>JARHKZ010000014.1:0-2585445 GCA_029204075.1 Mycena capillaripes | reverse complement strand
ACCTAACCTAACCCTAACCTAACCTAACCTAACCTAACCTAACCTAACCTAACCCTAACCTAACCTAACCCTAACCTAACCCTAACCCTAACCTAACCTAACCTAACCCTAACCTAACCCTAACCCCTAACCTAACCTAACCCTAACCCTAACCCTAACCCTAGACTTAGGGAGCTCAAAGGGGACCTAATCGAAAAAAAAAAAAAAAAAATTCCAACAAAAAACGCCCGAAAACGATATGAAAACCAAAAAAAATCATCGAAATTGGCTCAAATCAGCCAAAATCGCAGATTTGCAGCTGCCGTAGCACCTCAAGCACTGTAACCCTAACCCTAATTTTGGGATGTCACATTGAATGACATACCTAACCCATTACTTTCATCATCTACTTACTCTTGTTGAAGGAAATCACTCTAATGACTTGGAAATTGTGGATACTGCTACTTTGCGGTTCCCTCTGCTATCAAAATGCCCGTAGCAAGTCAACGGTTTGGAGCACACCCAAAATGTAAAGAAGGAATATCATTTTCTCATCCAGATCTATATGTGCGAATATTTTCAGAATTTTCTATCTTTTTTTTTGGGGGGGCCCCCCCCACCCTCCCGGGAAAATGGTTAGGACTCCGCGGGGCCCGTGGTCAGCGCAACTCCTGGGCCATCTCGGTTCCTTCGCTCGCCCGCGCCCTCGGCGCCTTCCAATCGCGCTCGTACCCCATCGTTTGCAGAGACGAACCGCTCGCCGACGCCTCCTCGGCTTGTCACGGTGACTTCGGCTTCGTCTCCGGCTCCTGCGACTGCCGGGCCTTATATCGACTTCAACGATCCTCGGGTCCAGCAACAGCTCCAGGACCAGATCGCGAGGGGGCGGCTGCTATTCCCAGCCTCGGAGCCACTCTCGGTTCCTCCACACGGTATGTCCTTATACTTCGGATCACCCCACCTGCTAAGTCCAGTTCCCTATAGTCGCTCCAAGCGCGGTCGAATCGACCTCGACGATGCCTGAAGGGCAGGCATCGTCTTCCGCGGGGCTGGGAATGGAGGGTGGATCGGCAGCTCCAGGGCCCTCGGGCTGAACGCACATTTTTTCATTCGCTTATCGTTGCTATCTCATTGTCGCGTTACTTACTAGCTTGGACTACATGCATTCTACTTGTAGCCTCTTTGCTTAGCTAGTTTTGTAACAGCTCAAGTTTTTTTTTTGAATACAACGTATCCCTCCGTTCTTTTAACGCGTGAACCTTAAGTGACCAATGGGTCCTCGGAGTGAACTTATTGTTGTGAGATTAAGCCAAAACGTCACGTGACCGTTCTCTGACAATTTTTCTTGACTAAGTCCACTTCCGAGGGTCAAGTATATTGGCGATTTCCCAGCTCCTGCCAACACCTGCATGCGCACTGCCGCGATGTTCTCATTTACAGGTTAATCCCGATATTTAAACCCATGTGTTTCTTATGAACTTGCGTTCCTTTCTTCAATCCTTCTGAGATGAAGTAGGGGTCCTCGGAGCCTTTTTGCGGTCCGAGGACTGTACATATTGTCCGTCCTCTAGGTCTGGATACGTCTACATGCGTTCTGCCACGACACACCCCCCTCTTAAAGTGCCAGTTCAATATCTTAGCCCTTACTTCATTTGATTCCTTCTCTGGTCATTAGCTACTGCGGTTACTCCTTCCCGGACCTTAATTCGTTCGACTCCTACATGCTAAATTTAGCCGCGGAGACGCTGAGTAGGTTCACATCGGTCAATCACTGCGTATTTTTTACAGCGCGGAGTATTGCTTGGCTTCTGATTGCTTCATCCATACGGACTTCCGTTCCTCAGACGCCCTTTTTCCTTCCTCGGAAGCTTACTCTTGACTGATATGTAAGCTGCCGGTGGAACGCGACCCCTCTGAATGTTTCAAGTTGGCCTGGACTGATGCCCAGAACGGCCTCGGTCCATGCGGTGCTTTTCACACCTTCCTCGGGATAGGTGCCGTGGTCATGCCTTGATCGCATCGCCCTCGGCTAGTCCTTCTGCAGCCGGCTGATTCCGATCATCAATCCTAACGAACTTCAGTTCCCATACTTGGTTATTCGATCGTTCTCTTTTTGAAACTTATGGCTCGTATCATACTGACGTTTCGTCTCGGCATGATGTTCCTCGGGGCCTCCGCATGGATTCACGTATACCCATTTTTGGCCTCTAACTCGGAAAAATTTATCGCCGTTATGTTTTATTCGCCCTCGGCTCTCTCCCCCTCACTAAAATAAATCAACCGTCCTCGGTTGAGTATTTTTCGTGTTTGAGAAGTCGCCATAAGGAAATTTGTGACTTTTGTAACACCAAAGCATAATATTCCGTGCCATATTTCCATATGTTTGGACAATGTCTTCTCCTCGGCTATAAAAACCTCTTGGAATACCGACATTTCCTCGTCCTCTCGATTCAGGCTCTTCACTTGTTCATTGATATGCCTGCTGGCTCTACTCAGGTCGAAGGGACCGCCGTCCAGAACGCCGCTTCTTCTCTTATCGAGGCCGTCGGTGATTATGTCGGCTTGAAGAATTCTGGCGTTTCCGAAAGCGCGCAAAGCCGCATGCTGAACATCGCCATCGACCGCTGCGTGCGTTACCCCTCAATCTTCGTAGTCTCAATCTCTAACTCTCTTTCGTAGCGCGGCTTCCTCCCTTTCAAGGAGTCTCTGACCTGGGAGAACCACTCGCAAACTCGGGAGTGCCTCTACACCATTCGCCAGGCCGTGGACCACGCCGTTCGTCACAACCCTTCGTTCAAGTTCCCCATCGCCGCCATGGCGGATATCCAGGGTATGATCTTGTTCTACGAGGGTGTTCGCGAGGCCTCGGAACGCAAGGCTGCTGAGGCCACGGAAGCGCGTGCTAAAGCCAAGAGCACCAAGCGCGAAGCCAAAGGCAACAAGGGTACCAAGGTATGTTTTGTTACCTTCCGCGGCTGGATTCTTATATTTCCCAGGCGCTTCCCAAGTCGACTATCATCGTCCCCGACACTGACGAGGAGTCTGATGCCAAGAGTGTGTCCGAAAACCTTCGGGCCACTTCGCCTCCGGCTGACCAGGTATCTGTCTTTAGTTCTTGCTTGGGCTGTTCGCAAATTTCTTCACATTCAGATGGATGTGGACGAGGACCCTGCCGCGGAGGGCGCCGAATCTCGCGCTGGCTCTGGTGCAGTTCCCGGCCACCTCCATTTCAAGAAGGGTGAGAAGAGCCAAGTGCGTATATTTATTCCAGCACCGTCCCTTTCACCAATTCGCATTCCAGTTGTGTACTTCGTGCGAACCTCATACGCACATCCCTTGCTCGGTTCAAGGTCAATCTTCCAAGAAGGAAGACTCCGCGGATGGTTCCGCCCCTGCTCCGCGCAAGACACTTGCAGATGCCAAGGCCGAGGAGGCCCGTATCAAGAAGAAGGTGCATTCTCAGAGACGTCGGCACGCTCCTCGGAACACTGAATCTTTTCCCAGATGACTCCTCGCAAAGCCGATGATAAGCAGGATATTGACGCACCCGTGAAATCACTTGTTTTTGCGGTTTTCTTATGTGCAATATCTCGTATATCATTTATCTACAGTATCAACTGGCTTCCCATAAGAGGCCAGTATCACCTGGGTAACAAGATGGTGTTCCTGAGTAATCAGGAGTGTCTCTGGCAGGTGCTCGCTCCGAAACATGTAGGAGAAGGTGTAGCCCAACCAAACATATAAGTTGTATCGGTCGTATCACTTGTTTCTGCCGTTTCGAACATTGGTTCAAGTGGTTTCGGACGTATCGAGCGTTTCTGAGTGTGGATCATTGAAGGAAGCATGCCAAGCATAGTTGCATGTGACAACGGGACCGGTGTTCCGCTTGTTTCTATCCAGCGGCTATGTCGGACATGTGTTCATGGGGATCACAGCTGTCAGATCTTTGGATCAGTGATCTCAGAACCATAGCAGATATCGATGGAGATAGTCAACTCTAATCCTCATCAGTCTCTTTTCATGGTCTCTTCGAAGTGGGGTATCATTTGAAAGCTATAGACAAAGGCTACAAAGTCCGACTATACCGATTCAAGGGATACTTCAGGAACAGAAGTTCCACAACACAAGGAACACTTGGGGGTTGCTGAGTAAAGTGCCCATCACGCCTCCATGTGCATAATATTGCCAAGAACCGGTCGGAATACACCCGGAATGACGAATCTGACCTCTACAACCAATGGGACGCTTTATATTTTGTACTTTTACTCGGATACACGGGAAACGGGACGGATAAACGGACATTATTACACATTTCTTTATTGTCATAGTCGTATCTTCGTTTGTATAAGTAGCTAGTGCGGTTTCTGGGATGGGAGAGGAACCCTCCCCTACTAGCAAGCAGCAATGCTTGTGCCACAAGGGAGGCAACTCACGGTTTTCGAGTTTCACAAGTCTCAGATACCTGTGAAGGGCGAAAATCGTACAACTGGGAAGGAATAGAAGCTTGGAAGTTTGTGATTTGAATTGGATTTTGGTTTTGGACTCGGACACTTGTGCGGATACATGAGAAACTCTGGAATTGGATTGGAACTCTGGTAATTGGATTGGAACTCTGGGACTCATATCGGCTGCCTTGGGATACCAAACCCCTGGAGTGCGATTGGATTGGATTGGATTGGGATTTGGATTGAAACTCTGGACTTGGGATCTGTTACTGGGTCCACAACACGCACTACACACTTTTGGAAACACACTATCGTCGCGGATCTTCGGGATACGCAGTGAAACAGCGGAAACATCATTGTTTCTGAGGTTTCACAAAACTTGGCTATCATATTTTCGTATTTTCATCATTCGAAACAATTGTATCCTTTGGATCTTCTGTTTCGCTTGTATCGAAAACACAGTACTTCATACAACGTCTCTATTGAACAATCAGCTTTCCCTTTCAACCTTTTAAAGGCTCTGAAACTAGGGACTGACACTCGTCGGCTACCTTGGAAGTGTATCAAAGCACCTGTCTTGCATCGTTTCTGGTGTTGGTTGTGGATAGACTCGATCTATCTCGTCCAATATTGGTTTTGTTGTTTGGTTTTGGTTGTTTTGTGTGTTTCCACACTAGGTTCCGAGCTCGCAAATCACCGAGTTGGTACGCACATTTCCATTTCGAGCTATCCATGCTGATTTTCGCTATCCTAGGTCACCAAGCCTGTTCCTAGCGAAGGTTCTTCTCGCAAGCGCCCTCGGACTAGCCGTGGCAACGGGGGTGATGGTGATTCGGGCTCCCGTCCTAACGGTACGTGGCCGATCTCACTCTCAGTTTATCCGCTAATTTGCCTATTCGAAATTTGAATAGATCCACCCACTCACGACATTTCGGCAACCGTTATCGAAGCTGGTAAAAAGGCTGTCGAAACCGGCGAACATCTTAGGGATCCTGCGGCGTTGGCTAAGAACGAGCAGGAGCTCCAACAGGAGTTCTTTACTTGCGGATACCGCATTCAGCATTTTCTCTCTCTTCGTGATCACTACGTAGAGCTCTTGGAGAAGATCCGCTTGCAACGCATTGCCAACGAGACTGCCGCCGAGGACGACATCCCTGCCCTCGTGGTTCGTTTCAGTTCTATTTCAAACCGCAACTGCGCTAACTGATACCGGTCTTAGTAATCCAACTTCTCCACACTCCTTTATAGTTTCTCTCGAATTTTCTCTCACTTGCGATCGCACCGGTCCTCTCAACAGGACTATGCTCGGTACTCTCAACAGTGCCTCTCCATGGACTAGTTTCTATTCACGCCCCTTACGGGCCGCCCCGAGTTTCCCTCATATGTGTCATCGTTATAGCAGTATCTGTCAATCGAATTGATTTTGACATTTCCGATCGGTTTCTGAGATGATTGACTGCTTCCCGGATAAATAATGCGGGTACCCGTACTTGAAACTTCGTCGCCCCCTCCTCGGAGCTTTTGGTTCATCATGTTCCCTCGGGGGGAAATGGAGCGCTATACTCTCTACATGCTCGCTGACCACAAAGTACGCTCCTCGGAGGTCTTCTTCGCTCACTGTCCTTAACACCCTTCGTCTCTAGCCCAGTACTCCCTGTCAATACTGCAAGGAGGACAACGTCATCTGCGTTTCTTATTCCTTTGGCCGCCCTTGTGTCTACTGCGAACGGCGGCTCTGCGACTCATGCTACCTGATGAGCGCCAGCTTGGCCAAGAAGTATTTTAAGGAGAATCATCACAAGATCGACAATGGTATGTGGCACTCCCCTGTCGCATTTCTTGTCCCGATTATAAACTCCTTCAGACTTCGTCTTTGGTCGCAACAAGTATTCGGCCTTGGACATTATTCCTCACATCGACGGTGCCTTCTACTATCTCCGGCGGTGCTACTTCAACCGCACCCGTCGCGAGATATACGATGCTATTGACGCGTGCACGGACGCCCAATTCCTTCACCACCGTTACTCAGTCTATTCGCGTGCTTCGCCTCCCCCTCGCTAACTAACCGGGTGGCTCTTCGCTTCCGCGAACTAACTGGATTCTTCCCGCTCCCCTTAACAATCACTAAGTGAGTGCATCGTCGGGGTGGACCTTATCCCTTGTCTCATAGACCTTTCTCAGTGATATAACCCAACTTCATTAGGGTTTCTTTGTCCGTTTCGACCTCCGAGGGCCTTCATTTTCCTCCTCGGAGTCGGTTTCATCCAATTCTACCTCTTCGGCTTCGGATTCCGAAGTCTCTTCATCTTCAGCGTCCTCGGGCGAGACTCGTAGTCGAACTTTGTCGAATAAAAGATCTTTGCCCTTTCGCTTTTTAGACTTCTTGGCTCCAGGCCGCTGCTGTTGCGATTCCTCTGCTGAGTCGTCGTCCACCATCGTCTCAAGGGTCTCCGAGGAGATGTCTATGAGTTTGTGAATATTCTCTGGCAGACGGATACTATATCTCGCTTCGTAAGGTATGACCCTGAACGCTGCTACTTTGCCATGGTACATTGCACCATTCATTTCAGCTACGAGATACGATCCCCCCTTGGTCCGACGAATCACTACCATGGGTCCAAAGTATCTGGGCTCCATTTTAGAGTCCAACGACTTCTCAACCTTCGTATGACGAATCAAAACTAATCTCCCTGGTTGAAAATCATAATTCTTTATGGTATGCTGATGCGCCTTTTCGTACTTTCTGACCGACACTCGTTTTTCGTGGTCAACTCGCTCCCTCATCGCCTCCACATGCTGTGCATGCTTTGCCAATGCTTGAGCTCGGAACCCTATAACTTCTGCGGTCGTCAAGACTCTTCCTGGTAAGTCTACCAGCCAAGTGGCTTCTTCAATGTCCAGGGGCAATATCGGATGCGCCCCGGTGACAAGGAAGTATGGTGAGCATCCGAGGCCCTTGCGGATCGTTATTCTATCTGCCCAGAGAACCAGGTAGAAGAAATAGAACCATCTTTTAGGATCCCCGCCCGTGGCCTTGTACAACGACTGCCTCATCGGGAAATGACCATTCTCCACTTTGCCATTCGCTTGCGAGTTGTACGGCGAAATCAGTATATTCGGTATACCATATTTCTGTTTCAACCATTCTACCGCGGCTATAAATTGCTTCGCATTGTCCGTTACTAGAACCCTGGGACAGCCCCATCGACAAATTATGTCTTCTAGCAAGAACAACCCTATAGCTCTAGCCGTATCTCTTTCTAAAGGTCGACCCTCTAACCACCTTGATAGAGAGTCCCGTGCATCTACAGCCATCCCACATTTGTTGGAGACTGCACCCATTAACATCACATCAACATGTACGGTTTCGAACAGACTGGGCGTATGCGTTACTACTGGAGGAATTTTGAGGAGCGTGGTCTGCCGATGTTGACATAAATCGCAACTTTTCACAAACCAACTCACATCACTCTCCAGCTCGGGCCACCAGAATCTCAACAGGATCAGTTCTTTTGTTGCGTAGATTCCCCGATGTCCTAGGCTATCATGTGAAGCCTTCATCATGTACATCCGGTGTTCTTTATCCACAACTAACTGATGTGCTGCGCCGAAAGATTTTCTATACATCCTCCCCCCCTCAAAAAGAAGTGTGAGGCGTAGCGCACGAAAGTCTTCCATTTCTGATCGTCCTCATACCCTCGGGCCTCGAGAGCGGGTTATTTAACCACTCCTTTACTACCCGTAAGCGTCTATCCTGATATTTCGCGTACTCTGATCTACGCTTTTCATCGTACGGTTGTCTCTTTGTTTCATCCCATTTCTCCGCCAGATCTGGGATTAAAGGTTCTCCGACCTGTACATATTGCGGTATTGGGATTCCTTCCTGCAAGAACTGTTTCTCTCGATATTTACAACGATCCATTTCTACCTGTGCTTCGTAGAAGGTTTCGTATTTAAAATCATCGATAGATTCTGCCAGGTTGTCCGCAAACATATATCCACCTCTAGTATCAATTTTGTGCTTGAAATCCTCAAATTCCAAAGGCTGAGGACCGTTAAGATCAACGTCTTCATGGTCCTCGGGGGGTTCGTTCTGATCGTAACCCTCC
This sequence comes from Mycena capillaripes, assembly GCA_029204075.1. Taxonomy (NCBI): domain Eukaryota; kingdom Fungi; phylum Basidiomycota; class Agaricomycetes; order Agaricales; family Mycenaceae; genus Mycena; species Mycena capillaripes. The sequence continues at coordinate 2,576,912 of JARHKZ010000014.1, read as the reverse complement.
TCGGAGTTGGGAAACACCTCATCTCCTGGGTGTGGATCCCTCCTAGATAGCCCATCCGGTGCAAAAGTTGCTCCGGGCACATGTTTCAACTTGAATTGGAACATTAGGACCTTTTCGATCCACCTGTTTATTGTTGCGTTTGGTCCCATTCCAGGATGTTTCAACATCCCTTTAATGTACAGTGCATCCGTTTCCACTACTAACCTGCGTACCCCGAAGATCCAATAATACATGGCTTCCAGAGCTCGCATTAAACCATAGAGTTCCCTCTTTGGCTGTGAGTAGTTGGCTTCTGTCTTCCCTAAAGTGATCGATGCGAATCGTGCGAAGTACTTCTTCTTTGGATCGTCGGGGTCTAGTTGGTAGATAATTATACCAATCGCTCTCCACGATGTATCCACTTGTAACACGATATCTGAATCCCATTCATAGTTTAAAGGTTTCAGCGCTGGACAATTCTTTAGGCTCTCTCTAATTATTGCCTGCGCTGCATCACACTCCGCGGACCACACGAAGGGTACGTCCTTCTTGGTGAGCTCATTGATTGGTGCCACCTTGTCGGCGTACTTCTCAATGAAGTTTCTCAATACACCAACGGTTCCGAGGTAAGCTTTTACCTGCGAAAAGTTGGCGCACGGTCCCCAGTTGTTGATGACGGCAATTCGGTCAGGGTCTGCAATGCGTCCCTTATAGGAACACAAGTGCCCGACCACCGCAAACAGGTCTTTACATAAAATCGCTTTCTTCCCCGAGAAGGTTCCTCCTGCATAAGCCATTCTGGTCACAATCCTATTCAGATTTTGGAAGTGTTCCCATACGAATCTCCTTATGCCCGGATTTTCTGGAATCCTCTCGTAGTCACCATCTGGCGTTTCATACCGAGTAGCAGGTCCGCGGACCGGTACATCATCGATATATGGAATCGTGACATGTGGGATTTCTTCCCTTAGGACAAATGTTACGTCGTCGTGAAAGATTGGCACAGAATTTGTCCAACCCATCGGCAACTTCACCAACCTCATTGCCCCAAATGGCGTCTGAAAGGTAGTGTAGTCCCTTGACGCTTCCGCAAGGTCCCTATTGTCGTATCCGACAAACATATCCAGCGCTGCCCCACAGGCTCTTCCTGCAAAGTGCTCAGCTAACTGTTCCGTGCCAGGTGTCACTCCCGAATGTTGTATTGTTACTTCATTCAATCTTTCCAAGGAGTGCACTATTCTCAGTGACTTGCCATCCTTTTTAATCACCGCAAAGATGGGGGAACGGTACGAGGAATTTGACGGCTCATATACACCAGCATCGATTTTTGCTTTGATGTTTTTACAGAACTCTTCGAAGTGTCCCGGGGGTATCGGTATCTGCGAGCAGACCCACGGCGTGTGTTTTACCACTGGCATTTCCATGGGAGGAAAGAATTCGTGTTTGAACTGTCCCCTCTCACTCTCATCCCATGCGAAGCTCTCATTATGAACCATCATGAAGTGGTGTAAGAACTTCATTTCTTCCGGCTCTAGGAATCCTTCATTGTGAAGTTCATCAATGATCTGCTTCCGTTCTTCACTGTACCGACCAACCGCTTCGAATTCTGGTGGGTTCGGATTTAAAGTTGGCAGATTCTGCAGGGGGTCACCAGTTATCTTTCTCTCTATCCTGAACTTCTGCTCTAATTCTCCGAGGATGGGTTTGATTTTGTCCGCTTCCGGCTTGTACTTCTTTTTTCCCAGAAACGTTGAACCAGATTGACTTTTCGGGTTTGTTTCCCTGCTGAGTATGGCCTGTTCAACTTCCTCGCTTTCGTTGGAGCAGGGACTTGAGTGGGCTTCGTTCGGGTGCCTGACGCTTCGCTGAAGACAAAAACTTTCTGTCCTTCTTCAACTTCAATGTTCCCCACAAACTGGCTGAACAGTTGCGCCGCGGGCTGATCCTTGTCTATCTCTTGCTGAGAAGCGCAAAGATAACCCGTCCGCCGGTCTTCCACTGTAGTCTCTAGTCCATCTTTTGGTTTCCCATATCCTACACATACCAAGTTACCCTCTGCATCATAGTCCCAGGCCGTCATTAATTCTCCCTCCTCATCGAGTTCATTGAATAATGTCAAAAATCCTGAGGCCGATCGGGCTCCTCGGACTCTGCCTTTGCTTCTCTAGCTTTCGCTGTGCCGGTCCTCCTATCAAAGGTCGGAAGTACCGTCAGCTCTCCACTGACTGGATCGGTTAAAGTCAACACGACCGAACCATCCCGTTTGTTAGATATCACGCTTTCGGTAACGATATCAAAGGGCCTTCCGAGGAGGCATTCATAGGGTGCCCTCTTCAGTATGTGTACTTGCAGATACACAATAAGTCCTTTGAATTTGAAGGGAACGTTACGTGCGAGGCCCAGAGTCATTTCACACTGACCATTCGCACTCTGCATCGCGATCCTGATATCCTCGGACCACTTTAGCTGCAGCTCCCTTGCAACTCGTTCCACCATCGACACAATCTGCGATCCCATATCCAGGATCGACTCGATATCTTTCTTGTCGTTGATACATGGGAAGACGCATTTAAGAGGCCCGGAACTCATTCCTTGATATATTTGGTCCGGCACTCCTGTGGATTCCATGATGATCCCGGCGTTGACACTAGCATAGATCTGCTTAGGTTTTTCGCCTGGAGCCAGTGAGTCGTAGTACTGGACTACTGGATCCTCGATCACCACTGCACCTTCTGGCAAGAAGTCCACCGCTTCATCTACAACAAAGGGGTAGTCGTCGAAATTCAGTGTACTGATATCGATCGCGTCTTCATCTAACTGCACGTATTCTACGAAAATCTCATTTATATTCACGCTAGCCTCTTCGAGGCCCTGTCTTGACTTTAGGTTCTCTACAGGCACAGCTTGAACTGAGAAATTTTCGTCTCTTAATGCCAGTACGCCCCTTCCCACCCCCCTGGCAGAATAAGGTCGTCTGGACTTGACTGGCGCACCTGAAATAGCCTTTCGGGTACTCTCACTGACAGCCAATAGATTCTTGATGGAAACCTCAACTGATTTTTCTTGTATGGTCTTCACGACTTCTCTGGTCGCCTCTACCACATCAGTTTTCGGAATCAAGGTATATGACTTGTCCGGAGCCGGGGCTTTCTCTCTAGCACCCTGTTTCCCCACCGGTTTCGGGGGTAAGACTTCGGCGAACTCCGAGGGTCTTACTGGCGGTACATTCCGGAACGGTAACTCCTCTATCGGTGCTAAGACAGGGGTGTTTCCTTCTCCTGAATCTTCCACTTCCTCTACCGTGGCCTTCGGTCGCTTTTGTGATTTTACCGTCTTATCTGACTCTACTACCTGCCAATCTTCTGTTGCCTCCGCGGGCTTATCTCCCGCTTCGACTGTTGCTTTCTCTTGTGGATTTTTACGCTTCTGCTGATTCTCATGCGGCCGTCGAGTATCCTCCGGAGGTCTTTTGCTTGCAGACGGTCTTCCTGCAACCTCCTTCCTTGGATTGTTCAAAAATCCTTGCCCGAGGGATCAGTTTGACCTTTTCCCGTTCTGGTCTGCACGAGCTGCTCTCCGACTTTGTCTAGGAGATTAGCCATACGTTCCATGGTCTTCATAGCTGCTCCGAGGGTGTTATCTTGTCTTTCCTCGGTTAACAAAGCGGCCCGTGGAGGTGAATTGGACTTTCCCTCCTGCCTCTGCAGCATCTGCTTCAGCGCGGCTCGCTCTGCTTTCAGCGTACGAATCTCATCTGACCGAGAATCGTATCCCTCTTGCCCAGATTCTTCCTCAATGTACTGATCGACCAGTACGTACTCGTCATGCGTATGCATGTTCTGGCTAACGCTGACATTGCGACGGGCATAGTACTCCCGAGCCTTCGTCATTTGTGACTTATTGGGTGGCTCTCTTGGAATATTCTTTCCGTCGTAGAGAAGGGTCTTACCATCGACAACCTTCAAAATCCCACTATCAATATCGATCTGACGACGTTGACAATTAGAGATAAAGTGGCCGTCCTCTAGACAATAATAACAATTGCCTGGTAGGTTCCGCCTCATCCCGCCCGAGGAGCCCTGCGCTGACGTTCCGCTGCAGGCCGATTTCTTGATAGCCTCAACAGCTTCCTTCAGCTCGGATATCTCCTTGTGCTGGGACGTAGTGAACTTATCCATATGGTCCGCCATGGTTTTCTCCATATTAGACTCCAGTTTGCCCATCTTCTCTACCAGCTGTTTGAACGCGTGGGATTCTGGTTCCAATTCCACGCCATGCATCAACACCGTGGTTTTCTTCTTCTCATCCCGGGAGCGTTCATGACTTCCATAGAAGGTCGAAGACTCCTCTTCCACGATCTTGTTCGCCGCATCCACCAAGTCCGACCAGGCGTAGCGGTCATCAGCAGGCCTCGTTGGGTGTACGTAGACTTTACTTGGATTGGCATCCTCCCATTCTTTCTTCGCCGTTTTATAGGAACCAAGCGAGGTTTCCGGGATGGCGCGAACCACATTTCTGACCTCCCTCTGTAGTTCCGAGGTAAGTCCCGCCATGAAGAGTCTAGCAGCTTCACGGTTCGTAATGCGGTTGGGCAGCAACTTTTTGAGATGCCCTCTAAAGCCGAGGATGTACGCCTTCAGCGGTTTGATATCCTCTATGTCCACTCTACGAGTCTTTCTGACGAACTTTTCTAGAGCCGCTATCGACCCCTGCTGTCCATCCTTACACTCGGGGTAGCTATCAATAATTTCAGCTTTCAAGTCCTCCCAGGTGTACGGATCTTCAGCCGCGATCAACGAGTTCCACTGGTTCTGCACATTGGTGTCTACATAGCGCATAGCTATCCACTTCTTATCCTTTTCTGAAGAGGCCTTGAACAAGCGAATAAGATCGTCCACATTGTCTAGGTATCTCTTCAGATTCTCTGGTTCTTCCTCCCATCTAAGAGCGTTGCGCCCATAGTTCTGAGGAAGCTTCGATACATCAAAGGTAGACATGTTTTGTATCGGTAGGTTTTGAACGTTGGTTTGCACAGGTAAAGGATTTACTTGTACGGGTGGTTGCACAGTAATTGACTGTACAGGATTCTGCGACGATGGTACGTTCGCCACAGTTGAAGGGTCTTCCGCTAATTGTTCCGCGGAAGGGTTATTGTTCTGACTGGCTTGCAAGTTCGAGATGCTCGCACTGTCCTGAAGAGGGGGTTCCAAAGAAGGTGATTGGCTACCACTGCATTCCCGCGGCGGAAAGGACTGCTCTTCTTGGGGTTGGTTCTCGGTTGCTACAGCAGATCGTGATCCACTGGTTGAAGCTACTTGAGAAGCCTGAATAACCTCGTCGTGTACTTGTGCAGCTTTACGAGAGTTATTCGTAGTCCGTGTGTTTTTAGAAATGGGATGCGATACTGATTCAGGAATCAGACTATTGCCTCGGTTCCCCTTTCCCTTCTGTGATGCGGATGGTTTAGGTCCGAACGACAGGTTGACGGTCTTTTAGAAACTTCTTTCAGCAAAATCTCCCCAACTAAAGCCCTTAAGACTTTTCTATCGCCTTCTGCTCTGAAACCACTCTGTGAAATTCCAAACTGGACCCTCGCGGTGGGCTCCAGATGAAACGGTGCGCTTGAGGTAGCACTGGAAATCTGCTAAATGCGTGCAAAAACACACAACTCAACAAATCACACACACACACACACTACCCTCAACTAATGCGCTCCTCGGTTGAATTCGGGTCCGGTCCGTAGTATGCGGACAGCTGGAATGGAACTTTCACTTCTTTACACGCTGAGTAGTCTCCCGCGGAAGCCTCAATAGAGTCTTATACGAACTTCAGTAGCTGAAACTATCTGAATTACGTCTCTGAGGACCTAGTGAACTAGGGTTTTTGGGTTTATAGATATAGATTGGAGGTTTTATAGATCCGAGGACCGCACACTAGCCTCAGAAATGACACAACTTTGACTCCTCGGAGCCTTACTTCGTTACGTCTAGTGCTCAGACGATTACTAGAGGACAGATGGAAGCTAACAAACTCGCTCAGCTACTCCTCGGAGCACTAGTGATGAAAGCAACTTCGTCAAAAGCCTAAAGCTAATCTCCTTCCGATGCCAAAGTCAGATGTATTGTTTAAGTCTAAAAGACAGATGAACCAGTTGTCCAAAAGCTAATAGCACTTCCAACACCAAACGCTAGGGCCAACGTTTAACACTTAGGTTTTATACGTGAACGCCTGCCTCCGCGGACGAACAACGCGAAACTCAATTCCTTATTCTCGCACTCGAGCTTTCTAGAACCAACTTCTTTATTTATTGAGTTACAGAACAATCACAAACAGAGACTATGATTTTTTATATCTCCGCGAGACTGACCCGAACACACCAACACCAAACAAAGATTTAGCTGTAAGGCTGAATCCGTGGGGATGCGATGAGCTGGGGCATTGCGGGGTTTTCCTCCTCCTTTTATACTACTTGAACAAAACAGATGATGTAAAAACGATAGGATAAATAGTCCGAAATCTGAGTCATTGTCCGCCAAGGAAACGACGGCCGAGGTGTTCGTCATGATGGATTGCCGGGAAAGTCAGCTTGTATGACCTCCAAGAACCCTTATCTGGGTATAATGATGTCAGTTTCAGATGCCGTCTGCATCCGAGGTCGACGAAACCTGCCGGCCTGGTTGATAATCCAGTCCTTTCAGGTAATCCTGCTCTCATATGTCCGTTTTCCAACGGGCCACCACGCCGCGTCAACTCCTACGCGTCGGCATTTCCCAAAGCAGTCCCGATCAATCGCGATCGGCGTTTGCTTGTCTCTGTTACGTTCCTCGGAGACTTCCGTGGAGATTCATGTGTCACCCTACTTCGCGTGGGTTCAATCCCCATAGCACACACTTCTTCATTTGGCTCTTTGAGCAACCCCATCATATTAGATCAGCCCCGCGGACCCTTTGAGTCCTCCGAAACCTATACTTATACGCTAGAGAGTCCTCCTCGGACCTTAGCAGTCCAATTCGTACTATGTCTCTATACAGAATAGAAGCCGTGACTATCCTCGGCGCATCTATCTGTTGATAGTCGAGTCCTAGACGAGACTAAACCTCTCCACAGACCTCCTCTGTGCAGTCTTTGGTACCTCTAGTACAGACACTACCTCCTCGGAACCTCTGGGCTTTTATATATATCTCCTGGGTGCGTGTATACAGCTAACACTGAGTGTTTGACTTGTGTAGCTCGTAATACTACAGTCAGCAGCTCGGAGCTCACTCTGACTCTCCTTTGTACCACCGAACAGGGTTCCTAGCTCTGCCATTCAGAAGCCGGGATACATTTATAGGCTCCGCGGACCATGTAAATAGTCACGAAAAGTCGCAAAAATGCAAGGTTTTGACCCTAGGTATTCACGGGCCGTCTCAGCGGCTGGCCAGATCAGAAGTCACAGATGACGACTTCTTCCGCGACTTCGACGAGGTCATCTACGAGGTCAGCGACTGTTTGTGGGATGGAACGTCGAAATATGCCTATTGGCACGACAAGCTTTCTGACCATGAGATCGATCTTCTCTGCGGTGTCTATCATGTCGGGACTGGTATGTAATCTTGTCGGTGTCGTTCCATCCTCATTGATGTGTCGATAGGCCAGAAGAAGACTGTCGATACAGGCCAGAAGAAGCCGGCGAAAGGGAAGAGACAGCAAGGAGGTATGTATTGTCTGCTCGGCGCGTTTTTCCTTACGAACGTGCGGATTTAGGACACAGACAGCCAGACAAATCCCAGCAGGTTGATACTGACCAGGCCAGTATCGTCTCATGGTGGCCCAAACCGAGTGCGTGGGCGCGCGGAGGTCTCGATGGATCGTGGTGGACACCACAATGTGAAGACGAGTTTTTTGCGAAAGGTGTTGGCCACTTCGAGAACAAAGTTTACATTCTACGACGCCAAGGCGAATGGAGGCACAATCTGAAGTACTACAAGGAGGTCAAGAAGTGCTGGGACGGTTATGAAGTGGTCGCCGACAGTATCGTCCAAGCTCTGATCTCTCTGCAAGCTCCATAGGTCCACTGCCGTATCGGGGATATTTCGCTGCATCTCGTACCAGCCCAGCATATATAATCTGTAGTTCTGTAATTCGACGTATAAAATGAAACAATGTATTGGCTTTTTGTGTGTACTTGTGCTTGATAAGAAATTTCAGAGGTCCCGATTTTCTTTGAGAGATGTCACAGGATTGTGATGGGTCACAATCGGCTTGTTCTTGACCGCCACACCGTCGACGAGTGTAGATTGCTCGTTGCCGGTGTAGCTCGCCAGGGTCTCGGACTCGGCGGTCGAGACAGTATCCAGTGACGACGTTGTCGCGAGACCTTGGGCCCAAACTTGTGACCCTCCCGTTCATTCGACCCTCCGGGCTCCCAGAGTGTCGATCGCTCTGCGAGGGTTCCAGTCGCATTCTCAAGCTCCACGAAGTCTCCGTTACTCTGCCTTTCGACTCTGGCTAGTCTTGCGCTTCAAGGCACCACTCTTCCGGCAACAATGTGTGATCCTCGCTCATTGACTTGACCTGCCCGGAGTGTAGATCGCTCAGCGCAGGTCGCAGTCGTTGTTCCGAGGTCTCAATCGTCATTCTGAGCCCCCCAAACCTATGCCAGCGCTCTGCGCATCCGTTCTGAGCCGCGAGACACGGTTCGAGGTCAGTTTTTCTCCAATGACCCGCTCTTGCATCATTTTCACCATATTGCCGTTCAGCTCCATCAACTCTAATCTCAGCGTCTCCACACTCTCGGGGGCAGTGTATAACATCCATCTCAAGCTTTTGGTAGGTCGCCGTGCGTTCTCGCCCTCTCCAAACCGAGCTCACGATTAAAATTTTCAGCTTGGCTGACTTTTTAATATTTTTCGACGTCGTACCGACTATTCCACAGCCGCAAGATGATCCATGATACTCCATACGCTCCCCGCGTCTGTCCTGAGGCGCTAGAATCTGCTCGAGGTCGGTTTTTTCACGGACCCCATCTCGACCCGCTCCGACCATCCTTTGATCTAGCTCCATCAACTCTAATCTCACCGTCTCCACACTCTCGGGGGCAGTGTATAGCATCCATCTCAAGCTTTTGGTAAGTTGCTGCGCGATCCCGCCCCCTCCAAACCGAGCTCACACTTATTTTTTTTGAGCTTGGCCGACTTTGAATATTTTTCGACGCGTACCGACTGTTCTACGGCGGCCACACGATCCATGATACCCCCTACGCTCCCTGCGTTCATCCCAAGCCACAAGAATCTGCTCGAGGTTGGTTTTTTCACGGTCCCCATCCTGACCCGCTCCGACCATTCTTTGATCTAGGTTCTTCAACTCTAACCGGAGCGCCTCGACACTCCGGGGCGCAGCGTATAGCATTCATCTCAAGCTTTTGGTAAGTCGCTGCGCGATCCCGCCCCCTCCAAACCGAGCTCACGAATTTTTTTTTTCCCAGCTTGGCCGACTTTAAATATTTTTTCGACGTGTACCAACCATTCCGCACACGCTCCCCGCGTCCATCCCGCTGCTCCCCGTTGTCCTAGGCGTTTCCGTTTCCACTCTCATGTACTCCTTCATCTTTCTCCACTTTCGTCCGCTCGAGACTCGGGCGTGTCTACCGCGCCCCAATCTCATCTCTGCACTCCGACTCGAGCTTCTCTTCGACCACCACCACGGCACGCGAGATTCGGGCGCGTTTGCCGCGCCCCAATCTTCTGGCTGCGATTCCACTCAGGCTCTTCTCCCACCACCGCAACTCGCTTTCCACTGCTTTCAGCTCCCTCATCTCTCTCTCTTCCTCCCTCTGCTCGAGATTCGGGCGTGTTTGCCGCGCCCCAATCTTCTGGCTGCAATTCCACTCGGGCTCTTCTCCCACCACCGCGACTCGCTTTCCACTGCTTTCCGCTCCCTCATCTCTCTCTCTTCCTCCCTCTGCTCGAGATTCGGGCGTGTTTGCCGCGCCCCAATCTTCTGGCTGCAATTCCACTCGGGCTCTTCTCCCACCACCACGACTCGCTTTCCACTGCTTTCTGCTCCCTCATCTCTATCTCTTCCTCCCTCTGCTCGAGATTCGGGCGTGTTTGTCGCGCCCCAATCTCCTCGCTGCAATCCAACTCTACTTGCACCACCACCACCGCGACTCGCTTTCCACTGCTTTCCGCTCCCTCATCTCTCTCTCTTCCTCCCTCTGCTCGAGATTCGGGCGTGTTTGTCGCGCCCCAATCTCCTCGCTGCAATCCAACTCTACTTGCACCACCACCATGGTGCGCAGTGGCCCAGCCCGCGTCGGACCGTCTTCGTCGAGATTTGGGCGTGTTTATCACGCCCCAATGTGCGATTTTAACTCGGGGTCTTCGGTGTATGTATCCTCAACGTTTATAGGCGCTACGACCCGAGCACCGCTACCAACCTCCGGCGACAGCTGCACCCCGCGGTTGAGGCGGCGATACTGGCCCCTCCATCACCATTCGACAAACCGGGGGCGCTCTACGCTTTCGACATACCGGCGTATCAGCCGAATCGTCTCGCGCGTCGCGCTCTTGCCCGCGCGCACATACAGGAGGCGAAGATCGGGCGGTCAAATAATCCGCCGAAGCGCCACGGTCAGTGGCTGCAGCAGTGTCGGGGTCAGCGGCAGGAGTGGTGGAGCTACTGGGAAGTCCCCGAGGCCGCCAAATTCGGTACGTCCTTGCCGATATTTTCAGCCGGTTACTGATGGTTGTCGGACAGAGGCTCAAATCCACCTTTACTACAAACTCGAGGGCGCGTGGGTTTCGCCCACCGAATGCGACTTTTGCGGCATCCGTTGAAACGGTGCGCTTGAGGTAGCACTGGAAATCTGCTAAATGCGTGCAAAAACACACAACTCAACAAATCACACACACACACACACACTACCCTCAACTAATGCGCTCCTCGGTTGAATTCGGGTCCGGTCCGTAGTATGCGGACAGCTGGAATGGAACTTTCACTTCTTTACACGCTGAGTAGTCTCCCGCGGAAGCCTCAATAGAGTCTTATACGAACTTCAGTAGCTGAAACTAGCTGAATTACGTCTCCGAGGACCTAGTGAACTAGGGTTTTTTGGGTTTATAGATATAGATTGGAGGTTTTATAGATCCGAGGACCGCACTCTAGCCTCAGAAATGACACAACTTTGACTCCTCGGAGCCTTACTTCGTTACGTCTAGTGCTCAGACGATTACTAGAGGACAGATGGAAGCTAACAAACTCGCTCAGCTACTCCTCGGAGCACTAGTGATGAAAGCAACTTCGTCAAAAGCCTAAAGCTAATCTCCTTCCGATGCCAAAGACAGATGTATTGTTTAAGTCTAATAGTCAGATGGACCAGTTGTCCAAAAGCTAATAGCACTTCCAACACCAAACGCTAGGGCCAACGTTTAACACTTAGGTTTTATACGTGAACGCCTGCCTCCGCGAACGAACAACGCGAAACTCAATTCCTTATTCTCGCACTCGAGCTTTCTAGAACCAACTTCTTTATTTATTGAGTTACAGAACAATCACAAACAGAGACTATGATTTTTATATCTCCGCGAGACTGACCCGAACACACCAACACCAAACAAAGATTAGCTGTAAGGCTGAATCCGTGGGGATGTGATGAGCTCCGGCATTGCGGGGTTTTCCTCCTCCTTTTATACTACTTGAACAAAACAGATGATGTAAAAACGATAGGATAAATAGTCCGAAATCTGAGTCATTGTCCGCCAAGGAAACGACGGCTGAGGTGTTCGTCATGATGGATTGCCGGGAAAGTCAGCTTGTATGACCTCCAAGAACCCTTATTTGGGTATAATGATGTCAGTTTCAGATGCCGTCTGCATCCGAGGTCGACGAAACCTGCCGGCCTGGTTGATAATCCAGTCCTTTCAGGTAATCCTGCTCTCATATGTCCGTTTTCCAACGGGCCACCACGCCGCGTCAACTCCTACGCGTCGGCATTTCCCAAAGCAGTCCCGATCAATCGCGATCGGTGTTTGCTTGTCTCTGTTACGTTCCTCGGAGACTTCCGTGGAGATTCACGTGTCACCCTACTTCGCGTGGGTTCAATCCCCATAGCGCACACTTCTTCATTTGGCTCTTTGAGCAACCCCATCGTATTAGATCAGCCCCGCGGACCCTTTGAGTCCTCCGAAACCTATACTTATACGCTAGAGAGTCCTCCTCGGACCTTAGCAGTCCAATTCGTACTATGTCTCTATACAGAATAGAAGCCGTGACTATCCTCGGCGCATCTATCTGTCGATAGTCGAGTCCTAGACGAGACTAAACCTCTCCGCGGACCTCCTCTGTGCAGTCTTTGGTACCTCTAGTACAGACACTACCTCCTCGGAACCTCTGGGCTTTTATATATATCTCCTGGGTGCGTGTATACAGCTAACACTGAGTGTTTGACTTGTGTAGCTTGTAATACTACAGTCAGCAGCTCGGAGCTCACTCTGACTCTCCTTTGTACCACCGAACAGGGTTCCTAGCTCTGCCGTTCAGAAGCCGGGATGCATTTATAGGCTCTGCGGACCACGTAAATAGTCACGAAAAGTCGCAAAAATGCAAGGTTTTGACCCTAGGTATTCACGGGCCGTCTCACCGTCATCAAGAACTCTTCGACTTTGCGGCGTGCGGCGGGCAGGATGAGCTCAAGCGCGTCATCGAGTATTTTCTGCGGCGTTTGAACTGGCCGATAATCCAGTAAGTGCTTTCTTGTCCTTTCAAACTTGGCGTTGACGCTCTTTTAGAGTGTTGATGAAGTAGATATTGTTTACATGTACAAGTTGTCGTTCGTTATGGAGTTTGAATGAAAACTGTGATTCTGGGATAAATTTTGTGAATTTGAGCGACGACCCGGCCGCGGGGTGCACCTGCGGGTACACCCGCGGGTGAACCTCAGGGTACACCCTGGGGTTATGCTGAAAGAGTTACTTTCAGCGTCCCTTTCGGAAATTTGAAACAGTATTTCTTTCAGCACAGCTGAAAGCAGCACCGAAAGAATTTCCTTCGATGGGCCTTTCAGCCGTGTTGAAAAGGACTTCTTTCCTTTCACTAGAAATGGGCGCTTGAAAGCTTGTCTTTCAACCGCTCTTTGTGACTTCGCTGACAATGGAACTGTACACGGGGCCTGAAACGGCGCCCGATTGTGATTATTTTGGTGCCGCTTTCGCATCAAATCAAAAGTTCAACTTTCGCTAAGTTTTTATTTGTCTGTTGAATTATTTACTTTCGGCTTATCTATTGAACTATGTAGATAGTTTTCTTTATCCGGTGTGTCAACCCTAAGGTGAGTCACATGGTTATTATTGTCCAATTAACCCGGACTTACAATATATGAAGGGAAGCCTTTGCCCCGAACATTGATCCTGAAGTATAGTTGAAACTATTTCTTCGGTGGTTGCCGGTAGAGTTGTTGATCCCGTATGTCCGGCTTCATCCTACTGCTGATTGATACTGAATGCACGTTAGATACGCCTTCACATTCCACGCATCAACTGTCATTTCCAACCCCGAGGTTTCGAGTTCACAGTTCACCGAAAACAAATCCCTCTTGCTCTGTGTTATGCGACCACCTTTAATGGGTGCCAAGGTCTAACCGTCCAAAAGTTGGGCCTTGATCTACGAAGAGAAGTGTTTTCTCATGGGCAGCTCTACTCCGCGATCACTCGAGTCCCTGACTCGGCAAATGTGCTAATTCTCAAATATGAAGGAGATTCTTCTACATGTACGGCTAACATTATTTGGGAAGAACTGCTGTTATAGTCTATGCGCCAATAATACCGATCTATTTTGTGAACTGCTTCACTTCATGACTTTTAATTACCTGATTTTGGCACATTTCAAGGAGGGGATGACGACCCGCGGAGCGGGTCGTCAACCGCTTGTAACTAATAGGATCGTTCACAGTAGCCCTTTTTCTTCTCCTTTTTCCGCTCCTTTTTTCTCCTTTTTTGCATTCCCTCGGTTTTTCTTCGGATTTTTTTTCCCTTTTCAACTTAGACATGTAAAAAGGAGACAAAACCGAAAAAAACGGGGACCTACCTGCAATTTTGGACGAAATGGAAAAAAAAGGAGCGTAAAAAGGAGGCGAAAAAGGGCTACTGTGAACGCTCCGGTTTGCAGCTCCCTTTTTGCACTCCTTTTTGCGCTCCTTTTTGTCTCCCTTGCCTTCATATGCCTAAGGATTGTTAGTAGAAGACTGGATAATATCCATACCTGGACTGTGCAGATAGTACGAGGAGAAAGTTGTGTTTGGATCTGTTTGAATCAGAGTCTGTCGAGCTCCAAAGGTTTAAACATCTCAACCACTGACTTAGAACAGGACCTGCTACCAACTGGGTGAAGGGAGCTAACAAGGCAGCACAAAGTAAATAAAGAGCACAAAAAGGACGCAAAAAAGGAGAGCAAAAAGGAAGCGAAAAAGGACAACCGTGAACAACCCTAATAATAAAAATAGAAATATTGTAAAGCCGAAACCAATTTCCACACACCGGCCATCCGACCCCTCCACATCATCCAGCAACTCAAACCATTCTGTGGATAATAAGCACAATCCCGCGCCGTTGCAAACAAAATAAAAATACTTCGCTTCAACATCGCCCTCTCCGCCAACCCCGGCACCACACACTCACACATGGAATCCTTCACCACCCCGTCTGTCTGCATCATCGTGCCCTGCAAAATATCATACGTCAACTTCTCACTCTGCCGATACTTCCGCGTCTTCAATATCCTCGCGGGCCGATTAAACAGCCCCAATTTCCTCTCGGGCTGTACCAGCAGCAGCGGGCTATTCACATCCCCGCCCATCCACATCTCCCGTCCGATGGAGCTGCTGCCCCTCAGCGGATCGCGGGGAGCCGTTTCCTCGTACAGGTCTGCGTATTTCCAGATGCGTTTGTGTTCCACTTTTGCGATGCAGGATTTGAGGGAGTCGACAGTGGCGGGTGGGGTTATGTGTACGCGCTCGATGCGGCCGAGGGCGGTGTGGACAGAGTCGAACGCGGCGGACGAGTGGGTCTCGCCGTCACGGTTGTAGAGACGGTAGTAAACTGCCCGTAGCTGGTTAAATCGTGTGTGCAAGTTGAGATAGAAAACACACCGTATCTGTCGAGCGGAATCTCGCGACTCGCAAAGTCTTCGACCTCCGGTCGCGCCTTTCTCTCCTCAACACTGAGCTCCTCGACTAAAACAACCGCAAGCGGGTTGTCAGCGCTCACGCCGTGCCTCTCATCCTCCGTCAACATAACCGCTGCGTCATCTCTCATCGGCTCCGAGTCGTACATGCTCGCGTAGATCTGCGTCCCGCTTGTCGAGGTGATGGATTGGTAGGGACCGGGTGGGCTGGGACTGGATGGGTACGAGTCGTATGGAGCTCTGTTGGTAGTAATTCTGCTGGCAGTGCAGGAACTACAGCTGCAGGTGTTTGGGTAGTCGGATTGGTATGAGCTGGATCCGTACGAGTTATATGACCGGTAGTGGGATTGAGATATAGTGGACGATGGGGACGCGAGACTAGTACTGTCCGCCCGATGAACGGAGGGGGGTCAAACAAGTTTCCCATTGTGTACAGAGACAGACCTCAGCGGTGATGGCAAACCAAGAAGTCGACTGAGTCCTCGCGTTCCGGATGGTGATGTAAAAGACGACACCAGCAGCGCCTTCGGGGATTCCTCCACCGAGATCGTTCGATCGGGAAGCCCTTCCGCAGCTAGGATTCGGCGCTTCAGCATGCCCGCAAGATGCGGTGGTGGCACTGAGCGTGCGAGTATGCGACCGATGAAGGGGTCTGGGCCGCTGGCTGCTGCTTTGACGGGGACCGCGCCACTGGGCGTGTATATGCGATAATGGACTGCGTCGACCGCTTCAGCGATAAGGATCAAAGACTGAGAATTTGCCTCGCACCGGCGTAGTCGGGGGCGGTGACCAGCGAAGGCGGGGGCGGGGCGGGCAACGGCGGTAATGGCGCGGATCTGTAGGACGGAGGCGGAGAGACCGTGCGCGTTGACACCGAGTCGGCCAACGACTCGGAACGTATACTGGACGGAACCTCAGATATGTAGGGTGGAGGCGACGAGCCTGTGTGGGTCGATACCGACATGAGAGCTGTGGTGGGAGAGAACAAGCGCACGCTGATTATTACTCGTATTACTCGTATCTTAAGCAGATGCCCTGAATCACATTGCACCTGTTTGTGCTTCCGAAATTCCCTCGCTTCGACGTCTTCTCCCGGCAGCTGACCCTCTGTATCAATAATTAGCTTAGGCGCCCGAGCGCCTGGTGTATAGGTACCCGATCAGCCACTCAAGGCCCGTTCAAAAGGCAGGACGGCAGGCTGTTCACACGACCTTCTTCTTTCCATCCTATTATTATTATTACTCGTATATTATCGAGGTCCTATGAATCAGAGTGTACATGTTTGCCTGTCTGCTTCTTTCCCCTTCCGCGTACCATTCCATTATCTCGGGTGCCTCGAGGCTGAGTTATTTTTTCGACACCAATAGGGATCGACAAGCTATGACATATGGTTCATTTTTAAACAGACCCTATTAACCGTTCTTTAACGATTACCTTCGCGATTCTTTGTATCTCTTTGCTCTCATCTCCATCTATTCTATCCTACTTGCCATAACGCTCCGGGTGGATGTGAGGCCCGGCTCGATTGAATTCAACGCAAAGATGAGACGGGCTGGGGAGTATACAGGAAGGCGAGTTCAGGTATGGAGACATAGTTTCAATGCGGCGCCTGGACGTCGCGATCTCCGCCCAGAGCGTGTGCAGTGGCGCTGGCAATACCAAGCGAGGCCAGGATCAGAGTGTCGCGCGTTTGAGATGTGGCTGTTTCACTGTCAGTGCGCACGTCGGCTAAAATTGAACTAACGGAGGGGCTGATGCCGAAGAAGTTGAATGGAAGGGGTGCTGCGAGTGCGGACACCCCATCCTAGCGCGGAAGGTTAGGACATAGAATTGGGATAGGTGGATCGTACCGAAGAGTCAGAACATCTAAACTCTGCCGGTCTGTTGCGTGGAGGGCTAATCGGGCTGTGGAGAAAGGTCAGAGGGAGCCCGATTACGTCGGCCGAACTGACATGGCAAGGTCACCAGCTGGAGGACCAAGCACAGTGTCATTCCTTCTGTCACGGTACTTGGGGAAGAACTATGTTTGTAACCAGTCAGGGATTGCTTTGAAACACGATGAATGGATGCGTACGGTGGCAACGATACGGGACGTCGACGCAGACACCGATTGGGGCGAACCCTACATGGTGGATCACCCATCGACAAAGGTAGAATACGTGCCGAGGCGAGACTGTGGTCACGGGAATAATGAAGGAATGGAATCGATGGGTGAGGCATGTTTTTTTCTTTCAGTCACCAGTGGGTGGAGTGGAGGAAAAGGCGAAGAAGAATGATCCAGTAGCTCGAGGTCTTTTGAGGGGTTTTTGACCGGCTGATCGGCGAGGTGAGGATGAACCGAGGTTTTGGATCTCGAGCTAAATTTTGATATTCCCAGCCCAGAAATGAATTCAGACTGCGCTGGTAGAGTGACAAAGATCGCGGCTCGACATGAGGCACCCAGAACTTGCACAGCCCTGAGAAGTGGAAGGGTGGACTCTAGAAATAGCGTGCGCCTGAAGGCGGGCTGAGTTAACCAAGGCCGGTGAGAGAAGTGTGGGGTGTGCGGGAAGTGGACGATCAACAAACGAACACGTTCGCGTCCGAGATCCAGTGGAGTTGAGGCAGGCGGGAACGGCACGGGGGCGATAAGTTGGTGATAACTCATGGGCCGCCGGCGAGCTCGAGATTTGATGGGAAGGATCACATGCTGATGGGCAAACAGGTGCAATCTGATTCGAGGGATCTCTTTAATATACGAAGTATGATCATTTGATGCAGCATCGCCGGAGCGATTTCATACAGTAGTTTGCCAAACCTCTTACACCAAAAAAATTATCTGTAGCCTCACTGTGTAAGTCTTGGGATTTTAAACACACAGAATACAGCAGGAGAGGCAAGTGGGAGTATCCTTTTTCGAACGATTTTGGGCCCTTTACTGAGAGGTTATCTTTATTTTTTTCGGCCTGACGGCCGTACCTACCTACTTCCCCCCTATCCCGGCTTCTCCAGCCCGAACCCCCTTGATGGGGAGGGTGCAAGTGCAACTCGTCCAGTCATACTGTCAGCCCGGGAGTCGCACTGACGAGGTCGTCAGCAGCGCGATTCGCTTCAAGCTGTTGATGGTGAAAGTCACAGACGGAAGACATGACGAAGTGATGCGAACAGCCATGCTGTTTACTTCCCATAGCCTATAAACAGTAGATAACTTTGAGTTTATCACACCACTGGGTGGTGCTGTGAAATTCAAGGTCAATCTAAGCATATACAGAGTTGAAACCCGGATCCGAAAAAAATAATGTTCTTCCATATATCTCAATGGAAATGCAAGCACTTGTAAAACAAAACAGGTGGATACGATACAATGGCTTTGAAGTGTGTCAACAAATATTTTCAGATTTTTACGATGGGTGGTTACGGAACATGAACCTGTTATTTTTGTTACTCATTTTGATGGAGGGCCCCGATCCGAAAAATCGGGTCATGCATGGGAGTAGATTGTACCCTTGGGACAATCTGAGACTATGAGGAGGGATAGAAAGTGCTGAAGCCCTCCCACATACAATATCAGGTCTATATACAATAGGGGGTGCTCGCAATAATGATTATCTTCTCAGGACTTCTGGCACAGCCACACATTTCTGCTTTTTGGTATGTTTGCAATTTTCGATTGGTATGGGCTTTTTGCTCAGGTGGGGTTGTTCATGATCTCTATAAGGGTCTCACACAAAAGAATCGGGTTACCCACCTCAAAATTACGCCTAGAATATCATATTTTTCGCATCTGGGTCTTTTTCGGATCCGGGTCTCAACTCTGTATTCTAGATAGCACACTATGTATCCGTGGCTGGATCCAGAGCTCAGAATCCCAGGTGGCAGTGCACTACCACCTGGCCCCTGAAAAACTCGCAAGTCGAAAATGCACTGCCACCCGGGATTCTGGGCTCTGAATCCAGCCACGGATACATAGGACTACATAATCACTAAACCCATTACATTGGGCTCTTAAAAAGCCTTCAAAAATGTAATGAATACAGCCACTATTTCTTTACATCGGTGAAACACTGATGTTAGTTTCACCAACTCAAAAACCTGGATCCGATTAATGAAAAGAATGATCACTTTATTACATAAAGTACTTGTAACCCCTTTCGCCATCTCACTGGTCGTTCTTGTAGCTGTCTCCTTTATTTGCTTGGATCAATTCTCCATTCTTGCCTGCAAATGATTAACTTGTATGTTGCTGAAATTCACTCTGGGTCAAGTGTTATTCACCTCCCATCTTTACCAGCATGTGTTATCCTCCGCTTAGAATTGCGTACATAGTCCATTCCTTTGCCTCATTTGCTTCTGCTCACTCTCCCTTAGACTCATTGGACCCAACCATATTTGAATCTCAATTTTTTCGCTCTACATTAGTTTGTATGTTTCTCACATTGATGTTTTTGCTTCAATTCAATTGCACGATCACATGTACCCTTCCACTTCTTCTCTGTGTTACTTCGTCAAAACAGAGACCTCACAGGGACGCACTATCTTATCTGAGCTCCAAGCATCAACTAGTGTGGTTGCTAGCAATGTGTTCACATCATTATTCCAACATAACCAACTCGGCCTTGATCCTTTCTCACTCACACCGGGGGCAAACCCCGACGCACCTGGATTCCAGGTGCCTCCGGGGCATGTTCTCCGCGGGTCGTGAACTGGTGGACAAAAGACCGATAAAGGTCCTTGGGTGGACAAAGAATTAACAAAGGTGAGACAAAGGGCAGGCAGGATTTTCACCACCCAGCAAATCTTGCCTGTCCTTTGTCCTTCCTTTGTCTGTTCTTTGTTGACCTAAGGACCTTTGTAGGCCTTTTGTATTCCACATTGTAGCCTTCAGACCACATGCCTTGGAGGCACCTGGAATCCAGGTGCATTGGCTTTTGCCCCCGGTGTCACTCAAAGATTTGCAAATCTCTTGATAATTCCCCAGCATAGCTCTGGACTTTTCAGTCAATCATTTTTTTTTTGCCAGATATCTCAGATTATCTGAGGCACTGGCTCATTGTGTTCGCCTGCAGGATGATTCGATTTCATTTACCCAAACCTCCAGCTCCCATCAACACAATGGTATTATCTTTCTACAAGACTCGGACCCAACATTTCTTGAGCATTTCCACCATGGACAACCTTTTGCTCTTTTTTTCTTTGGAGCGAGCTCATATTCCGTTCATCTGACTTAATTTCTTTCAGCTCAACCCTGCATGGCTTCGTTAATCCTCGACGACATCCATTTTTCAATAACAGAGGTACGAGCTCCATTTGTTAAACCATATGTTCAGAAGAGGCTAAGTCCATCCTGCTTTAATTCCGTTAATCTATATTCATTTAGATGGTTGAAGTTCCCACCCGATCACAGAACCATCAATTTCACGGGCACGGTGAAGGTGCCGCTTTACCATTGCTGCTGCCACAGATTACCACTGTTACCATGAAGAGCGTAGGGAATTTTGCGCGTGCAAAATCCCCGGATTAGCAGTAACAAAGGGAGGAAAGAGCCAGAGAATAATGGAGGACTTACAGGTCTCAGGAAGGGCGGCTGTTTCAAGTGGAGAGGCTCTGACACTTGAGAGTAAAAGCTGAAAGGCGGGACAATGAGCGGAGCTGCGAACTAAGATCCCGTCCGCGGGGATCAAGGGAACGTGGCACTGCGGTCACGTGGTGACGTAAGCAGGATGCGTTGCGCGCGCAAAACACGTCTTTCGACGCGTTCCGGTGCATAGTTGTTTTACTACAGCCCCGGGCTGTGTTCAGTTGTCATAGTAGTGCACTGGATTGGGGAATTCGGGCAGCAACCGACCAAGACAGCGGGTCTGTAGTAAAGGAAAGGGGAACAGAGGTTTTGGATTGGTTCGTCCATGGATACCAGAAAGAAAAGGCAGTGCGGTTTGGTCTCATTTAGGACTGTTTAGAGCGTACAAACAACTGTAGTATAAAAGGGACGCCGTATTGTAGTAGAAAAATAATAATACTCGCCCAGGCTCACCCCTGTGTTCTGTGGAATTCATTTGATTGGTTGTTGGAAATTGGAACGGATTGGAACTGGTTTGGAACGAAAACGGGACGCTTAGTTGGAACTTAACGGAAAGGAATGGAACTTACGGAGGATTGTGAAAGGGAACGGAAACTTGTTACGGAAGAAAAGAAAGAACTCACGCGATCGCATATATCTACGTCTCGACACAAATTCGCATTCGCCGTACATTTCGGTGCGAACCCCCGAACATACAAAGGCTTCTAGGGGGTTGTTTGTGGGTTGTGGAGAATTCCTGAGAAGGAATTCACATACCGGCACTGATCTCTTGCCTTTCAACCATAAGATTGTCATAAATCATTTGTGCCGCTTCCGCAACATGGTCATACTGCCGCTGTGTGACATTTCAACCCTGCAGCACTTTCCCTGCCAACCAAAAAAATGGGGAACTTGAGATCTCTGAATGAACGTGTAGCCCTGACCCTCTAGTATCGGGTTCCGGTGACAGATCCGGCAACGGTTGCAGCAGTTCTGATTAAAATTTGCCACGAAATCGTACATCATGAAAATTAATTTTCTATACAAATTGCTATGAACTTCTCAGCTACCCAAACGGGGTCCCAAGATTAATCTTAGACTTATAAGAATGTACAATTTCGTGGCAAATTTTAATGACATCTACTGATATCACTGGATCCGGCTAAATTTCTGTTTAAATTGAGATATGTAAAAAATAGTCCTTGAACGGGACACCGTCAATTCAACGTACCTGGTGCAGTAACCTGCCAAAAGTTAATGCCTCGTGGCCATCAAAGACCGAGACATGCACCACAACAGAGTGTACATTAATCATCATACAATCAGTACTTTCACATCTGTCCCAGCCCAGATGGATGCATCCTACCTCCGCATGAAGCCCGTGAAAGATGAAGGGCAAACCAGAATTGGAACAACGAGGATTTGAAACAACATGGTAGCGGTGTGAAACCTAGTCAGATCACCCCGGTTGAATGAAGCAAATGTTCAGGTGGTTTGAAGTTTCATCATTGTAATAGTGAGACAAAAATTTAGGCAAGGAAACCCTGGCGGCTGGTCTGTGGCTCCGTGAGCGGAGGGCTGGCAATACAAGTTCGAGTTCAGTACACAAGCATCATAATGGTTGAATGATTTAAATAGCAGCAGGGAAGTAATTTAATTATGGCAGTGATGATGTTGGAATTCAGTCTATGGGATAATAGAGGCCAGCCAGTGTTGGAGAGGGAAGTTTGGGTGCTGCAACATTGCCGCTGAACTGAAGTTGAACTGCCGCCAAACTGCCGCTGCAATGTCACACTGCCGCGGTGTCACACCCTGCAAGTGCTGCAGGACTGCCGCAGCATACGGCACACTGCCGCTGAAAAACCCCTAAGTGCCGCTGCAAACTGCCAATTTTGCTATGCAGTTGCCCATCCGTTCTGTACCCAGAACGGTGGCTGTTGCATGACATAGCCACCAGGGGCTGTGGCACAGCCCAGACCCATTTTTTGGTACTAGTACTGGGAAGGTCAAGTTCAGGCCAAACGCGACTCGAAGACAGGAGAGACCAACCCAAATGTCACTTTGCGCAAGCGGTTGCTGTGCAAGACTCATAGTGTGAGTCTGATCCGCGGCAAGCCAACCCACGCTGTCACTTTTTTTTTGACGTGGCATCTGCCACATCGCCTATCGGCGCTCAATTGCTCTCACCTTTTCCACCATGTCCGGCGTAGAGGAAATGCCGCGAATGCCTGAGCGAAGTGCGCCCACGAACACTTCCCCTCTAAGCCCCTGACACCACTATAGCACCTCTGGATCCAAGTAATGAGGCCGCTGGCTCCAAACTTTGGGCGGTGTATGTTTCAGAGGCGGAAAAGTACGACAAATCTCTTGTCTAACATCATTCCACTTTTTTTTTTGGAGCTCGTTTACTGGGTTTTCTCACTTCGACTAAGTACTCTTTCCTGTTATCCGATTTTTATGATTTCAAGCTAGGAGTACAGTATGCCTTCCCCTCTATCATTTCCTCACCACAAGTCAAACACCATCTATCACCGTTACAGAGAGGGAGCCGTGGGAAAACCACTTAGGTTTGGCTTTTTGCTGCAACCTCCCCATCTGAAACAGGGTTTGTACCTCAAATATGAACCCTTGCCCGTCGGCTATCGCCTCCGGGGACCTCCTAGATCGATTCCCCAGATGAAAATACATCTCCACCCCAAATCCTAGCTCAAGCGCACAATTATAGAGCGCGTAGGAATATATTTCTAAATCTCCGCAAAAACACTCCAAATCTGCAATCTTGCAGCCACAGCTCCGCCAAAAGTCCAACGCCGGTCATGTGGTTTCTCACAGCTCAAGTTGGAATGAACCCCCCCTGTAGTTAGGACCCCAAAACATTTTTTTTCTTTCATCCCATCGCTACGTTTGAGTATTTCTCCGCGCCGGGATGCAAACGCTGACTTGTACGTAACCGAAACAAGAGTTGCCGCCTCTACGTAAACGCTGTGATGCCATCAAAATAAAGTTGGGCGCTAAGCTCACTCTAAGTTGGCGATGACGACCGTTACTAGGCGGCCCATGTTAACAGCAGCAGCTAAGTGACTTAGGGAGCCACTTAGTAGCTTACACGACTCTCCGCCTCGCGAAATCGTGCACTTAGGCCGCCAATGCCGAGGCAACTTACGCTGCCGCCTAAGTTGCCGCCAGCCGGGAGCCGCTACTTAGATCACAACTTATGTGTCCCCTACATCGCTTTCTAAGTTAAATAACTCCTACTAATTCCTGCTTGCCTAGGTGGCCTAAGTGGCCTGCTGCTTGTATAACGCTGCTACCATCACCGGCGCTGTTCGGCTCCCGGCATGCGTCTCGGCAACTTGCAACTTACACCTGCCCATCTTTACTTCGCCTAACCATCCGCGCCATTGGCTTTCACGCTGCTCTCGCTTCTCCGCGCACAAAGGCAGACCGTATGTAAACCTGTTTATACTCTGTCTCTTTTGCCTTCATTTCTTTCATCCTTCATGCCTCCAAAGTTTGTCTCTGGTGCATGCTATGTTTTTTTCTGGTTATTTGTAAGTGTCTTATCGTGGTCGCGACCCGAACCACGCCCCGCATGTGATTCCATCATCCTTTTCCCGGCTCATCCCCGTTTTTTTGTTGTTTTTTACGTTTTATGCTATCTCTCTGTTTACGCAGCAAGCTACGATCCCGCGCCCATTCGTTCCCTCTGACTCGACTTTTAGCAAATTCGATTTTGAACGTATGACTTTGGTACGTGGCCGATCTACTTATCTGAACGAATGGACCAGATCACCTAATTGACTCAGATCCACAGGTCGCCTTTTTCCATTTACGACAGGTATGTTCAACTCGCTGATATCGCTTGGCAGCGGTACTCCCACGATTATTCCAGCTTCATCGAACATATATACTGTCCGCGCAGCAAGCTGAATTTGATTGCTGGACTTCGTATTCTTCAGCACTCCCAGATGAGATCTTGTTCCTCAGTGCCACACTGACAGTCGCATGTTTTTCAAATGGAAACTGCACGAATTAGGGTGCAGTTGAGACGTCAAACGGGCCACTGCCGGTCGAGACTATCCTAGTTCAGTGCTGTATAGTAGCGTAGAACAATATACCCATTTTGAAACAAAGCCTGAAGCAGCGCCGGAAATTAGGACCCAGACACGCTGGAGATCAGTGCCTAGAAGCACTGCACATCAGTCAGCATAAGCACTGTACCAAGTGCTTTCAGGTTAGGCGCTATTTTGCTGCGGCAGTGCTTCCGGGTACTGTTTTTTTGGCTGTATTGGGGTTACCTCAAGCTTCGTTATCTTCCTTGGAATTGTTTCGCGAATTTATTGGTCCTTGATCAGTTATTTGCGGAGGAATTTCCCCGGGGATTCCCGGAAGAGTTGGACGAGGGTGTGATCGCTCGTTCTATTGAGTCTCTCACAGCTGGTCTTGTTTTGTCGACTCAATCGCTTGTTGGCATTTGGGCCCGGTGCTCATGGGTTCCAACTACAAAGCCGTCATACACTCTTGCTTCCTCTCGTACAGTCTCACTTCTGTTGTATAGTTGTTGGCCTACTCCTTTCTTTGATGAAGGATGAATGGGCTCCTTGTTGATCAAGGAAAGTGATCGGAATCATGCATTCCGACCCGAGCATTCCATCTGCATGCCTGGTTTGCTGAACCGTCGTCCACTGCTTAAAGAAGATTTTCTATATGTTTTATATCAGGCCATTCCGCCAACATCGACCTGTTACTCTTGCGAGGTGCGCGATTGTTTTGCGCGGGTTGATCACCCTAACCTCTTCGGTTGTATTTGAAGCCTCTTGTCCCCGAAGCACACAACTGATGTATTTGGGATGAAATCATCGGTACTCCCTCTTGCATCACGCGTAGAGCACGCTCTCAGCGCGTTCGCCCGCGCAGTCCTGCACTTCCACCTGCGCCGGATCCCCTCGTCCTCGGCGCACCTCTCCGCGACGTGTTTCTATCTCAGAGTCCGTCCTCACTCTCGAACCCATGGCCCGAGCGCATTTGAACGCCGTCTTCACCTCTCCGCGCATCCGTCTTGCCGAGCTGCCCAGACACTGCACATTCTTACCGCACCTTCCCGCCGGCCGCCCTGTCTACGGCGATAAGAATATGGTACACACGGGCTTCTCTTCTGGATTTTCTTCCTTCATCATCTTTTCTGTAGTTCACACTGGCTCTGTATGTAATTTAACTCGTCGGTATATTATTTATCTCATCTATCTAATCTATCACGGCTCAGCATCGACACTTTGGTACGGTCGTGCTCATTCACCCCTTCTTTTCTGCTCCCAACCTGGGTCAAAAACGTGCCAAAAAATTCCGTTCCCTCCTCGACGTCTTGATATCACTGGCGCCACCCTCGATGAACGCCAACGCCGCCGGCCGCAATATATTTAACGACAATGAGCAACGTAACCGCGACGTTTTGTATAGTCTCACGGCTGTGCTCTGCGACTCCCAAGCAGAGCAGGAGATGGTCACCAGCCATCTAGACAACTTTTTTATCCGCTACCCGTCCAAGATTAAGAGCTGAATTATCTCGTAGTACTTTTCGCGTTGTATTCTCGTACCGCTGCCTCAGAAGAAATCGAAATTCAATCCATTTACTACGTTGAACTAAGCCATACAAGCTGCGTTTGAAACTCGCACCCGAATCGCGCCGATTGTTAGAACTCCGTGGCCGGATTGTTTCTTCTCACTCTGACTCAAGCATGGAAAGGGAAGGGCTGGGTAGCGCCTGGAGCGCGTGTGCGTTCAATGTCCTGCCTACTTGATCGCTTGCAACAGATATCGCTCGTTCGATGCTCGAGGGGATGCATTTTTTTTACCTATCGTTGCAGCTTGCCAATTCCAAAAAGGCTGCCCCTAGCAAGTAGATGGTATATGCCTTGTAGACGCATGAATTTGAATTATAGCTTGTGCGGAAATGGGTTGTTGTTCACCTTGAGACCATGAGCAGTCAATTCCACGCCGAAAAGCTTGGTGAAGTGCATCTTCTGAATCCCCCCACAGCTCCTAGAGGGAAACCATCGCCATTATTTCTAGCCGCGTTTGTTACATTCTCGGACCAAAAGGCCCGAAAAGGAAATTTGTCACGTTGCTGATGAGATGTCAAAACAACCATCAACGACACGGTTTGTTGATTCGCTTTCTTCCTTCCTCCCACCACTGGTCCGTATCCATCCTGCCACGGCTCCTCAAAAACGTCCTCGATGTCTCGGCAATCTCCCTCCTCGCGTCCCAGTGCCTCTCAAGGCCAACTTCCCGCGGCTGGCCCACTGCAACCGCGGCGTCCCTGTGCCACTCGGCATCAGCCGCGCTTGCCCGTTGTCACCGTGTCGCCCTCCAACGCTCTGAAGGCTCTAGAGGCCGGGGAGGCCCGCAATCCTCCTCCTGGCTCAGCTGCTAGGCGTCGCTGCTTTGCAGAGCGTGACGCGAGCAAGCTTGAGAACGGGGAGATGGCTTTAGGCAGCACCACCTGCCCCAGCTCTCCGCGTCGCTGCTTCGCAGAGCGTGACGCGAGACCCCTGGGGCGCCGTGAAGCCCTCGACCGGTTGCTGGAACGTGTTTGTGACAGGTTGAAGGTGTGTGTCCAGTTCTTCAATCTTTTTACGTTTCTGTCCTGACCATTTCAGGGTGAGATCGTCCGTGCCGATGTTTCCACCTCGAGCCACTCGTCCAACTTCTTATCTCCTTTCCCGTTATTGTAGAAACTGTCGCACAGCTGTGAAGGCTCGGAGCATCAGACGCCGCTCTTGAGCTTAAGGGGCGCTTTTTACGTGCGTCGACCCTATTGTGTTCCCTGAAGCCGACTCCGCCAGGAGATGGCTGCGAGGTGATCCTTCGCAGCGGGAGAACCTGCCTCTTACACGTTGTAGGAACGTTCGCTGAAGCCGACTCCACCAGGAGGACCGGTTAGGCTGGCTGCAGTGTAGCTACTGCACCAGCTGTTGCGGGCTGCGAGGCGATCCTTCGCAGCCGGAGCGCCCGCCTCCTACGTGTGCGGGCCCACTGTTTGGCGATCGTTAGGGGGTTTTTTTTTTCAGTCCGGTCCTCTGCCACCACGACGGCGTCCTCTCGTACCTCCTGGTTCGCGACATCATCGCCGCGATACGCTGGGTCGTACCACCGGCCCTACGGAGGCGCTGATGGCGTGCAGAGGGCAGGAGTACGGCGCGCTGGTTCCGCTTCCCTGCCGCGGTTGCAAATTGAGTACGTTTCTTTCTCGATCTCTTCCTCTTCGTTTTCCTTTCTACCTTCTTGTTTATCCTCCATCCCCGGGCAATGAGGCCGCGAACCCCACAGACAAACGGGTGTTCTTTTGTGCAGCGGCTGCCCCAGCTCCTCTAGAACACCCGTCTTGAATGCGGCAAATGCCCCTCGAAGTCTCGATTCTTGACATACAAAAGTTCCAAACCGCCACTATCCACCCCTCACGGTGCATCTCGACTGCTTTTCCCCCGCTCAATTCGCCATGGACGCGCTTGAATGTTCCGCTCCGCGATGTAGCAGTCAACATGCACCATGCCCGACCCTGGGATTTGCGTACTGGCTGCAACTTCGCGGTGCGGCGTTTTCAATCGCTTCTATTAGACACAAATCCTTGCGCATCAGACGCTACCACGTTTTGAGCGCAGGATTCGCGTCTTACCCCGGAATCGACGACCGCGTTTTTCGCTACCTATGTTTAAAATCCACCACGCCAGGCGGTGTGGGCGATGGTGAACCGCTGTGCGGGTTCTAGCCAAGTCAGAGGTAGCCAAGGCGGATTAGGGCGCGGCCAGGTACGCGCATCGTGCGACGTCAACAATGCGATACGTCAGCGCGCAAATGCGACGGGTGCACAGAGCCAATTCCCACCTCTTCGCGCACGCACTGCTGGTTAACGCACCTGCAACTGCTGGCTGCGCTGCACGAGACCGAAACCCGGGACTTACCAGCGAGCCGGCAGGGTTCCGAATCCTCCTGCTGTGCACGCTGCTGCTGCGCGCGCCGCACCCGCTCCTCCGTTTCGCTGGCTTGATTCCCTCATTTACTTCCCTCCTTTGCGTGAAGCGGAGCACGCCGCAGAATGCGCATATCTGAAACACTCGGCTGAGTAGGGTGAGTTAAGTGAGTTACTGCGGCATATTCAAGCATCGCAACGTAGGTCACAGCGTCATTCCCAAGTAAACCTGAGCGTTCCAGCAAAATCTAGTAGCAACGTACTGCGCGCTCGGGGCTCGAAGATGTATTGAAGTCTGAAGCCTGCCAACGTCCGGTCTGAGTTTCTGTTTTCTGTCGCCAGATGTCCGGATGTCCCCGACGTGTAGCGCATGGGAGCGACGCTTGGGCCTTCATGTGCGCGCGCGTAGTTGAGACGGAGGGCACAGCCGACCTTGGCGCATACCGACGACCCTTCTACTCGCGCGCTTGCGTTGGGGCTTGAGTCACTGCCTGCAACGCAGTAGCGGGCAGGGCACCGCCATCCTTGAGGATGCGTCACGTCCTCGGCGGCATGCCCATTTTATTGCTTGCCCTGTATACCTCGTGTATTAAGCAGATGCCTCGTATCAGTATGCACCTGTTTGTTTTCACACGCCACAACCGGGCCGCGTCTGTCGTCGATTCAACCCCACTGCCCGGATACTTCCGGAATTCACTTTGCTTCTGAACCTAACCATTTCGGGTGCCTGGGCTATACCACAGCTATAACCTCAATTCAGACCACAGCAGGTTGTATTCTGCTTTATTCTTCCCGTGGTTCCCATATCTGCGTCTCTCTCTTTCCCTGAAAGCTAGCCTATGCATCGACGATTCGAAAATCTGGACCCTATTTTTGACCCCGCCGATAATGCCGTACCTCGAACGCACAAGGCCCGCACAAGAGGTAAGATTGTCCAATTTATCTGTTTTCGTACGCCACTGGGCGCTCGCTAATAACCGAAGATGTCATATCAATATGAGCATCTATTTTCAAGATTTCCCATCGTAAGATCGCCTCCCGAGCCGCTTTGTTGAGAGTGCCTTTCGCATTGTATCAGTTTGCTATAATTTCTTTCCACTCCCCTTTCTCTATCTACTACCTCGACTTCAAGTTCCACCCAAGTTGCGTCGAGGCCTTCAGTTTGACCTTTGAAAGGCCTTCGAAGGGCTGTGCGCAATGACGTGTGCTGTGCGCTATGACGCGTTGTCCATTTTTGAAGAGACCACATGCCCGTTAATCGCGCGCTCAAGGCCCGCTCAAAAGCGCCATCTGCATTTACGCTGCTTCGTCTTTCTCCCCATCATCATCCCACCTGCTAGCAGCTTTCTTCCGCCCTTTGAAACACTGCTGACTGGTCATACTTTCATGGAGCAAGCCTTCCGCAAGATCGCAAGAGTAAATTACAAGCATCAATAGCAATAACAAGACAATGCTCAGGTCCGACTCCCGCCAACGTTGCTTTGTCTCATCCCCTGTCATAATCGCGCCATAATCTAGCAAAGGATCCTCCGGTCAAGGCTCTGCAAGATTGAGAAAATACCACAATGACGACAGCGGACCGCTCACTACTCTTCTCCCGGTTGCTGCGCCTATCCTCAATTATCGTCCCACCCTCTGTCGGCGTTGGACTATTCGACTATTTGCTAGATCAAGCCCGCGGCAAGACCGGACAAACATCACGACCAACAAGTACAGAAAATTCTGTCGGTCGCAAATCCGAATCAACGCTCAATCGCAGTACTGGTAAGCCTGAGCCACATCCAGGACATCGTCCTGTTGTCCTCAGGTACGTGTA
Organism: Mycena capillaripes; assembly: GCA_029204075.1. Lineage (NCBI taxonomy): Eukaryota > Fungi > Basidiomycota > Agaricomycetes > Agaricales > Mycenaceae > Mycena > Mycena capillaripes. Next base: position 2,546,453 of record JARHKZ010000014.1, on the reverse strand, counting down.
CACATTGCGCTGACCACCATTCGCAGTGTATGCATTTGTTCGTTTTTAATGCGCAGAGAAAGCCCGCTTTCGCAATCTGCGTACGTCTCGGGATGATCGTACCTCTTATTTCAAATATGTACACTTTACTAAAGCCCTCGCAGTAAGGCATCATGCGTTTATATCGGGCGATCATACTCCGCATGAACACCCCAATTCATTCCGGCCTCCTGCTCATTTCCTGCCGCAAGTTGTCCGTTGCACTGACACTCTTCTAACCAAGCACTCACCTTTTGTCTGGCCCAGCGTCACACACCCTCGAATTTTATTTTCCGGCATTTCTGACGCAAATTAGCTTACTTACGCTCGGGTGAAGATGGTGAGTCCATCTTTTGGGTTCCCATGGTGAGTTCATCAGCAATGTTGTATTATTTATTACTTTCAACCACTGTTGACATATTCCTTGCAGGCTTGACGCGTTGGCATCGCAATGAATGTCCCGCAATCCAGTAAGCACCACATCGCCTCAGCGTATGTGTCTGGTACGGTCAATTTAAGGTGCGGTCTCCAAAGCGTCTAAGGAGTGAGTGCAAATAATATTTTAATTGATCTTTTAGACTTCGTGCTAAGGACGGAATGGATTTCCGGTGCTTTACTTTGTATGGATTGCTCTACGATGTCAATTTTTACTTTTTTTATGGTCTCGATGTGTCCCATCTGCGGCCCACAGCTGCGTCGTGATTTCGATTTGATATTTTAACCAGAGCGCGCTGGGGCACATTGCATCTCAGCACTTCAGTTGGGGCATCTATTTTCGAGCACATGGCTTCATTTAGCTCTCATTCGGCAGTCTGGGCTGATTTAACCTAGAACGCCCATAACGCGCTGAGGTCTCTGCTAATATGTCTTCTTCTGACCTCCCAATCTATCGTCTCCTTCCCTGAGTTTTGCCCTGGACTTTAATTTACCCTTCAGTCTTCAAGTCCATTGCCACAAGCCCTCTGTTCTCCTTCGTTTGATCTTCAATTAATCTACTTACTCAGGGCATATGATGAGCGAGGGTATTTTCCAGATTGCGTTTTCACGGTAAATGGCGCGGCGGTGAAGCTTCCGGACATTTGAAGGTTAAAATTCCGGTTGTCATCGTGTCAGCCAGAAGCTCTTTTCTATGAGATTTGAATCCGGTCTACTATTATCCTGTGTTTTTCTGTGCCGATGTACGTGTGCTTTCAATGTTTGCAAACATTCGGCCTGTCCATAACATCAAGATACTTGAAATTTTGGAGCAGATTTCTGTGTTGCTATGTATTCTCATTCTAAGTCCTCAAAGCTTCGGTACATGCTATGAGCGTCCTTCCCCTTTGCCGTTAAGTTTCAAGTTCAATTGCAGTGCATTTATTCGCACGTCAACTGTCTCTGAAGCCTCTCTGCCGGAGCGTAGCGAAGGCACGTCTTGTACCTCTATTAAAAAACGTGCCGACCGACATGTTCCTAAAACCCTACGTCGTAACCGGACGCCCGCAAAACTGGCTATCCTTCAAATCCCAGAATGTGGTGCCGCATTCCGAGATTAGATAGATAGGGAATTCGTCTTAGGTGCGACTTGGAAGATTAATCACAAGTGAGTATCTGTTTGTTGTCTGATGCGCTAAGTGATTGGCGCTCAAGATTATTCTCTGTGGCATTAAATTTTACAATAGGCGTGGCATGAAATCCGGAAAGGAGTGCGAGACGGACATGCAAGAATATTTCCTACGGCTGCAGAGAGGTCCTTAACTTTCGAACTCAATCTGCGACAATTCAAGCGAGTGTAATATTGCTCACGCAACTTGGTTAATGGTAACACATTCAGAATTTTCAGAGTCACTAGGGGTGTCGAGGCCGACACATCCTTGGTTGAAGAAGAAGTCATCGCCATCTGAGGGACGCTCAAGTTTTGCTGAATTTTGAGCCGGCGCTCACTGTGTTTCTTGCACTTTGCTGGCCGTGTGATCAGGAGTGGCCTGGATAGAGAATCTCGTTCAGTTGCACTACAATTTGAGCTGAAAGTCTGCGTTGACATACGGCGGCCTAGAGAAAGTGCGAGAAGCAGAGGAGTTGGAAAGACTCATCAAATGTAGATCACCCCCATGTATCCACCTTGGAGGAGTTTTTGTGATCTTGTTTTATATTCGTTACATTTCGAAGCTTTCAATTATTCACCACAGCGGCGGCGGCGAGGCTAATCTTGAACAGCTTGGAATACAGGCGGTTCGACAACGGGTGCTTGCGGCAAATGCCGAAATCCGAAACACGTGCTCAGAGGCTCATATACGTTATTTTGGCTTTGACCTTATTTGGCCACACGTCACTGACTGTGCGCTCCAACACCATGTCTCAGCCTCTTCCACCATTCCAGCCCCCCGGCGTCCCAAAATATCCACCGCCCCCGGCATCGCAACCAACTTGGCCCATGTTCCCTGAGACCTACCGCGATCTTTTTCAGTTTCAAATGCCTCTCACCGCTCCTGACACCAGCACTACTAAAACGACCGCGCCGTGGTCTGGTTCGTGCCCACCACCGATTCCGCTCTGCTATTCCTACCGGGACCCCTCTATTCCTCGCCGAGCCTTGGCAGGGCTCGAGCGCTATCCAGATACCTACGATCTGTGGGAACGGCCCACGCCCAGTGATGCGCGCACTTCCTGGCGTCAGCTTCATGATTCTTATCAAATGTTGCCAATGACACAAGAATCCTGGCTCTCCAGCGTTCTCACCATCCTCAACCTCATCGTGACGGCTTTGCTCAGAGATTTAGGCCTTGCCCACTCTCTCCTTGCGTACAACCCTCACCTCTTATTCTCCCAGCACGGGGATAAGGACTGGCTCGCTACCGGTGGTCCCCTCCCTGATGCTGTACAAGCTCTCACAGAAGTTATGGCTGCCGCTGGTGGACCCACGCATCTGGCCGTTGGTCCGCCGATGTTACCCCCAATGATCGGGGGCGGTTGCGCATTTGAGCTCAAACTTACGAAGGTTCTCCTCGAATACTCACATTTCTTTGCGGAGCATTTCAACACCTTCCGTCCGCTTTCCAAATATGTGCAGGGACATGCCATCGTCTTTAAGGCGAGTACTTCCTCCGCACCATTGCTGTTCGACATTGACATCGCTGCAGTTGGACTTGCAGATGCAAAACCGCGTTATAGCGCGTCGCGTCTCCTCGTACGCTCCCAGGTACGGCATTGTCTACACGGGACAGTACTTTCTTTTGGCCGAAAATGGTGGGTGCTTCCGACTTCGCCGTTATGCAGCCGTCGTCTCAGATGCATGAATTTAGTACATCCCCTCACAATCCTAGCGCCCTACTCGCAACAAGTTCCTAAAGGAGGGCCTTTTCCCCGTGGTCCTCCTTTGACGTCACCCACTCCTGGAGATACCCGCATCAGGGGCGTCGGGGTATCCCCGATAGAACACATTGTGGGTGGGAACGGCACCCCGTTCCGGGGTTTCTTGGCCCTCCTCGTTGCCATCAACGCGCGAGCTGGGATGCTTGACATTGAAGACCCAGATCCCCAGCTCACACTCCCCGGCTTCACCGCATATCACCAACTGTACGACGAGACAAACGCAGGCGGCGGACAGGCTACCGGTGGACAGGGCAGCTCTGGAGCTGGAAATGGTGCGGGCAAGAACACTCACCAATTCCAAGGTTGGGTTCCCCCCGGCAATTCGGTTGCTCTCGTATCGGCCCTCATTCAGACTGTGAGTTCCTAACACCCCGAAACGTGAGTTTTGATGACCGGTTTCGCAGCCCTTCCGGGCACTGCAACTACTCAACAGAATCACACGAATTCTCAAAACCTGGGTATATCTCGGCTCACCTATTGCCCACCGAGGTCGCTCTCGACACGTAGTGCGTCTAACCTTCACACGAAATCCTCCCCTATCTTTACCTCGCTCTCAGATTCTTCAATTCTCCAACGATTGTCTCTCGCAGGAGCCGCGCATATTGGTTGACATCCCGCGGGGTGTACTAGAAGGGATCTCTCGTCAACCCTGTGCCTCGGCATCTGATTCTTCATTCCTTTTTAGTCCTTCTCAGCTTTCCGTTGACGACTTAATTCAATCCAGTAGCCAAGTCTCCGTCTACCGGGGGAGGCTTGAGGGGCAGAGGGTGGTTGTCAAGCTGTATGAAGAACATGGCTTTGACGGCCTCCTCCGTGAGATGCGGGCGTACGAGCGCCTCCTTTCTCTGCCAACAGTTCCCAAGTGCCTTGGCGTCTTCGGCCCCTCCGACAAGGCCTGGGCGGCGCTCATCATTGAGGATAGAGGAACATCCTTAGACTCAGACGAGCACTGGGAGGACCTGCTCCTCAATGAACGGTCAGGATTCTTCACTTCCGTTGCAGGTTCTTTCCTGATTCGCGGAACAGCGAGGCGATCTACAAAATCGCGGTCGATATCCATATAGCCGGTGTCCATCACGGGGATTTGGAAGCCAGAAATGTTGTCCGCGACAACAACGGTCGGCTCTCGATTGTGGACTTCGGCCATGCCACTGTCGACCATGCTTGCGAGTATGAGATCTGCGCTGAACTGTCCGATCTCCGCCAAAATCTGGGGCTTGTAGGTTAACGGCTATCTAGCAATTACTTTTCTTGTTGCTCAGTTACTCCCGTCTTGAATTCTTTCCAATTGTCTCAGTGTTATATCAGGCTTCTCCCACCGCCTCATCTTTAACCGTTTCCTTGTCGATGTGGCTGGGTATTTTTGGGAGTTTATCGGCGGATCGAGTGGTCTCGAAAATATATGCCACTAAAACATGTTGAAATCAGATTACATTTCCTGCCTCATAAAGCCACAAAACAATGTTATCTCTAGCACAGGATCCGCCTTCCAAAGGATACTGTATTTACTCCGGTCGTTGCCCCGTCCCTGCGCTCGAAGCCTCTCTTTGCCGCCGCTTATAATCTGCATTCAATCGATATGCAGCATCGTGAGGAATCGCTTAAGCCTTTCATGTCCCGCACGGTTAGTATCCTCTTTTTTTTTCGTTATCTTGGCAGGGGACCATTTTTCTCTGCTGTGGCTTGATTCTCTAAATTTTTTCTCTCGGTATTGGATCCTCGGCCGGAGTGAATTGGTTGCGATAGCAAAAATGTGATTGTTGAATTCTCGGTGCGTGATTCTTTGGTCTGCAACTATGCCTTTACTGGCTTCTTTTCAACTCAGCGCTAATCTGACGCGGACATATGCCTAACTAGTTGAGTCTCATTTTTAACCCAGTTGGGCGTTCCCTCATCCGGTTCTAACTATCTGATCCGACTACCTGGGGCCAGGTAGTCGTTCTTTAAGGCCAATTTCAGCTTAAAGCAGCAAAATATTTTGACCAATGAGCCGAATTCACATGCAATCTGACTGTTTTGTGACTTTTGGGTCGAAATCGGGTCCTACGTGGCTTTTTGGCTCCTACCTGGCTTTTTTGTTGAATCGGGCTTGATCTTGCTTTTTTTAACAAGCCTGTCACACAAAAGAAGATAATTTTACCTCAAATTGTGAGAAATTACAGCCAGCCTGGCTTTTTTACGTTACCTAACCTCAAATCATCAACTACTTGGCCTTTGTCCGTAACCCAACCTCAGATCATCAACAACTTGGCATTTTTTTGTGTAACCTAACCTCAAATCACTGCCAACGTGGCTTTTCTTGTGTAACCTAAGCTCAAATCATTGACTACTTCGCTTTTTTTCTATAACCTCACCTCAAATCACTGTAACCTAACCTTTTTTTTGGGTAACCTAACCTCAATGCATCCCCAACCTGGCTTTTTTGTGTAACCTAACCTCAAATCACTGCCACTTCTTTTTTGGCATAACCTAACCTCAAATCACTGCCAACCTGGCTTTTTGTAGTGTACCCTCATCTCAGTTGCTATTAGTGGCTTGCTTTCCTGGGGAAGGTACACATTGACCCTATCTGACCGAACCATATTACTTTGTTTTCACCCTAGACTTTCTCTTGACAACCTAGCTTTTCACTCATATCAGTCCCATACATTTGCTAGTGATTTATTTCTTTAACATGAATGTTGTCTTAAAGAACCTGGCTGGGATCAGTTCCTCTATCTAAGTTACTCACCCAGCATAACAGCTACCGCTTCTGCCTCAGTGACCAAAAACACTGTTTCGGTTGAGGGGCCGCTCCGCCTCTAGCTGCTTGGCTGCACTGGGTCGGTCGATGGTAGTACGAAAGAGAGAAGAGTCCCCTTTCCCCAATAGTTAACGCCGAGTCAAGTAGGTAACTACAAACGGGGTAAACTACTCAATGGAGAATTAATGCCCACTAACTTTAGGTAGTGGGTCCTGTACCGCCCTATTAGTACAGTGCCCGCCAAATTTGAGTAAAGTTGTTACATGTTTGGTTTGCTTGTGTAATCAATCCCATGGCGCTCTTGGTTCGAATCTCACAGGTGCATTTATTAATATTAGGGTTGTTCACAGTTGCCACTTTTTGGCTCCTTTTTCCTTCCTTTTTCTCTCCTTTTTGCCATTTCCGCGCCATTTGAGCGAAAAAGGAACGAAAAAGGAGAGCAAAAAGGGCTACTGTGAACACCCAAGCATCCAGATTGCGAAAAAGGGCAGAAAAAGGAGACTAATCGGGTCCTTATTTCTCAACTGGAACAAACATGGTTAAGAGGGTGTTCTGGACTCTATTGCAGCTGTATTAGACAGCATGATTGCTATCCATTGCTGCAAAAACCAAGCAGAATGTTTAACACAGTCTGATGAAGGGAAAATCCAAAAAGAGCCCTTTTTGGTTTCCTTCTTGCTTTTGAAAGAGGGAAGAAAAAGGAATGCAAAAAGGATGCAAAAATGAATGAAAAAGGGCTACCGTGAACACCAATATTCACTCTGTCCCCATGTTTTTATGTTGTCTTCTTCTCTGCATTCTTTATTCTATTTATTTTAGCTGAGTATCTGTGGGGTCTTTGTTGATTGAATGGGTCTACTGAAATTTTCTGTAGAAAATGGCCTCCTTGGCTGCAGACTTATCCAGTTTGCTGATTAATTGACATAGCCACCACTAAATGTGCCGATATTTTGAATAAAATTCCATGGAGCTGACTGGTTTTTTGCTTCTGAGCACTCTAGCTGATGTTTGGCACTATGATAACACAGAAATTGAAGCTGTGTTGCACCGTTTCCCATCATTAATTTTGGCCACAGGAGTGTTTGCAGATTCAAGTTTACATGAATTCCATCAATCCAGATAATCCCTTTACTGAATAACGACAATGTCATGCAAGAACATACAATGATTTACTCCACAAGATACTTCTAAGTATGATTGGATGGTCTAATAGCTCAGTCAATGCAAGAGATTACTACGACTTTGAACACAGGATCTGTCATTCAGCCAGTATCATTCAGGTTTAACGCTCGGGTCGTTGTCTGGGTGGCTGTGGCTGTGTTGTTTTCCTATAAACTCAGCAACATTACATTCATAATTCAACCAATCTCAGATGTGTCGCAACTACGCAAGTTGTCCTAGCCAATAATTATCTTGCTTCCCCTCAACTGAATCTCTTGCATAGGGATCCCCACTGTACCGTATACCGTTGCGACCATAAGGATCACGGCTATTTACGGGTGCTAACTGAGCATAACCGTAACCATAACGATGCTTCTGAGGCCTCTTATAGTTACGGTAGGTGCATTTACAGACATCACGACCGTATACGGTCATAATGAATGAAATAAAATTGAAGGCAAGATAAATAGCAGGTATTTACGCCTCCTGCACCTCCTGGAGAAGGGCCTCGAGGCTCTTGCGTTTCAAATGAAGGTGATGCTTCAAAAACACCAAAGTTCAGATAGTTTCTGGCTTCAATCTGACCCACCGCACAGAGGTGGTATATCTTCTGCCAGAGCAATCACATTCCACAGCAACTGTAGAGCCTGGCCAAATTCACGATCCTCAATTTGCATGCTCAAATGCCGGTGTACCATTGATATGTAACAAATTGAAAGGAAATGTTAATTATGGCCGTCTATTTGATTGGTCTCTGTTGGTCTTCAACATTTCAGAAGGAACAGTGAAGCGCAGTGTCCGAGAGAACACAGTAAATTCAACCACTATGTTTGACAGTTTGACAGTAGGTTAAAAATAGATGCAGAAGTCGAGCCGAGTGGCCATTCTGCACCTCGGCCGCCCACCAAAGGCAATTTGATCCTGAGAAATAACATTTCACGTTGTGCCAAATCAGGCAGCATAGCAAGAAGCCTCATCGTGTGTTTTGGCTCCGGCCGGCTAATGGGTTCAAATTCGAACCATGTTGGGCAAGTTTACGGTCATAAATTACCATATACAGACTGTATGTTTATGGCTATTACGGTTATGGCAGGGGGCCAACCGTAACCGTATAGAGTCTCGAAAGGGCCCATATGGTACGGTTATGGTACCTGTATAACCATATCCGTATTACCGTATATACGGATACGGTGGGGATCACTACTCTTGTGGTCAATTCACATTATAGGTTCAAGTGATGGCATTTTTATTTCAACTCGCACAATCACAAGTAACTTTGTGATTGGTATTATTATGCGGAGTAAAGGAACCCTGACAGAGTCGGGGTGTTGTGCGCTCAATGCAAGTTGATTGACATGTTGACTGAGCAAGGTTTGGGCATGCCAGTATGTGGCCAATGTCTGTGCATTAGGACCTATGAAAATGAACCTGTCCAGTCACTTATAGTTTGCCTTTACCTCACTTGTCCAATTCACAGCCAAGTACCATCCTGCTGATGAATCCCCATGTTGTTATGATTGGTGTTGCTGTGACTCGAAAAGTCAAGTTACGACTTGACAATTCAACTTGAAACAGCATTCAACTTAACTTGACTCGACTTGAGTGGGACCCCACTCAAGTCACTCGAAGTTGACTTGAGTTGACTCAAGTCATTCAGGTCAAGGAATTTTTTTTTTGAAATGGCTGTAATGGATGCCACATTGTGTAAGAATACTGTAGACAGATAAACAAATGGATTCAACCAAAAATATGCAGGAACAATGGAGCACCATTGAAGCTGCATCCATACCAGGTTCCTGCTGCAATTTTACAAGCCAGATACATTAAAAACCGTATATATTGGATGTTATATTTTTGTCATATTTTTCTAAATTTAATTAGTGCCCAAAATGGATTGAAATGCGAACCAACTCAACTGTGATGTTGGTGTGACGCATATCACGTTATGTCACACTCGTGACAGTCGGTGAGAAGAAAAAAAGAAAACTGTTCCAATACCACCTACTTATAGAAATAAACATTTCTTAAAATTACCCTGACTCAAGCCACACAAGTTGGTTTAAGTTGACTTGCAACTGACTGGGAAGTCGCGGTGAAGTCATCAAACAACTTGACTTGGCTCAAGTTGACTTCTGTAAGTTGACTCGAGGGTAAGGCTCCAACCTTTTAGTTTTCTAAACTAAACGGTTACAAAATCCTAAATGTTTACAAATGCTTGTAAACAGTTTAAAAACAAATATTTAACAAGATATATTTATTGGGTGTGGAAGACCGCAGTTCTGACTTCAATGAAGAAACTGGTGGTCTCTCACCATTTGCGAGTTCCACGCATAATTTCAGCCGCATGTTGGCCTACATAGACCAGCGGGCTTCCCCGATGTAGAGGTACTGCCTTCCGGAAACCGAAGTCCGAGATGACTGGAGCGTGAGGCCATGTGCGGCACAAAACCAGCTTGGATTTGGTTTCAAATTGAAGTCCCAGGAATAGGTACATAGTTTCTGAGTGAAACTGAACAGTGAATTAATGTACATAGCCAGTTGAAAATGCCTGCAAATATAACCGTTTAAACCATTTATAAACTGTTTGCAAAATGTTTACCGAGGCCCGTAAACTAAAAGGATTATTAATCCATTTACAAACGTTTACAAACGTTTGAAAATGAAAACGGTTGGAGCCTTACTCGAGGGAGCCAAGTCGGAAGTTGCAGCAACACTAGTTATGATCCAGAGGAGTTCATATGATGTGATCTCATTTAACACTGCCAGAGCTCACAAAGAAGTATGGAGATTGCAGAGCTTGCACAATGCTATTTCCTCCCATTGCTTCAAAGCTCAGCAGGGATGAAACTACATGTCCCAGTCATTGACACCAATTTCTGCCAAGGGTCCTTCTGCAGTACGTGCTTGCCAGGTGTAAAAGATTATCAACACGCTATCACTGAAGTTTAACAGCAAAAGGTACAATGGCAGCTGCTTGGGCACTTGATACCAAAGGAAGGAACAATCAAGGACATTGTCTACTTAAGGTTAAACTTCGTGAGGATGTCGCCTCAACATGAAGTTGTAATTGTTCTTGAGAAGTTAGACAGGGGTTAGTGGGCTTTGCTGCAACAGCGCGCTACCCCTGTTATTGGGGGAGCTTGCTCCCCCGATTCTATCCAGGTGATCCGATTTGCGTGTCACGTGCAAAACCGCGGTTTGGCTTTGTGTGTGCTAAGTCACGAGTTGAGTCCCACGCTGGTGTTGCCGCGCAGCGGCAGCTCATTTCAGCCTAACTATATGTGTCGTTTAATGCATACATGCATTAAGCTGATCTGATCTGATTATCATTAATGGGATCTGTTCCCATCAGGTCGACTTTTCATTTTTGCACAGCCTAGCAACTGCCCTATTTTGAGCCCGCATGTTCCCATATGTGGCAGTGCAAATCCCAAATTCCTTTGTGGCTGTGCCCTCACAGATCTCGCATAATGTCCGGGATGCACAAAACCTGGCCCAACCAAACATGCATAGCCGGCACATTCTGCACCATGCACGGCACATTCCATGCAGAGCACGGCACATTCCATGGAGAACACGGCACATTTTGAAACAACTATGGCACATTTTGACATAACTATGGCACATTTTCTATGGGCCAATTATGGCCGGCACATCGTTGAACGTCGTGCATCGCCACAGTTGCACGTTGTTATACTGTCGGATAAGACCGTTCCCGTTCACATTTGCAGGCAGAGCGAGTATCAACGAATGTATTGGTATATATATGTAGACATATGTATGCCAATCCCCCTTCAACCCGTCAAAAACCACAATTGAAACTACTATCAAAACTAGGGTAAGCATTGGTTGCAGCTGCGATATAGTAAAACGAACCTACCGTTCGCGCTTTTTTGGTCTTTCGCACCAAAATAACCTACTCATCGCGAGGGTCGGGGATCAAAGGGCGTTACAGATATTGTTTCTCTGTCCCCCCCCAATAGTTCCTCCCCATTTTTTTGGGGCACATCGGCACCTCTATATCCCCCTGACTGAGGACCCTGGGGCATATCCTGTCTGTTTAACTTTCAAACGATTTGGAGGAATCCCTGTGGCCAGAAATGGCGCAAACCGCCGCTGTCCCTTTTCAGCCACCTCACCCCCCTGCCTCTAAATCATTGCCGTCCCGTCGGTTTTTGCCAAATAAAAGTACACCATCGTGTTTGCACTACTACGGACCCCTCCCCCTCAAATTATAGGGTCAAGCGCAGTATTATTGAAAGAGTTCTCGCTGCGACAACACAGGTCTTGCTAAAAAGCAAAAAATCACGTAGATCGACGCCCCACGGCACGATCTCGGCGCCGTTCCGTGAACCCGCACATGACCGGAAAGCGCTGAATCGTGGCTTAAAAATATATATAGGACTTGTATTTTACAATGGAGGATAGCTATAATGTGGACATATTCTTCACGCGAGGGAGGGAAACGTCGCGAGAACGCGCTTTGACCGGTTGGTTTGATCGCATCGGGCGTGCCGGCATCCCCATCAACAACGCTTCATCCCCTCATTAATTAACCGTTCTTTAAGATTTTGCTCGTTCGGCTGTGCTGTATTCCCATGTAGCCTTTCTCCTTTTGTTCTTCCTCTGTTCTCGCTCTTTGATTAACCCCTTCCGTCCGCGACTCTCTCCGCTTTTGAACACAGCCTTTTCATTTGCCGTCAAACAGCTGACCTGTGCGCAGCTTTTTCTCAGTGGATCGCAGTCGCTGCTGCCCACGGCACAGCATGATTCTAATCATGCGGCCGAGAGGCCACGTATCCCCGCGGCAGTTTCTTGACATACAAAAATGTTGTGAATGGTAAACCCCGCCCGCTTGCCTCGCCTTTGAATTATTCAGTTTTTGGTATGATTTCTGGACCCTTTCTACCGCTGTGGCTAGGGATGCACCGCTACTTGGGTTCAACTCAAAACTGTTACTTCAATGCTGGCCGTTTCTATCAAGTCTCTATGATGGGTTGCGAGCAATCATCATCAAAATACCGTACCATTTCGTTCAGATCGACAGAGGGTGTGACGCGTGATCCTTTCAACCAATTCGACAATTCGACAGCGCCGAAAATTTTGCGTGACACCCCGAAAATTTCGACTTTTGCGACGCAAAATTTCGAAATTTTGCCTTTTTTGCATCCCCGGGGCGATTTTGGGACCTTGGTCACGCTCGGGGCATTCGACAAACGCCAGCGTGACGCGTGACCACGATCAAAATTCGACATCAACAGGGGGGTGCGTGACGCGTGACTGTCGATTTGAACGAAATGGTACGGTACAAGATTCTTCGTTACTCGCTCGGCACAAATTCTTTCATTGGGCTCATCATGGGTAACAATTTTCAAGATTCCTCAAGCCGTTGGCCACAAGATTCTGTCCACTCTGCCCTCCTGTACTCGTCTTCATCCACTGCGCTCGCTAATATTTCCTGTTGCCCGTTACGTCAAGCTGTAATCTCAGCTGACCCCAATTCTCACTGCGCCACGGTATTTCCCTCACTGCGCCGCAAGGCCGCTCATATTCTCCCACTGTGGCCGTATCATCCGGACGTTGATAACAGACCTTTCTCCACGTCGCTTCCATCACTGCCTTTGTCTGCTTCGTCGAATTTTCGCTAACGCTTTCAACGCTTTCACCACTCCCCGCCATGCCGCCCCGCCGCCCCGCCGCCCCAGCCTCTCCTCATCGTCGTGACATCATCAACATCTTCTAATCTCCAGCTGCGCCACGCCGCCCCCCGAACAAATCCGCTGCCACCCACCATCTACCCCGGCCCACCTCCCCGAATCATTCCCCGCGCCGCCCCACCGCGCTTGCACCGCCCTAACCCTGCGCTGCCCCATCACCCTCTACGCCGCCCCAGCGTTTCCACACCGGCCCCGCCCCGCTCCATCTATGTTCCCCGCCCCCGCCCCATCTAGGCCACCGCCCCGCCCCATCTACGCCACCGCCCCGCCCCACCATCCCCACCTCGCCCCACGCCGCCCCATCATCTCCATGCTGTGGTATTTGCGCCCCCTAGTTCTAGCCGGCCCCTCCCGACGCCGACGAAGCCCGACTCTTGCCGCTGCCCCACCATCCCCGCCCCAACTATGGCCCCGCGCCGCCCCAGCATCCCGCGCCGCCCCAGTATTCTCACGCCGCCTCGTCTACTCACTACACCACCCTCTTCCAACTCCGACGAAGCCGACTTTTCTTTCGGCTCCGCTCAGCGCTCCACCTGACTTCCCCACATGTGCGCACCCTCTCGCCCCATCCGGCTGCCTCGCCTTCCCGCCATGTCTGTCTGCTGCTGCGTAGCACCGCCGTGCTACAGCGCCGCCGCCATCAACGCTGCCTCGCCGCCACCACCGTCAACCTCGCTGACGCCGCTGCCCGCCTATTCGTCGACTATGCCAATCCCAAGCTTCGCCTACGCTCTAAGGCTCCGATCAGTCCCTCCCCCCCAGTCATCCGTAGTCCTCCATAAGTCGCTATAATCCATCACACCCTCGCTTCTCCGGCCACTCCTCTCCTGCCACGCTCCGGCCACGCTTCTGGTCAACGGTCACCACCAGCAACCCTGTCCCTCTGCGTTTGAGCTTTCATATCGCTTCAATCACTCCGGTGCGTGCCCCTTTCTCTCTAAGTCCAACACAATGCTGACCTTTGCTACTGTAGAGCGTCGTCGAACTCAAACTACACCCGCTGTCGTGGCGATGCGCTCACCCATACCGGTGCCAATGCACATATTTCTTGCGGTCGGCCTAGACGCACGGCACAAGCTAACTACCTTCTATATTCTATATCTGCAGACATTCACCACGCTCTGCACCACACGCGCCCTGACGCCCGCCTGCTTCTGCGACGTCTCCCATCTGCTGCAGCGCAGAGTGGCGGCTTCCTCCACGCGTCCGTTTGACCATGCAGGTGCGTTTTCGCATTTCTTTTTATTCTTCTCACACCTCTCTTCCTGTATCCTCCCTCCATCTCTTTTTCCTTTTCTCCTCCTGTTTCTCCGCCTTCTCTCTTCTGTTCCATGCACTAACTGCCCGCGTAGTAATAGCTCCCGCTCCCACTCCCGCGTCCTCAATCTCGCGCCGCAACTATCAGCGGCGCGGGGTGCTCTGGACTTTCTACACCCAGCGCGCCGGACGGCTGCGACGTCTTGTTCCTGACGTCGTACCACGCCAACGCGCATCGTAGCCCGACCGGTCTCCCAACACCCGCAATTGTAGCACGCCGCGCTCGCGTTCCTCGCCACCACCGTCGCCTCCCCGACGACTCGCAGCATATGCAGCCGGCATCACCATCGCTCACGTCGCGTTCCCCATCCCATCGCACACCGCGACCAACCTAGCTCGGCGTCGCCCCCCGCCTTCTCTGGACTTCCGCCTATGCAAGAACGCCCCCACCAACCCGCAGCTCAGCTTCTGCGCAACCGTAGGACGACGCGCAACACTACCGCCATGCGCAGCCACGACACCGCCCCTCTCTTCGCCTACGACCCTCACACCCCCGCATCCCCTATACCGTGCGTATCACTACCGATATGCTCAGCAGCTAGGGTGGCCGTAGTGTTGCCGCGGCTCGGCGCGGCTCGGCTAGCCGATTGAGCCGAGCCGTCATTAAGCCAAGCCTAGCCAGCCGTTGTCAAGGCGGCTATAAGTGGCTCGGCTCCGACTGGAGCCGGTTCAAGCCCGGCTTAGCCGCGGCTTGGCACCGCTTTTCGCCTGCGCCAACGCGCTGCTTCCCTCTGCTCTCCTGGGCCCTCTGCATGTTGTCTGGTGCTCATTGCTACGACAGACAAGAATCCTTAGCTCAGATATCTTGTTTCCAGTGGAAACCGTCCTATGATGACAATCTATCGTGGTTTATTCTTCGCCCTGTTCGCTCTGGTTCATCCTGGTTCATCAGACTTTTGAGAAATAACTTGAACACGAGTTCCACCAAAACTGCGACAAGCTCACAAGCCCAAAACCAAGTCTAGATTTTGACAAGGTTGAATATAAATTAATTCAAACAAGCCCAGGTCAATAAAAAAAAGTTAGGGACGGGGTGTGTATTTAATGACTACGATTCTACGATTTTGGACCGGCTGAATGTCCATCCTCGGGGGATGACGATGCGATCATCTGAAGAGTGATTAAGAAAATTGCACAAAATGTGAAGAGAAGAAAAAACTCACTTTACGACGCTGAAGGGTGTTGGCGATGCACATATGCTCGCGGAGACAGTCGAGGCTGCCAGATTCCAAGGTCTGTGTGATCTGCGCGCCACAGATGTTCCTTCATCGAGGGCGTCGGAATTGTTTGATGTTGTAAACCAGCGACAACGTTTCCATAATTGACGGCAGGGAACGGCCGGCGCCTTGTAGCTACATATACCTGTAGCACATACCTGTAGCATGTGTCTCGTAGCCGCCATCAGCCAGCCGAGTATGAGAATATATTGGACTTCCCGTTACAGACATATTCAGCGCCCCAATAGGTAACTGTGAGAAATCCAGCGTGTCCCTATCGGCAGTCTCGACGACGATGACGGGGAAGTCGAGGTTCTTGATAAACTGGGCCATCGTCTCGCCGACAATGTTGGTCTCGAGATACCAAGTCAGTTTCCATGAAAAGATGAGCAACCGGCCCTTGACAGACATGAAAATGCACATACAATGTAACCGGCTTCCGTGCGTTTAAGCCCCCGAACGTTCTCGGAGTGGGGCATTTAAACAAAACTGCACCATTCAACTGGAGTGCATGGCGTGCATCTGCCGCTATTTTAATAACGGGGCACAGGAATTGAAGAGTCGACGAGTGGGGTCAGATATTTACTCGCCATATAATTTGAATGCTCACAATTGAGGCGAGGAAGATGAGAGAAGCACCTCAATTCCAAATTCATCGCAGAGGAGCGCATGACTTTTGCTGTGACACACAGCTCGCCCTCCAGTCTTCGTTCTGAGTTGCCATGCGGAGCGGGTGCCTATGGTGCATGCGGTGCAGATGACGAGGGGCACGCGCTACGGCGAGTCCTGCAGTGTCGCGAGACTAAACACCGAGTTACGTTGCCCAGTGCAGAGGCAACAGCATCGGCCGGCCCGCACACTCCTAGAACTCGGATATCGAGAGCTCGTTGTGGCAGATGGAATGCTGCGGTGGAGGCGTGCACGGCGATGTAGATGACTTGAAGTCCTGGGCACCAAGTCATTGTGAGAAAAGAGAAAGAACGAAAATGGGCGACGCACCGTGACCAGTTTCCAATTAGTCGATGCACGACCTTAGACAGCCGTAGTGCTGGAGGACATTGGATCCGGCGGGTGGGGGCATCATAAGACCCACAGAGATGATGCTAGACATTTGGTGTGCAACGGGGTGCTTTAGTGCGCTATGGGTGCGGCCAAAGCCATGACGCCGCGCCAAACCGATTGGCCAGCCAAAAAAGAGCGCGAGGGATGTTCACCAGAGCAAAGATAGAAGAAAGACGGGGTGAGGAAGCGGCCAGGGAGCTTGCAAACGGCCTTGGAGGTCCTCCAGAGCGCATGGAGGACAACTTTGAATGAAAGACAGGTCGATGCAAAGCAGATCGGATAACGTTACGGCACATCCGATAACAATTTCACGTTGATTTCACGTCAAACTCCGAGTTCGACGAATATCCAGGTTGTTCTGGAGTGAAAGGAGTGCCAGAAGGTTATACGGGTCTTGGGGAGTGGTAGCACCACAGATGGTGTCTGAGCCGCCGCTGAGCTGCAGCTCAGCCGCAAGCCGCTTAAGCCAGCCGTCTATAAATGGCTCGGCTCGGCTTTAGGCGGTGATGGCTCCGCAGCCATCACAAGCCGAGCCGAGCCAGCCGTAGCCGAGCCGCGGCAACACTAGGTGGCCGTTTCCCTACGCCAACGCCTTGCTCGCTGCGACAACTCGCGGTGTTGCCACCGCCTCCGCAGCCTGCACTCGTCTCCTCTTACACATACGAGGCGCAGCTGTAGCGGTCGCTGCCCTCGACGCTTCCTCTTTTATTTCTTACTTCCCCATCTCTTTCTTATATGCCCTTAGTTTTATTACTTCAATGTACAAGTACTGTAATTCAGGTCTATTAGGCCAATCTTACCCTAGTCCCTCAAAGCACGAGAATCCAGGTATAAGCAGACTTTTGCAAGCCTTCAGAATCGGCCGTTAAAACCGAAGTTTTCTTGACTGCGAATTCCGAGTTCATTCCTTGTTTTTCCGCATCGGCTGTCAACAAGGATTTCGAAAGTCGTCTTTGATCACTAAAATGCATACTCATTGTTGTTCACCCAGAGTTTGTGCCACAACACAGTGCGTGCGACACGCCAAGATCTTAATAACATAACCCCATTTCAAACGACATCTTCCACAGCAATTCCAAAGTAAAACAAACTTATGCCTCTCACTTGCAGTAATACTTGGCGTCCACCCCCCACAGCAAGAAATGCGTGAATATTTGAACTGGTAAGTGGACATCGACATGAACTTGAATTGTCTAAGTGAGCACCAGTAACAAATGCATGAGATCCACTTTTTCAGACAGGATAATCAGAGCCCAGGGAGAGAAGCTGGCCGCTAGGTGAGTGTATTCGAATAGAATCTCAAAGATCAGAGGCTAGGAGTAGCACCCATCGATGGCAGAAAGAGATAATGAAGAGACCGCGGTTGTCACCTACCGACGCGAATGAATCCCGGATCTGCAGACAAAAAATCATAAGCTTTTCCTACAGTGTTCTCCTTCACAGCCTTGCGGTTCGAAGCCACACCAAGGATCAGATGCTTGCTAGGCAAGGTTCTGTTTCAATATCGAAATGAGCGGGAACGATCGAGGCTTCAAAGGGAGCGGTGAATACATCCCGCCAAGTTAAGACATGGATGAATTTAGGAGAATAGTCGATTGGTCGAATCAACAGGTATGTAGATGAAGTACATACACTGCATTCCGTGCCCCTGTCGGCAAACCCTGCTGACGTGGGTGAACATCGGTCGACGTGGGCCGACCCAACTGCCGAGGGTCTGCCGACTAGGGTCGGCCGAAGTCGACCGATGTCAGCCCACGTCAACATGGTTTGCCCGGTAAGGCTCCAACCATTTAGTTTCCGCGTAGCGTCGGGGGCAAACTAAACGGAAACGGTTTCTAAACAGTTTAAAACAGTTTAAAACAGTTTATACACGGTTTTTTGGGGGGCGTAATTAAACAAGGGAGTATCGTGTATGTACTAGCCTCTACCGCAATCCAACGATGCCGTTTTGAGCAGCCCATCCTTGATCCATATTTTGGTGAGCATGGCCTGAGTAATTGTCCGTGACTTCAACGATGCACGGGATTCATGGCAGAGGTGGCGTGCAAGGGAGAAGAGACACTTGCACCGGGAATGGCGAGGAAGTCGTATGCTATCTTCGAAATAATTTGGAGCTCATGTTCATGCTCCCTGCCACTGGAAAACATTATCAACTGACCTTTTCCTTCCTTCCACCATTTCAACGGTGCATTGTGATCACCCGCATACGGATTTTGCTCCGGATAGACTTGGCATGCCGAGATCATGCCAGTGTCGAGCCGACACTAAGGATTCAAGTTGCTTGCGGCCCATGCGCCAAGTTTAAGATATAGATTTTGCTGTACAAAATTGTAGTACATCTCTGAGAGTCTCACTCTTTTCTCTCTTTTTTTTCTCTCTTCTTTCTTCTTTTTGTAACTTAAATTTAGTCGATCATCCACAGACATGGGATATGAGCCATTGTTCGGATGCGTCCTGAGCGTGTTACATCATCTGTGCAAGCTTTCTGCCAGCGCTGCGGATAACCGTTTAAACCGTTTAAAACGGTTTATAAACTGTTTGCCCTGAGGGGCAAATTAAATGGAAATGGAAACGGTTAAAACCGTTTGAAACCGGTTATACACGGAAACGGTTGGAGTCTTAGTTTGCCGACGGGGGGACGGGGTTTGCCGACGCTGCCACGGAATGCAGTGATACCTTACTCCCATCGGTCATCGCCGTTGCACCCCCGCTCAACTGTTGGTCTGAGTATTAAGCGTGTCACCTGCAGGTGATACCTCCAACTCACTTGGATGGTGCTGGGTCGGTACATCTAGCCACATTAGGCCATACCTGGAGATCCGGAATAATTATTTCGCCGCTGAGAGTTCGACGGGCATCATTTGCCCCAACTATGCCACAGAAACGTACGTACACTTGAAGGAACGTACCTGGAGGTCTACGGGCAACGCTGCAGCCCCATCCAAGAAGAACCTTCAATGGTAAAGAAGTGTAAATACCCCGTGTCACACCTGTCGAGATCGCTAGCCCAGGGTAGGCGGTCATCAGGGTTTATTGCATGCATGAGATTTTCCAAACCATTCAAATACAGCATAGAGAACTCTTACCAATCAAATGAGTCCAGATTGAGCTGGAGACGCGTTGAATACGCTGGGAAGACATGTCGTCTTGCTCTCCGAGTTCTGCACTTTCTTTGCCGCTCTCAACGTCCGACGCGCTTTCGACCCATTTTCGACGCGTCTTTATGGCCAGCAAGAGGTAGAATACCTTATTCATCCCAACAACACTTTTCCGGGGTATCTCTGTGCCAAAACTTCAAGAGTACTGCACCATACAAGATTTGAAGTGAAAAAGTAAAATATAAAAGCCCCTACAAAGACGCCGCAAAATGGGCTGTACATCATTAATTTAAATGGATGCAAGCATGTTTTCCCACAAATTCAGGCCGTTATAACCAGATTTGAAGTTTCCAGGTCAGTTTCAATGTGCTGATAGTCTCATGCACTAGATGACCGGAATATTTCATTTTCCTCTAATCATTTCTTTTAATAATTGCGTATGAATCAGTACAAGAAAACGCGCCATTTTTGACCTCAATCCGTGCAGCATTGGGTGAGATATGAGCCATTTTTCCACAGGATCAAAAAGCACCCAAAACTGAAAAATCAATGCGTGCCTTTGATACCACAATTAGCTGCAATGTGGGACCTATTGCTTGATTTCATTTCTTCTCTGGTTAAGGCTCTACTCGTGCTCTCATGCTTCCTACCTGCGCGATGCAATGGCATATTTACGACCCCGCCGAACTTCCTTCTGTAAAACACCGGCCTCACGGCATGTCATAACTGCCATCATAATTCGGGGATGGCGGCCCGCGTTTAAGTCTCGCTTAACCCAATCGGGTTCAACTTGTCGGGTTAAACTTGACAACAGGCATGCACCATGAGCCGTTCTGTTTCTGCGCAGGGTCCTTACGTGCTGGGGTTCTCCGCCGTGGACATGTGAGCTGTGGACATGTGCGATGCAATATCAACTCGCAGCCCGGAAGATCGAGCGTGCGTGGGTTCGGCAGAACTCGAAGGAAGTCAAAACCGCACCTACCCTTGCGCAAGCCGCCCTCCATCCAACTCGATCTTCTCGTCAGGGTGCTTGCATGCTGAGGCTCTCCGCTGTGGACATGTGCAATGCAACATCGATTCGCAGCTCGATACCGAGGTTCCAGCGTGCGTGGGTTCGGCAGAAGAAAGTCATGAGGCGCACCTACCCTTGCGCAAGCCGTTCTCCATCCGACTCCGGTCTTCCCGTCAGTCTACTTTCCCTTTTCCAGGGAGGTCATCCGACAACTGGCCATGCCACGCACCGTGCTTATTCGCGGCATTTCAACGTTCGCAAGCGGTAGGCGAGTGACTTGGGTCTCACACGAGTGTCTATTGGTGAACACACGGTCTCGCTAATTTGGAGCCCATCCAAAAGTCCGGGCTAATTTCCCCAGAGTGGGGTTCAAAAAAGCTTCGGACAGCCATGCGTAACTTTATGTAATTTATATGAAGAGAAGTAAGGAAGAGTGACAAGAATCTATGACTCTCTGCCCGGTGAGCACATGTTCTTTGGGCTTGATTGCCGCTCGATTTAAGTTCCATATCTTGGAGGGCCTTTTGGCTCCACTACCCAGCAACCAGAGTCTGATTTACTTTATCTTGTGGAGGGGAAGTCGTGATCTCTGGCCATAGATTTAGTCTCGCGGACGAATCGCAGAGCTAATCCATCAGATTTTGGACAAGCGGTACGCATGCAGTATCACAGCTTTGGACTCAACGTTCACTCACTGGCGTACACAGTGCATTGCAGCCTGTTTAGCGTTCTGGATACACGGTGGGCATGCAGCATCACAGCTTTGGCTACAGTGTACATTTACATGGAGTCCCCAGGGACATCACTCATAAGACATCCCTTCCCCTCCCACTTTCAATTGGTGCCCGAAAATATCCGGTATATTCGGATATGATGGTCAGTATTTTGCAATCCGGTTTCTACATCTTTTATTAAAGTTGATATATCAACCCCGTATGAGAAGATCCCTATACTGGCGAAAGACATTCCACTTGAAAAGCAGTTGTCTGACTTGCGGAAATTGATGATCAATGCCATTATCCGAACCAAGACTTCAAGCTGGGCGCGCTCGATTCGTCAAGCAGAGTCTCTCGAGCTGAAGGATAGCGGCCTTAATTCACATGCTCTCATAGTGCGCTTTTTTTCTTCACGGACGGTTCAAAAGATATTATTCTAATTATTCAAAAAGTCTGAGGTCGACTTGGAGTCTCAAATCACGTACTCCTTTGCTAACTATCCCCACACAAGGGATGCGTTGCAGAATTTGAGGCTTTTGACGAAGCAGAAGTGGGAGCAGGCAGTGGGAGAAGCGATGGGAGCAGGAGGGGTCACGATACTAGTGTTGGGAGTAGTGGGGGCAATGGAGGATGCATTGAGGAAATTATGGATTTTGACAGAGCGGAAGTGGGAGCGGGCAGAAGGGGAAGGAGCGGGAGCGAACGTGATACGAGTGTTGGGAGTAGAGAGGAGAAGAGGGGGGGCGGGAGGAGCAGGAGGGCCGGTATCTCCAATTATAAATCATTCGGGGGCCGCGATACTGGTACCGGTGGGAATGGAAGGGGTGGGGGGGGCGGGGGAAGGGGGAGGAGAGGGAGAGTCAACATATATAAACATAAATCGTTCCGGGGGAGCTGATGGGGCTTCGATACTATTGTCCGGATTAGCAGGGGGAATGGGAGAAGCAGGGGAAACGGGAGGAGCGGGAGGAGCGGGAGGGTCGGTATATATCAACATAAATTGTTCGCGGGGAGCGGGAGGGGCCGCGATACTACTATCGGGAGTAGCAGGGGGAATGGGAGGAGTAGGGGGGTGGGAGGAATGGGGGGAGCGGGAGGGTCGGTGTTTATCAACATAAATTGCTCGGAGAGAGCGGGAGGGGTTGCGATACTATTGTCGGGAGTTACGGGGGGGACGGGAGGAGCAGCGGGGGCGGGAGGAATGGGGGGAGCGGGAGGGTCGATATATATCAACATAAATTGCTCGGGGAGAGCGGGAGGGGCTGCGATACTATTTTCAGAAGTTGTGGGGGGAATGGGAGGAGCAGGAAGATCGGGGGAGCGGGAGGGTCGGTTTATGGCAACATAAATCGCTCGGGGAGAGCGGGAGGGGCCGCGATAACAATGTCGGAAATAGCGGCAGGACTGGGAGGAGAGGGGGTGCAGGAGGAGTGAGAAGAGCACGAGGGTCAACATCCATAGAGTTAAATGTCGAATGTTGATCGGAGGCTATGTCGTATGGAGGTAAAGCTTCAGACAACGGGCTTAATTTTATAAACACTCAGAGGGAGATGACAGGGAGCATGTGATCATGCCAGATGGCTTCACAATGAAACTATCTCCTTCGGCGGCCGTGAATAGAAAGTCGGGCGGTGCAGTGAACACCACTGTGTGTGACACACTCCACGCGTCGTCGCAACTCCCCTGCACAGAACCTTGCGTGCAGGTGAAGCCAGTGTTCTCGGCCACCAAGGCCGGATATCCTTGACGCAAAACATAGAGGCACGACCTTCCAGGGGTAGTAACCATCTTCGTCACTTCGTTACTTCACCTATTTCGGTTATTTTCACGAAACATCGTCACTTCAATCGCATTTAGGGAAATTTCGTTACTTCCGATAATTATCTGTGTAAGTTCGTCATTTTAACTCGGCACGTTCAAGAAGCCGGAACATTGTTCCTTCAGCACAAGGCCGGGCCGGTTGTTTCATATAGATACTTACCTTGCCCTAACGCTAACCACTAACCATTTTCCCGGGAGGGTGGGGGGGGGGGGGGGCCCAAAGAAAATAATAGAAAATTCTGAAAATATTCGCACATATAGATCTTGATGAGAAAATGATATTCCTCCTTTACACTTTGGGTGTGCTCCCGACCGTTGACTTGCTACAGGCATTTTGATAGCAGAGGGAACCGCAAAGTAGCAATATCCACAATTTCCAAGTCATTCAAGTGATTTCCTTCAACAAGAGTAAGTAGATGATTCAGGCAATGGGTTAGGTATGTCATTCAATGTGGCATCACAAATTAGGGTTAGGGTTACAGTGCTTAAGGTGCTACGGCAGCTGCAAATCTGTGATTTTGGCTGATTTGAGCCAATTTCGGTGATTTGTTTGGGTTTTCGTATTGTTTTCAGGCGTTTTTTGTTGGAATTTTTTTCCAAGAACTAATTTGTGATGCCACATTGAATGACATACCTAACCCATTGCCTGAATCATTTACTTACTCTTGTTGAAGGGAATCACTTGAATGACTTGGAAATTGTGGATATTGCTACTTTGCGGTTCCCTCTGCTATCAAAATGCCTGTAGCAAGTCAACGGTCGGGAGCACACCCAAAGTGTAAAGGAGGAATATCATGTTCTCATCAAGATCTATATGTGTGAATATTTTCAGAATTTTCTATTATTTTCTTTGGGGGGCCCCCCCACCCTCCCGGGAAAATAGTTAGATTATTTCAGCGTTGAACATTCCTGCAGGTACTCATTTGATTCGGTTTTCAGTAAATATACCCGCTGTGGAACAAACTCGTAGGTGGTTCATCCAGTCGGCAATCTAGCGTGATCCCTCCACCGTCAACACATCAAAAAGAAAGCGTCCTTTGCGCCAGCACCGGTGTGATTTATGTCTATATATCTGATCCCAGAATGAGGGCCCTCATTCCGCGTCTAATTTTTTTTCTTGCTCCAGGGCATACCGTCTGAAATTCAGTTGTTGGAGGCCCGTCCCCATTTAGACGAAGTCAGTTGAATCCTGCGAGCTCCGGAGTGCAGTTCAGTAATCCGAGCTTGAAGCTTCAGATTAATGTAGTGGAGGTGAAATCGCATGCCAGCGATGCTGTTTCAGAGCCGGCGTAATTCGGAAAGACCCGAAGTCAGCAGGTCGAAGCTTTGTAAGAAAAAGATCAGGGCTAGGATCTGCGTATTTTAAGGCGTGCTTCGTTTCATGCAAGGAAGGCAAAGAACGCTTTAGGGGGCAGTTGCCACATGTAAGATGGGTGTTCTAGAGGAGCTGGGGCTGCCGCTGCACCGGAGAACACCCGTTTGTCTGCGGGATTCGCTGGCCTCATCGCGCAGGGATACAATAACAATAAACGAGGAAAGAAGTAAAGGCAGTAGAGAGAGAATGAAATGCGGGACCGCGCTGAATGTTAAATCGAGGCAAAAGAGACTGAGAGTTGGGAGTTGGCTCTGTGCACCCGTTGCATTTGCGCGCTGACGTATCGCATTGTTGACGTCGCACCCGATGCGCGTACCTGGCCGCGCCCTAATCCACCTCGACTACCTCCGACTTGCCTAGTACCCGCACAGCGGTTCACCATCGCCCACACCGCCTGGTCTGGTGGATTTTAAACATGGGTAACGAAAAACGCGGTCGTTGATTCTGGGGTAAGACGCGAATCCTGTGCGCAAAACGTGGTAGCGTCTGATGCGCAAGGATTTGTGTCTAATAGAGGCGATTGAAAGTGCCGCACCGCGACGTTGTAGCCAGTACGCGAATCTCAGGGTCGGGCATGGTGCATGTTGACTGCTACATCGCGGAGCGGAACATTCAAGCGCGTCCATGGCGAATTGAGCGCGTGAAAAGCAGTCGAGGCACACCGTGAGGGTGGATGGTGGCGGTTTGGAATTTTGTATGTTAAGAATCGAGACTTTGAGGGGCAGTTGCCACATTCAAGACGGGTGTTCTAGAGGAGCTGGGGCAGCCGCTGCACAGGAGAACCCCCGTTCGTCTGTGGGGTTCGCTGGCCTCGTTGCCCAGGGATGCGGGATTGAAAAAGAAAGAAGAAAGGAAAACGAAGAGGAAGAGGTCGAGAAAGAAACGTACTCGACTTTAAACCGCGGTGACGGCGGCTGGGAAGCGGAACCACCGCGCCGCACTCCTGCCCTTTGCACGCCATCAGCGCCTCCGTAGGGCCGGTGGTACGACCCAGCGTATCGCGGTGGTGACGTCGCATTGGACCAGGAGGTACGAGAGGACGATGTCGTGGTAGCAGAGGACCGTACTGGAAAAAGAAAAACTAACCCAAACGATCGCCAAATAGTGGGCCCGCACACGTAGGAGGCGGGCGCTTCGGCTGCGAAGGATGCCTGCAGCCCGCAACAGCTGGTGCAGTAGTTACACTGCAGCCAGCCTAACCGGTTCTCCTGGTGGAGTCGGCTTAGCGAACGTTCCTACAGTGTAAGAGGCAGGTTCTCCGACTGCGAAGGATCACATCGCAGCCATCTCCTGGGGAGTCGGCTTCAGCGAACACAATAGGGTGCGGCACGTGAAAAGCGCCTCTTAAGCTCAAGAGCGGCGTCTGATGCTCCGAGCCTTCACAGCTGTGCGACAATTTCCACAATAACGGGAAAGGAGATAAGAAGTTGTACAAGTGGCTTCCACGGCATCGGGCACCGCTGAGTCCTTGGTTTAGGTCTCGTGCACGCAGCCGGGGGGCCAGACGCCACAGATGAGGGAGCATAGACACGAAAAAAAGGCGCGAGGAGCGAAGAAAAAAGAAAGCAAGTAAAAAAGCAAAAGAAGGGATACGGGTCCTCTGCGAAGTAAGGTGGCAGCGAGCTGAGATGGGGTAGATTGAGGGAAGCTGAATGGAACGTTGGAGATTATAGACACGCACCAACTTGCAGACCGACGTCATCCTGCGGCATAATTTCGTTCCGGTAGTAAGGTGAGGCGAGCTACCGTGAGCGCTTCGGCGCATCTACGCGCAGTCTCCGCGCGTTTTGCTGCAGCCCGGCATCAGCTAGCGACGGAGCAAAGCGTGTCGTCAAGTGAAGAACAACGTTGAGGTAGGCTGTTGACCGCGGCTTGATGGGCGACGCAAATGATGCGAAGTCACGGACGACAAACGTTCAGTTCGCCTTCGTTGGTGACTTGGCGCCACTGGTTGGAGAAAAGTCGCCCCTGTCCTTGTGTCGGCGTACCGCATTCCGCAAAAAGTATCTGGGGCGTAGCGCCTCCAAGTCGCGAGCACTCCGCGGAGGGATCGCGGCCTCCAGGTATAGAGGGAGAAGGCTCGAGGTGGAAGCATCGCCGGACGATATCGCCCTGACATGGTCAGGAGAAGAACATAGAAGGATTGAAGCCTGGACACACACCTTCAACCTGTCACAAACACGTTCCAGCAACCCGTCGGATGTGATTGCCTCGTCCAGCTCAGGGTTCACGGGTTCGCGCAGAAAGACAAGAAGAGGTCATATTCAAAGTCGGGGTTGAGTGCAGCGTCCTCTGCTCTGCTGCCGGGGCCACTCATCGAAGCGGGTTCACGCGAACCGCCAGCACGAGGGCATCATGGCGCCCCAGGGGTCTCGCGTCACGCTCTGCAAAGCAGCGACGCGGAGAGCTGGGGCGGGTAGTGGTGCTCGAAGCCTTCCCCCCGTGCTCAAGCTTGCTCGCGTCACGCTCTGCAAAGCAGCGACGCATAGAAGCCGAGCCAGGAGGAGGATTGCGGGCCTCCCCGGCCTCTAGAGCCTTCAGAGCGTTGGAGGCGACACGGTGACAACGGGCAAGCGCGGCTGATGCTGAGTGGCACAGGTCGCCGCGGTTGCAGTGGGCCAGCCGCGGGAAGTTGGCCTTGAGAGGCACTGGGACGCGAGGAGGGAGATTGCCGAGACATCGAGGACGTTTTGAGGAGCCGTGGCAGGATGGATACGGACCAGTGGTGGGAGGAAGGAAGAAAGCGAATCAACAAACCGTGTCGTTGATGGTTGTTTTGACATCTCATCAGCAACGTGACAAATTTCTTTTCGGGCCTTTTGGTCCGAGAATGTAACAAACGCGGCTAGAAATAATGGCGATGGTTTCCCTCTAGGAGCTGTGGGGGGATTCAGAAGATGCACTTCACCAAGCTTTTCGGCGTGGAATTGACTGCTCATGGTCTCAAGGTGAACAACAACCCATTTCCGCACAAGCTATAATTCAAATTCATGCGTCTACAAGGCATATACCATCTACTTGCTAGGGGCAGCCTTTTGGAATTGGCAAGCTGCAACGATAGGTAAAAAAATTGCAACCCCTCGAAGGTCTTGCATCGAACGAGCGATATCTGTTGCAAGCTATCAAGTAGTCAGGACATTGAACGCACACGCGCTCCAGGCGCTACCCAGCCCTTCCCTTTCCATGCTTGAGTCAAAGTGAGAAGAAACAATCCGGCCACGGAGTTCCAACAATCGGCGCGATTCGGGTGCTAGTTTCAAACACAGCTTGTATGGCTTAGTTCAACGTAGTAAATGGATTGAATTTCGATTTCTTCTGAGGCAGCGGAACGAGAATACAATGCGAAAAGTACTACGAGATAATTCAGCTCTTAATCTTGGACGGGTAGCGGATAAACAAGTTGTCTAGATGGTTGGTGACCATCTCCTGCTCTGCTTGGGAGTCGCAGAGCACAGCCGTGAGACTATACAAAACGTCGCGGTTACGTTGCTCATTGTCGTTAAATATATTGCGGCCGGCGCGTTGGCTTCATCGAAGGTGGCGCCAGTGATATCAAGACGTCGAGGAGGGAACGGAATTTTTCGGCACGTTTTTGACCCAGGTTGGGAGCAGAAAGAAGGGGTGAATGAGCACGGACGTACCAAAGTGTCGATGCTGAGCCGTGATCAATTAGATAGGTGAGATAAATAATATACTGACGAGTTAAAATACATACAGAGCCAGTGTGAACCACAGAAAAGATGATGAAGGAAGAAAATCCAGAAGAAAAGCCCGTGTGTACCATATTCTTATCGCCGTAGACAGGGCGGCCGGCGGGAAGGTGCGGTAAGAATTTGCAGTGTCTCGGCAGCCCGGCAGGACGGATGCGCGGAGAGGTGAAGACGGCGTCCAAATGCGCGCGGGCGCTGGGCTCGAGGGTAAGGACGGACTCTGAGATAAAAACACGTCGCGGAGAGGTGCGCCGAGGACGAGGGGATCCGGCGCAGGTGGAAGTGCAGGACTGCGCGGGCGAACGCGCTGAGAGCGTGCTCTACGCGTGATCTAAGAGGAGTACCGATTATTTCATCCCAAATACATCAGTTGTATGCTTCGGGACAAGAGGCTTCAAATACAACTGAAGAGGTTAGGGTGATCAACGCGCGCAAAACAATCGCGCACCTCGCAAGAGTAACAGGTCAATGTTGGCAGAATAGGCCGATGTATTGACGCGGGAGGGATCACACTACATTGCCAACTGGAGGAAACCACCTACGAATCTGTTCCACAGCGGGCGCATGGGCTACAAACAGAATTAAATGCCTATCAGTATGAATATTCAGCGCTGAAATAATATAGAGGGAGTTAAAGTCGAACGCACTGCGTGAAAACTGAGTCGAGGGCATCCCTAGCAACTCTGTTCCTCAGGAGTTCTCAGGTCAACATAATTGTCGATCCCAGGGCAAGCGAAAAGACGCAAAGGTTTAACACGCGCATGAAGAAACGAACGCCGATGAGAAAGGGTCACTGGAAGCTGCAGAGAGAAGAAATAGGGGGTGGACTGAAGCTGGCGACGTTGAAAAGAAATGATAAAAGAAATGCGGGCAAACCCCAATAGTTGTTTTCCCAACGCGAGAAGCCGACGTTCTGAATGTTGAGCTGGGAGGAGAGAGAACGCGGTACGTGAATCGGTCGCGTTATCTTGACTCCTGAGAGGATTAGCAAGCCATCTGAGGCTATTGCGGACGGCGCGCAGGTTCTAACGCAGGATGTGAAGCGTAAAAAAAAAATTCACGGATTAAGATACGTACGCAGCCATATTTGTAGGATGAAACGGAGAACAGGGATGTGGTAGGATAAGACGAAGGAATAAGAAAGAACGAAAAGAAGAAAAGGCGGTGCGTGCTATATTATCATCGTCGTAAGTGGAGCGGCAGCCCAAAAGGGTGCGATGGGCAGTGGGGCGGATGTGCGGGGAGCTGGAGACGGTGTCGAAATGGGCGCGGACGGTGGATTTCCAGTTGAGTACAGACTCGACGAGGAGAACACGTCGCGGAAAGGGTGTGCCGAGGGTAGGGTTAGACAAAGGAAGGATTGGAGACTTACGGGACGTCTATGAGATAGTTGGGAAGGGTATGGTTAGGTGCGATGTAGAAGCGGGACATGGTGGGCGGAGGAGAGAAGGAAATGAATGATGGGGCGGCTATTTGTAGGCTGTCGCGTCAGGTCACAGTAACATGTCACACTGTGGAAAATGGGACGAAAAAATATTTTTGAACCGGGTACAATGCCCAGAAAAAATCTTCTTTCAATTCGGACTCTAGGGAGTTTTGGTTCGGTGATACTAGGGTGAAATGTAGGGAGCACGTTTAAAGGGCGAGGCTTGAAAAACAAAAAGAGGACGTACTGAGATACTGATGCGATTTTATTGGGACGGGTTATATCTGTGTTTCCTCTGACGGGGCGGAGGGTCAAGCGGACATGGCAGGCGCCGGCGCCAAAGCCCGAATTAGGATTAAATTTCAAGAGTTTTTTTAAAAATAGGACGGCTTTGGCGTGAAAAAAAGGATACAGACTCTCCGAGGCAAATTGTTTCAGTTGGGGGCAGTCAATGAGATTGGGAGAGTGGAGGGTGGTGTCGAGCTTGAAGACTAGGTCGTGGGAGTCTGCGGATTTTGCACGCGCACGGCGGTTGACGAGGTAAAAGGTCGACGTGGGGGCAAGGGCCCGCGAGATCCTTGCGGGGGGGTGGTCTTGGAACACTTACCCATGGATGGCCGCTCAGGCGTTGAAGACAGAGAAGGGAAGATGGAGCTGCATGTGGGCAGTGGGAATTTTATAATTCGGGATTATGTTGATGGATCGTACAGCGCGGGGGGAACGGGCTGAAAGGCTGAGATATTGGCGAAAGTGGACCAGAGCGCGGGTTGCGCGTTCAACTGTTTGGGGGTGGGCAAGTTGATCACAGTTTGCGTTGGGCATGGGTTCTGCCCTGGGATTGCGGGACGAATTGTGGGGGGCGGTAGGTTCGAGATGGCGTAAGTAGTTGATCCAAAGAAGGGGGCGAAAAGGGGGCTGGGATGTAGATGGGCGGAGGGCAGGAAGGAGCTAGCTAGTGGACAGGTGTATTGAGTTTTGATTGTTGACCGGGGCCGTATGAAACAAGGAGACAAAGAAGAAAAGAAGAGGAGGGTGAGTGGTCACGTGCTCGAACGGACGGCAGCACGTGATGCGATTACGGCGCTTCAGGGGCGCTTATCTTGGCAGCGGGTTTGGAGTGGGCGTAGGTGAAAAGAGAAAAGATAATTTTTTTTTACATAATCGACTCCCGCAGATCTGCGGGAGTGAATTTGGGGTGGGCGTGAGTGAAAAGAGTTTTTTATTTTTTATTTTTTCATAATCGACTCCCGCAGATCTGCGGGAGTCGATTTGAAGTGGGCGTAGGTGAAAAGAGAAAAGAGAATTTTTTTTTACATAATCGACTCCCGCAGATCTGCGGGAGTGAATTTGGGGTGGGCGTGAGTGAAAAGAGAATTTTATTTTATTTTTTTACATAATTGACTCCCGCAGATCTGCGGGAGTGGATTTGGAGTGGGCGTAGGTGAAAAGAGAAAAGATAATTTTTTTTACATAATCGACTCCCGCAGATCTGCGGGAGTGAATTTGGGGTGGGCGTGAGTGAAAAGAGAATTTTTTATTTATTTTTTACATAATCAACTCCCGCAGATCTGCGGGAGTGGATTTGAGGGCTACCTTTACTACTGAGTAGTAGTGGCCACCATTGAACGGTACCTGGGGTACCTGATAGGGCGGGCTGTGGTGGGGCGAAATTTGGCAGGGAAAATTTATTCTATAACGAAGAAGAATCTCGGGACGGAATTGTCCTAGCCAGTGCCAAAACTAATTGCTGCTCGGCTGCGCTGCGCTCGGAGAGTCGGGATCGAACATCGTAAGCGTGTAACGACAAGACCGTCTACTCCGATATCTTCGCTCGACGTTGCTATGATTGCGATACCCGGCGGCTTCACCGTCTGGGATGGAAGGACCTCTGCACCGAGAGAAGCGGGCCTAGAGGGCAATATCCTGGAGAGAATTGCGCAGGGAGTAAAGGAACACTCATTAAACCTATGTTGCGAGCGTCGCGGAATGCCACGAGAATATTGTTTAATTCCCGCTTGAAAATGGGGCCGACGCGAACCTGCAGGACAAAAAAATATGGATGCACTCTTCTGGCAGCATTTGACAGCGGGAACAGAGCCATCGTTCAGTTGCTGGTCAAGCATGAGTCAAAGGTTAATTGGCCCGAGATGACAGGGGACAGCTCAGGGTCTGAACAGAGAAGAGGAATGCACGGGCGCTAACTATTTCACAGACTAAGGAGAAATTACAGAGTCGCGTAGAATTCCTGCATGTTGTTTTTGAACTAATTCGATCACCAGCACTGTGAGCGAGCAATCAGCATTAGCTCAGAACATAAATTCAGCACAAACGAATCTGGTTGGCATGCGAGAAGTTTAGCCCGCCGCAACCATCTGCAGTCCACTGCGTCTCACAAACTTGACAGCGTCGCAGCGTCGACACGCCTCGATATTCGGATCGCCTTCGGGGAGGGAGCAGCTCGGCGGCTCGCGGAGGAGAACAAATGGTACAAGGTTCACATGAATAGTTTGAATCTGGATCCGCTCTTGCACGCACTATCGGTGAATCCCGCTTCCCTTCGGCGGTCCCCGAGGCCAGGGTAGGCTGTAACCTGGTTATTCCATTTCATATTTATTTGGTTTTTCGTTCGGACCCCGCGTTCGAAGGACGGGCTTGTCCTCGAATGATGCCTTCATTTATTTGGAATCCATTCAGAGCACCTTGAGCCTCAGTTCGGCTTGCATTACTGCCAACACTCGAGAGCCGAGGAAAGCAATTAAGGCAATGCGCTTGACACCCATTAATATTCCTAAATACAGACTGGCAAAGCGTTCGCTGTGAAACGATTGAATTCGAGTCCGGGAAGCAGCATTACTCCCGGCCTGAACCAAAAAATGAGCGTGCCGCCAATGAGAATCCCCAAAAAGAAAGGCTGGCCGGACGCGTTGATTTCAGCTTAAATGCGACAGCCAGATCGGAACAGCGCAAGCTAAGGCAAAAGGCCCGGGGTCAAGATTACAGAAAGTTGAAACAAATCTTGGATTCGGCTCGAGTATTATTACATGCAAAAGCTACCGAGACAGTCTGGAGAAATATACACGATGCACAGTGCGAGTGTGAGATATGAGCCATGCGAATCGTGCAATCCTACTTCAGCAGAAAGATGGAACGTCGAGAGAGGCAAGACAGGACAACGGCACAAGCGAGGTGGGACGAACAACTTGAACTAGGATGTATGACAAGGAAGCCGATTCGGAGCGCATTCAGGAGTCGTCCAGGAGATGTATGGCGGACAGGCAGCATGCGAGCTGCATATGGACCCCACCACTGGAAGGATGGTTTGAAGAGCAGCGTAACCAAGATGTTTGCCAGCGAGAGATCGTGATGCAGGTGTGTTCGAAGTTTGGGCGAGGAAGAGTACTAGTGGGCGGTCGGATGTCTTGCGGTGCGCAGAGGAGGGTGAAGACTTGGATATCTGTGATCCGATAGAGAAGTACTAGTTGGCGGTTGGATGGTGTGCGGCGCGCGCTAGAGGGCGACGGCCTGAATACCTTTGATATTATGGTCGGGGTGAGATAAAACACAGTACGGGATCCACAACGGAGAACACAAGGGACTTGAAGGGAGAAAAGAAGGATTCGTGGCGGTGCACGCTTCACAGTGCATTGTGCACATACGAGGTATGGTTAGTCTGCAAGGAGGACAGAAAAGAGAGGTGAATGAATCGGGACGCACTGGACTGTGGGAATGGACACAATCGTGAGGACGCCAAGTCAAGTGTGCGGAGCGGCCATACACGGCAAGGATGGAAACGACGTACACCTGCCGCGTGTTGGTCAGTTCATTCCAGGAAAAAAATTAGCAGAGGACGCACATCTCATCAACACAATCCTCGCCTTTGTACCCCTCGCCAACACGCACCTTCCCCTGGCACTTTTCAAAGTGGCGTTCAACATCGGCGCGCAGACGGGCGAGGATTCGCTTTCAGCGCGGATGGCGGGGTGGCCTTATACACAATCCTGATCAGTTTTCTTTATAGTATTCCTTCCTCGGGAAAAAAAGATGAATTAATTGGGACACGCTGTGGAAGGGCTTGATCAAATTACCTCAATTTTCGTGTCAGGGGGCGTCCATACTTGCCTTTCAACATGCAAGTAAGATCTAAGAAAAAAGTGTAGTGTATGCTCTGATATTGCCCAAGTGGCCGGTTGGTTAGTGTGGCCGGTTGGCCAGTCGGAAATAGTACGTTGCGCCACGCGTCCCCCAGGTCCAACGAAGACGTTCCTTATGGGAGGTGTGTGTTGGTTCATCCCTTCACGTAGGTTTCTCCCCTCACCTGGGCGGCCCATCCTAAGAGTCTCCGGTGCCACTTCCGATTCGTGCGCACAATCTTCGTCCTCCGGCCGATGGATTTTGCGACTGTTAACAAGGGAATGTGGGAGCCGGATTCACTGTTCGTAGCACATACGGGTGTGTGCTCGTCATTCTCTTTAGTTCCACTGGCTCATTGGAGCATTTTATCCCCGTCTCGCAGTTTGAATGGCTTCTGAATGCGTGTCCCGAGATACAGCTTAACTCTCGCAACCGTTTGCAAACGAGCGGGCACGCTTCTCGTGGGCTCGACGTGTGCGTGTGGGATGGGCAAGTGGCGAGTCGGTGTGTAAAGTCTCGTTTTCATCTCTTCGCACTTTCTTGCCGCCTGGCCCACTCACAGTTCCCGTTCTGGCTTCACTTTCCATCCTGCGCCAGTCGACTTTCGACTGCGGTAAGCACTCAATTAACGCGGAATCCATCCTTCGCACGCTGACCAGCTGTTGATCTGCTGGTACTCTAAATCAGGGCTACGCCCAATTTCTTCAAGTCGCGAATCCATGACACGGGCGGCATCAATCTCTCTTTTATGCCTATTTCGTATATGTTCACGGCCATGCACGCAGAATTCGCATGGACCTCCTGAACGCAATGAATCCTCATTGCGCTGGTAAGTACCTTTCATCGTCGCTCTACCGCGCTGCGTCTCAGCTGATGACCCCGTTAGAGAGAGCACCGAACTACCTCTCGGTTGCCGGACGCAAGTGTCCGGAGCGGATTGGAATTCCATCGCAAATCTCTGAATACTGAGTATTATTGACGCGGCAACCCGCATCTTTGTGCTCCTCGGTGTGTATCCGCTCGGCGTCTTCGACGTTCTTCCGTGTTTCTCTCGGGATTATGCGTACTTTCATTTGTTGCTGTTCCGAGTATGGTAGCCATATAATTTTAAGCCTTCCACCTACCAGCTTTCCTCCACGTGTTTTAAGTGAACAAATGCCTCTCCGTATCTGCTCGGGCACCAAGTTACTAGGACTATAATCCAAGAAAACAGCGCTTTTTTCCACTCTCTAGCTATCTGTGTGGTTCATTTGGACACCCAAATGAACTAACCATATGCACAGACACCGGTGGCTATGTCAGGACACAGCCATCTGTTTTGTGGTACAAAACAGAGTGGCAGATGTATAGTTTGGCGAGCCGGGGTGCCGCTAGAGCTCGCCTCGGAAAATTGGCACCTAGGTCTGTAATCCGCGCCCCTTAGGTTACAAAGGTGGAATTCGGCGCCAAATTCCAGCATTAGAAAGGTAAGTATCACTTCCACGACTCACTCAGAATGCTGATCATAAGGGGTAACCCTACATCTCTGCACCATCGCACCCCGAGCTAACACTTCTGCGACTCACTCAGAACTTCGGTCATAACCTGCCATAACGCACCCACATCTCACGCTATTCCAATCTATTTCAGGGCTCCCGCGCCAAGCATCCGGCGGCTGTAAATTAAAATGCAGTGTCGCCACGCGGAAGTCTTGCACCTTCTCTGCGTTCCGCCCTGGTTACAGCTATTCCAATCAGTCGTGTGCACCCTTTTCTGCACGACCGGTTGTCTCGACCTGCGGGCAAACAGGAAGTGTGGTTCAAAAGCAAAGACCGGAATCAAATTCAAATTCCCAATCTATTTCAGGCGGTGGATTCAAATGCAGTGTCGCCACGCGTCTGCGTTGCGGCTTGGTTACAAATTTACAATGAATGGTTCTACTCACATGTGTACTCAACAAATCACACCTAGCCAAATCCCTCACACGACGGGTTGTCTCAATCTGCCGACAACAAGTTTGAGTACAACGTCGCAATCAATTGAAACTTCAACCCAACTCAAGTACAGGATCCCGGCGGCTCAACGCTCAACGCGTCGTAAATTAATATGCGGTGTCGCCACGCGTCCTTGGTGCACCTTGTCTGTTTTGGTGGAATCTGGTCGGTCGTGTGCTGCAGCTATGGGACATGACCCGGTTAAGTATATTGCGTTCCAGTCAATTCGCCGGTGAGAAGCTGAAGTAGTTTGTCCGCGGTTCGAAAACCAGAATCAACGACTCAATCTATTTCAGGCTCTCAAGAAAAACACAGTATCCGTAGCCTTTCTTCCGCTGTTTGTCTTCACCCTCTTGCGCCGTCGGCTCTAGATCTTTACACAGCATCACTCAACTTCGTTGATCGGCGGTCCGCCGGCTCGTGTGCGTTATACATGTGGTAAGCAGCTCCGATCCGGACCCGATCTCAAGCAGCGTATTAAGATTCTATTCCAGGCACCCGGTGGCTAGATTGTATATTGACTGCCTCTCGATACATCTCAGCCGGCAACGAGAAAGTATCTCTTCCGCGTCACTCCCCGACGCCTGTTCTGGTATGTTCTGGCAGAATATCGCATCGCATTCGGTAGTTTGCCCTTCGTCAGATCACCGTCCAATCCTATCGTCTGAAGGGTTCTGCGTTGAAGAGTGACTACCAACGACTCTCTGTAGTAAGACATGATTAAAATGACACGAAAGGCCCTATGCCTTAGCCCTTGACATCGACAGTATGAGACGACTGCAACAGGCGCGACGCAAGAAGATGAGCGCTACCCCCGTCCTCCGCCATCACAGGCGTATCCTCCAGATCGCGGAGAATTTGATCGATCTGCTCGGCTGCCCCGGACATGTGCGCAACACGCGAACATGCAGCGCGTATGGCGAGGAGAGACGGCGAAGGCAGTGCAGGGAGATCGGTGTTACTCGCCGTGCAGGCTACTACCATGTCGGGATCGACCCGGAATGTGACGCGCGCGGGAAGCGGTAGGCCCATCTTGAACACCTTGTTTTTGTTAGAAACAACGTTGTAGGTGTTTTCCTAACGCGGATATGTCAAAAATCTGGATTAAATATGCACCGACGGGAGTTTGCTCGCCTCTCCGATCACTTCTTCTAACCAAAATTCTAGGTGGTCGAAAAGGTAGTGTAGATCGCTCCGCATCGTGAGAATGTTGAAATGTTTATGAACATTGCCGCCCACAAGGCTCTCGGCCTTGCCGTCAAGCCCAAACACTCGGAGAATTGCCATCGCGCTGGCAGCGTAGTCGGTCTTGAAACCCCCATCAGCACCGGCATCGCACAGGAAGGCACACAAACGCACTTTCTGCTCACCGTCCTGCGCGGTCTCGGAAAAGATGTGGGCACACTGCGTAACCGCCATGTTCACACCGTTAGCGGCGGCACGATCGTTTAGCTCGGGGTGAAGATCGGCCGAATCGAGGTCGTATTGCCCCGTGAGCATACAGCGGTACCCATCACGTAGGAGTGCCTGGAAGACGTTAGATATAACATGACATTGGCGGGTGGAGCTTACATTCTTGCGAGCGCTGCCCGCTGTTGTTGGGGTCTTGTTCTCGGTGATAATTCTGTCTCGAACAACATCCAGGGATGGGCGAGAAGGATGTTCGGATTGTTTGGGGATCGGGCCTCCGTTCGACCGAACTGGAAGAAGGTCAAATGACAGCCAAGTAATGAATGAAGATACGACGAACAAACACGGATTAAGTGATTTCGATAGTACAGTCCCAGGGTCTGAAGCTTTTCATGCTGCGCTGCAGCCTCTTCCTTGCTACCGACGGTGCACCCGGGAATCGACAAGCAGGAGGCGATCTGTTTGATGACCTGCTTGTATGGAATAAGGCCAAAGGAGTGCTGGCTATGTTGCCAGAGATCCAGTAGAAAGAATCCCAGAACGCGGATGCCAATGAGCCGGTCGTTGTACTTGGCGCCAGGTTTCGTGGGAGCTACTTTCAGAGCGGCTTCTTCCGCGCTGAGTATGTTAGGCCAGAGGCTTTTGCCGTCGTGGTCGAAATTGACATCGGCCAAAGAGGCAAGGCTGGACATGTGCTGCGCGTAGGTGGCGGCAAAAGCGTGGAGGCTGTGGACAAGAACGAAGCTGTCACGTCACGAGGATGCCGTCACCGCCCGCCTTTCTTTCGACGCTCATCTCACTCTGAGCCTTTGGTCCAAGCCTCAGTCTATCTCTTTGGTTCGTTCGACTCACGATCTGCTTCCATTTTCCTGCATGTGTCTCTCTCGCCTCCTCCCAAATTTCAATTGGTAGGCGTGGACAAGGATGGAGACATGATCACGGCGTCTCGTGCAGCAGCAACGAGGA
The DNA here is from genome assembly GCA_029204075.1 of Mycena capillaripes. Classification (NCBI taxonomy): domain Eukaryota; kingdom Fungi; phylum Basidiomycota; class Agaricomycetes; order Agaricales; family Mycenaceae; genus Mycena; species Mycena capillaripes. The sequence continues at coordinate 2,508,229 of JARHKZ010000014.1, read as the reverse complement.
CGGACGAGGAATGGCTTGTGATATAGAAGTCAATGCGCACGACGTCAACGTGGCGCTCGTGGCGTGCATGGGCTCGATTTCGGTCTCGACTTCAATGCCCTTGAGGTGCAGATCGTCGACTGCGAGGGTTCGATGTCGTGTCGGGGACATGGATGTCAATGTCGGGGACACGAGTCCACGTCTATATCTTGCATGTTCCATATTTTGCGCTTCCTTCGTCCATATGCTGACCTTGTCTTCTGTTTTTCAGGGCCCCACGCGCGGTATACGTCTACTCTATCGGTGCGGGGCGTGTGGTCGCGCGCGCTGCGTTCCCTTTGTCGCCTTCCGCTCCTTCCTCGGCCGCGGCTACTGCGACTTCGAGCGATGCTTATACATATGGAGCGCGCGCGGACGGACGAGGAGCAGAAGGCAGAGACGAAGAGGGAGGTGTGGGTGGAGGAGGAGGAAGGGAAATAGGGACGCCGTGCGCCTTCGAGGCGGCGGAGAAGGTGATGGTCGTGGTTAGTCGCTCTCTTCACTGTCTGCATTTCTTCCATCCTGATTCTCATTCTCTTCAGACGACGCACTCGCCGCCGGCGCTCGTCGTCCTCGCCCGCCCCTCCCCGCCGCCGCGCTCGCCGTGCCGCACCCACCCTCATCGCCAGCCTCGGACGCAAACAGAGCGTCTTTCCCGCCGTACGCGTCGCCCGGGAACTCGCCGCCCTACGCGTCGTCGTCTTCACCCAACGGCGCGCACTCGCTTCCAGTAAGTGGCTCTCAATTCCCAACTCCTCATATACATACTATACCCCCGCCGACACCCACCTCAGCGCTGCACGGCCGCCCCCTCGCGTTCCTCACGCTCCCGCCCGCCGCGCCTTCCTCTGCGCCCGGCGCCGCCCCCCTTGCGAGCTGGCACCGCACACTCGGCTGTCCCCCCCCCCCCCCCCCCCCCCCCCCGCAGCGCACCCGCGGCGAGTGCGCTTGCTGCGAGCGTCTTCTCCGGTGCGGGATGCATAAAAGTCGTGGATCTCGCACCGCTTTTGGGCGGTGGTGCTGCGACGAAGGGAAGGGGCGGAGGAGGAGGAAGAGGAGTACGAGACGTGCATGTATTCGAGGCGGGGGCGGTGCGCTGGCATTCTCGCGCGACGGCAGGAAGCTCTTCGTCGTGCCGCGGCGCGACGGTCTCGGGTTGCGTCGCGGGCGCACGGGCGCGGTCGTGGAGAGCGTAGCTAGCGCGCGAGACGGGCGCTTCGTCGCACTCGCCACGCGGAGGCGGACGGTGCATGTCTTTGTGGTGAATCCATACGGCGAGCGGGCGGCTGTGCGGAGGCAGCTTGGGGCGAGGGTGAGGGACGCGGAGGGTGGTGCGTGGGTGTCGGTGCGGGTGTGAGTGTCATTGGCATTGGGAATGGGAATGGGGAGGGAGAGGTACATGCGCTCGTGCGGATACGGCTGCCGCCCCCGCCTCAAGTATCGCAGCACCAGCACGCGGAGGACGAGGCGTCGTCGTTGCCCCCATCCGCGCCGCTCGCGATCGTGTTTGGCCCCGCCGCAGCGAGCGCGCTCCGCCTCCGCTCGCCCACGAGTCCCGTCTCGCAAGCAAGCGGAAGCTCCAACGGCGCCGGAGGAAGCGCGAGTGGCGTGCAAGACGTGCTCGTCTTCGACCCCGCGGACGGCGTGCTGAGTCTGCGCCGCATCACCCTCGCGCTGGAGGTGCCCCACGGCGTGGCGGCCGCGCTGCCCATGAGCGTGTCGCTCCCCGCTACTGCGGGGCGCCTCAGCATGAGCGCGAGCCCGCCGCCGTCGTATTTGCGCGGGGCGGCTGCGGGTGCGGCGGGAGGGAATGGTGGGGAGGTGGCGCCGGGGGAGTTGGGCGGGAAGGAGGCGGTGGTGGCGACGTGGAGTTTGAGGAGGAGGCGTGGGTGGGCGGAGATTAGACACGCGGAGAAGGGTAGGGAATTCGTGGGTGATGGGCGTCCAGTCAAGGAAGAGTGCGTATTGCTTCTGGTCGTCTTTCGCGTGTTAACTAACGAACGAACGCACAGCTGGCTCGCCCAGGCCGAACTCTCGACCTTCTCCAGCGCGTCGCGCGTCCTCCCGCGTGCAATTTACCTCTCGCATCAAATTTCTTTCTACACGCTCGGTGAAGACTACCATGCACTCATCCGTCGGTACCAGTTCGCCATCGGCGGCGCGAAGATCGACGTACGACGCGAGGTCGAAGTCAGCGCCTTTGCGCTCGGCCCTGGCACTGGCGCAGGCGGGGAGGCGTCCGTGGAGGGCTACGGCTCTTCCTCCCCGCGCGCGATCCGGCGCCGCAGCCGCGCGTCGTCATCTTTCGACGAGCCACTGGCAAGTGCCCTGGCTGGTGCGCACTACCGCGACGCGCGCCCCCCGCCCGTGCGCCCGCGACGCAGTGCGTACAGGTGCGCGGGCGCGAGCGTCGCGGAGGACGAGCAGCAGATCATCGATCTTGAAGTGGATGGTGCGGTAGAGGGCGAGTGGCACGGATGGGCGTCGGAGGACAAGCTGGCGGTAGAGGAGGCGGAGCGGTTCGACGATATATCCGTGGTGGGGCTCTTGGATAAGGAGCAGGCGGCGATGCAGGCAGAGGCGGCTCGCCGCAAGGGTGTGGCCGCCAGGCGAACGCGCACGAAGAAGAGAAGAACCTAAATCTAAACCAAATATCAATGTAATTTTTCTTGTACACTTGTAGAAGGAAGGACAGAGGAGTAGGATTATGCGGTGTCTTAGTTCGCCGTGAATAACATAGATGCCTGAGGACTCAAATTTCTCGACGCTCCATGCACGTCAAGGCTTGTCCTAACTATTCTGCTGTCTAGCGGTTTTCATTCCCACACGACAAGCAATAGCTTGCGCTGTGCAGTAGAGTGAAGCAATGCCTGCAACGGTACTTGCAAGAATCGCAGTTAACAGGTTATTCACCAGGTACATTAAAAAATTGTGCTGCTTCTTGAGTCTTCCTCATACACGAGGAATAAAAGTAGATGCTCTGCCACCGTGCAAAGAAATTTGTTTAACGGTGCTTGAATGAGCGCCGAATTACCGCAGCTTAAAATTCGAGCTGGATCATTACTCGACTGACAGCTCGTCCAAGTTTCCAGAGGTCGTATCATCTTTCATGTAATTAAACAAGACAGTCGATCCGACTTATTATATGTATGAGTATGATTTCATTGGCTTCGCGGTATTGCCTTGAAGGCCCGCCGGGGAGGCGGCTTCTTTTACCTTTGCCTTTAAATTGAAACCATCCGATTCAACGTGAGGCGGCGATGTGCTTTTGGAAGGCCGGCCAACAGAATCAACACAAATTCACAAATGGTCATTGCCGGGCGCAACAGTCTCTACTGCAGGTCATATCATAATAAACGAGCAAGATTGTAAAATAAGGCTGGAAAAGAACATACTACGTCAAGATGATAACAACATAAAACTGTTCGATGAAAGTTAGGTCCGCCGGGGTGATGCGCGGAAGACAACGGCAATGCTAATAGGCAGGAACTACATATCTACTCCCAGAATGCGGGGCCACATTCTGGAATTAGAGAGATAGGGAGCGAGTTTTCGGCCGTCCACACTGGTGGTGAAAAATCGTCAGTTTGGTCCAAATAGGTCGCCGTCTTCCCAAAATCGCATCTCGGAGTATTGGAGGTAAGCACCTCCCGTAGTGATGTACATTTTTGTGCCAGAGCGAGCTCATTTTTCCACGTTTTGAAAATCGACATGGTGGTCAGAAAAAAACCTATCTTGGATGGCCAGATAAAAGAGCGCCGGCTAGCAACAAAATGATACGCTCCGCGATGAGCTGAGCGGGAGGCTTGCCGAACCATATTTATGTTCCGAATTTATTTATTCCCTGTGCGGCCAGCTGGCGAAAGCATTGGAACTAGCATGATCTCGCAAAAAAAAAGGCGTATCAAAATTGAACTCGATTCCACGACAATTTGAATGGGTGCGAGGAAGCAGGTTCTATCGTGGAAGTTCAAATACTGTTTGAACTTTGAATACACATCCGTCCCACAGCTTGTGTTCGATGTATGTAATACAGATGGGCTCAAGCTGAGGGCCAAATGTCAAGTTTCACCATACTTCGTGATACAGCGGATTAATTGACGGAGATATGACCCTCAAAATCATGAATATTTCTCCTAGGAAATGGTGGAGGCATGATGCGGACAGGACGCAGGGCGGTAATTGTAATATCTTAAGTGCCTGTCCGGAGAGCAGACATGAAGGCACAACAAAACGTATATGTCGTCGAGACACTGGCCACCAAGATTTATCCAATGAAGCTCAATCCCAGCTTGCTCCTCGACCAGCGTCTCAATCTTGCGCACAATGGTGTTCGTGTTCCATCCCGCCTGCTGCGCCGGAAGTTCTCAGAAATATGCCGCAGCCCCTCATACACCTGGGCCGTATCGGCACGCAGCGGAATCACCCAGTGCGTTTTCCTCCCCTCTGCCCAAACGCACATCACATGGAGGCGGACACGCCCGCGACTCCGCTCCGCTCGAGGGACACAATGTCGCCAATACGGGCTGCAAGAAAACCCTTCGACGTCTTTGACCGCCTTGATTGAGATTTCAAGGTCTTTTCTGGTCTAGTCGAAGTAAACGACCAAGGCCGTGTCCGGAGCGTGGTCGTGGATGAATTTGATTTCTTGCATGTAGATTTTGGTTACATGCTGGCGGTAATCGTAGTGAAGGAGAGTTCGAAGGAAGGAACGGTCGCGTGTTTGGATGATAGTACGTTCGTCTGCAGGGACCATGAGTTGGGGTAAGGCTATAGATCATGAATTGAGAAAGAAAACCACTCACCATAACTGAAAACCGCATTCGGCGTGCAGTACTGGGCATGGCCACCGTGGTACCAGTCGCGAGCCTGACAAGCTACCGAACAGTAATAAGAGCTGAAACAGCGAGCACATTTTTTCAAGTTGGCCTTTTCGCTAATACGCCCGCACTGAGTTTAATTAATTCTCTTGAACAATATGGCCGCACAGATTGAACCTACATCGTCATTATCGCACGCCTTTAATCTAATCTAGTCTCTTGAGTACGAAAATACTCAAGAGCCTCCACCCCGCCACACCATCCACTCGGAGTATAGCTTACAAACTCTGAGCTTCTAGTCTATTTCGTCGTCGGCGACATCCAACAGCGCCACACGGGTCCTTGAGAGAACGCTGTCGTACATCGTGTACGGGAGCTCCCGGAGGATGAAAGTAATGATCGGGCTCAAAGCTCGATCATGGACCTTGTCTGAGGGTTCACTTTTTGACTTGCCAAATTAACTTGTGCCAGCGCAGATTAACTTGTTTTAACTTGCACGTGGATTTGGGCAGTAATTTGTCGACGCCACAAGTCAGAATAGTGACTTGCAAGTCACAAATGTGACGTGCGCAAGTTAACTTGTCGGGTTCAACTTGGGAGCATTACTGTGATCCGATTGCTGCTATCTCTGAGATTAGGCCGGAATATACCTACTGAAAGACTACTCCCCAAGTGGCCGAATTTTCCGCTAAGATACCAGGCACCTGCGGCAAGATTTCGGCATTCGGCAAGATTGATGGCGACGCCCAGAGTTAGCGCTTGGCCCAACCTTTAACTTGTGTGGTTGAACTGATCCTCAGGTGGCTTAAATATCACATGGAATATTAGAAGACAGGAGATCACGACATGGAGGAGAAAGTCGTGATCAATCAGAAATTGAACTTCGGTTACCAGACACACGGACGTTACTTGGAAAGAACAGCGAGACCTAGCCTATATGAGTATGGAAGATGCTCATAAGTAGGATCTGACTTCAATTTCACGCTTCCTTGGAAGTCGCCTGCAAGTTGACGGCAAGTAGGTGATTCGTCGTCCTCCCAGTGGCCGGATGGCAGCGTTTTAACTTGAATGCCCTGTTGGAAACGAGCCACACGGCTGGAACGACGGTGAAGCCAGCGTCTCGCAGGGTCGTCTTGAAGTAGCACTATATAATTTGAAATTGCAATGCCACTTGGGTTGTGTCATTAACTTGTGGCAAATCAACTTGCGTGGGTGAATTTCTAGCGGGCCAAGTTAACTTGGTTTCAAGCCCAAGCCAATTTGCACAAGGTAAAAATGGCGAAGGTCAATCTCAATTATGAATTGCTTGTGTTCCATTAACATCAAAGCCACCAGGCTCACCGATTCAACTTGACTTAGGGGTTCCAATTTGGACCGGTAATTTTTTTTCTCTCATATCCGCGTACTTGTCGTGAAAAATATTGTCTTGAGGTCTATATGAAGATAAGACAGATACAGTATACAGTACCTCCAAAATCTCAGGAAATTCTGCACGTTTGAACTTACTTTGACTTCGACGGTGGCGACAATGCCAAAGACTAGTGACGGCAGATGGCATCAAACGATGCCGAGGGAGGTTTCTAGAGGGCCCCAAGCAATCCCACGGCATTTAGGCTTTGTAATTACCTCTGGGATGTTCGTTCAAAGTGGTAAATTTGGCTGTAACTCGACGCAAGCACAAGTTAATCCAAGTCAAGTCAACGCAAGTTAACGCAGCCAAATTCGAACTCCGCTGGCAGGGCAAGTTAATCTGCCAAGTTAATCGGGTATCCCTCTTGTCTGCCCACGAGCATGTGGCGACCGTAACCAGAGTCGCAAGGAGACCGTCCTCCAGCGCCTTTGGAAGTTGTTTGTATCCACACGGGGAGGCGAATATTTGCGACAATATCATCACACACTTCTCGAACGCGAAGTATGGTTTGATTTGGTCGTCGAAAAATCGTATCCGACTGTCCGCAGGAAGGTGTCGATTTATCTTTTTGATGATCAAGAGCCCATGTAATCGACGCTACCGCCAGCCCCGTCAATGAATTCTTGGAGATTCTCGAGATCCAGATATTCAGTGACCAAGTTATTCATGTTAGCGTACGAGTGGTCCTTTAACGTGTCGTTCTGAAGTAGGTAGAGCCAAGCCTGGCCAATCATGAACCAGAATCATGCTGGAGTTGCAGCAAAAAATGCAGAAGTCGCTTTGTCGCGCGAGAACGATCCTGCGAAGCGGGGAAGATCTATGCAGAGCCACCCATTCGAGGGGAGCTCAACCCTAGTCTATTTCGGCCCCTCATCATCAGAGCCAATTGCAACAATTCCCTTCTTGATCACTTCTGAACCGAAAACTTGATTTTGCCCGCAAACTATCCGCAACCTCACCTATGATTCCCCTAGGTTCACTTCACATAACTCCCCTCCCCTCCCCCATCTCACAAACCGTGCGGCCCATAACACTAAATTTTCTTCGGGCCATGCTGCAACCTCAGTGCCGTACGGCCAATATGAACGCCGTCCCGTCGATTTCACTTGGTCCAAATGTGGGAAAAAGTTACATACTATTCCACAATACCTTCCCCAAAATTCTCAGGCCAAGCGGGCAATTATTGAAAGAGCTACACCCCAAAGTTCAGTCAGACCCCGAAAATCCGAATTTCCACGGCTCATGCCTCTGAGTTCGTTTCCGGGTAGCTTTCCCTTCCGGGCAAGAACATAGAAGCAATGCCTGCACCTTTAGCGCAGACCTTGTTGCAAAAATTGTCCGCTTCCTGGGGATTAGTGCCTTCTCTTTTTCCATGGAGCGATACCCCTCTGAGATACTGTTTTAGGTCCCCGAGACTGGCGATTTGCGCGCTCATTTGCCCATTTTACGCGTCTGAAATCATTTACCACTTTTTTGAGTAGCGGGGCAAGCTTCTCCTCTGGACTCGTTGACGTTTTTTGCCTGACCTTGAATAAGTTTCGAGATACGTTTCAGGGACAGAATTCAGTCAGAAAAATCTGGTTTCCTGCACTTACATACTCTTGGACTAAATTCCTCATATTGATCTTTTGTGTCCTATTTTCCCTCATTTTCAATTCGCAAGAGTCAGTTGAAGTGGATCCAGAATAACATTCCACCACAACTTGGGGTCTAAAATGGTAGTAAGCAGGTAGCATAACTCATTTATTTCCTATAGCGGCATCTTTCTTCGCGATTGGCGCCCATTCTACTCCGCACACGGACCGATGTTCAAAACATATCCAGCAATCCCCTCGTCCACCCACCCACCGCCGCCTAGGATTGAATCTCGCACCGTCTCATTGATTGTATAAAAGTGTTCCGTGGCGGCGCTGTTGTAGATGCGGTAGAACGGAACGCTTCCACAGATCTGCGACGGGTATATGTACGCTGAGATGCCCTCGTAGATATAGCCTCCCTCCACCGCAAGGTCGCGTTCAGCTGCGGACGTCGTGTAGAGGTGGTCGGCACTAACAAGTTTAACGGCACGGTAGAAAGGGACGGTGGAGAGCTCCGGTGTGAGGAATACGCGCGCAGCAACGCCGCCGAAGACGTATCCATCGTTGTCGACCGCGTTGGTGACTTCAGGAAGGATGCCGGTGTAGAAGTTGTCCGGCATGCCCGGGGATGTCGTCACGTAGTAGAAGACCGAATCGTTGGGGTTGCCGCAGGTCAACGGTGAGGGAGCCTATTTGCCATTCAGCCAGTCAGTGCACTTCAGCATAAAATACGTACCTTAACCGACACATTCTGGGCCGGAGTCGAAGCGGAACAGGAAGTGAACGATGCCGCCAAGAGTGCCGACGTTGGGAAAGCAAGGTTGAATAAAGAAGACTTCATGGTTCTCGAGGGATATTTGAGGAGTGCCTCTTGATTGAGATGGCTCTCCAGACCTCTCCCCGCCCAATTTAAATCAATCCAACAGACGCCCAACCAAAACATTCCTGCATATCAGCACCACATGCGCGGCGCTAGACGCCCCAGTGACACCCAAAATGTGGCACGGGAAATGGAGACTGTTGAAGTGAGGCGGCAACGGTCTGATTGAACCTGGTAAAAAGCAGAAAGGAACGGCGTGCGCAAGCGCTGAGTACGGAGGAGGGCTCCGAATGGCGCGCCGACAGTGAAGGACATTGATTGTTGATTGATTGCTTAGGTGATTCCGACTGCTTCTGGATCCAGCGTCTTGGGTCTTTGTGTCCAATTCAGCCCTGGAATCGACCTTTGCTCAGCCTCATACTCGCGCGCTTTTGCACTGTAGGTTCGGATCCGGTTCCCAGTCGGCACAACACTCTCAACCCCCGATGTAATAATTCTACCGCGATGCCCACTTCCTTCTCCTCCTCGTTTTTTCCTTCTCCTCGTCGTTCAACATCTTTCCGCGTCCCACCACCATTTGCTCCACGATCAGAAAATTCCAAGTCTTCCCCATCACACCCGCAACCTCGGGATATTTCGGGCTCCTGAGAATCAGGCCTGTCGTCAAGTCTCTGAGGTTCAATCGAATGCACGAGGTCACGCTGAACGAAGCCTTTCTTCCTCCATAATCACTCGCACGATTTCTCTGGCACTCACCTTCGTCCAAAAATGACGTCCAGCCATGAATTTGGCGACTGAACGCTTGACTTTACCGCTGGCCCTGTATACGATGGCGCCACGCCCACAGTACAGTATAAATGGAAGCCTCAAAACGCTTCCACCATTCACTTCATTGACCTCATGCCCTCTAGTGCTGGCCAAAAATACGATACGAAAAAATTAATTTTGAATATATTCAAATATGAATGAATATGATACGGCCCTTGACCCTACCGCTGAATATGAATACGGATGAATATGATATGATATGATATGGATATAGTTCAATACGGAGGTCAGCGTATCCAAATATATTTGGATACGGTTATAAACGGATCCCGGCTCGGCCATCAGTGATCATGGATCATCTCAGCAATGGCGTTGGCGGCGACCACGCTGAGAGCAAACGGATAAAGCTGCTGTATAGCTACGGAGATTAAAGCACCACATCTGCAACCAGACAAATGACCGAAGACAGACTCTCTTCACCAGTGGGCGCATCAATGGCCGCTTCAACGTCAATTAACAAGGATCTGGAAACTTTGCTTACTGCCATCCAGAATCTTCCCGCTTCTGCTCAGTCTGGGCGCCGCAATGATCCACTTGGAAAATATCTTACCCCAGACCTAACCAAGGGCCACAGTTTTTTCGCTTCTCTCCCCAGAACACGGTATGAGTTTTTCTAGCAGGAGAATTCGGGCACGTTGAAATACATGGGGCGTGTCGCACGGGATATTCTCGCCATTCCTGGTGTCAGCATCTCTGTTGGGCGCCTCTTCTCGAGCCTGAAGCACACTCTGTCTGATGCTCGGTCGTCCATGGACACCGTTTCCGAAGAATGGTTGGAGTCGGGGCTTGCGGAGGGGGTGAACTACACCGATCTCATCAAAATTCACGAGAAGTAAAATATATTTGAATATATTCATATCATATCGTATTCAACGACCTCAATATGAATACGATTCACTAAGAATATGATATAGGGCCTCCAATGGAGAATATGATACAGATATGAATATGATACGGAATTTTCGTATTCATATCATATTTTGGCCAGCACTAATGCCCTCCTCCGTTTCGACTCATTGAATGGCAACCTTCGATCAGCGCTTTCAAATTTTCCGTGATCATCGTGTGGTTTTCGGCCTCGCATTGACGCCAGTGAAAGATAGATGGCTGAAGACGCAAGTTATCTGGCTGGCTCGGGTCGAGGGTCTTTGCGATAAATCGATGGTGCGGCGTCATGACTAAGCAACACGCAGTATGAAGCTCCCCGCGTACCTCTGGATTTGCGACGATCATAATAAACTTTTGCTATCTCCGTTTCAGCGCGCTAGCTCTGTCGATTTCCGAAACAGGCTACTTCCATCTGCATTGAAAGTTCCGAGTGCCAAATTCTAACATGAATCCTGTCATCATATAGGCGCTGGCCAGAGCGCTCAAATTAGCCCCCGGAGCGCTCTGATCCAGCGGTCTTGGAAGATATGTTCCTTGTGCTTCCTCCGACGGGACGAACGAGAAAGTTTGGCCGGGGAGCAGACACCAATTCACCAGATTTCCGGGATGTACTCGGTGCTTTGTCAGAAGAAGGGACCAGCAGTTGCAAACGAGTGATGAATAGAGGAGTTTGTGAGGTGAACAGACACCGATTTACGCGTCGGTGCCTGCGAAATACTCGGTAGTTTGTCCGAAGCGCCCAACAGGCACTGAATGAGGACTGAATGAGGAGTTTGTGCGGAGCAAGGCGGAGAAAGGTGACCATTCTGGATGATGTCGAAATGCTGCAATGTACTCCTCAGTCTGTCGTCAGAATGCAAATCCAATTGACCCTCTGTTTTTGTCAGAACCATGTATTCTTTTTCTTGCCGGAGTTGATGGTCAGTGAGTACATCTGGATCGGCACCAAATGGATTGGAGGAAAAAGCTGTACGCAATGCCTCACGACCCATGGCTTTGTCGCAGCGAGCGTCTAATACCTTTATGCTGCGGAAAACCTCTCTTCGGGAGCACCGTCGATTCTCAGAGTCGGTTTCAGCAGTGCGGGGGCACCGGGAGGTCTGACAGAGGCGAACAGGGTTGGAGGGGTGTGGCAGCTGGGGGTTATGAATTGAAATGGGCTGATCTCATCCAGAACGGTTCTCGTAGTACTTGTCTTTTTGCCTTTTGTTCTGTGGGGCCAGAAGTACGGGATGAGAAATCTCAGCCCCGATTTTCGGGATGATCCTGGCAAAATTTACACACCATGAACTACTGGGTATGAAAAGCTCAGTCGCCCAAGCCACTTATTGTGGGCTCAGTTCTGTGAGTAGACTGGTGGCTGTACACTTTTGACTGTGAAAAAAAACAGAACAAATCAGATTTTTCTACACTCAAAAGTGTACAGCCACCAGTCTGCCCACACAACTGAGCCCAAGATAAATAGGCGGCATCGTGGATTATCCTGTGGAAAAAGAAGTTGTTCGAAGGAGTTTCGTTGGCCGTCGGCGTTAGTGATTTGCTGGGCTTGGCTTCAAGCCAAAAAGCCAACAAGCCAAAGCCGTGGCTTGACAAGCCAAGCCAAGCCAAGCCAAATCTTTGGCTTCTTGAGGGCTTTGGCTTTGGCTTGGGTTGACTGAAGCCAAAGCCAAGAGCTTAAGCCGTGGCTTTGGGAGCCCAGACAAAAAACAGTCGCGGAGCATCTTTTTTTAGGTGAATGGACTTGAGATTACACATGTATATGAATTGAACCAAGGTGGAACTTCACCTAATTGATCTTCGTCCGTCATCATCTCTAGTGGTAATACCGACAGTTTTTGATCATCACAACTTTGGTGATTCCAACGCGTTTCCACTTCGAGACCCTCACTGAGATGAAAAAAAAAAATGAAACTTCTTGGAGGGCAGGAAAACCACTCACTTGACATTTTCGGTCGGTCTCTGACGAAAAATGAATGCCAGGAAAAATACAGAGCAAGCGCTGGCTTGAGCCAAAGCCAAGCCAAGCCAAGCTCTCCCCGACGGCTTTGGCTTTGGCTTGAGAATAGGAAAGCCAAAGCCCGCCCAAGCCAAGCCCAAGCCGGGGCATTAAAGCCAAGCCAAGCCAAGCAAATCACTAGTCGGCGTGGATACAGACGACAGATGGTGCCAAAATCTTGGGTCCTCCAGTTCAGGAGCGGGTGTAAAAAGCTTCAGATATCGTTAATTTTATAAAGAGAGAGACATATCAATCCTCCATCCACGCCGCTCCATAGAGCGATTTAGTGATTCTGCGGGCAGAGATGTGGAGCGTGATTTGAATACGCAATGAGCGACGAGCTGAACATGGAGTTAAGGTTATGAAGTATGAGATAAGGAACCCCGACCGCAGAAAGCAGGACTTTGCTTGAATCGGCGAAGTTTGGGAGCAGTGTGAGGCTTCTACAAGGGGATACTTTTTTGTGAATGAAGGAACATACGCTGGTTTTTGATTTTTCTCAGATTTGGTTGAACCAACCACCCACGTCATACCCATATCGGGAAATGATGGCACACGCTGTCAACCTGACACGAACCGGCTCAAAACGGCTGCCTCGACCCCAGCACAACACTGGCACGACATTAGAGTTGAACAATGAACGTTCAATAGCAAACCATATTCTCAAGAGATGGGAGCAAAAATTAGGCTGGCTGTTGTCCTGCTTCGCGACACACCAACGCTTGCCAGTGGTACGACCACCATACTACCAGAGTGAGCCTAAATTTTTCGTAGCCTTCATTTTTGCAGCAAGGTATGTGCATACTCAGACTCATCACAAACTCAATATTATTAGACGCTGCGGAGCTCCCACAAATCTCCCACAAATCTCCGCAAATCTCCGCATTCCTTGAGAGCTGCTGTCAAAATATTTACGCTTGATAGGATGGGTCTTGACTGAATGTCGAAGGTACAGTGAGAATGCAGTCAAGATGATGGTAGAACATGTTGACACCATATGAGATGCCCCAGAAGATGTTATAACATGTTTCCAACCTGAAAAAATTTCCCATCAGATTTTTTTTTTTTTTTGACCTGGCCGACCAACCACCCAGGGTACGTTCCGGCATTCACGGCCCGGCACACCCTTGGGCTTCTACTTCAGGCGCGCGCGAATTACACCAAAACAGTTCAGAATCGCAAGACCAGGAGCAGTGGACCCTTGAAATTCGTCGTTGTAGTACCTAGTAGTGAGCAAGTAGTGAGAGCAACTTGCAAGGTGAGAGACAGGAAAGCGGCCCGACATCCGATAGACGCCTAAGCCAAACACGACCACTCAGCGCATCGTTCTCTCCGATTCCCTTACTTATTCTAAGCCGCGCGCATCTCCACTCAACCACCGCTGCCGCAGCTGCCGGGCCACGTCAGTGCAGCCCAAGGCACGCTTCTCGTACATCGCCCGCGAGCCCCTCCAACCTCGCCTACAACGAGGTCAAGTTCCCGCGTTTCCTTTGGTCTCCCGCGAACTCTCCAAATCGTTGTCGGTGGACCACCCGCGTCCTACGCTACCTCCGTCTTAAATACATCCAACTCCACCTCCACCTCGTCCACGCTCGGCAGTTTAGATGGTGTCCTCTCCGCCAAGCGTGTATGCGACTGCGCGCCCGCGTACGCCGTCGGAGCGCCATTTCTCCGCCTCTGTGCCGCCCTCGTCTACGCCCTTCTCGAGCACCGGCCATAGTTGGGCCTCGCACGCACCCCGCCCCCGCGCCTAGAGAGTGCGCTCCCTACACGACTCTGGGGTGGTTGGCGCAAGCACGTCCGACTCGTCAATCGGCGCTCCAATCAGGGTCTCCCTCTCCCAAGCCGGCTCGATCGAGGCATTCGCAGGCGGGAGTCATGCAAGTCATACCGTGAGTAGCGGGAGGTATGCGAGCTGCAATACCTCGCATGCGAGCTGTACGTCCTTATTTCCTCCTCCTCCCTCCCTCTTCTCACCCTTTCTCCTACCTCCCGCTTCGCTCGCTGACGCTGTCATATTATAGCGAATAGGCCGAGGTCGAAGAAAATGGTAGCCCCCTGGCAACACCGGCACCAATGGCTGGTCGTCGAACGGGGTCTGGGGACGTGTGCTGAAGACGAGCCAGAGCTTATTGGCGGCGGCATCAGGGCGGGTTGGGGTGAGTGGATTGTTTCTTCTTGGACGATTTCCCCCCTCTTTGTTGCGGCTCATTTTCGACGTATTGCGTCCTGTTCCCTCACTCGGAGTGTGCGTAACGACACGCGGGGGTATCACCGATGCTGGGATCCGCCATCGGACATGTGCGCTGTCTCGATGAATGACGATTCCATGGGCGGCCTTTTGTTTTCCCCGCACCTTGGAGGTGAAATCCTGCTTCTGGGTTTGCGGATGCCGCGACTACCGTCCGCCGCGTCTCGTGCCTTTCCTTCCTCTTTGTCATTCGCTGTCTGCTCCTCTTTTTTACTCTCGTCCTCCCCGCCTGTGGCTGTGCCACCGCTGCCCACTTTTCATGTTCGTCTGCGACAACGGGTGGGACGAGGGCTTAGCCGCTCCAGGAGATCGGACTTGAATGATGTGCGCACGCCCGCGGTGGTTTGGCGAAAGGGGTGTTTTGATGGATGCTGGATTTTGGCGGTGGGCCGGAACGGGCGACTCGTGTTCTGGAGATTGGATAAAATGTGGGCTTAGCGCTTTCGGGAGGACGTGTGTGGAGGATGCAGGCACTACCAGCCGCGGTGGTTTGGTGATCCCGGAGGTTTCTGAATTTTGGTGGGCGGAGGAGTACACCGGCGACTTGGGGCCGGAGACTTTGAAGACGGGCACAGCTTAGGCTTATCCCTTGCGGGATGGAGTCCATGGAAGGGGTGCGTGCTCGCACCCGTGGGCGTTTGGTGCTTGCGGCGTTTTTGAGGTTTTCTGATTTTGCGGAAGAGTCGGCCACTCGTCCGACTACGCGACATTTGTTCTCGACAGTCGGTCCCGCGACGGCTTGATGCACGCGCCGGCACCTGCGAATTTTCAGACACGGCGGCGTCGTCCGGATTTTCTGCTTTGCTTTCCATCCTCGTCTCACCATGGTTTTCTGGCCTGACTTCGTACTCACTTTGCCTGGGCAGAATCTCCCTCCCTCCTCCTTCCCTCCTTGCACCGGCACGGACACGCCCTGAAGGTTCCTCAATTGTGCTATCCTTGCCCTGGGGCTGCCCATCGTCTTCCTCATACTTCGTCGGCGTGCAAGGCGGTGGGCTGTTCTACCTTGGCCGCGCTCGTTTTCCTCACCCGGCCTCCATTCTCACACATCGACGCACCTGCACGAGCGCCGCTCGCTCTTCAAAGCTACATATGCACGTGGGGGATAGAGCTCAGAACCCAGGTACGAGCCGAGTCTCGCGTGTGAGAGATCTCTCACCCCGGAGCTCTTATACCGGCCGGGCGGCTCGATTCGGGCATAGCTCACACGGGGAGGACGAGCACGTCCTCGTATGGCCCTCCTCCGCCTCTCGCTCGCGCGAAAGCACCTCGGACTCGCGCAATGACAAGCCCGCGACTGGAGCAGCAGAGCCGCCAACGGGCAGGGCGACTTCTCGCGCGGACAAGATGTATATGGCGTAGGCGTCCTCGACGGGCGAGATGTGACGAGGTGTGTATTTTTCTCCATTCGTATTTTGGGCTCATACTGGCCCTACTCCCAGTTAGCTCTACGCGCTTCGCCATCGCAGAGAGACCGCCAATGTGGTCTACCGCGGACGACTGCGAGATGGAGCCGGAGAGCACCTTGGACCCGGAGGAGGAGGAGGCGGTCGGGATGGCTGACGGCAACCTCTCGTCATCGAATGCCTCACACGGCGTCTTTACTTGGCCGCGCACGTCGCACCCTCGACGTTCTCCCGCACTCACCAACGCCACCACCCGCTGCGCGTCCGCTCATAACGCGGGAACAACGTCAGCCGACGTGGGATATCCCGCTATGTCTCCGAGTCTTTATAGAATTAAGCCTTTTCGAGCTCTGCTGATTTCATTGTTCAGCTGACCTGTCCACTTTCGTCGATGTTGTTCTTCCGATCCATAATTTACTGCATGCCGCGATCCGCCGCGACCTCATTCACCTGTGATCACTTCCCATTCAGATACGCTTTGTCATGAGAAGGGCCTTCGAATTTATAGACATTCGTTAGTCATACCTCTCGACATCAACCGATTCAACCTGAAATTTCAGGGGATGGGAAGCCTTCGCGCCCCGGCAGCCGCTTATTATGTTGTAGATCAGCTCCACCACGGCTGGAAACCCAAGAGAAAGAAGATATGTACTTACGGAATCAATATCCTGGCACTTCTCTGCGGGTGTATTTTCCGCTGTGATCGCCGCAGGGAAGTCTGTCTCCTTCTTGCCGTGACTGCGGCCGATCGGGAGCGGAGAAGACGCGTCTGAGAGCTGATCATCGCGGCACGTTAGCAGCCTTTGGGTAC
The DNA here is from genome assembly GCA_029204075.1 of Mycena capillaripes. NCBI lineage: Eukaryota > Fungi > Basidiomycota > Agaricomycetes > Agaricales > Mycenaceae > Mycena > Mycena capillaripes. Next base: position 2,491,403 of record JARHKZ010000014.1, on the reverse strand, counting down.
TTCACTATGTTACGTTGTGGGCTGCTGGCAAATGCCATTCCCCACCCGCACTCGAAACCCAGGGAAAGGAGATAATGTCCTGAGGTATGCGACCGTCGCCGCCTCAACCTTACAGGACATCGCACAGTCGGCCCCAATACCGTTTCTGCGGACCATTGCGGCTGTCAGCTTATCTATACTGACTATTGCCGAAGTGGCTCATACCTTCCCTTGTCTCGCGCGATAGCTGAAATGTTGTCTAGTCCGTAAAATCCAATAAAGAACAATGCATGCGTATGGTCTCACAAATTGACGAACTTCTCTCGGTCATTCTACATCTATGTGTCAAGTCGGACTCCCCTGAAGACACTCTTTCGCCGGCAACTCTTCATAATATTGGGAATTTCGCTGAGTCAGTTGCCTCTTTTTCTCCCCTGCCGCAACTTTGTTGATGGAGTTCAGCACGCTTCAAAAGATTCATTCATTCCTCGAAACCCAGCAGAACAACAGTAAATTCCGACGATTCTTTCGCCAGAGCGAGAACACCGCCCAGCTCGAGGTATGCAATGCGGGATTGAGGCATGCTCTAGATGTCTTTGGAGTGCGTTCATAATGTATTGCTAATGGGTGCCCGAGATCAAATCAATTCCAGGTTCGAAATTCGCTCGTCGCAACAACTGAACTGGCGGACATTCGCGAGCAAGCCGAACAGCGACACGAAGAGCTTGTCCAACTCTTTCTCGGAAAGGCCGAAGTGATGGAATCCGATGCTCGGGCTGTTTCTGAGGTTTGAATTCAATTTGGCATGCATAAGTGTAACAAACATGAAATTTATGTCCGTTCATAGATCAGCAAAAGTCTGTTCAGCTTAGGAAATAGGTCAGCTCTTGCGTTTCCTATCAAATTTGGAGTTGACCTTTAAATCAGCACTACATCTCTCGTTCTCTTACCCCCAAGCCCCAAAATATTCCACGGCCGAAATCACGAATTAAAACAATTGGTACATCTGCTCGTCCAAGATCCCGCGAGAGCCGCGATTCTTGGCCCAGGCGGAATTGGAAAGACCAGTCTAGCAACGGCTGCGCTCCACCATCCAGACGTCAGCGCCAGATATACCAGCCGCCACTTCGTATCTTGCGAATCGGTTGCGAACCGCGATGATCTTGTGTCTATGATCGTCTCTAGCGTCGGGCTTGAACCCTCGAAAAACGCCTCGAAGCATCTTTTGCGCCATTTTTCCCAGTCCCCGACGGCCATTTTGGTGCTCGACAATCTCGAAACCTGCTGGGAACCGCTTAACTCGCGGAATCACGTCGAGGAGTTTTTATCGTTGCTCACTGATATTCCGCATCTTGCTCTTTTGGTTCGTATATGAGTCTGAGCCATCCTTCTCACTCATTGAATTGAATAGATTACCATGCGTGGCGCGGAACGGCCATCGATGGTCCGATGGACGCGCCCGTTCATTTCTCCACTCGAACCATTGAGCGACGACGCTGCAATGCAAACCTTTGCGGACATCGCAGACTACCTGGCCGATGATGAACACACTATCCGGGAGATCCTGGGAGCCACTGATAATTTACCGCTCGCGATAAACCTTGTCGCCAACCTCGCGGCATTTGAGGGCCATGAGACTGTTTTATCGCGCTGGAGGGAGGAAAAAACCACTCTTTTCTCCGAGGGTCGGGACAAACGCTCGAATCTCGACTTGTCGATCCAGCTGTCGCTTTCTAGTCCGCGCATGGTCGATTCACCGGGGGCGCACCAGCTTCTCAGCCTCCTGTCACTTTTACCCGACGGCATATTGGAGACTGAATTACTTCAGTGCGACTTGTTGATTCCCGATATGGGAAGGAGCAGGACCACTCTCATTCGTACATCTCTCGCCTACGTCGATCACGGAAAACGTTTGCGAGTCCTCGTCCCGATCCGCGAACACATCCAGAAATATAGTCCGCCGTCTCCCACATTATGTCGCCCCCTAAGAAGGCACTTCCATGGCCTCATACTTCTGTGGAAGGATTATCAGCATCTTTCGAGCACGGGTGTAGCTCACCGAATAGCGGCGAATGTCGGAAACTTCCAGGCTGTCCTTGCCCATGGATTGAATTGGGACGAACCCGATCTTATCCAAACCCTGCATAGCATTATAATATTCGACTCCTTCTTCCGTATTTCTGGGCGACGGTCCTCGGGCATGCTGGAACTTGTGTCCCCGTATCTGGGGCGCCTGAATGACCATCACCTGCACGGGGCCTACGTCACAGAGTTCGTAGCCACGTGGCAATATCATCCTGTCCCAGAACCCAGAAACCTGGAAGAAACTGCTCTCGCACATTTTAGGGCTGTCGGAGATATTGCAGGAGAAGGTGCATATTTATGAGTTGATGCATTCGAATCTAATCTTTCATTATCAGCCCGATTATTTTGCGTGTTTGGTTCATACTACCGCCGTCACGACAATGATATTCCCAAAGGATTGAAATATTGGGAAACAGCGCAGCATCTGGCAAAAGAAGTAAATGATCCCAAAATTCAATGTATCGCTCTGAGGGAGGCGGCCGAGGCCATGTGGCAGCTCGGAAAATATCGGGAAGCACAGGCTATGGCCGGCGACATGCGACAACTGGCGCGGATACATGGGCTCTTTTTCACCGAAGCACAAGCTATCAGGATCGAGCTTCTGTGCCGCGTCTCGCGGGGTGATTTAGCGCCATGTCTACAGCTCTCCGCTGAAGCAAGGGCAATTCTCGCGTTCTGCGGCTTACAGGGTGGTCCCCTAGAACAAGCACTGCTTGCTTCTGATGCCGATGTCCACTTCCAGCAAACGGAATACGTCGAGGCGAGAAAATTATATTCGCAAACAGTCGCCAACGAAGCTCCTTTGGCGCAGGCGTATGATCAGTGGAGTATGGCTGGTATCGACATTGAAACTGGCGTGGAAACGAATCAAATTCGTCAGGATCTGGAGACGACTAAATCAATCTTCGAATCGATCATGAATCCTCCGGGAATTACCCTCTGTGAAGTGTACCTGGCGTATGTGGACATTCGCCAGGGGCTCCTTGTAAAAGCCAAACTTTCGTTGGAGAGAGCGTTCGCTCTTACCCGAGGAAATGATCAGGAAATTTCGATTTTATGTTTGAACAAACTAGGAGATCCCACCTCCCAGCTGTCAGATATCCACACCACTTTCGGTTGGACACTGGTGCTGTTGGCCTTCGCGCAGACTGGGGAAAATAACATCGCTATTTATCACGCCATTCGTTGTCTGGGCGATATATTCCTCGCACAGGATGACGACGGAACAGCGCTCAGTCTCTTTCGAGTTGCTTTCGATGGATTCACCGCCATGAATATTTATCGCAGCAAAGGCGTCTGCGCTCTCCGGATGGGGGACATCTTTCATCGCCAGGGGAATGAACAGAAGGCGGTTGAGCTGTGGAAGATGGCGCGTCCGCTTTTTGTCCGTTCTTCACAGTTCCAGGATGTGGTGTGTATAGACGACAGGATACAAGACTAATCATCTTTCACGATCAATCAATAAGTCTGGGTCGTCTGTACTAGAACAGAGTCTGCTGTATGTAACAATTTCGAGAAAGGAATCACCAAATCACTGTGGTTAATTTCCCTGTGACAAACGTACGGTATCAATTACTTGAACCGCTGCAAGTGCAAATAGAATGTGGGGCGCTGGGCCAAGAGTGGCCTGATGGGACCCGTAAAAAATGCTCAAGGATATGTTGCGTACTTGACTTGATTTTTTCCAGTCATATTATTTTGAATCATTGCCGCTCAGAAATAGGGCGAAACGGGATGCTATCGAAAACAGTATCCGTCAGAACCGCATGCGCGCAGTCATACGAACTGAGACAAAAGGCTAGTATTAGAAGGGTAACTGTCAAGCATACTTTGTTCATGGTAGACGGAGACGGGAGATGGTCGTTGTTGGGCAGAACCTTTATAACGGTCAAACGGGACCTATATTCACTGGGGTGGTAATTTAAGGGAGTTGCCGTGCGTCTGGGAAATCCACCAGCGCTTCCGAGGCGATGCTAACCAGATTCGTGATTGGTTGCTGAGACGGGATTTTGTGAATCGCTGCTGTTGCTGGTTAAATTGCATCCCAGATATCTTTCGCCAGACCAACGGGTTAGATATCAACATCCACTGGATAGCCATTAAAAGCGTTCATCAACATATTATTTCCTGCCTGTAGATTTTTTCCTCGCTTCACCAACCTACGGGTTGCGTGAGTACGTGTCGCGGCCATCACAGGCAGAATTGAAGAGGGAAAAAGGAACTTGAATGGATTAATACATGTACGCCTAAATGGCAAGACAGAAGAAATACACGACTCTCGCTATGAGTCCAAACGCATGGTATTAGCAGAATGAATAACGACAATAATCAACGTAACTACGTAGTGAGAGGTATCAACCAGAAAAATAAAGGATAACAAACGTGAGGTCAGAATGATCAGGGCTCAGGGTACTCCGGCGGTACCTCCCCTTCGTCCCACTGATGATTCTGCAACCGTTGGTTTAGTAATCGGACCAGTTGCTCTGTCGGGAGGTTGGAAGCCGAGACATGCTCCGCCCGCACACTGCTGAAGTCCGAGGTGCCACTGCCGCTCACGGTAGAAGGCGACATCGTCGTGCCCACGACAGCCGACGAGCTGGAAATGGGCGGCGGCGGCGGGCTTCGGTGTCCATCACTGCGCTTTTCGTCGTATCGTGAGCGAGGGGGTGCGCATACTGGGGCAATGGGAGAAAATGATTGCTCAGCTACTGGAGCAAATGAGTGCTCGCTGACGCTGACGGCATTGGTTGGGGAGAGGAATGGTTCAAGCTGAGCGACTTGGGGCTCAGGCTTTTCGAGGTCACGACGGTGTTGTCTGCGTCGGAGCCACAAGAGCGCACAGCCAAGGGCTGCCACGACCGCAAGCCCTCCAAAGGTACCACCAAGAATTGCTCCAAGGGGAGAGGACTTGTGCCCCTTGATGGCGTTCGCAGACGAAGAAGGTGTTGCTGAAGATGATGATGAGGAGGGACCGTCCAGGCCAATTGCACTGATTAAAGTGCCGAGGGCAGTGGTCTGATTCCACCCTAAAAAGGCGCCACCAGGTGGACCGGTCCAGGAGCCTGTGTAGATATTGCTGCCGCTCGAAGTCGCCAGGTCAGTGATAGCGTTGAACTGCACCAACTTGATTAGATGACGTTCACTAATGCTCGTTCGCTCCATACCTGAACAGCGATATAATTTCCAACATATTGGCGTAATGTAGCGTTCAGGTGTTGCGTGCATAAGCGTCCCCGAGACCCTGCACCTAGTTCATACTCCCCCATTTCCCTACAAATGATCAGAAATTAACCCGGCAAATTCTATGTTCCAAGGTAATTACCATCGACTGAAACAATCCCGTCCTCGCCCTGCCAGCCGGTATTCGAATAATGGCCACAAGAAGTTCATTGATACTATTGCAAACTGATAGGTGAAACACGCAGCGATGGATTGAGGGCTCACAGATTTTGCGTGGAGGCATCGTTTGTAATGGATGAGAGAATCGAAAGGCCCTCAATCATCATCCCCGTCTGGCTCGGGTCGAGGCCACTGTTGAGTTCGCATCATCCACATTGGTAGACATGAACGGCTGTACGACGCCCCTCAAATTGTACAGATGGGAGCGAATGAACTCCGCTGATTGATTTGCGGCATGAAGATACATCGGATCCGACGTTGCCTCAGCCAAAAGCGCAGATAATCTGCACATGGATAAATGAGGGCGAAACGAAGAGCCGCGCGCAACCCACACGAGATAGTATCTGGTTGAGCAACTTGAGCAATGTGAACGTAAAACCAGAGATGTAACACATGCCCAGTAGCGATTCCTGCCACACTAGGCTCATTTTGCTCATCATCCTAAACCCCCGTGAGTTGCATTTACCAATCGAGGTGTCGGGCATAAAATACCCAGAAAGTACCCCCCACCATCGTTGCTAGCAAGGGATCTTAGAAAGCGGAGGTAGACGGAACAGATTCAACGCACAATCTTGGCAAGTCTTCGCGAGAGTGAAGTTCTTTCCCGCGATTTTACCAGCAGAAAGATCAGCCTCGGATATTGTCCGTGTGTTGGCGAACCACCAAGCCTGAACGGTGTACTGCAGAAATAGCGGGTTTTAATAGATTGTATATGCTTTCATCGCGGCGTGTCCGAAGGACCTGGAAGAGCGTTTCAGTCAACGGGGGAAAGGCATATGTTTGTTCGAGTCTCACAGCCCGTAATTCGTATACACGAACATTGAATGGACTTGGATTAACGGTGAAAATTCGCCATGAAGAATATCAATGACCAACACTAAGGAAAATCAATTTGTGTTCACGACCTTTTTGTTGATCAAACTCACTATGGATCCGTAAAATTCGACCGCGCCTTCGCAACAATGGCAAGATACTGTTCCAACGTGATTTGATACTTTGTCTGGTTCGTCGCAAGATCGAACTGTGCCATTTGAGAATACAGATTCCCTGCGACTCCGGAGCACTCGCCTGAAGCGTACCGACGATAATCAGCAATATAAATCGTACAAATTATCGGCAACGTACCATCGAACTACCCATCTGCACTAAATCTGTCAATTCCCGCGTCCAATGCCGCACTGGCGAGGCTGACTCGATCCCCGAGACTCGTTGTGATATTCGATTTCTAGTGTTCATGGAGGTGTTAGTCTCAGCAAAATACTGCTGAAATATGAGGACGTACGCGCCAAGATAGCGAGGCAGTCTGCGACGCGACATGGACGGCGAATACAAGCAGGAAACCCCCCAGACGGGGGAGAGAAAACATGGTGAGTGAGTGTGGAGAGCAGAGCTGCATCAATGACACCGGAAATCGCCCGGAAGTGGCTTAGACGTCGTCAAGCGGGAACCACCCGATGCTATGCGATCGTCACGGTGCCCTGAAGGTGATGTCAGAGCACGAGGCAAGTCCCAAAGAGTCCCAAAGGTTGCGGTGAGCACTGAGAATTCGACCCCGCCGTCTTGTCGCCAATCGAATAGCCTCTGGAAGAGTGATCTTGAGTGGTCAGTGGTTGGGTTCAGCGACATAGCGGTATGTCTGAAATTCAGGGGGCTGGATCAACCCCAAGCCAACGCACACAGCAATTGGGTGTAATGGTTGAGAATGCACTGGTACCGCAGCCGCAAGTAGACCAGGTGTCGTTGTAGTTCGCACGCTGAAAACAGCGAACGCAGACTTCTACATGAAGCAGGGGAATGTCGGAGGTAGTGACAGTGATGGGGGGGGGGGGGGGGGAGGGGGGGGGATTAATGTTGGTAAATCGCCGATGAGTCACCCGTTCGGCCGCCCGGGTTAGCCCGCCAAGAAATACGCGGAGATCAATGTCGCCAGGCATCGTGCCAGGCTGAAATATCCCAGTGATACTTGAGTGATACAATTAATTTGGAAAGAAACCCAATAGGATGGATGGCTGTAAAAAATTGGAGTTCTCATAGCGTTGTACATGTATGAAAAACCTCGCACTCAATGCAACCTAAGGGCGCACTGCCGGTGGATTGAACGCAGCACGACATACAACAACAGCTAGTGAACGTACTTTAATAATAATCCTCAGACCATCGATTTTTAAATGTAGAACAACTGAGTCCGGGATTCCGCGGAATGCGGATCAGTTCCGTGTACGGCGGAACTCAGCAGGCTGGATACCTCAATGTCTAACTCCACAGGTTGTACAATACAAAATGGCTTCCCACTCACTGGTTTTCTGTCATGGACAAGATCACCGAATCCAACATCGAAACTCTCCCAGATGAAGACCTGTCCGGAATCTTGAAGCTGGTGGCCAACTGGTGGCGGATATGCCTGCTCTTGTGACGCTTCGAGTCCTTTCGGAGTGAAGCACACAAACAATCAGGAACTCAGAGGAGGGGAAAAAGAGAACGGGGGTAAGTGCTCTTTGTTCAAGAGGAAGTATTCTACTGTAGGCTAATTCTACGGGTGCTTAAATAGACTACAAGTAACTACGGAATGAGTCAGTATAACTACGGAATCACAACGGACTACGGATCAAGACTACGGCGTAAGTAAACGGCTGCGAGAGGACGACTGCGGCGGCCCGAGTACCAGAACCTTACAGCTCTCGCTTGGGAATATGCAGCACCGTTTCCGGCCCTGCAGCTTCCTATGTCGACCGCCGATGACGCATCGTTGCTCTAGCTTTCTTAGAGCTGTGGACGACCATCCGCATTGCTGAGGAGCTCTTGGCGATGGGCGTCCCTGTTCATCGAGCGCTCTGGATCCCACACACTCGACATCAACATCAATCTCGAGGCGTACGTCTACTGCAGATACTCCAACTGTCGCCAAAAACAATGGCGTCCAGCATGCCGTGAGAGCATTCCAATGACCGGAGTACTCGCTGTCATCGGGTCCTATGTTGGGCGCGCTGGCGCCTGCGGTTCGCGGATGGCAGTACCAGATGCAGGACTTGTGGGAATTTTTTTTCACGTCCCCTGGTGCCGCATCACGGGCCATTTTTCCTGTCTGGACAACTCTGTGGTTCCCCGGTCGCGGAGCCTTTTGACATGCGACACTTTCGATCTCCGAGGTTGAACGCTGCGTGGGAGCTCGATACTCTGGTGCAGTCTTTGCGATCTCGAGCTTAGATATTGACTACTCCAAACTCTTTTCTTCGACGACAATGATGGCCTTCGCCAAATATTCGGTCCAGCGTCTAGTTCGCAACTTCGCTCCGTGTGAGCCTCCCTTCTTTGTTCTTCTCGTCCATTCCCCGACCATACGATCCTCCGTAGTCAGTTTGAGAATTTCATTCTACTGGCAGTATTGCCACGAAATCCTCGGCGGCTTCGAAAACATCACGGAGGTTTTCAGCATACCGAATCTCGAGTGCCTCGAAATCCTGGGGGGATTCACTGGCAAATACGCCACAGAAATACGAGTCCCAGCTCCATGAGAGGAACCATCTACGAACTCTGCGGTCGGAAAGGTCGGGTTCAGTCGCACTAATCTCGCATTGATCAAATCCTTTAGCCGTGAGATCGCTACACTCGAGTTGATCTATACAACTGGAAACCAGCATCTGCTGGGCGCCGACGTGCAACGGTTCACATTACGCTCGCTGACTGTTGAAACTTCGGATAGTGTCTCTGAACCATCGTGAATTGGTCCGTTTCTCGCAATGCGCACCGCCCAGGACATGCACATCGAGCAATTCACTCTTCGCCCTCTCCACAATGGCGAATGCTTAACGCTCCGGCCCGCACCCTCCATCCGCTGGCTCTGCGGTAGACCCTCCGCTGCTCTGCTCGACAATGTTACCGGAGGCGACTATGGCTTCTACGTGGACGACGTCGACGGGCACGTCGTGGATTTGAACACCTTGAGCGTCCGTACTACTAGCGCTGCGGATAGGAGGACGGATCTGTCGATTGGTATGAAAACCTGTTTGAGCCGCATACCACGGGGTGGGACGAGGTGATTGCGGAGGCGTTTTAGAGCATCAGGGAGGTGGTGAAGGAGAAGGGAACGCGGAGGGAGATGCGCGAGCGGCGAAGAAGGGATTTCAAAATGGCCAAGGCGGGCCAAAAAGGGAGGCGTAGACGCAGGCGCGCTCGACACGATGTCAGCAAGGATTTCCGGCTCGCAACGCAGTGATTATGATTGCTACAATTGATCTCATATCTGTGAATCATCAGAGCACCGCTCAACTTTCTGTCCTGTTTTGAGGCGCCGCCGGCTGAGGGCCAGCTAAAATCAAGAATCGAGTTAATGTTTAGAGACTCTAAGGGAAAAAGTGGAGTAGCGTAACGGGGGAACAAAAAAAATGCTTTGTGAGCGTGCATGGCTCGGTCTGGAATCGAACCGGCGATGTCTGCAGAAATCTCTTTGAAGAGAAAGCAAATGCGCGTCTCTCGCTACCGAGCCTTCCTTACTTATTTTTACCCTTGAATACGTCGCTTTCATACCCCTCGAATCCGTAGAGCTTATCTGTGTGTTGAACTGTGGGGAGAACCCAGCATTCAAGTCCTGCGACGGCGGAATGGGCCAACAAAAAAGGCGGGATACCAAGCAGAGAAAACAAGATATCAATGCACATGGATGATTCGGTGCCAAAAGGAACCTACAAACAGTTAAGCAGACACGCGCCTACGCGCTACAGAGCCTCCACTACCCTTGAATATGAGCGGGCGCTTTCAGATCAGTCCGTGCATGAGATCTAGGAGGGGGGATTGCCGTGCGGACCGACTCGACCGAGCGTTGGAACCGTGGAATAAAATGAGCAATTGATGTGAGGTTGGATCCAAGTAGAGGAAAAGAGAACAGACGGAAAACAAACCGTCTGTCTCGGTCATACCTTAGACTGGGGTCTACAATGAAACTGAACATGCACCGAATGCACGCATCCATGCGCAACACCAATCCATCTCGGTTGGGCCTGGAACACGTGCAGATAATCAACCATTGCGCATATCAAGATGGTTAGAATTCGCTCACGTAGAGTGAACAGTAGGCGGACAGAAATAGAAGCAGTAACGATAAGACATTGGCTGGAGCCGATTCCGACGGTTGGCATCTGCCGTAGGCGTGTCGTGTTTCCTATGGAAAGCAGATGCGCACCAAGCGTGACCGAGTCTTCGTCGGCGATTTCAAGGCGTGGATATGGGATCATCGTTTGGGCGAAATCGTAGAAGATAAATCGGCGGAGCACTGGTCAGGAGGTGTAACGTCCGGAGGACGAATTTTGTTTTCAGTTGATTTCACCCCGACCGTGGCTTTGACGTGGCACCGTGCATGCTGATTGCATGCTGGCATCCCGGATTCCGTATTTGGGGTTTTTTCTTCCCGAGCAGTGTAGCGAGGAGAAGTGACTGTTGAGTCAATATGGGGCGGAATACTAGGCTCAGATCGCGCAGACGCAGGAGGCAAACAAGCAACACAAGCGAAATGCCGCGAATCGACGAAGAACGCGAGAGCTGCAGCTCGGGCCGGGAATACCGAAATAAAGCCGCTATCAATCGATGTTACATACGTGACGCGTGACACACACTCTTTCTCTCTCACCCCATCTTTCCCCGCCGCCGTCGGAATATCCAGTAGCTCAAGAATGCAGCACGCCTCTGGCCGCCCTTCTCTCTTGACGCGAGTCCCCGAACTGTGGTTCGAGGACGATAACCTCATTCTGCGTGCGGAGAATTCTCTTTTCCGCGTCTCAAAGGGCATTCTCGCTGCGCGTTCTTCTGTATTCCGCGATATGCTGGCCTTTCCAAGGCCGCGGCGGTCTTCGACCGTTGAGGTGAAGATTAAGCGCGAGGACGAGGACGAGGGGACAGAGGATGGAGATGGAGAGGAGACGATGGACGGATGTCCGGTGGTCCGGCTGCACGACGCCGCGGCAGACGTGACGTATTTCTTGCGGGCGATATTCGACTCGAGGTGTGTCCAATTTTGCTTGCAATTCCTCCGCTATGAATCACTCCAATCTTGTTGTTTCAAAGTTTCTTCGAACCACCGCCCTTTAAATCCTCCCTTCCCATCATAACCGGAATCCTCCGCCTATCCCATAAATACGACGTCCACTACCTCCGCCGACGCGCCCTTTTACACCTCGACACGGGCTTCCCCACGTCCCTCGGGCTCTACGAAGTCACCGGTCTCGAGACCTTCGCCTCTGACGGCCTCGACGACTCCCTCCTCACCATCCGCTGCGCCTCGGAAGTCGGTGCCACCTGGGTCCTCCCCACCGCGTTCTACTTCCTCTGCTACAGCGACATGCGCGACATATTGAACGCGCGAGAGTGGCCCCTGTTGAGTGAAGTGGATCGAGAGACGGTCATCGTCAGTTACACGAAACAAAGGGTGGCGTGTCCCCCTGTGTTACCGTTTTTGCGCATCCCATTCACGGAGGGGTGTACGAGTTTGGACCGGTGCTCCGATTATAAGGCGAGTTATCTTGTGGATGTGGGGAGTTGGAATATTAGCGATCCGTTGGGCAGTTATAAGGAGTGGAGTCCGTTTGAGAGTAAGGTGCGCGGTGATTTTGTTTGAATCATGCTTTGTTTGTTCGTTAATTCTTCGTTCGACCTCCTAGATTTGCGCCTACTGTCTAGAAAAGAGCGAGGCCTACCACCGTGCCGCCCGCGCGCAGCTCTGGGAGGAGCTCCCCTCCATATACGGTCTACCCCCGTGGGACGCGCTCGAGAAGATGAAGAGCGAGGCGTTAGCCGCTGATCCGTAGGGCCTTGTTTGCTTTACTCACACAAGGCAAGCGCGATAAGGTCAGATTCAGCAAATTGGTTCAGCATTCGATTCGTCACACTGATATCCCGCAGTGTTCCGTTATTCCGCTCTGTGTTCTCCCTGCTCCGCTTGTTTCCTTCATTTTCCTTTGGTCTCTCTCGCATTTTATCTCCATCCACGACTCATGATATCTATAGAGCCCAGCCTCACTGTACCAGTACCCGCATTGCCGCACGCACCCACGTATATCACCTAAGTTTTTGACAATGTATCACCTATTTTCTTTTTGCGCTCAACATCTCGCTTCGGTCCGGGAAGTCTCTGTTCAGCATCTTTCGTTGGCGCTGCAACTGTCGAACCGATTCAATTTTCAACCGAAGATGAGACTTGGCAGCCGCACCGATAAGCCAATGCATATAAACCGATTTTCGGGGCCATTGTCTCAGTTGCCCTTGAAGAATCATGGAGCTTGAGTTAAAAATTCTTATACCTGCTCCGGATGTATCGGCGGGGAGTCGAACTCTGACTTCAATGAACCGCAGTTATTAATATGACCTGATGCACAACGGATTTTTGTATACACCATGCAAAAATCGTCTCGGCTCCGAAAAAGGCAGCGAACCGCAATTTGAATCCCGGGCTCAGCTCCAATTTTACGAGAAACTGAGGATAACGCTGGGTGATATGCCACACCGCGTGGCGACACTGTGTCATTGCGGCGTGTCCACTTTGAAGCCCACTCCAAGTCAATTCAACCCGTGTGTGATTGGACTGAATTTTGACTACACGGACTGCATTTGAGTCCCCAATGCACGGCGGAGGGAAATGGCAAAAACGATTAGAACCAACCTATCATATGCTCGCGGGAATTCGAACCCCGAACTCAGGGTGAAGTGGAAGATGTTCGCCAGATATTCACCCTGCGCCTTGACATTGCACCACGAACGCGATGCCAGGAAAGAACCTGCCAGTGAGAACAGTTTCAACTTGTTTAAACATGAGCGAGTATTAGCCTGTTTGCGCTGCAGCCATTCGAGCCATCTGATGGCTATTTGGCGTTGCGCAAATTGATGGCTCATGGCTCGAATGGCTTTGATATTTACCATAAATTTTGGTGTCGGTGAGTGACCTCAAAGTCGTACAACTAATGTATGGGTGACTCGTCCTACCCATATATATAACAGCTGAATTATAGGCCCAAAAATACTTAATTTTGTTGAATTTGGAGGTCTCGTGCAGTTCAGAAGCATTCCTCAAGGTCCATGAGTGATAACACACTCATCGACACTCTTTCTAGCAGAAAAGAGCTATATGACATTATTTCGTCAGCCATCCATCGGCCATTAGCCATCAGTTTGCGCAACGCCAAACAGCCATCAGATGGCTCGAATGGCTGCAGCGCAAACTCTCTATTGTGCAAGATGCCGTCGGACGAGCTGGCGAGTCATTGATTACCCCTGAAGTACACATAACACAGATGCCGTTTTCCCATGCACCTGCGGGTAATCGAACCACGGAGTCGGTGTAAAAGGCTTTACTTCTCAATACCGGAGACGTACGCTGCGTGTTACCCTACACCAATGACGCGGTAGCATATTACCGCGGCGTCAGCTTTTGCTTAATCCATTTTTTTAAAAATAAATTATCTCACTAATAGCCTGGGTACGTGCTGAGACATCCTCAGGTACAATATTTGTCGCTGCATCGTCGTCTTCAGTCCTAGGAGTTCAGGTAATGCCAGACGGCACGATCGCGAATTTACATTTGATTTTCGACCAGCTGAAAAAGGACACGCGAGGAGGACAGGCGCGAACTCCGATTCACTTGTAGGCCTTCCTTCATTGATCTATGCCGGCTTGACTACGATATGCTGTGATTTACGCTCGGAAATTGATACGATGAGACTTGCGCTCGGTTTGGAACGCGTGACAAAGAAAAGAACGTTAAAGCGGATGCGCAATCTCTTGCGGGGCGAAGGCCATGGGTTCAAATCTGGTTTGAAAGGGCGAGGTATAGGCGTTTTCTCTTTTATCCTGAGTTTTCCTGAGACATATCAGTCGAGAGTCAGAAAACCTCGGTGGTGTGCCGTCGTAATACTAGACCATCTAGTCTTTCACTCACTACATCCACTCCTGAACCGGCGAGCGTCATTCTCTCTGCTGTGTTCATGGTACTAGATTTCAGGGCGGCACACTGAACAATAAATATGCCAGGTGAGAAGATTAGCATGATCGTACCCAAGGTGGAGAAGCCTTTGGAGATTCCATGCGAATAACTGTTCGTAGCAAAGCAGCGAACAGAGGAAGAAACACGCACATTGCGAGCGTTAAGTGTGGTGGTACAGGAAGAGCGGCTTCCCGTTCCCCGTGGTGATGAACCGAAAACATATCAGCTTAAAGAGAGACCAAAATAATTGGGTGAAAGGATGTTAAAGTAGAAATGATTCACCCAAATTGTAGTCTCTCATAGACAGACGCTACAACAATATGGTGCTCCTACCTCGCATGTTGTACCCAAATTGCGCAATATATCAAGGAAACACCACCGAATGCCGAAGTGCCGCAGTGGAGAAGATGGTGAATCGATGGAACCACAAATAACCATGCGCCAAAATCGACACAGTTAACCACGATTTGACCACGATCATCAGAGACAATGCAAAGTTATTTGGGGACAGAAAGAGGAGAAGAGAGCGGATGGGTGGCAATGGGACAAAGAAACTATTTCCTTTCAGTAATTTCGATTGCTAAAACAAAAGCGATCGTATGGTCACATTGCCAAGCCACCGGAGTGTGCAACAGCGAAGGACGGAGCCGGGACCCATGGCAGGACCACGCGTTAAGACCACGACACTGCTTGTTGATGTGTGAAGAGATGCAACATGAATTTATTCAGGTGGGGTGAGTCGGGGCGCGAAGCAATTGCCTACGCGCCACAGAGATGTGTCTACAGGAACGAACCGCACGCGAAGCGACGAGGACACTTCGTCCTCTAGAATGTGGCGGGCCAGACATCCATGGCCAGACATAGCCATGATGCAGACTGAGGATAAGTCTCGTGTCAGTCATCGGACCGATCTCGGTCCTCCACAATGTGATGAAGAGACAGAAGGGCTCCCAGCGTCAAAAACAGAAGGAAGCTACTAGACTCCCAGCTCCACACAGAGATCAAGAAGAGTACGATGGCTTAAGAATCGTTGTTTTGATGGCCGAGGATAAGGAGCATTTAGAGTCGAATGAGAAGTTTAAGGAGAGAGTCTTGAATACGACGTTGAATATACTTAGCGCAAGGACGAAAGCATCACACAACCCACACTCCCATGCCCATAACCGCCGCAGCAACGACTAGACTCTGTATCGACACCGTACGAGACATTCCCTGCGCACCGCCCGCGGAGGGGCTGACGGATGGGGATGAATTGGAGCTGCTGGGGCCACTCGGGGGCGAAGTAGAGCTACTGAGAGGTGTGGTAGATGCCGGCGAGGCCGTGGTGCTAACACTTCCCGACGATGCTGGTGCACTGGACGAATGACTCGGGAGGTTGCTCGACCCGCTGACAGGGAGTGAAGCAGAGGCGCTCCCACTTTGGGACACTGCAACGGGGAGCAAATGTCAGGGCTCAGATAAGATACGTTACAATGACACACCGGTTGAAACTGGAACAAAAAGGAAAACACAGAAAGCCATACAATTAATTCCGCATTTTCGGACGACAGCGTCACTTACCCGCACCGCACATAGCAGCCAGAATCGCACTGACTTGTGCCTGTTCAGATTGGGAGCAGGATGTTGTGTGACTGCACTGTATAACGTTGGCAGAGAAGGAGGTTTGGCATAAGCAGGGCGTGTCCGATCTACGACAAGATCAGAGAGCGAAGTCGACAAGGGTTTAAGACCCACAGGTCACATCCCGCCTTTATCGCATCCGTCTTCGCGCACCCTAATGCACACTGCGGCAGCGTCGTAGCCTGAGCTGCGGCAGAAGACGCCAACGATAACGCGATCCACAGGACTTGAAACACCGAGAACATTTCTGGTCACTGAGAGCACAAGAAGCCGTGATTCACTTTAGAGCCACGGTGGAAGGGAGACAGGCTGCACGTAAGAACGAGGGCAGTGCAGGGTCCGTGCGCGATGGAAATCAACACACGTGATCTCCGCGACGCGGCGGAAGCTGCCAAACAAGCCTACACAAAAGGCGGACACGATAATATTCGAGCACTCAGTCCATTCTGACCTGAATCTGCAGTGTGTTACATCGATCACGCCTCAGCAGTCATTTGATACTCCGGCCCAACTTTTCCTTTCTCATAAAACTTCCTCTCTCCATTTGAACCACAATAATGATTCAGACTCGAAATCAGACAAAGAACGGTATTTTCCACTCTTTGAATTCTACGTGGCGCCGGGAAAGTGATGAACTCCGGCGGCAGGTTTCAAATTCATTCGGTACCGGTTAATTCAGTGCATATCGCACCACCAGTGCGCCGTTACACGATATATGTTGCCTTTGATTTATCCCAGGCCGCAGGAAATTGGGTGCCCTTCAAGAGTTCCACCGATCTAAGTATAAATGTCAGACTGTGGGCGTGGTGACTGTTCAGCGACGTTGCTCAGTGCATCGGCAAGGTCCTGGGAAGCAAATGTCACATCTAACTGAGCTCAGCGTGGCCGGAATTAAGCCCAAACTCAACGTGCCTTTCCCGATACTGCTCGCCGTGTGTACGCTGAGCGATTTGCGCTAGTCGAGGATCGAGAATATATCCAGTGAAATCGGTGTCGAGTTGGAGGTATGGAGCTGCATCGTCCCGTGGGAATTGTGAGGCACCACCCCCGCCATACTTGCCCGGCGCGATAACGTTTTGCGGATGTCGGTACTGAAGCCCTGCAAAGACTCACGGACGGGACTCGGCTGGAAATTCGAAGGGTATATTCGGGCTAAGGATTCATGAAATGCATCCGTTGGGGACGGCGTGCTGGCATTTATCTGTGGTAGAAAAGAACTGGAACTGGAGCCTTGGGGTTCTGGGTCGGGTGGCGAATCCTTGCTCGACATTTCTTTCCGGTTCGATATTGGGATGTACTCGCATTTCAGTCCTCTTTTTGCGCATCGGGCGCATGGATTCACAGGCGGATCCTCCGAGGTCAGGCACTAAATGCGCTAATGAGCAGCAATTCCGCATTCAAAGCCGAACCCCTACCCGAATTTTGCGCTTGCGACACCTTGTACACGCGATAATAACCCTCCGTCGCGGATTCAAGAATGCTGCAGATGAGATGGGAGATGGAGGCCCCGTGAGATCGGCCATGTACAGAGGCAAACGACTCCCGCCGTATTTATACCTGCAGTTACGCCCTACTGCTATACTCCAAATGGTGCGCTACTGACCGTGGCTGCCTAAACTACATTTGAAAATCTCACGCCCATTGGATGTGTATCTCGTCAATCCTGCGGCAGTAGATCAGTTAATTGAACGCCCCAAATACTGTCCACTCCGTAACCGCGGCTCCTACGATCACATGAATATAGCTGATGCATGGGGGGATTGTCTAGGCTACACTATGAATAGTGACACTAATCAAGTTCTTCTCACTCATCGTCTAGCATTCAAAGATTACTGACCGTGGAAGAAGAAATGACACGCGAGAGGGCGGCGAATATAAGCCGCGCAAATTGGGCTCTGCCTGAGTGCCCTATATGCAGTTGCACAGAGCCTATTGCCGATGGGGGAGCGAGGAACGAACAGAGATGAACAGCTGCATTGGGACCAAAAATAAGCAAAAGATTCCTGCCCAGTTCGACACAAGCGCGATGGAAGAGTTGAGGAAATGCTTTGGAAGATGCAATCTTTTTCTCTCCGATGATGTATCGATTGTTGCTAGATTTGAAGGCAGCGTCATTGTCGTCGCCCTGTCTAGGACGTTGCGAGTAGCGCGAGGGATAATAAACGTGGAGTATAGAAGAGATGACGAAAATTGAATTTCATCAAACAGCGTTATGACACCCGACTCCCAGGTTGAAATCTGACTGAATATTTGTATATAGAGAATGGAAATGAAATTTAAGGTGATTCCTGCCACCTCCCGCTGCCCTGAACATACTCTGGGGGCGGACTCTCCGCCGAAAGTATTGAATACCGCACGGACGTCCCTGTCCGTGTGTCCAGATCCGACGCATTAGGGAAGGAACCACCGCTCGTTGCCGAAATCGTGGAAGGAAACGTCTCGCTCATTTGCGTAGAGGGCTGCTGCACATGTCTCGCGGGCGGTCGAGATCTCGACTTTTCTCCTGACGCGTATAGTCGCGGGACGACAGCAGGGCGGTTGGGCTGCGGGGAGGCCCGAGCGTTTGGACGCACGAAAGAGAGATCGCTGAGGACGGAGGAAGAATGGCTGGGCGACGGCGGCTTGTGTGAGGATTCGTCAAAAAGGAACGGCTGCACAGTAGACATCGCGCGCGCCCTTGTTGAGCGAAAAGAGAGCGGTCGCCCCTCTGCGCGGCGGCGGAAGATGAAAAATGCGGTAATCGCAACGGCAATAAGGAAGATTCCGCCCACAGTCGCGCCGACGATCGGCCCCACCGCCATCGACGACGGGCTCGAAGATGGTGATGCGGATGAGGACGGCGGCGTTGGGGACATGGGAGTGGTCACAGTTGCAGGCTTCAAATACGCAGCGCCCAGCAGGGCGGCCAGCGCGCCGGTCTGGTTGTCCAGCGAGAACGTCGCGCTCGACGGGCCGGTCCACTGCGCTCCGTAGATGTCACCGCCTGCGGTGGCTAGGTCCACAACCGCGTTGAACTATAAATTCGATCGGTGATCAGCGGTCCATCCAATGGGATAATACAAGGAATAACGAACCTGCACGCCAATATAATCATGCAGCGCTGCATGAATGTCGGGCGAGGTTACGTTTCGTACGTACGCCGTCGTCAGTGCACGAAGCAAGATAGAGTCCCCGTGCTTGGCGGCTGAAGCCAGAACTCGATTAGTGAAAATAGCCCACACAGGTGGACAGTGTACTAACAGCCTTGTGCAATGACCTCCCCGGACGTCTGCCACGCCGAATTGGCAAGCGTGGCCGTGATCAGATTATTAAGCCTGTGGACCGGTAAGTTTGGTGTTAAGAACCATTCGTTGAAAGCTCACAGAGTCTGCGTCGGCGCGTCCTGTGTGAGGGACACGAGCACCGCCAGACCCTCTATGAATAGCCCAGAATTGAACGAGTCTGCGCTATCGTCGAGGACCTGACACGCATCTTCCTGGCTCGCAGATATAATCTCCAAAACAAAGCCATTGGCATTGTACATGTGCGTCTGGATGAAGGCAGCGGATTCCTTGGCGGCGTCGAGGTATGTTGGATTAGTATTGTTAGTCGCCTCGGCCAACAGCGCCGAGACCCTGTGGAACAGAATTCCTTTCACGGAAAAGGGAGGCTCGTATCATAAAACCACATACAACAGAAAATATCTGTGTCGAACGTCTGAGAGTTGAACATCATGAAAAGGGCGGGCACTCACCCCGTGGACATTGCCGCTATACTCCGGTCAGACGCGGTAGTAGTCTGACGACGCATATCAGTGGCGTTCCCGGGTGCAGAACGCAGACGATCCACCAACCAAAAATGTCCCACCCGTCATCGTGGCTATCGGGAGCAATGAGAGGACGCATTAGGGATGGATGTCCGACTCACATCCGTTACATGAAGCCTCCACCGTGAAGTTTTTGCCCGCTAAACTTCCGCCTGCCTGTGAAAGGGTATAGGTTCGACCAAATGACCACGATTGAATAGCGTATTGGAGGAAGGCTTGATTCTGGTAGGCCGCATATGCTTGAAGTGCGGCGTAGCCATAAGTCCTAGAACGACTCCTCAGCAAGTTGTATGGTCCATAAAGAAACTCACTTGCAGAGCAAAATTCAGCTATCCAACGGGTCGAGGCCCGTCAATAGACGTCAGCAGAGAAGGGATTATGGACTAACACTGCCCGATCTGAGTCTGAGCCCAAATATCCACGGAAGCGTGCGGCGCACTCACTGTGTATCCCCAAAGTTCGCCCGCGTCTGTTGGGTCTGAGAAAAGCGCTGCTGTAAAGAGTCTTCGTACTTCGTCTGATTGTTTATTGCGTCGAACTGTGCCATCTCGGAAAACATCGTCCCGAAGATTTCGTACATCTGACCTACGAAATGGGATTAAAGTTGTCCCAATGGCCCCAAAATGCACGCTGCGTACCATTGAATTGTTTCAGGAGGCCCGCCTCGTCGATGGCTTTCTCCAGCGCAGCTGAGGTGATATTGATGATCTCTGCTGGAGATTGTAATACATCGGTTTTCTGGGAAATCGTTCGCTGTCAACGGTACGTCGCAAATGAAGGTTCGCTGCGTACACGCCAAGATGAGGTGGCAATCCTTGTTTGTAACGTGGGCAAAGCAATGGACTCGGAAAAAAAAAGGCACACGAGGGAAAGAAGAGTGAGGGGAAGCATAAGAGGCGATCACGCGCGTGCGAACTCAAGTCACATTGTTAAGAGCTAATTGCAGAGGGGTATCACAGATCGGGAGACCATCACAGTAGTAGATAAGTGTGAGTGCATCGCGAATGAGCAGTGATATTCTCCCGTTGTGTCATGGATACCAGGGGAATTTGATCACTTCTGTAGAGTCGGTTGATCTGGGAGAGGTTCTGTGAACAGATGTGCTGCCAGTGCGCAAGAGCATAGCAAGTGTTGATCTTGTTGGGAGAAGTGGATGTTATCTTGGGGATCCGGCCCATCGCGGAAGCAGGAATGGGGGTCGGAAAAACAATTCGCAAGAGGCTGTTATGTGTTGTATGCAAAGGTTGTGTCAGACGACGCCGTTTAGCATTTACAGTAATCCTCGTTCAGTGGATGCAATCATCCAGGGACCAGAATCACAGTGCAGCACGACAGACATTGGAAACTGGGCAGAACAGCCTTCGAGGATAGCCTTCGTGATTTCTGGATATGATGCCTTCCATCCGTGAAAATCAGCAGCAATGCCTCAAACGATCAGATGAAGTCGAAGATCGCATCGTAGGATCTTCCTGCGCCCCGTCGCGCTCAGTATATGTGGGGACGCAGTCAAAATGTCGAGTCGCTGAATGGAGGAACAGCGGTGGCCTCGGCGGGGGCAAAAATATCGACTAGTGCGTGCGCCACGAATTCATGCCGCCGGTGCCAGGTCCGAGAAGAAAGGGGCTTGGAACTTGGAGCGGCATCACGCGGCGCGCTGCGGGGAACTTGAAATGATGCGGAAGCTGTCGCTGTGATGGCGAGCCGGTGCAGGACCCCGCACACCGTTACGGAGAAGCGCACTCTGAGCGCTGATGCGAAATTAGAAGCGCGCGTCGTATCAGCCGGTCGAGGTTATGGCGGCTATCACGCGCGGGGCGGTCCATTCTACGCGTCCTTCAAACCATCGTGTTGCAATGGTTCGAACAGAGGACCAAGGGGCAGAACGCCGCGGAATTAGGACCAGCCGAACCGGCAAGCGAGGGGCGGGTACGATGACGTGACTCTCGAAACACGCGTCGTGATTGGCGGGGACCTTTGCTGAGCGACTAGCGCGCGGGTACGGCCCGCAATCAGGAGGCGCAGCGCATGATACAAGGTTACGGCGGAGGTAAACAAGGTTTGAGCGCGGATGCCATTCTGGTCTTCCAGCGAACGCGATCGAGGCGCAACCAGGCCACGATGCATCAGTTGGCGGCGTCCGCTCCAGAACAGCCCGGTGGTTGTGTGAGGTGAGCATCCGGCGAGACCGCAAATTAAGAGGTCTACGATTTTTGAGTGGAAAACAAAGTGTTCAGTAATGGAAAAGAGGTGGTGAAAGTTTGGTTATAATTAACAGCCTCGGCATCAAATAGCACGACCAAATACACGTGCCCCTTGGCCTCAACCATGAACATGACTTCAACCCGAAGGTCGGGCTATCCGAGTCCCAATTCAATCTTGGGGGTCCATTTATTTGCTCTGCGTCTGCTATCCACGTCAACTTTTCCGTCAGTAACTCACAGAGCCGATGTACCAAAAATTTGGACGAGAATGTACTACTTCTGGGGATGTCCTTCCATTTGCTGTAATCTGCGTCAAGCATTTGCTCGTCTTCCCGGGTCTCCACAGGGGGGTCATTATTGTGAGCCTTTCACGGTTCTGTTCTGCCGGATTCATAAAAATCCCGCCGCGCCCCAGTATCTCCCGTTCAAACCTCAGCAGTTTCGCCCAGGAACTTGAAGGTGTCCGGAGTGTCAGCTCGTTCTCTCAATAAAGCAGGCACTCCGGCAATTTGTAAACTCTTTCTCCGAACCGTAGTTTCGGGAGCCAAAACAAATGTCTCAACAATCTTTTTCTTCGGATTAAATGTAGGCTTGAGCTTGGCCACTAACTAAACCCTAGATGACCCGCGACCCGTAACCACCTGCGAGTGTTTCACCGGGAATATCTCCTGGGCTGTTATCCGTTGTTTCCCTGCTCGATCGTGATTTTTTTCAGACTCCAGGGTACTTCCTTCGGACTGAACTAATCCTCTGTCAGCTGAACCTCCAATCCCCGCCGCGGCGAAGTATTTTAGCCCGGGATTGATATGTCGCCATCTTTGTTGGTCATCTATGCCGACGGTTCGCTGGCTCGAATCTGGGGCTTCGTTCTGGCGTCAACGGAAGAATTTTCGCCTGTCGTCAGCTGGTATGCGCAACGAATCTAGTCAACACATTTCATCTGGGCTCACCTCTCCCGGTGGGCATCGCTGGCTCACCCGCGGACAATCTCGTAACTCTGAGCGAAGAATATTCTCGCTTGACGGTAGAATCCTGACGCTCCACTTCTGTTCAACAACAATCCCGGCCGGCAACATTTTAAACAACAGGCGCAAGTTCTGGGTCGCTAACCATCGGCAACTTATTTCTTGCATGCGCTCTCCTGCCTACACATATTTCACCTATCTGCGAAACATCTTCTATTGTTTGACTTTAACCCACGCGCAGAGCACGCGACCACCCCGCCATCTATCTCAGCGCCCGCAAACACCACGAATCTGCCAGCCGTCGGTGTACTGTATCACGAACTCTCTCGCCCCGAGACCCTGATTTGCTAACTTTGTCTTTGCAGCGTGCGCCCTCTGCGGCCCGGGTACTTTGCAACCCATCCTCGCATCCCGTTCCATTGTCAATTGAAATCTATTTTCGAGTCCTAAATCCCACTCTTCGCACCCCACATTCCATTCACCACATCATATCCATTCCAAGATCTCTGCCTCCGCGGCCGCTTTACAGTCCTTCTTCTCTCCTCCGCCGTTCGGCTACCCCGCACCCCGTACCCCTGGCTTCCATTTACCCCGCTTCCCAAGGCTACTATCTATAATGCGCAGCCGAAACGCGTAGTGTGAGCGCCGCGTCCATATATGGCACCGAGAAGGTGATACTCGCCGTCTCGCGCCCACGTGGCGCGCTGCCGGTGTGCGACCCGGTGTGAACGCCAGGGCTGACGTGAATGTGAACAACGATCTGCGCTCCTCCGTGGATCACTAGGCGAGAACAGGAAAAGAAGACGACATGCGCGTTTTTTGTTCCCACCGAGGACAAGTATAGCATTCTGCGATCGTCGAACCTGAAGGGCCGGGACTCTGGAGTCTGGAGCCTGGATTCCGCCAAAAAAAAACGCGACTGCATCCTGCGCCCTCTGTACGGGGGCCGTGCAGGTGAGCTCCCGTGCGCTCCGCACATGAACCAAATTTAGCGCCGCACGTATTGTAACCGCACGCACGGCGCACGCCCAACCCCCGCTTGTAACGCCGCACAAAGCGACCGTACTGCCGCATTCGAGAAAAGTAACCGCTCTGTCAGTGCGTGCAGCACCCTCCACATTACGACATACACTGTAGACCGTGCGGACGGCGCGCGCTAATCACGCGGGCTGGCTCGCTCGGAATTCCAATTTCGCGCTGTGCTGCTCGCGCACACCAACCAACCAGCCCGGCTTGTGGCGCGTGGGTCCACCGGCAGACTCCACCCACTCTCACACACTCCACGACGCACAGCGCCGCAATCATCAGCGCCGAGGCGCTGCATTACCACCCAATATGCACCAAATGTATTAATTCATCTATTGGCCTGGTCGGCCTCCCTGAGACGCGGCACGGCGATGCGCAATGGCGGGGTCGGAGGCTTTTAATATTTCGTTTCGTTTCATTTCCTCCTCTTTTGTCTTCGTTGTTATATATTACTATTCTCGTCCCGCCGTGGCGCATGCTCCACAGTCGGCCTAGTTTCCGCGCGACGCGCCAGTTCAACCGGGATTATGCAAAGGACGAATCCAGACTAGCGTGGCACGTGCTCCAAATCAGCCGGGGGCGTCGGCCTATCTTTTCGTGCGACGCGCCTGCTGTCACGGGTGGGCGCGTTCGTCGGGACGAACCGAATGCCGCGATGCCAAGTACAAGACGCATCGTCGGCCCCGCGTGTGCATGTCGTGTGTTTGAGATTCGAGATGATTACCACCGGGCGGAGAATTTCGAAGTCGGGGAATTCAAGTCTCCTGAGCGGAGACAAGTACGAGTCGAGAGGTTTGTATAGTTGGTTCGTCGGCGTCTACCATGGGAAGCCGGTAAGTGCTAAATCCTAACCATCGACATAAAAAATATTCGGAAGAGCAAGAAAACAATATTTGAACAGAAAGCAAAAATACAAATGCATGCAGTACGAAGAACACCAAGCCTAAACTATAACTATGTAGAAGACAGTAAGCAGTAAAGCGACGGGCTTGAATTATGGCTCTATATGCCACTAAGCACCGCGCATTGTATGTATGTATGCATGTAACATATAATAAATACACTTTTGAGTTCAGGAGAAAGTGCAAGAACGAGCAAGAGTAGAGAACGAAAAGCAATAGCATGACGAGAGTGGGGAGAGTGAAGAGGGAACTTGAGAGAAAGAAATCGCACAAAGGGACGTCGACGTCGGTCAGCCCCAGGCCAACCACCCGACTAATCCTCGCTCTTGACCCTCCTCCCCGCCCCATTCGTCGTCGTAGCCTTCTCCGCCGCATCCACCGCCTCCAACAAATCCGCCTCCGGATCGCCCTCCCCATCCCCGTCCTGCTCCCCATCCCCGTCTTCGTCCACGTCCCCACCCGCGTGATGCGCATGAGCGTGCGCGTGGTGCGCGTGCGGATGCGGATGCGCATACACCTCCGCATCCCCCTCAATCTCATCCACCTCCGCCTCCGCATCCGCATCCAAGCTGTCGCCCTCCCCATCGCCCTCCCCGTCGCCCTCCCCATCCCCGTCAACCTCCATCGGCGAGTGCGTGCGCAGCGGCGGCAACAGCCCCGGCGCATGCGAGGTCGTGATCGACACCGACAGCGACGCGCCCGAGGTGGGCGCGGGCGCGGATCCGCTCGGCGTGAGTCTGTTCTTGATGACCCGCCCCGTGGTCGCGGAGGAATGCGAGGCGGCGGGCTCGGCGAGCGAGGAGCGCAGGGAGGACTCTTGCGGGGGCTCGCGCTCGCGGTAGGGCGTCGCTGCCGCTGCTGCCGTCGAAGCGGGGGTGGAAGCAGGCGCGGCGGAAGAGGCGGGGATCGTGTCGGTGCGCTGGACGCTGCGGAAGGAGGTGTTGGTTACGGGCGCGGCGGCGGCTGCTACGAGCGAGAATGAGTTATCATATACGTGAAGAGAAGAAAAGGTCGTACCACCGGCTGCAGCCTGACTCTGCTGCATCTGCTGCTCGAGCGTCCCGCGGCGCTCGACGCGCTTCATCTTCTTGCGGCATCTGTGAGCGTCGTCAGCGTCGATGATACGATGAAGAGGGAGACTAGACGACGCACCGATCACAAACCGTCCCAGGCCCTAACGGCCCCGGACCCCACTTCTCGACACACTTGCCTTCCTGTACGCGCGGGGATTCGTCAGCATGCGTTGGTAGAGACGAAGCGATACACACCTTGTACCGTCCGGGCAACCCACACTGTCTGCAAATCCGCTGGTTCGCGGCGTTGGTGGGCGGGAAGGGCGAGGCGGCGGGCTGCACAAGTGGGAGTCAGCATTATTGGAATGCAGAAGGTGTGGAAAGGGAGGGGAGCGCAAAAACTCACCACTCCAGCAACCGCCACCGCCGGCACCGCCGCGGACACGGGGGTGGGCCCTTGTCCAGCTGGGTACGGGAAGGACGACGTGTGCAGATCTACAAGCAAGTCGACGTCAGTAAAAAGAAGAAACAAAGAGGAAAGGAAAGGACACGACATACCCTTCGTCCCCTTCTTCCCCACCGGATACCCCCCGCGCGTATCGACACTCCCCCCCTCGCCGGCGTCCCCTGCCCCGCATGCGGCGCCTCCAACGTATTGCTCCGACTCCAACCCCCTCCCCCTCCCCCTCCCCTCCCCCTCCCGCTCCTCCCCCGCCATGGTGCGCCGCCGCGGAAGAAGGGTGCGGCCGCGGCGAGCCGTTCGCGCTCTCGAGCAGCATCGCGTCGAGGTCGTCCGACGCGGTGCTGGGCGAGCGGTCGCGGTGCCCCTCGCGGTGCTCGCGGTGGTGGTGCGAGGAGAGGGTGTGCGCGCGCTCGGGCGAGCGGCGGAGGTTGGAGGTCGCGGAGCGCGAGGGCGCGTGGGCGGCGGAGGGGGGGTGCGCGGGGTGCGAGGAGGAGGTGGGGTGGGAGGAGGCGGTGGTGGTGTAGCGGACGGAGGTGGAGGTGGAGGGGGCGTAGAATTGTTGGGCGATTGGGTACTAGAGGGAGGACGGGTCAGTATTGGGAGACATGAAGAAAGGGAGAAAGAGGAGGGAGGCAGGGAATGCGCGCAAGGCGCTGAAGGAGGATATGAAGGAATAAAAGATGGAGGACGAGCATGAAGGGAAGGGAAGTGTATATCCCGACCCCATCGGCATACGCGCCAGCGCATGTCCACCGTCGCGAGTCGAAAATAATAATCAAAACCCACCTCATACTCCCCATCCCCACTCCCCCTCGCCCTCTTATTCGGCCCACTCGCATAATCCATGCTCGCCTCCCTCGGACGCCTGCTCCCCGTCCCTGCGCTCGCTGCATTGGGCAGAGGAGGGAGCGGCAGCCCGCCAAACGCATCGCGCGTGCCCCTCCTCCTCTCTCTCTCGGAAGAGTGGTGCGAGTGGTGGGAAGAAGACGTGTGGTGAGCGGGGAGGAAGACGGGGGCACCGTACGCGTTGGGGTAGAATGCGCGTCGTTCGCTGGGCAGGACGAATTCGGGGGACCACCTATCTCCTGCTGCTCCAAACGCGCCCCCACTCAGTGCCCCGTAGGCAGCCCCACCCGCACTCGCACCCGCAGCTGGCATCGGCACATCGACAAGCACCAGGCGCCCCCCGCCCTCCTGGACGATCCGGCCGTAACCGGCCCTTGCATCGGCCGCGCGGGCTTCGACGACGCCCAAATACGCATTGAGCTGGGACCAATTGGATTGCAGGAGGGCGAGGCGCGCGAGGGCTTCGTCGCGCTTTTGTTCGGCGAGGGAAGTGCGCTCGTCGAGAGTGGTGAGGAGTGCGAGGGTCGCGGGTGGCAGGGTAGTCGCAGTTGTAGAGGAGGCAGGGGTGGGTAGAACGGTGGTGGATGCGGAGGGCGAGTCCGCGGGTGCTGAAGTCGCCTCGCCCGCAGTAGTCCCAGCGGCAGCGAGCGCGGGCACAGGCGTCTCGCTCGCACTCCCCGCGCTCGTCGGTCTCTCTCCCTCTCCCGCCGCCGCCGCTGCCCCGGGAGTAGTCGTCGACGCAGCAGTGGGGGCAGTGAGCGTAGCAGCCACCGCACCAAAGGTTCCCAACAACCTCTCCGCACGGTCCGCGCGCCGTTTGGTGGACGCGAGCTCCTCGCGCAGGGCCTCGACCTCTGTGAGCGCGCCGGCGAGGAGGGTGGCGAGGTGTGCGGAGGTAGTGGTGGAAGTGCTAGTGGTGCTCGGGTGTGTGGGTGGCGCTGCTGTGGTCGTTGCTGCTGGTGGAGAAGTGGAAGTGGTCGCTGCAGTGTCGGCAGCGGCGTCGGGTTTGTCGAGCACGAGCGCGGGCATAGGGACGTCCTCCGTGGATGTAGACGCAGACGCAGACGCAGTTACGCCCGCCTCGACGGCAGACAACGGCGCGGGTTCAGTCATCGGTGTGTAGTCGTCTAGTCGTAGTGGTAGTATCACTGAGAAGAAAGGCAGGCCTGAGCGTCGGCGGTCGGGGGTGTCGGATGTCGGCTGTCGGCAGCGTCGGCAGAAGCGTCGTGTCGATCTCTAGTCAAGCGGCGAGGCAAAGGCCGTAGGAGCAGGAAGCCAAAAGGGAGGAAAGCGGGAGAGCGGGCACTCACCCGCGCACCGGGTTTTTGTGTGTGTGCTAGTCCGCCGACGTGAAAAGAAGCGCAGCCCCACACACGCACGCACGCGCGCACCGCGCCAAATTCGAAGAGGCGAATCGAACCGCGCTGCCTCGTGGCCCGGACGCATCACGGAGTTAGCAAAATGTAACATTAATCGACACCGCCACGATTTGCGGTCGTCGCTGCTCTTTTGTCTCCGTCGTCGTTGTACTCGGGTCATCTACCGCCCGACACTGCTCTGTGTAGGACCTCAACTCCTCCCGCTACCCTCCTCCTAATCCCACAACTAAACTAAACTCATCAGCCCCTCGCCGTCAATCATCCGCAAGAGAAGCGCCGCGCTCCCCGGGGTCCCTGATCCCGCTGATCCCGCTCACCGCTCACGCGCATCCGGCTGATATTCGCCGCCTTCTCTCGTCACCAGCCAATCAGATCCCCGCCTTCGTCTCTCCCTCAGTCAGCACATCAACGCGCCGGCTCGCATCAAGTCTCCGCCTGCCACGTATAGACAACGCCCCGACCTTGGCTCATCCCCACGTAACAACCCGCGATACATTGAATACATGCCATTCAAATCTGAGCGCCTCGCCTCGCGTGCCACGTCCGGCGAGTTGCCCGCTCGGCGGCTTTAACAAGGGGCTGCGGCGTGTCTACGGTAAATGCCGCCCTGTATTTCAATTGAGCGCACGTAACGCGCCTCTGTGATCGGCTTTAGGCGCGGTGCAGGGGCGGCATCCTTGCAGGGGCGGTATCCCTGTCACGATGCAGGGGCGCGCCTTTTTCTTCAAGCCGCCGCATCCAGTGTAGCGGTAAACATGACCAGACATGATTCTGTCTGAGGTCGCAATGCATTCGTCAAGTCCCTTTTGGGGGCAGGGTTATTTCTTCATTTGTGCGTGCTTCAATGAATCTGCGACTTGCAGTGAATGTTAACAGATTCCTTCACATTTGAATTATACGGTGTACAGGTAACACACAGTTCAAATCCCCGAGGACGCAATGGATTCGTCAAGTCATCATCTGCCTTACACTGACTGGTCAATAACAGATTCCTTCGCATTTGAATTCTGCCTCCCGGCCAGTCGCGACGGTCGCGACCGTTCTACGGGTAGGTCTACAAAATATTTGACTTGACGGTAATTGGTCGCTTTTCCGACGTCGAGATCATAGCTGTCGATGTCGACCGGTGACGCGTTTACAAACCGAAAGCACACAAATTAAAGCGCGCTTGTATTAACCATTCTCCGTGAGTGGTATAATTCATTTCCCCTGATTAACATTTTACAATGGTCTGTAGTGATTTGAAACACTCACGACGGTGTGCGTCCTTGCTCGCCAGGAAGGAAGGAACTCTATCGAATTGTTCCGTATATTTTCAAACAAGTCCTGTTGAACAAGTTTTCAGACATCACATCATTTCATCGGCAGCAGAAGAGAGTCAGGAATCGGAATCAAATAGGGGGCAAGTGTATTTGAACTGATGTGAAAATCAACCTTTGGCTTAATGAAAGACATGCCAACAGGATCGCTACCGGATATTTTCTGACAAGATTCAACTGCTGAAACGACCGGTACCCTCACGTCTTTCGTGACGACCGTAGAGATTTCACTACGGGACGGTTCTGTCCGTTGTCTTCTCGTCGACATGCTCGTGAGGCACCTAATGCCAATACACCACCATACGACGGTCGGCATGTCCACTTTAAAAAAAAATTCGAATGGAACCAAAGTTCGCTGGTCGGTGGTTGTATTTTATTCCTTCCGCTGCTAAAATACGCGTACGACTTATTCCGATCCATCTCCACACAATTCGATTTCGTTGCCAAAAAGTGAACTGGACTGAACCCGACTTCGAAGCCGACGATCATCTTGAGATTTTCCCAACTAATGGGAGCGATTTCAATGAAATGGGAATCACCGCACTTGAACTCAAGCAAACGAGCTCCTTTTTTTTGTAGGCGCTCGCGCCATACAAATTGAATTATTAGCATCGATCTCGCGATGATAAGGCAAGGATGCACACACGATGAACATCGTCGCCGGCCGTACATATGTATAATAAGTTAACATATACATATACCGATTCTCAGACATCCGGCAGCCCATGCGGCAGTCGGACTTTTTGGTATTGTTCTAATCCATCTGTGGTATCCGATGTCTTCCATCGTTGATCGTCGACGATCTCATGCCTTTGATTACGCGGTTAGTATCCGAGCAGAAGACGGAATAAGAACGTACTGAACGCTGATGGACACCTGCGTACTCGGGGGGTAAGTGCGGTCGCCCAGTATATTGCGCGTCCCAGCGGCGCGATTGTGACGGTCGCTCAGGGCAAGCTGCTCGCCGCTTCGTGATGACGGCGGACCGCTTAGCTGCTCTCTGCCGTCGGAGTGACGACCACACACTGGCATGAATCACTGAGGATGGATATGCCATCCAAAAAAAAAGTAGCAAGACGTACGTGAGACAAGTAGAGAGAATGTGTAGATTTTGGCGAGCGTCATATCCGTCAAGACTGTGCAACGTGATCAGCGCCCTGCGGGATTCTATGTGTGTGGTCGCACCGAAGTAAAAGCCGACCTGGGGCCGGTTGAAAAGGCCGACTGACACAGTTTGTGCGAGAAGCGACAAGACGTTAGCCTCGACAGTCCGACTGATGATTTCTCGGAAACGGCTGTTCAACATCAGAACTAGTTAGGAGCCTCACGTATAGATCTCACGTACCTTCGCCCGACATTGAGGCTGGCCTTGGCTGCATAGCTCATCCGGAGACGGAGATCGAGATAGTAAATCATGCTAGCCGTGATAATGAGATCTGCCCCTCTATTGACGAAGTGAGTGTTGCGAGGTGTCTGACACGAAGAATCTTACACTGAGCCGACGAGCCACACATATACCGTCGGCCTGCGAGGGACATTCATCAACGGGCTGAATGGGGGGGAAAAAATAGATGGAATACGAACGAGACGAGGCTGAGATCAGCAACTTGTTTGTGGGTTGCCAAGATGGACACCATCCAGCAAACGATGCCTACAAAGTACGTTGAGGGTCAAGGCGTCCTGAATAGGAACATAACGTACTGTATCCCAGAAGGGAAAGACAGGTAATGATGCATGGCACGATCCAGTTTTTGCGAACCGAGATCAAATATATGCGCCACGCGTAGAAAAACTGAACGAGTGTACTGCATGTGCCGCTGTAAAATGGCGGGAGTAGGCCGTGTGCTCGGAATCTCATAAGAGTGGACGTACAGAAGCATGGCCTCGACGGGAAAGGACCAATGGGTGAGCCCCAGGACCGCTGGATCTGAAAACAGTCAAGCTCAGGCACCGCAGGGGTATCCCGACCCAACTCACTCGCATAGCCCAAAACCCCCCAGTCGTATACCCAGAATGCTGTGGCAACCTCAGCAGTTGGTCGCGTCATGAAGTGGGTTGTGAGCGCTCACCAGTTCCAACGGAGTCAGCAATGCACATGATGGTGCATGCGGTTACGAGGGCCTTGAACCCCCATGGATCTTTGGGAAATTTTTTGTAGTACTTCCATGCTACGCAAATCAGTATTTTGAACCAGTGTGAGGGTCGAGGGAACGCACCATATGATAACACGACGCCCAATGTCAAAAACTCATGCAGCTTTCAGGACCAGGTTGTTTTTGTATTGGGACACGACTCACAGAGAGATTGTTGCTGATGACCTATACGTATTCCATTCCAAGTTAGACCAGGTTTATGTGCCTGTGCAAGACTGGCGTACAATGGCTCCAAGAGAGATGTTGATTTGTTCCTGGACGTCAGCAGGGAGTCCTCCAGAGGCCGACATGGTAGTAAAGAATGGATGGGGCTGGACGGGGATGAGCTGGATAGGAGACTTTTTTTGTCTTGTATGCACCCGAGCCTTTATTAGAACTGCAATGGGATGCCGTCACGGTTCGCTCCGGAGAAAATGATCGGAGTTTCCTGAGAAATGTCACAAATAGTCAGTCGCCTCAACAACCAGTCTCATAAAGAGGTTACAGCGACTTGTGGCGGCAACGGTTTCATATGGCCTGTAAGTACATTGCGGCAGCTTGCCTGAATAGAGTTAAATCTGATTTGAAAACCACACTGCGCTTGCTTTACTCTCTTTATAGAATTAGGGGTGTCTGAGCTTGAAGCCTTGAAAACCCTGCTTTTGGCAGATCTGGTCATGGAATATTTTTTGGAACATGTCTTAAAACCAAAGTGGATGTGAGGCCGCGAAGCGGCCAAAGCAGCCGCTTCTAGACTTACGGCTAGAATCCGGCTAAACTAAACGGAACGAAAGTTAGCCGGAAGCTAGCCGTAACGACCCTGCACCGATCGCTCGCCGGACAACCTCCTTAAAGCTTTACCCCGCTTGTTTTGTCCCCTCCTCTCACCAAGAGTCCCCATGATCTCCGTTGCGCCCGTCGCCGCCACTGGTGTTGGCGCTGTCCTGCTCATATATGCCATCGTCCGTTACATTTCCTATAAACTCTCTGTGAGAGGGAAGCTTCCCATCGCCGTATGTCATGGTGTTTCACCGTGTCTGCGTTTCCTAACCCTTTTGCAGCCAAAAAGTGAGGCCAGTTGGTGGCTGGGACATGACTATCTTGTCGCAAAGAACGAAGTTGGGGTGGAGTATGGGCGATGGACTAGGATGTTAGGGCCAGTCTTTCGTATTAAATCTGCACTTTGGCAGGACGATGTGGTAAGCATTGAGACACAAGTGTCATAAGTATCACATTCATTCGCACAGGTTATCATCTCCGATCACGCGGCTGTAAAACACATTTTCAATCAAGCATACACCTACAGTACGTGAAATTCCGCGCTTTCTGTCGTATTCGCGTTTTAAATTGGCTCTAGTCAAGTCTCCCGCTTTTCAGCCGGTCGTGGTCAAGGTTGTCGGCCGCGGAGTTGTCTGGGCCGAAGGTGACGAGCACAAATTTCAGCGCAGGATGGTTTCTCCTGCATTTTCGTGAGTTCCCATTCCTCTCATGCGTGCGTAAAATTCTAAAAAGTTCAACAGTATATCCGCAGTCAAAAAGATGGCTCCCCGTGTGATGACCTGTGTCGAGCGACTCATACAACGTATGCAAAGGGACTGCAAAAACGGCGGAGTATTCAACATGTGCGATTATATCCCGGCTGTCACGTAAGTTGGCTAGTTCAACCGAAGATATGGGATAGCTGACGCGTTGTTTTGTATACAGCCTGGACATTATTGGGGCGGTGGGCTTTGGCTACAATTTTGGTCCAGAGTCGCACGAGGGTAAGGCTATTCTCGACGCATGGCACACCGATGTCGCGCTTTTCTCGAGTTTCGCTGGGTTCCTAGCGCCCATTGTCATCGGAGTTGCCCCATGGATCACCAAACTCCCTATCAAAGAGCTCACCGAGGACAGTACCGCGAAGAAAGTCATTCATCAGGTCGGCCGCAAAATGCTTCAGGAGCCTCCGAACTTGGACGGGACCGATATGTTTTCTATTCTGGTTCGCGAGTCCTGGCAAGGAAAGTTGAGACCTGATGCTCAGAGGCGTTTGGATGACGCGACTCTCCTCGATAATGTACGTTCTTTCGTGTTTATCTGGCTTGAAAATGCTTAGCGCCGGGTCAGATTTTGAGCTTTTTGTGAGCGGTTGAAGAATATGACATAATACGATCCACCACTCACGCTTTTCTTCGCTAGCATGGCCGGCTTTGAGACGACCTCCGGCACCATTCAGCTCATCCTACACGACCTTGCCCAGCACGCTGAGGTTCAAAAGAAGCTGCGCCAGGAAATCCTTGCCGCAGACTCTTCTGACATCGACGTTATCGAGTCCCTTCCTTATCTCGATGCGGTCACTCGTGAAGGGTAATATGTTCCTCTTGACATGCTGGTATAGACGGTCTAACGTGAAACGCGTATGTATTCAGTCTCCGTCTTCATCCGAGCGCTCGCGATACCCACCGTATTGCTACACTCGACGACGTTATTCCTCTCAAAAAACCCGTCATTCTGAGCAACGGCGAGATACTAACTTCGCTTCCGGTCAAGGCTGGCGAGGTGCGTTGTCTTGACATTTCATTCTATACGACGAAAAAAAGCGCCTGCTCACAACCACGACGGTCGCAACCTAACAGGGCTTCATCATCCCCTTCCTTGTCCTGAACACCGACCCGACCGTCTGGGGCCCCGACGCCGACCAGTTCATCCCGGAGCGCTGGCTCAAGGGCGGCAGCAATCCGCCCGCTGATGAACTGCCGCACGGACCGTGGGGCAACGTCTCCAACTTCGTCGACGGACCCCGTCACTGCATCGGCTGGCGCCTTGGTGAGTTACGTCTCTCCCTCAACCTATTGTGTTTGGCTGACATATTTTAATATTTACCTCTTTTTGACTTGTAGCGGTTCAGGAAATCAAGCTCATAACTGCCGCAATTGTCAAGAACTTCGAATTGAAGGACACCGGCGCGACGGTTAAGAAATTTATTTCCCCAGCTGTGCAACCCTTCACCGACGGCAAGGCCGCTTACCTTCCGCTCGGACTTGTTCCCTGTTGAACCACAGTCCCCAAGCTGTACGCGTCGGGCATCGGGCAACTCGGATATCCCCGTATGTTCCCTGGTTTTCTACTATGTTCTTCAGACTGGTTTTGACTCATCCTTGTAATGACTCCGTACGTACCTACACGACTCATTATCTACGTATGTAAGCAGTGCTGTATCCTCAATAATCAATCTATCTTGTACCCCAAATATGATTTGTGTATCTCAAAGAGCCTGAGGAATGACCAAAGTAGTGGAAGTGGAAGTTACTTCTACTTCCACTCAGGCCGTTCAGTGGAAGTAGAGCTAATTCCACTGCATCACTTCCACCAGCTCATATCACACCCTCTCCCGCCCTCTGCCGCCCGCCCGCCTGCCCCACGGGCTGTTGTGCACGTTGCCTTAACCCGAGTGGCACAGCCGCACAATTTGAACGAGCTCTATTCATTCTATTTTGTAGATGACTTTTCAGTATTCACCTGTAACTATCAGACGCCAGTGGCATTTAAATATCGCCTCGAGACCCGTACTTCACTGTAATGTGAAGGCAAGTCGTTCAAAATGGCCGCATATGGGTGACAAGAAAGTTGGCATCGTCGAATACCTGTATTTGCTGTGAGATCCCCTGCAAGAACATTGTATTATCAGGGTTGCAAAACTGACTTGAAAAATATTTAAATGGTTCATTTGGGTGATAAGGAAAGACGCATGGCAGACCCACTACTGTAGAGCCAGATAACTCCTTCGGGATGTAGGAATGGCGGAAAGGACAGAGAGAGCAAAAAATCTAGGAGGGCTGTGGTAGAGCGGAAAAAAGAGACGGTACGGCTCGGTGGCAAACGAACAATGGACTTGTTTACTTGCCATATGCGGAACGCGTCGCGTCTGTGGCGTATCGGTGACGCCGTCACTTCCACTGGCCTGCACTTCCACTTCCACTTCCGCTACTTCTGTATATACTCAAGAGCCACTGCCGGTTCTTTATCAACAACCACCAACTCGTCTATCTTCACCATTCCCACTCACTACTAGATTTGATTTTTTAGGAGATGCGGTCGAACAAATCGTTTTCTCGCCTTGAACGGATTCTCGTTGTTCCGCAGGATAAGATTTTTCTTGTTCGTTGTTGCTTAAGTTCTTAAAAATTGTAATGAAATTGCTTTAGAGTCGAAACCACCTTGTAGTTGCGTTTCTACAAGGCGGCCCTATGCCTTTGCCACACCGTATATCTTCATTTATGTATCGTCCTTGTCTCTAGACAGTTGGCAATGTGATGCTTGTTTCTGACTTGCGTCGCGTGTGCAATGGGAATACAAGAATAATGTCAGATATATCGCGTAATACCGCTCAAAACTGCTCGATAGTTTGGATGAAATAAGCTCAAATCTTTTTGGGTAACACCAAATTTGACTCACTGTTGTTAATCGAGATCAGTTGAGAGAATTTCGTCGAAAGTATCTCAAATAATCAAGACGGGTTCTCCCTGATGTGCGGGGTTCGACTCCCTGGGTTCGACTAGATGGTTCACCCTCAACTGTTTCGTACATCGTGACTCGATCACATTTCTGCCTCCATCCACATGAACCGCGTTATGAAGTGGAAGATGTTTCATAAACGGACTCAGTGTCCAACGAGCGGCGGCCACTTCTGCAACCCAGAACGTTTCACATGACTTGGAGCGATCCAGCAAATGTGCGCCGCGAAGAAGATGCGGTTGTGATGTTCGCTGGGACACAACATAGAACTTTAGAGCAAACACATGGCCATGAAGGAGCGAACGCGTCGTTTGTTTTACAGCCCTTTGCGGAACATAGGGCGGGCTTTTTTTTTTTTTTTTTTTTTTTCAACAGTTTTCACCAGGACACCTGCCACGGGGTCAATTTTGATTGGATTGCCTCGGGAGTAGGTGCGTTGGATTCGCGTTATAAATCCGCAGTCAACCTGATACAGGTATTCCTGATGCCAGCAGAAATGAAATTTCTGCTGAAAAATTTCGGGTTTCAGCAAGTCACCTGTAGCTCTTGGAGTACTCCTTGGAATAGCCTAGTTTTTGGATATGCTGAGTGTATGCATACACTCTAGTCAACACCTATGTTTTTACATGTGGACATACCAGACTCCGCTTTGAGTGCTGTATTTTCTCAAAGAGGGGAATGACCATTTCAACAAAGTGCACAGCAAATTAGAATCACTTCCGATATTCTCTGTTCAAAGTTCGGGTTGACTAGGACATGTGTATAAGTATAACATATCCAAAAACTAGGTCAATCCAAGCAGTATTCCAAGTGCTACAGGTGACTTGCTGAAACCCGAAGTTTTTCAGCAGAAATTTCATTTTCTGATGGCATCAAAAATACCTGTAGTAGGTTGACTGCGGATTTTTAACGCGAATCCAACGCACCTACTCCCGAGGCAATCCAATCAAAATTGACCCCGTGGCAGGTGTCCTGGTGAAAACTGTTGAACAAAAAAAAAAAAGCGCCCGCCCTATGTTCCGCAAAAGGCTGTAACCATTTTCCGTGAGTGGTATAATTCATTTTCTTTCACTAACATTCTGTAGTGGTTTGAAACACTCACCTCAGCGCAGGTCTTTGATCACCAGGTGAGCACCACTCAAATCGAATTGTTCCGTTCAAAAAGCAAGTTTTCTGGATCTAATCTAATCACGTCATTTCATCGACAGAGTCCCGAATTGGAATAGGGGGGGCAAGTGTATTTGAACTGATATGCCAATAGGATAGCTACCGGATATTTTCTGACAAGGTTCAACTGCTAAAAAGGCCAGCACCGTCGCGTCTTTCGTGACGACCATAGAGATTTCCCTATGGGACGGTTCTCTCCGTTGTCCTCTCGTCAACGTGCTCGTGGAAGCGCGTCAGGAATCGGAATGAAATAAGGGGTCAAGTGTATTTGAACTGATGTGAAAATCAACCTTTACCTTATTGAAAGATATGCCAACAGGATAGTTACTGGATATTTTTTGACAAGATTCAACTGCTGAAAAGTTCAATCAACCTTTGACTGAAAGATATGCCAACAGGATAGCTACCTGATATTTTCTGTCAAAAAAAAAGATTCAACTGCTGAAAAGGTCGGCACCGTCGCGTCGTCCCTGTCGCCCGTCCCGCGGCGTAGAGGTTTCCCGAGGCTTCGCGGAAACAGAGACGAGACGATTCTGTCCGATGTCCTCTCGTCGACGTGCTCGTGACGTGGGCGGCGACCTACTGACCATACGACGGTTGGCATGCTCACTTTTTTTTTTTTTTTTTTTTCATTCGAATGGACCCAAAGTTCGGTGGTCCTGCTAAAGTACGCGTACGACTTTTCGGCCGATCCATCTCCACACAGTTAGATTTTGGTCCTAAAAAGTGAATTGGACTGAACCGGACTCCGAAGCCGACGATCATCTTCATATTTTCCCAAGTAAGGGGAGCGATTTCAACGAAGTAGGGATCACCGCACTTGAACTCAAGCAAACGAGCTTCCTTTTTTCGTAGGCGAACTCGCGCCACACGAATTTAATTATCAGCATCGATCTCGCGATGATAAGGCAAGGATGCACACACGATGCGCATCGTCGCTGGCCGTACATATGTATAATAAGTTAACATATACATATACCGATTCTCAAACATCGGGCAGCCCTTGCGGCAGTCGGACTTTTTGGTACTGTTCGAATCCATCTGTGGTATCCGATGTCTTCCATTGCTGATCGTCGACGATCTCGTGCCTTTGATTTCGCAGCTTAGTATCCGAGCAGAAGACGGAATAAGAACGTACTGAACGTTGATTGACACCTGCGTGCTCGGGGGGTAGCGGTCGCTCAGCATATTGCGGTTCGCCGCGGCGCGATTGTGGCGGTCGCTCAGGGGAAGCGGTTCGCCGCTCCGTGACGACTGAGGACCTCCGCTTAGGTGCTCTCTGCCGTCGGAGTGACGACCACACACTGGCATGAATCACTGAGGATGGATATTTTATCCCAAAAGAACATAGCGAGACGTACGTGAAACGAGTAGAGAGAATGTGTAGATTTTGGCGAGCGTCATATCCGTCAAGACTGTGCAAAGCGGTCAGCGCCTTGCAGGATTCTATGTGTGTGGTCGCACCGAAGTAAAAGCCGACCTGGGGCCGGTTGAAAAGGCCGACTGACACAGTTTGTGCGAGAAGCGACAAGACGTTAGCCTCGACAGTCCGACTGATGATTTCTCGGAAACGGCTGTTCAACATCAGAACTAGTTAGGAGCTTCACGTATAGATCTCACGTACCCTCGCCCGACATTGAGGCTGGACTTGGACGCATAGCTCATCCGGAGACGGAGATCGAGATAGTAAATCATGCTAGCCGTGATAATGACATCTGCCCCTCTATTGACGAAGTGAGTGTTGCGAATAGTCTGACACGAGGAACCATACACTGAGCCGACGAGCCATACATATACCGTCGGCCTGCGAGGGACATTTATCAATGTGCTGAATAGAAAAAAAATAGATGGAATACGAACGAGACGAGGCTGAGATCAGCAACTTGTTTGTGGGTTGCCAAGATGGACACCATCCAGCAAATGATGCCTACAAAATAGGTTGAGAGTCAATGCGTCCTGAATAGGAACACAACGTACTGTATCCCAGAAGGGAAAGACAGGTAATAGGGGAAGTCAGAGTTGACGATTCTGCGTCGATTCTGGCTTCGATTCTGATCTGATTTTGAGTCGAGAATCGATCAAGAATCGATGCTCCGAGAATCGACACAGAATCGCAGTTCCTCCTCCAGAGGAGGAACTGCCTCAGAATCGTTCCAAGAATCGACCTCTCTTGTTGCGCTCCCAAACTTAACTCAACACGCAAATTAACTTAAATAATATATAAATATAAAATTTACAACTCGTTACACCTCCGTACGCCGTTCTCGCCCCGCCCTCCGCCCTCATAGCTACCCGTCCTCATGGCATGCAATAAGAACACTGTGGCCACGGCTCCCAAAGTCGCTACAGTCCAATCTGCCAGTAGTAAAATTGCAGGCCAAGGCTCCACAAATGTGGGGCTAAAAACAACCCAGCAGGTTCCACCGAAGGCAATGACAATGAGGGCGACAGAAGCGGTGAGGAGGAAAACTGACAGAAGCAATGGTGAAAACACTAAACCAAGCTGCCGAAAGAGGGACAGAATCGACAACGAGTCGAAGTCAGAATCGGGGCGGTCAGAGTTGATTGTCGATTCTTGATCGATTCTGGACTGAAAATCGGATCAGAATCGAATTAGAATCGAAGCCAGAATCGACGTAGAATCGTCAACTCTGACTTCCCCTAATGATGCATGGCACGATCCAGTTTTTGCGAACCGAGATCAAATATATGCGCCACGCGTAGAAAAACTGAACGAGTGTACTGCATGTGCCGCTGTAAATTGGCGGAAGTAAGCCGTGTTCTCGGGATCTCATAAGAGTGGACGTACAGAAGCATGGCCTCGACGGGAAAGGACCAATGGGTGAGCCCCAGGACCGCTGGATCTGAAAACAGTCAAACTCAGGCACCGTAGGGGTATACTGATTCAACTCACTCGCATAGCCCAAAACCCCCCAGTCGTATACCCAGAATGCTGTGGCAACCTCAGCAGTTGGTCGCGTCATGAAGTGGGTTGTGAGCGCTCACCAGTTCCAATGGAGTCAGCAATGCACATGATGGTGCACGCGGTTACGAGGGCCTTGAACCCCCATGGATCTTTGGGGAATTTTTTGTAGTACCTCCATGCTACGCAAATCAGTGTTTTGAAACAGTGTGAGGGTCGAGGGAACGCACCATATGATAACACGACGCCCAATGTCAAAAACTCATGCAGCTTTCAGGACCAGGTTGTTTTTGTATTGGGACACGACTCACAGAGAGATTATTGCTGTTGACCTATACGTATTCCATTCAAGTTAGACCAGATTTATGCGCCTGTGCAAGACTGGCATACAATGGCTCCAAGAGAAATGTTGATCTGTTTTTGCACCTCAGCAGGGAGTCCTCCAGAGGCGGACATGGTAGTAAAGAATGGAGGGGGCTGGACGGGGAAAGGCTGGACAGGCGATTGTTTTGTCTCGTGTGCACCCGAGCCTTTATTAGAACTGCAATGAGATGCCGTCACCGGTTCGCCCCGCGAAAAAATGATCGGAGTTTCCTGAGAAAATATCACAAATGTATTCTGGAGTCAATCGCCTCAACAACCAGTACCATAAAGCCTTACTATTACGCCCAATGGGTCTGAATTTGCACAATGGGTCTGAATTTCGCACTTTTCTCCTTCATTTCTTGCTCTTTTCCCTCGGAGTTTTTTTCCATAGTTACCTGCACTAGTTGACTAAAGTTGTATGAAAAATCTATGGGATACGGCGAGAGGAAGGTATTGAGAACGGGTGCCTGAACCATCAAAGTCGGTGATGTTTTGGAAGTTACTTATGCTCTGGCCTTCCGGGTTACTCTGAGCCTCCGGAAAATTTTGAGAGGTATAATATAGTTGATAGTGAACCTTCTGTCTCTTCAGATATTTTTTCCGGGAAGCGGTTGTTGCGTTATGGAGGGAACGGTCTCGAAGGTCACAACATGTCACGTCATTTGTTTAGCGAGCGGAGTTTTAATTCGTCACGCTCCTCCACTAGAACGCAACGCCTCCGCTCCGGAGAAACATTCTGAGGAGGTAGAAAAGTTGGTATATTGTATCTTATACCTCTCAATTTTTCCCGGATGCTGGGGGCGAGCTGGGAAGCCAGAACATCGTCATCTTCCAAAATGTCGCTGAGTTTGATGGTTCAGGAACCCGTTCGCAATACCTTCCTCTTGCCGTATCCCATAGATTTTTCATACAACTGTAGTAAACTAGTACAGGCAACTATGGAAAAAAACTCCGAGGGAAAAGAGCAAGAAATGAAAGAGAAAACTGCGAAATTCAGACCCATTGTGCAAATTCAGACCCATTGGGCGTAATAGTACAGGTTACGGCGACTTGCGGCGGCAACGGTTTCATATGGCCTGTACATTGCGGCAGCTTGTCAAATCTAATTTGACAGCCGCACTGTGCCAGTGTGCTTGACTCTCTTTATAGGATTAGGGGTGTCTGAAGCCTTGAAAACCCCGCTTTTGGAAGATCAGGTCATGGAATATTTTTTAGAACATGTCTTAATATTAAAATGGATGTGAGCGGCCAAGCAGCCGCTTGCACTTACGGCTAACTTCCGGCTAAACTAAACGGAACGAAAGTTAGCCGGAAGCTAGCCGTAACGACCCTGCACCGATCGCTCGGGCAACCTGCTTAAAGCTTTACCCCGTTTGTTTTGTCCCTCACCAAGAGTCCTCATGATCTCCGCTGCGCCGGTTTCCGCCACTCGTGTTGGCGCTGTCCTGCTTGTGTGTGCCATCGTCCGTTACATTTCCTATAAACTCTCTGTGAGAGGGAAGCTTCCCATCGCCGTATGTCATGGTGTTTCACCGTGTCTATGTTTCCTAACCCTTTTGCAGCCAAAAAGTGAAGCCAGTTGGTGGCTGGGACATGACTACCTTGTCGCAAAGAACGAAGTCGGGGTGGAGTACGGGCGATGGGCTAGGATGTTAAGGCCAGTCTTTCGCATTAAATCTGCACTTTGGCAGGACGATGTGGTAAGTATTGAGACACAAGTGTCATATCACACTCATTCGCACAGGTTATCATCTCCGATCATGCGGCTGTGAATCACATCTTCGGTCAAGCATACACCTACAGTACGTAGAATTCCGCGCTTTCTGTCGTATTCACGTTTTAGATTGGCTCAGTCAAGTCTCCCGCTTTTCAGCCGGTCGTGGTCAAGGTTGTCGGCCGCGGAGTTGTCTGGGCCGAAGGCGACGAGTACAAATTTCAGCGCAAGATGGTTTCTCCTGCATTTTCGTGAGCTCCCATTCCACTCATGCGTGCGCAAAATTCTAAACGGTCCAACAGTATATCCGCAGTCAAAAAGATGGCTCCCCGTGTGATTACCTGTGTCGAGCGACTCATACAACGTATGCAAAGGGACTGCAAAAACGGCGGAGTATTCAACATGTGCGATTATATCCCGGCTGTCACGTAAGTTGGCTAGTTCAACCGAAGATATGGGATAGCTGACGCGCTGTTCTATATACAGCCTGGACATTATTGGGGCGGTGGGCTTTGGCTACGATTTCGGTCCAGAGTCGCCCGAGGGTAAAGCTATTCTCGACGCATGGCACACCGATGTCGCGCTTTTCTCGAGTTTCGCTGGGTTCCTAGCGCCCATTGTCATCGGAGTTGCCCCATGGATCACCAAACTCCCTATCAAAGAGCTCACCGAGGACAGTACCGCGAAGAAAGTCATTCATCAGGTCGGCCGCAAAATGCTTCAGGAGCCTCCGAACTTGGACGGGACCGATATGTTTTCTATTCTGGTTCGCGAGTCCTGGCAAGGAAAGTTGAGACCTGATGCTCAGAGGCGTTTGGATGACGCGACTCTCCTCGATAATGTACGTTCTGTCGTGTTATCTGGCTTGAAAATGCTTAGCGCCGGGTCAGATTTTGAGCTTTTTGTGAGCGGTTGAAGAATATGACATAATACGATCCACCACTCACGCTTTTCTTCGCTAGCATGGCCGGCTTTGAGACGACATCCGGCACCATCCAGCTCATCCTACACCAGCACGCTGAGGTTCAAAAGAAGCTGCGCCAAGAGATCCTTGCCGCAGACTCTTCTGACCTCGACGTTATCGAGACCCTTCGTTATCTCGATGCGGTCACTCGTGGAAGGTAATATGTTCCTCTTGACATGGTGGTATAGATGGTGTAAAGTGAAAGGTGTATGTACTCAGTCTACGTCTTCATCCGAGCGCTCGCGATACCCACCGTATTGCTATACACGACGTGATTCCTCTCAAAAAACCCGTCATTCTGAGTAACGGCGAGACACTAAGTTCGCTTCCGGTCCAGGCTGGCGAGGTGCGTTGTCTCGGCATTTCATTCTATACAACGAAAAAAAGCGCCTGCTTTCAACTACGACGGTCGCAACCTAAAAGGGCTTCATTATCCCCTTCCTTGTCCTGAACGCGACCCGACCGTCTGGGGCCCCGACGCCGACCAGTTCATCCCGGAGCGCTGGCTCAAGCATCTGGAAAACCCCCAGTGGCTACATAGTTTGTAGTAGAGCTCAGTAGAGTGATAGAGCCATAGCCA
Organism: Mycena capillaripes; assembly: GCA_029204075.1. NCBI lineage: Eukaryota > Fungi > Basidiomycota > Agaricomycetes > Agaricales > Mycenaceae > Mycena > Mycena capillaripes. Next base: position 2,447,096 of record JARHKZ010000014.1, on the reverse strand, counting down.
CTCCCCCCTTCTACATGAACCCATATAGTTTCGAGTTTCTACCGTAGATGTTGCACATCTACGGTAGATTGATGGTAGACCTCGCGTAGGCTCGCGTAGAGTCCCATAGACTCGGCAATATCTCACGTGTGGCTATCGCTTGCCCTTATTCCCCGATGATTCTTCAGGCACAAGAGAAGAAAAATGTGGAAAAACAATGATATTGCACCACTATTCTACTGCAATACAGGCTTGGAGACAGGAAAAAGGATGACAGGTACCTAAATGGCCGGGAGTCGGGAGCTTCGGTTGATAACCGCTTATCTTGTCTGCGACGCCGGGAATCAAGAATTGCAGAGCATTGACGGCGGTTGCATGGAGAGAGAGCACTAAGCAGACATAAGCCTGGACGAACAAGTCGGAAACTTGCTGCCTTGAGGATTGGAGAGGTATTGAGAGGAAATGGTTTGAAAGAGAACTTGAGGATTGAAGAGGACTGAGTGAACTCCGTCAGACAGCTTGCAGACCGCCGGTGAACGAAACAGGGGCTTGATGAGGGGCAGATTGAGCTTGATCCAGAAGAACAGGAAGGCGGGTCGACGCCGCTACGGGAAGGGAGTCCGGACACTGTTGCGGGAGAGGAGAACGACATGGGAGGGGGAAAAAAGATCTATCAACTATTTGATCCCCAAGTCCGATATTTATGTGGGGGCTCGCTTGTGAACACATGTCAGCCTCCGAATATCATGCACATGGTGGGCGAGATTCTATCATGGGCAATATAGAGGAGAGCCGCTATGGTAGGCTGCAATGTCTACCGTAGATAACCAAAGTCTATGGGAGTCTATGGAGATCAATCAATTCTATCGGCGTCTACCGAGACACCGCCACCCTACCACGCGAGCCACATGTCTACCGAAGAAAAACGCGTTTCCAGATGAGGGCGGCAGCAATCCGCCCGCTGATGAACTGCCGCACGGACCGTGGGGCAACGTCTCCAACTTCGTCGACGGACCCCGTCACTGCATCGGCTGGCGCCTTTGTGAGTTACGACTCTCCCCCCAACCTATTGTGTTTCGCTGACATATTTCAATATTCACTGCGTTCAACCCTATCTTAGCCGAGGCCGTTTCCAGGTCGGGATAGGTGTGGCTATCTCTGCTATGCTTCGGCTATTCCTCGGCTAACCACCTAGCTACGGCCGACTAGCCGATGGCGGCGAGCTCGGGGTATCTATTGGCGAGCTGAGTGTGGCTATGTATGGCTATTTGCTTCCGAGGTCCCGTCGGCCGAGTCCGAGTCTGCCGACGGCAAATTGGCCTAGCTGGGCCTACTGGTCGGTCTACATCGGTCGACTTCAGTCTTCCAACCCCAACTCCTTCCCCTCTGCTTGGCTGTTGTCCTACATTCTGGTGCATTTCAATTGTTCAATCCACCCTACTATGAGGCTCAAGCCCGTTTGCTAGGCTAAAGATTCTATTAATTAATCGAAGCCGATCGAAATGACCTGATATGGCTGCCTCATGACCGAGAGCTCCCACAGGTTGCCGTATCGTGCTGTAACCGCCAAAATAAGCGACCAGCGAAGTAAAATAGTCAAGCCATATATACGAGTTATATGGCGTATTGAAGTTGAACAGAGGGCTGCATACTGGCCCCAGTACAAACTCTGCCTATGTATGCCTACCATGGCAGGCAAAGCCTCTGCCTACGAACCCTGGGAACGCAGTGCTTCGGCTACGCCTCGATTAGCCACCTAGCCGGTACCTAGCCAGACCTAGCAACGGCATCTCGCTGATTCTGGGGAGGTCATGCTGCGGTTAATCTGGCGTTGAACCCAGTGATTTACTTCTTTTTGACTTGTAGCGGTTCAGGAAATCAAACTCATAACTGCCGCAATCGTTAAGAACTTTGAATTGAAGGACACTGGCGCGACGGTTAAGAGATTTATTTCCCCAGCTGTGCAGCCCTTCACCGACGGAAAGGCCGCTCACCTTCCACTCGGGATTGTTCCGTGGTGAACCACACCCCTAACCTCGGGTAACTCGGACATCCCGTATGTTCTCTGCTTTTCAACTATGTTCTTCAGACTGCTTTTGACTCATCTTTGTAATGACTCCGTGCGTACGTATTTACCGGCTCATTATTTACGTATTTAAGCAGTGTTGTATTGCCATGTATATATACCGTACTAGCAGTATGCCCGTGCTACGCTACGGGGGTTTATTGTATTTTCACTTTAAGCGACTACTTTCAAGTTCCTTCTGATTCCAGAAGACACCGCTCATCGCCAACCTTCGGTTGGCTCCTCGCGGCCTCATAGGCAGTTCCAATATTCTTTTTGCTTCTTGTATCTCACCAGACTCGAGGCCAAAGTGTCCGCTGAATTTAAATCAGAGACGTCCATTGTCTCCATCTTTAATACCTAAGACATCTTGAGGAGCTTGACGAAGGCTTTCTCTGCGACTGACATTTATACAGTGGCGGCGAAAAATAATGAACGCGGTGGTTTGGGTCCATTTCCAGGTCGAATCTCTTCAAACAAAATTGTAGCATCAGCGTTGAGCAATTTCAAGCTCGTATGAGCAATTAAACCATACTATACCTGTCTCGATGTCCCGAAATAAAATCAATTGGCGTATTCTGAAAAATCGACTTTGCGGAATCACATGCTATCAAGAAATCGACACCGTAGCATGAAAGTACTTGAAAAATGAAGGATACTTGCATTTTATTTCATTGGAATCCATTGGATTTGGGCTTGCAATCCTGGCTGCAAGTTGGTGATTTTGGGTGAAAATAAGTGAAAAGTGGCCAAAAATGGTCAAAATGGCCAACTTGCGGCGAGCATTGCGAGCCCAAATCCCAATGGATTCCAATGAAATAAAATGCAAGTATCCTTCATTTTTCAAGTACTTTCATGCTACGGTGTCGATTTCTTGATAGCATGTGATTCCGCAAAGTCGATTTTTCAGAATACGCCAATTGATTTTATTTCGGGACATCGAGACAGGTATAGTATGGTTTAAATTGCTCATACGAGCTTGAAATTGCTCAACGCTGATGCTACAATTTTGTTTGAAGAGATTTGACCTGGAAATGGGCCCAAACCACCGCGTTCATTATTTTTCGCCGCCACTGTAGAGGTCTGCGACTGACATTTACAGAGGCCGGGTATCGATTAATATCCTGGATGAATGAGAAAGAAAAAGCTTTTGCTTGCTGGTTGAGGAACAATTAGAATGCTCATCATGTACCTGAGGTTTATTCTGGCTCAACTCTTGTATCAGCTCCGACTGCGTGCTCATTTAAACTGGGACATTTTTCATCTGGTCATCAACATTAATTGTAGTTCTTAGGTTCACCTCTATTATATAATACAAGCTGACCCAAATGAGAAGCCATATCATGAGCCGGGATGTCTCGAACCACAGCTTTTACTGTAGACTGTATTTGTGCCTACTCAGCCTGTATGCTGTTTGACTCGAAGTATGATGCAGGTAACATATGGTTGCATGCGGCAGTCGGTAGGGCTAAAATGTTGGCCAGCACCACTGAGGATTGACAGTCTAAGTGGGCCGCTGACAATGATGTTCTATCAATGCGACACATCTGGGTTCTATTTTCTTCTTTTTTCACTGAATCCTGCTCAAATCCTTGCTGAAAAATATTCTTCTTATCCAGAACGTAAGGTTACGGATGTTAGAATTAATCAGGTCAGACACATAGAAATAGAATGACCTTATTCATATCCAGCAATGTATTCCACCGATGAGCAGCATCAGATAATGCCGACCAATGCCGACCCCTGCTGAGGAATCGGCTTGTGTATGGCTGCTGTTTGCCGACTGTTCGCATCAATGGGATCTGCGCGGCATCCCAGCGAGTTTCCTGCTATTTTGCCTGATTTTCTGTTCATTCTACGGGCTAGTACATATCTGCTCGCATTAGTGGATGTTACCGTGTACCATACGGCAAAACCCGTCCCATCAGATTCTTCGCTTACGGGGTTGAGAACGGTGCTGGTAAGTTCCTCGGGCACAGTTGGGACTTGATGTAGATCCAACTCACCATCATGACATTATAAATAGCACTTCAACATTTTAGTGGATAATTGAACATCGTGGTGGAGCGGTGGAGTGCGTTATATCACTGGAGCCTTTTGAACCAATCAGAATGTGTGGTCAGCCATAAACCACTCTTAATTCTTATATAGATATACCGTAAACTTGCTGTTAATATATCCGACAGGTATCCGACATGTGCCAGCTCGAAGCAGGTCGCCGATCAGCGCCAGATTCCTACAGAAATGAAGATGACCGAAATCCCATATGTTTGTATCCATCCAACTACAGCAGAAAAAAAAAATGCACAATCAAGTCGCAACAATAGCAAGCGTATACGCGTTAGCGTGGCTGCTGCCGGGGAACACACTGAACACCGTCTCGCCACTCGGCACGCCATCGCTAGAAAACGCCGTCGAGCCACCCGACGCCAACAGCAACTGACTGCCGCTTTGGACCTGCAGAGTCCTCCTCAGCACAAGTCTCTGATATATATTCAAAGGACAGAACTCACGGCAGTAAATGTGCCGAGCGAAACGCCACTCCCACACGTCAACTCGCCGTTGCTGACACCACAGTTCCCTGTTGCGAGGGTTCGTCAGTTATTCGGAGGCCATTATCCCAGACAGTACATGCCTTTCGAGGAGACAAAGGTGAAGCTGTTTGAGGTCCCAGCCAAGTGCATGGTTGCAAGCGTCTGGGTTGACCAGGTACCCAGGGTGAGAAGACCACCGCCGGTGGATGCCTCGATGAATGCCGTCGCAGGCAGTGGGATGGGCGTCTGAACACACAGATCAGTGAGACTTTGCGGCACGAAAACTCAGTTGATGCGCACTCCAGTGCCACCGCCCTGTACCATAGGAAGTTAGATGAACTGAGATTGTGAAAAAAGAGAAAGAATGCCCACCCCGCCGGAGGTGGTCGTGGTCGTGGATGTGCTCGTACTCTTCGTTGTTGTGCTGGTGGACTAAAGCGCTGGGGATTAACTCGGCTTGGAGGGAAAATACCAAGCAAAGTACCGTAGTAGTAACGGGTGATCCAGTCTTCGTCAGGTATTTGATACCAGTGCTCCCACAGGATCCGCTTTCTGGAGCATCTACACAAGCACAATTTCTGTGAGCAGATTATTCCGCACCAGGCGACGCGGGACGCACTGATTGGCACAAATATCCCGTCAATAACACTCCCAATCAAGTGGAAGTAGTACGACGCTCCGCTCAGATCACTTCCGTCACAGTCAAACGAGGGAGTGAACTGAAAAACCAAGGTTATTCGTGGCCAACGAGAGAAGATATAAATAGTACGTACTCCATACTCGGCCTTGATGGCGGCTGTGAGACTGGCGAGCGTGTGGGTGGTGCTCGAAGAGGGCGTGATACCCTGATTGGCGAGCCATTGAAATGTTGGGAGCGTCTGGAACAGCCTCACGACGGTTTCGAAGAATGCCACAGCTTCGGCACCCTTGGGGCTGCCAGCGGGAAGGCACGAAACATCCAAAGTGCTGATCTACGATCAGCCTGGAACATACTTTGAGAACGCCAGGGTCATCGTGTTTACCTCATGCAGGTTCCGTGTGTCTCCCATTCGTGCTGTCCGTGAACGTCACATGCAAGGACTTCGAAATGATAAATAAAAAATACCTCCCACAATTCCTCATCAGAACCATCGTTGGGGTCGTTTTTCCAAAACTATTCAAGTTGAACACACACCCCGCTCGAAAGAGAAACCACACACGGTATTCATGAAGCTGAGGGTCGAGCTGGCGCCCTGGGCCGTAAGCAGCTACACGCGCAAAAAAAATCAACGGCCGTATTCAGAGGAATGACAAGGGACGTACACTGGAAATGCCCGTGTACGCGCGCGAGGGGTCGCAGTCCTCCTGGAAGGACAGATTGCATCTGAGTTGAGGTGCAATTATCGTACCGATGGGTCACCCAACTACATACATTAGGGAACTTACTCATCGGGCCACAGGCCTGAACGGCGGTCATCAGCTAGTCGCATGCTGATTTGATGACCATAGCTTACCATGTATGGTCCAGCTATTGCTCGGGCCAGTGGAGGGGCTGGTGTCCCAGAACTAGTTGCCCACAGTGATTTAGTGTCGCGGAAATACGACCCAAGAAACAGAATTTACCTGGGTCTGGAGCAGGAGACCCTACAGCGGGGGGATGAATAAATGATTCATTCCGAGACATAGAGTTATGTTACCCCCGGGGTCTCAAAACAGCAGGTGTCCTTGCCAGCCGGTGTGCCACAGGAGGCTGTTCCAGTGGTCGAGCAGCCCGAAGAAATCTCCGAAATAATTCCTCGGTTCACGTTGATGTTGGGTGAGGTGAAGTTCTTCAAAATCGACGCGGTGGAGGAGCCCGCGAGGGCGAGTAGCGCGGCGATAGCGAACATGGCTTCAGGGAGGGACAGGGACACTGTCAACCAGGTCATCGTGAGGCCCTTTTGTGACGGTTGTCGAGAGATGTATATTTTTGTTAAGAAGTGTATATTTTTGGCGCTAAGATAATGTAACAATGATTCGATGATTCGACCACGCGGAGTCAAGTCTAATTTAACATAGAAGCTGATATAAACGGATATCTTACACGCAGCCCCGGCATATACACGAACGTGAAGCGCGCCGGAGAGAAATCACCTTCGGCATACCCTGAGAAGTCGGAAGTTGGCCATCGTGCAACGAGGTCGCGTTGCACGGGGTCAAGTGGGCGGATCAACCTTGAGTTTGATTATCGACGTCCAGAGATAACCTACGTGCCGCTTGCCCTAATTATTCGTCGTCATTCAAAATCATCACAACAATGCCGCTCCTATATTACTTCCCGCCGCCCCCCAGCCCGTCTCCCACTAGCTGTTTTTACCTCCTATCAGCATCCTGCGGCTTCCCGCTCCGTATACCCCCGGCGCTCTACATCGCCTAGGCTCCCTTACTGCCCTAATCCCGACGCGTTCCGACCGCTCGGTTCCATGTCTGTTTCTCACGCTCATTAGACAGGATGCGCAAAAGCCGCATGGCCGCATGGGGCTTCATGTGGCTTTTGAACATTGTGCAAAGCCTAACCCAAAACATTAAGATTCGAGGCCTCAACAACATATATCTCACTAGAGTACATGTAAACCAAGTGTATAATAAACCATTGTATATTGAGGTTGTCCAAGTAGAGCACCAACGGTGTATAAGAGGAGCCAACAATCCAGCGGCTTGAGCGATGCCATGAAAGAAACACGGGTTTCCCGAGCTCTCCTTGCAGACAAATTCCACAGTACTGAAGATTCAAATGTTTCAGGTGTCGAATAGAAGTTTTGAAATGTAATGATGGTGTTTAACACGAAATCCGCTGGGGCTTTGCATAAGAGCCAAAAGCTGCATGCGGCTCGTGCGCATCCTGTCTAACACGCGTGACAGACCTGTAAAATTTGTCAACTCTTGTAAGTCTTACCGGAGGTGGAGGGCATGTAGATTTCGTTTTCACCTCGACAGATCAAAGCAGGAGAAACCATGATTTTTAGTGCTGGAATAATTTTTTTCATGTACAGAGAATAAAAATTTGACTGACGAATTGATTGTGATAGTACTGTAGAAAGGGATTATGAAAAGTCTATTTTTCTCATTTGAGGATCAGGATCCCGATTCTGATGTATGAAGAGGGTTTAGTAGGGAATCAGGGTTTTGGTAAATCACCCACTCAATTTGTGAAATGCATGTTGAATTTTATGCTTGTGACTGAGACAAAAATCTGGGACTGTTAATTTCGATATTTATTCCAGCTTAGAGGCTGTAGTATGTGGATTTGACCCCTGTTCTGCCACAAAGCCGGTGAATCTGGGATCATTTCAATGTTCAAAGCTCAGGATTTTGTTGATGGTCGTGGTTCAAGTGCCAACTATCAGCTGGACCGAAGGCTGTGCAAGGCACAACGAGGATGGCAGGCGGATGAGGAGAGGTTGGGCAGTTATCAATGTGCTAAACTTGGTCCACAATGATGCGTTAATTCTTACTGTCTCGAGTCTGTCGACAATCCGGTCAGATTTTCTCCTTCCCGGAAGCTCCGTGCACTCCTGCTAGATAATACCATGTTCACCCATACAAGACGCGGTAATCGAACATAGGATCAGGGCCAGTTTCTGTATATGTTGAAAAAAGGTCCTCCCCTAATGTGTTGGCGGTTGAACTTGAGGCAATGCATCGATTTGAGGTGGTAATAATTTCACATGCGGTGTGACTCTGATTCAATTGTACAAATTCGTGCTTTACGACTTCTCACCACACTTATGGTCCTGGAATAGACTCCATTCATCACAGACAGCATACCCGAAAGTTGAACGGTGAAGTCCATGACAGCAACTCGAACTTTGTAGACGAGGTAATGACTCGGATGCTGGTTTGACGATGTGATGCTCGGCTCGCGAGATCACAATTCAATTGTAGAATTTTGCTCCCTTCACTCTCCTAGAGCGTATCGGGTTGTTCAGATTGTTCTTGAATTTTTGTTTGCATTTAAAGCTGCCTTGAATTAATGTGCAAGTGTTTGTCCACTAAGTAAATTCGATAGCGTGAGGGAAAGATGGAACACAAGGGTAAGACGAGCTGGATATTGCTCTGCTCTGCTCGTAAGTATGACCACCATCAGGATGCCCATCATTGATTAGGCTGGATGCGCAGTGGCGGAAGCGAAAACCCACATTGAGATCAAGGTGATGCGAGACATGCGTCCAAAATTCGAGTGAATAATGACGATAGAAGCACGAAAAGAAAAGGGGGATGCACAAGTAGTGAATCAACGAGCGTCATCGGACCTGCGAAATGAGAGGGTGCGCAGCGCATATCAGTCCTTGAGCGGGGGTGAGTAGTGGCCCGGCTTCGGTTTGCATAGGTGGAGCAGAGGGGAAGTGAAGCGCAGAGTAGAGCAAGAACGATGCTGTCAAAGTCGGGAAATGGCTCATACGCCACGCATGCGGAGGTGGCGTCGCGAGGACGAGAGAGGATGACTATAGCGCAGACGAGGATGCAAGGTACCCAAAGTACTGATCTCACACATGAAGCAAGACGACGAAACATGTGAGACACCGAAGGTGTGGATCGATACTGCACGAGAGTTCGGGAAGAAAAGCGTGCGGATCATAAATCCGACTTACGTGGTGGTCTGATCCGACACATCCCTCTTTCGCTCTTCCACTTCTACCTGCGCAATTGTCTTTGCACACGCTCAATCCGCAACCGCAGTCTTCGCGCGGGTGCCGATTCCCTGTTTCTCATCTATCCTCCCATGAACTGTCCGCTGGCTTCGTTGACGACCTCGGCGCGTCTCCGGCTTTGGCGCTTCAGCCCATTACTCGCTCCTCACACACGACGGTATGAAACCTGAGCAAGATGGACTCTGAAACTAGCTTAACACATGAAGCGCTTCAAATTTGACGGGCACAGGCACGACCATCGCTAGCTGCTTCATCACTTCCACCAGCGTCCCTCTATCGAAGAGCACAGATGGTTTGACTCAAGTTTGGTACAGAGTGCGTTCCTTCTTGGTTCTTTTCCTCTCAATCCAAACTATACCTCTCCAATCTCGTCTCCAACGTTCATCCCACCCTTTGCAAGTGCGCGCGACTTGCAGATCTTCGCCACACGCGCTCCCGGCGCCCTTCGGTGGCATAGAAATCTACATTACCGTCCGCGCTGCATGGGGCTTGTGTGCTTGCATATGCATTTGAAGTGTGTTTGTACTTGCGCCTCTCCCACAACTTCTTCTGCTTCCCTGGCCCATTCCTGCGCATCGCCTCATGCACATCTCTTGTCCAACGTTTCTCTCCTTCCCACACAACCGGCTGCCCCTCCCTTTATGCACCGCTCCCGCGCTTCCCCGACTCGCGACGCCTATCCTCCCTACCAGCGCCTCCTCCTGCAGCAACGTCACCCTCGGCGGCGATCCCGCTTGCAGACCCTGCCTGCAGCTTGCACCTTGAAAGGGATTTTCTTGGCCTCTATGCCCAGCACCGATATCCCCACCTCAGCCTTTTCCCGTGCTCGCGCCTCTGCTACCACATCTGTACTCCATCTCCCGCGGTCGGCGTTGTTCCTCTATATCCCCCGTGGTCTCCCCCTCGGCGGATGCGACCTACGCGAAAACTCGACGCTCGGCGCTCCCACTACGGGTGCGTCTGGTGGGAGAAAACCTCGGCGCCGGGGAGGCGATGTACGTGTGGTGCGGATGCCGCAGCGCTTCGTGCGGTGGTCGCCACTCGTGCGATGTGGGGACGATAACGCAGCAACGGGACGCGCATGGCTGCGTCGCCGTGGGTGCCAGCGGATCTCGAGAGTCCGCTCGTTATTGCGCCTGGGTCGCGCAGTCGCACCTTTGACTCTCTCACGGCACGCGCGTTGCTGCGTTCGTCCTCTCCGTCGGCGCTGGCAGACCTCGAGAGTCGTCCCTTGCTACGCGCGGGTAATCCCCCTTTCTCCTTCCCAATCTCTCCACACTCCTCTTCTCTAAATGCTCTGCTGTATGATGGATGTCCGACAGACGGCTGACGCATTCCCCACAGGCTGGCTGGTCCACGCGCTCCGCTGCCTTCTTCCCAAGCTTTGCTACCACGCTCAACGGCAAGACTTTTACTGCCCGCGTGGATGGATAGGCTGGATGGAAAGGTGATGGATGGAAAGAGGAGAATTCCGTCTTCCGCAGGATGTGCTCATAATCCTATTCCTCAACAGTACCCTCAGATAATCCTGTCATAATACTTCAATCTCTCGGTATGAGCTCCGTTATAATCCTAACTGTCCTATCATTCTACTGCCTACCCCCATAGTTATAATTCCGACCTCACACGACAATTTCATTGGTGGAATAATCCTGGGGGTCCCATTATCCTACGTAATTCCGTGACTTCGACTGGCCGACCATAATCCTGAGTCCTAGCCACTCATAATCCAGCATAATCCTTCATTGTGGGGGCAACTGGAGCTAATTCTCGCTTTACTATAGTGGATAATCCAGGATTAATTCCACATATTAATTGTAGGTGTTAAGGTGAACAGTTATTAGTAGCAAGGATTAAGCCACTAAGGATTGCTATTAGCAGTGAGGATTAATCTTCGGGAGTGCAACCGTTGTCACAATTCCGAGTATGCCAAATGATTCTAGCATTTCCAATCTACAAACCATCAGCTTACATGGAAGAAATCGGTGAAGTATCTGGGGTGGGAGAACACGTAGAACGCATTGCCCCTTTTTTACATCTTGGCACAAGCCCCTTCTGAAAATTCCCTGCGAAGCACGTGAATGTCATGTGAGTTCAGAAGGCGGTTCGATCCGAACCTAGGATGGTACCCAGTTGTACATACCTGGAAAATCATGACCGTGGGAACGCTTGTCTCAGGAACTCCCGCAGCCAAGATCAATTATTTTTTGATAACAGGGACTCGGCCTTCTCGGAAGAGCAGGACTTCAATTCGGAGAGGATTCCAGCAAGGTTGAACACTGATCAAAGAGGACGGCCGGACGAGAGCCATACCTGATTGACCCCGCCCATATTTATTTGCCCGCCTGGCGGAAGCCGGTCGACTTGGATTACTGTCACCATTCCAGAGGGTTTTAGACACGCCACGGTCGAGTACATGCAGCCCAGAAGAATGTCACAAGCGCTGTGTTGAGGAGAAAAAACCATCTAACATGCATTACACTTTCTACACCGCAATCGAAAAAAATTAGAACCCGAAGTTCGATTTTAAAAACACCTAAATTGCCCATCCCAGAATTACTGCGATAGTGCCGATTGCGAGGCCCAGGGTGATAAGCGGGCCCTGCAGGGAACGCAGTGCCGCACTCGGCGCTTTGCTCGTGCCAGCCAGCTCATGGTCGTCCATGCGGTACCCGTTCGAGGTCGAGAGGACCGAGGGGTCCACCGTTGCTGAAACGTTTGATGAGCGGTATTCAGTAAACGCGTGGGATAAAGGTGAACCTGTGTTGTGGGTCTTCGTTTGCGCAGTGGTCGCGAATGTTACGCTCGGTGCGCCGCTGTTCTCCGTAAAGGCGGCATCCGTCAGGAAGACCAGGGCGAAGCCCGGAGCGGGGACGTCGATGGTGCACGTCTGTGCTGTCGTATCGCAGTTCACCGTCTGAATTTGCTCCGAGCCCATCGGCCGTCCGTCGGACTCAAAGTTGCCCCCGAATGTCTAGTGGCAGCGGCAGGTTAGCTCAGCAAAATGGGGAGAAACACGATTTGCGCGCCTGGTTCGCCCACGTGTACCCGCCCTTCTGCACAACGGTCTTCGCGAGCAGATATTTCACCTTCACGCTTTTCGGCATTGACGCGCCCGACATCGAGATCACCGCGTGCACGGTGTTGGCGCCGCTCGGGTCGTCGACGTAGTTGAAGATCGCGATGCGCACGGGCGTACCGTTCTCATAGATGCCGTAGATCGGGGTGAAGGGGCTGATATTCGGAATCGGAAGGTCGAGGATCTGGGTTTTGTTGGACGGGCCCATCGCCTCGGCCATGACCAGAGCGGAGTAGTACAGTGGGCCAACGGACCACTGGTGGAAGGTCGACTGGTTAGTGGGTGGAGCTGCGGACGAAATCAGAAACGCGGGGAAAAGTTTTGGAATGACAGGGTCATACAGGTGAATGGCTAAGCGGAGAGAAGCGGTGAATAGCTGGACGAGAAAGAAAATCTGGGACGCACGTTGTAGAAGACATTCTGGCCACCCAAATGGAAGTGAGCACCCGAAAAATTGGAGTATGCCATCTGCATGGCGTAGTCTAGACCCCATAATGCAGCGGTGAACGAATCAGAGACACCGTTAAACCCCCCACAAGACGCCTAATAGAATCGGTACGTTGATTATTAACGTGCAGATGCGGATGAAAATAGTCGAATATGCACCGTGTTGGTCTCAAACATCAAAAAAGGCTTGTTCTTTGTCTGGGCGTACGCGGTGCTAGCCAAGTACTGGGAAACCAGGCCTTTAGGGGAGTTGTGCGTGAGATAGCCCGCAATCTGTGCTTGCGGAACCTTGGCGTTCGCACCGCCGAACACGGCATCACAATTGTCGGTGGGATATCTGGGCATCGACAGCATTTAGAACGTGGCAGGATTGGATTTGAGTCAAACTCACTTCTCGACCGCCAAATAAGCCAGATTGTCGGCGAATTTATCGACAAAACCAGCGTCCCAAATCTCCTGCATTGTCCAATTGAAGTTTGCGCTATTTGGACCGACGAGGATTGTTTTTGCCCGTCCAGTGGGATCGGCGCCGTCGGCATCCATCTGGGTGAGCATACTCGAGATTTCCTGCATGTAGTCATACGGTTTGTAGTAGTCGGTGCCATTTGGTCCAAAGATCGTCCCGTTGCGATGGTTGTGTAGGGCGTACATGTCGGGCTCGTTTGCAGCCTGTAACCCAAGGAGGTAGTCGCCGAGTATCTCATCTGAGGCCTTGACGATGGCGAGGTCGAAGGGCTTTGTCTCGAACCATGGGATACCAAGGAACCAGTGAACATTCACGAAGCTGGAGATATTGCGCATGAGATACAGCAAGTCGCGCGAAAAATCTAGTGGGGGAGTCTGCGTTCTTCCCGTCACGCCGGTGAGATCCTTCATGAGGATACGGCCGTTTGGAAGGGAGTCGACGAGTTTCGCAGACTCCTGCGTGTTACCCCCGACGCGAATTGTGACCGATCCTGCGCGCTGCTGGATGTTCGCCATCAAGTTGAGGAACGGCACTTGGATGAGCGTCGAGTTCTTTCCCACTGGGGCCAGGGGAGTTAAGAACACGACTCTGAGCAGGGAAAAAGGCCGACTTACAGACTTGATTCGTCACGGACATCTCAATAGAAAAGCCGAAGAACGAGCCTTTCTGCTTGATTGACAGGTTTGGTGTGCCAGCATTCTGAAGCTGGACGGGTATCGTGGTGAGGATTGAGGGTGACGGAACCGGCGGCGCGACCAGAGTTGCTGGATTGTACGCAGCGACGCCGGAGTATGTTGCCCCAGGTGCTGTCGTAAACGCCGCCTGGTTATTAGCGTGGTAGACGGTGATATCGGCGTGAGCGCCACCGATAAGAAGTAGGGCAAAGCATAAGGAGTGGAAAAGTCGCCAACGGGTCGACTCGATGGTCATCGTGGTTTGGAGGTGGGAGGTGCAATGGCGGTGCTATGCGGGTAGGTAGGTGGGTAGGTGGCATTGCACGGCGCGGTCCGAATAGCGGGAAACTGAGGCCGTGAAGTTGGCATGAGAACCCGTCCTCTTCGGCGCTCCGTTCAAGAATCCTATACATTTGAATACACTGACCACTATGTTGTATTATATCTATATCATACAAGCGGCTACTCGGCCGCTTCGCGGTCTCGCCCCTTCCTAAGCTGATAGAGCCAATATTTTTCGCCAAGGTCGAATGAAGCAGCGAGGAAAGTGAACAAATAAGTATTTGAGGACTTTAGCCGAGGTCCGGCAAAGAGCTGCCGAATGATATATTAACAGCGGAGTTTAAAAAGGCTTCAGACGGTAATCTTATAAATAGGGTGATTAATTAACCGTTCCTCGAGTTGAGCTCGGCTGAATCAGTAGTGAGCCGCACGCAGCCGCACGTCGTGTGTTAATATTCCGAGATGATCGGAGATCTAACCACTCGGCGCTAGTTAAGACCCTGACATGAATCTGACAGGCCCCCGGTCACTAGCGTTGAACCCGGTCCGCGATAGAGTAAATCAATGGGCCAGATGAGCCCTATCTTCGTCCGCTTTTTAGAGTAAATCAGGCCTGGAATGGGTGAAGTCGGTCCGTCATAGAGTAAATCTCGCAGCGCGAATTTGTTTTTCAACAAGTATGGGCTTGGTGCACCGTGATTCGACCAAGTTGGTCGCCTTAGGACACGCGGCAAGACGTTTGTGGGTATACCCGATGGCGTAACAAGCGCCTGCGGCGGTTCAGGGGCGAAAATTTGACCTCAGAAGCGGAAAAAATGGCATTTTTAGCACATATGTTCGTCCGAAATAGAGTAAATCAGTCCCAAAATCGGAAATTTCATAGAGTAAATCAAGGGATTTTTTTTCGAAAATCGGACGGGGTTCAAAGGTAGTGACCGGGGGCCTAATCTGACAAGAAGAAGGGATGAAATGACGGCAAGCACTTGATGCCAATCACGGGTTCGAATCCGTCAAAAATCCACTTAGGCCGTATTTTATTTATTTTGACCGTCTCGGGGACCTACCTACCACGCAATGTCCAAATCGATGGGGTCCTGGTCCAGCAAAGTCCGAGAGCGGACAACAACTCAGCTACCCTCTGCTGAGGCAATTCGACCAGCAAACACCGAATCAATTTACTCTGATATAAGTTGAGAGCTCTCTCAGCCCATGATTAATAGGTATACCCAATACCCTTTTTTTCTGTTCTGGGACTGTAAAAAGATCCCAAACGACTTGAACGAACATTCCTGGACGGTTATGGATGATTCCAAGCATTTATATTACACCCTAGAAATATACACATGTTTTATTGGCCACAGACAATGTTCCTCCTTGAATCAATAATTCACCTACTGGACTCCTCGGCACGCTCTTTTGTTTCTGAGGGTAACGCCTGGTGTCCCGAACACTCCATTTCGATGCTATCCAGATGGTATTGTTTCCTACGGGCTGTTGGTTGAATGCCGGGTTCCAAACATGACCGTAATTTGTATCATACAATCATCATACGAGATTTACAAGACATCAGAGGCATTAACACGTGCAACCTCCCAAGGGCCGTTTTAAGACCAAATACTGAGAGGTTAAACTTTTTTTTTTCGGCCTGACGGCCGACCCTACCTCCCTGCCCTCGGTCCCGGCTTGACCGGCCCGGCGAACCCCCTTGATCACAGCAAAACTGCCCCGAAGCTTACGAGCACACAGACGTTAGTTTTGGTTTTGGTTTTTTTAAGTGTAAGGAACGACGACGCTCACCGTAACGGATGGACCAGAATCCAACCGTGAATGGGATTTCTATTCACATCGATTGTTTAGCCACCGTGAAACAAAGAAAAGGACAGAATGGAAGAGGAGAGAGGAGAGGAGAGAAGGCGTACCTGATCTCGCAAAATTCAACAACTGAATCATCTCGGCTGACTGCGGCTTGTAGCAATCAACGCAATCTAAGAACACCCACACGCTGTCAGTATGTGCGATGTGGACGCGGGCCACGCAAAGGGAAGAGAACTCACAGGCTATTATCGGGGTCGTGATCATCTGCACCGCAAAGCCTGCATCACATCCAAGTACAGGTCAGTCAGATCCACATACATTGCGGGGAGAGAGATAGGATGGGGAGAGCCTGAGGGCGGCAAAGACTCACACGTAACAGCCATCCCCACCGTTGCGCCGATATACGAGTGCTCAAGGTCGTGGTTGGCGATGGAGAAGCCGAACATGAGGAGCCCCGCAGGGAGGAAGAAGATTGTGGGCCACATTCCGTGGAGTCTGGATTGTATTATATTATGAGATTGCGAGTACGCGTCTCGTGGGGAGGGCTAAGGGAGCGCGGAAACGTACCACGACTCGGGACGCACGCGCCCCGTTCGCTTTCGGGAGCGATCCATGAGTTTATCCTGCACATAGTCAAGTAAGGATCTGAATAGCTGAAGATCCGGGGGGGAAACGCACGATGACAGGCCCCGACACAATCTCGCCGAGGACACCTCCGATTGTGGTGCTCACGCTAAGCGCGACACCCGTCCGCGCCAACCCCCACTTGTAGTACGTGCGGAAGAGGGCGGAGACGGTTTGGGCGGGCATAACACTGTTGACAGGCAAGTCAAAATATCAATATGTGTAACATGGGTAAGGAAGGAGATGGTGGCTTGCCTGCCGAGCGTGAAGGCGATAGCTGAGAGCGTTGAGGAGGTTTGACCGAATGAAGACGAATTAACCATAACCGAGAATAAGCGTACCTGCGAACCAGCCGAGTACCACGATCGGCAAGTACTTCAGCCTGCCAGAAATAGATAAATATTCCGTCTCTTCGCGGTTTATGCACAATAAACGTACATTTGGAACGCCCGTGCAAAGTCGATGAGTTGCAGCTTTCTGTCGACGGCCTTCGTACCAGTGACGCGCATGCGATAATATTTTCCGGGAGACTCGACGGGCGGCTGCCCGCGCACGTAGAGCGTTTCAGGCATGGCGAGGATGATGAGGACCCAGCACACCGCGGACAAGATCGACGGGAGAATGATCTTCCACCGCCAGCCCACATTCTGCGCGATGAATCCCGCCGGTAAGGAGGCAACGTGGGGCTTTATTAGCCTCTTTATTAGCCTCTTTATAAAATTACGCCTGTCTGTCCGTCCGAAGCTTTTTAAGCTCCGCTCAATCTCCGCCTGTGCCGCATTGCCCGGCAGCTCGCCGTCGGTGATGTCGGGTTCCTGAGTCCACTGGCCTCACAGGCAATCGACGTTCGGCGTTGCTGGCACCCTCGCCGGGATCACGTCACCCCTCCAACAAACTTTGAAAGACACTGCCTCGGCGCTAACAACGACAGATGGCTCCCACCTCTTCGAAACAAAGGCTGCCGCGGCGAGCGTCGGCATTGTTGCACGTGGCGGAAGGAGATTCTGTCGGGGCAACATCGCGTAAAACAGCACATTTGATCACACTCGCTGAATTTGAAAGCGGACAAAAAGCAGTTATAAAGAGGGAGGCAAAAATACCTGCAAGTCGAGGCTTCAAACGCAATTCACTGTTTTCTTCTTGCTCGTTTTGGCTCGCATATTCACTCTTATTTAACATCTCGGATGTGAGTGTTGAATCTTTGTTTGCTTGGCTGGTGTAGGCCCTAATTTTATTCAATGGCAGGTAACTCAGGAAATTGAGGGTCAGAAAGTGAACAAAAAAGAAAAAAGGACTGAGATATTTCATCAGAGGTGGAATGAAGGGGAACCAAGTGTTATGCTTCTGGCTTATCTAGGTATTAGCAAAGCTCTGATAATTTATCCCACCCATACACTGACTGTCTGCGCTGGTGAATTGTCAGCTTAACTCTGTTCAATTTGACTAGGTGATATCATAATTTTGAATGGTGAATCTGCTAAGCCTCTCGCTGCTCCTATGACTTCATTACATTCAAATAAGGGGATGGGAGGCCGCGAAGCGGCCTCCCATCCCCTTGTTATTATTAGGTTTATTAGTACTAGCGCGCCGCTGCCAAACATACAAACAACCGAAACGCACCCCGTTGATGAGCGCAACCGTCACAAGTCCAAGCATCCTTCCACGCTCGTGGAGGCAGAATAGGTCGGAGATGACGGCGAAGGTGACGACGTTGCCTGAGGCGAGACCGAAGCCAGTGAAAACCTGCCGACGAGGATCCCGCTGTAGGATTTTGCGTATGCGGCGCCGAAGCCTGCAGCGATGCCGATGGCTTGTGAGAATATGAGCACCGGACGTCGGCCGTAGACGTTGCTCATGGGCGCCCAGAAGAAGCTCCCTAGGCCTGCTGAAGCGATTCCAATTGTGCCTACGAGAAATGAGTAATTAAATATTTTTCGGTGAGCAGTATGCGCACCAATGTAGGATGCCTCAATGGAGGAAACATCCAACCCCAGCCCAATTTGCGCATATGCTGGATTCGAGCTTGCGAGAGCGAAGCCGCCCTGATGAATCTCAGCGAAAAAAGATCGAAAACCCGGATATTTACAGCTGCGTACCAGAAATGCAGCGAATGCACCCCAGACTCGCTGCATTCTGGACAAAGGCTTCACGGCAGAGCTGTGAAGGTTGTTGAATGTGAACGCTTATGTGGTCTACTCGACAACACCGGCCTCACTGATCACGATTTCTAGAGGAGGCCTCGATGGTTCTGCCAACGTCCACACCCTCGCGTGCGTGCCGGGAAATCGAGTTCGGGGCGGTGGTACCACTCCCTCACGTGATCGCGAGGAACAGCATGAATTGTTGGCTAAAAGATGGGGCGTTATCCCTCCCTCCTTACATGAAAAATATGGTTCGATTTCTGACTGTGAATTTTCATAAATTTACAAGCCTAGATACTAAAAACGCGATAAGAGGTGCTCATACTTGTTTCGTCGACATGTACATGTCTAGCAAGAAAACGGAAATCCACAAGGGTCCTGGCAAATAGGGCCGATTTGAATCAAGCCTGCACAGCAAAAGCAGCCGTCGCTACAGTCCTCGTTGTTTGTGAAAAGCCCGTTGCAATGTCTCAATCGGTCAGAGATACAGCTGTTCGATTGTAAGTGTTGGCGGTATGGTAGCGAAAGTAAAGTTACACGAATAGTCTTGGGTTGTAACAGGCGCCTGCACAGTTTAGATCTCCGAAGGGACAGAGAAAGTCTCCGTCACAGCTGTAGTCGGTCAGCTGAGAGCAGGTGCCAAAAATTTGATGCATGCCTGTAAAGATTCGGAGGATAGCAGGCATCCCCGCATGCGAGATATTCCGTTCCGTTGACGATTGGACAGAGTAGAGTCCCGTTAAAACAGGTATACTATCCGCCAAATCAGTTTCTCCATCTAGGAAAATTAGGTGGATGAGAAAATGCCTGAGTGGGGTCGTAGTCTGCGCTACCACAGCTTGAAAGGGTCTGCGCAACGACCACCGCAATAAGCGCGCTGAAGGCGATGGAGATTCGGTGCGCCATGTTGTACGGAATCTGTTCTGTGCGTGCCCCTTTTTTATATGCGAGCGGGACTTCGTGAGAAAGCGAAATGTCCCTGTTAAGGCCCCGAGCTGAGGAATCTTGAAGCTTGAAGGCTTGACCTGCAGCTGCCGACGGTGACAAGTGGTGTCATGATCCTGATATCATATTTGGCCTATGTCCCGTGGTGAATCCATTTTCTCGTCAGAGAAAACTGAGAGCAGAAGAACACCACTGAATTGGACAGGCTCAGTCGTTCGCTCAGTTCGCGAAATAAAAGGCTGAGTGCTATTCGACAATGTCTGGACTTTGCCTATTTTGGTCTATTTTGGTGGTGTCTAGAACGCTTCGCAGAAGTCCGTGCCATCGCCCTGTCCGAGTCATATATGCTCGTCAAATGAATGGGCCGCAACGCCGCCCAGCCTTCCCGGATTGCAATCGGGGTTTGGCTGGTGGTAAGATGTAGAACGTTTCGCAGACGTCCGTATCCAAGTCATCCGTCATACAAACTGAGAGCGAACAGAATGATGCAGTTGACAGGCAGCCATCCGGGCCATGCTGGCACTCTATATTCAGTTCAATTTTGAATCACAATTATAACTGGGATGGTGAAATTGACCGTCATTATTCAATGTAACCAGTACGATTTTATTCAACATTTTAAATCCCAAGAATATTCGGGTGTACTTATAGCAATGGTAGCTTGGTTCGTACGCGAGGGAACGATAAAATATACAGCCATCAGTTGTTTGGGGTATCCGCACGATTGAACACTTTGACCATATTTGGTGAAATGCCCCAGCTGCCTAGGCTACGCGTTTCTCCTGAGTGGCGAAAACGTACAGTTACACACTGGGTGGGTTGACTTATGCTAAATTGTGCATGTGACGAGCTTGCTCCGCAAGCTGACGAACTTGCGCATTCACGATGCCAAATTTGGCATGCGACGAGCTTGCTTCGCAAGCTGACGAACTTGCACTCCATCTGAAGAAGTCCCGCAATCCTACGTAGTGACGAAGTATGTGAGAGCTTAAGCCTCGTTCATCGGACGTACACTTGAGCGGCAAACTATCGATCCGCAGCGTATCGTAAATTTAAGACAGTACGAAATGTTTACGATGTCGGAGAAAACACCCCACCAGGCGGTCCCAGGGGTAAACGTACCACATCGCAAAGCAAAAAAAGACAGGCACAAAGAGTGACCATTTTGTGAGGCGTCCAAGAGAGAAGAATGTACAGAAACGGAAGCCCAGATAACCAATTTATAGCCATAGCGCCCGTGAATGGCTTCTCGTCGGTGGAAGAAGCCCTGTCCATCGGATGTACAGTTGAGCGGCTAGCTATCGATCTGTAGCGCATAGCGTAAGTTTATGAAATTTTATCGATGTTGCGAAGCGTAGGCATCTATGCCATTTTTCGAACAGTCAGTGACTTGCAACTGTCCATTCATGGCGCTGCGTGTATATACCGCATGAATCAACACTCGTGAGGCCTAGCGGCGATGCGTTGGGCCCGCTCCTGCATGATAGCCTGGACCGAGGCGAGGACGCACGTCGGCACCAGAGGACCTTGGGCGAAATGAAGAGTCTATCGGTGTAGCTGAACCGAGTGCGCATCAGTTCTTCAGTGTCAGACCCATTAATAAAGAATGCGCAGGGAATCCTGTCAGCATTTTTGCGCCCTATCCAGATATCCTAAAGCTGTCTGTCGTCGATGATGATGTTTAATTCGAGGCCACGAACACTTTGACAGCGGAAAAACGGCTGGAGCACCATCACATGCGGTGCGTCCGGAAATGAATACTCTACCTAGGTGTGTAAACGGTAACGTGAAGATCTGCGCGAAGAAGATATTCGTGGCTTCGGTGGCAGAGGGTTGAAGAGCTAGTTCGTGGACATGTAAGAGGTGCGGGGAAGTGTGCAGTGTGTAATGGAAAGCGTAGTGCGGGTACAGAACGACACAAGCATTAGGGTGCACCAGCTGCCGTCGGTGGTCATGCACTATACATAGCGTAGACCCCCGTGCCCCTCGTTCCTCGGTCTCTCCCACTTCGCCTCTCCCGAGCTACGCGTCTCCCTTCTCTTCATTACCATCGCTCCCTCACCCCTTCACACGAAGCGATCGCAACGGTGTGGTGCACGGCGAGAATCCTATCGTCATCTAGACACGCCGAGCTCGCCGCGGTCACGCGATGCGGACAGCGGCAGCGACCGTGCTTACGACCCAATCTCCAACGCCACGCACCAATACAAGTCCGAAGTCCCCTCACGCCCCTCACGCCCCTCACGCCCCCCACCCCTCCATATTTCGCACGCGCAGATGACGTGGGGTGCGGCGTGCGACGGCAGCAGTGCCCAGCGAGCGACAGCGGCGGTGCACAACGAGAATGCGTGATCCTGCCTTTCAGTCTTGCCGATGACCACCGCCTGCTGCAGACGAGGAGGGGTTGCGCACGACAAGGACGCGTGACCACTGCCACTCGTGCTCGGCTACGACCTGGACTCGAAGCAGGTGCGCACCACGCGAGCCGACCCAAGGGAGGAATGGGGGGATAAAATGCAAGATGGCGCCGCGAGTGATGCCTCCCCTGGGTTGCGCGAAGACATAAAAGGTCGGGTCGGTAGCAGGGGAGAGGGGGAGGAGGGATGTGTTTTAGGTTCGTGTGCGCGAGAGTGAAGCCATCGCGGGAGGCGTGTCCCGAAGGTAGTGGCTTGAGGGAAGCCCGCGCCGATGCGCGCCGTCCCTTTCTCCTGCAGAGGAATAGATCCAGTGGCGCTGTGTTACCCAACTGCGGACTCTGCTCCACCGCGCGCGCGACGAACCAAAATTTCAGTGCCCAGATCTAGCATGGGAATCAGTATGAGCTTGACGTGGAGGGGGATGTGAGTGGTACGTACTGTATATAGCCTTCTCCGCGTCTCGCTCCGTATTCTGACGGCGATTTCCACATTCGCGTCCATATCCAAACACCTGCCCATTGAGGGTGAATCCACGCCTCCGAACGACGAGTGCTCTGGGACGAGGAGGCCGCATGTCGGTAGCGCTCAGAAAGGAGTGGATGTGGGGGGCGGACGCAAAGGCGGCGGGCAAGTGATAGGTACGGAGCTGACGGCACGTCGAGGCTTCCTCCCGGACGAGGAGCACCAGGTCGTCCCGAGAGTGGCCACCGTTGTGAGCGTAGGTTCCCAATACGTGTGCATGACGGGCGAGACGTTTCGCACAAGCATGGGGCTCGATCTGCGCGCCGCGTAGCGGATGGGTACTGCACTGGGGTGGGATATCTCCGGATTTCATCGTTACTCGGGATTCATGCAGAGCTGGGTGTAGATATTTCAGCATGGAGCGGAGAGAGATGAAAGACAGCGGCGCACCTTGCAAAATTTCCAGTAAATGGGCATTCACACTCCGCAAAGGCAGTAAGTGCGCCGGCAGCTTGCTCTGGGAACAAGTGGCTGCTGAGCGCTGAGCGCTGAGGCGCACTGCAGGCTTGAGGAACGCGTAAACTTGAACACGCGTGACGCAGGTCAATATCTACCGTCTTCGTTAGGATTCGCATGCCGCATAACGCAGATTGATTTGCATACCCCTTGCCCGGATCGATGCCGCCATTAACACACCGAGGATCGCCGTCAAACGACTGCAAGAACAAGGTCATGGTCGTGAAATTGAGGAGCTGATTTGTGCGTGTTTGGTCTTCGACACAGCTTTCTTCCTCTTCCAGAACCACCACCCTCAAACGACCTCGCGTTGACCTTGCGCCCAGAAGTGGCTCAAACGCCGTATTGTCTTCCCGTTAAGCATATCTGACTTCGCGGCCGGAATTACTACTTTGACCCTGACCACCGCCAGGTGACTCGCGTATTCTCGGTACCCGAGTCGATGCTTTCAATTAGACTGCCGCCTGCGCCTGAGGAACTAACTGAGGTCCTTCATCTGGTCTTTCCCAATAAAATTCTCTCCCTTGTCATTTTCACACTAGCGTATTCCCTCCAAAAACTCGAACTCCTGGATTAAAATCCCCATCTCTTGGCGTTTAGTCATTCAGTATTCGAGTTCCACTCAGACGCCTTCGGGAACGAAACAAACCCTGGTGCCCCCCCCACCTTCAACTATTACCGGATGCCGTTTTCGCTGCATCCACAATGTATGCTATCCGCTCCGTTGATCTACTCGACTCACTTCTGTCTCTATATTCTGGATCTTGGAGCGGAACTTCTGCGGTTATCGTCTGGAAAAAGTAATGAAAATATATGCATACAATCTCACTCCCCGCAAGAACACATCGACCGCTCATCGTGATCCCGCTCGTCCTTCCCAAAATCCCTTATACCGCTGTCAACGCGCCAGGCGAGATCCCGACCACGGAGGCGTGCGGCAGAGCGGATCTCTCTTCATTTTTTTGTTCGACAATTCGAATCCCGCCGGTTGCGACGATATGTGCACTGAGAAGGAGAGATATTTGACCGCTTACAGTCACTCCTCCCACAACCCCCGCGTCGCCGGGTCTCAGCATTGGGGTCTTACGCGGAAAGATTTCCCCACCAAAGTCCTCGTACGGAGGCCCAATTCTGCAAATTATGCATGTTACTGGCCACTGTATCGCTGCATCACTGCTGGGGTGATTTTCATTGCATATTCAAGAGGTCGATATTACACTAAGTATCCTTCTGCATGAAGTCGGCTTACAGTACGTATACCTGCCTTTTTTTTCCTGTTGCACTCTTCTGATTCTCGAGCTCGGATTCCCTCCTGCTTTCACTTCTTTCGTATACACATACCCAGAGCCAGTAATTCCAACTTCAAGTTACCTAGCGGTTGAATTATCCCCTCCGTACTGACATTCGCCGTCATCTTATTGGACGCTGATCGGAGAATCTGTGGAAAAAAGTTGGGAACCTGACTTGCGGTAAGAACTCGTTTATTTTCCCCGTCCTCATTCGCCTGGCAGATATTCCAATGTTCCATGCAGCTGTTGCGTGCAGTCGGTCGAAGCGTGGATTCATTCTCAAAGACTACGAGGCCAACTAATACTACCGCCAAGCTGTCGACACGATATTCTTTCACGAGCCGCAAATAAGTTGCTCGATCTCTTCCTATGCGTCAACAAGCGTTTCCCTTGGAATGTTATTCAGTGCCCACCAACCAGTATGCGAGTTCGCTACCACCACCACACGTTCGCGAAATCTTGGACGTTATCTGGGTTTCTCAAACGTCATGAACCGGTCAGCAGTCGCCACATTATTCGTTCATTGCTCGAGCGTCTCGCTGATGCTGATGGCCTTTCCAAGAAGGCACCGTTTACATCGAGTAATGTTTAGTCACTCATGTTATTCCCTCTGTACCGTTTTCACTCCAACACTGCGGTGCAGGGGGCGATCTGGGGTGAGTTGTGAAGAGATCAATTCTGAGAGGTGCGTGCGAAGGTGATGACGACGGTGACCTACTGAGGCGAAGGAGCGCTATCCGACCGGAATTAAAACGTCATATTTACTTGATTCGATGGTAAACACTCCCCGCTTCACGGTGAGGCCAACATTTCCATGCATTTACGGAGTTCGACATGAATCATGAAGACGTAAAAAGAACTCCACGCAATAAATTACAACCATGAAACCAGCCAATTGCAAGAGTCAGTTACAGTGAATATATACTGAAAACCAAGTGCCTGTACAACTAAAAGGATAAGTCCGAGTACCTTACTATAACTCGAAGGAAAAAGATAAAATCTGTATGAAGAGGCCGTTCACCGTCAACTTCAGTTAGCCGTCTACCCTGCAGGTACATACGCTGCTACTGTATGTGGCGAGACAAGGTCCCCGTGCAGGGCTGCATACGAATTTACCTGTCCACAACATATCACAGTATGTACGCGACGCGACCGGAAAGAAGAAACATTTCCAAGTCGCGTAATTGTACACGTAAGCATATCTAAGGCCTTCCGTGAAAATCCATCGACAACTTAAGGCTTAACCTAAGCCCTTAATTAAGCCCTTCGGCCATAATATCGTCGTAAGGCCTTAGCCCTTAGGGCGAACACTGATCTCGGTTCGAGGCCCAGAGGACGAATCATGATGATGATCCAGAAAGATTTGAAGTGATATCCAAGCAAAATTTGTGTGTTGGATGCAGGAGTGGACGCGAAGGATCCCAGCCGTGGCTCTCGAGATCTCGACACCATGATGGGGAAAGCGAAGAGAGAATGCTGTGCCATTGATATGGCATGTTTGGATTCCCGATTACTGCATCAATATCCCTCTAACTCTGACCACTACCACCGCGCCGCCGCTCATTTCTTTTAGCGGGAAGTGGGCGCACGTCATTTTCATCCAATGCTTGAAACCAAATATATCGGCCTCACGATGGCCATCGTGGGCTCGTTCGCCATCGGCACGAGCAGCGTCATCACCAAAATGGTGTCGTGTCGCGTAGTTACACCACTGCGGAGGAAACTCATGGAAGATATAGGGTCTAACTGCCAGCGCCGACGGTACCTATGCGACCGAGAACATGTCTTTCTTAAGAAATCCTATGTGGTGGGCTGGGACGGGCGCATGTGAGTCCATCATACCTTCTGCTACGATCACTGGCCCATTATCTATGTAGTGGTTGTTGGGGAAGGTAGAGCCGAAATTTCAGCTCAATGACATTATCGGTCGCTCATGCGATTCCTCTCAGTCGCGAATTTCGGGGCATATACGTTTGCACCTCCAATTATGGTGACCCCGCTGGGCGCTCTCAGCGTAATCGTTGGGTGCGTACATACCCGTTTCGCCTTGAGTTCAGACTTATTCCCCTGTTTCAGAGCCATATTCGCTTCCTTCCTGCTCAACGAGCAACTCGGCCACCTCGGACGCGTCGGATGCGCAATGTGCATTCTCGGATCATCAATAATAGTGCTTCACGCGCCAGGGGATCAAGACCTCGAAACAGTAACCGAATTTCTCGAATACGCTGTCGAGCCAGGTGCACAATCTGCCTTTGTTCTCTCCGCGTTCCCCATCAGCTAAAGTCGTTATCGCCCGAAAGGCTTCCTCCTGTACTGCTTCACAGTATGCGTCTTTTCCCTTGTCATGGCGTACGCCGTCGCCCCTAAACATGGGCGCACGAACCCCTTGGTTTATATATCGATCGCATCTCTAGTGGGCTCCGTTTCCGTCATGTTTGTCAAGGGCTTCGGCGTCGCGCTGAAGCTCACGTTCGCGGGGCACAATCAATTTATCTACCCGAGCACGTACTTGTTTGGGGTCATCTCTGTAGTTTGCATCGTGATTCAGCTGAACTATGCCAATAAGGCGCTGGATCTGTTTTCTGTTAATCTGTAAGTACGACGATTCCCTCCAGTTACCACCGCTAATGCGTGTTCAGCGTTAACCCGATCTAGTGTGTCCACTCATTTGTTCCCTTTCAAGTCTTTTAGATTTTTCACAGCTACGTCGGCTTCTGCACCGCAACCATCGTCGCCTCCCTGATCCTCTTCAAAGGCCTCAACACCACGTCCGTGACCGACACTCTCTCCCTCCTCACCGGCTTCGTCGTCACCTTCCTCGGCGTGCACATCCTCAACCTGGCCATGCTCGACCCCGACTCCCTTGCCGACTCTCTCGCCGTGCCTGATTCCGCCCCTGCGCTGCCGATGGACGGTGGCTCTCCGTGGACTCAGAACGCGCGCGTACCGGGTCACACAACTGGACATGCGCGAAGAGCGAGCCTGACTGGCCTGCGTACCCCGTTATTTGGCGCTTTCCCACACGAGGGCGGCATCGGTTTGGGGAGTGGGGACGTACGGCTGGAGTTGTTGGAAGAGGACGAGGAGGAGAATGAGTTTAGACGGGGAGCGCAGCTGCTGCCTAGCGCTCGGTCAATGAGGACGAGCACACGACCCCCAAATATTCGGATATCCCCGAGGCCGGTTTAGGGTGGGGATATTAAATATTTGTTTACTGGGCGGGGTAATTTATGGATCAATGCGGATGCAATACGAAGATAAGCTGCCTGTTCCTCTCAGCAGACCTTGACAGTGTCCCAGCTATCTTCGAGATGCTGCGCTGTCGTTGGTACGTCGTCCATTTATCCCTTCCCCCGCAATCCAATTTGCTACTGCGCAGTGAACAAAATCAAGACCGAATTATACCTGACAAACTTTCGTCGCACCAGGACGTGCAACATTTACACCGCACAGGATACTGTTTGTTCCCTTTGCTTGTTTCATGCTCGCCTCCTATGGCTGGTTCCGTTTAACCTTCACAACGGCCGTCGCTTTTTTCTTTCTTTCTTTTTTTTCACAGCACTTAACGCGGCTCTCTCGCCTGCTGCCAGGCAATCGCTTCTTAATGTCTTCGCTCATATCTTCACCCTCTTTTTTACGGCCAAAGGCCGACATTTATTGCAACCCATTGGCGTCTATCCGGATTCGTTTGCCATCGCAGATAACTCCGGCCCGAACCGGTTCGTTTGGACCCACATATTAGTCACCACACAATCGTTCCGAGTTCTAAAAATTTATTTTTAGACTCGGTTTTATACTCCGGTTTACCGCCAAAGTAAGAGGTTTTGTGTCGATGACGGAGAGGATTCGTGTTGGAAACTTTCCCATTAAAGGTAATTTTCTTGTGTTTCACTTCCTTAAGGAGGTGTCCTTAGTCAAAACACCCTACAGAATGTTGATGCTGACGTTGAGACTTTCTCGCAAACGAAATCAGCGGCCGAAAGTCCGATGCTGAGTAGAGGGAAGACTTTTTCCAAAGTTGTTTCCTCAGGATTTCGAATTGACTGCCAAAAACCGGGTAAGGTCAGCAGTTCTTGGGGTTCTCAACAATAAAAAGTCATTGAATTAGCTTGCTCGTAGGATAAGACTACTTATTACAGCTAATGTCGGAACCGAAGGCGCGACGAAAATTTGTCTGTTTTGGAATGTTTTCAGAGAATTGTATATATCTCGGTCAGTTCTGCACCGATTTACATAAAAACTAGATAGATATACTCAGCTAATTCATGCGCAATTAGTGACAGAGAGGGATTTTTGAAAATATTATGTATTAGGTAATTTGTGCTTTTGGGGCATTTTTACGCCAAATACTGTTTTTGCATGCCTAGAACAGGTCACAGGGGCCAAAGATTTTGTGAGGTGCAATATTCATCACTCTCTTTATAAGATTATGCATGTCTGTCTGAAGCCACTCCGCTTTAAACTCCGCTGATGCCGTCCGCCATGGCAGCCCGCCGCCCTTGATCGTGCTCTCTCTTTCCCGCCGGCCCACGGGCAATCAATCATTCGGCATCTTGGCACTTGACATCACCCTTTTAGCATAGTTTGACAGACACTGCCCCAGCACTAACATTGACAGATCTCTCCCACCACACTGAAACAAAGGTGGCCGCGGCAAACAGGTCCCTTCTGATGCAGTGTAATCCATGCTGAGAGCAATATTGATCGGAATAGTGCACAATCTGATGAGAAACCAAATAATTATTTTGCAAAAGGGGATGGGAGGCCGCGAAGCGGTCGACCAGCCCCTTGTACTGATAAAAATATGTGACAGAGCCAGAAATACACATAATCTTATTACAGTTCTTCCAGCTGCACTGGAGGCATTGACTATTTTCTTGCATCCAAAGATCCTGTGAGAATCACACTTATCTGAGTATTTCATGTGTTTCTGGCTCTGTCACCTCCTTACCTAGGTACATATGTTGTTCCCCATAAAATATTGGGCCTCTGCGACATGTTCTAAACATGCAAAAACAGTATTTGGTGTGAAAACACCCCGAAAACACAAATTACCTAATACATAATATTTTCAAAAACTCTCTCTGTCACTAATTGCGCATGAATTAGTTGAGTAGATCTATCTAGTTTTTATGTAAATCGGTGCAGAACTGACCGAGATATATACAATTCTTTGAAAACATTCCAAAACAGACAAATTTTCGTCGCGCCTTCGGTTCCGACATTAGCTGTAACCATGTACATTAAAAGGCGGTGAATGACTGAAGGGAGTAATGAGTTTCCTCAAAGCCTGGACCGTATCTATGTGACACGACCAGGATGCGGGGCGGCTTTGATCCGTGCACACCTGCCCCTGCGGCGGGGTCTGCATCCAGCACGCCATCCGAGAATGGTGGTGCTGCCATCATGCTGGAGGCGTTATCTACGACAAGCACGCAACTTTCACGTGAATTTGCAGCTTTGCGCCAGGTGTCAGATCCCGCATCGACCTCGTCAGCACCCACGGAGTGTCACACGTCGTCGCGTCCCGCCATTTGTGGAGGCGGTGACTTCGCAGTGAAGCACAGACCCTCGGCAGCACGCGAGAAGCTGTCTTGATAATCCAGACGGTATGGCGCACTGGTGGCACACTCCCTCCAGGACCGCATGCTGTGCATCATGACATTGACAGTTCGGCTAAAAAAGATGGGAGTGCGGCTCTTGGTAGGATGTGACTCGCTTGATGCGCCCGTATCAACTATCTGTAGCTATGTCACGATTTGATACTATCTAATCGTTCCAACGCCTTATGTAAACATGTGCCTATCTAATCTTTGGCGCTTATATTATATGAGCACTTATTAATATCCTCGGAACGTTCTGGACAAACACACGACAAACACACCTTATACATGAGGATACAGGTCGCTTTGTAAGAACACATGGTGGAGGGACGGTTCACATGAGGAACACACATTTAATTAATAGGTCTTGACAGA
This sequence comes from Mycena capillaripes, assembly GCA_029204075.1. Classification (NCBI taxonomy): domain Eukaryota; kingdom Fungi; phylum Basidiomycota; class Agaricomycetes; order Agaricales; family Mycenaceae; genus Mycena; species Mycena capillaripes. Next base: position 2,416,713 of record JARHKZ010000014.1, on the reverse strand, counting down.
TCTCATGGACAATGCATGTACAACACATGGTTACAGACTGTTGTAGTATATTTATGTTCTCGTTCACACGGCTCGATAAAACAGTATATATACAGTAGCTAGTCGTCTGTAGTAGTTAACCTTTTATTCCATCCTCTTTTGAGCTATACACATCGCACTCCCCAATCCTTTATCTTTGATATTGGACGCGATTTAGTCTTGACTGTGACAAGCTATCAATCTAATCTGTTATCTATCTGACTCGCATCTGCCCTTTCGCAATTCATGGAGCCCTCAGTCTTCAATGAAGATCTCGAGTACTCAGAGCCTGACTCAGAAAACTCCGATTTGGCCTTGATGTGGGCTCCGAGGATGAGCGCGAACCTGACAATATCAATATTCCGAGCGCCGGCGGCGCTGCTCGCACAAAGAGGAAACCTCCGCCAATGCGGCCTCGAGGCCGGATAATGCTGGAGATTCTGGAGGACATGCGCAAAAAAATTTGTCACTACTGCCGACCTTTTGGATGCCACTAGCTGGGGAAATCAGGACGGTACCTTGAATGACACCATTCACGCCCATCGCGTGAGGTTCTTGAATAGCTCGGAGCTCCCAAATATTTTACGGCGCTGATGGAAACCTCCACGGCCTCATTTGGGAAATAAAGCCTAGCCCCATGGGTGGGGAAACTGTGATGAAGGATTTTGCCTTCGAATGTGCGCAACAAATGCTAACGGGCGAACTTGAAAAACTCGAGCATACATTCAAATCCTCAGCCAGCGAGGACATAAAGGAGGGGAACCTGGCTTCGATCTCATTCCCAAGCTGATCTCCAAGGTCAAAGCACTTGCACCAAACCTTTGGGCAGTGTTATTTCGCTTGGTATGGACCGAGAGTCAGCAAAGGCATAATCCCAAGAAAAATCCAGCCACTGTGAGTCCTTTTGTAATTTAAATTTTTCCTTCTTCATTCAAACTTCGCTTCAGATCATACCTGTTACTTGTTATAATCTCCATCTTCTCGTACACCCCTTCACATCACCGTGGTCGACTGTAGAAGCTCTTCGCAATTTATTTCAAGTTCCGAGGGTTATCAGCAAAAGGTTTGGATAGCTTGCATGCCCTCGGACTCACGATGAGCGGCAAATGGACGGGTGATGCAGTCGGCAGAATTTCAGCCGAGTCCAGGGCCGCGATGAAGCGCTTAATGGGCTTGTTCCCATGGCTCATGTCCTGCGACAATGTGCTCATCACCTTCCAGGTTTTTGCGCAGCGGGTTGATAGGAAGACAACACGTGGAAATGGTACAGCCGGCATTGTCTACCTTAAGCGGAGCGCAAAACCTCTTCCCTCGACCATCAGCAGGGCCGTGAAGGAAATGCGCCGTGCGGGGATGGCAAATCCACTCAAGGCCCTAGACATCTTTGACATTGCACTTGCTGCCAATATTCGCTGTTATCCGCACACCGTTTATCTGGTCCTGAAGTACCACTTCGACACCCTGACTTCAACTGCTCAACCTATTAATATCGCGATCACCCATTGCTGCAATGTCCAGCACCTATTTGCCAACTCCTATGTGGTAGTGTTGCCGCGACTCGTTAAGTCGGAAGTCGACTTGGCTAAGTTGACTTACGGCAACTTTCGACTTGACTTGACTTGACTTGGTCAGCCCAAGTCACTCGAAGTCACTTGAAGTCGACTCAAGTCGGTTGAGTCACACCATTGTGAATTCGGGTTTCTGGGGCTATTTCATGGATCGGAGAGTCCAGTATTCCTTCCTGTAGTATTTAGGATTTTTCTATATTTTTACAGATTTAATCTGTCTTCAAAACTGGATGGAAACGCAAACCAACGCAGGTGTGACATGTCGTGACAAATGTCACAGGTGTGACAACCGCTTGGAAAAAAAAAGGAAAACTGCTCCAATCGCGTCTAGTGATGAAAATACACATCTTATACCAAAACCCCGACTCAAGTCACTCAAGTGACTCCAAGTCGACTTGCGTTGACTCGGAAGTCGCAATGAAGTCTGCCAATAACTTGACTTGACTTGGCTCAAGTCGACTTCCGGAAGTCGACTTAAAGAGGGTCAAGTCCAAGTCGCGACAACACTACTATGTGGCAAAAAACACATTGTGCTTCAATATTTAATGAGAACAGTTGATATTCCCGAGGCCGGTTACTACGATAAGGCCAGACTCCTTGACGAATGGCTTCGACAACTTGGTTTAAACACCCCCGAAATGCAGAAAAAAATCGGTTTGGAGCGGATTCGGAGATCAGCTGTTGACCTTCGCAATCTGTTCAGGTTGTGTGCGGAGGACGACAACTGGTTTGATCGACTGGAGTGGCTCGTCGTACCGCCTGGATGGCTACATATCCAGATGGCATTCGCGTGTTCCTCCATAACAGCTGGGGACAGCGAAAGGGCGTGTGCGCAGTGCCGCCTTTGATGTGCTATCACGCAAATGTTTGCAGACCTCTCAAACCGAAGGTGTATTTTTCCACGATCTCAGCGAAGTCCTGCATGTTCTTGCAGAGGCTGAAGTCCGTGAGCTCTGGCTCCAGGTTGGTAAGGTCAAATCGCTATCAAACAGGCCCCCGGAATCGCTCTTCGCAATGGCCAAAAAAAAATCATTGCGCGGCATGTATCTATTGAGGCCCTGGCTCATCTCAAAGCCAAATCAGCCCTAATTGTCGATGACCTCAAGACTCAATCAATAATATTCCTACACGATATTTTCCCCTTTATTCTTTTCCGGTCCGCAGTACGCAGCGGCGACGTTGGCATCGTGGAGGCATGATTCCATTGATGGTTTATCGATTTTCGGAGGGAAAAATTCAAATTATGCTGGGGAAATGCTCGAGTTACTCCAAGGTCTTAATCGTGAATGGAACTTCCGTAAGTGAAGTTCACATACAGAGCACCATCACAATTTATCATTCCCTGCAGCGACTTCATACGGGAAAATTGCTGGGGGATAAAGAATACCGGCAGACCGACTGGTTTTATGGCGGTGGATGAAGCACAGGAAATTAACATAAAGAAAATCAAGGGACGCACAAATTTTACGCAATTGGGGCAGCCGTTAATTTATTTTACAGGTTACATACCGTTCGGAAGGTCCAAACATCGACTAGCAATTTATTCAAAAGCTCCACCCCGCCATCCATGTTATACGTGCGTCAATGAACACATTGAGACTGAGACACAGCTCAAGAGTAAACATACTATCCCCAAGGAGGAGCTCCATGTTCAAGAAATGCAGAAATACTATTCCACTTCCGATGTCCATGTCTTGATGCCCGGGCGCGTTATAAATGGAGTGAAAATAGGACGTCTCCGGATGTTCCGAAAGACGTCATGGCCAAGGGATCCACTGCGGTTCAACTCGGACAGACGCTGCCAAACTGGATCGAGTCTCGGACAATTGAACGGTCCACAACAGAAGATTGGGATGTCAGTGTTCCGAATTCGGACGAAGAAGAGTAGAACAGTCTAAAAGGAGGGGAAGCTGAAGAATCTGGAGTGTAGTATTGTTGCACCATCTCTCGATGCTGATAAACATATCCAGGATGTGCCGGAGCATGATGTGGTGTGGTGGACTGAATTTTGGGGCAGTTCATCTGCTCAGTGTGCACGGGATTTGGGAAGGAGGGAGAGGGTGTAAAAAAGTGTTTAGAATGGATTTGCGGGTAAGCGTGGTGGGGCGGTGGGTACATGGATGGGTGGTGTGGGACAAATTTGAAGACAGAAAATGGCCCTGAACTTGTTGGGGGTAGACGCCATGAGGTGGACGTCGGCAAGATTAGACCTTTACCCACTCCATCCCTACCTTCTTGAGGATACGGAAATGCCAGTAACAAGTTCCTAGATATTCTGAGAATAGTATATGGATGCAAGAAGCATTGATGTGCGTTCTATCCTCCGAATCTGCTATTGATAGCTGGATCCCTTGTGCAACAGCTTGGACTAAAGACTGCTCTTCTCCTGCCCTGAGACTGCACAAATAGTTTGGTGGTCACAGAATCTATCAAAATCGTTTGACAAAGGTTTCTAGTAAGGTTGGAACCTGTAAGTATGCACTGTTTTGTCGAACATTCTTTGTGATTGAAAAGTCTGGATAGTAAGATTTTCCGAACGGTGTTAGATGAGTTCTCTCGAGAACTGTGAGTCTCAGTTCAATGCTGGTCACATTAATTGTGCTGCTAAATCCCGTGAAATCTTCCACAAAGTTAACATTCTTCAATCACCGGCATTGTCTGGACCTGTTACTTGCGGGCATATGGGTTGTGGCTGTCCATATGTTGAGGATAGCCTTCTCTATGCTTTCTCCTCACTACAATGAAACTGTCAGAGACTCCCACTTCTTGAAGGCTCCTCTGATCGTGCCAAAACATGCTGGATGGCGGTAATTATTGCCGTCATTGGCCTGGAAACTTATAAAGTCTAGCAAAGCTATTATACTGAGGAGAAATGGCAATGATGGGATAGAAAAGATAGCAATAACCTATAGATATCGAGGATCTATGAAATGTATAAATCAATGTGCACAAATACTCCACTGTTGAAATAATTGGTCTACATATTCGTGGGTTTCAACGTGTCTGAGATGCCCGATGTTGAAATTGAGTAAGGTGGGAGGATCTTTCCTTAACCAACAGAGAAATGTAATAATCTTGAAAAAATAGAATTGTACAAAAGGAACAAACTCGGTTATGCCATGCGCATGCAATGGCCCTCAAGCCCAAGTATATTGTGTCATTGCAGGTACTTTGCTTCCACTCGCCCGTCTTTCTTGCTCCCGTGCCGCACTGTTCCAGGCTCCCTTCGCGATCACCTCCGGGCCTCCGCTTGTACCGATGTCGACCAACGACGAAGCACAATTCTGCACACTCGTCTGCCGCGGCCCACCACCATCACCTCCGCTTTCCCCTTCAGACGTCAACTCAGGCGCAAAATGATCCTTGCCTGCGGCGTTCCGTGCACTTTACCGCATACCTCGCTGACCTGGGTGTGTGGCTGGCGCGCAAAGCCGGCGTCGTTAGCAATCTGACGATCTTCATGCGCTCCGAGAACCCCGCCTATTGGTCTTAAAGAACGACAACCTGGCCCCAGGTTGTCGGATCAGATAGATAAGCACCTACAAGCTGATGAGCGGGTCAGTTTCCGTGCAGGAGGAAGTCGGCCGCGCACCAATACGACGCGGCCTGGAAGAACGTGTTGCGCACATTGACTTTGTTTTTCGCGAGCTCGGCAAACGTCCTTTTGAAGTTCGTAAAGTCGCCCGGAACGATGGTGTTCGCTTCTTAAATACCAGAAACTAGCCGGTGTCTGTGGCGCGCAATGCGCCGCAATGAGCCACCAAGAGTCTGGTACATAAATTGACATGTATTCCGTGCATGGGATACGCGCTCGGGGAGAAAGCGACGGAATTGAATAAAGTGTTCGAGAAGCAAATTACAAGATGCGTAGTTAGGTGCAAGTCCAGGTCGCCGCCGTAATCCCGTCATCCATGGGCGCACCCTCGTCCATGATGATACGCGGAAACGCGTAGATGTCCGACATTATGGTGTCCCTGTCGGCGCGGTTGGGGTCCCGTTGTCCAGTTTCCTGCTCGACCACAAGCCTGGTCTCTTCGGAAAAGGCAACAGCCCGCTCCTGGCTGCTGACGATGCCGTTGTGAGCGAGGGGAGCCCCCAGCCAGAGACGCAACAGAATTCAGTATTCAAGGGACATGAATTCCCTGCGATTGGCTCAGGAGTCGGGGCGCTGCGTGGCCGGGAGGGCAAGCCAAGTGTCGGCATGGCGTTGGGCAATCAAGTCGAAGTATTCGCTGGTATAGCGGCCATCGGTGGAGCTATTACTGCAAAGAGCGCAGGGCGCCTGATCGAGGATAAGTTGGAGCCCCAGACACTGAATTGCGAAGTCCGGGTCAGTGAGCGGAGGGAGGAAATTCATCATGTTTGGCATATTTCCCAAGCCGACTTTGCTCAGCGCCAGCAGGACGGGCCAAGCACGCTCCCCGCACTTATTCTTGAAGTTCGCCGACATGAAGTCCCGGCTAACCTCTGCAAAGTCGATGGGCTCCGTTTTAGAGAAGGGAATGCGGCAGTCGACCATGAAATGGAAGAGCTCGGGGGTGAGGATGTCTTTTAGGTCATGCACCATGATGCCCAATGAAAGCGCCAGTTACGCAGTTGCAGGGGGATTGGGCTCCAGACGTTACAAGTAGGCGACTGTGGGCGTTCGGAGTAAGCCCGCGCTGCGGCAGTTCCCCCCAGTCGCCGCTGCAGTAATTTCTCACGGTACAATTTATTTCAAGCACGTTCCTGATTTCTTTCCTCTTTCCCTCTAGAATTTTTATGAACTGCCACATAACCGCTTATTGAAGATAGAAACAAAGTTTGAGTCTGGAAGGAAACAAAAATCTGCAGCTGCATAATGGAAGGAGTTGTGATGTATCTCTCTCTTTATAAAATTACCGATGTCTGAAGCTTTTTAAACTCCGCTTCTGGACTGACGGACCCGAAATTTCGGAAGCATCTGTCATCTGGTAACAGATCAACGCCGACGGCCAACTACACTCCTTTGAACTACTTCTTTCCCCCTTTCCTCCGGCCATCTCCACACTTCTCGCATTTCATTGATGAGGTCCACGGCGCTGGTCAAGTAGGAGCTCAGCAGTTCTGTCGACGTTTTCATGTCCACACTCCTGGTGCTCACGTATTCCAATTCAAGACACTTCGCGTTGCTCCTTTTCCCGTTTCAGGCTCCATCTTTCCAGCATTTCAATGATGAATAAATTGTGGTCCACGGTGATGGCTAATTAGCGCCCATTTTATGTCCGGTGATCTCCATACTTCTAGCGTTCAGATTTTCAAATCCCAAACAAAAGAAATTAAATTCTTCTTCCTATTGGGAGTATTGACTGAGCCCGCGTAAGTCAATACGATTTCTTGTGACCGAGGAGTGACAGGTGGCGGTGTGCCTTCTCCTTTCGAACCACCACCTGCACTCCGACAAGCCTCGACTACGGACAACAGAACTCTGCTCAATCTCTCGAATTTTGCACATCTCACAATGCCTACAGCATTCTCCAAAACTGTCTCTCAGCTCAACCGTAACGAGCTTGTTTCGGCGGCCACTGTCTTTGATCTGAACACGACTGGGACCGTAACCGCTCTCCGCACTCGCGTGAAACAATACATTGACAACAACGAACATCACATGGGTAATCCCCACTACCTCCCTCTCTACTCTCGGCAGCAGCGCACTCGCTATGCTGACCGCGAACGCTCTGCTACTCCTCCCCCTTGGAATGGTATAGGGGGGTCTGAGACATCTCCACCTCCTGAAGACGACGCCGACTCTGATCACGAGTCTCTCTCGAATGACGCGGGGAGCGCTGGCAACGATGAGCACGATGCTCAAATCCAACTGCTAAACAGTCTACCTCCGCCGGTTGTCACGAAGGCTTTTGGGGCTATTTTTGCCAATGGTACGCAAATATATTCTATCCTGTCTTTCCTTCCAAATCTTAGCATTCGATTGAGCCTCACAACCTCCATTTATATTCGTTTTCGAGCCTCCCGTGCTCCATTTCGAGTCTTCCATACCCATTTATATTCGTATTCGAGCCTCCCATGCTCCATTTCGGGTCTCCCATACCCATACCCATTTATATTTTTTTCGAGCCTCCCGTGCTCCATTTCGGGCCTACCATGCCCCTTCATATTCGTATTCGAGCAATCTCAAGCTCCATTTCAGGTCTTCCGTACCCATTTATATTCATTTTCGAGCCTCCCGTGCTCCATTTCGGGTCTCCCGTACCCATTTATATTGGTTTTTCGAGCCTCCAGTGCTCCATTTCGGGCCTACCATGCCCCTTCATATTCGTATTCGAGCCTCCCGTGCTCCACTTCGGGTCTCCCGCACCCATTTATATTTGTTTTCGAGCCTCCCGTGCTCTGTTCCGGCCCTCCATGCCCCATCATATTCGAATTCGAGCCTCCCGTGCTCAAAATATCAGGGCCTCACATACGCCTTCTTTTTCATATTTGAGCCTCCAATGCCCGTTATTCAACTACCTATTACTTCCAGGCTCTTCGGGCGGTAACGGCGCCGTCGAACATCCCGGGCAGAGTGTGCAGACCACCTCCCGCAAACGTCCTGCCCGTATCCCTGGCTTAACGGCTTCGAACGCCGGGTACCTCATCCCAGAGGCAATCCGGAAGAAGTTCTCCGACGGTTGGAAAACGCACGTTCCTCTCCAATTTCTCACCGACAAATACTGCTCCTTCACCAATCAGTCTTCCAAAGAACTCAACTATTCGTTTACCATGGACGCCTCAGTCGGTACCATCATTTCTGTGGCGAAAGAGCTTCCTGTCGACGGAGAGTTGAACCTCACCTTCAACGAATGGTTTCAGGCATGGAATCGCCTCCTGGAGCTGATTCAACAGTACTTTCCAGAAGAGCACGACACGTGGAAGGCTCACTTCAGAAGCCTTCGCGATCGCCCCAATCGAGCGCAGAACTGGTCTCTCTGCCTCGAATACGACTCTCAAATTCGTCGCCGTGCGTTGAACGTGCCGCTTGACCCTGCGATTCTTCACCTCGAGGTATGGAATGAGCTGGAGAGCGTTCACATCGGTAAACGGGCCATCACCTTCGTCCGTCGCGAACTCAACTCTAACACCAACGGCGGACGTGGAGCTCGCCCTCCCAATAATTCTGACCGCGAGCAAGGCGCTGGGAAAGGTCGTTTTCAACCCTACGACTCATCCGACCGCCCCAATTCTGATCCCGCAAATTCCGTTCGCCCCAACAACGGCAAAACACGCTGTTTCGTATGCGGCTCGTCCGACCCGTCCCATAAAGCACGCATGTGCACCGCCGACCGCCTCATTACCGGCAAACCGACAATTCTCATCGTGCAGTTCCCCGGCGGCCCCCGGAAGGACCGCAACGGAATCGTGTATTGTTTCACCTTCAACGGGCACCGTGGTTGCCCCCGGGGTGTTGACTGCGAGCAAGGGAAGCATTGGTGCTCCCTTTGCGGCGCAAAGAGCGGTTTACACACCGCTCAAAACTGCGTCTCCATCTGATTTCCTTCCCATCGCCACCCCGCTCTTGCCGGACAAGTGGGAATCAGAATTACGTTCATCTAATCTTCTCCATATATTTTCTGACGTTCCTATCGGCCTTCGGGAAGGCTTTCACCTGGGTATCCACTCTATTTTGACCGAAACTTATACTCCGCCCAATCATAGATCCGCATTAACGCAACCAACCGTCATCGAAGACTACATTAATAAAGAACGCAGCGGTGGACGTTATACGGGTCCATTTTCTCGTTCCCGTCTCGAATCACTAATAGGTTCTTTCTGTACATCCCCTCTCGGCACCGTTCCCAAAGCTGGCTTCCTTGACGAACATAGGATCGTCCAGGATTTTTCCTTCCCTCGTGATGATCCATCCCGCTCGTCAATTAATTCCCAAATTGATAGCGACGATTTCCCGTGCGAGTGGGGAACATTCTCCGAGATTGTTCTTTTCGTTATTGACGCTCCACCCGGAACAGAAGCGGCAACGTTGGACGTCGATGCCGCATTTCGTTGCTGTCCTATCCATCCTTCAAAGCAACCGTTCTTCGTCATCCAATGGTTGAACAAGTATTATATTGATCACGTCTGCCCATTCGGGAGTGCAAGCTCTGGTGGGGTACTCGGTCGCTTAGCAGATGCGATTGCCGCCATCTTCCGTGCGAACGATATCGGCCCACTCAAGAAATGGGTAGATGATTTCTTGTTCTTCCGCTACCGCATCACAGAGAACCCTCCCACATTCACATATGAACTCGATGACATCTACGAACTTGCCGAAACTCTAGGTTGGCCGTAGAAACAATCTAAAACCCGGCCCTTCGCGTCAGTATTCAAATACATCGGCTTCCTGTGGAATCTCGCCGACAAAACAATCCAAATTCCTGACGATAAAAAGGCTCGCTATATTCAGAAGCTATCAACATGGATTCATGGCGCTACCTTTACGTCCAAGGAAGCTGATTCTGTTCTCGGCACATTGGTTCACTGTTCCCCTGCCATCCCCGATGGCCGGTCGTGCCTTGTTTCCATCTCAAAGTTCGCTTCTTCCTTCCCCTACGCATCTTCCCCGTTTTCTCGTCGCACACCCAACGCGACTGTCCTCGAGTACATCAGCTGGTGGCGAGATCAGCTATCACACAGCTTCTGTGGTTCCCTGCTCATGAAACCGCCGGTGCTTGCACAGATAGAGTTTTGGGTTGACGCGTCAACGTCTTACGGAATCGGCATCGTCTTCGACGCGTTCTGGCAGCGTTGGCGGCTGCTTCCCGGTTGGGACGTCGACCAGCGTGGCATAGGATGGGCTGAGATGATCGCAATCGAATTTGGCCTTCGGTATGCGATCCATCGGGGTCACTCAAATATTCATTTTCAAGTTTGCTCCGACAATGAAGGAGTCATCGGTGCGCTGGCGGCGGGAAAATCCCGCAACCTCGAGCAGAACCGGGTACTACGCCGGATCGTTGCTCTCATGCGGTCGCACTCAATTTGGATAACTACGTTCTACGTTCCCTCGCTTCTTAATTTGGCTGACAAACCCTCTCGAGGCTTTCCTGCCCCCGGGTTTCGTCGTGCACCTACCGTATTTAAAATTCCCTACTGCCTGAAGTCGTTGATCATTTAGTTCACCGCATGTTTTTTCATTTAATTAATCAATCTAGTTGCCATGCAACACCGAGTCATGCTGTATAGCACCTCCGGTCTAGTCTGTAGTTTACCGCGCCACCGGTGATCGCTGGTCCCACTTATTACTAATCATCGGAGTTTGAATTTGTTCCCACGACCCTTCGTCACTATCCAGCCATCCCGACGACAAAATTCAAGCGCAGGAAGGTATTTGTTTGACTTTCCAAGCTTAACTGTAGCCTAAACACCTGTTTCTCTGCATTTTCTTCCACCAAAATCAATAATGCTGGCTTGGTCATCTGCCGAGCCATCAAAACTCGGCATCCTTGTTCTTGACTTCCCTGCTGTAAGATCCACGCGAAAATGGCGCATTTCAGGTCCAAAAGTAATGCTATACACTCAAAGTGCCGAATGACGCGCTCTGAAATGTGATTTGAGACTCGAAAATTTGGTGATTTGTAATAAGAGGGACCAGCGATCAATGATCGCGGGAAAATGACAGACTACAACACACGAGGTACGAGTGAGAATGGTTGTAGCGTCTGTTTGCAAGAGACTACCTCCAATCGCATCCTTAACAGCTTTCTTCCTCCTGCCACATGCGCACCAACAATCCCTTGCTCTCGACGGGCTACTTCCAGCCTAATCCCATCAGCGCCTACCCCTCTGTAACATCACATGTCAACGCCCATCCCCATCCCTACAGTACAACTTCCTCGCCTGTAAAACAGAGCTCTCGGAAGGTCCCCGTGGCGCGACCGAGCCACAAACGTCATCCTAAACCACGACTCTTTCATAAATTCTTCAACCATTCCAGGCTACCACATAATCTATCCGACATCCATCTTTCTACCGGGGCTATTGCAAACATCAACTACGCGTTAGAGCACGGATGGGCAGACACCACGCTTACCAATTGCGGAGGTGTAGTGGACGAGTTCTTGGGATTCTGTGCCATCGAAGGTGTTCCTAGAAAATTCCAGTTGCCTGCGGACGAGTTCGTTTTGTGTGCATTCGCCGCCTCCAGCGCTGGCGTGCATGCCGGCTCTACCGCGCGGAACAAGATTGCTGCTTTGAAAGCTTGGCACACGGCACAGAATGCCGAATGGAAAGGTAGCTCCCGGCTCCACTACGTGTTAGCCGGAGTTGAAAATTTGGCACCCGAGTCCTCGAAACGTAAACCGCGGTCACCTATCACTTCGGCCATGCTACGGGCGCTCCATGATGGCCTCGACTTTACGAACCTACGCGACGCCGCTGTTTTCGCTGCAGCATGCATCGCTTTTTGGTGCCAATGCAGACTCGGCGAGTTACTGCCAACTTCTTCATCCCCAGCCGCTTCGAGAAATATTCCCACCCGCGCCAATATTTCAAACTCCACACGCAACAAACGTGCTCGCATAATACGTGTTCCTCGGACAAAAACCAAGAAAAATGGGGATGATGTCGTGCTCGTTGCACAGGCGACCCCAATTAATCCTCGCGTTGCACTGGACATGCATCTTTTGGCGAACAATTTCGATCTAAACACATCACTCTTCACTTACAACTCGCCTAATGGCCCTACTCCGTTAACAGAATCCAAATTCTTACGGCGCTGTAACGAGATCTGGCAAGCGGCTGGCTATCCCCGCACCACAGGTCACAGCTTTCGTATTGGCGGGACAACAGAACTTTTATTAGCAGGAGTACCTCCCGATGTCGTCAAAGCGATGGGACGTTGGTCTTCTGACGCGTTCCATAGATACTGGCGCTCGTTAGAGGATCTTGCACCTCTTCATGCAGAGCTTGTACGAATCAGATGATATTTCGCCGCCTTGTTCTTTTGGGTTAGCCGATGGCGTTGCCTCGTCTGGGCTGCTCTTTTGGGTTCATCTTCGCAACCCCATCGGCTCTGCGACCTGGATCTCGCCTAGAGCACCATCCACACCCACAATATACTACTGTTGTCTTGTGTCTTCTGAACTGAACGAATCTGCGAACAAGAAATACAACTATTTGAAACGGCGCACGTACTCCTTTTTTATTTTTATTTTTATTTTACAAGTGAAGCTTTTCCCACTCCGATGTTTCCTTTGTTCACGGCTCGCTGATTCCTCAATGCCGGTGTGATCTATGGACTCGGCTCTTAGGACCGTTCTCTTCGGGCCTGAATCGGAACACTTGCCGCCGCTCCCACAATCACCCTCCATCACTTGTCTTTCTCATACTCACAAGAGTCTCCACATTTCCCAGTGAATGGCTATGGTTACCCTTGAAAACTCAACTCAACTCAGCTCAACCGAGTGCACAGTAAATATAAATTCAACTCCAACCAACCAAAGCATCTAGAAAAAAATGTGAACATTTCAAAATAAGTAGCTGATTGAAAATCAAGTTAGCAAAAGGGGGTAGGAGGCCGCGAATGTCAAATACTCAGATAAGTGTGATTCTCACATGATCTTCAGATGCAAGAAAATGCTCAATGCCTCCAGTGCAGCTGGAGGAACTGTAATAAGATTATGTGTATTTCTGCCTCTGTCACCTCCTTACTTAGGTACATATGTTACTCCTCACAAAATCTTAGGCCCTGTGACATGTTCCAGGCATGCAAAAACATATTTGGCACAAAAATGCCCCGAAAACACAAATTACTTAATACATAATATCCTCAAAAACTCCTGTCACTAATTGTGCATGAATTAGCTGAGGAAATCTATCTAGTTTTTATGTAAATTGGTGCAGAACTGACCGAGATATTTACAATTCTCCAAAAACATTCCAAAGCAGAAAGAGATTTGTTGTGCCTTCGGTTCCGACAAAAGAACGGCCAGTAAAAAATCAAGGTACAAGGTTAAATTGTTATAGCGTCTGTTTATAAGAGACTATGTAGGCTCGTTACCAGTCTGCCTACGATGGAAAAAAAAATTGTGGCAGGCACGTTGCCGCAAGCAGGCTGGTGACAAGCCTACGGTGCGGGCTCGACATTCCAACCTAGATTCCCGAGGATCCAGCTCGTGATGTTGTGTACTCTCTCGCTTAGCTATGAAGCGGCCAGGCCTCCTCGCATTTTTTCTTTGGTTTTTCTCCTTGTCTGTACTCAAACTTTGGTTCTTCCGTCTTCTTAGTGGCCCCTCTGCAGCGCAGATGAGGTCCGACAGTGTTTGTGCCCTCGTTGTTCGCGGCATCAGAGGGTCTGATCAGATAGTTTAACCGAGGTCATCAAAAATTTATAAGATCACAAGATGAGCCGCCGCTTCGCTCCGGTAGTCATTGAGCTAGCATATACCCACGGATGACGAAGATCAAATCTAATTGGGTTAAAATTGCTAGGCTATGGAGACAACACTGTAAAAAGTTCACAATCTTCAAAAATGCAGAAGGAGTAACAAATACAACAACGGCAGAGTCTGTAGAGTATCTCGAGACTTGCGGTTGAACCCAAGCGCCCAAAGAGATGCCATAATGAATCCACCCAGCTCTCAAAGAACAGTAAATTGAGCACGAAATGCGTGCCGATGAGTTGATGTTGCATGAAGCGCATGCGGGGTTTCAGGGGTGAGACGAGCCGATTGAGGCAGAGTGTTTGCATGTGAAGCTTGTTGAATATTCGAGAAACAACCTTTGTCGGGGAAGAGGAGGAGCAAAGTTCGAATTTGACTAGAGCAGCCCAGATGATCAGCAGAGAGATTCCAAAAAATAAATCCCCGAGGTCAAGCGGTGGGTGATAAGGGGCAAGTAGTTCTGGATTAGTTGCGGAACAGTGGCCAGGTATTGATTGTGAAACAAAGATCAGGGAACCTGGGGCCAGCAACGTAGACAGGTATTTGATGGTTGCGAATTTGAGGAGCAGAGAGTTCTATACCCTGCATGCAAAAGTCCTAGAAAATGCAACCAAGAGGGCGTGCAGCAGCATTAAACCAATCAGTCTAGACACGAGAATTGGGGGAATGTTAAGATCCCGAGGGACCGGGAATTTTTAGTATTTATGCATGGAAAATGCTCGGGGGATATGCTTGCGGCGCAGGCCGCAGTTGCTGCGACATGTCAGCTGTACTGCCCAAATGTATTCATCTGTTGACTTTTGAACCACGAGATCAACATGCCTTGGTTTATGGGGATAACATATTTGATTGCGCAGTGAACTCGAAGCGGGGTGACTGTGGGTCCGTGCTGTTGTTGAAATTTCCTGCACGGACCTTGAATAGCCTTGACCACTGCGGCAAAGTTTGCCTATCATGAACTCGAGGTCAGCTGAGGATCTAAATGGGGAAGGATGAAGGCAGGTCCGTGAAAAGATCGAGCACGAAATCAGAGCAAGACGAAAGGATATCAGATAAATGGAGAGGAGTACAAACATTCACAAAGAATCGCGAAGCATTTCGTTAAAGAACGGTTAATATTAAATTCTTAAGGCCCTTTAGGCATCCCTGGTACCCAGCCACCATGGTATTATACTACTGTAGTTGTGCCCGTATCCACACCATGCAGTTTCACCCTGGTTTATTTATGCACATTGTGGTGAAAGCTCGCCAGAACGAGGATACTTCTGACTGGTGAATAGTAAGTAATCGTTGTAGCATGTTTCATCGTTGCATTGATGTTCAGTCAGGGCACGCACGAGGTTAAGCTTTAAGGGGAACACGGGCAGCTTGTGAGCAACTGCTAACACACGTAGATCTTTAATAGCCAGGAATGGTGACATGGTAACGAACCGTGCGATATCCCTGACGGGACAGAGGACATGTTTATCAGGCCAGGAACAGTCAAAGTGCGAAGGTCGGTATCAGAGCAACTGCGAACCAATTGGTAGAATTTGTTGAGTGTTAGGGAAGATTTTTCTGATTCTGTGTATACTCCAGCTCACTATTGCCCAAGATGCGACTGTTGTCTATGTCTCCAATGCCATCGCAAATCCGCCAAACCCGCGCGACCCCGGTCAATACATCCCCCGGCTCAACCGCACTAATAATCCAGAGGTACGTCGTAAAGTTCCTTGCTTGGGCTTGCGGGCTGATTCTTTATAGCTCCAAGAAAGAGCCCGCATTGCTCTCGCATCTGTGAGCAATGCTCATGCGAACGCGGTGGCCAATGCGGTCAACCCAGACCTTGTAGCTAAGACCAAAATTCGTGGAACTTCTGCCAATCAACCGGCTGTTCCCCGTATTCACGTCAGGGTCAGTCAACTGATCTCTCCCAGCTCTCCAAAGTAACCAATTCAAATGCGCGAGCCTCGGGGAAGAACAGCGGGTTTCTTACCATTATTTGCGACTTTTATGAAAATGTTCCATTCTACAAGGTCGTGGCGGGACTTGTGGCTGCTATTGACTCTCATTACAGTGAACCATACGCTGCCCGCATCCAAGTGTATGTCTAAGACTTTCTCCACCACAAGTACACTCACGGCTTGATCAGGAACGAGGTCATGTTTCAATATGTCTCCTGTGGGGCTGTATTCGACCCCGCGCACACTTCCGGAACATTGGGGGATCTGTGGCGGCAGAGCACAGGGGTAGTGATTTGCTTGGCTTGGCTTCAAGCCAAAAAGCCAACAAGCCAACAAGCCAACAAGCCAAAGCCGTGGCTTGACAAGCCAAGCCAAGCCAAATCCTTTGGCTTCTTGAGGGCTTTGGCTTTGGCTTGGATTGATTGAAGCCAAAGCCGAGGGTTTAAGCCGTGGCTTTGGGAGCCCAGACGAAAATCAGTCGCAGAGCATCGTTTTTTAGGTGAACGGAGTTGAGATTACAGGTAAGTTGAAGATTAATCAAATTGAACCAGGTGGTACTTCACCTGATTTAATCTTCGTCCGTCATCATTTCCAGTGGTAATACCGACGGTTTTTGATCTTCACAACTTTCGTGATTCCAGCGTGTCGCCACTTCGAGACCCTCACTGAGATGAAAAAAAAACAACTTGGAACTTCTTCGAAGGTATTATACCACCCACTGACATTTCCGTCGGTCTCTGACGAAAAATAAATGCCAGGAAAAATAGAGGGCAAGCCCCGGCTTGAGCCAAAGCCAAGCCAAGCCAGGCCCTCCCCAACGGCTTTGGCTTTGGCTTGAGGATAGGAAAGCCAAAGCCCGCCCAAGCCAAGCCCAAGCCGGGGCATTAAAGCCAAGCCAAGCCAAGCCAATCACTACACAGGGGTGAGGGTCGCTCCGAAAGAGCTTAAAAACGGTCTTCTGAATCTTCACGCGATCGTCAATTATCCGCCTGTGATCTCCGACATGTTCTTTCACTCGCCTTCATCCGTTATCCCATCTTTCTCTGCTGACTGATCATTTTATCTGTCAGGAATCCGAATATGACAGCGAAACTAGTTCCGTCACCGGGTCTAAACGCAAGGCGACATCGGTGGCATCCGGCCGCGTCAAGCGTAAGTCGCATTGATACGATTTCGGAGTCCTTTGAGTTCAACTCATCTTGTATTCTATAGGTATTGCTCTCGTCCCAGCCGGTAGTGTTGCCGGAGTTCGGTTCTGAACCCCAGCCGAACCTGAACCGAACCCGAACCGAACCCGAATTGGGGTTCGAGGTTCGGGCATTCTCAGTTTTTGTCGAACCGGTTCGAACAGGTTCGAACCTCAACAGTCCAGGTCTTAAAAAACCTCGATGAACTTCACCTCTGGACAAGTTTCACCCGGATTCAATGATAAGAATAGACCCACAGAAGAACTAAAGGCAAGGGTATTGTGAAATGATCATGCAATGGTTTGAATACTTGCTGAACTTGCGAGTTCCAATGGGAAAAAGAGGGTGGAAATTTCATAATGAGGAAAGAAAGCGAGATCCTGAGGCAGACTTGAGAGGAAATCATGAGTTTTGCTCACAGAACTGGCAGAAAGGTCAATGTCCTACCATTTCGACCCTGCCAATACAGCTGGGGGAAACTAAAGAATTTTGATGGTTCGTTTAGGTTCGAACCTGAACCGAACCTGAACCGCACCGAACCCCAGGTCCGGTTCGAGGTTCGCAAAAATTGTGAAAGAACCGAACCTAACCGAACCCCGGCAACACTACCAGCCGGAGCCAATAACTACCGCTCTACCGTTGAAATAACTGAGGAGTTTCAGTGTTTATTCGTCCCATTGAATATCATTTTTCGCAGGACCATGGTTCACACGCGATGCTGGGAGATTCCGCCGCAGCCTCCCCTCCGCACGAAGGAAGAATAGAGTATTTTCACTCATTATCATCATCCAAGGTGCAAGGAAAAGGCGTGCATTGTGTACGAAGTTTTTTTCTTTGGAAGACATACAATTAGCGATTGTATACACGCTTGTAAATGTCATCCAACACAGATGAATATTTCTGTTCAATGGCTTTGCGTCTGAATGATTGATTTAAAATGTAGTTTAAGCAGAAAGATTGTTCCACATACCTCAAATTGCCTTTCTTCTAATGTGCGAGACGAAAAACAAAATAATCACCCTTTGAACACGAAACATGGATAGAGGTGACATACCGTCCTAGGCAGGACGCCCCTGCTCACAACAAGGACCAATCTTTTGTCGGTTATCCTTTCCGTTTGATATCGCCGGATATTGAACTCCTTCATTCGGTGAAGTATCGACTCCTTCAGGCTGTCACACGATTCCGTCCATGAGCTGTGAGCCTCGATAAAAAGTGCGGGAGAAGGCCGTAAGTTTCCGACGACGATACAGTTTTCCACCAGATCACTACACGTCTCGTACACTTTCTCTTCGATTGCCCTGCAAAGTCTATTTACGTTGGGTGTTTATACAATATGAGACGACGTACTTCGCATCGCATCGATCAGTTTCTTCACTTTTAATCCAGTCATCATCGCGACCACGAAATAGATATGATCCATCTGGTTGTTTCTCAAACAGGTCCCCCGAGTGGAAATTTCCGTCGGCGGATAACAGATGTGGTTTTGGGATTTGGGAAGAATCACTGAGTAGGATGAACTCGAAAATTTGAGGGGACGAATCGTCCGCTTGGGCCATGTCCATGAAAGGATCAAATCTACAAGACACGGTTGGTATCGGGCGGATGAAACGGCCCGGCTTCCCGGGAACAGATGACATGAGGAGACCTTAAAATCGTGACTGATTCGTAAGTAACCAGATATAAACATAAGAGGGTACACACCGCATTCGGTAGTCGCATACAGGTCCTATCAACGACGTGTGTGGACGATAGAACCAAGGCAAAAATTAACACACTAACTATCAAAGGAATGCCGTTTTGGAAACACCAGTCGTCTTCGGCAATCGATACAGGAACGCCACCATATGAGATACTTCTCATTCCATGCAATAATTTCAATATAGCCGGATCCCTCTTGGCAGCTTGGATATGCGGAGAGAGGAAAGTCCCGTAAAGGACCAGGTGGTTTAACCCGCAGGTATTGACCATGATGAGTAATTCTTCCGTCGACACCCTTGGCTTCGAGGGTTGAACTATGCATGATCTGGTGTATAAACATCCGAGGTACTCTGAGACGAAGATGTTATTTTCATTATTGACGTTGAAAGAGAGATGGAAATACATACGAATCATGGGAGCTACGGAGCAAATACTCCCTAGTGCGAGGAACACGTTCTGAGTGTCATATCTCTTACCCTGTAGCCATATGGCGAATTGTGCCTTGTAGAATGTACTGACGAATTCTTGTGTCAAGGGAACGAGCTTTGGGCTACCAGAGGTTGAGCCGGACGTTAGATAATTGAAGCAAACGTCTGAGCCGGAAGGTAGTTGTTCGACTAGGGGTAATACGGAGTCCCAGTTCATGTTGTCGATATCGATTAAGCAGATCTTCGGAAACGAGGGGAATACTGTCAAGGATTCCAGACATGGGTCGTATACAACCGCTTTGGCCCCAGCCTTTTCCATCAGCTCCAAAATAATGCCCGGATCGGTAAACATGTCGGTGAGCATCTGGGGTACATATGATGCTCGAGAAAGAGCGATCGTGTACACAAGGTGTAGATACTGGAATCCATCCAACCTTCATAAAAAATGAGGGTTAAATAAAATCAACAGGACATGAAAGGCCGTTACTCACAATACGCCTATAACGGAACCAGCAGGAATTTCTCGTGCTTTCAACTCTGTAAACAGATGGCTTGCCACTCTCTCGACATGAGCGGTGAATTCAGCGACAGTGATATCCGTCCATTCCTGAGAAGGCTCCGATCCTCTCAGTCTGGGGAGCTTGAACAAAATGGTATCGCCGCTGTCTTTCGCCCGATCTTGCAGAAGAGCAATGTGATTAAGTTCAAGAACGACGTCCATAGTGAGGTACAATGGTGAAGCGGTGAAGCGATGAATGTAAAGTGGGCGGCAAAAAGGATGTTTATATCCCCCGGCATGCTGCTTCTTCCATTTTTAGACCACTACAAGCCGCCGACGGCGCTTCGCGCTGTCTGCCATCTGCCGATTTGCAAGGTAAGTGAATGTTGCTACTGTACGTATCATGCCCCTTTTATCGGTGGTGCCTTTGCGCCTCGTGGACACATTTGTCCAGCTTTGGAATCGGTTCTTCACCATCTCCGACCTACGTTGGTCAAAAACCACGGAGCTTTGCACCGGGTAGAGATAAGTACGGAAATGAAGTCATTGTAACAGCTGGCTTAACCTAGGCCCTTAATTATGCCCTTATGACTTAATATCGTCTAGGGGCCTTAGCCCTTAGGGCAAACGCTGCCTCCTGTTATCACGGAATCAGCAGGAGTGTCTTATGCTTTGAACTCTGTTATTAGAGGGTTTGCCACTCTTTCGACATGAGCGGCATATTTAGCGATGGAAGCGGCAGTTATATCAGTCCATTCCCGAGATGCCTCCGACCTTTAGTGAGTTTGAATAAAATGGTATCGCCGCTGTTTTTCGCACGATATTGGACAAGAGCGATGTGTTAACGACTTCCATAGTGAAGCACAATGATGAAGTGGTGAATGAAAAGTGGACGGTAAGGGGATGTTCATATCCCACCGCCATGCTGCTTCTTCCACTTTATGACCACCTGCATACCGGATGTTCATAAGACTCGGAAACCGTTAAATCGATCTAACTCCATCTAGCCGCAGCTAGGTGGAGATAAAAAGGAAGATGGCAACGAATCAAGGTAATAGAGGAAGTACTTTATAAATAAAAAAGAACATCTCGGGTCGCCTTTAGGATACTATCAGCCACCGGGTAGTCGGCCACCTTAGATTTGATCGGCACTTGTCGGATGGCGTTTTGGAATTTCTTGGGTTTGTGGGTCTGTAATTCAATTTCAGGCGGAGCAGGTTCGGTCAGGTAAAGGATCTTGAGCATTTGCACAGTCGTTAAAATGCTCAAAGGAGGGGGTGATCGTTACGGTCCTCGAGCCGAGCAGACTTGCAGCTATGTCGAAGCCTACGAAATAATAGCGGTGTCGAGCGTCCCGGACATTGCGCAGAACAAATATGGTTCAAAACTTTCCCGCATATAACGTCATGCTGCCTTGCTTGCAGGAAATGAATGCCGTGAGTTTCTCCCAGTCTACTTAGATCAACCAGTGTATTAATAAGGAGGCGGAAACCCCTTATAAGGTCAGCGATGTTCTCGCATGAAAGGGCGGCAATGTCAGGGGACGGAGTGGGAGGAGATGTAACAACCCCGGTAAATCCCCATGAGAGTTGGAGCTCAGTGAGCATTAATTTATTGATGAAGGCAATGTTTTGAACGGTGGACAGTGAACAGTCACGACTAGCATCGGTGTACACACTTGAGTCTTAGATTGAGGCGTAGGGTCCTCACTGCCTGAAAATAATATGAGACAGTATCACTTGAGCAGAGGCCATATGCACAAGCACAATTGTCCAGACCCTGAATGTAAGTTTCACCAGACAAGCCACGGGCATGGCTGAGAAAGCTGGGAGATGTATCAGCAAGAGAAGGACGAGAGACTGGTATAAAGGTGGGGGTGTGGAAAAGTTCATGCACGTTGAGGGGCGGTGGATACTGAGAAGTACAAGGAGAAAACAAGGGTATCGTCGAGTTGCCTACACGATTGAGAGCTCGTTGAGGGCAGGGTTGGCCATATATGAGATATAGAACACACCATATGGATCCATGAGAACGTCGTCGGTACATGTATCATCGTTTACCAGTTCGATAACGACCGGCAATTGAGAGGGAGTGGCGTGGAACGCCCAGCGATGAGCGGGTCAATATCATCGACTTCGATTACTGTCGACCTGCAATGGCTGCTAGGTGGGGGTGTTGTCGATGTGGTCCATTGTGGATGGGTTGGAGACAGATCTTCGCAGAGAAGTGCAAGTGAGATGTTGGCACAAGTATAGGTTAGTTTACAGGAGACAGATTAGGAGAGACGAAGAGAGATTTGTGATACAGATTCACTGAGGTATGCGAGCTCAGCAGCAGACGACTGAAATAGAGACGCACCAATAACTGCAGAGCGACATCTATAAGCCATTCCTGGGTAGGTCGGAGGTCAGTAACTTATAATTGCAGAAGAAAGAACGCACTTGACTTGGGCAACTACAGCGCAAAATTAGTGAACAGTGTGCAAAAAAATATAAGTTGGACAGCATGTACGGAAAAAGCAGCATGAGTGATTCAATTGCACTGTGCGTCCCGTGTGGGTGGTGGGCGTTGAATCGGGCGGGTCGCGGCAGGTTCGAGTTACCAAGTGAAAGCGGTGGAAGGCAGGTAAGTGAGTTTTAGGTCAAGTACGTACGTACCACCATCCAGGAGTCGGCTGCGGCAGCATCGTTGCAGACGCCGCGTGGCGCAGACATCATCAATGGGGCGTCATTGTCATCACCAGACAGTGGCGGCGGTGTTGTTGGGATCGTCGGAATAGTGGTGAGAGCTGGATGAGGACAAAGTAAGATAAGTGAGGAAGAGAGGGAAACAAGTCGGGCCCCCACTGAGCAGGCGGGGTGCGGACGTGCATTGGCGTTTCCGGGCATAGGATGGGTGCCATGTATGTCTAAACGGCACACATCTCGTGGGAATCGTGGGCGCGAGGGTCGCTGTCGTCAGCGTGACAGTGCTGTCCTTGAAGCCTTGATGGACCTAGGAAAGAATAAAAGTAAGCTAAAAAAGGCAGACATTAGAAAAGGCGGGGCCATGCACCGGCAGCATTGTTCTAGAGTGAGTGAAAGGCCCGGGGGAGAAGACGGACCACAGCACAATTTTGGGAAAGAGTAGCAGTCTTCAAAAATATTTATGGGATTTTTGCGCTGGATAATTCTAACCAGCTTGTCGTTGTGGAGCATGAGCTCAATTATTTTCGTGTCCCGTTTTGGTGGTGGACCCAGATGCGAAAAATCGAGTGACGTACGGTGCCAACTGCATCCCCACCACCAGATGTTGCTCTGGGGGTTATCTTCATTCCAAAGCTGCCCCATGTACGATGCCGAGTTTGGGAAATTCAGTAGACACTCATAACAATTCTCCGCTCACGACTTGTGGCACAGCCACAAATTCCGTTTTTGGTATGTTTCGATTTTTCGTGGAATGCAGTGGAGCTATTTGAGTAGTTAGGATTGCTACTAGCCTCTTTAAGAGCCCCAGGACAAAAAACTGGGACAACGGCATCGAAACTGAGCTTATCATTCCACAGTTTTCGGATCTATGATGGGTCTTTTTTGGATCCGGGTTTCAACTCTGTACGTGCTAAAATTCAGGAAAGCTCAGATAATACCCTTCCACTTGCAATCGGGACATTGCGTGACTGCTTTTCATGATGAGGGCAGCATGTTCAACAGACAGAATCAACAAACGACTAACTAACAGACGGTAAGTAACAGCACCGAGTGACCACCCTCTGCGTAGTTCTCGAGCCTACGCAACTCCTCATTGACCGCGGACTCGTGCGCTGGCCTCACATCACAAAACGCCACCGTAAAGTTAGGAACTTTACCTGCCAGGCCTGCCTCCCACCGCTCCGCGACCATATCGACGAGGACGGGGGCCTGCTCAGCCGTCGGCCGTATGAGCAGCGTCTGAAGTTGCGGCAGGAGCTCCCCGCACCCAATGCCTTCCCAGATTGGGGTGGGAAAGTGGTCCGTGGATACAGCAATAATGGCGAGCCAGGTGAGATCCGACAGATGCCGGAGTAGGCGCTCGACGTCGTCTGCGGGAATCGCAATGGCCATGATCAACTTCGCGAGCACAAATGCGGAGCGCGTCTGGAAGTCTGTCACGGCGGTGACGGTAAATTGAGAGCCCATGAGTGTTAAGAGATCGAGGTTCGGAGCGACGAGTCTCTCGATTAGTTCGTCGCCGCCGCCACTGAAGGCAGAAATGGAGAGGAAGACAAGACAATCAAGCTGGATGCGGGCTTGGGGAGGGGAGTCGCGTTCGTCACCAGACGAGGGCGAAGGCTTTATCGCAACCTCGAAACGCAGGAGCTTGGGGCACTGCGTCAAAACACCGCACCACTCGCCCACTGTCAAAGCCGTAAATTGGAAACTCATGATGGTTAGCTGCGACCAGGGCAGCGAGAATGAGGGTGCGAAGAAAGAGTCTCCGGCACCAACCTCCTCCTGTAGCGTCTGATCTACGACATTCTCCGAGCCGATCTCCAACTCCGCAAGTTTGAACTGCGCATTTGGGGTGAACGTTACCTCGCGCAGGAGAGGCGCCGATTCAAAAGCGACCGCAGTGCTGGGCCAGTGCCAGGGTGCGTGGCCAGATTCCGATGAGATCATGTCGCTCTGGAGCATCAACGGATGCAGAGCTACTGCTTCAAGACAAGGGAATGCGCCACGCGGGAGATCAAATAGTGGCAGCAGCGCCGGAAAGGGGAATACGAGGGCGGAGATTCGCAAGTGATGTGCGTGGGATATCACCATCGAGACAAAGGGCGCTACCAGGTCGGGATTCTCGCAAGTGGTGGCGACATAGACGCCTGTGCATGCTCCGGTTATGCTTAGAGGATATGTATCACCGGCGCGAGAAAGCCACTGCTGTGAAATATCCGTGATCCGCTGGACGTTATTCTGTTCCTCGGTGAATGTGACTGCTATGCTTGCCCAGAGCTCGGGGACGTGCAATGCGACTGCCCGCCACATGCTGCAGATCTGGGTGAGTACCAGGAGCGGCTGGTCCTTCTTGGGCGGAAGGGTAACAATGGTCGTGGTACAGTGCACGAATATCTCGGCCAGAAGTTCCGCGGGGAGTTTCTCGTGGGGGGCTACGTCGACCCAAAGCGAAGACAATTTCCGTCCGACGTTTTCACGCGGGGATCCCACGCTGACGAAAAGTGAAGACATCTTCCGTTCGAGGTGTTCGTGCGAGGACATCACACCCCAGTCGGGCGAGCCAAGGTCCTCGACAGGGCTGCTGTTTATCACCGTCTCCTCCTCGCTTCGCATCCATCCGGTCAGTAACCGAAGCATCTCGTCTTATCGCCATGTTAGTAGAGTTGAGGAGAATTTGACCATGAAACTCACCTAACGGACTAGCGAGTCAGGAAATACACCCAGAGCTGGCGGCGAAAATGCGGACGTTGAGGTCAAAACGAAGTCGGGTGTGCGCAACAGCGGCACACTGTTCTACTGATCACTTGTGGTTCCCGCGCGCGCTTAGTTCCGGTTGATTGTAATCCCGGTCCAGAATGCTGTGGAGCTGTGCCTGTGCTTGGTAGGCCCAGACGTCAGGACATTGGATTTTGGAAGCGATCCATTTCGTTTGCATTCGCTTCGAAGGAATGCTGGCCCATAGGGATCCCCATAGCGGTATGAACACCACTCTTGCGTGCAAAATACGTTCACCCATACGAACGGCGAGAGCTGCGGCGGAATCGACCCGTGCGATGGAGACAGAGGTGAGAAATGAATCAATTCGATAGCTTGAGCATATGTAACAACAGGTAACAAATGATGGAAAGTATTGGGAATTGGACAGTAATAAGTGGAGGTACACGTAATCCGAGCCTCGAAACCGCTGGTGCCCAGGGTGTCTCGGTGGAGGATATGGTGGGTGGTGGAGCCGACGCGATGATGCTCGACGCGCGCGCAGGGGCCCAGTATATCCCGCCGTCGCGCGCTGCACACCCGCAGCCGCATCTTCGACCCTAGTACGGTCGGGAAAGGTGGAAGGGGGTGGGACGGGGCCGCGCAAGAGATGACGAAGAGACAAGGGTCAAGTTGCGCATGTGGATGCTGGTGCGCGAAAGGGGTAGCAGCGGTCAAGCGGGTGGGAGCGAATGCGCTGAGGATAAGCGAGGCGAGCGGGACGCCGGGGATGGTGAGCGGTCGGCGCGCGTGCTGCGCATGCGGGTGGTGCTGCTTATGGTCATGCCACGAATGCGACAGGGTGGAGCCTGGGCGCAACGCAGCGGTCGTGAGGAAGGAGACATCGTAGTGAGGGGTGCGCATGGCGCGCGGCGCGACGGCACATCGAGCAGGGGGTGGGGCGGCGCTGACAGGAGTCGTGGCGCGCGGGGAGGCGGCGGGGGCAGATTTGGCAATCCAGAACAGTCGCTGCAGCTGCTGGGCACGTTGGTGGTGGTGCACCTGGTATTGGGGCCGCGCATGGGATGTGCGGTAGCCGATGGTCGTGGCACGCGGGGCGAAGCACGCGCGGCGGGGGATCGCAGCATGTGCTGGCGCTGCGGATGATGCTGCGCGTCGCACCAAGGAGGGCGGCAGCCCAGTGCCGAGCCTGTGCAGGCGGAATTCTGCAGACTCCAGAGAGGGGTCGCACTGCGCAGGTAGGCAAGGGAGGCGACGTGGGTTGGGTGCAGGGGAACGCTCGCCGCAGGCGCTGGATATGGCAGCGTTGATGCGCGTCGGGATCTGCGGCGCACGGCGGGCGTGGGCGGCGACCGGCAGGGATGGGCGGAAGAGAGTCCGGGCCGCGTCGGAGGCGGCGTCTACGGGCAGGAGCGCCAGCGTCCGGGGCACGGCGTCGTATCTGGGCATCTGGGGGCGAGGTCGTAGGCGCGGGGTGAGTGAAGTAAGGGGGTAGTGGCTTCTGTAGCGCTGAGCGCATCGCACTCGATGTCGTGCTGGTGCAGCAGGCCGGTGGGGGCGACCGGCAGTGCTGGTGGTCGCGGTGCATGTCGTACACGACGCTCCCGCGAGGCAGGAAAGAGCGACAGGCGCTACGGAAGGGTGCGAGTGCGCAAGACGGCTGGGGACGACGTCAGTATATACATCAAAAGAGGGAGGAGAAACGCACCGATATCCCACCCGCAAGCGTCAAATTCGAAGGTAAAGGAATGGCACATAGTCGCTATCTGTAAGCGCAGCATGAGTTCCAAGTCGCACCCGCGACGAGATACGGATTCGCATCTGCGCAGAACAGGTACGGCTAGGGTGCTCGAAGACTATCATTGGCCAGGATACCGCTGCACGACGTCGAAGTCACGTTGCGATGGGGACCGATAGGGACGGACGCATCGAGCGCGTTGGGGCTGGGAGGAGAGAAAAAAGCCGGTGAGATTGGTAGAGGGAATGGAGGACTGATAATAGGCGACATACTGTGGGTACGGCTGATGGTGACTGCCCATCTCCCTCGATCCTTTCAGCATCCAGGTGCATGCAAAGCGCATAACATACGCTTGCATGCAGAGAGAGACGCGGATGTCTGTAAAATATAGAGAAGATCGAGTGAGAATGAAGCAAAAAATCCATGGAAAAAGCAAATACACCTTAGATCGAGCCCGCTCATGCAAGTCGTGAGCTCCATACGATGCGCGCGCGCGATGGCATCATGCGGTGCGCTGGACACTCTGCGGTCGCCAGTCGTGTGGCACGTGGAAGTCGACACCGCGCGAGTCGTTTAGAGCATGGCGGCACATGGGAGCCGGGGGCAACGGGCAGAGGGGCTGGGAGGAGCTTCAACCAAAGGAGGGGCAGCATTCAATGTTGCGGTAGGCGAGGGAGCGAGTAGGGAGCGAGTTGAGGGAGACGACATACAGCAAGATTCATATTGGCCGAGACTTGGCTGGCGAAGAGGACGCATGGAAGAGGAGATGGTGAATTAAGAGGCACTGTGGTGGGCATTGAGGCGGGGGCCAGTGGCGAGGACGGTGCTGGGAGTGGAGGAGGCGAGTGATTACGCTGATCGCCGCTCCGCCGACAGACGGGGGCGCCACGCAGCGCCAAACAAACGCATCATCAACGTGTGTCCCGAAACTTGGCAAACATGACCATGTCAAAACAAAACAATGACAAAGTGGGAACAAAGGACCAAGTACCCATCAATAAGTTTCCCAAATTTCGGCATGTCGGATGTTCTATCTGAAACTTGGGATAAGTATAGGAATGAATTTCAGGGATGAGCTGATGCTGGAACTGAAAATCAGGGAAACACCTTTGGTGTTGGGTGACCTGAATTTTATTCCTATCATATATTCTTAGAATACAAAATGTCCGGTGTGCCGAATTTTGGCAATCGCTCGTGTGACTTACACAACACACAACTGCGCTTTACGTTGGGGGGCAGTCCGTGCTAAAAAAAAAAACTCGTAACCCGACCCTGCCTTCGGTGACGCTCTACCCCCAAAAATTAACCGCAAGCTGAATTCACGAGGGGGCACGACAAGAGAACTTACCCCGCTCCACAGGACACACGCTCACCGACTTAAAAATCACAACGTGATTGTGCCTTGGGCTCAAAAGCCGCCCGGGCTGGTGTTGATATCCCGATTCAATTCATTTCCCCCCGAAATGTGATGGGATCTATGATTTCTACGTCCGGAGAAGTCGAAACGCCGTGTGTCAATCGCCGACAAGCGCCCTCCCGTCCCGCCACGTCTAAGCGATTCCACAGCTTTTACGGCTCCCTCACTTAGAGCCCTCATCGAGCCATGGAGAAGCCCAGCGCGACTGTGGAAGCCCATTCAGACTCGGACACTGAAGAGGATTACACCATCACCTCGCTGCAGCTTGGAATATGGCAAATGTTCATACCCGTCAAAGCGACAGGGAAACTGGGACTTCGGCGTACCTTATTGGGACTTCACACTGGGTCCTCAGTTTGGTTGAGGAAATGGAGTGCTGCGAAATCCACCCTTCCCCTCATTCGGCGTTTTCTCCTGGAGATATACCGCTTGGATCCCGGCCTCAATTTACTGGTTTTTGCACTGGGACTTGCGTCCGCAGTAGAAGGAACACCAATGCTGTACGCTTCAAGTCGACTCCTCCGGACGGTATGGTGCCTGCGCTCTTCTGAATTCCGCCAACGTATTACACCAGGTGGAAACGGGACTTGCAACCGGCCGCCCGGATATGAATGCTATACTTCAGGCTGTGATTCTGAGGCTCGGCTGCACGGTGTTGACCTCGTCTATCCGCTGGGCACAGTGAGTAGTGGGGACTATATTCTTCGTAGATTAATGCGCGCGCGTTCAGAATGAGGGTCACACCTATACTTCAAAGTCGAGTTGAGGCCCACTTTGAAGAATATGTGTTCCGAGGTACGACAGACATACTCTTGCATAGCTTAATGAACCTGAACCCACCCCAGCCAAACTACGTCTCGATCTGCCTACCAGCACAGGTGAATAATCTATATATTCTCCAGCGACATTGGCGCTTCAAGTCCCCTCACAGATAAGAACAATGAAGTTGTCTTGTCACCCTATCTTCTGTGGTACCATTACCAATTTCTGACTGGTCTCTTCGGGCGAATATTCAATCTCGGAAGTCAACTTCTTTTCACGATGCAACAACCAAGAGGAGGAATCACACTCACCCTACTCTCACTCGTCAGCCCTATCCTGTCCACCCAGTTGAGAAGGATGCCTTGGAAATTAGGTAAGCATCCCATAGCCCGAACAACACTGTCCTCTTATATTTTTCGTAGGCTTCGTAGCATATGCCTCGAACCTCGACTACCTTCGCATCCGTGCACTGAATTGGCTCGGATCTGGGCAATATCGCGAAGATGTAATTTCCGGGAATCTAGGTGATTGGATATCGGCCGGTAAGCCTCCCTTGTCGCCCAAAATGATCAAATTTGAATAGTCCTGTGAGAATATAACAAGGCCAAGAATGCGCTAGGAACCACCACGGATCTTGACCCTCGGACGCAATACTTGTCTCGGAATACACCTGCCACAGAAGTATTGATGCAGTTAGGTGGGGATCTCCCAATGGTGCGCGTCGCAATATCTTGACGATCGGGAAAATTAAAATTCTGTAGTTCTACTGGGCAGCAAGCGTGCTTTCAAATCCAACAGGAATCAGCATAACCTCGTTTGCGATCTTGCAACAGCACGCTCAGGCGCTACGCACCACGCTTCTGGGACTGGTCTATGAGATCGCGGAGGTCTCAGACTGTGTTACTAATGTCCAGAACTTGTACAAGATAGAAGATGTTAGGAACAAGGTCTTAGATGGCGAAGAGGCGTATCCGAACTCTACATTGAGCACAGACAAGGGGATGTCTTTTGAACTCAAGTGCGTCATGTCTGAATGCCACGTGTTCCCGATACTCATGGATCATGGTCACAGAAACGTTTCTTTCTCGTACCCCGGCGGGAAATCCAAGGATAATGCTGTGAGGAATGTCACTCTGAAAATTCCTGCAGGCAATCTCGTGGTCATAGTCGGCGCGAATGGCAGCGGGAAATCCACTATTATCAAACTCTTGAATCGTCTGTACGACGTAGACTCCGGAGAGATCCTAGTCGACGGAATACCAATCAAGAACTATCGACTCTCCGATCTGCGCAAAGTTCAGGCGGTTCTCTCCCAGGACCTTAGACTATACCCGCTCAGTTTGGCAGAAAACATTGGGCTTGGGAATC
The DNA here is from genome assembly GCA_029204075.1 of Mycena capillaripes. Classification (NCBI taxonomy): domain Eukaryota; kingdom Fungi; phylum Basidiomycota; class Agaricomycetes; order Agaricales; family Mycenaceae; genus Mycena; species Mycena capillaripes. The sequence goes on along the minus strand of JARHKZ010000014.1, from coordinate 2,386,290 downwards.
CTGACCGTTTTGATAACATGGAGATGATTCTCGAGGCGGCAGAAGCTGGAGGGGCATCCGAAGTGATCGAGAAGCTCGAGAACGGCGTACAGACAACGTTGAATCCCGTTCAGACGGCTTGGAGTAACCAAACCGACAAGTACAAGAAACTCCAAACTATTCTAGAGAAATTGGAACAAGAGGCGAAGGTATCGGGTGGGCTCATGAACATTCCCGTATTCACAGTTGACTAACGAATACCTTGAAGGCGGCGAAAAGCAACGTCTCGTAGCGTGAGTGATTGACTCACCCCTTTGAGGTTCTATCTAGATAGGTTTCTCCAGAGCTCGGACCTTCATGCGTTATCTCAGCGGAAAAATCCGGTTCGCAGTCGCCGATGAGCCGAGTTCCGCGATGGATCCCAAAGCGGAACACCGACTCTTCCAGCGTCTCCGGGAATCTGGCGACGGCAAGACAATGATTTTTGTGACCCACCGCTTTGGCCACTTGACCAAGCACGCGGATCTCATAATGTGAGCACACAGTGTTATTTTTTTCCCTCGGTCGTCGGCTGAATTTTATTTAGATGCATGAGGGATGGTGAGGCGGTTGAGACTGGAACTCACAAGGAGCTCCTTGCGCGCGGCGGCGAGTATGCCGAGCTGTATAACGTCCAAGCGCAGGCATTTTCAGATGGAGCCTTGTGATGGTTTTCAGGCAGAAATAAATAGACTACCCCTTTAGATTTCGAGACTTCGGATGCTCCCGAGCATGAAGATGCGCGCGGAAACCTCCTCCAACGATCATCCTATGCTATAGAGACTTCTCATTTTCCTTATCCTGTTCATCCGGGGGCGACGTCCCGAGTAGGGTCCGCTGACATTTGATGTTATCTGTCAGTTTCTGACAATTTAATTATCAATTAGGTCATGACAATTAATTATTTTCTTGAGTTCGCCAAATTGGCTCTAACAATTCCAACCTGATAATTCTCCAACTTTGATCAATATAGGCAACTCCTCTTACCTTCAGTTGAACTTGACCTTCTCTCTGACATCGACGTAGAAGGACCCGTTGCAGCCGAAAATCCGAGTCTAGATTCTCTACAGATCTCAACAACCATAACGGCCAGAAGTCTCTCGGTTGGATGTTTCACATTCTGTAAATCTCCTGGGCTCGCAAATTGGCAAACGTGCGAGGTGGTCGGAATGCTGATGCCAGAAGGGTGGGGTTTGGTTCGTAAATTATGTGGGTGTTTGAACCCTTTTCAAACTCGGCCATCTCGGCTCGATTGATCAAGTCAATATTGCTCGATCCCCAACATCGGCGTCTCGTGCCAGTGCTCTGCCGTTTCATCCGGGTCACCTTATCCACGCGGCCCGGCGTTGGACAATCGAGTTCAACTCATGACATGATAAACCACGTCCATTCACTCACGGGTGTTTGTTAGGCCGAGGCGGAGCGTATTGCGCCGAGGCTCCTACAAACCCGACACCGCAACACACTTTGCGGTTCCGACACACAGCAGAAAATGCGACACACCATGTGGATATTCCACAAAGTCCGACACTCTCTCTGAATTTTTCGTATTTACTTCTAATTACTTCCAGCTCGCGGATCGCAATCCTGGTGGTGATGAGATCACTCTGCACTCATACACCCTGCAACAAGTGGAGAGTTTGCCCGGTTCTATTTTATCACTGGTACGTAAACTGAAACGAGTATGGCCAAATTTTATATTTGATAGTGACAAAACTAGGTATGACACCGAGTATACTACTCATTATTTATCGGCGTGGGCCGTCGTAATCGCGACCCACCAAATGCGCCGCCTCACGCCGCTCGTCTCGGAACCTGCGCCGCCAAGAATTTACCTCCAGGCCACTCGAATCGCCGTGCGGTACGTTCCCTTTGGCGCGCCCCTAGTGGCAGCACTCCGCCCTCTACTCAGTGTCTTGCACTAACTTACCCTGCGCGCCTCTGCCGCGACTCCCTAAAATACTTGGAAATAACGATGGGAAGGCCACGAAAACTGCGCTGAATACCCGTTTGCACAGCGCGTCCGTGTCTGTTGTTGCAAGCCGATGGGTGTTGCCTGACTGAGGGGACGCTCTTGCCTCAGGAGCCGAAGCCGAAGCACCTGAAACATGCGAGGAGAAAGACGTGAAAATGAAGGGATGGGCACCCACCGGCACCCGAAATGACCTCAAGCACGAACTCAATCTGCTACAGTATCGGCCAGAGTCCTGCGCGTCGGGGATGATGGTGGGGAGAGAGAAGAGGATTTGTCACATCGTGACAGATCGGTTCAATCAATCCAGAATTGGATGTGTTGGATTTACTGAAAGCCAACACAATTGTGTTGGTTTTGTTCAATGCCGACACAAATGTGTCGGCTTTTGTGAAAACTCCGGTTCTGTGTCGGATTTCATGCCGTGTGTCGGATTTAATAGTGTCGGATTTAATAAGTGTGTCGCGGTGTCGGGCTTCCTATATCCTCTATTACGCCTCCGCGCCCTTGGAAGTTCTAAACATGGCGATGAGATGAAACGCGATCGGAGACAAGCGCACTGCATCCCCACGTTTATAGAGAACGCAATATATGCTGTTGCGGAATGTCTTAATCTTTTGGAACAGGATCAGCGCATTTCTGTGTCGTTCAATATTCCAATATACACCGGTAAGTACCACCGAACCTACCTTGGAGTATCGATACGACGGCTTACGTGGGAGAGTGGGACATATCTGCCTCCATATTGCTGAGATATTGAGCTGTTGTTAGCACCATTGTCATCGGACATAGCAGTTACCGCTATGGGGAGCCATCGACCAGTGAGCTATTTGTAGCTCCATAGATAACCTACCGATCATTCATACATTTGCCCCTCGGTGACGGCGCAGTCAAGATTGATGTGACTTCTCTCTTATAAAGAGACATAGCAACATCATGTGCTGGTACCCCGCTCGGTATTCCTCTGACCATGAACTACACAGTCGAAACCACCATCTTCTCCAGTTACTGGGCCGAAGCGGTATTCGGGCTCTGGGCAATATGTGTATGTGACCCCCTACTTCCACCATAATCAAAGAGTTGACGGTCCCGGCTCCCACTAGGTAGAGATCTTACTTTACGGTGAGCTGCCTGAGGCGAGCAACTGCCCACGCCTTCATATTCTCTTGCAGGAATTCTGCTCGTTCTCCTGTTTATTGCAGCTCGTTCTTTGCATCGTTGGACGGGAGCGGGATGCAGAATTTTCAGGGTGGCTATTTTTGTGATGGCTATTCTCGCGACGGTCCAGCTCGTGATTCACGTTTGGATTACGGTTTTGGGACTTCAAGTGCTCCACTCGATCATTGAAGGGCTCAAGCCAGATGGTGGGAAGTTGTTTCAAGGACTGTATACCGCCAGCGACTTTCTTCTGGTCACAAATAAGTAAGCGCCCACCCTTCCTTGACTCTCGTGATGTTAAATATCCACAGTATCGTCACCGACGGGCTTTTTGTAAGGCACCAAAAAATACTGGAAGGTCAAGGGGTTCATTTTGACCCAGATATATCGCTGCTTCAGGTTGTGGGGATGCAAGATCTGGGTGGTCATTTTCCCGTTGCTTATGTTGCTTGCGACTACAAGTATGCGTTTCCAAGATTGCCTGACCAAAATTCATGATGTTGCGCAGTAGTGGGCTATGTCTTGGCTTATGTGGATGGAGGTCTGCTTTCCCCTTACTTCGACACCCGCATCTCGTGTGCGATGGCTCTGCTTACCAACATCGTGCTCATGGGATTGTCTGGTGTGTTCTACCGTTTTTTTTTCAAGTCTTCTAATTCATCCAATTTCCACCAGCCGGTCGGATATGGTGGGTTCGGGGTGATGCTTGTGTCATCGTCAAGCCAGCACATGTGCGCAGGTATGACGCTGCCATTGCTATCATGTACGTGATCGTTACCCCCAGTTTTACTTGCCTGAACACGCAAATGCGCAACGAGATTGGAGTCCGGTCTCATCTATTGTCTCAGTATCCTGCTGTATCTTATCTCGTTTTCGGTTCTTAAACCATACTCGGTGCGTACTATCTTTCATTCCTCCGATTGTCTCGTGGCTCAATCCTCATAGACGGTTACCTCCATTTTCGAAGGATCTATCCCACAGATGATGGTGCTTTTCAAATCCTCCGAAATAATTGAAATTGAATATTGGAAGGGATATAGAATATCGCGCCGACTCTGATGATCGTGCGGGTTTGGTATGGTCGCAGTGTCGGGCCTCTACCGGTGGCCGGGGGTCCACGTGTCCCACGCCGACAGCAACCCGCGACTCATGTCGATGTCGCAACATCCGCCGCTCCTTCTTTTGTTATTAATGTCGGCGTTGGGAATGACAGGACAGGTTAGCCGGAAAGTCGAGGTGTGGCAGCGGTGAGTTATATGGTCATGTTTCCCCCTTGCCGTGGTTGATACATACATAGCTACAATCTCGAATTGCATTCGCTCGATTCTTACAAGTTTGCACGGTTCGGATAACTCTGTGGTTCGGATCTTCCAGTAGTCGCGTTTGTGAGACTCAAACTCACACCAAAACTCGCACATTATCATCTGCCTTACTAATCTGCCGCGCCGTTTCGCCAGGCGAATCGTGGAGCTATGTCTCCCCCAAAAAAATATTCGAATTTTGGCGAATTTAAGCAATTGGAGCGGGAGAGGGGAATAATATAGATTAGGTCCTGGTAGTGCTGGAGTAAGTCCCTGCTAGCCTTTACGCCATCGATTTGTAGTCGCGCCAATTCGGTGTTGTGTTGCTCACGCTCATTGGAGAGAGTATGGCACACATACTGTCCAAAAAATATTTCCATGTTTACACCCAGGATCCAAGTACAACTTAGCCAATTGGCCTCCAAAGGTGGGACAACTCCCTCTGGTTACAACTTTGATTTGGTGTCAAGTTGGATTAAAGCAACTTCCGTTGGGACAACTTTTGCAAATGTAATTTCAGCAAGTGACAACCTAGTAAAGTTGCAACTCCAAAGAGTCACCACTTTGAAGCTTGTGTCCCCTTGGGACACACATGTTTGATTCAACAGAAATACAACTTTGGATGGCAGGACTTCAACTGGCATCTTGTCTGGCAGCAGGTTCTGACTTATATATCACTGGCAGTGGCTCAGAATCCATTGAATGTCTGGTTTATTGCAGAACCAAACCAGACTTATCAACAGTACAATTAGATATCTTAGACCTCCATTTCCTTCCATTGAAATGAGATCACAATATTAGGTTTGGCCTGACATATTGCTCCACCTTACTTTATGTCAAGGATGACTAGCTGGAACACAAAGAAAAGGTGCAAGATGAGAGTGAATCACAAGGTTTTGAATTGTTTGTCCAAAGCCAAAAAGTAATTGTTTGCAATGGAAACCGCTCTACAATAAGCACCAACTCCCCACTTCCTGTCGTCCGCAAAGTAATCAAAACTCCCCCAGTTGCTGCCTTCATCTCCTCGATTTTGCCATCAGAATTTCAAAAAATTTCAGCCTCTTGCTGAGCTGCTGCATCTGGGAATTCAGTGGAATCAGATACTTCTGGGTTATTAGCGAGCTCATCAGATGGGGGAATCAATGGATTCCCATGGGTTTTTTTTTTTTTGGACAGCCACTGATGCATTACATGACACAGTATTAGGTTTTGGATGTCAGATGGGAACAACATAGAGTAGACCCGAGAAGAAACAAAGTATAATGGAATGTAATCCAGTCTCACGCAGATGGTGGGGCAAAGAAACAATTCCTGGGCGTGTCAGGAACCATTTACCTTGTTTACTCACTACTTTAGTTCCTCTTTGGGTATGAGTCACATGTCTGTAGATCACCTAATATCATAGATTTTTAACCAAAAACCAACTATCTACATAGCCTTTCAGCCCTATTGAGGTGCTCCAAGAACTGAGGAAGGCACAGGTGACACCAGACTGCTGGTTATTAACACAATTTATGGCGCACATGTGGCTGTGCCCTCCCGCCCTGCCCGAAATACCGTATCATTTCGTTCAAATCGACAGGGGGTGTGACGCGTGACCCTTTCAACCAATTCGACATTTCGACAACCACCGAAATTTTGCGTGACACCACGGAAATTTTCGACTTTTGGTACGGAAATTTTCGAAAATCTGGCCTTTTTCACATGCTCCAGACAGTTTTGGGCCCTTGGTCACGCTTGGGAGGTTCGACAAACGGCCGCGTGACGCGTGACCCCGAACCAAATTCGACATCGACAGGGGGGTGCGTGACGCGTGACTGTCGATCTGAACGAAATGGTACGGTAGTACCTGACACCAGCCGATGTTCCCCTTTAGTTAGCAAGCTAATATCCTCAGGAACTTGAATAATGGCTTACCTTCCCATTTTCAGGGCCTCGAAGCACCCAGCCGTGGCACCGACGCACTTGCAAAAGTCACATGAGCAGCACATTCATCAGGAAAAACAGTTGGACTTGTCTACCGAAATATGCACGCTCCGTAGCCCTGGTAGCACTCGATTGATGTGGTAGCTCGGTAGACAAGTCCCTACCAGGACAACGGAGCGCTCGGTAGATTGGTAGCAAACCATTTTTTCCTGATGTTGTTTGAGTCCGCTGTTAGGTATTGTCCCTTCATCTTCCCCCTCATTCCCTGCTCGCCTTGTTCACGCCTCTGGGCTGCCTTCCAGCCAATGTTTCCGCACCATCTCTTGCAGTCACGTCCCGAAATCTACTGTGCCAAACCTGGGGCCTTTTTACTGGATTTCTGACCTGCTACAGCTGTTTTTAGTCCCTGGGCATCCTCACACTCACGCTGCTTCCCTGCATCTGCCACGCCCCAGCAGACCCTACCTACCTCTCGGGGGGATGCTAGGACATTGTCTCCCGCCATTTTCGGCCCCCTACACCCGCTCACCACGCTGGCGCTCCCGTCCCTTCCCACCCCTTGGTTCCTGCCGGTTCCCACCGCTTCCCGCCTCTGCCACGCCCCGGCGCGCCCTGCCTACCTCTTGGGGAGGATGCTAGGGCATCGTCTCCCACCGTTTTTGGCCCTGTACACCCGCCCACCACGCCGGCACTCCCACCGCTTCTTGTCCTTCGGTTCCCGCCACTTCCCGCCTCCGCCATGCCCCGCTGCACCCTGCCTACCTCTCGGGGGATGCTAGGGCATCATCTCCCGCCATTCTCAGCCCCTTATATCTGCCGACCACGCCGGCGTTCCCGCTGCTTCCCGCCCTTCGTTACCACCGCTTCCCTACTTCCACCACCCCTCGGTGCACCCTGCCTACCTCTCAGGGGGATGTCACGGCATCATCTCCCGCTGTTTTTGGCCCCATATATCCCCCCACCGCACCGGCATTCCCGCCCTTCGTTCCCGCCACTTCACGTCGCTTCCCTGCCTCCACCACCCCCCGGCCCACCCTACCTACCTCTCTGGGGGATACTAGGGCATCGCCCCCTGTTATTAAGCTCTCTTTAGATCCCTTCTTCACTCTGGAATCACCCCCCCACCTCCTAACAATGCCTCGTAGCAAACAAATTTGTAGTCGTACTTGAGACAATACATTTCCTAACCCTCCAACCAAAGTCTTCTCCGAGAAAAGAACAAGTGCTCCACTTTTGTGTCACCAATCACAACTGATCACAAGTCCATTTGATGTCTCATCTCCACCAAGGAAAGTAGCCATAATGCATTACAGAGGGCCGTTATCGCAGACCACAATGCATTAATGTGGGAGGTTGGCCGTATGGCCAATTATACCCGTAATGTAATGCGGCCGTAGTCAAGCCTTGTAGGAGAAGATAAAAGGAAAGGCAGCCTCGGGGATTGAACCAAAAGCCTCAGGGTTACCTAAGCATACAGGATAGGAAACATCATAGCCAACTAGACTAAGAATAAGATACAAAATTATAATTTGATGGGACTATACCTGGGCACAACTAGTATACAATAAGGCTGCCTTTCACCTATTATGGCCCGCATAGGGCCATATGGTTAATGTTAGAGGTTAGTGGTTAGTCAGGTTAGGGGTTAGGGGTTAGTGGTTAGGTGTTAGGGTTCCCAGGGATATTATTTGCTTGGTAGGTTAGGGGTTAGGATTGGTTAGGGTTGGCTAGTGTTAGGTTGGTTAGGGTTTAGAATACCATCAAAATACATAATAAGCATGTGAAAACAATTTCGAAGACCTAGGGCAGCTTGCCTGCCCTAGGTGTGGGTATAAGCAGTCCCAGGTAGGGTAAGGCTAGCCTTACCCTAGCTGGGAAACAATTTTGACTTATATATCCAGTTTGGTGAAGTGGTTGAGTGCACTGTTCTATCTTGATTATGTAATTGATTCCCTCCGGGTGTGGGTTCAATTCTCATTTTGGCCACTTTTATTTTAACCCTGCCATATAGGTGACTACGGCCACATTGCATTGCAGGTATAATTGGCCGGACGGCCAGACTCCCACTACATTGCATTACAGCTCTCGATAACGGCCAACCACATTGCATTACAGGTACAGTCTCTACATTCATCTCACGTCGCACGATTCTCCCACAATGAAATCGGTAAGTCCACGTAGATGTATTATTGTGAGATATACAAGTACCAATGAAGGCGGCCAGGAACAAGCGATGTGGCTGAGCATGCATCAGAACAAGGGCAAACAAAACAAAGGCAGGCGGACGACAAAGAACAAGAAAGCGCCGTTGAGGCGTGCAGTATTGAATGAGAAGGGCGAAAGCGTCGGGGCTGAGCAAGCCTGAGGTCTCCCCCCCAAAAAAATGCTGGTTGAGCAGACAAAGGCACAGCTAAGTCTACGCATGGTCCCAACAAAGGTGGTGCACAAATGCAGTCGGAGCCCGACAAAGGCGATGTGCGGGGGAGCTTCTGCATTGACACAGATGGCATGCAAGTGAGGTCCGGTGCCAACAAAGGCAATGTGCAGGCAAGGTCTGGTGTCGGCAAAGGCGACACACGAATGGGATCCAGTGCCGACAAAGACACTGTGGAATGACAAACCATGTGAGGTGTAGGATGGGAGTGTGACGAGCCACTCAGCTAGATAGGATAGGTGCGGGGCAGGACACTGCATAATGCCTGCAGTGCGCACAGGCAGGTCCTTGTGTGGTTCTGGCATATCACATGAGCACAACTCGGCTGCAACCCCATTGTGCCGTCGCCAGGCAGCATCTGTGGCCGAGTCGCGGCCCGCGTAAACAAACCTTTTGCCAGTAGTGTTGCCGTGGTTGGGTTCAGAACCGATCCCGAACCTGAACCGAACCCGAACCGAACCTGAATTCAGGTTCGGGGGCATCCGCGAACCTGAACCGAACCCCAGGTGCGGTTCGAGGTTCGGAGATTTTGGATTTTTGCGAACAGGTTCGAACCGGTGCGAACCGGTGCGAACCTGAAATATTGACTGGTTTTTAGTGCTATATAATGTCGACTTGGGAAAGTGGTTAGAGGGTGGGTTTCCCACTTGTTCCGCATTTTCAGCGTTTGTGTTCGAACCCCCGACTGGTTTATCATTTTGCACATCGGGCATCTGTTAAGTTGCCTATGTGCCCTTTTTTGTCCCCGAAGGACACGGCAAGGGTGCATAGGCTATTAAACAAGTCGCCAGGCGCCCCGCGTTTACGGCGGGATCAGTGACCCTTTTCTTCTGCGGTCACTTCTCTCGCATTGAAGTCTTTCGTCTTCCGGCTCTCGTGCTCCCTTGTCTGGCCTCCCCTGTCATCTTCTTCTCATCTTGTCTGCGTAATTCGGATAGGAATTACCCTTGACTATTCTTTAACGTGCTTTCCACTATTCCCAAACGTGCCTTACACATACAATAACTAATTGGATTCCCGGTAATATTTAATACATTACTGACATAGATATGACAAAGGCCTTTGTTAAATGCCATGCCCACATGCCGACTGAATGCGTTGGAAGCATTCAGCTTTTGCATGTGGCGTCCTTTGCCCCCAGTGCAAGCAAATCACTAGAGGTGGCAAACCTTTTCTCCAGAGAAATGCTTGAAACATATCGATGCAGAGAGGCAGGCGTCGCCGATTCAAAACGGGACGCAACCGGGGAAGGTGGTGGGCGGAGCCGAATTCGGCCGACTCAAGATATATCACGTGTGATCCGCGTGGCGTCGCGCATAGGGGACAAATACAACCAAGCAAACGATCTTTTAGACGCGATCCTTGATAATATTGTGTCCGATCTACTGAAGCTAAACAAGATGAGTTCAAACTCGCCACGGGGAGGCTGCCTCTTGTATCAACAGAAATTCAACTAGGTACTGGACGCTAAGAAGCACGGTTACTCCCGCAACCAGAAATCTGCTTCCTGCATCAACAGAAATACTACTAGGTACTGGACGCGAGGAGGCACATATTAACTAGCCACTGGAAATCTGTCTCTGCATCAACAGAAATGCTGCTAGCGTACTGGACGCGAGGAGGCACAGCTACAATGGCAACTTCGCATCAACAGAAATACTGCCAGCGTACTGGGCGCGAGGAGGTGCGACTACACTACATGGAGCTATGAATACAAACGAGGCACTGTACAATCAGAGGTGCAATCAAGTAGTCTAACGGTCACCATCAAGAAGTCCACCCGCTTCACGCCTTCGGTTTTTTTCTGGGGGCAGCCACCCCACCTGTGGCGCTGATATATGACCGCATTTGGACCGGCGTCCATCGGCCAACAACCCGTTGAGGAAATTGGCTGCATTTCGTTCGCATCGACGGCACCTAGGCGAACGTCGAAACAGGGAATGAGCAATAGTCTGTGCAACGCGGGAGCGAGAGGCTCAAGCGATCTGTAGGAATGCGATAAAAGTGCAGGCTCACAATCTCATCGCCCTGGTGCCGATTCCTCTCCTTCAATACTATGTTTCCCTGCATCACTCCACCATTTCTAGCCACCGCCCCGGCCTCTCCCCGGCGACGTTCCTCGAGCCCGCCCTGTATCCGCGGCTCTCCCTCTCTTTTGTCGCACCACACCTGCCCTGGACGATCCCCGTCCCGGAATAAAGTCGCCGATATGTATCTGTGGGCGACGTCCTCTCCGCCATCTACCGCACGCTGCGCGTGTATGCAACGCCGGCAGAGTTCAACGCGCTAGGGACCGAAAAACTCACGCGGCGCGCGTCTACAGCGTACATGCGACGGTGCGAGCGGCTGCGCGGGCACAGTGGGTCAAAACCTTAAGCCTGCTGGATAAGACTGCTGTGAAGTGGCCCAAGTCACGGGCCAGAGTGGAGAAGATAACCAAAATTAACACAAAGTTTTACGGGGAGATGGCTCACCGGGTTGAATTTCACGAATGTACAATCGCACAAGTGCGTTGAGCCGATGAGAAAGATTTTGGAGGTGATAATCGCCATGGTCTGGTGGAGACCGTGCGGACTATAACTAATATTGCAAGTGTCTGGGCCTGATTTGAACGGAGCATTTTAAATAATTGATGGGAATATATGCCTCGCTATTGGTTGAATGCACGGCTCCAGCGAACGCACCCCAGCCTCACGCATCCTGAAAAAACGGCAGAGCTGTGAAGGGTTGTTGAATGTGAACGCTTATGTGGTCTACTCGACAACACCGGCTTCGTTAATCACGATTTCTGGCGGAGAGCTCGATGGTTCTAGGAACGTCCATACCCTCGCCGAAGACGACGTGCGTGCCGGAAAATCGAGTTAGGGGCGGCGGCAGCACTCCTTCACGAGGAACAGCATGAATTATTGGCTAAAAATTGGGCGTTATGGGCCACTCTCCTTACAGGAGAAATATGGGTCGATTCCTGACAGCGCATTTTTAGGAATTTTACAAGCCTAGATACCGAAAACGCGATAAGAGATGCTCGGAACTTTTTTCGTCGACATATACATGTACATGTACATGTGTTGTCTAGCAAGAAAACGGAAATCCACAAGGGTCCTGGCAAATAGGGCCGATTTGAATCAAGCCCGCACAGCAGAAGCAGCCGTCGCTACAGTCCTCGTTGTTTGTGAAAAGCCCGTTGCAATGTCTCAATCGGTCAGAAATACAGCTGTTCGATTGTAAGTGTTGGTGGTGTGGTAGCGAAAGTAAAATTACACGAATAGTCTTGGGTTGTAACAGGCGCCTGCACAGTTCAGGTCTCCGAAGGGACAAAGAAAGTCTCCGTCACAGCTGCAGTCCGTCAGCTGAGAGCAAGTGCAGAAAATTTGATACATGCCTGTAAAGATTCGGAGGGTAGCAGGCATCCCCGCATGCGAGATATTCCGTTCCGTTGACGATTGGACAGAGTAGAGTCCCGTTAAAACAGGTATACTATCCGCCAAATCAGTTTCTCCATCTAGGAAAATTATGTAGATGAGAAAATGCCTGAGTGGGGTCGTAGCCTGCGCTGCCACAGCTTGAAAGGGTCTGCGCAACGACCACCGCAATAAGCGCGCTGAAGGGGATAAAGATTCGGTGCGCCATGTTGTACGGAATCTGTTCTGTACGTGGCCTTTTTATATATGCGAGCGGGACTTCGTGAGAAAGCGAAATGTCTCTGTTAAGGCCCCGGGCTGATGAATCTTGAAGCTTGAAGGCTTGACCGACGGTGACAAGTGGTGTCATGATCCTGATTTCATACTTGGCCTCTGTCCTGTGGTGAATCCATTTTCTCGTCAGAGCAAACCGAGAGCAGAAGAGCACCACTGGATTGGACAGGCTGAGTTGGTCGCTCAGTTCGCGAAACAAAAGGCTGAGTGCTATTCGACGATATCTGGACTTTGCCTATTTGGTCGGGTTTAGAAAGAACGTGGCAAATAAATGGACGCTGCAAACGCCGCCCTGCCATCCCGTATTGCAGTCGGAGTTTGGTCGGTGGTAAGATGTAGAACGTTTCGCAGACGTGCGTTCCTATTCATGTCATTCGTCATACAAACTGGGAGCGAACGGAATAATGCAGAGAGCTTGTTCTTATCGTCCGCCCGGATATGCTTGTTTTCAACCTGATGGGCATCAGCGTCGGCGCAAGAATACGAGGGAAGGGAAAACGCAGCGGCATCGGTAAATACATCATGAGGCCGGTGGACTAGCCCGGGTGGGCAGCCGTGGGCTGGTCAGGTCGTACGGGGGTCGCAGGCGTACGATAGCGGTGGCTGTCTACGACAAGCCGTGATATGTACGTACGGACGGTGCTGCCAAGCACGACCACGCCTGTCTCGGGTACCGGTGGCCTACAGCCACTGGTACACCGGCGACGTCCACGGAGACAACGGTGGTTATGCCCGTGACACGCGCTGGAAGGTCGGCGAGTTGCGCATGATGGGAGAAGATGATTATGGGGAATATGTGCACGAGCGCGCTGGCCTTGGAGAACACAACGAGACCGACAGAGGAGTTTGCGAGCCCGGCGGATGTCGCGCTCTCTCTGGCACTGCGCCATACTTGCGCCGCTTGCTCTGTGATCCATGGGCGTGAGGGTGTTGACCTGGACCATCCCCTCGGCTTTTTCCGCCGGCGGGCCCCCGTTGTAGGTTTTCATGAAGGCCATGAGGTCCGTGGGCTCGACACCGATGAGTACGAAATGTTTGCGATATCGGGCAGAAAACCCCACCAAGCGGTCCCACTTGCAGACGTACCACATCGCAAAGCTAAGATAACAGGAGCAATCAGTGAAAGAGCGACCATTTGGTGAGGTGTCGAGAAGAGAATGAATGTAGGGAAACGCAAGCCCAGACAGCCAATCTATAGCCATAGCGCACGGGAGTGTCGACGGAAGAAGCCCTGTCCATCGGACGTACACTTGAAGGGCTAACTATCGATCTGCAGCGCATACCATAAGTTAAAGACAGTACGAAATGTTTACGATGTGGGAAAGAACACCCCACCAAGCGGTCCCACTGGTAAACGTACCACATCGCATCTTGTCGACGGAAGAAGCCCTGTCCATCGGACGTACACTTGAGCGGCTAATTATCGATCTGCAGCGTATGCCATAAGTTTAAGACAGTACGAATGTTTACGATGTTGGAGTCAACACCCCACCAAGTGGTCCCACTGGTAAACGTAACACATCGCAAAGCAAAAAAAAGACAGGAACAATGAGTGAAAGAGCGACCTTTTGTGAGGCGTCCAAGAGAGAAGAATGTACAGAAACGCAAGCCCAGACAGCCAATTTATAGCGATAGCGCCCGTCAGTCGGCTTCTCGTCGGCGGAAGAAGCCCTGTCTATCGGATGTACAGTTGAGCGGCTAACTATCGATCTGTAGCGCATAGCGTAAGTTTATAAAATTTTAACGATGTTGGGAAGCGTAGGCATCTATTCTATTTTTCGAACAGTCAGTGGCTTGCAACTGTCCATTTCATAGCGCTGCGTGTATATACCGCATGAATCAACAGTCGCGAGGCATGGCAGCGATGCCTTAGGCCCGCTCCTGCATGATAGCTTGGACCGAGGCGAAGACGCACGTAGGCACCAGAGGATCTGGGCGAAATGAAGAGTCTGTCGGTATAGCTGAATCGACTGTGCATCAGTTCTTCATTTGCGCCCTATCCAGATATCCTAAAGCTGTTGCGCTGGATACCTATCGTGCGACCGCGCCGCCGTTGAGAATCACCGATCGATGTTGGAGGGGATTCTAGATCAGCGACTACGTACAGAAGTAATTGTGGCGGAGAGCCAACAGTAACAACGTCGGGGAATTTGTAGGGCATACCTCAGGTTCTGCAAACGTCGATCAGTAGAATATAATGAGGGTCTTGTGGGCGTGGGCCGACGTCCGTCCCACCATATCTGCCGTAGGCAAAGTTCAGTAACGCCGAACGAAGCGAAGCTACATGAGAATTCCGGAGTCGCCTGAGCTCCGCATGGACGAATGCCCGAATGAATGCCCCATATCCCATGACAATAGTCTTGGTCGCTCGTAGCTGAGAGTTCCAGAGCTTCAAACTCAAAAACGAACACATGGGACATGGGGAGCGTCGTGAGTTTGAAATCTAGCGAGATACATTCGGTCTTGCCAAGTGTGTAGCAGTAGGAAATCGCAATCGTGTGTATGTGGTGCGAAGCCGTAATCGTGGACAACGTCTCGAGCATCATTGGCAACATGGACTGATACAGTGACATGCGAAGAAGCGAGAGGCTTGGGAACGAAGAAAGCTGGGTCGGTTGTTTAGCTGGTCCGGAAATTCGGTCAGGGAAGTGGGCATACACATATGTCAGAGGATCATACCTCGCTCCAAGCATCGAGAATCTCAACAGTTTGGGTAGGAAAACTTCCCCAAATGAATCTCAGTCATTATGAATGGAATCTTGAGATGGAAGAGGTTGAAAGGTAATAGAACACTGCAACGTCTGAGCTCGAGATGCCGAATCGCGCGGGAGTAGCCCTCCAAGATCTGCCCGAACATGGGCAAGTCGTCGATGATGATGTTTAATTCGAGCTCACGGACAATTTGACAGCGGAAAAACGGCTGGAGCGCCATCACATGCGGTGCGCCCGCGGAAATGAATACTCTACCTAGGTGTGTGAGCGGTAACGTGAAGATCTGCGCGAAGAAGATCTTCGTGGCTTCGGTGGCAGAGGGTTGAAGAGCTAGTTCGTGGACATGTAGGAGGTGCGGGGAAGTGTGCAGTGTATAATGGAAACACAGCCATCATAGGGGTTGCGCACGACATGTACAAGGACGCGTGACCACTGCCACTCGTGCTCGGTTATGATCTGGACTCGAAGCAGGTGCGTACCACGCGCCAGCCGACCAAAGGGAGGAATAGAGGATAAAATGCAAGACGGCGCCGCGAGTGATGCTTCCCCTGGGTTTCGCGAAGACGGAGAAGGTGGGGTCGGTAGCAGGGGAGAGGGGGAGAAGGAATGTATTTCAAATTCGTGTGCGCGAGAGTGAAGCCATCGCGGAGGGGTTTCCCGAAGGTAGTGACTTGGGGTGAAGCCGCGCCGATGTGCGCCGTTCTTTCTCCTGTAGGGGAATTGACCCAGCGGTGTGAAACTCAGCTACGCACTCTGGGCCACCGCGCGCACGACGCACCAATATTTCAGTACCTAGATCTAGTATGCGAATCAGTATGAGGTTAACGTGGAGGGGGATGTGAGTGGTACGTACCGTATGTAGCCTTCTCCGCGTCTCGCTCCGTATTCTGACCGTGATCTCCACATTCGCGTCCATATCCAAACATCCGCCCATCGAAGGTGAAATCCGCGCCTCCGTACGACAAGTCCTCTGGGACGAGGAGGTCGCATGTAGGCAATATTTGCCGGGACGAGTGACGGAAGGCGCGCGCGTGGGCACGGACTGGCGATACGAGGGGAGACCGAATGGCGCGGCAGAAGGAAGACGTGATTCATGCGCCGTGGACGCGGAAAGGGGACCTCGATGCGTGCGCAGGAGGAATCTGGTACTACATGACATGCCGGAGGCGAAAAACGGGTGACGAGAGAGCTGCTAGGGTAACGCTCAGAAAGGAATGGATGTGGGGGGCGGACGCAGAGGCGGCGGGCCAGTGGTAGGTGCGGAGCTGACCGCACGTCAAGGCTTCCTCTGGGGCAAGGAGCACCAGGTCGTCCCGAGGGTGTGTGAGCGCGCACTGCCCAACCCAACAATTCCAGGTTCCCAATACGTAAGAATGACGAACGGGACGCTTCGCACAAGCATGGGTTAGGGTAGTATGTGTCAAGCAGAGAATGGTGACAGTGTTGGGGTGGGATGTCAGGAGGAGTGGAGAGAGATGAAAGAGAGCGGCGCACATTGCATAATTTCCAGAAAATGAGCTTGCATACTCCGTGCGAAGATTGTACCGTGCGCCGGCAGCTTGCTCTGAGAACGAGTGGGTGCTGAGGCGCGCTGTAGGTTTGAGGAACGCAGAAATACGTAGGTCAATATATATCTTCGGCTGCCGCATGAAGCAGATGGAGTGGTACTGACCTGGTCGGGATCAATGCTGCCATTAACACACGAGGGTCGCCGTCGAACAACTGCAAGAACAAGATCATGGTCGTAAGTTGATTGGCGTGTGTTTGTTTGGTCTGCAGCACAGCTTTCTTCCTCTTCCAGAACCGCCACCTTCAAACGACTCTCGAGTCGACCATGCGCTCAGAGGTCGCTCAAACGCCGTACTGCCTTCAAACCGTTCATTAGGGACTCGTATCTGACTTTTTACTACTTTGACGCTGATCACCGTCAGGTGGCTCGCGTATTCTCGACAAATCGTACGATTCGTACCCGACTCGATGCTTTCAATCAGTCTGTCCCTGAGGAGCTGCCTGAGGTCCTTCTTCCCCAATACTATGTTCTCCCATGTCATTTTCACAATGGCCTGTTCCCTCCAAAAACTCGAACTTCCGGGATAGTATCCCCATCTCTTGTTGTTTAACCGTTCAATACTCGAGCTCCTTCCAGACGCCCTCAGGAGCGAAACAACACCCCAGTGCTCTCCTTACTGCTATTCATTTGGATGCTATTGGCGCTGCGTCGATCCACCCTCCTGTGCATCCAAAATGTATGCTATCAAACCGGCATCCGCTCCATCGATCAACTCAACCAGCTTCTGTCTCTGTTCTCTGAATCTTGAAGCGGAACTTCCGCGGCTGATCCTAAGCCAAAGTAGCGAATATATTCACAAAGCCCAATATCGACCCCTGGGACAAGTCCATCGCTCATTGCGACCCTGCTCGTCCTTCACGAACTCTAAGGATATGCGGCTTTAACGCACGAGACGAGCTTCTGAGCACAGAGGAAGCGTGCGGCTGGACAGATCTCTCTTTGTGCTTTAATCGGGACATCCAAGCCAGCCGATGCAGACCTAGACGACTTGCAAGGAGTTGTGCGAGGCGAAGAGCTACTTAATTTCCTTTCAGCCCGGCCACACCACACATATCATCGGGTCTCAGCACTAGGGTCATGGAGAATCCATCTGAGATTCTCGGTCTGTGCAATTCTTCGGATGATCCACCAAAGAACCTTTTGGCTCAGGCCGTATCGTCTTCAAGTTCTGCTCCATATATGAAGTCCGCACGTTCTCTTGGTTCCTGTATTGCTACTAAGACGGTTTTTCATTGCATATTCAACAGGTCCAACTCTGACCGATTCTATGCTAAACAACTACACTTCTGCATGACTTAGACGCCGAGGTTTCTGGGATATTTCCACCGCGTTTATTGCGGTCTCTGCTAATCGGGCTCAAGATCTGCCCAACTATTTTCGCTTCTTTCGCATACACTTACCCAGGGCCAGCAATTCCAATTTATCTAGCGGTTGAATTATTCCCTCCGCACTGACATTCGCCGTCATTGTTTTGGACGCTGGGTGGGGGATTTGTGATTTCAAATTTTGAACCTCTGACTTGCGGTAAGAACTCGTTCTTGTTATCCTTTTGTTTCACGCGTTCTCATTCACCTGGCATATATTCCAATGTTCCATGCCACCTGATACGTGCGGTCGGTCGAAGAGTGGATATGTTCTCAAATACTACGAGGGCAACTAATACTACCGCACAGCTGTCGAGAGGATATTATTTTGCGATGCGCAAGTACGTTGGTCTATTTCTTTCTATGCGTCGATAAGCTTCTCACTTGGAATATGCGCGCCCATCAAATATTATTCAGTGCCCTCCAACCATTTTGTGGGTTTACTACCACCACCACACGTTCGCGAAATCGTGGACGTCATCTGGGTTCCTCAAAAAGTCACGAATCGGTGAGCAGTCAACACATTATTCGTTCAGTGCTCGAGCGTTTCGCTGATGGCCTTTCCAAGCAGCTATCGATTCTTTTTTACAATATCACGGTCATCCCCCTAGCATGATATATTCCAAGCAGTCTCGGGTGAACGACCCACTTCCCAAGAGTTCACGCTCCCAGAAATTGCAAATTCATCTCTATTTGAGCCTTGACTTGGATTTCCACCCGCAAATTCAGATGCTTCAACTTCTGTTACAGCACTCTTTGCGTTGGGAAGAACTCAGTATTGGATTGACGGCCGCAACGGCACCGCTTTTATTGCCCCTTCGCGATTGGATTCCGTCTCTGACGAGATTCTGGATTCAATGAGACTGTCCAAAAGACCAGAACGAAGTGCAGTCCATTGATTTTTTCCACACGGCTTCTTCGCTGGTCGATGCCGGTATCTTCAACGAATATCGCTTCGGACCGATTGTACTTCCGGTGAATCACCTCACCCGCTACGAAGTAGACTGACCCCGGGAGCAGCATAGGCGTACATTGAAGCAAATACCGAACCTTATCGAGGCTCGTATTGTCATCGATTACTTATGACGATGACGATTGGCCAGATTCCAGCGAGACCATCGACTTGCCACACCTCCAACGTCTATATGCTTCCAATGTGCCAGTCCTGGAGTATGTCATGGCTCCCGCTCTGGGGGACCTCGCACTCAATGGCACACATCACATAGCAGTTGTCTCGCTTTGTCATTCCTTCCTTAATTGCTCCTCGTGTCGCCTTCGAAGGTTATGCCTCACCTGTCCTACAGCTCTTCCAGCGGTCAAGATTTTGCAAAGCTTCTCTTCCATCACAGAGCTCTTCATCATAAATTACGACGACTGCCAAGAAGAACTCTCACTGTTTCCAAACTCCCAGGGAGCACAACGCTCATATTTTTCGGATATGAAGACCACGATTACTTCGATTACAGGGCGCATCTTAAAATGTTGAAGTCCAGGTGGATAGCATATTGCACACTCGTGGCCGCTGCACTGCACATAGAAGATGGACCCAAATCAGATTCTGTAACTTTTTACGGCCTAGATGCACTCCGTCAGGAAGTATTTCTTTTTTTTTTGGTGCAGGGTGCGGAGGTTCCTGACGGAATGAGCAGTTGGAGTTTCAAAACAACGTGGAACTGAAGTCAACAGCATCTATTTCAGTCGATTATCTATCCTGTGAGTTTGTACGTACGTCCCATCTTCATCTAACCACGAGCTTATTTTGAGTAGTATGCCAGTATGTAACGGTGCGCTCGGACAAACATGACTTTTTTCTTTTCCTTCCAAATATCTGGTTGAATGATCAGCGTATTCACCCGAAGGACTCTTCGACCTTTGAGCATATCTATCATATCTTGCGACACGGCCTCTTCTTCCGATAGAAGAGATGAAAAGCCTCTGGACGTTAAAGAGAAAGAAATTCAAACAGGCTTCGCAGCTGCTGAGGTGGCACCCGGCTTGCAGTTACCGCATGGCCCGACTTGCGATGCTGTACAATCTTTGTCTTCCAACCGGATGACTATGGCTCTGCGCTTCCATCTGGTCGTTTCTTGTGCAGTGCCCACCGCATTCCGCCCTGGAACTCGGAACAACAGGACGCTATTCGTGTCCCATTATGTCTTATATTTGTACTGTGCCTCGCCTCAAACCGCTAGGGGCTGCCACCACTGGTGTCTTCGTGTCAACCTTCGTAATTAAATGGTCTCCATTCTTTGGCATGTCTTCTCTTTCATCGCCGCGGCTCTTCCTGGTAGCGGCGACGGAAATTCTATTCTCATTGTTGCGAAGTATACTTCCAGCTAACTCGAGCGCTTCAGATGACAAGGAGGTTGAAAGCTTGAGGAAAACTGTTGAGCAGATGAAACAAGCTCTACACAACTTGAAGCATGACCTCATTATGGAAAATGATAAATCTGAGGATAAAAGTAAGACTCACATTCCCAATGTGGAACTTGCATACATCCAACTACTTCAATAGATCCTTGGAAAACATCCCACGACGAGGTAGCCTTGATGCGGCATCACCCGCAGGTGCATAAAAAACATACTCAGATGCCTGACCATCATCTGTCCGGTACGGTTAAACATTCGACAGCGGTATGATATCACCCAGGGCAGACCGGACTTGTGGCCGAACGGACTACTCATTACAGGCGTACAATCTATTGCATTTTTTATTCGCGTAAGCTACGGGTGATTATTACCGCGCCGACATACTTAGCATCCCGCAGGTACATTACTTTGTTTCCCACGTACCTCTGCCTCTGTCGAGCCGTCGTAGGTATTCCAGGCGCCCATGACAAGGTGTGCGCCTGATTTCGATGCTCATCTTCATCTGCTTACCGTAGTAGCCCTTTCGTGCTGCTTGCGGTGTCGATCCTCTGACCCTGTCAGAACCGATACTGCCCGAGATGCCATGCTTATGAGATTTGTGAGATGAGTAGTGCAATATATGGGAATTGCGCCATTGCAAGGTCTGACTCGGATGTGGATAATTCTGCACAGACAGCGATGTTGCTGACTCGGAGCTTTGGCCATCAGGCTGCTGGCAAGGCAGCACATCATTCTGAGTGAGCCCTGGTGTATCTCGGCGACTCTCTGGATCTGTCCTCCAAGAGGAATGCTTCTTCTCGTCAATTGAACTTCCAAGTTCCCGTTCTCCTTTGGTCAACCTTTGGTTCTTCTACTTACTCGTTATCTCCTTTATGTTCTCCTTCACGTTCAGCTGCTTATTTTCCGTGTATCCACAACTGACTCTGCTATTAGTTGGATTCCAAAATCAGGACGACCTCGAAATGCTAGCCCTGCCCCAAGGGCTGGCCGCTACTTGGTGTCCCAAGAGAAGGCCGATATCACCGAGATAAACGGGGATATCGCAGATGGCACGGCCTCAGCGTGAGGTTTCAACCCCGCAATACGGTTTCAGCGCGGGCATCTACGTCCGTTTCATATGGTAGCCTTGCCAAGACACCGCGCCTGCAGCTAGACCGCCACATTTCACGAATTTCTCGGCATCACATCGGCCATTTGCATACGGCGGGCGCTCGCGGGCTCGAAGTCAATTCGGATTATCTTGGCGCAACGACCCTCATCAATCCCATATATACGCAAGCCGACTTCGCAGCTAGCACATTCTCTTTCCTCTCCTTTCTTCTTCTTCTTCGTTTCTTTCTTTTGGTCGTTGAACGACGCCCAGGTCGGCTTTCATTTCTGTTCAATCATGCTTTCTTCCTTCCTCGTGATTGTCCCGTTCATCGCGGGTATCAATGCCTTGAACGACTGGACAGTAGCATGTACAAGCGGCGAATGCTCTTACGGTGCGTGACCAATCTCTCTCGCAGGCTCCCCGCTCTAAGTGGACCGACGTAGATCTTCCTACTAACAGCTCTGCCTCCGGATCTCTCAAAATCGTGCGTCAGCCTTCTCTGATGAATGTAGAGAACCACAGGCTGATCTTCCACAGTGGGGGGTCCAACAACGCCATCACGGACATCACAAAGGCCGCAGACTGGCAGATTCTCGGTTGTGACTCCAATGCGCTCGCCCAGGACATCCGCCTCGTCTGCCTAAAGGACCCGGATGATCCCAACTCCCAGTGCTCGCACTTGTATCAGGAGATCGGCGCCGTGAACAAGATCGTTCGGCTCCCCGAAGATGTGCGTCTCTGTTTCACTTGAATTATGTTAGATTCGCTGCAGATGCCCGTGCTTACAAGGCTGTGTATATGTAGTGCGGTGCAAGCGCCTTCGCACGCGTCGCCAAGTCTTGGGTCCCCGAAGACCAGTCAATCCCGAACTCCGTTCGCCGTAGCCTTTTGCGCCGCGATGGCAAGGTCCCCGTCGTCAAAGCCCTTTCGCTTGACACCAATTTTGACGCGGTGGATTGGTCCAAGTGCGTACTCCACCGATTTTCGTCCCCGTCCCTCTCAAAGATCCCTGCAGAACTGGGCCCGTCAACATCGCAATCCAGGGCGTCAACGTCCCCGGTGTGCAAACTGGTGACCTTCAGGTGACTCTCTCCCGCCGGCGCACCATCAATCCCCGGTTCAGCCTCAAGGGTGCCCTTGGTGGTACGTCCCTTTTTTTCTGTTTCTCAGTTGTAACTCGAATTAGGCTGCCTTTAGCCGTCAAGGACGGTCTTGAAAAAGCCGCGAAGGATGTTGTCGGCGTCGCAAAGGACGCTGTGGGCGCTGTAAAGGACGTTGCTGGTGGTGTGTGACTTTTTTTAACAAAGGCAAAACCATACCAATGAATGTTGATCGATCCATCGTAGCCGTCAAAGATGCTGCTGAATGTGGGTTTCTGCTCCACGTATTCTCTCGTGTGCGCATAGGCTGATGAGATTCCTCAGCTGTTGTGGACAACTCCATCGACGCGAACAAGACTTTCGATCTCAAGCCGCTCACGTTCAGCAAACACGTCAACCTCATTAACTCACAGCTTGACTGCGGGAAGGTCTCGGCGTCACTCCAGGTTGACATGGACGCAAACGCAAACGCACAGGCGAGCATCAGCGTTGCGGCGACGGGGACAATTATTCCGCCAAAAGTACGCGTCAACTCGGCATTGCTCGCTACACGGCGATATTAACACAAGCGATGTGCAGATGACCAAGTTCGGCATCGTTGCTGCGCTCACTGCCAACGTCGCCGGTACTATGACCATGAATGCAGATATCACGGTGTGTTCTCTGCGTCATTAGACAGACACATATATCCCAGTCTAAATTGTACCCTCAGGGCCACGTCGACTCAGGCAAGATTGAGCTCGTGAACCTCGGCGTCCCCGGTACGTGAGCCTCCTCAACTCACCGCCTAGATCTGAACGGCTCTGCATATGTACAGCTTTCGACTTGCCCGGCATCTTCACTCTCGGGCCATCCTTCACAGTTTCCGCACAGGTAGTTGGCGACGTCGACGTAGTGATGGACATGCAAGTCGGGCTCAACTTCGACATCAACAACGCCCAGCTCACGTTTCCCCCCGACGCCTCAAACAAGCCGCTCTCGAGTGCTTTCTCCATCAGCGATACCCGTCTGTCTTTCGTTCTGCTGTTATTTACTTGTCCATTGAGTCCGAACTGCAGCACTTACCCTGAATGCGGCGGGCGACGTCACCGCAACCGGCACGGTCCGACGCATTTCGTCTCTTTGGCCTGTTGTTTGATCCTAAAACTTATTCTTCTAGCTCACAGCGCATCTGATTCCGAGCCTCAACCTCGGCGTGTCCGTCCTTGGTGGGAAGGCCAAGGCAGATATTTTCCTCGATATCGACACAAACGCCGTGCTTCAGATGAACCTCGACGCGTCGGCGAGCGCAACCAAGGTCGTCACGCCGCCCACGATCGATAACTCTGCCTCTTCGTCTCAGGAGACCATCTCTGCGGATGCTACCTCCACGGCTACGGATACCGCTTCTCCCGATGATGGTTCCAGCTCAGACGCAAGCGGAAGCGCCGAGCTCTTCCAGGTCGACGACGGTGAACTCGTGGATGCAAATGGCAACCCCGTAGATGAGAATGGAGCACCGCTGCCCGAGGGCGCTTCACCTCTTTTCGTAGACCAAGACGGCAACATTGTACCAGGCCCGACGTCGGGTGATGCAGCCGTGAGTTTTGTTTGACTTGCATCTAGTTCAGAATCTCAGTCCTTAATCACTCCAGGATGCGAAGCCAAAGCGGGCTGTACGTTCAATTATCCATTTTTCTTTCCCACCCTCTTGACGTTTGCTCGCAGAACGACGCACAAGTACAACTCTTCCAGGGAGACAACGGGGAGCTAGTCAACGAGGCAGGCGAGCCCGTAGGTAAGAACAGTACCTACTTGTCTGCCAGGCTACAAAGCTGACAAAATAATTACAACAGACGAGAATGGGAAGAAGCTTGGGCCCAACGACGCTCCTGTTTTCGTGGATAACGACGGCAACATAGTCGATGGACCTATGGGTGACGATTCCACGGTACCCTGTCGCTTCTTCCATCTTTGGTCTATGGGTTCTCATGATTTCCTTATAGGCGGCTGCTCAACTATTCCAGACTGACGACGGCGAATTGGTCGACGAAAGCGGCAACCCGGTTGACGCAGAGGGTAATCTCTTAAAGGACGGAGATTCACCCGTGTGCGCGGATACCGATGGAAACGTTATAGCCTGTCCCGCAGGCGTCACGGATAATGCCGCGGTATGTTGGCTCGTTTTTTGATGCAAAACGATTGACTCATCTCGCTATCAGGCGGCTACTGACGACACTGTAAGTCTCCGCCGTGGCTCACCTTTTCATTTGAGCTCACAGTCTGCTTTCAGACCGCCACGGCAGATGATGTTACCGTCAACACGACAGCTGATGTTGCGACAACCAGCGGCACAGAGACCACCAAGTCCCTTGGGGGCTGCATCAACGTCAATGGTGGCATAAGCATAAACGCTGGTGCCGAGGGTAGCTTTTTCGGTGAGTACGCTTCTTTCTCCTTCACATTTCTCTGAGGGATTCGCCCAGGTCTCTTTGACAAGGTCGCGAACGCTCGTCTGTTCGATAAGAATTTCAAGATCTTTAACGTGCGTTCTCAGACTGGAATCTTGTTCTGACTAAGCACCTGACTTGGTCTTTTATCGTAGAAATGCTTCGGAGACCAAGTCACAGCTGCTCCCACAACCACCGCTGTATGTGTCGCATTCTGGATAGCATAATTTCCTGCGATAGACTTTGCTTTTACTTCCCAGGCCGACTCGACCAGTGAAACCAATAAGCGTGCTCAAACGAGTCTGGAGGGTCGGGCCGCGTTCACCTGCCCGCTGGGAGGCTCCAAGAAACTCGGCGTCACGCAGGGAACAGTCAAGTCGTCGAAGTAGGTATTCATCCCTGAACCTGCGCGCTTCTTCTAACGTTCCTGTGCAGCATCCAGCCGGCTTGAATTTATTCGGAGTTGGAACCGGCTGCTGGTATCGTATGTTGCGTATAGAACTTTTTAATGCCGAATTTCGGATTGTATTCGGAAGGGTCGGCTGGATTGGCATGATACATCTAATCATCCTGTTTTGAATGGGTAATCTCGGCACCACCTTGGCTCTTGCTCTCACCATTTCGTCTGAAGCAAGTCTGAAAGTCAACGTCGTTGCGTTCTTCAATATTTCGGTTCGCAACCATGTTTCTTCGGCTCGCTCATGTATGAAGACATTCCATGCCTCCCATTACTGGGGCTACTGCGATTTTAAATCGGAGCTTCGCCGACTCACGCTTTGGTTTGGAAATTTATCTTACTACTAGTGAGTCTCGCCTGGTTCCGCCACAAGATGTCTGCCCTCTCGAATGGTGCCATTGCTCGACAGGGTTTTTCTCGACCGAAGCCTTCGAGGTGCGCAGTTACTTAAGTTATGTACATCTGAGGTAACCCAGCTTTAGGGCTGTTTTTCTTTTCCGGGTGGACCAAATTCGGATGGCACATCGATTTCAAGCCCGGCACATTCCGGCACAAGCGCCGCAGATTCGCTGGATTCGCACAAATGCAGCACATTTGCTTTAAAGGTGGCAGATTGATTGCCCGTGTGCCAAGGCGGTTATTGCCGTCAGTTTCGGCATTGCCGGTTCGATTGAATTCGAAGTAACAAACCATCTCCTTTGGACAAGGTGCATGGATCATAGGCTTCAACAGTATTCCTCTCGGTCGCACGTAGCTGCCCAAAAGAATTGCGATAAACGAAGTGCAGTCACAAGCATGTACTCAACACAGGCTTTTCGAGACATAAAAAATACGTCGAACTCACGCGGTGCGTCTGCGACGCCTGAATGCTCAACCCCCAGTTTAAAACTTACTGGATAAGAAAATTACATCTACACACACTCTCGAACCGAACCAAGACTATAATATATGATTGGGCGGCTGGCTCCCGCACAAAACGAATGCACTGAGAAGCATACGGTTCGAGGGACACCCTGGGGACGCCGGACCATCTTTGAGAGCCTCCAAGCCCAGATGGCGCGCCGATAGCATGCCTGAAAAGGTGTCCCAACCTGTAGTAGATCAGCTCCCGAATCCTGCGCACTCCACTTGGCGGCTGGTACGTGTGTCGCATAATTGGGCGTTAGGTTTCTGTGCACCACTTTGAACACTTTGAATTATCTACCTCTTTATAAGATTACGCTTCTCTGTCTGTCTGAAGCCATTTAAGCTCCGCTCATCTCCGCTGATGCCGTACCCCATGGCAACTTGGCCCCCCGGTTCCCGAGTCCTCCCTCCCGCCGGCACATAGCCAAGCAATCCTTCGGCACTGACGGCATTTGACGTCACCTTTCCAACAAACTTTGCGCTGGCGCCAGAATTGACAGATGGCTCCCACCACCCCGAAACAAAGGGTGCCGCGGCGAACACAACGGTAAGCGAACCTGAACACAGTGAATAAGAACGATCTGGTCAACTCCATTCGACGAAGTGCGTGATAGTTTGTACGGTATCGTACTCCTGAGCACTCACCTTATTTAGTTGCAAACAGAAAGGGAATGGGAGGCCGCGAAGCGGCCGACCAGTCCCTTGTTGAAAATAAAATAAAATATAAGGTTCGTTACACGTATCATGATCCATCAAGATCGACTTCACGACCCGGCAGCAGCTAGCACCAGTTTAAATGCGCTCCAAGAGCTCCAATCATAGTACCATACGTTCGCACTCTGGCGCCAAGAGATACCAATTTATGGAGAGCAAACGGAGAGTGACAAATAGCGACCCCGAAATGTGCTTCCATTGATTAGCGCGACAGAGGCATGGCTCGAGCATGAGGCCTTTCCCGACGTTGGGGATGGTGGTGGTGGGAAGAAGGAGCATGGGGAAAATGTCAAGGGTCAGAGAACTGGGCGATGAATTTACGAAATGGTGCTAGCTGCACTACACATTCGAAAATGGCAAGTGCCGCCTTTAAAAACAAAGGCGGCACATCAAACAGAATGTGCAGTGTTTCCAGCGAATGTGCCGTGTTTACAAAATATCTGCCGTCCGAGCTTTGGATACCCTCCCAGAGGAGTCACGACTCGCGAGGGAAGAAGTTAGCATGCGAGTCAGATCATAAATCCGACTCACAGTCCTTCTGTCTCCTCGACCGCAATACGCACCTCTTCTACCTCAATCGCTATCGCCACAACCACGAAGACGAAGCCGAGCATTAGCAATATGGCCCCACGCTCCGCGCGTTGGGCGCTTCTTTGGATTAACTCGTGCTGAAAAGCCTCAACAAAACCAAAAATATCTTCGTAGCCAACGACCGCGCATGGAACGAACATGTCGTCGCCGAGCTCGGTTCCGCCACAATCTCCCTTGTGAAACCAGGATTCATGTCGTGATCGACTCATCCACGGTGGAAATCTATAACGCCACCATCAACGGCACTGATGATCACCTTCGCCTCTTTAAAATGATCCTGCTGGCCTGTCAAGACCGCAAGAGAGATACCAGCTGTGCCACGGCTGGGCTACAGCACCGCGTCACACGTCCAGCGCTCCCCCATCCCACCGCGCGGCCGTGGAAAGTCGCGCGGCGCCCGAGGCCCGCCGAATTCGGGGCATGGACGGCGAAGGACCGAATCCTGACGACGAGGAGGCGGCGGAGCTGGCGCAGAAATTCTTGAGAATGCAACTGAAGACTAACGCGGATTGATATGCGGAGTCGGAGCCGTGTTAGCCTCGGATGGTTCGCTGTTCTACGTCTGTGGCGAAGCGTTGGTTGCGCGAGCCGGAGGTGGAGCCTGAAGTTGATTTGTCCTCTTTCGTCGAACGGCAGCGGATCTCGGATGCGCGCTGGCATAGGCCTCCTATACCAGCAAATGCAACCGAAGGGGCGGACTGTGACGACGACGACCATGTCTTCGAGCGGAATAAGGCCAGTCACGTCTCGCAAGGGGAAGGTCGGCAGATCGAGTGGGACGAGGGGCTGGATGAGTTGGATCGCAAGAAGGCGTCTGCTGAGGCTATCAGGGGTGCGTCCCGTCCGTCCCTCTGTCCCTCCTTGTTTTGCTTTCCACTTCCTCCTCTCTTCCACGCTTCATTCACACCACGCCCATTCGCTTCAACCCCAACTAACCTCAAATACAAACCAATTCCAGACCTAAAATCCCGCTTCCGCGCCAAATCCGAAAAACTACGCAAATCTGCCACCGCCATCCCACACCCCTCCACGTCCTCGTCCATCGTAGCAGCGCCCCTACTTCCGCTCTGCCTCCCGAACGGCTCGGTCGCGCAGCCGCCGCCAAAGGGCCCGAAGGAGGATATACAGGATTTCTTGGGCGATTTGTTGAGTTGATGATTTTTGGTAAAGATGAGAGGTGAAAAGGATTCCGCAGATCTAGCGGGCTCGGTAAGGAATTAGGCCCGCTGTCGGGAATTCGCGGACGGACTCGAACTATCTTCGCCCATTTGCAGCCCACCCTTCGGCAGTAGATTACTCTGAGTGACATTGGAACTTCGGCTATCCCCAGCTGCGCTAGCGACCTCGTCAACGATGACCGGTGGAACCGCGTGTAAGGTGAGAACGAATTCCGACCATTGTAGTTCTTTTCTTTTTATGGCAGCCGAATAAGTGACGCGGACAGAGCTATGGCGGTACGGCGGCTGGTCGTAAAGCTTTAGTCCGTCAATTTCGCCTTCAATTCGGGATCCTAGTGCAACCCTAGTGAGTTTGATTAGGGTGCGCTCTAGTCCCACTCTAGGCCGCCAATCAAAGCCGCTTAACTGGAGTTTATTCGACCGACAACGCAGCGCGCCGGTGGGGCGGCTATTGGGCATGCCAGTGGTCTGTCTTTATTCGCTGTGCTAATCGACGGGCATAGCACCCTAAACCTATTTAACAGCCTTGAGTGGCCGTGAATGAACCAACGAATCACCTCCCCAATGTCTGTAGTTTTCACCTTTGCCATGCTTCTCTTTACCTATGTCAAGGCACGTCTTGTCGCAGAGGTGCGGGTTACAAAGTCAGGAACCCATCACAGGCTTCCTTGCTGCCCCAAAGCTCCGTTGTCCTCCTTTTGGACGGCCGCGGGGCCTTTCCATCGTCGCTGGCTGGGCCATTGTTCAGTGACTTTGGACATCTGGTATGCGATCCGGCCACGGACGCGGTCTTCGTCTCTGCAAATGACACCCTGGTGTCCTTCGACGTTAATCCAAGACTCCCTGAGGAATCGAGGGTCAGTTCGAATTCGTGTCTCCACATACACGAAACCATCGCTGACACTGCGATACAATTGTCAGTGGTATGTTTATCTGACCCCGGATGCGGTCACAGGGGAGGAATTGTACACGTTCTTCTGTGACCCAACGTTCTCGCAGCCTAAGGTACTTGTCGTTCGGAATCCTACTATGGCGAGTGAATTTCACTGCTGGAGTTTCTGTTGACTCACCTTGTGCATGAACGTAGGGCAGCACCGTATCCTCCATCATGCAATCCCCGGCGAATAGGGCAGCCCCAGCGGCGGAAACCCGGTACCGCTTTAGTGTCGAATTTCTCGGCGCCGAACGCGTTGTCCCTTACGGCACACTAGCGCGAATGTATTCGGTCAGTGAAGAACTGCCGCCCGTGCGCATCTGCTAATGTGAGCATACCCTAGTTCTGCACAAATCTAAAGGGAGCGACGCACTGCTTTACGATCCAGGATGATGGTTCGGTTGGTCTTTTCTCACTGGCAATGGGTTTGATCATGAAGAGCTCTGACGATGCTGTTGTCCATTCAGATCATTCTCAATCCTGCGACCACACCGAGAGCTACCAACCAGATGTTTGTGATGGATATGCAACCGATCCTCGCATTGCCGGATGTCGCCACCAGTGAGGCGTTGGATAAGGCCGTCGATAAGGAAGAGATCAAGGGTCAAGGCGCACTGAACGGCGCTGGAGCCGGTGTTGGGGGAATCGGAAGTGGGTCCCGTTCGGATGGCGGGGATTCATCCTACTAGTAGACCTCAGACTCCTCAGCAAATTTACTCCTGAAACTTCATAGTCAAGTCGTTATCGGAATTCTTCTACACATGACGCAGAGGAAGGACCATACAGATTGCGGCTTGCGGTGGAAGCTGTGCGATCTGCCATCCTTTCGCCGCCGTATGAATTGACCTCGGTCAATGTCCACGGCAAACCCGCGCTGACGAAGCCGCGTAAAACACCTTGCTTCCTGGTTTGACAGGCTGACAGCACACTAGCTCACTGTAAAGCACTCCCCACAGATCAGGCTGCTACGTCACCGGGTTCCAGTCCAGATGTACTCACGCAGGATGTAGCCTGGCGAGACGCAGACTGGAATGATTCCGACTTGTATCAAACCAAACCAAAACAGGTTCATTCATTCATCTATGTATGGTTGACTGACTGATTGAATTGTGGATTCAATTTCGCTCCCAGAACGAGAACGTAAGACACTAAATGAAGTACCGCGTCTCGTCGGCGCATTACTGCGCGTTTGCCCGATGGCTAAGTTAGTTTACTGCGCCCGTCATCACGAGAAGTCTAAATGGTCCAATATGAGGGTAAAGTGTTTATTCCTGGTCCTGGTTTAGGCTCCACTCCAAACCGTATCCGTGAAACTACTTACGCTACACGAATAACGTTTAGGTACAGGTGCCTCGACCGAACCCAAATGTAACTGGTATCGTAAGACCAGGTATGAACACTTTTAATGTCCACAAATTTCGCAATCTGGACGTTTCCAGATGGAAATGGGCGACATTCTCTGAAATCGTAGAGTCAAATGGCTTACATGTTACACTCCAAACTAACGTCCATACTATAAGTCCGAGAAAATCACGGAGTGTACAGGTCCTGTTTCTTCTTGGACGCGTACAAGGCAGCATGGTTCACTGTTTCGACGGCGGGACTATCATCAGGAGAGTCCTGCTCAGGCTAGAAGTATTAACTCATCAGACTCGCTGCGATAGAGATTTAAAAAGATAAATATCTCACGTTGGTTTTGAAAGAGCCTCCAGAAAATTCCTCCGGAGTGTCAATATAAACCTTAAGAGGCAAGATCAGCGATGAATCTATTCAGAATCTAAAAATTCGAGGACCAAAGCGGTTCGTAAGACACCTGGAGAAGCCATTGCGTCAGCCTCATCCTCAGCAGAGCGCGAACAAGAAACGCACGCATGCCACTATGCTCGTCGCCGCCGTCGCTCGGCTCCTGATTTCCGCGCCCTGTGCGAGTCTCGGGGTTCACACTTGAAGACGCAAGGCTGCCTGACCACGAGTTTCCGATTTTCCTGTTGTTGAGATTCGCGAGCTTCAAGTTTTTTTAGACAATACCAATGTAGAGCGTGTTTATTGAAGTACAAACCATGGTAATACAATACACGCGACCTATGCAGTAGGCAATGGCGGTGGTGACTGTGATATGTGAGCCAGGGATGGGAGCTGGCAGCACAGCAACCCACCGTTGCTTTCTTTGTTTGCCAAATATCTAAACGAACGGTTGTATGAGTTTGACAAATGTTGGACATTTCTAGAACCTACGCGATCAAGACAGTCAACGCAATGGTTGCCCCAGCAGTTCCGGTTTGGATGGTTTGTGTCACTAGTCTATTAACCAGACTACCAGCGAGAATTAGATCTGATCAGTGATGCTGCCTCGCAAGCTCACCTCCTGTTCTTCTGGAAAGGGGACTTCATCTTCCTTAATTCCAACACAAGGGCTAAGGCAATGGAAATGTCCGTCACGGCTTCTATGAGGAGCCAGGTCCTACATTCGCCTGTTAGCTAAAGTAGAAAGGACCTCAGAAAAGATGACGACACACGTGGCGGGGACTATGACTTTTCTCCGATCCTTATATTGGGGGAAGGTCGCGATCGTGGCGCCAGAAGCGAGCGCGCCACCGGCCTGTAAGGGACGCTCAAATTCAGAGTTTAAAAGTGCAGAGGAGGGCAAGAAGCGTACTGCGACCGTGATGAAGAGGAATAAAATGAAGGTGATGGATTTGTTTTTGGTTCTAGAGCGAATTAGAGGCTAGACTCCGACACACAAAGATATGAACGCGCACAAGAGCCAGTATCTAGTGGCCAGGAAACTTTGGGCTAAAGCTGCCACCACGCTGGTCGTGAAGACGAAGAGCGGGTCAAACTATTTGATGACAAGCGTTCGATTATCTTTCTTCCAATGGGACCGAAACGACGTGCCCAATACTGGTTCTGCAGATACGCCAAATCTCCTGAGAAAAGCTAAGTGGATCAGCGATAGTAGTAGCTCAAATGGAAAGACACACCCCAGTGAGTGATTGTGTACTGCACGTGGCAATTATTAGCCCATTCATGTGGTGGAAAAAGCAGATACACACAAGATATACAGAGGCATAGTTTGCGATCATCGAAACGGAATCGAACGCAATGGTAGAGAATACTAGCAACTGCGAGGCGGATGGAATATCAGAGAATTAAAACGGTTACATGACCGAAGCATTAAACCTTCAACATCCAATTGTCCTGTTTGAAGTCGCGGTAGTAGGAAGCGACCTGGAGATTCTTTAGTATCTCTCTACCACGAGCCTTGGCCATACATGCCTGAATAATTTCGACGGTGTACAGAACCTAGCATCTATATTTAATTGCCTCGAAAAGCAAAAGCATGTCAAGACAGATTCACCGAATTTGCCCAGGTTCCGACGAGCAAAGCTCTAGATGAGCATATTATGGCCGTGTTTTAAAAATTAGATAAGGATGAATGTACCCAAGGATGCTGTCCCTATTGAAAGACATGGTAGAAGGAAGGGCGAAAACAGTTTGTAAAACGTAAGTGCTGATGGTTTAATATTATCGAGACGGGGCGCAGTCGATTACGAAGTGTCGGAAGCGGTTAGACTCGTAACCTGAACAGCAAAAATGCGGCAAGCACTGCTTCTGACTAGGGCTTGAAACCGTTCCGTAACCTTAAGGGACGATGAACCGTTAAAACAGTTCCGCACCCGTACCGTTAGCCAAAATTTCCCAGAAATCACGCCTGTTTTGAGATGGGTTTTTACGCTTCAGCTCAGCGCCTCACTGGACTGCTCTGGGATACTCTGGGAACTCAACCATGGTAAGGTAATGAATTTCAAGCTTGAATGAATATGATGCCAATGGTGGAACTGCCCAGGGAGCTCAAGATACGCGCATTAATAACGGACGGTTACAATATGGTTGCGCGTCAAAATAACCCGTCCCGTCTCGACTAATACTCTCGACGATTACAGGTGTACTTCTTATGCAGGTGCAATGTAGGTGGACGTAATACGGCCGGTTTCATGCCTTATACGGCTATATGTGACAGGCGTCACTTTCCCTGAAATTTTCCGTCCACCGACCCGTTGCCGCTTGCAACGGGTCGACGACCCGTTGCCGCTTGCAACGGGTCGACGACCCGTCGCGACGACTTCCGTTCCTTTCGTAGAACTGCTCCGATCAACGGAATTGCCGCAAATAGCATCGGCCTTCAGAGCATGTGGCAAGGACCTCGGAACTGTCCGAACGGCGAACTCATCCTTACGCATACTGAGTAGTCGCCGCCACGCCTGAACGCCACCACCTAATTTCACCTGTCGCGAAATGGGTTGCAGCTTGTGATCAGCCATTCATCGCTGTCAATAAACTCGAGTTCTGCAAGATGCTTCAATACGTTACAACATGGTGATTTCCGATTCGTGAAGGGACAGACACCGTCGGTGCTGAGACCGATGGCAGTATCCGTGTCTGGTCAAAATACGGGTGGGAAAAAACTCGGTCCTCAACACGGACGTGACGTGCAAGGAGTCGACGATACAGTGGAGAGAATCAAAGATATCGGAAATGTTGTGCCAGTATTATAGCGTGCTCGACATCCAAGCGCGTCGCACATTTTCGTGTCTGAGAAGAGCGCTTTGAGATGAGGGATAGGGGGAAGATAGTCGAAGGTGGCCCGAAGACGGTGGTGGAAATCAAAGCGTGGTTCCTCGCAGTATGGACATTTGTCAAGCTCGGCATACGGACCGACGAGTACGAATCACATCAGGAGAAAACTGCATGAGTACATAGCGCCTGGTAGCGCAAATACCCGTGGTAGCCCCGTCGACAAGTCCCCCTTATGGTAGCTCTCCGTAGCCACGTGCTAGAGTCTCGTAGCCCTGGCGCAGGCGCTCTGTAGCACTCTCGTAGCTTCGCATATCTTGTAATAGCACTCAATAACCAGTGAGAGGAGCATAATAAATCAGCGACGGATTCAAAACAAAAAGGATCAAAAGAAAATTTAGGTAGTATGCAAGAGAACTGACTGACCAGTGACGAAGTTCGCGCTTCCTTGGATGCGAGAAAGAACACCAAGCTGGAAAAATCTTGGGTGGACGGAATGACGCCGGTTGCTACTATGTTGGATTGCTGAAGCTGAAGTTGAAGGTGGGCGATTAGATTTGATAGATCGAAAGGCGTAGGAGGGCATAGCAAAGTGCGTACCATCGCGAAGACTCCTCCTTAGAAATATTTGAAAGGGGGCAGACGGGGAAGCCCGGCCACCACAGATTGCCCATCGGCAAGGGAGTTGATTGGGCTGGATGCGCAGTGGTGAAGGCGGAAATCGAGATCGCGATCGAGGCAATGGGTTATGTGCGTCAAAATTTCGGGTGAGTACTGACGATAGAAGCACGGCAACGACAGGAGAACGCATCTCCGTTTGCATCTGCGAAATGAGGGGGTGCGTAGCGCATGTCGCTCCTCGAGCGCGGGTGAGTAGTTACCTGGCTTTAGGTTGCATAGATGGAGCACAGAGGAAGTGCAGAGGAGACACAGTAAAGCAGGTGAAAAACTTCGCTGTCAAAGTCGGTAAGTGGCCCATACGCCAAGCGTGGGGCGGCGTCGCAAAGATGAGAGATAGAGGCGGACTATCGCGCAGACGAAGATGCAAGGTACCCAAAGTGCTGTAATTCTAGCTCAAATGAAGTAAGACGATGGAGCATGTAAGGCGCCGAAGATGTAGATCGCTGCACGAAGATCGGTGAGGTGCGGAGGACCACGACTCGCAAGGTGAGAGTTCGGGAGAACAGCGTGCGGATCAATATGTTTTGTATTCCGGTGCCCGGATACGTAAGGGGGAGCTCGCTAATACAGAGTTTTGTTTCGCAACTGAAGATTCCGAATATTTACAACTAATCCTCATTAAATACATACTCTCTAAGATCCATACCATAAGTATCTAGTTCAAAGCCAAGTGCAGCCCTACGTGCAGTGTCATACTCCAGCATTTTCATTGATTCTGTAACGGGTTTTTGCAGCCGGGCCCACCCGAAGGATTTCCGGAAAGCTATACCACGCAATGTTTTGACTCGAGAAATTGCAACAAAAGAAAGGCCTGAGGAAAAATCCTTGTTGCCAATATCAATTGTTGCTTCATCAAGAGTAATTCCTTGACTCTTGTGGATTGTGATAGCCCATGCAAGGGTAAGTGGTAATTGTGTTCTTGTTAGCGACTTCCCAGTTCTGTCATCCCATCTTGTGGTCACAGGAACAATTGGAATCCAGGACAGATCAATTCCATCCCAACCTGGTGTGGGAGGACCTGTTTAATTCATTTAAGCAATGGCCACAAACAATAAAAGAGTCAATGAATACCTGAATATCCATTGCACTGAACAAACACAACTGATGGAAGATTGATGCGCACATCAGATCCAGGGAGGTAACAAATCTTCTTTACAATTCCCTGGCAGCCATTTACCAAGCCTAAGAAATCAATGAGAATGAACCGGAGAAGTAGAATAAACTTGACATACCTTTTGAAGTCCACACATTGCGAGTAATCATGACTTTTGCCCCTTCAGCCAGAAGAATCTCCTTCTGCAAGCCTTCTGCATCCTCATCTGAGGCTTTTTTTGCATCAGGACTATTATGTTTAGCCAGACATCTGACAACAGGCTTTCCAAGCATGCTGAGCCGAAGAGTGTTAAGAGTGTCAACAGCCTCTCTGGTAGGAAGCAGATGGAGCGTGTCCGAAAAGCTGGTTCGTTCTTCAGGTGAAAGGTTTTCCCAAAACCGTGTTGAAAAGAGAGAATGGTCAGTTTCTGTGGTCTTGTACTCTCTAAGCCTCATAAGTGCATCCCGAAATTGGACCTGTTCCAGGTTGTCTCCTTGTTGACGAAAGACCTTTTGCAGGGTCACTGACTGAGTGAAAGATTCAAAGACTGCACGTCCTTCAGCTGCTAATCCAGCTCGTCTTCCCACTGTTGGTTTGTCTGAGTACAGTGGTGTATCACCAATAGGAGGGAGCTGAAAAAAGTCGCCAAACACAAGTGCTGGAAGACCACCCAAAATTTCATCTGCTGCAGCTGGGAATGCCTGGCGAAGACGACGATCACAGCGGCCCATCTGAACTCTCCCTATCATTGATTTCTCATCTTTGATAAGGAGCTTTACATGCTTCCACCGAGTCTGAAGCCGTGTGAGACCAGCACCAGACAGTTGAGTAAAATCCTTTTTCTCTTTGGCTGGAATCCCCAATCCAAAATTCACAGTCCATCCACGTATGCCAAAAGCAGATATACCTGTGGGGGCCAAACGAACAGTTGGGTCTTTTGCACTAATATTGTTCTCATCTACCCCAAACAGGTCCCTAAGTGCAGCAGTGATGCACCAGATAAGGAATGATTTTCCAGTACCCGCAGTGCCATCAATATTAATGCGAAGTGGAGGAGGTTTGGGGCCAGGATGATCTGAGTTGATCCGTTTGAAATAGGCTATTACCTGAAGAAAGACTTCTCGTTGTTTGCCTTTCAGCTTTCTATAGTCATGATCAGGCAAAGCTTGAATTTCATCATTGGGTGATTCCTTGACCAAGTCCTCTAGCCAAGATGCAGCAGCTTTCACTGTAGCCTGATCCGGTGAGTTTTCAATCCAGTTGTACTCAAGGTCCATGTCCCGTTTTCCGAGATTTCCCAGGTTGGACTCAACAGATTCATGAGGTGCACGGCCTGCCTCTTGCATCCATTCTGCCTGGTAGTTGTACACATCAGGATCATCACCCTGAACTGATTCCGAGTCACTGTCCTCTGGGTCGACTGGAGTTTCTGCAACTGTGGGAAGTGTGTCATCTGGATGTTGATGACCCTTGTCAAGGCATTCAATCTGATATGCGACCGCCCAGCTGACATATTTTCCAGGGTGACCGTTGACATCAGGTGGTAAATCAGCTCCACAGAGCAATTCCTCTGGAGTCTTTCCAAAAGGATGATGAAGAATCATTTTGGCATAGCAATACTTCTCATAGAGCTCTTCATTATCAGTATTGGGTCGGTAACGTGGCCAAACATTGACAATATAGGCCAATGCACCATTCTTTCCACGCTTTGTGCAGACACTGTCTTTGTTCCAGTTGTAGTGTGTGGCAAATTCCAGCAAGGACACATTGTTCAAGTCCAATTCAGGTGCCCCAGTGCGCTTTTGATATCTCTCGATTATGCCAAGGCGCTGGATGAGTTGGTTTTCAAAGTCCACTGTACCAGATTCACCATCTAGATCAACACAAAGACTGCGTGGTGGTTGACGAGAACTGCGTGTAAGTTGACAGCCAAGCAAGATATGGCAAGTCTCTTGGGCAGAAACATCACGTTCAGCTGCAAAAGTTGAAAGCATTTTCTGATATGCAATCCCTGCAGCATCTGCTTCTTGTAAACGTGAAATAGAAGTACTGAGGACTTCCTGGTATGTTGATGATTGACTGTCTGCTTTGCTAGCATATTTTGCCACATAAGCTATGACTGCCTCCCGATTGATCACTGGTCGAAAATCAATGTTGGCCCGCCATGATAGAATGACACCAGGGTTATAGGAATTCAAAAGCTCATCATTACGGCGAGTGTGGAGTTCAGGAAACTCCCGATCAGCATTTTTTGCATATGCAGAAGCCTCACGACACTCCTTTGGAAAACCAAAGCGACAAAATATTTCTCCAGTGCCCTTTTTCTTCCGT
This sequence comes from Mycena capillaripes, assembly GCA_029204075.1. Taxonomy (NCBI): domain Eukaryota; kingdom Fungi; phylum Basidiomycota; class Agaricomycetes; order Agaricales; family Mycenaceae; genus Mycena; species Mycena capillaripes. The sequence goes on along the minus strand of JARHKZ010000014.1, from coordinate 2,347,688 downwards.
TCACAATATCCTGCAGTGCATTTTGTGTGACGCTGGAGGCGGTTCAACATTTGAGCCAGCTCTAGCTTGGTGTCATCAAGGGTGTTAAACAAACAGGCAGAAGGATGAACTGCTGCAGGTGGGGTGGCCAACTGTGGATGCCAGGTTGATACATGTTGGTCCCAAAAGTCAATGAACTGCTGCAACTGGATTGGATCTGAAGTGTCAAGTTTATCTATAGAGGGTGCATCTGCTATCCAGAGAAATCCATGGACATGACTGCTGCCACGATGCTGCCATTCATATCGCCACCAAAAGTCCTTGACCTTGAACTTGATTTTGATATAATGTTCGAAGTACACTTCAAATCGCTTCTGGAAGTAATAAGAAGCAATAGCCGGATTTTCATTGAGATCTTTCAACCGAACACGATATGAGTGAGCATCTTCTTCAGCATTGGGATCAAAATTAGGCATGTGTCGATGCATATCTGGCCACTGGACGTCTGCAGAAGAAAAGGTGACAAATAGATGAGGGGATCCACACTCCGGGGAACGAATTTGTGCAATAAGATCTCGCTGAGACTTTTGCCAGAAAGGCCGCGAGCCTGGGAGTCTAACAGCAGCATGTGCAACACGATCTGCTAGACCTTTGGCATCATCATCATTCAACATTTGCTGTATATCTGCCACCGTCAATTGTTTATCTTCATGGTGGGTAGTTGTGTACCACTTTGAAGCTTTTTTAGCATCATGCCGTAGAATTGTGTTCAGAGCCCAATAGCGAAAGCGAGGATGGCGTGCAAATCTGCCATCCTTAAACCGCATCAAATGAGCTGCCCATTCAGCCATAGTCACTCTATTGTCTCGTGGAGCATTGAAATCTGCTTTTCCAGTTGGAAACAAAGAAGGAAAGGCATCAATTGCAATTGTATGGCCAGCATGCTCATTGAGCGGAGTGCCGTGGACAGCAGGCATGGTCAGAATCATTGGACCTTCATTGTGAAATGCAGCTGCATGAAGTTGTTCCATTTCTGTTTGTCTGGTGCTGACATTTGGCACGAAACCCCGCGTAAATAGTGGTGTATCCTCAGCTGGATTTTGACCTTCCTGCGGTGGGCCAACATCTTGGTTGGGCTCCGGCAGATTCTGAGTTACTATGGTGCGTAGACGTGCATGCACAGAAGCATCCAAAGGCAATTGACTGAGACGCCCCCAGTCTATATTGACCCGTTGAGATCGAAAGGTGGGATGATGAGCCTCCAAATATTTCAACCATTGTTCTACAACAGGTCTTCGGACTCGGAAATCCTGATGTATCTCCTCATCAGTTGCAGGATTAAGACCAGTCCGACGCATGATAATGATATCACACTCTTCTGGCAGGAGGGGTACTTTGTTCCGGAAAATTGCAGTGTCACGGGAAAAATTACAGCAATGACCTGAATACTTGAACTGCCCACCTCTGACCTGATACAGGGAGACCAGAGCATGCACCGGAGAAATTATCATTTCTTCAATCTGTGTCAAAACTGGCAGATCTGGAGCAGGGCCTGGATCCATTTGATTACTAGCCTGAAACTTGGATTTCTTTTGGCATTTGTTGCATTTTCCATCTTTGACATCAAGATCAAACCACCGCTCATTGCATGCATTGCAAGTCTGCATCTCAATTTTCATCCACTCCTGTCTCACGCAATCCATCAAGAATTTGTCAGCAGCTGAAACCGCAGACTGGGCCATAGGATCAATGGGTGGCGGTGGAACTGGTGGTATCAATGGTAGATTGGGGGGTTCATTGGGTCCAGGCATTTCCTCTTCTGGTGGAATCTGTTGTGCCAGTTGTGCCAGTCTTTGTTCCTCTGCAAGCCTTCCAGCTGCAATTTGAGCATTCCTCTGATTTTTTTCACGGCATTCAGAACAGGTAAGCCTCTGTCCAAACATTCTTTGGTGTCTATAATGCTTGCCAGTGGTGCACCAAAGTAAATCAGGAAACCCTGGCTTTGGATCTCTGGCCTTTGGTGGTGCTGGTAGTGGATGCTGCTGCTGTAGAGGCTCTGGAGGTCGATGTCTGCCCCCAGGTGCAGGTGCAGGATTGAATTCTAGGGGGCCCTGGAGCTGAGCTAAACGTTCCTGTGCAAAAGTCACACTATTTGGAGTCAATTGTGGTGCTGCATTTCCATGCTGAAAATTTAAATTTGCTAGAAAGGCCTGTGCTTCATGTCTGTCTGGAATTGGACCACCACCAAAGACATTATCCTGAGCCTGTTGAAAAGGAGGAGCAATGCGAGGCGGATTTTGAGGCACACGATGATGCTGGGGGCTGTCTAGAACACGATTATCCCGCTCATTCCTTTGAGATGCAATACGAGCTCTTTGAGGAGTATTAGGTGGAGTTTGATTCCTATTTTAAAGTCAATTTGTGAATGTGGATCAGAAAGGCAAAGGAGACATGCATTCTGATGGACCTACAAAAGTGAGAAAAGTGAGGTCAAGGCTAAAGAAAGCACGCACAGTGTCTGACATAAGATCAGAAAGAGCAGATGGGGGCCAATCACCAAGTGCATCAAAGCTGTTAAAACAGAGTGAGTTTGGAGGAATAAAACACCACTGAAATGAGGAGAAAGTACCTGAAGCCTTGCAGTGAGGATGGTGGGGAAAGGCAAGGAAGAATGTGAGTTATGCGTGCTTGCCTTGAGGTCAATCGATTGAGTTATTTTCAGTTTTGCTATGCTTTGTTTGCTTCAGTAGCCGTAGCCTTCCACTTCCCCAAAATTAAAGCTCTGGTAATTGACATTCTCCTGATCACATCGCCGGTGTCCCGGTGTGCAATCACACCACTGGTATCCTGGGGTGCCGGTATTTTGAGTTCCCAAACAGAACACCGTGGATTTTGGCCGAAGCGCACTGCCTCTTGCCTTGAGGATTTCAATCAATTGATTTACTGATATCAATCTCCGAAATGAACGTGGATTTCGGCCGAAACGAACAGCCGCTGCGCGGCAGCGCCATCGTGGGAATCAACTCGTGACTTTCACGACCGCGGTTTTGCACGTGACACACAAATCGGATCGCCTGGATAGAATCGGGGGAGCAAGCTCCCCCAATAAATCCGACTCACGTGTCGGTCTGATCCGACACATTCCTCTTTTCACTCTTCCATCCCAATTGTCTTTGCACTCGCTCAATCCGCAACCGCAGTACCTAGTCTCTGTTTCGAATTTACCTTCGCATGAACTGTCCGCTGGCTTCAGACTTTCGTCGACGACCTTGGCGCGCTCGCTGTAATTGCGCCCTTGTCTCCGACTTTGGCGCTCCAGCCCATTACTCGCTTCTCACACGCGACGGTATAAAACACTGACTAGCTCGACACACAAAGCGCTGCAAGTTTGGCGAGCGCAGTCATGACCATCGCTAGCTGCTTCACCTCCGCCCGCGTCGGAGAAAATACAGGATCGAATCAAGCTTGGTGCAAAGGTGCGTTCCTCCTTCGTTGTGCACACGCTGCCCTGTCTTCCTCTCCATCCAAACCATTCCGCTCCAAGTCTTCAATGCTCATCGATCATCCCTCCCTCTGCAGGTGCGTCCGAATCACAGATCGTCGCTACACGCGCTCCCGGCGCACATCGGCGGTACGGAAATCTACAGTACCGTCCGTGCTGTTTGGGTTCTGTGAGGTTGCATGTGGATGAGGTGCGTTTGCATCCTCGTGACATCCTGTCTACTTGCGTCTCTCCCATACCTTCTTCTGCTTCCCTCCCGGCTCCTCCTTCCTGCGCATCGCCCCATGCACATCTTGCGTAGTCCTTTCTCCTTTCCCACCTAACTAGCTGCCCCCCCCCACCTCTCTCCTCTTTCCTGCTATTCGCGTGCATATTGGTCGTCTGGACCGCGGTCAAGGCCACCGTGTCTATCGATCCGTCACCGTGGATGTCGAGCGCTGTCAGGTCAGGGCAGCGCGTCCCAGACGCGGCGCTGGTATCCCCGGCTTCGGACGCGACTCTGGTGGGCCCGGCTTCCACTTCGCCTCTGCATCCGAAGCATTGGCGACACGCGCGCGGGGTCTTCAACGTCTTCAGGAGAAGCTGGCGGGCAACATCGCACCCACGGGTACACGCCCCGTACGCAGCAGTTCATGAAGTATATTCGTAGTCGGCTGCTGCGAGAGGGAGCGAAGATGGGCGGATTCCACATACATTCAGTTACGCCGCATTGCGTATACCGTCTGCACATTCGCCACTGTCTCCCACCTCGGCGTACCTGTTGGCTGCATCGCAAATCGCTTTATTCGCGATGCCGGGTGCTGCGGGGAGACTCAGGGATGGACCTTGGCTGCTGAGCGGGAGCGACCCTCAAGAGGCGCTGATGGGTACTTTGCCTGCCGTCACTCTCAATTAACGTAGCTCAGGTGTTCCCCCGTCCTTCGGTAATCAATGCATGCCACGCGCCTACAACCATCGTCCCTCCGCCCCCGCCACCTTTATTTTCAAATTGACGCTGCCGGGCGATAATGTACCTGTGCCCCTCACTCAAGTGTCAGCGGCGGCCCATGCTCCTCCTCCCGCGCGCCGCATCAATGTCGCTGGGACATTGCCTTTTCGCCTTTTCGTTCCCAGTAAAGTAAGGTGAGTTCGCCTCGCAGCTGCGAAATTGCGCAAGGCGACCGGACTGGACTTTGTTCTTTCCGAAAAGGGGATTCCGAGTCCGCTTCCATTTGAATTCGTACGACTCAATCATGTATTACTCTGCAGCGTATACCCCAGTGCTGTACTCCAATCTTACATAAGAAGTATCGGATTTACTTGTAAAACGGAAAGTCCAAGGAAATCGGCGATCGAGGAAATGGTTCAAAGAAAGTCGTATGTCGAGGACGAGAAACAATACGATGCTATTTGAGAGGTTCATCAACACTCGGGCCTGCACCATTGTTTCGTTCCAGGATATCCGATCACAGCTGTGTAAAAAAAAATCGGAGAGGTACCCTTCTTCGTTATTATGCCGGGAACCACGGAGGGGCGACGGCGGCACAGAGTTCAAACTTCAAAGATGGTGCTCTCAAGCTCTCGGGGAGAACGGGGACCGTCGGCGCTCATCCTTTGTCTATCCCGCGACTCTATCCTGCGACTCCGTTACTGCCCGGCTGACCGAGCGCCTCCGCCGTCATGCTAGATCCTAGACAAAAGGCGAGCTCGGTGGCAAGCTGAGAGATGGGATGCCGCATGGCCGTCCTGAAGCGGTTGCAAGCACCTCCTCGCGCGGCTTCTTGATGTATTTCAGTGCATTGCCTGCTTGCTCATAGATTTAGTAATGCTTGCTCATGAATGTAGGGTAAGACTTCGGATAATATTGCTCCGCTGGGTCCGCTTTCGGAACGTGCCGTGATCTCAAGCGTTAATACTCCGTTGATGTTTTATGAGATGAACCAAGCATGATCGTTGCGCTGTATTTTCGCGAGTTGCGGCTAGATTGCAAGAGGCAGACAGCCCCCCGGTCACTTGGCTCAAGAGTGGGCGGGAAAGAGTAAAATACGGCGCCAAAATGACGATTATAATTACTTGAAGTTATCCCGGCCCCCCCGAAAGATAAAAATAGGCGAAAAGCCCGTCGTCCTTAAGAAGACTAATGCGGCAACCCGTAGGAGTACTCTGCCTGTTGGGGACGGGCTGAGTAATGGGGTGAGTAATGGTGTTTGACTCAGCGTGATTAACGGTGTGGCCATTATTAAGACCGGTGGTTCGTTTCCTACGGCCAGATTCAATGAGCATTTCAGAAGATCATTACGCATACCACACGTCGGATTACGAACCGAGTAGACTCCATATAAATCCCTCCAACTCAAAGTTCAATCCACTCAAACAGATAGCCACCAAAGTCCTGCTGCGCTACCCGGAATGCAGCTCATCCACATCTTCTCTCTCTTGTATCTGGCCGCCAGCGGGTTCGCCTGTGATCACCCGCATACCCATGATGAGCACGAAGTGGTCGCGCGAGACTCGCTCAAGATTGCACCCGGCCCCAGTGATACACAGATCCAATTCGCGCCTCTTCCCAGCACCGTCGACCCGGTCAAAATCGACCCCGCGCTCGGCTACTTTGTTGGAGACCTTGGCGGCGGAGTGTATTGGGTGACGGAAGGCTCGTACACGAACATGTTCCTCGTGAGCACACATGGGGTCATCGTGGTTGAGTGAGTCCCGCCGCGCCAGTTTGACAGCTACCAAACGTCTAACGTCGAATCCCGTTCGCAGCGCGCCGCCGACAATCGGGCACAAGCTTCTGTATGCGATTGGAAACACGACGCGCCTCCCCGTCACTCACCTCGTGTACTCGCACTTTCATGCGGACCACATCGGCGGCGCGTCGCTCTTCAACGCCTCGCACCCGACCATCATCGCGCACGCGGAGACGCTCAACCTACTCGCGTCGGTGTCCCCGCGCGACCCGCTGCGCCCACTGCCGCACGTCACCTTCGAGAGTAACTACACCCTGCGCGTAGGCAACCAGACGCTCGAATTATCGTACCATGGCCCCAACCACACTCCGGGCAACCTCTTTATGTACGCGCCGGCACAGCGCGTCGCGTTACTCATCGACATCGTCTTCCCCGGCTGGGCGCCCTTCACAGAACTCGCGATATCGGGCTTTATCCCTGGGTGGACTGCCGCGCACGACGTGCTGCTCACGTTTGACTTTGACGTATTCGTGGCTGGTCACCTCGGCCGACTTGGTACCAAGAATGATGTCTTGCTGCAGAAGAAATGTGAGTCCCCAATCCTCATCGATGATGCACATACTTATGTTCGCCGCCTATAGACGTTGAGGACCTGCACGAATCGTGCGCGGCCGCGATCAACGGCGGATTCAATGTGACTGCCGCGATTGGGCCAACCGTCGCTGCGAACCCAGGGAATGCCTGGGCCGAGTTCAAGGCGTACTTCCGCGTCGCAGCGCAGACATGTGCGGACAACACCACCTCACGCTGGCTCGGTGTACTTGGCGGTGTGGATGTGTTTGCATTCGAGAGTGCGTACCGTATGATAAACGCGCTGCGCGTCGAGTACGATGTGCTTGGTCCGTTCTCCGTGTCATAGGCGTGGGTGTAAGGTTCCATTCTCCTCATGAGAAACCTGCCCTATATTTTTCGAAGAATTTACTTACCTTTCGTGTACTCTCGACTCGCATGCGGTAGCTGGAATTGTCATTAGAATAGTATGATAAATCTAACTAAACTTACATTAAATTCCGTGTGGCTGCCTGTTGCCTTTCTCGTTGGCTCCACTCAGCCGGCTCGCGGATCCTGCAATCCGATCCATTCGGTTCCACAAGACCTAATGTATCAGAAATGTGCAGGTTTGCCGTTTTGGCGTTGTTGGATACCAGTGTTGTTTCAACTCAACGATTGTACGTCTCATTTGTTTCATCTATTTCATATTTTATTCCATTTCATAACCATTCCCACTTCCTTCCTGACTACCTATTTCAAACCCCTCGTTTCTCACTAATATTTCAACTCCCCTTGTTGTTTCGTTCATTTCATATTCCTGTTCTCATAGTTACGCATATGTATATAAGCCGCAGATACTGGACGAATATGCATCTTACTTTTTTCATCTGAACTCTGCTTGCCTTCTCGCGCACTCTGCGACTGCTTAACCGCCTCGCACCTCGTCTCAAAGGTATAGGTAAACGTTTCGCACTTACCTCTCATCTAGGACAAATCAATCTATTGGGCACTGACTGGCTACGGCCGTCTGCTCAATAGATGCATGTGCTGAAGGAAGTTCACGGGGATACTTGAACTTCGTAGGATCAACCCTTGATCCATAACAGGCGTCTGCGGCATCAGAACATATTGTGCAATAGTCTGACGGCCGAGTAGTACGAGACTCGAGTCTACTCAAGCAATTTCGCCTCGGCGGTTGCAGGCCTACAGGATTCCAACGCATGTACCTAGGATGCTCTCGAGCTGCGCGAGTCAGGTCCCGCGATGCTCTCGCCTGTGGCAATCCAGTTGGAGGCCTCGAGGTAAACGCCGCCGGGGGTGCGGGTTCAAATGATGACAGGCATGACATCCATATCGAGGGCCATCATGCGCATGCGGTTTTCTGCGGGGTGATTATTCGATGCGTCGCACGGAAGAATAAAAAGATGAATGACGAACCGATTTTGTCGTAAGGGAGCTTTGCTTCAAGAAATCGGCGGGACGATAGATCAGTTCGACGCTGAACATTAAGCACGCAACGGGAGGTAGCAAACGCCAGAGGCGCAAGCAGGCCAGAATTTGGGGGAGAATCTGTTGCACTAAAAGTGAAAGCAAAAGTGAACCCGAGTTCTAAATAATAAGTAATTGATGCAAGTGGTTCAAGAGCGATGCAGCAGTACACTGGAGTATTGAGGGGCGATAGGGATCGTAATTCCAGGAGCGAGAATAGCTCAAGGAGGAGAATTGCATCTTGGATGAGGTGTTGTAGGATTTCGCGGGATAGCAAGATGTCACCAGAGGAGACTCGACATCGACAGTGAGGTGGTGGCAAAGAAGCTTGAGAAAAAACGTGAATGAGGTTAGTCTCTCTAAGACAGACTCTCTATAAAAATTGCGCTCGTACCTCGCGTTATAGAGTCTGTTAGTTACCGCGTCCGATAAGCGGCGTCCAACGTTATCAAAATTGATGGCCGATGCACGACCAAATAACGCGTGTATTTCACGCGTCGACACCCAATTCGACGTGAAATTTAGGAGTAAAAGCGACGAGTCAACCTTCCAAGTGTGCCACTTCAGAATTAAAGGGTCCTGGGACTTCCAGCAAGTATTTTGACATCAGGTGCTCTTTTCGGCCGAAACGGGCGAGAAAGTTACAATTTCAATGCTTTAACCAGTGCTCTCCTCAGATCTACTAAAGAGATATTGGACAATGGAATAAGAGACATTCCAGAGACATAGACACGTAGTTTTGTGCTCTTCCCGCGTCAAAACGGGTCAGAACGCGTTAATGGCTGCTCAGATGGTATCCCCAAATAGAATGCTTATATAATAACCCTGGTCGCCTATTATGATAGCGTGGTAACCACAGGACTAGAATGAGGTGTCCTGCGAGCTAAAATTTGAGTCCAGTGTCGTCTCCTGTTCGGTGAGATTCCGATTCCGTGAAGCCTGGCGCCGGTGAGCGACCTAGAAGGTGAAAGATAACGTCGAAAGTGACACGTCACGATTACGGTCACGTGTCCACTGGACACGCCAAAACCGATTGATTCATGATTCATCAAAAAAAAAAAAAAAAAAAAAAAAAAAAAGTGTCCGTTGTGTTTTCATATACTGTATTTTTATGTTCAAATCGACACGGGGTGTGACGCGTGACCCGTTCAACCGTTTCGACATTTCGACACTGACGAAAAATTTGCATGACACCAGCAAAAAAAAATTGATTACCGAGATGAAAATTTATTTTTTTGTGTTTTCCAGGCAAACTTGGATCTCATGTCACGCTTGAGAGGTTCGACAAAGGGCCGCGTGACACGTGACTCCTACCGAATTTCAATACCGACAGGGGTGTGTGTGATGCGTGACTGTCGATTTGAACGTAAAAATACAGTATAGGATTTGACAAAGGTAGGCAGGTAGGTAAGATTACACTGCACGGTCCTGCTCACAAACACCAGTTTCAGGAAGTATTACAGGCAATTATGTAAACCCAATGTACACAGTCTGTTAACAGACAGCTACAGACAGTGATCGTCACACGCCGTCTTTTGGACTCTTACTCGTCGTACCTTGTCAGACATCCCCCTGTTACTCCGCTCCAACTTGTGGCTGCATATTTCCGATACCGTACCATTTCGTTCAGATCGACAGTCACGCGTCACGCACTCCCCTGTCGATGTCGAATTTTGGTCGGGGTCACGCGTCACGCGGTCGTTTGTCGAACCTCCCGAGCGTGACCAAGGGCCCAAAACCGGCTGGAGCATGTCAAAAAGGCGAGATTTTAAAAAATATACGTGCGGAATGTCGAAATTTTCCGAGGTGTCACGCAAATTTTCGGCAGTTGTCGAAATGTCGAATTGGTTGAAAGGGTCACGCGTCACACCCCTGTCGATTTGAACGAAATGGTACGGTATATATACTCCATCTTTGTCATTCTGTCCTTACTTTTGTATCTTGACGCGCCACATCAACGGTCAACCATTTCCAAAATCTTGCGGCGATTATGATTTCATGGAGGACTGAATTTTGCAACGGGTTCGCATCATATCGGGCCGATACCCCTAGTTGTTACTGTGCATACAGCGGGAGCGGAATAAATAATTAAAATGAATCCAGAAGCTTACATATCTCGCATTACGAATTTGGACCACCTACCTTGCCCAGTGCTGGGAAGGGTCGGTTCGGAAATCGGTCCGAACCTCAACCGGACCCGGTGTCCAAGTTTAAGGTTCAAAAATTTGCTGAACCTGAACCGCAAGTTCGGTTCGGTGTTCAGCCGGTGACATTCGAACGCCGAGCCTGAAAATTAACCAGATGAGACACCTTTTTACCTTCAGTGTTGTGCAGGTTGCGCTTCTCAGCAGTTTTTGAGCAGCTTAAGCATCACCTAACATGCCCAGGCTTTTCCTTTGAGCAAAACTATGCGCACTCTTGACGTCTTTCAATGAGGGCTTAAAAGGGTGATTACTATGTCAACGCAGTTAATGAGCATAAATCATCATCCGGAGGTGCTCGCACCCCACGGTAAACTCCTAGACACCTTCTCTGGCCTCAGTAACGAATAATACAGAACCTCAATAGATATAACTTTGGATGAGCATTCAGCTCCCCGAGATCCCCGAAATTGTTCGCGTTCGAACACAAAACCAAATCTGAACCTGGGTTCAGGTCCAGGCGTTGCTCACAAACGGGGGCCCGTACGTCGTGCTCTTCCCCCACAGACCTTCCCGTCCGACCCACAAACTAGACATAAATTTCATCCCAAAATGCTCGGGTCATCGAATGCGGTGAGAAGACATGTTGACCTCCTCGGCATTCCGTTGTATGCTCTCTGGCCGCAAGAGATTCGGAGGCTTGCTGCTGGAAAGAAATCGGGAGCCGCACCGTTTTTGACTGAATACTGCGCGAAACTGGTGCGTATTAATTGTATGATTTTTTCGGCGCATTTTTCATCGCACCTCCAACGGGGCTTTCGTGTGTAAGTGAGCTATCCTTTGTTATGTTTTATTTTATTTTATAATTTTCCCAAACCGCGGACTAGGCATATTTCGTGGCATTTAAACTGTGGGAATGGACACTTGCCCCGACATGAAGAGCCTTTACCAAAAGCACCAAATACAGTACACTACGATATTTTTGTGCGCGTCCTACTCGCATCCGATTCGCTAATCCGCTCTGTAACGACAAAAAATGAAGGTCGGGATAGCAGGTAAGCGTCGAGCGTACAAAAAACGCCTCGAATGCCGATTTACATTCAGGGGATTTCGGTCAAATATTGTCTTCTTTCCTCTAGCCCCTGGCATCCAGCAGTTCTGACTGGAAGACATTGAAGAGAGCCAACCAGATCAATTCATTTCGAGTTCCCCGCCAAAACGTGGTGGTACTTTTGGTCTTGGCCTCTGCTTGGTGATCATTGTGGAGGCGAAAGAAACGCTTGGTGGTCTGATCGTCGTGGTCTGATCGCCGAGTCAGATTCGGCGATCAGACCACGATCACGTGTACACTTTCATCGTGAACTAGACGCGACGCGCACACTTGGATGAGCAGAGAAAATTTCCCTGGTGCTTATGTGAAGAAGGTGATAGGAGTAAGGGACTGATATTTAGAATCTCCCTCTCTCTCTGCCAAATTATATTGGAAACACTCAATGCACCGAGGGTAATTACCCTACATAACGGAATACTACATATCTGAACACTACATACCAAGAAGATATCGCACTTTACTCCAGGAGGCTACCCACTTCCGCAAATACTCGCCGCCAAAGGCTCGAAAGACGACATGGAGACTGCTCCTTGCCTTCGTTTCCGACAACAGGACCGGAAAAAACGCCTCCGCGACCTCCGACATGCCTCGATTCGAGTGCCAAAAATCAAGCAACTGTAGGCCGTGAATTCCTGTGACTATGCACTCCATGCCGAATTTCAACGGCCAGAGATCGAGATCTACCGTATGCTCCGAAACATGCGCCAGTCTGCGGAGGCATGTCTTATGTTCCTTAATGGAACTACTGGAGTTAATATAGACTTTTTTCCCTTCCAAGACTCTACGACGAAGCGTCCGCAGCCTAGCTGGTGACTAGGTTGGGCGCTAAGGCTATAATTAGTGAAACGTGTTCGATATCTGATTTTCTGCCAACCCCGGACCCCGGTGGATGATGCGACTCTAAAGTTGTAATCTGGACCCCGCGCAGTATAGGCGTGCTCCGGATGTCTCCGATGTCTCACAAACGACCCCATGAGCATCTTTTGCTCCACAATGCATGTATCTCGGCCTCTTCGTCTGTAGCCATGACCTCACCAGTCATTAGAATTCGAATCGCGAAGGACCGCGAAGTATGTGTGTTCCCTTGCCTCGCGTACCGCACTTAGCACATTGCTGTTTAGCTCTGCGCCACCACACACCTACCCTTAGCGCAGTACGCACCTCCAGTACATCATGTCTCTATATTCTCTCGGATTGGCTGCCTGGAGAGCACCCGTCCAATTTAGATGAGTTTGACCGACGCATGGAACGGAGACGTAGCTGGCGTGCTTAGCGTACGAATGGTCATCGGAACTTCACCGATGCTGTCAACGAGACGGAAGGGTCCAGTGAGCGTGAGCTCTCCGTCCTCCTTCATATCAGCCTCATCGTCTAAACATTCATATCCGTGCGCCTGAAGCGTTACTTACGCTCTCGATCCGGTCTGAAATCAGAAGGTGATTTCCGGGCTTGCTAGACAAATTCGGCAGTTTGCCACTCGTACCGACTCTTTCCATCACTTCCCCTTCAGACAAATTCAACTTCATGGACAGCGGCCGCCTTGTAACATAAAACAAGCCTTGTTCCGTGCTACGTTCGTGTATCGGACTGTCGTTCTTGCCTCTTTCGCCGACTTCTCTCCATGTGGATGCCAATTGACATATATCAACGGACCCAGACAGTCAGTTTTTTTCTTCAGCATTTGCCTTATTCGAAGAATAGATTGATCGGCATACGCACTTGCTGTCACGGCGGACAATTAACTGTCATTTGCGATTCGAGTTGCCGCTGTCATAGACGCGACACCTGAACTGTCATTTGGTTAAATCCGGCCACTTTCTCCTTTGGTCGAGCTGACGGCTTTTACTGGCCACGATGCAGCCACGCGTTTTCGGGTCTTTCCGTGAAGTAAATGATCTGAAAGTAATAATATTCGTCTCTTGGGGTCAGTTCCTACTCAACTACTTTCGGAGGGTGACTAAAAAAAAGTCCTACGAGCATAGAGTACAAGTCGGGAGAACTCATGAAAACTGAACAAAAACACGCCCCAACACATGTACAGAGGGATGCTAGTTACTGTGTTAAAGAAACAAAGGTGGAGTTGTGTGACATCATACATTCAGCCACCACAACAGCCACAGCCACTGGTTACCGTATGGCCCATCAGCCACCGGGTGGCTGCCGCAAACTCTAATATTTTCACCGGGTGGAACATCCGAGGGATGAACGCGGATGCATCCGCATTCGCACGAATTCATCCGGATGATCCGTGCCGATCATTCGATTATTATAAACTTCAAAGCTGGATATGGTAGGTTCAAGTCACAGTTGGACCAATGCTGAATGTCGTTGCACCGAACGATCAAATTCCGACCCAAGAGCAGCCGCAATTCTCATGGTTTAGCGAGGGGCCAAAAGAAGCTTACAGCAGCAAGTAAAGTCCCAGGCAGTGCGGCGCTCGATCTACATCCAAATAACCCAGGGTGCACGGATCTGCACGGTTTTGCACGGGCTTGCACGACAGCATGCGTGCAGCATTGATGTAGTGCTGCATGCGCTTTGTCCAATAATGACCATCATAGCCGCGTCCTGTTTGACTTTGACACCGCCTGCAGAGAGCTGATGATACCAAGATGATACACCGTTGTAGGTTTGGCAACAAAGTCCAGAAGCTCGACGAAACCGTTCAACAGGGCGGCAGTGTCGACAGCTAGGAGTCTCAACGAATTATCAACTAGCCACGGGCATCGCGGAAGGTGAGCTCCATTGAGCACAGGACTTGTAGCGCAACAAAGCTACAACTTGAACAGACCTTCCCGAAATTTATAGGAAAGCTCAAGAACATTAGGGTTTTGCTGTTAGCTGTTTGACGACGGGTCCTGGTTAGAAGCGATGACGGGCTAGCGTCTTACATCGGCGTCTCAAGGCTGTTGAGCTTTTAGCGCTGAATAGGCGCTTGGTTGAGCCCTGCCAAAGTTCCGGGTACGAATGCCCACATGCGAATGTGACATTTGAAGGGGAGAATGTTTTCTTGAGCGACGCCATCGGGAGTGGGGGTTACACCTAGGGCGAATCCGAGCCTCACATTCACAGTCAACATCGGATGACGTCATCATCAAGATCGACCTCCTTCATTCGCTCTGCGACATTCCGCGCTGCCGCATGCATACTGTTTTCTTCTCTCTAACTGCACGAGTCATTCCTAGATGTGCCTCGCACGTCGGCTGCGCACGTTGTGGCGCAACCAACCTCGAGGATATTGCACATTGCAGCCATTGCGGCTGTCATCGAGCTCCATTCCATCTGCATGGTTGAATGTCATTTCCCTCGATAACTAGCGCTCTCGGTCCCAGTATCGCCAGTTTGCGAGCTGCACTTGACTAACCTGGACATAAAAAAGCCCGAAACATTCACAAGACGCTCCCATGTTCCTATCTCTGAATCTCTGAATCTCATGAGAAGCAGCCAGCTTTTCAATGCTCTTCCACCACTGCTGCGCCATGTGTCGGGAATTTTTCCTGCGGCGCGCGTTCTTCTGCGGAGCATAATCGACACGGGTGCAGATGGATTTGGCATATAAACGCTAGTTTCCGCCGTCTTAGCGTCCAACTCCTCGTCTACTCTCTCAACCCACATCACATCCTCATCGCACAATGGCTTTCCCGAGACCCAATCCAGGTCGTCGTCCCTCCCCGCAACTCCCTGCAGGGACCGGGCCTACCCAATCCCAATCTACTCGCCGGGCTGGTTCTGATTCCGCGTACGACCAAGTTCATCCACTCTACACAGTTGTTTGTTGTACTAATGACTATGATTACGTTTTAGGGCGGCTGCTAGTATGGAGACTTTGAGCACTCAACAACAGAGCAGTCGCTACGAGAGCTCTTCTTTCAACTCGCAGAATACCACGAGCGCCTCTGAGAGCAGCGTAGAAAGTATCGCAACTTCTGATGTTATATATGAGTAGGCCCTCCTTCCATCTCGCTGGTGTCTTGCGATCAGCGATTGATTATACGCTTCCAGAGAATATATCCAACTGGGAGTCGTCGGTCTCGCGGGCTGCACGCTTACCTTGGACGGCACGAAGCTCACCATCGAATGGAGGGTGCCAGACAAGTTGACGGGCAACAGCGAGAAAATCGTGGACCTCGACGACTACGTCGCGAACATCAGTGGAAAGCTCGTCTGGGGTCGCGGCAGTGGATTCAGCACGATGTGCAAGAATGGCAGTATCCGCCTCGCGGAAAAGACAGTCCTGATTGCCTCGTGCCTCGTCATCCCTGGCGGCTCTGACTACCGTGATGCGCGGCTGGATTTGAACGATTACTTCGCGTTCACCCGCACTGGCTTTGAACCCAACATGCCAGACCCCGAGTTCGACGAATTCATCTCAGCCGCCAGCTGGATGAACTTCACTCTCGTCTCCCAGGCCAACATGAGCATGTTCCTCCAGAATCCAGCATTCCAGAAGGCTGTCTCGAGCGTCGCACGCCGCGCCGTTGAGGTGTCCAACATGCAGACGTACGCTGTTGTGCAGCAGATGGTCAAGAAGCTGGAGACCATCAACGCCAACTCGGAGGTGTATATTGCACGCCAGATGGCTGCGTTTGTCAAGTCGGCTGCGGAGTCCGCTGCCGCTTACGCGGCTCTGACCCAGCTTACGATGATGATGACGCACCAGAAGACGGCCTACGAGACCTTCTATTCATCCCTCGACCCTACATCTCCTGGAACCAAACCGGACGGTCCGGGTCAGCTTGGGATGTTGACGACGAGGCAGACAACGGCCTACGAGACTTTCCAATCATCCACTATACCTCCTTCTCGATCCTAAATGGCCAGTGCACCTTACACTCTCGATCTGGTTAAACAGCGCTAGCGTACTTCATCTCGACTCTCCCGCATTTGTTCCGTGCGACTATATCTTCCTATCCTCATCCGTTTTACGTACCTACATGTTGACCTTACCTTTGTGATTGATTTGAATCGAGCCTCTCTTACGACCTTGAATTTGAGCAGATAAGTTGCAAGAGCTAGATAGAAAATACATCAACAACGCCACGCGGAATGTGAACTTGAATGGTAGACTAAGACTGGGTTGACAACGAGGATGATCGGGGTTGGACTGACACGCAAACTTTTAGCAATGTGTATGAGTTTGAGATGTGGATGATGGTACGCACGGT
Organism: Mycena capillaripes; assembly: GCA_029204075.1. NCBI lineage: Eukaryota > Fungi > Basidiomycota > Agaricomycetes > Agaricales > Mycenaceae > Mycena > Mycena capillaripes. The sequence continues at coordinate 2,331,081 of JARHKZ010000014.1, read as the reverse complement.
GCCGGGAGTGAAATACACGAGAGCCAGCGTGAAAGCGAGGCAATGTCGCCGCATGTATAAGCGAGTGAGTTTATTTTTATGTAAGACAAGCGGTCGCCGGCTCCCACTTGCTGGCCTTCTTTCCTGGTAACTTTTTGTAGAGCAGCCTGAACAAATTATTTTGACAAGACATGCCTTCGCTTCGCTCCGGCAAAAGAGCAAATAAAGGAGAGGGTGATTACTACACTTAGAGCACAAAAACTATTGTAGTGTCTGTTAAATGTTTATAAGAGACTAAAAATGTATGGGATAATTTATTTCTAATGAATGGCAGCGCGGTCTTCAAGTGTTGGTAACATTCTGTGAATACGCAAAGGAATTCGGGCGAGGCGGGGATTTCAGTGGATACAGGATGCTTGGGTGTGTGGATGGAGTTTCCGGGTCTCTAAGACGTCGACGCACTAGCAAGCGGGTGGGCAGCAAGACCAAAAGTCAGGGAAGATATGACGTGCAAAGGTTCGGATCGTAAAGGGGAATCGACCGAAACAGCCAAGCGTGAACAATATAGAAGTGTGGGCAGGACACGAAAATCTTGGCTATTCAGGTAGAGAGGAGCGAGGTAAGAGCAAGGATGCAAAGAGGCGGCAAGCGCATCGATCATGCGTATAGACGATGTAACATCTATGACCGCTAATGCGGGCGCTTCGTATCTAGCCTTCCGTATCTTCCACTCAGTCTGGGCTGTGCCTCGCCTATCCTGAATTCACAACACGTCGAAAGAAAACTTTCAAAGTTTAGCCATGATTTGAAAAGCAATTCAAATATATATTCCGCTATTCTATAACACAACATCTACTAAACCTACATACGTACCCCAACACAATATAATCAAAGCCGGATCTCCGACAATCAGTTCCATTGCCAAATCCTACACCTTCAACAGAAATGTTGGCGGAAGGGCGGCCCGAGCGAATTGTGATTGGCGGCCCCGAAAAGTGGATATAGATACGTTAGCATCGATCTGTGCGCAAATGCTGAAGACGTACCAGGAACGCATCCTTGATTTGGCTGCCGGCTCGAAAAGCGCAGTGAGATAGTATGAATGATCCACCCGAAGTATCGGGGACGTGTCCGAGGTGACAGAGGGAGCAGAATTGTCAAGGTTCGTGAGGTTGGTCAGCGGTGGTGAGATGGACCGATAAACACTTACCGCGATACAGAGCGTCGTTCGTGAGACACCGCAAATCCCATCTGGAAAATACGAGTCAGGTGTTGAGCTTTACATCGAAGGTGCGGTAATTTAAAAGGTCCCCTTGCCAAACTGTGAACGTTCAATGGGAAAGCTCGAAACATGCTAGCTATCTGTTGCGGATTTCTCAGTACATGCGTTCCATTCCTAGAGTCGGCGGCTTACCTACATCGTACATCGAGACTGAATGCCTGGGGAAGTGCAACAGAGTGTACAGGACCTCAGCCATGGAGAGGTAACCATATCGCTGGGTTGTTGGAGGTTGTGCCGTGAGCATTGGTTTGAGACTGCATATAGATAACACAACATCTAGAACGTACCTGAATTGTGTCATCAGTGCCGATGAAAAGGCCGTATAACGAATGACTGAGTGGCACGAGGAATTAATCAGCTGTTCAATGAAAAAGCATGGGTGCATATGTACTGTTCGTCTTCCGCGTCGACCTGTTTCCAAAGTTGTTAGCGAGATTGAAGGGATATTCTGAATGCGGAACGTGCGATACCAGTGCCTCAATAAAGGAATGGAAAGACTTGAGGGTGACGGGCGATGCACGGGAAAAAGGAGGAGAAGGCGATATTTCTCAGTAACGGACAATCCAAAACAATATCTTGAAAGGCTAGAGCTTGAGGAATCTTTCAGCTCGATTGAGAGGGCCCCTTGGTTCCGAAAATTCAGACGTCTTGAGCCTCCCGGTCTTGACCAAGGACTTGATCATCTTGTGGGGCCAATTTGAGTGTTTTGAGTAATTTCCAGAACATCCTGAGGTGTTGCAATTCGAAGAAGGGTCCTTGTGCGCAAGTTTGTAGCCGGCCAGGTTTTGATGCCAGCCTTCATCGTGATTTAAGCCTCGATGAGCGGAGAAGAGCAAGGGCGCCGGGCTTAACGACTGTGAGGTGCTGCCTTGGTCCTGCTGAGGCGCTGCACTGACGGAAGAATCGGTATTGAGGTACGGTATTGACGGGCGGTTGGACGAGGGTGGGGGAAAGACGAAAAGTGATTGATTAGACAAAGACCACCCTTTTGAGTGGGCCTTGAGCGGGCGACATGTGGAGCGGCACGTCAGAAGCGTAACCGGCCAGAGTTAAATTATGATTGGAGTTGTTGTCCAGAAATAATCATGGGAACAACACTGACCCAATTGGACAGTGGACTCGGAGCTGAGGCTGAGGGAGGCTTGCGGTGGAGAATCGATGTAATGGCAATACATGCGCATACTAGCAAGGGATGTGCTTGATACTGATCTTGACATTTTCCACAGCACGGAAGTTGAAGGGGAATTGAGCAGTTGATTGGCAAGGCGCCGGGGCGTCTAATGTCTTTTTTTTTTGGATACCAAGGGTCAGCTGAGGTAACGGTTGGGGTAATTTCGGCAGTACAAACATGTACACTCTGATTCGAGGCATCTCTTTAATATACGAAGTATACATTTTGCAGCTCGCAGGCTCAAAACGGGTAAAGCTGGAGAGTAAACAACAACTCGGACTGGAACTCTGGTGAGTACATGCGAAGCCGAGGAGAATTAAATAAGTTCTAAATTGATCCGTCTAAAGCGGCATATCGACTATTGAGCCAGCCATCAAGCACTTCTCGGTCTTCTCCGGAGTCTGCCGCTCGGTGGAGGAGCGGAGCTGAATATAATGATTAATCCCTGCATTGCCGTTGGATGGCGCTAATCTGCCGTCTTTTGGTCATGCAACGCAATTTAACCATATGGAGATACAGCTTCAGACAGACGGAAGGCTCGGTTTTATAAAGAGGGTGATGGTGCAGTTGCGCACGACGCACCAGTTCGGCGGCATCAGTTGCAAACACGTCTTTAAAAGAGCCATCTCAGAAGATCTAAGGGCAGGAATGCAAGCCATCTTAAGCCTCGTAACATGCGAGAAAGAAAGTCCGATTAGTACCTGGTACCTGGTGTCGGCGTTGAACGAGCTCGTCTTCTGACACTTGATATAAGTTGGCATCCAGTATGCGTCTAATTAAAGTGCGACTTACATGAGTGCGTGCCCATGGACAAGAATGAACATGGGTCGACACGCCTTCACTGCCGGCAGAAATGCTGCCAAGCGGGCTGGTACAATGTGTTCCTAGCGCCCTGTAAAGAGAACATAGAGTCCCACCAGTGAGCAGCGCGAGGAGGAAGGACATAAAATTTTGAATGAGGTCCGACCGCCGGTTTATCCGGACCGAACGGGTGGAAAACGCTGGTTATCATAGTGCTCACGGAGTCACCAACGCACCGTAGAGAAAGCGACGATTCTGTAACAAATATCAATAGTGGCGGTCAGAGTAACTTTTAATTGGGCGATTCTGAGGGTGATTCTGCACACGATTCTGAAATTTCTTTATTGTGGGAAAATCGTCATAATCCAGAATCGTCTCTCGTTGTAGAAGCTCCTCCAGAGGAGATTCTACGACGATTCTCGAACATGATTCTGACTCTAATTTAATTTAAGACGATTCTGAGTGATTCTCACCCAAATTTGATGAAAAAGAATTCCAGAATTGACATCAGAATCGGGGTCAGAATCGCGGCGAGAATCGCCCAGAATCGTCTACTCTGACTGCCACTAATGCGTGGACGTCGAATTCTCGCGCGGCGTATCTGCGTCGCAGCGTAGAGCCGATACAATCTTCAGTGCGCCCTCGGGCGAGTCAAGGTCCAACGACTTCAAATAAAGGCCAGCGAAGTGGAGGTAACACTCATGTACGAGTCAAGGCCGGTAAAGTGGAATGAAAATTGTCTGAAGACTCGGGGCGGGTCAGCGAGAAGGGAAATGAAGTGAAGCACGGAATATGAAGGCAGGAAGGACAAAGTAGCATCAGAATGCGGTCAAGACTTAATGAAGCACGAACGGAAAAAAAATGAAACGAAAGAAAAAAAAGGATTGAGAGGATAAATAGACTAAGGAAAGGAGCGACTCGGAGTGGGTTGAAGGGATGAGTATGAAATGAGAGAACGAAGAATTCGGGAAGTAGATGGTATGAGATGAGAATATTGAGGCTGCAATATAATAAGGGAGGGACTGAAAGGGATGGAAACACACTGGTCGATACTGTCTCGACTTCAACTCATAAGCGAACTATGTAAAAATCTAGTTGAGCCCACTGAGTAATATGCTGGATGAATGAGTGCAAGACTTACCTCCACGTGCTGTTGAAACGATACAGATTCGTGGCCAGCCAGCTATCAGAAGTGGTGGTTGAGCGCTGGACCGAAATCGGAAGAAAGAAGAAATAGAGGAACGTGTAAGAAGGTTGAAAAGCTTCAACGAAGTGGACTTGTCTCTGGTGCCCAACATAATTTCGGCCCCACGACACACCCGAGTCTAATTCGGCTGGAGTAACAGTCTGTCAAAGGTCGAGTCTGAAGGTGAATGTAACGGGAGAACTAGCTCCAGAACGTCAACTCCGAGCAATAAATACAAATGGGCCCTATGGTGCACATCACCTAGCTGCCGCTACCCCGTGCTTGAAATTTTGCGGGTCCAAAAATACATATTTTTCATATCCCTCTAGCAGAAGTGTTTCTTTTGAGTATAGGAAGATAACTGCTAGAGCGATTTTTATCTGGATCCAAACTGAGTGAGCTCAGCCTTTTTTGGCCGCCCGATTTGGCCACTGGCAGTGAAAATATTGAAAAAAGCCCCGTGCATAGAGCCAAAACTTTTCTCTGGCCAATTTGGCCACTAAATTTTTGTATCGGCAGCTAGGTGATGCGCACCATACCACGATTTTGGCCTTCAATGAGTCTGAAACGAAAAGGACCTTAAGACTTGAAGCAAAGAGGGTTAGTAATAATCAGTATGTGGGCACGCACCCAAGAAATTCAACGATCGTTCAAGTACCCAATGGCGTTGAATCGGGGAGGTCGGAATCTAAACAAGGTCAGTGCCACTACAAATGGATCAGAGATCTGTTGTTGAGTAATATTAGAGAACGACAGTTGGTGCCCTTCGCTATTAACGCACTAAAAGAATTCAACGATACTCTAAGCATTGAATCGACGAGGCAAGCTCAGGTTCCTGTGCGGGCATAGTTTCGCCCTTCAACAAGGTGTGGGACAGAAGAGGGAGCAAGACCGACTGATTGCGACGAAAGTTAGGTGAGTTATGAGTGATAAGTAGCATGGCAACAATCTGGCGTACCAAAAGAGAGTTCGGAGCTGGTTTTTTTTCAGAGTTCAGACATGATTCTCGGAAACTATGGGAAAATACAACATAGTTTGGCAAGACTCACTATTGCCCCGAAAATTTGTATCTGACTTGCAAACCCATAATCGCAGGTCCTGCGTCAGTGCGGGCTTTCCGCACGACACACGCCACCATGGGAGGCTTTTTGAGTCCACCGTGGCTCCCCGACATATTCGTCAACAGCTGCCATGACCCGTGATACCAACCGAATTTCGGCGCCGTCAACCCCCTCCGTGATGCGTGACTGCCGAATTGAATGTAATTCTACAATATCTTCTGAGCCAAGCTCACTCACACTATAGAACCCAGAGGACACACAGAAGCAGAAAATTTACAAAAGTCAGCATCACACCTCAATTCAACCAGCCAACCTAAACACGGGTCGCGTAGAAAACCTCAAAAACCTTGATAAGCAAATTTTGTCACAAGAGGAATAATTGAGTGTTCATAAACCATGGCTTTGAAGAACTCGACCCGCTCGAGTTCATCCGCGGGATAGGATCAAACGAGATCTTCACAGTAGCGGGGGAAAAATCGGCAACGGGCACTCTGGGCAGCCCAAACACGGCGAAGAGGATAGAAGAGGTAATTTTATTCACTCTACAGAGGTAATTGACACATTTGGCAAAGAGCAGAAGACAAATCGGGGAGGCAACCACGCGAGACCAGAGAGAATTCATGATCCTGTTATAATCAATCATTTAGGAGGGAGGGCTGAAGAGAAATCAGTCGAACTCCTGAGATCGAGGGTGAACATGAGCTTACACGGCGGGGACGGAGGTCTGAGGACCGGGGTCCGCGGTCAGGGTAGGGAAGGGAGCGGTTGCGCACTGCGGGGCGGAAAGGCTTGAGAAAAAGCATAAGGGGGAGGATAATGCTCACAGCTTGCTCGATGTCCCTCATGGTCTTGCCTGCGGGGAGATGCGGCTTGCCAACGAGTGGCTTGGGGACAGGAATTACATCAGAACAATCAATCATGGTCTTTGTGTTCTGTCCGATAACCGCCATCTTTGCCATCGCAGCCCTGAACGACGACTGCAGCTTCGCTTGATCAGCTGGGAAATAGTCGTTAGCCGGATGTTCTCTGACAAAGAGGGATACTCACTAGCGAGGGACTGCCATTCGCAAGCGGTGCGAGAGTCTGGGTGAGAAATTAGTGTTGACTTTGTCAGCCTCAGGAATACGGACCGCGAGCGAGCTGTAAAATAGTGTTAATGAACGTAAGAAAATTATGATGGGACATACATTGGAATCAGTCTCGAGACGGATCATTCCCTCGAGGGGGAGAGAACCTGGCCGGGGGCGGTGCCGCCGTTCAAGCCATTGCTGTAGATTTATGATTAGTTGACAACATCCGCGGGAATATGGTGGAAAGAACAAACCCAGGAACGAGGATACCGCGCAGCTGCGTTTCAATGAAGAGCCTGGTTGGGTGGCGTCAGCGAGGAAATCTTTTTCGGATGAAACGCACTGAGTATCGAAGATTCCGGGAGTGGAATCGAACGGTGTGCTGATTTTCTGTTAAGTATACTAAGCCCAAACACAAATTTTAATTACCCAGGAATCTGCAAATAAATCAGAGGGTGTTCGATATGTAGGAAACTTGATCTCACCGTAGGGTCAACGTGGTCGGCAGCAGCGATAGTGTGGCTTTGGTGATTCAGGATTAAAATTCAATCACGAATAGTACGAAGGGAGGACATACGAGGCGAGCAATGCCACAACCTAGGAGTAGATGATTAGTTTTAAGAAGAAATTGACGCAGACAGGACAGACCTCTGCGGGAGAAAAGCCAACCTCAGCGAATCGCGCCAGAACCGTTGTGATACTATCTGATAATAACCTCAGTTGATGGAATGTAGAATGCTCAACACTGAAGACTTACCGAACGGCTCGGGGACTAAACCGATGGGGGACGCGGCCTTAGCAACAGGACGGCCCAGGAGGAATTGCAGACGAGGGGCTCCGGGGCAATTTGAAACAGCAACCGCTCCGGCAAACTGGATGAGATCCCCGGGAGTGATATTGTGCCGGGCGAGGAAGGGAGTCTGTACGACAATATATTATTCTGGTGGGCTCAATAGGAGCGAGCACTGTACCTGCAGGTCGATGATGTCGTCGATACCGTTGTTAGCAGGGAAAGCCGTTTCCTGTTAGAAGTGTAAGCCACCTTGGACACGGGAATCAGATGCGCGCACAATAGGATCGAACGTGATGATGGAGCCGTCAGCTCCTCCTCCTCTGTGACTGTGGTTAGCATCGTTCATCAGTCATGTTCACCGAACACACCCTGTGAAGTATATGAGGTTGAAGGAAGATCCATTGAGAAGAGGAACTCAGTACCTTTAGAAGGAGAGAATCCGATAGCATCGTGGAACGTGAGCCGTAGAGATTCGTGCACCTGGTGTTTTTGGTAAGGTGTTGCCTTCATTTTGCCTCAGAGCAACTAACCTCTTCGCCGCACTCTCCGCCGTCGAAGAGATTCTCTTGAAGATCGGCAAGCAATGGGAACAGAACACAGCAAGCTGCGTTGGCAGTAACCTGGCCAGTGGAGCAAGTGACCCGTGGAGCAATGAGACCTAGTATACCGGGTTTAGTACCTCCTTGCGATGCAGAACATCCTCTTACCGCTTGCAACACGGACGGCGGCGAGAGCCAGGAGGACATTCGACAGTATGGCCATCTCACAGAGGCGAATGGGGGGGGGGGCAGAGAAGCGGAGGTGCTCGCTGAGTCGTACATCCATTCTGGAGGACCTTTATACTTTCTTCTAAGCGACCCGAAAGAATGAACCGTTCATTGAATCGTTCCCTGGCCAATAGATGACAAGAGATTTGGAAATTCCAAGATTGCAGGGAGAGCAAGTTGACCGGTGCCGGCACCGGTAAATGTGGATGGCCCTGATGAGTCGCTGGGACAGCCGAGACGAGAAAGCGAGCTTCAGCGTTTTGATGGTTCAAAAATATGATTGTCATGGGAAGATGTTCGTGGGTAACAGGTTTGAGGGCGTCCTCGTGAGAAGTAGACTCATCTCCCAGCTTCCGTCAAAAACGAGTGGAAAAACAGTAGAGATGGTAATTTTTGATGCCTTGACAGAACATGGTGGGCGTAACATTAGAGCGCGAATTTGCGATTCAAGCTTTTATGTCACTCCAGGAAGCGCATCTGCTCTTCACCACAAGCGCCGCATGTACAATCAGCGTGGTGTGCAGCAAGGTATTCATCTGGGCCTACCAATGCCCTGGAGTTCGCCAGGCGGTTACCGAATCCCGGACAGGTATCGGATACAATTTTGCTGGGAGGATTCCGATCGTATAACAAGCCAGCAGCGGTTGCTAGAAACCCTTCCAAAGGATCTTCATTCAAACCCCTGAGAGCGCTGAGTCAAACAATGAGCAGGTCCGACAGCCAAGGCCTTTGTGTGCGAACGCCAAGCGCGCCCAGTCTTCTGTCAACGCTATCCAGTCGCGTTAAGTGGTATTTACATCGAAAAATGACCACGCATGGCGAACGACCGGACCTTCCACTGTTCCGCATGTGTTTACCAGCTTAAGAGGATTGCTGTATTTGTGTTTTGGTCCTGCGGCAGCAGTACGGTCGATAGCTGCCGTGGGAACATTCGTGGTCTTCCTCGCTGAGTTAACGAGACTTGTCCCGACTGCCGCGACGTTTCATGAGAATCGTTTTAATTTCTGAAAATGAGATTGGGGCTGGGCGGTATCCCGGTGCCGGTGTGTGAGTGGTTATGTGTTGCAGCAGCCTTGGCACAGACCAAAGCTAAGGATATCCATACAGTCACGTTTTCAAGTTCTATCCTTCTCGTCCCAGCGTTAGTTCGTCCTACCACTTCTTCCTCCCGCGTTTTCTGTTCTCCACTCTCACCCTCGCCCTCCTTGTCTGAAATTTGCTTCCATAGATGCGTCCAATAGATGCGTCCAATTTCGGCCTCTAGAATTCATCGCTCAAAACACAGCAATTCCCGCAAGGAAAACGTAGAACATGCTGCTGGCCCGTTCATGCCTTTCGGGTCGAGTCCCCGTCCTCCCGCCTGAACTCTCGTCCTTGAAATATTGGAACAACGGGCATCCAGAATACCCTGGTTTCACGACGCATTTATCTCGTCCCTCCGGCTCAAGCTATCCGTGCCTCTCGACGATCGTCTAGCTCCCTTTGAGGTGTCTAGTTCTTTTTGAAGCAAGGAATTCACCATACCATCCCTCGAGAACGACATTAGTTGAACGGTCCCTCGGGCCTCGACAAATGCACACAAACCCCGGTGAATGAATTCTGAGTCACACACTCCATTCAGGCATGTCGTCCTCTTCTTTCCGGGAAATCCCATGCGCCGTTGCGCTAAGCATTTCTGTGACGGTTCATTTTCACCGCCTACTCGTTGACGGGCTCCTCATCGCACTCGGTGCAACGACGAGGTTCATTTCTGTGGACTCCTCTGTCTTACAATGTGGTAAATTAAACATTGTACCATATCCTGCTCCCAAAGCGTCGGGATTCTCTCCATCTTTCGCTATGCCCTCAAATTCTACATCGACTCGAAGGTTGAGACCAAGGGCATATCTAACGGAACTCCATTCGACGGATCCAAAGAACCACCGTCTTCGATCAGTCGTAGCGTGAAGCGGAGGGATAAAGAGGATCTGCAATCATGTAACGCGTACCGCCAATTCGTCTCCCCGTTTTTGGCGAGCGTATCCATCCACCATGGCGTTGACGCGCTTCCGGATGCTAGGGGCCCCTGGTGCGCCGACCCCGGTAAACTTTGATGTGCGCCGCGTAGACGTCGGGAATTCTGTTGACGGTATTATTTCCATATTGGTGGACAAGGCAAGGGTACGTACAAATAGGCGACCTCTTCCACAACGGCCCTGAACCGATTCCCCGCTGGCAGGATTTCCCTCATCGCAGAGGCGGATGGCAACCCAGCCGTTGCGGTGAGACATCCCGCATCGCTTGAGGAAAAAGGGTTCCATATCCGCTGCGACCTCTGCCAGCTTTTCGAGTAGATAAAGCCACTCCTCCCGATCGATGGAAAACAAGGGATACAGCGACGTGCGGGGAACCATGACCCGGATACAAGTCGTCACGGAGATCGTCAATCTATTGCAGCTTGCGGCATTGGGAAAGGGTAAACTGGATTGTGAGGGCGTCGTAGGTGGGGTGTTCCGTGGGCATGGAAGGATGGGTGCTTGGCGCAAGTGTCGGGGTACACTTCTTGCCGCAGGACGGCCGTCCTTTCGACAGCGGCCGGGATAATTTTACACGGGAGATAAGCACCAGGCACTAAAATCGACGAACTTGTATGTATATCAGCCCACTGGCAGGAGCACGGAGAGCGAACGAAGAACCGAGAAGAAGGAAAGAGATTCGCCGGATGAGTTCGGAACAAAAACGGAATGAGCTCATAAGTCACATGCCGTCATTTATTTCTTGACTCTTGCCACTTGGATCTGTTCGGCTGGCAGTGACGATCTCGTGTCTAGCTCACGGAGGCCAACTGGCGGTTCAATTTATTGCAGCATAACGTCTGAATGGCCATGACTCGTGCTGGCTTCGCCTGTTGATTCGTGCCAAGTCATCTTGTACTCTCTTGAAGACTCATATCCCGCAAAGCTGCGTTCCAAGCGCGGATAATCAATTCACTTCATCCTCTCCCTTTACCTACTCCATGAGAGGATCTGCTGTTGTCTTCCCCTTCGTTCCGTGTCCTGGACCCACGGATATTTTAACTTCTCCCTCCTCCAGCGAGTTCTTATTTTAGCTCGTTTCACGCGTTTCAGTAGGCTGTTGCGCTGTACAAACGGCATTGGGATGACTCCAGCTGACTTTCGGCAGTAGATGCTGGTCCTTGCGCCACCTATGCAACTATGCATAGCCCGCCAACGGGCCCGCAGAGGAGCTTGATCCTCAATCGTCCGCTTCTCCCACGAAGGGGGTTGTTGGCCGTACAGTCACCCGAATCTTGGGCAAAACTATAGACGCTACACCCGCGAGTCGCTGGTCAACGACTACGCTCACCGTCTCTGTGCCCATGCCGTAACCTCGCCGGAAAACCCTCAGGACTATGGTGCTTTCGAGTTCGCTTGCTTCTTCTTCTCGCTCTACCTTGAAGACATTGATCATCACGCATTAACTGCGTTTCAAACCCTCGGAAATGTGACGTTATGACTGAATTGCCCGTTATCCTCGAGTCCCGAGTATTGTGTTTCAGCTACGCCTGGTGCTGGCTTTTTATTGCGTTCCGCAATGCACGGGCCTCGTCGGAGTTCACTCAAAGTCTAGCGTTCTGGGCACGTCCATTCGCAATCGGCGAGGTTATTCTTGAACTATTCCCACCGACAAGATGCCTGGTCCCGTGGATCCCGGCCCACGGTCACCTAAGCCGACGCCCAATCACTGCGTTCCGACCTACGTCGACACACCCCTCTAGTGCCCTTCGGCTTCCATTGTGTACCCAGGTAGCCGTATGTGTACCAAGCAAGGTCGGCATAGGTTCGGCGCCCTTCGGCTTCTTTCATCTCTCATCTACCCAGGGGTACACAGCCCTCGGCGCCTTCTTTCGGCGCGGTTACCTCAGTTAACAGCCTTCGGCTACCTTACCGACTTACGTAAACTCACGTCAACCTCTTGTTTTTGACCTGAACCAGCCGTGTCTTCATTAAGACTCGACCCGCTTCCGTGTATAATCAGTTTCAAACGGTTTTAACTGTCTTCCTTTCCATTTAATTTGCGCCTCAGGGCAAACAGTTTATAAACCATTTTAAATGATTGAAACGGTTATCCGTAGCGTTTGCAGACAGCTTGCACAGATACGTGGTTTCTAACACCCAGTCTTGGCTACACTCTGATTCACTGCTAGTACTTCACCCATTGTTCGGAATTCTGTGGTTATAGAAGATGGAGGTAAAGCACCCAACGGATCTATGAGCGCGGTCCACGCGGAGGCATTATTTGAACATATTACAAGTCTTACCAAGAGAGTCATACTGCTGACAATGTATCAACTTAGCCCCAGGCCCCAGTACCAAATTCGAAACCGGGCAAGCTGGGCTCCTTCCTTGATGATATATGCGTGATCGGCGTCGCCCACGTTGCTCCACCCGTAGTCATGGTGAGCAAGCTGGAATGCTTTTGGGATGCATTCAATAACTATGCGGGCGATCACAATGCACCGTTAAAATAGTGGAAGGTCAGTTGATAAGGTTTCCAGTTGCAGGTACTGATCCTTTCAACAGGAGTATGTGCAGGGGAAACTGATGGGACATGACCCATAGGGAGCTTGACACCGAAGGGGGAGGCGATGCTCAAAACACGACGAGCACGATACGACGAGGGGAGAACCCGAAGGACGGTTGAATACCGACGTAGTACGGGTACAAACGCGCGAAGTACCTGGTGCCATGTACATATACTGCTGTAAATATATCCGACAGGTATCTGACATGTGCCAGTTCGAAGCAGGTCGCCGATCAGCGCCAGATTCCTACAGCATGATCATGAGTTCCCAATTATTTCGAAGGTGGCGCACGACTTCCTCGCCATTCCCGGTACCAGTGTCTCTTCTCCCTTGCACGCCACCTCTGCCATGAATCCCGTGCATCGTTGATGTCACAGACAATTGCTCAGGATCAAGGATGGGCTACTCATAAAAGCGACATTGTATTGCGGCAGAGAAAAGTACATACATGTACTCATGCCTTGTCCCCCAAAAAAAACTGTGTATAGACTGTTTTAAACTGTTTAGAACCCGTTTCCATTTAGTTTAAATGGTTGGAGCCTTAGTCTGCATGAAGTAGACATGGGTAGCCGCAGTGGTTTGGCTACCCTCCGTCACCCAAGTAGACATGGGACCAGAACACAGTGAATTTGATAGCTGGGAATCCCGCACGGGGATTTGCTGGGCGGATCACAGCCGCAAATCCTGTTTTTTTTTTTGGACTCCGACGACTCCGGACGTCACTAATGCCCAATTTGATAGCCCGCCCGGGGATTTGCAGGGCGGATCACAGCCGCAAATCCTGTTTTTTTTTTGGGACTCCGATGACTTCGAACGTCACTGAAAATCATCCTTGATGCTGCGCACATTTTATTTCCCGCGTGTCAATTAGTATGTTATCCCGCGCTCATGCAATACTCATGTCAAATCCCGTCCATTCCTCGGTTCCATTCCCTAATGTGTGTGCAGGCAGGATATAAATCTACCCCGGCCTGGATATATTTGCTGTTGCGACTCACGGACCTGGACTAAAGGATCCAAGTCCGAATGTATTCAATCCTTTTGGTGCGTACCTATCGTTTTCGTCTCGACATTGCTTTGTCCCCGCCGTTTCAGCCGTTTTCCCCGTTGCTTCAATCCGGAGGCGATGTCCCAAGAACTATAAAGACCAGGATGCAGAGTCGCAATCGCCATCCACCATCTACAGCATGAAACTTCATAGTTTTGCTACATTCATCTCATTAGGACTGGGTGTCTCCGCCACTGGCATCCATGAGGGTCGTTCCCCACACGCAAAGAGGGCAACCTCTATATTATTCAGTAATTCTCCTGTCCCGTTTATGTTCACTATGTTCGCAGACTCAACGAACTCAAACAGACCCTGCTGGGTTTCCTCCGCTGCCCAACCCCGGGCAGGCGCAGGCCAAGTCAGCGGCTACCGGTTTGAACCTGAACGATGTCCAAGGTGACATATTGTGCGTCTCCCGCTCGACGCTCCTCTATGTGCTGAGCCGATTGGACCTTTCAGGATTGGGATGCGCAAGCCCGTCGAGCTGTTTTTCTTCTTCGGAATCTCCAATGCGACCGCCTTCAAGCCGAAGTTGAAGCGCGACATCCTGCCCCTTGTGACAAACACAATGCAGATCCTCAACAACGACACAGCTGCCGATTCGACCTTGGTGAACATCGCGTTCTCGCATAGCGGGCTTGTCGCCCTGAACGTCACCGGCGACGCCAACAACCTCAATGATCCTCCGTTTGCGGCTGGCCAGGTTAACGACGTCAAGAATCTCAGCGACCCAGGAACGAAGAATTGGGTCCCTCAATTCGTCGGCACGAACATCCACGGTGTTATCCTTTTTGGGTCCGACACGGAGGATAGCATTAACAGCACGCTGGCGAGCCTGCAATCCAAGTTGGGAAATACCATCACAGAAATCTACTCACTCCGCGGCGCGATGCGCCCGCCCCCAAACAAGGGCCACGAGCGTGAGTGGTCTGCACAGTCCACTTGCATCGCCGAGCTAATCATAAACGCTGCAGACTTCGGCTTCCTGGACGGGATCTCAAACCCGACCATCAATGGATTCCAGGACCCGAAACCAGGCCAAGCGGTCGTCCCCGTCGGAGAGATTATCGTTGGGCAGCCCGGAGACAACGTTACTCGTCCGGCTTGGGCCAAGGACGGCTCGTTCCTCGTCTTTCGTCAGCTCAAGCAGCTTGTTCCCGAATTCAACAAGTTCTTGGCGGACAATCCCATTGTTGAGCCGGGGTTGACGCCGGAGCAGGGCTCGGATCTCCTCGGAGCCCGCATGGTTGGCCGTTGGAAAAGCGTCAGTTGCAGGCAATCATTGATATTACTTCCGCCCCTAATTTGTTTTGGTTTTTTCTACAGGGTGCACCGGTCGAGCTGAGTCCCATGTTCGACGATCCGGCGCTCGGAATGGATGACAACCGTAATAACAACTTTACTTTTGCGGAGCCGGGACAGACCCAATCGAATCTGACGGACCAATCGAAGTAAGTCCGAGTGCTAATTCCAAGATTGAGGTGCATGGCACTGAATCTGCCATGTAGATGTCCGCTCTCTGCCCACATCCGGAAGACGCGCCCTCGTGCCGACCTGGGGTTGCCGGAGAACTCTACCAGCTTTCATCATATAGTTCGTGCAGGCATCCCATATGGACCGGAAGGTGAGTTTTCCATGTCAATACAAGAAACTTTTAGCTAATAACTTCCCATTCAATAGTCACCCCGGATGAGGCCTCTTCAAATACGACGGAAATTGAACGTGGCCTCGCTTTCGGTGGGCTTAATTCACCTTCAGTGTATCTATGGCGCTAGTTAGGACTCATGTCATGACCTACTCCAGTGGCTTACCAGTCGAACATCATGAATGGTTTCCAATTCCTTCAAGAGTTCTGGGCCAATAATCCGAAGTACGTGATTTTTTGCCTGGTATATTATCGAGTCACTCAACTTCATGTCCGATAGATTTAGACAGGGTGGTGTCGGCTTTGACCCCATTATCGGTATGTTCTCTAGAGTGAAACCTGAACTTCGCTCACCGAAAACTGTTTCAGGGGCTAACGCAAGTGAACCACGTCCCGTGAACGGCCTAGATCCCACGGACCCTGTGCGCAACTTCACGCTCAGCACTGGTGAGCCTATTTCGCCTGAGTTCCTCGTACCAAAATCTTACTCCGTATCAATGTAGATTTCGTGGTTTCCAGGGGCGGAGAGTACTTCTTTTCGCCTTCGTTGTCGGCCATTGCCAACACGCTTTCCGTTTGAGGAATGGACCTGATACTATATCCGGACTACAACGATCGCTCTTAGCCTTAGGACTACGCTTGTAAATTAATTAGATCTCCGCGTAATCTCCCTCGAATTATCTATACGGAAAATTCTAGTACACCGTTGAATGGTCAACTGCACAGTGAAACTCGAACGGCTTCGCCCAACCGGTAGAATCGACTTTACGTGTCCATTGTTTCGTAATCCCACCCCTCTAAAATCTCGACGACAGGAGTTCTCGTCTCCCTTCCGATTTGTGTGTAGGCCTTGCCCTCATTCCGCATCTTACTCATATGGCATTCAATTCTGCATCTCGTTGGCCGAATCTCGACATGCGTTCATGTACACGCTGCACCAAATTGTCCAGCCGAACACGCGCCTTCAATTCATCGCGTTTTTGACGACAAGGCTGGCGGCATTAAAGTGGGTGAACAAGGCCCAGCTGAATTCAGAAGACATCTGCGTTGTATACATCAGTCAAACAGACTTTCTTCTTCGTGTCCTCGATTTGAATATCCTTCTTAGATTCGTTGCACTATATCTCGGACAAGGACCAGTCCTGGAGGACATTGTTTGCTGCTTTCGATTCGATGGTTGTCCTGGTTTAGGTCCCCTTCACAATTATGTTGTCCAGTGCTGTATAATGAGTAGATATCCCCCATAGCCAGGAATCATCTCAACTCAGGTTCGCAAGGTACCAGGGATACTTTTAACCGTTGCAATCTGGATGATTATCACTTCCTTTTATGTGTCAAGTTCATCGCGTCCTGTCTACTGTCAGTTTCTCATCCTCATCCTCACCATTCTCGCGGCTCGTGTTTCACGACTCTGCTACTCTCTTTCTGCGTCGCCGGGCTCTGCATAAAGTTCGTACCGTACGGTACTGATAATGATAACAGTCTTAACTCGTGCTTCGATCGCACCAGTTGGGGTGTGAAGGCCGGCGTGAGCCGTTCAACAATGACTTCAGAATCCTGACTGACTACGTGTTCATAGGTATTCCTCTCACTCGTCGCTGTCCATTACCTTTCTCTGTGCTCGCCTACCGTGTCCTCGCAGCCAACCTCCCAAATCCAAGTACAAGTGACGGCGTCACCAATAGCATTGCAAACGTCAACGCCCGGATGTTTTACCCACTCACATTTACAGGCGGCCTCTTGCAGTTGCTGAACCAGCGCGCCAAAACGTTTACCGGGAGCTATAAAGTGACGGTCGCCGTGCGTGCTATTTGGGAGACGCTGGTCCTTATGTTGTATTCGCCGGCTGTCGTTGGCCGGTACGATGCACGGCCTCTCAGTGGCAGATGTAGGGGAAATGGTAATGCTTTCCGCCGTTATATGGCAAGCAACTAATTTATCCAAGCTAACAGCAAAAACCGAGGATGAGGATAGTGAATGATGCGGGTGATGTAGTCAGTTCCTATATAGTGGTCGCGCATTGTACCCGAGGTTTCTCGGAGTCGAAATTGCCAGGATTGAAAAGTTGCAACGCCCCCAAAGACCACCATTCTGAGTCGCGGAGTGAATTTTAAGAAGCTTCTGGAGTAAGAGAGTGTCAATTTAGGCAAGTTGGCTGAGGACTTGGTGTAAGAAGTGAGTGTACGAGAGTGTTGGAATTTTCAACCTTTAACTTTTGACCTTGACATAATTAAGCCTGTTTCGCCTGTCGGACACATAGCTGTGAGTTCTGGTTAGAATGGCGGGGGATTCAAAGCAAGTAATGAATATTTTTTATCATTTGCAGGGATAGCGGATAGGGGCGGAATTTCGGCAATCTCCGAATTACGACCGTCTTTAATGGAGAAAAAAGGACCTGAGCAGAGAAATTTCCGGGGATTGAGTACTTGAGTCAGGGAGCGGAAGGAAATAAAGTGGGTAAACCCTGGTGCCTTCACGCTGGCGCTTATTGGGGGAGCTCCCGCTGATTGCCGGCAGCGCTATCCGAAAAGGCAATATTGTCTGTGCACGTCCTCGGCTGACGTCATGACTCGTCGACGCGCGTCCTGCCACTCGCCTCGCATCGAAGAACGCAGTCGATCACACTCGCGCCCTACCCCGACTACGAGCGCTGCGGGATCCAAACCGGCCGCGTCAGCGCACGCCCGGTATGGCAGAGGCCCGCGGCGGACGTCTTGGCGCAGACGCACCCAGTGAACACCTGCGCCGGTGGATGCGATTGGTCCTGTAGGCCCTAGGGAGGCTGGTGGTTGAGCATCCGGCAGAGTTTTACTTGATGAATTGTGCGACGTAGTGAGTCCTTTTTTTCGTCCTGCTTTTTATTGGGGGGTGCTCTATGTATGCCCTTCCTCTGCTCTGTGTCTTTCCACTTGGTCCTCCACTTCTCGTTTTTCCATGCCTTCGGTCTGCTGCTCGATCCTTATGACCTCCTGCTCTCCATATCCTTCGCTCGTCCTCGCTCCCCATGCCCTCTCTGCCCGGCTCTACAATCAGGAATCCGACTCCTGAATCCCGACGACACGCCGTGGCCGTGGGGAGACAAGAGCGTGCGCGTCGGCTCCGGCCAGCAAAATAGGCGCATGGTGCGTGTGGTGGCGAGCGCGGGTGATGCGCGCCCGCGTTCCGTGTGCAAGCCGCCGTGGAGCCTGATACAGCGCTGGTTAAATCGAGTCCGTGCGTGGGCCCATGGACGGTAGTGCACCTGGTAGACGTGGGCAGGCGTCGGGCGCGCGCTCCCGACTCGACCTGCGGCACCACCGCGATCAGCAGCAGTGGGGGCGAAAGTGCGAGCAGCGCGTGATGCTCGCGATAGGGACGATCGCGACGAAGATGCGTCGTGGTGGATGGGAAGTGGGAGTCCTCCCTTTCGGCGCGTCGCGCCCCCTTCTCCGCTCGCACTGCGCTTGTGCTTGCGGCGCTCTCGGTCTGGAATGGACACCGAGCCATCCTGGCGTGCACCGTTCTCTGTCTCTCGACTTCAGCTTCGAGTCGACATCGTCGGCTGCGCTGCTTTCTTCCGCTAC
Organism: Mycena capillaripes; assembly: GCA_029204075.1. Taxonomy (NCBI): domain Eukaryota; kingdom Fungi; phylum Basidiomycota; class Agaricomycetes; order Agaricales; family Mycenaceae; genus Mycena; species Mycena capillaripes. The sequence continues at coordinate 2,312,151 of JARHKZ010000014.1, read as the reverse complement.
TTCCTCGTCGTCCCGCTCCCTCCCTCTTGTGCTGATTCTCACACTACCCCACCCAGGATCCATATGTTCGACGTCGGTGGGCAGCGCTCGGAGCGGAAGAAGTGGATAGGTGTGTTTTTCGGTTTTCATCTACTTCCTTTTTTTTTTTTTCTTTTGGGGGAGAAGTTTGCGAGGGAGGGAGGAAGGGAGAACGTGGGTGTGGGCAGACAGGCGTGGAGCACTGGAAGATTGTGAGCGTGCAGCGGAGGCGTGCCGCCGGACGCAGCAGCCTTGCCTGTGTCGGGGTAGAGTGGTGCGAGAGAAGAACACGCACCACACCACACCCTGCAGATGCTCGCGCTCTGGTGCCGGCGCCCCGCATCCTCCTGTGCTGGAGAAATGATCAGTGTTGTGCGTGCACGCTACGCAGCCGGCGTGTGCAAGAAAGGCGAGGTCGATGTAGCGCTTTGGAGTAGGAATACGGAGGATGCGGGGAGATGTGGTCAGTGGCGCGAGGTGGAGCATCGAGATGCAGATGCAGATGCAGATGCGCGCCGCTTCTCTTTGGCGTGTTTCTCTGCCCATGCGCACGAAGGAGTTCTGCGAGAGTAGTCTCGGGTCGTTTCACGTACTTGGAATGATTTTTCGACTGCTTTCATCGACAATGCCAGGGGCGCAAAGAACGCCTGTGCGGCTGAAATTGATAGCCATTCCCTTCGAGCTGATGCATGATGGGGCGAATGGCATTTGTACCTCTTATCAACCCCTTATATAGATGCTGATTTGACCAGCATCATCAAATTCTCAAATCTCACTAACGAAGCGTTAGCCTCTTCGTGGACCGAGTATATGCAAAAATGCAGACTCTGGCAGCCACGGGAGTTCTTTACCTACACCATTGTCCTAAAACTTGGAAATAGTCACCGCGAAATTTAAAACTCGCACTTGGCCCATGGCTATCCCTCGGGCCGTGGGCGAGTTGAAAACCCGCCATCAGCTGGCCTCATGGCAGTTTCATTCCTCATATATAACGCCCGGATTAGCATTGTTCATCTGTCCAAACGTCGATTCATTCGCACACACTGACCGAACACGATGCGGAATTCATTGACCCTGGGGACTTGCGCTGAAAATACTCTAAGATACGCCGCAAACGCCGAGATGGTGATATCTCCCTCTCATTCCACAGCGACCTCGCCCTCGGTTTCGTTATGCAGGACATAAAACGATTGGTTGGAAGCGCATTGTAAGGCGGTCATCTCTCCCCGGGGCGCTTCTCACATTCGGGCTCTTCCCAGCTTTTTTCCACTAGCCCACTTCGCTGCTGGGATCTCACTGCTCAATCCCACCAGCGACGTCGCGCAAAACACATCTCTTGACTGCCAATGGAACGCAGACCCCGGGGATCCTGCGACGTTCAGTTTAGTGATGCAATTCTTCAACGGAATCACAGATTTTGGTGAGAACGCAATGGTCACGACCGTTCGACGCGGAATTGCAACGACCGGCGTGGTGAATGGCATTCAGAACGTCATCCACTTAGGGTGCGCGTTTATAAACCTTCTTCCCAGCGACATTGACACTCATTGGGTGAAATTCAGATCCCATCGGTTGGCGGCGTACGTAGAGTGAGTAGGGCTCTCTTCACGGTGCGCGAGATCAGTCCTCACAACTGCACCTTAAATCAGCCCTTTCGACCCCAAAACCCAACCGTTTGCGGTGTCACCCTCATTCAAAGTCGTCGCAAACTCGACGTACGTCTTAGCAGCGGTCGCATCTTGTATCTGAATAAATTTCGTTCGCCATTGTAGATCCGCGTCCACGAGCAGTTCGGCTATTCCACCTATATTGACAATGTCTTCTGCTCCTACGTGTGTTTTCTGCCCCGGTTCGAGGACAAGGGTCTCACAATGCTATTCTAGGTCGAATCTACGAACAGATTGGGCGACACCAACGAGGTTTTCCGCTTCATTCCCTGTAAATCTATGGAGACCTCACTACTATCATGCAGTACATTCACAACTTCAAGTTCCTCCGTAGGCTCCAGTGCTTCCAGAAGGTACGTTATCGAGTTCTCATCAACCAAACCATCTCACCCAGCGTCTACTAGTAAAAGCCGCACTCCCATCATCGTTGCAGCGACTATCGGATGTACCGCACTCGCACTGGGCATCCTGGGAACCGTCTTCCTGATGCTCCGACGCAGGAAGACACGGACACTTGATTTGCTGCGTGGACGGCCATTCCCACTGTCGAGTCCAGAACCAGTCCACCCTAGTAGTAGTAGCAATAGCGCCCAGGTCGTAGCCCAGCGGCTTGAGAAGGCGGAGTTTGAGCTGGAGAATCTGAGGGCTGAGATGCACGGGTTGAGACTAGAGCGGGAGGTGCCTCCTTCGTACTTTTCGGTTTGAATGTTTTACCCTTGAAGTCTTTTACGCGGACATCGAGGCCAGCTTTGGCTTATTCTTCTTCCACATCAGGAAAATACTACTTCCCTAATTTCCCAGGAACTTCCCCCCTAATTTGGTTCTCCATAATAAATGAGGCTGAAGAAGGCCAAATATAGGATAATGGTAATAATTATAAACCCTGTTTACGATGGCTTAAGCCCGGTGCGTTGGTACGGGGGTCGGTTTAAGCCGGGCTTAAGCCGCTTGATCAAGCGCTGTGTTGAATAATATGTACAGCATATTTTAGGATAAATCTATGTATAAACGCCTCAGCGCCTGTTACCCGCTGAAGCGGCTAAACCGGCTTGAACCTGGTTGAACAGCTGAAGCAAGCTAAGCGGCATGTACGTATATGACTACCGAGTGCCTTACCTGCTTAAGCTGTTAAACGGCCTTGAAACCCAGACAAATTAAACAGGTTAAGCCTCCACGAAAGGCAGTTCGCAGTTAAGCGGTTTAATTGACACAGGTATAGAAATGAAATCCACGCGAAATTTAAATCGCAAACCAACGAAGACTTTCGGGCAGTGGCAGACAGAGAATCAAAGTGAGAATGGTAGTGCAGCATAGCTGTGTCATACATGGAACAGGTCGGCTTAGCATCAGCGCAGAGTCCATGGAGAGGTCTGATCCACTTACCGGCCAGGATGCCACTCAAATGCCACTCATACTTGTAGACAAATCTCTCTTCATTCAACGAGAACCACTGGGCAGAAGACTAATGAGCTATATAAGAAAAGACGTGGTTTGGCCTGGACAAAAGTGGCACCTAGGGCTCCACGGTTGACTGTCGAGATGTTGCGCAGATGTTGAGATGACGTCAGGTTCGTGCACAAGACTCCACAATGTTGTCAAAATGGTTATTTCCTGAGAACCGGAGAAGCCACGGTGACTCCATAGCTCCGGTAGCAGCCAAATACGAGCCACCATGTCCACCGCCACATGCTTCTTGATCTTGGCCACCAGCCCCACCGTGTGAACCGCTCATCTTGTAGCTTAACATCCAGAGCTTGGTTCTCATGTGAGTTTCCTTTACCCCAATGCGAACGGCGATTGACCCTGAATAGGAATCTTCCAACACCCCTAGGCACCTCGCGGCACCACAACGCCGAGCGCCAAGCGCTGCGAGACCTCTAAACGACTTCTTAATCGAATCCACGTCGACGTCGGGTCCCGAATCAGAGCACAATCATCAACAATGATAGCGTTCTGATTGAGCGCCGTAAGTTTCCTCGAGAACCGAGTGCTGCCAAATCAGTAGGTCAAAAAAAAAGATTCGAGGGCGAGAGCGCAGTGACCGTGATGAAAATACCCCGCCGATGCGCTAACTCAATGCGAACAGATCCCTTGGGTAGCATGCACGCCAAGGAAGAGAGCGCACCCACTTAGCGGCTCAGTCAGACATGCACATCGATAGTGCACCATACACATCTACCTCTCTATAAAATTAGCGTGTCTGTCTGAAGCCTATATCCCCATAGGGATATATTAACAGCTCACTGCGACAGGTTCGGCATCGTTCTTCACACACTCTCTCTAGCGCCTCGGGCTCGCTCGGCGCTCCGGCGGATCGCCACGGCTCACTGCGACACGTTTGGCATGCACTGCGTTCAATGTTAGACTTCAGGTAGACACACAAAATGCCGAGACAGCTCGTGTGAACCGCAGGCTAGCGGGACGGCGAGCCGGTGCCGAGGCGCGCTTATGTACACCACAGTATCCCCACTCAAGGAGATCAACGCGTCTCATCGTCGCCATGTCTAGGCCACCTAGAGTAGCGCAAGTCTAGACGCCTTGCCTGGGTATAGCCGTTCCTAGCCATCGGCTCAGCGTGCCCCAAATTGGGGTGTTTTAGGACCTGGTTGGACTCAGTGATAACATCAGCCAAATCAAAAGCGGGAGCCGGCGCGAAGCGCCGGTGAGCGCTTGTTCTATATTCTATAAGCCTGGACATGATCAGTTACCACCTGTTAAAGCCCAAATTCAAAGGAACCAGGACTGCCTTTGGGGCAAGCTTCGCCCGTCTACAGTTCTGCAGGCGCATTTCTTTTTACAAGCATCCGGGAACGAAACTAAGGGGAATGCCAGGCGCTTCCAATCGGTTTTTCCACACCTCCGGTCACGTAAAAACATGGAGAGAATGGTTCGATGTGTTGATATTGGCGCAGCCGTTGATCTCTATTTAAAGCTGGCCACTACCGAGGCCCTTCGAGACGTCGTGACAATGGAGAACACGGAGATCAGAGCATTGGTAAGAATTCCGATAACAGATGATTTTTTGTTTCTTGTTCTTCAACAAGCCAGACATCGTCGTTTGGTACCGGTATCTGCTGCGACCACGGTAAGGGCATATTCTCCGTGGCGAAGACACGGGTGGGTAACTGCTATTACTAATATATTTACTGAAGAATTAGAATTCTGCAAATGGTTTAAGATTGGGAGGATTAGTTGACCGTTCGAATGCTGGTGTACTCTTTATCTGAGCTCTAGGTGGGAGGGAACTCCATATGCTGTCTGAAGATCGAAACATTCTCACATCAGACCAAAAGTTGAACCATGGTTGGAATATGGTCGGGTGAGCGGTTCAAGGATCATTACTCAGCCATTTTTCCAAAAGAATCCATTCATTAACTATTGAGTAGTACCTGACTTGTACAAGACATGATCTTGTACCCCTTTGCACAGTTGCATAGACCGAATATGGGATACCCCATCCTTGACTATTCTCTAAATATCTCTGTTGGTACACAAATTCATGCTCTGTAACCTGTGGAACAATATTTTTTACTCATAAGAGCATCGATTAAAAGCTTTATCCTAAAATACATGAGGAACTAAAATTCCTGGGGGCTGCATTTGTGTGTGACGTGACAGAATAGGGCGTCACTTGGCGTCACAGGGACGGCAGTGGCGGCACAGTCTCCGAGCCCTTTTTTTTTTTGCTCATTTTTTTTTTTTGCCCACTGACATCACTATTGAACTAGATACTACACTGAAAACGGCCATCTTGCTGATTTCGGTGTGTAGTGATCCGCATTAAAATGACCGAGATCTAGACACCAACTGGTCAAGATCTATGCACAGGCAGGAAAATATGCAGCCCAGATCTCGGTAAACTTCTGGGGCAATCGAAATGCAAGTTATACCTACATGTGCATAGATCTCGGTTTACAAAGGCAGACCATATTGGCCCAGATCTATGGCCCAACTATAGCGCCGAGATCTCCATAGATCTCGGCTCAAGTGTAAGTCAATATCTCGGTAAATATATATGAGTATATGTAGATCTAGGTAATTCTCTGCTGGTCTTTATATATCTCGGCCAATATGCTATTCTATATAGATCTGGATGCGTATAGGGGTAACTGAGCGCAAAACAAAACTTTTGTCTGCGTCGGTCCCTCAAACAGAAGTGGTGGACCCCCGTTTTTAGTGCTGGTCTGCAACGGTGCACCAACTGCTACGGCATGGACCACTGCACAGGTGGAAAAGAACGGCACTAGTATCTGCACGCATTGTCGCCAGGGGTTTGTAGTCGCATTGGTGCTTCGGTTGCATCGTTGGTTTTGTGGTTCGCGATCATTTACTTTAGTATGACCATGACAAAAAAGGGGTTTTCGAACATTAATGTACACGGATCTTCGAAATACACTACGAAGTCCGGACGGACCGTTCACATCCACAAAATCACATAGGACTCAAGGAACCTATAGGTGGGGTGTCAGATCCACCGAAAGCAAGCTACACTTCCGGTGCTTACCGATATTCTGGCCTGGGGTCTGGCAGCCGGCGCCGATCAGAATACCAACTCATCTTCAACGGGTGGTGAAAAAAACTTACCAGCATCTGGCTGGGTAGCTTTAGGCGTTGATGGCATCCGATTCGCTGGGGATGCAAATCCCCTGAATCATCATTCAGCCCTGCGGGTCATTTGTAGAGTAGTGGAACTTACCACAAAAAAGTCGCACACAAATCCCTCGCAGCAGCCGGTGATGATAGTGCAGGGGTTCCCGGCACAACCTTGCCTGGTAACAGCTGTGCCACTGCTCTTGAGCGCCAGAGCAACAAGGAGGAAGAAGGTGGTGGGGAAGCGCATATTAGTATCAGGAAGTGTTTGTGCTTGGTCCAGGGGATGGGGACAGTGCTGTTTGAGAGGGGCCCTTTAATACTACTTCCTGTTCACAAAAGGCAATGATACAGCTTTGGTACGTTCCAAATATGGGGCGACACATCAAATTATACTCGATCTGAGAGGTCAAAGACCTAACCAACCAGGGATGGGAAAATATTTGTGGAAGCCAGGAGACGGAGACTGCCACCATTTTCCGGTGAGACCCTGCAAGACGTCAGTGACGGCCGGTAACTATGAGGACCGGGTAGACTTTCAGAATCTCGCATAATTTTATCGCGTCTGCCAGAAGTAATGGAGTGGAGGAAGCGGGGTTGGAATTGTACAACGAGGTAGATATTTCGCATGCCACAGTATAGTTACTCTCATGCTCGTGTGCAGAGCCTATTACCGAAGCGTCACCAGTGACATGTCCCTCTTCATGCATTTTGTACACGGGGATACATCCTGGAACCTGGCGTTCCTCAGTGGGACCATACCGTGTAATTTACCCCATTCCAACGTAGCAGCCGTTTCACGGCCTGTGCTGACTCCTTGATTGTTCCGAGCCCCCTGGGCATTTCTTCAGCAGCGAAGCGTAAGGATAAGGGTATGGTTATGATAAAGTTCTGAATGTCCAACAGCGTTCTAGAACAGAATGATGCCGAACGTTGGGAATTCTATTACGGCTGCCAGGACCAAGGAACGTTCGGTGTTCACTTGGGCCTACGCAGAATAAATATAATTATATGATAAAATTTCGAACGCTCAACATCGTTCTGCCACATTGAACGTTCGGAATTTTATTACGGCTGCCAGAAGCAAGAAACAGTCGGTGTTTACTTGTGCCGGTGTTCGGGTGAGACCGCAAATACACTGAAATGCCATACTGACCGAGCCGGTTGCCATATCCTTATCCTTATTCTGTGTTACTGAAGGAAGTCCTCAAACTCTATTTGAAAATGCCGACAGATGGCATCATACAGAAATACTATAGGTGACCGGGAAGTTGGCCACCTTAGAGATTTACAGTTTTTGTGTGCATATTCATAGAGTAATTCCACGTCCTTTATGCATATATCATAGCCTGGCATGTCAAGTGTTATATCCCAAGATTTGGCGAATTTTGGCTGTGATCTGGAGCGCTGGCGAATAATTTTCTGAGGGGTCCTGCCAAAAGCGGAAAACTAGCGAGTTGGACACCCGCTGTTTTGCACAGCTGACGACGTCGGGGCCTGTAGTTGAGAGTTATATGAAGAAGAGAACTCTTGGCATATCATTTTAATGGCTATGCTTGAGCTCCACTACTGTTGTCTGCCTTTGAAAATTGTGGGGGAAGAGGAGTCTGATAGCTCGATTGAGCCTATCTTAGAGAAAGTCGCATTGTGTAGCGTGTCGTAGAGGTTATTATAGCCTGGAACCATATCAGACATGCTAATAGACCATGATAGAGTAGAAAAGATGACGAGGCCGGGTACCATGCCCTACAGTCACGGCGAAATTAGATGGATGACCCCATTTGGAAATTACCATCAAACCCCGGCCTTTTCGCCATCTCTGAGCTCGGTTGGGGCCCTGTGTATAGTTAAAATGTTGGATCATACTCCAAATTACATAGGATTGATGCAGAGAAATTTTCATTGCCATCAGAGCACCACAACAGCATATCTGGTCAAGTTGAACAGTAGCTGTTTGCAATGTGTATACAACTCAAATTAATTGATTTTTTTCCCTCACCATGTCTCTCATGAGCTACTACAAGCATATCCAGCACTTTAACCATGCACAGGGCCCCAACCGAGCTCAGAGATAGTGAAAAGGCCGGGGTTTGATGGTAATTTCCAAATGGGGTCATCCATCTAATTTCGCCGTGACTGTAGCTGGGTCCCAATAAAATCTCGGAAAGTCAGAGATCCAAAAAGCAGCTATTCTGTACTCCTGGCGATGGATAGTACCAGGAATAATGGAGGTAAATATAAAATATATTGAAACTCGTAGCGGCTATGAAAAGGAAGCGACATGCGTTAAACGAGAGTACGAGAGCCACCCAGGCTCAAGATATCCATGGTACAGTTTGCTATCTATAAATGCTGATGCTCCGGAAAGATCGCCTCAAGCAGCTTCTATTGTGGTTATGCACACAAAAACGGTAGGACTCTAAGGTGGCCAATTTCCCGGTCACCTATAGTATTGCCGTATGATGCCACAGTGAAAATAGTCTTCAGCATTAATCAAACATGACGGACCCTCGAAAGTTTAACTGGTTCATCCTGTCCCGAGAAACTTCTGCGCATATGCAGTGAGGTGTAAAATCAGAAATGAGGAGACGTTCAACATCGTTCTGCCCCGTTGAATGTTCGGAATTTTATTACGGCTGCCAGAAGAAACAGTCTGCGTTTACTTGTCCCGGTGTTCGGGTGGGACTGCAAATATATTGGAGTGGCATGCTGATCGGTGTTCTTCGCTAGGCCCATGCCGTGCAATCTACCGTATCCTGACATAGCAGCTGTTTCGTGGCTTGTGCTGACTTCTTGCATTGTTCCGAGCCGTCTGGGCATTTCTTCAGCAGCTGCGCGTAAGGATTAGGATATGAATATGATAAAATTCTGAACGTTCAACAGGTTCTGCTCCAGAAAGATGTTGAACGTTCAGAATTTATTACAAGGACCAGAAACAAGGAACGTCCGGCATTAAACGTTTGGTCATTTCAAATAGAGTTCTAGGGTTCTGAAAGAAACAAGTATGAATCAGGGTCAATGGCGCGACTACGCTGAAAGTCTGACTGGATGACGACTTGGAATAATAAGTCAATCCCATGTTGCGCTCGAAAAAGCATGGTCCTTCCAAAGTGAGCTCTGTCGAGGAGGCAAACGTACCTGAAGAGTAGCGTTGCCATTTGGGCCCCAGGCTTCTCGATGTCAGCTAGATTTCTGATTCCGGCATTCTTGTTGTAACGAGCTGCAGTCTCGCCCGAGCACCGGCCCAGGTAAACGCCCAACGCGGGCGCGACGGTCACTCTACCATGTCAACGGCCCACTTGAACGCTATTGAAGCAGATGCGACACTTGTGTCGCATCTGTGCTTAGGTGTGCCGCATCTAAGTGTGCTGTGTTTGCTGCGTTTGATATGTCCTCACTTGGATCGCAGGCCGCAGGCGAAAAAAAAGCTCCTGCGATTCCTCCACTTCTGCTCCGTGTTTCCCTCGATTGTAATTTTGAGCTGGTGCCGTCATAATGCGCTCCTCCTATGATCACGTCTGCTGTTAACAGAATAGTACACACCGGTGAAAGAGAAGATCCGGGCAGGTAGGTTAATGCACCGGTGCACCGGATGTACATTTGCTCATTGTGCATTTTTGCGATTCCTCCCCTTTTACTCCAGTCTTCCTCGAGCGGACGAGCCGAGAAAGGTAAGCCACAAGTGAATCTGAAGAGCATGATTTAGTTCAACACCCAAAATCACTAGGAGCTAATTTGAGGGAAGAATGTCGCAATTGAACTCACCGGCGTCAATTCTGCAACTCCTGAATAGAATAATCGGTCAGTTCCTGCCAGAGGTAATATCGAGTGAGAGGCCAACGAGAAGCCGGACCAGAGCTCCAGCGGGCGCCGACGACGAAACCCCCCCCTTTCTCACAGCTGTCACCGCACCAGAGACCCGAACCACCACAGACCCAAGTAAAGAATTTCCCTCCACATCCACGACGTTGTGGGGGTGGATATCTGCCAAAGATCTGTATCAGCGCCTTTATTTTCTGTAAAACGCTGCCGGTTCGTTCACCTTTGTTCCGGTGTGCTTCGAGGGAGCGAGCCAAATTGGTAACTTACAGCAAGAATGGATGTGTACACGGATGGTGTGAGCCTGAATCCGTGGTGTCGGGGCCGTTAGCATGGACGTACATACGAAGTGCCGCTAAGCCACAACTGATTCACAGCAAGAAGAATGTCACAAGTCTTCGGTCTAGGTGTAACTCAACAAATGCTCAGTGGCAGCCGGCACGGTGCGCACCGCCGCCGTCGGGCATTGAATGCGAGATAATTTCAGGCTATGAAAAACAGCGGGGGAATTGTGATGGGAGCATCTGGAAGACGCCATCTTGCTGTGAGGCAAATATTGTGGACGCCGGCCTGCGATCACTGGCGGGAAGTCCGCTACAAAAAATGTTTCCTAATTACCTGAATAGGACCCAAACCATTCCAAGTCTCGACATGCTACCGGATTTTAATCGAGCACTCCCCCCCTTCATGCTAGCTAAATAGGAAGTCAGAATTTGCACAGATGCCGCTGGCTTCTAAGCACTTCCCGCTCTTTTATCCGCAGCTCGACGCGATGCAGCACGGAATGAATGGGACGTTTGCGTTTACTTTCTCAGCTCTTCTCTTGCATGGTGTAAAACATCGCAACTACTGCTGATTCGCTCCAATGCATTCAGCTTGTAATCGTGAACGCCTCAAGCTACATCGTACGCCTTTCTACTCTCAAGAGCTCGCCAGCGTAGTAGTCAGTGGTGTTCTCTCTCGTATCTCCAAACTCCAGCCCGAGTCGTATTCTGAGCTCTTCATTCGCCCACCCTCGAATCTGTCTGTCTACCACGCCGAGGAAAATAATGGTGTCCCTTTGTCACCCAGTTCAGATATGCATGCAACATTTTTTCCCAACTCACCGTCGGTCCGTCATTGGTGTAGTAAGAAAACTTGTATATAGGATGTCTCAGTATGTATCCGATGTACACAATGAATATACGTGTTTCCCAATAACCAAAGTTTTCTGAGAATCCAACACCCACCATATCAAGCGAAAACACCGGTTTGTTAAGGTGCAAACGTACATCCGGTGCATTGAGCCACCTACCCGGACCTTCCCTTTCACCTGTGTGTGCTAATCTTTTGACAGTAGCCGTGATCGTATGAGGAGCACGTTATGTACGCACCCACTTAACATTGCAATCGAGGGCGACTCGGAGCAAAAGGGGAGAAATCGCAAAGGTGCACAACGAGCAAATGTACATCCGGTGCATTAAGCTACCTACCCGGCTCTTCTTTTTCACCGCTGTGTGCTATTCTGTTGACAGCAGACGTGATCATAAGAGGAGCGCATTATGACCGGACAGGTTAAATTGCAATTGAGAGAAACACGGAGCAGGAGTGGAAGTATCGCCGGAACTTCTTTTTCGCCTGCGGCGTGCGATCCAGGTTGGTGGAGCGCCACCATTATCGTATCAGTAAAACAGACATAGACGTAATTCTTGTTCACTTCTTGGAGTTGTTATTTCCGCCCTGCGGCCATTTCGGATAGTTATGGTCAATACACCACTTTTTACTATCCCGGACCGTGGCTCGAGCGTGCCAACATAAAAGCCGTATGATGTAGAACTCTCAAACGCATTACCACCCGCATCACTTCCAGTGTGTAACCACCTGTTCATGTTACCTATGGCGCATTAACCCATTCATCCATGTGTCTAACAGCCTTAGCATTCTATCGAGAATATCCAGATCATCTCTTTTGATTTGCCCTCCATGATCAACATCTTCGCCCTCTCCTCACTCGTCCTCGCAACGCTGCACATGGCTGTGGCGCCCGCCTCCGCGCACGGCTATGTCAGCTACCCGCCGAGCCGCCAAGCTCTTTGCAGGGATGTCCTAGTACCTGACTGCGGTGAAGTCAAGTACGAGCCGCAGAGCGTTGAGGGACCGAAGGGTTCGTTCAAGTGCAACGGCGACGGCATGTGGTTCCACCAGCTCAACGACGAAAGCTTGTGGGTAGACTACTACACTGTGGTCCACCCGGCCGACGACCCTCTCTCCTTCACGTGGACGCTCACTGCGCCGCACCGTACCGCCACGTGGGAATACTTCATCCTAGCTGAACGTAACATCAAGCTCGCCTCGTTCGACGACCACGGTGACGTGCCTCACCCAGCGGTGATGCACCAGGTGCCTTTGCATGGCTTCACCGGCAGGCAGACGATTCTTGCTCGCTGGAATATCTACGATACCCCTCACGCGTTCTATGCCTGCGTTGACCTTGATATCAACCCCACCCACGCCGCGCCGGCCGTCGCAGGCACAGCAGCCATGCAGGTGCCGATTGGCATAGCAAAGCAGAATGACTCAAGCTCGGCCATGTAAAGGCCCACCCAGTCGTTCAACCGGCCGTATTAAATCCACCGTTCAACCGGCAGTTGTATCTATTTCATTCGGCTTGAATCCTTATGTCTTCCCTGTACGCGCACGCTTAGGCATGCGCCCATATGATATCATTACGTCCTGCTCTGTAGTATTTCGTCGGCGGGCCGAAGGCCCGAATAGATACTTTCTGGCTTGGGCGAACTCGAAAATATGCACGTGTGACTCGGGAAGAAGGGACAGTGGCACTCGAGGTAACAGCAGTGGCCATCCGAATTGGGCTATTGGACGTCTGTGTGACGGCAGCATTCTTAGCCCAATCCGGCCGCAACATCGACTGAAGAGGGTGATGTAATAAAAATTGAAGAAAGGGTGGTGTTAGATATACATAGTGTTTCCATTTATCCCGGAGCGTAACAGTCATAATTCATTCGCCTAACTGTCTCGATTATGACCGTGAGGGCTCAGATAGTCGTTAATGGGCCGCCGAATACCGATGGGGGAGGCCTAATGCATGCACGACCGATTCGACGACCGTATGGACCTACGCAGTAATCACAGCCACTGACGCGCCTTAGGTAAACCGAAACTTGGCTATCCTCGGTATGATCAACATGCTAGTTCGATAATTGCCTCCAATATATGGGCCACGAGATGTCGTTCACAGCGGTGGGAACTGTGCCCCAAATGGCATCAGGCAATTCCATAAGTTTCAACAGGAGTCGGACTTTGATGCCGTGTTCGACGTGTGGCAAATGTTCTGGTCGTTGATCCCGATTTCCTTGCATTTGTTTCGAATTGGGAAGGCTGTCACTACGGTACACACACCTTGTCTCCTACCGCCGGCTGCGGGACGCACCGAAATTTTCACTCGAAGCTTACCCTAGTCAATGGAGCGGCCAGCAGCTTCAAGAGTTCATGGGTAAGTATCGGTAAACACGAGAGGCGACAATACGAACATCTCGGCCTATAATGCGAAGGGTCTCGCGGATTAACTGGGCCTGCGTGCAAAGAAAATGAAAAACCAAGAGTAAAAACAATATCACATCCCAGAGGAGCAGATTACATGGAAGATTGTCGACGCACTAAAGACAGGAGCGTAAGTAGAGAGTGGTCAGACACAGTAGGAAATGTCACTGGGAAGATGAGTATGTTGTACGACTATTGGATGCGGAATAGAGTCGTTGCGACGTCCTCAACTTGAAGGCGGCCGCAGTGGCCGTTGGTAGGATGACAGGGAGGGCGGAAGCGGAGGAGCGCGGGGAGTTGTCGAGCGCGTGGGTGCCATCGTCGAGCGCGTGGTGACGATAGACGCGTCAGTGGGCGTAGCGCGCGGGGGGTACATCGCGGGGGCGGATGGCGATGCGGTATGGTACGTGCGTCCAAGTGCGTGTCTGCAGGCGGGCGCATGAAGGTCGCGGCGCGAGGGGGTGGGTGGTTTGGGAGAGGTCGGCGAGGGCGCTGAGGCGCATCTCGTGCTGATGGAGATACCGGCAACGTGGTGCAGAGTGCGAGGCGCAGAGGTAGATGTGCGTGGACAGGCGAGTGTTAAGGCGCGGACGTGCAAGCATCGAGCGTGGAGGTGCAGTCGGCGCGCGGGGGTGCGATCATTGCGCGCGGAGGTGCGGCCGTTGGGTACATGGGTCGGGAGGTGCAGCGGGCGAAAGATACAGCGCGGCCGGAGACGCGGGCGACCGCAGCGCAGGGGTTGGACCAATCTAAACAGGCAATTCACAAGCTGCCGGAGCGAAGCGAAGGCATATCTTGTACGTACTATGCATGTTGAACATTGAATCTGTCTCAAAAATCATCAGCGAGATTTGACTGAGGTCGAAGGATCTGAGGATGGGGAACGGCACGGAAGAGGCGCAGGATTAGATCAGGCTGCTTTAGGTAATGTTGAACGGCTGGAGGACTTCAGCTAGCTTGAGAAACATTTGCATCTGTGTACACCTCCCCGTCTTGATCAACGCCTTCGTCGTCTAGCCAGCGGAATTTGAGCATTTTGAGGAATCTTCTGACTATTTTGAAGTCTTGAAGTGTACTGAAGGGCCCTCACGTCCCAATCTTGAGAAATATTGCACCTTGCCGGTTTTGAGCCACGCTGATTTGAGGTTTGACGAATTTCCAAGAGCAGTCCCGGATGTACACTTGCGAAGTCTTTCAGAGGAGCTTTTTCACGAAAGAATCAACTTGAAAGTGCCATATTAAAATGGCGCGGGGCAGTGGGATGATGATGGGGGACGGAGGCCAAGGTAATTAGAAGGACGACTTCCTTTTGGGTGGGCCTTGAGCGCGCGAAAATTGGCCGCGTGAGTGGAGAGGCACGCAAGAAGCCGGCTCGGCCAGAGCTAAATCGTGATTTGGGTGCTAGTCTAGAGATAAGCATGGGAAACGGGTCGACCGAATTGGGTTGGCTCAGAGAGAAGGCTGATGCAGAGATGGTGTTTGAGAAAAAAACTGCAAATCGAGGTGATGGTAAACATGAACATACTGTTACGAGGCATCTGCTTAATACACGAGGTATATGCAAGTCATTATGCCGCCAGACAAAATTCTGGCGGTATGTTGCGCCTGGTTCGTCTGACGCCAGACGGGCCAGACATGTTTTATTTTGCTGATGCGCGCCTCAAATCCGCCCTGCACGGTGATGGTGGATCTAAATAACCACCAAGGCCCCAATTCCCCGATGCCTGGGTCTGGACCAGGGTAGCGTCCAGGTCCGATGTCGTTGGTTGAGCTATATTTGCTGAAGGTGCCCAATGGAGCCTGACTCGGCAACTGGATCGTTTTCTCTCAGAGATCCTTCAATGGTTTGTTGACAACGTTGTAACCTGCTGTCCTTCACACAATATTAATCTCGGCAAATGTGCAAGGCGTCCAAATTGGTTCCCAACAGCAATCTACAGCAATCATGCCGATCATTCTACTGGCAATTTCCAACCA
Organism: Mycena capillaripes; assembly: GCA_029204075.1. Lineage (NCBI taxonomy): Eukaryota > Fungi > Basidiomycota > Agaricomycetes > Agaricales > Mycenaceae > Mycena > Mycena capillaripes. The sequence goes on along the minus strand of JARHKZ010000014.1, from coordinate 2,296,540 downwards.
GTCAGTCTAATGGTCCCATGGAGAGATCCCTAACACCGCTGGAATCGGAATGTAGAGAGCCTCCTGGCTGCCCGGCCCGATCTCCGCATAGCTCTCCTCAGTTGGCAGCTACGGTATCTCAAGACCGCGTTCGTTATTTTTATCTCTACTCTAAATATTCCTCGCCAGCATGATGGTAGAATGAGTCGCCTCTTTCCCCCCGCACTCGACGCCTCCCCCTTCCCCTCCTCCATCCTCCACTCGTCCTCATGTTGCACCTGATAGTGGCCTCGCTCTTGACCACTTCAGCTGTCCAGGGTCGTTCTGCCCTGGTGTGTTCGAGACATATCTATGTCTTCCTTATCTAACTGTGACTCTGTAGGAATATCGCGCAAATCCGCAATTATACAGTTCATGCCTCAACTCAAACGACATTGCTCTTACTTTCGTGAGCCTTCTTTCTTTCCTCCCTGATTCACGCTCATATCCACGCAGGATGACGGTATTTCGCCCATTTGGATCTTCTTTCCGCATCCTACCTAGCACGATACCAAGGTCCCTATATTTACCTGCGCAATATCTCCGATCAATTCACCGCCGCTGGCGCCAAGGCGACCTTTTTCATGAACGGCAACAACTGGGACTGCATCTACAACGCCGACCGCATCTCGGACGTCAAGTACGCGTACGCCGCCGGCCACATGATTGGCAGCCATACCTGGGCGCACGGCGACCTCACGACGTTCTCGTCGGCGCAGATCGAGGATGGGATGTATCGCATGGAGGAGGCATTCTCGCGCATCCTGGGCATCAAGCCCGCGTTCATGCGCCCGCCGTTTGGGAACTACAATAGCAATATCCAGTCGATCGCGGCTGGGCGGGGGCAGAGTCTCGCACTGTGGGATCAGGATACTGGGGATGCGGATGGGAACACGGTCGCCCAGTCTCAGGCGGTGTATAACAGTATCGCCAGTGCGAAACCCAAGAACGCATTGATTTTGGGGCACGAAACTGAGGGTATGTTTTTTATTTTATTTGTGTTGGGCGTCGCTGTATTCCGATCGTGTGCCCCGATAACCAGAGACCACCGCCACTAAGCTCGTTCCATATGCGATCAAGCTTTTTCAGGGCTTGGGTTATAATGTGAGTTTTTGTTGTTCATTCTCCTTATCTTCCAAATTTCACAGCTCGTGACCATGGCTGACTGCCTTGGCGTCGACCCGTATCAAACCATCGGAGCTGCCCAAGGGCAGACCGTGAGCATATCCTATCCCTTTCGTGTAATCCTGCGAACCAATTAACCCAGTCAGCATGGACTTGCGACGGTACACCTGCCCCCGGCAAAGGCTGCAGCGGCTCCATCACCTGTGAAACCGGCACGGCCCTCTTCAACTCGGCAACAGGATCTCGCCCCGCCGGTACCAGCTCCCCAGCAGACACCCGGCCCAGCGCCATCTCCGGGGGTTCTTTTCCCGTGGTGTCTCCAAATGTATCAGGTTCTCTTAATCCCCCGAGTTTGCCCACCGGCGGTGCCTCCAAAACCGGCAGCTCAAAGCCGACGGGATCCGCGCCCCCTTCGAACTCGAACTCGAAATTGGGAGGGTCGCAGACATCTGGGAGCTCCAGTCCGGGGCCGACGCCGAGTCGGAAGACGGGCGGGGCGCAAGGGATGACTGCGCCTGTGGGAGCTTTGGTTGGGATTGTTGGGTTGATGATGCTTCTGTGATCTTTCACAAACAAGAATGAGCTGATGGACTAATCTGCACATGGACTTCTTCACAGAGTTTCTCGGGGAGAAAAAGTACCAAAGATTGGCCGAAGTGAGAGTACACATCCTGACCGAGCTCATAGAGTGCTGTGTATCAGGTGACCTGCTGTTCAAGGCGGCTGAAACAATCCAGCATGTCGGGGAACGCGTCACATTTCTTACCAGCGACGCGCCTTTATTGGCCGAGCAGCCGTGCTCCGCATGTTATCCGTATTATATTCAATTTCCCTCCAGAGTACTCGTTCTCACCTTGGATCCACCGGAATTTATGTGTAGGCTTAAGGTAGCCTAGTATCGTGTCACGGATAATACGTCAAGTGTAAAACGAAAAAAGAATTGCATGAGAAACATTAGCAAAGTGTGGAAAAATCAGCGCTTACGGTGTTGCTGGAGCCGCCTACGCGCACACCCAGGCCCGGGATGGCTGCATACGCCCACTGCGCGTGCGTGGCGATCTCGCGGGGAAGAAGGCCACGCTGTCCCCCACCGCGTGTCGAATCTCGGACTCCGGCGCGGTACGAAGAATATGGGGTGCGCGGCGCACGCGATTGGTGGTGCAGATGGTAGTTGGGGCTGCGCGAGGGGGGCAAGGATCGAGGGGGAAAGTGGAGCAATACCCGGGATCGTCGTCGCAGGCGGGAGGGGAGGAAAGCAGCGTATACGAGGGGACTGAACGCAGGCGCAGCGCACGGCAGCGGTGTCGCAACGCCGAGGAGTGAGTCGTCCGGTGCAGATCGTCACTGCGCCAAGGGGGTCAACGAGGGCGGTCCGTACGTCAAGCAACTAGCGCGTGCTGCGCATCGGATCTGTGGTACGCGGGACCTTGTCTTGAGAGAGTAGACATGATACGGCGTCTGGGGCGTGGTACCCCGCATGCGGTGAGTTTCTAGTCGTGGTGCGCATCTAGCACGTGAAGAGTGGGTTCGTAGTCGCTGAGCGTGATATCGCGTGCCGTGGCGTGGTGCTGGAGAAGGCCGGAGCGGGCAGAGGGCAGTGGAGATAGTCGCGGTGCATGTCGTGCAGGACGGGCGTTACGGAATTGTGCGTGTGTGTAGGACGGTGGGGGACACAGGCCAGAAACACGGGAGTAGCGTAGGGAGGGCGAGGAGAAAGGAAGGACGGGGAAGGGAGGAAAATGAAAGAGAGCGGAGGAAAAACGCCCGCTTGCAAGCGTCGAATCCGCACATACTACGATGCAAAAGAGAAGACAAAGTGGTCCGATAGGATTGCGGTCGGCGGGGTCTGGCTCGTTCGACTAAAGACGATGCTGTTAGACGGATTGTACTCTCTAGGAGGTAATCAGCTAAGATAAAGCAAAGGTGCAGGACACGCACAATACTTGTGATCTGGGTGCATGCGCAGGTTCCAAGTCACGCCCGCAACGAGATGCGGATTCGCATCTGCGCAGAACAGGTGTGGCTAGGGTCCTCGAAGACGAAATTGTTGCTCAGGAGCGCGGGGGATGCTGCTACAGAATATCGAAGTGACGCTGCGATGTAGATACGTGCGCATGGGGCGCGTTGGGACTGGGAGGAGAGAAGGCCGGCGGGATCAGGAGGAACGGAGGAAAGGAGGAGGGTCGATGATAGGCGACATGGACACGACTGACAGCGACTGACGCTGACTGCCCTTCTCCCTGGGTTCTTTCAGCGTCTAGCTGTGTGCGAAGTATGTGCGCTTGCACGCGGGAGGAGACCACGGTAAGCGGATGTCTGTACAGGACAGAGAAGAACGAGTGAATGCAAATGAAGCAAAAAATCCACGGAAAAAGTAAACGCAGCTTGGATCGACACAATCACGACGGGGTGGGATGGGCGGAAGAGAGAGTGGGGGCGCGTGGGGCCTGAGGGAGGCGACGTCTACGGGCAGGAGTGCCAGGGTCGAAAGTCAGGACTGAATACTGGGGGTTGGACTACGTGTAGATGGACGCAGGACCGGATCTGCACGGGCCGGCACTTCTGCGGCGCTGAACGCAGTGAGTCACGTGCGGCACTCTGCTTCCCGCGGCTTGTCACTACTGTCCATCATCACCAGATCCCGCCGCTATGATTTCGTCCGCAGCGCCATATCTTTGTTCTCGACGTTCATGCTCATCCCTGCCCTCACACGCAGGGCCCGCAGGGATGCGATCCTCATCCTGCTGGGTGCATCCCTCTTCACCATATTCTTCCTGAAGCTGGTCTCCTTCGATCCGGCGCTAGAATTCCCCGCAACTACCATTGTCGAGCACGCACCGGGGTGGACCTGTGCGTTTCTACCTTTCCCACAGATTCCTGCGTTGACCTTTCCGTAGTATTCAAGGACCTCTACATGTCCAACGGGACATTCTTCATCCTCACCGACATGCCCTCCGACTTTCCTGAAATACGAAAGATGGCGAGCAACCCGCTGGATGCGATGAACACACCCGAAAATATCCGAATGCGGGAGCCGACGCTGTGGAACATGGATTTCCTGCCGCTGGCAGTGGCGCAGCGGCGCTGGGGTGGCGACGTCCGCCGCGCGCGGCCGAACCGAGTATTATCTGTCGACGGAAATACGGTGCGTGCCCTTTCCTGCCTGCTGTCTGGCCTCTTTCATGCCATGCTAACTCCGCCCCCGGCACCCCAGGTCCTCGTCAACGAGCCCGCTCAATTCCTGCCAGTCTACTACCACTTCGTCGCCGAGCTCTTCTTCGGTGTACAGGCCTTCTGGCACGGCGCCTTCTCTTCTCCGTCCCCCGACGGTGGCGTCGAGCGCGTCGAACGCGAATACAGCCTCGGTCCGCACCCTGCCCCGCCGCCCATCTCGCGCATCATCTTCGCGCACGCGAACAACAGCGGGCGGCGCGACGGCGGGTGGCGCGACCCCCTTGGCTTCAACGCGTACTTCCTGCAGGCGGGCTTCCCGGGCACGACCGTCGAGGTGCAGGGGGACTGGGCGAACCGTATCAACATGACCTCTGGCGGCGAGCGTGCGTGGCATTTCCCCTTGTTGCTCCTGACGGACCGCAGCGCCGCCTTCAGGGGAGATATATGCGGCAGCCAGACGTGGCGCATCGCGGCGGAGGCGGTCGCGGCGATGCGCACAAAGAAGCAGCTGGTCGGGGTGATGGTGGGCGGGTGGTGGGAGCCCGTAAGGAGCGCGATGCTGCGTTTCGCTGGAGCCGATCTGCGACTCCCCTATGATTCAGAGCAAATTGCGCTGAACAGCGATATGGCGGAGGGCGCCCCGCGGCTGCCGATGCCTGCAAAGATCGTTATCACGTACATTAGCCGGCAGAGCGTGGCGAGGCGCAAATTGACGCCGGAGGACCACGAGGAGCTCGTGAAGGAGCTGCAAGAGCTGAAGAAAAGGAAGGGCGACAAGTGGGAGGTTAATATATTCGAGGCGGAAAGGCTGAGCAAAGACGAGCAGCTGCAGCTCGTGGCCAGGACGACGGTGCGTCCTTATTTCGTCTGAGAGAGGCTGGTGCCGATGGAATTTATTCAGGTCCTGCTGGGTGTACACGGAAACAGCCTCACGCACCTCATCTTCATGCAGCCCACGCGCATCTCGACCGTCATCGAGATATTTTACCCGGGCGGCTTCGCCAACGACTACCAGTGGCCTACGAGCGCGCTGGGTATGAAGCACTTTGCCGTCTGGAACGATACGTACGTCGTCGCCTTCTCTGTCGCTTCCCAGCTTAGCGTGCTATTGTGCAGGTATTTCACGGAGGGCCTCGGCGAGGGCACGCCGTCCGTCAATTACCCCCTCGGCTTCCAGGGGAGCGACATCCCCGTGCATGGGCCGACGATTGTGAAGCTGATTGAGGATCGGGTGGAGGGGCGGGTCTAAGGCTCGGAGGCTCCACTTCCAGCGACAGGCGTCCAGCGCAAGGCATATCTTTACCGCTTGTCGCGGAGCTTCGCCTGTGACGATGTCGATGTAATTATTTTGCATATGTTTTGTGGTTTACATAAACCAGGTCGGTTTCGACTCGAAATGATACAAAAAAGAAGCCAAGATCCTCATCCGCGGCTCTGGCGAGTCTGGAAAATCCACGAGCGTGAAGCATATGAAGATCATCCACCAAGCTATGTTCTATTCGATGCGCGCGAGAGGGCCGAGTATCGGACGACGATATACAAGAATGTGTTGGATGTGCGGGGACGCTGGCGAGCCGCTCAGCATGGAAGAGGATGAAGGGATGGATTATGCAGAGAGACTGTCGGAAAAATCCAATTTACTTTATCAGGACCTGACAAAACCTGATGGGCATATCAGGTCTGGTAGAGTCTGGTCAGGTTGCTTGGAGGGGTGCATCTGGTATAACCAGGTGCTGGTCAGGCTCTGTCAGATGTAGGGCATGAAACCGTCCCGTATTTTTACGGAAATACGTCCCGTAAAAACGGTTACGGCCCCGTACCGTCAGCGAGTTTGGATCAATCTTCAACGGTACGGGGACGGTACGGGTTAAGCCGTATACGAGTCGCCGTAACCGGCCGTTTACGCGTAAAATACGGGTACCCTAAATGGAACGGACCTTTGACGTGCCGACGATGCCGACGGTTCGCCGAAGTGGCTATCACCACCATAAACCGCGTTGCCGCATATCTGTGGCCAGTTGAACGAAATCCCGCCGTGTTTCATCGAGGAACTGGACACCGGACCGATTCGTGAAACAAGTTCCCACAGTTATCCGAGAAAGTTGCAAGTAGATTCGTGCTCTCTCCTGCTTTTCTCATCGGAAAGAGCATTTCAAATATTTTGTTGGATGCCGAATGTTGAATCAAGATAAAAATGAGGTGTATTTGGCTCAACTTTGCGTTCAATTCCATTCCTTGATCCCAAGACCGTAAATACGGCGTATACGTACGGTACGGTACGTACGGGACCCGTCCCGTTTGACCTGTCCTCGCGAGCCATAACGTACGGGTTTGGCCGTGGCGTAAGAAAAATACGCCGTAATTCACACGCCCGTGGGCGTATTACGCACGGTTGCATGCCCTAGTCAGATGCCCCCCTCTGAAAATGAAACGTACCACACAATGATGTCTGGAATGACCGCCAAATGTGTTTACAGCACTTGAATGGATCGAAAATTGAAATAATATAGTCAAACAAGCTTGATTGAGACAAGATCCAGACACAACCCGTGGCCCGAACAAAGTATATAACTCAAGTGATGTCCTCCTAACGTGAAAATGCCATGATACCGTGCAAGACTCCACAAGTAGATATTAATAGACTTTCCAGCTAAATGCAAGATACTAGATCATCTCGATCTCGTGGGCGGTGGAGCTGGCGTCATGTGAAGTGACGACATAAGACCACACACGAACAACACTCACTTCGACGCGCGGTGCGTGAACTCATGTTGGTCATAGTAGCAATGTTGTTGTTGTTGGGAACGGTCTTCTTAATGGTCAGCAGCAGCGTCTTTGGCTGCAGGTGGATTCATCGAAAGGGGATGGTTGTTCATTGAATTGAGAGCGAAGGGGTACATGATCGATTCGGTGACGTCTACAGGCTGCACGTGCAGCCGGATCGTTCCGGCTCCACAGCTCTTGGAAGTCAAAACGGTCTACATAGTATTTTGCAGTTAGCTGTCAAGCAATAGAAAAAAATGTAGATATAGTTGAAAGTTGAATGATAACGATAACAATGATAGTTTAGTACATAACTCACCAAGTACTGGAGAGCCCTGGAAAAGGGGAGTAACGACGAGAATTATGGGACTCGGCGTTAATGGGACTCGCTTAGACTCGCTTAACCTCGGTTAACTTCGGCTAATCACTCGTTTATGGGACTCGTTGCCCGATGGATACGGAGATGGGATTCGGTCAGTTGCGGCGATCAATATATCAAAGGTGCCGTTGCCGCTGAGAACAGGCAGAAAAAAGGGAAATTAAACATCGTAAAAAACAGGAGAAAGCACCACGCAGTGGGAACCAGCGGAAAAACGCGCAAAATGGCTCAATTATATTTATTCAGATATGCCGTCAGGCCAAGGAGGGGGGTCTGGGGGGAACACCGTTCCTCCCAGCTTTTTATACCCCAAATGTGCCCCACAGCCCTTATTTACACCAAAATACCGTGAATCGGCGTCGCTCTGCCGAGATGATCCTTTGATGCGGGCTGTCAACCTAAGCGAGTCCCACTATTGATGGCTTAGCCGAGTCCCATAGCTCTCGTATAGACTCGTCAGAGAGATGCAATGCGCAGGTTGCACGTATGTATCCTGTGATTGTCGTAGTCCCACATCACCAAAAGTGGAAGAGCCTCCGGAGCCGCTTCAGAGCGGCTTCGGAGCGTCGAGAGGCCTTAAGAGGCGGCGGAGCCTCTTAACACCCTCCAAAGCAGCTCCAGAGCTACTACTGGTAGGTAAGAGCCCTCCCGAGGGCGGCGAGGACTCGGAGGGCTCTTAAGGGCTCTTGACGCTCGGGAGGCCTCGTATGAGCTCCTAGGCACCAATTGTACTCGTCTGACACAAATGAATAAAAGTCGAAAATATTTCAATTCCAGAGGAATCTAACTACAGACACTGTCACTACGAGAACATGCGATATCAACAATACAGAGTCGGGAGTGAGCTGGGAAACAATATTAACGAGGGGATCTGCACGAGACAAAAGAGTGGAACTCACAATTCACGAATACATCAAAGACAGCGAGAGCTAAGGGAAGCGCCGTCAGCATAGAGGGAGTCGAGCAGAGGACGACTCACGGTAGCAATACAACGATCAGACAATACATTCTAGCGGGATCAGGCGTCTAGATCAGTGGGTTAACTCCGCTGTGTGGGAACGGGCGAGCGACACACCAAGAAGACATTATGAGCAAAGGACCTAAGAAACGGCGTTAATAAACGAGGCGAGATGGGGGAGCTTACCATTAGACTACCGAAGTATTCGGGACGCTAAACACAAGATCAGTGCTCTGGAAAATCTGTAAGGAAGATGAGTACCATTCGTAGACTTGAAATAAGGATGATGAGCTGTGACGAGTTAGGTTAGTGTTTGCAAAGCAAAGGAAGAGTTAAACCTACTTCAAGCTTCGTTTAAGGGTTTGATTATAAGCTTCTAAACGAAGCGCGTCAGCGGAGCGAAACGATACCTGCCATGCATCACGCACCTATGTATTCATCAGGAAAAATCCCGTAGGGTACCTAGCACAATATAGCTGAGATAGTCGTCATAGCACGGTAGCTTGACCCCTGTTATGTACTGATAGGCAGGAGGTATAGACTGCTATGAAGCTCGCGATAGCCAAGTGTGGGACTAAAATAGCGCGCGTAGCGCTGTAGCGCTGTTGGCTCAATAGCAATATATAGAGCTCAAGAGCTCAGATACTCATGGTTCATGGTACAAGATGGGAAATATATATATATATATATATGAAATGGGACAATGAACAAAAGGCGGTCAAGTACTACAGTTTATTCATCGTCTCGCCCTCGGCGTAGTCCTAGTCCTGAATTACGGTGTTCAGTCCAAAGTGGCTTTGGAGAGCGCCGATTTGAAGGCCGTAGGTGCGAGGCGCTGAGCGTCAGGATGGGAACTGCGGAGCACGGTAAGCATCAGAGTCTTGGAGGGAAAACAAGGACTTATCGTCCCGTGTTGTAAGCGCACACCAGGATGTCGTAAGGCCTTTGAGGCACTCTTGACAGACCAAGCGATATTCGGCGGCAGTGCAGGGGATGTCGGTCTTGATCCCCGTAGCCCAATCAGCACACAGTCAGAATACATTACACAAAGAACGCTGACGACGTACCACGGCAGTAATAGAACATATCGAGATGCTTGATGAACCCGCGACGAGGACAGAGTGTAGCTCGGCCTCATTATTTCTGTTCGCGGCGATGTCCGCCTGCGAGGTGCTGCGTGAGGCCGGTGGATGCCGATGACGGTGAGTACACCGCGGACAGTTATGCTGTACACCATGTGGAGGCGAAGGGAAAGGGCCCCGTAGGAAGCCAGAGCTTTTGCACTTTGATGTATAGAGACAGTGCCACAGTATATTGCAGTCCATCTTGCGGAGAGTCGAACTTGTGGCCTTGAGAGAGAGTGGGATCTTGAGGGAATTTGGATTCTTGAGGCTGGTGGGGGGAGACAGCTTGCAAAGACCAGAGACGAGAGGCAGGCAGCAGTCAGAGATGAGGGGGAAGATGAGAGAAGATGGAGGGAGAGAGCAACGAACCATTTGATGGGCGTTGCCACGCACGTGCAGTTGACGGTCGGATCATGATCCGGCGGAGTTTGAATGACTTGAGATCCTCGCTCTTGATTCACTCGCTCGCTTTTCACTCTCACTCGGCGAACACCTTGGAAGGTATTCTGACCACCTCAGATAATCTTATAGTTTGATTTCTCATGGTATGTGGCTATAATTATCTGGAGATTGGGTTGCAAACTACTCAGTCTTAGACGTCGTCGGACGGTCCAACTTGACGGACTCTGATCTGGAGCTTAGACATTTCGGATGGGTCTGGTTGTTGCAGAAGGGGAAACACTGAAATCATGAAAAGTTGGGAAGGTAATAAACGAACACATTCAAAAAGACTTGCCAATTTACTGGTGACTGTGGTGGTATTTTGTCTTGAATCATTTTTGGTAGCGCACCCTTGAAGTTTGTAGCTCCTGTAGAGAAACATGGCATATGTGTGGAGATATGTAGCTCTCGGTAGCTTGGCCTACAAGCTATGGTGGTGTCCATAGCTATCAGCCAGAGCTACCATAGGACCCTAGCACTATGTACAAGCAAGCCAAAGCTACTGGAGCTATAGACTGCTATTTCTGTCTCTATATCTAACCGGCGAGGTTTTTCCCAGGGAGTTTTTCCTGATGTTTGGAGAGTCGAAAGGGTTTGCGGAGCTGCGCGCGGCGCGACGAGCAAGGATGGTGGCGGTCTCGGAGTCCGAGTCGTTGTCATCGCTATCCTCGTTATTGAAGTTCGAGGTATAGACGCCGCCGAAAACACCCCTGCCAACATTATGATTAGGGCGTACAGAGATGAAAGGAAACGTACTGGGTGAACCAGTCGAGTGTCTCGATAGCCCAGCGGTCTTTGGCATCAGCAAAGAGATCCAGCACAGAGTCAAAAAGCTTCTGGTAGTTGTATACACAGTCCTTTGTCTTCCAGTCGGATGTGGAGATCATCGTCCGGCCCTTGAGAATTTGTGAGTGCTTCGCATGTGTCCAAAGCAAAAACGAAGCTTACTTGACAACAGACATGGCCGAGCATGGGCGCCGTCATGACGAACTGACCATGCGCCCGTGCATGACAGACTTGTTTCAAAAATTGGCGCACTGAGACGGAAAAGACTGGGATATGGCACGTAACTTGCTAACCGAGCGACCTCATTGCGCATCGTCCTTGTAAAACTCGCGAAGAACATCGATGGAGTCGGGGGAAATTGCCACCATATTCTCGAACGCGTCGGTATGCTTCTTGGTTACAGCCTGCTCCCTGATGGCGAGATATAATAAGTTAGTAGTACAGAAGAAGGGAACGCACTTGGGGGGGTCACACTAGTGTTGCTCGGGTCGCTGGAGACTGGTGCTGCCCAGCGCGTGTCCGAGCCATAGAACATTACGAGCCCTATGTCGAGGAATGGGTTCACGCCACGCGGGAAGAACTTGGCCACGGAGAAGAGCTTGTCGAGAGGCAACTTTGTATCCCTAGTATGCAAATGAAACAGTTAGTTAGAGTCACGAATTGCTCGGTATCTCACATCGCTGCGGGCTGAGGTCCCTAGTAGTTCTGAAACGATCTGGTTGTACTTGCGCTTGGCCGCGGTGGGTGGTGGAACAGGCACGACGGCGCTGCCAGAAGGGGGAGAGGAGGAGTCGCCAGTGCCGGACATGGTGATGGTGGTGGTCGCGGACAAGAAGCGGGCCTTGTGTGCGCTCGCTTTTGAAGTACGCGTCACGATCACGTGCTTTTCTTCCCGTGCATAGAAAAAATCTAAACAGCAAAGGTAGGGCTCATAAAAGTACAGAAAAATGGAAAAACACATTCTATAGGTCATCGTAGCCCCCATAGTCCAAAATATTCTCCTCCGTGATGGCGGACGGTTCTGTACCATCATCCACGGCATCGTCCTCCCCAGACTTTTCGGAATCCGCTTGTTTTCCCGGGTGGCACTGAAATTCTTCAGGTGGTTGCGGTCAAATTCGTCGTTCATCACGACATACTCAACAAGCGAGTCGAGTTCGGCAATGCATTTGAGGTTAGAACCGACGTGAAATCAGACCATCAATCTCGCAACCGTGGAATTCAAGAACGGAAACCATGGGGGGGTGGCGGACGCCGGCGAAGTGATTTTGGGAGCAGCCAGGAGCTCAGACGACTTGCATAAATCGTCGATACTCACTGTCTCATCTGGGTCGTGCGTTGGACGGTTTGGGAAAACCTTATAAAGACCTTATAAAGGCCGTGACGATTGGGCTCTGTTTTTACCCACTTTGGGGGTGTTTCGTGGGTTCTGTCTTCAGCGGTGGGGATGACGTTGATCGCAGGGCTCACGGCAGGCTCTACGATCGTTGGAGTTGCTGGAGGGTCGTCTCGATAACGCTTCGGCAGCCTGGTGCGACGACGGGATTGGCCACCTGGACCCGGAGGAAGGGGACTCGGGGGCGGTACTTCTATAGGCGATGGCGGGCGAGCATCTGACTCCTTTTAAAAATGAGTGGTACAAATTTTTCTTATTAAGTGGTGTTTGTTTTTCGTACCATGTCCACAGCGTTTGATTGATTTGCAAGTAGGGCAGCGGCGGCGGCCAATTCCGCTGCAGAGTCCACTTTGATCGTGTTTTTTACGCCCAGCGCGCGCCGGGCCAAGGCGACTGGGCATTTTTTTAAATGATTTGGCATGCCTCTCGCTGTACAAGAATCCCCGCAGAGAGTACACTTGGCCAGGAGTCCCCAAAGAAAAGTAAATAAAAGAAACAGTGAATTTCGAGTTCCCAGATGCATGCACAGTTCTAACAGCCGGGAAGGAAAACAGCGACAGCAGTAGAGTGCATCAGCCTTTTGACAAATAACTTGTGGCTTGTTTGGCCTTGTGACCTTGCCGACAAGCTCACAAGGTCTAAGCGACAAAAAAACCCCTGAGGAAATGAACAGCGCGGCTCGTAAAAAACTTTCAGAGGCTGAAGGACACCGTCTGTAGTGCTGGTACAGGTGTGGTTTACCCAGGTAGATTAATTCACCGCAAAAAAAGAAGAAAATTTTGTCACTTTGCGGAGTCGAACGAGTGACCTTGTCATTTTCCGGACATGGTTTGTGAGCTTGCAAGTTTTTCCAAACTTGCGGCGATTTTGGTGGAGCTTGTGACCTTGTACAAGGTCACAAGTTCTTTGTCAAAAGTCTGATGTGGCGCCGGGTAGCGGATTAGGAATGGCCTTGCGAGCCGGTTACGAGGGAAGCCGAGGCTCGTTTACAGCTGAGGAGCCGCTCGAGAGTTGCGTGCGAGGCTGGTGAAGACTCGGCGAGGTAAGGGGAGGCTCGGAATAGCCTCTTAAGCACCTCGCGCGTCGCGTCAGAGGCTCGTCGGCCCTTGCCGAGGTCACGAGCCGCTTTGATGGGATGGACATTTTTGGTGATGTGGCAATATATGGTTTCCTCCATCTTTTCGGCATGATTATCGGGGAAATTTAAGTGCCTATGACCAACTATGAGAGGGGCTACAACAGTGCATACTTCAAAACGAAAAGGATAGTCGAAATGCGAAAATAAAGACGGAATTTGTCTATTTGGGGCGTCAATAGGGTCAGTCAGAGTAACTATTTTTGGTCGTTTCTGGGGTCGTTTCTGAGGTCGTTTCTGAAACCGTTTCTGTTAATTGTTGGCATCATAAACGTGCGAGAAACGACCTGAGCTCTGACCGACCCATTTCTAGAGTCGTTTCTGGAGCCGTTTCTGGGTAATTTTATTATTCATACCCCTGTCACTCCCATCACCTGTGGCTGTCCAGGCCTTGCCATGCCCGCCGCCACTCGCAGTGAGCCTGCAAGGAAACTCTGGAAGTCTTTCATCTGTAATAACAAGGGGCACTAACATGGTGCTCTACTACGCTGACGTGCTGCCTGCCGAGCTCGCCTTGATAATTTCCTGCCCTGACATCCATTTGCCATTGACACCGTGAGAGGGCCGACGGCAGGGCGCAAGAGAAAGGCCGACGAAAAAAGGGCGGGGATTGGTCAGCTGCAATCATAGAGAATGTGATGAGCAAGTCAGTTAAACCGTCGTCAAATTAAGAGTGCAGAAACGACCGCAGAAACGACTGTAGAAACGGCTCCAGAGGCGTTTCTACATTTCGAGTCGTTTCTGGTTTTTGTCGTTTCTCCCACGATTAATTAAATCAGAAACGACTGTCAGAAACGACTCAGAAACGACCCCAGAAACGACATAAAATAGTTACTCTGACTGACCCTAATATTTGACAAGTGCCTTGGCCAGATTTCTGTGGGTGTAGTTGAAGCGCAATTCGCCGTACCATATGACAGGCACTGGGGTTGTCAAACCCGCGAAATTCACGCAGCTTGATCACCCTTTTTGGTAGTACTTTTCCCCGCAAAATTTGGTGAATTTCCCGTACTTTCCATTAAATTCATGTAACAGAAACAACGTGAACTTCGCGTAGAAAAAGAAAGCTTTCACTATAAAAAAGTACTATGTTTTGTAGTGAATTGTGGATCATAAGAGCAGTGTGTGGGTATACGCTTGCACTGAGCATTGACCTTAAATTAAAGACGAAAGATAGTGAAATATAGGATTATTTTTCATGAAAACTACATAAGCAACTAGTAGTAGTACCACTCGCGGCGCGCCTAGCTTCTTCCCGCCCTGCTTTGCGCGCTGTCCATTCGCATCCCACTGACATCCTCTGCGTCTTCGTCCCCATCGTCGCGTGAGGGTTCGGGGTCCGGGGCTGGCCGTTGTTGCGTCGTCCGAATCGCTGAACCGGCGGCGGTTGAGAAGGCGAGTGCGAGGGCAGCATGGAGGGGTGGGCCAATCACTGGAGCGAGGGGAGATGGGGGCGCGGTGCAGGCTTCATAGCGACGCGTTTCAGGGGGGAGGCTACCTCACTCTGACCATAAAAACCAAGAGGACGATAATGCACGCACCATATTTTGCGCCGTTGATAGCTTCTCCAACCGTGGCGACTTCCAATTTCTGTCCCGGTTGAGCAGAGGCAGCGGCGTGGCGGCCATAGGTCTTGGTACAGCGCGCTAAGGACAGCGATGGAATTAGGACGAAATAGAGCGCGCACCTGAACAGATTAACTCTTATCGTAGCCGCTGAGTACTCCGGAATCCGTTCCTGCAGGCGCTCGAAATCAGAGATATGCGGGATTTCTAGGACTCAAAACTTTTGGCATTGGGGCGAGACGAGGTTGCATTTGCGGCGATTTGGCTTGGCGACGAGATTCCTTCTCTTTGTTGGAGTTCTGGTGGACTTGGGGGGCATGTTTGAGTGGGAGCAAGAAAAGCGATGGCAACGTATCCTTATATTACAGTTCGGCAAAGATTTTGGAGCTTGTGGGAACGGTCCCACGACAGCCCCACCAGCTGCGGAAGAGCGGACAGTGGCCAAAAGACATGGGCGGGGTGTGAAGCATTGGTGTCAATTATGTAGCACAGCAGGAATGGCGACGACGAGTGAGAGGTCTTTGAAGGTGGGCGGAAGAAGAGAGGGAAGACGGGGAAAGGCGGGAAATTAATCACAGCCTTGCGACATTGATGTGATGTCATTACGGTGTGCACGATCCAACGTAAATTATCCTAAGTCCACAACTCTGCTGCTGCACGTAGGTCGTCCCCAGCTACTAGCACATGAAAACTGAGGAGGCGTAATCTCTCCCCTAGTGATATAGCACTTCCTGAACTTCATATAATTTTCCGCTTGTTCCGTTCATTACAAAAGGTACTGAATTTCAAGTGACTTCTACCAAGGTACGTGAATGGGTACATCAATCCTGAAATGAGTGAAAGCAGTTTCATGCACATAGCTGATGAATCATTGAATTCACTATCTGGGTACGTGAATTTCGCGATGTTTGACAACCCCAGTGCCTAGGTCCAATATCAGCGCATATCGAGCACAGCATCCAAATGCAGTACACCACAGCATCACATCTCTTCTTCCTCCTCGTCCATGTCCCTCATTGACGCGTATCGACTGCACATCTCTGGGGGCACCTTCAGCCAGGTCGCCGGGCATCACAAGGAGTACTACGTAGCCGGTGATTTAGTTCAACCACAAGGTGAAAACGGTGAGTCTCGTTGGGCTGGCATTCAGGCTCGATATGTGACATTCCACAGGAATCACTATTCTGCAGCGACATATATGCGGAGACGCTTTCTATAACTCTGAGCAACGATTTCCACCTCCGCAATGCCATCCTAATACCAGAACGGAGGTACAAAACACTGTCCAGAGTTGGGCGGACGAGCCCCATGAGGCGCCAAGTGTCATGTGGCTATACGGGCCAGCTGGCGCCGGAAAGTCTGCTATTGCGCAAACAATGGCAGAGCGATGGGCGGAGAGCGAAGACCTTGCCGCCGCCTTTTTCTTTGCCCGATGGCGGGTGGGTGGAAGTGCTGGCAAGACCCTCTTTCCCACTATTGCGTACCAGCTAGCACTGCATATTCCACAGCTACGGGCGTCTATTGGTCGTGCGGTTGAAGAAGATCCGGCGATCTGCGACAAGTCTCTCGAGGAGCAGGCTGCGGTTTTGATCGTACAGCCCATGTCTGGTCTACGCACTGAAGTCGATAATCCGTATCTCGTGGTAGTTGACGGTTTGGACGAATGCGAGGGCAAGCCGGTACAGAGCCGCATCATCAAGACAATTTTTCGAATGTGCGCCAACGATAATCTGCCTCTTCGATTTTTCATCTGCAGCCGTCCCGAACCACACATCCGCGAAACCTTCGAGTCCTTGAAAGAGAAGGCGAAGTTCCGCTACGTGGTGCTGGACGATACCTTTCAACCAAGCCGCGATATTAAACGTTATCTCCGTGATCGTTTCACCGAAATACAGCGGAAGCGGTTTCCCGATGACTTTTCCACATATCCGTTGTGGCTCGCCGAAGAAGATCTGGAACAACTGGTCAATAACGCCTCCGGCCAGTTCATATACGCTGCCACCGTGATAAAGTTTGTCGATGACGAATACTCCCATCCGGCAGAGCAACTTCGACTCGTTCTCGGTTTGTCGGCGGTACAGAGCATTATTTCTCCCTTCGGCGATCTTGACGCTCTGTATACATTCATTCTTTCCACCAACCCCAATGTCTGGCTGATGGTGCGGATACTGGGCGCATTTTTCAGTATCCCAGATCCTGAATACACCACGACACATTGTGCGGCGTTTCTGGATAACATCCTCGGCCTCGAGCGCGGCACCGTTCGATTCGCGCTCCGGGGCTTGCACTCTATCCTGTTCATCCCCGACTCGGATGGGAGCCGGATTCGAGTTCACCATGCCTCGCTGCACGATTTCTTGTCCAACCCACAGCGAGCGGGAGTCTACTACCTGGCCAAGGACGCACACCACATGGATTTGGCTCAGCGGTGTCTATCTGTCATCCTACATAGTATCGAACAACCTCATCCGTCAAATGCGCTGTTGGTGTCTGAGCCTTTTCTATCTTGTAAGGTTACTGAACGGGTATCAGGTTCACATATGCTCACAAGCAGTGGAAAAATCACTATATTCCAACATTTGAACAACATATTAACATACAGACCTGTCTGCAAGCATTCCGCACCGTTCTTGAACCCCAGCGGTTGAGCTCACTTTGCTGCGATCTCAACGCAACAACACGAATATTTAGTTGCCTCATCGAATTCCTGAAAAATCTAGCAAACACCCCGGTACGTTAACACTCAAACACCGTATAGCACTGACGGAGTCTTAGTTCGCTTTACAATTTTCCACTTGGGATTACGAAACTACGTGGAGCACGCTGCTGGCAAGATTGTTCAACTCGGACAAAGATCTGATCGAGTTCTTTAACACGTGGACCTCGGATCCTCTCAGAGTAGACTGCATAGTATCGCCACTAGGAATTATATTCCAAGGGCTAGGGAGCACAGACGGCGCCTCCTTGAGTAACTACAACCCGAAGGGGCCGGTACCACTGGGAAGCGTACAACATTTTCGCCAGCAGATAGCTCATTTCTTGCACTTGAACCCGGCCCCTCAGATCCGCTGCACAATTGCGGAAACCACTCTGTGTCTTTTCATTTACAGGCGAGCTTCATCATGGGTGTAATTTTATAGAGATTGACTGCCAGAAGGAGCGCGGAGCTTCGAGCTCAGGACTCTTACTCCCCCCAGCGCATTGAAGGCCTTTTCAAGAAAACCTTTAGTCCTTTCTGGAGGAATGATTTCCAGAGGACTGTGACCCATTGGTTCTTTGCTACTCAGTGGTGTTTCTATCTTGTCCAGGCACCTCATGCTCCCAAATTACTGTCCCTGTTGCATCGAGTGATCGAAAGTGGGGTGTTTATTAGGACAGACGAGATACAGGATGACTCGCTCTACAGATGGCTACTGGTGAGTCTCTGAATTGCCATAGTAACAATCTGCCAGCTGATGATCCGTCTCAACCAGGAGTGTCGCACAGATTCTGCTATGGAAGTTGCGGAAGTGATCCGTAAAGTGCGCGAACAAGCTTCTAGCATGAAGGACCAACCTTGCCGGTGGATTTATGCAGATTTTTCACAAGTGAGATGGTGTTAAGTATCCCAAGCATGTTTAAGGGGGACGGGGTTATACTTGCGTGGTACACGACATGAACAACGACTTTACCGAAGACAAGCATGTAGGTACATAGAAACTATGAGATGTCAACGGAGCACACAGCATCACAGGGGGTCGATCATTACAAGACGCTCACTGTTCCAAGAAAAGGGCGAGGCTTATTTTTGGAACATGCAACGGTGGGAGTCGAACCCAGGGTCAACCATCAAGCCGATGGATTTATTGTAAAAGCGCCGTGTACGACCGGCGCTGTTGAAGCGTACGATGAAAATGATTTATCAACCTGACACGGAATTTGGATGCGAGCTGAGATGTCATGCGTACAGTTCGTTCGGTGACTCACCGGTTTAATACATCCTCCTCCTCCGTGTGAATACATTACCGAAGCGGAAGAAATTAGATTGAATTGAAGCAATCACAGTAAGAAATTGTATTGAAACTTGACAAGGATCGTGGCGTCGACACGTATGTTTGAATTTATTTCGGACACACAGCTGTACAGCTCAAGTGATTAATTGACCGGGATTACTTGAAGCGGCTGTGGTGAAAGTGGTTAGAATGCAAATATAAGTTAAAAGGACCGAATTGTGGCGGTTAGGGGCGGAATATTCGGTGATCTTCACCGAATTGTGACGCGCCAAATTGAATCTTGAATGGATGAAAAACCATTCGACCGAGAAAGTCAGAAAGCCAAGTTAGACCCTGGTAGTCTCCCTTTAACTTATGTACCCTTGACCCTTGTACAGCAACTTTAAAACTTTAGCGCTATTAGCTCCGATAAGCGCCCGCAGTGATTGCCGCCGGCAAAGAACAACAGCGCGTTATTCCAAAAAAGGCAAGATTGGCTGTGCACGTGTAGCGGGCTGTCTCTACTTGTCCCGACCGCCAACGTCGACGACGCGCGTACGGCGTCTGGCTGCAGTCTCCCACCATGGGCCAACCCGTCTCGAAAGAAGCGCGGACCTCCAAGGCGCACTCGGACGCCATCGACCGCCAAATCACCTCCGACTCGAAGCGGTACAAAAAAGAAGCCAAGATCCTGCTCCTCGGCTCTGGCGAGTCGGGCAAATCCACCATCGTCAAGCAGATGAAGATTATCCACCAGGCGGGGTTCGATGTGCGCGAGAGGACTGAATACAGGACGACGATATACAAGAATGTGTTGGATAGCGCGGGGACGCTGGCGAGGGTTGTGAGAAGGGTCGGATTGGGCAGTTTCGTGGGGGAGGAGAGGGAGTGGGCGGCGGAGGTGCTGAGGGCGTTCCCGGCTGTAAAGGGGGCGCGGGGCGACGGGGAGTCTCTCAGCACGGAGGAAGACGACGCGTACGCGGAGACAGAGACGGAGGAAGGCGGCATTGGGAATGGCTCGGTCGACGTTGGCATCGACCCTGTGCCCTTCACGCGCGTCGAGGAGCGCTACCCCGAATCCTCCTCTCCCTCTTCATATCCGTCCTCTTCATCCTCCTCGTACCCCCACGAAAACCAGCGCAGGGGCATCCAGACAGGCCGCGTCTCAGCGCGTCCCAATACTGCAGAGGCACCCACACCCGCAGCAGACGTCCTCGCCCAGACGCATGCGAAGCTGACGCCTGCGCTGGCAGATGCGATATGGCATGTCGCGCGCGCGCCGGCGGTGGAGAGACTCGTGGACGAGCATCCGGGCGAATTTTATTTGATGGATAGTGCGACGTAGTGAGTCCTTTCTTTTGTTCTGCTTCGTCTTTTTATTGTGGGGCGGTCTATTCTCGAGACGTTCTTCTCGGGTTCTTCCATTCCGCCTGCGTCTGATTCTTATCATTCCCTTCTTCTGATTCGGGCACTCCCCTAACCTTGTCCGGCGTGCTTTGTGCGCGTTCGCGTCACTTCCTCATTCCCTCCTGCTGCCTAGCCACTCCCTTCCTCTTTTCGTCCTCCTCCCTCTCCTCTCAATCTTAACTTACTAATATATAATTCCTTAACAGCTTCTTCGCCTCCATCCACCGCATCGCCGCCCCCACCTACGTCCCCTCCGAAGAAGACGTCCTCCGTGCGCGCGCGAGGAGCACATCCATTATCGAGACACGGTTTTGGATGGGCGATTTGATGTGCGTGTTGTTTCTGCTTCTGTTTGTTTGTTCTTCTGTTTCCCTTCGAGTATGTGTACTGGGGAGTCGTTCTGTGCCAGAGGTCGAGCGCCAGAGCGGGGTGCACGCAGGGGGTGCGCGCGATCGATGGATATGTATCGTAGGGGAGCAGCACTGCGCGGACGTCGTCGTACGCTCGTGAGGACGTAGACGCATCCGGGTGCATCCCGGTGCGTACACAGGTGGAGGGTGACGCAGCGTACGTACAGCGCTGGTGGGGGTGTGGTCGGCGTCGGTTTGCGCGGGCTCCTGCGAAGAACGAGTAGAGGAGAGGAGGAACGCGAAGGGGAGTGCTCGTGCGGCGTCGAGGAGCCGGACGTGCGCGAGCGCAACGCTCGCGATGGCCACGGGGCCCTGCCCTGACGCGCTTGCGCAGGTAGATGTGCCGTCGTTGCTGGCGGTGGGAGTAGAGTAGAGCACGCGCAGGTGGCATGGATATCCTGGTGGGGGGGCGCGCGCGAGGGGGATGCGTGAAGGATTTGGATGGGAGCGCGCCATGTGGTGCTGGTGCTGGTGATCCTACCTAGTACGACCACTCTCTGCGGCTAGAGCGGTGTCGACTTGTACGTGCTCCTGCGAAGAGCGAGTAGAGGGAGGAGGAGGAACGCGATGGGGATGGCGGGCGTGGTACTGCCCGTGCAGGTGTGCTGTTGCTGGCGGGAGTAAAAGCAGAAACGCGCGCACGCCCGTGTCGCGCGGATGGTGCTTGAGGTCCTCCCGCCTTTTACACTCGTGTGTGACCCGGACTGCACGAGCGCTCGAGGACATCTAGCTGGTCGAGTGCTCTTGCCTTGTGCCCCGCGTCGATTCCCTTTGTCGTCTCATCTTGTCGTCCCCGTATTTCCGTACTGACGCACCACCCCAGGATCCACATGTTCGACGTCGGCGGCCAACGCTCGGAGCGCAAAAAGTGGATTCATTGTTTTGAGAGGTGTGTATTCTTTCTTTTGCCATATACTACGTGTCCGCGTTTTCTTGGTTTCGGACGCGTGCGGAGGGTTATCGACGTGACGGGAGGAGAGGGATGAGTCCATGTGCTGCCCGAGCGTCGTCGTTCAGGGAGGTGCTGTGCACCGTATGGGAGTCAGCGTCTCGTGCTTGTCTCCGCTCGTCGGTGCAGTCTCCCTGGGAGAAGGCAGATTTCCTATTTAGGAAATACGGCCTTGCCTTGGTGCGGCTATCTGATTCTCCGTTCCTCGTCTCTTTGGCTGGCTGGAGGTCGTTTGCTTTGGGCGGTCTGGATTCCCGCCCTGACTCTCCATCTCCGCATTTTCTACCCTTCTTCTGCTTCCTAAATCCCGACGCTAACATAACCCCTTCATACAGCGTAACGAGCATCATTTTCTGCACGGCGCTGAGCGAGTACGACCAGGTGTTGGAGGAGGAGAGGAGAGTGGTGAGTTGCTCTCTCTCTGATTTTCTTTGTTTCTTTTGGAGGAGGGGGAGTGGGCGGGCGGGCATGATGCTGACTCATGGTGGGCGCGGGGGGAGGAGAACGAGCCGCCTGTCCCCGTGCACCCTCGTCGAAGGTGATGGAGAACGTGTGTCTGGGCCAGGCTACGAGGCTCGTGCGAGCGGTGGAGATTGGGATGGTGTCAGCGATGAACGACGTGCGCTGGTCCATGGGGCTATGGATCGTGGTGTCGGCTGGCAACGGGGCGTGCTCTGTGTGGACGGCGGTGTACAGGCGCTGTTGCTGCAACAGTCCGCGCTGGGGAAGAGGAAGAGCCTGTATGCCGTGACGTGCACGCCCTGTCGACTACGAAAGACGCTGGCGGAGGGGATACGCGAGCAATGTCCGGGCTGCTGAGGAGTCGACGCGGTGTCGTGACGTCGTCTCCGCGCCTCGTACACACGGGGGTGTGCGGAAGACCTACGGATGGCACTCAGGGTGGGGATCCAAGCGTGCGTGAAGGGTGTCGTCCCCGTGTCCAGGCTGGTGGGGGGGATGCCTGCCGTCTTCGTCCTCGTCTGATTTTCGAGACCTACGCGAGACGTCCATGCGGGATCGTGATGTCGGTTGGCAAGCCTCTCCCGCACGCCGGCCAACGTGTGGACGACAGGGAGGGGGCGTCGATGTTTGGACGTGCGTCATGCAGGGCGAGGGTCAGACGAGCGCGTAAGGAGATGCTCTCGTGCTCCGAGAACGTCGCCTCCCCCTCCTCCTTGCCTCCCTCCCTCCCTCCTCCTTGCCTCCCTCCCTCCCTCCCCTCTCCCTTCTCTCCCCTTTCACCCGCCCTTCTTATCCTCTCAAACAGTCAACACGAAGCTAACCCCTTTCACAGAACCGCATGCGCGAATCCCTCTACCTCTTCGAGTCGGTCATCAACTCGCGCTGGTTCCTGCGCACGAGCGTGATATTGTTCCTGAACAAGATCGATGTGTTTAAGAGGAAGTTGCCGAAGGTGGGTAGTCGCCTTGTTTCTTTGGTTTCGTACGGGACAGTTGTGGGGCGCAGCGGGGGAGGGGGAGGCTGGAAGACGCAGTTGTGGTGCGGACCGTCACCTACGCTCAGGAGGGCTGTGCGCTGGCGGGCATGGACGTGGACGTGGGCGCGAGCAGAGGGTTATACATCGCGCGGCGCGCCCCAGGATGAGATGATGTTGCTCTTGTGCCGTACGCGGTATGACGAGGCTGCGCGAGAGCGAGGCACCGCGAGCACGGTGGGGAGGTCACCGGTACTGGTGGGCAAGTTGTTGTGCGCTTGCGCAGGGGTTTGGCGCGCCCGAGACGGTGGTCGTCGACCTCTCCTTCGGCGGCATATCTGTAGCGCACGGAGCATGCTCGGGTATACCTTCCCGTCGTCATGGCCCAAGAGTACTTCCTCCCTCCTTCCCTACGCAATCCCCGTTTCCCTCACTCGCTCACACGTCGCACACACAGATCCCCCTGGGTCGCTACTTCCCCGAGTACGCGGGCGGGAACGACCTCCAAAAGGCGGCAAAGTACATCCTGTGGAAGTTTATGCAGGAGAATAGGGCGAAACTTACGGTGTATCCGCAGTGAGTGTCTGGCTGCTCTGTTTTTCTTGTCGAAGCTCGAAGGAGATGGGAGGTGATGGTAGGCGGGCGTCGGGGGCGGGAGCTGAGCAAAAGGAGAGCAACTGCAAGATGTACGTGGACGAAAGACGGGGTGCGGAGCTTGGGTGAGGCGTTTGCGGCGACGCTGTCGTTGGTGCATTTCGCCACGACGCGCCTCCGCTGCCGCCCGCCGATTGCAGACGTCTCGGAACCGCGTCTGCGTACCTGCCCCTCGCCTTAGCCCTTCTCTTCCTCCTCTCGTCTTCTGCGATGTCGCGCGCGGCTCAGGATGGTCACGTCCGCTATGTGCGCGACGTTGGCGTCGTCGATGCACGCGCACCAAGGCGGGCCTCTCTATCTCTCCTGCTCCTCTTCTACTCCTCATATCGCTCCCGTACATCGACTGACACACGCCCCAGCGTAACCCAAGCCACCAACACGAAGAACATCCGCCTCGTCTTCGCCGCCGTGAAGGAGACGATCCTCCAGAACGCGCTCAAGGACTCGGGGATCCTGTAACCTTGGTCACACCGGCGCGGCGCCACTCCATTCATCCTTGCTGACGCATTCTTGAATCCCTGCCGCCGCCACTCTCGGAAATACCCTCGACGCCGCATACCCGCATAACGCATACCCGTATAATGGACGCTACATGCCTCGGGGCTCTGTTGGATCCCCCCAATCCGCCCAGCGCTGTGCCGGGAGGGCTTAAGTCGATACTAAGACTAAGCGGCGGCGCGCGAAGGGGCTGCGGATTAGAGTCGCTTTGAGCGTGGATACTGGGCAAGACGGCCACGGATGGGTGGATGAATGGATGGAAGTACGGAAGGAAGGCTGGATGTGCTGCGCGACTCGCTCTGGAATGCTTTGCTTTCGCGCTGTTTCTTATGCTTTATTTTATTCTTCTCTTATATTTTATTATCTCTCGGTCTCTCTGTGGTTTCTTCCCTGCCGTGTTGTATCTCGGGCTGTGTTACTTATCTTTGTGTCTGATGAACTCCTACTGATATCATATCTCATTGTCGTGGGTCAGCTATAGTACTTATATCTCGATGGCGGATAGAGGACGGGAGGCAGACGTATTACACATCATATAACATATTTCATCTAGATTCTATGGCATGGCTGCTGCGTAGTCCTATTAGTTTTGTCTTCCACATAGTTGTAATGTCTGCATTCCCCAATTCCTATATACCTCATTCTATGCTTTCTCACGCGTTGAGCTAGTAAGGTGTATTTGTAGATGTCTGGTTTTGAATGAGGGACGCGTTAGCGTCACGTGGTCGTCGATTTCCAACTTCAATAGAAGCCTCGTATCTCTTCAGAGGTTAGATACCAAAAACAGCCCTTTGGCCGATGTCCGAACCCAATTACGGCTTCTGAGGAGACCAAAATCGTTGTTTGTGGAAGAGTATCACTTTGGGGCAAGTTTTGGGCAAGTTTTTTCCAAAGTCTTTTCCGAACCCGGTATCTAACCTACCCAAGGATAATCAGGTCCTACTTTAACAGTTCCTCAGCCTGATACTTCATTAAATTTTCTTTTTGATTGTGCAAGCTTAGTCGAATCTCCGGACAGACGGACGGACGGATGTGAACGCGGCCCTCGATTTGGAATGCTTTGCTCTCGCTTTTTTTTTTTTTTTTTTTTTTTTTGGCTCGATTTATCTCTCTCGGTCTGTATCTCTCTCGGTCTGTATCTCTCTTTGATCTCTCTCTGGGATCTTCCTTCTGTGTTATATCCTGGGCTGGGTTACCAACATATATGTCTAGTGTTGTCGTTTCTGACGAAGTCCGCCTAGAAGTGCGGGTCTGGCCATTTCTTTTTGTGTGCTGCTCTTGAATTTCGCTTCTTAAATCGGGGTGTATTTGTAGGCATTTGGTTGTTGTGCGGGACGCGTTTTTGAACCACGCGTTTCTCAATGTTCATTCGTGAGAAACGTTTATTACTTGAAACTCGCTGATCAATGCAGTGGGGAAAGATTCCTCTATTTCTCAGTGGTACCTTTGCGCCTTTGCATTTGTGTCTGGTTACCATCATCTATTTGGGGCCACCCATGATTCAACATCGAGTCAATATTTTCAGTGCAAAAGGAACTGTTCAACCCAACTTTATAGTAGGTATCCCAGGTATCTAGTTGCCTGTTCCCCTGCGTCGACTGAGTTTCTCGTAAATACGTTAACTCCTGGGATTCACATATATATTCTTATGTATTAGAGCTTATTATGCAAACTACCAGAAAACGGTTTTCAGCACCTCTCATTGGCTGCTCCACAAGTTCCAGCCATGGTTGCAGATATGCTGACAGCCTTGTTGACGTTAGTCTCTCGTGGACAGACGCTCTATATATGGAACAGCTCGTGCTTCGCTATATAGGTTGACGTTCAATCCTTGTCATAATGCCATCCTTCATGATGCAATCCTTTTCTCACAGATTTGGTTCCGGTGCTTTCCAGAGCTTTCCATCGCCTTCCGGATGGTCACCGTCACCACAGACGTCATCATTATCATTCCTCTTCTCGCCCCCGCCCTCATCCTTGTCTGAGTCTGAAATCTCCAGAACATAGAGAAAGACCATGTCGAATAAAGCACATGGCTTGTGGCTCTCCGACGATGGTGTCGTTGTCCTACGCGCAGAGGAGAGCATCTTCCGCGTTCCAAAATCGATACTCGCGGCTCGCTCCCCCGTCTTCCGTGCCATGTTTGAGTTTCCACAACCTGCAGATTCAGACGCCATTCTGGAGGCGGATGAAATGATCGACGGAAGCATCGTTGTTCATATGCCCGATTCCGCAGCGGACGTCGAGTGCTTTCTGCGCGCAATTTTTGATTCTAGGTGTGCGACCATGTCATCATTTCTCACAGAAAATGGACCTTTTTCGACAGCTACTTCATGCCACCACCCGCCAAGTTCGACTTTTGTGCCTTGTTAGAAATCTTTCGACTGTCCCACAAATACGACGTGGACTATCTCTACAAACGCGCCATCGACCACTTGGAAACCATCTTCCCCATTGAGATGGATCGAATGGAAGGGATCGGTTCGAATAGCCTCGACTATCATCAGGAAATGGAACTTACCCTGGCGGCGATATCGGTATTTCACGAGGTCGGAGCTACCTGGCTTCTACCGTACGCATATTATAGCCTCACGGAATTTTCCCCGGAAGCGCTGATTTCAATTGGCGAACCATGGGACAAATGTGATGCAGATATAAAGCAAACCTGCTTTTGTTTGCTCCCAGTCCTGATTCGAGCCACCGAGAGGCTTTCTCACGCCCTTACTACTCCCTCGACATGTGCATCTCGGGACGCTTGCGACCTGCTCAAGTTCCGATTTCTCAGATCTCATGATGGAGTTCACCAGTCTCCTCTTTCGGAGCTCTTATTCAGAGGCTGGAGCAAGTTCGAGCGTGAACTGTGTCCAGATTGCGCTACCCAGGCACACACGCAGTACAACGGCGTCCGAGCCAAAATTTGGGAGGAGCTTCCGGGAAATTGCGGGCTAGACAGCTGGGAGGTATTGTTGGAGATGCGCAGAGAAGCTTTGGCCGGAGAGTAGTCTACTGTACTGTCTGCGTGTATGTTGAGTATTCGTCGGAATGAGCGAAGTCTCCTGGCCGCAATTCTTGGTCGAATCACTGCAACAGAGTCCTATCGTGGCCTTCTGTCAAGTTTATGAAGCTTAGCGCAGAGACCCAAAGTTCGCTTTTTGGGAAGCGCGCAACAAAGAAAAGAAAAATTTCTCTGGGAGTCTGTGCAGCTGGTGATTGCAGAAATACAGCAGAATGACCTTCACGTGCCAGTGCGGGTCATGAAGCAGAAAGAGCATCCATGCGCGCTGTGAGGGCCTCTACCTTCGTGGTAACCTCCTCCATCCTTGCGTTAAACTGTTCCATCGTCGAGTGTGTGTCCAGGTTCATTAAGCACTACGTTGATACGCCGACTCCGGGGCTAAGCTCGGAGAAGTAGACGCAGGTGTGCGAGGTGGTCCAAGATGTTCCAGACCCAAACAGGTAGGTGTGAGTCTCAGAGTGGAACGTCCGTGAACGAGATATAAGCGAGGACGGATACGACGGGAGACTTCAGCGATGACGGCACGACTAATGGGCTAAGCGAGGGTGTTCGACGTAGGACCTAAACCGGGACTGAACGATAAGTGACAGTGATCAAGGACGACGAAGGAATTCAACGAAAACGGTGACGAGGGCGATGTCAGATAGACTGTAGAGGGCGACAGAATCCAAGGAGCAGGTCTCAAAAGAGATCTATTGCAATGGGGGTGCGGGTCTCTTACTTTACATCGCAAAGACCGGGGTATTTATAGTAAAATGGGAAGGGGAGTGCATAAGGGGAAAGAGATGAGTAGAGTCAAAGAGCGAGTCAGTGGGAGTCATTGAGAGTCGCTGGGAGTCATTTTATAGCGCCGCCGCGCCCGAATTGAGAGAGCGGAGAACGTACTATTACGCCCAATGGGTCTGAATTTGCACAATGGGTCTGAATTTCGCAGTTTTCTCTTTCATTTCTTGCTCTTTTCCCTCGGAGTTTTTTTCCATAGTTGCCTGTACTAGTTTACTACAGTTGTATGAAAAATCTATGGGATACGGCAAGAGGAAGGTATTGCGAACGGGTTCCTGAACCATCAAACTCAGCGACATTTTGGAAGATGACGATGTTCTGGCTTCCCAGCTCGCCCCCAGCATCCGGGAAAAATTGAGAGGTATAAGATACAATATACCAACTTTTCTACCTCCTCAGAATGTTTCTCCGGAGCGGAGGCGTTGCGTTCTAGTGGAGGAGCGTGACGAATTAAAACTCCGCTCGCTAAACAAATGACGTGACATGTTGTGACCTTCGAGACCGTTCCCTCCATAACGCAACAACCGCTTCCCGGAAAAAATATCTGAAGAGACAGAAGGTTCACTATCAACTATATTATACCTCTCAAAATTTTCCGGAGGCTCAGAGTAACCCGGAAGGCCAGAGCATAAGTAACTTCCAAAACATCACCGACTTTGATGGTTCAGGCACCCGTTCTCAATACCTTCCTCTCGCCGTATCCCATAGATTTTTCATACAACTTTAGTCAACTAGTGCAGGTAACTATGGAAAAAAACTCCGAGGGAAAAGAGCAAGAAATGAAGGAGAAAAGTGCGAAATTCAGACCCATTGTGCAAATTCAGACCCATTGGGCGTAATAGTAGCGGGGCGGAAATCTTTGAAATGTTGATCCTTTTGATCCGCTTTTCCATATGCGGAAGTAGATCAGTCTTATTCCCGCTCCGTTCTCCGGCTGCGGAGACCGCTCGTATGTGGGAATTCCCGTTCGTGAAAGGGCAAAGTAAGGTGTGAACTCCGTCTTTGTAGTCAAGGGCTCGGCGCCGGTTCCGTGGCCAGCGTACACTGGTGCGCATCAACGTGCGCAGACAGTATGCGCAGGCTTGCAGAACCTCGTAAGATCCGCTGGCTTGCGCTAAATATGTACATCTGCCGTTGTTTTGATTTTCCCTACATCAGCAGCACAGGGGACCGAATGACTTCAGCATGTCAAGGATCGTCACTCGACTCCTGTTCGCAGGTTTGAACAACCTAGGAACCTTGATAATCTCGGTTTAGTTTGAGCCGTCGCGAGCTGCTTGAAGCCCACGTGCCGTCGTCGCCTCAACGACATCCATCGTCCGCTCCAGGAGACGAATCACAGGACATCATGAAAACATATTGCGGCGGAGCACTGAGAGGGCGGCAGATTTGTCCAACCTGAACATCTGATATGCTGTCGTCGTAGGAAAGTTTCCAAGTGGGTTCAATCCGGGAAGGGGTTAACGGCTGTGTTACACTGATGGAGCTAGAGGGCGATAACGCTGAGAATTAAGTCTGAATGCCCACCCAGGTGGAACTGGAGGGCAAATTTGAAGCTATTTCAGGTCAGGACAGGCGACCGAGTCGGATTGGCCCAAGAGTGGCCCCGCCAGCCAGCCATTCACACTGAGGAAACTTGTGGGACAAGAGCCCGTTGGCTGTTCCAATAAAAAAGCAAGTGTTTAACATCCGAATACGAACGAGCGCCCGTAGACTTGGTCCTGAGCAAGATCAAAGTAAGATGAGAGATGGAAACAAGGTGATTGGCGCCCAATAAACGCCCTCCTGTTTACGGCCCCAAACATCAGCACACAGCCACATCGATATATCCTCTCTCAGCGCGCTGCATAGAGGCAAATGTTTGCGGCCCGAGCGCTCGAGCTTAACCCCGTTCCCTCTTCACGTTGAATCTCGGGCTCGGATTGGACTCGCTCTTCGAATCTCGTTGTCTCTGTGTTCACTGGAATATCACGTCGCCCATGCCCTACTAGTCGAGATCGTCGTTTCGACACTTCGTACCTCTCCCTCTCCGTTTGCCATCAAGCACATTCGGAGATGCAAAAAAAAAATGGCGCACTGTCAGCAGTTCCGTTTTGGGAATGTGGCGGAGTGATATTGAGTTAGCTGCATCTCACCCCACCGGGCACCCAACACCCTCGGACCATCCTGTCGCGATTCCCTTGCTTTGTGCCTTGGGACCGGGACGCTGCGACAATGGAGGGATGTTTTTGGTTACCAGGGTCTTGACTGTCTCTTCTTGTCTCCATCCTCCATCCTGCAACGAAACTAAAACGCTAATCCCCCTCCCTCCTCTTTCCTCCTCCTAGATTCATCTCGTGCGACTGCCCTGGCGCCACCGAGGCTTAGAGCTTGATTTCACGCACGCCGTACCGCCATGAAGGTTTCCCTGTACGACCAAAGGAAGAATGACTCGCGAAGACATGTATATATGATATGTTGTGAGATTTAATGCGACGTGTTTTCACTGCTTCACACGAATGTGAATGTGCGGGCAAGCTGGATATTGGGTTGGAATACCAGAGACGACTGCGACCCAAATCGTCGACTGCTTGGCTGTACCATTCCTTGGCTGTGGTGCTGCAGTACGGCTACAAGCAGCGTTCGAGTGCTGTTCCTTCGTACTCGCCGTCGACGCCGTGCGGTATTCCAATTGGATTCTCGAAGGTTTTTTAGACTGATTGCAAAATCTCTTCAGCCCTCCAAATACTTTATTAGCTCCACTTAAGTCCTAGGCGGTTCGACCGCATGGAAGACTTGAGTTTCCCAAATAACATATGTGCTCCCACGGATGCTACGGGATAAACTATTGTAGAACTTAAGTTCCGCACAACTTGAGTCCGCCATGCGGTCGAACCGCCCAGAAATTAAGTTAATCTCATCTTATTTCATTTGGCTGAATTGATCGTTCAAACGATGTTCAACTGACCATTCCATAGTCCCGGCCGCAGGTACGCGCACTTTCTCGCAGCAAATTCCGAACTGTGCCGCAGCACTGCTTCCGTTATTTTTCCGAGCATAAATAAGAGCCTTGCCTGTCCTTCCAGACCACAATTCTCCGCTCATCTCTCGTGCTCCAATTCCTCGCGGTTCTCCTAAGCTCGGGTCTTGATGGACATCAACATCATTCTGTACCTCAAATTACTGCCCCGAAGCTGCTGGTATCGTAAATTCCTCGTCGCTGATATAGGTCGACTGGCAGCTCAATTACCGTTCCCCACTGCCTCAATTTTCTTTGGCTGTCTTGGCTCAATTCTTCCCAATGTGTACTGAATGAATCAATGCTCCCCAGGATCTACCGAAAATATGGTGACTGCTGCCACCAGCACAACGTTGCTCCACTATCGGATACAAGACTCTCGGGGATTCGCCTTCTCGAGATGCAAAAAATTTTATACTCCGAGGGCTGTCTTTTCCCTGGTACAATAACCCAATTGTGTTGTTCTTTTCTCGCCAAATAAATGATGATGCTTTTCAAATTGACCATGCTAAACTCCTCAGTCTCTGGAAGCAGGTTTACTGCCACGCTAATATGATTAATTTCTCCTTTAAACCGCGGCAATGATGAAGTTGATTTTTTTGATGCTATTGCACTGTTGCCTGATATCCATTTCATTTCTTCATTGTCTCAGATACCGAAGCGAAGCGGAGGTCGTCTTGTTTTTGTATCAAACTTTCAGTTGTAGAGTAAATCTTGTCGACATGCCGACAAAGCTCTTTCCCGAACCACTGCATCTTCACAAGCCATTTTGCGCTCCATCAGTCTCAAGCATCGGATTTCCTTCCAACTTATTCCTCGGCTACTCAAGTACTCAATTCCCAACTACTTTTCCCGAAGCCATGCTTCGGTTGGTTGACAGGCTATTTCAAATTTGACAAGTCTTGTATTAGTAATCCGTGGAACAGCGTTCCTGAGCGGGACCGTGCCGAGTAATTCTACCTACCTACCTACCTACCTACCTACGCAGTTTCCCAGCATTCGATCACGCTCTGATCGGCAATTCGGATGTTAAACCCCCGCTTGACGTCATCGACATCATTCCTCCTTGTCCGTCCCCAGAACATACACAAAGACCATGCTGAAGAAGGTAGATGGCTTGTGGCTCTCCGATGACGGTGTTGTTGTCCTATGCGCAGAGGAATGCATCTTCCGCGTTCCAAAATCGATACTCGCTGCACGCTCACCCATCTTCCGGGCCATGCTTGAGTTTCCGCAACCTGCAGATACCGCGATAGAGGCGGATGAAATGATCGACGGAAGCCCTGTCGTTCATATTCCCGATTCCGCAACGGATGTCGAGTGCTTTCTGCGTGCAATTTTCGATTCTAGGTGCGACCATGCCATCATGTCTCACAGAAAATGAATCCTTTTTTTGACAGCTACTTCATGCCACCACCCACCAAGTTCGACTTTCATGCCCTGTTAGCAATCTTGCGGCTGTCCCACAAATACGACGTGGGCTATCTCTACAAACGCGCCATCGACCACTTGGAAACCATCTTTCCCATTGAGATGGATCGAATCGAAGGAATAAATTCGAATAGCCTCGGCTACCGTCAGGAAATTGGACTTAGCCTGGCAGCGATATCGGGATTGCACGAGGTTGGAGCTATCTGGCTTCTACCGTACGCATACTATAGCATCGCGGAATTTTCCCCGGAAGCGCTGATATCGTCTGGCGAACCATGGGACAAATGTGATGCAGATATAAAGCAAACCTGCTTGTGTTTGCTCCCGCTCCTGATTCGAGCGACCGAGAGGCTTTCTCATGCCCTCGCTTCTCCCTCGACATGTGGATCTCCGGATAACTGCGACCTGCTGAAGTTTCGATTTCTCAGTTCTCATGACGGACTTCACCAGTCTCCCCTTTCGGATTTCTTATTCAGTGGCTGGAGAAAATTCGACGGTGAACTCTGCCAAGATTGCGCTACACATGCACACATGCAGTACAAAGGTGTCCGAGCCAAAATTTGGGAGGAGCTTCCGGTAAATTGCGGGCTGGCAAGCTGGGAGGTATTGTTGGAGAAGCGCAGAGAAGCTTTGGCGGGAGAATAGTCTTTGATTTGTTCGCCGAAATGAGCGAAGCTTCGGTGCCTGGTTAAAATACACGATCTATACTATTTTCGACCCTGTAGTTGGCCACCTAAGCATTCACGCCTTATTTTCAACCTGTGCGCCGAGCCGATGGGGACTTGGCTATGTCAGATTGAAGGCAGGTATCCTACGAAGAGTTAAAGGGTATTAACACCGAAATATTCCAACATTTGACCTCACAGTGAATTTCTTTCGGACGAGGGTCCAACATGGCCAAATAAGGGGCTAGTTGGCCACCACGCCGAATTAAGCCGCAAGGACTGGAACGGCTACCCAAATGCATCTGGATGTGTACTTAGAGGGTATAAGAGCTATTAAAACTCATTTGACCCCACATCCAGCGGATATGTGTAATGGAAAACTGCCCTCCTGTCCAGCAGTAATTGGGGGTCCATGAGTAACAGCGAGTCTACCGGCGATCAGATCCACGCGGCGGCCCAAAATAGGCTTTACATAGCTTGTATGGAAGTTATACAGTGTATTGAGATGCATAGCCGAATCCACAAGTATTTTCATCTCTACAGAAAAATCCCAATGCTGGCAACACTGAAATTGTGTACTTTGAGAGGAATCACTACTGTGAAAGGGGAGTCCATGAGATGAAATTCTGAAGGACCTTCCAGGTTGAGGAATCGACTACACAGAGGCCTCGTGAAAAGTTCTAGATTGATAGCACCACAGTATGGTCGGATACGCCGTTGGCCAGCTTGGGCCCTTCAAAAGAAGTGCGGCACCTTCGTGCAGCTATAGCAGGGAGAGAATTGATCCATAATCATACGACGCCATCGCAGACGAATCCTCCAGATCAGGAGCGCAGAATGAGCCGACGAAGTCCCCGAACGACTGGGAATTGGTGGAGAACGGGTCCAGACAAGAAAGATAAGTGCCGTCAGCTTAAGAAATTGATGTTCACACGCTTCGGAACCTGATCCGGAATGTCGTAACTCCAGATCAACTCATCACTTTGGCCCCAAATTTGATCCACACCTTCGTCGGAGGTCCTACTCCCACCCCCCATTACGCCGGGGCACGAGTATACAATGGGGGCTCATTAGCCCTCAAGTGGCCAACTAGATGGGGTGGCCAACTACCAGGTCTGAAATAGTAGGTTGAAATAATTAGGTTAATGAACAATCTACCAGCCTGACTTGCATTCGGCCTGACTTGCAATGTACAGTGACGGAGAGGAAGAAGTGGATTCATTGTATTGAGAGGCGTGTATTTTTTTCCTACGTTCTCTGGCTCTGTGGCGTAGGATTGGATATTGGGATTTCGATTCGTGGATCCCTGCCTCGTCTGCTGTGACCGAGGGAGGAGTCAAGAAGAGCGAGTGGGAGACTGTGTGCAAGGGAGTAGACGTGAAAGAGACGAGGCGCGCGCAGACCGAGACGCCAGAGGCCTTGTGCACGCGAAGAAGAGTAGACAGGCAGCGATGTCGTCACAGGCACGGGAGACGCGGACGCCTCTGGCACGACAGAAGCAGCCGATGTTTGTACAGACTGCGGCGCAGAGTAGCGTGTTGCTCTCCAGGGTGGAGCCGCCGCGATCGAGATGCGGGTTCGAGATGCGAGCCGCGTTCCGAGGATGGCAGAGACAAACGCAGTTGATCTTCGTCCTGTCGCTAGTAAACCGGTAGCGGGAGAGTTTTGCACGCCAGCAGCAGTGAATCCCTGCGAGCTTGCGCAGGGCATGTGAGCAAGGCTAGCTGAGGCAGGAGGGGCTCGTGTCCGCCTCAGTGTTCTCTTCTCGGGTCAAGGCACCTTGTCTCCTCTCGTCAGTACGGTTTCGGCATATCATCCAAATACGCAGGCATAAGCAGCCTTTCTCCCGGAGAGCGATGGCTAGGTCGTGCGTCCGTTCGTGCGTCCAGGTCATTGTTATGTAGGTTCTTGTCTACTGGAGCCATTTTTCGACAGCGAGCTAATGAGATTTAAGGGTGAGAGGTTGAGAAATAAAGATAAAAAAAGCAAAACCCCGCACGGAGCATAGGCGTCGGACTTGAGGGGATATTCCAAGAACAATAAATCATAAAGATGTGGGTGGCGGCGGCGCGGTGACGGTGAAAGAGTCGGTGGACGCAGTGGGACGAAGTGTGTTATTACCGTTTGTCTGAATCTGAACTTCGGATTCGGTTAGGTGTGTGGGTGTTTTAAGCGGGGAGGGCGATATTAGAAGGAGAGATAATGTAAGATTGCAATAGCACTATTGATTAGAAGGCTTTAAAGCAATCAGATGCTCTAGCAGGATTTTACAGTGCGCTTATATACTACAGAATATGTATCTAGAAGGTTCTACGTGTAAGTATCTACTGAATATTACGAATTCTACGTATGGAAAGTACTGGAAAGATCCAGCATAGCTGAGTTGCTTACATATCAAATCCCAACACGGCGTTCGGGGATGGGGCGCCAGAGAGGTGTTCGAACGCCGAACATGAAAATAAAACTTTTGCAGATTCTTGTGGGTTTCTTGAGAGTATTTTCTGAGTTTCGTAGGCAACTCTCACTTTCGAGCTAAATCGGAAACCATAGACGTTTTCTATTTGCGAGCAAAGTTCGGCTCCACACTGGCAGGTGCGCTAATTTTAGTCAGTCCTGGTTCACACTTCATTTTTCTCTTTCAAAGGTGCCGAAAATTCGCAGTTTTTCAGCAAGGGATATGCATGGTATGTATCGTCTTATTCTACTGTATTAGAAGGGGTTCAAAGAAGATAAAAGTGAAGGTCATTGGGACGCCAGTTTGCGGCTTGTGGAGCTATGACGCGTCGGGCTGTCTTCTTGGTGCTCGGCCCGAACTTTGCCCGCATTCAGAACATCTATCGTTTCGACTTAGCTGTCATTCATTTAACATCTGAACTCAATATTCTGGATTCAATGTCTGTCTCTACCTCTTCGCCCCCCATTTGTTTTATCTCCGGTACACGAAGTTGCCGTGTGGTGTATCACTGACAGTGACAAGTACTTTGCGTCAGAGTGATGACGCCGCAATGCATCTGCGATCGTCATCTGCGAAGAAAGCGACTTCATCTTCTCTTGGTGCTGCATGTTTTTCAGCCAGTCCTGCCTTTAGCTTCTATCGCAAAGCATCCTGTATCGCGCAGTGGGAGGTGATCATCGAGCCATCGAGCCAGGCAATGACAATGCATACGCGAACGCACGAACAGGTGGATCTCACCCAGAAGTGCGTGTGTTACTCTCGCTTAAATAATCGCTAGGCTACTAACATCGCGCCAGGATGATAGCTGACCGATTGCGAAAATACGAGGGTTTGTGAGTGCAACTCATTTATCCGCGACGGCTGAGCGAGGTAAAATCGTCCGCGGTAGATTCAAATTGACGCCGGAGCACATGCGAAGGCTAGTGAAGGCATTCACCAAAGCCTTGGACCTTGGACTGACGAAACCAAAACAAGTAGTGGTACGTATCCTCCTGTTCGTATTCGTCATTTGGTTGCTAGTACCTGGTGGATGTTGCATACACTGCACTTCACGAATCCTAATTTCAACGATAGATAACTGACAATTCATCTCCATCAGCCTATGGAACCGACATTCGTGTTTGGATGGCCATCTCGACAAGAGCAAGGCGACTTTCTCACTCTCGACCTTGGTGCGTTTAAGGCGGCAGGATATGCTCTGAATCTAATCAATATTCTATTTTCTCAGGCGGAACCAACCTCCGAGTATGCCTGGTTACCCTGCAGGGGGAAGGCAAATGCGAGATCACACAAAGCAAGTACCAATTGAAGGACGAGCAAAAGCAGGAGGAGGGGCAGAAGCTCTTCGACTTTTGCGCTGAATGCTTGAAAAAGTTTATTGACGCCCATCTCACGGATGAGAATGGCGGACTTCAGCCCAAACCTGGCGAAAATCTGCCTTTGGGATTCACTGTACGCTCTTTTTATTCTTTTCTGTTAATTCGTGTTGATGCCCGCACTTTACTCGTAGTTCTCTTACCCGTGCTCGTGAGTACCGTCGCCCGTGGCGCAGACGCATTCCTTGTCTCATCTACGCACCATTCAGCCAAGAGCGGATCGACCACGGGAAGCTCATCCGGTGGACGAAGGGCTTCCGGAACCCCCACACCGAGGGTCAGGATGTAGCAGCCATGTTTCGGAAATCACTCGAGAAATTTGTGCGCTGTCCCCTCCTCGGCCATATGCATTCTAACGCCGGCGCATGCGACAGAAACTGCCCATCGAGTTAACGGCCCTGGTCAACGACACCACCGGAACGCTCATCGCCTCACACTATGCTAATGCTAGAACCAAGATTGCGGTCGTCTTCGGGACGGGCTGTAACGCGGCCTATATGGAGCACGTCAAAAACATTACAAAGATAAAGCATTTAGGCATCGATGACGATACTCAGATGGCGATTACAGCTCTTTGCGGTACAACAGGCGCGGTCCCGTTTTTTTTTTTTTGGCCAGTTTTCACGAGAACAGCTGCCCAGAGCTCAATTCTCAACTGTTTACCCTAAAAATAAGCTCATTCGATTCGCATTAAAAATCCGCAGCGAATGTAATACCGGTATTTTTGATCTTGTTATGTAATAGAATTTCTCCCAGAAAAAAATGGATTTCAGTAGGACACCTGTAGCACTCGGAATACTGCCCCGATTGATCTAGTTTTTGGATATGCTATACATCAGATGTGACCCTAGCGAATGAGGGTGTTTATAGAACTTAATATACTCAAATCTCCATGGACAGCTCTACTTATGGTAGTGTCTGCGTATCTACTTCGCTAAAGTGTGTGCTGAATCACAATCATTGAGCATGTAGTATAAATAAACACACGGTTATCTAGGGACACATCCGATGTATAGCATATCCAAAAACTAGACTAATCGGGGCAGTATTCCGAGTGCTACAGGTGTCCTACTGAAATCCATTTTTTTCTGGGAGAAATTCTATTACATAACAAGATCAAAAATACCGGTATTACATTCGCTGCGGATTTTCAATGCGAATCGAATGAGCTTATTTTTAGGGCAAACAGTTGAGAATTGAGCTCTGGGCAGCTGTTCTCGTGAAAACTGGCCAAAAAAAAAAAAACGGGACCGCGCCTGTTGTACCGCAAAGAGCTGTAATTGTGAATGGGTGGGTGCTAGATTTTCCGTCTTTCCTTCTGGATGTTGATGTTTGTTGGAGGGCGCCTTCGACTCGTTTGAACACGAACATCTCCCGCGCACGAAGTACGACGTAATCGTCGACGAAACCTCAACTAAGCCTGGGGAGCAGGCATTCGAGGTGTGTTGGTTACCTCCCTCCACGGAAAGTCTAACCCTCTACAGAAACTCATCTCCGGTCTCTACCTCGGCGAGATCCTGCGCCTCATACTCTGCGAGCTTATTGACGAGGATGTTCTCTTCCATGGCCAGGACACTTCCCGGCTTGAAACCCCTTACGCACTCGACACGACCCTCTTGTCGCTGATGGAGAGCGATGAAACAGATGATTTACTGACGGTCATCGGTATCTTTGTGCATTTCTTCGCACTGGAGACGACAATCGAGGAGCGGGAGTTCTTCCGCGCCGTTGCGAACTTGATTGTGGTCCGCGCGGCGCGCCTTGGTGCATGCGGAATCGCCGCGATCGTGAGCAAGATGGACTACCTGGAGGAAGGGTGCCTCGTTGGTGTGGAGGGATCGCTGTATAACGTCTGTCATCTCGGCGTCTTCGCCGATGGCGCTGGCTGATCAAGTCCCGTCAGAAATATCCTGGATTCGTAGAGATGGTGCATGAAGGATTGCAGGATATATTTGGAGAACAGGGACGGCGCGTGCTCATTCCTTTGCACTCCTACCGCAGATGATGATGACTGACGCAGGAACATCATCACTCATCACGCCGAAGATGGAAGTGGTTTGGGCAGCGCTATCATCGCAGGTATATTTCCTCTCTCTTGCTGGTTACTTTGAGCTGACGTGTGTTTATTCAGCGATGACTAGGAGTCGATTAGACGCTGGCCTGTATCCTAATCTCTGAGCACTGTTGAACCGTAACATATTGCATTGTGAGCAGACAAGACGTCACAAGACAATTATGTAGGACTTGCGAGCATCTATGGTTGCATTTAAGACAACTGGCAATTCTTTTGCGTGAAAGAACCCACCTACGGGATGCTCGAATCCGTTCGCGTTCGAACGCCGAACTCAACTCGAACGCGAGTTCAGGCCCGAGGTTCAGGAGGTGCCCGCGCCGAACGCCAAGTTCAGGTTCGGCGTTCAGGGCGAAAGGCCCCAGCACTACTTCCACCTCGCCGCATCATGCCGATATATCCTCTTTCAGCATCAATGCAAAGAGGTAAATATTTGCGGCCGCCCAAGCGCTCAAGCTTAACCCCGTTCCCTCTTGACGCTGGATCTCGGACTCGCAGTGGACTAGGGAGTCAGATGTCATTTCTTCCATGTGTAGTCGAATGGTGTGCGCAGGGACAAAGAAGATGCGGAACCAGCGTAGTTGGGGCCCTTCAAATCTCGTTGTCTCTATGTTCACTATTCACTGGAATATCACGCCGCCTATGCCCTACCGAGATTTGTCGTTCCGACACTTCGTGCTTCTTGTGGTGCTCCTTGTTTTCATGGATCCGCCGTCCAAGTAAATGTTCACATGCTTCACTTAAGTTATGGTCGCGACGGGTGCATGGCTCGTTTTCGTGTTTCGCTTCGTTCTTTCCCTCTTTTCTTTTTGAATGCACACGTGAGGTGAGGGAGCATCATCCCAGATGCTACTTATGCCCACCTCTCCTTCTCCGTTTGCCATCAAACACATTCGGAGATGCAAAACAGATGACGCACCGTCAACAGTTCCCTTTTTGGGTTGAACGTGGCGGAGTGGTATCGAGTTAGCTGCATCTCATCCCACCTGGTACGCATCCCCCTCGGACCATCCGGCCTTGATCCTCTTCCTTCGCGCCTCCGTACTCCCGGTGGGACGGGGACGCTGCGACAAGGGATGTTTTTCGTTAATCTCTTCTCGTCTCCATCCTCCATCCTGCAACGAAACTAAAATGCTAACACCCCTGTCTCCGCTTTCCTCCTGCTAGAATTATCTCGTGCGACTGCCCTGGCGCTACCGAGGCTTGAAGCTTGATCTCATGCACACCGCACCGCCATGGGGGTTTTCCCTATACGACCACAAAAAGAATGACTCGCGAAAGACATGTATGTATGACATGTTGTGAGATTTAATGCGACGTATTTTCACTGCTTCACAAGAATGTGAATGGGCGGGCAAGCTGGATACAAGGCTGGAATACCAGATACGACTGCTTGGCTGTACCATTCCTTGGCTGTGGTGCTGCGTACGGTTACATGCAGCGTTCGAGTGCTGTTC
Source organism: Mycena capillaripes (assembly GCA_029204075.1). NCBI lineage: Eukaryota > Fungi > Basidiomycota > Agaricomycetes > Agaricales > Mycenaceae > Mycena > Mycena capillaripes. Next base: position 2,256,100 of record JARHKZ010000014.1, on the reverse strand, counting down.
CTTCGTACTCACCGTCGACGCCGTGCGGTGTTACCGTATTCCAATTGGATTCTCGAAGGTTTCCGAATAATTACCAAATCTCTTCAGCCCTATACCATATTTTCGACGGCAAGTATGCATCCTTCATCCCCACCTATCAGTATAATGATTTACTGCGTTTCTGTATGCGCCGTTGAAGAAGAATTAACAACGTGACCGCGGTCCGGACGGCAGACAGTGAGAGACGTCTTCCATATTTGGGCTTCCCCATCGACGCTCGGGTAGTTGTCGGGAACGACGTGGCTTGTCGCGATGTAATTTCTAGTATCTACCTCGTCCTCAATGCTTTCACTGGCATTCTTTGCACTGTGTTGTTTCCCACTGGCCCGCGCTGCAGCCTCAGACGGGATCCACCAACAGCTCATCGCTCTGGCCGCTGAAGGCAGAGGTGTCATCAAACTCGACTACGCCTCATATGGCCTCCTCACAGCCGAAAATCGTACCTGGTCTGCGTCTATCGAGTTCACGTCTCTCGATCCCCGGAATAATTGTGGTCCCTGCAAGTTAGTGCTAATCTTTCGTCACTCTTTTTCGTGGGTTACATTCCGATACAGAGGATTTCATCCGTCCTGGACAGCAATTGCCAAGGCGTGGTCTAAAGTTCCCCCGGCGCACCGCGACAGACATTTCTTTGGCACAGTGGACTTTGTCGACTCCCCAAGAATTATTCGCAGTCTCAGCCTCAAGGCCGCCCCTACTATCCACGTTTACCCACCGACAGAAGGTCCGCTTGCGACGGGCAAGTCGGTCTACTGGACCTACGACTTTTCAACGCAGTGAATGAATCGAATTGAATTTGACCATGGGCAGCGCTGACTTGAGTACAGCGGCTACGAGCCCCTGCCCCTCGCGCAGCAACTCTCGCATGTAACTCCGATCCCCATCCCGTACACGGCGCCCTTCGCATGGGATCGCTGGGTCGCTGGTTCTGCGGGCGTCCTCGCACTCGCCACCGCTCTTCGGCTTCGAATCCTGCGTCTACGCAACGTCTGGCCGTGGGCCATAAGCACCATCGTCACCTCCCTTGTCATGACCTCCGGATACATGTTCACGCGAATCCGCGACTCGCCGTGGATGGGCCGCAATGCCGAGTGGATTGCGCCTGGAATGCAAAACCAGTTTGGGCGGGAGGTTCATGTCGTATTCGCAATATGTTTGTGCATCTGTTCTTTCTTTCTTCCTTTTTCCTTGTGTCAATGGCGCTGACTCGGCCTAGATGGCACTCTCGCATTTTCATTCGTGGTGCTCATCATGCTTGTTCCGCGGCAGCATTCGGCGTTCATCCAGCGGGTTCTTGTGTACTGTTTAATCGCCACAATTGGAGTAGTGTACTCGATCCTCGTCGGCGTTGTCCGGGTCAAGAATACACGTGGGGTTTGATGCAATTTTTAAAACGTGTACTCACGCTTTTCCGCAGATTATCCTTTCAAGCTCCTCTTGTGAATGTTGTTATAGAATCACGCTGCGGTTTCGCTGCGCCGTAGGGAGCAGCAGCTGTGATGAGCTGTGTTCTGTCGAAAAATAGCTCCGCATGGGTCAGCTGTTCGGCCACATGAGATTCTCGAGGGAAAATTAGAGAATAAAAGGAGGAAGACGCGCATGGTCACCAGAGGAAGACGAAAGGACTTGGGATGAATGGAGAAAAGTACAAACATATGCAAAGAATCGCGAAGCATTTCGTTAAAGAACGGTTAATGATCACCCCAGAACAGCTCTACATTGATGGCGCAGGGAAAACAACGCACACTAACTTTTCACAAGTTGGGTGAGGGGCATACCACTTATCTGATGCCATTACCCAAGACAGTTTAGCTACCGAGCTACTCACTTGCCCCAATTTCTTTGGGCTCTAAGAGGGTGCCAATTGAAGTCTGGCAAATAATGCATAAGTATGCGCGGCGGCAACGAGGAACAGGAACTGCCAGCCTCGTTGATCAGGCCTAAAGGAGAAGAGCGGGGAGACGCGGATGGCAACCCGGCAGATCCGAGACCTATTCATGGTCCGTGCGCAGGGAAAGAAATCACTGTGGCGGCGCCAGTATCCCAATGGGCCCTCGCAATGCCCGACAGTGGGCACATCCTTCTCACGCGGCTCCTGGCGCCCTCGAGCCTCTAGGCACCTACAGGCACTCTGTAGCCTCAGCGCCGGCCTGCCACGACATCCCAATTTGGGAACTCTGTTGTAACAGTCTGAGCTGTGGGTTTCTTCGTTTGAGAGTAGGAGTCCTTTAGTAGTAGTACTAGGAGCGGGGGTCGCAGCTCACGAAGGGGCAAAACACGGTGCCAGAGCATTTTTCTCCTCGTTTTGGCTCGACGACAGGTACTTTCCACCGAGACATCTTGGGCGTCAACACTCAAGGGCAGTGGATTTCCGGGGTAGGAGCGAGTCAGAGTCTAGACCCAGATTAGACATGATCGTTAGAGTTACTGGAGTGTTACTGGCGCATGATCTTCGGCTGAAAGGTGACCTTCGAACCCTTGACGTCGGTTCAATCAATCAGCGGCGACCTTATGCATGCCGTCATTCTTCGCCATGTCGACCCTGAAACCACTCTATATACACCCATCGAATTTTTCCAGGCTGTTTCCTGCTGTTTCCGTCCAGCGCGACTACATCAATATGTCCGATCCCCTACCACCGGCCGACATTGAGAGGCAAATTCAAGTTTCGGCGTATGTGTTTTCGGGCGCCACAGCGGTGTGTTCACCGCGTCCAACGATGTTTTGGTCATCCTTTAACATGGGTAGGTGTTGTTTTGGGATATCCTGAACAACCTCGGGAGCGACTATTCGATTCTGTTCAAACAAAAATTCCAGTGGACGGGACTGGTGTATGCTTTATGCAGGTAATTAACTACTGGACGATCTTGGGTGGTTGTCTGATGCCATTTGCCAGAATTGGGTCCGCGATTTACGCTCTAGGATTTACCATATTTGTTTGTAAGCCTCTTGCTTCAAGAAATGATCAAATACCGATCTTATTATTGACCAGCTACCCCTCTCCGCGATTGCAGCGGTGTCCACTTGGCATTTAATATATTTTACTCGATTGGCGTCTCTGCAACAGCATTACTCTTCTTCCTTCGCCTGCGGGCGATATACGGCGCTGATCTTTTGATCACCATACCATTTGGATTCCTTTGGCTAGCGGTGTTGGGCTCCTCGCTGACAGTACCCATTAGCGGGACCGCCAAGAGCGTGGGCAACCCACCTGAGTGTCTCGTCGGACACCCCAAAGCTTACGCTGGCTTGCCGGGAATCATAATAACGGTGCATGACACCCTCATCTACTTCGCGATCTCGTATCGGCTGGTCTCGAATTTTTCCCACCCGGATGAAAAGCAGACACGCAGAAGTCGGTTGACGTCGCTTTTCAGCGGTTCCAACCTCCCTGCCTTCTCGAAGTCACTGTTTACGGATGGCCAGATGTATTACATGTGCGTCGCTGTTCCAGACCTCATTCCGTGCTGAACTGATGCCTTTCTCTCCCATTTCTTTCTTGTTCCTTGCAGGATTGCGGCCATCTTTAATATCGTCACCACGCTGATGGTGTACATGCCGGGCGTCAGCGTCGTGTACCACGCGATACTGGTTATCCCGAATCTCACGCTGACGAGTATCATGGCGTGCCGGGTCTACCGCAACACGAAGCTCATCATACCCCACAGCCCCGAGCTCTCGCTGCCCACCCTGAATGACCGGGACCCCCACATCCCGCTCAGCGTTGTGCACTTCTCCTCCCAGCGGAGCGGCATGACGGGATCTCTGGCACGCTCTGAGGGTGAACGTGAAGTCACCGAGTCTACCGGCAACAAGCGCGGAGCGCTGAAAGCGAATATCTCGAGTTTCCCGCCCAAGACGCCTTACCATACTGATGTTGTTCCATGAAGTATTCGCTGAAGTATCTAATATTCCTTATTTATAGCGTCAATTATATATCGTACTAAAACTTCGTAATGCAGTTCAAGCGCGTTAATACAAATCGGAATTGTAGTAATATCCTGTCACTATCAAACCCTGATGGCCTGCCCACAATTCAAGCATAATTTGCTTCTCGGTGCAGTATCGGACGCGCCTGCCCACGACGAGTTCCAAATTCATCTAGGTTTACTCTTTGGCACTTCGACAGTCCCCCGCCGTGACATATGAAAGGTATATAACCTATTTTTTGGAATATGCGCAGTGCAAATAGGGAATGAAAGTTTCCCTTTTGATTCGGCTTTGTCTTGATTCCGCCCCCACTGCCATCAACTCCTTCGCTCATTGTCCTACTCGCTTCCTCGACATCGCTCCTGTGGCACGCTCACCCACTCAGATAACATACCTTGACCCTACAGGCCCACATTCCTTCATATCGGATACGTCAACTCCGCGCCCAGAATATTTACTTGCATTCAAGCTGCATCTCTCGATTAGAAGTCAGAGTAAGTGCTTCAGTGGTGCTTAAGCTGGTGGCACCGTGCTTCACAAGGGCTTCAAAATTGATTCGAACGTGGGAAAAGCGACGAAATGTTGAAGCAGATTTGAAGCGTCGAAGCGCCTCCGAAGTTCAGATGTGCTTCAGCATGTCGCTTCAGAGTTGATGTTCATCAGCAATAAATCATTGTATCTGAAGCACACCCGAAGTACCTCTGAAGCACATTTTGAAATGGGACGGTCGGAACCAGAAGCGCTTGTCCCATGCTTATGCTCTGAAAATAAGTCCTGAAGCACGTCTGAAGCACTGGGCTGAAACGCCGTCGAAGCGCACCCTGCGCATTCAATTTGTTAAAACTTCCACGTGACGGCATAGAAACTGTTCTAACCTCGTTCAGAGTTGAAATATTACAGAATATTAAAGATTATTGGGACACCAAGAGCTTACCCTGTAATTTTCTTGTCTCATCACAACTTTGGCTAATCTTTGGCTTACATAATCCAAAGCAGATTTCAACTCTTTCCTACGATCTAACTAACGAAATGTGGAAGCAACGATTTCTCTGAGAAGGTATTTCTGGTTCGTATATCTAATTCCAACTGCCGACATTGAAACTATCTAACTCAAGATCGACGCGCCAACGGCGCACGACTGCCAGATAAAATTATAATGCCCAACATACCAGATCAAATTCAACCGCCTGATATTTTTGAACCGATTAGATGCCATGAATTGAAAAATACAAGCAGTAATTGAATTCCAATGGCGACGGCGCGGCGGTAGGAGCAATTGAGCAATCATGCCAGTGACCGCTGGGACTGGATTGGCGCAAGGTTCAACCTACCTGTCAACCAGATATTCCGCCTGTAAAACCTGTCATCTCTGGTCTCGTCTCAAGTCCCCAATTTCAGTAAACTGGAAGATTGTGCAGTTAACGTTCAGAGCTACCAGATTTTCACCTGGGATATATAAACTGGCCTTTTGTGGGTTCTCTTACCCGCACATTGACTAGATTGACGTCGATTATCCCAGTTCCTGGTTTAATGAATTGATTCTTGGCTCCGGTAGGAATTTCTTGAGGCGTCGAATGGTCTTCCCCTGGAACGGGTATTTAGGCGTAGGTAAGCCAGACCATATAATCCTCGTCGTAGAGAAGTTCCGTACTCGACTGCCAATGGATCTTTCAGCGAAGCGTTGCGCTTGTAACCGACGCACGAGAAAATTTATTCGACGGGTTAGAGCATACAACTCTGACCCAGTCGTTCTCGTCGCTGGCTGGAATCTCTTATATACATCTCTACTTAGACGGTGCGATGGTGATCGAGCTTTTGTATGACCCTTGTCACATGCCGCTGAGCATTTGGGACAGAAGGGAGCCGGGAGCTCTTCGTTACTGCTGAACAGGTATTCCAGCCCGTTATGGAATATTTACTGAGAGAACTGCGAGGAGGTGGTGGCAGCCGGGCCGCGTCGTTATCCGACTCGGAAATTGGAATTACGTTGGAGGGCACAGCGCGGAGAGAAACAATGGTGTAAGATGCGTGTTTTGCGACGTATACAATATAGCAAGAATCAACGGCCTTGACGCGATATAGTGCAGCACAGACGAAGGAGGTCAGAACAAAAAGGACGTGTAGCTGACGGGTCACATCCCCATTTGAGAGGCGTACGTTGGGAGAGCCCGGTCCTATGGGCGGAATAGAGACCCCGCTAGAGTCGTCAAAAACCAAGTAGTCACACGAAGCTGAGTGAGGGAGGTATTGGATTCAAGAAAACTGTTTAACTACCTACACACCTACTCACCGGTAATTCAAATACTGTTCGGTCTAATTACCTTGTTCCAGAAATGTAATCTACCTTATATCTACAATTGTAAGTCTCTTTGTGTGCTAAGAATCCAATAGCAACTCGACATGAGCGACCTCGTACAAAATTGAACTTAATATCGTTGGGAAAGCCACTGAGAGGGCGTACACACCCAAGCCAGCCAGATTCTTTGAAAGTCCGTCGGTCATCTATTGGTCGCCTCGGAAGTGCAGAAGAACAACGCTCTGCTGGCGCTCCTTTGGCGCCTCGATTGTCTCTTCATACAGCGCCTGGCTGGCGATGGCCTTGTCCAGAGCATCCGTGACAAATGTATACGCAGGTGAGTTTGTTGGGTGTCAACAACTTGGGCTTGAGCATTCCCCTGTTTTCCGGTTTGTCCACTGTGCCTACCACATCAGCAATAAATCCTAGGAGGCATGATCGCAGCTCGCGACCCTTCCGCGTTAACCCATTTCTGTTTCTCCCGGTTGATATACGGAGCCATCCTTTCCGACGTCCTGTGTCGTTGCCTCCGGCTACTCACCGTCGTCACGATTTTGTCCGAGTCATGGGAACTAAGGTTTCGTTTTGTCCAAACCCTCACCACAACCGATCCGCGGGTGGTACCGATTTTCGTGGAGGACCACTAATCCGGCTGGGAATTTGGCGCACGGGCCGGAGATGATTTCTGCGTCCGCATGGACGAATTCGCTGGGCAGACTGCGACCAGTAGGCGATCTATGTTCACGCTGAATACTCAGTTTCACGTTATGCTCTCGGTTTTTAGTGAAAGTGACGCCAGTGACGCCAAGTGACGCCAAGTGACGCCCCTCTGCCGCCCCGATTGACGCCCCCCCTGGTTTTGGGGGCGTCAATTCTGTCACGTCACGCATCGAGTGCCGCCCTCAGTGCCGCCCCCAAAATTCTAGTCAAGCATTCGGATTGTTGAAGATATAAAAATACCACTTCACGGTGCCTAAAGTATTAGTCATTGTTCCAGAGATCCAGCGAATATATGTCTAAGCATGCACTAAGTGAGAAATTTGGATAATAGGCTAATACAGCAGTACAACGTTGGTTGATAAAGTTAATCTTTCGAGTAAAATCCATCTTGAAACTTTGGTAGAAGCTTCATTGACATGAAAACAAGGTAAATTAATTAGGCAAGGGTTCCTCGTACCGAATGTGGCAAAACGCACACGTCAAATCAAGAGATCAGACATGCAAACAAATACAAGTCTCATCTTGCAAAGGTTATGAGACTGGATTTCAAAAATGAAATCCATCTTGAAACTTTGTGAGAGGCTTCATTGACATGAAAAGGAGGTAAATTAATTCTAGGGGAGGGTTCCATGCACTGAATGTGACACGCCAACATGTCACACTGACGCCCTGTCACATATGAACCCATTGTCGCCCCCACATTTGGACTGCCGCCCTCCACCCTCAAATGTGACGCCCTTGACGCCCTGTGCCGCCCCCACTGACGCCCCAATTTGCCGCCAACTGACGCCCCCACCAGATAAGTTTCGGCACAATTAACGTCATGTCGGGTATTGCCTCTGCTCAAATACATCGTAAGAACTGTGAGGAGTCCATTAGAAGACACAGAAAGCTCTTACGGGTAAACACATGCCGAATAATTTATGGCATTGCCGCCCCACTGGCGCACCCCGCAGCAAAGGGCGTCAAAGGGCGTCAGTGGCGTCAGTTTCACTTTGCCCAACCGAGGCCGACGAAGAAGATGGCGAAAGTAATTAATGCGGTATTCGCTTTTTGTGTCACCAGTTCAGTGAACTTGTGAGACAGTGTCGCCTCTCATTTTCATCCATATTCTTGTGTCTGAACACATCCACGGTTGCAGAAACTGATTCCTTGGAAGAGGCGCTATAATTCTGGACTTCCACTCCGTTAACGGCCTCCGGCCGATTCGTACGCGACCCTGTCCCTGGACTTGTGATGTCTAAGAGTGGAGCTACCTCGCTAATTGTTTAACTCCTTGAGGTCACCTGAGCCCGCGGAGCCGGTCGATCTCTCGTTGCGTAACAGCTAATATACAGGGCGACATGGCTTGGACTATTCGGAATTGATCTAACATGGCCGGGTTTATAGTTTCCTCTAGGCCTGAAGAGTCGTAGACTATCCTAGGGTCATTCTCTAATGGCAGGGAATGGTCAGAGCTAGTCTCTTATGGACAAATTCGTGATTTATCGTAGAGCAAGACCGGGTAACCGAAACCTGTGCGGTAACCAAAACCTGCGCCGGCTGTGAGGCTCTTGGCGGGGGGCCAAACACACCCTTAGTCCGACCTGATTCTCGTTCCTGACCATGCATCTCCGTCTGGGGTTGAATGGTTAAGTAACTGAATGCCGGGAACTCCTCTAGAAAATTTGTCGCCAGTTTGGCTGCAGAAATATCATTGACAAAAGTGTTGCAAGCTGCAAACATCCGTCAATGGATGCACCGCGCAAGTAATTTTCCTCCTCACCCCATGTCTGCATGTTGAACCGGTAGGCTCCAATTCATGCGAATATCCCATCTCCATTTAATCGACATTTAATTAGCCAAAAGCAGCTACAGCCTCGTTTGCCTAAGTCCGTGAAAACGCAATTTTTTTTTTCACGGAACACGGGGCCGATTCCGAGGGCCCGAGGGAGCACAAAAGTCGAGGTTCAAGCTAGGAGCCCATAGGGCACATTAGTATGCACTCCAGCAAGACAACGAAAGAGATCCCGAGGTCGGCATGCATGGATTTGAGCGTCCTGGCACGATCCGGCACTTCGGCAACAATCGGCATGTGCACGTGAGGCGCGGAAGCAAAAAAAAAACGCGTTGTCACGGACTTAAGCAAGCCGATGCCACGCCCACGTAACAAATTGACATGGGGTGAACTAATCCAGTACTAATCCGCGCTGGTTTCATGCGAGCCATCAACAGAATGGTCATAAACGCCCACAAACTTGAAGCGCATCTCAGAACAACATGCGACTTCCCTCCACTCCGGTTCTCTTCCTCGTCTGCACCCTGTCCGCGCATTTCTCCCTCGCCCATCATACATGCCGTAATGTCCCCGGTAGCGCTGGCTACCCGAATGCCACAGCGTGGAGTAAACTGAATGCGACGATCGGCGGCCGGTTGGTGAACGCGGTTCCTACCGCGAAATATTGCGCCAGCCTGCCTGGCGGCGCATGCACCGACGCGCAATGGACTAGCGCACTTTTCCGCAGTAGGAATCCTGGGTCTATGGTCGATGTATGTTCCTCCGTCACTTGAACGCTAAGTTCTGGCTCACTAAGGCGTGGATGCGCAGAACAACTTGGAGCAGGTGGGTTTTTATCTTTGATTCTTGTCGCACCAAATTCCGACCAACATTAACAGGGTTACGACCTCACACCTCCTTCTCTATGTCTCCGCAATGCAACGACATGCGGTCAAGGGAATGTCCCCATATTCTCCGTCGAAGCACAGAGCGCTGCGGATATACAGGTAAGCCAGCGCTGATGTCCCATCCGGACGGACAGGACATTCTCATGTGTGTAACAGGTGGCCGTGAAATTCGCTAGCCGCAACAACCTCCGGCTCGTCGTAAAGTCCTCCGGGCACGACGTCCTCGGGCGCTCTACCGCGCCGTACTCACTCTTGATCCGCACTGCGGGGTTGCAGAATATTTCGATGACCGATGCATTTTTCGTTGGGAGGCGAAACATGGGGCCTGCGGTAACCATCGGCAGTGGTGTGCGCACCCAAACTCTGTACCAGGAGATGAAGGCGAACGGCAAGATCGTGGTGGCCCCCACGGCAGCAACAGTTTGTCCTGCCGGTGGGTATGTGCAGGGAGCAGGCCACTCAGCTCTTTCGCCACTCTTTGGGCTGGCTGCGGACAATGTTCTCGGTGAGGCGCGCAGCGTTGGGTTGGAGTTGAACTAACCGTCCTTGTTATTCCATTTTTGGTTTTCAGAGTTCCACATTGTCGTCGCAAGTGGCGAGCTGCTTCAGGTCAACAGCGTCTCACACCCAGACTGTATGTTTCCATCTACTTGTCAAAGTCCGGCTGCTTAACGTCGTGCCCAGTATTCTATGCTCTTCGAGGTGGAGGAGCCGGCAGCTGGGGCGTCATCGTCTCTGCGACATTCCGAACCTTCCCGACGTTCGACGAAGCTTTTAGCGTCATCCAGATCGAGGCATCTAGCAACGCCGCCATGGGCGCCCTCGCCACTGTTCACGCACAGCACATCTTCGACCTTGAGCCTGTGCGCGCCGGGCAGTACTTCTACGTTTTCGCCGCCACATCGAACACGACTGTACTCAGGCTACAGCTCTTCACGCACATCGCCAACACGACCGCAGCGCAGGCTGCAGTACTCCTCGCGCCGTTCCGGGACGCCGCGTTGGCGCTACCCGGTGTATCGCTCATGGCAGAGGAGTACGTCGTGCAGAATGTAAACGACGCGCTTTTCGCGGCAGACGATGGGGCGGGGAATAACATGGTCGTAGGTTCGCGCCTGATTCCAGCGTCAGTGCTTCGCGAGAAGCCTGGAACGGTGGGAAAAGTATATGAGCAGCTCTTGGATGCCGGGGCCCTCGAGTGCGTGTATCTCAGATGATGTATTCATTGCTGAGCACTCACTAATTGCTCACTCGCCATTTTCTTAGGATCGCGTCCTTTGTCATCGCGGGAGGTACGCCCTGATTTAAGTATCACTACATGCCCGGAATCTAAATGATCCCACAGGCCAGGTCGCCGCCAACGCCAATATCTCGTCGGCCGTACACCCGGCCTGGCGAACGGCCAAGACCCACGTACGTCAAATTCCTTTCACTATCCGCCTCTGGAACTAAGCTTAGCTGATGGCACCTACGGTTAGTTGCTCACAGGCAGTTTCTGGACGGACCAAACGACCCTCGCCGAGATCGACGTGCTGCGCAGAAATTTCCAGACCACTCAGCTGCCGATCATGGAGCAGCTATCGGGCCACCACGGCGCGGCATACTCAAACGAGGCGGACGTTCTTGAGCCACACTTCCAGACTACATTCTTTGGCCCGAATTACGCGAAGCTGATCAGAATCAAGGCCAAGTACGATCCAGATGACTTGTTCATTGTCCCGGCCGGTGTGGGGAGCGAACGGTGGGACGAGTGGGGCCTTTGTACCGTTTAGCATAGCTTAAATCTTTCCTCTAATAAGTACGAACAGAAATGTGATTCTTATAAATATTATCCTGTGTCTCCGGGAACGCGACGCACGGCAAATGTCGTTATTCTGCGCATGAGATTTTCCACACATAGTGTCGGTGAAGCAGGACCTTATTTCTCGCATGAATTCGGAGCGCTAGCTAGCAAGTTGTGAATAATCCAAATCTCTTCTTTTCTACCACCTCGCCGCCCTCTTCCGAATAAATATCAAACCACAATCTTAAAAAAATGTGATGCCAGGGCAGACGGTTACGATGTTCTTTTTTCTCCTGCGACAACACTGGCGCCTTGTAACGCGAACTACAGCTTGTTCGTTGACACGCCTCTTTCGACTCAGCCTCAACGTCGAATATAACCGCATCAGGATAGATGAGATCCCCCCAAATCACAGGTTCGTGAGGGTATCTAGCCGTAGATGTACCTCAGGCAGGAAGTTCTCCATGAAAAAAAACAGCACCTACCCGATTTTCTCCTGTGACCAAATACCTGACAAATTAAGGCTCCAACCATTTCGTTTTCGTTTGACCATCCCCGTAAACAAAACGGAAACGGTTAGTAAACCGTTTATAAACCGTTTAACATGGTATTTTTTAAGGCACAAATTAGAGGTCAAATTTCTCCCCCAGGAGTCGCGAGAATGCCCGGGTGAGGACATCGTTGGGTGCAGTGTTGTCCATCGCCGCTGCTATAAGGTAAATTGCTCATCAAAATACCCTCACCGCCGAATGGGGAATGTACTTATCTTCCCTAGGGACCTAAACTAAACGTAAATAAAACCGATTTTAACCATTTAAAACAGTTTATAAACGGAAATGGTTGGAGCCTTATGACAAATTGTGCATACGTATCCGCTGTTACGCATTAGAGATTGCGTGAAATCACGAAGAGCGTGCCTCATCGTTCCTGGCCGTCTGCGCAAGATTGTCCCCTTCGTTGTTTTGTGCGAGATATTTGCAATACGTGGACCCAATGGCTCCATATTCCCGGCCATTCCACGTCGCCGTTATATCATCGACTTTCGTGTGCACACTGTAAATCATGGGCAGGGCAAACGACCGTAGTGAGCTCACTCTGAGGCTGACCCACGGCGCTTATATGCATAATCTCGTGTAAAGAAATCAACCCTGAATTCTTTGCCTTCAGTTGTATATCACCGGATAATGATGAATAACACACCGTGATTCCGGTCGTAGTTGCGACGATCGTACTTGCGTTGTGGGTTTTCCATCGCATACTGAACCGCCTCGTCTAGTGTTCGTTGTGTAAAGAACAAAGGGCAGAAATTGAGCAGCTGGTACGGTTCTGACTCGGGGCTGACGTGATACGAGGTCGTTGTGGAACTGCAGAGCCGTGCAGGGTCGTTACACGTAAGGTGGACACACAAGTTTTTGAGCCAGTCATCCGACTTTGGCTGATACGCTGCAGCCCTAGCGAAGTTGTCTACCGGCGCCAGAGGTGGGTTAATTCATATCTTTCGTGTCTTAAAACCGTTTCGCCTACTTTGAATGATTTTTCGAGTTCCTTCATCGATAAGACCAGGGGGTGCAAAGAACTCCAGTGCGGCCATCCAGTTGAAATTGATAGCCACTCCCTTCGAGCCAAGCTGCGCCGCATCTTTGAAAGCCTGCTCAAGCTGTGCCTTCTGGACAGCATCGCATCCGTCAAAATGGGTGGCGGACATCAGGGGAGATGAAGTTGTATTCAGTCGTCTGTGCAGCTCCCAGGGCGTTTGTACTGTGTTCCCGGAAGTTGACAGGACTAGCAATGTCACGGTTAAACAGATGGAGGCTTTCAGCATGGATGATGGTTCAGGATGATGGGGCGAATTGCATACTGACAGCTTGAGCTCAGGGGAGCATGCGAGGCTGAGCGCAAAGCCGGCTGACCAAGGAGTGCGCCGAATGATTCGATCATCTTCCAGGCTTCTCTCCTCGCGCACTCTCGACCTTTCTGGTTAGAACTGCGTTGTCCTTGGTTCTCTCTTTCTTCGGCCAAAATCAACAAAATCATCTGCAATGGCTCCTGGAAAACCTGGAATCTCTGGCCAAACTAGCCCATTCATCGGTGCTGGGGGAGCCCCTATCCAAGGGGTCGCGCGAGGGAGTGTCGTTTTGCCTCCCGAGGGCGTCGGGATCTTACAGCGGCTGGATGCAGCGAGAGAGAAACGAAATGAGAAGAGGGCAGAAAGAAGGGAGAAGGGAGACAAAGGGGTCTCGGAGGACGAGCCAGATGAGTTAGCCCCTTTCCTCGCGGTTCCTCGTGGTTCCTCGCGGGCCCGGAACCTCTGGAGATGCTGCCTTCCAGCAAACAGTCACTACCCACGTCCCCCATCACTCCTCTAGCAGGCTGCTCTTCGAGGGCGCCGTTGCCGAGAAGAATTCTTTCCAGGCGCATGAGAACAGCATCCCGGACGCGGTATTTTCGTTGGCAAAGAACGAAATTTCGCCCCCCTTGACCTTGTTTCTCGCGATCCCTGGAGCATATTCGCTCGGGAACGTGAAGACGATTAAGCATGGCACTGGTGAAACGACCAAGGTCATAGTCATCGACGTCTCGGAATTCCCCGACGAAGAGACTTTGGACCAAGCCACCTTCCTGGCCTGTTACAACACCTTCCTCACGTTTTTGGAAGCATCCGCCGGTGCACGATTTTTTCCAGGCTTCGCCGAGCACTATAATTGGATTCTCATCGACCCGGATCTCAGTACCTGGTTTGCTGCATATCAGATGTTCGATAAGAAGATATGCGCCCAGTTCTTCACCAAACCTTATATTGTCGACGTCCAGGATTCCCAGTATCGCGATGCTCTGCAATCCGCCAAGAACTTGATCCTTATGTCGAGCTACGACCAGGACTCGGACTCGGACTCCTCTTCGTTTGTTGTCGTACGTTCCGCAAGGGAGAAACCAGAGCGTCGTAAGCCCTATGAACGCAACGAAGGCCACACTCCGTGCTTTGCTTTCGTTGCGGACAGATGGGTCATAATGCGGTTAGGTGTTCAGAGACTAACTCGAGCAGGCACGGTCGCAATTTTGTCATAACTGCGACCCGGGAAGGCTTCTTCCGCATTCACGATAATCGGCCGGTTTGCATGCGCTTCAACTGTGGTTCCTGCGACGCCTCGGGCAGCAACCACGCCATCCACATTTGCTCCCTCTGCAGCGTTCACGGGCAGTTAATTGCACTCGCAAGTAGCTCTTCTTTCACACTGGGGAAAGCAAAATATCGACCTATGTACAAATGTTAGCCTGAAGTGGATGTATCGCAGGATGAAAGAAAATTTTAAATCCTTGTTGTTTTGTTTGCAGGCAAACTGGGACCAAACTACCCGGATTCGTGGGCCCTTTATGAACTCGGAAAGACACTTTGTGCCAGTGAGGTAACAAAGGCTTGCTGAAATAAGATTTGTTAACGCTCAAAATTTTCATCCTTATTTATGTATTCAACTAATCTGCCTTCCCCATTTTATAGCTCCAACTGTCGGGGGCAATTCGCTCTTGCAATCATGCCCTTGGTTCAATTCCGAATTTATTTTGTGTTCTTTGGGAGGTGAGTCACTCAATGATCTTTGGTGGGTTGTCGTTCTCGGATGCCGACGTTTGTAAGGGCAACCACGAAGGCCCGAGGTACTCAGGGACTGACGTGGGGGATCCAAAGGTTAATTGACAGTAGCTAAATATACAGAGAAGCATACCTGACGTGGGGGATCCAAAGAGAAGAAACTCTGAGGATTCCCATGTCAGCCGTGGGTATAAGTAAGCTACTAGCTAAGACCATGTGACCGGAGTGATCGGCAGATGTCCCGGGCTTGGTCACACGCAAGGTGCCATCGGGGGTTCCCCGGGTCACGTGCCGGTTTCCGGTACCGGTCCCGGTAGACCGGTGACCGGGAGAGCGACCGGAAGGATCGGAGGGGTCGGAAGGGGGTTGGATGGGGGTCGGGACAGGGGTTCCCCTGACATCACCCCCCCCTTGGAATGCGGCGCCCCGACGCATAGACCGGATGCGAAGGGAGGGATCCTGGAAGGGCAGGGAGTCGAAGGCGGCGACGGCAATGGTGCGTGGTTTGGCTGGGTATTTCAGGTAGAACTTGGCGACAGCTTCCGGGGCAAAGAGGTCGGAGTGCTTGACCCATTGATTGTGCGAGTTGTCGTACCCTTTGAAGCGCACCATGAAGTAGAGTGACTTCCAGCGCACCTTTGCATCAAGGATCTCCTCGACCTCCCATTCCGGAGCATCACCGGGTGCATCCGGGAGGACCGGGGCCGGCTCGTCGTAGCCAGGCCGTCCCTCGAAAGGGTCCTCTTCAGCGAGTTCCAATTTCACCACCGGGAAGACCGGGTGGAGCCGGGAGAGCCGGGGTGGGAGCTCCAGCTTGTACGCGCCGCAGCCGACGACCTTGATGACCTTAAAGGGGCCAAGTCGCCGGTGCGAGAGACCGGGAGATGGCCGGGTCGTCTGGATGTCCGACGCATCGAGCCAGACCCGGTCACCCACCTTGATCTCCGGTGCAGGGGTGCGCTGGCGGTCATAGTACCGCTTGTACTCCTCCTTAGCTTTGACCAGGGCGGACCGGGCTTCGGAGACACCGGAAGCGATCCGGTTGCGGAATTCATTTACTGACTCCAGCTTCGAACGTAGCCTGTTCGGCTCGAACCCCATCCGGGGAAGCCGGCCGGTGTCGGTCATGAACGGGACCTGCTGCGTGGAAGAGTGGACGTGGTTGTTATAGGCGAATTCGGCGGCCGGCAAAAGGTCGTCCCAGTCGTCCTGCATGTAGTTGGTGAAGATGCGGATGAACTGTTCCATCTCTTGGTTGACGCGCTCCGTCTGGCCGTCAGTCTGCGGGTGGTACGTCGTGGAGGTCGCAGGCTTGACGCCGAGAAGGCGCCAGAGCTCAGTGGTGAACTCCGCAATAAATTGCGGACCCCGGTCGGAGATGTACTTCTCCGGCACGCCATGGAGCTTCCAGACGTTCTGGTAGTACAACCGGGCGGCGCCAACCGCATCGATCTGGGTGTGACACTCCATGAAGTGGGCGCGCTTACCGAGGACATCGACTGCGACCATGATCACATCGTACCCGTGGGCCTCCAGGAGTTCGACGACAAAGTCGACCGAGACCGTGCTCCAGCGTTCTTCGGGGACCTCCGTCGGGTGCAACTCCCCGACCGGAAGCTTCCGGAGTGCCTTGGTCCGGCAGCACAGATCGCAGGTGGCAACATACCGGCCGACGTGACGGGACAACTGGGGCCACCAGTAGTTCCGGGAGACGAGCTCCAACGTTTTAAAGCGACTGGCATGACCGGCGACCCAGGTGTCATGGTGCTGCTCCAAGATCCGGCGGTGAAGGTCCTTGTCACGGGGGACAACAATCTTGCCGCGGAAGTAGAGCAAGCCGGCATCGACATGCCACTCGTCCGACCGGGTAGACCGGGACCAGCGGCCCGGAACCTTGAGGAGCTCGCGAGCCGCAAGGGCAACGGGGTCCTCGAGGTCCGGTTCGTGCGAGAGCGCGTCGCGGATGTCCCGGAGAATTGGGACTTCCGGACCAGCAACAACGACACCTTCTAGAGCCCGGACGTGAAACAGGTCGGGGCGTAGAAGCGTGACGTCCTCGTTGTCCCGACTGGAGCCGTGATCCGGTTGCCGGGAAAGTGCGTCCGGTCGACCCATCGAGCGACCGGGCTTGTGGTGCAGGGTGAAGTCGAACCGGGACAGGTACAGGGACCACCGCGCCTGCTGCCGGTTCAAGTTCTGCGACTTCCGGAAGTACTCCAAGTTCTTGTGGTCGGTCCAGATCTCGACCGGGTGCTGCGAGCCTTCAAGGAAGTGTCGCCACTCCTCAAGGGCTCGGACTATCGCGAGCATCTCCTTGTCATGGATCTCGTAGTTGCGTTGGACCGAACTCAAGCTCTTGGAGAAGAAGGCAACTGGGTGCCACTTCTTGTCGGCACCGGGCTGAGAGAGGATGGCACCGGATGCGAATTCCGAGCTGTCTGCTTCTACCCGGTAAGGCTGCGACTCGTCCGGGAGGATCAGGACCGGGTTGGTGGTCACCGTGTCCTTGAGATTCCGGAACACGGCGGCCTCCTTCTCGGTCCAGAGTCACACCAAGCCTTTCTTTGTGAGGTCGAAGAGCGGCCGGGCGATGTCGAAGAACCCCCGGATGAACCGGTGGTAGAAGTTCATGAAGCCGAGGAACTGCTGCACATCCTTCTTGTTCTCCGGCACCGGCCAAGCGGCGACACCGGCGACCTTGACCGGATCCATCTCGACGTGGTCGTGCGAGATGATCAGCCCGAGGTACTCGATCGACGATTTCTCGAACTCGCACTTCTCCGGTCGCAGGTAGAGCTTATGCTCCCGGAGCCACCAGAGGACCTCCCGGACGATTTCTCGGTGCTGGGCGAGGTCCGAGTGCGCAACGAAAATATCATCGAGGTATACCATGACGTCTCCGGACAAGATGAGATCCTGGAAGATATCGTTCATCATTGTCTGAAAGGTCGCGGGGGAGTTGGTCAGGCCGAAGTACATCACCAGTGGCTCGAAGAGCCCCCGGTTCGTCCGGAACGCGGCCTTCCACTCGTTGCCTTCCCGGATTTGGACGTTGTTGAAGCCCCACCAGACGTCGAGTTTCGTGAAGTACCGGGCTCCTTTCAAACAATTGATAAGGTCGTTGATGAGAGGGAGGGGGTACCGGTTCTTCACGGTCATCGTGTTAAGCACCCGGTAGTCCTGTACAAACCGGAGCGCTCCGTCCTTCTTCTTGACGAAGAAGACCGGGGATGCCATCGGGGACTTTGAGGGCCGGATCCGACCGGTGGTCAACCCTTCTTCGATAAATGCGTCGAGTTCACGCTGCTCGAGAGGGGAGATGGGGTAGACCTTGCAGTTGGCCGGTTTCGAATCCGGGACGAGCTCGATGGCATGGTCCCACGACTGGCGCTCCGGGAGCGAGTCGAACGACTCCCGGTTGAAGACCTCTTCGAACTCACGTGCCCACTCGGGAATTTCTTCCGTACCGGGCGCGGAGTTTTTAGCATGCGCTTCGGCCAGCCGTTGCGAAACGGTACCGGTCGCCCGGAGGTCCTCCGGGGGGGAGAACCGAGTGTAGAAAACCCGATCTCCTTCCTGGACGGAGTCGTCCTCGTCAGCCAAATCTTCCCCGTCATCCGGTCTGAGTTCCGGTAAGTCCTCGTCAAACTCCGTGTTGTCGTCCTCACCGGAACGTTCGTCTGTGTCAATGACACATATCCGGGGGACCGGACCGGAGCTGCCGGAGGATCCGAGCGGAGACCTTGGCAAGCTTCCAGTCGGCGCGCGCCTCGGCGACACAGGTAGCACAGCACCCGGTAGGGCAGCGGCTCATCTTAACCTCGCGGTTGGCCCAGTCGATCTCTGGGTTGTGCTTCCGGAGCCAGGAGTAGCCCAGGATGAGCTTCTCCTTCCCGAGGCGGGTGACGGCGAATTGAGCACGCTCACTGTGGCCCTTGTAGCGAAGGACCACGTCTGCGACATCCCGAATGAAGCCGGCCTCATTGGGAGAACCGTCCACATTGTAGACCGGGATGGGCTGTGAGAGCCGGCGAACCGGGATCTTGTGCTCGGCAGCGTACTCCGTGTCAATAAACTCGGAAGTAGCCCCGCAGTCCACCAGGCAGTTGAGCGAGAGCTTCATGGCGTCGGTGGTGGATTCGATCTCAAGGGGGAGCCGGAGGGAGTTACTGCTCTCCGAGGTGGCAGCAAGGGTAAAGTGTTTCGGGAGGCGGCGCTCCCAGGCAGTTTTCTTCTGGGGCGCGGCGTCCGGAGGAGAGGTGGTCGGGGTTCCGGAGAGACCGGAGAGACCAGAACAACCGGAACAACCGGTACAACCGTAGTCTTGATCAGTCTAAGGGGTGCGTCTATCGGTTCGGTGGATGCAAGAGATATATTGTCACACTCGTTACATAGAACAGCGAAACGATTAGGAGACGCGACAGAGGGCGCACCGCTCACTCTGCGTGGGGGAGAAAATCCTCTGGCTCGGCGGCGGCGGCGTGTTCCGCAGCAGCCTCCGTCGATGCCAGACGCACGACGAGCTCATCGAGCAAGTCGCCCCTGAGTTGCCAGATCACCTCGTCCAAGACATTGATTGACCGGACGTCGACCGGTGCAGTACAGTCCCGGGCGAAGTGGTTCGGGTCCCCGCAGCGGAAGCAACCGCGGCGCGGGGCGCTACGAGCACGCGTCTGGTCAACATCCATCGGGACGGCAGGCGGAAGCGCGGGGGTGGACCAGGACTCGAGGGTGCGTAGCGCGTGGTCCTGCTCGTTTTCCTCGACAAACTGGAGCTGGAACTCCGTGACGAACGCGTCCCAGGTGGAGAAGGGGAACGGGGCTCTGGTGGCGTGGCGCTCGGCCCACTTCAATGCGGAGTCTTTGGCCATGAAGGACATGGCGAACCGGACTGCCTTCTCTTCGGAGGGGCTGCCGTCCTCGAGGAACGCCTCCGGGAGCAACCAGATGTATGAGCGGACAGCATGGAGAAACGCCCGGCCTTATTTCCGGTCGCCGTCGAAGACGAACGGGGGGTTCGACCGGAGGACCAATTTCAAGCCGGGAACTGCTGGAGGGAATAATCCTGTACCCGGGTCCGGAGCCGGGCCGGCAAGGGACGGGGCAGGTGAAGCAGTACGGGTGGGGTCGATTTTTTGTGCAATTTGCTCAAGGGTATTCTCGAGCCTGTCCATGCGGGTGGAGACGGCTTCAGCCGCTGCTTGCGCAGCAGCGGCGGCGGTACTCGCAGCGTCCATGGAGTGCTCTACAGGTAAGGAGGAGGGGGCAAGATTCAGGGTAGGGGAGGCCGGGACACTATCAGAGGAGTCCGAGCCGTTCACACCAAAGCCTGCAATCTTGGCCGGTTAATCCCTTAGAGAGTTTCTTCTGCTGTAAGGGCAACCATGAAGGCCTGAGGTACTCAGGGACTGACGTGGGGGATCCAAAGGTTAATTGACAGTAGCTAAATATACAGAGAAGCATACCTGACGTGGGGGATCCAAAGAGAAGAAACTCTGAGGATTCCCACGTCAGCCGTGGGTATAAGTAAGCTACTAGCTAAGACCATGTGACCGGAGTGATCGGCAGATGTCCCGGGCTTGGTCACACGCAAGGTGCCATCGGAGGTTCCCCCGGGTCACGTGCCGGTTTCCGGTACCGGTCCCGGTAGACCGGTGACCGGGAGAGCGACCGGAAGGATCGGAGGGGTCGGAAGGGCGTCGGATGGGGGTCGGGACGGGGGTTCCCCTGACAACGTTCGGTCCTTTCATTCCCTTGGTTTGTGGGAGTGGCCATCCGAGTTCCTCACTCACAGAGAACCCAGAACCTGGAAGGTTCTGGGCCTCCTCTTCCCAAAGATCTTCCTGTGCTCTTGAGTTTCTCGACATTTGAGCGACTTAGTTAGCCTCTTAGACAATGTACATCGCCATCTGACAGCGTGGTAGTCAGACGGGTAACCAGGCAACGAATGAGATGTGTTGTATTGGAACGATATTGGACTCGCAAGTGAACAGGGGAAGATATTGTAGCAAGCTGCAAATGTGGAGAGTTTGAAGTTTGCCTGACTGGAACATCAACAGACCCAATCTCTCACAGGCGCTAAAAACAAAATCCAAGCCTCAACTGATACATGCATGTAGAAAAAGATCGTGTTCCCGGACCAACCGGCTCAGAAGATTTTCGCAGAGCTTTGGGAGAAAGGGGCTACTGCGGGTTTCACAAACTTATGCAAACGGCAGTAATATATTGCAGAAGAATTTGTCAGAAGTTGAAGAGAGACTCGATCAAGTGAGGACGTCGTCAAAAGAGGTCGTTCTCCTATAAAAGAACAAGTTTACTGGCCCCGTTAGATGTCTACATTTGAATTCAGTGGAGTACCCAACAAGAAAGAGATGTTTGTGCTTGGCATTTGCCTGCGACGCGTCCGGTCACATGGTGGATTTCAGTGTTAATATTATTGCTGTCACTGTCAGTGTGACCGAATTTCTTTTCTTCCTATGCCATCGCAAATTTTGGGCAATTTTGGTTCTGCCTATGCATCTTCCCAGCTGTCGAATGTTGCAAGGCTTCTGTACTAGCTTAGGATAAGCTCATTCAGGTTGATTGAACCCCTACGAATTCTGTGTATCTCAAGGAGCGCGCAAATGCCGTTCTCCGAGAAGCGCTGAAGACTATACCTCACGGAATTGCCCCGAACATCTCCCCCTTTTGCTTCCTAATCTAGAAACACCTTTTGAGTAGTAAGTACATGGAGCACTGGCCCGCGGGGCTGCGCTGTAGATGGCCGATCACAGAGCCAAGGCCTCCTTCATCAGGAAAATCCAAAATGGCCCCATAGCCAGAGGGTGTTTATGGGAAGCTATCAGGTGCTATAAGACTTTTCGCACACTATGGCAAGCTATGGAGAGCTATGGAGAGCTATGAAGAGCTATGAAAGTTGCTGCTACAGCTATGACATTCTATGGCTGTCTATCAAATAGTCCAGTGAGCACTACATAGCACTTTATAGTAACTGGCTGGAACTATATAGTGCTATGTGGCAGGTCCCAGAAAATATAGGTAGCACCAAGCATTTCACACCAGTGTTGCAGTTAAGGGTTAAGGCCTTAACATATTATGGCCTTTAGTTAAGACTAAGGGTAGGCCTTAACAACGGACTGAAAACATGCTAAGCCTTTATTAAGCCTTAATATGTCGGACAGCCGGACGGGCCGATGGCTAGGGATCGTCACCGTACCCATCCCGTCCCATCCACGGATGGCAGGGAAAATGGCCGTCCCATCTATCAGAGGATGGACGTACGGACAGATGTTGGGTGAGGTGGACCCTCAGGTGGTACTTAATTTCGCGTGGTCAGTCACTCATGTCCTGTGTTTGTGAGCGGATAGTCCCCAGTTATTCTGACATCACCTGATGAAGTACCTGAGGGAAGTAATACTTGTGTATGTGGATTTTCGAGCCCAGTGGGGTCACCAAGCGTGTGCAGAGAGCCAGCTTGTCGCTCTCAGGCGGTGGCAGAGGAAAGCTTGTACACAGAGCTCCTTGTAGACCTGTGAGGAACCTGACACGGGGCCTTTGCAAGGTTCTGGTGACGACTTTGAAGAGTAAATAATAAGGTAAATTCTGTCAGATCATGCATTATTATTTTGGGAATTAACCCTTAGTTTTACCCTTAAAAATACACCCTTAATTAACCCTTAATATATGTTAAGGCCTTTGTTTCTGGAGCTACCCTTATTAAGACCCTTAACTGCAACACTGTTTCACACAATGCCAAGTGTTAATATGAATCCTATTTCACCTTTCTGACAGTATTTGTGCACATCTGGGCCAAGTTCAAAGCTTTGAGTTTCTGAAAACCGCCGCGTCTGAAAAAGTATTTTGCATTTTACAGGCTAACAAAGGCTTTTTATGCAAAATGACCTTAGAGATGTCTTGTAGCTCTGATTGAGCTCTACAACTTTCATTTTGGGTCTATTTTTAGATGAGTGACCCATACACCCCATTTTTGGCCGTGTTAACCAAATTAACACTTTAATTATCTGTCAATATCATTACCATTGCTAGGGAACCTAATGTCATTGAGGTTATGAGGGGAGTGAGGTTGAATTGTGGTTGAAAAGTAGAAGGAGCATAGGGTAGCCTCATAGATTATCAATATCTGAGCTCTTATTGGTCCTTTAGTCTAGTATGAAAGCGTCCTATATTATATTTTATTTGTAATCATGAGGTCGTGTGATCGACTCTCCAAGGTGCATTTAATTAATCACTTCATTATGTTCTCAACCTGTTGCAAGTTAGTCAACGTAGTTGAGTAGTTACCTGAAACTAAATAAGGTAATAGAAACAAAATCAATTGCTTCGAGGTAACAAGATATGTTTTTTTTTTTTTTTGAGGGGACTCTACTTGGGCTACTATACAGTACTATGAGCACTCTGAGCACTCTGAGCACTATGACTATGTGCACTATGATAGCTTCCACCCATACTATGAGGTGCTATGGGGTGCTATAATTTTGACCCCCCCCCCCCCCACCTTTCTATGGGGTTGGCCATCAGCTATGACAGCTATGGCTTCTATGGGGTGCTATCAGGGTCTATGGGGCAACTTTGTGTTTTCCTGATGTTGTAAAGTGCCGTCTACCATATAAACACATGCTCTACATGGCTCTACATGGCTCTATGGCTCTACCGCTCTACTGATCTACATGCCTCTATGATGCTGGAAATACAAGCATGAACCATGGCAACTATCCATATTTCACATTTTGTTTCACCTTCAATTTCACCGTCACCATATCTACAGCTTAATAAGGTAGGAGACATACGCATTCATCGAGTCACGTGATTCATAGCGTGACAGCGCCTTCCCGCCCTTACTAGTCGGGAGCATCGGGTTACAGACACAAACGAAAACCACAGAAAGCTTCAGTTTCACTCTAGGAACAATCCTGTGGTTTCAGATTTTCGATATTTAGTCCCAATAAAATGTTTTACACTGTTTTTTCAAAAAGTGCTGGAATCATCATTCGCGTCCCGGTGGGACAGCTTTGTATTTTTTCTTCCATAATTTCGCGTTTCCATATAGGGAAATTCCACGGTCACGTGCTTCCTAATCTCATATTGTTTCCGTGATATTCTTCATGTCAGTACCAATTTTGAACCTCATTTTCATGCATCATATGCTTCAAGGAAGTGTAGAGGAGCTGTCATTGAAAGCTAGAACATTCTGGCCATGTCTTTGGTGAAACCACCTGCTAAATCTAGGCCAATGAATCTTTCTTGCTGGTTTCTGCTTGGGTACACATATGATTGGTTTTGTTAGAGATCTGAAGGTGCCCTCATTGTTGCTGTATGAATGTCAGAGGAGTTTGGGGAGTTTCAACATCTCTGCCATGTACTTCTCTCTTCGCATTACTTTTAAACTGTGACTTAGTAGAAAATGTTTGAGCCATATGGAGGTTTGTACTCCACATATGAATGGTTTAGCACTTCAAACATGTTTCAATAGTACAGAGAAATTATCTCCACCATCCAGAGCCTGGAAAAGGGAGTTTTTATTTTTCAAAACAAAATCTCGCGCTTTCCCACGTTACTGTCACGCATCAGTCACGTTCACATGACTCGATGGATGCGTATGTCCCCTACCTTATCCAATTTCCTTTTGACTCACTTGTTACTATTGTCACCTATTTGATATTCCCTACATAAAAGCTAGAGTACTTGTTGCAATTACCTTACTGGTTTGCCCCGCAATTACCTCTTGCTTGCAAACACCCTCCTGAGCTAAATTCTACATATGATAGAGGGGCTCTGGGTCTACTACTCTATGTAGTATACATAGGTACCGTACCATTTCGTTCAAATAGACAGTCACGCATCACGCACCTCCCTGTCGATGTCGAAATTTGGTTGCGGTCACGCATCACGAAGGCATTTTTCGAATGTCCCGAGTGTGACCAAGGTCCCAAAATTGCCCTGGGTGTCACGCAAATTTTCCGACGCTGTCGAATTGGTTGAAAGGGTCACGTGTCACCCCCCCTGTCGACCTGAACGAAATGGTATGGTATGCGAGGTTTTCCAGACGTAGACCCTGTGGATATCCACACGATGGTCTGGGGTCATCCACTTCGACCACAAACGGGGAATGAGTTTGCACGAGAAACCGAAATTCTCATTGGTCTGCGCAGTATGTTACGGCTCGGATTTCTGTGCGTGTTCGCTTGCGCAGCATTTTTAAATCTATGGCCGCGTGTCTAGGAATGAATTGAATACAGGAAATCCTTCGATCTCGATCTTTCCGAAAGGAACAGCCATTTTTCACGCACGGCATTGTTCAGCTTCTCCCGACAAAATGACCGGGCATCCTGTTTGATCAAAGCATCGGTCAGCTGTGTGTTGTCACCAGCAGGGCCTGGTCGTATCATATCCATACAAAGAACAATAGGGGTTTCCATTCCTTCCGATGCGACTTCCTTAGAAATACTGTTTTGATTCCCGACCTTATGCAGTGGGAAGAGTTTGTTGTCGGCACAGGATCCCGGACCACCCTGACCTGGATACTACCATGACAAGGTCGACTGTTTTCCAGTTGTTCGGAATTTCGTGTTTCCTGGAGGTCTTTTCCGGTGGTGCCGGGGTTCGGTTAGGTTTGGTTCTAACAGAAAATTTCCGGACCCCAAACCCCAAGATGGGTTTGGTTTGGCACTTTTGGCGAACCCAGAACCGAACCCAGACGTTCGGTTCCAATGAGTTCGGTTGAGGTTCGGGAGGGGTTCGAACCTGAACGAACCTGTAATCCCTGAGAAATTTTAAACAATATTTATGTAGGGTCTGGTACATCCCACTCACTCACACGGAGATTGAAATGTTAATACGAGAGTCTCCTCCCCGACTCCAACGCTCTTCCGGCAGATTCGAGATATACTAGCCCGAGATTTCACTTTTTGGGCTGTGTATCGAAATTCCTCATGACATCTCAGAACCAAACTGAGGTTAACAAGAGGTTATCCTTACCGCATTGCATGAGGTTCTGGGGTGGCAGTACCGTAGAATTACATTCAATTTGACAGGGGGTGTGATGCGTGATATCCTGAACATATTCTTCAATTCGTCAACCGCCGAAATCGACCGTGACATGTGGGAAATTTCGGCAACCTCCCAAATGGCTGCAACGTAATATAGGTTGTTGAAAATTTAAATTGGAGCAGCTTTTGACATTCAGTTGCCTTTCAGCTGAAGACATGGTTCAAACGAACTTTTTCCTGCACAATTCCAGTCAATTTCAGCTCAAAACTAATGTTCTGCCCTTTAACCGTGCTAAAAACATGTGTTGCAACTGGACTTTTAACCCCCCTCTCACAGGAATATTCTCCTCAATTCTTCTACAGTTTTTGAGAGGTTTTTTGACTTCACCGTGACATCCTGACATATTTCTCAACCGCGGCCATGATGCGTGACACTGACCAAAGTTCGGCGTCGTCAACCTCCTCCGTGATGCGTGACTGGCAAATTGAATGTAATTCTACAGTAGTAGAGTTGCGGTAGGTGTTGATGTCAATTTATGTCTCACTTCCACATTTAAATTCACATCAGGATATACGCAACTATTATAGTTGTGACTCACAAGTACATAGTTGTCACAGTTTCAAATGTCTTTTAGCAGCGAAAATTCACCCAGAATTCCTTCGAAATTTTCAGGTTCGCACCGGTTCGAACCTGTTCCAACAAGTTCGCAAAAATCCAAAATCTTCGAACCTTGAACCGCACCCGGGGCTCGGTTCAGGTTCGCTGATGCCTCCGAACCTGAATTCAGGTGCGGTTTGGGTTCGGGATCGGTTCTGAACCCAACCCCGGCAATACTAGCTCCGAGAGTGGGATGCCGAGTTTCGTGAAGCCCACTTTTCGCAGAGAATCGTCAGGATCCTTACAATTGCCTCGCAGGTATACAATATGGATAATATGATACGGATCTAACCGTATCCAGGTATGTTTGAGTATGGCCAAGTGTGCCATTGAGCCTTTGGAAGCTCATCCATCCCTTCTGCCAGCATTTAGACTACGTTCTGGCTACATCTACCACAATTATTTTTCTAACTTGCGCTACGCAGAATATATCAAAATATATTCATATTCAGTTGCAAGCATATGAATGTGACATGCTAAAAACATGATACAGCCCACAGCTTGTTTGGTTTATGTCCAAATCATGTCCCTCTTTGATATTTCTTGCTGAAAAAGTTGTGCTCAGTGTAGTCTGTAGTTTGTTGACCACTGGTGATTGATAGTCCCGCTTCAAGTTACAAATTGTTGGAGTTTGGAATTGTTCCTGCCACCATTCCACATTATCCAGGGGTCCCATGTAGTGCTGGCCAAATATGATACAATGTGCCATTTGCCGTATCATATTGTATTGGTTGTAACTTGGAGTGGGACCACCAATCATCAGTGATCAATAAACTACAGACTACACCGATCACAACTTTTTAAGAAGGCGACATCAAAGAGCGACATGATTTGGACGTAAATAAAACAAGCTATGAAATGATCCGAGTATGCTAGGTCGGTGTATACCCACCCATCTCCTATAGCATAGTCCGAGGCGAGACAATATGAAAACAGCAGGCCCAAAGCAAACTGACCAGAAGGAAGGAAATGATAAATAGGCACCGGGTTGTGGGCGGAATGAGGTTACATTTCGGCGACAGTTGAAGTAGTTTCCACTTTTATCGCATCCATTCCGAAATTGTGGCTGTTCAAGCCAGAAAAACTCTAAACCAACTGAACAACAGAAGGTCACACTACACAGGTTTCATACCTTCTGAAACTCGTGAGAAGATTCCCTGTGAACCACTGTTTCAGCTCTAGTGCTCGATAATCCCCCCACGCTGATGTGTAGGTTATAGGAATCCACGCCCGAATTTCGCGCATTGAGCATGGCAACTGCCGTGTAAATATTCAGCGTGAGCCATGCTCGGTTATTCCTTCTGTAGACTCACAGAACGTGTTGACGTAGAGTTTGGTGGTGTTGATATGAACAGCGAGCCTGAGGAAATCAAGAAGGTCAAACATGGGGAAAGAGAACGACTGTAAAATCGAACCAGTAAAGATGAGTATTGGAAGTGAAGAACAAGATGAGCATGAGTGTTTGACCAAAGGTGACAAGCAATCCGCGATTGATTATAAGGTGCATGAGAGAGCGCAACAGCGATGAGGTACTATTGGGACGATAAGTTCAGGAGATTGTATATTGCAGGTTACATGAGACTCGCCGGCCCATCCCAGTATCAGCGGATTTCAAGAACATGCACATAGCAATAGTGGCGACGACATCGGCGCCTGCACCGAAAGCTTTGTTGATCCCAGCCAGGATCTTGGAGGATATAAACAAAGATCGTCGCGAAAGCAAAAACGAGCATACGACGAAAGTCTGATTCCGGTTCATGAAAATAGACTGAGGATGGATGAACATGATAGCGACACAGCCTGTGAAAGTGAGAGGAGATAGTTAGAACCGGGTGCGGTCCAGGAAGAAGCTGATGCGTACCAATCCCTCCAGCTTGTCAACCCAGCTTCGTGAGTGTTCCAAGCCCAATCCGGAATTGACGTAACTTACCTAATGAAACGGTTCCGAGAAGGATCTTTCAAGCACATGGGCTTAGCTCGTGAACTTGAAGCATCGAGAAGAGATCTCACCGTCATGAAGCTCATAAGTGAAGCGATCCTCCCTTGAATTTTCACTATTTGAATGCGGAATTAGTCAATAGCCACTGGAGTTTCAAGGTCAATGTCAACTTGCCGATTTGGAGCTGGTAAACGAAGTACATCTGGATCTGGAGGGAAGAAATCAGTGAGGTACAGCGGATAATGTGATCCCTAACATGAAGGTGATAATCACGGATACGAGGCACTCCGCGCTGAGTTCGCTACAGGCAAGGAACCAATTAATAGAATATAAGCCGATGTCGGGCCAGAAGAACATACCCAGTAATGGCAATGGGAAGGGCGAGAGAGCCATAGTGGAGGACCTAAGTAAAGAGTGAGACAGATTTCATGTTAAGGCTGTGGTCGACGTCTACCATGTAATAGTATATGGACTGGCAGATGAGCGCCATTGACAAATAATCCAAGAAACTAAGCAGAAATAAGTTTGTGAGCTGTCAGAGTGTATGCACGAACAGCATGAAGCAGGCCTAGTCCTAGAATATGAGAGGGGTCTGGTGGCAAGCAAGATGTGCGAGACAAACCAGAATACGGATGAATTGCTTGTCATTGTAGCGAGTAAAGTAAAGATACCCTTGCAAGGTGCTGACTCCACAGAGCCTGTTTGATATTCAGTCGAATGCGACTTGTGCAGAGAGGCAACATACACTAAAGTTGCCGAGAAACCTGTTGAATAACAGGCACTGAGCTCAGTTATGTCACTGAGATAAAGACCACCAACCCCAAAAGACTGGCCCCCAAATTTCAGCATATGCTGGAGCAACAATCCCATCTGAGGAAGAACTGGAAGCCATGGAATCAGGTGGTGGCTCGGGGATGATATCTACCACTATGTGGCTCCTCTATATATATGTACAAGCGGCTCGGCGGTTCGCGGCCTCGCATCCTTTTTTGGGATCTTGCATCGTATGGTTTCATATCCCACAATTGAGTCCCCAGAGACTGACAAGATCAGTCAGCTTTTCCCATCCACATCTGGTAAGCATTGAGAATTTGCCGTTGATATTGGCCGCCGTGGAGAAAGATCGTGGCTGGTATTGAAAAACCCCTGGATGTGGTTCCGTTTGAGGTTGAAAACAGCATCACAAAGCAATTCCCAACACTAACTTATGTCTTGTGAATACGGAAGTTCCGTGCAACGAGGACCCAGAAGAGAATCAAAAGAGCATGTGGCGGCCTTGTCTCACCGATAGAAAACGCGTTCAGGAGTCGGAACGAAGGTCCGCATGGCGGACAGCCTGCTTGTATCTCGCGATGTCGCGGGGTCTGTTTTTTCAACATGTACTCTCAAGGGCGCTATATTGGGAGTGGATCTATTCCACAACCCGGACGAGCTGCGCCATGCCCAAAAAGTTCAAAATTCCCGTGATTTTGAGGGAAGAGTACATAGGCGTCTTATAGCTGCCTGGAATCAGCTCAAAGTGGGCCGTTTCCTTTGGGGTTAGAGGTGAAGAGCTCCCATAATTTCTGGACTTCAGTCCGATGCAACGTCGCAAAGTGGCTGTAAAATCTACATCGAAATCAGATCGGAATTGCGAACCGGATGTTAACAAAGAAGAGATGTGATTTTAACCAATGATGCAGCAGAAGCCATAATTACGTCCCGTGCGCGTGGCACAATTACATCGGGGGTATGGGCAACACAGAGATGATCTCCCGCACAGCAGAAGACATCAAAGTGCTCAACCAATGGTGTGCGCCGATCGCACCGAAGGACTTACGACACCCATAAGCCGCGAGTTTAATTATGTCTCACCTTTCCCGGCCTTTCCCGCACAACGAAGATTCCCCGCAACAGCGGGAGAAGATGCCCTGAATGCAATGCACTGGCAGAGCATCTTCTCTTTGTTTTCGGGAGGAAATCTGCTTGCACACCACTCCCTCTTATCGCCGACATCTCATGGACATCAGCGACAGGTCAATGCACGCATTTATTGGCCGCTGTTGCTCCGAAGAATGTCTCTGGAAGCAGATCTAGGGTAGATTATCACCGAAAAATTACCCTGTTTGTCTGTCCGAAGCCTTCAAACTCCGCTCGATTCCCGCCAATGCCGTACTGTCCGGCAGCTCCGCGCTGGTTTACCGCGTCTGCTGGCCGCCGGGCAAACAACAGTCGGCATGGCTGGAACTACATCGCCCCTTCAACAAACTTCGACGTTGGCGCTAACATTGACAGATGGCTCCCACTCCACCGAAACAGGCTGCCGCGGCGAACATCGGCATTGTCGGTACTTGGCTTCTGGGACAGAATATAACGACAAGCGAATAAAAATGTGGACCCAAATCTTCATTTGCATCTTACCCCAGACGGGCTCAATTTTCCTGCAGTGAGAGACTGGCTCAAAGAGTGAAGAAGCAACACTTCATTCCACGTCTGATGGTGTGCTGCAGTGTTATTTATTCGCTGCTCTGATAATTTATCTGCCCAACTCAAGTCAGTTCAATTCAAACAAGTGCATCAGAAAATTTCAATAGTGTCTGCCTGATGTGACTGTATTAATTCAAAGACGTCCGACCAGTCCCTTGTACCATTTAAAATAGTGTATCCGTAAACGGTTTTCCGAACGTCAATTGCCATTTCCGTTAGTTTGTAGCTTTCCGTGAATGAAACTAAATGGTTGGAACCTTAGCACTGTGCATGACAGAATGCCTATCGCACCGAAGCACTTGAGACGCCCATAAGCCGCGAATTCAATTATGTCTCATCTTTCGCCGCCTTCCCCGCACAACCCGGATCCCCGCAACAGTGGGAGAAGATGTTTTGAAGGCAACGCAAAGTGGTACAGCACCTTCTCTTTGTTTTCGGGGGAAATCTGGTTACAATTCCGATCTGAAGATGCATATCTTTAACAGCCACCTTCTGCGTCTCCTGGGACTGATCTATAGAAATTTTGGGACGTCCAAACCATCAGAAAACCGTTTACGGATACCCTATTTTAAATGGTATTTTTCGGTGATAATCTAACCTGGATCTGCTTCCAGAGACATTCAGCAAAGCAACAGCGGTGTGCATTGACCTGTCGCTGATGTCCACGAGATGTCGGCGATAAGAGGGTTTGGGAATCATGGTGGAGGCAGGGGTATCTCCCCTACGGATTTTAATTCAATTCAATTCAAATTCTATCAGAGTGCGCGCGAGCCCCTTGGGCCCATGTGGCACTATACGTAGTACAGGTAGTTAATCTAGCTCGCTGGGAGGGATTTCTACTGGTAATTACTGTGAGTGGGGTGTTCAAGGTGTGTGTGTTATGAGTTGTGTGGTTCACCGACGGGAAAGCCTGCGAGATGTGCAGGACGGTCGCGACCTTTCTCACTCTCCACACATCCTTCACCTTCTGCGTTAACGAGAGTAGCGCGTCCACAGCGCTCCGCCAGGCCTCCCTCCGAACTGGTTGGCGGAGAGCAGTCCGTGCGCCTCTGCGAACCCCGAGAGCGAGTCCTCCAAGGCTGACTCCAGGACCTTTCCCAATCTTTCCTCCTCCGAGATCGGGCGATACTATGAAGGCCGCCATTGGGCAAAAATAAATCAACTTTGCTGTCATAGATAATCAGAAGTCATCACTGGGGATAATTCTATTTGGCAACCCCTGGTGCCAAAGTACCCGGTGCCAGACAGAACTTTCTATTTGGCTGTAGTCATTTTTCCCGGGTTTTCGGAGCGTAGGGGTAATGAAGACACGCGATAATGAAGACACGCGATCACCATGTATCTGTACCATCACTCACGGAAGCAATTCCGAAATTGGCGCACGTCTCGTCAACCAAGTAAGTGGTGAGTTGTTCTGTGTCATCGTAAATTTGAGCTCTCCGAATGGCTCCCTAGCCTCAATATACACTGGGAACTCACTGCTCAAGCTAAATGAAAATATAAACGGTTGTTACCATTTAAAACGTTGATAAACGAAAAGAATTGAAGGGCTTGGCAAACCATTAGTTGAACCTCTTCAGTGATGTCTTCTTCTGCTGCGCGGGGGATCATCTCTATGCCGGAAGAGCGGCAAATGGTAAACATAATTATAGGCCCGGCCTATGCCCCCGATGTAAGGTGTTTCTCAGCCGCTTCTGTTCCTCGTATGGGAGATCATCTCTGTGCCGTGAGAGCGGCGAATGGGGAAACATAATTATAAGCACGGCCCATGTCCCGGTGTAAAGGTGGCTTCTGTTCTTCAGCTGTGCAGGAAATCATGTCTGTGCCGGTAGAGCGGCAAATGTTTAAATAAATATACGCCCGGCCCATGCGCACGGTAGGTAATTGTGGTACTGCAGCGTTGGTTGAGACTTTTCTCATTTCAATATCCGTACAAGGCTGTAGACAACGATCCCTTGCCTCTGCCGTATTCCATCAATACACATTCTAAGGCACGGGTTCCGCGAACGGCCCGACAATCTGTATTAGGGTACATTCTCACTGATGGTTGAATGAATACATGCAGGATATGCCCCACTATTCCACGCTCAGGCCACGCTGAACGACACTTCTCCGGTGTCCCATCGGACTCAGTTGGGAATTTTCACGGCGACAGCTTTATCCACGCTGTCTCACTGCTTTGACCCCTCGTTCCTGATTATCATTCTGCCTCCTTGCCATGAGGTGCTCCATCCATTGCCACAGGAATTTCGGAATTTTCAGCAGTCATGGAAAGGGAAAAGTGGAACTGCGAGCTAACTGAAATTAACATCTGCCCACGTGGGCCGGACTTGAGCTCACAACGTTTTTGGGACTACCGTTTTGAGCTTAGCTGTACACATAATTATAGGCCCGGCCAGGCTCACCGGAGGTATTGCGGCTTCTTTTGCGTCATTAGTGGAGGCATCTTGTCGCTCCGTCGCAGGAGATCCGCGTGGAGCCGGGAGCGAAAGGTGAGACTCAATTAAATTCGGACACAAAACTTCTAGACATCGGTCCCATGAGACGCAGAAAAGTGGCTGTTAAAAATATGCATCATCAGATCGGAATTGCAACCAGATTTCCTCTCGAAAACAAAGAGAAGATGCTCTGCCACGGTGCATTGCATTCAGGGCGTTTTCTCCGACGTTGCGGGGGATCTTTGATGTGCAGGAAAAGCGGCGAAAGGTGAGACACAATTAAACTCGCGGCTTATGGGGGTCTTAAGTCCTTCGGTTCGATCGGCATTCCGACACGCACACCATTGGTTGAGCACTTTGATGTCTTCTGCTGTGCAGGAGATCATCTCTGTGTTGTGAGAGCGCAAAATTGTTAAACATAACAAGATATGCCTGCGCTCCGCTCCCTACGGTTTATGGCGGCATAAATTTCAATATTTCACGAAGTACGAACATTTCAAAAGCATATATTTGAATAATAGGAATCGGTAGGTTTTTTGACGAAGCGAGAGTGGATTTCGAGTGGATTTCGAGAATCAAGGCATAGGCAAGAGGCTCTGATGTACGCCAATCCCCGCTGCGGATTGCAAAACAAGGTAAAGTTATGCGACCGATTTTTGCAAATGGTTGGCACGAAGATTGAATCAAGGAATAACAGCCAGGGCAGACGAAAGTATTTGGCCTGAGGAACGAAAATCTTCGCCAGCAAGCAAGGGTGTTTTTTGTCAACGATAGGATCAATTTGCGGCGTAGAGATGTTCAGTAGGTTTCATAGGGCTCGATAAAATAGAGAGCCAATATTGAGGGAATCAGTGAAAACGATGAGATGTAGATGGAGGAGAAGGGAGGATTAGTCCAAATCGAGCATTCCAGAGAAGCTGTTGAATCATGAGACCCATGTGTCTCGACGACAACCTGATGTAGATTGTGTCCCACAGCTTTGACACAGTTCGCAGTTGTTGTGAGCGGAAATCAAGGGCTGAGCGGCAACATTTGTATTGAATTTTCTCTCATGGTTGGCCAGCGTGGCCACCTTTGAGTGATGTTTCTGAGAGAATGAGCGTCGAGTATGCGGGAGATCATGTCTGTGCCGGTAGCACACTGGATAAGGCAACGAGCCAATGGGAAAAACCTCGGAGCCCTTCAGCATCCCTTTCTACCTAGGTAACTATTTGACCTTATCCGGTAGAGCGGCAATGGTTGAAGATAATGATAGGCCCGGCCCAGGCCCCGGTGTAGGCTTCTGTTCTTCTACTGTACCATTTCGACCGAAGGTTCACAAATTTTGATTTTTTGGATGTCCGGGATGGCCGATAAATTTTCTTTCGATTAAAGGCGACTTCTGCACACATCATAAAATCTCGGGTGTCACCGTCACCTGAACCTTCGGTCGAAATGGTACAGTACTGTGCGGGAAATCATATCTGTGCCGGTAGAGCGGCAAAGGGTTAACATAATTATACGCCCAGCCCATGCGCACGGTAGGTAATTGTGGCTTCTGCTGCACCATTGGTTGAGACTTTTCATTTCAATCTCCCCACAAGGCTGTAGATAACGATCTCTTGGCTCTGTTGCATTGCATCAATACACATTCTAAGGCACGGGTTCCGCGAACGGCCCGACAATGTCTATTAGGGTACATTTTCACTGGTGGTTGGACCGGATACATGCAGAGTAGTCCTCCACTGATTCCACCCATTCACACGCGGTCACGCTGAACGAAGCTTCTCCCGTCTCCCATCGGACTCAGTTGGTTACATCTCACTGCTTTGAGCCCTCGTACCTGATCATCTTTTTGCCTCCTTTCCATGAGTTTCGCCACTATATAAACCTCTATCGAGACCAAAACAACTGACAACTTCATGTCTGCCCTTCACAAGCACGAATACACCCTCCGTCTCGGGAGCATTGCACCCGACTTCGAGGCAGAGACAACTGCAGGCCCTATCAGATTTCACGAATGGCTCGGTGATTCTTGGGTAGGCTTTGCGAATCAGATCTACGATAACTCTGACATCCACTTAGGGCGTCCTTTTTCCCATCCAGGAGGTTTGTCTGGTAACAGAGTCGATAGCCTTTCGTCAACCACTCTGCTTTAGATTTCACTCCTGTCTGCACCACCGAGCTGGGGGAGGTCGCCCGCCGTTCTGAGGATTTCGCCAAGCGAAGCGTAAAAGTCATCGGCATATCCGCCAATAGTCTCGACGATCACAAAAGATGGATCAAGGATATCAATGATTTTGGCGCGCAAGTCGGGCCTACCGACGTGCAGTTCCCCATTGTACACTTTACCGGCTTTATAGTGCCATTATCCACGCTAAACCTTTCAAGATCGCGGATCCGGACCGTAAGGTGTCCTACATCTACGATATGCTCGATTACCAAGATCCGACGAATAAGGATCTCAAAGGCCTGCCTTTCACCGTGCGTCCTCCCACGCTTAGATTCAGAGCACTTATCATAGTATCTCATACTAGATTCGGACTGTTTTCCTCATCGATCCAAAGAAGATCATCCGTATCACGTTGTCCTACCCAGCAGTGGCTGGCCGTAACTTTGTGAGCTGCGATACTCCTCAGAATGACACCGTTATTGAAATCGGCCAGGACGAGATTCTACGCGCAATTGATGCAATTCAGTTGGGCGACAAACACCGAATTGCTACCCCGGTTAACTGGAAACAGGGAGAAGACGTCATAATCCACGCGGGCGTCAATAACGAGGAAGCGAAAACACTCTTCCCAGATCACACGGTCCATCTTGTGAGTCTTCCGTATGGTGGTGCCACTGTGGTGGGAGTCATGCTCAACCAATCACAGCCGTACTTGCGCACAACAGCCATTTAACTATTGCTGGACGATTGTCGATCAAGGATTTCTTTGTGCAGTGCTGCTAGTGGGATGGATGTATGACGTGTTGTCGAGTGACAGTGAAAAAAGCTCTTAGAAGTTAAATAGAGTGTATTTGCACCCAGGAAATCCACATTTTCTGAGGTTCTGATTGGCGCTCCACAGCTCCAAGCCAATAAGAGCCTCAGAAAATGTGGATTTTCTGAGTGCAAATACACTCTATCGAATGTGCACCTGAGATTATGGTGTGTGGACAAATACTTTTACTACTACAAAGTTCTAACAGACTCCATATATTTTACTGGAAAGGTGCGCGTCAGCTCTCGGCGCCCGATTTAGCGCAGCGCGCCGCAGCTTGCAGCTCGGTTGCACAGTAGTTGTGATGGCGGCACAACGCTACCCCGTAGGATTCCCGGGTTACTTCTGAATTTTATTGACGAACCAACCAACCGTGCGAGTGCGGAAGGAAGGAACAGGTGTGTACCAGGTGGAACAACAAATAAAGCTCAAGAACTTGGGCCAATCCACAGCAACAACGAGGGCTGGGAGCGACGGGGGACGGAATCGGGGACAAAACGAATCGTATAGAATGAGCTACTAGATACAGAATAAACAGTAAGTGAAATAGGAGAAGAAATGGAACAACCGTGTTTGAGACCGAAAGGCTGTACGATGAAATAGAGCTGGCTAAGTAATCTTGAAAGCGGAAGCAGTGAACGGGTGCGGAAGCATCGGAGAACTTGTAGGAGCGAGTACGGAGGACGAGATTCGAGTGGCGCCAGGCTCGACTACCCGTCCGCCTGCGCCCTCCTCGAGTTCCGTCTCCAATCCACCTCCGTACTCTCTCTCCGTACCGGGTTTGATATTCTCCCCATCCCCTCTCGCTCACCGCGCAGGCGGGAACGCCATCAGCAACGTCTTTGCCCACTCCCTCTCATCCTCCACAAAACTGCACAACCCGAGCTCCCTTACGACCCTCGCTAGCTTCGCGGCGTTATCCAGCACAATATGGTATATCGCCATCCGATACTCGGCGCACTCACACGGATCGAACCCCCCGTGGGCGATCTTCATCTGCTTGACGATGGTCGACTTGCCGGACTCGGCGAGTGGGCAAAAGAATTTACCGGAATGTAATTTCGGCGGCGCAAAATGTATATGAGGTGAACGGGCAAGACTAAATGAACGCAGTGCGAGAAGCCGTGCGCCGTTCACCATGCCCAATTACTTGTCGAATTTGGGCGGGTATCTACTGAAGGATCTGAGTAGTACGGGCACTAGTAAAGTCCCACCTACCAAGCTACTGACTGAGACGCTAAAGATTGCACGGTCGCCTTGACTGGCGGGTTTCACGCCTCTGGAGAGCGCCTTTGGAGATGCCCGGGGTAGTGCGGCCATACATACGCGAGACGAGATCGTCTATTCCTAGAGTACTGATACGTTGGTTGTCTTCGGAATCAGACAGAGGGATGCGAAAGTGGGCAACAGACTGGCTCAGAGTTCGGCTCCACAAGGGATCGAGACACGAGGCGGATTAGGATTCAGCGCAAGATGGCTGCATGGTGTGGAGGATTTGGCTGACACAGGCGTCTTTGATAACCCCAAGTCCACGAGGAATACCCATGGCTACTGTAACAGGAGAGGGAGTATGTCAATGTTTATCGTACGCAGTCAATCGGGCCTTATGATGTGCGCGGTCAGTGGGTTCTTCGCTCGACGCTGACGCGGCGCAGAGGTCGGACATGCAGTCAAAATTGAGACTGGGACCCGCAAGCCACAGATTGTAGATGCTAATCGAGCATTCGCGCATTGCGGTCGAAGGGAGTGGTCAAGAGAGGAGATGTGGCAGTGATGGTGAGTGATGCGGGTGATGCCGGACAAAGATCTTTGATGGCCGGTGTTTTTAACGATTCTGAGGTGCAAAACAAAGGCTTTTGCATAGAACATAGACAGAAAACAGGGTTTATAGTCGCACCAGTAACATACTATTTCCCAACTGTTTGGGCAAGCAAAATCTCATTGATTAGGGACCTTCAGAGTAAGTAGCCCATTTCGAGTCCATTCCGAGTTCATTTCAACCCACATTTTAGTGACAATGAAGTGACCAAACTCGCCTTTATTCCTTGACAACGCACATCGTTTCCGCATAATATTGCTGACGACATCGCGCCGCCCATTCCCGCCGCATTTGGGCCAGTGGCGCGTTTTGATCCACGGCAACTCGTGACCGCGTGAGATCATTATCAAATACTGCCACAGTGGCGTTATCTTCCTTCTGAGCCGTCATTTTGGAAAGCTGCCACCGTATGCTACTGATTCCTCTCGAATCCTGTGGTGTCTGGCTTCAAGTTGCGCATGCCTATTTTTTCAACTCGTTTCAGTGCTCCTTGTTTCTGGGTTCACAGTACCTGCTTCGAGTTCTGGTGTATCCGCGGTCTTTCCTCCCATTATCGCCTAATCTCGATTTATTGATTTAGACCGTCTTGGCTGGGTGGTTTCAAGTCTGGCTGACCTTCAAGACTCTCGCCGCGAATCCCCATTCCGTACTCGAACTCCTTGGTAGTTCATCATTTATGGTGAACATCTGCCTGAAATTCTCATGGGCCTCTCTCTCGTATTCCTCACCCCTCAGTTCTGGACAGCAGTGCTCGCTGCGCTCCCTGCTCGCCTCATCTCACGCCTGATCATCATCCTCTTATCAAAGCACGGCTTTGCAAGCACAGCCTGAACTTTGGATGTGCTTGCGTGTAGTTTTGAAACCTAGAATCAATATGAATCCATTTCCAAAAACCAATCCTCTGATCCGCCACCTTAACGTCAGTCGTTACCTAGCCTCGCTCCGTATCGTTCACTCTACCGACGCAGTTCTTCACTACTTCATTGATACCTGTCGTCGGACGTGTCAGACTCCTCGAGTGCACGTGCTTGACTGCTTTTGGCTTATCTGTGGCGATTTTTCCCAATCGCGCCACATGTACCACAATGCGTTTGACATATTGTGCCACGCTTCGATTGCGCCATCTCATGTTCTTCACAATCCCCTCTCGTCTTGGACCTGAGCGCGTAGCTGAAGCCTTTAGATGTTCTCGACGCGGTTTCGAGGAAACTCACCGAGTGGTGTAGATCCGTCGGTGAAGTTTAGAACGTCCCCTTCGTTTATTCAGGATCTGACTCTTAGCACAGCTGCGCGACGTGATTTGGGCATTCAACTCCGAAAGTGCTAAAATTACGCGCGGTATCACCTGGGAGACGCTGTGATTGTCAAACATGTCAATGTCCGTCGCAGAAGTTAATTAATCACTCGCCGGCAGAACCCACCGAGCAGTAGAGCAATGCAGACCTGGTGCGTCGCACCTAAGACCAGATAGTAATAAATGACCGAGCGACGTACAACAGAAGAAATGTTTTCATGCTGTATTTCACGGCATCCTGAAACTTCCAGAAGCCGTATTTTTATCTTATGACCCTAAATGCGAAAGCTATCATTCGGACGGTCGAGTCCCTTCCTCTTCCACCACCCACTGCATCACCACCCATGGATAAGGACATATCGTCCGATCCTGAATTCAGTTCCGACTCTGTCTCCGAGGGCCCAGGGCCCGCATCGTGAGCTCTGTTTCATTTATTTTGACCTCGTGCCTTGTGGCTCACGGCGGATTCGGCTGCAGTAGCAGTGGGATGTTCTCCGGCGCACAGAACTTCGTTGTGACTGGCCAGACTTTGACGAACATTACAAACCACTACACCGCTCCTCCGACCCTCTCTCTCGGTAGATATTCTCAGTCCTTCTTCACAGCAAACTAAATTACATATAGACTTCAGACGAATCCCACTGGGAGACATATATCTACTGGATGAAGTTGGATCAGAGCGAGGGGCGCACACAATCGGCCGCCTGCGCGAGCGAGTATCCGTTCGCCGAGTATACTCCGCCAGGGTGGAGGGTCGACAGTCAAATGCGATGGTGGCCCTGTACCAGGGCGACGGCGCGGAGGAGGTGTGTGTGACATTCTGCTTTGTGAGTCCATTTCCGACTGAATTTGGAAGGAATGGCGGGCGGATATCACGCGGTATTCATGGCTTCGGTAAGAGGAGACTCTACGCTGAGTTGAATCGTTTGAGATTTCCCTCAGGCATCCATATTTTGTTCAACTCCTCGGGATAACGGCCTCTTCCAAGATGTACGCCGCAGTTTTCCACGATGGTACGCCCCTCGATTCAGGACCATTGATGTTCAAGCCGATACGTGAGCTAGATCTTGTACCGTTCCAGCATTTCCTGGAACGTTATCGACATTCCCATCTTTTAACTGTGTATAGTCATGCCTATCGTGTATGTTTATCTAGCACTCCTCGTTCGCTGGATATTGATTCACCCTCCAGGCTAAGGAATTCAAAGTATGAGAGGTCCGCCGACATTTGGGCACTACTGTTTACACTAT
Source organism: Mycena capillaripes (assembly GCA_029204075.1). Taxonomy (NCBI): domain Eukaryota; kingdom Fungi; phylum Basidiomycota; class Agaricomycetes; order Agaricales; family Mycenaceae; genus Mycena; species Mycena capillaripes. The sequence continues at coordinate 2,215,246 of JARHKZ010000014.1, read as the reverse complement.
CTCAGGAGGTGCAAACCTACTTTGAATCGGCGTTCCAGCGGCGGCTGGTGAGTTCAGTCATCTGAGCGCCTCCCTTTCGGTCTGAAAGTTTCCAGTCGAGATCTGAATGCACATTCTGGTTGCATCGCTTAACTGGCCGGCTTTGCGCGGACCTTGTGCCGAGCGAAATTAGCTGGAAGTCGGATCCGGAGGACATATCGATCCCTCGTGAAATCACACCTTTGAATGCATCAAATCAAGAAGCCCTGATCATTGATTCTCTGACGTTGGAACAGTATCATGACTTGTGTTATTGGGATCTATCACAATTTCGACAATCCTTCAGTTCAGCCGGCGTCGCAGTCAAAGTGGGAGCTATATATTCCTGTTCGTCCGAGGATCAACTTGGAAACGCGCCCGAGATTGCATATGTACCAGATGTAGAGATTGATGGCAGTCATTGGAATGCCGCAAGAGGGGACGTTATGGAGAATGGCTGGACCCGGTATTTCATTTCATTTTCCCATTTTCCTTGTTTATTCTAATTAAGTGTCCAAGTGTCAGTTCCGGTCATGTTTCGGGCAGCACTATCCGGTTGAGGCTAGCCTGGACTTCTCCTGAGGCATGGCTCAGTCAAGCGAATCATATTTTCACCCGGCTGAACATCACGTCGAGTTTGAACGACTATGGTACATCTCAATCATGGCGGTGCTCATATTTCTAGTAATCTGTCAAAACAGTACTTGTGTATGCCGTTTCGTTTGAGGTCGTCCTCTCAGCTATTACAGAGCATTCACCCGCGGGCTTCCTATTTCTCTGCACAGCAAAAGATTTCGAGACCGGACCTTCATCTTTTAGATGGCCGGACCATCCAGCATACTGGTCCCTCGATCCATTTGGTGGCGCCTGTCTCACCGCGGAGGAAGCACTGCGGTTAGGGTTTCCTTCTATCGAGCTCCGCACTTGTATCAAAGGAGATTCCTGGGACGCAGGCGTATACGCTGGACTTCGTCAACTCCATCGGGCCAAAGGCTTTGACCCTGATAGCCAGGAGATAGGGCGCCATCTCGGTCTCTCACTGTATCAGTTGTCGAGTGAGCTGGATCCTCCATTTGCGTATAGTGAGTGAAAGCCTCTGTCACCATTTCCCCGCTTCAAAATGACCACTAGTCGACGCCAACGATCCTTGTTCTGAACAAGCCGACCAATCCTCAGCACCTTCCAAGGACCCGATGTCGAAGACCTTTATATTCGTATTTCACCTGCAGCTGGGGCTCATCCTGTTTCTGTCTTTGTGCTCGATGTATGAGCATGTGTGGTGTTAGTAAGTTTTAATCCCGGAGTTCGAACTGTTGCTTTGGATCGGACCAGGCTGGGCGTTGATTGCGACCTCGAATCTCTGTTTTTTATCTTGCCATCCACGGGGTTTGGTTTTTTTTTTACAAGAGGAACAGCATAGCACTTAGTCCTGGAGGCACAGCCCTGTCACATGTCTGCATCTTCCTCGAGATCGTTGACGCTTGACACTCTTAAATACCTAACCGCGTTCCTGATCATCCTGATCATCTATCTTACTTGGAATTCGGGCTCGGCGGCTAAGCGTTCGCGGTTAGAGTTCGAATTGGCAGATCGCAGTTAGGGATGGGGTTCAGGGAAGAAACCGCCAATGTGTCGCAGTTGACACATGGCCGCACTTAGCCCTAAAGTCACCCCTGTGGCGTATCTAATTCTGCTTCAGCGTCGTGGAGGCATGACACTCTTCAAATATCTACACCAGGTTTCCTACCATCCTGAGCATCGATCTTCAGCCATTTTTTCGCAGACGACGGTTCAATCATGGCCGTAATTTAACTATGCGCGTATTCGGCATACCAGGATGCTGTATGTTTTTTTTGTTTGGGACGTCTCAAGAATCGCGTCGAGGCCCAGTTATCTTGATGATCCAAAGTTCTGGGCCTGGATAGGCTCTTATAACCAGGCGCTACAACAATTCTCACTTGTATCTCGTGGTGGGCCAGGAGCAGACCCAGAACTAACCACTCCCCATATAATTTTTTTCCCTCTCGTCCGTGCCTTGCTAGCCCTCGGTGGTGTTGCTTCGCAGGTTACCCCTTCATCGTGGGTACGAAGCTCACTTTCCTTCGCCAATGCTCTCAATAGCAATGATCGTGACACGCCAGAACTCGATCCTCACGGTCTCCGCTACGGAGCAGCACTCGACGTTGCCATCGACTGGACGCGGATGGTTCGTTTGCCTGTACGACCACTCCCGCGAGCTTTCAGCCGCAATTATCGCTCATCATATCCAATATCCCCTTAAAGTTACAGTTGAGGACGTTGCGATCACCGGGAATCTCTATTCTCAAATGGTGCAATTTGATGTTGCCACTAACCAGACACAGTATCAGCCCGTACTTGAACAGTACTTCCAGCTTAGTAGCGCAAAATTGGGGGCAAAAATTTTGGCCACTTGGTGAGTCCCTTAGATCCCATCTCGTCTGTGCAGAAATGACACCAATTCTTGTCACTTAATATAGTGTCAGTTCCATTTGTCTTGATTGACCGTTGACTCAAGTTCTTGCGCAATGGTCGATTGCTCAGTCAGACTCCGCATTGTAAGAACCTCTTTGTCTATGGCTTAGCGCCCACGGATAATGCTGATTCTTTCTGTCTTTCCTTTTGGTCACAAAGAGCATTCGGACGCGCAGCAGTCGAGTCGTATTGGGCGTATGAAAACCCTGTATTCCTCAAACATGCCGTGGCCTCTTGGTGGCTTGGTAGACGACGTACGATATCCGCGGCTGATCTGTCCGCTGGGAAGACCCCGTTAAAGAATTTTACTCTGGCAAAGGTTTGTATGGCACATATAGTGGTTAAAAATTATTTGGTGACAACTAGGAGCAGGAAACAGGGTTTTTGCTCACAGCTTACAATCCAAGTGCCAAATAGATCACAGTTTGCAACATGCTTACATCTTTCTAGGTAATGGGTCTACACCTGGATGAGGTTGCTTCTCGGGGACTCAGTTTTTGTGAATTCTGGACCTTTGATGGACATGATTGGAACAGTGATGCCCACCTCATGCCGAGAGCTACAAATGGAAGTCGAGTTTTTTTTGATGTGTGACAATGCTATTATTCTCTCCAAACCTTTGTTGTTGAGTTAAACACAATTTTCTGAACTCTCTTTGTAAGTCTCAGCAAATTTCCAGGTCCTCCGTATCTTCACGGAATTCAAACAAAAATATAGCATTGAATGCAACAATTTCAGTAGTTTCTCATGTGGATCTGTCAAAAGCAGCTTCAGATGGTTGAGAAAACCGTTGAAATTCAGAAATACCCCATCCGATACCACTGGAATGCAGTGAGGATTGAATGTGGCCGAATTCAAGGATTCCGCTGATCTGACACACTAGCCGAAGTGATGCTGGTTCGATTTGATCAGATGCACTGGCGATCCGATGTGAAGATGTCATCCCAAATGCGAGATGTAATCCCTATGCGAAGATGTACTCTGTATGTGAAGTTGTCACACAGCCTTGTCAAATGTCGATGTAAGTTGTGGGCAAAAACCCTGTAAAATTGAGGTAATTTTTAAGCACTACAAGACATGCCTTCGCTTCGCTCCGGCAAAAGAGCAAATAAAGGAGAGGGTGATTACTACACTTAGAGCACAAAAACTATTGTAGTGTCTGTTAAATGTTTATAAGAGACTAAAAATGTATGGGATAATTTATTTCTAATGAATGGCAGCGCGGTCTTCAAGTGTTGGTAACATTCTGTGAATACGCAAAGGAATTCGGGCGAGGCGGGGATTTCAGTGGATACAGGATGCTTGGGTGTGTGGATGGAGTTTCCGGGTCTCTAAGACGTCGACGCACTAGCAAGCGGGTGGGCAGCAAGACCAAAAGTCAGGGAAGATATGACGTGCAAAGGTTCGGATCGTAAAGGGGAATCGACCGAAACAGCCAAGCGTGAACAATATAGAAGTGCGGGCAGGACACGAAAATCTTGGCTATTCAGGTAGAGAGGAGCGAGGTAAGAGCAAGGATGCAAAGAGGCGGCAAGCGCATCGATCATGCGTATAGACGATGTAACATCTATGACCGCTAATGCGGGCGCTTCGTATCTAGCCTTCCGTATCTTCCACTCAGTCTGGGCTGTGCCTCGCCTATCCTGAATTCACAACACGTCGAAAGAAAACTTTCAAAGTTTAGCCATGATTTGAAAAGCAATTCAAATATATATTCCGCTATTCTATAACACAACATCTACTAAACCTACATACGTACCCCAACACAATATAATCAAAGCCGGATCTCCGACAATCAGTTCCATTGCCAAATCCTACACCTTCAACAGAAATGTTGGCGGAAGGGCGGCCCGAGCGAATTGTGATTGGCGGCCCCAAAAAGTGGATATAGATACGTTAGCATCGATCTGTGCGCAAATGCTGAAGACGTACCAGGAACGCATCCTTGATTTGGCTGCCGGCTCGAAAAGCGCAGTGAGATAGTATGAATGATCCACCCGAAGTATCGGGGACGTGTCCGAGGTGACAGAGGGAGCAGAATTGTCAAGGTTCGTGAGGTTGGTCAGCGGTGGTGAGATGGACCGATAAACACTTACCGCGATACAGAGCGTCGTTCGTGAGACACCGCAAATCCCATCTGGAAAATACGAGTCAGGTGTTGAGCTTTACATCGAAGGTGCGGTAATTTAAAAGGTCCCCTTGCCAAACTGTGAACGTTCAATGGGAAAGCTCGAAACATGCTAGCTATCTGTTGCGGATTTCTCAGTACATGCGTTCCATTCCTAGAGTCGGCGGCTTACCTACATCGTACATCGAGACTGAATGCCTGGGGAAGTGCAACAGAGTGTACAGGACCTCAGCCATGGAGAGGTAACCATATCGCTGGGTTGTTGGAGGTTGTGCCGTGAGCATTGGTTTGAGACTGCATATAGATAACACAACATCTAGAACGTACCTGAATTGTGTCATCAGTGCCGATGAAAAGGCCGTATAACGAATGACTGAGTGGCACGAGGAATTAATCAGCTGTTCAATGAAAAAGCATGGGTGCATATGTACTGTTCGTCTTCCGCGTCGACCTGTTTCCAAAGTTGTTAGCGAGATTGAAGGGATATTCTGAATGCGGAACGTGCGATACCAGTGCCTCAATAAAGGAATGGAAAGACTTGAGGGTGACGGGCGATGCACGGGAAAAAGGAGGAGAAGGCGATATTTCTCAGTAACGGACAATCCAAAACAATATCTTGAAAGGCTAGAGCTTGAGGAATCTTTCAGCTCGATTGAGAGGGCCCCTTGGTTCCGAAAATTCAGACGTCTTGAGCCTCCCGGTCTTGACCAAGGACTTGATCATCTTGTGGGGCCAATTTGAGTGTTTTGAGTAATTTCCAGAACATCCTGAGGTGTTGCAATTCGAAGAAGGGTCCTTGTGCGCAAGTTTGTAGCCGGCCAGGTTTTGATGCCAGCCTTCATCGTGATTTAAGCCTCGATGAGCGGAGAAGAGCAAGGGCGCCGGGCTTAACGATTGTGAGGTGCTGCCTTGGTCCTGCTGAGGCGCTGCACTGACGGAAGAATCGGTATTGAGGTACGGTATTGACGGGCGGTTGGACGAGGGTGGGGGAAAGACGAAAAGTGATTGATTAGACAAAGACCACCCTTTTGAGTGGGCCTTGAGCGGGCGACATGTGGAGCGGCACGTCAGAAGCGTAACCGGCCAGAGTTAAATTATGATTGGAGTTGTTGTCCAGAAATAATCATGGGAACAACACTGACCCAATTGGACAGTGGACTCGGAGCTGAGGCTGAGGGAGGCTTGCGGTGGAGAATCGATGTAATGGCAATACATGCGCATACTAGCAAGGGATGTGCTTGATACTGATCTTGACATTTTCCACAGCACGGAAGTTGAAGGGGAATTGAGCAGTTGATTGGCAAGGCGCCGGGGCGTCTAATGTCTTTTTTTTTTGGATACCGAGGGTCAGCTGAGGTAACGGTTGGGGTAATTTCGGCAGTACAAACATGTACACTCTGATTCGAGGCATCTCTTTAATATACGAAGTATATCGCCCATAGGTTTGCCAAGGTGGTGAGCCACTGGTTGGTTAGGCATCGGATATCCTTAAATAAGTTATGTTGCTAGCAACCATGCTCGGTTGGACGTTATGGGTACGTCCTAGAACTATAATTCACATTGAAGCTCACGGCCGGCGAAGAATGATCAAGTCTCGGAGCCCAGCATCGGAACCAACGGTGCAGAGTATGTCTCATGCGGAATCTCTTCGTGACGCTCATATCCATGACAAGATATTTTCTCGTGTGGGCATTGGACAATTCTGACCTACATCATTCGCCTCATTCGAAGCGATCTTTTTCCCAGTCTATCCGCTCTGTTGGCGGAAGCAACCTCCGATCCATCCTACATGCAAGTCTAAGCTGCGATAGAATCGGCAAATTTCATCCACTCGCATCTGTACAACGTCCTGGATATCGTCCAGGATTATATTTTGGCCAGCGCCCAGGACTCCGAGTCCTGTGAAGTCCGGTCTTCCACGAACCCAAATACTTCCGGCCTAATGATTGAGGGTCTGGCCATTCTCGCCTCGATTGCGAACAATACCTCGCCTTGGCGGAATCTGTGAGTGCATAGAACTTTCATTGTAATCTAAATGGTTCTGATATAGTTCATTGATGCTGTTCCCAGCCTGAGTGAGCTGATCTTGGCGGTAATTCCAAACACCGCATAACAAGAGGATAATCACATCGTCTCAGTCCAGGGCAAGTTTACACATCTATGATGTAGACGAGTTTTCTTATCTTTCCTGCACAAAATCGTAGGTGAGATGGGCGGCCTGAGCTTGCTCCGTGATCTCAGCCCATTCTATGTACACCCGCAACACAACACAGTGCGCTACGCCAATACGTCGGGGATTATATCACGGTCCAGGTAGATGCCAGACACATCTGTTTGAGCGCAGCGCCTCTGATACCATGCTAGAGTTCAATGCTGTTGCAAATCTCGCTACTGCGAATGGTACCAATATCTACGGCGGTTCGTGTACCGGCCCACCTATTAAGACTGCGGATTTCTCGGGACAGAATCAGACTCTGGGTATTGGTGCTTTAATCAGTTCGATAAATTTGGAGACTGCCTCCAACTCTTCGTCGACCACTTCGACAACGGCTTCGACGTCGACGTCGACAACGACAACGGCATCTCCGTCTGAAAGTAGTGCACCACCTCTTCATAAGTCTGTCGAGCTGGGCGCGATCTTGGGCGGCGCATTGGGAGGTGTGGGATTTGGGATTATTATGCTGACGATTCTCTGTTTCGTGCGAGGGCAACGTCGTTCTTCTCGCACAGCCGGCAAGCGTTCTGGGACCAGCATTACACCTGAGCCGTTTCTCGCGTGCGGAATGACCATTTTCACCCGAGAGTGACCTACATACTGACTTACCGCATGAGCTTCCAGATTTCCGCTAGATTTCCAGGTGGCGAAAAGCGAGGTGGCCAGGCGAATTCACCGCCGTCACTGTGGTCGTGAAACCCCCTGAAATTCCATGAACCAGTCCCTGAATTCCACCATTCAGGACGAAACATGTTGGAATCACTTTCAGGTACTTTTACATTCAGGTACCTAATTCATATGGATCTGTTCTTGGGTCTTGATCCACTGAATTTCACGATGAATCACGATGAACTGATTCAGGCAAATACACAGTGAAACCCAGGGGGAAAAATTATAAGAGTATATTGACTAGGTGATATCATGTATTGACCCATGCTTCGGAATGTAGCTGAGGTGTGAAATTGTTCACGCTGTGCACGCAGTTCTCGAGACTTGGAGACGTGCCGGCAAGGTCAAGCGAGAGTGGAGCTAGTTGACGTCACATCACTTGACCGTTTCCAACTTAACTCCCACCTCCATCTCACCGCTCCGCCATGCCCAACCTCTCCTTCATGGTCGACAGGCCTACACGCTCCGTACTCGGACGCTTCGAGGCTAACCCCTCCCCTAAAATGTTTATCAGAATCTGGTTCTGCGGAGCTGCAAACTTCAACAGGTTCCACTGCGTGAGTGCTGAGCAGCGATGGGCTTTCTCTGCGCAAAGGTGCGTCCTACCTCCTCTGCCCTCTTTCATCTGACAATACGCATCTCCTGCCCTAGGCGCTATTTTCGCTTCCGGACCAGGAATATAACAAGTTTAATCGTCCCGCTTAGCCCTAAGGAACCGGCAGCATCGCACTCAAACTTTCAGCCTGCCCCCGGCGATCGTCGACCAAACAGAGTGGTATCATTGGACATGTGTCACGTTATAGTAGCTATGGGAGTGCCTCCGGTTTGAAAGCAACAATCTTCAGGCGCGTGGCGCCCTTTGAATTTGTGATATTTCAACTGATTTTTCTGTTTTCTACATGCAGTCGTTCATCCTGTGCTTGTTTGGATATAGAACTCCGCTGGGAGCTCACCAATGTACGTGAGTTGCCTAAAAGCTTTGTTATCTTCTCACTAATGTGCGCAAGCCACAGCCGTAGGTAAATGATGTATGCCGAGTGGGTGAGGGAATAATGCACGACATCCAGTGGCGCATTGTGTCACAGTAAGATGTAGCATTAGTTATTTATTCATGTAAAATCATCCCTAATTACATTAATTTTCCTTTTTTTTTTGGCGTGAAAACCAAGAAATTTCAATCGCAAATTGATCATCGGAACGCGGTGATTCAATCCAAAACAGACTGAGATTCAGGTCAAAACACCCTGACCTGAACCCCTGGAATCTTTCCTTTTTCACCTGACTCCCAAGTGCGTGAATTTCAGGATTTTGACCTGGAATTCAACCTGTTTCTTGGGGAAATATCATGTAATTCATGCTGACTCAATTCCTGGAATGTCAGGTACTTTGCGGACCCCAGTGCGTCTTCGTCCAATAGCACAGAATCCACGATATAACGAGCAGGGTCGCGGCCAATCATCCCCCAAACTGTTGGCGTCTCTACGCGTATACCAGGCCGCAATTCAGGAGATGATCCAATCCCAGCTTCTATCCTCCACACGGAGCAACTCGTCCAATTGTTGAACCAGCGGTTGCAGAACCGTTCGTGGGACGAGGGGGAGATGCCGCCGGATTATACTGTTGACCCGTCAGCGTAATGGGAAGTGCTCCAGACGGCTTTCTGGACCAGCAGCGTGTCTTTTATCTACTTATATACCCATTTATTTTCCCCGCGGTTGGTTGATCGTCTATGCATGCTTCGAGGCTCTAGTTCCTGCTCAAGTGCTCTTCAGAAAACGTGGTGAAAAATGGGAAGCTGTTCCTACTCAAGGGAATGGAGAGAGTCTGTAGTCAAACATATCGACCGGGAAAGTTCATGAACCATGCTGTCTCTGCAACTTGGAATTAAGTCTGTGAGTCATGTGACCGTGATTGATCTCTCCGTCTTCGGGGCTATCAGCAAACAACGATGGACCTTGACAACCATCTCGCCCTCTCCTTGCCGTCCATTCGATTGGACTGAGTTGAACTGATCCCAGATGGTTCCAGTGCCTCGTCGAATACTGTGGATTTGCCATTCTCTCGAAAGCGCACAGCAAGTTCTCGTGGCGAATTTCACTCTTCGGCTGCTGGCCAGTGGCATGATGATCCAGCTGGATCCGCAGTGTCTCGTAGACAGACGCTCCAACTGCTGAGAATAAAGGGCTCAACGCAACCTGACTTAACTTATCCCGATAAACATCCGGTGTTGTCGCGTCGTGCTGGTCCATAGGATTGATCAGTACACAGCCTACTATCCAATCGCGCAATCTTGACGGAAATGGTTTTTGAAAGTTTTCTCTATGGCCGAGCGGATCCAATTCGGTGGTCACCGGATTCTTAAGGGACTTTGCGATGAATGGTGGCGGTTTCCAAATTTCTCTCTCCAGCACACTATCGCACGCTCGATCTCAATCCGCTTCTGCAGTCGACTTTCATCACAGTCAGCTCGATGGAAGACCACATCGTGCGCTCTTCTGCTCTCGCACTGCCGATAAACTAAACATCAACCTATGTCGGCCCTCGGCGCAACGCCTCATCCAGCAGTCTTCGAAGATACTGATCAACTGTCAATGTACAGCCGGCAGGACACTTTGCTGTGCATGCTGCGGCGTTAGGCTCGATGTGAATGTATTTGGCGGAAAAGTCCTGTCAGCCGCCATCCCAATGTGACTTCACGAAACCACGCGGTCGAGGGTATCACGTACAGCGGGGCAGGGTCCGTTTGATATGGATAACGCGTCGCAGTTGCCTCCCTTTCTACCGTCCATGGCCTGCAAACTGAAAACGGGAGAGTCTGGCTCCCTCTCAGTGACGCAGTGCGCTGTGTCTGCATGTCTTCCAAATGAGATTCTCATATCATCCATCCATTCAGACGCGCTGGCCCTGATTTTTTCGCAAATGCGCAGCACTTCGTCGTTAGCGGCGGACAGTTCACCAACAATATCACTCATATGCACAGTGAAGATACTGCTATGCCTGGTGAGCCGTGGCGCCTTGTTTTCTGCCAATCTCCAGAAACGCAAGCCTCATTAATTCGTAGGCTTTCGGACAATCCCTATGGGAGACCTGGAGCTGTTGAGTGAGATACAGTTAAATGACGAGACTGGCCTTGTCAGGCGCCAACCCGGACGTAACTCTGTCACTCGTCTTTTGATCGGGCCGTTGAGCAGACGAACCTACTCCGCTCGGGTCAATGGTCGCAATTCCGACATGACTGTTGCTGTATATCAAGGACAAAATGCGGAAGAGGTGAATGCTTTTCTATTTCCTATTTTTTCTAACACTCTGTGTAGGAATGGCGGCAAGACGTCAGCAAATATTCTGGCGTGCGGTGAGTTGCATCGATAGTTCATGTTAATGCTGGTACGAAACGACGCACAGTCATCCGAAATTCCTCCAAGTATACGGAGTATCAGGATCGTCCAACCTTTATGCCACAGTATTCCATGAGGGTGCGTCTATTTATTCACATAAATCGTTCCCAGATGAACCGGTCTAATCAGATTTGATTCCTGTGCAAGAAATCTACTGGATGTGTCGTCGCTCCACGCTTGCCACGGGCTACCTGGATGCGTACTTTGTATGTTATTCTTCCACATACACTTTGAGGAAATGTGCTAACAACTCTCCAGGGCTTGGAGCTGGCGGTCAGCAGGTTCCATGGCTAGCGGATTCCATTTCCAATTGACCTATCGCTCCAGGATGCTGAGATCTATATCCACTTAATTTCTGGAACATACCTGGCACGTTGACTACCCAGCATTGTGTTACGCTTTCGTGCTAATCAGTCTACAGCATCACGGCTCCTACACACCATGGATGCGGCGCTCCACCGGCCGTCTCTGCGTCGATCTTTCCCCGAGCACCATCGAGCGGCCGATCGTCCCCATCATTCTCCCCGCCGGCGTCCCCCATGTCGCCATACCTCCGCTGCCAAGGGATCAGGACGCCGCCGTTATCGAGGCGCTTACGTTGCGGCAGCATCAAGAGATTATCAGCCATTCTCACAGTATCAGGCTATGGTCCTCTGAGGCGCAATTTGTTAAGAAGCAGATGAATCTTGGGGCACTGATCTACCGTCGCTCGCTCTCTAAGGACCCCGTAGAGCTTGCGGCGATCTCAACCGGCCAATATGAAGATTCTGGGTGGAAGTTGCGGATCCGAGGGTCCTTGATTCCGTCGAATCCTATGCTTATGAAGAATAATTGGACGCGGTAAGCCTGAATTTAGAATGGCCGCTCTCCTCCTCATCCTCCATGTTTTATCAAGATTCCTCTATTCCCACGTCATAACTACAGGAACGGCCTTGCGCGAGATCCACTGGCCGGACGCCGCCAGCTGCTGGCTGCCTCAGGCAAACTATATACTGAAAGGCCTTGGTATCACTTCTGAGTATGAGCAGTATAGTAAAGATTCTAGCTCAGTGCATACTGCATCAGATCTCATTTTACCCCTAGGAATTGTTTACGGTATCGATTACCATATCTCCTTCTCCAACACATCACGCATCTCCCCAGTACATGGCTATCTTTTTCTCTCCCCTTTAGGGCAAAACTTCGCGGCTTACTGGTCGTTCGACCCCGCCGGGATCAAACGGCTGAGTCATCGCAAGTCGGCATCCTTGGGATTCCCGTCCCTAGTGTTGAAGGTCAAGATATGGAGTCGGAGTTGGGATGAGAGTGTTTACGCGGGACTGCGGCAGTTTCATGGCGGGAAGGGATTTAATCCTTTCAGCCAGGATGTTGCACGACAGATGGGGGTACCGCTTTATGAATCGGCCTGGATAAACGACAACACGATGGATGGTTCTTCTACCCGTCCATTCTTATGATTCTTGGCTGATAATTGTCTTCAGTGGCTACCGTGGAGCATCTTGCAGATCAAGTTGAATATTCGACCAGCTTTACTCCCAACCATGAAGGTTGAACATATCGCTGTATGCTGCTGCGTTAACTGATTATTTTGGTACCAGTTGCAACCCCAGCTTCAAGGACACCAGATCTCGAAATAAACGATACCTGCTGCCTGCCAAACTGCGAGTCGTTTAGTACGCCGGAAAAAGTGGAACCTCGTGCCTCACTGATTTCCAAATCGGGGATCCTCATCCAACCTCGTACCTTCTGGATCCTCGGCCCTTCAGCATTGCTCTGTCTTCTTATTCTTTTATGCGGTTCTCTACTTCATGTTGGTGCCCTGCTTTTCTCTCATCCATCCGACATTTGACGTGAATTGCCAGGTCTCCCATGGTGACCAAAGTGTCATTAGCCTCGCCATACAGCGCGCAGAGAGGCTAGAGTCCTGGCTGTCCGACGATGGCTTAATAAATTTTCTCGATCTTCTGCAGAAGGATGTGCACGCGGCTGCGGTGTATAACGCTATCGAAAGGGACGGCATCCGGGTGAAGTGGGTTCAAAGGCAGCTGGGCGTGCAGGAGGAAACTTGATGACGTCCTGTAGTTGCCACTCGAAGATCTGCTGTATATGCTGGCCGTATTCTCAAATGTATTCCTAGATGAACTCAAACTGAAAACGCGGAGGATATTCCATTGGTAGATATATGTACATACTCAAGCGCAGCAAATCGATGAGCCGACCAACTAAAATAACTAAACTACAGTCAATGTTATATACATACAGTTCCGGAATTAGCATTAAATAGAATACGAGTACGGGTCTCAATCTTAACCAGTCAGTAAGTATGACAGTTGCCGCGTTCCCCGCGGTCACGGCGGGACATAACTCCTCTGCATCACCGTTGCGGACGACCCAACTCCAGGTCGTCAGCGCGCGTTTCGAGGAGCGGAGACTCGATATCGATGTCGGGGTCCCGGCGGAAGACAACTTGGCTCCGCAGCGAGAGATCGAGGTCGGCGAGACCGCCGCCGCTCGCGTCGGCGGTTTGATGCAGGTTCAGCATGAGGCGCGCCATGAGTGTCAGGGACATGCTGGAGATCGGGGAGGGAGATCGGTGTTTTCAGTGCGAATTGCAGGTGTTTGTAGAATAAAAACTTGCTTACCAGCCGGCGAATGTGGAAAGAGAACCGCTGAGGATCGGCTATGTGATGCGAAACCAAATTCAGGCGATGATGAATGCACGAGCAAATGCGATGACTTACCCCGGCGAGCTGGCGGTCAAGATGTGGGATCAATAAGGGGCCTTGCAGGTAGGGGAAACTGGACACGTACATAGAAGGTAGCGATGTTGCAGAGGTTCGCTAGCGCCATTGCACTACGAGTCCGAGTCCATGTCAGATCCACACAGCCAATATCTTAGCTTTGAAGACTCACCCGAAATACAAGGCACCTGTGCATCAGTCAAGGAAAATGAGGGACGTGCGAGAGTAAGCAATTTGAAGACGCACCATCACGCAATATGAGCGTGTGGATGGGGAGATTGCTGGATTCGGAGCCCGCCCGATGCCAGGTTGAATATGTCTTGAACACAGTGAGCCCGAACATCATCGTATCGTAAGCGAAGAGCGCCTCCCACGCCGCAGCGAGATCTAAACTTCGTTGGCGTTCGGATTCGGAGAAACAACGGCAGGAACGCACGTAAGGAACTGAAGGGAGATGAGCTGACCTGCGCCACATGGGCTGAAGATGGTACCAATTACCTCGATTTGGGCATGGTCGTGTGGCATCCCGGGAACCCGAGCACAGGATCAGACTTCATGCCATCGCCCAGGACGGACCACTATGATGATCTCAGGTGTGGTCTTAGCGGAATATTGGGCCACGCACGAAGATGACGGCAAGAAGCGGCAGCGAGATGCCAACTATAGATACTAATAGACGGAGGTTCCGTTCATAGAGGGCGTGTATGCGGACAAGCATCGTAACTGCGAGAAGAGATGGATATCAGTACACCTTGGGAGCCGTTCTCAACTTACTCGACACAATGAGCTGCGTTCCAACGAGCACAACCTGACGCCCCGTGTGATATGCATGGCACCTATGAGAGATCCTCATTAGCTAAGCGCCAGAGTAAACTGACGCCCTCGTCGCACCACTATCCCGCAAAAGTCAGTGCAAACCAATGAGAATTCACAGCGACACACGTTGGCTGGAATTGTGTAGAATGTGAAGACCGTGACAGGGATGTTGGCCGCAAGCCCGGCATACCGCACCGCGAAAAACCAGTACGCGCTGGCCGAGCGAGCCCGTTTCCACATAAAGCGGATTTCATGATCTGCGACACTGTCAGCGTCGTGAATGGGCGACCTGACTGAAAATTACCCAATGTTATGACCCAGTCCCAATACATCACTAAAACGAGAATTAGCGCAGGAGAATCGCGGGCGAATAAGGGGGACACACTACATAGGCTAAGCAGAAGGAGGTAGTTGTGAATCTGGCTGCGGGACGTTAGCTCCTTATTCGCGATGACGGCATAAAGTCTACATCTCTGAGGCTAGGTGGGCGACCGCATCGCCCATGAACTTCCAGGACCGATGCTGGGCACGGCGATGATGGGGGGAGGAGAGAGTGTGTGTTCGGCGGGTACCCAAGCGCGCTCGGAGTTATCATTGATCGTCAGTGGCGGCGTCAAGACGATCTGTCAGAGGATGTCAAAGCGGACTTTGGCAGATCCCTCGCAAGAAAATCGAGGGCACGAGATGGTCAGTCTGTTGACAGTCCCTGACGTTCATTGGGATTGGAGTCCCTGCGGCTTCTATTTCGCTTGTTGGTCGGACGAAAGAGAGACTACGGAAAAACCTTAAAGCGTTGAAACTATCATGATATATCCATTGGTGCTTCCCGCCGAACAAAACTTACATCAAATACCAGGATCATTGTCAGGCCGCAAGCCTCGAGGCAAACATGAGGGTTGGAACTGAGTATAAGTACCCCCCAAAAAAAATCTCATGGTGACGCTGGACCGAGGTACTATTGATATCTCAGACCGTGAACTGTTTCGTGACGAACAAATGGCTAGAGGCTGTGAAAAGGAGATATCGCCTGCTCAATGCACGTTGGATACGCTCTGAATTTGTATCGCATTTAGCATCGGCCTACCGGTATCTATCTGCTCTGTTTGATTGCATCACGGGACAACGCGCGGCAAACGTGCCGCATCTTCTGCCGGTTACAGTCAGCAGGCCTACTAGTAACTTCTACGTGTAATGTACAATGCTACACGCACTCTAACTGAAATTGAGGTGGAAAAAAATGAACCGGAAAGTCCCGGCAACAAATCCGTTCATCAGTGATTAAATCTTTTGCTCTGAGGACTTCATAAGCGCATAGGCACCTACCTGTGAAGGGTCTTAGACTTACTCGCCGTACTTGGTAAGAAGAGCACAACAAAAAACAGAGAACCAGTTTGTCCTCCCCCAGATCGAACGAGGTTCTTCTGCATAACCTCAATACAGCCCGACAAGGACAACTCGGACAGACGTGCAACGTGCACTAGGCATTGTAATGACGATCTTGGATTGATTAAGTTGCTTGTGCCTTCAGGGGATTCTTCAATACGTGAGCATAATTTTATTCATCATTTATCTATCGTTGAGAACTCGGATGGGTATAAATAACCAACACGATATTGGGGTACATGTTGCCGATCTAAGCACCGTGATATGGTTACAGCAGGGTTGCACGTAAAAATATGGATAGCGAGTACTGTAAACAACATCGTCTAAGCTATAGGAACACACGCGGATTCCTGAGTAATCGCTCCTGACATGACTCTCGCGATACGGGGCGTAATCCTTGTTGCTGACATCTTCCGGGAGGTGGTGGGCGAGGATGAGGAGGATACATGTAAGCTCCAGTGCGCTCTGGGCCGTGACAGTTGCGAGTTTGGGGTGAAGAGTTGACCGTGGGGTAGGCTAATAAGCTCGGTGAGTTGAGCAAGCTCGGCGTCCTATAGTCAAGGTCGGATGTTGATTTGGGTTTGGGTTTAGTGGAACTGGAAGCCGAGTCCAAGCCGGGGGTGGAAGCGACGCCGGTGTGGGTTCTGAGGTGCCGTCGCATGTTCGACTTGACGTTGAATGCACGCCGGCATCCGGGCTGTGGGCAGTGAAAGGCTGCGAAACGACATGTCAGAGTGAAGGAAAACAAAATATGAAAAACACTTACTCATCTCGCCCGTATGTGTGTTGACATGGATTTTGAGGCTGCTCGGGCGCCTGAACCTCTTCCCGCACTTTGGGCACACATGCTTGTGTCGGCGTGAAGTTTCATCTCTGGCGCCTTGTCCGTACTCCATCCCTTCGATTTCGGAGTCCCAATACGAGGAACCTCGGAATGACGAGGTATCGAAGGAAGGAGGTCTTCGTGCTGCAGGCTTTTCAGCGAGAAGACCCGGTCGGATTGTCCTGAGTGTGTCAAAGACGAAAGACGGGCAGGCCACGAGCGACTGCGGTGGTGGCGGGAGGTAGCTGGGCAGGAAACGGCTGGTGCTCGCACCATGCGATCCAAGAATGTGTTCAGGGAACAACTCGTGGATACTGGGGAGTACGACATTGCCCTCAGGCAGATACGAAGAGGTGGCGGCCATCGGGATAAATGGTAGGCAGGTTTGGTGGGTGGTAAACGGTTGTAAATGCTGGAGCGAGGCGGGAATTTTGGTGAAAGAAATGAATTTATGGAGATTCAATTCGAGGGGTCGGTTATGTATGCGCAATGATGAAGGTGGAAGCCAAGGAACCAGCCGTCATTTTGCCGCGGAATCAATCAGTGATATTGGTTGATCGGTATTCTCGCGGTCGAATGGGGCAAGCAGACTCGCAGGAGTTCGCACGATTCCGAATTCCTGGTTCGTTGAGCACCGATGAGTACGCAATAGGGCAGATTAATTTTTTATCGTGTGAATAGTGGGTAGGCCTTGAAGGGTTCTGGTCGTGCCGTAGGCGTCCATCAGTGAATTGCCTGACGCTTCAGTCCAACTTCAAGTAGTGCATTTTTATGTCAGAAGAAGTTTATGGATCCCAATCATATTGTCATATCGATCGAATTTGCGGCAACCAAAGCTAACTTCGCTCTTCATACCACGGTAAACATTCTGGTTGTACTGGAAGGAAGTATGTAAATGCATCTCGGTTAAAGATACATAGGCGGGCAGCGCTTTACCTGTGCGACACGTTAACAGAGCTGTGAGCAGACTAGAGGGAATAAATAGATTTTATGCCTAAAGATCAGACCAGTGTTACCAACGGCCTCGGCCAATTACGGGAAGAACACACACATCTTTGTTCATCAAGCAGATTATGAGTGACGGACGGGGATCAGCATACGGAGACCAGGGTCGCGGTATTTACTATCCGAAATTTGTCAGGATTTGCCGACAAATGGAGCGAGGTCTTCGCTCATATTAATTCACGTATCCACGTCCCGCTGGTTTAAAGAAAATTGTCGCACCATCCGTAGTATCTTGATCTCCCACGGGAAGCCGGGCAACAAGTGATTGAACACCTTGACGATGTGGGCTTCAAAAAAGTTGCCCGTGTTGGGATCCATGGATAGTAATGTGATGGATATTGCAAAGATCGTATATATTGTTTTGCAATATCCACCGAACTACTACTGACCCATGTATACCTCAAGGCCATGATCACAACGAATGGTCAGGCAGGTCCACTATGGAAGCCAGATGAACCGGTACTGCTGGGTCACTACCTCGCACTCGGCGGGTCGTGGGATCGGTAAGCTCTTTTCCTGAGCTGCTGGACTGATATAGCCGTGTAATATCAATGGGCAGCGGCATGATTTCAGAGCAGTCCGTGCAGTTTTTTATCTGGAACAAGAAAATCTCCCGGCAACTCGATTCAGGCTCTGGGGAGCATTTCGTAAAAAGTTATGCACGGCCCGCAGATGCTTGCCCCTCAAACGATTTGGTTGCAAACTGGGTCCCTCGAATCTGCGGCAGGGTCTCGGATTTGTGCGGGAAACAATAGGGCGATCCTAAAGCTTTCGCGATCTTAGCCTGAATTTCCGCGACGATCTATTCTGACTCCCCACCGACAGACAGTCGCGTCAGGCTCTATTGCGCACGGTCTGCGCACTGATGTCCACAATGGCGAAGCGCGTTCCCGGCCCCCATATTCCTCTTTTCGAGATCTGACATAGTATTCAGCTGCCAGCCACACGACATTGCACATTGGAACTTCCTCTACAAATTCAATCCCGCTTTGGGCAGATATCATCAAGAAAATGCGCACAGCGATAACTCCTAGTTGCATACTGGACCCACACAAAGGCTCGAACAGCACCGTAATCAGACCACTTTACCTCGTTACATTCCGTCCACACCTAATCCATTACTCACGAGTCGGGGCCCGTGCGGTCCTTCACGATTGTTATCTTCAACATCGCATCGGTGACGGCTCTTCGGCCAGGATTTGAGCGCGGTCTTGACGCATGTCTTGTTGCCGATTCTGCGCGAAGTTCTCCTCTGTCTAGATTCCATTGATCCTTCAGCCTTTCGGCTCTTTCTTTCGAGACATCCGCAGTGGACGAATTGGAATATCGGGGGATGCAGCGTGAATACCAGAGCGGATTTGCATTTCCCGGCTTCCTTCCTCCTGCATTGCTGCCCGGACTCCTCGTTGACTTCCCTCCGTTCCGGTGAGGCATCGCTGAGTCTCCAGCTCCACCATCAATCCTTAAAGCACGAGGAGAATCACTTCTGAAGTTCTGGCGATGAAGCATGTGATGTGGCAAAAACCCTACATTAGGTCCGTTAACTTCCGCTGCCATTCCATGGAAGAAGTGTGTTGCTTTGCTGCCCTCAGTATTGAACACTTACGCCTCGAGGGCTACTAAGCCCCGCCCCGCGGAGGAAGAACCGGCGAGTGACAAGGCTGAATTTCGGGGCCGTGCCCTTCCAAACCTACCAGAGGTTACTGTTCTCGTCCGCTGATGTACGGTCCTCCATCAACACACCCCTCTTCATAAAATCAGTGTCTGTCCGTCCATCCGTCCGTAACACCAGTATATTGACCGGTGCACAGATCCTCGGACCACGGGGAATATGAATATAATTAGCGCCATTCCCGAGTACCAACATAGTGCCCGATCACCAATCCCAACCCCCAAATTACAGAGCGGTGACAAGCAAGCACTCACGCAGTGTCTAATCCCAAGTAACCAAATATTTCCCTTCTCCTCATGTCGGTGAATCGAATAAAACCCATGACCCTAGATGAGGATCGAGTTATTGAGGTGTGATCGCAACAGCATATCCTTGACTGAATCAATCAATTAACGAATCAGCACTCTGGTCAAACGTAACCCTAGGAAGAAAAAACACGCACTCCCAGCCAAAACGTATCTCATCGCTTTCGTGTCCTACGCAAATCATCAGCCTGAAGCGCACGTTCCGAGCGAGTCAACACGGTGGTGGACTCACGATCGCGTTCGTCAGATGGCAATAGAACGGCCGCGGCAGCGGGGACGATCTCTTCAATATCGCGCCTAGCGGTGGACGTCAGAAGGGAGAAAGTGTGCGAGCCCTCCTGGGAAGGAAACACACCGAATTGCTTCTCGATGTCTACGTCCACATTCTCAGTTCGCAGCTAAGGTGAAACGAAACGAAAACACTTACACCGCGATGTGCTGTCAAAGTCGTTCGGGCGCCGCCCATAGCTGTCGACGTAGTCCGAAAACCGAATCCCCGAGGCAAGCTTGGCTTTGAGGACGTCGACCTTGTTCAGGAAGAGGATCATGTTCGTCTTGCCGAGGAGTTTGTTCGATGTGATGCGTGTCCAGAGCTCGATCGAGTCGGCCTGAGTTCGGGGATAAGAATAGAATAGAATAGAATAGAATAGAATAGAATAGGGAGAATAGATAGGTAGAGGGGAGGGGAAAGGGAAAGGGAGGGACTAACCAGCCGGTTGATCTCGGGCTCTTCCTCCAGCATTTGGTCGAACGCCGATACGGGGGCGACGAACAAGATGCAGTCGACGTCGTCAAAATACGGCACCCACTTGGCTGTACGATACGATAGCCGCGTCAGTAGAGTTTCGCCGGGATGGGGCATGGGCGTTGCGTACGTCGCTGGGTGCGCTGGCCTCCCACGTCGAAGATCCGGAATTCGCGGGTTATCCCACCGTCTAAGTGGGGGTGGTTGAGGAATGACTGACTGACCATCGTGTAGAGAGGGAGATCGTAACTCACTGAGGTCTGTGAGCCGCATCCGGTGCTCGCTTACTCCCTGCAACCAATGTTGAGTCTTCACGTCCCACCGACGAGAAGGGCAGAAATACCAAGGTCTTTAGCCGGGCCCGTAAGATGTGGTCTACAGTGACGGTGATTAGCAGGGTTTTGGTAGATCGACAAGCAGACGTACCATCCGTGGGGATATATGCTTTGGAGGTCACGATGTCCAACTCGTCCAGGAAACTATTCAGTCGTCATCAATGCAAGGAGTTCAGCCGCACACTTGACTCACAAGCCTGAGGATTCCTGCAATCGCAGGCCACGGTGCTCCAGGATTGCCTGTACAGTCGGGTGCGCCCAGAGCCTGCGCATATCCTCCGCGTGTTCATACAGAGCGATCCTGGGATCGTCTGAATTCTCCAAATCATCTCCCTCCTCATCCCCGTTGAAGCTGTCCGAGTCGCACTCGGACGGCCCGCGCATGAAAATCTCTTTCCACGCGACAGTGGAGTTGAGCGCGATTTCTTTGCCTGCGCGGCGCCGAACTGGGCTCGGGAATGTGGGTGTTTGGGGCGTCCCTGGCGCATCGTCGGGGGTGGTGAGACGCCGACTCACGGCATCACCGATTGCGCCGAGAGGGAGGAGGCGCATGCGGATGCCGAGGAGATCGGCATCTGGGCGGAGGGAGTCGCGTGAGGAGCAGCTCGAGCGCGCGCTGGGTGGGTCCGCAGCGGCGGACCCGGGCGACAATGCGTCGAGGATGAGACTGACGGAACGGATCACGTTAAGATGGATTATCGCGCGCCATGAGGCCCGTTCCCTGCGGAAGGCCTGTCATATATGCTCAGACACCAGGGGAAAAAAAATTCGTCTGCGAGGAAGGCCTGACCTCGGGCTCGCACATCAGCTGGAAATCTGTCAGGAACGTGAGCGCGCCACCCGATGTATGACACGGATCGACAAACTTTTAAGCGTTGTCGATTTTCCTTGACGTTGTCAATGATTACGGACGGATGCATGCGCGCGAGCAGGATATCGCACCCGATTCACTTTGGCCTGGAATGTCGCGGGGTCAGATTGTGTGGGTGTTGAGGAGGGTCTTGGCACGCACCGAGGAGAAGAATCTTGACGGGCTTTGGCTGGCGCTTGACCTGCTGCCGCTCGCGACTCAACTGATCATCTATGTCATCAGAAACACGCTTCGCCGCCCGCTCGGTGAGTAGCCGGCTCTGCCGTTCCTCCTCAGACTCGTCTTCTGGCGGGGCGAGCGCAGCGGCAATGGGGTCGACGTCGAAAGAGCCCATGCTGGACGAGTATGTGGGGAAGAAAAGAAGAGATGTCCTGTGGCTGATAAATAGAGCTGTCAAGAAGCACTGCATGTCACGCAGCCAAGCCAGCAAAGATAAATATCACGCCGAAAAAAGCGTAGGATGATGCGGACGCAAGCGGATTTGATCCATCGACAAAAATATTTGAGATGCAGTTACGTGGACTAAGATGTTGGCGTGGACAAGGTGGAGTGCCATGCCGAACGTACCGCGGGCATGAGTGGCGGAAAGAGGTAGGAATGGAAGGCTCGATGACGTCATTGATGCAGAATCATTCATCCCTTCCACTGCCAACCGAGTTCAGCGCCGGGCTGCGAATGCACCTGAGAGCGACCATGGCCAGACCTTCGCCAATCCACAAAGTTGAAGTCGTAATCTGGCGCCGCGTGGGGCGAGCTGGGAGAGGCACAAATCGCGAAGCTCGAGAGCACCCATAAGTTGATAAAATCTATTCGAGGATTGTATGAAATCTATCTGCCGAGAGAGCGCCAAACATCGGAGGGAAAATCCTGATCCGGTTCCTGGCTCGTTCGAGAAGAGGTGCCTTGACAGATGGAGCGTGTTTATTTTGATATGGGCTTCGACATCCGCGACGAATGTCTCCTAGCCGAGAATGGGCTCCTTGGATCTGTGCGCTCCCTGGGTTTCGACCTGGGGTACAGAATTGGGCGGTTTTGTCTGTGCGCTCCCTTGTTCAACATAGGGTGCAGAACTGGGGCGTTTCGTATTGGTTCCTGGCGGGAAATTAGTATGACCGGGCCCGGGTTGCGCTCCACCTTTCAGCGCTAACATACCGCAGTTAGTGGTCCACCGAGCAGTTCGCTATTATACGGGCGCCTCCAAAGTTTCGGACCCGGATGTCCCGGAGCGGAGCTTAAAGGCTTCACAGATCCGTGATTTTGTAAAAGAGCCAGACTTCTGACGCCAGCATCCTGGGTCTCTGTAGGATTGTGCCACCGAGTTTCTTACAGGGCTAATTGGCGGATTACCAAACTGATCATGTCCCTCTGATCCATTCTCGGTGCTAATGATAGCATTCTTATATGTTGAACTGATAGAACAACGCGTCCGGTTGCAGCTTACGCAAATGTATTGCAGCCACTTCATGGCTTTGAGCTGTACAGAAATGTCAGGCCAATGGACGAAATCGGGCTGTAAATGTTGCAAAGGGGCGGAAACATCGCACGTCGCGTCCTATCGAGGAGACGCGACGCATCGCGCCCACGTGCCCAACGTCACAACATCAGTAACTATCACCTAGAGGACCTCTGTCTCAAACCACAACATCGCGGTTCCTCAAGTTCACCCGTTGAATCCACTATGTGTCTCAAGTTCCAAGGCCCTGAACATCACTACTAGTGGGAAAATAGTTAGGCATCGGGAGCGAATCAGGGAGAAAATGCTTCGTAACATCGAGCTCGTCAGGCAGATCGCAGCGTCGTGGCGCGGCAGAACCCCGTTGCGGGAGAAGCAGCACCAGATGATGACAGTCAATATCAACGCTGGTTTGTTGACCCCTAAACACGGCCAAATATTACGTTTGCCCACATCACCTTGCCTCCCACCCTCATGCCCAATCCTGTGGACGACCACGCCTTCCTGCCGGGGCCTGTTTCGCTCCCAAAAGACACCTCAGGAGGCCCTAAACGGCGCCCAGCTTGGCTTCTGCTTATACGTCGCGGACTAGTTGCCTTTGCGATTGCCCTCCTCCTGGCGACCTCGCTCCTGTCGTGGGAGGATGTCGCGGCTTCCGGAGGAGGCGCGGCTAGAAGCATGGACCCGCTAGAAATTGCAAGATCGAGGGAAGACCTCCCCCTACAGGTATTCGAAGTACCTGGCTCCGCACAGAACTACTCAACCACCACATTTCGTGCAGCCACTTCAGCTCTCGGACAAGGAGTGCTGGGACTGGGCTACGGGGGACGAAGAAAGCCAAGCCTCCGTGTTTTTTGAACTATCCTCGGAGGCTTCCCTTATGCTGTTCTTCTCCCGCGGTCCAGTCGCTGGTGCCTTCAATCTCATCAACAGCCATGTGCGCGGCCCCACTGTGCTCGTCGAGGTCACCATTCACTACCGCGAAGGGGAAGAGCTGGAGCGGACGCAGGTCTGCACCGTAGGCAATGAAAAAGGATGGGGGGTGGCCTTTATTGTGCGCCATGTGTTTTCTTTTAGCCACGTCCTTGTCGACCTTCGACTTTCCAGGCCGATGAGGGGCGCGACGTTCGCCTCGACATCACTGTTACGCTTCCGCCTCGATACATCCCGAGCTTCGTCACCGACCTGCCGCGGTTCTCTCACCAGGTGGACGACTTCTATCCAGGACTGCCAATTGCCTATTTTGACTGGTTCCGCCTGAAATCCTCCGACGCGCCGATTGACTACGGTGTATGTATGCATAGTGCTTGTCCTCTCGTATGGTAGCGCTAACGGCTGGAGATTCCCAGAGCATCATGGGCGAATATGCGCTGATCACCACGAGCAACGCGAACGTCACTGGCTTGTTCCGTGGCTTTGAACTTGACGTCCAAACCAGCAACGCGCCGCTCGAGTCGATCGCTTTCATGTTTGGCTCGGCGGATGGGTCAGAGGCGAAAGTGAATCTGAAGACCTCCGTCGGGTATGCTTGCTTTTTTTCCTGCTGTATTAAAAATGTTTCTCATGTGAACTCGAACAACACAAGCGCCATTACCGCCGCCATCGGTCAGGTCTCCGGTGGGTGGGCAAATACCGCGCTGAAGGCCGACGTCCAGACGTCCCTCGCGCCCATCCTCCTGCAGACGCATCAGTTCACCAGCAACGGGAGCTTCTCTCTCAACGCATCAACCTCCATGGCGCCTGTCACGATGTACCTCGACAGTTACTTTTTCGAAGGAACCTTCAACCTCGACACGTCCGCGGCGGGGACGTCCGTCGAGCCGGACCCGGAGGTCAGCGACCCGTGGGGCCTGGGGCGCAACCGCACGGTGACCATGAACCACACCGAGGGCGGTCAGCATGCGGAGGGGTGTGTGTATTGGGAGGGAAAGCGGCCGGATAATGCGAACTGGGGTGAGGTGAATGTTGTTACGTCGCTCTCGCCGGTCAGGTTGTATGTCTGAGAGGAAAAGCGTTCAATGTACAAAGGCTTCAAGGTCTCCCATGCTTTAAATTCAAATTTGAGGATAGTTTGCGTGACGAACATTGCAAGAGCTATTCCAGATGGTGGAGCCCTAAGCAATTTCAGGGCTGTCCTCGGGAAGTACCAGACATGCTGTCGGCGGCCGGCAGTAGTTATCAGTCGCTGTCAGCACTTGATCACTTCCGGCACCTTCCCATCGATCCCAGCTCTCAATAACCCTAACCTAATGGATGCTCCTGGGAACACAAGCCTTAAACAAACACTGTGTCCTCACTGCTGCTATCACCGGACTTCGATATCAATATATTTTTGGCTGTTTTACCGACCCTCGAGTATATGTTGAAGTGTTACCACTTGGGCTAATTTTCAACTTACCACACTATTCTTCATTCCTTGATCAATTCACACTATTCCACTCTATGGACACACAACTCTTCAACTCACCACACTATACTCTTGTTTCGCCTCCAGGTGCATGTAAAGGTTTTAAAGTCACGTCGCCTATCTTATTGCTGCTCTATTCCTCCACAAAATCTAGTCTCCCTGGTTCTCTTATAAATTCCAGCAATGAAAACATCACTGAGGTCACTCAATTGACTACTAGAAAACCATCCTATTCTGTCACAAACCACAGTATTCCCTGACAAATAGTTTTTTTGTCTATAAGACCATTTTTGCCCTTGTCGAGCGGAATGAGGTACCCCATTCTCGGATCAAATCAATAGAGTAAATCAGTCAAAATCCTGAGCGCCAATCCGACCGTCATAATAGGAAGTGACCGGGGCTCTGTTGAACGGCCACGTTCGACCCTTGTCTCTCTTCCATCTTTTTGGCCGAATACACAGGCATCTAGGGTGTTCTCTTTTCTACTCAATCTCTCGATTTTGCTACTCAGAGAGATCTAAGTATGCTGAAGCCTCACATGAATTTTGGTCTGTCTCACTTAATCCTGGCACACCAACCAACCAAGTGGGATTTGAGACTAGATTCTGAGGCTACACAGCCACCATTTTCATTACACGAATAAACTACGGACAAAGGAGGACCGAGCGTTTTTTTTTCTGGTCTACAAACCATCAAGAATTATGCATTCTCCTTCACAATGATTGTCACCTCCTTGGTGGCAAACTCAAATAACCGACTACTCGATTGTTGTGAATGTGTCCCCCCATCTCGTCGACTTTGTCCGCTAATCACTGGCTCCTCGAGCGTCCTGCATAGATCGCCAACCCCACGCCCGTCACAAGAACACCCGAGACCATCATCTTTCGCGCAGATCGCCAAAAAATCTTTGCCATAGTGGCACCGAACCGCTCGTGCATCATCTGCGTGTCATTCGTCCGCGGAAATGGTACGTCTGGCACATCGTTCCCTAGGAACGCGCACAAAGGCCCCCATCCTTGCCGCACCTCGTACTCAAGCAGGCGATCCTTTGGGACGATCTTCCTCACGTTGTCGTAGTGCTCGACGAACCTTGCCTTCCCACCCTCTTCCGTCATGATCGGTCCAATGATGACGGAAACGACGAGCTGTCCCACCGCCGCCGCCCTCCCCAGCCCTTGCGGATCCAAAAGCGCTGCGAGGCGGAACATCCAGCTGCCTATGATGGCGCCGATGGACTCTGAAAAGGACTTCCACCACTTGTCCGGATCCCGGTTCGTCAGAATCACCTTGGCCTCTGGATACGCCGCGACGAGGTCCGCCGCAAACATCGCCGCAGGCGTATCCGTCACCGCCTATGCTCACCAAAAAGAATTCATGAGCTCAGCATGCTATGCCGCGGTGGAAGCCCGACTTGCCTGACAATGCCCAAGCAGCTGGTCCCACTCCGCCCGCCCATACGGTGTCCCGCGGCCGAAGAACCGAGCGTTTATCGCCTCTGTCCACATCTCTGCCTCGGGCGGATTTCCAAAGACAGCCATCATGTGGTGCACGTCACCGTACCCCAGCATCTCGAGCGCCGCGCGCATCGCTGGTTTTCTCGCTTCAGGCTCTCCGCACTGGTAAAGGTGAGGAGGGACTACTCACAGGAAGTGCCGGTCCTCGGGTAGCCAAGCACCAGGACGCGCATCGGGACGGTGCGCGTCGCACCCCGCCGGTCAACCCACCGCTCCTTGTCTGATATCAGCAATTGGGTCATCTAAAAATGCTTTGCGGAAGAGGCCCCATGCGTCCCTCTCGGCTGGTATTTATACCAACGTGGCCGCTTCTCGCGGTGGCGTAATGAATGTATCTGTCGCGCTCTATCTGACATATCACTCCCAGGGAAACTCGCGTCGCTGATACTGTCAACCAGGGTCCAGCCCACGATATATTCGTTGACAGATTTGAATTCGGCCTGTCGGAACAGTTTCGTTCGCCTCAGTTCTGTCGCGGACATTCGCAGTGTTTTAGCCGAGATTTTCCTGAGCATCCGATTGGTCGAGAGGTGTGGAGCAGCAGCAGCAATCAGAGTTCAAGAAAAATCTCGGCTAAAAATCTGCGAATACGCATGGGTTTTTGCCACGCAAATTTATCCGTGGACCCGAGGCTTTCAGTAGGCGAACACCGACATTTTTCGTCCTCATCCACCAGTTACGCGTCCAGACATTCGATGTCTACACTTGTGCCTCCTCCGCGTCGGTTTTCTTTGTTTAAATCGTCACTCGACACAACAGGTCCTTACTTGATGCCTTGGTCGATTTGAGTCTTCTGGTGTGAGCAGAACAGAAACTCCAGAACTTTGTTCAGCAATGGGTATGAACTCGTGTCGCCGGCTAACAGTGCTGTGAGTCGAAACGTTGATGTCTCAGCAGGGGTGTAATGGTAGTGAAGATTCCCGAGTTTTTTTCGTCGCCACGGTGGGTCATCTCGTCTTTCAGGTTCAAAATCCCACAAATCGTCCCCACCTAAATTATTTGTTGAACAGAGCTTGCTAAGGCGTGCATCCCAGTATTCCCAGGATATTCCGGAATCCGACTCGAGTTGACTATATCTTGTCCAGATCCCTTCAAATTCGCTTACACCCAAGTACATAGCTGCTTTGTTCAATCAAGGGTTGCAATGAGATATTTGAGCAAGACAAGTGTGGCCAGAGCCGTGTGGACTGAACTAACGTTCTCTCCTCGGCTTCAATTTTGCCCTGATTGGCATTAGGCTTACTGGCAATGGCTATATACTCGCAAGATTCGTCTTCGTCGTCTTGATCCGCAATCAATTGCAAAATCACCTATTACTCTTTCATACACAACGAAGAAGCTCCTAGTCGCTCCTTCGTACTTTGCTGGTTATCAGTTCAGGAAGCCCTCCACCAGCTGGCTTGCAATTCACCTCGCCTGCCCCGTTCGGAAGAATACTGAACTACCCACATCCAGTGTTGTTACTCGTCAGAGTTCGTTATTTTGTCCTTGTACAATGGTTGCATATTTTTATCCAACCCATCGCAACTGCACAGCTCGGTTTCAAACTGTGGTATGGAAGACTTTAACCGCCGCGCTTGGCTGTGTTTGTCCCGTAGCGGGACGCGTGAAGGTCACTTGTACAATGGCTTTTATCCGAACCATCGCAATTTCACCCCTCAGGGTTTTAATCTGTGGCATGAAAAATTCCCACCGACGTGCTTGGCTGTGTTTGTCCCGTAGCCCGACGCGTGAAGGTCACGCGATAGCTACTGGATATTCCATCAACGCCGCCGCCAAACACTGCTCCATTCATGCCTTGGCTTCAACTCTGATCTTGACGCGGCGGCCACCAAGCATGCTGCACGAACTGTCGCACATGGACCGTATAACGCAACTACAGGACGAGATACAACAGCTCCTCACCATCATGGCTCGCACTATCGCGTACCTGACCTCGCGCGCCAACTTTGTGCAGGTTAGCGCAGACGTCCCGATTACGAAGCAGCGCAATCCGGAGAAGTATGATACGCCGGAGGTGTTTGAAGGCACGTCGTTCTACTCACCCTTGAGCTGGGTCGGCGTCGCTCATGAATCTAAGTGGTTTTCTAGCGAACAAAAAAGAGCTGGTCACGGACCTCATCGTCAAGGCGAAGCAGGTCGAGTTCTTAATTAAATCGCTTCCGGAGCCCGAACCAGAGGAGGAGCAAGTTCGTAGCTCCTTCTACTGCGGATCACCTTACCGATCATCCCTCAGGCCAAGCGTCTCCAAGTCCTCGACGACGAGATGACTCTGGCCAATGAAGAATACATCCATGCTGTTGCTCGATCTCGTTTGTTATACTTCTCAACCCACCTTTCCGTATTAATTGAACCTCCAGGCGACCTGCACGCGCAAATCACGGATGTCCTTCGGCTTATGCTCAAGGAAACGGACACTGGGCTTGTGGCAAACCCACGGTAGCTAGCGTCAGCATCGACGCTGGATCACGATGGGGATGTGTAGTATGTGTGCGACTCGAGTATGCGAAATTCACCTGGTTTCAGCCTTTTTCCCCGTGTATAGCTTGTGCTTTCATCTCACACGCCTTGTCCGCAAAACAAAACATGTTTCTAGATTAACTGCAACAGGGTCGCGTCTCGTCCGCATCGCTTGTCTATCGGTGGTTCCCAGTGCTTCCTACGGAGATCGCAAATATTACCCCGGTCAAGAGGACGCACGAGACTATCATCCTTTGCGCAAACCGCCGAAAAATCTTGGCCGTGGTCGCCGCAAACCGCTTGTGCACCATCTGGGTATCGTCAGTCCTCGGAAACTCTGTGTCTG
Source organism: Mycena capillaripes (assembly GCA_029204075.1). Lineage (NCBI taxonomy): Eukaryota > Fungi > Basidiomycota > Agaricomycetes > Agaricales > Mycenaceae > Mycena > Mycena capillaripes. The sequence goes on along the minus strand of JARHKZ010000014.1, from coordinate 2,185,452 downwards.
GCACATCCTTTCCCAGGAACGCGCATAATGGGCCCCATCCCTCGGTCACCTCGTACTCGAGCAGGCGAGCCTTCGAGACGAGCTTCCTCACATTGTCGTAATGCTTGACGAACCTGGCTTTGGCACCCTCCTCCGTGATTACAGCACCGGCCATGACGGTGAAGATGAGGTATGACAAGGCTGCGACTCTTCCGAAACCCGGATCCAGCCACGCTGCGAGGCGAAACCTCCAGCTGCCCGTGACGGCGACTATGGACTGCGTGAACGACGTCCACCACTTGTCGGGATCTCGATTCGTCAGAATGACCTTGGCGTCTGGGTAGGCAGCGATGAGGTCCGCAGGAAACATGGCGGCAGGCGCGTCTGTGACCGCCTACCCAGTGCTCACCGTCAATGATGACTCCTTGGTCTGGAAAACTACGACGCACCTCGCAATGACCAAGTAGCTGGTCCCACTCTGCCCGGCCGTACGGTGTGAGCGTTTATCGCCTCCGTCCACATCTCTGTCTCTGGTGGATTTGCAAAGACAGATAGCATGTGGTGGACATCGTGATATCCGAGAATCTCGAGTGCCGCTCGCATCGCTGCTTTCCCCTGTCAGGTTCTCCTGGATCAAGGGAAAGATGCACGCACAGACTGTGCCGGTGCGTGGATAGCCAAGTACCAGGACACGCATTGGAACAGTGCGCGTCGCACTCCGCCGGTCAACCCAGCCCTCTTTCTCCATACGAGCGGGATGTGCCATTAAGTTATGGGAACGGCGCCATGCGCTCCTGCCCTGCTGTATTTATACCGGGACGTGGACGCTTCTCAGGCAGCGGCGTATCAGTGTATCAGATTCTACGCCCTGCTTCGCGTCACATGGGCAGAGGAGAAGCTTAAAGACATCCGCACATGCGTGACATTCGATCCTCTGAACTATTTTGGCTGACCAATGACGGAGGGGATTCGGACACTGACAGATCTATGCTCAGGCTACCGTAGCAATTAAATTTCGTTCCAAGGCGTTGCCTATCTGGGGGCGGTCGGATTCACCTCAGTTCTCTCAAGAGTCACAGAAGCCTAATTTAAGTTATCTGGCAGTGGTGCCGGTTTGTGACAAACTCAAGACGCAAAATTAGGAGAACATACCTGAATGAGAAAGTCCACCGCGGTGGACGGTGGACCTGGTGGACTTGGTGGACTTGGTGGACTTTCTGGTGGACAAGTTATGTAATCTGTTGGCTGTGTTTCTGAATTGATGGCCGTTCGAAGCCCATGCCAAACACCAACAACATTTCACGCCACTTACCCTTGCCTGCCACCGCCGCTCGTTGCGCACAGGTCGCCGTTCTTCCCTCTTGTCAATTCTGTCACTGCGCTGGAGAAACCCGCCCTCGCCGAGCCGCCTACACCCACAGGGCACCCTTGCAGCGCCCCGGTCTCCACCTCCGCCAGCGCGTTCACGCCATTGCGAACACGCTGAAGTTCCGTTTCGCGTATGCACCACCTTCTTCTGTCAGCGCTACCTTAGCGCGGCACACATCGGTGTCGGCGATAGGTTACGTGAGCTCACGGTGGGCAACTCGTCGATGGTCGGCCCATCATGATTGTAGTACGTTGTCTTGGTCGCACGCGCTCTTGGTCCCTGCCACCTGCGGATTGTATGTGCCTCCTCGCATCTCGCCTTACTATTCTGCTGCTTGCCTACAACTGCGATGATACATTTTGGGTCAGACGGGTAGATACGCGGCTTGGCCGGTTGGAACGCGTACATAGTGCCATTATTTATTTATTTCTTATTTTCCAAGGGTTTTTCACATCTTCTAAATTACAGTAAATGCTTCCCATTCCCGGCAGTAACAATGCTTATCTAAGTTGTCCACCAAGTCCACCGGGTCCACCAAGTCTACGGCTTTTGGTGGACTTTCTCAGTCAGGGATTTTCTGAAAATTAGTCTGCAGAAGCTCGTTTTGGTCTGCTTCTTCTGTGGGTATTTGGCATCTCACCCCCACGGCGCTCACACAACCGATGGTCAGCGCTGGTCATTATTTTGATGTTTTTTCGTTCAAACCTCGACGCGACGACACTGCATATTTGTGATCAATCCCTTGCCCTGAAATTGTGTCAACGACTATCCGCACAGGTGATTTCTGCACCTCGAAAATCAAATTCCCTTATCATATATGCATATGAAGGCTAATTTTGGTGGGAGCAAGACTTTTTTTGCAATCTGCACGTCCGCATGCTCACGCGCAGAGCCGTGTCACGTCACACACTGCTTGTTCCCCACTGTCGTTTCTCGCCTGAAGGATGACGGGTGAGTTGAGCATCGACACTCCACCAATTGTAGTACTCTCAAATATTCTTGTGTTCGGGGCCGGCCTCCTCATAGCACGCCAGCATGCATTTTGACCGGCACCGCACGTCGACCGCTGCATGTTGGATGGAAAGGCCCTCGCCTTGATGAGGTTGATCCTCGGTTTACTACGTGATGCCGTAGCTCGCCCCTCATATCCCCTTTAGCTGGTCATATCTCAGACGAGGCGTACATACGTCCCTTAAGGAGCAAGTACTTGACGAACTTTTGAACATTTTTGCTTCCCACGCCGGAGTCATCCTGGACGCGTTCCCTACCGGCATGTTGTCTCATTCCCGTTTCCCTCGACACCAGACATGCATATGGATCTGCTGATCATTGGGGAATTGAACGAATATATGCGGTAGGAGCTTTACATTCCATATATTGCTAACCCAAGGTTCCAACTAATGAACGCGCTCTAATGATGGGACTTGATGGCAGTTTTGATGCTATCTCCAAATGCCTCGAAGCGTGCCGTTTGTGCACGACGGTCCCAAGCTCGCGATCAGCGATGAATAATGTGGAGCGCCGGCGCTCCAATAACGCCTGCGAAGCCTAAAAATGATGTCCGCATGCAGCATGAATCACTCGGTTGTGTCGGAACGAAGGTGTGCATCCAAGCCGTTTTGATGAGCTCTGTTATGTACTGGTCTCAGACGGAATCAGCATTTCTCTTCGTTCTTCTCCCGCTCGTCAGAGCTCTGCTACCTCACTCCTTTCTTTAATCACCTGCATGCGGCTCTCTGTCCACTTTCCTATCATGCTATTAATCATACGCTGCATCCCGTGAGATCGGCTGCCAGTTAACACTCGAGGAAATTTTGTTGACTCATGACAATCTGCAGATTATTCACCTTGACCGCCGCACTGTACCTCGGTGGCCCGTACATTTCTAGCACCGGAAACCCTTCCCCACATTCCTTAGAGTCCACGACGCTGCCCATTCCAACTACGGTCCTTACCCCCTTATTGAATCTCCCAGTGCAGCCCACCGCCGGAACCCCACATCCAATTTCGAGTTCTGCGCACCACCCAATTCCGCCCGGTGGACGAGATAGGACAAGCCGAGAGGCCATCATCGTCGCGGGGTCTTACTGCTGACGTCGTGCGTACTCGGTATGCTGGTCGGGCTCGTCAAATTCGCCCGTAGCTATTGCCACACCGCTCGCCCACCTCCCGATGCAGTGTCGGTGCTCGAGCGCCGGCGCTCACAATTCGATAATAGGTGGATCGACACAGCGGGGGCTCTTGGGGGCGAAGGACTGACGTTCCCACCGGCACCTCCATATTTTCCCCGACCACCATCGTATCATTCCTCCGACGGGTCACCCAAGGACGACTCGTCCCACACTTTTTTGTGGATAGATACGCCCGGGAAGCCTATAGCAAAAAATCGACGCCACAGTCTCTAAACGGTTCAATATTAGTGATGATCCTTCCACGCTCTTTCTCTGAGACCTCCTCAGTAATTGTAAAGCCAAAAGATGAGCACAGTTCGGGGGCGCTCGGTTTTCAGCTGTTGCATTTCACAAAATAGATACAATATAGCGATAATCAATGTCATCGGTGACCGACCGAAAGGTCACTTCCAAAACTTAACGGCGTATAATGCCCGGACCAAAACTTGAAATTGCTTCGTTTCGTGTCATCTGTACAGTGGAAGGCGAGAACAATGACACCGCCCGGCTTTCGACTGTTGCATCTCACCCTGTGAACAGTAGAAATAGATACAATAACCCGTACCAGGCCTCCGGTCGCCAATTATCTGTCGGAGTATTTAGGCCGATACCGGAAAGTTTGTAACCTGAGTGGAAGGATCTGCCATATCCATTTAGGACCGCATCCGCCGGATTAAATTGATTCCGTCTCGTCGATTCGTGATTATCGAGCTTCAGTGCAGCACAGATGCGCAGATCATCCACGCTTATTAGCCGTAGGCGCTGAAGCCGATGGTCATGAATTCATTCTGTCGCACACATTCGAGATCGGTCGTCCAGTTTGTCCGAGAGCGCGGAGGCTGAACCTCGCCGATGCTTCTGCACTGACCCAGTAGTCCAAGCAGAAAAACACAATATGATTCACTGAAGTTGTATTCACCAAATGCTGCGCTCCGACAGGTCGAATACGGGTGGAATTCATTTCCCTTTGTTCATCTTTGCTTCCCCCTTCGTTCCTCTACAATTTTTTTTTGCTGCTCGCTGCGATTAGGTTAAGCATCAACACTGCAATTTTGGACACTGCTGACTCGGGGGAAGGAGGACGGAGGCGAATGCGGCATCAGAGGCGTGATGGGCGTGGTTATGGACTTGCCTGGAAGGTTTGCATGTACTCGGAGTCCTATATTTAAATATGTTATTAATATTAGTTCTCCGACTCCCGAACACTGAGTTGTCCGGGACAAGTTGAAAAAGTGAAATGTCCAGATTCGGCATAATAGACAGGTTGTGCAAAGCCGCATGGAGCCGCATGCGGCTTTTGTGCATTGTGCAAAGCCGCACGGAAAAAAAAAAGGCCTTCAATGTGTCCGTTTTTTTTCATTGAAACATTGCCTGATATGAAGTAGAGGTACATAAGGTGAAGGAGCCTCATTAACATTTCACCTACCGCGCGCAAGATGTCAAAAAGTGTGAGAAGGCCAAGTGGTGCCGGTGGAGCTGGAGCCATGTGCCGGAATAACAGCTTCTCATGCCTGCCCATCCAACCCATCTAACTTCGGGGGGTGGTATTACAGTTTACAGAGGCTTTGGACCGCATTGATCACGAAAAATAACTGAGGACCATTAAGAAATCGACGCGGCTCTGCACAATGCACAAAAGCCGCATGCGGCTCCATGCGGCTTTGCACAACCTGTCTAGTAGTACACGGCTTGCAACATCTCGGCCGTATACAGAAGCTGTCCTGTGTTTAGACGCTGTTTGGTACGCAAAATAAATTTGGTTACCGAACTGGCCCAAGTACCGATGAGCGGCGCACTTCAGAGCTTCAGTTCACCAAGAAATCACGAGAGTCATGAAGGACATACCCGGTGGTGCTATCGAGCGGTGGGAGAGACGTCGACATTGCCAGTACTGTAAATAAGTAGGACGAATGGAAGCGGCGAACGTAACAATAAATTTCATCTAGCGATACTTATATAACGAGCAGACTAAAATCTGCCTGTCGTCGTCATAAGCAGGCCGCCACCATTTATGCAGGGTCGCCAAATTGTTCGGCGATCACCACCATCACTTTGCAACCGCCGTCGAGCATTACAGCATCATGGGCCCACAAATCTGGATATATTGCTCGGCTATTAGCAGAGTTCTGGCAATTACCAAAATTTCTGACCGGGCTTAGGAGCTCTCCGCTCATGCTGATACCCGGCAGGTTTGTCCGTGCTTGGGTCAAAACAGAGTTTCCTAGCAAAAGCGGATATTCACATCCGCAAGAAGTTTTGCGGACGTGCCCAGGAGTGCTCTTCAGATACTTTCCGTCGTCATAATTGACTCATCTCCCACTTATTTCCACTTTACGGAACGTCATGACATTTGGGGTGCGTGTTGCTAAAAATTCTGGCCCCTGAAACATCCGGAGGGGATTGCAGCATGTGCGCTTCATGGAACTTGGAAGGCTATTCTTAAAGTTGGAACGGAGGAATATGTCCATTCGGATAAATAACGCTAGGAAAATTGTGACAGGTGCAACTCTCACGGATACGGATGCACCTCAGTTCTCTTCGCAAACTTCCAGTTGAATGTCACTCGAGTATACTAACACTTGCCGCTGGCCGCGGCAAATAAAAATTTTAGAGACACAAGAGCGCGGGGGGCCGCTTCGCTGCCCACCACTTCAGTTCAGCTGTGAGCGCCTGAATAAGGGCCGTCCCACTGATATTCCAAAGCATCGGCGCTGATTTGCTGAAAGCGGAGTTTGAAAAGGCTTCGGACGGACAGGCGTAATTTTATAAAGAGAGAGATAAAAACCGATATGTTCGATTGTATTGCGATAACTTTTGTTTGCGTGAATGAACTAAATTGTCAAATACAAATTTGATTCATTTGAACAGTGCAACTTACGCGTGAGGAGACCTTAACGTTGGACTTCATTCTATCACGTGCATTCAGCCATCTTACACATAAAATCAATTTTCAACATGTCTGCACGTCTGCCGGAGCGAAGCGAAGGCATGTCTTGTAAGGACATATAATTACTGCCAATGGTTGCCAGCACCAGGTCCGGCGAGGGCCGCCTTTGTCGCTCCATTGTGGAGGAGTTATGTCTAACGTCGCTACTGGATAATGAGGATTGATCTATCGTTATTGCGAATGGCTCTCCGTTTTGCGAATGCGATAAGGACGGTTTATTGGTTGTAAGGAAGAGATTTACGAACGTGTTCAAAAGAGAAATGTCTCCTCCTTCAACTGGTCAGCTTCGTGTCTGCCGAGAATGGCGGCATTGAATCCTTCATCAAGCAACAACTGGATCGAATCCGCAATTCCGGAGGAACAATCTCCGCGCGCATCAAATATACGGAGACGTTGTAAGCAGCCACTCGAGCAATTCGATCGGAAACGTGAGCGTGCCATGGCGAGGAAAGGGTCCAGGGGGAGTGCTCCTTTGAACCCGTACGCCAAGGAGGTGAGTTTGGGACAGATATCGCGATCGGTACCCGACACCGTCATAGCAGCGAAGAGCGGACTCTGGTCTGACCGTTTATCGCCATCAAACTCGATGAGAAGATAGGTGAGGTGAGAAAGCTCGCGGAGCATGATAATGAGCTCTGAAGACAGCGTACAAGTCGTCAGAACTAGCTTCTCGAGGGAACACTGGGAGCGGCGAAGGAATGGGAGAATTTCGGGAATTTCCCGCTTTGAATTGTGCAGGGAACATAGTTCCTGGAGCGACGGCGTGTTTAAATGGAGGAGATCCGCTGAGTTCCCGACACAGAGACTGCGCAGATGCGGAAGACTAATGGCAGCGTCATGTGCCTCGGAAGGGCTTTCAAAGCTGAGAGCGCATCGTAGGAGGTTGGACGCTGCCATAAGAATGTTCCGCTGGGTATTCGTGCTGTACGTCCCTCGATAATGTGTGATTTGGGCCCATGGAATGATAACGGGTGGGGAGAAGAACATGAAGCGGGAGTCCGTGACAACCACTTCGCGTAAGCTTGGAGCGACCGCGAACACGTTTGGCACGTCTGGGACGTCGTAGCGAAAGTTATGGTTCAGCTCGAATTTTTTCAATATAGCCAGACGGCCGTCAATTTGGCGTAGCCATGTGAGGTCAGCACGCGAGCAATGGATCGTTAAGCACAGGGTGCTCCAACGACTACACTGGGCAAGCACTGCAGCCGCCGAGTGGGAATCAATTCTAGTGGTGGGGTGCGCCGACCAAAAGATCTTCAGTGGTGCATTGCCCGACCGAAGAAGCTGAGTTTGAGTCATGGGAAGCATGGAAATATCGGCGGGCGGTGAGTATAAGTTGGGGATAGTGATTGAGCTCCAGAAGGTGGGATACGATAGCAGCCAGCGCCTCCAGGATTGGCATATGTGGCCAAGGTGCCAGGGAGGCTTGGCAGCGTTATCCTCTGGCAGCGTCCAGACGAATATTTCGCAAACCAACTCGGCCGGCATGCGACGGACAGGGGATAGGATGGCCGAATATTGGCGAACACGTCGCGCAGTCTCGCCGCGTCTTCGAACAAGCTGAGCAAGTGCAGTCTGCAAATCGGCAATCTGGATATCAAATGCATCCAGCTGTTTTTGTCCATCCGAAATAAACGCACAGATGGATGGAATCTCAGAGTCGAGGGGGATGTCGTTGCTTGTCAAAAGACGAGTGAAATCGGGACAAGAGGCGCTGGGGGGAGCAGTGGGTCCATCGGAAGGAGCGCCACATTTCCAGCATGATAGTGCCGTATCTAGCTTGAAATGAGTGGGTGCAAAAACGATGCATTTCAGAGCTCACCTTTGCGTGTGATGACAGTTGGCGAAGAAGGCATCTGGGTCACATGCCCATGAAACATGCGCAAATACGGATCGGACAAGCGAAAGAAAATTCACCAATTCAGCATCTCAGTTCCGTTCCTAAAAGATGAGATTGGCACGGAAATACTGCAATTGCAAATGTTATCCAAATACAACAAGTTATTATACGTGCACGTCGCGGAAGATGCTAGATGGAACGAAAACTTCTGGAACCTCAAGTGCCCCAGCCAGGTCTCCCCGCGCAAGGAGTATATGCAGACAGAGCCATTGGACCCCGGCATACGGTGGAGATTAGGAGTACTAGATCTCTGTCGGACGAGAGCTCGTGAAAAAGAGGTCCCAGAGCTGCATCGGAAGGAGATGCGTGGAAGTAGCGGTCCTCTAGAAGTTGAAAAGAGACCATGCGATGGGAAATCTGCTGAACGGGTGTACCGACTTTCTGCGTGTGGTCATGGCGTGTGGGAAAGCAAGGCTGTTTGTTAGGTTGAAAGGCAACCGCGAAACAAGCCGGAGCGAGCCGCCGGACCGTGGCAGTGTCCAACATTGATATTATTTGTTCTCCGTCCTAATTCGGTCTAGCCGCTTTACCGAGCGCTGTCCCATCCGCGATCCAGGGCAGGATCGACAGATCGACGCCTCAGTCCATTCCCCCAGATGGGAAGGTTCCGCGTAGCCGACAGCAACACCTAGTGCTGGGCTCTCGTGAATGGGTACTATTAACACAGTTTTTTACTTCAAATGACACAGGCACTTACCCACTTCATCCTCTCATCGCTTTCGCGTTATTTTCTGGATGAAAATTTCCGGGTTGAGATATGCTGCTGCCGTTGCACGCGCGGCCAATATGCCGCGTATAGGACGATCTGATGCGCTGTTGAACAAATAGTGGGATGACGTCGATGACTCAGAGGGGTACTTAAAGGCTTTCCAGTTCAGTCCTCACACAGAACATCCAGTCACTATCGATGCCTACTCTCGCAGCCGTCCGCGCCTCCAACGCCGCCTGGAACCCATCATACACGCCCGTTGGAATCTTCGTGGGCGGGACCTCTGGTATCGGCGAAGGTATCGCGGAGGCATTCGCCCGCCACACCAAGGGCAATGCGCATATCATCCTTGTCGGGCGCAACCGCGCTGCCGCCACCGCCATCCTCGCGCGCCTGCAAAAGCCCACGGATCCCGGTCTGACGCGCGAGTTCGTCCAATGTGACCTGTCGCTTATCGGGAACGTTAAGCGCACCACCGCCGCGCTCCTTGCGCGCTTTCCGCGCATTAACGTACTATTCTTGACCGCGGGTGCTATCTCGCTGAAGGGATTGGATGTGTCAGAAGAAGGGGTGGATCGCCAGATGTCTTCGCTGTACTACAGCAAGTGGGCGTTCATTGATGGGTTGCTGCCTGCCTTGCGCGCAGCCGTGGTGGCTGGGGAGGATGCGCGCGTTTCCGCTGTGCACACCGCAGGCCGTGGTGGGCCCATCGACCTCGGCGACCTCGGGCTCGAAAAGAGCATGAGCGGGGGTATGGCCGGCGTGCGCAAGCTTTTGCCTCAGCTCGCGTCATATCAGGACCTCATGGCAGAGGTGCGATGGATGTTCCTCTCCAATTGAGCGGCACTGAGCATGATTTGAACAGGGCTTCGCCGCACGCGATCCCGGTATTTCATTCATGCACGCATTCCCCGGAACGGTCGACACACCGCTACTGCGGGCGTCGCCGTCAGCGATCCTGCGCGCTGTGCACTATGTACGGTATCTGCTCTTCCCGACGCTTCTGTTTCGAGCGATGTCAATAACGGAGTGCGGGGAATATCAGCTGTTTGGTCTACTGCAGGTGAATACCACGCTTCATTTATTTCAGCTCAACGTTAACACCATATACGCAGGCCCCGTCAGGTGCATCGCGTGTCGGTGGGGCGGGTGAGGACATTGGGATGGGTGGAGTGGGAGATAAGACATGGGAGGAAGGAAGGCGGGCGCTGTGGGCGCATAGTGAGAAGATCGTTGCCTCGGTACTGTAGTTTACTAGATGGACTTGGATTCACATTAATTTTCTTATTCGCTTCTCTATCTGCCGAGGCTCTGAATACTGCGGGGGAGACAGGAGAACTTGAAGCTGGTATTCCTCAAGGACTTTTAAACATTTGCTTGGGAGATACAGTCATCCACGCACCACATTACAATTGTACGAACCGTAGAATTTTATGCGCGCCCCCAAGACTATATACTTGTTTTAAAACAGGCGAGCAGCATCGGAGCACATGCAACTTGGGATCCACAGGTTTCGGCCGCGACAAACGCAAAGCTCATCAAGACCTATGCAAGTCTATTAGACCTGAACTTCGTTGAGATACCTGACGTTATCCCGGGAAGAGACTTTGAAGTTTGAAATGACAATTAAATCGTCGGCTGCGCCAACTGATGGCAACACTCGAGGATTCAGGCCGCTCAAGCCGTGCCCTAGGGCAGGGAGGGTGGGTCCAGTCGTGCGCATACCCAGTACTGTATAAGCGAATTTTACATTGTACCATCCACTCTGCCCCACACCCCGCATCTTCCCACACAAGCCTCAACTCTCCCTGCCCCTCACACCCACCAAACAAACGCCCAGGTTCGCCATACCTCATACCCCGCACACATCAGCGCAGGAACAAACTCATACCATCGATACCCACGCGTAATCTGTAAACCCATGCCCGCTGCGAGTGCCACGGTCGTGCCATACACCCACACTGCACACAGGATGCGCATGTGGTTGTACTTACTCACGGCCGCGGAAGACGATTTCGCATTTGCACCGCCGAGAAGCGGCGTGCTCTCATCGTTCCTCCCAGCGGCAGAGGGTGGGTTCGAGTTTGAGCTGGAGGCGGGATTCGCATTCGCCGTCGCATCTCCCGACGCGACCCAGCCCGAGAATGTTCCGAATAGGTGGTCCTTGAGTGACATCAAATGGGCATACCTTCAATCAAAGTAACTAAATAACGAATCGTCGCCAAAAAATGGGAATACCCACTGTTGTACTGCGTTCAGATAAACTGTATTGACGCCATACCCCTGACAAATTTCAACCGGTCAGCAAACAAATCACCGTCCTCCTAGACGTTGAATCGGAATTCACACCTGCCGCGACCATAAGCGCCGTACGACGAGCGAATTTAAGATCGTTGGGAGAACGAGGCCCCACCAATACCACCGCACGAGCTCGGGTCTGCGCAAGGTCAGGAGCAGCGCGGGGAGCGGCCAGAGGAAGGGAAAGAGCGCGTTGGCATTATATCCGAGGAGCGGGGCAACCCAACACAGGCGCTGCATGGGGCGCAGATTTGCGCGCCAAAATTCGCGTTGGTAGACGAGCGTAGGGGCCGTGGCGCACCAGCGGACCTGCAAAAAATATATCTCTTTAAACGAACAGAGAAAAGCGAGAAAAGCACACCTGTTGCGAGAAATACACTTCCGCGCTATCCGGGCAGGTCCCACACGCCATCGGAAGCGGGAGATATTTAACCTGCCAGCCGCGCTTGATCATCTGGAAACCCGTGTGCTCGTCTTCAGAGTAGCCAATTGGGAAGGTGCCCCCGATTTCCTTCAGCGCTTCGCGGCGGTAAAGCGCGTTGCTCCCGACGCAGGCCGCTGTATTATCCATGGGGGTAAGATTCACACTGGACACTGAAGATAACAAAGAATATAACGCACTAGCACCCAAACGATCGCGATTGACCTGGTCCACTCGAAACGGGACCTCCACCTGTGGGCCTGCGCCCTGCTCGACCCACGTCTGCGCCTTGTTCACGCGGAAATACTGTGGTGTCTGGACAATCGCCGCTTCGGCGTACCGCCGCATCACGGGCAACACCTCCTTTAAAAAGTCGCGCCGCGGGCAAAAGTCCGTGTCGAATATGACGAAGAATTCGCCCGACGTGCGCGCGAAAGCGTGACGCAAATTGCCGGCCTTGCCGAGGAGGCGGTCGGGGCGCTGCACATAGCCGAAGCCGAACTTGGACTGGGCGAGGGAGGCGACGGCGGGGCGCGCGCCGTCATCTAGAACCCAAATGCAGAGGTTGGTGTAGTCAAGCTGCGAGACGTAGGTGTAGGTGTTTTCGAGAATCTCCAGCGGTTCATTGCAGCAGGGAAGGAAGATGTCTCTGCATGTAGTGAGATGGGACAGGCATAGAAGAGAGTGATAGTAGTTACACAGTGGGCTCGTCCTCTGGGGTCACAGCATAGTTGTGGAGAGTTTTTTTGTGGTCGCTGACATCGAAGTCGCGGCCGGTGAAGCTGAAAGTGGAGAATTTGAGGAAAGCCACAATCCGCTATGCAGCACTCACTCAATGGCATACCACAACAAGTGATACACCTGCACTACTGCAGCAAATGCAGCGAACCTATATAGCGTCAATGACTTGGAGCAGTTGAGCAGACAATCAGGACTCACCAATAGAACTCGGGCGAGCTGAGAGCGAACAGCCAGACGCCGAGGTGAAGCGATAGGAACCCAAGCACGCTACAGAAGTAGGTGGGAAGGCGCCGACCGTTCAAATAGCTGTATTTCTCCTCGTCTGACGGGGGAGTGGGGAGCACAAGCGCGTGAGACCTTGAATTCATCTTCTGGGCTTCGGGAAGCATCGACATGGAGTCCCGAGGAACGGGATTGTGGGGAGAAAAAATCGGAGTGACTTATAATGTCATCATTGCTACCAACAGTAGAGTCCCTTCAGCCTGGTACCACTCTTCAAATTCCGCCGCAGGTGTCAAACCTAAATCGGGTAATTTGATGACGGCAAATTTCGGCAAATTCAAGCCCCGCTCCTTGATGTGAGGCGCGCGCCGCGTCTAGACACCTTCAACTGCGTGCTTGTCATTGTCAGTCTGGTAGAGTGGTAATTGTGTAGTCCCCCTTTGATAACGGATGGTCATGGGCTGGGTTCGACCCAGCATGCGATCGTTTTTTTCTTTGGCACTTTAATTTTTTCTCGGCCCTCGGGAAGCTGCAGTGCCACGCAGTGGACCCAACGGCGAGCCTAATTGGGTTCACGGAAGTCTCCCTCACTAGATAATCTCACACAGATCAGAATAAGCTTTAAAAAACGAAATACAGCAAGAAAAATGACTGAACTCCATTTTAGATAACTTATTTTCACATGCTGTCAGGTCAAAGAAGGAGGTCTGGAATCAGTGTCTAATTAACTTCATTATATTTTTCCTCCACTTGAGGAGACTTTGAGTTGCGACTCGACGCAGCGTCTGCCGATAGATGCCGCGATCACCTCCTGATCCTGCCGCTATCAAAATTGCCAAATTGGGTTTGATACCTGCGGCGGAAATTGCGGAAGTGCCTGGTACGGCCTTTTTTTGATGGGAGCTTCTGCCGCAATGGACTTCGCCAATAATGTATTCATCCGAACGCTGTCGGACTGGCATTTTGAGGCGCGACATCGGAACCGTAAGAATTTCCCTGTCATGGCAAGAAAAGTGACGAGCTGATTGTATTGATACAAACCCGATAATATATTTGCTCGGCTCGGTCCGTCCGTACATTGTTGGAGTGCAAATGTTGAGCAGCGGTCTCCTTACAAAAGCGACGAGCTGGGTTTACAGAAAACATATTCAGCGAGGCGGCCGTGCCGTGTTGTAATTCAAATTAAACGTATCACCCCATAGAAACCTTGAGTCTACTAAACAGGTAAGGCACAGTCCATCATTCAACAAGCTCGGTATTTAATGAACGAGAACTGAACTAATACTGATGCCCCTTGATCGTGATCCCCGTGGGTTCGGGAATATCAAAAGCACACCCTTCAGTTTGTGATTGACGAATAGAAGAAAAACATGCGCCCTGGCGGTATGAAGCACAGAAACATGCACTCTCCCTCGCCGCGGGAACGCATTCTCCTCGAGCATAAAATTGACACGACCCCCCTCGAAGAGCCGCTCTTCGCGTGGCCGCAACCCTCCACTCAAACGCCGAAAAACTACCTTCCGTACTACCAGCGGCCTTTTGGGTGTGCCGTCGCAAAATGGCAGGCGCAGTTCTTTGGAATCCCGAAGCTCGAGTATCGGACAGAGCCAGATATACTGCCCATACGCCCTGGTGCCCCGACGCTCGTCGCGATTTTCTACCCCGATGCAGACGCTAAACCCCGGCGGCCGCTGCACCTTTAACTCGAGCGCATCCAGCGGCTGGCAGCCATGGGAGAACAGACGATCCTCTACGCACCGCTCTCCCTCGCCCCCACGCTGCGCCGCATGCGCACGGACCCGCACTGGTACATCGTCGACGACTACACCACCATCTGGGACATCCCTAACAACACTTACCAGGCACACAACTTCACCGATGTCCAGCCCGCACTATTCCATCAGTTCGACGGCTACTCCAAGGTGTGGGGATGGTACCCCGACGCGACGCGCGACCACGCGCACCGGAGTGCATCGTACAACGCCAAGGCATTCGCCTCGTACGATGCGGTCATGCGCAACCCGTTTGGTTCGGAAGCGTGGATGTACGTCGACGCGGGCATCCTCGATCAGGTTGGGCCTTTTGACGGGGATGGCGAGCTATGGGGGGACGTTATCCGCGCGTCGCTCTCGCACGACAAATTCGCGCGGAGCATCAGCATCTCGGGTGACTCTGGCGTCGTCGTCGGCGAGTACATGCAGAGCCCCGCGTACGGCGCAAAGGACATCAACCATGCGTGCTGGACGGACACGCGCAGGAGCTGGGTCTGTCACACGTTCATCGCGCACGCCTATGCAGGCAGCTCCCTTGGTATGCTCAACTATAGTGTGCGCTTCATGCAGACCGTGGACGACATGGATGCCAACGCGCGTTACTCTGCGCGCGAGGAGTTCGTCATTCCTTGGGTCGCCATACGCTACCCCAACACCTGTGAGAATATCCTCTGAACCAGGAAAGAATAGACTGTATATTAGTGGCCTAACTACAAGGCTTTTATACTCTACAAATGTACTAGAACTTTCTGCATAACTGAGTAATCTAACTGCGGGATGAGTAAGTTCAACCTCGGGCTTGGTAAGCACGCCGGGCGGATCATAAATACTCGGTGATGGTGGGAATACAGCTTGATATTCCAACAACACCGTCTTCTCCATTCCATGGCTGCCCGTCCCCGCGCCGCTCTGGTGCAAGTGGCAGTACCCGATTAAAGTCTGCTATACGGACATCGGGGGGCCCGAGAACTTCCCGCCTATCGTGGACCCAGTCAGTACCATCTTCTGCCCTGGATATACACCGCGCAAGCCGAACCTACCGGGCGGCGGCATCTACCAGCGCACCTGGAGGACGGACGCATACACGCTCTTTCGCCAGTATTACTACAGCTCGGGCTTGCGGTGGTTGACTAAGGTGTTCCGCAATCGTTTTGGCCCAAATAGGGTTACGGATTTTCTGTTGGGCTTGTAGTTTAGAACGATTATAATCCGGCCAACGAAGCAAAATCAGCGAAGTATGGTGGGTGAAGCGGCTTGGTTACTAGCGTTTGGATCGGGGCAAATTAAGGTTTTCGCAAGCCTTTGTGGGAAGATAACTAGATGTCTCTCACGATTGTAGTGTTGCCGAGGTTCGGTTAGGTTCGATTTTTATCAAAATTTCGCGAATCCCGAACCTCAACAAGGGTTCGGTTCAGATTCGCACTCCGGAGAAGGTTCGAACCTGAAAGTACCTGAATTTCAGAAGAAGAAATTTAAAGAGCGTGTGTTGACTCTGGATGTCCCACCAGAAGACCAGACACTCCAGTAGTGTTTTCTGTCTTGATTTACGCCTTCTTCAGAATACTCGAGCTTCATCACATCCTCTACCCGACTAGACCAATGCATGAGAGCAAGATATCATTTCTTCCTGTCTACAGTCTCATGAAAATTAACTGTATAATTTTAGAACCGAAATATGGATCCTGATCATCATTCAGACCATTTTGATGAAGCCGTTGCGACTGGGAAGCCAACTTGGGCTGAACGGCGCCGCGCAGATGGAAGTTTGTGCAGCAATTATGCCTTGATCTTCGGCAAAAAATTCAGCTGGGAACATTTCTGAGAGTGACAGCTACGACTCACCGCTGTATCCAACTGGCTCAATGGCGTTTTCACCGCAAATTGACCGCTGAATCCCTCCAGAAAATTTCAGGTTCGAACCTGTTCGGCAAAATTTCGAAATCTTCGAACCCCAAACCGCACCCGGGGTTCGGTTTGGGTTTGGCGATGCCTCTGAACCCGAATTTGGGCGGAGTTCGGGTTCCGTTCAGGTTCAGAATCGGAATCGGCTCTGAACCTAACCCCTGCAACACCACACAATTTGGAGCCGAGGTCTCAGAGCTCACGCGCGGTCGTGAAAGCCGCCCGGGGCGAAGGAATTCGACGGCATGTTGAGTAATCTATATAAGATCTATGTAAGAAAAGGCGTGATTTGTCTAGACAAAAGTGGTGCCTGTGGGAACGGTTTGCTGAGGTCTTTCCACAGTCTGCCGTGATGTTGAACTTGGATCCACTGCGTTGTCGGCATGGCGAAGCAGAATCTCTGGACATATTTACTACAGTGCCGTGACTCCAGCGAACTGTCGAGATGTTGAATTCTCCATTCAACTCTTGACTTTCTGTTTTTAAAATTTCGAGCTGTGAACGTTCGCATTACTTCAAACTGTAAGATATCGCGAGCTCTGAGAAGGGCGCCCAGCCGGGGAAGACGACATCGATGAGCAGCGCGACGCCCTGTGCCGGTCCGTACATGAAAAGGTTGCCCGGCGTGTGGTTGGGGCCATGGTACGATAAATCGAGCGTCTGGTTGCCCACACACAGGGTGTAGTTACCCTCGAACGTGATGTGCGGTAGCGGGCGCAGTGGATCGCGTGGGGACAGCGACGCGAGGAGGCTGAGCGTCTCTGCGTGCGCGATGATGGTCGGGTGCGAGGCGTTGAAAAGCGACGCGCCGCCGATGTGGTCCGCATGCAGATGCGAGTACACGAGGTGGGTGACGGGGAGGCGCGTCGTGTTGCCAATCGCATACAGGAGCTTGTGCCCCATAGTCAGCGGCGCGCTGCGAACGGGATTCGACGTTAGACGTTAGGCAGCTGTCAAACTGGCGTGGCGGGGACTCACTCAACGACGATGACCCCATGTGTGCTCACGAGGAATAAACGCCGCCGCCGAGGGCTCCAACAAAGTACCCGAACGCGGGTCAATCTTGACCAAATCGACAATGCTGGGAAGAGGCGCAAATTGGATCTGTGTATCACTGGGGCCGGGTGCAATCTTGAGCGAGTCTCGCGCGACCACTTCGTGCTCATCATGCGCATGCGGATGATCACAGGCGAACCCGCTGGCGGCCAGGGACAAGAGAGAGGATGCGGATGAGCTGCATTCCAGGTAGTGCAGCAAGTCTTTGGTGGCTGTCTGTTTGAGAGGATTGAACTTTGAGTTGATGGGACTTATATGGAATCTACTCGGTTCGTAATTTGATGTTTTATATGCGTGATGATCTTCTGAAATGCTCAGTGAATCTGGCCGTAGGAAACGAACCACCGGTCTTGATATTGACCACACCGTTACTCAGACTGAGTCACACACCATTACTCAGCCCGTCCCCAACAGGCAGAGTACTCCTACGGGTTGCCGCATTAGTCTTCTTAAGGACGACGGGCTTTTCGTCCATTCTGCTCCTTCTGGGGGGCCGGGAAAACTTCAATTAATTATAATGGTCATTCTAGGGCCGTATTTTACTCTCTCCCGCCCACTCTTAAATCAAGTGACCGGGGGCCTGTCTGCCTCTTGCAATACAGCCGAATGCAGCCGCAACTCGCGATCTTCACGCAGCGCAACGTGGTTCATCTCGTAAAGCATCAAGGCCTATTAACGGAGTGCGACTTGAGATCACGGCAAGTTCCGAAAGGGGACCAGCTGAGCAAATATTATTCTGAGTCTTATCCTACATCCATGAACAAGCATTACTAAATCCATGAGCAAGCAGACAATAGCGGCGGTCAGAGTAGACGCTTCTGGGCGATTCTGACGGCAATTATGGAAACGATTCTGAGACGATTCTCAGAATTGTTTTTTGGCAGAATCGTGGGACAATCGTCCAAACTTTGACCGCACCAAAACCTATTTCGATTCTGGAAGCGATTCTGAGGCGATTCTGGGCGTAATAATCAAAACCTCTCAAACTGAAGGCCATAAAAAATTGTCTTGGGTTGCCTGAGCGGCTCATGTTTTCCATAGGGTTACGGAAATTATCATTCAGAAAACCATACCAGTTTAACGGAAACAGGGGAGAATCGCACCGAAAACAGAAGAAGTGTTACGGAGTCAGTAATTTTGTGATGAAATGGACAGTTTGTGATGAACGAGAATCGCAATCGTAATCGCAATCAGAATCGTTGTAGAAGCTCCTCCAGGGGAGCTTCTACATCGAGAATCGCCTGAAAAGCGATTCTGGGTTTTCGACGATTCTCCCACGCTTGATAATTCGAGAATCACATCCATAATCGCCGTCAGAATCGCCCAGTTAAAATCTACTCTGACCGCCCCTAATGCACGGCAATGCACCAGGAAGTGGCACGAAGAGATGGTTACAACCGTTTCAGGACAGCCATGTGGCATTCCATCTCTCAGCTTGTCACCGAGCTCGCCTTTGACTAGGATCCAGCATGACCGCGCGTGCGCTCGGCCAGCCGGGCATTCACGGAGTCGCAGGATGGACACGGGATGACCGCCGACGACCCCCGTTCTCCCCCAGAGCTTGAGCAACTTATCTTCGAACTCTCTGCCGCCGATCACCCCTCCAAGGTGGTTCCCGGCATAACGATGAAGAGCACCTCCCCGTCTGTCCCATGCTGCGCCGGTGGTACGTCGTTGACGCCGTTGACGGGATGTTACCACATGTACGGCCGTATCGCACATTTTTTTCCATGGATGGGGTACGAGGTGTACCGTGCTATCAGTGATCGGTTCCCCAATTCTTCTCTAGTCCTTCCTGGACTGTTACGACAACATTTCACCCTAGTCTGATTGCTCTCATTTTGTGTCTACTTCTAGCGGGCCGCTGGGCCTCGATATTCCTGTTCCAATCGTCCAATTACATACTCGCTATGCGTTAAAAAAATTACATATGTATGTTCTGTGTCTCTGATCTTGACAACGGGATAATGCCAAGCAAATAAGTAAGCTAATTCACTGCCTTAACAAACACCGTCCTGGTTAGCGCTAAGAATCCAGGTCGATGATTACTGTATCATTTCGACCAAAGGTTCAGGTGACGGGTGACGGAAAGTTGTGAACTAAACAATTTTGGTGTGGGTGACGGTGACAGAGTGGTTTGAGGCCTAAATGGGCTCAAAAACATCCAAATTTTCCGATCTGGCATCCGCTGTAGGCGGGCAGAATGGTTGGATGGTAGCCTGAAGCCCGGAGATCATGCGGTATCGCTGCGCAAAGGATCAAATAGTGATGGTGAAGGACAAGCTAGTGCATGACAGGAGTAATCCTACTACAGCCAAACATGTGCATACAGAGAGAGGCTGGAGTCCTCGACCAGCCCACCCTGCTACACCGCCGGACGTCCATTTGTGGGAATTTGGGGTGATTGCCGAGAAATGAACATCGAGTTCAGTGAGCCATTGAGGTGACGGTGACATGACGTGAGCCTTTGGTAGAAATGGTACAGTATCTTCGCGCGCAGCTGGAAGTTTCTCGTTCTTTCTGAGTTCGCTCTTCCTGCTTGCCCGACACTCGGACTTCAGTGGCATAATTACCTACACCTATAGACCGCCACTAAATGCGAATGAGATTTCCTTCCCTGTTCAAAAGGGCTTTTGATATTGCACAGGTGCACCGACTTGGTTTCTCCCACAGCTCGTTATATCCGGTACATCATTTGCTTGCGCAGTGGTCGTGGTATTATTTGGCTTTCGTGCATCAGCACTAAGAAGAAACATCCTCCACCTCACACACCTAATAGGGGAAGTCAAATCGGTCGGAAGAGACCGATTCTGACACCGATTCTGATTCAATTCTCGGCCGATTCTTCGGACAGAATTGATCAAGAATCAGTGTCAACTTTGACCGTCCCGATTGTTGATCCTGAGCTTAGTTTCTCAACGAATTGACAGAAGCAGTCTGCAGGCTCGGGGACCTCCTCATCGACAATGTCCTTACCACTATTTGAGGCATTGGCCCCTTTCTTCTTTTTCCGCTAAACTCTTGCCTTTGCGGTTGGTTGGGTTCCTTTTATAGGCAGGAGCTTTGGGTGCAGGGAGGCTTTTTTCTTTGCAGGCATGGTCATCGAGGTTGGATATAGTAGAGGAGAAAATTGAAATAGTGTATTTCATTCAGATTATAATATTATACAAGGGATTGGTCGGCCGCTTTGCGGCCTCACATTCCCTTATTTGAATTGATGTTTGCCACGGCAGCCTTTGTTTCGGTGGGAGCCATCTGTCAATGTTAGTGCCAACGCAGTGCCTGTCAAAGTTTGTTGGAGGGGTGACATTGATTTGCGAGCTCGGAACCTAGTGTGGAAACACACGAAACAACCAAAACCAAAACAACAAAACCAATATTGGACAAGATAGGCCATGCCTATCCCAAACCAACACTAGAAACGATGTATGATAGCTGCTTCGATCACTTCCAAGGTAGCCGATGAGTGTCAGTCCCTAGTTTCAGAGCCTTTAAAAGGTTGAAAGGGAAAGTAGATTGTTCAAAGTAAAAGTCCGAAGAAAGGTTGTGTTATTGTACATTCACTGAAGATCCAAAGGATACAACTGTTTCGGACTTCCTTGATGCGATATATGATAACCAAGTTTTAAGAAATGTAAGAAACAGTGGTGTTTCTGCAGTTTCTTGCGTATCCCGAAGATCCGCGTCGATAATGTTGTTGCCTAAAGTGTATAAAGTGTGTTTTGTCGGTTTCCCAACCAGTCCCAGTCAAGTCTCGAGTCCCAGAGTCCTTTCAGTCAATCCAAATCCAGTATCTCAGTCCCAATATCCAGCTTCCAGTCCAATCAATGCCAATTCTCAGTCCCAGTATCTTTCCAAATCCAATCACACAATGTTTCTGAGTCCAAAACCAGATTCAATTCAATCACAAACTTCCAAACTCCTATTCCTTCCTAGTTATACGAGACTCGCCCTTTACAAGTATCTAAGACTTGCAAAACTTGAATAATGTGAGGGTTTCTCGGGAGAAACTTCGCTGCCTACCTCCCCTCTACTCTGACTACTTATACAAACGACAATATGACTATGACAATAGAGAAAATATGTAAAAGAGTCTGTTTATCCGTCCCATTTCCCGTGTTTCCGGAGTATTTATAAGACTACAAAGACCCTCATTGGTTGTTGAGGTCGGAGTCATCATTCCGGGTATATTCCGACCATCCTTGGTAATATCCTTGCAGATGGCGACGTGATGGGTACTTGAAACCCTAATTGCCAAGTGTTTCTTGAGTTGCTGAGCTTCTGTTCCTGAAGTATCCCTCGGATCGGTATAGTCGGACCTTGTAGCCCTGTCCTATAGCTTCCCAACGATACCCCACTTCCTTGAGACCATTAAATGAGACCAATGAGGATTAGAGTTTACTATCCCCATTGGCATCTGCTATGGTTCTGAGATCGACAATCACAAGACCCGGCTGATATTATCTCCTTGAAATCATACCCGACATAACCGCGTACCTGGAACAAGCGGAACGACAATCCCGTTGTCACATGCAATTATGTCCAACATGATTTCCCCACTGATCCACGCTCTGATACACCCGAAACGTCAGAAACCACTTGATCTGTTGTAGGAAACAGAAGAAACTGGTGATACAACTGGTAGGTTGAGTTGTGCTACATCTTCTCCTATATGTTTTGGAGCAAGCACATGCCAGAGATACTCCTGATTCCTCAGAAGTACCATCCGACTACTCAGATGATATTGGCCTCTTTTATGGGAAGAGTTGATACATTTGATACAACAGATACATGATATACAGAATATTAAACATAAGGAAATCGCAAAAACAAGTGATTTCAGTGGTGGTTCAATATCCTGCTTATCAACGTAGTGCCAGCCATACCAAATGTTGATTTCCTTGCGGCTGGGGGACTCGGGACCCCGACAATCACCGACAGGGAGCTGCCGGGGAGTACTGCATTAGCGGGATTGAGTGGAGCTTAAAAAGCTTCGGACAGACAGACAGGCGTAATTTTATAAAGAGGGTAATACTTGAATCAGTGGGATACGCCAAGGTTTGAAGCGGGCACTGATTCTGGACGTTATTCTGCGCCAATTCTGGACACGTCCCTCCTCTGGAGGAGGAACACCGATTCTGACTGATTCTGGATTTTGATTGATTCTGCACCGATTCTGGTGCCAGAATCGACATCAGAATCGGTGTCAGAGTCGGCCTCTTGTAATCGCTTTGACCTTCCCTAATGAAGCAATCTTTCAGCCTTGTTACAGCACTTTGCGGTACATAAGGCGTGGGCTGTTTTTTTTTTTTTTTCCTGCGATATTTTACTTAGAACACTCGCTACAAGCTCAATTCTTGACAGAATCTCTTAAAAATAGGTGCGTTCGAATGGCAATGCGAATCCGCAGGGGATGGTTCCTTCCATTTTTTGATGGGATCGGGGGTTTTTCTTTTTGCCGTTTTGATCATGTTTCTGCATAGGACAGCTGTAACTCGGGACACAGATCTCAGATTGACCTAAATTTTGGATATGTTATATAAATGCATGATATCTAAGGGATGGGACTCTTAATGGGAAGTTATGAAGAGCATTACCTGTATAGAGTGCTTCACATTGGGACAGAAAATTTATGCCCCCACAAAAGAGAGCAGTGGGGAGTCAATTTTGGTCACATTCCTTATTAAAGTACTAGCAGTTACCCGTGTCTTTGCCACGGTTGTATCTCTTCATTGATTTCATGATTTACCTTCCGTGATCTAATAGTGGAACAGCCA
Organism: Mycena capillaripes; assembly: GCA_029204075.1. Classification (NCBI taxonomy): domain Eukaryota; kingdom Fungi; phylum Basidiomycota; class Agaricomycetes; order Agaricales; family Mycenaceae; genus Mycena; species Mycena capillaripes. The sequence goes on along the minus strand of JARHKZ010000014.1, from coordinate 2,162,188 downwards.
CGATTTGAACTCGAAATAATCCCGCCTTCATTGGATATAGTTACTGTCCCATTTTTTGGTTCAACTCCCCAGCCGGTGTGCCCAGCACTTCAATTAGTGATACTCTATCCTTCTATCCATGAGGTGCGGTGGAAATCAGTCTCATGCACCCTCGAAGGTGCAGAAGCACGTTTGCATTGGGGTCCTCCACATCAACAGTCGAGAGCATCGCAACCTCGATGTGACGTTCGGCCCTCGTTAAATGTCGGGTGGAAATGAATATATATCTCAGCATTTTCTTCTACCACTCGCACTCGCTACAGAGGCATTAAAGTAAGTGGAGTAACAACTCGTGGTGTCCCGTTCAGAAAGACATACTGGAGGATCCGGTGATGAGCCCTCCGATTTCATCTAAGCCTCCATTATGCCACCGCCTTGAAATGCATCCAACTCATCCTCTCAGTGACTCGATCGTCCTACCAACACCTTGATCTAATGGTTCAATTCATGATTTTACTGGAAAAACTTTGACTGCCAGAATTCACCTTGAGACCTTGGTTCCCCTTTCAGTTCAGCGCTATTACAGCATGTTTTCATCGGCCTCATGTTGTGGTGCGCTATAATCTTGGGTCTTTCAGAACAGTATCTGAACGTCCGCCTGCATCTTGCCGATGCAGATTCTCAAATTCCTGATGGCCAATTTTATTTCTGTCTCATAAAGACTCCAAAAGTTTGGCTGAGCAGCCTAGGAATAAATAATCTCAGTTGCCCCCAAGCTCATCAACAACCAGACTTTATTCTGGCCGCATCTGCCTCGGTAATTAGCCCTGGCACACCCAACCTTCATCAAGTTCTAAGTCTGAATGAAGCTTTGTGCTGTTCCTTGGTTCTCCACAGTTTGTTGGAAATTCAACCTCCTGCCGATGCCCCGGTATGCCGAGATTCACCACTCTGTGGCGCTGGTAATAATCGACCATGCCGGTGTCGAATCAGCCTAACCGATTCACTGTGACAGGGCCCGGCCGATGTCGGCATGCTGGGAAAGGATTATGATCATAATCATACATTCTTGCGGTGCGGGCATCTTTGCATCCAAGGTGCCAACGGATCTCGAACCAAACGCACCATCGTGATATTATAAATAGTACTTCAACATTTTGGTGGAAACTTGAACATCGCGATGGAGCGCTCGGGCACAAATACAACATCTTGACAGTGAACTGTGGGGCCATGGCTTCTTGATTCCCATAGGCGCCACTTTTGTCTAGACAAACCACAGCTTTTCTTATATAGATCTCATCCCCTAGAGGATATGTAGGAAGATACAGCATCAAAAGTTTAGGTTAATTGAGTATCAAAAATCGAAGTTACAGCTGTCCTATGCGGAAACATGATCAAAAACGGCAACAAAAAAAAAAGATCCCATCAAAAAATGGAAGGGACCATCCCCTGCGGATTCGCAGTGCCATTCGAACACACCTATTTTTAAGAGTTTATTTTTTTGATCCCATCAAAAAAGCCGGTACTCCATCCCCTGCGGATTTTCAGCGCGACTCCAACGCGCCTACTCCCGAGGTAATCCAATCAAAATTGAGACCGTGGCGACTGTTCCAGCCAAAACTGTCCAAAAAAAAAAGAGGCCCACGCCTTATGTACTGCAAATTGCTGTAAATGGGAGGTGAAAAGGTGAGCTTTCAGACAGACTTTCAGAAACGGCTGAAAGTGCTACTTTCCGCGCGCCGAGATTTTCCCTATTGGCCCGGCATCTCCCGGACCACCAGGCGGCCTGCGGAATGTAGTTCTTTCATCTCTTTCTGAAAGTGACGCAAACAGTTTCATTTTAAACCTCCCATTTACAGCACTTTGCGGTACATAAGCCGTTTTTCTTTCCATTTTGGGCTTTTTTTGATCCCCGCGATTGGGACAGTCGCGGCGGCCTCAATTCTCATACGTTTTACTTGTCCATAGGCTCATCCGCTGCGCATTTTGAATACGCAGAGAATGGCGTGCTCAGAATTTTTTATGCAAGGTTTAATATCGTTATAGAAGTGTCCTAGCGAGAATTTCATGTTTTTTCTGCCGCTTTTTACAGCTGTTTGCAGTACAACAGGCGCAGTCCGCTTTTTGTTTTCAACGGTTTTCGGCAGAATCGATGCCACGGGCTCAATTATGATCTGATTGCCTTGGGAGTAGGTGCGTTGTATTCGCATCAAAAATCTGCCTGGGTTGCAATACCGGCTTTTCTGATCCAATTACATAATGAGATTTTTTCTAAAAAATCCTGGGTTTTGGCAGGAATGCTGTAGCAGTGTGAATACTGCCCCGATTTACGTAGTCTTTGGATATGTTCTACTTCTGAAGCAATACTATGGGTCCATGATGTTAAAAAATATGGGTGTGCCTGACTTCTCATTCAGAGCTCTATGTATTGTAGTATGTCAATATCCGCCTCACTAAAGTGTGTGCGGAATCACAATTACTTGACATATTGCTCAGTGGACATCATGGACCCATAATAATGCTTAGGACATATAACATATTAAAAAACTAAGGCAATTGGGGCAGTATTCACATTGCTACAGCATTCCTGCCAAAACCTGACATTTTTTGGAAAAAATCTAATTATGTAATTGGATCAGAAAAGCCGGTATCGCAACCCAGGCAGATTTTCGATGCGAATACAACGCACCTACTCCCAAGGCATTCGGATCAAAACTGAGCCCGTGGCATCGATTCTGGTGAAAACCGTTGAAAAGAAAGAAAAAAAAAAACGGACCGCGCCTGTTGTACTGCAAACAGCTGTAATAGGACACGTGTTCTGAGCTCAATTTCTCACCTTTTTGCCTGTGTATAGGCTCATTCTCTCCGCACTTCAAATACACAGGGATGGTCTCTTGAGATTCTTAATGTGGGGCTGCAGGGGAATATCTGAGTGCACAATATTGATGATACATCATCATTTTTGATGAGCAGGCAATAGACTGCAACTAGGACAGCTGCGGCGGCCTCAATTCTAGTTCGTTTGGCTTGTATATAGGCTCATACGCTGCGAGTTTTCAATACGCAGAGGATGGTATCCTCAGAACTTTTTATACGGGGTTTACCATTGTTATAGAAGCGCCCTAGCGGCTTTTGTTGATCCCCAGGACTAGGACAGTCGCGGCGGCTTCAATCTTTATCCATTTGTCTTTTCCATAGGCTCAAACGATGCGCATTCAGAATACGCAGGGGATAGCATCCGCAGATTTTTCATCCTGCGTTGAAAACCGCTGCTTGAGGGCTCAAATCAAGATTTTGTCCTCTTTTCAGGTGATTTTTCACTGGAACACTTGTTCTGCTCTCAATTTTTCCTTATTCAGCTTGCCCATAGGCTTGATTTTTGCGCATCAAAAAGACACAGCAGACAGCATCCTCGGAATGTTATGCTGGCCCCGAGCAGGGAATCTTGGCAGACAGCTTTGATTGTAAGTCATCAGTTTTGATTTGGAGTCAGTAGAATGGCCGCTATGATCTCAAATATACACCGTTAGAAGGAGGTAGTCCCCTGCGCTTTTATGATGCGCACAAATCAAGCCTATAGGCGAGTCAAATGATGAAAAATTGAGAGCAGAACAAGTGTTCTAGTGAAAAATCACCTGAAAAGAGGACAAAATCTTGATTTGAGCCCTCAAGCAGCGGTTTTCAACGCAGGATGAAAAATCTGCGGATGCTATCCCCTGCGTATTTCGAATGCGCATCGTTTGGGCCTACGGAAAAGACAAAGAGGACAAAATCTTGATTTGAGCCCTCAAGCAGCGGTTTTCAACGCAGGATGAAAAATCTGCGGATGATATCCCCTGCGTAATTCAAATTTGCATCGTTTGGGCCTATTGAAAAGACAAATGGATAAAAATTGAAGCCGCCGCGACTGTCCTAGTCCTGGGGATCAACAAAAGCCGTATAAAAAGTTCTGAGGATACCATCCCCTGTGTATTCAGAATACATAGCGTATGAGCCCATGGACAGGCCAAACAAACTAGAATTGAGGCCGCCGCAACCGTCCTAGTTGCAGTCTATTGCCTGTTCATCAAAAATGATGATGTATCATCAGTATTGTGCCCTCACATACTCCCCTGCAGCCCCACATTAAAAATCTCAAGAGGCCATCCCCTGTGTATTTGAAGCGCGGATAGAATGAGCCTATAAGCAGGCGAAAAGGTGAGAAATCGAGCTCAGAAAAAGTGTCCTATTAAAAAAGCGGCAGAAAAAACATGAAATTCTCGCTAGGACACTTCCATAACGATGTTAAACCTTGCATAAAAAATTCTGAGCACGCCATTCTCTTCGTATTCAAAATGCGCAGCGGATGAGCCTATGGACAAGTAAAACGGACAAGAATTGAGGCTGCCGCGACTGTCCCAATCGCGGGGATCAAAAAAAAGCCCAAAATGGAAAGAAAAACGGTCCGCACCTTATGTACCGCAAAGTGCTGTAATCAGGCTGAAAGATTGCTCTTTTAGGTGTGTCCGTTCTTACAGATCATTTACAGAAATAAAGTGTGAATTACACGCACTGCGGGGATGTGAGAATTCTCCATCGATGAAAAGGGCCTGGGGAAATGTTGACAAGTACCCAAGGAAATCTTCCTAAAATTGGAGAAAATGTGGCAAAAGTATCACTTTCCTGGTGCCTCTTCCACCCCGGAAAATTGTTGCTTTTTTATCAAAGGAAAATGCGAGGGCAAATGAACTTGTTTTGTTCCCACCTTTTCCATTGTGGAAAAATGTTTATTTTCCACCAACAAAGAGCTGTGTGAAAAGGATTCATTTTCCTCCACCTTGTATTGAGTATAGAAAATTGGAAGGCTGCTGTATTGTGGAGGCAGTCAACACTAGAGTGGTCGGCCAGACATAACTAAGAGGAGCCCAGAATGACAGAACAATAGTGTGGTCATTCAAGAGCAACCACTGGCGAAGGATACATGGTGGTCAAGACCAAGAAGAGAAGATACTGTAAGTAATCTACGTCACAATCAATGTGTGATCAGATATGTAACGGAACAGATGTAACATAAGATATAATCAGAATGTAAGATAAGAACTCAACAATGGCAATACAAAAGGTATGATATCAAAGAGTGGTATAGGTGATCATTGAGGAGGGATATAGGCGAGTCAATGATAAGGAATATCTGAGGTCAAATGAGGATCAGTCAATAGACGATGAGATCAAGACCATGATGATTAATCAATGGTAGCGGTGAAGGTACAATGCGGGATTGCAAGGAGCAATGAGGACTGAGGCACTGGTGTGCTAAACCAAGGCTGAAGGGAGACAGTGTTGGTACGATGAGGACTGCATAGTCGGCAGTGATGTAGTGCAGATAGCACAGAACAGTGGCAGTACAATGCAGACAGCAAAGGCTGAACCAATCCTGGATGGGAGAGGTTGGACGGTGCAGAGAAAAGTAGTAAGGTGGGAGCAGCAGCCTTACACCCTTCCCGACTTGAAAAAATTGAATCCCCTCTAGTTCAGGCCTCCATCCACTCAAGCCATGGTGGAATGCCATGCGAGAGAGTAGGAAGAAGACCTTCTGGAGTGGATGGAATCAATCATCCAAGCAGAGGTGGCAGTCACAGGATGAACAGGGCGCTGTGCAGACTACAAGATGACAACACAGATGGGATGAAGTCAAGGGGTAGAAGTCATATCATGGAATGATAGTGGACAACCCAAGGAGGGTAAAGTCCAGCAGGGATGACAGTACCACAATAAGTGATAGTGTCCGGCAGTAGTGACGATACCTGGAAGAGTATAGTCTGGTGGTAGTGCAGCATGGAACAGCATACACAGGGGGCAATACAGAGGTGATATAGGGAACGTGTATGCAGAGGCAGAGAGCAGATTTAGAGGCAGTGAGATGCATACATGGCTAACGGCACTGAAGGGAGGAATCAGACAACATGTAGCAAGGAGGATGATTCTGGAAGATCAATACAACTCCGAGAGGCCAAGCCCAGAACAACAGTGTGTCAGGAAACCACAGGGGACAGCAAGGAGTACAGCAGTGATCTGACTCCAATGAGGGCGGTATCATAATAGTGTGATGTGGAATGACCATGCTATAATGGAGAGGGAGGATGGGAAGCCTGATGTTGCCATCATCAGTACAGGGAGGCAGTAGAGGAAGAGGGCCAGAGACAGGGACTATACCAATGTTGCCATCATCAGTACAGGGAGCTTGAATGGGGGATCATGCCAGTGATGCAGAGGATCAGAAGGGAGGAATCATGCCAGTGATGCAGAGAATTAGAATAGATCATGCCGGTGATGCAGAGGATCAGAAAGGAGCGATGATCATAGTGGAATATCGGATAGAGGATGACCATAGGAAAAGGCAGCAGCAGAGGCAGGGGAATGTGAACACAACTGAAGCTTCGGTGATAAACTGTACAAGTCAGAAGTGTGCAGTGGTGACCAAAAGTCCGGTGGTGAGGTCCAATGACTGGAGAGTCACAGAAGGTGTTCATGGGCATGGAGGCGGAAGGAGATCACAAGAGGGAGATCTCACATCCCTGAGTGATAGGAGGATAAGGTAATGTAAGGGCAGCATAATCGGTAGGAGCAGTAGTAAAGTAGTATGATGTGTAAGTGCAGGAGTGGAAATAATGATGTGTGGATGTCAGTGTGTGTCAGAATGTAGTGAGGATGGAGCATCATCCTTACAAAAATTTCCTTGGGATCTGGTCAACATTTTCCAAGCCACCTTTCCTTGATGGAAAATTTTCTGAACCCCACAGTGATGGAGATAATGCTGCCATTGTTTAGGCATAGAGCCAGAAATGGAAATGAGTATGTAGAGAGATTTCATTGCGCAGATACCACACCGGGGAAAGCAAAATATTGACCTATGTACAAATTTCAGCCTGAAGTCGATGTATCGCAGAACAAAAGAAAATTGTAAATACTTGTAGTTTTGATTGTGCACACACTGGGACCAAACTACCTGGATTTTTGGTCTAACTGCCCCTATTATCAGGAGTGTCGGTAACTGTCTTGAGCACGACTTCAGTAAGTGGATCAAACTCGTCTGAATGGAGGATGCGAGCGTGTAAAAATATAATCACACTATGACTGCAGGAGTCCTTGCCGACTCTGAGATTCCTCTGCCAATAATTCGTCCACCATGCCTTTATATGATGTGGCCCTAATGGAATTGAAGGAATTTTAGTCCGCTCGAAATTGGTTCAGATACATTTTGTTTGGCAAAGACAAATTATGATGAGGGGAATCACATACGTTTCGGTCGTCGAATTTTCGTGGATTTCAATCGATCTCAAGCAGATTCATTTCGTTTGCAAACCGGACAGTTGCTTTGGCTGCATCTCTCTTCCTTGCATGGGCAGTGCGGACGTGCATGCACTTGTCGGAAAAATCCTGTTCGGCTTTAAACATCTTTTGAGGTGTTGCAAGACGCTCCAAGGCCATATGGTTCTTAGTAGTTTGCAACGCAGAGGTCGAAATCTTGCAACAACGTCCAAGACACATCGTGGCTCCCAGACTCTTTCAAGGTTCCCGAGTGCCAGCTGACCTTTCAAGGCTACTCAAGGTCTCACAATCTGCATACCTCCCAACAGGCCATGTACACGTCCATAGCTCATATATGGTAGAATACAATATTTTCCGTGTGCACAAAAGAACGGTAAAATTTGTATATTGACGATTCTACACCGATTGTCATATGGACAGCTGTCCGCGGTACTCTCAAACTATATACAGAGTATATGGAGAGCACGCTCGCTGCACCTACCTATTCTAGTTGGTCAAGTGAGTGATGGTTTGAAGACTAAGTAAAAGCGGACGTACTTCCACATACAAAAGTTGATGCCGGATGCAAACTGAGAAAATCAGCTATATGTGCCGATAAGAAGAAACCATCATGCCACTTGCACTGTCAGATAGAGAGTAGCACGAATATATATTCGCAAATATGAATATTTGTCGAAACCTAGAAATTGATATTCGCATTCATACGAATATTGATGGCAAATATTCGTTGCTTAGTCAGCAATATTCGCGAATATTCATGAATATGAATAAACAGGACAGCCACAGCAATTCGCAAATATCAATATTCGCCATTCGCAATTGGCTGGGCACGAATATTCGCGATATTTGCTATTTGTGCTACTCTCTACAGTTGCACACTACAATAAGGATGTCGCTGGACACATTTGAACCAGGGTCAGGTCTTCCCGCTACATGGTAGTAGCCATTCCCATTAAAGTCGAGCTGATAATTGAATCGTGAGGATGGTTTATGCAGAATGAAAACTGAAGGTGTACCGGTTCTGAGGTCAAAGCTCGGCAACATGCACAGAGAAGATGGTGTGAGAAGGTGGTGGTGCAAAAACAAGAGAGATGTGTCACGGCATCACAGCTGTTGGCTTAACACTGTATTTTTATGTTCAAATCAACACCGAGTGTGATGCGTGACACGTTGGACCATTTTGACACCGGTGAAAAATTTGCATGACATCAAAATTTTCGATTTTCGACACAAAACTTTGGCTTTTTTTGCTGTTTCTAGGCAAATTTAGACCCCATGTCACGCTTGGGAGGTTTGACAAACGCCCGCGTGACGCGACCCCCTATACCGACAGGGGGGTGCGTGACGTGTGACTGTCAATTTGAACGTAAAATACAGTATACTGTTCCGAAGGTGGAGCATGCTGTCATTGCTCCACCTCACTGGCAAGATGTCCAGAAATGCCTCTTCCCTGTCGGACACGACAAACCTCTCCGACTCTGAGCCCGAGCGAGAAGCCAGCGACAAGTAAGTTACATACGTTGGATTTTTTGTCTATAGCTATAATTATCCGATCGTATTACACTTCAGCGGCGCCGGCACCACGTCGGGGATAGTTGATGAAGGAGGCACAGATGGTTTGGGGTCAAAGAGCCGATCTTCAGTGGGAAGGTAGGAATGCATTATATTATTGCTGCATCGGCAAAAATATGTATCTTCGTGTTGATTAATTTCATCCACCGCCCTGCTGGGAATGAGCACCACTGAACTGGTCCAAAGAGCTTTCAAGCTTACCTTGGTTCATGTGCACCTTGCGACGGTCTGGAACGCCTTGTGAGCTCTGCCGTCATTCCTTGATACGACCTGAGAGTGGTTCCAAGACGCTGTGCCAAGCCTTAAGAGCTCTCCAAAGCCGTCTCAAGTTCCCAAGCAGATTCAGGCCGTTGCAAGATCTGGCTTTTTTCCGACACTTGAGGCATGGAGCGCGGGTTCAAAACTGGACCACCGGAGCCTGGCTTCAATGGATGGTCAGTGGGGTATGGTAAAAATGACGCGGGCTGACGCGGGCTGGCGCGGACTGACGCGGACTGACGCGGCGGTGGCTGTGCCATTGACGCGCCATTGATGCGCCGCCTATAACTCTTGAGGGAAAACTCTGCCAGCCCAAATTCAATTCAGAGTAATGTTTTTTGCCTCCAATACATCGTTCAGGCACAGAAAAACCGACCTCAATTTTTAGTCAACCCCCGCCAGGCAATGACCATTCTGCCTAAGTACGTACGTCTATGTCAGGCACGCAGTGTCTGTTCAGAATGAATTTGAGCAACAGGCGCACTATTTCCACTGAATTGAGTCGGAGCAACATTTGGTGGGTGCACTACATCGTCTGGACACAAAAAGTCCCTTTCAGTACTTTGGTAGTACAAATCAAGAAAGCGAGAAGAGTTTATAAATAACGGCTCGTTGGACTGTATTGGCCAATGAATGTGATCTCGGGCCATTCAGAGAAAATTGCCCATTAGTTGTACATTGGTATGAAGTAGAAAAAAAAACCGAAGGTGACGCAGCACTCCTGCACAGTCGTACGGTGAACGCAAATGTACTTACTGTAACAGCATTTAAATACGCCTCTGCGGTGCGGAATTATATCTTGCACAAAGGATATACAATTTCGGTGTCGTGATGCATTCAGAGGTGAAGCGGACCTCTTTTGTGGCCCCATGAATATTATTTCTGGGCCAGGAGAAATCAAACCACTCGGATTAAATCAACACCAAGTGTCTACTTCAATTTCATTTCCATTGTCTCATTGTCGCTTGAGTGAATGAGGAACTCCACATGATGTTTCATAGAATTCTCTCACGTAATACACCTTGACACAGCTGCGGCACCAAGACTGCATCCAGACCCAGCAGTCCCAATTGTTCGGCATGCTATTTCACATGTCCGCATTGTGCAACACTCACCGATTTGGATGTATGAGCACGTGAGTGTGCAGTTGCTGCGGCACTGAAGCGGCGTTGACGCGCGTCGACCTCAATGCCTCGTGTTGGTCGTTGTATACAACTAATGTTAGGTGTACATGTTCTAAAAGAACATTGAAAAATGCCTTCTATGTTACCCAATTGAGGTGCTGCCTGGAGTTTCCACCTCCACTGCATGGAATAGAAACTACAACTACTTCCTTACGGCCTCACCTGGAATATGTCAAAGGCAGATAGTGCATCTTCTTCGCGAGTGCATATTGAGGTTGTTTACTCGCTAAGCAGTCCAACTTTGAATATTTACAGATGCTCCTTTCATGAATGGAGATGGTCGATTCAATAATCAGTTCAAACTTAAACCTACGCTTGTAGCATTGTGAGAGTACCCACTACTTATCTATTCCTAATTTGAACTGACATCAGGTCAAATTTTATTGGAATGAGATTGTCCTGAGAAATACTTGTCGAGGCCGGAACATGACTGAATCATAGCATAGTAAATGATAGGGCTGGATATGGTGACTGTGTCTGAAGATGAACGAGAGGTATTCCAAGGGTTATTGCGAGTAATTTGAGGTCCGAGAGGCGCTCAACAAATAATTATGCTGTGACTGGATGTATTACATGTGTGCACTGACTCCGACTCAATTTCATGAAGCATTAGACAGTTGGAATTGAAGAAGTGATGTAAAAATTGATGCAACATATATTCAGAGTGATGCGGGACTGCCGCGCACTGACGCGGCATCGGCGCGCATTGACGCGGGATGACGCGGCATTGACGCGGCACTGACGCGCAGTGACGCGGCACCGACGCGCAACTGACGCGCAGTCGAGGCGGCTAACCCAAAATTATATGGCCTTAGAGCGATTCGAAAATCATCTAATTCAGCGGCATTTTTCTTCCAGTACTACAACACTCTATCCGACAAGAACAAGTCTTATATACATCACCAGGATACCGACTTGCCGCCTGTAAATGGGCTTTTGAGCCCAATATCACCTATGATACCTTTTATTTGACACCCAACAGTCTATGAGGATGTTCAAAAGACTTATTCAAGACACTTTGAAGCGGTTGGAAGCAGTTTAGTCAATGATCGGGATGCCGCGTCAATGCCGCGTCAGTGCGCGTCACGCCGCGTTATCCCGCGTCAATTTCTCCTGACCCCGGTCAGTGCCTGGTCAGGCCGATTGTTTGTGGCATTCTCACTCGCACCTGCGATGGATAGTAGTAATTTTGAACGATAAATTAGCGTAGAGGACAGGATAAAGAACCAGCCTTTCTACAGTACGACCAAAGGAATATGAGTGGCGGAAGAGATGCTGGTCTCATGAGAAGAGTCACAGTAATTACCATCATGGCGGAACTTGAAGTTGAACAGCCCATGCTGCACGCGGCTTCAAGGCGACGTTGAAGGTCAATATCGAATACTACTTCGTACAACGCCGAAGGGAACGAACGACTTAAGGCTGGGAAGGTGCTATTCGGATTGCAAAGCGACTCGGCCAAGCGATCAGCCGACGTTCCTTAGAATTCGACACTACCGGCAACTGCGACGAATGATTTATATACAGCCATCCACAATATTTCACTAAACCCAAAAGCCTGTAAACGATGCAAAGGAGGGACATATACTAGCGCCATATGCATTCTGTAGACGCCATCGACACTCAAGCATACCACAATTCAGGAGGCGTGTGATCAGTCGAGTCGCCACCGTTCCAGGGGCATGCAAAACCGCAGTCCATGTTACGATTCCTCGACCCGGGGCCGCCGTCCTATCGCGTATGAAAGTCAGAATATCATTCTCATCGCATGGAAATCATAAATTATCACTTACCCAGCCGCCAACGGAGCAACTCCCGTCGTCAGTGTTCCACTTCTGATCGCCCAGGGTGAGCTGGATGGGTCCATCCGTCGTCCCAGGGTCAACTCCAAGCAGGCTATCGATCTTGGACACCATCTGCAACGGCGCGTTCGCCCGTGAGAGAAATCCGATCTTGTGCGCTGCACCGTTGTCGAAGATCGTGATCTCGACCGAGTACGACTTCCCGGAGCCCGGCGGGGGATCGAAGGGGCCGCCGCCGCCGGAGTCGCTGTTGTCCCACTGCTGGATGTGCATCGTACACCCACCAATATCCTTGTACGGCGCGACATCGCCGCTGACCTCTGGAACGCTGTCCCACTTTGCACGCGCCTTGTCGGGGTCGATTTGGGCGCATTCGTCGATTTCAGACTTGTCGCCATCCCGCGGTGGGGTGGCGCCGGGGGGCTGCGGGCCGCCTAAGAGTAAGTTTTCAGCGGAAAAATCGACATGAACAGCGGTCACTCACGGTAGGGGTAGTGTGGAATGTAGCCTAGTTAATCGTCAGCAACGAATTGCCATAAATTTGCGCGACTTACGAATCGAGTCTTGCTCCAATGCCCTACCGACTTCAGATGGGCGAATCTCGATGATCTGTGTCACTGCACGAGTTTCGACGACTGCAGGGTATTCATGCGTTACCCAAATGCTGTCGCTCCAAATCTGCGCGAAACTCAGCCGTAGAATTGAACCGGCAACGTGACGGGAAACAAACCTGCGCGGGCTGCTCCTCGACAATAAGGTAGAGCCGGCCCTCGCAGAGCCTCGCGTACTGTGCGGATGTGACGCGGAACCAATTGCGCCTGTTCCCTCCCTGGTTGGCAGAGCGCATCGGGTCTTCGGTGTCGGTGAACGCTCTGGCATTGTCGTAGACATCATCTGCGGAGACAAGGTTAAGATCAAGATCTAGCTTAAATTTTCGGATGGACGCACAGAGGGTATGCTGTTGAAAAAGATGAATAAGCCAGTCAATCGGATAGGAAAGCAAAAAATTAAAAAAATTAAAAATAAAACCCACATAGTCACCGCCCGGGTTCGCCGCGTTCATCAATGCCGCAAACTGGATTGCACGGGTCCGCGCGTAGTTTGGATCCGTTGGATCCACACCTTGCTGGTTCACGTAGAAGACGCAGTTCTGGCGCCGCTGACGGTTGCCGTTCCCGTCCATGGCACCGACCATGAGTTCTGTGTTGATTCTGCTGGGGAGGAATGCATAGTAGTTGTAGTCCTCCGACTGCCGCGTAATGAACTCAAGCAGAGAGCGTAGGTCCAAGTGAGCGTATGGCTCGACTTCGCGGCGCGCCACGCCGCACTGGCCTTGTGGGACAGTCTGCGGTGCTTCCCAGAAGCTCACGGTACTCGCAAAGCCATTGATGTTGTCAGCTTGCTTCGCGATGGAGACATTGGGGTAAGAAAGCATGTTGGTGCTGCCGGCGGTCGTCAGTTGATAGAAGTAGATAGACGCAGATTGCTGGTCGATTAAGAGCATGGAGTCTTGACAATTCCGGCCGGGCACGCAATTCTGGATCCAAGTTCAGACATAAACCGCTGGGTAATGTGGGAAGAGGGAAGAGGTACCTGCGAATACGTCTGGAAAGCATATCGAGGATTATTAGACACAGTGGCGTTTTTGGAGGGAAGCTGTTACCTGAAAGAAACTATATAGACCAGCGCCATAAACGAAGATGTTGGACGAGAGCGAGATCACCAAACCCCAGGCAGCCGAGAGAGGTCCTTCAGGGTCTCCATAATTGGTATTTATGGAAAACGGGGTGGGAGGTGGAGGCGTGGGCTGGAAATAGGGTGTCTCCGTTTGCATCAGACCCGCCCAAACGTCTCGAGCCTTGTTGAAGGCGTATTGATATATGACCTGTGCGTATCATGAGCAAAGGAGAGAGATACCCCTGCGCGCACTGACATGATGTTCCGATGCGGTTCCGACCAGCCACACGGGGCCGTTCGACTCCACTAAGACACCTCTTCCACTGAAGGAGTTGATCTTTGTCTCGGCCGGATCGTCCAAATCATGGTCTGAGCGAACGTGTGAGCTGCATGCTTGGCAAAGACACAATTATGCAATCACCTGCATTCCAAACCCAGACATTCTACAGCAAATCTCAGCAGTGGCAAGTGTCAAATGATGAAACCCCCAACCTCGAAATACCCTGAACCCGAGTTCGTTATGTGGATGCCGAGGAATGCTGAGGCACACTTCAAGTCTGTGGTCGACATGGGACAGTTGGCGGCGTTGATGTTGGTGCCCTACAGAATCCCACCATCATAATATGAGCCTCAAGAAAACAACTGACGAACCTTCGTGCCGCCGAGGCGGACGTGCACATCCCACATGCCGGCCGCTCCTTGCGAGCTTTCCTTGATATTCCATTCGATACCGATCGCGCCAGCTGAGCCCCCTGTAGTGGTCTCTTTTAAACAGACACTACAACAAAGAAGCTCGTGCCTCGTACCGTGGTAGTAATGACCATGTCGCTGATTTCGACTGAGCCGGTGTCTCCAGAATTCCCAACCTTGACGCATTCAGTGTCTGCGGTGTAGAGTGCACGATAAACCTACCCGAATAACTGGGCGCGGGTTGTTTTGGTCGGCGAAGTTGGGGCCCGTACCCATAATAGTGGCGAACATTTCACCAACGATAACCGTACCTGGTGGTACGAAGATGGTGTCCGTGACCAGATACGTGCCGGCTTCAAAGACTGCACGACAAGTCAGCGGCTGCAATGGTTAAATACCAAATTGAATCCCACATAAAACATCACATCCACCCCACTAATAAAGCACAAAGACCGTCAACAATTAATCGCGATGTTATGAGCGCAATCAATCACCGTTGCGAGGAAACTATTGATGGCAGCTGTATCATCGGTGACTCCGTCGCCGGCAGCCTTTCCGAGAGATCTGACGGTTTGGAATTCTGACCGGGGATCGTCAGATACCAGAAGAAAGAGAGCCATTGGGTACATACGAACGTCCTGATAGTCCTGGTATTGCGGCCGCGACCTGGAGAAATAAGCCCCGAAGCCGTTGACCAAGCTGGGAGGCCTGGTCTGAGAAGGCTGGTACGACCCGCGCTTGTAACTCTTTGTTAATCCTATCACAGAAAACGTCAGGAAAAGCCTGCTGGAATTCGAAAAATGACAACGCACCAAGGTACACATTTCCCTGAAACCATTGTTGTCCGTAATCAGCGCTCGCGGCCAATACTACGCCGTTCTGATCCTGGATGTTTGCGCCAAATATGTTAGAGAACTGGACGTTATCCAGAATCACCGAGCCGGCGAGACTTGAAGGTTGGCTGCTTGACAACTGTGGAACATTTCAGCAGTAAGACAAAATAATGCAGGCGTGAAGAATCACGTACCCTGATTCCGACTACGACATTTTTGATCCATGAATCGACGATAAGAACACCGCCTGTGCTCTAAAAAACCGGTGAAATACTGCTTTCCTATCCCAGCGATTCGCCCACCTGAGTGTCCAACGTTAGGCCTCCCGTGTGGATGTCAAAGCCAACCAGGCAGCTCCTGTCTGCGCGTCGGTGCGCGGAATATCGAGTCCAGGAAAAAAATACGCACTCAATATTGATGTTCCACCAGGTGAATCCCCAATTCCATTGTTCGTAAATCGCTGTCGCAGCATTCGTAATGTGGACATTGCGGATCGTGAACTGCTGGTTAGATATCCACATGCCGAATTTACCACTATGACGGTCCTCGTCAGTCATTCCCCGTAAGGCCCACTGCAATATCAGTACATACCCGTCGAAGGTAAGGTCGGACATGAACCCGCCGGATCCGTTTTCCGCAAACAAACTATGAAAGAAATACCATCAATATTGGCACCGTGTTGCAAGAGATTATAGATACCCCTGATGGTTCGTAGTGGGAACGTCCGTCGCCCTCACCATCTTGAAGTCGAGATTGATGAGGGAGGTCGCCTGGCCGACCTGCCAGTGGATTCCAGTCGCTGTTTTGTCGGCGCTCATCGCCGTGGTATCGATAACGAAGTTTCTGATCGAGCGGAAGAAGTTCTAGAACGCAACAACTCAGCAACGTTTACGGTGAAAGCTTGAAACACAAACATTTTGATTCACCCACCAGTTCACGCCGGAGCCGTCGGGATTCGATTGGCCCTCGACATATGGGTTGGCATCTAAACCATTCGGGTGAGATTCCGGTGTATTGATATCGAGGTAGCGCCTTACCGATGACAGCGACCCCCACAAAATTAGCATCGGCCTTGAGGATAGGTTTGTTTTTGAAATCGCCAACTCTATTTGCAACTGCTCAATTGACATCGTCACGATCAGGAGATACCCAGACTTACAGAGACGTGAAGTAGAAGCTGTAGCGCATGGGCATAAATCGATGGTTGGCCTTGAAGAATTCCGAAATTTCACGTACGGAACGATCGGTTTGGTTATACGGTACTGTGAGGAAGATCACGGCTGGTGAGCAAGTGATGTTCGTCGAGGTGCGCAAGATACATACTGTGCCGGGGGGAAAGTACACGATTGCTGGAGTAATCTGTCAAACTTGAATAATTTACATGTTCAAGAGAGCGGCCTTGAGAGCGTACACTGGAAGATTTGCATCCTTGACCACAGCGGCCACCGTCTATTAACCCAATCAATTGCGCGACGGACATCATTCCACAAACGTGACATACCGCTGATGGCTCTGTTGATTGCGGCGGTGTCGTCTGTGAAGGCACAGTTGGCCAGGCCTGCACGCAGTTCTAGACGAAGAACTCACCAGCAATACCATTTCCAACAGCCTAGGGCATTGGTTTGTTAGGCGATTAAACATCAGTTATGTGACGCACCCCGTAGTCCACTTTGACGTTACGCCAGACCTGCCATACAATGAGTATGATGCGGCTTTATTACACCCCTTATAATTCTACCTTGTAGCCGGGGTTGTAGGCACTCTTGCCGAGTGTGTGAAGTCCACCGTTGCCCATCCAAAATGCATCTAAAAATGTGTCAATCACTGACAGGAAAAAGCAGAAAAAAACCGCCAACCGCTTGCAGATGCGCTTGGGACGACCCCAGAACATGTAGAGCGAGCGGAGTGGATGAATAGTGAGAGCGCAGCTAGGGTGTGCCATGAAAGCTTGAGCCACATGTTACTCGAGATTACCTCGGCGGGTCTACACACAAGTGTTTGGAACGCGGCAGAGGAGTGAAAATGGCACGCGCTACATATATAAGCTGCGAACGTTGCCAAGAGAAAATGGGACGCCGGCCAAGATAATTCTCGGGTCATGATGTTGATTTCCGAGTTGTTCATAAGGCGACATCATTGTCGGGTAGACACGTTCCTTGGTGAATTCATTGAATTGTGAGCTGCAGGGCGGCGGCAAGGACGGATTGAACAGGAATGCATCCAAATGTAACAGTCCAGGAATAGTATCCCATGGTAGCCAAAGGTCCGATGATGACTTTTGATTCCGCTCTCACCGATCATCTGCATGAAACAGGCACCCGCTTCCTGATGAGGCTCGCTGCCTTTTGCTCCGTTGTTTCACGGACCTTTGCCACTGGCTAGTGGCTATTGTTCGGAGAAAGTATGAGAACAACAGAGAATTGATTGCGCTATTTCCCGTTTGTTTTCCGTTGCATATGGGTTTAATGGTGCCACCCTTTCCGTGTCTGTTCCGTAGATGCAGCTCAGGTACGGACGGGTTCCATCCGTATATGGGTTACGGCCTTCCTGCTCCCGAAGCACAAAGTGCTCAATCCGGGTGCTGACCGAAAAAAACGAGTTTAGTTCACTTCGATTTTGTGCTCCTGAACTCCTGCTCTAGTAATCGTGTTTTACGATAGCACAAAACATAGGACCAGTTGTAGAGAGCATTGAATTTTGCAAATTCATAAACAATCGTTTTGTCGCGGCCGAAAAAAAATCGGTGTTACATGGAGCCTTCAGTGATGGGAGCAGCGGTATAGGTTGGACAAGAAAAAAATTAAATAAGATAAACAACTGACAAAGACGTCACGCACCACGAGCCATTTCTCATGGCTTCCGACCGAAGATCGCGGGACCCCCAAAGGACCCCCGCCGACGTGGCAGTGAGCGCCAGGCACCAGCAGACAATTTCCAAACATTGAGATACAGCAGAAACCTGTTTGCGAGGGTTCGCCAAAGGTACTTATGATCGCGCGATTCGAGCCTCGGAGGAAAGCATGTCAAGGAGGGGGCGGGGACCCTTGTGTCAGAGCAATGGACGGTATACGCAATGCGGGGTAACTGAATGTATGCAGAGTCCGCCCATCTCCGCTTCCTATCGCAGCAGCAGCCGACTACGAAGATGCGTCTTGAACTGCTGCATACGGGGCGAGTACGTGTGGGCGCGATGTTGTCCGCCTGCTCCTCCCGAAGACGTTGAGCACCTGCCACTCGCCTCGCCGTAGCCCTTCCCCTCCCCAGCTACGCCAAGGTTTCGTGTACACTGGCCACGGGGACGGGTCCGCGTGCATGTCGCGAATGGTTGGGATGCAGAGGCGAGATGGAAGCGGGGGCCATCAGAGCTGCGTCTGAAGCCGGAAACACCAGCGTCGCGTCCGGGACAACAGCGCCGCGTCCGGGACGCGCAGCCTAGACAGCACTCAACATCCACAGTGATGGATCGGCAAGCACGCTGGCCTTGATCGCGGTCCAGACGGCCGATATGTGGGTGGCGGGGCGTAGGCGCGTCGATATACGAGACGCGGTGAATCCATGAGGCGGCGGCGGCAGCTGGATTAAAAGGCTGTTATTGAGTGTTAAAATGCGTTCGAACAGGAGGGAGAGAGGGAGGGGGAAGCCGGTTAGGTGGGAAAGAGCGAAGCACTGGGCAAGAGATGGTCACGCATAGGGGGCGATGCGCAGGAGGAGCTGGGAGGGAAGCAGAAGAAGGTGTGGGAGAGACGCAAGTACGCGGGATGACAAGAGGGTTTCACGCACCTCAAATCCACATGCAAGCACAAAAGACCCATACAGCGTGAACAGTAATGTAGATTTCCGTGCCACCGAGGTGCGCAGTGCGCCGGGAGCGCGTGTGATCATGACTGCGCCCGCCAAATTTGCAGGGCTTCGGGTGTCGAGCTAGTCGCTGAGGCCATCTCGCTATGATTTTGTACCGTCGCGCGTGAGAAGTAAGTAATGGGTTCAAGCGCCAAAGTCGGAGAAAAGCGCGCAATTGCAGCGAGTGCGCTGAGGTTGTTGACGAAAGTCGCAAGCCAGTGGACAGTTCATGCGAAGATTAATTCGAAACAGAGAATAGGTACCCGTGCGAAGATGGATTGAGCGAGTGCAAAGACAATCGGGAAGGCAGAAGTGGAAGAGCGAAAGAGGAATGTGTCGGATCAGACCGACACGTGAGTCGAATTTATGATCCGCACGCTGTTCTTCCCGAACTCTCACCTTGCGAGTCGTGGCCCTCCGCACCTCACCGATGTTCGTGCAGTATAAATCCACACCTTCCGCGTCTTAGATGCTCCATCTTCTTGTTTCATGTCTGAGCTAGTATCGCAGCACTTTGGGTACCTCGCATCTTCGTCTGCGCTACAGTCCGCCTCTATCTCTCATCTTTGCGACGCCGCCCCACATGATGCGCGTGGCGTATGGGCCACTTACCGACCTTGACAGCGAATTTTTCCTCTCCTTTACTGCCTCTCTGCTCCACTTCCTCTGTGCTCCACCTATGCAACCCAAAGCTAGGCAACTACTCACCCGCGCTCGAGGACCGACATACGCTACGCACCCCCTCATTTTGCAGATGCACACGGAGATGCGTCCTCCTGTCGTTTTCTTGCTTCTATCGTCGGTATTCACCCGAAATTTTGACGCACATAGCGCATTGCCTTGATCTCGATCTCGATTTCCGCCTCAACCACTGTGCATCCAGCCCAAGTTTCACCTTAGTCTGTATGCTCTCATTTTTTGTCTACTTCTAGCGGGCCGCCGGGCCTCGATATTCCTGTTCCAATCGTCCGACTACTCTCTATGCGCCAAAGAAACTGCATATGTATGTTTTGTGTGTCTCTGATCTTTACAACAGGATCGTGTCAAGCGATTAAGTAAGCTAATTCACTGCCTTATGAACAAATACCGTCCTGGTTAGCGCTAGGAATCCAGTTCGATGCTTGTCTTCGCACGCAGCTCCAAGTTTCTCGCTCTTTTCTCGCTCGCCCTTCCCCTCGGATTTCACTGGCATCATTACCTACACCTACAGACTACCACTGAACGCGAACGAGATTTCCTTCCCAGCTCAAAAGGGCTGTTGATACTACATACAGTCAATCCACGGACCTTGCATGAGCTTTTAGAAATCCGCCTTTCTCATCGTAAAATTGAGCTTTTAGGGTGATGTAAAGTTCCTAGATGGTGTGGAGAGACGTGTCGATTACAAACCTACAAAAAAGTTTGAAATAATTCATTGAGTTTTGCTCTTTTTAGCCGAATCGGCGCAGGGCGGATTTTCGGTCTTAATCGGTCCTTTCATTTCTGCCCAAACGAGCCACGTACGACCTCAGTACACGGAAACTTCGATGGTTTTCGACATTTTAGGCCTCGATTCATCTACTCATGCATGTGTTGCCTTATCTGCTGCCCGATTCCTTCATATATCCTCCTCTGATTCAAACTCCAGCTCCGAGTCAGAACTTTCTGATGAATCATCCCCAGACAACATCTCTACATGCCCGAATCCTGTCCCATCGACTTCCCCACCCTGGTGTAGGACCACACTTAGGCTCACTGTTTGTGCGGGCATGAACATCATGTGGACGCGCAGCTTTCTCGTCCTAATTCCGCACGACCTGAGCAGTTGTTGGGCTCAACTTTTTTGTACTATTTCACTACAATGCTAAAGCCCATCCCGGTCAATTTTCCTGGTCAAAATCAGTCCAATCCTCGAGGCCCGGTTATTGGCAATGCAGCTCTGGCCATTGCACCCCATATTCCCCACTTCGGAAGCAACCTCAAATCTCGAAAAAAATGTGGGAAGCAAGCTCATACCATAGAGAGAGAGGCACGCGAAAGAAACCAGCAAGAATATGGACTCTTGGCCTAGAAATAAATTCTCGTGCAAGGACCATGGGAAATGCAAGGTCCGTGGATTGACTGTAGGTGCACCGACATGGTTTCTCCTACAGCTCGTTCGAAACTGTATATCATTTCCTTGTGCAGTTTTTGGGGTACTATTGGGCTTCGGCGCTTCAGCGCTAAAAGGGGCATGCTAGGAATCAATACAGCATCACACACGACGCACGAGACAGTTTCTGATCCGGCTCTGCCTCACACCCCGTGCGTTCCCTCACTCCACAATGCCAATTCTCTCCACTACCTCGTATGTGCAGATCGCGAGGCGGAAACTTCATCGACATTGGCGGCGATTGCCTGTATCGATGGGGTGCTGACGGGGCTGGAATTTGGCGTGCACCGTGGATTAGGAATCGGGTCGTTATCTGTTGAGCTGAGACCAAAGTGAAACAGCGAGTGGTCAGACTCCAGAGAATGCTTTATCATCTGTTTGAATATCCTTTGGCTCCTTCTGATCTCCGGCAGACTTCGGTCAAAATTTGGGTCGCCAACTGGTGGGTGCGGAGAGAGCTCCAGGAAGGGTAGGCCCCGGGATGCTTCCATATGGCTCGTCCAAGGACATCACGCAGTGTATTTTTTGCCAATATCCACAGATCTTTCCCATTGCCGGACGATTTTATCTAAGTCAAATAATTCATATTCTACGTTCGGTGCGCCTCCATTGAGCCCCATGTTACCTTATTCACGTATCTCAGTGCCAAAACCTACGTGAACGCGCGCCGATGTTGTTGACGAGAGAAAGACCTCAGGTTCAGGTTCGGTTTTGCGTTCGAACGCGAACAATTTCGGGGATCTCGGGGAGCTGAATGCTCATCCAAAATGATATCTATTGAGGTTCTGTAGGATTTGGAGGCCAGAGAAGGTGTCTAGGAGTTTATCGTGGGCTGCGAGCACCTTCGGATGATGATTCATGCTCATTAACTCCGTTGACATAGTAATCACACTTTTGAGCCCTCATTGAAAGACGTCAAGAGTGTGCCTAGTTTTTCTCAAAGAAAAAGCTGGGGCATTTTAGGTGATGCTTAAACTGCTGAGAACTTGCTGAGAAGTGCAACCTGCACAACACTGAAGGCAAAAGATGAGGAAACCATCTGAAAATCACTCATCTGGTTAATTTTCAGGTTCGGCGTTCGAACGCGACCCTCACCGGCCGAACTTGCGGTTCAGGTTCAGTAATTTTTTTAATCTTGAACTTGAACACCGCGTCCGATTGAGGCTCGGACCGATTTCCGAACCGATCCTTTCCAGCACTGGGCTAGGTAGGTGGACCAAATTCGTAATACGAGATATGTAAGCTTATGGATTCATTTTAATTATTTATTCCGCTCCAGCTGTATGCACAGTAGCAACTAGCGGTATCAGCCCGATATGATGCGAACCCGTTGCAAAATTCAGTCCTCCATGGAATCCTAGAATCGCCGCAAGATTCTGGTATGGTTGATGTGGCGCGTCAAGATACAAAAGCAAGGACAGAATAACAAAGATGGAGTATATATATCGGAAATACGCGGCCACAAGTCGGAGCGGAGTAATGGGGGGATGTCCGACAAGGTACGATGAGTAAGAGTCCAAAAGACGGCGCGTGATTGGCGCGTGACGATTACCGTCTGCTAACAGACGGTGTACATTGGGTGTACATAATTGCCTGTAATACTTCCTGAAACCGGCGTTTGTGAGCAGGCCATCCCGTGTAATCTTACCTACCTGCCTACCTTTATCAAATCCTTTACATGAAAACACAACGGACATAGCCCTTCTTTTTTTTTTTTTTTTTTTTTTGTTGATAAATAATGAGATAGGTCACGAGTCGTTTCCCACGGGTCGTGCGAGTGCAGCGAGCGCGCAAAAACTCTGTATCCACCCTGTGTGGGCGAGACTGGGATTTATCCGTGTGTGGGCGAGCCTCTGACGATGGCACGGGTGAATAAAGCTGGTTTCAATTGAATCAATCGGCTCCGGCGTGTCCAGTGGACACGTGACCGTAATCGTGAGGTGTCACTTTCGACGTCAATTCGACGTTAACTTCACCCTCTAGGTCGCTCACCGGCGCCAGGCTTCACGGAATCAGAATCCCACCGAACTGGAGACGACACTGGACTCGAATTTTAGCTCGCAGGACACCTCATTCACGTTTTTTCTCAAGCTTCTCCCATCAGGAAAAAATGTTTTGCTACCAGTCTATCAAGTGCTCCATAGCCCTGGTAGACAAGTCTCCACCAGGCTACCACGACTATTCAACGCTACCAGGGCTACAGAGCGCAGGTAAACCAGTAGACAAGTCCGTTCTTTTTTTCCTGATGGGCCGCCACCGCCTCGCCGTCGATGTCGAGTCTCCTCCTCTGGTGACATCTTACTATCCCGCGAAATCTTACAACACCTCATCCGAGACGCAAATCTCCTCCTCGAGCTATTCTCACTCCTGGAATTACGATCCCTATCGCCCTTCAATATTCTAGTGTACTGCTGCATCGCTCTTGAACCATGTGCACCAATTACTTATTATTTAGAACTCGGGTTCACTTTCGCTTTCACTTTTAGTGCAACAGATTCTCCCCCACATTCTGTCCCGCTTGTGCCTCTGCCCGTCGCGTGCCTAGTGTTCAGCGTCGAACTGATCTATCGTCCCGCAGATTTCTTGAAGCAAAGCTCCCTTACGACGCCATCGGTTCGTCATTCATCTTTTTATTCCTCCGTGCGACGCATCGATTAATCACCCCGCAGACAACTGCATGCGCATGATGGCCCTCGATATGGATGTCGTGCCCGTCATCATCTGAACCTGCACCCCCGGCGGCGTTCACCTCGAGGCCTCCAACTGGATTGCCACTGGCGGGAGCATCGCGGGACCTGACTCACGCAGTTCAAGAACGTCCTAGGTACATGCGTTGGGATCCTGTAGGTCTGCAACCGCCGAGGCGAAATTGCCTGAGTAGACTTGAGTCTCGTACTGCTCGGCCGTCAGACTATTGCACAATATGTTCTGATGCCGCAGACGCCAAAGACGCTAACGACAAACCTGCACATTTTCTGATCCATTAGTTCTTGTGGAACCGATATGGATCGGATTGCAGGATCCGCGAGCCGGTTGAGTGGAGCCAACGAGAAGGCAACAGGCAGCTACACGGAGGTTATTGTAAGTCTAGTTAGATTGATCATACTATTCTAATGACAATTCCAGCTACCGCACGCGAGTCGAGAGTATACGAAATGTAAGTAAATTGTTCGAAAAATATAGGGCAGGTTTCCCATGAGGACAATGGGTTCTTATACCCACGCCTATGACACGGAGAAAGGGCCAAGCACATCGTACTCGACGCGCAGCGCGTTTATCATGCGGTACGCACTCTCGAATGCAAACACATCCACGCCGCCAAGTACACCGAGCCAGCGTGAGGTGGTGTTGTCCGCACATGTCTGCGCGGCGACGCGGAAGTACGCCTTGAACTCGGCCCAGGCATTCCCTGGGTTCGCCGCGATGGTTGGCCCGATCGCGGCAGTCACATTGAATCCGCCGTTGATCGCGGCCGCGCACGACTCGTGCAGGTCCTCGACGTCTATACGCGGCAAACATAAGGATGTGTATCATCGATGGTGATCGGGGACTCACATTTCTTCTGCAGCAAGACATCATTCTTGGTACCAAGTCGGCCGACGTGACCAGCCACTAACACGTCAAAGTCGAACGTGAGCAGCACGTCGTGCGCGGCAGTCCACCCAGGGATGAAGCCCGATATCGCGAGTTCTGTGAAGGGCGCCCAGCCGGGGAAGACGACGTCGATGAGTAGCGCGACGCGCTGTGCCGGCGCGTACATGAAGAGGTTGCCCGGCGTGTGGTTGGGGCCATGGTACGATAACTCCAGCGTCTGGTTGCCTACGCACAGGGTGTAGTTACTTTCGAAGGTGACGTGCGGCAGCGGGCGCAGCGGGTCGCGCGGGGACACCGACGCGAGCAGGCTGAGCGTCTCCGCGTGCGCGATGATGGTCGGGTGCGAGGCGTTGAAGAGCGACGCGCCGCCGATGTGGTCCGCATGAAAGTGGGAGTACACGAGGTGGGTGACGGGGAGGTGCGTCGTGTTGCCAATCGCATACAGAAGCTTGTGTCCGATTGTCGGCGGCGCGCTGCGAACAGGATTCGACGTCAGACGTTGGGCAGCTGTCAAACTGGCGCGGCGGGACTCACTCAACCACGATGACCCCATGTGTGCTCACGAGGAACATGTTCGTGTACGAGCCATCCGTCACCCAATACACGCCGCCGCCAAGGTCTCCAACAAAGTAGCCGAACGCGGGGTCAATTCTGGCCGGGTGGACGGTGCTGGGAAGAGGCGCGAATTGGATCTGTGTATCACTGGGGCCGGGTGCAATTTTGAGCGAGTCTCGCGCGACCACTTCATGCTCATCATGGGCATGCGGGTGACCACAGGCGAATCCGCTGGCAGCCAGAGACAAGAGAGAGATGATGCGGATGAGGTGCATTCCGGGTAGTGCAGCAAGTCTTTGGTGGCTATCTGTTTGAGTGGATTGAACTTTGAGTTGAGGGGATTTATATGGCGTCTGCTCGGTTCCTAATTTGATGTTTTGTATGCGTGATGATCTTCTGGAATGCTCAGTGAATCTGGCCGTAGGAAACAAACCACCGGTCTTGATAATGGCCACACCGTTACTCAGACTGAGTCACATCAGGAAAATTTTGGGTTGCTACGGCACCCTACGTAGCTGAGGTAGCTCCTGTAGTAGTATTGCAACCCCCTCAATATATAGCACAGTGTAGTTGCCCCTCCAACTCTGTAGTCGTGAATTTGTTCAATGTAGTCACACGCCTCCGCTACGTAGCGCTGTAGCACTGTAGCTCTGTAGTCAACATAGCACTGCATAGTCCATTGTACCTCTGTTGTTCCCAAACTACCACATTCCGCCTGGTTTCAGAAGTAGAAAGCAATAATGATATTGACATCTCGATGCTACACAAGACAGATATGCAGAACGCAGTCGCGAGATGGGCACATACGCGGGCCCCGCGCAAGAGAGGTAGAAGGGGGAGGACGATGGGTTACAAGGGGATACACACATGGATCCCATAAACTGTTATACCTTCAAACTTCCATCTCGGAACACTCATCCAAGTGCGGCGTAGTCACGGAAACGGGGCCGTTGCAGGATGTGGGTAGTTTGAGGGCTTGGGGTAGCTTGAAGGTTTGAGTTAGCTTGAAGTCTTGAAGTATCTTGAGGACTTGAGGTAGCTTGAAGAAAGATTTGAATGTCGGTGGCTTTATTGTATAACGACTTGAGATCGCTTAAATCTGGAGAGCTTGGGTTTTCAAGGCTTGGGGCTGCAGGAGGCATGTAGTTGGATCCTTGACTTTGAGTTTTGAGGCACAAGAGGGCGAAAGCAAGCAAGAACGAAAGTGGGGAGAGGCGCGACGATGAGGGAAAGAGAGAAGAGGCGACGTGGCAACCAACCAGATCCATCAATCACGAGACGTGATGGAGCGGAGTTTGAAACACTTGGCAGATTTTCACCTATTTTCACCTTTGTCTCACTTGGGGAAGGTTCAAATTGAGTGGCCTGCTTCCTGGAGCACCCGAGATGAACCGGGGTCTTTGCCGCAATCCACAGTGCATTTAATTCAAGGTCCTCTTTTAGGGGCAATCTACATGGCGTGTGATAGACTTGGCATGCTGCAACCCGGTCCGACATTGCAATCAGCGGCAGCAATGATGTTCTACGTACCCGCCGGCCCGGCGCTACAGGGACTACGCGAACAAGTTGAGCAACATCGATGGTGCGTTACGCTACAGGCAACAATATTCCGCAACATATCTAACTGGCCAACTAATTCCCGGGGAGTTTTTCCTGATGCACACACCATTACTCAGCCCATTAATCAGCCCGTCCCCAAAAGGCAGAGTACTCCTACGGGTTGCCGCATTAGTCTTCTTAAGGACGACGGGCTTTTCGCCTACTTTACTCCTTCTGGGGGGCCGGGATAACTTCAACTCATTATAATCGACATTTTAGGGCCGTATTTTACTCTCGCCCCCCCACTCTTGAACCAAGTGACCGGGGCCTGTCTGCCTCTTGCAATACAGCCGGACGGAATCCAGCCACAACTCGCGAACACGCAGCGCAACGATCATGCTCGTAAAGCATCAACGGAGTATCAACGCTTGAGATCAGGGCACGTTCCGGACCCAGCGGAGCAATATTATTCGGAGTCTTACCCTACATACATGAGCAAGCATTACTAAATCTATGAGCAAGCAGGCAATACACTGCAATGCATCAAGAGGCCGCGCAAGGAGATGCTTGCAACCGCTTCAGGACGGCCATGCGGCATTTCATCTCCCAGCTTGTCACCGAGCTCGCCTTTTGTCTAGGACCCAGCATGACGTCGGGGGCGCTCGGCCTGTCAAGTTGGCCAGCCGGGCAGTAACGGAGTAGCAGGATAGACAAAGGATGAGCGCCTGCGGTCCCCGTTCTCCCCGAGAGCTTGAGAACACCATCTTTGAAGTTTGAACTCTGCCGCCGATCGCCCCTCCGTGGTTCCCGGCATAATAACGAAGAAGGGCGCCTCTCCGATTTTTTTTCACACGGCTGTGATCGGATATCCTGCGACGAAGTAAAACAATTGTGCAGGCTCATCTACCCTTCATGGGCTGAGCGTTGATGAATCTCTCAAATAGCATCGTATTGTTTCTCGTCCTCGACATCCGACTTTGTTTCACCATTTCCTCGATCGATTTACTTGGACTTTCCTTTTACAACTAAATCAGATACTTCTTATGTAGATTAGAGTGCGACGTCCTCCTGGGGCAAACGCTCCTGAGTAATACATGATTGACGTCGTACGAATTCAAATAGAAACGGAATCACGTTCTCGGACAGAACAAAGTCGAGTCTGGTCGCTTATCGCAAATTCGCAGCTTCCAGGCGAACTCACATTACTTTACTGGGAACGAAAATGCGAAATGGCGAAAAGGAAATGTCCCGGCGACATTGATGTAAAGAGATGTCCGGCGCGCGGGAGGAGGAGCATGGGCCGCCGCTGACGCTTGAGTGAGGGGGCAGGCACATTATCGCCCGGCAGCGTCGATTTGAAAATAAAGGTGATGGGCGCGGAGGGACGATAGTTGTGGGCGCGTGGCATGTATTGATTACCAAAGGACGGGGGAATGCCTGAGCTACGTTTATCGAGAGTGACAGCAGGCAAATACCCACCAGCGCCTCTTGAAGGTGTTCGCGTGTCGCTCCCGCTCAGCAGCCAAGGTAATGACGTTGAATATGCCCCGTAAGGGGGGCGCGGGGGGGGTCCCAAACTATGGCTTAAAACACTTTCCGACTGTATATACTTATGAATTTCGAAAGTTGATTCCCCCTTGGATGTGCCGGATCAGACCGCCACGTTAGTCGGATTTACTATGATCCGCATGCTGTTCTTCCCTTCCCGTGATCCTCCGCACCTCACCGATCTTCGTGCAGCGATCTACACCTTCTGCGTCTTACATGCTCCGAGTCCATCGTCTAGAATCGCAGCACTTTGGGTACTTTGCGTCCTCGTTTGCGCTATAGTCCGCCTCTAGACTCTCTCATCTTTGCGACGCCGTCCCACACGCGTGGCGTATGGGCCACTCACCGGCTTTGACGGCGAAGTTCCTCCTCTGCTTTACTTTGTCTATTCTTCACTTCCTTTGTGCTCCACCTATGCAACCCAAAGCCAGGCAACTACTCACCCGCGCTCGAGGACCGACATGCGCTACGCACCCCCTCATTTCGCAGATGCAAACGGAGATGCGTCCTCCTGTCGTTTTCTTGCTTCTATGGTCGGTATTCACCCGAAATTTTGACGCACATAGCGCATTGCCTTGATCTCGATCTCGATTTCCGCCTTCACCACTGTGCATCCAGCCCAATCAACTCCGTTGCCGATGGGCAATCTGATGGTGGTCATACTTGCGAGGCTTCCCCGTCTGCCCCATGGTGCGCCGGTGGTAAGTCGTTCGCGCCGTTGACGCGATGTTCCACTTGTGCGACCATATCGCGAAATTCTTTTTGTGAACGAGGTACGAGGTCGCGATGGTAGCACGGCGTTATAATTGATCGGCTCCCAAATTCTTCTCTAATTCTCAGTCGCTCCTGGACTGTTACGACGACATTCCACCTTAATCTGTATGCTTTCCTTCTGTGTCTGCGGCTAGTGGGCGGCTTGATCTCCAATTCCAGCTACAATCGTCCGATTGCGCTCGCGCTACAGAAACTACATATTTATGGTCCTGTGTCCCTGATCCTTACAACCGGATCGTGCCCAAGCGGATAGCTAAGGTAATTCACTGCCTTAACACACACGCTGGGAGTCCAGTTCGAACGTTCAACTTCGGTGCTTGTCGAGCCGCGTAGCTCCAGCCTGAGGTTTCTCGGTCTTTCTGAGCTCGCTTCGTGCTTCGGCTTCACGCATCATTACCTACACCCATAGACTGCCAGTGAATGCGAACGAGATTTCCTTTCCAGTTCAGCAGGGCTGTTGATATTACACAGTTGAACCGACATGGTTTCTCCTACAGCTCGTTCTATCCTGTATATCATTTCCTCGCGCAGCTGTTGCGGTATTATTGGTCTTTGGCGCTTCAGCGCTTAAAGGAGCATGCTAGGAATCAATACAGCATCACACACGACGCACGGAACAGCTTCTCACCCTGCTCTGCCTCACACCTCGTGCTTTCCCCCACTCCCCAATGCCAATTTTCTCCTCTACCTCGCATCTGTAGATCAGGGAGCGGAAACTTCATCGACATTGGCGGCGATTTCAATCTTGAAAGCATCCAGCCACCGGGGAGTGATTCTCATTTGGCTGTGTATTTCCTTCTGATCTGCCGCAGACCTCGGTCAAAATTCAGGTAGCCAACTGGTGGGTGCGGAGAGAGCTGTAAGAAGGGGAGGGCCGGGATATCTCGGGACAAAGGGCTGGTGGGCCGCTTCGCGGCCTCCCATTCCCTTTCATGCATTTACAGGCACAACTTATGTGGGGCAGACTGGGCATGTAAACTGATTTTCAGACTGACCAGTTTCAAATTCAATAAGCCCTTTGTTGCCTTGCGAGTGAGAGAATTTCACACGTCAGTGTCAGATTGCTGTCAGATGACGGCAAGCGGCGCAAGGCGGCACTTGTCCGGAACAGTTGAGTCGTCTCTTCCAGAGCGTGTGGATCAACTTCAGGATATCGAGATCAAAATGGCACACGCAGGGATCAGCGGAGTTTAAAGAGCTTCAGGTGTGTGTAATTTTATAAGAGGGTAATAGTATCATCTTTCGCGGATTTCTTTGATTATGGCATAAAAACACTAAATGTAAGGTAGCATTGACTGCGGATTTGCAATGTGATATCAACGCGCCATATCCGAAGGCAATCGGACAAGAATTGCGCCCAGGCCAGCTGTCCTGAGCAAAATGTCCCAAAACAGGAAAACAAAACATTAGGTTTCGCAGAGTCCTGTAAGAAAATGAGTTATATTACCCTCTTTATTACCCTCTTTATAAAATTACGACTGTCTGTCCGTCCGAAGCTTTTTAAGCTCCGCTCAATCCCAGCTAATGCCGTATCACCGCGGCAACTGGCCGTCCAGTTTCGTAGTGCTTTTTCCCACCGGCACAACGCTAAGCAATCCTTCGGCATTGGCGGCATTTAACATCACTCTTTTAATAAATGTTGCCCTGGCGTTAACAATGACAGATGGCTCCCACCACCCCGTAACAAAGGTTGCCGCGGCAAACAAGTAGGCGAGCGTGAAAACAGTCCATATAATAAGAACGAAATTTCAAAAATCAACTTGGCTTAACTCAATCAATTGCGCAGTAAAGACAGTTGAATATCAATTCAACACCACCGTCATTTCAAGTAAGAATTTTGCAAAAGGGGATGGGAGGCCGCGAAGCGGCCGACCAGCCCCTTGTAAGTACTCGTAAAATCGTTCCTGGTCGCCGCTAAATGTGACATCTCAGCCATATTCTACCGCCATCGACAGCCACCTCCGTGTGACACAGATAACAATGTCTCAAGAGTCTGTAGTAGATGAGTAGTACTCCGCCGAGCTCGTAGTGGCCGAATGGGTTCAGATGAGGCCAATTGAGCGGCCTCAAGGCACGTTGCGAGATGGACCTCGGCCACCTCTGCGCAATGTCGCTATTTGGCGGCGACTTGTGCTGGCCTGTTTGACATCAGCGTTCAACTTGAAGTGCAGCCATTGCCACAACGGCCGACGGCCCTCAACTTTTGAAACCGCCCGACGCGCGTCGAGCTCGACCAGTCGCCCGCCGCGTACTGCGCTAACCTCGATTTCAGCATCAAGCCCCTCTCTACAGCCCGAATCCAGGTCTCGCGTCATGATAGCAGAAGAGTTATATTTCAAGCAGGAAACCGGTTCCGCTCGAAGTTGGCTCGAAGAAGATGCTGAACAACAAAGCACAACAAACGCGTCGCGCTCGTGATTGTCGAAATACAAACACGTCGCGCTCGTGGTTGTCGAAATATTGATCAGATAATGCCGAAATATTTGAATGTGGGCGGATACTCATGACCTCTTCTTTCCATACATCACTGACCAACTGCAGTTGAAGGCTGGCCGCTGAACCAATGTGCACCCCACTTTGATTAAATTTGTAAATTTTCTTGCCGATGGGTTTTCCTCCTTAAATCCTCATAACGAAATCAGCACAGTCAGCAAGTCCCAACGAAAATATACCAAGAAAAACGGTTCAACAGAGATAGCTACAATCTATTAAACGCAAGAACCGCGGAGACTTTGGTCATGTTTGACCATGGAGTGGTGGTGGCCGTCGCCGGCATGTGCATTCGCATTCCAAGAAATTCTCCTCCTGTTTTTCGGTGCTCAGCACGGAGCTCAGCCCTTCCCGCGGCCTCTCGATTCCCATATGATTTTTTTGGCGTGTTTCCGGTGTTTTTGAAGGAAATCTTGGAGAAAACAATTTGTTTATTGACTTCCCGACATGAATTCGTGACTTCGATGGGATTTTTCTGAACGATTCGGCCCTCCAGAGGTCTCCCGGGTCCCTGCGTGAACGGTTGTGGTCGGGAGCGAATACCAGAGGAACTTCCCAAAATGAGATTTCCAGATTTGTCCCCACACATCAAACCGAATACTATCGAAGCACGTGATGTTCCGGAGCCTCCGGTTCCATTGTTCTCAGTGAAGTACTCGGTTCGTCGCAAGGTGGCATGAATTCAGCACAGGAAAATGAGTACACACTGCAGGGGCACGTGGATTTTCGTCAATGAAAATTGGGTGCGAACATGTCTTACCTTTTGGCTACGCTCCTTCTTCCCACCACCACCATCCCCAACGTTGGGAAAGGCCTCATGCTCAAACCATGCCTCTGCTGCGCTTATCGATGGAAGCACATTTCGGGGTCGCCGTTTGTCACTCTCGATAAATTGATATCTCTCGGCGCCAGAGCGCGAACGTATGGTGCTATGATTGGGGCTCTGGGAGCGCGTTAAAACTGGTGTTAGCTGCTGCCACGTCGTGAATTCGATTTTGATGCGTGGAACGAACCTTATATTTTATTTTATTTTCAGTAATTCAAAGTGCTCAAAGTGGTGCACGAACGCCGAACGCCCAATTATGCGACACAGGTACCAGCCGCCAAATGGAGTGCGTAGGACTCGGAAGCTGATCTATTACGGAGGTTGGCACACCATATATTTTATTCCTGGTTTTGGTTCGAGAGTATGTGTGGATGTTGTTATTTTATCCAGTAAGCTTTAAACTGTGGGGTTGAGCATTCAAGCGCCGCAGACGTGCTGCGGCCGTTCGACGTATTTTGTGTGTCTGGACAAGCCCGTCTTGAATACATGCTTGTGATGTTGGAATATGGCAATATTTGGCATGCAGGTTCAACGGGCACCTTGCGCCGCTGCAAGGCAGTGTCATTTGTTACTTGCAGGGATAGCGGCTAACTCACGATGGTTAGAATGTTTCTCCTATTTTTTCTTTCTAGGTACTGGTATAATCCTTTTAGTTACATTGAGGCACTCGTAGAATACTATATATTCCCTGTACTTGTGTCGCCTCTCCTCAGACTTCCGCTTACATCTGTGTGCGCGAAGACTGAGGTGAGTGCAAGGGCAACCACGAAGGCCCGAGGTACTCAGGGACTGACGTGGGGGATCCAAAGGTTAATTGACAGTAGCTAAATATACAGAGAAGCATACCTGACGTGGGGGATCCAAAGAGAAGAAACTCTGAGGATTCCCACGTCAGCTGTGGGTATAAGTAAGCTACTAGCTAAGACCATGTGACCGGAGTGATTGGCAGATGTCCCGGGCTTGGTCACACGCAAGGTGCCATCGGGGGTTCCCCCGGGTCACGTGCTGGTTTCCGGTACCGGTCCCGGTAGACCGGCGACCGGGAGAGCGACCGGAAGGGTCGGAGGGGTCGGAAGGGCGTTGGATGGGGGTCGGGACGGGGGTTCCCCTGACAGTGAGCGACTCAATCTTACTTACCTCTGTACTCGTTCTGCCTCGTTATCTGATTACTTATCTTATAGGTGAATATATTAGACTTCCACTTACATCTGTGTGCGCGAAGACTGAGTTACTTGTCTTATAGAACTCTCGCGCACTTTTTTGTGACTGCGCTTCGTTTACTTTGATTACATTCAATTCGGCAGTCACGCGTAACGGAGGGGGTTGACGGCGCCGAACATTAGTTTTGAGCTAAAATTGACTGGAATCATGCAGGAAAAGTTCGTTTGAACCATGTCTTCAGCTGAAAGGCAACTCAATGTCAAAAGCTGCTCCAATTTAAATTTTCAACCTCCCATATTACCCTGCAGCCGTTTGGGAGGTCGCCGAAATCTCCCGCATGCCACGCTCGATTTCGGCCGTTGACGAATTGACGAGTTCAAGATGTCACGCATCACACCCCCTGCCAAATTAAATGCAATTCTACAGTATCGCAATTCTGTCAGGCAGTGACGTGCAGCCGAGAGAGATTAACCATTCTTTAACGAGATCCCTCGAAACCTGTGCTAATGCCCCATATAGCGTTGCTCGTTCGCTCTTCCTCTGGCTTCCTGCCATTTTTACTCCTTTGGTTTGTTGGGATTTCCCACACGACCCGAAGATATTCAACCCAGGACAACTTGCGCAGTCAAATCCCTCAGCTGCGTACTCACTGACAAAAAAAGTAACTGCACGGGGTGGTTCTCCATGTCAGAGCCATCAAATTGTTCCAATAAACTTGTAGATAAGAAATATGGGTGAAAAAAAGACATTTGCACATGTTAAGTGGTTTCCATAAAAGGCAATTCCTCCGAAATGAGCCAATTTTGCTCAGAATTTGAAATCAACTTTTTACGGAGGGACCATGAGAAAAATCTGATCGCATAGTCTAAAAGTGCTTGTTAAGTAGTCCAGAATACCACTTTGGATCATATCAATATGATGTGTTTTGAGCTCGCAATCACCGTCAGAAGATGGCCATTTTTGCTGATTTTGGCCTGTTTTTGGTGAAAATGAGCACTTTCTGACAGCAATTGTTCATGAAATCACGTTCCTCTGTCTGTCTTCAATTCATTAGTTAGACTCGCGACCAGTTCGTTTCCCCACTGATCACGGGGGCAAGAAGACCAGTGCTAT
The DNA here is from genome assembly GCA_029204075.1 of Mycena capillaripes. NCBI lineage: Eukaryota > Fungi > Basidiomycota > Agaricomycetes > Agaricales > Mycenaceae > Mycena > Mycena capillaripes. The sequence goes on along the minus strand of JARHKZ010000014.1, from coordinate 2,127,314 downwards.
GAATCATACTGGTAGTATGAAACCAACAATGATAAGGGCAGCCACGTGCTTGGCGAACACAGCTGATCAAGAGCCTAGCTACTACTTACTCTCTTTATAAAACAACGGGTGTCTTTCTGAAGCCTTTTAAGGTCCATTTATGTGCTTTTCTCCCCGAAACTGTGGATGTTCTCAGAGTGAGCGCTAATTATCACCTTCTTTTTCTAGAGTAATAACCGTCAGATGTTCTTTCACATGAGACGATTATCCTAGGGTGAATCTACAGAGGATGGGAGGCCGCGAAGCGGCCGACGAACAGCTGGCATTGAATCAGCCAGGATGCATGCTTCACCTTGACGTGCCGCTTTCACACAATCGCCTTTCCATCACTTTCCCTAGGCTTGCGACATGGGAAATCGAGCTTTAGCCAATACCAGTCAACTGTTCACTCACACATTATAGGCTCCCACCCAACCGAAGTGGTGGGGCGCGAAGCCTCGCTCTTGTTCTAAATCCGTAATCAAGCAAGTCTAGTTATACAACTTTATAAACACGTTTTTAACATATTAAGATTCATAGCTCCCATTTGTCAAATAGCCACGGCTCGCTGCCCTTCATAGCACTGGGCGCAGAACCATCCCCCAAATAAAAAAAGAATGGTTGTTTTAGATGCGTTCACGGAGCGCTGCTCTACTGTAAGGACTCGCCGCCCTTGCCCTTCTCTTTCAGGTCCTCCACATCCGTCCCCGACGCCCCCGGATCGGTGAAGCGGAAGGGACCCGTAGTCGTGGACGTCGCAGGATTGGCGTGCACAAAGTTGATTGGCTGCGTAATGGGGTTGGACGTCTTGAGCTCGCCCAGGTGGGTCTTCTCCATCGCCACAAGGAGAACGATGAGGACGGGGTAGATCGCCTGAATCGACGCACGCGCGAATAAATAAGACCCGGTATATCGAGCAGAGGAAATGGACGCTGGCACGCACCGAGAGCTGAGGGAGCATGTTTGCGACGATTTTGTACCCCAAATTGTTGGGGTCCGTCGACGATAGGTATATGAATAACTGCGGGATCTTGGGGAGAATGGTCAGATTGTATACAATATACCCCGGGGGAGGGAAGGATGTCGTACCCAGAATAGACAGTAGATGCCTCCCGATTCGGTGAGGAGGACGAGGATCCTCTCGACGTTCGTTCTCCTGTTTTCGGGGACACCGAGAAGCCCCTTGATTTGATTTCGGTATACCCTGAAACCACATCGAGTCAAAAAAATAAAATCTACGCGTAACAGGGGAAACGATACCCACCATGCTTTAATCCCAAAGAGCACGGTTGCCACGATGTTCGTGATCATGAGGGGAAGGACCAGGGCGAGTCTCTTGGGTCCGGTTGGAAGAAACTTCACGTTTCCGAACAAGTATAGACCAATAACAGTCATGTCCGTGGTTACACCGGCTGTGAGTCGGGTGAGCATCGGTCGACTGCGTGCAGATTGAGATTACCAAAAGAGAGGAAAATGCATGCACTCAGGAGGATCTTGGCTCTGACATTGTCTTGCCAGAGGACCCAGGCACGCCAGACGACAATCGCATCGCTCATGAAGTACTGTCGGAGTAGCGCGGCGTGAATTCCACATCGGAGTGGGGTTTAGGCAAGGGGGACTGACGTTGATTCGGCCAAACACATTTTCGGATAAACGAATGTTGCGGACCAGGAGGGCATCGCCAGCCGGCGGATGGAGACCCAGATCAAAGACTTGTACGATGGTATAGGCGACCTGCTCGATAACCTGGATGTTGGAGCACGCAAACATGAACAGAACGGCTGCGATGAGCGCTTGTCGTGCTGGCAGGGTCGTCTTGCGAGTCCTGTCCATGAACGGTCAGTATCGTACCACAAAGAGTGGGACGATATGGCGCACCACATGTTATATAGTGCGATAGTGACGAGGGTCGTGTAGATTCCTGAATAGATTTTCAGACATGCTACGGGAATGAATGGGATTGCGTAGAGCACACCATGCAAGAAGAACTGGATCGCAGTCGTAATGAGCTCGCCCTGCAGAGTGCTGATAACGGAGGCCGAGAGGGCACCCAACTGGGTTGGCGCAGAGGACATCGGGAGGAGGGAGGGCGTCAGCTGGGGAAAAGCTGGAGCTACACTGGAAAAATGGTATATACATACCTGCGCCTGTTCGTCACTTGATCTTCTTCACCTTCTCGTTCCTTATCCGTCGGCTGATGATCAAGGAACGCTAAGCCTTCCCACAGATGTCACTGGATCCCAACTGTCGAGGAATTGGTTCGTCTTGGAGTCCTGGAAGTGGAAGTTTTTCGAGCCACTCGAGGGTGGACGAACAGCTGGCTGGAGCGAGACGACAATGATGACACATGCTCCACGGATTTATACGGAGGTAAATGTCTAAAATTTGAATTCATTAAAATCGATCAACGCCTATTTGGACGGGCACACCATGCTTCCCACTTGTCAGACTGATAATCATCAAACTAGCGCTGTCAGAGGCATCAAAATTGCATCTGATTTGCGTTCTTGCCTGCTCTCGCCGGTCTTTCTGTGCAGCTACCTATCTTTAGTATCTAATCTCCGAGTGGGTATTGCGCTATTATATCTCCCCCGCTTCCAGTTCGGGCTCCTCCGACTGCTCCAACCAACAGTTTTCTTTTTATTCGAATCCCACTGCTGCAGCACCAAAAGCCCTTGGCCTTTGCTTGGCCTCACTATGATTTCCTTTTTTAGAAGTCGCTTACAGGTAAGATAAGATAGCACTAAACCGTGTACCACTATACCCCATCCCCACTCGACTGGGTTATTCGTATTAGTTTCTATTTCTACCACTACTCTGTTGTACTACCTGTCCCGACAGTGCAGCACAAGATCTACCTCTCGTCCGCGGGCTATGCGGGCGCTCCGTTCCGTTACGTGATCTCATCAGATCGGGTGGGCCTTGCGCGATAGAACATCGTGCTGCTGGCTGATCTGTCCCACGTCGACTGTGCTTCTCCGCGGGTTGATCTCAACCGCCTTTCTTTCCCAAGACACGCCTTCACCAGACGCAGGAAATGCGCCCTCTCTCGCTCCAATGTCTGAACTCTGGAGCATCCGCTGGTCTTGAAACTGCCGTTGGTCTCGAAACTGCCGCTGGCACTTGAGGCCCTTGGCAAACTCGGTGATCAAGTCGATGTTCTCGTCCATCGCCTCGAGGAACGTCAGCTGGTTCTCGTCCGTATCCGCCAAGTCGCCGTCATCATCATCATCGGCGCGGCATCCCCATGACCTTCCTGACGCGTCTCGCTACGCTGTTCTGAAGCCAGACGCGTCAGACCCGCTCGACAATGGCGGCAGTGTGGGATGCACCCGAAATGGTGCTGTGCGCTGGCGCTTCCTCGAGGAAGAACACGGGGGGACCGGGCTGTAGTCCTTGTACTGTGGGCTTGCAAAGGAGGAAACGGCTGGTGGGCAGGCTCGGACAGGTGCATATATATTTTTTGCGCGTCCGTCTTGTAGGATTGGCTGGAAGGGTTATAGGTGTCTTCTCGAGCTTCCTCCACACGCGCTTGAAGAGTTTACGCCAGCACGGCAGCTCACCATAGCAGCCAGTATCCCTAAGCAGTCGGTCGAGCTTACGGTAATATGTCGGAGCTAACTTATCCAGGCCAGCAAATCACATCGCGGCAAATGGAAATGGTTAGAAAAGTCGTGTTTGATACGACGCCAGCTGGGGGGAACGAGTAATGGTGAGTTCGACATTCTTAATGCGATACCGCGATACTCACGGGCTTTCAAGGATCATCGTCGTCTTGAGGACGGGCATCTCTGGATGCATAGATCGGGCCCAAAGCTCTCAACGCGACTTCCGGTACCAGTTCTCCCAGATGTACGCCCATACCTCTGGGACCCCGTGCTTGACACAAAATTTATACATTTGTGTCACTGCCCAACGCTTGATCCCCTCGGGGCTCGGGTGCGCGTATCCGGGGAGTAGTGGGTGTGCGCAACAGTGCTTTTCCATCATGGTTACAATTTATGGAATCACGGTCCGCAGCCAGTGGGCAGAAGGTGCGCCTCGCTTTTTCTCTTCTTCTCCCTCGTCCTCACCGCTCAATGATGCAGCTTCGTCTGTCCCTGCTGTGGTCGTTCGGGTCTTCGCAGCCTTGGACGCCGCTGTCCGCCTAGTGCGTGCGTTAATCGCGAGAGCCAGCGATGTGGGGTCCGCTGCGTCGATAGTCCATGCCGACGCCTTTGGCATGCGCCCGACTCTTGTCTGCACACCACCCACAGCTTCAAGCGGGGTGTTCTCCATCCCCACAGCTGCACGCGCTGCGGCCGGCGTGCCATTATTGACTGGGATCCGGGCACGGGTGTCTGGATGCGTTCTCGCGCCCTTCGCTATGCGCTCAATCTGGCCGTTCGAGACTGGCAACGCGGCCCTGTTACAGGGAGCGGATGCAAGGCGCTGACGAGCCGGTATCGTAATTCGTTGGCGATCGTCATCGTTTGTGGCTGATGCTGGGAGGCCGGAATAACGGGGGTGACAGTGTCAGGTGCACCTCCCTCACGGAATTCGTATAATATTCGCAAAATCTTTCAGTCTAAAATTAATTCAGAGGCCACCTCACACGTACACGTCGCGTCAACACCGATTTCGACAATCTTGCCCTTCAGCGGGCCGACACTCTTCTTCATCCCCCAACAGAGCATATCGACTCCTTGGGAATCGGGACGTCCTCTGGATTGAAAATATCGACCTCGTCGTTGTGCTCTTCCAGCAATTTCCCGGCCGATGAGAGCTGAAGATCGTCACGGCGCCAGAAGATCTCACTTATCTCCATTCAAGCCCGATGAATCTGTGTGGCGGTGACGGCTGAGAAAGTTTTCTGCACTTTGGTGACCATTGCGACAGGTGTCAGCCACTCCGAATCATGCCAAGCGCTCCCTGCGGCATCGTGTAGCAGGTATGTCTCCCAGCGTGCTTGAGATGGACCGTTACCATCGAGTTCGCTGTCGTTGTCTTTCGAAGCTCGGCAGCTGATCCCTAACTTGCTTTTGACAGGGAAACGCGAATGTCAGGATTTTGCGATGCCTTCGAGTTCTTTTTTTCGGGCTTTATCCTGACTGCACCAGAAGCGCGTCCGATGGTCATTGAATGGGGAGGGGGGACCGCGCTAACTTACCATACCCCCATTTGTCCCCAATTACCGCCTAGAGAGGGAAACTGCCACGCGTTGTTTGACGCTCAGCAACCTCCCATCCTAAACACTCATGAACGCTTCTGTGAAAATGAACATAGAGCTTCCTCTCGAGCTTGAACGAAAGATTTTCGAAACAGCTGCAGCTCGGTATCCGAAAATGATACCTATGCTCGTACGAGTTTGCCACTAGGTTCATACGTCGCAAGTTTTTCTTTTGAATTTTGAGGACTGTTACACAACGTTGACTTTTTTCATCCTTGCCTAGGGTTGAGCCACTGCTCTACAGAGTTCTAACCATAAACGATACGGTGTTTGACGCCCGGCTGCTGTCTGCTGTTGAATTCAAGCGCACGGAATTCTTACACAGCGCAGTGCGCCATTTTTTCGTCATCACTGGCTGGCAGGAGAACCCCGCTAGAAAATTGGACCCAAAAATGATGAATGACCTTCTATCCAGTTGCTCGGAAAAAGGAATCTCATGCTAGTGGGTCAGGGCCTCGAACTCGACCTCAACGTCCTTCACAAAATCCAGCTTCAGAGGCTGGATCTTGGACTACCTCTGGCTACTTCTGAATGGGCTCGTTTAACATTGGCGCACCCAGCGCTTTTGTGCCTTACCCACCTATGTCTGTCCGAATATACTCGAAACAACCAATATTCTTGGGATGATGCGTGGGACCACCTCGCATCCTTACCGGCACTGACACATCTGGCTCTGACGGAACACCTCTCCCGCGCTCTCCTCTCTCAGATCCTTGCTGACTGCCGCCGACTGCTTGTGGCTGTCACTTTAGGTTACAAAGAGAAGAATCGAAACCTGGCGAAGGCGTTTACCCGTGATCTGACGGTTCGCGACCCCTGCGTTGTCGTGGCGGTAATTTCCAATTACACTGACGATTGGGAAACAGGAGCGCGGGGTGGTGACGACTATTGGGTACACGCAGAGAAATTCGTTGCCAAAAAACGCCGGGGTGAAATCGAGTGTATGTGTATGCTTTTTATAACTCTCATCACATAGACTGTGGTTGTTTTTCACTCTCAGACAACCTCACTGTGGGAAGTAAAGGTACATGTGAGTGCGTAAGCACTAATTACGCTAAAAAAGCACTCCCGGCACTGCTTTTAATGGTACTCCGCTTGAGTGTCTCTTGGGTACTACCACCAAAAACACTACATCTGAGCTCGCATGAATAAAACGGCAGAATTTGGTCCTCAGGACCGGCATTTTCATCAGTTTGATGCCTGGAGAGGTGTTTGCCGTGATCGCGACTACTTTTGGACCCGATCACGTCTCCGCAACGGCCGCACACCACTTTCATCCGCTTTCTATCACCTTCGCGCGGATCCCCCTCGCCAGGCCTCATCGTTGTCTCGGCCATCACACGTCATTAGAAATCAGCCTCTAGCGACACCTCAATTCCCACTCGTTTACTTGATTCCTGGGGGGTAAAAAAACACATCATGATTCGCCTCCCGTCGGTTTCTTCTGCAACTTTGCTTGTTCTCCGTCATTCCGACTAGCTCTTCGTCACTGGGATCAAATTTATCTTCTGAGTCTTAGCCGCTCCAATTCTGTGTTCGGCTTCTCGGAATCGTCTGCACCGGTGCGTCAGATAATTTGCGTCTACGACGACAGATCCGATCGTGATAAGTTATCTCGTGGTTTCCTACCTGGATATATGCACTCATTACAAGAGAAGAAGACGAGAAGGAAATACATGCGCGCTAAAATCGACTCCCCAATGCCGGTGTGCTTCCTTTGAAACAAAAATTCTGTTCTGTATCTGATCCTTAATCCATTTCCCTCCCTGTAAAATATGTGTCAAACACACAAACCTGTGCGTCTACACATATTGATTGTGGCTCGACTCATTTCGCTTCCAGCTGGCAGCCGTTTGCCCAAGAGAACATATAGAGATGACGATAACACGGCATCTCTGGCTCCTACAAAGGTTGACTCTCCGATTTTTCTCATCTGCAGCCTCGCCGCCAGAAAAATCTGAGCCTTCTCGCAAACCTCCAAGGAAATTCGCCAAAACGCCCGCTGCCAAACAAGTTCTTCGGGATCTTCCGACCTCATGCCCAAACACTTACTGCAGGACTGCAGTTCCTTCCAATCGGGCACGGTGAAAATACCGCCATTGCCGCCGGTGTGACGCCAAGTGCTGCCATATCCCGCCAAGGCGGCGGCACTTTTGTCACATCACGCATCGCATTGCCGCCAGTAAGGTGCCGCCTCCCAGTTCATTTTTCAGCTAGAGACATAAGGATATGTCAGTATGTCCGGGGTACACGACGTTTAGCAAGAAACTGTTGAATCTGGCGAAATCACTGAGATATCCAATAAATAGTCATAGAGGGATGAGTTTATTGAGTAGCTGAGTCAAATGTTGAAGTTTTAAGCCTGAAATGATCATATAGGTCAACTCAGGTTGAACCTGAACCAAAGTCGGATCCCAGTTGTACTGTGGTAGTTGGCAAAGATTCTAAACTTATACTACCGGATTCAACATGCTTCTGGCGTGCATTAGCGCAATCCCTCAACGTGAAAAGGCACCTTTCCCAGCGCAAGGAATTTCTTTGACCGTTCCCGGCACACTCTTTATTGCCGCCTATTGCCACCCCCATGTCACACTGACGCTGCATCACGCAAGTAGATTGACGCCCCCCCATTTGCATTGCCGCCCTCATTGCTGCCCTTTGACGCCCCCCTTCCGCCCCTTGACGCCCTAATTTGCCGCCATTTGACGCCCCCATCAAATATATTTCGGCACAATTAAGCTCGTGTTGGGTAATGTCGTTGTTCGAAGACGGACGGACAGAGGCAATAATTTTATAAATAGGGTGATTAAGTACCATAAGGAGCCCATTACCAAAAGCTTGTACATGCAACTCAAGTCAAATACATTATGGCATTGCCGCCCCACTGACGCCCCCCGCGGCAAATGGCCTCCTCGCTGTGAAAGTGTGCCCAGGCTCACTGGCCTCCTAAAATAGTTGTAGCAAACTAATATGCAGTTGTAGGTCATCGTGTATAAGAGAAATTCCAACCTCGTTCGGGATCCACGAGCTGAATGACTGAACCTCGACATTAGATTATCTTCACTCGGCCTTGAGACTTTTCTTGTTTGCACCCTCTTCTTCGGCTTTGCCATCCTAGGACAGCCATGTTAGGAGGCTTCCTTGGCACATTTTAAACGAGATACAAACCATCATCTTCCAAATAGCATGACACAACAAGACGAAGGTGCTGGGTGGAGTTTTAAGCTGTATCCACAGACTGATTCCGAGAAAAATGAATATCACAAACCTGAGGGCGAGCAAAGCGATGTGCCAGAAGTATCCAACCGCTACATACGGAACAATGTCAGAGACCGACCGAACATTCACAGGTTTCCACTCACCGTCGCTTACAGTCGGTGTATCTGGTATACCCGGCGTTGCACTTCGAAGGCTGGGGAGAGCAAACAAGAGCGCGGTGGATGCCGCCACGATGTCGAATCTTTCGGTTTGGCGATTTTTCAGGAGAACCACGGCAGTTGCGATTACAACACCGAGGGTCACAAGCCATGTGGCTAGGGTATGTCTATCAAACTGCCTTCGTGAAGGTGGGATGAGAAGACGCACTGATAAACATTAAGACTGCGAAGAATCGAACCACCTCTCTTCGGTGTATTGTAGCGGAGAGAAGGACGGTTCCATCACCGAAGAACGCAAGTGTATCATTTTCAGATAGCTGCTGAAGCGACGTATGGGCAGAAAAGGAGTCCAGATCTTGTCCGATCTGGAAATACAGCGGAAGGACTGTGGTATTAATATCGTTTGCTTCGCTTAGGTCACGATCGAAAGCCTCGGCGCAAGGAACGACTGAGTTGTCAGTGGCATTGGTTAAGCTTTGGGCGCCTATGACAAGGGATCCCGAGTAGACATCGAAAGGGAAGTGAGAGATCGACCCATCCTACAAGGGCGTTGTGAGTGGGTTATGGACGGATTTTAGTAGATCTTACGGCAGTTGTGTTATACGAAGTCGAATTGACATCCCTCTTATTTTCATAGTTCATGGAAAGAATTAGAGGTGAGTTCAATCCTTCTGGATCTGCTACAAAGAAACAGACTATACAGCCCCGCGTCAACAATTTCACGGATAGAATCCGTGGAATACAGTACCTGGGATTGCATCAGCGTCCGCGGGCGGATCAAGATCGCCCAGCTTGGCGAGAAATGCTTGCATGTCGAAGGAGAGAATGGAAGAACCAGGATCGAAATTCTTCATCGATATCGTGACCCCAACCGCCAAAGAATTGGGTGCTGGCTCAGGCACATTGGGCGGCGGGTCCACTGTTGATCGAAAGGACCGGCGTGGTAGTAAAATCAGTGTGAATCAAGCGAGGAGAGAAGCTTGTTAGGCGCACAGTCACCGTTGACCAGATCTATAGAATGTTTATTTTCAGTCTTTTTGACCGATTTGTTGAAAAGTACACCGGTGAGAATGACGGCAACGATGATCGCAAGGGAGAAGATTATTATAATAATATATGGAATCATTCTTCGAGCGAAGGACAAGCGTTTCTTTAGCGTTCGCTCGTCCGTCTCTACGATAGTGTCAGATATACTAGGATGGAACTTTCATGCGATGAAAAAAACATATTTGTACCTTCCTCGGCCCATGTACTTGAATTTGGCATTGTAACAGAGTGATATTGAGAGCCCCCGTGGAAGTCCATCAATATTAGGATACTGGGAGGACAGGCCTAGGATAGAATGGGATCAAAATAAAGATATTTCATGCTATTGAGCGCCGCAGCATATATATACCAGAACAGGTTGACAGATGGGGAAAACTCGAGGGGGCAGTCAAGGGGCAGAACCTGATATCCGACCTATTTCAAAGATTGACGCTTGCACCCGGAGCCATCCAAGTGTTCTCGACGCGCCAGCACGTCAACTCGGCTCAGACACTTTATATCCCAGAGTTCGTGAAGAGCCAGGAACGCATTTCTGTTCCATGACGAGACGTTCCACGGTGTACTTGATTCGATGACTTGTCCCTCTGCGGAGTTGCGAGAGAGTAGTCATGCCAATAGGAACATCCGATCGCAGAACGCGATTGTTTCCAGAGGGTTCGGAATCATGCTAAGACCGGGCTGACATCCACTCCCACCGTTACAAAGAGTCCCTGGCGCCAGCGCCAAATGAAGGCTGTTCAGCAGTCGGCATGCAGTTCAATCTGGGAACTTGCCGCTTCGGCATTTTCTATGCTCCAGTAAATGCTATCAACGAAGCTAAACAGGTGCTATAACGTGCGCGATATGAGGGGGCGGGGTTTGGTGGTGACGGAAATAGCGACACGATTCCGAGTATATCGGAAACCCTAATCCAATAACAGTATTAGGTGGGGTGCATGCGGACCACAGAGAACATATACACTCATCGCTTCCATGCCACGGGCTAGTGAGAGTTTACAATTGGCTCAGGCTGACCGTCGTAAGCTCTGAAACAAGATCATAATCGGCTTCTTATTGACATCGAGACAGAAGTTCTGGAAGCACAGTCACGATGGAGATGAGTCTTCATCCGGCGACAGCAGGCGAGGCGCCCTATGATTGATACGCAGGTAGGTATCAATCATTACACGGCATGGCGCAGAGCGGCGAAGCAATGAGGTAACGACAGCCGCACAGCGCAGATCGCCTCTGACGGTAGTATTTGATAGGGATGCTGATGTAGTGGGGTCTGCAGAACCGGCGCGCGCTTAGCCAAGGCAATACCTCGCGCGCCGGTTCCGCAGGCCTAAGCGGGCCTTGCCGGTTGCCGGCTATTAGGAACCGGTTGAACACAGTGAGTGTTGCCCAGGTCCGGTTAGGTCCGGTTTTTTTACGAAAAAAATCCGAACCCCGAACCTGACCTGGGGTCCGGTTCACTCAGAGTACCCGAACCTCGGACCGGACATCGGTCCAGTTCACCAAGGGTCCGGTTCGGGTTCGGAAGAGGTTTGAACCTCAAAGAACTTGCGTGATCGGGGCAACGAAGGTGATTAGCCTGGGGCAGAAGGAACGCGAGATGGAGCGGAGCACAGGCCCGCTGAATCCCGAGATGAGTCACTATGGGTGTCAAAGCTAATGACTTTCACACCCTCGTGTATGTGAAATTCAAACTCCAAATCACTGACTTTCACATACTTTTTGTAAGATTTCATGCACTTTGCCATGAAATTCATGAACTAGGCGTGGATCCCAATCCCCAGAAACAGTTTTCATGCACTTGTGTCACATACTTTTTGAAAGATTTCATGCACTTTTTGTGAATTTCATGATTTTGCCTGTGAAATTCATTAGTTTTGACACCCACAGTGAGTGTCATCGCATGATCGCCGATAGTGGAGAGAAGGAGCCGTTTGTGAAAAAAAGCGAGGTTACGTATGGGTCGAGTTCGGAGTGCGCAGTCGGCGACAGCCTTAGGGTGAATGTCGACTGGGCTCGAAGCACTAGGTCTGCAGTGGAGCACACCCAAGTCTCATCAGAGACAATGAACTGTTCTTCACGCAAGCCAGAACATGAAGATCAAAAGTCCGAAAAATTTAGGTTGATGCATGGTGGGTGGGGTGATCGAAGAAACAGAAAGGCGAGATTCCCAAAGCCCATTTATACTTTCGAGCCTGAGACTCCACAAAATAATATTTTCGGTTATTGTTGTCCAGATAAATCCGATAACGGCACGTAATTCCGTGCTTCGAGGAGAGTCACAGGAGCTCTGCCATCACGGTATCTCTGCTTCTTCCTTCTGCTTCCCTGTGACTGTGTCTATTCTTAGTTCCACAACCTAAACATGCACCTTCGCCAGCCCAACGGTCGGTGACCGAAAAAACGCCAAGCAATCGCAGAGTCAGTGGCACTCTAAAGTCCTTGGCAGTGAAAATCGACTCTTGAGGAGACCTTGGCATATACGAGCCGGTGCCTAATATTCTAGAATGCGCTGACGGCAAACATCTGCTGGTTCTATGCCGCTCTTGACCGGTCGTAGACGACGGATGGCGCGCTTGTCGGATCTGTATGGGGCATTCGGATCCCCACCGTACTGTACTTATACAGTTATGGTCGTAAAAATTACGGGTTTTACGGTAGCCATTTAGGAGCCACACGGCACGGTGACGGTTACGGTCCTGTAAAAAACCATATTATACGGTGCTGAAACAACGACGAGCGAGGGCAGGTGATCTAAAACGCGGTGGATCTGGATTGCTCACACCTACTCGTGTCTGTCTACGGTCTCAGTCTGAGAGTCAACCTGGCTCCTCGCCGTGTTCAAATAAACCCGTACCGTAACCGTAACCGTAAAAGCTGCACCGAGTGCGGGTGCCCGTATAGCAACCGTAGATTCAGCTGGAGTGACAGGTGGCCACTTCGATTCAACTTTTGATTGATTCAATTTTCCTTTTGGGCGATTTTTCGGAATTTGCCGGCGTTTTGCAGCGGGAATAGCGCCTAAAACCGCGATCCTGGAGGCCAGTGACCCATGGCCAAAATTAAACTGATTCAATTCATTCTCTGCTGTGACCTGTGACCTGACGACTCTACGGTTTAAATAGTACAGTGCGGTGGGGATCCGAGTCCCTAGCACGGGCAGTGGCAACTGTCGCTGTTGTGAAATCAATTAATCTCCACAGCAAGCTCAATGTACTTCGGGGATGTGTTTATTTATCGTCCCTGAAATAGTACAGTATACCATCTGTTTATTGTAGCGAAAGCGCCTCCCCCGTCGATATCGTCTAGAGAGTTCGTCTTCTCCTTGTCTTCCCCCATCATCTGCCCGCGATGTATCAATCCCACTTAGTAAACTCTGTCTCTGGCAAAGAGCCGGAAGTCCATGAGGGCGCCTGGGAGGGAGAGAGGGACTCTTATTTGGAGCCCTCCGAGACCACGGTCACGGAGGGCTTCCAAAACGACACTGTTCACACCCCTTTGAATTCCACAACAGGACGAGGTACGACAAGTCTACCATTCGTAGCTGCGCGCTGAGACTTTCTCAAGGACAGAACAGACCCGATTTCGAATCCTCCATACTTCTGCGCTCACTGTCCCTAGGGTTGCATTGTCTCTTGGTGGTTATACATCTCATCCTTCTCGGCGTTTGGGCCAACAAACTGGAAAATCATGTCGTTTTTTCACTCGAACACCAGACTATTGTCTCCTTTTTTATTACCGCAGTGACCCAGACATTTGGGACGGTATGCCCATACTTCCTGTTGGGTTACAAATTTGACGACGCCCAACTTAGCTCTATTCAGCGGTGTTGGTGTTCATCACGCAAACATTGTCCATGCGCCGAAGTTTGACCATGAAACAACCGCTCACAGCGACACACGATAACAATGCTGCGTGGACGGGTATTGGATCAGCCGTCCTCCGGATCTGGCATCAGCGCGCGATTCGTGCATCGCTAACGGTCATCACTGTCGCCCTCTATCTGGCCACCATTTTGGTGCTCCACATCACCACTCCTGCCCTATTCTCCCTCGAGGTATTCAACGGAACTCGTTCCGCGATCGTTGGGACGCAAGGGCTGCCTGCCTTCAATATCTCTGTCACCAATGGGGCCAACTGGTTCAATTTAACGCACGAGACGTACGTGAAAAACTTGGTCCTGGCAACCCGCCTAATCGTCGTCGCAGCGAGGTCGAATTAGCAACATATGCAACGGGATCGCTGTCCTATCTTCCTTACGTCGATGGAGCTGCACCCGTCGGATTGCAGGAGGGGACATTGTATGATGTCTTGACCTCCAATGAGGGAGTTGGCAACATTAGCGTGAGTGCAACGGGATTCAACATTACCTGCGGTTATCCGGAAATGGCCTCCTCATTGCGCCAGGTAGCGTCAGATCAGGTAAGGAGCCTCAGGCAACAGAGAAATATATACATTCATCCTCTCTGCGCGCCATAGTGGGTAATCATCCTACCGGACGAAGGGAGTAGCAACCTGTTCTCAACTCGTACGGCCATCTCTGCATTTCCATCACTGAAGTTGACCTTGTTTCAGAACCAGGTATAATCGTGAATGGGGGCTGGTGGCGAAGTCCCAATTATACCGACTTCTACAGCACCATCCCCATCATCGATTCCAGCGATAACCTTGGCGGTTTCGTGGGGCTAAATCCGCCGATGAATACGTCCGTCTCCTCCATCCAAGTATTTCGATGCTTCCAGTCAGTCGTTCAACAAACTGCGCTGGTGAATGCGTCGTCCGGCAGGGCGATGAGCATAGGACCCGAATTCAAAAAAACCACGTCTACATGGCTATTATCAGACACCATTGCGGAAAATATACCACCGACCGACGGTTCGTTCGTAGATTCGGCAAGTGGATATGTATTATTCTCGGCCCCTGCTCACCAACTGTGCTTCAGTGGGCAGCGTGGTATGATGCCATGCCCAAGTCGGATTTTCCCTTGGACGCGAGCGACGCCGATGCGGATAACGTGGACGCAGAATCTTCTGAAAGGCCGTGGGCCTCAGCAGGAGATATGTAAGGGCAGAGCGTTCAAGTGTACAATTCAACTGACCTCATACCCTAGGTATCTGATCAAGAAGTTGCGTTTGGTTCCGTCAAACTATAGCGAAGCCCCGAGCAACGTGACACTTCACGATTTGGAGAACGCACTGTCGGAACTTGTCGCCGCGATGTTCTGGACCCGTATGCTTGCATCCTTATCGACATACATAGCAGCTGATGTAGGCCCTATATTCCTCTAGTAGGTCATGTTCCTCCCACAGATTCAACTTTATTGTCACCGGAAACCGACCCGAATGCTCAGGTGAACGAAAGCATCGCCGAAGTGCCAAGTATAATCTTTCTAACCGAAGGCACCGTTTTGGTGCCCAAAGACTACCCTCAAGCTCAATTAGATGTACGTTCGTTCTGCAAACAGGGTGGAGTTACTAACAGACTCAATAGTTGAGTATCATCGCGGTGACTACTACGTCGAGCTTTCTTCTCTGAACAAGAGCTAATACACATCAGATTTCCGTCGGTCTTGCGGCCTCCATCGCACTCTTAGTACTGTCTTTGCCCGACGTCCTCTACGATGGCGGTGCGAATGGAACACCCATCCAAGGAACAGGCCTGTTGCATGCAATATGGCTATATCGCAACCATCCAGAGCTGCACACGCTTCTAGAGCAGGTACAAGAGCCCACCAACGATAATCTCCGTAGGGCTGGAATGGTGCGCACGAGGTTGGTCGGAGGAAATATGCGCAAGCGGGAGAGAAGTCCATCCCTTTAGATGGCGCGGGTGTACATGTTTTGTACTGAGTACTGCGAGTTGGCTTTCCAATGCATACTTTGATCTCGGAGAGGGAAGGGAACATTGGCGAGCACTTACCCTGTTTTGAAGTCGAAATTTGATCTTTCGGGCATCTTTTAGTTGAGCCTCGAGATGGGGGGCTGACTTGTCCGGAATTTACAACCGTTTGTTGCAATGCGAGGATAATATGCTACATAATCGTCCATTTGCGCGCGTGTGAGTTCGAGGAGTACTAGGTCGATGTGAAGGTGAATGCGGAGGGAGGAGGAGGGATTCGGGGACATCGGCCTCCTCACAATCGACGATGAGACAAAGATGGAAGAGGGAGGGGACGCGTGGACGCAGAGCATAGAGGAGCACGCGAGCGGTGAGAGCGCGGTCTTGGGTGGGCCGCTACGCCTCGGAATCCGCCATTTAGTGGAGGAAACCTACCGGGTCGCCCCCCTCACCCCATAGTAGGCATTCCGCGACGAAAGACCCGATTGGATTGCGTCGGAAACTGACGGAGAGAATGGGGGCCTTAATTATACACCGGTGGGAGTCTCGAGATCCGCTGGCGGAGAGGCGGACGAAGAGATCACGTAGCAGCTCAGAGACCGAAATCGCGGGTGATGACGACGCTGGGTATGATGTATCCGGCGGCTCAGGCTGGCGCAGCGCCGCGAGAGGGTCAGAGAGGGTGCGACTGCGCGACTCACGCGAGAAGGAGCGACTCTCGAGATCCGCCAGGACAGACGGATGAGAAGATGAATGCAGCCACGAGCGTCCCATTCTTGCCTCGTCATCCCCGCATCGTCCCCACGTGACGTGACGTGAGCGGCGATCGCTGCACGAATCGGCACGAATCGCCGCGACATCCACACTGCACGAGTAGTACAAGTCGCTGGCGGCCACCAGTGGCCGCCGGTGGTTATTGGTGGCCATCGGCGAACAATGTATGGCGTTGCTTACCAACACCAGCGCATCTAAGGAAGAGCACGGGTCACCCGCGGGCCTACTCGGAGTGCTACCGTACCCGTACCCTTCAACACCGTACCCCTCAAACCCGCGGTTTTCGCGGTACCGCGGTATTCGGACCCGCGGGTATAGAGAGTAGGATTAAATTTCATTTTTTGGACAAGATACCCCGTCAACAGCATGTATTTGAAGTAGAGTTTAAGGAATTAACAAAAAATCGTAAGTGGGGGCTAAGTCTAGATGGAAAGAGAACGAGAAAAGGAGATAACACAATATCTAGAAAACAAATTGAAGGTGTCCTATGAGATGCTACTGGTCGTCCGCCTCGCTTGATTCCAACTCGTCTACCTTTCTCTTGAAAGGGTAGTGATTGCCTTAAGGAGAATGTCGGTGCCGACAATGTTGGACTTGCACCAGGAATCGAGACACATCAAGCGACGAACAGAATCGGCGGAGAGACGATTTCTTGTAAAGGAAAGCAGCCGACGACCCCCAGAGAATGCACGGTCAACGTCGACAGAGGTCGCTATGACATATGTATGATTATTAGCCCTAAACTGTAAACTAATTGATAAAATGTACATGGGATGAAAAGATAGTCAAGAGCCATGCGAGGGAGTAACGGCTAAGTCTGGTGATGGTTCCACCACCACTTGAGAGGGTCCTTGACATTCTCCAGATCGAGGCTGAGTTATTATTGTAACTCTGAAATGGTCAGACCGTGCAGTGGATTCCTGAAGCAATTTGTTAGACCAAGTGAATTAATGAGCTCAGAAGAATGCACAGGAGTTATAGCAGGAAGAGTTGAGCCATACACTGTAGTGTATGTCTTGAAAGCAGACTCTGACAACTTCATCAACATATTCATCGCCTGCCCATATTGCCTCCTTGAAGGACTGAAGCTTCATACCGGGGTGCAGAACTACAAGAAATTGTGAGAAATGAAAGAACAGAAACGAAAAAGAGCTACCCATGGCGATCCGTTAAACATCGGACTCGTCAGAATTGAACCAATACTTGTTGAGAGATTTTTTTGCAAACTGGGTAGCTGCACAAACAGCGGGATGAAGCGCTTTCTCTCCCTCCAAGCTCAAAAGAGGGTCGATTTTATCCATCGTCGGTATGCCATTGGCGATGGTGCTGATTGAATTGGACGAGAATGCGAGGTTAGCAGCTTTGTGCATCTGAGAAATAATGTGAAACAGGTTCATATTTATTCTACAATGGACATACTTGAAGAACTGTCAACAGGTCGTGGAGAATCTTCCACTCCACCTCATCCAGTTCGTATTTCCTAAGGCTGAGTGCTCTACCAGCCGTAATTGAATCGACAACCTTGCGGTATTTGAGCTCAAACTGGAGCATGTGGTATGGGCTATTCCATCGAGTGTGAACATCCTGGGGAAGGAGACGCTCGGAAAGAGTGTGCGAACGGCAAAGCCGCTTCCAGGCAGGAAGTGCGATAGTAATTGAATGGATAATTGCAAAGCTGAGCCCGCTAATCTGGAAACAAAGGCAAGAAATGGTGAGTGGAGTGAGAAACCTGCGAAACCAAAACCTTGGAAAGGGTATATTTGATCTTTTCCGTATCCGTTAGGAGCGTTTGGAGGTCGTCTCCACTGAGCTTGCTGAAGACGTCCTCCTCGCCATCGTCTTCACCATCCGACTCTGATTCCTCCGAGGCTGAGACGAGTTCGGGTAGGTCGTCATCCTCATCATCTTCCGGAGGAGCAGGTGCAGAAATAGTCGGGGCATCCATAGGTTCGGTGAAACTTGAGAAGGCTTTCACGGAGAGGTTGAGAGTGTGGGCGAAGCACCGCACGCGGTTTGGCGTACGAAAGGAGGTAGAATCGGAGATGCCAAGGTATTCTGCTTGAATGTCGTTTAGTGTTGCCGTGACCCGGAAAGTTGAGTTGAGTCGCGACTTGGTAAAATGACTCTGTTTGGAGTTTGACTCGACTCGACTCGACTTGGGCCGAGTGTAGTCACTCGGAGTGACTTCGAGTGACTCAAGTCAGCCAAGTCGGCGGATTTTTTTTCAAAATGGCTCCAATGATTAACCCCTTGCACTGGAATACCATAGACAACGGGATACATTCGAACTATGCAGAGAATGATGAATCTGTGCTTACAGCAGTTTGCGGTACATAAGGCGCGGGCCTGTTTTTTTTTTTTTGGACAATTTTAACTAGAACACTCGCCACAGCCTCAATTTTGATCGGATTACCTCGGGAGTAAGCGCGTTGGAGTCGCGCTGAAAATCCGCAGGGGATGGAGTACCGGCTTCTTTGATGTAATTACATAATGGAATTTTTCCAAAAAATTTATGGTTCTCACTAGAACAGCTGTAGCACGCTGAATACTGGGCCGAATAACCTAATTCTTGGATATGTTTTGCGTCTGAACTATTTCTAGGGGACTGCAAGGTTCACAGACAGGTGTTGAACCAAATCTGCATACTGAGCCCTGGTTATGATGGTACACAAATAATATCCTCATCTAAGTGTGTGTTAAATGAGTATATGTGGTAATATCGCTGGGAGGAATCGACCATCCTCTAGCGGTAGTTACGATACACAACATATCCAAGAACTAGGTTATTCGGCCCAGTATTCAGTGTGCTACAGCTGTTCTAGTGAAAACCATAAATTTTTTGAAAAAATTTCATTATGTAATTACACCAAAAAAGCCGGTACTCCAACCCCTGCGGATTTTCAGCGCGACTCCAACGCGCTTACTCCCGAGGTAATCCGATCAAAACTGAGGCTGTGGCGAGTGTTCTAGTCAAAATTGTCCAAAAAAAAAAAAACAGGCCCGCGCCTTATGTACCGCAAACTGCTGTAAGCTGCATTCACACCCTGTTTCTGCTGCAATTTTATCAACAGGAGGCCTCAGAGACCCTCAGACAAGAATTTTTATTTTTATTTTTAATGATTGAATTGCCTCTGAAAACTGTAATGAAATGCGAACCAACTGAACTGTGACATTGGCCACAAAAAAAAAAAAGACGAAACCTGTTCCCATCATGCCCACTGGACAAAAAACAACTTTCTGTAAAAGTGTGGGACTCAAGTCACTCAAGTGACTTCAAGTCGACTTGCACATACTTGGAGGTTGCAGCAAGTCATCGACGCAATTTGACTTGATTCGGCTCAAGTCGACTTACGGAAATTGACTTGAGGGGGGCCAAGTCCAAGTCGCGCAACACTAGTGTCATTCGATGTTGCATTACCCATGGTTAAGTCATCATCTGTAAAAAAGTGAGAAATAGCAAGAAAGATGCTCGCACTGTGCATTTATGCTCAATCCCATAGTCCTCAAGGATTTTCTCGAATGCCTGCCCCAACTTCTGGCCAGAGTGACTCTGAATCTTCATAGGGAATGGCCACAATCAGAGTGGAGGGGCGTACCTCAGCCAACTCGATGAAATCTAAGAGGAAGCAGGTCATTCCCCTTTGTGTTGGAAGTGCACATATTGGGAGAGGTCCATTTAGCCTTGAGTTTTTCTGATAAGAGTGAGTGTTCACATCTTGAATCGCCAGCGGCCATTCTGCTGAGATCCGCTGGAACACAGTGGAAGTTGGTGAATTTCTGGAAAGTCAGGACGGTGGTGGCTCTGTTAAGCAGTGATATTGTCGGTAAACATTGCTTCAAGTTATTTTTTCTTTTTGGTCAACTTAAAATGGTTGAAAGGGAGACTTTGGCCTTGAGTTGGAGAAAAAATAATCCATTATATCAAAAATTTCCTGTCCAAGGAGATTTCGCAGCAAGCTTTGTGATGAATTCAATTTTTTGGTCTAGGCACTGAACTTCTCATCAAGCAGCTGTTCAGTTGCTCAACAGACCCACAGTAAAGCCTCATTTCGGCAATAAGCATGCACTCACTGTGTTCCGGCCCCTTGTAGACAGAGGGTCTGTCTACTGGGGTAGACAGAGGGTAGCCAAACCACTACGGCTACCCACGTCTACATTATGCAGACCCGGTTGCTTCAGATCAAAAACAGAGGTTGACATAAGTCTACGTAACTCGCTAAAGGTAGCCGAAGGCTGTTAACCGAGGTAGCCGAAGGTAGCCGAACCGTGCCGATGGGCGCCGAAGGCTGTGTACCCCTGGGTAGACACATGGTAGATGAAGGAAGCCGAAGGGCGCCGAACCTATGTTGACATCCCTTGGTACACTTACGTCTACCAGGGTACACAATGGTAGATGAATGGTAGATGAAGGAAGCCGAAGGGTGCTAGAGGTGTGTCTATATGGGGTTGGAACACAGTGACTGCGAGGGAAAAAAATACTCTCACTTCCGTCTCAATTCCCGTGCAGCGTCATCAAGATTCATTCGCCTTTGGCGCTGAGCTTCACGGCGCAATTGGCGCCGCCATTCTTCTTCTGTTTCTTCACTATGCTCCAAAGACAATCCCAAGTCGGCCATGAAGAATCCCAGTATACAGACTGTGAAGGAAAGCGGTTTGCACAAGATCCAGGAGGACGAAGCTATGGACGCAGATCACCTCAATCACAGATACTTGTGGCAAGAGAAAAGGGAGACAGCGGCCATGGCTGCAGGTAGAGATGACCCCATTCTTTAAAAAGGAAGTTTGCCGGCCAGAGATGACGCAGTGCAAGTTTATCTGAGTGAGAAAGGATAGATGAATATCACTTAGCGCCTGGGGTGAGGACTTAAAAAAAGTAGATAGATAAACATCACTTAGCGCCCGGGGGCATGAGGCTTGATTGATTGATGGCTGAGTTCGAAAAGGCTTCAGACGGACGGACAAACATACTGTATTTTTACGTTCAAATGACACGGGGTGAGACACGTGACCCGTTCAACCGATTCGACATTTCGATGCCGGCAAAAAATTCGAGTGACACCAGCAAAAAATTTCGATTTTCGAGATGAAAATTTGCCTTTTTGCCTTTTCCAGGTGAATCTGGACCCCATGTCACGCTTAGGAGGCTCGACAAACGGCTGCGTGACGCGTGCCCCTACCGAATTTCGATACCGACAGGGGGGTGCGTGACGCGTGACTGTCGATTTGAACGTAAAAATACAGTAATCTTATAAATAGGGTGATGTTTGAGTTGCCGCGACATCCGTGGCCAATAATGTGTCGATGCAAGTCGGCTATACGTTCGGTGATAACCGCTGTGTGCTCCCTCTGTCAAGGTATCATGAATTTCTGACATGATAGGTACCCTGAATTTCTCCGGTACACACAAACAATTATTTCCTTGCCAATCTTCGAAATATATCAGACCATTATTGCTGTAGTGATATTGCGGGTACAAAGGATTACTCCAGTCCTTCTCAGACTTCCAGCCTTTCAATACTTTTGAATAATGGGGATCCTCACGGTACGCAACGATCCAAGCATTGATTTCACTCTCTGAAATTCCCACAAGGATTGAAAAACACTTGGATGTAAAGTATGACTCTGTGATAGTTGTATCTGCACTCACCGGTATATCTTCAATATTGGTAGAGTTGGGTACACAAATATCCTCCTCTGAGCGGATAACATGTGTGGTCACTGTAAGGAGTTTCTGCTCGAAACGAGGTCCCAGTTCCTCAAACATATTTTGAATGGGATCGTCAGAAATTCCTTTGAGTTCTACTGCAGTTGCAGAGTCCGTAATCGGACCAGCTTGATTCGGAACTCGTCGTCTCAATCGGGAGATTGGATCCACATTTGAATGCACTCTACCTGCGCGGTGCACGACTTTTGAATCGGGATAAGCGGCGAAGACTGTTCCCCAAGTGAGTAAACGGCGGTTGACATTCTGAAAAGTGCGACTCCAGGTCGACGCGGCATGATCCGTGATAGCAAGCACCGTTTCTCCTTCAAGGAACGGTTGGAATTTGATCAATGCTTCCTTCAGAGCAAGTGCTTCTCGCTCAGTTGGAGAATGATTTCGCTCTGCTGATTTTAGCACTCTCGACCAGTAGCAGATCACGCGTTCAATATGTACTTCAGTCTCTTCAAAGTTCTCGGCCCAAGGACCAGGTTCAGGGACGTCCTTTACGCCTTTAATTGCGGCAACAAGGACAGGAACATGTTCTTTTGCCTCAAATGCCTTCTTCAGACGTTCATACACTCTTGTTCCGCGTAGGTCTTTTATGCTCAAAGAGACTTCTAAAATTATCGTGGACCCTCTGCTCTGGCGGAATGTCCTTTCTGATTCGGCGGCCGGCGGCCGCAGCCCCGCCTTTGGGCCTCGAAGGAGAGAATGGTACGTTGGCAAAGACTTTGTTTAGATCGATCTTGAAAGTCCTGTCTTGAATCCAGGGTAGAACCTCTTCCCCATCGTACAATCGCGCTCACGGATACATGATGGCTATCCCATTTTATACGGAAAGTTCTATCAGCTGCCGCGCGCTCCAAACCAGGGTCTTTCTTCCATCGTAACGTGCGCAATTTGTGCATACAGGTGTGCAGGATGACAAGAGAGTCAATTGGAGACACTCTTGACCGTCTGAAGAATCTATTCATTGGGCCAGGGGACGACATGTGTGTTCCCGAATTCAACACAGCCCTCCCTCTGACGCATCTTGACGGTGATTTGGGGCCTATCTTTCGAGATATCCGGCCTACCCATTCATTGTTCGCCCACATAATGCACCTTGGACTGAAATTGAGGCGAGTCTCACCAACGACCCATAGCTCCTTGGCTCCTCCCTAACTCTTATGCTACGCCTCACCCATCTTTGCTTCACCGCAGTCGGGTTCCTCAGCCGGTTTCCTCCCCTTCTTAAGAGTTCTTGTTTTCCTCGGCCTTCTCTGGATCTCAAGAATCCCGCTTTCGTGGGTCTGCTGTCGGATCTTTTGTTCGCGGTCATCACATATTTTTGGTATCTGATGGACTCGCAGAAGGTTGCGCATGTGGGCGCGAGCTACTGGACTCGTGCGGACGATTTCATTGCTAAACGACGCTCGAGCGACTCAAATGGTGTGCTTTCAGTTATCGATTCTTGCACCAGCTGACACATACTCTCCTTAGCGAAGGATTACCCACTCACAATGTGAGCATATATATATCCTATACATGAAAACACTACAGACCTAATGTCACCGCTCAGTAACATGACCAGTGCCGGTTGCTTCATGACGTGTTGAACCCTTCTTGTGTGCTTGAATCGACCGCTAGTATCAATTCCATCTTTCCGTCTCCTATGCAACCATGCTAGATGCGCCTCTGACTGTAACAGCATGTATCACGCCTAATCTCACGCGTCTACGATTTACTAAATCCAGACCCATTGAGCAGAATAGTACCTTGACCCAGTCACACTTCCGCTCCAGCCCACTCTGACGTACAGGTACCTACCGCCAATAGGCGCTCGTGGCATTGGATCAGATCCAAATCAGCTTCGACCTAGTGAGTCCCGCCCGGCTGTTGTCAGGTGGAAGAACAACTCTGGAACAGCGTGGCACCATCCTCCAATCAGATTCACCCGCGCTGCCTCCGTCGAGAGGTTTTGCTGTAATTACTTCCCCGGCTGGCGTTTTTTTTTTTTTTTTTTTTTTGGTGGTAAGATATTAGAACCCGATAGTTAATAAAGTTGACCTCTGGCCTGCGTAAAGGTCGGGAGAAAGTTAATCCCCTAGGAGAAGTGAAAACAGAGTACTATTTCACCTATGGGACACCATGCAGCCCCTCACGTCACTAGATTTATTCTTTGAATACGCCGGCACCGTTACGTCGTCCGTGATGGGCGTTCCGTTGGCCGTCTCGGCCGTCGAAGTTTCTCTAGGAGCCATCACGGGACGGAGACGGGACTGGTCTGCCCGTTGAGCTCCCGTCAAAACGACGGCCGTGCTCGTGGACGGGACGGCGAACAGCCCTAGTTATTCTGGGCATTGGCGGTCGACGGGGTTCGACTTCGTTCGATGTTTTCGACCTCGGTATACGCGGAAAATTGAGACGGCCTATCACTATCTCCACGACGTGAGTGAACGGTCAATGTGATCCTCATCCAGTCCACGCCAAATTGAAAGGGGTCATAACTGCATCCATAATATGCATTGTCGATGTGATGCGGCGAAGGTCAAACCGCCGGAAGACTGTTCGGGGCTGGCCTTCAAGTGCTGCGCAATCTTTTACTCGACTGACCAGGTTATCGATGTTATGCGAGCAGGAAAATCTCCGCTGTGTTGCGGACCGCGGTGATCTTACTACCATCATGATACATTATCTCTCCAAATGATCGCTGGATTAATCGCTGCTATATATACAGGTCCCTCCGTTGCACTTCTTTATTCTTCCTCTGCCCCTCCCCTTTTCCCCCTTCTCTCAAGAGCAGAGTACATTTATGCGCCAGTTTATTTATCCCCAATGCTGACTTCTTCTAGGCTCTTTTTTTCCATTTCATTTCCGTTTTGTGTTTTTCCAACCATGTTCGCTTTCACACATCTGTCCCTTGCGGCCGTGGTTCTCGCTCCCGCTCTCTCCGCCCAAGCAGCCAAGATCCTCGTCGAGGTGGGACCAGGGGGCCAAGTGAGTGTCAACCGTTCGGCACTGTGAAGGTTCAAGAAAAAATCGTTAATGGTTGAAACCAGGACATCTTTTCGCCTTCCAACATCAGTGCCAATGTTGGAGATGTTGTAACGTTCCAGTTCGTTAGCAGGAACCATGTCAGTGCACTCGTCGTTCTTCCATGTTTCCTCAGCCTAAACTCACATTGATATTAATCCCAGAGTGTGACACAGACCACCTTCGCCAAACCGTGCTCTGTTTTGCTGACGGGAGGTGTGGATTCGGGCTTCCAACCACCCTCCGTCAATGCGACAGCGTTGCCGACGTTCAGCCTTACTGTCAACAGCGCCAGAACCCCCGTCTTCTTCACATCCAAACAGGCCGCGTACATCTTCTGCCTTCCTGTCCCCTGCAAAGTCTGCTCACATACACTTGAATATTCACAGGGCGGTAGACGAGTGCAGGTCAGGAATGGTATTCTCCATCAACCAGGACCCGAACTCTGCAATCGAGTCTTTTGCCGACTTCCAGGCCAACGCTGAAGCAGATCTCCAGCCTGCTGAGACCGGGGTGGCTTCCGCTTCAGCTGCGCCGGCTTCCGCCACGTCTGCTGCGTCCAACCTTCTCATCCTGGTTGGAGCGAATAACTCGGTGGGTTTCCCCCAATTGCAACAAAAGTCGCTAATGGTTGAAACCAGGACATCTTTTCGCCATCCAACATCAGTGCCAATGTTGGAGATGTTGTAACGTTCCAGTTCGTTAGCAAGAACCACGTCCGTGCAATCATCATTTTCTTATCTTTCCTCAACCCGAACTCACGTTAATGTTCATCCCAGAGCGTGACACAGACCACCTTCGCCAAACCCTGCTCTGTTCTACTAGCAGGAGGTGTGGACTCGGGATTCCAACCTGCTCTCCTCAATGCGCCGGCCTTCCCGACGTTCAGCTTGACCGTCGACGACGCGAGCACGCCCCTTTTCTTCACATCCACTCAAGCTGCGTACGTCTGCCTTCCTATCCCACACAGAAAAGACTCACATACAGTTGGACAATTCTAGGGTCGCGAGCGAGTAAAACAAAGGGATGGTCTTCTCCATTAACCAGGACCCCGACTCCGCCGACAAGTCCTTCGCTGATTTCCAGGCCAAAGCCGAGGCGGATATTCTGCCCGCCGCGAAGGCCAGCAAGCGGGGGCGCCGGATGCATGCTCGTGAATTCGTCGAGGCAGGACGCAAATAATCATTGCGTCTCCGGTCGAGAAACGCGATGATGGACGGCGGAAGGTGCAGCGAAAGAACCTTGCGGACATTGCATGTATGGAGGGACAATTTGAACTCTCAATTGATTTGTTCGAAATATGACTAGATTGTGAGAGGTCACATCAAACGTGGAAAGCAACTGTGTGGAAATATGCCACGGTAGATAATCTAGAAGTCTCGGACTATTTCGGGGATGAATGCATGTGGACCAATCGTATTGGGTGGTTCGACTTTGGTCCTCTACTACATGGACTGATGAGTACATCTTTGTTCCAGCCTATGATTTTCTCCGGGAAATGGGTAGAGTCCGAGAGGGAGTGCATCGACATGAATCGGCCGATGACGAATAAAGGATCAGAACGGTCCCAAGAATCATTCCTCAAATATCTTAAGAATCCGTTAGTAAAAGCGGAAGCGCGTCAAGATGCCGAGCGCCTGAATATGGCTAATGTGTCTGTCGCAGAGAGGAAAAGGGGACGATATTAAGCAAATTACTGGGAACGAAGGCAAAGTTCATTGCGATTTCAACGCCCGCCAGGCATCATTGGCCGATGTGACAAACACTGTGCCTGGAACAAGTATTAGGTGGACTCTCGCAAACAACAGCACGCTCACGCTTGACTTTGCCAGCCCGTCTTGCTGCGATGAACGATTCCGCAAGCGTCCAGTAATCCTTGCCCTCGTGTGCACCGCGTAGCCAGTCGCGATAAGCCGCCCCCTGCTTTACAAAGATGAACCGGTCGTCAGATGCAAACCAACGGACCTTGGGTGGACGAGAAAGAAAAACGATGTAGTGAAGATGAGTATTGGCCTGTATTGCAATGTAGAGCTCGTAGGGCACCGGTGCAGGGTCGAATGCAATGTGCGTGAGGTCGGGCATAAGGGCGAGGCGCGCGGGCAGACCCTCAACACGCCAGTCGTCGTCGCACAAGTCACACAGCGTCAGGTGTGTGAGGTTACGGAGCGTGGCGCATACATATCCGATAATGGGGGGCTCCATGAATATATCAAAGTCGAGAGTGAGTTGCCTCAGATGACGTAGGGCCCACAGTGCGGGTACCGGCGGGTCCAAATCGTACATGAGTAGGTGTGTGACGCCAGAGCAAGCGGAGAGAATGGTGTCCGCTTGCGACGCGTTGTCGATCTCCAGAAATAGATGCTTCGTAGCATTGTGAAAGAATTCCGGCGATCGATCTGCGATGACTCGGAGAAGAAGATCAACCGTGCAGGTGGGGAAGCCACCCATATCGGTCCCTCTGTCTGCAACCATAACGACCCGATACAGAAGAGGCCCCACCCTACGAGGGACATCAGATATGAGCATTTGCGATGATTACTGCTGGTTTCTTACCATTCTTTTACCCGCCAAGCTACCAACATTAGTTTTGGGATGGTCACTGGACGCGAGAGGGCAGCGATCTTGAAGATTACGCGTTCCAATTCAGCTGGAAGCCGAAGTCCCTGAACGGCGGGGGCTGGGTTGTCTGTGTCCATAGAAGCGACCCAAGGATCACTCTTTGAGGCCAGTTTCTGACCCATCTATGTACGACTGAGATGAGGGCAAGAAGAAGGGTGTGACATGACCATCAGATTGATTCTGACTCGTGACCACCGTTCCGCTGGTCTCTTATAAACAGACACTATAACAAGTCTAACTCGTACCTCGTTTGTTATACCGTTCCGCATGTCCGATCATTTTCTTCCCTCTTTCGTTCCTCCACGTGGTGGTGGGCAAAGGAAAAACCTGACCCAGCCCTCGCGGGAAGGTTTTCGTGGTCAAATCAGCAGATAAAAATTAAAGTTCGACGTTGAAAAATTTTAAATCCCATGCGCGCAGGCAACCTCCAGTTTCTTTTGGTAATTTGTGGAATCTGGCGAGCCGGCGGTCCAAATACTATCAGCCACCAGGTAGTCGGCCACCCCTCGGTAGTCGGCCACCCGTGAATATTTCGTGAATGAGTTGGGCATTATAGCCCTTTGACCTCGAGGGATCAAGTACAACCTTGGGAGACCATATGTACCGATTTTCGGGCCAAAGTGATGTCTGGATCAAAAGTTACGTGAAGTCGGGTCGGAATCCGAAGGGTGAGAACCATCATTTCTTAACTGATCCCTTCGGCCGACGCTCGCCATGGCTCTTTCTTCACGAATTCTGCACCGTTTTACGACTTCTTAGGCTCGTTATGATGCCCTGATGCAGGACATCAATCTGTAATATTGTGTGAAAGATATGGAAACAGTATGGCTGTGGGGGACCCCGAAGAAGACTTTGCTGCTCTTGTGACCCACTCCAGTAACCTACCCGCATATTCCAGGACCCATTCACACTACGGGTCTGGTATCTCGCCTGGGCCTTCTTTACTAATTATACTCTATCCTCCGATGTCCATCCGTTTTTTCACTATTTAGGCTCGCTCTCGGTCTTCACCATTACCCCAAACCAGCCAATTTCCGTATAGCAGGAGTTCGAGATTTTTGCAGAAGTTGTGAGTGTCTAGAGATTGAAGTTTTGTGCCAGATATGCTTAAACACATTATATTAGTCCAACCGTTGCTTAACTTTAGCTCATACCTCCCCTATCTCTAACTAGGCACTCGGTTTGTTGACACCTGCCATCTTGGCAGACTATCCACCTTTCAGAATATATATTCATACCTTTCCTGTAGCTTATATGTACACACTAACCATCTAAAATCCTTCGTTTAGACCTGACCTTCCAATCTGGACACAATTTGCCGCCAGTCCCTGCTTCAGCGGCTCATTTAGTGAGGTGGCCGACTACCCTGTTTATCCCCTTTCGGGACATGCCGGCAGAAAGAAATTTACTGCAGCACTGGGACGAGGAGTGACCAGAAGAGTAGGACTAGGACTGGCCCAGTCCTATGGAGTAGGACTGAGTCCTATGGAATAGGACTCGCTGCCGTATTAGACAGCGGATGACAGTCGTCGCTTGAAATGACAGTCATCGCTTGAATGACAGAATGACAGATATCGTGGGCATGCCGTACTTTCTCTGATAAACGATCATCTCGGTAAGGCTCACCTATGCGAGGCGAGGACCAACGCGATGACGTAAAGGACCTCTTAGGTGGGTTTTCTTGTATGAGTAAAACCCACCTTAGAGGTGGTATCCGGCGCCGGACACTAGTCATGAATTTAGCCCAATTCGGTAATATTTCCCACCCGCCAATCATTGCTGCCATCATGGCGCACGTCGGGCGCCACCATCAGCACCCGATTTTTCCTGGCGGTGCCGCCCCGCCCCCTGTGCACTTCTCTGACTTCCATGCACTACAGCCCACCAGACTGCTCATTGAAAACACCCTACATGGCTCTACAGCACTGAATACATTCAAATTCAGCAGTTCATATTACCCTCCTGCTCTGCCCGCTGCTTGCCCTTTGCTTCAAGTTTAGCTTAGAGGTGCTGTACTTTTGCCATTGCTCCAATCTGGCCCTGAATTGGCCTCATTTCGACCCCCAGAACACAACGGCGGATACGTCCGACACTTAATTAGGCCCTTTCCTTCCAGAGCACTCTTTATATTCAGGTCCAATTGACATTACCTCTGGTTGCATCTGGGGAGTGTCCAAATAATCTCTCTTTCCCTCTAGATCCACCTTGTACTGGTTCCCGGAACCTAGCGGCGGACACACCCGGCGCTCGAGTGTAGGGACTAGCATGGGAGAACCGGTAAGTTACCGGCTGAAAACCACGGATAGATCTGATGGCCCCCTATCCGTGGTTTATACCGCGGGTCGACCACGGTTAACCGTGGTTCACTACCCCTGAGTCGGCTACCACCGAGCACCGTTGATCTCAAGCGGGAAGTTCAAATCAATGCAATATCTACTAGTCCTACTCCGATCTATACAACATTAATCATCATCATGCCGCCCCCGTTCCATCGCCTGCTCAAGGATTTTGATTGCGGGGTTGAGATCAGGAAACAAGGGAGTCCCATCCCATGACCCGATGGCCATTGAACTGCGGAAGGTTTGTTCGGCGGTATTGTGCTGCATAAACCCCAGTTTTCGCCGACCCACGGAGAACGAACGTTCGGCGTCCACTGAAGTTGCTGAAGGCAGAATGAACACAACGAATGAACACGATTCAAGATGACATACCCGGTGCGGAGCAAAAATCCGAGCCCATTCTTGCCAGCGACGGCGTTGATTCCTCTTGTAGGAACCAATAGCTGATGGGTCCGCCGAGAGCCGCCAATGAGCTCGTCGAAATGGGAGGTTCGGCGAGATAGGCCTGTATTGTATCGGGCCCGTTTGGAGTTGTCGTGATCGTCGTGGGAACAACTTTCCATCGATTGCGTCGCTAAATAATATTTCTGAGTGCAGCACACGGATTTGAGGTGAACGGAATAAACTTACCTCTCCAGCAGAGGCGCTGCTAGATGCTTCGGCCGTCGGTGGAGCTGTAGATACTTTGCTGAAGGCCTTGTATGACTCTTCCCAGCGGTCGATTGCTAGCTTCTTGATCCGCTCAATATCTTCGTCCTTCCACTTGCGACTACGGAACCAGTCAAGCTTCTTGTCGGGGAACATGACTGGTGATATAATTTAAATGAGTTTGGCAAGACGGCGAGTAAAGCATACCGATGGCAATTGAATACACTTCGCACTCGTCAGTCAATGAAATATACTTTTCCGCCACCATCACACCCGCACAGGCCGCTACGCGCACCACATCTGACGTCTTATCATCGTCGCGGACATTTCTAAGTGAGGTAAGTAGGTCCTCGAGCGCGCCGATCGAATCCGAGATTAGAGGAGTTTCCGATTGAGAAAAATGCAAGGTCATTTCGTCAAAGAGCTGTAATTTGAAGTGAGAAACAAATCAGGCTAGAATCGTCGATAGAAAGTACACTTAGCACGTCAGAAAGCTCGTCTACGAGATCCCACTGCTCGTCAGTCAATCGAAATGAGGATAATTTGAGAGCCGAAGTGGCAGTGAGTTGTTCAACAGCGACTTTGAAAATGCTGTGGGCGTTTAGACAGTCAAAGTCGGCGTTCCATCGCGTGGGGCAGCGACGGTCCAGCGCGGTTTTGTCGGTCTTAATTTTGCCGGCTGCCTTGGCGGTGTCGACGAGCCCATTGAAAACACTGGCTACGGATCCGCTATCATGGACCTTTCGAGCGAGACCGGCGACCTGAACCCGTTGAACGACATTTAACGAATTTAAATGCGCAAAAAGTACCTTTGGGAAAATACCGAGGGCCTGCCGATTGTCTCTTTCGCTAATAACGACACCCAGCTCGGCCATGTGCGCAACCGCCTTCCCACGGATAGAGCGCGCAGTGTGCGTGTCGTGCAGCTCTTGGTCGGCAGTCTCGTCGTCGTCGGCGCTGTCATCCGCTCCAAGCAACCCGGCAAGTTCTTCCTCCTCGGGCGTAAGATCATCGCCCTCGTCGGCGACGGCCTCCTCCGACTCGGCGGCAGTGCTTCTTCTGCTCGGTGCAGGTGTGATTGGGGCCCCACCTCGAGCACGACCGCGACCGCGACCACGACCACGGGCATTCCCGCGACCCTTGGAGACTTTGACTGTTTTCTTGCGCTTGAGTTGCTTGAAAAAGAATTGTATCACGGCCTAAAAACGGTAAGGAATGATTCAATTCGTGATGACGAGGGCATGCCTTCGCAATGAGATTGAGGATATGGAGGATACAGCGCAATCGTGCGTCTGCTCCACCGAACGCTGGCTGGAGGACTTGTGCCTCCACGGCGGTTGTGTCGCAGTTACCGGCATTATCCATGTTCAGGAACAGTAGCTGGTAAAGGTATAAAAATGAGGTAGAAAAGAGCGGTGAAATTACCACGAACCATTTTGTCCAGTCCGAAACGTTCTAAGCATTCCACGAAGACTTTAGCTAGATATTTGCCCGTATGACTTTCGGTTAATCTGCGGAAGTTGTAAGCAAAGAGACAGATATCGTTAAGCACAGCTCGACATACTTTATGAATTCTAGTATTGCCCGATGGATCTTGCCAACATCGGTCCAGATAACAACAAGCCCAAGAAAATTAGTTCCTAGCGGTGAGGTCCAGCCATCAATAACACTGTGGATGGGACGGTTCCGTTTCTATAGTTGGCAATCGGTACGCTGGCAAGAGAGAGATTGGTGAATATACGTACCGCGAAGTATGACTTCACGCCTTTCGACAACTCCATATAAAGTAGATTGAGATCACGAGAGACGGTACTCGCAGACGGAATGATTGTTCCCGGGCGTAATAACTCGACCTCCATGCGGTAATACTTGTCGTTAACTGAATTGAAGGGTCGGTGACTCGTGGCCGTACGCATAGCAATGATTGCCCGGTGCGCAGCAGGGGAATAGATCGAGGTCGGAGTCGAAGATGTTGAAGCGATGATCCCACGCGCGGTGTCGCAGGCCTGAGCAGTTTTGAGTAAGTTTGTCGTGCCGTTGCCCGATTTCTGACGCCCACGTTCGATGGCGGAATGCGAAGGATGTGAGTGTTTGCACGTAAATATGAAGATCATTTGGGAATTGGGTACATGCGCATTGGTCGGATCCGGTTCGCGGCGTAGAGAAATATTATAATGATCGTATGCTGAAGAGTTCCAAGTCTCCCTCGAGGCAGCTGTATGTGAAAATCAGCTGTGCCTAAGGGCATAGGATAGTCACTGGTTACGCACCGATGATATCGGCATCCGCCAAAGCCCACACCTCGGCGTCACTCTTATTCACTGTCGTCTCTTTTCTGGCACGCTTTCGGGGTGGTAAAACGGTCGCTGGGGGAGCAGAGGTTGCGGATGGTGCGGTTCTTGTCGTCACTGGGGAGCTTGAGGGAGTAGGAAGTCGTGAGGAAGTTCTATTAGCATTATTGCCGCTGAGGGCCCGATGGGCTCCAGGGCTTGACGAGAAGGACATGAGGCGAATATTACAGGATATGGGTATCGTGGATAAAGGTATACAGAAGGAGTGAAGCGGCGCACCCAGCGCGCCGCGCTACGAGGTGCAACGAGCGCGACGTGGCGGGAGCAGGAAGGCGTGACTGTCTGTGACCGTTCGCGAAGCGTTTACCACGGTAAACCGACAACTGCCGTTATCCGTGAGAAAGTGACCGTGCCCAACCGTCATTCGCCGGATCGATCAAACCGCGGACGGTCAGCCGGTAAAGCCGAACCACGCTAGTCCCTACTCGAGTGTACGCCTTCTACGCTGGCACTTGGTGCAGTTTTTTCCCTTCTGATGTTTCCTATCACATAATTGTAGGGCTCTTATGCCTGTACCTGCTTCAGTTGTCTTGCTTTGGTGTGGCACTTCAATCAGTCATATGGCCGCCTGTGTTTGATTTGACCATCTTCTCACAGAACATGATTTCAGCCACTTCCACCACTGTCTTATAGGCCTAAAAGCATATGCCCTCACTTTCAAAACAAGCAAAGATGTTGCGGCATTAATCCAATTTGCACAACGATCAAATTGTCCTCAGAAACGCGGAGAATGATTGAACTGATCAATCTTGCTCACCTTCCGTCAACATGAACTACCGTCGTTGTATTTATTCAAGATGCTGAAATGGTTCACTGGACTATTTGCTCCTTGAGACTCCTTGCCTGTAAGCCTGAGGGCTGGACTTGAATGCACTCAAAACATCTGTTCTGATGATCCTGTGGCTTCATCGGCTCCCAACTACAGTGCTTCCAGGTCGGACTACGTGCTTTTGCTGCCACCACCACCACCACCGCCGGCGGATCAACCGACGGAGACTTCCGGGCCGTCTCGAGCGCGACGTCGCAAGCGTGAGTCGGAGGTGGATCCTGCAAATGAAGTTGAAGGGAAGCGAAGTCGAACAGCATCGAGGCGCGCAAGGGGTGAAGAAATTCTACATGATAAGATTAGATAGTGTATGTAACATTACTTCATCGATGTCGAGAATATACACGCGAGGGTTAGCGAGAACGATCATATTAAGCGATTGAACGTAACAATCGGCTGAGATAATGGGACTGAATCCTATTCCATTGGACTGAGTCCTATTTCATAGG
Source organism: Mycena capillaripes (assembly GCA_029204075.1). Taxonomy (NCBI): domain Eukaryota; kingdom Fungi; phylum Basidiomycota; class Agaricomycetes; order Agaricales; family Mycenaceae; genus Mycena; species Mycena capillaripes. Next base: position 2,093,106 of record JARHKZ010000014.1, on the reverse strand, counting down.
ACTGGGGCAGTCCTAGTCCTATTCTTCTGGTATATACTCCACTGGGACGTCACCTAAATTCGGCTGGGTTACCTCAAACGAATTGTAGGATGTGTACCTTGGATTTGGCATACACAAGCCCGGGAAATCCTCTGAATGCATTTGACAATTACTGATAAAAGCTTAAGGTGGCCGACTACCTGGTGGCTGATAGTAGGTCCACTTTTGAGTATAAATTATGGAATTAAAGAAATCCGGCCTGGAGGTTGCATCTAGAGCCCAATTCTAAGCAACATTAGTCGAGAGCCGATATTTTTCTGCGATGAATTGGGTGAGAACGGATTTTCGCAGTTTCGGCCACCGATCAGTCTTCTGTCACGGGCGTCACACCTGTGACTCTTCGCGTCGAGGCAGTCGCGTCATTCTCTCCGCTGGCCAGGGCTATTAATTCACCTCAAATTATTCTAGCCGGAAGCTCTCCCAATGACACTAATTATAGGCATTCTTCGGACGCATCGGATTCATGCTCTCTCTCGCTGTCTGCCATCTTTCGACCCACAGGACTTACTTCGAATCCCACCTTTGCACTTTGGAATTGCTCTATGGTCTCAGCAGCTCATTACCGCCTCAATATATTGATAAACTCACTTCGCTCTCATTAGGCGCACTGCCCAAATCTTCACATTCTTTGACTCCTCTGGCCGCCAGCCCCGACCCTCGTTTGCTCTATGACATTTAATCGAACAAGACGGAACGAATACGATACGAAACGACATCCTTTACGAATATAATTCCTCAGAGTCAGAGAGGGCCTAAATAGGTGTGCGAGAAAGCTCAATAATATACTCTCAATACTGATGATTGCAATATTCCCCAGTACTAATGGGTAGCAAATATAGAAAGGAACCGAAGGCTAAGCGCACCCATGCCCAACGAGAACAGTTTGCAAATGCGCAGGCAGCAAGCCGCCGCCATAATGCCCTGCTACCTCAAAGACAACATTACAAAATCTACAAAATACTCGGAAAGTTCTATCTGGGACTCAGGAGCGATTAAAAGCCACGGAACACCAGCTAGCTCTGACTACGACTCAACTCTCCCGTACCCAATCCACTCTAATCACTGTACGAAAAAACTACGCCACATTAATCGAACATAATCATATATGCATGATATCTACCGGCTTCTTCGAAACGAAAGACGAACCACGCAACGTTACGATGCCTCGAAAGCTGATTTGAACCAGAAAGCGCCAATAACTGAAAATTGAATGCCCTATGACCTACAGTGAAATTGTTCTTTAGCACCGAAAACACACCAGCAACGGCTTCGAGAATCGACTCAAGAGATCTCAGAAATCTCGACTACACCATTGGACACATTGATGTGATTCCCACGGAAGCACTCGAAGCCATTGGGAATAAGAGCCACTGGTTTCCATTGGCTTCCAGCTGACATGACATCTTGTCGGATATCATCGGTGTGCCGACCAGCCGGTTGCTAGCGCCGCGTGTATTACTGGACACCGGCCAGACGGGATCGGCACCGCTTGCCGTCTGACGTCGGCTAGCGTCGGCCCCATTTAGGCTGGCATTGGCTGACACAGGACTGACGGCCAGCATCACGTCAGTTTTCACACTGTCAGCCCCAGCGGTTGCCATGGGCCCAAAGCACCACACTGCCGTCGGGAGGCCAAAAAAACCGTTTTCTCACGTTCCAGAGGCGGCGGCTGGGGCGGCATGGCCGGCCAACCTCGACGTCAGCCAAATTTGGCTGACGGACTCATCTGTGCTGACAACCCCTCGGAACGCAGTGATTTTCCACCCACCCCTAGACCGGACCCGCGGGCCTACTCCGCAGGACCGTGACTCGTTACCCAGCACCTATGCCCGCACAGCCGCACAGTGGCACTTGGCTGGCGATCTTTCTCGGACTTCGGGTGCGTCGCTCTTGTTTCAGAATGACAATTCCTTTGTGCGTTCTAGTGACACGACTTTCATCGAACTCTAAGGGAGGAGCAGCTAGCTGCAGGAATATTTCTCACCCAGCATTATACGCGGGACTCCGACAATGCCTTTTTGTTTTTCAATGGAGCAACTGAGGTATGTAAGGCCGCATCCGCGTTGGAAACCATCATTCAAAAGCCCTGCCAGCCAGGTGCCAAAATTCAACCATGAGTTTTTGGATTTTGGCGTCTCAACGGCATTATTCACAATTATGCCCACTTGACACCTAGAATTTTCCCTGCACCGTCTCGGGAACATTAATGAGCGTGAGTTGCTGATGAGTACATCTCACAATAGGTTGGTGACGGTTGAACTTTGTCTCAGGGTTAAGGTCTAGAGCCACTAAACCTGCTCTTCAGATACACATAAACTTCCAGATAATAGTCAAGTTATCGCTTGCACTGCGACGGAAACATCTTCTGTCTCCTGTTCATTCCTTCTGGCATATAGGAACCACAGATTATTTGATGGATATTGACACAATTAGCCGATATGAATCGCAACCTTGTCTAACCGGGTATAAACACACATTATATATGTAGGTAATCTTGGCACAGAAAGTCAGCTTGCGCTCCTGCCCTTTTGTTTCATCGCCGAATCATGTGGCTGCGACTGCTTCCTCTCTTCGCCCTCTCTGCCCTGGTTCTTGCTCAGGGAGATGACACGATGTTTGTTTCCACGTCCTAAGATGCAAGCGGCTTTGTCGACTTTGATCTCCTGTGGAAGGGCGAGGCAGGACATAATAAGTCGCTTCCCTTTCCCCGCATCGCGCACTGGCTGACCTCCTTTGAAAATCTCAGAAATATCACCATGGAACTCGTTGAAGGAAGCGCAGAAGGTGTGCAATGCATCACATATAATGGAGACATAACCGGTCCGGCTTTCAAGATAATGGAAGCAACGTCATAGATATCATGGGTTAGACACTCCGAGCCTGCAACATTCATCGTTGACATTCCCCAAGCTACCAACCTCACGTCCCTCCGCCCGACTGGACTTGTATATAGTGTCCATCGTGGTGTTTGTTATTGATCCTAATCTCCGTGTTCGTTGGATAACTTTCCATGCCAATCTAGGTCCCAGGAGGAACTTACCATGCCCGTCTAAATGGTACAATCTATAATGTCGACACAGTTCTCTCCTCGACAAGCCCGCTAAGCACGCTTTCCAACACCTTCAGTATTGAACAGTCTGAGCTACCATGCACCGTTGGCACATTCACGCCAATAACGAGTCTAACCGACCCAGCGTACCATCCTATACGCATCAGTTCACCCAAAGCAGGCGACTCTCAAGGGTGTTACTGGCCCCGGGTCCTCCATCGGTATCGAGTTTGAAACAATTGACTCTTTTTTCAATGTGAGCTGTGTCCTGCTTCTTGTGCTGCCCACACATGCTCATGCTCGTACTTGCCGAAAAGATGCCTGGTACTCCCGCTGCGACGGTGGAGGTGATAAACACCGTAACGGGCTTCAACGCCGGCGTCCAGCACACAAAGGTTTGGTCCACTTGGCCTTCGAAAAGCTCTTCTTCTTCTCATACCAAAGCAGTTCATACAGCTCTTCCTGGAGTACACCACCGACAATATGACTCTTGATCCTGGCTCCTGGAAAGTCCGGACCAAATTCAGCATTTTCAGTCCGGCGCCTTACGCAGGCGCATATTCCCTGGAGTCGGAGGAATTCTTTGTCGTTCCCGATGTAAACATCCAACCCAACTGTACCTCCCCATCGAGCTCCAGTGGTTCGTCAGCTGGCGGCGTCTCTGGTACGGGTTCAACCCAATCAAACACCCCTGCATCCACGCCCTCGCGAGCTGGGCCAGAAACATCTGACCATCCTTCGGCGCTAGCTACAACCACAGCGACTCCATTCCAAACATCCAATCCGTTCCAAACACCGTCATCATCTCAAAATGGAGCTTCCTTCTTGCGAGACCCCAAGAATTTGGTGCTGGGCGGATGGATTGGCGCTTTTAGTTGGTTGATTCTCTTGATCACGGTTGTACAGTTGTAAATTGGTCGGTATATTAGATAAAATTTTGGCCGCTGTAAAATTGGAATACACTTGCCTCAGACATCCAGCCGCATAGCTCCATCGCAAACCCACATGGGCTGTTTCCTCATTGAATTGGGACGTTAATTTTAATCAGTCAGAAATAAAATTCCTCACATATCAGGCACCTCCTGAAATTGCGCGCTTCCGAAGTGGAGTCAATAAGATGTAGATGAACCATGCTATCGCATGAAGAGGATCAATTGAGAAGCTAAAAAACCTTTTTTTGGGGGACGATGCTACGACAAATCTGCCTCGCAATCCGCACTTCGCAACTGCTCTCTTCCTTGGCAGAGTTTGTCCTGTCGACGTGGGGCGAGAGAGAGTCACTAAGGGACGAATTATATTACGGTGGGAAAGTCTGTCCCCTTAGTTTGCGCGCCGGACAGATTCTTCAACTGTTCCTCGACTGATGCTGCGTCTTTCATCCTGCAGGAACAGACGAACAGTGGGTGTGCACCAGCCCACATCTCCTTCGCCTTATTCAAATTGACACGGTGGAGCATGATATCCCCGATCCCCACCATAAACTCCGCTGTAGAGCAATGAATGCCCATCTAGGTTCAGGCTAGGTTACTCCACCCACATCTACCCTTTGTTACACCCGGCCATAAGTCGTCCTTTTTTATCGGAATTCTGTTCTGTAAAGTGGTCATTTTCCTTTCGGGTTTGGATTCTGGCCCTCCCTGCAACGGATCTCTACCCCATTCCAACCCCCCATCCCCAAATCGGATGCTGAAAATTGGTGGGTTTTGGACCCCCAACTGGATAACACCCCAAGTACCACCCCACCTTGTGGAGCAAACACCAACTTTTGCCCGTCGGTTTGAGCCCTGGGTGACAACCCGGACCAATTACCATCACAAAAATGATGCACTGCTGCGCCGCTCAATGGCTCTCAACCAGATCTCATTATCGTTGAGAAGGACGCTAATGGTACTACCCACCAGCCCGTGCATTTAACACCGAGAGGCAGGAGGTAACGGGAATTAACCTATTTGTCTATCATGTCAATCAGTGGTTTCCGATGAGTTCCGGTGCTCATAAGGACCCAATGGAATCCAATGACATCCTTTCAATGTCGTCGGAGTTCAGTACATGAATGCGAATCGAAACATAATACATTGCAGTGGATTATGGTGTGAAACACCGGGGCTTTCAAACGCCCAAACCTCATTGGAATCCATCAAGTCACAGTAGAAACCATCGTGAACTTTGAGGTGAGGAGGTCCACTGATTTCCGGTGGGTTCCACCGATCGGACATCGGGAGCCAGTGGTTTTCATTGCGAGGCTGGGGGCCGGCAACGGATTCCGATGCCGGCCAATGCTGAGGAGCTGGTGGACAGCTCCGCGTGTATTGCTGTACTGCACGCACATCGCCTCGCCGGCGCCGAGGCTTTCTCCCACCAGACACACCCGTAGCGGGAGCGCCGAGGGCTGAATTCGCACGTAGGTAGCAGCAACCGAGAGGGAGACCGCGATGGATATAGACGAACAGTGCCTCTCCCCTCCCGCAGCAACGTCGCCCACAGTGGCGACCCCGCTTGTAGACCCTATCTCCAGCTTGCATCTCGGAAGGGATTTTTTTTGTCTCCATGCCCAGCACCAATATCCCTGCCTCAGCATTTTCCCCAGCTCGCGCATCCGCTATGACATCCGTACTCTATCTCTCGCGCATGAGTCGGGGAAGTGCGCGAGCGGTGCGTAATTATCCGAGAACCAAACGCATTTTGGCAAACAACGACATGCGACCAGCCACAATCTTGCGATAATATAGGGCATCGCCCCGACCGGGGACCCAGCGTGCCGCCACGCCATCCGCCTCCGCTCCCCCACTCGCTCCTTCCAACTTGAAGTGTATGCAGAAAGAGACGATGTTGTCCCCGCCGCTTCTGCCCGCGCACATCCAGCGCTTCCTCTCGCTGTCCCTCACCTGGTGGCTGTGCTCGCGTTTCGCTCTCGGGGCTGTCCCCGCCTCGAAGTTCCGGATTGACACCAAGGTGTGTACGAATGTCGCAGATGCTCGCTCCCGCACTTGAGGGGGGCAGTGCGTATGACGGCATCGAGATGTCTTTGCTGCGCCGCTGGTGTTGGCGTGGCTCAGTACCCGGTGGAGACGCGGGAGCGAAAGAACGGGGAACGTGGGGGTGCCGAGAAGGACACAGCGGAAGTCGAGGGCTGCGGGGGCGGCACCGGCATGCGGGGAGGATTTCAATGTGACGTGGAGAGCCTCGCCGGCGATGCTAGCGGCATAGATGGTCAATATGTGGGTGGCTCGACGTACAGAGACGTGACGATCGTCGATGAATCCATGGTGCGGACGGCGGCAGCTGAGTTAAAACACTGCGATTGATTGTATACCGTCCTGTGTGAGGAGCAAGTAATGGGCTGGAGCGCCAAAATCGGAGACAATGGCGCAATTACAGCGAGCGAGCCAAGGTCGTCGACGTCGGACAAAAGTCTGAAGCCAGCGGAAAGTTCAGATGAAGGAAAATTCGAAACAGAGAATAGGTACTCGTGCCAAGACTGCGGTTTTAAATTGAGCGAGTGCGAAGTCAATTGGGAAGATATTCGGAACTTAGAAGTGGAAGAGCGAAGGAGGAATGTGTCGGATCAGACCGACACGTGAGTACTCGAGTCGGATTTATGATCCGCACGCTGTTCTTCCCGAACTCTCTCACATTGCGAGTCGTGGTCCTCTGCACCTCACCGATCTTCGTGCAATATCAATTGACACCTTCGGCGTCTTACATGCGCCATCTTTTTTTGCTTCACGTGCAGTGGGCTAGCATCGTAGCACTTTGGGTGCCTTGCATCCTCGTCTGCGCTATCTGAGTCCTCCTCTGAGCTCTCTCATCTTTGCGACGCCGCTCCGCACGCATGACGTATGGGCCACTTACCGACCTTGACAGCGAAGTTCTTCCTCTCCTCTACTGTGTCTCTGCTCCACTTCCGCTGTGCTCCACCCATGCAACTCAAGGACCGACATACGCTACGCATCCCCTCATTTTGCAGATGCACACGGAGATGCGCGATCCTTTCCTTTCCTTGTTGTGCTTCTATCTTTGTGATTCACCCGAAGTTTTCACGCACATTACCCATCGCCTTGATCTCAATCGCGATTTTCGCCTTCACCAATGCGCATCAAGCCTAATCAACTCGGTTACCGATGGGCAATCCTGATGGTGATCACACTCAAGAGGCTTCCACGTCTGCCCCATACTGCACTGGTGGTATGTCATTCGCGCTGCTGACGGGATGTCGCCACATGTACGGCTGTATCACGCATTTCTTTCCGTGGATGGGGGCACGAGGCGTACCGCGCTATCAGTAATCAATTCCCCAATTCTTTGTTGAAGATTGAACAAGCCCCGAGCCCCGATATTCCTGTTCCAATCGTCCGACTATCTATTCATATATGTCTCTGATCTTTACAACAGGATCGTGTCAAGCGATTAAGTAAGCTAATTCACTACCTTATAAACAAACACCGTCCTGGTTAGCGCTATGAATCCAGTTCGATGCGCGCAGCTCCAAGTTTCTCGCTCTTTTCTCGCTCGCTCTTCCACTCGGATCTCACTGGCATCATTACCTACACTTATAGACTACCACTGAACGCGAACGAGATTTCCTTCTGTCCTTCCCAGCTCAAAAGGGCTGTTGATAATATTTCGCCCACATCTGGGGTCATTATTGACAGAAAGGAACAGATAGTACATACTACAAGATGAGATTGGTGATGGGAATGCCATACCGTTTCTTGTTTACTGGCATATAAGTGCTCAATAGCACAGGGAATACAAGGATCTATGAAGGAGTAGAAGTAGTCTGCTTGAGACGATTGGGACACAGATGCACTACTATTTTTGACCCCATACTTGGCCACCTAAGCATTTGTGCCTCAGTATCAACCTGTGACGTCGTTCCCCACGCGCAAAACAGTGTCAGATGAGAGGCAGACATTCTACGAAGGGTTTGAGCCTACTCCCACCCAAATATATAAAGACTTGTCCTGGCAGTGAATTCTTTTCGGACGGCGGTTCAACAAGGCCAAATACCAGGGTAGTTGGCTACCTCCCCAAATCAAGCATTGAGGTCGGAACTCAGCGACCGGAGCCATCGGGAATTGAAACTAGGGCATATATTCATAATTAGCACTATACCCTGGGGGAGTGATGTATCACGCTCTATAACGAGAGATCCGCAACGATGTATCAAAAGCTCTCCCCAGAGATGCGCCATGATGTATCATTTGAGAGACACATACCGTTTAGGTACGCAGCCCGGCCCCACCATCAATGTTGCAGGCGTTCTGGAGCTCGCTGTGGTCGACGATGTCGAGCATGTGTAACCGTGTTTGGCAAAGGCCTTCCATGGCGCTGACCTCATCGCCCAAATCAAGCAAATCAGCCTGTCATCGCTCAAATTTGTGTACCACCCACTAACTAAAATACGCGTATTTACAAGTCCGAATAGCATAAGAAACATCTAGGCAGACAGCCAGCCAGACTCCTGAGGTTCTCCCTCCTCATCTCCGCCAGAATCCGCTCCGTCGTCATCGGGCTGCATCGTGGCGTACTCTTCGCGCGCCAGTGCGATAAACGCTCCGACGTCTTTCCAGAGCCCTCGGAATCGCTCTGCCAGGCCCTCCATGTATGCCCCCTGCTTCTCGGCATAAGCCTTGTGACCGTCCTGCAGACCGGCTTCAGGCTGCACCGTCGAGCGCAAGCCGATCAGGGATCGCCACCACCCTGTACGCCAGTCGAGGAACTGGAGGACTCGTCGCATCTCTTCGTCCAGCAGGTCGACCTCCTCTGCGTACCGCATTGCCTTTGCACGCGTCTTTGCCCACTCTATACGCAAAACTGTCCATCTGTCAGTATCACTCGAGCAACAACCCGCAGCCCCACTCACATTCGTTGTTCACGACATCCCTCTGTTCCTCCGACCCCTCCTGCACCCTCCAAATCCAGGACAGCGGCAGCTTCTCCTCTGCCCGCAGCTCCACCAGCCTCGCCTCCGCCTCAGAATCCAGCCGAGCTCTTTTCTTCTTCTGACCCCTCTGCCTGTCCTCATCCGCAAAGTGCGGGTTCGGCCTGCCACGCACATCCTCCTCCCTCAATGGCTTCAGGTGGAGCTCCCATTCCTTGCGCTTCAACGCCACCCCAAGCGCCGCCAGAGCGGAACGTGCGGCGCGGTAGGTGGCGGCCGCCTCGTCTATCCGAGCCTGCCAGCCCTTCACCCTCGTCTGTGCTCGCGTCTTGGCCTTCACACCGTGGTGTCGCGCATCTTTCCGGTGGTACTCGCGTGTGCGCAAGATCAGGACATTGCGCATTTCATCGAGCGCCTGGAACGCCTGCCCCTTGCGGAGCTGGTACTCGTAGTCACGCAGCGATTCGTCGCACTGCGCACGTGTCCCAATGGCCGAAGGCAGCCATAGCTTCATGTCCTGCGCTCGCAGCCCCGGCACAACCTGCGTCACCGCGGCACGCTTCCGCGCGTCATCATCACGCTCCCGCAGCAACTTAACCTCGGGGATGAATAGCTCCTGCACCGACATCCAGGCGTCAATCTTGCGGCGGAGCTTCGTCTCCCGTTCGATCCGTCGTCTTCCCTGATCCACTGTCTCGTGGGCGCCCACATGCTTCACATGCGTTGCCAGCGCTCGCCTGTTTGTAAGAATCAGCATTTCGTTCCAGTCCAGCAGAAGAAGTACGTACTGCTCCGCCTCTAGCTGAAGACCCATCGCCAACATCTCTGTCTCGTGCATGTCCCCGCGAACACGCTCCAGAGCGACGTCTTCAGATGCAATCACTGCTAGCTTCCGCCGCACCTCCTGCAGATTCTCGTGCTTCACCGTCGCCTGGAACGGATTCGGTTTTTTGGGATCCTTCTCCCAGGTCACCGCCATTACCATCCACGTCTGGATCACCTTCTCCTCAAAAGTCGCCTCAAAGTCGACCCACGCGGCTCGGGTGTCGAGCATGAGCGGGACGTACTTCTGCAGACGCTCCAGCAATGTGGTCCCTGAATAACTCTTAGCGCCTCCCGCTCCGCATGGCAAACAAAAGTACTCACCCAAGCTGGTAATCTTCTTCCAATTCCAGTACTGGAAATGGACATCCAGTGTATCCCGCCGCGCGCCGGGGCCCGAGATGCTTGTGCTATTCGCCAAGCGGTTCGCATCCGACCAGCCACGCTCAGGCGCCTCCCCGTCTGTTCGCCCGACAAACGGCGTGAGGTTGAATGAGAAGAGGAGGTTGCAGAGCTCGATGTGCGCCGGCAGGTGGAACTTGGGGACCAGAAACACGACGTATTTCTGGCCTTCCCGGAACTGGACCCCTTTATACTCCGCAAACACCTTCATACGCTCCCAAATGTTTTTATACCATTGGCACGCGATGTCGTAGGAGATGTAGAGGTGTAAGACGGGATTGTCGGCGAGGCTCATGAAGAGCAGGTAGTCCATATTGAGATACCTGTTTCCAATCCGTTAATTATTATTCCCGAGAAAAGTAATCCAAGCCTACCTCTCCCCTTTCTGCAGGTCACCGACCCCGTTCGGCCGCTTCATGTTGTGACGCGCGCAATCGACCGTCCCAATGCCCGAAGACACCGTGCCCAGTGACTCGCGATCCGGCTTATCAACCGCATCATGCGCGACGCATGTGCTCCGCTATTCCCTCCGGTCAATCGATTGCCTCCGACCACACGGAAAGACATACCTCTTGTTTTTGGTCCCAGTACTTTTCCAGGTGCTCCATGTACGCTGTCACCTCCCCAAAAAAAGCCCATCCCCTCACTAGACCCGGGTCCTTCTTCTCAGATGACACATCCTTTCGCTTGAGCCGAAAATTGGCGTCCAATGCGAGGAACAGGCCGTAAATAAATCTTCAAGACAATCATAAGCCTCAGATTTAAACCGGCGATGACCACGTACGCTTTCTCGAACGGCACCTTATTCCAGTTGGGCGGTAAGTTCTTGCCGGGCTGAGGGCACGCGGGGCAGAGAAGCGCGCACTCCCCTGCCTTCGTCCCCTTGATGCGCTCTTTGGTGAGGTCGGGCTCGTGGGCACGGCCTGCCCGCTTCAGCAACATCAAGTGCTGCCACTGGCGCGTCATCCTCAAAAATGCGTCATACCGCTCCTTTGTGACTTTGTAAGCATGGCGACGTCCCAATCAACGAAGAAAAACATACCCGCGAAGGCTGCAAGCCCGTGTTGTCCGTCTCTCGCGCCAAACTATTGTAGAACTCGTACCCGGAGCACTTTGACTCTAGGGCCATATGCTCGAAGCGGTCGAGTGCCGCGAAAGTTACCGCTGTCCGGGGAGACGTTTCCGTCGCGGGATACAGGCGCATCCGCAAGAGCTGGATAGTCCTCGGCTGTGCTTTACCACAGTTGCAATAGTCCAGCCCAACCTCGTCGATGGTGTGGCTGCCGATGATCACGAAGTCGTCCCCATGACTCCGCGCGGGATTGGAACACTTGTCCCCGAACACATGTCCTAGCTGAATCCGAACGCCAAGCTTTTTGAGACTGGTGCGCTTGAAGTACTTGCCGTTCCACCACTGCATGGCGGATTAGCTACCTGTGGCTACTCCAGAAATTTTAAGCAGTACGTACCTCTATGTGATGAAGCGGCATGCGTTGGTGGAGTTCTGCCATGCATGCCTCACAATATAAGCATGGCGCCATGCAGTCCATGCATCGAAATGCTATGTCAACCGATTTGCAGCCCTCCGCTGCGCAGACGGTCTGGTGGAGGTAGTCGCCGCGGCCATCAGCGCGCACGACTTCATCCAGGAAAGTCTCGCGGTCCAACCGCGCCCATTCCTCATCAGGATCGTCCTTGTAAATATCATTCATCAGCCAATAAAAATAAAAAGATAACACAATCTGCGCCTCACCGAGCGGCGCAAATCCCGAGGGCCTTGCTGCAACCCAGGGCCGTATTCCGCATCGAATTCGGAAAAATCGGTGTCAGCCTGCCAGTTTATCGGAATTGGGGGCTCAGGCTCTGGCAGCGGTGCAACGTCGGGATTTAGTGATGCCTGGGATTTTTTGGCAGGGGACGCAGGAGTTGGGATGGTGTTGAGGGTTGACCGCACATGACCATTGCCTGCAAGCGATATTGACTCGTCGGGGACGCGGTGAATCCGATGCACACCGGCACGCAGGATGTAACCCACATCAGAGTCGTCGCTTTCGCTGCCGTCGTTGATGTCTTCGTCCTCTGCGACATAGTTGGCTTTGCGTTTGCCCATGGAAGTGGAGACTACGACGCACCCTGTGAGATCCACAATCAACAACTGTCACGCGCAAGCGGGCGCCGGAGACACGAATCTGCTTTGATCTTTGATGGCTTCAAGGGGAATGCAGGAAGCAGAAACAGTCATTCCAGGAGCGGTGCCGAGCTCCCTACCACCCACACCATGTCGGCGCAGGCAATAGTGGCGCCAAGTCGGCGCAGGCAATGGTGAAGGGAAGCGTGGAGGCTGTGCTGCCATCATGATATGATTGGAAAAAGCGGCACAGGATTTGTGCCGCTGTTTCGAATCATATCTTGATTGACTCAGGCACAGCACCGGTCCGCGCTTCCGCTCTTCAACCACCATGTCTTGTACCGTCATCCAATTCCCCTCTGCAAATCATCCCCTGTCCCAAAACGCCCAACGTCAGCACTAGTCGTTTGTCATTGGCTATTTGCTCATCTATTCCAGACAGATTATTTGGAGGACAACTAACAATTTTATGTATTGCCACAGTCGCAACGTCATTTGTCCCCAGAGCCCCCTCAATCCCGGCGGATACAGTAGTGGCTGGGGTGGGTAGTCCGAATTTATTAATAACAATTCACAAGAGCGTGTATCTACGTCTCAAAAAATTCATTCGCTGTCATCATGGTACGTCGGGCGCGGGAAGGACAATCCTTTCCAATTGTAAGTCACCCTGCTCTCATCCCAACCTGCAAAAAAATCGCGTGCAATGCTGGCTTCCTCCTCCTCGTGCGGTACGGGGCGACGAGTGATAGTCTTTCCGCAGCTCTTGCATGCCCACGACGTCTCAAGGGAGATCCGAGTGCACACAAAGCAGTGACTATGGCCGCAGATATATCTGGGGCTAATTTCAGCTTGGTGAAATTGTCTAACAGCGTGGCGTACTAACACGACTGGGTGGGATTTAAGCCCCAGGCAGAGACTGCAAGTGTGCAGGATTTTGGGGTAGGTAACCATTAGGGGCCGAAGGTCGTCAAGATAAAGGTCGTCCTTAGTGAGCGGGGTCTCATGCGCCACTCGTCGGCCCTGTTTTTTGAGGATTCGAATCGCAGGAGGGATTGCGCGAGGGCCAACCGATTTGGCAGCACTGCGCACCTCCACTTTCTCACGTCTGCAACACTCCGCTGCCTCCTCGCGCTCCACTGGGACCTGGTATTTAACCCCCATAACAAGTTGATCTGTGTTGCGGTCACCAAGAAATTCCGACAACAGCACGAATGACACATACCAGCCTGAGGTACCTGCCGCTGAAGACGAGGTATTTCAAGAGCGCGTCGCAGTCTGAGATGCTTTTCAGCAGCTCTCTTGCATGCCTCCCTCTCAACTGGAGTCATTGTTGGGAATAAAAGACAATTGCGACAGAAAGTGTGGAATCATCAGACATAAGGACATAAGTTTTAAATTTAGTCTACGCGATTATCCATCACAAAGCCCCTGGCAACATATCACGATTTCCATGCTCAACATTAGCCGATGAGACCAAAGCCCCATAAAGAGTTTCAGTATTTCAGCAGCTTTGGGACAGCCAATCAGATATGACTGAAATTCTGGGTCTGGCTGGGTTGCTGGTGCTGTATTCGGAAACTCGCAGATATCAAAACCCATCAATTGACTACAAGACATTTATGTGCATGCCCTATAAATCTGCGTGGCTCAGCTGGTTTATCCATGGCCCACCATGACCTTATGTAACCAATGCAACCTGAGTTCGATCCACGGAATGTCTGTTCTTTTTAATTTTTAATTTTTGCCGCGATGACGTCAATGCTGTTAAATTCAAGAGCTTTATAGCATTTGCGTCATGCCGGCTCCACTGCCGGCATAGGCGATCCGGAGGCGATCAGGAGCCTAATTTATGTCCGATCAAGGCTTTCAGATGCCGTTTCTCCGTCTTTTATGTCAAGTCCCAAACGCTGGGTGGTGTGCTCGTGTCTTTACACTCACCTCTCAACTTCCGACGGCGTTCAACCCGGTCAACAAGTGCGCGCAAAATCTCTGCCATGCTGACTACTGCGCTTGGCGGCTTGGCGCTCCCCTGTCTACCACAGATTTCCATCGCAACATCGGTTCCAATTGCTCCGGCCGGACCTTCATTGCGACATCGCTGCAGGCTCTAATTGCTCCAAAAGTGCTATGCAAGCAAGGAGAGGGGTTGGGGAGAGGGGTGTGTGGCTTAATTCAACTCCTGTGTTCTGACTCAGACAGAATAGGGACGCTCACATTAAATAAATAAAAGGTGTCCTTGCTCGCCTATCAAACGCACAATGCCTTCCCCGAATGCCCCCGCCGCCGGTAAGTCCAACTCCGCCCTTGGAGCCTGACGAACCACGGCCCTTCTTCCATATCTTCACTCCGCCCCTGGAGCGTTACCCTTCCTTTGTTTTGTACTTCTGCTCCGCCCCTGGAGCTTTCCTCATTTCTTCATTCTCCGCTCCGCCCCTGGAGCTTTCCCCATTTCTTCTTCATGCCTCCCCTCCGCCCCTGGAGTTCTGCTCATTCATTGTCCCTCGCTTGTTTTTATTTCTGATTTATTGACTTTTGCGCTTGCAGGGGCCCTCCGTTCTGGCAAGGAGTTTGCGACCCATGGCGCAATTCTCTTTGACAACTTTGATCTCCTTCAGCATGCACACGTTGCACGTGCCAAGAGCAACGTAGCCGAAAACGCCAGCGACGATCAACCTGTCAATGCCCCTCCTCGCGGTCGAAGCGCCGATTGGCGCGTTGATGCTCGACCAATCTCCCGCTCGCAGTCTCCTCCGCTTCGCCGTGCTGCTCGATTCGCCCCTCCCATTCCCCCCCCCGTGCCCAGTCTACCGATAGCGCAGGCCGCACCCGCGCTGCCCGGCGTGCCAGTGAACAAGCTCACCTTGGCACTTCTCTGAAGCGAGTTGTTCGTCGGCATTTCGCCAATGCGGAGCCGATTCACATCAGCACAACCCCACAGGATTATCCGGTGACATCAACAGGCTGGGGTGGCATTCGTGACAAGCCCTCCGCGGACCAGGCGGACTATTCATTGGCGGAGCTGAAGGATCAGTTTGGTATGAATGTTGTGTCATGGGACGGGCAGTGCGTTATCCTTCATTATTGTGCTCATCCTTTTGCTAATTACCCTGTGACAGGACTTCCCGCCCTCTTGTTGACAAAGAGGGCCGGGTTATTGCCGTCCTTGGTGGCCGTCCCAAAGACGCTGACTATCTACGCCTTACGCAAGATGCCGCTGAAGAATTGGAACGTGCACGGATCGAGCTCAAATTTCGGACTGATCAACAGGGTGGGCGTCGTGGCGACTTCTCTTCAGTGAGCGCAGGCATATCATTCGGTGGCGGCCAACAAGTGAGTATCACATTTTTTTCTGCTTCAATAATGGCATTAACTCCGCCCAGGTTCCGGGGAACCTCCATTTGCCTAATGCCACAACCGCGATATTCCAGCGCCTCTTTGCGCTGGCTTGTTTTTTTCCGGATAGCCGGGTTTGCAAATGGTTGGTGCGCCCTTTTCTTCATCTTGGCTGCAAGTCGCTAATTCCTTCCAGGGCTTTTCCGGACGTGGAACCCCGCGGTGCACACCCTCTACACGATTACCCTCGACGCCCTGACCAACGACAACCCCGGGCTTAGACGAAACTTCGACCGTCGGTTCTCTGCCTTCGCAGCCGCTACTCTTAACTTTGGCCCTCTTACGGTCACCCTTCCACACATCGACGGCCTCAACCTCGCCTGGGGCTGGTGCGCCATCACGGCGCTTGGCCTTTTTAATCCGGACCTCGGCGGGCACCTTGTACTCTGGGATCTCAAGCTCATCATCCGCTTTCCTCCTGGATCCACCATCCTAATTCCCTCCGCTATCTTACGTCATTCCAATGTTCGCATTGGCCCCACGGAGCGTCGCTATTCTTTCACGCAATATACCGCCGCTGGCCTTTTTCGCTGGGTGGACAACGGCTTCAGAAGTGATCTCACGGTAACTCGGGCTATTGTTGACAATCCCGCGGCGCAGGCGGAACGCGCGCAGGCACGTCAGACCCGCTGGGCGGAAGGTATTAATAGTTTCATGCGGTGGACAGGACGTAGCACTTGAATCTGGGGAGTATATATTATTTATGTTGTTTGATCAGATAATCCATTTTCACCATCACTCTTGGATGATTCAGAGCGAAACTCAGATACAATACCGTGGTCCAACGACCACACTTAAGTTGATAATAGAGGATGAAAATCTGCAAGAGTGCGATGGCTTTAAGAAGTGTGACATTGGTGTGACTTGTCTGTATGAACATGGACCTTTTGACCGACACACCGGCCACAATGCCATTCTTCTCAGTTCTGAGTTGGCGGACAATATCAAAATTTCAAGCCGCTAATGTGGGTCAAAAATAGCAAAGGCAGATTTAGCCCTGCATGAGAACGTCAAGATTGAGCAAGTGCAAAGGATTGCAAGGCCAATTTCTCCAGATTTGAATGGTTTTGTCGAAGATGGGGGTAGCCAAATATTTCTCAACACTTAGATTGGCGCATGGTTGGATATAGAGAATATGACGCGGAAAAGGAGTCTCTGGGTATAACGTCTGCAATGCTGTCTGTCGATTGAAGCAAATAGAGGGAAAAATATACGGGCCACCCCGTATAGTGGCCATGTTCAAGATATTCAAAATTGAAAGCAAACGGTAAGGTTTTGGAAGCAGGAGAAAAAAAAAAGAGCCTGATCTTTGACAATCAGTGCATCACTAACCAACAGAACCACCCTTAAATCTGTTCTCCGACTGAACCACACGAAGGTGAGCCATGTTTGTTCACTAAAAAAATCAAAAAAAAGGGGAGCTCATTTGACTAACATAATTCACCTCCTTCAATTGGAGAACAAACTTTAAGGTATGGGAGGCAGTGGATCGAAGAAAAGTAGACGAACCTTACGATCACTTGTTCCAAAATAGGAAATCACCCTCTTCTCCTCCCACCACCATGCTCTCTCGCAGTGGCTCTCCATCGTCGGCGTCGGAGCACGATGAACTGGCTTCAGACCTCGAGGAAGAGCTACAGGGGTTTGATCAACTGCGCCAACACACTGAGGCAATGTAAGCTGGGTCTTCCTTTTTTTTGTGCGCAGACTGAGTACCATATAATGTGACAGGAGGCGGAAGCTGGTGGCTCAGCGACACAAGGACCAACGACAACAGGAGCGTGCGGAGCAGCGGTCTCGGCGCAATGCCCAGGACACCAAGCGTTGTCAGTGGAAGGCAGCATCGGCTCGATACTACGAGAATCATCCGGAGGTGAGAGAGAGAAAACGGACAAGAATGGCAGAGCAAAGGTGTGTGGTATCCTATGTGTGGATGTGTTATAACTAACAACTGGCATTGCTGTGATGTAGGGCTGCTAAAAAGCTCGCCAGACGCCGCTGGGACCCCCCAAAGAAATCAAAGTGCCGCACTCAGGAAGATTTTGCGGTTTCTCCTCCGCAAATGCACCAGTGGGTTTTTTGTTTCCTTCTGCAGGCACTCGGTGCCCATACGTCTGCAGAGACCCTCAAGATGCAGATGCGGCACAGTTGCTACTCTGCCTCCAGCGCCGAGCCCACAACCCATTTCCAGACGACCTCCCACCGTCGGACGAGATTCCTAACTCAGAGTGCGTGCTTGGTTACAGAGGCTGCCGTCTTGCTGACTTTCGATGTAGAGACGAGGGCGGCGACAGCTCGGGCTAGAACCGCCGTTGTGAGGCAGATGATGCGGATCCTCGTGTTTGTCTCGTCATTTTCCGCGGAGTTACAGGAGAATGCAGGTGTTTTTGTTTGCGTGATTGTGCGCAATGCAATTTGTTTTGTTTTTTAATTTTATGGCTGTAGTCTTTGACCGTATTTTTGAGGTACACGCATTGTACACAAAAAAAATCACCAAACCACACGAAAGTTGTGCGTGCAGTCGGTCAATTCCCAGGCTCGCTAGGATGCACCTGTTGCTTCGATTCATGTGGTTGATACGCGGCGATCTCTTGTGTACTGCTGCCGAACATATCTGATTGAGATTTTACAGACGCGCTGCCCGCCGGAATCTGACAAACATACTTTTTTTGAGGCTTTCTTCGTACATCCATGTCTGATAAGTAAGTGCTTAAACCTTCCTTCTGACGGACTGACAAGTTTCTTTAGAGCCCCCTCTGACCTTCAGCGCGGCGAGCGCTACACTCATCTCGACGCTGTTTTAGCGGCCGCAATGCCCACTGCATGGGCTGATTTCACCTATGATTATAGGTAAGGGTCTCAGCGCATGAAAGCCCGTTGATGAAGTACTTTAGTTGTCCGTACGCGACAGCAGCAACGAATAACCGTTGGATGGGCCCCGGTGTATGCCACAACAGGCTTGAAGTCGCTTGGGTGTTCGATCCACCGAGTGCGACGGCTTATGTATTCATACATGTACTGTGCCTCGCCGTATATATTGAGTACATGGTTTTTCTTGATCACGAAAACATGCTAACCAATATCTCCTTATCATAGCTACTTGGGTGTTGATGCTTGACACAACCAGCTACGCACGATAAAATATGACAAAATATGTACCCTGTAGATATGGTCTTAGTTAGGTCTATGAGCAGGAGTATATACATTGAATGTATCTGGTCTCTTTTTGACCTGTTTGTTGCACGAATCAACGGAGAAGGGAGATTGAATCGACGATGGCAGTACAAAGAAAAAGACTATCAGGGCTAGCTACTTGTCCGAGTCTGACGAGTCATCGGAGTCCACTATCTCCACCCACTTCCGGACCTCGCCATCGTCCCACTTCTGCCTGTAGAAAAGAAGGGCTTCAGCCTTGCTGCCCTTGCGGCGGCACTGCTGCCCGGGACAGCCATTGATCTGAATATTGGCGGCTTCGCTAGGCAGATACATTAGAAATGAGTTAGAGGTTGCTGGGGAGACTTACACGGTGGTATAGAGCCCCGGTTCGCGTCCGACGTAGACGACCCACCACCCACGAGAGCCATTCAGTTCTGAGGCATGCTCAGCCTCAACGACGGCAGGATCTTTGGCAACGGCGCGGACCCAAACATCTATTGTTCCAGAAGATTGAGTGACGAGGAATGAAACTGAACGAGGATGAGGACATACGATCAGCGGCGGCCTCCGCATTGAGCCGATCGAGGATGTTCGGGAGCTTGGCTGGAAACCAAGTCAATGAATGGACACTTGAAAAAATTGAAACGGACTCTGGACCTCGCGTGCCATGCGTGTCAACGCATTTGCGCGTAGAACAAGCTTGTCCACGATCTCGACCAAGGCGGCCAACTCCTCTCGGGGGCTAAGACTGACAGGGACACTGGGAGCAGGGGGCGAAGTCGACATGATGCAGAAGGAAGAATGGGTGCGCTAAATAAAAGATGCGGGTTAGCGTGAAACACGCAGCGAAGATAGCAGCTTTCCTTATGGAGGAGTCCGGAAGATCATCAGATCTAGAAAGATCTTGTGTTCTTTTGTAGAGGATTTCGGGAACGCGTAAATTTAAGGCATGAGAAACAACCAGAGACGCATGAGGAATGCTTGGTTACCGTCAAAAATGTGTTTTCCTGAACGGGAATGTTTGAGATTGGCGTGTCACCCTTAGATATGTGAGGAAATTGGTCTGAATTTGTGAAGTTATCACGCCAAAAGTGAAAAAAGAAACCGGCACTTCTCTCCCTCCCTCCCAAACAAACTCTCTAAAAATCCCGCACCATGTCAGGCGCCGGCGCACAGCAATGGACAACCGAAGAGCAGAGAGTATATTTGTACGACAAACTGGCGGCATATTTGACCGCCCAGGACCAGCAGAACGAAGCCAGCTTGTCACGTTTTTGGGGCACGCTGAACACCGGATGGTTTGAACGTTGGCCTGAGGAGCCTGCACTTGGCCTCCCAATCCCTGTTCTTGGCACCCCGGCCGTGCCGATGACCGACGACCAACTCATGATGCTGGGGAAGGCGACACAAAAAACCAAGGATGTGAGTGATATCGTACTTGTGATTGAGAAGAAACTGACATTGAAGTGATAGCGGTTGAAAACTTGGATGCGTTACAGGGAGAGGCGTCATCGTAATGGGGCTGCACCGTCTGCTGGTCCCCCCCCGGCCACCAACCGCAAAACCAAGCGCTTTCTCTTCCGCCTCTTGAAAAGGACAAAGGCGACGCGACCTCTGCGAGCCGTTGAGATGTACCAGAAGATGTTTGGCGCCAAAATCAAGGCTGAAGTGTTGCTACAGGGGTATGGCCTGCTGAACGAAGAGGTGGAGACCGAACGTGCAGCAGCAGAGGCGGCGGAGGCAGCAGCAGCAGCAGGGCACGTCGACGTGAGGGTGTTAAATGAGGCGGAGACAAAGGACGCGGAGCTACAGGCAGACCTCATCATCCTCGCTCGCGTGCGGAAGAACCGCTCCGCAAGGATGAAGCTGTATATTTCGACGTCTTCGCAGCTGTACGCAGGGGAGTCGGCCGAGATCAAGGCCCAGGTGGAGGCAGCGACAGCAGAGTACAACGCCAAGCGTTCCATTGGCAGTGCTGATGCTGACGACGACGCCGAACGAACCCCAGAGGAATACCAGCAGTAAGTCGTTTGCAATCGTGATGTACTGGCAACTGATTGAGTGATAGTGCCATCGACCAACTCAACCATGTTTTGGCCAAGGTTACCGAGACGGTGATGCTAGAGACCGGGTGGGTAGGGATGGTACTGTTGGGGGGGCCCATGCCTCGCCGGGGTGGACAGATCTCTGCGAAAACGTGTGTGAATCGATGTTCCCAGATCAACGCTTGTGAACTTACATACTTCTCTTCTTGACAGATTCTGCTTCGGCCAGACAGCACATGGGAACGACTACCAAGGTTCCCACCCGAACTTCGACGAGAATGTGAAGCTACCATTTGTGAAGTTCGTCAAACGCTGCTTCCGTAAGTGGCTGCAAATACTGATGAGCAGCACAACGACTTACGATCTTCTGTTGTTGTGTCTCCAGCTCATGAAGTGCGCGACGCCCGCGGAATCGCAGCCTCCGACGAGGAGATATCAACTGGGGACGCCGATCCCATGGACAGTCTGATTGCCTTCGCCGTGGATGACAACGACGTCGAGGGGAAGCCGCAACCGCCAAAACGCATACGCCACAAACCACGTGCAGCGGCTGCCATCCTCACTCCTTCCACCGTCACGGAGCCGCTTGTCCCAAATGCTCTTGCTCTTGCCCCTCTCCCTGTGCCTGTTTCTCCCGCCTACAACGACCCCCTGCTTGCCGCCGTTTCTGCTGAGAATACCACGCTTCCGCATCCCGCGGCTCCCGACACACTCGCAAACTTTGATGATATCATGGAGAGTATGGAGGACACCAACTTCAGTATGGTGTACGACGAGGCGGACATTGGCACGTTCGACTACCACGCGGCTATGCCAACTCTTGGGGACCACGGCAAATTGACCAATCAAGCCCTCGTCAATGGTCCTGCTGAACCGCTGCGGCCGGCTCCACGCCCAATGTACCAAGGCGGCTTTGAGAAGGATCGCGAAGTGGGTGAGCTGACGTACATCGAGCACCTCCCTGTGTTCCCCCGCCCGAGCACTCTGCTTCAAGCCTTTGGCAGGCGGCGGGCGGCAGTGACCTTGACGGTACCGCCCACGATACCTAGCGCAGCACAGACGTCAATCACTAGCCGTGATGATGTTTTGTCCCCGATGCCCCCCCTGTCAACTCTTGGACGCGCACTACCTGCCACTCCTGCAGCTGAGGTGGGCTCACCCGCCGGTTCCTCTACGCCATCTCCCCCCCCCTCGACTCTTGGAGCTGCACCGCCTCCGCGTCCTTTGGGGCTGGCCAGTTTCAGACCGCGTCCTTCACCGCTGGCCACTTTCACAGCAATGGTGGTGAGGGCTACGGCCGCGGCACACGAAGAACGGGGAGAGGCAACACCCTCTGTCCCCATCCACCCCGCAGCTCCCGCCCTGCCTGCCCTTCCTACGGCACCCTCGGATGGTGTCCCGCAATACATTCAGTCGCGTCCGGCTGCCAACGTGCCAAAAGGTCACCCACTCGCTCCCGCCACGAAGCAGCGCAACGGTCTGGAGGCAGCACGTGCAGCGCGTAGCGCCAAGGCAGCCAAAAAGGGACGAGGCAGGCCACGGAAGATCCCTGCGCCGGCCCCTGGTCCCGGGCCTGTCAACGAGAGTGCCCCGCCGGCGACGGCTCCTGGGCCTGTCGAGAACGCTGCGCCAGCGATGACAGACACCGCTCGCGCCGAGACTGGGCGCATCAATCAGGAGGCGGCAGCGCAGCGCAAGACCAGCGCGGAGATGCGTACGCGGGCGAAGGCACTTGAAGATAAGGCCGCCGCTGACGCTGCGCAGGCGAAGCTGCGGCAGGCAGCCCTCCACAACCCCGCCGGCGACCACGATCTCTTTGTCACGAAGGCTCGTCCCCAGCGTGCTCAGATCGCAACCAAGAACTTTGACGGCAGCAACATCATTCGGCCCAAAAAACGCACACGGGCAGAGATGGCAGTGGTAGAGGATGCGCAGTTGGTGGCAAGGTTCAAGGAACGCAAGGATGCCCCGCCGCCAAAGAAGTAGGTTTTTGCAGCCTCTTCCCGTAGGGACTCTAAACTGATTTCTTTTTTTTTGAAACCAGAAAAGCGAAGACCCGTCAGTAGACACAGGTAATCACGGGTATTCGGGCTGCTCAACCGGCTTTTTTTCTTCTTCTGTCGACGTCCCTTTTGTCCTCGGCAGGTTTACGTTTTGGCACCGCCCTCAACGGCGTCTACGTGCTGTGCTCAACCACCCACCCTTTTGCGTAGTTCTTTGTTGCCCTCAGCGGCCCCCTCACTCGTACTTAGTTGATTATATTTTTTGGTAGAGTAAAATATATTGGCTTGGCATGCGCGACTTGGGAAATGAGGTAAGTATGTGATGTATCATGAGTGATACATCATAAAAAAGGACTTGTGTCTTCAGTTGGCGGAAGATGTAAGCGTACTTTAAAAGGCATTCAATTTCATGGATAATTACAATTGTCTGAGTAGAGTAGATATAATAAGGGGCATGGGTAATGTATATAAGTGGGAGCAGAGGACAAAGGCCTCTCACTCCGGCGCATTGGGCCAGCGAGCGGGACGAAAACAACGGGGGGACAGGGGGTGGAATCTCCCTATGCCATGTAAGGTGTGTGGCGGGTGCTGGGAAGCGCCAAGAAGCGACGGGAGGCGGCGGCATCGGAGGGCGGGAATCGGGGCCGTATTGCAGCGCATCGGGCCAGCAAGCGCGCCGAGAGAGACGGGGGGAGACGGGTTAGAGTCTCCCTATGCCATGTAAGGTGTGTGCCGGGCGCTGGGAAGCGCCAAGAGGCGGCGGGAAGCGGCGGCATCGGAGGGCAGGAATCGGGGCCGTATTGCAGCTCATTGGGCCAGCGAGCGCGCCGAGAGCGACGGGGGGAGACGGGGTGGAGTCTCCCAATGCCATGTAAGGTGTGTGGCGGGTGCTGGGAAGCGCCAAGAAGCGGCGGCATCGGAGGGCGGGAATCGGGGCCGTATTGCAGCGCATCGGACCAGCGAGCGCGCTGAGAGCGACGGGGGGAGACGGGGTGGAGTCTCCCAATGCCATGTAAGGTGTGTGGCGGGTACTGGGAATCGCCAAGAAGCGGCGGCATCGGAGGGCGGGAATCGGGGCCGTATGGCAGCGCATCGGGCCAGCGAGCACGCCGAGAGCGACGGGGGGAGACGGGATGGGGTCTCCCAATGCCATGTAAGGTGTGTGGCGGGTGCTGGGAATCGCCAAGAAGCAGCTGGAGGCGGCGGCATCCGAGGGCGGAAATCAGGGCCGTATTGTAGCGCATCGGGCCAGCGAGCGGGCCGAGAGCGACGGGGGGAGACTGGGTGGAGTCTCCCTATGCCATGTAAGGTGTGTACCGGGTGCTGGGAAGCGCCAAGAAGCGGCGGGAACGGGGCATCGGAGGGTGGGAAGCGGCGTGGTATTGCAGCGCATCAGGCCGGCAAGCGGGACGGAAATGACAAGGGGAGACGTGGAAGAGTACCCTTGTGCCATGTATGGTATGTGCTGGGTGCTGGGAGGCGCCAAGAAGCGGCGGGAAGCGGCGGGGCCGAGGGCGGGGGCGGAAATGTACAAGCCACTGATGGGAGAAGAAATGGCCCAGAGCGGGCGTGAGTGGTGTCAAAGGACTTATTGAGAGCGTTAGAGTACTCCGGCGGAGGTGTAGGGCCCTACGACGAGCAGAGGGCTAGGGCTGTGCGAGGAGCGGGTGGGTGGAAGGCAAAGCAATGTGAGATAAACACATATCAACAAAGCACCTGCCTGCCAAATGTACTGTTTCAAAAGTGGATTTGTATTGTCGCGGCCAGGCTTCAAGGCCCAGAAACACGCTGGTACATCTTTCATATACTATATGCAAGATATGCTCCGGGCATAGGGCCAGAGGATAATAGGTGGAGAGCTGCCATTTTGAGCGAGGCGGGAGAGCACCGCCACGCGCCAGCCCAGGCGCGGGGATGCAAGCGGGGGAAGCGGGCGTACTATATTACCCAAAGAATACACATTTCTGTGGTGATACATCATGGCACATCTACAGGAAGAGTTGCTGATACATCAGGGCGGATCTCTCGCGGTAAATCGATGATGTATCAGAACCCCACTATAGCCTGTAATTAGAACATATATTAGTCTTCATGTGGCCCATATGCGGGGTGTAAATAAATGCTCTTCCCACAGGGAAAAAGTCCGGACTCAGGCCGCTCAAGCAATGCCATGTCTAGCGGAAGAGGAAATTTTGCTAGGTCCCAAATTGGGCTTCAAACGGCGTGAAGGAAAGGTATACAGTATATTCGCATCAATAACTTCGTACCGAGGTGCTTGGAGCACACCAAAAAAATCCCATTGTTGATACGATCAAAATTGTGTTGTTTGCGGCAAAGCATTGCACTGCGAAAGGAGCTGAGCAGATAAACTTTTGAAGTACATCCTAAATTGAAGTATTGGACTCCATAAGCCCTTGTGCCAAGTTCCAAATGGGTAGCCCCACAGTGTTGTCTTATACGATGTCGGCCAATATGAACAACTCAAAAAAAGCAGCTGTGCTTTCAGGGAAGAGTAAGAAAGAAACTTCTGACCCAACCACAGAGGAAGTCATAGGAGATAATTTGCTAAGACCAGGGGAAAAGAATGAGCCTATGAAGTCCCGGAATGGCCAAGAATTGGTCGAAAGGGAGCTGAGAGAAGAAAGCCGAGCCGCGTCGGCAATAAGAAAATGATGTTCATACGTCTCGGAACCCGATCCGACATGTCGTAACTGTCCATCAGTTCATCACCCTAACTCCAAATTCGGTTCAGGCATTCGTTATAGGTCCTACTATCATCCCTCACTATGCCAGGTTATAAGTGTCAGGGCTCAGCAAGCTAGCTACCAGATGGCCCACTAGAGGGGGTGGCCAACTACGGGGTCCAAAACAGTATATGCGAGATCAGCGAGGGAAGAAATGTGGCAAATAAAAATGACCTTCAAGTTGGGCCAAATCGGACGCGGGGTGTCAAACCTCCTCCACCCAATATCTATATGTTTGCCGCTCTGGTCTGAGGGTCAAAACGGATGTCTGTATCTTAGATGGCTGTGTATGGCAGGACACAGCCATTCGTTTTGACCCCCAGAGCGGCAGGGCAAACCAATAGGAGAGTTGCGTTTCAATTCGGACTCGGATTCGGCGAACGCGTGGGCGCGGCTGTCCACAGTTCCGTGAATATCGGCAGCGTGTTTTGTATTAGACTCGGTGTATTAGACTCTTTTCTAGTTATACATCATTCCGACACTTCCCAGTGTTCATACGCTTCGCGCGTGCCTTGTAGGCTAACCGAGTTTTTTTTCATTTTCATTCGTTTTCATCCCGGGACCTCGAGAAATTCGTGATATCATTGGCCCTGGCTCGAAATATCTGTTTAGTGTCCAGGCAAGAAATGCATTCGTTCGGGAGATGGGCTGAAAAGGTTGGGTCCGTGCACGTTC
Organism: Mycena capillaripes; assembly: GCA_029204075.1. Taxonomy (NCBI): domain Eukaryota; kingdom Fungi; phylum Basidiomycota; class Agaricomycetes; order Agaricales; family Mycenaceae; genus Mycena; species Mycena capillaripes. The sequence continues at coordinate 2,066,766 of JARHKZ010000014.1, read as the reverse complement.
CATTGAAACGATGCAAATGCACCACAATTGAACCAGAATATGGCATTTCCCGAATCAGTAACGTACGCCTGAGATTATTTTTTTTGAATACGAAGGTGGGGGCGGCTCCGCTTGCCCATTCCTCGCCGTAGTGGGCGGCGATTGAAATGGAGTGATGACCGCTGGGCCCCCATCATTGACTGTGAATATTCTCGATTCAGACATCCCGGAAGAGAGGCGACTCCCCGCTATACCCGGAGCTGTCCGAATTTCAGCACAACGACTTTTCGTCTCGAAAAATGTGTGCATACCTGAATAAACAAATCGCTGCCTTCTCCTTCCTCGTCTCAACATCAGGGCACCGAACAATAGCAGCAGTAGGAGAGCGAGCCCTCCGACCGAACCACCAACGATCGCCGCAATTGGAGGTTTTGGGGCCGAACTTTGCCCCGGGGGAGAAGGAGAAATCGAGGATTTCGTCGCGGGTTGTGTCGTTGTCGGGGAACCCGAACCGTCACTCTTGACCAGGAAATAATCAACATAGAAAGGATGAGCATCCAGAGGCGTGACGCCGATAGTGTGGTTTCCGGGTGCCAGGCCGGATGAAGCGAAGAGCAGGTTGTTAAAGGTTGTAGTCGATGGGGAGAGGTTAGACTGGGTTATCATGAAAGCTGGCCCGGTGTCAATGACCACAGACGCATTGAAGCCTGTGCCATCGTCGCCCGAAACAATTGGGCCATGGACGGAGATAGAATGGCCTGCAAAAAAAATGAAGGTGTGCGCCGTGTAATAAGATGGTAGAGGAGATCTGGAGCACGTACCTTGAAAAGCGAAGGACATGGAACTCCCGGGTGATTCGCTAAAGTGAACCGTGTCTTCGAAGGTACTTGGGGCGAGTCCCTCCGATCCCCCACTATCCTGCCATCCCGGCGGATATTGTATTCGCGTATCGTTGTCATCGATGAAGAGTGTCTTTCCAGCGGTCGATGTGGTCTCGTACATTAGATAGTCCACAAAGATAATATGCGGGTCAGTTGTTGTTTCCTGGGTTATCACGAGGGTGTGATTCCTGTCGGCAAGAACAGGAGACTTCCAAAAAACTTGGTGGAAGATTGGTGAGGTCACAACGGGTGTGTAGTACGACCTTGATGGCGACTGGTCTATTGAAAACGATATGGATGCATTCCCAGGCGACACGCTTCCATAAATTGCGATAGCTGTCCCTAATCGTGAAATTGGATGACAGCATCGAGCCTAAGCCGTTGGTGGGCTTACCCTCAAATGTGAATGTGGCTGTAGAGCCAGCTACATTGGATGACATGGTCGTCGTGCTGTACTCCAGGGAAGTACCTCCACCCGCCCAGCCGCTGGAATATTGTATCTGGTTGTCGTGGTCATCGACAATAACACTCATTTCCTCCGATTCAGGAAGGAGAAGCAGAACTGGCGAAGAAGGGGAAATAGAGGATACTCGAGACGCTACGTGATGTATGAAGCTAGAAATTGTTGAGCGCCCATCAAGTGAAAACGCAGCGGGAAAAGGATCACCATTGAAAATAAGTGACATGATGAACGCACAGGATGGAATCGATTGCAATACTATTGAGGGTATTTTCAAGGCTATGCCCATTTTTTCAGACCTATGTAGGAGGAGGATTCCCTGCGGCCTGGAGCGTCGAAGACCCCGAGAATCCCCGCCATCGGAGGCCTCAGAGACTCTGTACTGGCCGCCGGTGGCAGTGGATAGATCAAGTAATTGTTGAACCGAGCCATATCACCGTCATGCCCCGGAGAAGATCTCTGGTCGCACTGGGTTTCATAACTGAGCCATCAATTAAATGGTCGTTATCGCTGTCATCCCATCGATGCAGGGGGGGAACGGGATGACAAGGATCGAATATAGCATTATCTTGCAACAACGAGCCCATTATGATTTCGGGACGAGGACGCTCGGTGATCCACATGGCGTCCCGCAAGCCGTGTGCCAGTGCATCAATCAAGCACGAACAAAAAGATGGATGGAAAGAAGAAAAAGATGCATGCTGTTCACTTCCCGTCGAGGTGTCGTTATGGGTGGTATATCTACCTCTTTATAGCGTGTCTGTCTGTCTGAAGCCTATGTCTCCATTAGTGACGCCCTTGATGTCCGCTGTTATACAGCTGCCACTGCTGGGATCGATGAATTTTTGGATGGTAAAGATGGGGTCCAAACATGTCCTCCTGTTTCAGCCAATTTTTCCCAGGTAATGAAACACGACGGCAAAAAATGATGGGTTTTGGTTCATAAATGGCGCCAAACATCTGGGATGTTGTAGCGACAAACATAAGCAGAACAGTTATAATTTTTCCACCTGAGTTTGGGGGAAAAACACGAGGTATGCTTATGGCCTGAGCATGAATGTAAAAAGTTATCAGTTTTTGGACGCCAAACATGGATTCTGTTTTGGAACAAAAAAGACGAAGAAACATGACAAATGTTTGGCTGGCTTTCTAGGAACAGAAAATTGCCTATTTTGGATCTCAATAAGGAACAATGAAAAGACCCAATCTTTTGCTCTCTTTTTTGTCCCAAAACATCGATCGCGTGCCCAGTACCTGCTCATGGTGACGGGTCCGGTGAGCTCGTAAATGGTCAAATTGACAAGGCGCTGGGCAATGTGGCAAGTGCCCAGCGTGTACTAAGTGAGCGAGCTGGCAGGCACTCAGCGCACAATGCCAGGATGTTTTACGAGAGAGGAGAGAGCAAAAAGTTGGGATTTTTTTGTTGTTACTTTTCCAGATCCAATGTGGGTAATTTTTTATTGCTAGAAAGCCAGCCAAACATTTGTCATGTTTTTTCGTCTTTTTCGTTCCAGAACAGAATTCAAGTTTGGCATCTAAAAACTGATACCTTTTTGCATTCATGCTTAAGTCATAACATGCCTCGTGTTTTTCTCCTGAAAGCAGCCGAAAAAATATTACTGTTTTGCTTTTGTTTGTGGCTGCAACATCCCAGATGGTTGGCACCATTTATGTATCCAAAATGGCAATAACACCCATCATTTGTGGCATCATGTTTCATTGGCTGGGAAAAATTGGCTGAAACAGGAGGACATGTTTGGACCCCATGTTTACTATCCAGAAATTCATTGATCTTAGCAGTGTGCCCATCTGTTCTGTACACCAGAATGGTGGCTGTTGCATGACATAGCCGCCAGGGGCTGTGGCACAGCACAGCCACGCTCTTTGGTACAGGACATATTGGCAATAGTATAAGAGTTGCCACTTTCCCAAAGATTCTCGAGATCTGGGCTCCAAAAGCTGGTTTTCGAACAGGGAAATCGCGATTTTCTGGCCTCAAAAGGTCACTGTTCCTGACAAGCCTCTGGTGGAGCTTCCTGAGGCTCGATATGTGTTGCCTAGCTACGCATCGGCTTTAATCGTTACCCGTGGAACGTCAACCTAGAGCAATCCTCCCTGTGGCCTAGGCTCAGTCGAGGGGGATCAGATGCCTGCACTCATCTTTTGCGTAACTGCACAGCAGAATTGGATCTGAATGTGTTGCTGGATGTGCTCGCGGGGTCGGTGCGCACGGGCTCAGTGCGGAAGTCCCTTGGTCGCGGAGGAAGATGTGTGCTGTGAGTGTTCTGACAGCCTCCCCCACGCGGTTCTGTGTGAAGCTCCCTCTGCTGACTTGCGGTTTGCGTGGAGTACTGCGTCCGAGCTTATTCTAGTCCGTGATGTGGTTTTGGGAGGTGTGTAGGTAGAGTATTTCGCTGTCCTCGCTTGCGGTGCGGCCGTGTGACGGTCGTAATAATCAGCGCGATCTGTCTGATGAATAAATTTCTCCTACATTTTCATCCCAAAATAGTGGCGGTCAGAGGATTCTGGGCGATTCTCGCCTTCATTCTGACAACGATTCTGATGAAGATTCTGGATTGCTTTCCATCAGAATCACGCCAGAATCGCTTCTGCTCTGACCGCCATCATTCGGGCTGCGTGAAATTGCCGCGCCTGCCGCGGTGGTGGCTGTGTTTTGCCGTGCCAGTGCCGCGCTGCCCATATTTCATTACAAAGGCCATTCCTGAGCTCAAACCCAGTGATTCCAATGTTTTACCACACCAACAACTCGTTTTGACAATAAATACCTCGCCCTAAACCCGGAAATATCCACATCATTTTTTAATAGAGTGTTCACTAGATCCTGGATATCTGACCAATTTTACAGCCGAAACAGGGCTGGAACCAATCATCTTTTATTTGAAATCTTATTGCTATTTCCAGGTGGTGAAAGAGCGATACCTGGGTAAGAAAAATGAACAGCCGCAGACATATGCAGCAATGGCTGTGTTTACCGCGCCGCAGGTGCGCGCCGTTTATATTTCATCCTACTGGTCTTCTCTGACCTCAAGTCAGGCTGGGACGACATTTATCAATAATAATACATAGCTTTTAACTGTAATTCCGCATCTTAAACCCCCAAATGTACCCCTTGAACCATGCCAATTTTTATGTTAGATGTTGACTGAATCCTCGTTCTCTGACAAAATTCTACTCAAAACATGACAGAAATTGATCATATCATCTTTTATTTCAGGCTCAATTGCTCATAAAATAGTGAACAAGTGTCATCAAGGAAGGAAGGGGTGCTGGGTGAAAATGCAGCGCCCGCCCGCGGCAGTGGCTGTGCTTTGCCGCGGCAGTGCCGCACAATCCATATGTCATTACAACATCTTTCCCTGAACTCAACTTCAGTCGGGGCAACATTTTTTAATGCCAATAAATTGTTTTGATCATGAATACCCCATGCTCAATGTGGAAGTATACATCCCATTTGGCCTAAATGTTGACGAGAGTTGGAGTAGACGCTGCATTTCTAACCGATTCATGACCAACACAGGGCAGAAAGAGACCAAGCCAACTGGTATTTGAAACCTAAGCACTAATTAACTCGCGGCAAAAGAATGGTATGTAGGTAACAAAGTTGAACCATGGGGCATATATGCAGTGGTGGCTGTGTTTTGCCGCGGCAGTGCCGCGCCATCCATATTTCATTACAGTGAACTTCTTTGACCTTCTCTGACCTTCTCTGACATCAATTACAGTCAGGACAGTGCTTTTCAATTCCAATATGTCGCTTTGACTGTGAATACTCAGCCCTAAACCTGGAAATATACATCTCATTTTCTAGACCAAATGTTCACGAGATACTGGATATATGACCGATTTACGGCCGAAAGAGGGTCAGAACGGACCCAATCATCTTTTATTTGACGCCTGATTGCTATTTTTTAGTTGGTAAAAGACTGGTAAATAGTCACGAAAGTTGAACTGGCGCACACACATGCTGTGGTAGCTGTGTTTTGCCGCGGCAGGACCGCGCCTTCCACAATCAACTGGCTTTTTTCTGACCTCCACTTCAATGCACGGCCATTTCCATACATCTTTTCGACAAGAAGTACTCCACCTTAGGTCTTGAAATACACCACTGCAGCCACCCTATTGTGTCCGTTGTTTTGTACTAGTTGTTGACTAGATCCCCACTACATGACCAATTCTGACTGAAAGGTGATAGCAACTGCTCAAAGCACATTTTATTTCCAAGTTCAATCTGTATTCATCAGTTCCCGAAAGTGTGTAGGCAGGACGATTGAACCGTCATAGGTGCACTAGCGCAGCAGTGGCTGTGTTTTGCCGCGGCAGGTGTGCAGCATCAATATTTTATTTTACACATTTTCTCTGACTTCAAATCGTTTTGGAATAATGTTTATCCATTAAAATACATAAATTCCTTGACCTAACCTTTGGTATATACCAGATTGGAAGGAAGTCTCCTGGAAGACTGAACTACTAACCCAGCTGACTGATGCAACGTTTGTATGTCATCTGTCTTTGACCTAAATGAAGTCGGCGCAATACTTCTCAATCATTTAGATCCCCAATGGGTCACCCAAGATCTCAAGACGTACTGCTTGAACCACCGCCATTGTGATAATATTTGTTGACTAGATTTCGATTATCTATTCAATTTCTGCCAGCCCAGAAACAAGCGTCGTGTGTTTCACGTCAAACCATCACGTCGCTTTGGGATGATGTCCACGGGCCGAGATGCACCTGTTGTGGGGTTCTTACACAAGAGACTGCATACTAGACTTTAATGTGTGTATACCATTACTTATGCCAGTTCATTGTAATGTGGTGATAGTTATCGCCGGATAGACGGGCGCGACGGTTACTCTACCGTGTCAGTGACCTCTCCTTCCTTCCAATGACTGATCCTGGCCTCAAGAAAATCTACTTCAAGTCAGGTCTGATAATTTCGACCGTTCATTCTGGCGCAGTCGGCCTCATCTATCATTGCTATCCCTGTAATTTTTGGGCCATGATTAACGATGATATTTTGTCACGCGTTTACGCTGCTGCGACTCTGCTTCTGTTTATATCTCGGTTATGGTTCAGTGCTGCGCCACTCTTGTTTCACGAAACAGGCCACGTCGAGAATCGACTCAATGCGAATCTACTGGCTCCAATACACCATTGAAACCACACAAAGGCAATATTTCACCGATATTAAGGAGAACATGTTGCTGCACAACATGTCTACTTGGTCTTGCCCCAGTCAATTGTAATATCTTCGCCTAGTGCTCGCAATGGGTGAATTTATAATTGGGAAATGGTCAGCAACTGTTATTAAATGTCCAGTGAGAGAAGGGATTAGCTGGATAATAGAATAGTCAAAGTCCCCGCGGCAATATTTGCAGCCAAGTTCGCAGCAGAAGTTTTTATCCTTCGCGCCAAGAAAAATCCAACAGTGGGGTCCATGAAACCGGGGGCAACCAGCGACGTATGTGGCTTTTGCATGTGTCGCTGATTGCCCCCGGTGTGATTTTCCCGGTGCACGATGACCGAGTGACGCGGCACTGACCATGGGAACATCATAAGGGATTAGAAAGGCTTTAATCGTGATCCAGTGGCGAGCTCTCGTCTTCGAATTTTGGGCCCCACTGGTGCCATTAGGTTCTCAGGTGAGCCAACAATCCCATTAGCTCTTTACTTCTCCAACTAAGGGAGAGCCCAGTGCGCAGAAGTTTACCTCACTGTCATGTTAAGAGTGCCTGTTATGATTTTATCTGACCATTAAACCATGTCCATAGCATGTTTGGCATAAGTTATTTGGTATAAAGTGAATTAATCCTTGTCCTACCAATTTGAATAGCCCTGGCATGGCTCGGTCAATATGCGCGACAGTGGCGCATCCGGAAGCGTCAATCACTCAGAGGATTGACACTCCTAACTTGTTGTTCAAGATGTAGTACATTTCCAACTCTTCGATGTGTGGTCTTGACGATGAGTTGATTGTCCGGGTATCAAGGTTGAGTCTCACTGCGGTGGGCTGGGAAACTTATCCTGCTATGCACTTCATCAGCTCTGTAGTTTTAATTGGGACACAGTAAATCTTGAACCAATATCTAGGGCAGCACTCGCAGTGAAGAACAGCCCTATTCATACTGTGGAATGAGTATTCTAGGCCCCCGGGCATCGATTCTGTCGAATATCGACGAATCTAACGAGTCCCCGCCCCACTCAGTGTATATTGTCGCGACAGTAATGGCCGCAGTTGCTGTAGAAGGCTCTAAGATCCCCGGTTTTAGCCGCAGGGCATAGCTTCTGCCACTGAATGGACAGCGGAATTTTACGGTCATCCAACTCAACCAAAACCGATCAAATGACGGGCTATATTCTGCCTAAATGCCACGTATGGACCATGTATCCTCGTTCTCTTACTCACAGTATGCAGATTATCAATCCCTTTCAAAGTAAAATGAAATGACACTGAGAGACATTGACGCAGCAGTGCAGGGAGTTGACGCAACACTGCCGCGCACTGACGCGGTACTGATGCGGCAGTGACGCGCACCTGCTGCGGTGGTACGGCGCAGACTTGCATCGTCAAAATCAGTTCAAATTGGTTAATATTGCTTCCCTGAGTGTCTTTTCACTTCCAAGACATATTTGAAAGCAAGAGAGCAAGAAACACAATAGTTCAAATTTAATTCAACCCATTTTTGACTTATATTGCCCGGTTTTTTTGGTTGAACTCACCCAGTAGATGTCCTCAATCGCTCCTGCCAATGCCCTCAAGCGTGAGCGACCCGGATAGAGCCACAAAAGTACCCCGAATGATAACCGAAATCATGCATAAGGATGCCGCGGTAGTGCGCGGCAGCGCGGCAATTTCCCCTGGCCCCCATCACCCACACCCCGATTCCAGATGTGATTTTGGCGCGATTTTGTGCCTAATAAATGTGCCAGGGGAAATTGCCATGCCTGCCACACACTGCCGCGGCATCCTTAAATTGGGAAACCATTTCAAGTATTTGGGGGCATCCATTAGCCTCACGGATGCTCGAGGGCCTTGTTAGAGACCACACAAGGCATGTACAGAGTTGAAACCCGGATCCGGAAAAAATAAAGTATTTGCGCATCTGTCAGCAAAGATGGGCAGAGAATCCAATTGTGAATTTATGAATGGGATACAATGAGTCGCTAGTGCATGCCCAAATATTTTCAGATTTTTAGGGCAGAGTGTTGTGAAACAGGAACTCATTCTTTTTGAAGCCCTATTTTGGTGGAGGACCCCGATCCGAAAAATCAAGCCGCATTCACATGCCGATCACACCGGCATGCTAACTTGCTGCTACTACGAGATACAGGGACTTCTGAAGCCCCCAAATATACAATCTTGAGTCTTGAACTTGATGCACACACTCACAGCAACAGTTCACTTCTGTCGACTTCCAGCACAGCCACAAACTTCCGGTTTTGGGGCGTTTTCGATTTTTTTTTCCAGCGGATGATTGGTTCAGGGATTTTTGCCCATGTACCATTCTTTATAAGTGCTATAGGAGTACCAAAAAAAATGGGGGCCAGCTCCATCAGAATAGAGCTTGTAATACAAGATTTTTCGGATCCGGGTCTTGACTCTGTATTGGATTAATTGGACATGAAACCTCTTAGTATGAGGTGGACTTGAAGGTCAACTGCTGTCTTTCTTATTCTCCTGTTTTCAAAAATGTCTCGGAAGCGCAAAGGCAGTCAAGGGAGTTATATTGACCGCTCTGAACTCATCATTATGGTGAAATTATGCGCAGCACCACCGCGGCAGGTGCGCGTCACTGGCGCGTCACCCCGCGGCACGGCAATGACGCTGCAGTGCGCGGCAGTGCCGCGCCACTACATGTTTAGTCGTGTATCGGGATACACGCCTGAAGCATATGCAGATTTAAAATTGATGCGAGGATAACTAGTGTGGTGATCCAAGTTGCTACGCTTCAGCACTAGTCGGTGAGTGGAAAGCAATATCTCGATTAACCTTCATTTGCTCCGTGGTTTCAAAAATTCCTGAATTGCAGTTTGGGTCACATATGAACTTCTATTCTCAATAGCGACTCTATTAGTGATTGTGCTGTGATTCAAGTGAAATTATTATAAGCTGTGGGTGCTCCACACTGGCAGAGTGCTGACTGAACTTAAGCCGCTCTGGCGGTGAGCTTCCCAGACATCTTATCAGGTTGAAATTATAATGTCTCTCGGGGCTGGGTTTGAGGCGGTTTGAGGCGGAATTGTCCATGTCCTGTACAGAAATTGAGCGCGAGAAAATGCAAGAGAACAAATTCACATCGTTCAATAAACTCCGACACCATTTTCAATGGCGTTGCTTTACATTCTGAACCCTGTCGCACCAAAACTTCTCTCACGCATAAGGTACTGCGACTGCGCGGGTCATTATGAATGCAATGGACCACATCTATTCAATTTAGCCTACTTCGCGGCACGCAGGTTAACTTCCCACGATTTGAATTTTAGAGTGGTGAAATTTGAGGATACATACTAGGCGACTGCTACGTTTCTGGCTAGAAAAACATCGAAACTCTGAGAAACACTTGAAGGAAATTCAGTTGTATCGGCCCACATTGACGCCGGAATGGTGCGGAATTGATATGACGGTGGTGGAACACATCAGTGCAGCATTGTGGTCGGCTTGGGAGCTCCTCAGAGACAGTAGATTGTTTGCGCAGCAGCCACTGGAGCCATCTGATGGCCGATTGGCGTTGCGCAAACCAATGGCTGATGGCTCCAATTGCTGATGAACCGAATTCATGGCAAGTCATTTTATAGCCAGAATGAAGATGTAATGTTCATGTGAACATGTATGAATCTCCTGGAATGAGCCTATCTGTGAACTAAATGAGGATTTTGGACCCCAAAATCAGGTCCTCAAGGATGACGAGGGGATAGCTCACTGATAGATGATTTATAACACCCCAAAGTGACTTAATATCAGCAAAGATCAAAGCAGGAATCAAAGCCATTCGAACCATCAGCCATCAGTTTGCGCAATGCCAATCAGCCATCAGATGGCTCTAATGGCTGCTGTGCAAACAATCTAGTTAGTGTAGTTTATTCTTGATTGCTATAACAGCCGGTTACAGTCCACGCGATATATCAATGTATGGGGCACCGATGCATCGACGCAGGTACTCTGGTCTGCATACGGTGAAGGTGAACAGTTTGTAGCTAATTTTAACCATGATCTGGGAGTTGTTACAGGTTTATTACCTATTAGCGTTCAACCTGACATATGCACGGCAATACAGACGTAGCTCTGGAACCCAAGTTGCAAGGCTCGTGTGGTGCCGACGACTGAAATATAGATAAGGAGGAGGAGAGTGTTCCAAAAGGTCTTAAAAGCCAGATGCTAGAAGGGCTATTAAAAGCAATGCAAAAGCCTCGCCCGTGTGATACAGTCTGTGAAAATTGCATTGACTTACAGAACATTGCCCCCAGATTTATTGTTCGTGTATGAAAACCGAGTCGGAAAAAGTAGAGCCTAAATTTAGGTTGGTAACTAGTAGAATTACAGCTAATGTCAGAACCTAGGGCGCCAACGAAAAATTTCCATTTTTGGTCACGCCGACCGATTCCCTTATAACTCTCTGAGTTTTGGTCAGATTACCTCGAAACATATACCATTCTTTCAGAATAATTCATCTGCAATTAGTGATTTAAAGGAAATTGCGAAAATGTATTTTATCTTTCCATTTGGCACCTGAGGCTTTGGTTCTGTTGAACACCTCCTCAGAGGGTGGGCACTTGTTCAAACACACTGAACTTTTGGGAGGGAAGATTTACATACATTACGAAGAGAGTGATGTTGCCAGAATTGTGTTCTTCATCTCCACTGAGTCACTATTGACACAGAAGCAACAATTTTGATCGAAAATTTACTTCCAAGTCATTACGCCTCGGAAGGGATTTTGTTCGTCTCAATGCCTAGCGCCAATATCCCTGCCTCAGCATTTTCCCCAGCTCGCGCATCCGCTACGACATCCGCACTCCATCTCCCGCGCATGAGTCGGGGAAGCGTGCGAGGGGTGCGTAATCGTCCGAGAACCAGATGCATTTTGGCAAACAACGACATGCGACCAGCCACAATCTTGCGATAATATAGGGCATCGCCCCGACCGGGGACCCAGCGTGCCGCCACGCCATCCGCCTCCGCTCCCCCACTCGCTCCTTCCAACTTGAAGTGCATGCAGAAAGAGACGATGTTGTCCCCGCCGCTTCTGCCCGCGCACATCCAGCGCTTCCTCTCGCTGTCCCTCACCTGGTGGCTGTGCTCGCGTTTCGCTCTCGGGGCTGTCCCCGCCTCGAAGTTCCGGATTGACACCAAGGTGTGTACGAATGTCGCAGATGCTCGCTCCCGCACTTGAGGGGGGCAGTGCGTATGACGGCATCGAGATGTCTTTGCTGCGCCGCTGGTGTTGGTGTGGCTCAGTACCCGGTGGAGACGCGGGAGCGAAAGAATGGGGAACGTGGGGGTGCCGAGAAGGACACAGCGGAAGTAGAAGGCTGCGGGGGCGGCACCGGCATGCGGGGAGGATTTCAATGTGACGTGGAGAGCCTCGCCGGCGATGCTAGCGGCATAGATGGTCAATATGTGGGTGGCTCGACGTACAGAGACGTGACGATCGTCGATGAATCCATGGTGCGGACGGCGGCAGCTGAGTTAAAACACTGCGATTGATCGTATACCGTCCTGTGTGAGGAGCAAGTAATGGGCTGGAGCGCCAAAATCGGAGACAATGGCGCAATTACAGCGAGCGAGCCAAGGTCGTCGACGTCGGACAAAAGTCTGAAGCCGGGGGAAAGTTCAGATGAAGGAAAATTCGAAACAGAGAATAGGTACTCGTGCCAAGACTGCGGTTTTAAATTGAGCGAGTGCGAAGTCAATTGGGAAGATATTCGGAACTTAGAAGTGGAAGAGCGAAGGAGGAATGTGTCGGATCAGACCGACACGTGAGTACTCGAGTCGGATTTATGATCCGCACGCTGTTCTTCCCGAACTCTCTCACATTGCGAGTCGTGGTCCTCTGCACCTCACCGATCTTCGTGCAATATCAATTGACACCTTCAGCGTCTTACATGCGCCATCTTTTTTTGCTTCACGTGCAGTGGGCTAGCATCGTAGCACTTTGGGTGCCTTGCATCCTCGTCTGCGCTATCTGAGTCCTCCTCTGAGCTCTCTCATCTTTGCGACGCCGCTCCGCACGCGTGACGTATGGGCCACTTACCGACCTTGACAGCGAAGTTCTTCCTCTCCTCTACTGTGTCTCTGCTCCACTTCCGCTGTGCTCCACCCATGCAACTCGAGGACCGACATACGCTACGCATCCCCTCATTTTGCAGATGCACACGGAGATGCGCGATCCTTTCCTTTCCTTGTTGTGCTTCTATCTTTGTGATTCACCCGAAGTTTTCACGCACATTACCCATCGCCTTGATCTCAATCGTGATTTTCGCCTTCACCAATGCGCATCAAGCCTAATCAACTCGGTTACCGATGGGCAATCCTGATGGTGATCACACTCAAGAGGCTTCCACGTCTGCCCCATACTGCACTGGTGGTACGTCATTCGCGCTGCTGACGGGATGTCGCCACATGTACGGCTGTATCACGCATTTCTTTCCGTGGATGGGGTACGAGGCGTACCGCGCTATCAGTAATCAATTCCCCATTCTTTGTTGAAGATTGAACAAGCCCCGAGCCCCGATATTCCTGTTCCAATCGTCCGACTATCTATCCATATATGTCTCTGATCTTTACAACAGGATCGTGTCAAGCGATTAAGTAAGCTAATTCACTACCTTATAAACAAACACCGTCCTGGTTAGCGCTATGAATCCAGTTCGATGCTTATCTTCGCGCGCAGCTCCAATTTTCTCGTTCGCTTTCCACTCGAATTTCACCGGCATCATGGCCTACACCTATAGACTACCACTGAACGCGAACGAGATTTCCTTCCCAGCTCAAAAGGGCTGTTGATATTACACGGGTGCACCGACATGGTTTCTCCTACAGCTCGTTCTAACCTGTATATCATTTCCTTGCGCAGTTTTTGTGGTACTATTGGGCTTTGGCGTTGAAGCGCCAAAAGGGGCATGCTAGGAATTAATACAGCATCACAATCGACGCACGAGACAGTTTGAAACTCTCTGATCCTGCTCTGCCTCACACCCCGTGCTTTCCCCCCCTCCACAATGCCAATTTTCTCCACTACCTTGCATCTGCACTGCAGATCACGGGGCGGAACTTTATTGACATTGGCGGCGATTTCAATATTGAAAGCATCCAGCCACCAGGGAGTGAGTCTCCTTTAGCTGTGTATTTGCTTCTGATCTCCCGCAGACTTCGGTCAAAATTTGGGTCGCCAACTGGTGGGTGCCGAGAGAGCTGCAAGAAGGGTAGGCCCCAGGATGCTTCCCTACGGTTCTTCTTAAGACATCACGCAGTGTATTATTTGTTGAAAGCTGTATAACAGCAATCGGACCTTTTTGGCAAGTCCGTGTTCTTCTCCCGTTATTTTACTGTACAACAGCATTCCGTTTTGAGCCAGATTAGTATCTCGCATTGTTCGACTCTTATGGAAGTAGATACAGCTATCTACGGACTTGTCACTCTCTTTATAAAATTAAGCCTGTCCGTCTGAAGCCTTTTCAAACTCCGCTTTTGGGAGATCAGGCCCGAGGCTTTGGAAGCGCTCAGTCCAGACATTTGGAAGCGCTCACTAAACGGCGCTTCATCGGGGCTTTTAGCCCCATGATCAACTTTGAACGAGCGAGCGCCTATAAAAGTGTACATAAAGCCAAACACTGCCTTGCTCGGGGTATCAGCGTTGAACTTGCTAGGCGCTAAACCGGCGCCAATGATTTAACCAACGGTTTGGTTGCATGTGCGCTATAAGATTTCACACAATGCCAACCATCAGCCCACGGAGTATCGGCAAAAATGAACTGCCGGCACTGTGGGCTCTTGGCCAAATCACTTCCATTATATTTTTGCAGTGACATGAATCCACGTGGTTTTCGATGGTTTGGCCTCTACTTCACCTGCATTAGTGTCTCTAAAAAAAAACCTCATTTTTTCCTTCAGTTCAACATGTATAACCAAATCAGCAAGTGGGAGACGGCGCGAAGCGCCGTCGACCGCTTGTATTTATACAGACTCGAATTCTGTATTCACCTCAGACGTTGTCTCCAACGCTGAGGTGAGCTTTCCGTTGTATTCCCTTTCATTTCTTCTTACTCACATGTACTTGTAGTCTGATATCGTTTAGCCTCTATTTACAACATTTCTTTTACCAATATCCCACAGATTGTTCCCACTGCCTGACGATTTTATCTCTCTAAGTCAAATAATTCATATTATGTGTTCGGTGCGCCTCCATTGAGCCCCATGTTACGTTAATATTCACGTACCTCAGTGCCAAAACCTACGCGCACGCCGAGCCGATGGTACTCACGAGAGAAAGAGGTACACACGATGATATCGCCTGGGACCACCCATGGCTGTAGGATTTAGACTGCAGCTATGTATGTAGCCAAGTAAACCCAATATCTCAATGTACGACTCTAGCAAACCGATGGCTAGGTCCATGTGATTTAGCCTAAATCGTCCGGCTCTCAGATGCATGGCTTTGCCTATATTGGGACATCTGCCGTCGCTTAACGGCCGGTGTACTACCAAATTGGCAATAGAGTGAATTGTACACCTAAAAACAAGTTGAAGGTCCACGCAGTGGGCCTCCGCGGCGAGCGGAAAGCTCCGTGCAGCGAGCCATAGCTGTAATATTTAGACTGGGACGATCATTGTGAGCGCGCAGCACGAAGCGGGGGTCGGATGGAGCTGCAAGTCATGCGCTTCTTGGACGGTGGTAACGAGCGCCTTCGGATGTTCACCATACGCTGCGATTACCCTGTGTGGCACACTTCGTTGCACCGGCTTGTGCGGGAGCTTCCGAGGGACGTTAGTGACTAAAATCAAGTGGCTCAACGGCTGGCGGAATTGATGTCTGAGCGGTTGTCGGAGTTGGGGTTACAGAGACTGGTGGAAATTCATCCATGACCGCTCTCGATGGGTTAAGGTGGATGCATTGTCGTATCTTTAAGATTGTGCATTGACCATACACATATATCTCAGCCGCCTGCGAGCTTGGATGTACAGAGCAATTGCTTGCTAGATAAATAAATTCATCGCTCCTCACCGTGCAGGGCGCATTTATCTCGCCCCATGACTTGTGATGCCAAACAAATAACCTGCGCCGCCCCGGAAAAACACATAGGGTATTTTCGCGAAAAATCTAGGCCCGACGACGTGCAGCGAACACGAATAAAATACTAATATTGTTTGACTCCAGATATAAAGTAAGAAGAGGGAACGGAGGGAGTAAAGATTCATAGGTGCGGGAGATACGTGCTCCAATCGATGTCTGCAGGTGCGTCCATGCGCTGACTGCGCGCACCTGTCGCGGGGCAGCGCTCCGCTTGTGTGCTGCAGCCCCACGAGAGGCGGGCCGACTTATATCGCGAGTGACAGACGCCTCCTCGAGACGGGTAATGGCTCTTCTCCATGCGAAGACGACCGCTCAATGGCGCTGGTTACTCCTTGAACTTCAATGGGAAAAAAAGGGTTATTGCAAGATGGACGAACTTTGAGCGTGTCTGATATCTTGTGCGCGGCTACTCGTATATACGAGTTTCGTTTGCGCACTCCCAGCTTCGTGTTCACGTTTGGCCGTCGAGAGAGATGACCTAAAGAAAGAAATCAGAGAAATTCAGTACGAAGACTTGAGGAAAGTGTAAACGCAGAATAATCACAAGAAACATGTATCATTGTATGTGCGCGTACAACGACGAGCGCCGTGAAACAAAATAGAATTGAATGAATGTAATTTCGTTTTTCATCCTAAAAAACCAATTGCACCACAGGATTTTGGGCCTGGATGTGGCATGATTAGCTGCACCACAGTACAGCCATACTATCCCAGCCAAGGACTGCAGATCCATCGAGAAGTGGAAGGAAATTCGTGCCACTCACCCCAAACCGGAGATATTGAGGTAGTAAATGCTTCTGTGCATGTCCTGGTCTGTGGGTCAGCATTGAACAGAACAGAACAGCGCAAGCTGAAACTGAGCAGATTTGGTTGGTGGTGGCAAGAGGAAAGAGCATTCGAACTTCTTTGTCAGCAGCTCTTTCTTCGTAGTCTCTCTCAACAGACTTCCCATTCGCAATCTCGTTTTGAACTTTCTTCGGACTTGCTGCAGACAGTAAGAAAGCTCCCGAAAACGATCTCCCTGTCCGGACACCGCCAAGAATTATTGTCTATCCAATTATTGTACTTTAACTCTCCTTATGCGAAGAATATTACCGTCATGGATCCTGGTCTTCGACTGACAAGTCCATGTCCAACCTCAAGTTCAATAATTTCTCAGCGAACAAACTCAGGTGCTCTTCATCAAAATCAGAATCACTGTCCGCGTCGCCCTGAGGCTGTTGAAGCCCGAGCTGTACCAACTCGGCCAAGAAGGGGGACTCCACACTGGTCGGAACGGGCGCGATTGTCATCCCTTCGGAACTAGCCAGCAAGAATTTGTATAGCAGTTCGTTGGTCCTAATATCGCCATCTGAGATGAGGTCCTTCCCCTAAGCTATGAATCGGCGGAACTCACTCTTCAATATGCGTAACATTTCCGTAATGCGGAGCGCCGTCAATGGTGTAGAGCTCTGCGTCGACTCCGGCCCTTTGCATCAGGTCGAGAAGTTCCTCCGTGTGATGTATCTGGTACACGATGTCCTCTGAGCAGTGGACAAGCGCGACGGGACATCTGACGCGTGCGAGGATCTCTACGGAATGTGGTTCGCGATTTAGGTAGATCCCCGTCGTGACGGCATGGAAGAGATCGAAATGTTCCACCCCCCCCCAATTCCTTATGGCGGCGGAAACGAACTTGGACAATAGCCTAAATACAGGATATTAGTGGCGGTTACGGTTTTAATGCACGCCTGAGGGGCCGTACGCTCTGGTTAGGTTCGTCTCGCGGCCGTTCGATGCGAACTGCATGCCACCCGTCATCGAGTCCGTGAGCGCAACCACGTCAACGTTCTGCGGATCTGAGAATGCCTCCACCCAGCAATCCCAGATTTCCTGCCGGCCCTCTATGATCTCCAGTGGCTTCAAATTTCCCTGTGGGTCAATGTCATATCTCGAGTGGTATACTGGCGGCGACGTGCCTCTATCTGGGGCAGTGGAGAAAACATAAACACCGAGAGTACCCTATCGGGCGCGAAGATGGCTATCTGCAAAGCGATGCACGAGCCTATCGACACGCCCATCAGATGAGATGCGGAGATTTTCAGGGCGTCCTGGGTAGGATATTATAAGCAGTAATATTTGCGGAAGCGAGGAAGGCTGACAGCACATACCATAAGATTTAACACGTCTCTTGCCGCCGTCTCTCGCCCATACGTCTCCTCCACATTTGCAGACGTCGATCCATACCCACGGAGATCCAGCGTCAGAAGATTGAAGCGCCGTAGTCGGGCATCGGCATACATCGCTGCACGTATCATTCCCTCGTACTTAGATGTCGAAAAAGCATGCGAAACTTCCACGTACGATGGAATAGCTCCGACGATGCCATGAGAGGATGTAATAAGATCAGCGTCTGTGGGCCTTCGACGATGGCCTCTGCGTTGGCCTCCGCCGGTGTTGAGAGTGTGTAGTGGAAGGCGCCGGGCCCTGCGCTGGTTGTTAGATGGATGAGCGGCATTTCGAAGAGAGATTAATAATTGACATTGAGTCGCCGTTTAATATTGCGCCTCATTGACACTGTGCACGATTGATGGGCTGCCATACTAGTACGCACTGAATGCTTGTGCAGGGACGATGGTGTAATTTAACTTTTTTTTCACTGGAACCCCGGAGGTTGCCGCTTGTTATTTATACCATGCCGTGTAATCACTCCTTTCATCCCCATAGTCCTCAGGCAAATCTAAATATGAGCAGAAATTGCACCAACCCTACTTCCCGAAACTTTGAAACACCGCGAGCGAGACGAGCCAACGAAAAGAAACATATGTGTTGGAGATGCGGAGGCGGGGAGTGCATAATGGCTTTCTTCGTAATACATATAGGGGTTTGTGAGTGTTTGCTGACCAGAGCCTGGGGGAATGATACATCACCCCCGCTGAATTTGAGACATGTCCTGATGTATGAAAGCCTCTGGGCGAGAGATCTGCGCGTGATGTATCACCCAGAGACGTGCCCTCCCTCATCCGACAGGCATGATCGTCGTACTGCACGCCACGCTCGCATAACCGCATTGGGAACAAAGCGATCAAATATGCTTGGCATCGGCGTCAACGACGAGCACAAAAACCGCGCATAGATTAACGAAAGAATTGTGGGTTGTGAGGAAACTACTTCACATTTGATAGAGAGACCTAAGCTAAATACCTCCGCGATGAAGCCCAAAATAATATTTTTCGGTAAATAAACGTGCTCCTAAAATCCTCACCATGAATGGGGAAGCGGGGCGGGAAGTACCTGGGTCCGACGGACACGCAGCTCACCCGCGCAGCACGGAGGAGCATCGGGTACCCCTGTACACGAAGCGGATGCGGAGACAGCGCCGGACACGGTGCGGAGAACCCGCCGCGGACAACACTGTTCAGGGACGCAGCTGCCCTCGCGAAATCGCCGCCAATAGCACGTGAACCGTTGTAGTCGCACTGCATCTGTGAGCCCTGGGCCGTCGCAAGAGGGACGGGGCTCTGCTACAGGCGGCGCAGCATGGATGCAAATATGTCAACGCAGCTGCTGCCCATAAATTGGCTCAGTGCGATCGTTATGACGGCGGCGCAATGCACACGTGGCCGTAGAAGGCAGCATGAGCATGAATATGAAGGTGCTATGGGGCGTGCGGGCGTGCACCGTGTGGCGGGAGATGGGGATGACGTGGCGGAGAAAAAACGGGTACAAAAATCCCGATTCCGAGCAAGAGGCTGGTGGTAAGTACGAGGAACACTCAAGACCATTATAAACGCACCGTATAGCGTGAAACTATTCCTCTGGGGGATCTAATACCCTTGATTTCCTCCCATTATGCATGGAGCCACAAAACACCAAATTCTTGATGATTACTGTCGCACAGGGGATAAATTGAGGTATGGAAAGTATTGATACAAGTGCAAAGAGGGCGCTGAAGGTAGGAAGGTCGTTCTGGCCAAGATATAAGGGAATGGGGGGTGAAACGGCAGCGGCAGAAGCACCATCCATAACGCGGGAACAGCTAGGTAGAAACAGACCAAAATTTGACGTGAAGACCAGAATAAATGGCGAGGACGGATGGAGGGCCACTTTTGAGAGAGATAGCCTTGAGGGCGTCACTGTGCAGGAAGGTATTGTGGAGGGAAGAAGGATTGTCACGGGTCTTAATTCAGAATTCATCTTTGTATAGGCCACCGAGTCCTGGACATCTTGAGACAAATCTCACAATGGCTTACACATCTACCGGCGAATAATTTGCGTGAGAGGAAAAAAGTTAGAAAATGGGGATATTAGAAAATCAGCGATGCCCAAAAACGGTCTCAACGAGACCTTCACGTCGTTGATATTGGCGTCCTAGGTGTCAGCGTTTTCCCGCTGTCGGATGAAGCCCGTATCGACGAGAGAGGTAACGAGGAAGAAAAAGAACTTGCGTTTGGCTCAGAACGTAGTGGTTCTATTGCAAACGCATAAGGATCAGGTGACCCTTACGCAAGTACATGAAGCTGAAGTATTGAATGTAACGAATGTAACGAGCTGCGCTAACACTAGGACAATACGAAAGACGATGTATTAAAAGTATTGCCGGAAATGCTAAAATTCATTAAATGGAGGCCTGTGGCTGACCAGCAATACTGAAGTTGGCTATTGGTGTTCAAAACTCGTGCTCCTGGACGTTCTCAAGTAATTCTAACACGATAGAACACATTTGATTCTCCGAAACTCCCTTTCTAACCGAGAAACAGGGGACACCGGGGTGATGGAAAATTAGCGATTTGGAAAGCCGCTCCGATAGGACCCACAACTCCGCTAAATATTGAGTTGGGGGGCTAATCGTCCTCGAAATATAAAAGTTTGCGACCCCGGGTCCTGTGGTCGAAGAGGTGCATAAAAGGTAGGTGTTTAACAACCGTAAACTCACTATATCACTGTGCTACTGGTCTTCGACCCGATGTCTTCACCAAACTCAAATTTCAAATTTTCTCGTTGGAGACTCAAGTATTGCCCAGAGATATAGAAATGCTATTGCTCACTTGTTTAAATGCACTCGATAGTGCTACAGCGTCCTTAAAGTAGGATGTTTGGTACCATCAAAGACTAGCTGATGAGCGATTAAACGATTTCTCTCCGTTCGGTTGATTTGAGCAACCCAGAACATATACAGTTTTACTGAGGTTAAAATATGTAAGAAAAATACAGATTAGCTTCACATCCAGAGTGGGCGAAGCTCACACATATTTTGTAGCCAGTTCTAGCTAAAGCATAAAGGGGTACGTGAAACATTTAAATATCGAAGTCACAGCTTGGATTGTGTACGATACCCTAGCTACAGTACTATTCGACATCTAACCGATGTACTTGACGAAGCGTGTGGCCCGTGGCTGCGTGGACGCGGATGGAGGAAAATGGAACAACTGCGGAGTGTGCGCGCGGTAATGAGCAACGCACCAGCCGTGCACGTATCAGCAGACGTTTACTGTGAGTGACACACCTGCGGGTCCTCCTTGGAACGCGGCACCAGCCGCGCACGTCCCAGAAACAGCGGGGCATCGTACGAAGGTGCATGACGACTGGGGAAAAGGCAGTGGAGAGCCAGGCAGCAGTTGGTAGTCTGCACATGGTAGAAGTGTGCAGAAGTGTAAGTGGTAGATGGGCAGGCAGCAGCACGGTAAGGCGCTGGGTGCAGAACGAGGCGGGATCTGCACCATCAGAGCTGGCATCGGAGCCCCCGGGCGAGATCGGCAGGGGAAACAGGGCGTGAGCAGAGCATTTTGAGACTAAAGCGCGTGCGAAGACTGCGGTTGCAGATTGAGCGAGTGTAAAGACGATTGGGAAGATAGAAGTGGAAGAGCGAAAGAGGAATGTGTCGGATCAAACCGACACGTGAGTCGGATTTATGATCCGCACGCTGTTCTTCCCGGATTCTCAGTGTCACCGAGTCACCTTGCGAGTCGTGGTCCTCTGCACCTCATTCGATCTTCGTGCAGTATCAATTCAAACCTTCGGTGCCTCGCATACTTCGTTGTCTTACTGCCCGTCGCGTCGCGAGCGGTCCACGCCTCGAGCGATGGCGCCGGCCCAATTGGATGGATTCACGCGCGGATGGAGGTCACCGGTGGAGACGCTCACTCCTCTCTTCCATCTCATGTCGTTGCTACAGCCGCTCCTTCCCGTGCGAAATCTTCCGTCCAAGCTCCTCCGTGGCGAGATAGAATCGGCCGCACTTCGGGTACCTTGCATCCTCGTCTGCGCTATAGTCGGCCTCTTTTGTCGTCGAGACGCCGCCCCGCACGCGTGGCGTATAGAACACTTACCAAATTTGACAGCGCGACGTTCTTTCTCTACTCTGTCTCTGCTCCATCTACTATCAGCCACCAGGTAGTCGGCCACCCCTAGGTAGTCGGCCACCCGTGAATATTTCGTGAATGAGTTGGGCATTATAGCCCTTTGACCTTGAGGGATCAAGTACAACCTTGGGAGACCATATGTACCGATTTTCGGGCCAAAGTGATGTCTGGATCAAAAGTTACGTGAAGTCGGATCGGAATCCGAAGGGTGAGAACCATCATTTCTTAACTGATCCCTTCGGCCGACGCTCGCCATGGCTCTTTCTTCACGAATTCTGCACCGTTTTACGACTTCTTAGGCTCGTTATGATGCCCTGATGCAGGACATCAATCTTTAATATTGTGTGAAAGATATGGAAACAGTATGGCTGTGGGGGACCCCGAAGAAGACTTTGCTGCTCTTGTGACCCACTCCAGTAACCTACCCGCATATTCCAGGACCCATTCACACTACGGGTCTGGTATCTCGCCTGGGCCTTCTTTACTAATTATACTCTATCCTCCGATGTCCATCCGTTTTTTCACTATTTAGGCTCGCTCTCGGTCTTCACCATTACCCCAAACCAGCCAATTTCCGTATAGCAGGAGTTCGAGATTTTTGCAGAAGTTGTGAGTGTCTAGAGATTGAAGTTTTGTGCCAGATATGCTTAAACACATTATATTAGTCCAACCGTTGCTTAACTTTAGCTCATACCTCCCCTATCTCTAACTAGGCACTCGGTTTGTTGACACCTGCCATCTTGGCAGACTATCCACCTTTCAGAATATATATTCATACCTTTCCTGTAGCTTATATGTACACACTAACCATCTAAAATCCTTCGTTTAGACCTGACCTTCCAATCTGGACACAATTTGCCGCCAGTCCCTGCTTCAGCGGCTCATTTAGTGAGGTGGCCGACTACCCTGTTTATCCCCTTTCGGGCATGCCGGCAGAAAGAAATTTACTGCAGCACTGGGACGTCACCTAAATTCGGCTGGGTTACCTCAAACGAATTGTAGGATGTGTACCTTGGATTTGGCATACACAAGCCCGGGAAATCCTCTGAATGCATTTGACAATTACTGATAAAAGCTTAAGGTGGCCGACTACCTGGTGGCTGATAGTATGCAACCCTAGACCAGGCCACTACTCACCCGCGCTCGAGGGCCGATATGCGCTGCGCATCCTCTAATTTCGCAGATGCGCACGGAGTGCCTTTGAAAGTGCGCCTGATCCTCCTTGATTCACTACTGATGCGTCCCCCTTTCATTGTCGTACTTCTATCGTCGTTATGTATGTACTCCAAGCACGTCACGCATCGCCTTAATCTCAATCTGGATTTTTGCGTTCCTCGCTGCGCATCCGGCCTAATCAACTAGTTTGCCGATGGGAACCCTGATGGTGGTCATACTTACGATGCTTCCCCGTCTGCCCCACGCTACCCCGGTGCTACGTCGTTCACGCCGTTGACGCGACTAATGTCCCCACATGTGCGAACGTATAGCGCATTTCTTTCCGTGGAAGGGATACGAGGTCGCAGTGGTCGTACCGCGCTATCATTGATCGGTTCCTCAGTTCTCCTCTAGTCCTCCTTCGTTCCTGGACTGTTACGACGAACAGTTCCACCTTAATCTGTATGCTCTCATTCTGTATCTGCTGCTAGCAGGCCGCTTTGCCTCAATATTCCTGTTACGATCGACCGATTGCTCTCTATGCGCTAAAGAAACTCCACCTTTGGCTGTATATTTCTCTTCTGATCCCGCAGACTTCGGTCAAAATTCGGATTGCCAACTGGTAGGTGCGGAGAGAGCTGCAAGAAGGGGCGGTCCCTGGATGCTTCCTTACGGTGCGTCTCAGGACGTCACGCAGTGTACTTGTCACCAATATCCCCGGGATTCTTACCACTGCCGGCCGATTTTGTGTAAGTCAAATAATCTTCCATGTTCGGCGGACCTTCGTTGTCCGCACCCTTCTCCCAATATACACATGGACAATTTCAGCAACTAGAACGATCCTCGGATGACCAGATGCCCAGCAGTGAGAACCCAAGCGAACACGTGCATCCTCTGGCTAACAGCGGAACACTTTGAACGAATTTCAGGCACTCATGGATTCAATGGACCATTGTCGCTTGTGCCCAGCTCCGCAGAATCCTGACCCATCATAAAACCAGTTTTTCACTGTCGTGAATTCTAGCTGTCATTCTCCCCGCATCTACGTCCGCAGTTCCCGGTAGACCTTCTTCGTCCGCAACATGGCATGCTTCAGACCAAATATGAACTTTGAAGTGTATCAAGTCGTGCCGCTGCCGGGATCGCGTCAAGATTATTGCCACAGCAGGTGTATAACTCGAGGCTGCTCATGGTATATCATCCCTAGCATACAGTGCATGTATTGCAAGACCAAACCTAGTTCCCCCCCATGATACCGCCCTTAGATCTTCCTGGACAATCACCTGCCTGTTCTGTCCTTCGGATCACTGCAAGACAGGTCCTTGCGACCTATAGGTGTCCGTCTATCCATCTCAAGATGGGGAATGTCTGTTGTTCTGATCAACAATCCACTTTCGGAACCCATTACTGTCTGTTCTGGTCCTGGATCCGAAATCTTGGTCGTTGAAATTTGACTTTGGTGGGGCCTTAACTGTGATTTCAACGAATGCTGGGCTCGAGGAAAACCTCTCCAAATCGGTCCCATCATCCGAGATCCCGCACCAGCAGCTTAACCAAGGGATTATAAGCCACCAAGTTAGAGGGTCAGAAAGGTATAGGAACGAACTGATCGCTGGTTGGGCTCCGACCGCGAAACTCGAGAAGAACGGTCGATGCAGGTTAAGTGCTACAAATCGAGTCCGTGTATTCTGTCTGGTACAGTTCCTATTCAGCTATGGCGAGCAAGTGCGGCTTTCGGCATTACCCCGTTATTCAAGCACGTTTCTACGTAAATATGGCTGTCTTCAGCAGAAACAGGGCCTGGGACGTCTTGAATAGGATCAGACGAGGTGTACCTCTCCTTCCGAGTGACGCCAGGTCTTATCAATAGGGCCAGACTTCCAGGGTATTTGCTTTAATGAATGCAGAACACCGCAGACCGCGCATCCGTCTTCCCTGAAAGCATTAGGGCTGACCGTTCTACAGCGAGTAAAAATTATATGGTGAGCGTCTTTGACAGACATTCGCTTGGGTGGAAACGACATATTTTTCACGATAACTTTTTTCTTCGTACGGCACGAGAAATTACCATAAGTAGAAACGTTTCCAACACGAAGCCTCTATGTCACTCGATACAAACTGGGGCAACCGAGGCCGATGGCAAATCGGTCCGGACTTCGGATCGATTAAAACCGCCGGGCAGAGAAAGCCTCCGCGATCTGAAGCTGTGCATCACCGATTCACACAGCAACATTGCAGCATGTTAGGATCTTTTGTTCATCGACTACCACCTTCAAAGCATCGCTAGCATCATGGCGGAAGTCATTGGGCTCGTATCTGCCATTGCCGGTCTCGTCGAATACACATCGCTCGGCATAGAATTCTGCAACAAGATACAAAATGCACCTCACGAATGCCAAAACATTGCCCGGGAGTTGCGGATCGTACAGCTCTGTCTGGCAGACATCCACACATTCCTGAAATCTCCATCTACAAACCTGGCTTGGGTACAAACACTCAGCAGGATAGACGAGCCCGGCGGCTTGCTCCCCAGTTTAGAGTCCAAGCTTATCCGGATGCGCGCCAAAGTCGAGGGCGTGGCAAAACCCAAGAAAATTCTCGGTATCACGGTGAGGCCGAGAACTCTTCTTTGGCCGTTCACGCAGCAGGAGTGCGACGAGCTGCTTCGGGAGCTGGAGAGAGCGAAAACATTACTGAGCGCGGCTGCTCAGCTCGACCAAGCGTGGGTGTAGCATCGCAATGTATCCACACTATACTCATTGTCCCTTATAGAAGGCTAGCAGTTTCGATAAAGGAGGACATGCGGATAGTGTTCAACCGACTGGAACAGATTCAACAAGACCAACGTACGCCAGTGACACCCATACTCGTTTGCCAGCCGTGTTCACGTTTAAGGCTTCAGAGAGCCTTCGCGGTCTGATGTTTTACAATGCAAAGATGGACCTACAGCCCGCTGGCCGCTGGCGGCCGCTAATGGGATTTTCTAAACGAATAGGTGAACCGGTCTTTCTTTGCTGCTTCAGGAATTGAAATCCAGGCTGACCATAAGCAAAAGACGTTGATTCCAGAGCTATAGACACGCTCTTTTATCTCCACAATGCAAGTTTGCAATCGGAACCCGCCGAAATTCAGGCATACGTCCGAATGGGACACTTCACGGCCTCCACAGTCACCCGACATCTTGTGTTTGGACTCCATCTGGAGCTTCCCGATGGTCGTTCCGTTGGAGTTGGCTGGGTTCCAATGATCGTACAACTTTATGCCGAATCCTGCGCCAATTCCAAGACTGAGGTGGATTGGGAATATCTGATAATGCTCCTGCTTGAAGAGAAGCGTTGTGGTGAACCTGCACAGTATGCTTTAGCAGAAGATTCGTAAGTCCGCTCTTATTCAGCACTCTGAGCGTTATCACTGAATGGGAGTCAAGGGCATTCATGAGGCCTTATTCTCTTCAAGGGATGATTATGGGAATCTTATATGCCATCGTGGAGGGCAGCATAGCTGATGGCACAGTGAAGCGTGGCCCCGATGGAAATAATCAAGTAACGTGTCAAGAGAGCATTCAAGATGCAATGGAGTCAGCTTGTCTTAGTTTGCAGGGACACAGACTGGCGTAGCTTGATTGTAATGACACTTGTGATCTATGAAGAATTTGCTGGCTGGGCCACTCATCTGAAATTTACATTCCAATTTCAAGGCCAATTTCTCACTCAATCCGATCAGCGTGATCCAAATATCGACTTCGTACACCCATTGATCAAACTTGTCGATATCTGGCCTGCGGTTCCACACCAATGGTGATGAGCAGCGTACCGCGCTGATCACGGAATGAGGGCTGTGCGCCGTGCCCGTCGCGCCGGTTCTACGGGTTCCGTGCGACGGGTAGCCGACCCGTTCCATCGGGCTCTTCGACTGCGTTTTTGACGGCCGTGCCCGTTGAAAATGGCCGTGGACGGGTTGATGGGTCCAGCAGACACGCCATATAGTCATATGCGATGTATAAGCCTTTTTCAAGGCATGTTTCATGCACAGGTAAGCCCAACACACACACCTTATAAACTTATTCAGTAGGTTTGGTGGTGGGCAACGGCGCAACGCCGATCGTCCAATCGTGACGATCACCTGTCACGTCACGGTTAATTGAGGAAAGCATTGAATTTGTTGACCCACACATCTTCATAGTCGATGTTAGGAGGTCAAGATCAAAGGGCAAAGCAGGATCAGATAAATAATACAAGAATACAGCCAGTATATAAGCGCGGGCGAGCAGGGCCGTACAACGGAGTATTCGGTGATTGCGCCGCATTCGGGAGCCAAGCGGAACATACTCCGATAGTCGCGTAACCCGGGATGACGTGCGCCCGACCCACCTTTCAACAGTCGAGCAGGTTCCTTCTCGCATGTAAAATCCAAGATTGGTCTCTGAAGCGTAATTTGGCATATCATACGCATCACATCCAACCCACATAATATTTGGGTGACGGGTGGAGAAAAAACACCCAAAACGCGCAACTCTTTACGAATCGTAATGCCGATTAAGCCCGACACAAATCCACCACACGTTAAATGCATTACCTGGGTGCATTTAGGCCAGGTTTTTCCTCTGAGATAGTTGAGATAGCATACTGTTGCCCTATTTGCAGAAGAATTTTTGCGTGCCCCAAGTCCCGCGCGCACTCTAAAATGATCATAAAATGAAATGAAAACGTCCACCATTCCTCCTTGAGCCCAACCAACTTCGCTTTATACTCCGACTGACTGACACGAGAATAGCATGGGTGCAATCCATGATATATGGCGCGGATATCTCGTCCCAAGCTCATCCAGTGGCCAAATCTGCGCTTTCTCGTCTCCCTTGGGAACTTCTCTCTTTGTCTCGGTCGATCTAGACAACTTACAGGTGCAACGCGACGAGGTGGTGGTGAGTTCATTTGTTTCCTCAGTTTTCATCATGAGTAATGACTCTACGGCAGCCCATTTTGCCTGCGGCTCCTCGAGGCAGCTACCTATACGTCTGCGGAGTGCGGTAATGAGAGAACTCAGTCGTGAATAAGGAACGACTGGTATTATATGTACCTAATGAGAGAACTACAGTAGGTCAGTAAAGTAATATACGTAGGGACAGTGTGGACATACCTCAGTCGTGAATAAGGAACGACTGAGGTTGTTTGTACGGAATCGTGTAAAGTAAACAGTCCCTTGGTAAACAAGCGAAAAAGGAAGGAGCTGAATCTCATCATGCGGTACACATTTCCAGTAATAGTGGAGCTCCGTGTGTGGAGTAAAAAAGCAGAGTCTATTGGCGACTTGGGATACTTTCGTTAATTTTCATTTCTGTGTCTCTTCATTTACGCCGCTCAATATAAATGAGTGCACAATCCAGCGGCTGCTCGACCGTTCGACTCCTCCCATTACTTCCGCCAAGCCTTCCAAAATCAATGCAGCATCGAGCGACGACAGCACCAGTATTGTAAGGCTTGCCCGACGGACGCTGAAATAACCGCACCAAGAGTGGGTCGCCCCTAAATATTTCTCTCCTCCTCTGCCGGTTGCTGAAACCTCGCGTCGATGTGTAGCCTAGCACAGATTATCAAGATTGAACCAACCTGAATCAACTCTATTTCGCAAGTACACAAGTTCTGAAAGTCAGGTGATCGCGCCGATTCCGTCCGAGACCATGCTTTCGTCCCCAAATTCGGTAAGACAAAGAACATTGGTGACTAAAGTGTTGCCTTTGTGTTTTGTAGTGCCAGAAAGGGAAATCAGAGGACAATGGCTTGAATTCTTTTCAAAAGCGAACGCTATGTTTATGCCACTCACAGACTCCTTCCTCCACACGACCACCATGGACCCACTCAGCCCTTCAGATTTGAACGCCACCGCCGACTGGAACGCATTTAAACCGGACATGAAGGGGTACATCGAACCACCAGAGCGTGAGCTGTGGCCGGATTGCATTGATATCGAGGTGTGTTGCCACCCAGTCTGAGATTGTCGCAGACGAGATTCAAGCCCAAACCTATAGCATCAAATGAGAAAATTTACCATGAGTTCCGAGCTTCAGAATCCCTTACGCGCGCTGCCATGCCTGCGGGAAGCTTTCTCCACCTGGAGCCACAGGCTGAAGACTGGCGCCAAAGCACCGCCCCTGATGCTCTGGTTTCTCCACGGCTCTCCACAGTCCGCTCACGATTTCGAAGGCGTCAACGCCACTCTTCTATGTCACCTCGCTCCACTGGCCAAGGCGTATGACTTCAAGATTCATCTCGGCCAGCTCGTTTACACCTTGTCCACGAAACATGAATTCGTCCATGAGTAGATGGGGAACGGCGACTTTGAAGTCGATGTTTCGGAACTGGACATGGGCGATGAACCTGAAAAGGACTATGAGTGGCAGGAGCTGTACACGCTCGGAGGCATAGCCGTGACAGACGGGGCTTCGGAGGATATCGATCTTGCCCTCGATATCGTAGCGAACTCGGATGAGCTGCAGGATGCCATGATGGATGTGGGCCCTAAAGACGAGGTCGACATTAATCAGATGTTGGTAAGAGAGCATACATTCAATCTGCGCAGCATAACCAAGCTGACCATTATTTCAGCACTACTATTCCGTGGCAGCCTACAGCCATGGTCAGCTCTACTCTCACCCATCGCATTAATGTGGCTGAAACCCCTTTTAGTTCGAGAGGCATCATTTCTCCTCGTTGCGCCGTGAAGTTAGACGAGCGAACTGGTCTTCTTTCCCGACTGATCCTTATGTTGTCTCTCGCACTGTAGGAAACTCTGTTACTTGAAATATTATGGTTTCCTCCTCCATTTCTTGCTGCTTGTTCGTGTCCCAAGCAGAGCTTTTACCAAGACCCTCTCAAACTAGATGTAGAGCTGGGTGAGCCCAGATAGCGACATGGCGGAGTTCAAAGCTGTCAGGCGATGAGGCCGTTTATGAGGATAAGTTTCCCAACACGTAGCCATGATGATAGCTGGCGGACGAGCGTTCTGATTTCCACATCTGTCCCAATCGTACAACGCCCAGCTTCGCGATAAATAGCCGCTGAACCCCATCACAGAAGTCACAGAAGGTGAACCGTGCCCTAGAATCGCGAGCCTCTTGGTTGACGACATTCCCGGTAATTCCGTTGCCTTGAGCCAGATATTCCCAACTGGCTTCTTCGACCACCACCCATCTACACTCAAAATGATTGCAATCACTCCTTACTGCCCGGAGATCCGTCTCACGGTGGACCCCCACCGAAGACTCCAATGAACAGTCTCGAACTTCACGGGTCCACTGCTTCGACGTGGAGCGAGGAGATACGGTGTGCATGGTGACTGTTACACTCTCAGAATCGGTGGAATTTCGCGAGCTTCCTCTTTAGGAACCGCTCTCGGACATCAAGCTGAAATCCGAATAAAGACACATGAAAGCTTGATTGGCAGGTGGAATGTTCAGTATCGGCCACGAGGCGGGCACCCTCTCCTTCTCTTTCTCCCCCCATGGCAGAACTGGTCGGGCTCGTTGCCAGCATCCTCCAACTAGTCAGCAACTTTACGACTGCAGTCGCACTCATCAAGGACCTGCATAATGCACCGAAAGAACAAATTCAGCTCCTTTCAGAGATTCAGTCTCTTCAGCCACTTCTCGTCGCATTGCATGGTCATATCCGAACAAGCGGTTCCGCCGTTTACATCAGCGAATTGCGGAATCCATTGTCTCAGCTCGAGGGCACGATAAAACGCTGCAACACGAAATTGCAAGGAGATGGGCGATTGACCGCGGCAATCTCATGGACGCTCTGGAATAAGAAAGAGGCAAAGGAGGAACTCGATAGGATCGAACGCTTCAAAACCTTGCTGAATTCGCGGTTGAATATGGATATCTGGTGCACCTCTTTCCAGACACCTCCATTCATTGCGTTGCTTATGGTCGGTTCTCCGCACATCAGGGATATTGTTCAAGATCAGAGCAAAATCCATGATCGTAAGTTTATGCAAATCCGATTTGGTCGCATAGTGAAGCTCTATCCAGGCATTCTGATGACTGTTGATACCGTACGAGACGCTACTATCGAGCAACAACAGAAAAACGACGGTAGGCTCGATTTCGGTTATTATAATCTACTTGTGCGCTGAGATTCACACTCTAGATGCTGAGCGCAGGAAAATACTCCAGTGGCTTTCACCACTGAATTCACTTCAGCGCCAAGCCGATATTTTCAGCACTTTACAACCAGGAACTGGGGAATGGCTGCTGTCAGATACAGTGTTCAAAAGCTGGAAAAATACTGTTGGCCAGGTCTTATGGTGCCGTGGAATCCGTGAGTTTGTATTATGTTAAGGTTCCCTCGGCTAATGGTCAGAGAGATCAGCCGGAGCGGGGAAGACAGTAATTACGTGGGTTCTCTTCTCTCCTAGTCATTGCAGATTTAAAAAGGATATAGCTCGCTGGTCATAAAGCATCTCGAGGTTCTGGATCGCGATATTGGTGTAGCCTGGGTATATCTGAACCACAAGGAAACCGAAACACAGAGCCCGCTCAATGTTCTGGGCAGCTTTTTAAAGCAGCTGACGTTCAGATTAAAGTCTGTCCCCGCCGAAGTCCACGAACTTTACGGATATCACGATAAACGAGAAACAAGGCCCCACCCAGAAGAGCTGTTGAAGGCATTTCCCACTATTGTTGCTCACCACTCGAAGGTTTACTTGATAGTTGATGCATTTGATGAATATCCTGAATATCATCGGCGGGATTCCTGACCACTATATGCAGCTCAGTAAATCTAATGATCTTCTCACGTCCTCACGTCAAACTGGATGATTTTTTTCCAAATGCCCAGATCATTAATATCCGGGCTACAGAGACAGATATGGCGCAATATATAAACTGCCGGATATCAAATTCGCCCCGGCTGTCAAAGCATGTTGGAGGACAGTCACAATTGCATAATGAAATACACACCATTATTACTCAGAATGCGGAGGGAATGTATGTCATTGCTGATTGCCTCTTTCGGTCACGTTATTAACTTGTTGGCTCCAGGTTCCTGTTGGCAAAACTTCACATTGACTTACTCGCTGCAAAACTCACTGTCAGGGCTGTCCGCGAGGGTCTGAAACATCTACCCAAAGATCTGAACCGCACTTATGACGAGGCCATGGAACGAATTGACAACCAGAAGGAGGATGAGAAAGAGTTGGCTCATCTTGTCCTAATGTGGGTCGCCAACTCAAAACGCCCGCTATCCGTTGGGGAGCTTCAAGAGGCGTTGGCCATTGAGCCAGGCTCCACCAGCCTCGATGTCGAAAACATCCCGGACATCGATACAATCTTGTCGGTGTGCGCGGGCTTGGTGATTGTTGATGACACCTTGACCGTCGTGCGGTTGATTCATTACACCGCACAACACTACCTAGACAGCCAGACCGAGACTCGACTTCATGCGCATATGGTGATCGCTTTGCGGTGTTTCACTTATCTTTCATTCACTGTATTTGTTAATCTACCGAAGACCGACTCTTGTGTCGAAAAAATGCGCAAGGACCACCCTCTCCTCGTCTACTGCCAACACTGTCTTATGCATGCCGTAGGAGAACCTGAAATCGCCCTCCGAGCCCCAATTCTTGACTTCCTAAAGCAGGCTTCTAGGTGGAGAAATTTCTGGAATCGGAATGAGCGGCATAGTTGTATCAATCCTTGGCGATATGGACCTTGGCCAGAAAACATCTCAATCTTGTGGATTGCAGCGGCCTCGAATTTGCAAGCAACAGTTGAACATCTGCTGGCCCGGCAGGGATTCATCGCCGGTCAAAATCTCAAGAACTCCGCCTTGTATATAGGTTCTTATTATGGCCACACTCCAATAGTTCAACTCTTGGTTGAGAAGGGTGGCAACGTCAACGGCGTAGACAGGAAACATTGTACTGCACTCCAAGCGGCAGCAGAAATGGGACACAACTTTGTAGTCCAACTCTTGATCGAGCTCGGCGCAGATGTGAACCTTCGGGCGGGATACCATGGCACAGCCCTCCAAGCTGCGGCGGGTGTCGGAAACGACTCTCTTGTTCAACTACTGCTTGACAACGGAGCCAACGTGAATATCCACGGAGGAACATATGGAACTGCATTGCAGGCAGCTGCCATTGACGGATACATTTCAATAGTTCAACTCTCGTGCGGAACGGTGCTGATACAAATGCTCGAGGAGGGCTCTATGGCACCGCACTCCAAGCTGCTGCAGCCGACGGGAAAGCTTGCATGGTGCAGGTCCTTATTGAAAATGGTGCTGATGTAAATGCTCAAGCAGGATACTATGGAACTGCACTCCAGGCTGCCACAGCTCAAAATGATGGATCCTTGGTCCAATTTTTCATTGAAAAGGGTGCGGAAATCAATACTCATAGCGGAAACTACGGGACTGCACTCCAGGCAGCAGCAGCCAAAGGATATGACTCTTTGGTTCGACTTCTGATTGAGATGGGTGCCGATGTCAATATTCAAGGAGGGCAATATGAAACGGCTCTCAAGGCTGCATCCTATTGGGGACATGGCTCCATAATTGAACTGCTCATCAGTAAAGGTGCCAATGTGAATGATGAAGGAGGACTCCATGGAACCGCCCTACAGCTTGCTGCATCCAAAGGACATGACTCCGTGATTCGAATGTTGATTGAAAAAGGTGCCAATATAAATGCTACAGGTGGCCAGGGGTATTATGGGGCAGCACTCCAGGCTGCTGCATTTTATGGCAATATTTCCATTGTTCAACTCCTGATTGAGAACGGTGCTACTGTAGATGCTCAATGCGGACACTATGACACAGCCCTACAGGCGGCTGCAGCTGAGGGGCATCACTCTGTGGTTGAACTCCTATTGGACAATGGCGCCGATGTGAATGCTCAAGGCGGAGAGTATGGAACGGCGCTCCAGGCTGCAATATTTCGGAGACATGACTCGGTGGCCCGACTCTTACTTGAAAATTCTGCTGATGTAAATGCTCAAGGGGGAAAGTATGGAACGGCCATCGAAGTCACTGTATACTGGGATCATGATTTCCTGGCGAAACATTTCTCATTAGTGAAGCTGCTGATACGAAAATCTTTTAGTCAATAGGTTAGTTACTTGACGACTTATGCGAGTCTGCCAATGAAGGTGGACATGGTCTTCGTGAAGCGAAAATGTGTAAAAAAAAACATTTTGATACAAGTACCCTCATCTGAATGAAATATTTGATTTGAACCCAGCCTAGGCTCCTAGCTGGAATATCCTCAACTCTGCGAGGCTTTCCCAGAAATGACAGAAGTATTAAGGTCTACCCATTGAACACCACGCGACCTTCTTGGCGCAATGAAGGCCAGCTATCACGTTTCTCTGTCGATTTATCCTTGTCCATGGCAACCCAACCGGAGGTCAGGCCCGTTCTGGTAAGTGAAGTTCGAAGCCCGCATCTGATGGTTCTGATCAGTGATCGCAAACAAATGCGGCGGATCATTTACCACGCACTTGGGGCGGACTGGGCGCCAACAGGCGCCAACACTTCGACTGGGGATATAATTTAGTAGTCAATCTTGTAAGGTAGTTGCTTTGAATTGCATTCAGAGCTAAAAATTTACCAAGGGCCCCGGGCAGATAACACCACCATTTTCTTTCCTTTTCTTTTGCCAGCACCACCTCCGACGGTGGTTTCTCGGCGAGGTGTTTCGTCGGTCTTTTTTGCCGCCTTCCACGAGCCTATTTCTGGTCGCGTGAGCTGGAGAAGACTTACTAAGTTAGCGAAGATGATGCCGGCAGCGGATCTTTGATGGACCGCGGGCGCCTTACGCTCAATAGTCCTTATCAGTCCTTATCGTGCACGGCCTACGATCTCCGTGTCTAAACCTGTCTAAACAGCTCCTTCAGCCGACCCAAGACCATTCGTCCATGTGTGCCTTTCTCAGCATTCTCAACTCGGTGGACTTTCTCCGACTCTGGGCAAGCTACACCACTGATTTCCCTTGCGCTCTCGATAGCGGATGCCGCCATGGTTGTCATCCATGTGCGCTTTCTTGATTTAATCACGGTTCGCGTTCCTTCTTCTCTTGTAGCGATACCCCGCCAGCACACGGACCTGGACTTGAATGGGCAGAAAATATCGGTACGTTTGTATGTATCAGTTCATTTACCGACCTCCCCCTTCAATCGAATGAATTCCAGGTTGCTTTGAACCAAGTTGGATTTTTTTGACTCGGCTGAGCCAATGACGGGACTTGCCGGAACGGCCACGTGTACGATTGATGCGAACTTTTGACTCTTGTGCTCTCCCGACTCTTCGACATCTCGACCTCGTCTCAATTCGACACTGCTCGCAGTATGAGTAGATCTCGGCGTGTTTGACTAACTGCTTTCTCCGCTGGGTCATGTGTGTCGTTCTCTGTCTTGTCCAGCATTGCCCAATGCCTAGCAATGCCCGTCCTCGATGGCATCGTTGCCAGTGCTTCTGAAAGTTCTGTTGGCTGTACCCACTCGTGTGCTCGCCTTTCTACCCCTTATCACCATCACGGAGACATATGTTGTTGTCGCCACTCCTCATGCCACCCTGCATCCACCCGGCGCAACTCGGGGCTGCCTATCCGATATTTCTGGGGCAGGGTTCAGGCCGGTTCGGGCGACCGGTCGTCATCTGTTTCCTCATGTGATTCGCAGCAGCTTCTTTTTGCGCAATCTGTGTTTCCTTCCGCTCGTCACAAGCTCGTCATCAATTTCCCACCAATCTCCGCGTTGTTGTCACTGTCCCCAAACAATGAGAGATACATAGCGAACCTTTTTCTCACTGGACGGCCACGGCTCCCTATCCGTGTGCTGCAAATCCTTCGATTTACACATACCCATGCAAGACTCGAAGCAAGCGTCAAGGGCTCAAGCGCGTCCTGACGGGCGTAACCCGATGATTCAGATAATCAAGTGTGATCGCCATTTCGTTTCCAGATCTTCCTTCAAGTGAACTTCCTTCCAACGATCTCGTCGTTGCCAAGACCAAGAGTTCAGCAGCCGCTCAAAGATGACCTTCCCCATGGCACATGCTGCCTATCTGGTCCATACTTATCTTTCACTGCTTCTGTCGCCGACGCACGCGGTCCAAATCGAATTCTCCAACGGGACAACCTCCTCACATTCAACATTATAAAAGACGGGCTTCGGGGATGCCTTTCTTCAGGCTGTCTAGCTTTGTCAATCAACTAGCACTCCTGCGGTAACGTTTCTCGCCTTCACTGGTCAGTCACAATGGTCGCCTTCAACAAGTTCTTCAAGTCCGTGTTCCTCGCTATCGTCTACGCCTCGTCGTCGTTGGCCCTCACCGTGCCCACCAACTCGAAGCACGCGACCCACCGCGTCCGGTCGATTGCAAACAACGTGAAACTCGAGACCTTCCACCCGGTTTCGACCTATGAGGTGAGTTGATTCACGCTCATATATACATGCAGCTTACTTACAGTGCTTGTTTAGACCTTCGGTACAGGAATCGACCATGCTCTGCGCAAGCGTGGTGCCAGCCTGAAGGAATCCTCGGAGGCCTTCATTAGCTCCCACCTCGGCGTTGACTCGCTCTTCCATAGCGGGTTCTCCAGCGACGTTGCGTCCCACGCATACGCTCACCAGCTCGTCGTGAGTCTTATTTATAACTGTCACGCCAGTGCCTGTATCAATCATAAAACACTCAGAACGGCATCATCGTCTCCAACGCCGTCTCCAACGTCGCCTTCAACTCCGACGGTCTCGTTGTCGCCGTAGGCTCTTCCTTCGTCAAGCCCAGTAGGTTTCCGCATCCTGACCTTTTCCGGGCCGAAATTGACCGCTTCATTATTTTAGCCACCGTCGCCCCCACGACGCCCGCCGTCTCTTTCGATGACGCCAAGACGACTGCGGAGGCCGCCCTCGACGGCACATTCGTCTCGGAGATCCCCAGCACCGTCGAGTACCACGCCAATGATGATGGATCCGTCTCCCTCGTCCACGTCCTTCAGGTCCGCAACGAGGAGGCTGGAACCTGGTACAACGCCTTCGTCGATGCGCACGCGAACAAGCTTATCTCGGTTACCGACTACGTCGCCCAGGCCACTGTAAGCTTCTTTGCATTCCTCCGATATAATCTCAATTTTTGTTCATGCTTCGTATTTGTAGTACCATGTTCTTCCGATCACCAAGGAGACACTTCTCCAGGGTTTCGAGGACGTTGTGGATCCCGCTGACCCTCTTGCCTGTGCGTTTTATTGCATCTTCTTGTACAGAAGATCCTGAATTTTTTTTTGTTAGCGCCTGACGGCTGGCACTCTGATGGAACCACCACCACCACTGACACCTCGTGCGTAGATATCTATTTTAAATGGTTTCGGTTCCGACTGAGTATAATTGTAGTGGAAACAACGTCCTGACCTACAAGACCACCACGACGAACACCTCCCCGGAGACCGGCACCGGACTTGTGTTTAACTACACTCAGGACGCCACCGTCGCGCCTACCACGACGGTGAACGTCAACGCCGCGTAAGTCCACTTCTCTTTTTCCCTACTCTATTTTCTAATTATTTTCAAACAGACGCGTAAACAACTTCTATCTGGTCAACTCCATCCACGACATTACTTAC
This sequence comes from Mycena capillaripes, assembly GCA_029204075.1. Taxonomy (NCBI): domain Eukaryota; kingdom Fungi; phylum Basidiomycota; class Agaricomycetes; order Agaricales; family Mycenaceae; genus Mycena; species Mycena capillaripes. Next base: position 2,029,019 of record JARHKZ010000014.1, on the reverse strand, counting down.
CGCTACGGCTTCACCGAGACGGCCTTCAACTTCCAGAACAACAACTTCGGCCTCGGTGGCAAGCAGGCGGACCGTGTCACTGCCTCCATTCAGGACTCTGCTGGAACTAACAACGCCGGTTAGCATTTATTTTTTCTCCATCCTCGCTTTACTAAGAAGAATACCCCAGATTTCGCCACTCCTCCCGATGGTCAGTCCGGCCACATGCGGATGTACCTCTTCACCTCGACCAGCCCAAACCGTGACGGTGCGCTCGAGAACGATGTCCCCGTCCACGAGAACACCCACGGTGTCACCAACCGTATGACCGGTGGTGGAACTGGCGCGTGCCTGCAGACCACGGAGGCCGGTGGTATGGGTGAAGGGTGGTCCGACGCCATGGCTGAGTGCGTTTGATTTATTTCATCACACATTTGCCTCGGTATTGATTATGCTCACCCAGCTGGACCGAAAAGACCTCCGCCGCCGTCCCCGACTACGTTATGGGCCAGTATATCATTAACAGCGCCGCCGGCATCCGCACGCACCCGTACTCCACCAGCTCGACCGTCAACCCGCTTACCTACTCCAGCGTCGGCACGCTGAACGAGGTTCACAACATCGGTGAAGTCTGGGCCAACCTCCTGCACAACGTCTACGCTGCGCTCGTTGCCCAGTACGGCTGGTCGCCAGACTCGCGCACGAACCCCGACGGCACGGAGGGTAACATCGTCTACATGCACCTCTTCATCGACTCTCTCCCGCTGCAGCCTTGCAACCCCACTTTGTGCGTCGCCCTTTCTCACCTACGCTGCCAAAGGACTTCTAACTGATGCTCTTTGCCAGCCTGACCGCGCGTAACGCATGGCTGCAGGCCGACGTCAACCGCTACAACGGCACCAACCGCTGCCTCCTGTGGAAGGTGTTCGCGAGCAAGGGTCTCGGTGTCAACGCCGCCAACCACGTCAACAACGCCGTCATCCCCTCCGACTGCTAAACAAGCTCTGCACTGACTCTAGACTCACGACTCTCACGGACTGACTGCTGCATTGTCATTACGCATTATCAGGATCCGCATGTATAACATAGTTAGAAAACAATCACAATTTTCTTTGGGCTTTTCCTCAAGTGTGTATTAGCTATTCTCCTGTTTTTTTGGGAAAACCAGTTGCGATGTTTGTCCTTGTGGTGACAATTACTTTCGACGCGTTTGGGCACGTGTTACTGATCAATGACAAGGCGCGAATAGTTACTGCGAATAAACGGTTTCAACCGTTTCTGTTTCCGTTTTATTTGCCCCTGGATGTAGTACACAGTTTTCAAACCGGTTGTATATGGTTCCACCTGCGTCGCGCAGCATAATCACTGCACATTCACAATAATCTTCACACAAAGTTTCTGCACACCTATTTCAGCTAGGAATCTCTAAATCTACAGAGGGAGTCTCGTTTATTTCTGCCTGGAATTCATCACAATCCTTCATTCGAAAATGCCTGCGCTTGAACATTGTACAGCTCCGCATACTCACCCCCGCGTGTCAGAAGCTCCTTGTGAGTTCCAGTTTCAACCGCTTGGCCGTCCTTCATGCATCTGTAGAAAATTAAGCGGACGACCTCGGAGGAGTGCACTGTGTAGTCACATTATGAGATCGGCGTGCTTGGTCAAGTGGCCAAAGCGATGGGTAACGAAAATCATGGTCTTGCTGTCTCCGGACTCTCGCAGGCGCTGGAATAATCGGTGCTCTGCTTTGGGATCCATCGCAGAACTCGGCTCATCGGCGACTGCGAATCGGATATTTCCCCCCAGATACCGCATGAACGTCCTAGCGCTGGAATAACCTGAGTCTTGGGTATCTCAAAGGACCCAAGAAATAACTCACGCTACGAGGCGCTGCTTTTCACCGCCTTCAAGGTATTAGTAAAGGGCGTCTGAATCAAGGAATATCGAAAGACCAACCAGACACATCCGCCTCCTGTTCTAAGGTCTCCAGAATTGATTGGAGTTTCTTGTACTTGTCGACCTGATTCCCGTAAGCCGTCCGAACGGGATTCAACATCGTGTGCACGCCGTCCTTCAGTTTCTCGATCACTTCGGATGCTCCTCCAGCTTCTGCGGCCGCCAGCACCATTTCCATGTCATCGAGGCGGTCAGGATGGCCAAGGCCAATGTTTTCCGCCAGACTCAGCGGGTATAGTTTATGGTCCTGAGATAGAACTGCCTGAACTCTGCGAAGGTCGGAAAGCCGATAATTCTTGATAGGTGTTCCATCGACCAGTATCTCTCCGGAGTCCACGTCGTACAAACGATTTAAGAGTTTGATAATCGTAGATTTCCCACTACCGTTTGCGCCGACGATGACCACGAGATGGCCGGCGGGGATCTTTAGAGTGACATCCCTGACAGCGTTGTCCTTTGACTTCCCGCCGGGATACGCAAAGGAGACGTTTCTGTGACCAACGTTCATGAGTACACAGATGACAGCGCAATTAGACCCACTTGAGCTCAAAAGACATCCCCTTGTTCGTGCTCAATGTACAGTTCGGATACGGTTCATCGCCATCTACGACTTTGTTCCGGATATCTGCCCCCTTGTACAAGTCTTGAATGGTAGTAACACAGTCTGCCACCCCGGAAATCTCATAGACAAATTCGAAGACCGTGGTCCGGAGCGCCTGCGCGTGCTGTTGCAGGATCGCGAATGAGGTTATGCTGAATCCTGTGGGGTTGAAAAAGGCGTTTGCTGCCCAGTAGAACTATAGAACTTTAATTTGTCAGATCGCTGAGATATCCAATCGATACGCACTATGGGGAGATCGCCAGCTAGTTGCATCATTATTCCTGATATAGGTGTATTCCTAGACAGGTACTGGCTCCGAGGGTCGATAAATGAGATGGTGCCTAGCGCATTCTTGGCCTTATTATATTCTCGGGGGACAATTCAAATTTGGCTATTCTGGGTGAGGAGGGCCTTACCGGTCGATATCCATTCACGTAGGTTCCCGGAAATAACATCTTGGCGATATTCCCCGGACCCGAGCCCCGTCAGAGCGCGGAGGCGGAGGTAGTCGAGGTTAGAGGCATATTGTACGAAGCCTAAGAAAAACATATAGGAGATCGGAACGGTTGGCTAGGCTATGTGAAGTTTACCATCTTTCCAGGGAACTTTCCTAAGTTGGGTCGATAAGAGAGGGCTGACGAGTGAGAGGAGGGTGAGTGTGATCCCTCCTTTCGGTTGCTGTACCGTGAAAAGGATTTGGCTTCCAATACTGAATACCCGCTCGAAGAGTCCAGTAAGAAATCGGTAATGGTACCACATATGAAAAGGTGACCAGGTAATATCATTGTTTTTATCTGTCGAGGGAATTTCAGGCCCCGTGTGTCGGAATTATATTAATTTCATTCACCTGTGCTGGTCGGCAGATCAAGACGTAGCTTGGCTTTCATGATTTCGGGCCATCAAGATTGTGCAATATATGAAAAAAACATGACTTCACACCTCGGAACATCTGTTCTTGAAAGTGCGCCTCAATTCGACTTTGGAGCAGTGGCGAGACCCGATGTCTGAATATGCATTTCTAAATTTTTGAACAAACGCTGGCAAAGTTACTCACAGTGCCCACCGAATTGACGATGTCAAGACAGTGCAACTGACCCTCAGCATCACGGCTTGGAGTATAGCATTTATATCCGGGCGGCCGGTTGCAAGCCCCGTTTCCACCTGGCGTAATCCGTTGGCGCAATTCAAAACAGGTCTGATACCATACTGTTCGGAGGAGTCGACTTGAAGTGTATAACATCGATGTTCCTTCCACAGAGCACGCAAGCCCCAGTGCGAAGAAGAGTAAATGGAGACCAGGATCCAAGCTGTATATCTCCAGGAGGAAACGCCGAATGAGGGAGAAACTGGATTTCGTTACACTCCATTTCCTCCACAAAAATGAGGAACCAGTGTGAAGTCCTAATGAAATGCCACGAGGAAGCCCCAGTTTTCCGCTGGCTTCTACCGGTATAAACATTCGCCATACTCCAAGTTGCAGGGTGGTGATCGAATAATCCTCAGCCGGGTCTGCTTCCTCAGCAACGCTAGGTTTCTCCATGGCAGATAGAGATGGAGGTTTAGTCCAAGCAAGGGAGCTGTAAAAACTGCGGATTGACTCATACATATGGCGCGCGTGTAAACTAAAGCTGTGTTGGCGCTCCGGCTGCCCTGGAGAACACAAGATTGCATCTATCTACCGTTTCTTTCACGAAATGACCGGCTTTTATTTGGGTATCTTTGTGTTCAGCCCGATAAGGTCTATCTCCTTTTCTTTCTCTCTCACAACCTACTCACTTCCAGCATCAAATGGCTTCCAAATCGAAGACAAGGTGATCTGCCCCCGACACCGGATCTAATTAGATGCATGCAATCATTCCCACCTAGCCCCATTTCTAGATCTCTCGGCTGTGAAATCAAGCCACAATTGGGACTTTTGCGCAGTCGAGGACAATTGACTGAAAGTTGAACAGCCTTCGGAGCTTTATATCTGACAGATGACATCCATCTAGCCAGATTTCTGCAGTCGTTCCCACCGAACCCGAGTGGAATAATGACCGTATGGGGTCTTCTGAGCATGGCCTGCAGATTCCGTGAGGAAACAGCCATCGGAGCTTGCGTACTGCGGCCACGCACATTTTCACATAAAATGCCACCCTCCTCCATGTTCTCATGCTTCCTCCTTTCACCACGAGTCGACTTCATCCATGCGTGATTTGCTTTCAATAGAGAGTTTGCGCAGCAGCCATTCGAGCCGTCTGATGGCATTTTTGCGTGCGCAGCGGGCTCCACAGCCGACAAAATGACGTCAATGGCTTTGACAGCTATCCGCAAAACCGTAGACATTTTTTGAAAAAAAGTTCAGTTGATCAAAAGTGGAGTTCCAGGATTAAAATAGCAAATGACGACGGCACCTTCAATGCTTGCGCCCGTATTCTTGACTAACAAGTACTATTCTCAACTGCAATGCTACCTTTGCCATCTAACCCAGTAGTAGTAGAACATGGAAAACTATTATCATGCCAATAGCCCTTGGGCAACTGGCGATGCGTTGGTGGAGCGAAGGCACGAGGTTGATGACATCACTTTTGATCAACTCAACTTTTTTTCAAAAACGTCTACGGTTTTGCGGATAGCTGGAATGGCTCTGTGGAGCCACTTGCCAATTTTACGCACCGGCCCGAAAGCTATCAAATGGCTCCAATGGCTGTTGCGCAAACAGGCTAATATTTCTCAAACTGAACTGCCCACGTCAGCTTCTTCAAGATATCCTGGCTATCCCTACCTCAGATCCTCGGCATCCAATTAAGTCAATCTCAATCTCAGGTCAAGCCTACAATCGAGTGAATCTCCTTTTCAGTGTGTTTTCTGGCTGTGTATTGTCCCAAGTTTTGGCCTCAAAACACTGCATTACATCGATCCCACTGTGAATCTCACTGCTTTCTGCCAGCATTCCACCGGTGGGGTGAATTCATCGTTCAATATCCACAAGTAGCTTAGTTCAATAATTGTTCAGCTCCCTACGGTGCAGCTCTTCTTCCCATCTTGCTGTTTTCTTGAGCCAATCTGAACTCCAACATCGGACGATTTGCAGCGCGCCCCATATCTATCGCCCGAGTACCACTCGCCGGTACTAGACACTTGGAGCGTCGGTGCTATCTGGTTCCCGATGTGCGTTTCTTTCGTCTTCACCGACTTATGGCTCCATTTACTACAGGTTTGCTGACGTGGAGCGCATCTCGCCTGGATCGCATCGCAGGCTATCCACTGGCCTCAGCTTGAAGGGCTCGCCCCCGAATTTTGAACTTTATTCTCCCGCTCCGAGTGCTTGAGTATAGCCCGGGGAACTACATTCCAGTTCGTCATACCTTTGTTCAAGAACCTTTCCATGGATGGTCATAGCCCTGCTAAGTACTTTATAAAAATTACATCTGATTTCAATAAATGTTTTTTTTTTCTGACATTGGGAAGTGTGTGGAGTCGGCGCCGGAGCAAAGCGCAGACACATCTTGTCACATTTAGTGATCTACTTGAGCTCCAAGTCTGGGCTCGACCAGCTCAGATGTGTCGTTCTATGCTTTGAGCCAAAGTTCAAGACGGAAAAAGTGATTTTACGACGGTCTAAGCATGTACTGTACCAATACTCTCTGCAATTTCGATTCCTGCTTCATAACTTGAACTCATTTGGGCTAACTAAGGTGTAGTAAGCAGGGTATTCGATGGATTGATTCGCATCGCTGGCAATTTCACAAGAAAAACTCACTCCAATACAGTTGAGAAAAGATATAGCCTGGGTCCAAGACCGAGGCCGACCTGACGGCGCTACTTGGGGTTTAGGTCTGGCCATATCTCTCTGAGCATCAGTTCTCCTTCAATCCAACCCAGGCTCGGTATTTCAAGGCCCACGACAACGTTTATCATATTTTAGCTGCCGCTGGATGCAGCCACAATAGCGCCCGGAATAGGCGGTCAAGAAAGAATAAATCTGGGGAGGTACTATAGTGTATGTAGCCGCACACGGGACGGATAGAACAAAGTCTGATTGCCAGGGACTTTTCTGGCGTAATTATACCAAAGATCAGGGAAAGAGCTGCCGCTTTTCGCCGACGGAGAAAGTTATCAAGTGTGTGCTCGAAATGATATGATGGTACTTGGAGAGCATCCGAAATAGTTCGGTCGCTACATCGCAATAACTGGTCTCAAAATCATGTAGATTATCACAATTGTAGTTATAAGGTTGTGCTTTCGGCAAAGTTGCGACCACTCGGTTCAGATGACATCATCAAATGGCTGGGATCACAACGCATCAGCAAATCCTGGGTATGCTACAGAGTGCTATGGAGTACTCCATAGTGCCATAGTGCCCATAGTGCCCATAGTGAAGGGTTATTATTCTATAGTACTCTGTAGTAGCCCGGCCTACTCTAGAGTGCTCCATAGTAGCCCATAGTAGCCCTGTAGTACCTCATAGTAGTGAGGTCAACAATCAGAAAAATAATTTCACTTTCGCAACTCACTTCACTACTTGTAATGAATTTGTTCACTTCTATTTATTTCTATTACCTTTAATTAAGTGAATTACTGGCTTTATTGAGTAACTAAGAGAGCATAATTAAATGACTTCGACAAGATTCGAACGCGCGACCTCCTGGTGATGGGCAAAAGGAATGTATGTACAAAAGACCAGTGCACTAAAGTAACCATACTTGGTATTGAAATTTAGCACAATATACCCTTACTTCAGCCTTCCTCCATGTACTACCACTGTTCAACTGCTCCTCTCGGCCTCAATACCTTACTCTATATTGGTTTCAATAGTCCTGGAAATATTACTGAGAGATAAATAAACTGCTAATGCAGCGAACATACCAAGAATGGGGTCCATGAGTCACCTGTCCAAAAATAGACCCAAAACAAAAGTTGTAGAGCTCGATGAGAGCTTCAAGACTTGTCTAAGGGCATTTTGCATGAAACAGCTTCGTTAGGCTGCAAAATGCAAAATACTTTCCCAAACGCGGCGGTTTTCATAACTTTGACCCCTTCAGAAAAGCCTCGAACAGAGGGGTCAAGCTTTGAATCAGCTGGGACATCATCACAATTGCTCAAATATCATTTGGGAGTTCATGCCAACACTCACAATGAATGATACTTTTAGGGAGTTTCTACAAACTGCTACATAGTACCAACCGGTGACTACAGAGTGCTACATAGTACTATATAGTACCACAGGGTCACTATGGAGCACTATGTAGTACCAGTGGTTACTATGGAGCACTATGGGCACTATAGCCACTACAGGCCACTACAGGTGCAATAGGATCCACTATGGACACTATGGTTCACTACGGGAAAAATCAGGATTTGCTGATGACATGCACAAACCATCCTTCTTACAGTCGACATCCATCTGCCTGACTGCCCAGGGTACGTACGGTTACTCGCTTGCAGGTTTCACCACATCTCATGGGTTTTTTTCCCCCAAATCTCTGGCTTTGAAGGCCTCCTCCTACCGAGTCTTGCCTTGGTCTCAGAGTTCCATTTTTCATTGAATCATTCGAGCCTCACCTAGCGGCCAGCCACACCTGGGAGTTGTACGCGCTTGCCATGTCGGAGGGTGGTGTATATCTATGTATCTGCTCGAAGCCTGCCGCGAATCGGTGTTCAGCGTGCAAAACTGGTCAGTGGTTCTTGTGCCACTCGATTTTTGTCTCACTCGATTTATGACTTGCAGTGAGCTACTGCTCTCAAGGATGTCAACGAAGCTAGTATTAATTTCTTTTAATGCAAGTAAAGAGCCCACTGTTCCTAACCTCCTCGTGCTCAGGCGATTGGAAAGCGCACAAGATCCAGTGCAAGATCGCGAGTCAAACCGCCTTGGACTCCCAACCACGTACCGCCCAAGTCGGATCTTCTAGTCAACTCAACGAGTTACTGCGCATCGGCGCGCAGCACACCATCTACCAGGAGAGCTCAGAGCTCGGTCTCGATCCTTCGTTGATATCCGGCGCAAGGTGCGTCCTTTCCGATTCTCCTGAAGTCAATGCTGACAACGACCTCAGTGGGGCAGACTTTTACGATGAGAAGGACGGCGCAGGGAATTTTTGGCGTCTCGAGGCGCCGATCAGGGAGCGCTGGGAGGCGCAGGCTCAGGTGCACAATCGCAAGTCCCAACGTTTCTGGACGTCGTATTTGTCTCCGATAAGGTTTGTCTCCGCGTTCCGTTCAGATCTGGACGTGTGCTAACTTCAGGTTAGCATTGGGAAGGAATGGATCGACGTCGTGCTGGACGCTGTCCTCAACGTGCGACTACCGAGCAACAACAATCCCATGTGGCAGGAGCAGGTACGGATCAGTGATACTTCATTTGTATTTCACTCTGAAACTGTGGATCAGGTGAACGCCAACATCCTCGCTGGCCTCTTTCCCCACCTGCATCGTTTCAGTCCCGCACAAAACACCGCCCTCCTCGACATTTTCGCCAGCCGCGTCTGGGAGTATATACGGGGACGGTGAGAGTGGGACTCAGCCAGTCACACTGTCACCAAGCGAGTCGCACTGAGGAGGCCATCAGCGGTGGGACTCACGGGAATTGGTTGACTCGAGTTTGACTTGAGTGCGACTCGCATCGAGCCAATAGCTACGGTCAGAGTAGACGATTCTGAACGATTCTCGCCTCGATTCTGATGACGATTCTGATGACGATTCTGGAATTCTTTTCCCATCAGAATCGTGTGAGAATCGCTCAGAATCGCCTTTTAATTAGATTACAGTCAGAATCGCCTTCCAGAATCGTTGTAGAAGCGCCTCTGGAGGAGATTCTACAACGATTCTCGAGACGATTGTGAATTACGGCGATTCTCCCACGGTAAATAAATTCCAGAATCGTGTCCAGAATCGTCGTCAGAATCGCGTATTTAAATTCTACTCTGACCGTACCTAATGATGGTGACAGTCACATACGGAACACTTGGCCGAGTGATGGGAACACTTTTGCCGCCAGTGGTTAATTGGCCGCCACAGGCCTTCGGGTAGCAGAGTACTTAGTGTACAATCATGGATGATTTAAGTACCCACTCAGAACATTTCAAGGTCCCGCGATGCACCATGGCAGCAACGGGGTGTTTGCACTTTGTTTGGTACCGCTTGCCGCAATGCTCCAATGTTGTGTCATATCCACCCCTTCAGAAATTTTTGGGAGCCTTGAAAACAATTATGCCTTAGCTTTAAGACTATTAAGTCTGCACTCACCGAGTTTCAAGGTCCCCTGATGCACCATGGCAGCGACGGGGTCTTTCCACTTTGTTTGGTACCGCTTGCCGCAATGCTCAAATGCCGATTCGGGAGAGTTGAAAACAATTTTGGTTTAAGGCTATTAAATACTTCCCCACCCAATGTTAAGGTCCCTGATACACCTTCGCAGATTGTTTGTCTGCATTTTATTTTACCTTGCTTGTTATGTGGCTGTGAGATGGAACAACACAGCATTCACTTATATTCAACTGGGGCTTGATTTTTCAATACTGTACTATACTGCACATAGAGATTGAATTCAATGTAAGTACGCAACCAGGGTCGCTTTAGGACTGCAGGTTAAATTTTACGAGCACTGCAAATGTTTGAGCAACAATCAAATACTGTGAATGTGCACTCACCTTTGGTGCGAGCTTTTCTTGGTGGGACCCGCAGCCGTAGCGTCAGTGGCACGGGTAGACTGTGTACGTTTACGCTTCCCTGCCACAATATTTTTTTCGCTTAACTCTAGATCAATATCTTGCGGTGCAACCGGCTCCTCATTATCACCAAACACATTTGTGGTGTGTTCGTCGGGACTGTCGTGAGAGGCGTAAGACGCCGGGGGCGGCGGAAGAGGTGGGAGCTCCTGCGAAAGTCTATTGAAAGCAGACTGATTGACCTTGGAATCAATCAGCAATTGACTATGTTCCTGGAGACGAAACATACCGAGACATCCATGGCATCGTCATTCGCATAAAGCGGCACTGGGCCTGCAAAAGGTGGCCCGATATATTCCAGTCCATCGTCGTAGTCTCCGTCAGCATCGTCGTCGTCTTCGCCAGGACCAGTGGTCTGATTTTCGAGCACACTACCGCTATTCTCTCCCGGGCCCGGACCATAGTTCATGAAATCGAACATTGAGGGGTCCACGGTGGCCAGAAAGGCGTCGGGGTTCCAGGAATTGCTGAACAGTCCATCCATGACGCTCATGTCTGTCCAGTCCATGCCGGTTGTCCAGTCTGTATTAGTTGCCAGATGATCCGAGTGCTGAACGGACTCTGTTGTATTTAGATTAGGTAGGACGACGGGAGAATGCTTTTGAGACTTGCGTTCAGCCCCCGGATGAAATTCGCGACTCGTTGGATGTACATCACCTTGTAGACATTCAGGTTTTGTGCAATGAACGAAAATAAATCGTCACCATGACTTCCGGAGTTGTACTGTAGGCTGGACGAGGCCGGGATAATTTGGTCCGCCGTCGTAGATTCGTCTTGCCCCTGTGAATCAGCATTGAAGTTGATGTCCAAATTATTGAGAATGGGCGCCGAGATGGAATCTGCCAAGGATATTAGCCGCTAGAAGAATGAGCGCATTGCAGAACCAACCATCTAGACTTAAACTATTGCCGGGATTACTGTCCATGTGCGACGAGGGGGAAGAGAAGCCCGTGAGTGAGCCATCCCCTTCGGTCCGCTCATCTGCCCTGCGACCCTTGATACGAACGCCCGCTAAATCACCTTTCCTGAGCGTCTCAAGCTCTTTGATAATCTCTGCTCGACGGATAGTCCACTCGCGCCGCAAGGATTTCTCCTCCTCGACGTCCACCCGAAGAGAATTCACCTTTTCCTTGAGGTCAGTACGATGCTTGTCGAGTTTCATCGCGTCCTGCAACGATTTGATTTGACCATCAAGGATTTTCTGCCGCTCAAGGGATGCTTTGTTTTCCTCCGCTCCAGCATCACGCTCCGTCTTGAGTGTTTCGTAGCTGGTGAGCTGGTCGTTGCGAGCGGCAGACTTCTTTGACTTCCAGATGCTGCGCTGCGCTGCGACCTTCTCGCGGTCGGCATTACCATTCCATCGCTTACGCATCACGCCAGAACGCTCAATCAAGGCCAGTTCTTCGGCCTTGATATTGTCACGATTGCGTGCCCTATAAGATAATGAGTGCCAATGACAAGAAATCAGAAGAAAGAATCGCACGAAAGAATTGCCTCGAGAAGCCTGGCTCTGATCCCCGTCTCCGCGTTACGCCCTGCATGTGCCGTTTCAACATAGTTGGAGTGATTAGGTGTGAGGTCCCAATCCTCGTCTGAAATGCCGGAAAGGAACTTGTTGATGGATGGCAGTATCCATGGATTTGCCAGCTTGTGGGCATACCAGTCTTGAAAAGGATCAATACCTCAACAAGCGGGAGTTCACGGCGTACTTACTTTTAACGGCATCGTCTTCATGAGCTGCACAAAACTTGTGCCATGCTTCAATCTCGTTCGTCGTCTCCAGTCCCATAATCGATTTAAGTCGAGCAATGTGCTGTACTGAGATATGTTTTGGGAGCTCATCGATGTGCCTTGGCCAAGTCAGAGACGCACAGAACCAAAAACGAATTGGAGTACCTTTCAAAATGAGGGTTGCAGGTTTTCAGATTACTCGAGAGGAGCTCAACTGTATCACGCGTGGATATACCGCTTATCTTGGGGTCATTGTATGTTGCGAGGAATTGCGCATAGCCTTGTGCCTGTGGTACCTCGCCATCCATGATCACGACACGACATTTGGCATCCGGGAAAAACGGGGCAAGTTTGAGACGTTCGCCCGTTACTTCATAGATGGTGTCAAAGAGCTCGGTGAAAAGCTGGGCAAAAGCCTCTTTTGTTTTCTTGTCGCAGTATAGGCTTGCAAAGGTAAGGCCTGTCGCGTTGAGGCATAAGAAGAAAAAAAAGTAAACAAAAGTCGGATGATAACATACGTTGCTTGAAACGATCCAAAAAACCCGCAACCTCCCACTCATCCATGCTTCCTTCCACTCGCTTGAATGTATAGTCGATGCTGAGGGAGAGGAGCTTGTGGAAAAAAATTGCGATCTGCGGATGCATGGTGACAACCAGGCGAAAGCCATTTTTTGACATAGCCGTATGGATGTACCGCTCGCTCTTCGGAAGCGTCACTTGGCGGACATTTAGCTCGTGAAGGACCCCTGAGATCGTTAATTTTTTGTCGAAGACCGGAAAGGATATATTTGTTACCTTCCCATCCCATCCCCATCGGATACTCAACCCTCTTCTGCATGGTAATGAAATCTCGAACTCGCCTATTGTCCGCAAATGCGGGACTGGTTTCTGCCACCTGTTTTCCTCCGTAAAGCGCTGAGGTAGAGGGCGCTGCATGTCAAATATAAGCATCGAGGAATATAGTTTTTGAATCAACCCACGAACCGTCGCGCAACTTTTGAACCGTCAAACCCAACAGACCAGCGTATTTGACTGCCATTCCGAGTTGGGTGTTGTCTTCTGCACTTGGTTTGGTTTTTGGATGCATTGGATGGTTGTGGGGATCGCGCAAGATGACTATAGCCTTATGAAGTGTAGCGGGTGTCGGCTTGACGGGCGTGAAAACAATCAACTTGCTCTGGCACGGGCGGCGAGTCATTTCGGCAACTCGGATTTGACCGCCGATGATATGGCTGTATGCTGTGAATGTATATGGAGTCAGGGAGCACAATCAAATGCCGGCACATACAGCAATACTTCAACCCAATTCGGGGGTGAACGGTGAGAACACATCCCTCATTCAACGATGCCGGCCCATTTGGTAAGCGCCCATCGTTCTCAAACACATACCGCACGAGCCCTTGGTCGATATTCGCAGATATGGGCCAATATATATGCTTGTCTTTCTCTGCAGCCTTCCAATGAGAGCATCCGACGAAAAAGTCCTTCCCGTACGTCGAGGGCGTCTGCACATATATCAGCAGTGAAAAATGGCGGATAAAAACGACGGACGCGCAGAGGAACGAGGATCGGCACCCCCTCGCATTTAATTTTGCAGGTCGATCTCTTCACGCGAGCATAGAAACTTCAAATATCAGACCAGGAGAACAATACATAACGGCAGTGGACATACCGACAAATAATGGCCGAGGCTGAAGCCGCTTCCACTTCATTTTGATCTAACTCGCGGTTCCAAAGCTCTCGCATGTCATCTTCATCTGCCTCGTAGCGTTCCACACCGCTAAAAATCTCCTGGTCAACGAATTCACATGTGTCAATACCGTTGCATGTGAGGTGTAAACGGCGACACCAGTGTTTTTCCTGGATATTGGGATCAAAACCAGAAACCCACACATCGCCTGCGGTGTGACCATGCGATCCCTCCCAGGATTCATGGTTCTAAGATATCATTTGGTCAGGCACGCAAAAATGGTGAATAATGCGACCTGCCTGTGATCGTATATATGAATCAAGAGAGAGAGTCCGCCCGTCCGACGTGGTTAACAAATTCGCTGAGGCCGAAAAATCGACCAAAATGGCGGTAGGAATACGAGGAACATCGTAGGTTGTTGGCACGGTCGTGGAATGAATGATCTGGTCAACTTTTTCCTGGCGGGTGATGGAAATCTGCTTGGGCTGCTTTTGTTTGGCTTTGCTTTTGTTTCTGGTGGGTTTTGGATCTGAGATTGCGGCCGGAGGAGTGGAAATGATTGTTACATCCTCAACTTTGGGGACAAGTAACACAGGGACGTCCGATGCGGCACCGGAAGGTTTTCCCACCGCAGCCATCGATCCAGAATCCTCAGAATCAGAATCGTGGATCTCGATGACCTCAACAGACATGGAACTTGGAGGGCGGGATGGTAACTCAGATGAAACAGGAGAGCTTCCCCGAGAAGATGGGACGAAAGACATGGGACTACTGCGCTGAGATTCCGCCCTGGAAACGGATGATGCAGCCCGGGAGCTTGTTGATGTGGAGTATCTAGCCCGAGAGCGATCATCTGGAGTCTGTGTTGAATCCATGTACGCTTGGAATGCCACAGGATTAATCCATGTCGAGGGATTCTCCAAACTGAAAAAATGATGCTCAAGATATTGGTCGGCGATGATCTGGATTGCTCTCTCAGTTTCACGGGTGAATTCACGAAGAAAAATCGTACATAGGTGCGATAAGCAATCAGCTGTCTGGTGGATGCATCCTCGGGAGACCAGCGAGTGACAGACACCACAGAATCATCGTGCAAAGCATAGAGCTGGTACCCCAATGAAGTAATCCACAAGGCTGCATTTTCTACAGAGAAAAAAGGGTCGTGCGCTGGATTGCTGACCTCGCCGGTGAATGCCTGACAGGTGATAGGGGCCACAAAAACGGTCAATAATGTGAAGAATTCTAAAAGGGGGGAACACTTACAAAGTTTCTATAGGATTTGATTTCGTTTGGTGACAGCTCTGAAGCTTGCTGGAACATTAGGGCGAGAGGCTCCAGGAGAAGAGGAGGGTAAATTTTTCCTTGCTCGCTCGCTTGATGGCGCATCCCGGATCATTCGGGAAGATCGTCACACATTGATTGCAGCAGTTACGCGAATTAAGCGAGTCCCACTGTTGATGGCGAGTCGCACTGGTGCATGGCGCTGAGTCGCACTGATGGAGCCCAGTCGCACCGCCAAACACATGAGAGTGCGACTCGGCGAGTCGCACTCTCACTGATCTCGTCGTTACTCCGCGTCTGGAATCGCGACAAATCTTTCCGCCTCCAAACCGGCACCAACATCCTCTTCGCACACGGCCAACCCACCACGGATCTCATCGACCAGCTCATCGCTCGGTGTTTAAGCTGGACGCGTCCGTACACCCAACTGGACAAGCTGCTGTGCTGCGTTGCTCTGCTGATCCAAAAGCACTGGGCCGATATCGCGGGGACGCGCATTCTTGATTTGGTGCTCGTGATGCTCAGCCCGGGGCGCCCCGGTCCCGCAGGCGGGCGCACAGTCCCTGGCGACAAGATTCTTGAGGTGCAGTCCACTCTTCTTTTTATTGGCGCGCGCAAACCACAACTGCAGATCGCACAAACTTCCCCCGCCGCATGCAAGCATCTGCTCCCCGTCCTCCTCATGATGTTCCGATTCAATATGATAGACGACCCCGCCCAAAGGCTACTCGATCTATGCGAATCCTTCGGCATCACGATCCGCGGGCAGGGAACGGACGTGCTGCCATGGCTCTTGGTCGAGTTCCTGGGGGACAATCACAGCACGGAGCGCCTCAAGCGGCATTTGCGGGACGAGACGGAGGGTAGGCTCGAGAGATTTGGGATTGAGACGAGGGATTATTCGGCTACCGAGTTGCAGGACATGAACAAGGCGGCGATGGAGAGGTTGGGAAACCCGCAGATTCTTTGACGATGAGTGCTGGTTTCGGTGGAGATTGTCACCGTTAATTTCGTTTTGAAAACTCCCTGTGAGCACCCTAGCCGATATTTGTCAGGGCAGCAAATAACATCGAGCCTCTTCATTTTTGGCGCAATCCTCCCTTTACCCAGTCTTCGTCCTACCTTCCAACCAAATAATCGTGTAATGTTGGGTTTGTGTCGCTGTCGTCTGTTTGGGCCTCGCGTGTCCTCTTGCGTCACCTCAGTCTCAGCCAATTTACGATATCTCTCTCTCGAATTGTCACTCGGTGGCTTATGTACTCCGTTTCAGTCCGCCTTCAAGTTGGTCACCTCGCCGTGGCTCGAAGTCGACTTCTTCCGATCACAGCGGCCGTTCTACTTCCTTCCCCATTCACTTGCAGCTTTTCTCGGTTGGAACCTTTGCACGAGGTAAATTCCACGCCCATCTTTGATGAAGTCGGTTCTGCTGCACTCGCCGGACTACCATTTATAGGAATTTCCCTATGATTGCCGAGAAAATGAACACCTTGCGTGACGAGTGACACCGTATGAACATTCAACTTTGTTTTACCACGCCGACAAAATGGCTTGCAAGCCAAAATGCCCGGCGTGGGCTTGTGATGCCACCAAAAACCACGCCCACGCCCGAGACAAGCCATTCTAGTGCCATTCTGCGCAGGCGCAAGCCACCTTACGCCCATTTAGGCCGAGCTTCGACGAAGCCGCAGGATGCAGCCGCCAAGCATCGGATCTACTTATACACCGGTTCACAGCGGTGCCATTGACGCCGTCTTGTCTCTGTGCCATGAACTCCACCATTTTTATGGACTACTGGGACGATGCTCTGGCACGGACCTATGTTGCCATTGCGTCCCCAGAAAGCACAACCAAAGATTCAAAGATTCCTGCGCCTAGGTCGAAACGGCGATATAGGTCCCGCGAGGAACCATCAACCTCTTAATATTCGCTTGCAAGGATTCTGCTCGTCCTTTTTTGTATTGCGGCCGACTCCTGCATCGCTGGATGGGAGCCGCATACAGGATCCTTGCGTTTGTTACTCTTGCGATGGCAACTCTTGCGACGGTCCAGGTCGTTATTTACGTATGCAGGGCTTTTCTGGAACTTCAGCTCCTTCGCTTCCAGATTGAGGGGGCACGCATCAACCGTTTGTTGAGCACAGAACCATGCCAGAATCACGTCCGGCGTTCTCCTGCTGGTCCGCGGGCAGATTACGGTTCAGCGGATTTTGGACTGCCTCCGGAATGAGTACTCGGCGGATACGCTAGCTTAAAGCCACTCATTCTTCTTCCCTGAAGCACGGCAGGATTTGTACCCCGAGATGCAGAAGCCCGAGCAAGCCATTTAAATTGGTAGGTAGGTGGGGGGCAACCTCACCGCCCTCACGCATCTGCCATGCTCTCCCTCTTATATCTGCTCCTAGCGGCCACATCTGCTGCGAACAGCGCTGCTCTTTCTCCGCGCATCACCTATGCATTCAGCATCGCTGACTTCCAGGGACACATGCTGGACTTGACAGATGGAAATCCCCAGCCGTTTACGCCAGTCCAGAGCTTCACCCCTGCAAACACTACGAATCAGCAGGTATGGTGGGATTCGTAACCTAACGAAAAGGGCTTACCTCGCACATTTCAGTGGGCGTTGATCAGCAGCCAAGATGCTCGCCAGCTCTGGGAAATCGCAAATGTCGGGGCCAACTCTATCTTGTCCCACACGTCCGCTCTCCTGAAGAAACCAGGCCCCGCAATCCACACTCAGATCGTTGGGAGTAACCAGACTTTATTTTGGCGTATTGCGTTCTCGTCCGAAGGGAATCGGTCTGTGGCGAGGTACGTGGCAAGAGCGTCTGGTACTGGACGTAATATTAACGAAGCTCGAAGGTTCGCTGACGCAGATACTGGGTTGGCGCTCACAGCGTGGCCCGCGGTCGGCAGATACCCTAGTTCCCCGGTAGAGTTACTCTCGTTGGCTTCAGTATGAATGACGCTAATAAGGATTGACGTTAAAGCTTACCCTCGAGTATGCGGATCCCAAGAATAATCGCCAAGTATTCCACCTTCGTTGTATCAGAGGGTGGAGTATCCCTGCTGATTGTTAGTGTGAAAGGTTTATGGTGGCCGAGTTACTATGGTATCGGAACCAGAGATTTACGCAGCGGATAGTCTGTTGAATCCGAAGTTAGCTAGCTTTTCGGCCCAAAATTTCCACGAAATGAGCATAAAAATCGTGATGGAAACCAGAGTGAGGAGTCTCTTCGACGTATCTGTTCTGGATATATTCCATGGGTTGCGAGTTGCACCATTTACCTATCGAACCATTCAGGGAAGGGTAAGCCAGGCCAGAAAGGAGGAAATTGTGAACGGCACGCTGCACGCTATGCCACTGTAAAGCCAAAATAATGACTCGACGCCGACAAGTAGCCGATGGGGTGGCGTCTGGGCTAGATCCCAGAAGTGCAGAATACGTGCGGGTTCCTGAAATGTGTTGGTCTCATGCGGCGGATAATGGCATTGGCAGAGATGGGAGGGAAGTGTTGAACGCGGATGAACATTAGTCCTCGAAAATTGGGGAACATCGAGTGTCTTAAGAGTCACCAGAGTGCGTCGTATCTGCGCTCTCTGCCCGTAGCGTGGGTACTAAGCGGCATCCTTCTCCGTTCATCACGGGATTTACACCATTCGTGTTTTTCCTTGTCGCAAAACGACCGCCGGTTTTCAATCAGTGCCATTCCGCAGACACGAAAGAAATGTAGTCCTGTGCTTGATCTCACGCATTTCATGAATGAATACGAGGCCATCCCGCAGACACGAAAGAAATGTAATCCTGTGCTTGATCTCACATAATTTCATGAATGGATAGAAGGCGCTTAATCCCAGCGCTTAGTCGCAGACGGAAACCATGCGGAACAAGATTGCTACCTGTTCTGTTGCCATATTCGCTGGGCGCTGAGCAGCAAATCACCATGGTACTAATGGGTGCTGTGGTTGCGCATTGCTGCGCCGACTTCGAAGCAATTTCTCGAAACTGGCGTCGCGACCGTTGCCACGGCTCGTGCCTCGGTTGGTTTGATTGTGGTCGTTTCGGTGGACATAATAATGTAGCGACTGAGTGGAGCGGCCGAGGAAGATATTTCTGTCTTATCTGCCGTTGGGATCGCCCGAGAGGGGTGGCAAATCCTGAGTCGGAATAAGGTTCATGATAATTATAGGGCTATAGATCCCACGACGGTGGGAATAGACCTTCGTGAGATCCATATTAAACAACCAAGTGGGTTCTTGCCCTAGTTTTGGTTTGTAGAGCTCTGTGAGTTTCCCCTTCTCTTGCACCATCTCTTCCTCGCGATCCACTTGGGATTTTGAAATGAGTTCCGACACATTGCGGCCTTCCGGAGAAAAGATGGCACCCCGAACGCTTGGCCAGAAAGAGGATGACATCTTGACCAGGAGCCCACTTCCCGCTCACTGGAGGAGGCCCGCCGTAACTGGACCTATCAGCGCGCTGCAAAGAATCATGTTCAATTTCCTCTGCATCGCATCGCATGGCCATGTCGGGTTAGGCCCCGTCTGGGCGTCCATAAAGCTCGATGAGGAAGGCGATGACAGTGTGTGGGTCGAAGGCACTCGTCAGCTCTGTGACCGCCTGAACAACCTTCTCGTAGTGGTGTGTGAACATTATACCTCAGAAGAGTTAACTGGCTGATGTTCGTCGACTCGGAGGGGAGTCTACTTCTACACCGCCAATGGTCCAACATGTGGCGGACAGATGGATTTGACATGTTTAACACATGCCGAAAGCCGCTGGCGGCCAACTGCCGTTGAGCTGGTCTCCAGGTTCAATAGCCTATGGCTCCATGGTGGAGCCAGGTCCGCCTGGCCACCAGCTGGCGGTCAGACCTGGAGGAAGCCTGCCAACACAGATGGAGAGATGGTTGAGTTTTTATTTGTTTCCAGCGTCGCATTTTAAAGAAAGGAACAAAAATGTATCGAAATTTGGGCGTTGTACATCAGATACATACATCTTAGCAAGATCACGGACTCGTCGTTGTCAGCGGGCTGTGTCACAGGAGCAGAGGATCAAATACGATGAATAAATATGTGAAAAGCTGCGAGGAAAGTAAATTTCGAGGGCTTGAATAAAGTTGAGGAGAAGTACGAAAGTGGAAGACTTGAATTGAAGGCTTGAAGCGAAGAAAACTTGAAGATTGAGGAAAACTTGAAAGAAACTTGGAGGTTGAGGGAAAGACTTGACGCAAAGAAATTTGAAGCTTGAAATTTGATGGAGTTTCAAAGAAAGCGGTCTTGGAGGTTTGATGATACGGAGAGAACACGTAACGCAACGGGTTCGACGAAGACCTTCACGACTCGAAACTGAACTCCCACAGTGGTAGAGACACTAAGACAATCGCGACCTGAATTTGGAGAGACCGAGGCCCGCGTACTTCACTTGAGAAGTTTGAGGGATCCCGATGAAAGAGAGATTTTGAGCGTGAGAGGCTTGAATGGAAACCCAAGTCGTGCCTTGAGCTTGAGGTGAAGCTTGGAGCGAGAGAACTTGCCTGAGGAGAAGGAACTCCAAGACTGGACGATACCGCAAAATGGACAATCAAATTTGAGGTAAACGGGAGTACATACAAGGCCGCAGTGATCAGAGTTGGGGCGACGATGCTGCGGCGCGTGAATTCCGATAAAAGGACACTTGGAATTGACAAGGGCAACAAAGAGTAGACAAGCCCGGCGGAGATGCAATTGCCCCGGCCCTCCGCGTACCAGATGTTATGGCAGGAGTATGTGCTAGCCACCTCGCCGTCACTGCTGTGGCCCAGTAGCGTCCTAGTGACCTGTGGTGTCGATTATGTACGCTGCGCCGTGCGTCATGTGGGAGCAGTGCGGGTCACTTACGTGTACCCATGAGCCAACCATCTCCTCTCATTTGAACTCTTGCCATTGGCGAGGGAGCTGTGGACAGTGAAAGGGGGAGGGAAGGAGGCAAGCGCCGCACAAGCAACATGCACGTGATGAGCGATACACTGCCAAACAAGCGCACGGACTCCCTCCAGATTCAACCACAAGCCTATTGAAGGACATTATTCTAGAACTGATCAGTGAATTATTGACATAAAAAACATTGAAATTGCATCCAACTGCAAGGTGAGCGCAGCGTGATTCCGCCAGGAGTCAATGACTTGCGCCAGCGGAGCGGTTCGGCAGCGTTGGGCGTGAATTTCAACTGAGCGGCAGGGTACGTATCGGTACGTAGGCTTATCCTTTAATCATTTCCGAAACTACAGTTTATATTGTGCAAGAATCTGGACTATGTATGGCCTGCAGCTGGAAGGGGCCTGCCAAAGTAATATCATGACCATGTGGACTGCAGCTGGTGGACAGCTGAAATTCCGGGTGAAATTTTCAGCTGGTATCTACCTGGCACCGGCCTGCAGCCAGATATCATAATATGTGGCCGGCATGTGACTCTTCCAGGTCGTGGAAGCCTGTCGGCACTTTGGCGGTGTAGCCACCTCAGCCGCCTTCATCACCACAGTCCCTCCCAAACCAGCCACGGTCGACTACACACTCCGCGGGCCTTACATATGTATGCTCAGTGCATTTGGACTACTTACCGGAGGCATCGTCGTTATCGCAGTGTCTTTCCTGGTCCTTACGAAAGCACGGCCAAACTGGTCGGAGCGCGTACGTCCTCCAGTCCTCAATGTTACATGACGTTTGTTCTTAGTACGCCGCGGCAGGTCCTCTATTCTAGCAGATTTCATGTATACAGCACGCTCATTATTCTATCCTACCCGATATTTTCCATCGGAGCTGGAACTGTCCTCTTGGGATCCGGTACGCGAACTCTCCTGCACGATTACTTCAATTCCTCTTGACGCCAAAGCTCACAGGCATACTCAGTGCTATGTGGGTCGCAGACGATCGTGCATTACAAGCCAGCTCTCCGGTAATCCTCTCTGGCCCGCTCGCGATGGCAGTTCTGTTCGGTATTTCGTATTTGACAGCCAAGCCCGCAACGAAGGTGCCATAGACGACCCAATGTTTTATTATAGCTTTCCCTCGATATGTACTATATGAATCTGTAATTTCCTTGTGATGTTGTCTTCTTTGTAGTTAGCCGCGCCACGACCCACAGGTAGTCTCTCGTGGACAGACGCTCTATGTGATCCAGCTCGTGCCTCGCTATATAACCTGGCACAGGCGGCATTAGCAACCAAGGATTTCTAGGAAATGATCAGGATGTCTCGGGGAAAGCCAGAGTGTCTTCGAAGCATCTATGCCATATATTCCATGGATTCTGAGTTGCAGCGTTTACTTACTAGGTGTTTGCTAGGTGTCCTCGCGTTCCTTTTAGGGACCACCGCGGTTGTACGTCGTCCACCTCCTGCAAGGAAGTAATCAAACAGTACCGAATCCACCAAGATATTTCGAGTAAGACAAAAAAAAACATGTCATAGACTGAACTGGGACGCTGTTGAATAGTGCTGAAGACAGTGTCACTCAAGTGTGACTGAGAACTCTGATCTCCGCCGCGGCATACGCCGTGATCGCATCGTTCGCTGATTTCGTCCCTCCGGAGTCCCGCACAATGCAGTCCTCGCTTTGTGAGTTCGATTTCTTCCAGGCGGTCAATCAGTTTGCATGAGATGCCTCGTTCAAGCGCCTCCTCTCTTGTAAACTTGACCCTGGAGTCGAGACTCGACATTCTTGGACGAGGAAAGTTGGCAACTGGACAGTGCCGGTGAGTGTTATTCGAGTCTCCTCCCAAATGTCTCTCATGTTCTTCCTTTCAGCCAATCGCAAATTTATCGAGATGCTCGGCACCCTACCTGCGCTCACTATTTGGCTTGGCACGAACCACCAGGCCAAACACATGATGAGCGCACTCACCGCACCAGCTCTCACTACGCTGGTATTGCGCATCCCCCTGTACAGGCAGCACGGCTACCAAGATCGAGCCTCGCTGACAAAAATTTTGAACGAGGTCTTTCCCTGGAGCGGCCCCGACGGCGAGTCCATGGGGAACTTCCTGACGCGCAGGTTCCCCTCCTTCCACCGCCCCGTGTTCCATTTCTGTGCTTACATCGACGCAGAAATGCACCCCGACGTCAGGCTGAAGAGGACGATGGAGTGGGTTTTGAGGGACCGGCTAGCGGAGACTGGGGAAGACGTGAGGGAGCGCATGGAGGTCCGGTGGCTTCAACCGGAGTATCGGCCTGTCGTTTACAAGTCGAACGGGAAGGCTCCATGGAAGCGGGAGAGGTCGTACTCCGAGCCCGAGACTGAAGTGAGCGATGATGAATCGGACTCGTGAACCTGACAGCCCGCCGAATGGTGGTGCTAGTGAGTTGATTAGCTGCGATAGGTTTCCCTGTTCTATTTCTGAATAAATTGCTTGCCAAATCATATTCGGCCCAGGATTTCAAAACTCAATCCAGACATCAGATAGACTCGGACGTATTGGCGGCATAAGTCGGAATCCTGGTCCCGATCCTGGCCAGCTGACGCGAACTATTTCCGCTGCTGATACTAAAGCGACAGCCATCCACTGTGCAAGTACTTTCATCTTAAAAACCGCCTCCCCCACTGCTCGACATGGATACCGAGCTGACACCCGTCAATCCTCGACCTCGCTCACTCAAGACTTGACCATCATCCGCGTCCTATCGCGCGAGAGAGTGATACGCTCAAGAGAGGCGCCGGAGCTCTGAAGCCATGGGTGCACCGCAGTGACAGCTTCGCCCACAGGCGCGAAAATCTCGATTCTCTCCATGGCGAGGTGCTGGCCGTGTTTCGGAGATTCCGAATGAGAGTTGGGTATGTAGCGTGAACGAGAAAGACACACCTAAGGAGCGAATGAGCGAGCACGCGCATTTCCATGCGAAGGTCGCGTCCGCAGTCGAGATGGCGCGGAGCGAGGGCAAAGCTCATTGACACAGGGTAGTCGCCGGAAACGCTATTCAAACCAATTCGGAAAATAGTGAGGACGTTGACGAATGAGATCAAGACATGAGATCTGAGCGGAGATCGAAGCACGAGTCAAGACTGTTATCAATACAGTAGGGTACGAACTTCATGCTGATCCCAGCGACGCAGAAAGAGAGCAGCAGAGTTGTGAACCACAGGCCGCGAGGATGGTGAGGATGAGGATGGGAAATGCAAAGTAGATATGACGCGGTGAGCTTGACACATACTAAAAGGGAGCGGTATCATCCAGATTGAAACTGTCAAAAAGTTCCCCTGGTTCCCTGCGAACCTGAGTTGAAATGATTCCTCCGGCTATGGGGGATATGTACTCATCATACAGCATCGGACAAAATAATTGTGAAAGGGACCTATACCAGGACAGCCATCGAATCGAAAGCGACAAACACCCATATCACGTCCTCCAGGACTGGTCGTTGTCCGAGATACAGTACAACGACTCTAAGAAAACATTCAAATCGAGGACGTGGAGAAGAAAGCACACCTACGAGCCACCCTCCCTGCGCGTTTTGCCGCAACGAACGCCTCCGCAAGAGTCCAATAATCATCGCCGCCAGCTGCGCTGCGCAGCCAGTCGAGGCGAAAGTCTGTTTGAGTGATGCATACAACGCGGATGTCCTCTGGATTCGGCTGGGCCATGTCCACCAAGTTTAATGGCGCCAAACTTGGCATGAGAAACACGAGGAATTGAAGGCGCGTGTTGGGCTGGACAATTTGGTGCCACGCGTGGATGAACGACATGTCGGGATTCCGCCAACGATATGTAGAGTTGAATGCTATATGAGTGAGATGCGGCATGAAGGCAAGGCCTGTGCACAAATCGAAAGAGAGACGAGGACTGCTGCAGTCGAGTATTTCGAGGTGTGTGAGGTTATGGAATAATGGCCGCGTAAACTGGATTGCACCGGTTCGGCAAAGTTGCTCGAGGTCCACTGTGAGACGGTGTAAGCACTGGAGTGTATCCAGTGCTGCCGCATGCTCGGGGATGGCCACGGCGTACAAAAACAGGTTCCAGACACGCGGGCAAGCCCCAATAATGGTGTTGAAGGTCGATGGATCTAGGAGCGAGGCGCCATCGAGAAAAATGCACCGTACAGCTGAATTGGTGAAGGAGGGAGAGCTGTTTCTTATCTTGTTAAGAAGGACTGTGACCGGAACCACGGCGAAGGCGTCCATTCGGCGGATAGAGTCCGCGATGCAGGAGGACGAAAAGACGACACGGTACAGGAGAGGTTCCACCCTGAAAATATTCACTGAATAGTGTTCCATGTGTAAATCAAACGTAGTAATACCATTCCTTGACCCGCCATGCTGTTCGCAAGAGGGTCGGGATACCGTTCGGGTGTGAGAGAGCGGCGAGTTCGAAGATGATACGTTCTAGCTCTTGTGGAAGTTTAGGCTCAGGAGTGGCCTCGTCAGTGGAAAATGCATCCATGAAGGTCAACGCCAAGCTGCTTAAGCAGGCCACGTCACTGACATGAAATCGGCACCCCGGATCATCGCGGCGGAAGCGGCACGAGAAACCATTGTCTGCCACTCAGTGTGGTTTAAATTTGTCACTGGTCTTCAAAATGAATACATACAAGTTCCCGTAGATCAAGATAGATCACCCACGCAAATTTACTGGGTTCCTACGATGTAAATTGGGAGACGGCGGTTCGAATCCGCTCGGGGACATGGTAGAGCCTTGACTACATCCTTTTTTGCTAAGTATCTTCAGGTAATTGCTCGTTTTTTCCCTCCCGATATTTGGAACTCTTATAGGATGACACCTCACGTGCTTTTCTTGCCAGAGCAGTAACATTTCAGTTCGAACTGAATTAACGGCCCAAGCGTGGGAGGCAACAATGGATCAACACTGCCACATGTCGATCTCTTCCTGCAAAATCGAAATGTTGAAGCGCCTCGAGAAGCGATGGAGCAGCTACGATCAAATGCTCTTCCTTCTTGCGTTGATTCTTAATCCATGGGAGGAGGTCTCCTGCTTCGGACATAATGCAAATCTAGATCATTTCAAAATTACTGACCTCGCCGTCCAGGTAATGGTGCATTCTCCTGAGCCTTCTTACGTTCTGACCCATTCCCAGATGTATCGTCGACTTGCGCTTCGCCCAGGTTTCAACGGCAATGCCAATGCCGAGAAGATGGTTGGCAAAGCGATGGGTGACTACCTCGCCGGAGTCGGATGCTTTCAGGCATGGGACACGCATCGAAAGAGTGGGAATATCATGACGATTGATGAGGTCTGTTGAGCTTGGCTCTCCTGTCCGTTCTCATGTTTTTGCAGGAGAGAGATCCCATCACATTTTGGAAAGGGTATCTCAAGACCGAAGCTAGGGAACTTGCTCTACTGAGCATCACTCTCTTTGGCATTATCGTGAACCAGGCCGCAGTGGAGCGAGTTTTTTCTTTTGTGAAGGAAACAACGAAAGACCGCCGCAATCGGCTTGGGCTTGCCAAGTCTGAAAAAATATTGAAAGTAAATGTTCGACGCCGTATTCAAACATACAACATTAATTTAAACTTAGGTTAACTCCCAAATCCGCGCTGAGCATCGTGCAGCGGGCCTGGTGAAGGACCGCAAGGTCCGGCAAAATCACCAAGCCGTCGAAACCCTTTTACAAGTCCCACGGTACGGTAATCTACTTCAAGACCAGGCTGATGAAGACCCTTCCGAGCGTGGAAGGGCACTTGTCAGTTCCCCTGAAGGGTGGCGCGTTGAAATGGCTAGGTGGATTTCCGAAGCACAAGAGGCAGCAGCAGAAGAGATTGAAGATGAAGACGCTGAGCAATCGGATGTTGAACCGGCTGGTCCTGTGCGCCGGCCTCGCAAATGGCAGTCCATGACGCTTGAAAAGCTATTCGGGACTTCACCGCGGAAGGAGTCTCTTCGGACCCGAATATCGCGCCGAGCTCGGGAGGAAGAGGAGATGTACATGCAGGTTATGGCCGAGCTGGATGCAGCAGATGATTCACCCGATGACGGGGCGATAGAGATTGATGATAGCGAGGTTTACGGTAGTTGAATTGCTGGCGCGGCGCGACGGGAAGCCCTATATAAGGCTGAGAACAAATTTCCTTTTTGGGTTACTAAGGCCTTAGATCACCTAAGCCCTAAGGCCTTAACCTAAGCCCTAAGGCCTTAGAAATTCCGAGGGTCGATTTTTAAGGCCTTAGGACCATCACTGCCTGCTCGCGAGTCGGCTGCGCGCAAGCCCTGCGTTCGTTTCCCACCATCTATGAAACTGCCAGTATAAGATGAATTGCGATCATATGGTCGTCGTGTCCTTGGTACACTGGTGACTGGTCGCGGGTTTCAGCGATCCGGAAAGCGTCCTTCACCGTCTTGTCTTTAGCAAGAAGCTCATATGCTTCCTCCATCTCTGCTTTCGTCTCCAACCACACGTGCCCTCGGATTGGCCCCGAGCCGCTTCCACGCTACTCGATAGGATCCTCGAATGCGATCGTCAATCTGTGAATCTCTACCGTGCCATATCCAATGTAGCTTCTCTCCTAACGTCGGCACTCACATCCGGCGAACAATTACTTTGTTGCTCGACCAATTGGCCGAAGATTCCCCGACGCCTATGCCGGACGCCCAACTGCTGCACCCCCCTGTTCCCCAGCCCGAAGCGCATGTGCCACATCCGCAAGCGCAGGTGTCGCAAGGGGAATGGACATCCCACCGCCGGGCACGTTCATCGCCCTGGCGGACTTCATGCACATTACGGAGGTCCCGCGCCCGACGACGCCACCCGTTGGTGCGAGTGGTACGAGCGGGGCCCCAACCCGTTTAAAGTAATGCGAGTGACGGCACATCTCTGCTCGCAATCTCGAGCAGCAGCATTGACGTCCGGCAGATGCTGCGTAGGGGTGCGCACGTCTCTTTCCTCTTCTCTCTCTGTATTCCATTCTTTCCCTCTGTATTTCGTGTCATTGAACATTTTTAACAGCATCGCCGCACATGCCACGGCCGCCTCCTTCCTCACCGGTTCGCCCGGCCCGTCGTCTGTGCAGGCCGCGGTTGCCTCCGCTTCTCCCAGTTCTACGTATTCACCATCAAACCCTTCCCTTTCTGCTTCCGCAGACACTCCAGTCCATCGGCCACTGAGTCCCTGAGGAAAACGGTCAGTCCACTTCCAGCCTGAATGGCTCAACCAAGTACGCCTAGATTCAAACACTCAACCACCTCCTCCGCCTCCACCAGTCCGGCAGGCTCCTGCGTGAGGGGCAATCCAACGACGAATTAAACGTGGCCGCGGCCGCCCCAGCGGAACGTGAATCGTTGCCCATGACAACACAAAAAGGGCATTCTCACCCGATCGTTATATCCTCCGACCATATGCGAACTGCCGTCTAAATCTTCCTTCTGGAGCCGTAAATATCTAGGTCATGGGATCTGCGTTGATCGACGGGGCTTCGATAGATTCAACTCGACTGGGTATGAATCGAGCTCCTTTTTCGGGATTATCGCTTAAAATTTGAAGGATATCTCCGTAAAAATTAAGTGGCTTCTTGTCAAGGGACCACTCAGTAGAGCTTTGAAAGAAGACTGCTTTCGAGACGACGATCGAAGTGGATCTGCTGTTTCCTGAGGGCGTAGTTTCAAAGTTTCTCTCCCATATAAGTGAACATAGCTCGCGTGTTCTCTATGTTTTCATCAACTGCATGCTTTGGTTATCCCTGTCGCGATATCAATCTCGGCAAAATTGAGTAGATCATATGCATGATAAGAAGGATCTTCTTCAGAGGATGTGTTGCGGACAGCCTCGGTGTAGATACTGCGAGCGCCAGTATATATATTCTGGTTTTTTCCTTCATATACCAAACCCATATAACGTCTCATAAGAGGGTCCAGATTGCACACCTTACCAAATTCCCTCGTGATCAGTTTGTTGTTGTGGGCCGAAATAACGTTCCTGTAGCTCAGTATTAAGGGACACTCTTTTTTCTTCCATTCCACTGTGACAAGGCGGGAACGATCTCGACAGCCGCGGTGTCCCCGGTTTAATGTGGGCTGGTTAATGTGCAAGGCGGTGTCAGTTCGCGCTTGCAATCCCTTCTGACGCAACAGAAACCACTTCATTTGGACAAATTGGACAAATGTGCTACTCCCATGGTAGGGTATCATTACATGGCCGGTTCGAATCCAAAATGAGATTAAGCCGTGTACAAAGCAAGCGTAACTACGCCCTCGCCCCTGCAAAAAATCCAGAGGGTTTCAGTATGAGCACTGCGCCACACGGAAATACGCGCAAATTAACATGTGGCGCCGTCTGACACGGCATATCCGGTGAGTTATATACTCCTAAGGCTCTTCCACCGTCAGTGCTACAATGCCCGCTGACCCTACTCCCGTTCGTATCCGACTGGATAACCTTCGACTGTCCTTGACTGCGGCCGTGGATAGCTTGGAGCTATTGTCCAACGGTGCTAACCTGCCTCTTTTAAGACCCATATCGATCACGGCTCGGACTCTGTTAGCAATATTGGAAGTCAGTTATTATGATGACTCGCTCGTGTTGTGGCTTTTTACTGTGTATCGACAGAGTGTCCGGCATAACAAAAATGAATGCATCCTCTTGATGGAGCGGCTTCATGAGATCCTCTACGGAATTGTGGAGCTTCACATCAAGTCGGATACCGGTGGTCAGTTGCCACCGAAGACATTGAATAAGATTGCACAATTCACAGAGTAATTTTGATCCCTTCGTTTGTCTTCGTCATTGAATGCCATCGTCTAGGACAATTCATAAAGTTTACACCTTTGTTGATGCACAACGAGAGAAAAACAAGTTCAAGCAGATTTTGCGTTCAGCTGAAATGAAGGCACTGTTAAAAGATTGCAGTGCGGAATTGCAGCAGGCACTGGATACTTTCAAGGTGCAGATATGTTGGTAATTCCCATTCAGAAACTAATCTCTCTGTAAGCAGATTCAAGGCTTAAACACCCTTGCTGATCTCGAAGCGCTCGAAGAATATGCCCGGCAGGCTGACCGAGAAATCCTGGAGTTGATTGAAACTGTGTCAGATGGGACTGCATCTATGACATCATCTGTATGTGATCCACCTCCGGCCGCAGCGTTAATTAAAGACTAAATTTAAACAGATAGGCAGAGCCTTTGCTGGTGATCATCACAGGTGTGTCTCTTCATCTATCGCTGGATTGTTGGCGGATGACATTGTTTTCAGCTCGAACTCTCTCTCCCTGCTGCCATCTGAGCCAAAGATCTTTCACGGCCGTGAAGTAGAACTGGCTGAGATTCTGAAGCTTTTTGCCACCGGAGTCCCCAGAATTGCAGTTTTGGGAATGGGTGGAATCGGAAAAACAACTGTCGCAAAAGCTATGCTCCATCGCCAAGAAACTACGGCTAAATACAAGGAGCATCGGTTCTTTGTTTGTTGTGATTCTGCATCCACTAAACTTGAACTTGCCAATCTAATTGGTGCCCATGTTGGAATGACGCCTGGCATGGACCTTACCCAATCCCTCATCCGACATTTCTCCCACGGCCCACCAAGCTTGCTGGTCCTAGATAACCTCGAGACATTGTGGGAGCCCAGACAGCTTCGGAAAGATATCGAAAATTTTCTGCGCCTTCTTGCAGATGTGGAAACCCTGGCCCTGGTTGTGAGTGCACAAAATATATTATTTGACGGCTGCAGCTGATTTTGACCTAGGTTACCCTGCGAGGCGCAGAAAGACCAGCAGGGGTTCAATGGACCCGACCGTTTGTAAAACCTTTGAAGCCCTTGGCCCAAGCTGCTGCTCGTCAGACCCTCATTGACATTGCGGATGATACTCATGATATAGCAGAGATTGACAAAATCCTCTCGTTCACTGGAAACTTGCCTCTTGCAGTTGATCTCATATCTCACTTGGTTGCGGAAGATGGCTGCATAAGCGTAATATCTCGTTGGCACTCGGAAACTACATCCCTCATGTCTGAGGGATGTGACAGACGATCAAATCTTGATTTATCCATTGCCTTGTCTCTCTCGAGCCCCAGGATTACATGTGTACCACATGCACAGGAGGTCCTGAGCCTACTCTCAATTCTGCCTGATGGTCTTTCAGACGTGGAGCTACGACAAAGCAATCTTCCAATCGATAATATTTTCAGTTGCAAAGCAGCCCTGCTGGCCACTTCCTTGGCATACAGTGATGACAATAGAAGGCTGAAGGCCTTGGTACCCATCAGAGAATATATGCAGAGAGCTCACCCGTGCAGCTCCTACCTTGTGCTCCCTCTATTGGGGCACTTTCAGGAACTCCTGGCTGTTTATGCCCAGACATCGTATAATACTCAAGCGAAAATCGGAATAAAACATCGCATCATATCCAATTGTACCAATATACAGAATATCCTGACTAAAGAATTGCAACTAGATAGTCCTGACCTTGTCGAGACCATTGGATCCGCACTTACATTCCACCAGTTCTGTCGCCTTTCTAGCCAGACGAGTATCCATTTGATGGACTGGATTCCTGATCTCTTTCTCAGAGTGAACCATCCAAAGATGGAATTGCGCTACATTGTCCAGTGCTTCCTTTCATGGTCAATCTACAATCCAGAAGACCTTGTTGCGAAAGGACTGGAACTTTTGGAGCACGTGGATGATATGGGGGAGCGATGTAGGTCCCTCCCTTACAAAGTGTGTTATCAAACTGATTTCAGTAGTCGACTTTTATGAAAGTGTTGCCTCTTTTTATCTCTACCATGCCAATGATATTCACACGGCCTTGGGTTTTCTGCACACCGCACGTTCTATATCAGCCGGGGACTTGAAACGACAGGGGTATGTGTCACATCTTTTGGCACAGATCGATATACGGCGAGGCAATTATTTGGCTGCTCAAAGGCATGCCTTTGATGCGCAGATACAGGCGAGATTAAAAGGCGATTTATATGAGGAAGCAGGAGAACTACGAGCACAAGCGATCTGCTGGAGAGCCCTTGGCCATTACACCCGTGCTCTGGATCTATGCCGAACCGGAAGAGGACTTCTTCGTCTTTGTGATATGTCTTTTGGAGAGGCACTGCATTCCGTGGCACCGTCGGCAAACCCCGTCCCCCCGTCGGCAAACCATGTTGACGTGGGCTGACATCGGTCGACTTCGGCCGACCCCAGTCGGCAGACCCTCGGCAGTTGGGTCGGCCCACGTCGACCGATGTCCACCCACGTCAGCAGGGTTTGCCGACAGGGGCACGGAATGCAGTGAGGCGGATTATGCTCTCCTGAACTCCCAGATGGCGATACACGAAAACAAATCCGAATATGCTGAAGCATACAACATCCAGACCGAGATTCTGACAAAAATGTCCATCGAAGCAGTACCATTGCGGTATGCCTACACGCTAGTTAATCTGGCCTTCTTGGACTTGAATATTGGCACAGACAAGAATACAGTACAGAGACGGGGTGAAGAGGCGAAAACTACATTCGAGGACATTGGGGACGGCCAGATGGTGAATTGGTGTCATACCCTCCAGGCAACTTTAGATTTGAGAGAGGGAAATATTTTATTGGCAAAGAACAAGCTCCAAAAGTGCCTCAAATCGTCTCGTGGAATTGATGATGGAAACACAACCCATTGTCTGGAAACACTCGGAAAAGTGTGTTCTTGGGGGAATGAGAAAATGTCGACCTGGACAACAGTGTTTTTCATGCATGCACTGAAGACGAAACAGAGGCTGGCAATCCATTTGGCTCTCCAATCCCTGGCAGATGTGTTCTTAGCTCTCGATGATCAAAATACAGCAGCTAATTTGCTCGTTCTTGCTTTGGAAGGATTTACATACATGGATGTTCATCGCAGCAGGGCGGAATGCATGCTTTGCCTTGCACACATATCCGAGACTAGGGGTAATTTTACCCAGGCAGTAGATCTTTTGGAGGCAGCAAGACCGCTTTTTGAGCGTTCATCCCAGACGAGACGGATCGAGCTAATCAAAGAAAAAATTCGTATCGCGCGGAGATCCAACACCAGCTCGCAGTTAGAGCAGCTTTCAGCTTTGCATGCGCCTACTGGCGTACTTGAACATCCCATGCATCAGGGAAAACCTACCGTGGAATTTTTACCTAAAATTTTTCTGGGCCCAAAAAATTTCAAGGAATTCCGAAATTTTAGCAACTTTGGTGGACATTGGCTTAAAGTTCCGCTGAATTATGTTACATTCTTACTTCAATTTGTATACATTGCAAAACCCGAGATATTCTTGGAGTAATTTCAGCGAAAGTTTCCTGTGATTTACAATGATATTACACATCGGTAACTTTTGTATTCTCCTTTGTACCTCGTGCGTAACGTAGGCGCCAAGTAATCAGGTAATTCTTGACAATCTGATGTGGTTTGGCTTTTATATGGAGCAGGAACTCATCGGTAGACGCTATGTCTTTAAGGGCTGATGAACAATGTGAGATTCTGGTGAGATCGGCCCTCGGGACCGTCCCGCGGACACGATACTTCAAAAACCGTTAAGTCATTCAAACTGCGCCCATCAATAAAAAACGTTGACGTACTGTATGAATTGATTTGTTGTGTCGTAGGAGGTCGTACGACATTTACGAGGTCATACGGCATTTACGAGGTCATACGGCATTTACGAGGTCATACGACATTTCTTTCTTCCTTTCCCCCACCATCTGCCCCCCTCCTCCACGTCCTCATTCCTCTTTTAATGCCGTCCATGCTCACCTCTGATTCTTCCAAGCGACCCTCACACCATCCTGCCACTCCCTCCTACTTGCTCCAAGCCTGCTGGCCCCCTGCCTGCCATGTCAACCGCCACATCACTGCCTCTGCACCGAAAGCCCCGACGCCCCTTCTCCATGAATAGGGACTCCGTATTCTCCCAAGCAATCTTTGTTTTTTACTGCAAGTCTGCAACCAGCTCACTCGGCTCCCACGTTACCCCCTCACCGACGACAACAGCCTTTATCGACAACAACCATCGCTAGTTATGGTCCCTCATATCATCTAACCCCGCAACTATACTCTTGCAAAAAGTCTTTGTTGTTTTCTTACTGCACCCAGCTCCCATGCCCGCTGCTTTTCCAGTCCTCAACAAGTGTTGGTCCTGATGGTCCCGTTGTATATGTCTCGTGTTTCCGCCGTCTCCCCTTTCGTATTCCCTTCATTCTTTCCCACCTGTCTCTCCCTCATCGTGGCTATGTTTTCTCGTCACTGCGTTGTCTATCATCAACAGCCTTTCTGTCCCGTGCAGTGCCACCTCTTTATACTCCGATGGCTCAAGCACTCGGACATCAAGATCTACACAGCGCTGCACTCCCGATCAACGTCGATCTCTGTCAAATTATTACCACTCAAGGTCAACTTCGTGCACGATGTTTATCAAGATAGCTACACTCCTCAACCGCAATTCCTCTCAAACTCCCAATGGTCCGGTTGGCGGTTTCGATCGCAGTTATTTATTCATAAACCCTTAGTGTACCTATCTCCTTATATGATTACGTTTGTAGTCCTAATAGTATTTGCTGACCTATTCTCACTGGACACTATCGATCTGAGGACAAATAATCTGCACAAAAATGAGCGCAACTACCGGCCATTTTACTGGAAAGCGGGCTATAATTTCTGGAAAATTTCGACCGAAGACAAATTTTTGGTAAATTTTGCTCACTCAAGGAACTGAAGATATTTTCGATAAATTTCGGTGAAAATGGGCGAAAATACCTGGGGGGGGGTTTCCTGATGTGACTGAAACGAATGAGCACGAATCCACAGCTCGAAATGAAGTTGTGCATGACGTGAACAAGACAAAGGGTGTTGCGATGTAGGGGTGGTCAGTGGTTTGTTCAGTTCCCAGCTTATTTTGACTGTTACAACTGTTTGAAGTTACTGTGGTACCACGTTGATGGACATCCGAGTCGGCATACTGCACTAAGATCGTTAATTCCAGGCACTCGCAACACCTTCACCTAAGTATCCAGTCACCTCGCGATCTGTAACTAGCTCATCAAACACTCTTTTACTCGTTTGGTCGATTTCGTCTCTTGTCTGACACTGTAGCCACGGATTGAATTTGAAAATAATAATAATAATAATAATAATAATAATGGAAATTGGGACTTTACCACAATACCGTCACCGGCGAAAACATCTTTTTGATGCGCAGGCGTGTGCTGCAGTTGTACGCACTGCGTCGCCTCTGTGGCACCTCATATAAGCCCCCGTGGATCAAGGCCGATAGCCCATGCAGACTTCGCTGGTAGATTCTGAATATACACATGGGAGACAGCGGTTCGATTCCGCTTGGGGACTTAGACTTGGAGGAGCCTATGTTGGTTTATTTTTCTTCTTTTTCTGTTGGGAATCGTGGATTCGAGAGAAGGGAACTCTCAGGCCGTATCGTGGGAATTGTCGTTCTTTATGATTTACCTCGTTCGAAGTCAGTATCAACCTCGAGTTTAGCAGGAGGCAGCTTCTCCGTGAACTCTAATCGGGCGTGAGTCCATACACTCAGCGATTATTTACGTAAAACGGGTGTTTGATGCGCAGGCGTCCTTGCAGAGGATACTGCAAGTGTGCGTCGCCTCTCATCTCATCTCAGCCCCCATGGATCAAGGTCGATCGCCCATGCAAACTTCGCTGTGAATGCGTATTTATGAGTATTGGGAGACGGCGGTTCGATTCCGCCTGGGGACTTAGAAGAGCTGCTATTTTATTTTTTTCCCTCTTCTTTTTCTGTTGGGAATCATGGATTCGAGAGAAGACGGAGTCCTAGGCTTTGTCATTCTTTATGTTTTATCTGATTCCAAGTCACTGTTGTGTAGCCTCGAGTTTACCAGGAGGCGGCTTCTCTAATGACTCAAATCGGGGGTGAGTCGATATCTTTTGTACAGATGTACACTGAAATTATACCCATTGCATCGCCTCTCACCCCATAGCCCCCATAGATCAAGGTCGATCGCCCACGCAAGCTTCGCTCTTACAATGACATGCTTATACGTATATTGGGAGACAGTGGTTCGACTCCGCTTGGGGACTTAACGGAGAGTCGGTTTTTTTTTTCTTTTCTTTTTCTGTTAGGCATCATGGAATAGAGATAAGCTCTCGAACGGTATGGGTGCTCTGGGACTGGCAGTGGCATTGGCATTCTTTATTTATTTATTTTTCAAAAAGAAGAGCAATCAGGGTCGGTTCTTTAGCGTGGAATCTGAACATTGGTGCTTGGTTTACTCGCATCGGGCTTACATATTCTTTTTTCGAAGTAGTGCGTGGTATGCAGGCTGAGAGATGCAGGTACGCGTAACCGCGCTGATTTTAGCATGAGTGCAATCCCGGTGGATGGAGGTAGCTCGCCTATTTATGATCAAGTTGATTGGTAGACCAGGCAATGAAATTTGTGGAGAGAGGGCGACGAGGGAGGCGCAGCCGGTTGAGTATACGTATACCGGGAGGACAATGATGAGAGCAAGACTACCAAGGTCAGACTGTGTGCAGGACGTCATCAGACATCACTTGGAAGCAGGAGTGGCGGGGGTGTGCTATGTCATGGGATTCGCGGCAGCCATATTCGTGGTCGAGACTGTCGTTGAGTCACCGACAGTTCGGCGGTTGATCGATAAGACTCTGTGAGCATGCTGAAAGATGCCCGTAGTTTCACCACCGCTTGCGGTGGCGATGGGCTGGGGAAAGAGGCCACTCATCGAGGAGAAGGTGTGTAAGATGGTACTGCCACAGATGGGGGGTCCGGTAGAAGTCGAGTGAGGTTCGGAACCCGTGGTGCGGGACAGGCAAGCGCGGATGTAGTAACCAAAACTTAGCAAAAGCAGCGAGCGCAGCAAGCTGGGTCGCCATAGTGGAAGTGGTCACTGAGTGAGGCAGTTCGGGTACCGAAAACCCCGCCGGTGAGCTCTCAGCACACTGGTGCTGGTTGAGTCGTTGAGTAAAACCAGCAAACCAAGGCATAGAAAGCAGAAGATTGGCAGAAGAGGTGAGACCCAAGGGCTGTGACGTGAAAAGACCGACGGAGAGTGTCGATCACTCTAAAGCTGCCTCGCAGGGAAGTAAGGGTGTGGTTTGACAATCATCGCGAGATGGATGCTAAAAGCGTAGAGTCACCGCTACTAAGAGCGGAGTCGGCAGATCAATCGATCACGGGTTGATGGGAGTGTCGTCAGATCAACGACAGCCTAGCCAGCTGTTGGCCAGCTCCGAGTCTCCGACTTCGATCAGCACTGACTCGCCGTTTCTCTCCCGCAGCGCGGTTCGGCGTTATTCGTGGGCTCGGGCTATGAAAATTTGCCCGCGAGACTTCTGACTGCCCTGCCTTGGCCCTGCCCCAGGTGGATGAGGCTATTTCAATTCTCGATGATCTGACCGCGGATGATTTCAGCGCGCTCCTTTGGTGACCCAGCGACCTTACTATCCCAGTGTTTTTATACTGTTAGATCCGGTCGTTCTATATGCTCTCGACTTTCGGAGTCAGCGGCTTCATCTTGGAATCAAATTCAAGACGGTACTACTGGTGCTTCAATCCTCCGTATTCCGACCTGGACTCCGGGACACTCGGCCGGGCTGCAGGACATCCATTTGACGGCAACTGATCTTCCTCCTTATACTTAGGCGCTCTTGTTTCCTGAAGTCGTCAACTCGCCGCTGTGTTTAGACACAGCGTCAATGTCTTCACAGGTTTCTAGGCATTCCATCCCTCTTCTCCTGCAGAATTCTCTTCTCGTACTTTGACCTTCGTCCAGAACGTCGCCAGTCTCGCCCACCTGCGGCTTCTGACCAATCTAGGGGCGAGTCTACCGTGTAACTCTGTGTGCCTCCGGCTCATCTACGTTCCGCACCTCCATATGGATGGCGCAGAAGGAGGGCTCAAAGACATAATTGTGGACGGCAGAGTGCTTACGGAGGTTAAAACTTGATGATGCTGCGGCCACTCATCGGACTCATCGCCGCGCGACTCCGTGCTGCCTTAGTTTCCCGCACTGCCGTCCTTACGTTCCGAGCCCGCGGTAGGTAGGTAGAATTGCACAGCACAGTCCCGCTCAGGAACACCGCTTCCAGAGATTACTCCGATGTACACGCACTAAATAGCTACATCATCTTCCCTGGACGTCTCAAAACCCCGTTAGCCGACTCGGACCTCCCGGGCGCAGCTGACAGTCGAAACGTTTAAACTCGCCGGCCGGGAACTAAAAGGACAAGCGTAGCTGTGTACTCCGCCCGCCGGTGCCGTCAGTAACAACAAAGACCAAAGCGCAGCGTGGGAACGTGGACAGCAGGGACTTTAGACTTGCTCTCCGCGCCTCCTTCTCCATCTCATTCTTCGTTTGAAACGGTGAGCAGTCCCAGCAAGGTCCTTGTCTTCCTCAACCTTTTTCATCTTCTACAGACTTGCACACACCCATAATGTTCGTCTCATCCCTCTAAGTGCTCCGAGTCTCAATGCTCGGACTGGTATCGCATAATACATATTCACCCTCGCTCTCCCAATAGGTCCGAGCCATACGACCCATACGTCCCCCGGAACGGCGCCGCAGGAGGCCCACCCGCCGGCGGCAGCCAGAGCCAGGGGAACGCCAAGACGGCCGCCCTCCAGGCGGACATCGACAGCACCGTCGAAATCATGCACGCGAATATTATAAAGGTCACGGAGCGCGGGGCGGCCCTCGAAGATCTTCAAGAAAAAACCGGTGCGTCTCTTCGTAGGCCAGGCTAGGATTCGCTGGGCTGCGCTGACGGCTGGGTACTGCGCACACACAGACCACCTCGCCGAGTCCGCACAGAGCTTCCGCCGGGGCGCCAACCAGGTCCGCAAGGTACGTCTCCCCCTTCCTCCTCCCTCATTACACCGCCTTGCCTTGATGACTGACTCAATCACAGAAAATGTGGTACGTCTCCCTTCTGCCGCGCTGACTCTCCTTGTCTCACGTACTCCGTTAATTAATTCCATTAGGTGGAAAGACATGAAGGTGCGCCCCCCCCCCCTCCCTCTCCCCTCTTCTTCCCTCTCCCACAAGAGCTTACCCCGCCACAGATGCGCCTCATCATCGGCACCGCCATCGCGGTCATCATCATCATCGTCGTCGTCTCCGTGGTCAAGGCGACGAAGCACTGAGCAGTGCGCCGAGCGCTCGCCGTCGTCTTTGTGCTTTATGTATATTCTAGCCTACGCGTATCTATCCCGCGTAATGGACTACCTTTCCCATTGGACTACCTGCATAATGGATTACCTCTCCCTCTCGTCCCTGCTAAGCCTACGTGGATCTTGTCTTCGTTCCGCGTCCCGTTCTGTACCTTTAATATATATCTCCTCCTTTCTTCTCTCGCCGTCTATGCCGCCCGCGCTCGCGCCCCCGTCCATGTCTGTGTCCACGTCACCATGTTGTCGTTGTTGTACCTCATCGTCGGTGTACTCGCGCTGTTTGCCGCTCTTTTTGTTCTGGGACAAGGACGTACATTGAGCTTGGTGGGAAATGTTACAGCAAATCGCGTCCAAACATGTTTGGACCCCAACGCAGATTTCCTCAATCCTGTGGATGAACAGCCTTCGGAGCTTAGCTTTCAGTCTGGCCGATGAACTGCGCCAGAATCCACATAGCCAAAGGTGTGCATTCATTCCCACTGAGCCCCTGATTCCAGGATCATGATCACAAAGCTGTAGAATCGAACACACATTTCTCTATCTTTTTCTGAAATGCTGGATGTCCGTTACTGTTGTTCCCGATCCGACCACGAACTGCAAGACTGATATTATATGATTCTTAACGTCTCCTGGCGTGCACTCTTCTCATGGTTGCAAGTATTGACATAGATAATGTTTCGAGTGAGTCCGCACTTTCCGCATCATGCGAGGAAGCTCATAATGGTGCATCTTGAAAGGGAGTCGATTCATCCATCATACGATGAGAAGGCCGGCTGGCGTATGGAATGGACCTGCACTCAATGACGTGAAGGATTTGTCAACTTCGACTCAGGCATCAGCTTCGGCCGCGTGGAAACATGAATTGCGCTGGCATTGCGTGCGTGATACAATATCTTCCCAAAATGTTGAAGCTCTGGGAAGGTTTTGCTCACTCTTTTGTTGCCTATGTGCGCTGTCTGCTTCAGGGAATATTTTGTCCCTCTGTGCATATTAATCGCAAGAAGTAATCTATCTATCTGGCCGTTTCGGATTGTTAATTCTTCACGTGGCTGAAAGGATCGGGTGCATCCGAAGTGAAACAAGGAAAGATCCTGGTTGGAAAGTTGGCGTGTAGGAGAGACTACACATTGCGTAAACTATCGACATTCTCCAGCACAATGTAAACCAGCCGATGAATAAGCTTGGCGCGATCGACTTCTTTGGGAAAGTCGGATCGGGCAGTCCGAATGGCAAGTTTGCTGATGGTCGCGCCAAAGTCCGGCTGCTTCTGGAGCAGCTGGATGGTGGCATCAACGAGAGTGACAGGGTTTTTCGATCTTTCCGCAGTCGATACAAAAACAATGCAGGTGACTATGAATTTTGTTCGGTCAGGAAGGGCGACGGTATTACAGCTCTTTGCGGTACAACAGGCGCGAGCTTTTTTTTCCATTTTGGGCCACTTTTGATCGTTTTCCACTAGGACAGTCGTTCTGCTCTCAATTTCTGCCTGTTTGCCTTGGTTATAGGCTCAATCGATTCGCCTGCAAAATCCGCAGCGAACGTGCTTCTCAGATCTTTAAACTGATGGCCGAGGCGTTTTTCTGGTAAGGGAAACCACTTTTTTCCAGCCACTTTTGAGCGTTTTCCACTAGGACAGTCGCCCTGACCTCAATCTTTACCCGTTCGTCTTGGTTATAGGCTCAATTAATTCGCCTTCCAAATAATCAGCGAATGGGCTTCTCAGATTTTTAAACTGGTCGCCAAGGCGTTTTTCTGGTAATGGAAATCACTTTTTTGCGGCCACTTTTGATCATTTCTCAATAGGACAGTTGCCCCGCCCTCAATTCTTACCCGTTCGTCTTGGTCAGAGGCTCGATCAATTCGCCTGTGAAATCCGCAGCGAATGGGTCTTCTGGATTTTTACAGCCCTTTGCGGTACAACAGGCGCGGACATTTCTTTTTGCCGTTTTGGGCGGTTTTGATCGTTTTTTTCCGAACACTCCTTCCGCTTGTAGTTCCCATCCGTTTCCCCTGAGAATAGGCCCATTCGAACGGCATTGAAAATGCGCAGACAACGGCGCCCTCTGATTTTTTTCCCCAGTTGATGACATTCTTTTGTAAGCCAGAAGGATGAATTTTGCTGTATTTCGGCATCGGACACTTGTAGAATGGTTTATAGTGACCCGAATCCCCTAGTATTTTGATATGATTGACCCCGGCCTATTACATTGCGAATGACCTCCTCAGATAGTGAACTGAGTGCCCAGTCCACATCTAATGCACGATCGACATGTTTGATGTCAATTGTCATTTAGCACACTTGTTCTGCTGTATCCCTTGGCCACATAAGCATATGCGCAGACCAAGATACACCCCAACATATCCACACCGGGTCCACGTGTTCGAATACGCGAAAAACGACCTCTATCATCTTGCACGGCGCGCCCGACCACATCAGTCACAATTCACGTGTCATGACAAAAGTCACTCTTTGCATTCTTTTTCCTTACGCCCATGCCTCGCAAAAAGCGCGCCACCCCGATCCAGAACCACTACTCGAAGGACCTCAAGCAGAGGGTCATCTACCAGGCCTTCACCCTCCGCAAAGGCAGTAAAGAGATTGCTCATGACCTCAATATGCCTTTGCCCGTCGTGCAGCGCGGAAACCTGCCAATGCCGACGGAAAGGCAAAGGGGGATATCAATGATGATATGATTCGATCCTAGGAACTGAGAGAATGGATGAGAGGTGGTGGATGGATGGAAGGGCTGAGAATTACGATAGAGTCCATGAATGCCTGGAGTGAATCTTGCACATTGCATGGCTGGGGGCATCTCAGCAAAAGTCACAGTTCAGGAAAACAGAGGGAGCACTCACCTGCTGCAACTGACGGAACATGAGGGTGTCAGCAAACAACACAGTGCATGTGAATAGAGGGAGAACTTACATCCTGTGCATGACAGAACACAGGGTCAGCAAGTGTCCCAGCGCAGGAAAACATAGGGAGCACTTGGATCCTGTGCATGACAGAACATGGGGTGTCAGTAAGCATCGCAGCCAGGAAAACCGAGGAAGCACTCACAACCTGTATGCGACAGAACAATGGGGTATCAGCAAACATCACAGTGCAGGCAAACAGAGGGAGCCCTCACCCACCGTGCACAACAGAACATGGGGGTGTCAGAAACATCATAGTTCAGGCAAACAGAGGGAGCAGCATCACAGCACAGGAAAACAGAGGGAGCACTCACATCCTGCACATGACAGAACACGGGGTGTCAGCGAGCATCGCAGCACACATCAGGAAAAAATGCCATGGTTACGTAGCACACAATAGCGCAAATACCCGTGGTAGCCCGGTATACTAGTCCCCTATTTGATAGCCCATCATAGCCGCCTGCCAAGCTATGGTAGCCCTCCATAGCCCTCACGCGTAAGTTCCATAGCCCTCCGTAGCACATAATAGTCCTCACCATAAGCTATCGTAGTACTTTGTAGTGCTCAATACCACTCAATATTCATCATAGATCACACGAAGTATAGGTGAAATAAATGAATAATTGCAGTCTAATAGGCATACAAATAGATATGCTATCTACAATGAAAGGACAGGAACGCGATGCTTGCGCCAACTGCGTACTCACCGACGTTCATCTTCGTCGATGCAACTTGACGCATAGACGATTATAAGGCGTGTCTGCGGATCGCCCCGAGGGCAAAATAAGTGAGTGCAAGCGATAAATA
Organism: Mycena capillaripes; assembly: GCA_029204075.1. Lineage (NCBI taxonomy): Eukaryota > Fungi > Basidiomycota > Agaricomycetes > Agaricales > Mycenaceae > Mycena > Mycena capillaripes. The sequence goes on along the minus strand of JARHKZ010000014.1, from coordinate 1,986,258 downwards.
TTGCAGGAACGCACCGAGGCGGATGTAAACAGGGATAGGCTTCGACTCGATGCCGTCTTGCTCAGATCATGTAAATGAATGGAACTTTGAAGAGGACACACGTTAGAGGTAAGAGGTGCATACTATACAGCCGCTCACCAAATATCTAGGCGGAGATGTGAGAGAACGGGACACCGCGAGTCTCCCTGAGATCACCGCATAAGCATAAGCGAGCAGTCTGAGAGTGGAGACAGCACATCAAGAACGAGACAGCGCTAGATAAACTGGAAGGGATGGAATTTGGGATTTGAAGATATTGAGGGGGAAACTTGGGACTTGAGGCTTGATGTGTCTTGAAAGAGCGTGTAGAGCAGAGCACAGCTTGAAAAGTCAGGAAAATGTACACAGAACTTGCTCGAGACGTATGGGTCATATCTCGGAAGATAGAAGAGGACTTGCGGCAGAGGATGAAGCCAGATGGGAGGGTCGACAGTGGGGGCGAAGACGGGGAGATGGGGGGAAAGGACAAGGAGCGACAACGAGCATCAACCATCTGTCAACCATCTGTCAAACTATCACGCCATCCAACACGTGTCGGCGGAGTTTGAAATAGACTTAGAATGTTTTTCTTCAATTCTGCCCGACTTACCATTGATATACTGTGTAAGGACTTCTTGCTCATCCCACCCCGTTGCACTACTCCAGGCCTCAACAAATGGTATACTCTTGTGAGAAGGTAAAACAAGCGTCCTTTCCGGATCGCCGCTACATCGTGCTACTGATCCGCTGCCGGCGGCTATCAAGGGCTACTGAGGCTTGGCGCATGCCTACGACGGCTATGGAGGACTACCGAGCAGCACCAATGGGCTATGGGGCCTACCGGTGCTATAAACCTTTGCTTTTGACTAGGTAGCAAAACAGTTTTTCCTGATGCAGGAAAACAGAGGGAGCACCCACAATCTGTATGCGACAAAACAATGGAGTGTCAGTGAGCACCACGGTGCAGGTAAATAGAGGGAGAACTCACCTGCTGCATGCGACAGAACACAGAACTCAGTGAGAAGATAGTTCAGGTAAACCAAACCCTTACCGCCTGTGAAATTGGTAACTGACACAGTGTACTGAATAGAATGAAACTTAGATAACTTCTCCAATATGGCATGAAGATCCCGGTGTGCCCAATTATGGTATCCAGTATTTTGTTTTTATCCACTCGCACCACTGAATCCACTGGTCATGCTCCCGACTTCCACATTTCAGTCTACAGGTTCTTCAAGGTGTTGCAGGCCACAGTTCTCACATTATTAATTCCACGATCTTCTCGCATTCGACCCGGTGAAGCGCGGCGGTAGAGAGCACGGGTGAAAATGGTAATCCCACCAACAACACCACATACAACCAATAACCCAGCGCGCACGAAGTCGGGGCTCCATGCGAAGTATACGCATGTTGCAATCCAGACGATAAACGGCGAAAACCGGTGCATGAGAGCTTGAATAAAATATTGATAATAATGCGGCGCGACCAGCGCGCCCCCGAGTGTATTGTGCAACACTTCAAACCACCTCCATCGAATCTCCTTCCAATATCTCCTTTGAATCCACTCCACCAGCGCGTCCAACCAAATCCTAATCCAGGCTCCAAACTTGAACCCAAATCCAGCCAAAACCCAATCCATCCCGTCCAACGAAAACCATCCAAGAAACTAGAAAAGGAGCACAAGACCATGCAGCCGGACCACTATTCTCGCCAATGAGAACCAGGACGCTCCTGCCACGGGTCGGGCCCTGTAAGGCATGCGACAATCCATAATTGGGCAGGGTGCTGGAGCCTGGGCTTGACTTTTGACGTGTCCGCTAAAACAAAACCAGAGAACCAAAGTAAGAGGGGGGTGAAAGGTGGGGTATATATTCCTCCTCTATCGAGTTTACATCGAGCTTTTTATACCTACACTGTTTGGGCTGCACAGCCAATCGCAAACAGCTACTGTTCACATAGAAACCGTTGTTCAGAAGGAACTTGTTCCCGTTTCCTTCCAACAGGTTCCCTTCTCGACACGCCACAGACCAGTGCGCGCTGTTCCCATCAACCACGTTGATAGGGCGCGTACTGGGGTACGCATAAAAACCCGAGTTTTTATTCTTTTTAATACCTATCGCCGGGGGAAAACGTGAGGTTTAGCAACGGGGCGTACACATACCTCGGGGTGGTATGCTACACCTTTGACGGCTGAAAGCCAGCGGGCAATCACGAGTTGTTGAACAGTTAACTCTAACGAGTTAACTGTTCGATTAATCAACCATACTGCTGGGCCCCAGGGGTCAGTTGATAGCTGAATCCTTGGGCGCTAGAGGTGATCAAGAGGAACTATATTATCTCAGGACTGGCCGCTGGACAAGCGGAGTACAGAATTATCATATGAAAGACAATTTTAGAGTTCAGCCGCTGGAACGGTTCACCCGACGGAGCTTTGACTAGATTTTACTTTGGCAGAATGTCAAGCCGGTTCACTGGGGCGAGATATTACAACAGCGGCTGGTCGGGCGCTTGTCCCGCTGAACACCGGATTGACGCCGCTGAACCTTGAACATGATTAAGAGCTTATTGTAAGAGCCGGGGAACCGACTAACCCCGGGGGAAACATATGTGATCGGCGGGTGAAGATTTGCGATCAGATGAACTGGTCTTGCGCTTCACCCGCTGGTTGAAGACTCAGACGCGGGGGTTAAGTTACTCCTGCTGGACTAGTTTGTGTTCCCACTAGATAAATGAGAGTAATACTTTCTGCCGCGGGACCTGGACAGAGCTCCCGCTGGAACTTTTGGGTTCAGCGGGTGATGAAACAAGCATCCTATTTAGGAAGCATCACCGGCAGGGCTTAGTAAAAGCACGCCATACCCGGTTCACTATGGGGACCGCATGATATACCCCCGGGAGACAGTGGAAATACCCACGGGAGAAAATACCGAATATACCATTGGCCTGCTGGTCTCTTGGCAAGAGCAGAATGTGTTCCGTCTGGTTTCCTTATATCCCCGTTTGTAATTCTGGACATGTATATAAGCAGTAGAATAATTAGTAGAAAGGTAGTAAAACTATCCCCCGCTGTTCAGGGCAATATAGTAGACTAAGAAATAGAAATCAGATTTGAAAGACTTGACAGACGGAAGTCACTGAAATTGAGAAGAAGCCAACGTGAACAAAGCCGTTTGCCTTGTAAGAGCTCAGCCGCCAGCTTGGAGCCGTTGGTACGCCAGTCGTTCAATTGCAGCTACCGGCCCTAAATCAGAGTCGTCCCGTTGGGATTGAGTTGAAGATGCCTCGTCAGTCGTCCGGCCGTTGTCATTCCCTGGCATGGTCTAGATAAACCGCCGGTGCCGTTCTCCCTCATTTCGGACAGTCAGATCCCTCATTTCACGGTCGAACTATTCGCCCCGTGGTAGAAGTTCCCCCGCTGATACAAACCGAGCTCCCGCTGGACATAAAAGTCGTCCTGCCAGAAAGATTAAAGTCGCATAACAAACTTGATGGGTTTCTGTACCCTACCTCCCCGAACATACACACACGAGTATTTGGATATTGGTTGTGATTGAGATTGGATTTTATAGATTGGTTGATAGTAGTGACTAGTTCACTACGCTCACTAGTTTGTGTAGTCTTTTGGTTTCACGGCTGCACCCAAGTGCACCGTTTCAACGTGCCCGTGATTCCATGTTTCAACCATTTCCAAGAAATTGCCAAATTCAACCAGTTAATGGTGTTTTCATGCCTGGGCACAGAGCCAGCTCATCACCGGAAAGAACTTCGTTGCGCCAATGCAAACAGGTTGGAAAGGGTTTCATCCTGGATCACCGCATATGTTGCCTCGGTGAGATCCGCACACCCGGTTCCTGCCTCATTCAAGTCTAGGGTGCGCCATCAGCAACTTTGGAACTACCCACTTGCAAGCAAAGATCCTTGACTTTGAAGTTGAACACACTGATCAGGAGGGAGGGCGGTATTTTCAATGGCTTCTCGCACAGTCTTCTTGAATTTTGACTCAGCATCATGGGAGGCATTCTTGTTCTTCTCGGTATCACTCAAATCGTCCTCGGGTAGCTCATTATATGCCTCATCAATGAGGGCTTCGAACTTGGTGAAGACGGCAATGACGGGGACTATCCAGCATCAGGCAGGTCCAATTGTGATACTCTGACTACATACCTGGGGAGTGTCTTGCATTGAAAAATGCAAGTTCAAAATCTGAACTTGGGGCTCTTGGGTTGTCCATCGGAATGTACATCCTAATCCAACCGGAGTCTTGACGCCTGGAGATCAATGATACATACCACACGGCGTGTATCTGGTCCCGGATCATTGGTTCCCTCGTGCGCTTGTCGAGAAATTCCCATAGAGAATTGGTGCAAAGCGGGGAATTTTCGTCATCTGCAGCACCAGCTTCAATTCCCCGTAAATCATGGAATACAAAGAATGGGTTGCTCCCGAAGGTTATCCCATTCTCGATATCACTCCTTCCCCGCTATGGTAAGCACTCAGTGAGAAAGTCAAGAAACTGCTAGACACAGCACCTGGTGATCTGTTTGCAGGGTGGACAGATCCACCTAGAAATTATAATTGAGTTCCGACGTGATGTAAGCAGGGTTTGAAGGTTTGTACACATTGTTCCGATATCTATCAACAATTTTCAAGTCGCTCCTATCGGAATCACACATTTTCTTGAGAATTGTGGTCTTACCGGCATTCTGTCGTCCGACGACTAGGATTTGAAAGCGAGGACATCGCATCTTGATTTCTTCGATTGTGAGAGACATGGATGAGATGAGGGGGAGATAATACCAGATTAAAACTTGAGTTGTGCGGTTTGCTGCTCTTTTTGCTTTTTGACATTGGACCAGGATGTATATTGAGACTTGGTAGGAAATGTTCCAGCAAATTCTGCCCTGACATTTTTTGGACTTGCGTCATCGCCCCGATCACGATCTGTATACTTGGAATTCTCGTGATGATTTCGTACTCTATCGGGGGACTGAGGAGGAAGAAACTCGCCGTTTGTTGTATACCCAAGATTGGAGTCAATAGATGATCAAAATTGACCTCAAGCCTTGGCGGTAAATCCGCATCATGACGCACAAGTGGCCGTGGATCTGGAGGACATGATATGAAGATTCATTCTGACCATCTCACCAACACCTGGAACGGGGTTATAGGGCCTGGAAAAGCTCTCAGAGTCCCGTAGCTTCCATTAAGACTGATTTGATTACCATTTTGACCGCCCTTGCATTTATTTCCGTGTGCCGCTGTGGCCGGTATGTCATGCCGCTTCTTGTTGACATCTTCAAGATCATTGCCGAAACAAGTCCTCAAGGATGGCATATATCGCAGCAAGGTCTGTATCGACTATAGGGAGATTGAATGATGGCAGAATGGCAGTTGTGCGGCATTAAATTATAATCTTTGCTCACAAGACTCACGGCAGTTCGAATATCGCGTGCGATGATCTCATCACTGGCATCCTCGAATGAGCTCCGAAATGCAGCATGGATAGATTTTCCTTACGGGAAGTCCCCCAATTCACACACATTTTTCTCCAAGGGCGGCATTAATTCTTTCTCAATTTATTGGCTTTTTAGAATGAACATCTCCCTCTTTATCACCCTCTTTATAAAAATATGCGTGTCTGTCCGTCTGTCTGAAGCCTTCAGACTCCGCTCAATCTCCGCTGATGCCGCCCTGCCCTGTAGCTCGCCGTCGGCGATTGTCGGGCTCCCGAGTCAGACGGCCAACAGTCAATCAACACTCGCCTTGGCCGGCAACACGTCACCGGTCCAACAAACTTTGGCACACACTGCCTCGGTGCTAACCTTGACAGATGGCTCCCACCGCAACGAAACAAAGGCTTACTTCTGCCGATCATCTGCCGCTCTTCTCAGGTCAATCTCAATATCTCCCGGCCCGACGCCTTTGCCGCTATGTGCTTTCTGTTGTTTGCGTGGTTTCTGGTTGATAGCCAGCGTCTTGATGCACTCTAGGAATTCCCCATCGGATCTTGCTCCCTGTGCCTGTGTCCACCCATCAAGGCTTGAGCCAAATTTTCCGCTCCATGACCGCAGTGATTCTTACTCAGGGTTCTGTCAAATAGTCTGCGATGCCGCATTCATCCCAGACAAAGTACTTCCAGCTTTGGAACTGGGGCACCTTCTATAAGTGATTTTGTGGGGACAGGCATCACATCGAGGCAACGGAAAACCCGGAATCTGCTGATGGGACCGGTCACAACTTCTCGACTCTGCGGTCCCCACAACAAACGCCAATAGCCCCCCGCTCAGCCCGCCCATACAATGTCTGCATCAACTTCGGAATTGCATAACCAGGACGTAGAGGCGGAGTCTCGGCGCCGACTTCGACGTGAAGCGCAGAGAGAACGCCGCAGGAATCAGGACGACCAGGAGCACGAGTTACGTCAGGAACAGGACACTCGCACACGCAGGCAATCACGCTCCCTCCTACCTGATAGCCGCGCCGCGGAAATCCGCAGCAACGACTCTCTAGCGCGCACAGCGAGCAGGTCATTGCTCACTGGTGACCAACGCGCAGCTATTCGCCACAGCGAGACTGAAGCTCGCAGCCTGCTCCGAAGCAACCTTAGTGATGTGCGCCGGGCTGAAATTCGCCTTGCGGATCGCAATGCTCATCAAAATCAACGCTCGGCATCGTCCGCCACTCCCGCAGATAAACGATGGTGGGAGCGCATTGCTATACTTAATACTTCCCAAATCCTCAAACCCCTTCGTCTGGAGTGGAACAGAGTGTGTAAGATTTGTGGCATCAAAGTGCGCCACTTCCAGATCTCCGTATCCTCTTTTCCTCTGACATTTCCTGCCTCAGGCACTGACAAACGAAAGAATACACGACCAGTGTTTTGTTTGCGGGCCGAAGGGCGTTCATTATCGACCACCCCTTCCCGCCTATCCTGAAGAGTGGGACTACTTCATCACAGATCGAAAAATTGCAGGCGTCTCTCGCAAGTTGAACAACATATTTTCCCTTACTGCTATCGGAGTCTACGATGGCGATTTCATGAAATTTCCCGATGGGATTTCCGCTGTTACTTTAGCTGGAGGTCGTACATATCATCGCATGCTACCCGCTCACGAGGGGCAACACGCTATCCGCTGGTTCATCCACGATCCCTGGGCTTTATTCACAAAAGGGGCAGAATTCGATATCCCCAATTCATGGATCCACAGTACACTCACCGGATTGGAACGCGTAAATCCCTTCATAACTGAGCTCGAAAAGCTCAATCTTTATGACGATGACGATGATATCTCGCTGCAAATTCAACACTCAGATGGTAGCAGCGATGAGATTGCTGCAATTATTTCGCTTGCTCCAGCATGCACCCCCTCTCGCCGCAAGTCGGTGATCAAACGCAAAAGCGACGATGAACCTGTATTCCTGGATCTCCTCTCCCCACTCACAGAACCGCTACATTACTTACTCCTTCTACCTCATGGGACACTGGGTTGGTCTCCAGCCCGTCTAACCTCAGACGGTAAAAAATTCAGCCAGGCACGCTGGTATCGAACACGATTCTTTATGAACGCTGAACAAATGTCAACGTTCTCACGGTTGACTGGTGAGGATGGCCGATTCCCTCAGTTTCGGAAATGCTCAATCGTCTCAGGAGAGTATTTGGTTGATGCCTGGAGCGCCATTGAAGAGGCGCGATTAACGTACATCCGCCATAACCAACACTCCGACCCCGAGGAGGCGGAATATATTGGAAGCGGCGACGAGGAACCTGTCGAGGATATCCGGTTACCTTCCACTTTTGTTCATTCCCCAGCATGGTCAGCAGCAAATATTTCTGACTGTCTCGCCCTTCGAAAAGCGCTTGGTCCCGTAACTCTATTCATCACTTTCACCACTAATCCCCGTTGGCCAGCGATCACTTCGCAGCTCAGACCTGGCCAATGTGCAAATGACCGACCGGACCTCATCGTCCGCGTCTTCCAGCAATATCTTTCAGCGTTTATGAAGGATATCCGAGCTCTTTTTGGCGACGTTCTGTATTCCATCCGCGTCACTGAATTCCAAAAACGTGGTCTTCCCCACGAGCATATAGCACTTGCTCTCCGCAATGTTCCTAGGGCACCACAAGAGATCGATGCGTTTCTCAGCGCTGAACTCCCCCGCGATCCCGGGCTCCTACGCGACGCTGTTAAACGCCACATGACACACGTTCATGATCCTAAGAAGACGTATCACAGATGTGGTTGGCCGCGCAGCTGCCAATATGGGTTTCCAAAGGCTATGAAAACACAGTCCTCATTCAATGAGCGTGGTATGTGTGTAGATGCTGATCGTGAATTCTGAATGACAACTACTCGCCCAGGATACTTTGATCATCGACGGCGTCAGACCGAAGATCAGTTCATCGTATCTCACATTGCAGCCCTTATCTTCAAGTATGACTGCCATATCAATGTCGAGTTTTCCAGCGGTGTTGCCCTATTCCAGTACCTTTTCAAATATTTCTTCAAACCGGTGGATCACACGAACTGGAAAATTTACAAACAGCCATCTGATACTTCAGAGACATCGGGATCTACCACGAACGGGAAGAGGCCGGTTGACGAAATTCGCGATTACGAACGAGGACGCTATCTTTCCAGCATTGAAGCCGCGACGCGACTTGCTTCCTTCCATATCTCCCAGAAGCAGCCGGGCGTTAAGCGACTGCCAATTCATTTACCTGGTCGGCAGTATGGTCAGATGTCACGAACAAATGGTTCGGAATCTGATGGTACTCTTCTGGTACGATATATGTCACGGCCACGGCATATGGAACTCGACAACCTCACTTACGTTGAATTCGGATCCAAATGCAGATTGGAAAAACACGACCCCTTCAAAGAAATGCACCCCCTACAGATTCTTGAGGATGAATATCCTGGTCATCCTCGAATGCGGATTCGGTTTTACGAACCTGGGCACGTGGGAGTGAGCCGAATCCAGATGGTGTACCCCCGACATGGCGACGTGTTCTATCTGCGAGCACTCCTACTTCACAGAAGTGCCTCCAGCTGGCTTGACATGCGCACCATTGATGGCATTGTATATGGAACGTATCAAGAAGCGGCACGCGCTATGGGGTTATTTGACAAACGCGATGAAGGAATCATGGCTTTCGAAGAATTGCTGGAATTTGGCGCACCTCCAGCTCAACTACGATGGACATTTGGCGTTCTAGCGACCGAAGGAAGTCCAGCATTGATTATCTGGGAAGCCCATGAGCACCGGCTTTCTGCGGATATCCGGGATCGTATGTTACGAACAACCGCAACACCGAGCCCGGATCTGGTCAGAAATGAACTATTACTTGCGCTTCAGAGCATCCTGCACGGCCTCGGAAAATCTCTGGCAGAGATCGGTCTTCCAGAGCCTACTGAACGACATCAGGAGATTGACGCCGAACGTTTGCAATGGAGTGGCGATCCGACGAATCTTTGTGCGTTTAAAGACGGGCTAACAGCTGAGCAGGTTTGCAAACATATTTGATTCACGCGCTCCGCTGAAAGTCGGAGTTCACAGCGGATTGTTTACGATCGAATCATGCATCTTTTAACAACGGAAAGCCCCCCACCTGTTCATGTTGACGGTCGAGCTGGACGAGGAAAGACTTACGTTCTCTATCCAATCATCGGTGCACTCCGAAAAATGGATGAAATCGTTCTGGTCTCCGCATCCTCTGCTTTTGCCGCCAAAAATTACCCTGGAGGTCGAACAGCCCACTACCTCTATGGAATCCCTGTTGATGAATACAACCCGCACCTCAAATCAAATATTGGACCAAAGAGTGACCGGGCACGCTTGCTTCAGGCTGCAAAGTGTCACGTCATAGATGAAATTGGTGGCCTTCATTTCAAAGCTTTCGATTGTGCGGACCGCCTGATGCGATAGCTGACGGGCACAAATTGTGTTTGGGGAGGACGTATGTTGATCACGGTTGGAGATTCTCGACAGGTACGTATACGCTCATGCCGCACCCTCGGTCTACAGACGAGCTAAATGAATATCACCAGGTGGCACCTGTTGTTCGTTTTGGGGGCCGAACCGCAATTTGCAATGTTACGCACCCAACCCATCTTTCGCCATTTCGAAATTTTGGAGCTTCAGATGTCAATGCGTCAACGAACAGATCCGGCATTCTCTTCCTTCTTAGACGCAATCGGGGATGACGATGTTCATGATTCTGTTGATCTTTCCCGACTACGTCATACGCACTCCATTGAAGAGCTCATCAACTTCATATTTCCTCCAGCCATTGTTGCTGATGCCAGCACATGCATCTCGCGGGCCATCCTAAGCCCTTTCAACGCTTTTGTCGATGAATTCAACACAACAATTCTTCAATCTGTTCCCGGAGAAAGCCATTGCTATACGAGCAGCGATTCTGTAGAGGATGAAGGGTCCGACGGAGGAATGTTTTCCGATCCCGAATTTTTGAACTCTCTGCAGGAGCCTGGAATTCCACCGCATCAATTGGTTCTGAAATTGGGGTGTATTTGCAGATTCACCCGCAACTTCGACGCTTCACGAGGGCTAACAAAAAATACCCGAGTTATTGTACGTGGTTTACTCCGCCATACCGTTGAAGTGGAAACGATTTCGTCGAATGTTGCGGGTAAGACAGTAGATTCGGTATGTTGTCTCCGAAATTCTGTTGACGAAATAATCATTATTTAAATCTAGATCCGTCTCCATATTCCGCGTATCAACTGCCACTTCCAGCCTCATGGTTTTGATTTCACTGTTCATCGCAAACAAATCCCACTGGCCCTGTGCTACGCCACCACATTCAACGGATGTCAAGGTCTCACAGTTGCAAAATTAGGTGTTGATTTGCGGAGAGAAGTGTTTTCTCATGGACAATTATACTCGGCCATGACATGCGTTCCCGATGCTGAGAATGTTTTGATTCTCAAGGACAAGGATAACTTTACCACACATACCACTAATATTGTTTGGAATGAACTACTGTTGTAACTCTGACAGTACAATATCCTTCAATATTCATCGAGGGGCGGACGGCCCGCGAAGGTCCACCACTTGTAAAATTAAGCCTGTCCGTCCGTCTGAAGCTTTTTAAGCTCCGCAGATGCCTCACATCGCGGTAGCTGCCCGCCGGGTTCCGCAGTGCTATTTTCGGCCCCCGTGCAGTGTCTGGAATTTTAGGTTTTTTTTTTTTTTTTTTTTTTTTCAAATATAATTGATCATAGGTGTACCTGAGCTAGTACTGTAGTCTCTGTATTGGACTGTTTTGGTACAGTTGATTTTTTATATATTTTGCATCAATTACAGCTCTTTGAGGAACTTAGGGCGCGGGCATTTTTTTTTTGTCTGTTTTCGGCATAATCGCCGCTGTGAGCTCAAATCTCAATCGATTTCCTTGAAAATGGAACTGATCGATTCTGTCATCTAATTGAAGCACATTGTTTATGCCATGGGGCAGTCACAAATGAATTCTGGCTTCCAAATGCCCTCTGGAATGGTCATTAGTGTTTCAAAACAAAAGGCTAAGTTTCCCAGGGCCATATCTCCAGCGCTACAGCGGTTATGCATGAAAACACCGAAATTTCCATATATGGTAACTTAGATGATGCCATCAAAAATACCGGCACGAGATGCCCTCTGGAATCGCCATGCGAATCGGTCGGTTCTATTTTCAAGGAAATCGATTGAGATTTGAGCTCACAGCGGCGATTATGCCGAAAACAGACAAAATATATATATATATGCCCGCGCCCTAAGTTCCGCAAAGAGCTGTAAGAAGCCTTTGATTTGACCCCTGCTTTGTGTTTCACTGTTCGAGTTCAAACCTTTTAACTCTTTACCAGACATCTGGTGTTTATTAATTTTGTATTCCTTGTCCCATTCTTGGTGAACTGTAGCAAGGTTTGGGGCAATCACAGTTGCAAACTGGAGCATTGAATGATATATCCCCAGGTACAGAGCTAAAATGCAGGAAAAGATGTGTTTTTTTGATGAGGAAAAGGCTAGAAAATACTGTGTTTGTGAGCAAAGAAGACCTCATATAGTGATCCTTGTCCAGAGCAATTTTCCAAATTTATTTGGCCCACACGGGGGCAGCGCAGCAAAAAAAAAAGTGCACCAGACCGGAATTTTTATCGCCCATCAACTCATCATTTTTGAGCTCGATTAGGGAGTTATCGCTCGTTATCACGCAGATAATCAGCCTTTTTGCCAAATTGAGACTAAAAGTGATGCTGGGGATTACTTAGTCAGCTAAGAGTCCAAATCGGGCACTAAATGATCTCCAGACACCGCACGACGGCCCTATTTCTGCCGGCTCACGAACAATCAATCATTCGGCATTGTCGGCATGTGACGTCACCCTTCGAAGAAACTTTGACCGACACTGCCCCGGCGCTAACATTGACAGATGGCTCCCATCGCTCCGAAACAAAGGCGGCCGCGGCAAGGGGTGGCGGGCACAAAACTTCCGGACCAAGACTATCCAAAACCTCCCTGTCAGGACCCCGGGAACCTGAACGACCACCACCAGTCGGCAATCGCTCGATCCGACAGATCCGTCCCCAAAAGGGGAAGTCTGTCTATATAAGATGGTATAGATAATACAGAGCGAGCAGAAATTGGGCGACAAGCTTACGATAGGCGCTTCAGAATAAGCCTGGGGACATTCAATGTATTGCTAGGGTTCATGTTTGATACACAAGATATATTCTAGCCTGTTGTTGGAGTTAGATTGCACACCGGATGAAGCAAAATATTAAGATAGGTCAATATGTTTGCTAAGAGTGTATAATTCACTAGAAGAATCAAAGTTTGTAGATAGTTGATCTATTGATTTGGTGTGAAACCGCCACAGAAGTAGCTGCAATCGGGGGCTTTTTCAAAAGTTATACATTTATTTATTGTCAGCGAGTTATGAAAGGACTGCTGAAAGATGAAATTTCAGGAGCCATTTCCGAATTTAGTTGAGGGATTTGGGTGAGTGAACAAGACCAGACTCGCATCCGAGTGGAGCTTGGCCCAGCCTCGGCATTGGTCACATCCTCGAGCGGCCGCTTTTCCGCTCGGCGTGCCGCTGGTGCTAGAGCTTTTGCGACAGGAGCAGCAGAGCTGCCAATAATAACGCCAAACGCCGGCATTTCTTCCCGAGAAACAGCAATATTGAGTGCTATTCTGCGATTGGGCCGCGGCGAACATCGGCACTTGACGCCTTTCTTATCTCCCTCTCGCACTCCGGCATCTCAGCGCCGAATCTTCATTTCCTTCTTGCCAGAAAGGCATAATTCATAAAGAGGGAGAGACAACCTATGAAATTGAGGGAAAAGTGAATAAAAAACTGACTAAGAGATTTCATGAGAAAGGAATCAGGTGTTGAGATTTCTGTGTTATTTATTCGCCAAGTTCTGATACTTTATCTCATCCTTTATTCGGCACCGCCGCTCCTCATCGCCAACGCCGTTAGGCTTTCATCGGATCCCATGCCACGATCCTCACCGATCAGTGAATTCACTTCCATCACTTCGCCGTCAAATATACTCACAGGTCTCCGCCACTTTCCGGTACGTGGCTGGTCACTACTGTGCACGAAAATTAGCTGGGGGACGGTCTAGCCCCGTCAAGAGTGCGCAGTATAATCCACTCAAAAGGTCTCCACCCAATTTCAAACAAAAAAACAAAAAGCCAAGCAAGCAACTGAAAATCATTTTTACAAAAGAGGTGGGGTGGCCGAGAAGCGGCCGACCAACCGCTTGTAAGTAAATAAAATAAAAACCAGTGGTGGTGTCAACTTCAACAAAATACTACAGTAGACAAATTCTTGGACAACTCAGATGGCAACCAAATCAAGTTGTTCATCTTTCAAGTTCAAGACCTCGAGATCCTCTTCAATCTCAGATGCATCATTTTCCACTTCTTCCACATAGCCAGAAGGTGTGTTCAGCTCTGTCAAGTGGGCCAGATTGACCCTGGGATGCTCTCGTATTTCCTCTTGGAAATGTCTTCAAGCCGCATGCATTTTGCTCTACTCCTTTTTGCCCCCCTTTGGGACATGGCTGAAATAAAAATTTGGCAAGCGATTGAATCGTGTTGTAAATTACTGTAAAATATTTCAGACCACTCTTAGGATGTATGTCTTCGGCTTAGAGCCCATAACTTGGTACATCTCTCACTCTATATGCCGTCTCGAGTCCAAAATAGCTAGGGCGGCACAGTAGCCAGGCTCTGATAATGTTCTGACTTGCAGTACGGCGAAAGAAGGCGACATAACTGTCCCCGGACATGGACAACATGGGGTACGCCGGGAAGTTGGCTCATGAATTTTGCCATGTCCACCGCACCCCGCCGCCTGTTCAGGTACAAATAATGTCATTCCAGGCATGTCAGTCACGACACAAGACCGGACAATGTGACACAGAAGACTTCAACTACGGGCAGAAGGAAGTATTATGTTCTATTCCTCTTTCTCCCCGACAAAGAGGCTACAAGGACTCCTGCTTTTTCACAGGAACCAGGGATTTGGGATCAAACATGCAACCTAGTACAAGTGAGGGCCAGTTGTTCAACTCTTCCGCTTGTACCCAAAATCCTCGTCTCCTCCTGCGCCTTCCACCCAATCACCCAGAAAATCCTGCACCAACACCATCACAAACCGTGCATCGTGCGGGCCGGAATCTGTCCGTTCCGCAAGTCCTTGGGAGATGTGTATACGATAGCAACTTGCTATCGTATTAGCAAGCACTATCAGGTTTTTGACAGTCCTTCAGGACGCCTCGAAAACCGCGGGGGCGGCCTGGTGGTTGTGGAACAATAAAATGATGAGCCGGGGGAACAAAGCGAGGTTTTCCAGCTCTCCCATCGCTTGAACTCGGTATCGAGGTGCGCGATGCTAGCGAAGAGCATGCACGTGAATTCTTTTTTGACGGGAGGACGAAAGAGGATTTGCATGTGAACAGAGAGGTGGGTCAAGGGAGTTGTGCGAGGAGGGAGAGATGTGTGTTATCCCCGAGGAGGAAGAGCAATAGATTTGTGATGGCGCTGGCCATCTTGAATCTCCGCCAACAAAAGAATCAATAACTTGGAACGAGAAACCAAATCCCGCTCATTCGCATCCAACTCGCGTTCTGTACTCATTCCGACGCCATTGTACAAGACTCGAGGTACGAGTATACTTGTAATAGCGTCTGTTTAGAAAAGTCTAAAGCTACTGTTGTTTGCTGGGTGGGTACCCGGTAGAGACATGGTATGCTCGATTGTATAATCTCTTTTTCTCCCTGAATCTCCCTCTTACAATGACAGCACCAATCTCGTATCGAACCATTGTCTGCGCTTCGAAGTAGTTTGAACACAGACCCTCATGTTAGGGCACCTCCAAATTCAAAATGCCCGATTTCCATGATAAGGGCAGCGTTGCAGGAACCATAAAAATTTTGTTTAAACGATGGCCATCACTTTTGAATTTGTGCGGATTAAACAGCGTTGAAACAGGGTTAAAACAGTGGATCAAACATTTATCAATCCCGTTTTTTGAACCACTGATTAAAGCCAGTCAATCAGCCCACCACTCTCACCCTGCCGCCGATATGCGCCTGGAAAGGGACTGCGTTAAAAGAAACGTTGCTTGAGCCCGATTTACCGTTGAGATGCCCATTGTTTGAACAAACTTTGTAAAGATTTATAGTGTTCGCAACCTGGATTTTGGTTTCACTTCTCATGTGTTGTCAAATATAGTGCCTTAGCTTGGTCAATCGAGATGATCTCACTCGCGGCTCATCTCCAGCTGAGCGTCCCAATTCAGGGTGGTTGGGGCTGAAGCAGATGTCGTTGACGAAGAAGCAAGATGAGTATGACGACGGGGCGAAGCAACTGTGCGGACGACTTATTTCTACGACACAGCTCATCTACATCTCATCATTTGCGGCTCTGTGGGACGTATTCCCATGAGTTAGTGGAGATGATCACGGTTTAAAATTATTGGCCTGTATCAGCGGGACCATTGCACATGTCTACGAGTCAAACAAACTGATATCAAGGAAGCCTGTTCGGCTTCCGCCCATCTCACTCCAGAATCAAGCACTTTACTAGCAACGACTACCTGATCGAATATGAATCTCAGCCCACAGATGGAAACCAAACTCCGAGGCAACTTTCATCGACAGTAACCAGATGTGTAGCGCAGTACGGGCCTGAAATATGAACGCGGTGGTATTGATAAGCCAGTGCTCATGAAAAAAAGATCACTGATCAGCCCAGTTTGAAAGCAACAGAAGGCGGAACCGTAATGAATCAGCCTTGCTATTGAAGTATTCTTCTGGATTCACATCAGTCCTGCATCGGAATCGAGATATGGATAGCAGCCAATAGGAGTGGAATTTCTCAGGGAATGTTCACATAAAGCGGAGACTTGTTACAAGCAAATGCCCCATTACTATCATGCCCACCAAGCCCACCGCAGCTGAAATTCGATTGAACGAGATTACACCGTGTCTATATGTAGCCGCTGGAACTCTAGAGATTCTTGCCAGCAGTGGTATGGCCCCATTCCTGGCGGCAATATCCAACACGACCCAGTCTCTTCTGAAATATATCCAGGTAAATTTTAAGGTTTAAAATATTTGCTTTCGGCTTGCTCAACAGATGGAACATTTAAGACCGTGAAGCAAAACAAGGATGAATGTATACATTTGATGGAGGAAACATATCAATTGCTTGAGGTGATCATCTGCGTGCATATCAACTCGGATACCGGCGGGGAACTTCCGCCGAGCACATTAAATCATATTGGGAACTTTACGCAGTATGTGACTCTTCAGGCGACTATCCTGTAACTAACTAACACATTTTTGAGGACCCTTCACAAAATTCATACCTTTATTGCAGCCCAGAGCCACAGTAGCAAATTCACGAACTTCTTCCGTAAGGGTGAAATGAGGACTCTGCTCAGGGACTGTAAAGCTGGACTAAATCAGGGATTTGAATCTTTCCAGGCAAGTCTGATATCTAACAGGACAACAACTATTAAGACGTCAGTACAGATCAACACATCTCATCTCATGAAAGCTATCAACCAGATGCAAGATGATGCACACAAGAGACAACGGGAAGTCCTCGACATGATTGAGAATCTCTCCGAAGGATCCAAGTCAGATACAGCATCATCAGTACAGACATTCCAATATTTTTCCCAAACTTGAATGCTGATCATTTGCCAGACAAGTGGGGTCTATTCAGCTGCCTATGCTAGGTATATTTGCGCCCGCTCCGCACTATGGAATTACTGACACACATATCAAAGCTCCACCTCAATCTCTATGCTACCTGCAGAGCCAAAGATATTTCATGGCCGCGAGTCAGAAATGTCAGAAATTCTGAACCTTTTTAGCCAAGGAACACCCAGGATAGCAATTTTGGGCACAGGGGGAATGGGAAAAACTACTCTTGCCACAGCAGTTCTACATCACATGGATATTGTATCTACTTATGGGGAGTTTCGGCACTTTGTTGCCTGTGACTCCGCAGCAAGCAAAGTAGAGCTTGCTGCACTGATAGGAGCCCATCTGGGACTCAGGCCAAGCAAAGATCTCACTCAATCTGTAGTGCACCACTTCTCAAATGGTCCACCAAGTCTTTTGATTCTTGATAATCTTGAGACCGTCTGGGAACCAATACACTCCCGCCACGAGATAGATGAATTCTTGTCCCTTCTCACAGATGTAGACCACCTCGCACTTGTAGTGGGTCCTGTCCTTTCTCTCCTCTCCTTCACTTACATGCAGTCAGGTCACAATGCGAGGAGCAGAGAGACCAGTCAAAGTACGCTGGAATCACCCATGTCTCTCTCCTTTGGAGCCTCTGGACCAGAATGCAGCAAGGAAAGTCTTCAGTGATATTGCAGATGGCACACATGAACCCATAGAAGTCACTGGAATTCTCTCTCTGACTGCTAATATGCCTTTGGCAATCAGTCTTCTGGCTCATTTGGCAGATGCAGAGGGCTGTTCCAGTGTCTTATCCCGATGGGAGGAAGAAAAGACATCTTTGATCTCAGATGGGCATGACAAAGGACACAACCTTGATTTGTCTATTGCATTGTCTCTTTCGAGCCCTCGGCTCAGTTCTCTTCCGCAAGCCAAAAATCTTTTGAGCCTCATGTCAATGCTCCCGGATGGACTCTCAGATGCGGACTTGATGCAAAGCCAGCTGCCGCTTGAGAATATTCTTAGGTGTAAAGCAGCATTGATTCGCATCAGTCTGGCTTACAGCGACGAAAACAAGCGGCTGAAAGTACTGGTGCCAATCAGGGAATACATGCAGAAAATCCAGCCTCCTGGAGACTATCTTATTCAACCTTTGATTAAACATTTCCGGGAGTTGCTTGAGCTTTACACAAAACACCACGGTAGCTTTTCAGCCTCCAGCACAATTGCCCGAATATCCTCAAATTTCGCAAACATCCAAAATGTTCTCCGCACTGGGCTCAAACCAGATCATCCAGACCTCAAAGATAGCATCTACTGCATATGCACTCTGAGTGCGTTTAGCAGGATCATTGGGCAGGGGACTATCCCTTTGATTAGCCAGATTTATGACATCCTCCCGGTGCTGCACGACAATCATTTGGAAGCTTCTTTTGCGATCGAGTGCTTCAGATTACAGCCATTTAATAGTCTTACGGAGACATCACTGCTAGAACAAATAGATTTGTGCAATGACTCAGATATGAAATGTATGTTTTTAAACATGTTGTGTGGCTGAACTTATCGATTTCAAGGTAAATTTTATCTGGTGGCAGCAAGCTATTACAGATATCGAGAAAATGACTTGTCTCTTGCCACAAAACTTTGTCAAGATGTTATATCTTTGGCAATTTCAACTAAAAACACAGGAAAACATGCCCAAGCACTGTCCCTGATCGCAGGGATCAAGTGGCAGCTTGGCGACTACGCTACAGCCCAAGTGACTGCATCCAAGTGCCGAAGACTTGCTAGAATTTCCGGGGATTTATACAGGGAAGCATTGTCATTACGCACCTCAGCTGTGTGCTGGTATACATTGGGCAACTACAGACAAAGTATCTCTCTTTGTATCCAGGCAAGGGAACTTCTGGCTCTTTGTGGGATGTCAGGCGGTGGGTTTGATAGTGTCATCTTGAGCTCTCAGGCAGAAGTTCACAAGCTGAAATCTGAATATGTTGATGCTTATGCTATGCAGACTCAAGTTCTTCAGAAAACCTTGACTGGGGATGATCACTATGCACATGCTATCACTAGACTCAATGTTGCCGAGATTGGGATTGCAATGGATGCCCCGTGCGAGACCATTCAGCAAAATATTGATGCTGCCAAATCACTGTTCACGAATTTGGGACTCCATAACACACTCACCAAGGGGTGTGAATGCTTGCAAGCAGACCTTCTTCTACGACAGGGTAATATGTCGGGTGCAAACAAATTATTTTGCCATAACCTCACAGTTCTGTGGGGCCAGGACCTGGAGCTTGCTACCTATTGCTTGGAGAGACTAGCAGATGTCAATAGATGGAATGACTTTCATGGCATATTATCCTGGCCAATAATTTTCCTTGTACATTCTCTGAAGTTTCAGGAGAAGCTTCCCATTCATAAAGCTCTTCAATTCCTTGGCGACATGTTCCATGCCCAAGAGGATGATGATACAGCTGAGACATTGTATAAAATTGCTCTGGAGGGATTCACATATATGGATGTTCATCGGAATAGAGCAGAGTGCATTCTTCATCTTGGGGACATTGCAAAGGGTCGTGGTGATTTACTTGAGGCAGTTGGACTTTGGAAAATAGCAAAGCCCTTGTTTGAATGCTCTTCACAGGCCAAACAGGTGAAAAAACTTGATGAAAAGCTCGACAGTGTCGCCAAAATACACGAGTGCAATACAGATTTAGAGCCAGTTTGACGGGCTTACGCAAACTTAACACTCTGAATCAATGTGGAAAAAAACTGATGTTCAAGACTTTGAGCTCTTGAACTTGATTGACCTGTGTATTGCGAAAGTGGAGTTTCAACGTATATATAGTGTATTGCGGTGTCTAGGATAAATTTCATTTATTTATAAAATCAAAGCAAACCAACTTGTAATTGCGGGGGTAGCTTGAACCATGAAGTTGAATTTGCCTCCCGGCAAGCACAGGGGGATGACCTCATGATTGGAGGAAACAATCTGATGCTCGGGCCTACGGGTCGCGAGTGATCGGAGCATGCCAAGGGGCATATGCCGAGTCGGAGTCAATCCACTCCCCGGAGTTCGCTGCCGAATGTATTGTTGCCATTGGCACAGGTTTGATTATCCACTCTCAACAGTATTGTCAGAAACCAGCTCGGATCTTTATTGAGTCGCGCTGCAGCTCGGAAACTCCTAACCACGAGCAACTTGATGCAATCAAAAACGTTTTAACATTGAAGTTAGGTTTGCTGGGCACCTGGGTTCTGCAATTTGACTCATAATTAGACAGGTTGTGCAAAGCCGCACAGAGCCGCATGCGGCTTTTGGACATTGTGCAAAGCCGCATGATAAACCAATGGATTTATGAGTGGATCAATGTTCATTTCGATGAAATATGGGTAAATTAGGTGCAATGCAGTACATGATACCACTAACAAAACATAATGTGCATCCTTTTTGACGACATTATTTGGGTTTGCCACAGCCACTGTGCGGCTATGGCTGTGATGCTGCTGAAACACGCCATTTTCCACACTTCCTTCTACCACCTGATGCCGGAATCAACACCGGCAGCTTTCAAAGAAGTGTATGCAAGATATAGATACGTAATGGATACGGAAAAAAAAGCCGCACGGTGCCGCATGCGGCTTTGCACAATGCACAAAAGTAGGGCTCCGCACCGTACGTATGGGTTACGGTGATACGTACGTACGGGTTACGGGTCCGTATCAAGCCGTATTTTGCCGATATCGGCTGAACGTCGGCTAGACCTCCCCAGCTGGGTCGGACTGGGTCCGAAATGGCTTCGAATCATCCGCATTGAGTGATTTCATTATGCCAATGTCTCAAATAGACTGGTTTCCCTCCCAAAAGCTGTCCGTATCACGTACGGTACCGTATATATACGTGATCCGTACCGTACCGTTGGCTACGGCAAGCCCCATCGTATCATGCCGTACGTAAACAGATGATGGTCCGTAATCACGTATTTTGACACGTACCGTATACGGTACGTACGGTGCGGAGCCCTACACAAAAGCCGCATGCGGCTCTGTGCGGCTTTGCACAACCTGTCTATTGAACATCCCAAAATTCTTTTGTATCGCAGTCCATGGAGGACCTTTTGCTTGCAAGCTGCCTCGATTTCCCATCCGTTGTTCCTGAGCAAAAGTGGACAAGAATGTATTTGAATATATCCATATCATACTCATATTCACTCTCAGACATATGAATATGATCTGCTACAGACTGTCAGAGGTGAATCAGATATGGAGATGAATACAATATAGAAATTTTGTATTTTGGCCAGTGGGAAGACAATTACAAATTCCCGAATCAAGTCAAAGTGCCCGCTGCACTACAGGAGCTTGATAAAACAACAGACATGTCTCCAGTCAATTCATGAAAAAAGAATAGGCCATTTCTCGGAGGCGGGTTCGTCAGTGCGTCCCTCTCATTTTGAAGCTTCTTCTTCTTCTCTTCAGTTGCGCCTATGACTACCTTTGCTCTCCTCCTCGCAAATTCGACTATCTTGTCTTTGTAGTTTTTGAAGCGGGTCTGCGCATTGGAGGATTCCGATCTTTCCTCAATCATGGACTCTTCAAGGTTGCATGCCTCTTCTGTTGCATAGTCCATGAATGTCTTATCGTTCAGCAGGAAGTTTGGAATGGCCCATCGTCTTTTTCCGATATACGGTGCATTTGGGGCTGAAATGGTTACGGATACCATCCTATGGTCTGTTAATCCTCCCATCGTGTCTTCTATTCTCCAGCTCCCACACTGTTTCATCAAGGTTGGTGATACACATATTCGATCGATTCGCGAGAGTGTGCCGCGGGTGCTTACATGAGTGTATTCTTTTTTTCGGGATTTGTTTCTCTCCAGCCATCTTTTAGCTCCATCATCTGCATGAAGCGTCTGTACGCAAGTACTACGGGGTCTGGATCGTTGTGGTGCGGTAGGCAGTCAATTGCTTCGGGCACGGGATTGAAGTCCCCACCGATTGCGTCCGGGACAGGCAGGTCAGTCGTCAGCCACAACTCACATAGTGAGTCCCAGAAATTTATTTTTCTTCGTCTGACTCCGTAGGCACATATACCCCCAGTACTGTGTCACGTACCGTGACTTCGGATCCGATCGGCGCCGATATGCACTGATGTTCACTAACAACTCGTCTATTTATCACACCGCATTGCGATGCTATACGACCGGTCATATCGGTCATAACCGGTCATCCGAGTCCAGATGACTCTTATATGCTATGCTATGCTATACGTTGACTTAGATACCCATGTGCTCTCGTCGCGAAATCGGTCCTCCGGTTTCGCCGATGAGACTACTACCTTAGTATAAATAGCGTGCTTGTATCTTTAGTATAGTTCAGTTTGAATATCGACTAAGATCCGCACCTTCCTCTGTTCTCATATCTCAACTAGCTTCTGGCTCCCGATCGGACAGCCGATCGGTTTCCCGATCAGGCGGTGTCTCTTTGATCCCATCAATCACTCGGAGATCCTTCGGCCTTTGTCGCTGGAGCTCCAGCAGGCTTTTCATTAAAGTCTGTATTCCTGTGTGAATTGTTTGTGACATTGCGAGGACTCTTTCACGATTTCTTAGGGACTCCTTCACAACTCAATAGGAGTGTCATCGCATCTCCAGTCGGTCCCCGGCCGGACCTCCGGCAGGGCATCGGTCCTTCGGAAACCCTCTGGGACTTCATTCAGATCTGTTCTCGAAATTGGGCTCTGGACGTAGAGAAGGGCGCAGCGCACGAGCTGAAGCCAAGCCCACTCCAGATCCTTCGGCTACCCGTACCATCGGTCATCCGTACGGCCCCGAGGATGCACGGTCCTTGACATATTGTCAGGGTTTGGGTGCCATGCCATGGAATTGTGGCCAGCATGGCTTTACCAGGTATGAGGTAGTCCACCTTAACGTCCTCGACATTTGTAATTTCTCTATTCAGGACAATTGCAATTTTTGCAGCTGGATTTTCCGGATATTCATAGTTGAAGAGTTTTAGCCATTTATTCATGAAACTTTCTTCTATCTCAATCACCTGTGCGGCGGACATGTGCGTCTCCGTGACAATAAGAATGCCTATATTCTGTTCTCGCATCACTCTGTGTACTGTGTGCCATTTATGAGAGTCTTGAGAGAGGACGTGGCACGCAATCCATTTAAGTTAATAGCGCTCAGGTTGATTTTTGCCCTTGTGTTCCTGCTTATACGCGGATTATTCATCTGCTGTTTGCCCCTTTTTTTGTTGAAAAAGGCGGGTGCATGTTCCTCATTTTGGGGGCACCCTTTTGGTGGTCGCTGATGCCTAGAACTTGAAACACCATCTTGCTGCGTTGCAGTATTCCCAGTTTCCTGGGTGTTGAGGCCGTTCGCGGGCGTCCTCGCGCGGCGTCGTTCAGGCGCAGAGTTTCCTCCACGTCTGCTGGCGCCTCGCGAGGACGAGGTCGAGGTCGTTCCTCCAGACGACGGGTTCGGGGATCCCGTAACGACGTCGCCTGTGTTGCGACGCATGTTGCGCGCTCGCCTTGGGCGTGTTGAATTTTTTTGCTCTTCGCCTGTCACAGCGGTGGCCAAAGCAACGGAGCCACCGCGGGGGGGGTCTCGCTGGACGTAGCCGGGACTAGGCCCCCGGTCGCCCCGGCTCCTGCTGATTTCATCATTTTGTCTCGCAGCCTGCAGGCACTGTCGAGGGGGATGCACCTTCTCCCCTAAACCCTCCCGGATGTTGATCTCAAGAGGGTCCATGGTGCGGTAGGATAAGTTTATAGGTTGTGTTGTCATGATTTGAATATGTCAGTGGTACGGGATGTACGTTGGGTGCGCGCATATTGTGCGAGTTGCTCCGCAGCTAAACTCCGGCTTCCATACTAGAGGTCGGAGGTCTATTTTGGTTATTCGCGATGGACCGAGTGGTGCGGAAGAAAACATGAATTGTCGTAAGTAAAGGGAAACATAGTACATCAGGAAAAAATCTCCTGGCCGTAGCTCCCCGCTCAGATATGTTGGCCAAGAAGTGATCTGTAGCTCGGCTAGCAAGCTGTATGAGCTCGGTAGCACGATCACGTCAGGGTAGCCGCTGCTGATGTCTAGATAGGCAGTTGTAGCTGCCGCTATTTCATCTATAGTTATATACGAGCTCGGCGAAGCTAATTGAGCTGCCGAAACTACAGTCACATCATCAGCAAAATCTTTCGCAAGTGGTAGCTGGCGCGGTTGAGGAGGCGTGGGTGGGGCGCACGACATTTCCAAATTCGAAAACAAACCTTTATCATACTTCTTCCCACCAGCAACGATGTGCTTGCTTAGAACTTGAATTTTGTACTGGAATGACTCCTCCCAGCCTGAGGAGAACACGGTAACTGCTTCACTGCCAGTGGCTTTCTAAAGCTAACCTCAAGTGCAGAGAATAAAGCTGACGATTTATTTTGGGCAGGGTTGTTCTCAACGCAGCGCCAGGGTACTGCAAGCCTTAAAGCGACTCGGAGCCGACAAAGAGGCGACTCGGACTTGCCTCGGACTTGATTTTTTTTTTGCGAAGTCACGCATCAAATTATCACGGAATCCATCAATCACACACGTAATGGATGTTGGTTGATGCCACGTCGCTCGTCTCTCTCTCTTCCCCCACCACGTCTCCCATTACCCTCCTTGTTTCTCTTGTCGTTCACAGTGCCCATTGCTACGGGGGATGTCCTTTTGGGTTCAAGCTTCAAGCCCTCAAGCTCCCTCAAGCTCTTAAGCCCTCATAGCCAAGCAACGCGCCACATGCCTCTGCCTCAAGACGATCGCAATATTTGCCCGAAGACCACTGCAAGTCATCTGGCTATTCCCATCTCGTCAAGAAGCATCTCTGCTTTTCCCATGGCTATTCTCAGCAGTGTCAAGTCCTTGGTCAAGACCCCAGTTCTCTGCCCGGTGCAGGTGGCCTCTCCAGGTTACTCGAAAGTCTCCCTGTTTTTCCAATGTCATCGGCGCTGACTTCAAGTTCGCCTCATATTCAAATATCTGCGCTGGTGTCTCTCCTTCCCGACAACGGCGGTAGGTACATTTTCCTCCTCATGCTCCGCTAACTTTCTGACTTTCCACATAGATTCCACGCCCGTGTTCAGGCTATCTCCGAGACAGCCCGGGTTCCTGCAATTGGTCCTGCTGCATTAACTGCAGCTCTCAAAGAGTACGAGGAAGGCGAGACCACCGAAACTGATGGCGAGAATGGCAATCCCTCCCAAAGTCACCCAAGTACTTTTTTTGTAGAGACGCTGTCCTCTGATGATATTTACGATGTTGATGACTTGCAATGATGATTTCATTTATGCCTTCTTTTGGTACCGTAAGGAAAAGGGGAAAGAAATTGAAAATGCCCTGGTCTACATGAAGAATACTAAGAAATATGGAGGGCTATATAGCACTACATGACTACGCGGCTAGTCGAGCGATGTATCGCGCGCCTGCGGCTATCATACCGGATTTAGTATTACAGAGCTTATAGCCGTGGCTACAGACGGCTACAGGATCACTACATAAAGGGGGGCAGGCTACGGCGCTATAGCGTCTATCAAGGCTACCTAGGACTACATGCTCTGGTAATTTTTTCCTGATGTAGGATAGAAACAATTTCATCTATGAGCGGTATTCGACGCGACGCTGTATGGTAATACTAAAAGAAGCCGTCATACTCACAGCGCTTCCCCTTTCCCTTGGCGTTCCCTCCGCCCTTCCCTTTCCCGTCTTTGCGAGGCTTCTTGCCGTTGTGCGAGGGTCCCGGGCCACGGTTGGAGTTGGGGCGGGGGTTGGATCCGTTGGTGTCAGCATTATCGCGCATGTGCTCTCGGGCTTTGGTGGCGGCTATGTGACTAGCCTCTTCGAGGTCTCTGATGGTCGCCAAGGTCGGGCCGAGCCATCCGGGGAGAGCCGGGAAGGGACAGAAATCGGTGGGGTGGGCAATTGAGGGGCAGAGGTGGCAGCGAAAAGCGCGCTGGAGGCGGGCGGTGCTGTAGAGGGCTGTCATAATGTTAAGCCGCCCGAAAAGGCGTCGGAGCTGGAGCCAGGCATCGTGGTCGGTCGTCGGCGAGGTAACGTGGAGCTGCCAGGAGACGGTAACTGTGTCGCTGACGGTGACTTGAAGCGCCTCAGGAGGATCCCTTAACAGCGACAAATGATCCCGCCGCCAGCACGCAAGAAGAGACAAAATCTCCGGAGGAAGTTGCTAAATTAGTGGCAGACATTCAGAAGAGGATTGACGAACTTGTGACCCGTCAAAATGACCGTAAAAAACTTGAAACACGAGTTCGAGGTTACACGGAGCTGAATCACATCACAAAGTATGCTGTAAATCTCAGCGCAGACAAAAAACCCAGAGACACAATAGATTTCCTACAGAGGACGGATGTCACTCCTGCTAGGGGTAGCCGAAGATCGTCCGAAATGGCGGAAATTGCACGGGACTGCCACAACGACCTCCAAAAAGACGGAAATGGTGTAGGCCATCAAGCGCGGGAGACTGCGATGCAAGAAGCTTTGCCCGATAGATGATGGGGTAGAGATGCGTCCACTAGAGGAGAAGCTGAGCGAGTCGATCGTGGAGACGGCGCTTGACGATGCAGCCGCAGGCAAAGCAGCCGGAATAAATGGCATCATGTCTGAGTTCTGGCAGAAGCTGAAGGCAAGACATGCCCAAGTATCAGACGAAAGGGACGTAAATGAACCTAAGAAAAGAACATGTGACATAGTTAAAGTCCTCACCTGGGTTTATAATGATACAAGCGCTCGGGGGACCGCTCCGCGGTCCCCCTCCCCCTTGATTGGTCATAAAAGTTAAAAAATGTATAACCCCTGGGTTTACAGCCATTTGCATAAGAAAACAGATAATAAAATCAGTTGGACAAAAATTAGGAGCGCAATTGGCCGGAGAAAAAGTTTTAGTGCGCCCGCTTTTTTCATTTTTTTCCCCGCATGTGGCCACATCCACCCAGAAATCTTTTTTCAGCACACATCTTTGTCTTTATCAGCAGTCAAGTTCAGAAATTTCTCCCCAGCCCATCTTTCAAAGCATGCGCGGAATTGATAAAGTTGCAAGTAAATTCTAGTCACTGGCACAGACTTGGCGCTTGAATTAGTGCCTCGGAAAGTTTAACGCCGGTACTTGGCATTGTGCACCCTTTTATAGTGGCGCGCAGATGCTTCCACTACGGCGACTTCGGTCAAATCATTAGTGCAGGTTTGGCGCTTGAATTCGCGGAGTTTGGCATTGTGTACGTTTTTATAGGCGCGCACGCGCTTAAAATTGATCATGGGGCCCAAATTCCGAGGAAGCACCGTTTATTGAGCGCTTCCACAGGTCTGGACCGAGCGCTTCCAAAGTTTTGGGTTCGAATAGCCATAAGCGGAGTTTAAAAGCTTCAGACAGACACCCATAATTTTATAAAGAGAGAGATTGAAGAGCACGGCATGGCCTAGGATACTGCCTTCCCCCTAGGATGGATGTGCCCACTGTTCAAGAAAAAGGATAAATCCAATATAGCAAATTACAGACCGATAACGGTTCTGAACTCTGATTATAAAGTCTTCACGAAAGCACTGTCTATCAAATTAGCGCGAGTAGCACCATACCTGATACATAAAGATCAAGCCGGTTTCATGAAGGGCCGAAAAATCACTGATGCAATTTATCTTGCTCAAGAGGTGGTGGAATACGCCGAGGAGGACCTACAAAACGGTGTTATTGTAGCTCTGGACCAAGAAAAAGCTTATGATAAAACACTACACTCATACTTGTGGGCAGCCCTGAGAAGGCAGGGAATCCCTGAGAGATTCATCGAGACCATAAAATTCCTATACCGCTATGCGGACACACAAGTCATCACAAATGGAGAAATTAGCTCGGCGTTCAGAGTTTTAAGAGGGGTAAGGCAGGGAGATCCACTTTCATGCCTACTCTTTAACCTGGCCATTGAACCACTAGCGGCGATGTTGCGCAGCTCAAACCTGCGCGGCTACAATATCCCCGGTATCACAAATAGAGCTATAGTCAAATTGTTTGCGGACGATACAACCGCCTACCTAAGCGAACACGATAACATTGACGACCTGTACAAGATACTTAATAAATGGTGCCTAGCATCAGGGGCAAAATTTAATGTAGCTAAAACCGAAATAATCCCTTTCGGCTCACCGGAGTTCAGAGCCCACCTCCTCAAAACGAGAAAGCTAAACCCAGAGGATCTCCCCATTCCAAATGATGTACATATAGCACGGGACGGTGAGGCAGTACGGATTCTAGGGAGTTTCATAGGAAATGAAGTAAATGTGTTTGACATCTGGACGCCAACCCTTGAAAAAATTGACTCAGAATACGAGAGATGGGCGCGAATAAACCCCACCATGGAAATGAAAAAGAATGTAGACCAAATCGTAGCGGGATCACGTTCCCGATACCTCGCGCAAGTGAACGGGATGCCGCCGGCGGTCCTAAAACACCTGCTAAACTCTCAATAAGAGTTTGTAAACAGCGGCAAATCGACAATGATTGCCCGCAACACCTTAATGGCCCCGCGTGAATGCGGGGGAATTGGTCTGCTTGATATAGAAGCACGGAATGACGCACTACTTTTAGTAAAGGCCGCATCCCTAGCCGAAACTGACCCCGGGAAGCGCGAAGACTGGGCGTCTCTGGCGCTGCACAGACTATCCCAACATATCCGTAAGGCCCCGGTGGTGAAAGACAATGCAAAAACTCACCCGATGATCCAGAACTACGAAATAAACAAACGAAAACCCCCCAAACATCATAAGGCGCTGTTAAAATGCATGGATAAGTACGGCATAAGCTTCGAAGCGGTACTACCTACGGAAGATATCAAACGTGAAATGCCGTTTTGGCACCACCCCGGGGAGACCCCGGGAAATAAACGGTCCAACAACGGCAAGAGGGCCGAATGCCTGAGGAAAAATCATAACTTAAAAACTCTAGGTGATGCACTAGACCTTACCGGAAGGCTAGCGATTCCTGCACATGAAAACTCGGCGTCTTGTGTATGCAGTGATTGCATCGACGACAGGACCACCTGGAGATGTAAGGATCCCCACGCTTGTGCAACTGCAGCGGCGGATCGAATGAGGTGTTTCCTGCTAAAGTGGGTCGTGAGGAACACAAGCGAGGGGGATGCCAGCGAAAGCACAACCACCCAGGGCCTCGGAAGCGAGGAAACACGCTTTATTCCTCCTATGAGCATCGAAACCTTGACTCAAGGCATTCGGGCATTGACAAATAGAAAAAATGAGGCTAAGGAACGCGCACCTAGAAACACCCGAGGAAGACTGCTAGAAAACGAACCCCCAGACGATGTTACAGTCCATATCAACAGTGCTACACACGTGCCCCCCCGAATGAGGAAGCGAACAGCGGCTGGGGTCTTTTACGGCCTAGAAGACGGACGAAATAGGGGGTTCCGGGTCCCCGTAGACAAAGAACAAACACCATACGTAGCCGAGGTCTTCGCTGCGCTGGATGCAGTAAGAAACACAGACACGAGAGCTGAACTTACAATAGTCAGCACTCAAAGCTTCATACAGACTTCGATGAATAAGAAACTCACCACGTGGGAACGTGAAGGCTGGATGGGGGTCCGCAACCGCGATGCGTTACGATGCCTCGCAGCAGAACTCAAAGCCCGCCAAGGACCTACAAACATAATGGTCGCGAAATCAGGAACGAAGGAGAGGGATCTTCTCAGGCAGGCCACCCTTCTAGCAAAACAAGCAGCCACTAGAAATCACGTCGCACCGGTCGACCTCTCCGTGCCCCATGGCATGGCCCTACCGGGTGTTAGCTTAACAGAAAACAGACAACGCACCTTCTACAAAAGCATACGCGAAACGAAAGCTACGGATGTGACAGTCCGACCCTCAACACGAGTAAAACTCGACACCATACACGAGAAGGTGGGTGAATCTTTTGATAAGTATGTGTCAGACGAGGACGTTTGGACCGTGCGTAACCGAGATTTTATGCCGAGAGCCGCGCAATTCCTATGGAAGAGTATACACAATGCACACAAGGTTGGGCATTACTGGTCCCACATACCAGAATGCGAAGACCGAGAGACATGCGGCGAGTGCGAGGTGGAGGAAAGCCTAGAACACATATTGATTGACTGCCAGAGCCCGGGCCAAGAAATCATTTGGCGGGCAGCTGAGACTGTGTGGGCTGGAAAGAGAAGGGATTGGCCAGCTGTGTCCCTGGGTGGAGTCTTAGGAAGTGGCCTGGCAGATTTCCGCGATGAACAAGGAAGAAGAGATGAAGGAGTGGAACGGTTGTACCGTATTCTCATGTCGGAAGCCGCTTACCTCATATGGAAGATCCGAAATGACCGGGTCATAAACCGGGACGGTAAATCGGTCCCAGAGGCCGAAATTATTAACAAGTGGAATTACAATATAGAACACCGCAGGCAAGTCAATATAACCCTTGCCAGACGTCCGCCCAAGGACGGGAAACGCACACTGATGCCCCAGCTTGTCTGGGACACCTGGTCTGGAACACCGGGCCTGCCCCAAAACTGATTGAAGGATCCTAGAGTTTTAGTGGGTAGCCGAGAAATGGAAAAAATCCCCCGAACGCAAAACGGCGTCGGGTAACTCAGCAGCCCCACACTGCCGGACGACGGCGTGCGGAAACACATTTCTCTGGGAGGTGGACTACTTTCCCATCACTTTATCAACAGCCTTACGTGTCGAAGGGCTAACCTATTGTTAGTTGCTACGACTATACATCGTACCACAAAAAAAAAAAAAACGAAAAAAGAATACAGTTCAAGTGGCCGTGCCCCGACCTCGAATAGAACAAGCAACCTCATACCCATCATCCTGATTGACATCATGAAGAGAGGTTGTGCCCATTACACTATTGGACCTTGATTCCCCCAAACCACATCATTGACAAAGACTATCCTTTGAACTCCATCTCGAGAGTTGTCCTCTGGCTAATGGCTGATTGTTGGGAAAAGGTGGAAACCCAGCTCCAAACTCAGAACAGCACTGGAAAATTGCGACCTGGAAGTCAGCTTGGCGGGGAAAGCGTGTTGGACTAGGCCCAGAATCAGGTACCAGGGGTGCCCGGAGGGCCTTAGTACATGTCTGAACAGACAACTCAAACCAAGAGGTGTAATCAACTAAATGGAGGGACCAGCATAATAACATATAGGAGACTGAGTACAGGCGCGTTTGATATGGTCACCGCTGCGAGTCATCGTGCTCGGAGTCCTACTTAGGATAGTTCTACTCAACACCCTCCCGGAGTAATAGGGCAACAAATGTTCCAGCACATCCCATCCAGGCATTTTTGGACTTGCCAGCTACGAGGAAGCCCCTACTCTGATCAACTTCGAGTCTACTGTTGCCCGCCAGTACACCAATCCATCGGCATTGCAGTCTGCTAGAGGAATAAAAGGCGGAAACATCACATCCGCGCCTTTCAATCTCACACGTGACCGTGTTATGCCGTTCAGCCGAACACCAACCGAACATTGGCACAATTTCGTCACACCTCTAAAAAACACCCTTACCACGCGCCCAACGCATTCCGCTGCCTGGCCTATCTAGTCCTCGTCCTCCCCCCACTTGTCGTCTCATTGTACCTCCTCCCATCCTTCCCCACTCCCGGCCCTCCCCCCGCCCAGTCATATAGGTCTCGCAAGTCTGCCACCAGAATCTCGCGCACGATAAATATACGCAGAATAGTGGCTCGAGGGCGGCGAAGGGGCATATGTCGATTTGCCGATGGGGCGTGTGCGTGATAATCTCGTCCTTCTGCGAGTGATCTTAACCCAAGCTGCGGTTTGCGGTATGCAGACGCGGTACTGGCTGGTGGGACCAGCGGGAGGTAAGGTGACCACGTCCAATCATTAATCCTAGTATGAAATTTGCTGATACTTCACAGATTATACTTATTCACGGCCTGTCGGTCCCTGCACTCGTCTGGGGGCCCCTCGTTGCGCCACTTGTGGTCACTGAGCACCGCGTACTCGTGTACGACTGGTATGGGCCGGGGTATTCCGCCGCGCCTGTCGCTGCCTCATATGACGCGCAGCTGTACGTCACGCAACTCGCGCTCCTCCTGCAGCATGTCGGTTGGACGCGTACAAGGCTCGCGGGCGTGAGCATGGGCGGCGCCATCGCGGCTGCATTTGTTGAAAGCTTCCCGATGCTGGCGGAGGCCTGCGCTATTTCATCCCCGCGTTAATCACAAAGAAGTGCCATAGCACCACCGCAATCCTGCACGCACCGACCAGCGCTGGTCCCCGCCGCCATCCCCATCTCCGTCGATACCCAGGTAGACGAAGAAGCGCCGGACGAAGACGTCGAAATGAAAGGAGATGCAGACGCAGACGTGGACATGGACGACATGCGCGTCCGCGTCCCGCTCGACAACTTGGGCGGCGAGGCCCCGACGTCCATTTTGTACGCGCAAGTGCCACATCCCCAAGCGCAGGTGCCGCAAGTAGGACATGGACATGGACATTAGACGTTTCCGCCACCAGGCATACTCGTCCTCTGGCAGAGCTTCATGCATATTACGGAGGTCCCACGCCCGACAACGCCGCCTGCCGGTGCGAGTGGTACGACGGCTGACGCTGCGTACGGGCGCGTGTGTCTGTCCCTCTCTGTATTCCATTCTTCCCGTCTGTCTTTCGTGTTATTGATCATTTTTAAGAGCGTCGCCGCACAAGCCCTGGTCGCCTCCCTCCTCACCGGTTCGCCCGACCCATAATCCCCGCAGGCCTCGGCTGCCTCCGCTTCTCCCAGTTAGTGATACCCAAGGCTTGGCCTAAAGCCCTCAAGCCAAGCCTGCGTAGGCTCGAGCCATTATGCAGCAGCGCCCTCCCAAAAAAAGGTGGAGCCGGACATATGTTCGTTTGCAGTATGTACGCCCAAAGATTTCAATGTTGATAGACCAAAATCTGATTCTGTGAATGAGCGAGCTCGGGAGGTTCTCTCAACATCATTCGGACGCGAAGGAGTCGAACCCTAGACTTGTTATTAGTCTGCTGGGTACGGCAATTCATTAGTGCAATCAGCATGCCGTACTTCAGAATAATTTATAGGAGTGAAAGTTTCAATAGTACAGACAAGACAGACATAACTTGGAAGGGGAAGATACATTAATATTGTCATTTAGATTTGCTCAGAACCATGTGTTTTTTTCTGTTGTTAGAACGTCGGCTAAAATTGAACCGAAGGGAAAGGAGTTGCAAACCCCGAAAGCCGACATTTCCATCATAGAATCTGTCTGCTCGATATGTTGGACGACGTGAATCCTTGCTGGATTCGCCTGGAAGCTGGGCATGCTGCAGCTTCCGGAGTTAATAGCAGTGCCACAGCTCGCGCCAGTCGACAAGCCGGCGAGGATAGGCCGGTTATTCAAGACAGCTATCAGGCAATTCGTGTACCTAGCACCAGATATAGGTTGAGTAGTGGATACTAAGGGATCCACTGAACGTAACGTACAGCTTTCCAATTATAGCCGTTCTGTAATGGGCACATTTCAGCCCTGGCATTTGAAGCCATACGGGAGCACTCACGGAGGGACAACAAGGGTAGTGTGGGCCTGAAATAAATGGTAGCATGTGAGCGGGATATTCACAGTGTGGCCCTAAGAATGGGCTCACCGGAACAGCCAAGTAGACGACCACGGCGATGACTGCCACGCTAGCTAAGACAGTGTCAGTCAGCTTGTCAGTCTAATCACTTTCCATGAAGGTCCGGACTAACCGGTCAAAGCGTTGGTTTCGACCGTCAGTTGCACAATGCGATTTATGAGTGAGTGCGAGGTGGCGAAGGCCTTGCTGCGGGCACGGAGAAGCTGGAGGGAAAATGACATGACCAACAGATCGGCATAGATAAACCATGACTCCACACCGTCCACGAAAGTACTACTGCGATGGCCACGTCTGCGACTGCGCTTCCCACCAGCCACGTCTACGGTCAGGCGTTAACAAGTGGACATAAATCAAGCGTTGTTCCCGGACCGTTTGGAATGCGACCTTGGCTTTGGTGCTGCCGATTAATGAAAGCTTCCCGAGCTGATTGGCCTGATTAACGGAAGATGAGGAAGGGCTCTTGTGCGATGGGCAGTTCCGCTTGCCTTCACAGCCGTCACAATCCCGAAAGTGCACTGGGTGACGGAAACCTGAAGGGGGTTGCAGCGGAAGCGAATAAAGACTTGGATTACCAACCACAGAGATCAACGCAGGGAACACGAGCGTCTTGCGGAGGACGTAGATACGCCAACAATAAAATACTTGAACGATGAGGGAGATCAGGGCGTCAAGCATTGGTACATCCCAAGAGTTCAAGAACGTGTCGTCGAGCCTGTCCATGTTTCCGAACCCAAAAACGAACCAGTGAAAAGCATCGGCGGTCACCAGAGCCGTCTGAAGAATGTCCAGAATGGCGAGACCGTAAACTGGACGATGGAGCATGCGGTAAAGGTCAGTTGCTGGGGGGATGAAATATTATTAGGTTACCGAGCGGGCAGCAGCAGTGAAAAATGGCGGGACCATACACAATTGTGAGGTTAGAATACCCATGAACCCCCAGTTGAGACAGATTCCGACCATCTGGAAGCATTGGTTCTCTGTGTATTACTTATTAGCTGGAGTTTCCGGAAGGGAAATCCGCCCCTACCTCCAACGGCGCCACAAAGAGTTCTAATGCTTCCGCGCACGCCGCGGGTGGAAGGTCTTGCTGACAGCCTTTGACGTTAGTGAACCAGGACAACGGAGGAATTGATGAGGATCTTACAAAGCTCCAAAGTGTCAGGCGACTGAATTTCAATCTACGTCGGTCCATCAAGACATTTGGAAACACGAGACGTAAAGAGCTGTGGGTACTTACACGATGATAGAGGACATCCCGGAAAGACCCATCCGCCGACTTACACAACAACAGGCGCGGCGCGAAATTTCCCCAGTTTGTGGCAGGTTGAGTAAATCAAATGCCTTGCGCTCATTTCGCATCGGATTGCCCTTGGATACGACCCATTCACTTTGTATTTCGAATCCGCAGCGGATGGTATCCCCGCCTTTTGGCTGAGCAAGGCAACTTATTTAAGCATAATTCCAAATGGTAATTTTACGCCACGCTTGGGAAGTATCGAATTTTCTTGAGCATTAACAAACCCGTGTAGTTCATGGGACGGAAAAACTTACGGACTGGAAGAGGTCGATAGTGCTGCCGCATGAGATGGGCCGTGCGGGCAAATGCCTCGTATACCATCTTGGTCAAGTGCAAGTACGGATCGTCGTCTGAACCGATTTGGTGGCGGCGATAATCTGAGCAAGGATGCCTGCGGTTAATTTTCAGTACATGAGAATAATCGACTTAACGGTACCTGCACAATTGGTGAGTGTCTTTTTCTGTGGCCGAGCCGCCCCGGTTCTCATGTTTGCATTTACATGAAGTCGACACATTTTTGGTGACTGATATACGACTTGTGTACTTGACAAAGTTTTATGAATGTTTCTCTGTATCTTCTGAAACCAAGGACATTCGTCCAGCCTACTCCGCGAATCGTGTACTTCAGGACCACGAAAAGGCACGCGGCAAGTCACATGTCGTAGAGGGGAAACTCTGATCTATCGCTCCACTGACTGGCCAAGAACCTGGAGGTTGCATCATCACATCGCCTAGACAGAGTAAGCTATATGGAGATGTCCTAAGTATAAAAGGGTCTTTGGGCGGTCCCGATGGTAATCTCGAGGATCGTCTTTGTCGCCACCAGTTCAGAATGTAGAAGAATCCCGCAGACGATGAATATTTTAGGATAAAGGAACGGCGTGGCAGACGTGTAAAAGAGCTCGAGCGAAACGGGCGGAGAGCGCCAGGGAACTCGGATGCCAAATCGTGGAGCGTGTACATTTTCGGTGCGAGGACGAAGACGGAGCGAGCGAGCAAGAAAAATACGACAGCGTCACATCTCAGAAAAGTGTATCGTCCGAACAACGAAATGAACTACTAGCCGCCCGACGATCCGTGCGGAGAATTAATGCCAGAGCCACTGCATTCAGCCCCCTAATAGCCGAGGCCGTGGGCGAGGCTATGCCGTCGGCTAGGCGCCAAGCCGCCTGTCGCTAGCTTCAGTGAGGCCTGGCTAGATAGCCGACGGCTAGCTGCGGCTAGCTCGTGACTAGGTACTGGCTAGGTGCCGCTAGGAGCTCGGCTAGGCGGCTCGCCGCAGCTAGCCATGCCGGCTTAGCCGCTTGCGGCTAGGGGGGGTTTGAGGCTACATGGGCTCTGAATACAGATCGTACTTGTTCACGGTCTCTCGGTCCCCGCAGTTGTCTGGGAAGACTTACGAACATGTTCTTGCTGCTGATATCAACGCGCGTGACTACTTCTCCGCCCCTGGAGTTGGTGCGCAAGGAACTCCGAGTCCTAATTGCACTACAAAGCCTGTTGCAAGGCCTGGGAAATCCTTGCCAGATATCGGGCTCCCAGAACCATCAGAACGGCCCGAAGAAGTGGACGCTGAACGCCTTCGATGGGCTGGTGACCCAGGTAATTTATGCGCGTTTAAGGCCGGGCTCACGGCCGGGCAGGTAAGAAAGACTCTTTTCCGTCTACCTTGGATACGTACTAAAGATTTCGAAGTGTGTGGTATACAACCGCATCATGCAAGTCACCGCACTGGAAAATCCTCCCTCACTCCATATTGACGGCCGCGCTGGTCGTGGTAAAACCTACGTCCTGTATCCCGTGATTGGCGCCCTGCGAAAATTGAACGAAATTGTATTGCTGTCAGCATCCTCTGCCTTCACTGCTAAAAACTATCCTGGCGGGCGAACGGCTCATTACCTTAATGGAATCCCGGGTGACGAATACAATCCTCATCTCAAATCATCTGTTGGGTCCCGGACCAGCCACGCACGACTCTTACCAGCAGCTAAATGCCATGTTATTGATGAAATTGGAGGCCTTCATTTCAAGGCTTTTGATTGTGCGGATCGTCTCATGCGGTCCTTGACGGGCTCAAATCACATCTGGGGCGGGTGTATGCTGATTACCATTGGGGATTTTCGCCAGGTACTTTGAAAAGTCTACGACCCAGAAGTTTGCAGGTTGCTCCAGTTGTTCGTTTTGGAGCACAAACCGCCATCTGCAACGCATCCATAGGTACACAACCAATGTTCCGCCACTTTGAGGTTTTGGAACTACAGAGATCAATACGTCAACAAGACGAGTTAGCCTTCTCCAACTTTCTGGATTCCATCGGTGACAACTATCTTCACAATACGGTCGATCTCGCCTGTCTACAGCATACTCAATCCGTGGATGACTTCATGAGCTTTGTACTTCTTCCCAGTGTGGTTGCTGAACCGTCTATCTGCATCACGCGAGCCATTTTGAGCCCATTCAACACATTTGTGGACAATTTTAACACGGCCATCCTTCGCACCTTACCAGGCGACTCTCATTGCTATGTTAGCAGTGATACAATTGAAGGGAGCGGTGATGGTTTCAGCGGAGAAGTGTTTTCTGATCCCGAGTTTCTGAACTCGCTGCAGGAGCCTGGAATCCCTTAAAAATAGGACAATTTGCCGACTCACGCATAACTTTGACGCCTCGCGAGGTCTGACAACAAATACCAGAGTAATTGTACCCAGGCTTCTCAAGCACATGGTGGAAGTTGAGACAATCTCCTCAATAGTTGCGGGTAAAGTGGTTGATCCAGTACGTACATCTTCCCTCATCCGTAATAAAACGGTACCAGGTTCAACTACACTAGCAGTTGACCCGTGCTTCGCCACGGATCTACATATTTAAACTTGGAAACAATTCACCTATCCTGATCTTTAGGTGCTTTAGACTCTGACTACGGGAGACTACCAAACCTCCGACGATTTTTCAACATTGAAGGTGCCGCTCATTGCCCCCTTTGGTTGGCTCTTTGCGGCCCGCTTGAGTGAACAGAACCCAACATACATGACTGAAATAAAGCTGGTAATTTCCAGGACACCACTTGTCATTTTTGCGTCGATGTCTTTGGGTCTCATGGACAGGGACAATCTCGAGGAGTCCACCGGGGGGAATTTTTTCTAGCTATGCTGGGTTACATGTATGTATCCCCTTCGAGTTCTCGGCGTTCACGTTCAGATTGCTTTGCCGCAGCAGTCAGTGATATTCTTCAGACCCTATCATCTGTTCTAGACGACTTGGTCTGCACCTCTTCCCACGCCTGGGATTGTTTATTTTGAACTCCTTGTTCAATGCATGATTCAAAGCATCAGTTGGATCTGCTCGTTGTATTTGAATTTCAAAACCATTGAGGTCCGTTCTGTGACTTCACCCACCGCGTACTGCATCAATTCAAGTCATTTTCTGCTTGCTCTACCCTTCTTCGCAAAGTTTGTACTTGAGATCGGAAATTACCCGGGCCCTTTGTTTGCAACAACCCTTCTATTTGTTCTGCAAGTTCTTGCTGCCGTCGTCCTCGTT
Organism: Mycena capillaripes; assembly: GCA_029204075.1. NCBI lineage: Eukaryota > Fungi > Basidiomycota > Agaricomycetes > Agaricales > Mycenaceae > Mycena > Mycena capillaripes. The sequence goes on along the minus strand of JARHKZ010000014.1, from coordinate 1,947,513 downwards.
GAGCAGCAAATCTGCGTGTATTCAGTAACTTGGGGCCATCAAGCGGCCCGGACTGTGAAGGGAGAAAGTTTTGGATGTAGCAGACTGCCTGAACTCGTACCTGGCCCCGATTTTCCTTTTCTTTCTGCCGGCGCTTCCTCTGGCCCAGTGATCGTCGGTTAAATTCCTGCGCGCCGGTCTAGACGATGCCGTGCGGCCCGTCTGACACCAATACCAGCAACAAATGCACAGAAGCATACCATTTCAGATATTCCCAGAGCTCTATGCGCCGTATGAAAGTCAATAGGTGGCTTGTCTTCAAATGTTCGCTGAGAACCGATCGATCATTGATTCATGATCCAACTGGGTGCGATCAATCAGGTTCGCCTTTACCTGAATTTGGAACAGCTCCGGTCGCGTCTGTGAGACGGATTTGGGAAGGAGAGGTCGCAGTTGGCTAGTATGGTGCATGCTTGGTTGGTGCGATGTTGAAAGAATCATTTAAACAGTGAAAAACAGAAGTTGAACATAGCGGTGGGGAACCTGTGGAGCGCTCAACATCTGGGTGGAACCGTGGAGAATATGACATCATTTGGAGCTCCTGTGTACCAGTACGAATGTATGTTTGTCTAATTATCTTGTCTTGCAGACATACGGGGTCTTCATTACTCGTATCTTAAGCAGATGCGTCGAATCAGATTGTCCCTATTTGTTCCATCAATTCTGATGTTCCGACTCTGTGGGTTTCGCACGTCTACATTTTATCCGCACACAGTTGTCAAGCGCTCCATCTTTCGGATACTGTAGAGTTTCGATTAATTCGAATGGGGGTGTGACCTGTGACCGCAACTTTCGAACCTAAGTTTTCGAAAATGGGTCGACAGAGGTGTGACACCTGAAAAAAAATCGAAAATCCACCGGAAGGCGGCGGCTTTTTCTCTCGAACCTGCTACTTGGTCAACATAGGGCACTCTGCCAAGAAAACCAGCCAAAGAAAAAACTCGATAAAATATTGAAAAACACGCTTTTGTGGTCAATTCCGTCGACCGCCGGCACAATTACTGAACTTCCCACCAGCCTCAAGATCCCAGATAGGCCAGAAATGCTCTAATTATGCCCCCTGTAACGAAAAAGCACCATGCGCGAGAAAATTCGATTTTTTGGGCCGTTTTCGTGGATTTTGTGACTTTTTCGACACATTCGAAAATCCCTTCGGTGACCCGTGACAGGTTCGAATATTTTCTGAAATTTTCGGCCCTGTGACGCGTGACATCCGAATTGAATGAAACTCTACAGTATTCCCAGATTTCAGTTTAGCTTTTGCCCGCCCATTTCAGGTTAGCCGATTTCCTCTGACTCTTTCCCGACGGCCGTTGTGCCGGCATGGTAAGCGCTATCCTGCTTCCATATCTATGGCACCCAGGTCATCGATTGCTGTTCTTTCACCACAATGTCGTCCTTCAATACTTTCGGTTTCTTCGCCCTCACCTCTGGCAAACGCATCGCTACTCATTCTCCTGGAGCTACATATCCAGTACATCATTGCCACTACATCACATCTCTCAAGTCTTCTGCCGACGGTGTCTATGTGGCTGCCACTTTGCGTGTCTACTCCGGTGCAGGAGATGCCCCACTTGCAGATAATACGGTTGCCTTCGTCCTCGCTAAAGTGTACGCGCCAACCGGGCAACCTGTGGAGCTCGATGCTCTTTACATGGCCGCCATCCCGGGCGATGTCAACAGTGATACATACGATGTTTGTTCAACCATTTCCTGTCGTTTTTGTCCTCATCGTTCGAGCAGGATGCCATTCCAGAGATTCCCACCTTCCTCTATGGTGTCGGACACGTTCCACAGAGCCACACGGCAGAGGTCCTGGCCGACAACAGCAAACTCTTCATCGTCTGTGTCTCAGACTACGTTGGCGGTTCTCCCAAAAACTCTACTATCCAGTGCGTCGCAATAATTATTGGAGTTTATTGATATAAACGGCATTCTAGATGCACTTATCCTCCTACAAAACGCTGGAGCAATGTCCCCGCTCCCCGTCCCCAAAGCTGCACCCAATTCTTGGGTGTTTGCAATGGGTTTGGCCCCTCTGGCCTCCTGTGCGTTGCGATCGAACATATTACCCTCAGTCTCGGTCCCCACAGTCTGTCTCAAAGCACTGCTAGCTCGCAATCGAACACCGACCCCTCAGCGGCGCCTGCGACCCCATCTAGGCGCAAAAAATATACAGCCATTGGTTCAACCTCCACGCCCACCACCGAAACCAAGCCCACCACCCACATTGCTGTGGAAGCGCCCGTCAGACTCCAGGCAACGTTTTTCTTCGGTCACTCTTGGTTATGTTTTATGACGTGCTCAGCTAATTTGTATTCAACAGTGCTCCATCATCGCTTAACGCAGTCGCTGGCCAGGGACCGTCAACTACTTCCACCCGCGAAACACGGTAGGGACTCAATTATATATATATTTGAACGTGTTGCTAATCGTTATTGAGGTCCAGAAAACGCCGCGCGCCTACTCCCAGTCGCTCCCCGGCCCCAGAAGACGAAGATACTGATATCGTCGAAGAGACTCCGGTCAAAGCCAAAGGGAAGAAAAAAGCGAAGTAGTAGTTGAATTGCGGCTTGCAATTGTGTCGTCCTATGTACCTATTTTACCAATGTACCAAGTAGCCTGTGCTCTCCGAAATCCTCAATGACTTCCCAATTTTTCTAACTCCATTGCGAAGCTCAAACAACTCCGAAAACGACTGCACCGCCCGAGTTCTGTCGTGCAAGCGAATGTGACTTTGATGTGACTGTGACCTCTTTGTCTTTGTCTCCGACGACAACATCCTCCGTAATTCTCCGCTGACCAGACCCTGACCCCACACCTACTCGGCACCAATTCCTAAATAGTTGAACCTGGGAAAGCCCCCAGAAAACCTGAGCTCCGCCCGCTCTAGACCGCCAGACGGATATCTTCCGACACAATTTCAAATTTCTTCCTAGCCGCCCAAACTTTCTCTTCGGTACTTCCCGCATGGGCCCCTGGAACCTTATTTGTGCTTCTTTAATGAGGAAATGGAATTCCCACTCTGATGTTCATGCTCCAAGACCCTCGATGTTTTAATTACACTCATGTGCCTACCTGAGTACCGATGCTCCATGACTACATCGGACTATTTATTCCCCTCTCGGAGCATTTTAGCCAGCGGCATATTCCGAGTACCTTCGACGTCTATAAATCTTCCTGGAGTCTGTACCTTTCAGATCATGGCCACCGCAGTATCTGCGCACACCTATTGCCTCTTCTTCAGACCATCAGCACAGCGTGGTATGTTGAAATCGAATCTAAAACTCTTCCATATACTCACCATCCAGCGCGTAAATCTCTCAACGCACCAGAGGAAGATTCCAATGTCGTTCACAGCAACGATGAAACAAGAAATTCTATAATTGAAGTCATAAACTCCACCTGGGACAACGGCATTGCCTTGGGAATGGAATCTCTGCCTTCCCTCATTGCGGTTAGCTCCGTTTCCTTGAACGCTAGGGTCACTAATTTTATCAATAGCCTAACTCATTGGTCTACCTGACCGATCGCCGGCTCGCTACCATTCTCCATGCAAAATCCGCTCCAATCCTCTTTGTCTGGATGAAAGCTGCCGACGTCATGAAATCCAAAAATCCGGCGCAAGCTCGGTATGCTATCGCTTTCTCTATTCCTAGCCAACAACCATTTCACGTCGCCGACTTGGCCTTCATGCTGCTGAGATTTCAAGATTTCCACATCCGTGACTGCGACTACTGCAGATTCAATATCATTTCTCTGTCCTACCATCTCGGCCCCGATGGAACTTACGGCCTGTTGCTGTACGACAAAAATCTCCGATCAGCATATCGCAAAGCTGTACATCGAGCACGCCAGAGCCCTTCCAAGTATATATCTTCGCACTATGGCCATCCAATCTCAACTTGGCCACCGGATCTCGACGCTCCTAGCATCAGAACCACCGCCAATATTTCCATTCTGATGTCCAACGTCGAGTAAGATTTCCCTTTCCGTGCCGCCAATTGAACTAATCATTTACTCTAGACGATTGGCTCGGCTTTGACCGAAGCCTTTACCAACGGTGACTTATACCTCAGCGATCAAATTCCACCAATTTCTGAGCGCCCACTTCCGACCAGTGCCATCCCCTCCAGTTTCAAACATGCCTGTTTTGCGAAGTGGGTCACCCAATCTCGACTATATTGTTCCTGCTCACCCGAGCCACCAGCTATCTTTCGATCTATTCGCCTTATTCTGTCTTTCTGCTGTGCATATAACCCCCTGAACGCCTCACCCACGACCCCGCCCGACGAATATCGATCCAATTTTGAACACCGTCCTTCTTTCCGCGTTGTTTCGGAGGATCTCATGACCTCTAAACATGAGGTATTTATCGTCTTCTCTACCAGCGGCGTCTGAACTTCAACGATCCACAGACTGTTTTTGAATACCAACTGCGCGGCGCCCCACACGTTACTTTGCAAGTCTCCTCCGTGCCTGCCTATTTGTATGTGCTGACCATCTGTCAAGCATGCTCCACTCCGACTCTGACTGCAACTCGACCTCTCAAAGCGTACCTCAGACTGGTCACGAAAACTGCGACGTAAGACATTCATAGTATCCCATGCATATTCCTCTCATCTGTGCAGCAGCTGCCGCCGCTTGAATATCCCTCTGATACCGAAACTGTTTGTTCTAATATCGATACTGTTTGAATCTGCGATAGTTAATCCGCTCATATGGCGCTTCGTTCATTGTAACCACCCAAAATTGTGTTGTAAATTTTACAAATGAGTCTCCAACTTGATGTACTCCTTTCCGCTGCGCCGACTTGAATAAATAAAAACCCTGCATCCGGGACTGGATGACTCGTGTGCGACATGTCACACCGTAACGCACTCGAGCGTGTTACGGTGTCACGATGTATGTCACGCCATAACACACTCACAGTGACGCTCTTGCATTTTGACTCCGCTCGTCGTCATCCACAAACATTTTTCAAGACTGAATTACAACTGAGAAGTAGGAGTACCCCAGCATAGGGAGCCTTGCAATGCTTATGCACCGTAGATTCTTATGCATCCCGTTACAACCTGGCAAATTGGATCGATTTCAGATCCCCGTTTAAGTTGGGGAGCACAACGCGGCACACATGTGCATCAATGTTCAAAATGCAGCATTTTGCTTCTCACAGGAGAGTCCCCTGGTTTTTGCTGCGGACCTGCTGGCTCCAAATTCCACGAGGTTCAGCCACTCCCTCCATTGCCACCCGAATTCAATATTTTTCTGAATGACCATCGGATTTCACACCTGTCACGGATTCTCAACCTCATGCTATCTTTTGCGTCATTGGAAACGACACAGCCCTTTCCGCATATCGACGGCCCCCCCGGATTCATGGCCATCCAAGGCCGAGTTTATCATAGAGTTCGTCCAAATCACGACAATTCAGCTGTACGCTGGTTACTCTACGATGGCTTCATGGAAACTGTTCCTCCCCACCAGAATTCTGACTGGTTCACCTCCATTCCATCACAATGGATCACGGCGTTCAAGAATGCACTGCTGCGCATTAACTCCTTTGCGATCAATCTCAGATATCTGGGCCAATTGAATACAGCCGGACCGACAAGCGCTCGCATTATTCTGGAGGATACTGGGACATCGGAAATCGCGGCAATCATGTCTTACACAAACACTACACTGACGGAGATCAAGGCGCGTCGCATGATCGTTGTGACGACAGATGGCGAAAATCAATCTGTCTCAACTGTCAGCCGGTATTGGGAACCACTCTCATATCCCCTGCTCTTCCCTCATGGTACTCTCGGCTGGGGAATTGTGGGATCCACCCACGACGCCCGCCTTGATCATCCACTCGATCCTAACATTGATTTACCCACTACCCAGATGTGGCATTACCGTGCCCGACTACTACGGGAACCACGCTTTCAGATATTTGGGAGACTCGCCAATGAATACATAGTCGACATGTTCAGTCGCGATCTAGAATCGCGTCTGGCATACATACGCTCAAACCAACAGCGTCTCCGCCAGAACGATGCTGCACTAATGGGAACATCTGCTTTCCTAGAGCCCAACGAAAATATTTACCTCCCTGCTTCGTTCCTGGGATCTAAACGGTGGGCTTCAGAGCAGATTTTAGACTCCTTGGCTATCGCAGCATGTCACGGAAATCCGACTTTTTTCGTGACTATGACTTGCAATCCGGAATGGCCCGAAATCCAATCTCAATTGCGACCTGGACAGGACTTCACTGATGTTCCAGTGGTTGTTGTCCGCGTGTTCAAGCGCAAGCTTTCCCTTCTGCTAAAGACTCTCAAAAGCATGTTCATCAACGTCGGAAAACCGATATACTGTATACATTGTGTTGAATTCCAGAAGCGCGGCCTTCCGCATTCCCATATTCTCATGAAATTCCCCAAAGACTGTCTAGATCCTGCAGATATTGACAGTGTAGTATCTGCCGAAATTCCAGCAGATGCAGCAGACGCCGCATTGGTTCGGAAATTTATGTTGCACAACCACCCTCTGCCCAGCCGTCCTCCGTCGAAGTACTGTCAACGCGAGAGCGTAGACGGTACAAGAACATGCTGTTTTCACTATCCCCAATCCCTTCAGGATGAAACGACCATTGATGCTGAAGGACGTGTTCATACCGTCGCCGTCACAGCGGTGATGAAATGGTAGTTCCACACTGCCTCCCCCTGCTCCGAAAATTTAAATGCCACATCAATTTTGAGATTGCAGGGAGCTCGCATCTCTTCCAATATCTTTTCAAATATATTCACAAACGTAACTCATTACTTCCTTTTTTTACGCTTCCCTGCTCACTCAATTCGCCATATCTATAGCCAGAGACTCCACCCGTTATCGAGTCACAGCATCAAATGAAGCTCCAGTGGATGAGATTGAGGAGTTTTGGGATGCACGCTACCTCTCTGCTGGTGAAGCAGCGTGGCGCATCATGGGATTCCACATTAGCAAGAAAGAGCCTTCAGTTACTGCGTTACCGGTACACCTACCGGACGCTGCATCCAATCATCAATATCATCGCTCCACCAATTCCAGTGTACTCTCGCAGCTCAATCGATACTTCCTCAGACCCACCGGCTCATTCAGCGTCGATGGGACGGCTCGTCAGTTCGACGACCTCACTTACGCAGAATATTACACCATATTCCGACTTGCGAAATACAACCCAAGCAAAGAGGGAAATTCATCCTACTTCCTCGAACAGCCCAATGACACAGACTCACCTCGAATGCATGTCATCATGCGATCTGGGGCACACTGCCACGTAACTCGCATTTGCTCTGTGCGTCCCTCGCAGGGAGAGCTATTTTACTTACGCGCCATCATTCAAAACCAACCATGTCGATCATTTAGAATGGCTCGAACTGTGGGAGATGTCGAGTATGGATCATTTCAGGAGGCTGCCTGCGAACTGGGACTCTTTTCAGACAGGAACGAGGCAACATATGCTATGCTGGAAGCTATCCAGAATTTGCGCACACCGCGCGAGTTACGCGTTCTATTTGTCCATCTCTTGGTCAATGAATGCGTCGATGCGCCACTGACTTTATGGAACACCGTTCATGAGCATCTGGCATACGAATTCATTCTGAAGAACAACAATGTTCTCGATCTAGGTATTAATCTGGCTCTCGACGACATCAGTCACCTGCTCGAAGAGTACGGAAAACGCCTATCCGACTTCGCCCTTCCAGAACCAGCTCTTCATACACGAGAAGTAAATCATGAACTGCTCCGATGGAGTTCACTTGCAGGCGAACTACAGACACAGGCAGAAAACATCATTGCAATGTTCAATTCTGATCAACTATCCATATATTCACAAATCCTCTCCGCTGTCATTGATAATCGTCCACTCTGTGTCTTCATTGATGGAAAAGCAGGTCGCGGAAAGACCACACTGGTTAACGCTCTCTGTGATACTTTACGATCCAGAGGCCGCATCGTTATTCCAACTGCAACCTCTGCTTTTGCCGCGCAACTGTATCCTGGTGGAAGAACAACTCATTCAGCATTCAAAGTGAGCAACATTCATTCTGTTCACTTCCCCAGACTTAACATTACCAGGTACCAGTAAATAATAAAAACGAAATGCTGGAGTCACCGATTGACCCATCTGATCCCCGTGGAGAATTATTGAAAGAAACAGCCTTGATTATTTGGGATGAAGCGCCGATGGCTAATCGAGCTGTGCTAGCATGCGTTGAAGAAACATGCAGGCGAGTCATGGGCAATGACCTGCCATTTGGCGGTAAAGTCATTGTTCTTCTTGGGGATTTCCGCCAAACTTGCCCAGTGATCCGCCGAGGCTCACGGGCTGAGGTCGTTGATGCATCTATCAAGTCATCTCCACTCTTTGCTGAATTCTCCATTGTCCGACTCACTGTTCCCATTCGAAATGCGGATGATCCCGAATTTTCCGACTTCGTGGATCGCATCGGAGATGGCGCTGGTCCCGAAATTAAACTGGATATGCTATCCAAAGTCTACTCAGTGGACGACTTGATCGACTTTGTTTATCCTGCAGAAATCCTTGCGAACCCAGTTGCTTGCTTAACAAGAGCCATACTCTCACCGACAAATCAGCAAGTGGATTTGTATAACAATACAATCCTCCATATTGTGCAGGGAATGAGTCGAAACTATCTGGCAGCGGACTCTCTCAAGGAAGCTGATGAACAAGGACTCATTGCACCAGACAGTGTTCTGGACTACGTTGCAGTGCACACGCCTCCCGGACTGCCTCCCCAATCACTTACGATTAAAACCAACACCGTTTTCCGCCTCTTACGAAACTTCTCTTTGGATCGTGGACTGGTTAAAAACGTCCGAGTGGTTGTGGTACAAGTAGGAACACGGCTTATCACAGTCCGTCTGCTTAAAGGTATTTCCGGAATGAACTTGGTCGATAATGAAGACATTCTCATCCCCCGCATATCCTTCACCACCTCTCTTTCCTCTGGATACACTCTGATGAGGCGCCAGTTTCCCCTTGCACCTGCATATGGAACGACTTTCAATAGCTGTCAAGGATTAACCTTAGACATGCTCGGAGTAGATTTGACTCGACCGGTATTCTCCCATGGTCAACTCTATACAGCACTCTCGAGAATTCGTCACAGAAATCATGCTAAAGTTCGATTGCGACCGGGAGAGACAACGACTACAAATGTTACATACTCTGAAATATTAGTGTAAATTTTACAAATGCCACACATTTCTTGGAATCTATCTGTATCTACAAGTCCCATCCACTGCCGGAGCGTAGCGAAGGCATATCTTGTTTCTTATATAGATACAAGACATGCCTTCGCTTCGCTCCGGCAGTCCAGTGATCATTTAACATCTAAGTTCCCATTTGTCTTTGCATAGCTCACACAGATTCCTCGGCAGCGTTGTTATAATATCTAGCCAAGCTTAAATCATTCCTTTAATAGTAAATGATCAGACTGGTCGGGCCCATATACCATGGATATTGGCACACTCCCGTGATCAAACGCGAAGAGATGGTCTCGATATGTACGTGACAGAGTCATATAGCTACATTGGTTCCTTGCCTGTCCGGGGCCAGACGAAGCAGAGTCCAGGTGTACAGTATCCGTCGAGCAATATCGCAACGATGGGTATGAATTTACCAACGAAATTACAAATGATATCGTCGGTGCTCAATAATCAACGCATTTTGGGGCCTCGAGATATCGTCAGTTGTATTGGCCGGGACGTTCATGGAATGCTGACCTCGAATGAAGGATTCGTCAATACCTCCTGCTACTGATACCGGAATGTCCGAGGTAACCGAGCGTGAGCATACTGCACTGAATAAAAGTAAAAAACCAACCGTGGTGGGCGGCCTCGGTGTTCAAGCGGAGAGGATCGCAGACCTCTGAAAGTAAGTTGGGATGTACAGCAGCTTTGAATAGAGCAGGCTGAACGAACCTGCTCAAGTGTCTCCGAAATCAGACTTTCGCAACGGAGCTTCCACGGGTTTAATTTTGGCGATAGGGATAAGAACGTGTGGAGCGAGGGCGACGTTGTAGGGGGAAAGGAGCTCGGCAGCGGGCAAGGTGGCGAAAGTTCGGAACACGCACATCGTTTTGGGAGGATATTTCGCGCTCGGTTTATATCGGTTAAGGGGAGAGTTAGATATAGAAAAATTGTTTCGCAAATAAACACACCTTGCTTTGTGCGAAAGCGGTTTCACGCAGGAATGCCTGCGCAAGTGAGGAGGAGCACGCATGGCTCTGGGCGAAAGTCTATGGCGAGACAGAAAGGAAGATGAAACCGAGCAAGGAATTTGAGGTCTTGAACCTTCCGATTATCTTCGTGCGATGGCTTGCATGGACTTCCGGAGCTCGAGCACTGTTCCATAAGTTTGCTGGCGACGGCGCTACAAATTGAGAGCAATCAAGAGAGGTCTTGCAACTCACAACCCGGAAGCCTTGATTATCGCAATTGATCCTAGTCGGGTCATTAAGAAGGCAGAGTTGGCGACATTGAATTGTCTGCATTTGCGGGACCGTGCGAAAGGACGACCATCTGCGACCAGCGCTAGCGCGAGTCGAGTATGTCGAAAGCGCGAGGTTGATCCAGGTCTTTATTGAGGCTGGCCGCAAGTCTCTGTTCCAGCGAATTTGCAAAATGCGCGGAATGATCCAGGAAAAGCGGGAGGGGGAAAGATGGGGTGTGTGAGAAACGGAACCAAAGCAGAGGCTGTCTTATGAGCGGGTGTTAAGTGGCTGATCGGGGCCGGTGGAACTGAATTGAGGTCGATTAGTCTTTGATGTATCGGGTGGACTCGGAATGTAAAAGGAAATTGCGCTGCAAATATAAGCTATCTGTGGAGCGGCTGGGAGTGGCGGGTCGTTTAGGAACAGACAAATAAGTACACTCTGATTCAGGACATCTCTTTAATATACGAAGTATCCCCCGTATCAACAGCCATTTTCAACCCCGCCACTTCGAATTTACTGTCCTTCGGAAACAAATCCCCCTAGCGCTATGTTATGCGACAACCTTTAACGGATGCCAAGGTCTCACTGTCAAAAAGTTGGGAGTGGATCTACGGAGAGAAGTATTCTCTCATGGACAACTCTACTCCGCCATGACGCGGGTCCCAAACTCTCAAAATGTCTTGGTTCTGAAGTACGAGGGTGATGAGTCGACATGTACCACTAACATTGTCTGACAGGAACTGCTTTTATAAAACTTGAACATAATATACATTGCGCGCTTGTGAATGTATAACTTTCCTCGAGGTACGTAATCAGAGACACGCAAGGATAGGGTAAATCAATGAAACAAAGCCCGTCAGACGGGTACTACGTATTATTTCTGACCTAGTGGGGTCGATCAAACTTTCCAGTACGACGCCAATTCACGAATATCCTGAATCAGCGCGGGGGGGTTATCAAGTCCCGGAAAGTGTCCACCGAAATCGTGAACTGCATATGTCAAGTTCAAGCCAATCTAAGAGCTCTGAAGCGCACCTGTGTATGAGACCAGGTTCCCTATTTTGGCGACGTACTCCTCGGGCCAGTAGGGGTTATACTTGTATTGACTGAACAGCATCGGCGCGTCCGTGGACGACGCTTGGTTGGTGTACACGCCGCTGAAGGCTTTGGGATTCGCCACATAGATCCAGATGGAGGAGAGGAAGGATTCAGTGAGGTAGTAGAGGGAGACCAAGGTTAGGATGGCGGTGCTATCGAGCTTGGAGGGGGGTGTTCCCGCACGGGGGTCGGACCCTGTGCGAGAAGGGCAAAGTTGAGCGTGATGAGAGAAAACGGAGGTGCTGCAACGCACAAAGCTTGATGTTCCCGCCCATCCACGCGAGCTGGCCGACTGGGTTATCGTACAGCGACAGTCCAACGTCGTTGGGCTACAAAATCTCGTGAGAACGCAGGGCATTTGAGCACTGGACACCGCGGACAACGCACCCTGTTTGTCTGCATATCGCGGAAGCCGAGGCCAGTCGTGCTCATGGTTTGGTAGTGCGCCACCGCCACATTCTGCTCGGCCGTCAGCGTGATGTTTTCGGCGGCCATCTGCTCGCGCGAGGGCGGGAAGAACGGGATGAAGGAAAATTGCGCGGCGCGGACGGTTCTGGGGAAGGTGCTGTAGAGGGAGTACCCCACGACGCAGCCCTGTGAGATGGGGCGTGAGCATGGTGGATCTACCGTGAAGCCGAAGTCTCAAAGGAGACCTACCCAATCGGTGGCGTGAACAGCATACTTCGGGTAGCCTAGAACGTCGATCATGAGAGTGTTGAAAATTCTAGCGGTATCGTCCGTGGTCCAGTTGACCGGTGGCAAGGAGGAGAACACGAAGCCCGGGAGGGAGGGCACCACGACGTTGTAAGACACTTTCTTGCCCGCCGCGTTTGTCCAGGACTGCGTCAGCGGCTTGATTACCGGAGTAAACTCGTAGAAGGAGCCTGGAAGACGGAAGGACAGGTCCGTCAACTCATTACGTCGCGCACGGATGCAAGAGCGAGGATGAACGTACCCGGCCACCCGTGAAGCAATATCACCGGAATCGCATCTGCTTCCGCTGATTTCTCGTGTATGAAATGCACTGTCAGGCCCTCAATGACCGCCGTGAAGTGCTTGAAGCTGCGCGCCGGTCAGTCATTCACGCGTCCTCCCTCGTCCTCATGTGGATAGTGCTCACTCGTTCAGCGCCGCCTGCTCGGCATCCCAATCGTAGCTCGTTACCCACTCCTCCTTCAGGCTGCTGAGGAAATCGAGTTGAATCCCTTTATCGGGCCCGAGATCCGGGTATAGCGGCTTCTCGGGGAGTCGCGTGTTGCGGACGTGGGTTGTCAGGTGCGGGACTTTGCTCGAGAGGTCGATCTTGAAGTGCTTGAGGTTGAACTCGGTGTGGTTGTTCGGGTCTGTGGCCATCGAGGAGGTAAACACAGCGGAATGAAGAGAACGAGTTATTCACGTCCCGCTACCTTCAAGTGGTTCTTATACACAGGGAGCCAAAGACCACGCTGTATGGGCCGACATTCCCGGTTACGTGAACTCACGGGCTCTGATGGCGCCCTGACTTCAGCCACTTGCAGCTGATCACATTTTCGTCAGCGGTTTTTGCGTCAGCAGTGATCTCCCCACCAAAAATGCTCGGCTTCGGCAGGCAGACCGGGGCGCGCTCATAATTCTGCTTAGAGCATCGGCTCCGCCGCGTAAGACCGCCTCCATCTGTGTCGCTCTTAACCCAGCTTTAACCCGGAACAAGATATCCCTTTGCTCCGCTCCGACAGACAGGGTGGTTGCCGGGTTAGCACGAAGTTGATAATGAGCCACTGCAGGAATGAAATGTTCAATTCAAAATTTCAAATATCTTGGTTCAGATCTTATATTTTGCCCATTGATGAATTGTCTATCACTGCTACCGGACATACCTCGTGTATTAAGCAGATGCCTCGTATCAGTGTGCACATGTTTGCCACCACCTCGATTTGCCATCTTCTTCTCAACCGCAATTTTGCTGGGCCGAGCCACCGCTTTTGGTCAGTTTTTCTCCCATGCTTATTTCTAGACGTTGTATTAAGCAGATGCCTCTTATAAGTGTGCACATGTTTGCCACCACCTCGATTTGCCATCTTCTTCTCAACCGCAATCTTGCTGGGCCGAGCCACCGCTTTTGGTCAGTTTTTCTCCCATGCTTATTTCTAGGCGTCCCCCAAATCACGATTTAGCTCTCCCGGGTCTGCTTCCTGGGTGCCGATCCATCCGTGCAGCCTACTTTCCGGCGCTCAAGGACCGCACAAAAGAATCTCACTGCTGTACCGAGCTTCCTTCTATCGTTCCCCCCATCATCGTCCCACCGTCCCTCCACATTATTCGCTCTCGCTCGATATTGTCCGCTCAGTCTTTGCCTCAAGCTCGGAGCATCCTCAACCATTCAGCGCTGGGGCCGGTTCTTGCCCATCTCAAGCCCGGTCGTGGTGAACGGGACAACAGGAAGATTGCAACAATCTTCCACTGCCATTGCCGTCCAATAAACCAAGCCTCAACCCTCTTCTGAAGCTTCATTACTAGTGCTGGGTCTGGTTCGTTTAATACGTCGTATAATACGTGAGTGTCCAACCGGCTGCTCGTCTGGAATGGAGGGTGTGTATAATACATTAAATACCGGCGCCGCCGGCCCGAATTTTTTTGACGTATTTAATGTATTATACATGTATTTAATGCTGTATTTAATGTATTTAATACCGCTACCAACTCGACGGGTCCCATTCAGCATCCTTCGGCGTCCATTCAGAGCTAGACGTCTTCCCAGGCTTGGGTGTCAGCTGGGAAGTCAACTCGTCAGATTGTGCGCGATGACTCCGATGAGCAAAAACTTAATGACACCGGCTATTTGGCCCGCACATGCCACATGATCGTTTGTACCCGACGGCCGAGCCTTCCCGACCGCACATAAATTTAATGCTTTACATGCCTCAGATGTCGCCTTAAAATTGCTTCGCAGTGCCCATGAGCTTTGGGAGCCTTCTTCACTTCTATCTCGGTCTTTGGGGTATTTAATACCTATTAAATACATGGCCTCTGGAGGTCCTGAGGTATTTAATGTATTATACGAGGTATTTAATGTATTGTATGAAACTAACAATACATACATCATTTAAAACCCAGCACTATTCATTACCTCTTTTCGGCTCTGTACAAATGCCGTTGTGAGGCTTTCCCTTCAAGTTCGAGATATAGTTGAACACCGTTGCCGAATCTTGCATCGCAACCATCAAGACCCAGGACTCCGCTCAGTGGCTCACATTCAACGCCGTCATTACCTGACTCCTTGCCGACTTCCTAACCCTTCTCAAAACCAGGACACGCAAGATTTAGATGCCATAGATTCCGCAAGCCACTCAGCAAGGTTTCCGTACCGATTAGCTGCAATGAGGAACTGACAAGAAGTCATAAAGCGCCAATTTATGTCGGCCAGCTGAAGCTCCGTATGTTCGTTTTCCAGATTCTCTCCCTTCCGCACACCACGGGAACTCGAGTGAGTCACCGAATTACTGGGTTAACGTTTCGTGCAACGACTGCTGACACCCCAGAACAGACGGGTTGGTGTTTCTGGCATCTGCAGAGGTCTGCGGTGAGTCGCCACCACTGTAGATGCTTTGTATTCTTATTGTCTTCGATGTCCAGCTCTACGCGAGTACATGTGCATTTCCCATGTACGTTTGGTCGGGTGAGTCTCGTACATACTGATTGTATGCGGCCTACCCTCCATCTTTGCCCTGTCTATTCATCACGCCTGTAATCCACTTTTTCATATCGCCGTTTGGGCGCGCGTTTTTAAGGCGACACACGATTTAGTACTATCTATGCGACCACCGATGCCTTTCTGGCATGCTACTGTGCGATTTCGCTCCACGTTCGTTACTTCAATCCTCCACTCATGGTTATTTCAACCTAGCGCATTGTCATCGTTCGCATTCCCATTTTCATGGTCCAGTGTATAGCTCTTGCTGCCCGTAGTCGGCACGCAATGGCAAGGAACTTTATTCCACATTTTGAATGATGTTCTGTGTGGTAACGTAGTTCATCAGGTTGTTATTTAATTTTCGCCGGATCCCCGGGAGATTTGACGCGTCGCTTTCATATTAGGCAGTGTTTCAGCTCCCTCCATCCTATTTCCTTTACCTTTGTGGTCGACGAGCCAACGGACACGGCACGGACGTTCTTTGGCACCCGATGCAACATTCACATGTAGATATATTACTTGATTCAATCGTTGAATGCATATTCGAATCGGTTTCGAGTTGCAAGGCAGAGTTCAGGAGACTGTCAAATATCGGCCATAGTTATGAGTCATGAATCATTCTTCGACATGTCTGCTTTTTCGCCGGAGCGAAGCGAAGGCGTGTCTTGTACCCACTAAACTTACAATCTCTGATCTGTGCGTACCCCCATCCGATGCGTTAACATGTTAGTCCGAGCTGAATAAGAGAGCAGGAACAACCAGTGGACCTGAAGCACGGTGATCCAACCAAGCTTTGCATTAGTCCAAACCCCGACAACCGAGGCTCGTTCCAGCACTGCACCGAAACAAGCTTGTGACGTGGAGTGAAAGGGGAGTAAGTGAAAATACACCGCAGAGGCAGAGAGAGCGTACTTGAAACAATTCGGTCAATGCAATCAAATTGAGTTCGTTGAATATGCTCGAAAGGAATTTGAGTCAGTATAGTGCAGCATTATTCAGCCTGCTCTCACCGCGTTGAATTGTGGGACACTCGACACGTGTCACAAAAATGTTACTGCAATGAAGAGAACGTTCAGCGAGACGTGTTGGATTGCGAGCGGAAGGGAACCTTGCACTGAAGCGCCGACTTTGTCTTCAACCGAGAATAAATCTACCAGTATTTGCACAGCAATGCTGGCCAATACCGGATATTGCACCACGATTGTCGATTTGTATCTGTGGCAGAGGCTTGATGCGCCTTCGATCCAAGCAGGATAACTCTTGCACATCGACCGACCTTAGTCGTGAACGGGAAGCTTTTCAGTGACGCAGAATCGAGGAATTGGTGGTGATTGTGGTTTATGGGTATTCTAACCTCACAACTGTGTATGGACCCGCCATTTTTCGCTGTTGCTGCCGTCCCTGATCTGATGTTCCTAGAATTCTACTTTAGCAACTTTTCATCCGACACTAAATCCATAAAAGCGCTCGGTAACCCAATAATAATGCAACCCCCCAGCAACTGATCGTGCGAGAGTCTCCAATGAGTCCCTGGGGCTCAACAGAGCTTTTGGTGCGCTCCGGATGTCGAATTCCCCTATATTTGAGTACCCTATGACACAGTACCCCACCTGGCTGAATGTATCTCTTGGATGATTTGTCACCGCTAGCTTCCCGACCATAATCACCGATATGGAGGCCGGAATCACATCCACCGGGGCCTATCTTTTCCATAGAACGGATAATATATATGGATGAGGCACACGAAAATATCCGCGTGCGCGTTTTCAATTGCACACGTGACCGTGCTGTGCCGCTCAGCCGAACACTAAGCGAACATTAGAACAATTCCGTCACACGTCTAAAAAAAACGCCTCTGCCACGCCTTAAGTACGACGATGGCGCCCAGCGCATCCCGCTGCCTGGCCTATCTACTCCTCGTCCTCCCCCCACTCGTCGTCTCGCTGTACCTCCTCGCATCCTTCCCCACGCCACCCGGTCCCCTCCCCGCCCAGTCATATCCAGGTCTCACAAGTCTGCCACCAGAATCTCGCGCACGAGAAATATACTCAGAGGAATGGCTCGAGGGCGGCGAAGGAGCATATGTTGACTTGCCGATGGGATGCGTGCGTGATAATCTCGTCCTACTGCGAGTGGTCTTGACCCAAGTTGCGGTTTGCGGTATACAGACGCGGTACTGGCTCGCGGGACCAGCGGGCGGCAAGAAGGTGTGACCACGTCCAATCAGTAATCAAGTATGAAGTTTAAGTTTACTAATATCTCACAGATTGTACTTGTTCACGGTCTCTCGGTCCCCGCAGTTGTCTGGGAACCCCTCGTCGCGCCACTCGTGGCCACTGGGCACCGCGTACTCGTGTACGACTTGTATGGGCGGGGGTATTCCGCTGCGCCTGTCGCTGTCCCATACGACGCGCAGCTGTACGTAACGCAACTCGCGCTCCTCCTGCAGCATGTCGGTTGGACACGTACAAGGCTCGCGGGCGTGAGCATGGGCGGCGCCATCGCGGCCGCATTTGTTGCGAGCTTCCCAGGGCTGGTGGAGCGGGACGTCGTACTTGTCGCTTGTGCGGGGCTAGTGGAGGTACGTCTTTTGTTTGCTCGACCCAGTCCATAAGCTAATCTTCTTCGGCAGTCCTCTGACCTGCCGCGCACAGCAAAGGTGATGTCCTCGCCGCTCGTACAAACACTTACCGCAAACCCATGGATCGCTGTCAGTCATACCGTTCATGTTCCTTTCTGCTCCCCTCCCTCTCTCACTGTGTTCTCACAGGCTTACCTCCGCCGCCTCGCATCCAAAGCATCCGCCGTCCCCCCTGCGACCCCCCAAGGCGATTCTCCGCCCTCAGATAACATCGACCCAAGCCCACCTCACCTCCGCGAGCTCGTCCGCCTCCAGTCCGCCCATCTCCCCGGCTTCAATCGCGCTATATCCTCCTCGCTGCGCGCAGGCCCCGTCAGAGGCATGCGCTGGGCGTTTGAGAGCGAGGCATGGAGCGGCCGGCGAGTGCTACTCGTTCACGTGAGTGTTCGCCTCTCGCAAGTCCTTATTCTTATTCTTCTCCCGTTTCACTCTGCAGGGGACTGCTGACTCCACAGTCCCTCCCGCCCATGCGAACCGCATAGCCGCGCTCATCGAAGCCGCAGGACGAAATGCGTCAAATTCCGGGGAGGTGCGTACGCGTCTCCATGTTCGTTGTTATCCTTTGCTGCCTAGACTCTTTGCCACTTTTTTCTTGCGCTTGCGCGTCGTCGTTGGTCCATGCGGCACGCACCGCGGAGACGTTATTCAGCATTCATCTCGATATCTATATCTTTCTCGTCATCGTGTTACACTCCACTCCTCCTTTGCTCACACTGACAGCTCTCCAGCCCACACCCACGCCGAATCCGAATCCGAATTCAAAGGGCAAATGGAACCTGAAGAAATCCAAGCCCAAGCACGGCGTTCCCTCCTCGACGGGAGATATACAGGTCTCCCTCATCGCCGGGGCGGGGCACGCGCTCACCTGGACGCACGCGAGGGAGGTGGGGGAGGTCATTTGTAGATTCTTGGCCGTGGCTGGATAACGATCGCAAGCACGATGTGTGTAATATGTACTTACTGTACCGGGCTGTATCATATCGTACTTGAACTTGTATAATGGATGGGTGTTACGTATATGGTGCAGGGCAGTGGAGTGGAGTGCTACATCTGTGTGGTATTTCCCAGGGGAGTTTAGTTGAATAATTTTACGCATCGCCTGGTAACGTCGTGTTGTACGGCGAAAAATCACGTCCGGGACGAGACCGTTCAACGTTGGGGCATAAACACGGACTCGTATCAGCGTCATTAATATTATTATGCTCAGGCATCCACCCATCCGCTACTCTAGCGTTCGTAATTGCGCCGTTCTCGTCTGGCTTGCCCCTCACTGAATGGTTCGAGATGCACCTCTGAGCCCATGGTATATGTTCCTACTGGATGCGTCGAAGACGCTCGAGAGTTCCATCACCATTTTGTTCTTTCAAGAAATTCTTGGCCGCCAAAAAAAGCTAGCTAACATCGGATTCACCAAACTGCGGTATCCACCGCGAATATCTCTGGTTCCGATACTCGGCCATCGCAATCCTTTGGCAATAACCAATCAGCAGGGATGCTCCAGCCTCTGATACAGCGAATTAGCGAAGCCGGAAAACTTGTCGCTTATCCTCGGGATCCGCGTACTCGGGGTGAGCTTAACATTAATCCTTCACACCGGCAAATGTGAATATTCAGCCCAGCTGACAACGTTGCCGAAACCGATGGTTTCGGCACCTCGCTGAAAATGAGTCCGAAACTGGAGTTTTCAGCCAAAGCTGAATACGTTACCGAAAGCAGTAGATCAACCTGTACTTTCATCGCTGCTGAATGCAACACTTTCAGTTGCAATTTTGTTCTGTTTGAATCCATAACTGAAATCTTGTTCGCAGATTCGTTCAGTTCAGAAGACACAAGACAACAGTAGTATACTGTGGGTGTGGATGGTGCTCTAGGCCAGATCCAGGTCGCAGAGCCGATGGGGTTGCGAAGATGAACCCAAAAGAGCAGCCCAGACGAGGCAACGCCATCGGCTAACCCAAAAGAACAAGGCGGCGAAATATCATCTGATTCGTACAAGCTCTGCGGCTCTCGTAGTATTGCGCGTGGAGGGTAGTCGGAAGCAAAGGCTTTGAAGAATTTTACATTGATACCGGAAATGTTGGAGGTAGAACTTTTCTTCGCATGAAAGAAGGGAATTGAGCCAGATCTGAGGATGTATTCTCCTTGTGCCTTGTGCTATTATAGCACTGCAGGATCTGTGGGCCGTGACTGCCCGACAAACCATCTGCCGTATGCCAATCAAATGATAGTACATTTAATATGTCATGCGTTGGTTCATGGAGTATATCAGTGATGTGCAACGGCACAAGCTAGCGTGATGCCGAAGTTTGAGGGCAGTATTGAGCCGAGGGATGGACCACGAGATTAAAAAGGTAACTGATTGTTGACTTTTGTAGAGTGTCCAGTTGAATTCATGGCATCGGAGAGGATCAGAGCCTAGATTATGACGGACAGAGGAGTGAAATGCTGGAGTGTCGCAGCGAAGCGCTTCGGGGTCCTCGGGTATACTGAGGGGCAGGTCCGTTGAAATTCAAGTGCTGAACAACTAGTCGGAAGCGAGGGTATAATCATTGCATGCAAATATCCGGGCGCAAATATCCGCAGATTGTATCAGGTTATCGTAGGGATTTATTCGTCACAGACAAGAGATTGCCGCGAACATCATCGCATGGGCTGAAGCGAGACTAAAGTACCGGGAATGGCCTTAGAACCACAGTATATGTATGTAAGGATGTAACTGAAGACCTCCAGAGGCCGATATCACTTGGAATGCCATGAAAACTGCTTCTAGGCATCAATGTTGGGATAAATGTTGGCGGACGCAGCGCGAGGAAGATAATGAGCTGAGGCTAGGTGTGGAAATAATAATCAACTAAGAAGAGGACGGCCAGCCATTTGATTGAAAGCACGCCGGTACGTATCGGGTAAACGAGCCAGGTAACAGGGATTATGGAGAGCGGGTGCTTCACATAAGACGACAATAATAACAGAGAGTTTAGAGCGAAGAGACCGGGGGTGCTCCTAAAATTATTCAGAATAATTTACGGTGTCAGGCTACCTACCAAGTTTCATTTCTCGATAGGCAGAGGGATGTAATCGGAGAACACCATGCATGGGGTGTCTAGGTGAAGGCCATTGGAGAGCAAAGAGTAAGATCATTGAGTTTGGTTTACGCTGGGGCTAGATAGAACACTCCATATGCCAGCTAGGTTTTGGCGCAAGTCAGGGTAGGGTGTAGGCTATTGAGGGTGTTAAGCTGATCGACTTAATGTGCAGCAGGTATAAAGTGTATAGAAGGTAGGTACAGTAAGCGATGATTCAGTTCGGTGGTCGCTTTGAATGGAGAACCCCGATATTATACAAAAATCGGGCAAGCGCCAGGAAAGATGATCTGACAGGTATACGAAGCTAGACTGAGACGAGGAATTAGGGCGTCTCAACAGCTTAGGCCAGTAATTGACGCGAATATCTTCAGTGATCGAGATAAGGCATGTAGAAACATCTAGGTGGTGGTTATCTCTGCTAAACATCGAGGAGAATTTAGCTCTAAATGTATCCGTTGGAAGGATGAAGTGAGTGTAAGTGCGGTGGAATAGATGGTAGGATCGATAGGCGGATATTGACGAGAGATGTTACGCAGTTTCAAGGCAACGCAAGTGTAAAAGTGTTAAACCAAATTGGTACTCTGCTGAAGCATATCAATGGAATGAAGACTACTTGTGTAGCCGAGTATAGGCAACGATGTCGAAGATCAACTCAGCTGCATCATGGTCCATAGGTAGTTACACCGACTCGATGCAATGCGCGTTTGGGCGTGTGGATGTGAACAAGATGGCTCGAAGGTTTGATGCCACGCAAAACTGAAGGGTCTACAGAGGGATATGCGAGACAGTAAATGCAGGGCACATTGAGGCGAAAATCGGGAATGTAAGCCGACCCAGGATGTGCCCAAATCGGGACGTCACGTGAAGCTCGGCCATCGCGCGGCATTTCGTATCCCAGAAAGGTATTCGTTCAGTGGCTTGCATTTGGGCTCATTCTGTGCCACAATGGACGTGTTTCTACGTGTCAAATCATGTCTTTACACACTACCACCACCTACTATCGCACCTCTTTTTATTACAATCTCAAAGAACTTCACATTTGTCCCTTCCGAGCCCATCAACACCTCTCAGACCCCATCGGCCACCCTCAGCACCCAAGGAAATTTTATCTGGGCCACCACTATGTCCCAGACGGTCTCAAGGAAGTCTAAGGCACATTTTAAGCAGTGCAGCTTGCTGTCTGATTTTTCTCCTCTAGAAATTATTGGTTTCATCGGCGCAGCTCCACCAATTGGAAGAAATGTATCGGATGCATGCCACTGCCAACGATGGCGGGGATTCTCCTGCAGGTTAAGCCCTGTCCAAGCAACACAGAAGGACAAACCGTCAGCAAAATGGCAGAGTGGCTAACATAACACTACAGGCCCCATCTCCTGAGCGCACAGGAGTGGCATCATTCTTACCCGTTTCACTAATTTTGTTGCAATGTACTCTAATGTACTTACCTCGCGTACTGTAAAAATAAAACTTGCATTTAATATTTTTTCTCTCTCTCCTCTTTGGTACAGTGGCTTAGAAATATTCGAAACGAGCGCATAAGCGAAGAGGAAGGACAATGGAGGAGAACAATAGGCTACGGAATGTTTGCCGCAAGTTCGCCGCTCGATGGCCGAGCTTCACGTGACTTCCCAATATGGGCACATCCTGGGTCGGCTGTGTTTCCCGAAAATCGTGGAGGAAGGCCGCAGAGTTTGACACATTTAGGCGTACGCGAGGGAATCCAAGTCGAGGAAATTATGCACCGTAGTCAGTGTAGACCCATAATCGCACATTTAGGCGAGTACGAGAAGGTGGTGGCAAGCACGATCAAGACCCGAGGATTTGAGCGTATTATATGCTGCGGAATGTATGCAAGGGCAATGGCATTTACGCCGATGAGTGTTTCATGCACCCGTCGAGACCGATACACGGTTATTCAAACCGGTTCAGGGACGTTCATAATCCGAAGACACAGCCAGAATAAAAGACTTGTGGCACAGGCAATCAGGGAAAATGTTGGTAAAACGGGTCACAATTCTAAACAATTGACCCCCTGGTAACGGGCGTAAACTGAGGGGACACTGTGGCGCAAGCAGTCGAAGAAGAATCGGAGCAGAAAGCGTGAGCTTTCGAATAAATTGATCCCATTGGAAAGGGCAAAACTCCAGCGCACACTTCGGCGCAGGCAGTAGGAGAACAAACCCCAGTAGATCAGGTGAGCCTTTGAACCAACTGATTCCGGTGTAATAAACGTAATTCGAGTTCGTGATGTTACAACGCAGGCGGTCATGGGAATTCTGGCGTAACAAGTGCCGGTATAGTAGTAAGTGAACGGTAAATTAGGTATGATGGCCCTAGTGACAAACGGGACGTTTTGAGATGTGAGTGCCAATGAGCATGTCACCGTCTTCAGCATAGCGTCCAGCTCGAACTGAATCTAGATATAGGCAGATTCTGGAGTTGTGATTGAGCTTGTGAAACTCTCATGTGTTAAGACCAGCGCGAACCCAAAGAGGTAAAGTAGACCTCACGAAGTGAGCTGGGTGTGGGAAGCATGGAATCGTGAACGAGCATGGGAGGCTCTCTGAACACATACAGGTATGGCCAGACCCTTGGTATCACAGCCCGATCAAATTTCAACGAGATGGTAGACCCAGGAATTGCACACGATCTGGGGAAGCTCTTCGGTATGGAGAACTGCGTCGACTTACGAAAATGCGATATTAGATTTATGAGCTTATGGTGCAGTCGGTCGCAAAAAATCCCGGTGCAACGGGCGACCATTGAGAATAGGAATGCACACATTATAATCCTGTGGCACAGGCGGTCTTAGAAAATCCCGGCGTAACGGGTGACCATTGACAAATTGAATGCACACATTGTAACCCTGTGGCGCAGGCGGTCGTAGAAAATCCCGGTGTAACGGGTGACCATTGGTAATCGGAATGCACGCCGGCCGTGAGTGGGACGAGCCCTAAATGGAAGTGGGCAAGGCCCTAGCGTAGAGTTGAAATCCTAGCAGGACGCCACCCGTAAATGGACAGGGCCCTATCGTGGAATTGAATCCTAGCAAGACGAAGTGGGCAGAGCCCTAACAAATTTGCAAGATCTTGAGGCAGTTATGCTGAGCTTGAGTTTCCTGTTCTTGTCGAGGTGTTGGAGTGTCGTGGAAGGAGGAAAGGAGATCTAAATGGGTACAGGAGACCCGAAATGGAGCACGGGAGGCTCGAATACGAATATGAAGGGGCATGGTAGGCCCGAAATGGAGCACCGGAGGCTCGAATACGAATATAAACGGGTACGGGAGACCCGAAATGGAGCTTGAGATTGCTCGGATATGAATATGAAGGGGCATGGTAGGCCCGAAATGGAACATCGGAGGCTCGAAAATAAAAATAAAAATAAATGGGTATGGGAGACCCGAAATGGAGCACGGGAGGCTCGAATCAGGATGTAAATGGGTACGGGAGACCCAAAATGGAGCACGGGAGGCTCGAATCAGAATATAAATGGGTGCGGGAGACCCAAAATGGAGCTTGTGAGGCTCGAATAGAATGCGAAGATTTTGGGAGGAAAGACAGGATAGAATATATTTGCGTACCATTGGCAAAGATAGCCCCAATAGCCTTTGTGACAACCGCCGGAGGTAGACTCTTTAGCAGTTGGATTTGAGCGTCGTGCTCGTCGTTGCCAGCGTTCCCGGCGTCATCAGAGAGAGACTCGTGATCAGAGTTGGCGTCATCTTCAGGAGGTGGAGATGTCTCGGACCCTCCTATACCACTCCAAGGGGGAGGAGTAGCAGAGCGTTCCGTGGTCAGCATAGTGAGTGCGCTGCTGGCGAGAGTAGAGAGGGAGGTAGTGGGGATTATCCATGCGATGTTCGTTGTTGTCAATGTATTGTTTCACGTGAGCGCGGAGAGCGGTTACGGTCCCAGTCGTGTCCAGATCAAAGACGGTGGCCGCCGAAACAAGCTCGTTACGGTGGAGCTGAGAGACAGTTTTGGAAAATGAGGTAGGCATTGTGAGATGTGCAAAATTCGAGTGATTGAGCAGAGTTCCGTTGCCCGTAGTCGAGGCTTGTCGGAGTGCAGGTGGTGGTTCAAAAGGAGAAGGCACACCGCCTCCTGTCACTCCTCGGTCACAAGAAATCGTATTGACTTATGCGGGCTCAGTCAATACTCCCACATGTGAAGTCGACTGCACACTCAGCTGGGCTGAAACGACCAGTTTCGGCTTGGCCGGAATGACAGCCGAAAACAAGACTTTCAGTTGTGATTTCAGCTGAGCCGAAAACAATAGTTTCGGCTACCACGTCGCCAAGCCGAAAGTGCAACCGAATCTTATTGTTTCGGTCAATGCCGAAAGTGCAGCTGCAAGCATTACTTTCAGCCCAGCTGAAGATAATCTGCAGCTCATCTGCAGCTCAACCACAGATGAGTCACCTTGGCTTACGGTCGCAGTGGTGGGCTGAGCTGCGGCTCATCTGCAGTGCAGATGATCTGCAGATTAATTTTGGCCAGGCCGAAACTGTTGTTTTCATCTACTGTTTCGGCGCCGGCCGAAACAATAAGATTCGGGTACAACTTCGGTCACAGCGGAGCGGCAGCCGAAACTATTGTTTTCACCGGCCTTTTCAGTGGCGCCGGAGTCATTGATTTCGGCTTGGCCAAAACTGTGGCTGAAAGTATTGTATTCAGCAGCAACTTCGACCGAGCCGAAACCAGTACTTTCAACGTAGCTGAATTCAGTGCTGAATTGATCACTTTAGGCCACAGCTTTGGAGGGACAGAAAATGTAGCTGAAAGAGTTACATTCAGCAGCAACGAAACTACAGCCTAATTTACTACTCTCAGTAATCTAATCAACTTTGGCTGAAAACTCCAGTTTCACATTTATTTCCAGTGAGGTGCTGAAACCATCAGTTTCGGCAACGTTGTCAGCCAGGCTGAATATTCACATTTACTGGCGTGCTTATCAACACCATAAATCCTGAAGTCAACGAGAATGAACGTACTGGACAACTGAGGTAATTGCCTACAACGGGTCGGCAGTAAACCTTCAGGCTCGTCGTCAATATCACGCCACGATCTGCACGTGGGTTTGAGGAGCGCGGTCGTGTGGGACACGATAGAGTTTCTCCCGACGCTTGCGATTTCCAAGAGCTGGCGTAGCGTCTTGGCTACTGCCCAACACCGAAGGTACTTATGTGAGGGCGTGTCCCCTCTCCTCCCTGTTTGTATGACTTGCTTATTGCTTCTACATCTCAGTATACTACAGTAGTTCTACCGTCCTTCTACGGAGCAGAACGAGCGGCTTGTGGTAAAGCGCCAAATATTCCCAAGGTAGTCCAGTCCCCGCTAAACCGTAATCTGCCCGCCGATTTACAAGAAAACATGGGAGCATAGAGGTACGTTTAATCGTTAAATGTGGCCTAGCCCTCCATGCGCTTCCGGGTTGAGATTCAAGGCCCGAGCCACTCGACTCGAGCGGCAAATGTTTCTCCCGCTGATCATGAACGATTCACATCCGGGCTGTTGAGTTAAATGCAGGGCATTTGGACTACTCCGAAACCAGCAGTCGTCTAAAACCTTCAAAAGAATCTCCGGGCTTCCCAGCCGTTCTTTCATCGCCGCCTTGTTTGCTAACCTCAAATCGGTGCGCGAGTGATCCCGAGCTTTGTCGGAAAAACGTAAATAGCCTTCCAAGGCTGTGCTCTTCCAATGCCGTGACAAGAGCCTCGGCAGTGCCGGCATTGCCTTCCAAGGCATTCCAAGGGCCGCTGCACATTCCAAGCTTTAGCACAAATCTTGCAAGGTCGTTCCAAGATGTTCAAAGCCTCCAGCCTGCATCTGAAGGCTCTGCCATCTTTATGTATTTCTAAGGGCCGCTATCTCATTCTCGACGTCCTGGAGCAAGTTGGACGCAATGGCAGACACGGCGGTGCCAAACATTCGCAATCCTCCTTTTCTCCCCTCTCGTCGTTCAATGCGACCTCGTTGAGTTCTCCAACCAAATGTTCAACACACTGGGCAAGCTCTGTGGGTGCGATGGCGATGAACAAGTCCGGGGCATGGTGCTGTGGACGAAGAAATGAAGGCAGAACGGCGCCAAGCGGGGCAGCTCAGAAAGCAGATTCTCACCTCGTGTCCGAGGTCGTCCTGGCCTCACGTACGGCTACTTGGGGGAGCTGTGGTGCAATGACAGGTCCCGAAATTGTTAGTTTTTCTCTCTATTCTGTTTTCTTCGATTACTGAATTAAGTAACACCACTCTCGCGTTCCTGCCTCCTTTCGGCGTCGTGCGAGTCGCGTAATCTGCGGTTCCCTGTTCATCGTGGTGTTCCGCATCACTGTTTCATCAGCATTCGACACCGGGGCGGTGAGATGCCGCAAACAGGGACAAACCGGTGCCGCGGTTCGTGCACCAGGTAGTGGACGACTATGATTTTCATGCACGGCGGCAACACGGCGCTGAAGGGGAACGGGGACGCGATGGTGAAGGTGAGGAGGCGGATCGGCGGCTGGACGATTTTTTGGCAGATGATGCTATCGAGGTACGTTTGGCGCGCACCTTCAGGCTGGTCTGACTTGAATTGAAGAAATCCTTGTGAGGATGTAATCGAATGGGCGACGTTGCTGAATCCAAAGCAGTATGTGTTCATTTAGTTCCTCATATGAAAGCTTACATTTCCGGGAGATGTGCGAGGATGTCTCGATTGTAAAAGCTCTGACTTTTCTGTGTGCCTCGGTCTTCCCCATCGTGGACCCTCCTCACATATCTGTTTGTTTCAAAGTCCCCATCCCGCCCGCATCTCAAGCCGACAAAGGGCGGAGAGCGTCCTACGCTCGCGGCGAAAATCCTGCCGCTTGACATGCAGCTCATGCGGGAGATGGAGGACCCGGAGGAGAGCAAGGGCTTAGGCGTGGGGGGGGAGCGGGGGGGGGGTGCGGTGCAGCGGTGTTGTTGGCGAGATTCCACCAGCGGAAGCCCAGTCTGCGCCCGCCTCCCACGATGCCAACAGCAGTGAATCCCTTGTGCCACACGCTTGCGCACGAGACGTTGTCGCTGCCGAGACGAGGGGGTGTTATTATTGATCCACATGCACACTCCCTGGGCAGACATGCGTGCAGAGCAGATGGACATCTCAGTGGGCCAAGTGCCACCAAAGATAGGATGCGCGCGTCCTTCTACTCGGCTTCGATTCGTCCCGTCGCCTCCTCATTTTCCATTGATGACTCAATGTTCCACAGCCCGTGCAAGCTCTTCTTCGGTTTTTCTCCCCTACAGCGCCGCCATCTGCGCGTTGCTGCCCTCGTGTGTCTTTCATCTGAACATCCCAGGCTTGACACGGGTGGTCAGCACATGGAGGGTGGTGTGCTCGCTGAGGAGCCGATGCTGCGCCGGGGTGTTGTGCCCGAGTCGTGCACAACAGAGTTCATCAGCCCCAGAGCAGTGGACGTGGTGTGGCGAGGAGAGAAGAAATATTGTCGGAAGGATGTCGATAGAGATTCTTCATTGTTTTTTTTTGCTATGCCAGGCTTGAGGTGTAATAAATTAACCTGATAAAGATCTATATAAAAGCCTGCGTGGCGGAGTGGTTATATTTGTGTTCATTAAGTTATGACTGACATTGGAGGGTTATGGGTTCAATCCTGCCTTCGACAGTCAATAATAATAACTGGTGACTTAAAGTAAAGTAAGTTAATTAATTTTGCTTCGCCCGCAGGCGATCGCTTTCAAGGCCTTAGCACGTCTAATATCCTTTCAAGGCATTACAAAATGCGACTCTCAAGTGCCAAGGCACTTCCAAGGTCATGTGAACTTAAGGCCTTTCAAGGCATTCCAAGACCTTGAAACCCTACTTTAGGTTTTCCGACATTCGATGCCCAACCACGGGAGCCTATCCTGCCTCCTCCACCAAATGTCGGTTGAGGCGGGCTATATTCGTCCCCGACGGCAGCACGTCCGTCTGGTGCCCGCGGACCGCTACTCCGAAGGCGTGGAGAGCTTCCCAGCCGGAGGGTCTATCATGTTCTGTACCAACATCCTCGCTGGCAGAAGGGTCTGGGTGCGCTCCTTTTGGTCACCTGGTCTGGGACCGTATCACCAATACCCCTAGGAACCTTTGTTCGTCCTTACTCGTCCGCGAAGCATTCTTCTCGTAGTCTGACCTAGTTGCCCGTATCCAGCTACGGTAGCCGGTGTTAGCTCTGGGCCCCACTCCGCAGTGAGACGGCGATACAAGACTGAATCTACACGAACGGAATCTGCACTCGGCTCAAATAATCATCCCTCAATCATCTTGCCTGCTCTAAATTATGGTCCTACCGGCGCCATCTCGGTAAATTTTCAAGGGTCAAACACAACCCCAAAAACGGACCAAACCATCCGAATTTTTTAGTCGCTCTGGCAACATCTACTCCGTAACACCGGTATTACGCCGTGGATACAATGTGCCCCCGAAAAATGCACTATTTTCTCTAGTTTCGATTTGATACTAGTGAAAGACGCCGCCAATAATTGATATTCGCATAACCATGGTGATTCGGCGGTGCGATACACCAAGCATTATAAACTCCCGGATATAGAGGGATACTCGTCTGGCACCAACAACTTTCTCTCTCAATGTTTACACACAAGCACTTCTATCTATTCCTAGCCATGTTAGCCCTAGCTTCCCGGGCAGCGCCTTCGGCAAATATACCAAATGCGACCACAAATGCGACCAATATCGACGAAACCATCTTTGACGGGCAGTTTTCCTTCCCCGCAGTATATGTTGGAAATGGAACATTCGAAGACTGGCCTCCAGTACCTGGGGCCGACATAGTCAGCAGTTCATCGGCGGCGCCCGTTGTCACCAGCACAATCGCCGCCCCTCCTGCGACGACTGATACGCCACCGGTCACAGACCCCACCCCTGTACTGCCTCCACCTTCACCTCCGTCGACACCCATACCCATCACAGCTGAGAGACCCAT
Source organism: Mycena capillaripes (assembly GCA_029204075.1). Lineage (NCBI taxonomy): Eukaryota > Fungi > Basidiomycota > Agaricomycetes > Agaricales > Mycenaceae > Mycena > Mycena capillaripes. The sequence goes on along the minus strand of JARHKZ010000014.1, from coordinate 1,917,533 downwards.
CCCGTACGAGAGCATCGCTAGTTACTGCCGAATTTGTTCTAAGAATCGCTCACTACTTTCCAGGGTACCTCCACAGACACCCACACCCACAATGACCCATCCGGTACGAGAGCATCGCTGGTTACCGCCGAAATTTGTGCTAAGAGTCATTCACCAGGCTATTCCGATAAAGCAGTTCCCCCATGGAGGTCCCTGTGCGCGGGGTCGTCGACACCAATGCTAGTGCTGGCCACAAATATAATACGGAAAAAATATTTTTTGAATATTCCTGGTACCGATAGGTTCCGGGTCTTAGACACAAGTTGCATCACGCACAAATAGATATCTTATTATTTGAACAATATTTGAACAAAGTTTTTTGGCAGGAGAACGGCATCAAGCTGTGCTGGAAATGATTGTGGAAACGCAACGCAGTACCAGGCTCCTAACCACCGCACGGGACGCCACATTCCACCAGCGCCCACAGCAATCAGTTTTGATTTGTGTTGAGCCGCAATCCGGATGGAAGGTCCGCCCAGTAGACCATTTGATGCAATCATAAATGTTGTGATCTTGATGATAAGGCTTGCCGACCACCGAAATTCCCTTGGCCAATCTGACCTCTCAAGGGTAAATCAACGCATTGAATGCATATATCAGAGCCTGCAAGAATACTTGTCAGATTTTACAGGTAATGGCAGTACCGAAGGCGTTTGGGATGTTTCCGAAGAATCCCACCGTTTTCTCTCGATGTTTACACCTAAGAACTTCTCTCTACAAATATCCATGCTAGCTCTATCTTCATAGGCAACCCGTAAAACAAACACAGGCACAAATGCGACCAAAAACGCGACCAACATCGATGACACCGTCTTTAACGGGCAGTCCCCGCCGTATTCATTGGAGATACAACATGGGAAGACTTCCCTTGGGTATCTGGGGCCAATATCGCCAACAGATCATCAAGGGCTCCCGCTGTCACCAGTACAATCGCCGCCAATCCTGCGACGACCACGCCACTAGTCGCAGACCCCACCCCAGTGCCTACTGCACCGCCTCCGCCCCCGTCGACAACCACACCTACAACAGCGACCCGCCCGGTATGAGAACATGACCAGTTACGGCCGTATTTATTCTAAATGGCTCACTACTTTCGAGGTTATTCCGATAAGGGATTTCCCCCATGGAGGTCCTCGTCTTCCGAGATTCCCTGAATAATACTGAATGATGGGTTGTTGTGCGGACCAGTGATCTATCGTGTACTTGAGTGAAGAGTATGGATTGTCATAGTCTGAAAATGAAAGGCGCAGAATTTAGGCGCAATCGGGGATTAAAGGATCTTCCTGAATCAAAAGCTAGGCCTCAGCTTGGCTTTATTTCTATGGTTCCGAGATTCCCGGGGTGTTCAAACCGCCGCTATGAGTGAGAATCTATATTAACTCCGTGTATAAGAGCTACTATCCCGAAAAATATGGCTGTTCAGCATCGCATTGTGAAGAAACCCACGACGTTCTTCCCGTATGACGGCGAGACCATTGAGCTCTGGAGTATCAGGGTTCAAATTTCTCAGTTGCGAGACTCGATAGGAAGCTTGAAATGCACAAGCACTACAAACAATCGGTAGATCATCGAACCAAACGCTATGGTGCATATATACCCAGCGATGGATGTACTGAACTCGCATCGTCGCTCGAAAATGTGATGGGAGTGGTGGTGACAGCCTCGGTTTTGGTGTGCACATATGTGACTCAAATGAGCGACTCGATCCGACGGCGGGAGCTGTTTTCTTCCCGTATGACGCAGTCATCGGAGGTCAAGAACTTAGACTTTCAGAGAGCCCTCGGAAAGATGTCACCCGGCATCGCGGACGCGGAGAAGGAATCTATGCGAGAGGAAGGCATAATCGAGAAATTCGACGTCTTTGTAGTCCTCCCGCCATCCGTGGGGAGCAGCATCGTCATCGGTCGCTTTAATGTGAGCGATCTCCTCCTCAAAGTCTTGAATCCTAACTTCCTCGCAATCAAATTAGGGTCCTAGCTCTCGATTGAGAAGATATTTGGTCTGGTTTTAGCGATAGTCCCAGGACAGTTCTTCATGGAAGCAGAGGCAGTTCCCTGTTTACTAGGAGTGCGCCAAAGGTATGACCGCGTTGACTGCTTGATCTGGCAGCCACAGTGGAGGACCCCTCTGCAACCGATGTTGAACGAAGAATAGTCGTAGAGCATACGAATATATGGCATGGTCCTTTGTCCAAGGATCATCATACCAATGCCGGCCGCGTCTCAGCTCCCTGTATTATTTATATTCCAAGTCAGAATGTGCGCACCTGCGCCGATGGATTCCGGTCTGAGTTCCAGTCAAGACGAAAAGGTTATCATCATGAGCTGCAACATCCACAATCTCATCCCTGTCGAACTGGACTGCGTGGATTATTGTTGGCTCTGAAGGATGGTACACTCCCAATGTCGCAAATTGTACCACAGTTTCGTCCCAGTGAATTCTGACACCGTGGGGAAAGAGAACAGCCCGCGTAGAAAAGGTCATGGATGGCGCAGAGGGAGCGCGTAAAGCCATAATCACGGACAAGGATGGAAGACGAGGGTGTGTCCGGAGTGCTTACAAAGGCTGATCACGCTGGGGCCACTGATCGGACTCATCGCCATGCGACTCCGTGCTACCGCTGTACTAGTTTCCCGCACTTTCGTCGTTACTTTCCGATCTCACCGCCTAGATGTGTACTCAGCGGCCCTCCAGTGCTGTCCGTAACAACAAAATTTTGAACTACGGTTGCATTCCAAACCATGGACGCCGTCGATTGTGAAACAGTGGAAGGTATTGCTTCACTCCTGGATTACCCAAGAGGAACATTCGGTGATGTTCGGCGTTCAATCTCGTAGGCAACGGGAGAGACCTTCTGTCTGACACCGGTGTGGCTGTTTCCATATGGGTGCCGCTTTTGGGTCCTAGCAAACACAGCGATCTCAAGGATTGACCTAAGCCGTAATAATAGACCCCTTTATAAATTGTGAGAGGAAAAACTGGGTTGGCTTGTGCTTGAATCATGTTGCTGCTGGCAGTAACATTTTCCATCTTCTTGTGGTCCACATATGCGTTTCCGCTGGTCGGAACACTTGCCCGTCCATCCGTCCATGATCCACAATCATCCTCCGAGATTTCTCGCTCCCACCAGCCATCCGTCAGTGCGAGCACACAGACGCTCTCTGACTCAGTCAGAACACCTGCCCATTCATCCCTCCATGCACAACCATCTTCTGGGAAATCTCGCTCCCACCAGTCATCCGTCAGTGCTAGCACACACAGGCTCTCCACTGGCTCAGTTCATACTACCACCCGACCATCGTCCAGCACTCATAAGGAAATTACCTCTGGGTTTTCAAGCACCAGTCATCGTCCCAAGCCTTCAATAATCTCGTCTGCCTCAGATACCAAGTCCACGCATGACAGTAGCGGGAAGTCCGTATCGAACCATTCCTCACGGATCGCCTCTAGCAGTGCCAGATCTGCTCATCCCTCTGTAACCTCCATCGCATTCAGTGCGTATAATGAATTAAATGCCCCTTTTCTCTGAACAAATCTCCATTAGACTCCAATCCTGTGGCTCCTACCGGAGCGAGTTTGGAGACTCTCGTTCGTCCAGGAACTACGACAACGATTGTGATACCGTCCGCGACCACAGTTATTACATTTGGGCATCCAATCACCCTCGGCACCGGGGGAGTGATAATTGGTACTGTCCCTACATCTGTGTCCCAAGTGGGATTTGTTCCGCCGGTTTTTAGTACGTTTTTATTCTGGGCAACAATCACAATCGACTCACTTGAAATTTCAGATACTGATCCCTCACCACCTCAAACGGCCACCGAATTGTTGAGATGTTTTCCCAGCACGATAAACCCGCATTCATGTTTTATAGGACATTTACCGGACCCTCGGGATACTCCACCATAGTCCCCGTCCCTACCTCTTCCTCTTCCACATTTATTGTTCCTCCGATTTTCGGTGGTGGTTCAGTTATTCTCGGAGCCGGCGGGGTAATTGTTGGTGCACTTCCTGCTGGAATAAATGAGGTCGGAGGAATCCATCCAGTTCCCATTACGCCTCCTGGGGGCGGTTCTCCGGAGGAACCAACCAGTACATCCGCGCACTCCCGCACGGATTCCAGCTCTTCTGCTGCGTCATCATCTTCATCAAAATGTCCAGCACCCACCGTTCTAACATGTGGTTCTGCGTGCGCCTTTGAAGACCAATCTTTGGACGGAAGCGACGACGACGAGGATAACAACGGGCCAACTCGTCGCTGGCATGATCTCATTTGGGGCGCTCTGCAAAAGAGAACTAAAGCCCCGGGCCGCCGTTCGTGGCAAAGTCCATGTTTTTAAAAAATAAATCTCATGCTGGGTTTACAGCCATAGCGGGATGTCCTAAGCCAGCACCGGTTGTGAGCTCAACCAGTACTGATGGTAATTTCAGTTGTTTTGGAAAAAGGCGTCCTAACCTCAGCGCGTAACAGGGGTTGAGGAATTTGAAAAAAATACAGGCACTCGGCGAAAATTTGATTTCACGGTAGACGATGAAGACGGAGATAAATTTGATATCTCCAACTTCTTCGATATCTCGGAAACAGCGGTCCACCAGGCGAAAATTCGGAATGCGGACTGGATATGTGAGCCCCTTCCAAGACGAAAATCGTGGTCATTATTTACCTTTCCATACTCAGCCGAACATCTGTTCGAATTTCAAATTTTCAGTCGCTTCATGACTGCCTATCTGAAGCAAAACGGAGAAACTTGTAGCGGACGATGGTACTTCGAAGAACAACTTCGATTACATACGCTGATGATAACCAAGGTTCACCGATTTTTACAACCCAAAGAAGACTCCAGAGGCACAATCTATCGTGAACCGCATCGATTCCATTCCCAACTTAGGTAAATTCTGCCGGCGTCGCAAGCTGAAATCTCAACATTCACAGTATATACCAATGAGTGGATCAATAGAGCGAAGGAATACATGTGAGTATTCCTGCGTTCCAGCTGTGTGCAAATAAACAGTCGTTCCAGTGTCTCCGATACTCAAACCGCGGGAAAGACTGGTCTGCAAACGTGCGTATAACAGAGAGTGCCGCCTCCTCTTGACGAACCCTCAATAGTTTTGATGCCGATGCACGCAAAAGGCTGGAAGATTTAATGAGAGGATTGGGCGCGGTACCGAAATGTAGGCTCTCTCACTCTCTTGTATACCATAACATTACCCATAACTTATGTATCACAGATCTCGAGCTGAATGCAGTCCAGTTCAAGAGTACCGCACAGGACATTATCGGGCTCCTCCAGCAATATGACCGCCGAACGGGCACTCAAAAGAAACCAGCCATGGCTGTTCAGTTTTACAACTTCTTTGTGTCAGAAGTGAATGACTACACAGCGAGGGGGCAGCTCCTAGGCGAATATCTTTCCACTAGGTATCAAGCCCAGGTAGCCGTCAGAAACAAACCGTGCGTTTGGATTGATGTAGACGAGGTTCTTTTTTCCCTGTGAATTTGTTGCTTTTCTAACACTTACATCCGACAGATGGTAGACTTTATGGAAAATAGCTATCCCACACTCGGAACGGCCGCTCTTCTTCCTGATCGGCCACTGTGCTATCCTACAGAGTCTGTTGGAAAACCCTTCGTGCGGCCACCAGCGCCTGCGAACCCCAATGACGAGGCGGAATTGAGTAATCGAATGATCATCAGCGATGCTACGGCGGATGGGATCAATATCAAGGTGAATCTACACATCGAGGATCCGAATGCACAAGGCTGGGACTACACGCCTGTAGAATTAACCACTGCTGCCTGCAAAGGGGTCTATGTATGCTTCGTGCATTTCGGCTTTCCGCTCAGTGCTGAGTCATTTTACAGCGCATGGAAGCAAAAGCTCCCAGTACAGGCAACCCTCTGTGGGATCTCGACTGTACGAGCGGCAAGTTGACCGTTGCCGGAAAGGTTCTGCCCGCTTGCTCAGTGCCCCGACTCTCATCGGCTGGGGACGATCGCCTAAACGTGAGATTGTACTGTGGCCCGGGGTGGAATGAACTCAGAGCGTGTATGGTGGAGCAGAACGTGTATGCTGGTAGCCGTGAGGCAGAACTTGTGTGGAGATCAGTAGCAGCATAATTTACTACGTTTTTGTGCTTTGGGCTTGATGCATATCGGGATCAAAATGTGCACAAGTGTCTGGTTTTCCGTTGTGCCACGATTTTTGGTCAAGCGGCGAGAGAAAAAACAAGGTGAGAATCGCGGTACAATTATGCGCTATACAGACTCGAAGTGTATCTAACTCGCCAATTCACTTTAACACCGTAGAGGACGGCAGTAACCGTACACCGTAATACCCGTCAAGAATATGAGGTCCTGGTGCTCTCAACTGGGACCAAAATCAGGCAAAAAATCAAACACGTGCAACTGTAGTAAACTCATTTCATGCATAGCCTGGTAACGTCAGTGCATCCATTCATGACAAGGTTCAACCTTTAATGGGGCCCATTCATTGTCATTGCATCGACTAGAGTACTGCGTCACCTGCCAGACGTCCTCGCCGAGCCCGTCACGGTGTCGAACATGCCTACATGATCGCCCCATTTTTCGGCGGAGCCTGGTAGGTTTGAATTCCTGCATTCGCTGTTTCCGCATCTCTTTCCTTATTGCCTTCTCCCACAGCACCTCTCTAGCGCTCGGAAAAGCTTCCATGACCTTTTCTCTCCAGTGTTGGATATGGATCTCCAATACGTCTTCATGATCATCGGAGTTGAGCCATGGAGCTGCAGCGCCAAAGTTGCGGACGTTCTACATGTTCGAAATCCACGACGTGCTCGTCCACTCCATCGATGTAGAAACCACCACCAGACCCGGAGACGTCGTCGAGCAGCACAGCTGACGGGCCGCCGCAGAGCCATCGGATCGCGGGCGCGAGATTGAGCGTTAGGCATTTATTATTTTTCGAGAGTGGAAGTAGGGTGAGTTCTTCGATACGCATGCCATGGGCAGCGCGCGTCGTGACGAAGGGAGTAAGCCAGGGCGGTTCAGAGATGCCGTCGGAGGTTTCCACCGTGAGCGGCCATTGTGCGTCGGCGGCCGGCCAGGGGGTGCGTGTTTCCGGATGTGTAGACCAGCTGGAGGGCGGTGATTTCGGGGATGAAGAATCGCGAGATTGGCGACTTGCTCCAAACGCAACGTACGCAGGGTTGCCTCCCATGACGGTGGTGGCTGGATTCTCATGCTGAAAACGTCTGTTATGCTTTCGAAGCCCCGAGTATGTCGAACTGCTGCGAGTAGAATGGGGGTCGAAAGCTGACGGCGAAGGACCGTATGGTTGAGGCATCGATGAAGCGAGGAAAGAATGGAGACCTGCTGGAAGGGTAGTTGCGAACTATAAATGTGATGAGAGGTGCCGCCGGGCCGAATAAGCTCAGACTGGCATCATTGTCTGTGAAGTAAGGAAGTTGCACGCAGTCGATATCCAACCCAGAGGGACCGAAGGTTCCATATCCCAAGGAGTTCCGGAGCAACCGCACCGTAATCCAGAGCACAGATCCAATCCTCAATGCGAGTGTGTAGAACAGCAATTAATCACAGAAGTCCCGCAGCTGATGCTGCCATCCGCAGATCGCAAGTGTCCGCCAGCGGCCGATATGAGGGGACAATGTGGGAAATTAATTCAGATTTAACCGAAATGTAATGTGTCTGTTTTACGAGCGGGGCGAGCCTCTAGAGCTGCCCACGGCTCCGAGGGTGCTTGAGTGCGCCTGCTGCACACCGTATAGCACGCCGCGCGTCACTAAATTACCCAACCGCGCTTGCAGATTGAACCACCGGCACCAGTGCCGGCAGCTTCCCACGTACGCACCCTCGAGAATAGTATCGTGTGAACAGTAGCATCCGCGAGGTGCAGCGAGCCTGGCATCCGCCGTTTGTCGAGGCAGTTCACGGCCGGCATCTCGGGGATTGCGATCACAGGTGGTTGGCGCATCGGCGAGCCGCAGCGTGCGAATATCCGTAGGTGCAGGGTGAAGATTGGGGCACGCGGATGGCGGATGGTGCAGAGCGGCGAAAACGGAGGACGCATCGTGCGGCGCCGCTCCATCGGCGGCGGCGCACGGCACACATGAGGACCCGTAGACGGCGCATTGAAAGCACGGGAGACGGATCCGAAGCGAATCCGATGTCTCGTGCAGAAAGCTCGACCAATGGCCCACTTAGTACCGGTGGGCAGGACGGCGTAAACCGACCACTTCTAGGGCGCCAAACAGCCGCGCCGAGTCAATCTGGTGCGGCGTTGCGTAGTAAGTCAACGAGTCTGCTGTTACGCAGAATAAGAGGAGCAGATAGAGCCCACGAAGTCCCGGAACGATGAAGAACTGGTCGAGAGCAAGCTGATACAGACAAGGACACAAGAAAGCCAAGCCGTGTCGGCATAAGGGATTGATAGGGATGGATGTTCACACGTTGCGGGCCTTGATCCGAGATCTCGTAACTTTCGATCAGCATGGCTCGAAATTCGGTACAGACCTTGTACACACATAGATCGTACTCCCATTCTCGGTTATCCCTGGGAGTGAACATCAAATTATTCACATGCTAGATCCCAGATCGCAACTAGGGGGAGTGGCCAGGTAGGGGACCAAAACTAGTAACACTTACCGCAAACCCATGGATCGCTGTCAGTCATACCGTTCATGTTCCCTTCTGCTCCCCTCCCTCCCTCACTGCGTTATTACAGGCTAACCTCTGCCGCCTCGCATCCAAAGCATCCGTCGCCCCCCCTGCGACCAACCAAGGCGATTCTCCGCCCTCAGATAACATCGACCCAAGCTCACCTCACCTCCGTGAGCTCGTCCGCCTACAGTCTGCCCATCTCCCCGGCTTCAATCGTGCTATCCTCCTCGCTGCGCGCAGGCCCCGTGCGAGGCATGCGCTTGGCGTTCGAGAGCGAGGGATGGAGCGGCCGGCGAGTGCTGCTCTTTCATGTAAGTGTTTGCCTCTCGCAACTCCTTATTCTTATTCTTATCATCTCATTTGACTCTGCAGGGGACTGCCGACTTCACCGTCCCTCCCGCCCATGCGAACCGCATAGCCCGCTCATCGAAGCCGCAGGACGAAACACATCGAATTCCGGGGAGGTGCGTACGCGTCTCTATGTTCGGTTCGGTTATCCACTGCTGCATAGACTCTTTCCCACTTTTTTTTTTCTTGCGCTTGCGTGTTGTCGCGGCACGCACTGCAGAGACGGTATTCGGGATTCGGTATTCATCTCGACATCTTTCTCTTTCTCACCATACACTTCGCCTTTCCTTACAATAACAACTCTCCAGCCTGCGCCCACACCCCCACCAAATCCGAATCCGAATTCGAAAGGCAAATGGAACTTGGGGAAATCCAAGCCCAAACACGGTGTTTGCTCCTCGAAGGGAGATATACAGGTGTCCCTCATCGACGGGGCGGGGCACGCCCTCACCTGGACGCACGCGAAGGAGGTGGGGGAGGTCATTTGTAAGTTCTTGGCTGTGGCTGGATGACTGATGCCCAATACCGAGGGGACGCTGAGGCCATTGAAATCCCAATCGCGACGACGAACAATGCGTGTAATATGTACAGTAACTGTACCGGGCTGTATCATATCGGACTTGAACTTGTATAGTGGATGGATGCTATGTACTCATACGGTGCAGGGCAGTGTTACATGTAGTGGAATACTGGATTTGTTTGGTATTTGTGCTGGGGGTTTGGTTGAATGATTTCATGCATAGCCTCGTGTATACAGCGAAAAATCACGTCCATGACTAGACCGTTCAAGGTCGGGGCACAAACACAGACTCGAATCAGCGCCATTAATATTGACATTGTCACCGAAATTTGCATTTCTTCGTGTCATTCTGCGGGGACGACACTCGCTGAAGTCCGGCGGTTGTTCAGTGACGACAAGGCGCAAAAAAAACGCGAATGCAGTAAATTCCGTGTTGCGCGCGGTGGGATGTAGTGCTCAAGCATCGAAGCACATAGGTACAGGACGCCGAGCTTTGGTGGCTCTTAGCACCCTCGATGTTCCTTGCAGATTTTCCAGGACACTCCGCGTTCAACAGTTGAGAACACTAACGATCATTCGGCAGCTTGGAAGTCGCCCAAATATCGCCTCTTTGATTCTTCCCTTCCGCTATCATGACCGTCCGTCCGTCGCCAGAGAGCAAGAATCATGTACTACTTCTGGGCCCAGGCTCAGGCGTCCACCCATCCGCTACTCTAGCGTTCGTAATTGCGCCCTTCTCCGAGTCGCCTGGCTTGCCCTTCACTGAATGGTTCGATAAGCGAATTGTGCGACCTCGGAGGCCATGATATATACTCCTACTAGATGCGTCGGAGATGCTCGAGACGTCCATAATCACTTTGTCCTGTCAAGAAAAGCTGGCTAACATCGGATTCAGCAAACTACTGTGTCCACTGCTAATATATCTGGTTCCCATGCTCCGCCACCGCAATCCTTTGGCACCAACCAATCAGCAGGGATACTCCACCCTCTGATACAAAGAAGCTGGAAAACTCGCCGCTTATCCTTGGGATCCGCGTACTCGAGGGTAAGCTTAACATTAATCCTTATCAGCACCATAGGTACTGAAGTCAACGAGAATGGACCTACAGGGCAACTGAAGTAATTACCTACAATGGGTCGCTTCAGGCTCGTCGTCGATATTACGCCCCGATCTGCATGTGGGTGTTGAGGAGCGCGTTCGTGTGGGACAAGATAGAGTTTCCCCCGACGCTTGCGATTTCCAAGAGCTGGCGTAGCGTCTTGATTACTGATCAACGCCGCTCACTACGCAGGGTACGTGGTGAGTATGCGTTTTCCTTTGGTCACATACGATTCCCACCATACGTACTGATTCAACTATGCACGGGTGAAGCTGTGGACTGGTGTAAACGGCTGAGAGCTCACGTCCGTCAAGGCCAGCATGTGTCGTTGAAGTTTGGCGATGCTGAAGACATATGGGATGCGTGGGTACAGAGTAGCCCAGCATGCAGAAGATGTGACCGCTGGGAGCAGGTGTAAGAGGGAGAGCATGGCAGATATGCGAGCGCGGTAAGTATGTGTCCCATCTCCTTCCTGTTTATATGACTTGCTCTTTGCTTCTAGATCTCAGTATACTATAGCAGTTCTACCATCCTGTTACGGAGCAGAACGAGCGGCTTTGGAAAAGCGCCAAATATTCCCGAGGTGGTAAACCGTAATCTGCCCGCCGATTTGCAACAGAACATGGGGGGAGCACAGAGGTACATACACTCGGCTCAAATAATCACCGCTCAATGCGCTTCAATTGTAATGCATCTCATCTTGCCTAGTCTGAGATATGGGCCCTGGGTACTCCTACAGACGCCATCTCGGTGAATTTTCAGCAGACACAACCGCGAAAGCGGACCTAACTATCCGAACGTCCTCAAGAAGGCTAATCTTTCTGGAAATATCTACTCCGTAAATCTTTTTGGCAACATCGACTCCATAACGCCGTTTTTACGCCGTGAAATACAATCTCACACCGCAGCTTGCACTATTTTGTCTAGTTCTGATTTGATATAGTAGTGAAAGACGCCGCTCCCGGAATTGATCACCACATCACCACGGTGATTCGGCGGTGCGATACACCGAGCGTTATAAGCTCCAGGATTTGGAAGGATACTCGTCTGGCACCACCACTCTCTCTCAATGTCTAAATCCAAGCACTTCTTTCTATTGCTATCCATGCTAGCCCTATCTTGCCAAGCAGCCCCTACCACAAATGCAAGCACAAATGCGACCACAAACGCAACCACACACGCGACCAATATCGATGACCTCATCTTCGACGGGCAGTTTTCCTTCCCCGCCGTATTTATTGGAGATACGACCTGGGAAGACTTCCCTTTGGCACCTGGGGCCAACATTACCAGCAGCTCCTGCGACGACTACGCCACCAGTCACAGACCCCGCCCCAGTGCCCACTGTACTGCCTCCACCTCCACCTTCGTCGACACCTATACCGACAACAGCGACCCGCCCGGTACGAGAGCATCGCTGGTTACCGCTGCATTTGTTCTAAGAATCGCCCAATACTTTCCAGGTTATTCCGATAGAGGAGTTCCCCCATGGAGGGCCTCGTCTTCCGAGATTCCCAGAATCGTACTGAATGATGGGTTGTTGTGTGGACCAGTGGGGGACGCAGAATTTAGCCACATTCGGTGGCTGGTTGAGTTTAGAACTTGTTTTATAGTAGTCTAATTACGCAGGGGCGTAAGTAGCAGCCAATTTCTTTCTCCCCCTCCTTTGTTCCCGTCTGTATGCATTGCCGGCATTCCTTTTCAAGGAAATGGCTGACCTGGTATTTTCACAACACGGCGGCGATCACACGAAAGGCGAGTCCGTCGACAGCGAAATTCGATTACATGCCATCCACGACCCGTATATTGCCCACAGGGTGAATCAAGATATTACACCAAGGCCCAGCTGCAAGAGAATATCCTGCCCGAGCTTCACGAGCCAGCATCTGGGCGGTTTACTCCGTTCCGGGGCGAGGTACTTGTTATCTCGGTAAAGGATGCAGAGCGTGTCCTTCCCGTTCCATGAGACAGTATAAGGAAGAGTATCAGGGGCATGCTTCCTAGCAGCCGATGGCGGTACTGGCATCATGAAAAGATCCTTTGCAAAAAACGAGACGAAGGGGATATCCACATTCTGCATCACGTTCCCGTCCGTGAAGCAGACAAACCGAACTGCCGGTATACAAGGCGTACCAGAGTTGGAGTCTATATCGACTCCGGGCATAAGGGCTACTGCCCCAAAAAATATGGGACCGTTATTGAGCATTGCATCTTCAAGAAACCCATGGTCTTCTTCTCGTATGGCGGCCGGAGCGTTGAGATACGCAGGAGTATCGGGGTTTAGATTGCTCAGTTGCGAGACTCGATAGAAAGCTTGAAATACACCATCACTACGAAAGAATTGGTAAATCATCGAACCAATGGCTGTGGCGAATATTTACTCAGCGATGGATGTAACCGAAATCACATCGTCGCTCGAAAATGTGGTGGGAGTGGTGATGAAAGCCTCGGTTTTGCTGTGCACATATGTGAACCGAATGAGCGAGGATCCGACGGCGGGAGCTGGCTTCCTCCCATACGATGCCGTCATAACCGAGAGGTCAAGAACTTCGACTTCCAGAGAGCCATCGAAAAGATGGCACCCCGAATCGCGGACCCGGAGAGCGAATCTATCCGAGATGAAGGCATAATCGAGGAGTTCGACGTCTTTGTAGTCTTCCCGCCATCCGTGGGGGGCAATATCTTCATCAGTCGCTTCAATGTGAGCGATCTCCTCCTTGAAGTCCTGAAATCCTAACTTCCTTGCAATCAAATCAGGGTCCTAGCGCTCGATTGAGAACATATTTGGTTTAGTTTTAGCGGTAGCTACCCAAGTCACTTCCTCGTGGAAGCAGAGCCAGTCCCTTCCCTGCGGACCAGGAGTCCGCCAAAATGCAACATGACAGTCGGGGCCGATGAATTGGATGATAACTGCGTCGGTACCCGCACGTATGGCCGCGTTGACTGCTTGATCCGGCAGCCACAGTGTAGGACCCCTTTGCAACCGATGTTGGACGGAGAATAGTCGTAGAGCATACGAATATATGGCATGGTCCTTTGTCCAAGGATCATCATACCAATGTCGGCACCGTCTGAGCTCCCTGTAAGGAGATGATAATTTATTTATATTCCAAGTCAAAATGTGCGCACCTGCGCCAATGGATTCCGGTCTGAGTTCCAGTCAAGACGAAAAGGTTATCATCATGTACTGCAACATCTACAATTTCATCCTTGTCAGACTGAAGTGTGTGGGCTATCGTTGGCTCCGAAGGACAGTTCACTTCCGTGCATTCCGACGCTGCAAATTGTACCGTATTCTCGTCCCAGAGAATTGCGATGCCGTCGGGAAGGATAATAGTCCGCGTAGATGCCGAAATAGATGGCGTACCGGTAGTGGTGAGAGACATAACTGTGAATAGGCTTTAGCGAGAGGTACAGAACGAGGTCCACAGGAGGTTGATGTCTCCATCGTGCCAGCTTAAGCCTCATTACGCTCTACTTCTGTGCCGTAATTGCATTTGGATGCCCGTCAGTGCTGTCAGTGACGGAAAAACTGGATTGACGGTTGCATTTCAAACCCAGGACGCCGTTGAAGGTGAAACGGAAATATACTGATGTATTCATGGAGGAGCATTCAATCTCCGTCCGGCGATCGGGTAGGCAACAGAAAGACACCGTTTGTCCGGGACACCAGTTTAGATGTTCCCATGTGATGCAGGCCAGTCCACAATTTACAGAACACGGCGATGACAAACTGGAACGCTGTCGACTCTGCCGCGGAATAATACTTACCTATTGCGTAATACCGGCTAGCTCCATTCGTTGGCGGCATTTTTTTTTCAAGGAAAACAAAGCTGGCCGCAATTTATAGAACACGGCGATCAGAAAAATAAGAACGCCGTCGACTCTGCCGCATGAACAATACCTGCCTACCGCAGAATACTGGCCATCTCTATACATTGGCGGCATTTCTTTTCAAGAAAAATCAAAGCTGGCCCGCAATTTACAGAACACGGCGTTCACACAAATTAGAACGCCGTTGAATCTGCCGTTGCAACAATACCTACTTCTTGTTGTGCACATATGCGCATCCGCTGGTCGGAACAGTCACCTATCCATCCCTCCAAGCACAACCATCATCCACCGACAAATCAAGCTCTCACCACTCCTCTGTCGGTGCTAGCCTGAGCACGCACGGGCGCTCTACTGGTCCAGTGCATGCCGCAAGCCAACCGTCTTTCAGAGAAATGTCTGCCAGTCATGATGGAACAACTACCGCTGGGTTATCAAGTCCCACTCACCGTCTGAAACCTTCGACAAGCTTCTCCTCTGCCTCACACCGTAGCACGTCCACTCATCACAGTACCGGCCAGTCTGGATCGATTCATTTCTCAAGGACCGACTCTAGCAGTATCGAAGTTGCTCATCCCTCTATCATCTCCGTCGCATTCAGTGAGTAAGACAAATCGAATGCCCTTATCAGAGAACAATTCTCCCTTAGACTCCAATCCTGTGGCTCCTCCTGGCGCGAGTTCGGAGACTCTCGTTGGTCCAGAAACCACGACAACAATTATGATACCATCCGCGGCCACAGTGATTTCAATTGGTCCTTCAACTGTCTCCATCGCAGAGGTTCCTTCCACTTGGATTCTCAGCGGTTCACATACTGTCAGCGGACCCTTCCCCGCGACGATCACACAAGCGTTCGAGATCACGCTCGGGGGCGGGGGAGAGATCATTGGTACTGTTCCTACCTCTGTGTCGCAAGTGGGATTTGTGGCGCCAATCTTTAGTACGTTTTATGCAGTGAAACGATCAAAATCGACTCATTTGCAACTCAGATACTAATCCCCTACCACCGCCGGGGGCCACCGAGCTGTTGAGTCGCATTCAGCAGCACCAGAACACTGAACTCACCTTCATGTTGTACAGAACATTTACCGGGGCCTCGGGATACCGCACCATAGTCCCCATCCCTACTTCCTCGTCTTCCACATTTATTGTTCCTCCGATCTTCGGTGGTGGTGATTCAATTGTTCTTGGAGCCGGTGGTATAATTATTGGTGCCCTTCCCCCCGGAATAGTCGAGGTTGGAGGAATCCATCCAGTTCCAATCCCGCCGCCTGAGGGAGGGTCTCCGGAAAAGGAACCCACCCGTACATCAGCGCATTCCAGCATGGCTTCCAGCTCTTCTGCTGCTTCATCATTTTCTGTTGCGTCATCATCTTCAGCGAAATGTCCTGAACCCACGGTCTTAACGTGCGGGGCAGTTTGCGCCTATGAGGACCAATCTTTGGATAGAAGCGACGACGATGAGGATGGGACCGGGCCCACGCGTCGTTGGCGTGATCTAATGTGGGGCGCCTTGCAAAAGAGGAGCGAAACACGCCGTTCGTAGCAAAGTCTGTGGTGCTCTTCCACCTCTGATCTTCCATTTATAAACATAGCGGGGTGTCGTAGCCCTGCGCCTGATATGTCCTCATCTATTGATGGTACTCTTGAGTTTTTTCTATTTATCAGAGTATTCTAACTTCAGGGTGTAACAGGGGTTACGGAGTTCGAAAAAAGCTCAGGCACTCGACAAAGATTTGATTTTGCAGTAAAAGGTGAAGGCACAGATGATTTTGCGGACGCTTTCGATATCTCGAAAACTCCCGTCCTTCAGAGTAAACCCCGGAATATGGGCTGGATATGTGAGCCTTGTCAGAGACGAAGGCTCTACACACTACTCACTTTCTTTATTCAGCGGAACATCTCTTCGAGTTCCAAATATTCAGTCGTTTCATGGTTGCCTTTCTAGCGAAAAATGGGAAAGTTTGTAGCGACCAATGGTGCTTCGAAGAGCAATTTCGATTACATACGCTGATGATAACCAAGGTTCACCGATTTTTATAACCCAAAGAAGACTCCAGAGGCCCAAGATATCGTGAACCGCATTGATTCCGTTCCCAACTTGGGTAATTTCTCCCATCGGCGCAAGTTGAAATCTCACATATACAGTATATGCCAAGGACTGGATCAATAACGCGAAGAAGTACATGCGAGTATTTTTGCCCTTCACACTCTGAGCAACTGAACAGTTCCTTCTAGTGTCGGCAATGCTCAAACAGTGGGAAAGAATGGTTTGAAAAAGTGAGCAGAACGAAGGAAGCAGAACGAAGGATGTCGCACCACCTTAACAATGTCCGGCTACATGTAGATTTGATGCAGATTCACGCAAGACGCTGGAAAACCTAATGCGAGGGTTCGGCGCAGTACCGAAATGTAGGCTCTCTCCCACTCATATAGTATTGTCATGACCAATGACCCATACATATCTCAGATCTCGAGCTGAATGCAGTCGAGTTCAAGAATACAGCACAGGACATCATCGAGCTCCTTCAGAAATAGGAACTACGAGCGGGCACTGAAGTGAAACCACCCATGGCCGTTCAGTTTTACGAGTTCCTTGTTTCAGAAGTGGATGCCTACACAGCTAGGGGCAGATTCTTGGGCACTTATCTAGCAAGACTGTACAAAGACCGCGTAACCGCTACAGGCAAACCGTGCATTTGGATTGATATAGATAAGGTGCTTTTTCCCCTTTGAAGTTTTCGTTTCCAACATTTACCCTGTGCAGATGGTAAATTTTATGAACAATACCTACCCGACGGTGTCAACGACCTCCCTTGTTCCCGAAAGACCACTGTGCTTTCCTACCAAATCTGCTGGGAGACTCATGGTGCGACCGCCACCTCCTGCAAACCCCCAAAAGGCGGTGGAGTTGAGTAATCGAATGATCATCAGCGATGCTACGGCGGATGGAACCAATATCAAGGCGAATCTACACATCGAGGATCCGAATGCACCAGGCTGGAACTATACGCCGGTAGAAGGAGCCACTACTGTTTGCCGGGGCGTCTATGTATGCTTTGTGCATTTCGGCTTTCCGCTCAGTGCTGAAGTCATCTTACAGCGTATGGAAGCAAAAGCTCCCAGCACAGGCAACCCTCTGTGGGATCTCGACTGCACGAGCGGCAAGTTGACCGTTGCCGGGAAGGTTCTGCCCGCTTGCGCATCGCCCCCACGCTCATCGGCCCCGGACGCACGCCTCCAAATGGGATTGTACTGTGGCACGTCGTGGAATCAACTCATAGCGTGCATGGTGGACCAGAACACGTATACTGGTAGCGTTGAGATGGAACTTGTGTGGGAATCAATAGCAGCATAACTTACTATGTCATGTCTTGTACTTTGGCCTCGATCCATGGCTCGAGTTCAAAATGTGTCCAGGCGTCTGGTTTTCCGTTGATCTACGATTTTCAGTCAAGCCGCGGGAGAAAAAACGAGGTGAGAATCGCGGTTCAATTATGCGCTGTACAGACTCGAAGTGTATCTAGCTCACCAATTCACTTGACACCGTAGAAACCGGCAGCAACCGGACACCGTAATACCCGTAAAAAATATGTGGTCCTGGTGCTCTCAAGTGGGACCAAAATCAGGCACAAAAGCAAGCACGTGCGATTGCAAAACTCATTTCACGCATAGCCTGGTAACGTCAGTGCATCCATTCATGACGAGGTTCAACCTTTAATGGGGCCCATCATTGTGGTTGCATCGACTAAAATACGGCGTCACCAGCCAGATGTCCTCGTCGAGTTCGTCACGCTGTCTAACAGGCCTACATGATCGCCCCATTTTTCGGCGGAGCCTGGTAGGTTTGAATTCTTGCATCTCTTTCCTTATTGCCTTCTCCCACAGCACCTCTCTAGCGCTCGGAAAAGCTTCCATGACCTTTCTCTCCAGTGTTGGATATGGATCTCCAATACGTCTTCATGATCATCGGAGTTGAGCCATGGAGCTGCAGCGCCAAAGTTGCGGACGTTCTACATGTTCGAAATCCACGACGTGCCCGTCCACTTTATCGATGTAGAAACCACCACCAGACCCGGAGACGTCGTCGAGCAGCACAGCTGACGGGCCGCCGCAGAGCCACCGGATCGCAGGCGCAGGATCGAGTGTGAGGCATTTATTATTTTTCGAGAGTGGGAGTAGGGTGAGTTCTTCGATACGAATTTCATGGGCAGCGCGCGTCGTGACGAAGGGAGCAAGCCAGAGCAGTTCAGAGACCTCGTCGTCGGAGCGAGCGTAATGCGGGCCATTGCGCGTCGGCGGCCGGCCAGGGAGGTGCGTGTCTCCGGATGTTTAGACCAGCTGGAGGGCGGTGATTTCGGGGATGAGGGATCGACTTGCTCCAACTGCAACATACGCAGGTGGGGAAATAGGGGTGCGGTGGGACCTAGATTCTCTGCGACTCGGCGTATGTACCGGTGAATCCGCCGAGAATTTCGAGGTACTCGAGGTTCGGCATGCTGAAAATGTCTCTGATGCTTTCGAAGCCCCCGGGGATGTCGAACTGCTGCGAGTAGAATTGGAGTCGAAAGCTGACGGCGAAGGACCGTATGGTTGAGGCGTCGACGGGGCGAGAAAAGAATGGAGACCTGCTGGAAGGGTAGTTGCGAACTATAAATGTAATGAGAGGTAACGCCGAGTCGACCCATTGGCTCAGACTGGCATAATTGTCTGTGAACTAAGGAAATTGAACGCAGTCGATATCCAACCCAGAGGGACCGAGGTTCCATATCCCAAGGAGTTTCGGAGCAACCGCACCGTGATCCAGAGCGCAGATTAAATCCTCGATGCGGGGTGAGGAGAACAGCAATTAATCACAAAATTCTGGCAGCTGATGCTGCCATCCGAGGATCGCAAGTGTCCGCCAGCGGCCGATGTGACGGGAGAATGTGGGAAAGTAATTCAGATATAACCCAAAATGTACTGCGTTTGTTTTACGAACGGTGCGAGCCTCCCGAGCGGCCCACGGCTCCGAAGGTGCGATAAAGACAAGCCACGCATTAATCGTATACACCACGTAGGGCGATCGCGGTTGAGTGCGCCTGCTGCACGCACCGTATAACACGCCCGGCGTCACTAAATTACCCAGCCGCGCTGGCAGATTAGACCACCGGCGCCACGTCGGCAGTGCCACCAGCTTCCCTCGTACGCACCCTCGAGGATAGCATCATGTGAACAGTAGCATCCGCGAGGTGCAGCGAGCCTGGCATCCGCGGTTCCCAGCATCTCGGGGATTGCGATCGCAGGCGGCTGGCGCATCGGCGAGCCCCAGCGCGCTGCGGATATCCGTCGGTGCAGGGTGAAGCGGCGCGGGTATCGTGGGGGCACGAGGATGGCGGAGCATGCCGATGGGTGAAACGGAGCGCATTGTGCGGCGCCGTTCCATCGGCGGCACCTTCGCGCATGGCGCAGACGAGGACCCGTAGACGGCGCGTTGAGAGCGCGGGAGACGGATCCGATGCGAGTCAGATGTCTCCTGCAGAAAGCTCGATCGATGGCGCACTTATCGCCGGCGGGCAGGACGGCGTAAACCGACCACTTCTAGGGCGCCAAAACAGCCGCGCCGATGCGCGAAGCGCGCACTGCATGGCCCGCGGCAGGCGATTGGACGGGTTCAGCGATATTTAAGCTCGACTGAGCGAGGCCTCATCGGGGGCCTAGGCACATTCTGCGCAAAACGGAGCCCAGAAGCCAGCGCGCGTGCCAGCGGCCGATATGAGGCCCGATGACAGGGAGCACTCCGTTCGCGCGAATGTCCGCCGGACGCCATTTTTTGTGGCGGGAGCTCGATCACCTCTGGTAGACGTATGTCTCCAGGTTGATGCTGATGTCGAGTGGATGGGAGAGCATGAATACGGATGCCCATCGCCACGAGTTCGAGTGAGTGGCGCGGCGGATGGTGGTCCAGAGCCCAAGAGAAGCTAGAGAAACGAGACACCATGGGCGGTTGACGCGGCAAACTGCGACCGGAAATGGTACTGCGTAGTGCCAGGCGACAGCAGTACGACAAGTTACAACAAGCAAGCCCGCAAGCAATGATTCAAGGAGGCTGGTGCTGCGTTGCGTAGTAAGTCAACGAGTCTGCTGCTGCGCCAAATGAGGGGAGCATATCGAGGCCACGAAGTCCCGAAACGGTGAGGAACTGGTCGAGAGCAAGCTGATACCAGCAAGGAAACAAGAAAGCCAAGCCGTGTCGGCATAAGGGATTGATGTTCACACGTTGCGGGCCTTGATCGATAGCTTGATCCAGGATCTCGTAACTTTCGATCAACACATCACCAAGGTTCGAAATTCGGTACAGACCTTGTACAGACCTTCAGTATAGATTACTCCCACCCTAAATTTGCCCTGGGAGTGAACATAAAAGTATTCACATGCTAGATCCCAGATCGCCAACTAGGGGAGGCCAGGTAGGGGGTCAAAACTAGTAAGTCCCGTGTTGCGCGCAGGATGTGGTACTTACTCCCGCTTCAAAGCACGTAGATATGACGAGCTCCGGGGACTCTTAGTACCCTTGATGTACCTGGCAAATTTCGCGGATAATCCGGGTTCTAACGTTGAACACAGGCGAGTTCGCATACCTAACGTGACCGGCGATCATTTGGTAGCTTGAACAAAAAGTCGGCCAAACTGAGGCCAAACATCGCCTCTCAGATTCTTCCCTCCCGCCCTTATCTCTGCCAGCGGCCGTCTGTCCCTCCGTCGCCTGGGATGGGACGACACATTTCCAGAATCATGTACTCTGCACTTCTGGGCCCAGGCTCAGGCGTCCACCCCATCCGCTAACTCTCGGGGTCAAGGCTCTATTGCGGTTCAGGGTGCCGATATCCCACGCCCTCCAGCCCGTCGAACCGTACTCTGCCCACCGATTAGCAAGAGAACGCGGGAGCACAGAGTTGCGGTTAATCTTTAAATGTGGGCTCGGTGTTGATAATGCTCGCAGGCCTTCCATGCGCTTCCCAGTTGAGATTCACGGCCCGAGCCTCGAATTGTGCGGCAAATGCTCCATTTGCTGATCAAGAACGACTCACATCCGCGCCATTGAATTAAATGCAACGCATTCCAGCCCCTCAGAATTCAGCACTCGTCGAAAAACTTTGAAGAATCTCCCGGTTTCCCAACCATTCCATCGCTGTCTGTTTTGCGCGAGCCTATCCTCTGACTCCTCTACCAAATGGCGGTTGAGGTATATTCTTCCGTCTGGTGCCCACAAATCGTAACGTTCGGCATTGAGAGGCCGTGTATAATGTCCCATCGCAACATCCTCAGGTTCGTCCCTTCTCACTCTTAAAGCATTCTGTTCTCGTAGTCTGACATAGTTTCCCGCATCTAGCTACGGTTGCCAGTCGGGGCCTCACTCCGGGTGAGACGGCAATACGACAGAATCAACACAGACGGAATCTACACTCGGCTCAAATAATCACCGCTCAATGCGCTTGAAGTGCAATACATTTCATCTTGTCTGATCTGAACTATGGTCACTGAGTACTCCTACAGACGCCATCTCGGTGACCGCGAAAGCGGACCAAACCATCAGAACGTTCTCAAGAAGCCTAATCTCTCTGAAAATATTTACTCCGCAACGCCGTTATTACGCCGTGAAACACAATCCAACACCGCAGCTTGTACTATTTTGTCTAGTTCTGATTTGATACTAGTGAAAGACGCCGCTCCCCGAATTGACACCACATCACCATGGTGATTCGGCGGTGATACACCGAGCGTTATAAATTCCAAGATTTGGAGGGATACTCGTCTGGCACCACCCATTCTCTCTCGATGTTTACATCCAAGCACCTCCTTCTATCACTAGCCATGCTAGCCTTACCTTCCCAAGCAACCCCTACCACTAATACAAGCACAGATGCGACCACAAATGCGACCACAAACGCGACCACAGACGCGACCACAGACGCGACCACAGACGCGACCACAAATGCGACCAGTATTGATAACCCCATCTTTGACGGGCAGTTTTACTTCCCCGCCGTGTTTATTGGAGATACAACCTGGGAAGACTTCCCTTTGGCACCTGGGGCCAACATTACCAGCAGTTCATCAGCGGCGCCCGCTGTCACCAGCACAATCGCTGCTCCTCCTGCGACGACTGATACGCCACCAATCACGGACCCCGCCCCGGTGCCCACCGTACTGCCCCCACCTCCACCTCCGTCGACACCCATACCCACAACAGCGACCCGCCCGGTACGAGAGCATCACTGGTTACCGCCGCATTTGTTCTAAGAATCGCCCACTACTTTCTAGGTTATTCCGATCGAGGAGTTCCCCCATGGAGGCCCTCGTCTTCTGAAATTCCTTGAATCGTACTGAATGATGGGATGTTGTGCGGACCGATGATTTATTATAATCGTGTACTTGAGTGATGAGCATGGATTGTTTTAGTCCGAAAATGGGACACGCAGAATTTAGGCACATTCGGTGGCTAATTGAGTTTAGAACTTGTTGGTCTCATTGACAGGGACTCAGCTCTCCTCGCTCTTATCCGTCTTTCTCTTTACCCGCCCACCCGTTTCCGGAAGCTCTGGTATTTTGTTATCTCTAGTTTATTTGTTTTTTATCATACAAGATGCGTATTTGGGTGACCCGTTCCGTTGATATACACAGCTTTCCTCGGGGCTCTTGGCTCTGAGCCGGGAGTCGCCGTCTCGGTATTCCCCACTTTTCATGAGTACATCGAAATTAGAGGATATTCATTTCGCTGGAATTCGATTCCTGAATCAAAAGCTAGGCCTCAGTTAGGCTTTATTTTGAGATCAATATGGGCTCGATCATGTTCGGGTGATAAACTGAACAAACACTTCGGCCTTGTTTAAGAGATAAGAGAACGCGGTGAGCGCGAAGCGGCTCACCACTTCGGCTGCAACCACAGAGTGGATTATTTCATGGGTGAAAGGTAGAACGGTAGAAATACAATGTGTCATCTCTCACACCCAAGTTTAATTGAGAGCAGGCCGGAACACGGGAGATATTGGCAGGGCGGACTTGGAAAGTCTCTGTGTGCAGCCATCAATGGGGCCGAACGAAATGACAGCGGAGTGCAGCGGAACTTAAAGGAGAGACAGAGAGACAATCATTATCTGAGGAATTTAAAGGGAATCTTAGCTTTGATATTGATTCTTTGAATGTATTCGTTTGTAAATCCAGCAACACATAAGGATCAGTTTCTGCCCGCCCAGGTATGTAAATTAAGAGTTATTGGCGGTCCAAATGCACTTTTAATAAATCTCTCTCTACTTGTGTGTTTTTTCATTTTCTCTATATATATTGTGAAAAGTGGCCGTTTCCTCTCCTTTACGAGCTCGAGTCCTACCTAAAGGGAGAGAGGAAAAATCTACATTTTCCTCTCTCTCTCTCTCTATTCGCGAAGTTGTGATTAACTTTACTATTGACAGGTTTTGTGATTGCTCTCTCCATATGTTTTGATTGATCTCCATACAAAAGTACTGATGTACTTTCTCTCTCTTCATATGTTCGAACACTTTCTCTCTCTCTAAACTTTTTTTTGGTTTGGGATAGACTCAATCTATCTCATCCAATATTAGTTTTGTTGTTTCATTCCGAGCTCGCACATCATCGGTGAAACACTGATTATGTGGCTGCTCGTGGAATGGGAAATGAATATGGCTCTAGTGCGAACACCAAAACCACACCAAAACACACTGACAACACTACAATCTATGCGCGAGGTTCGGGGTTCCAACCACAGTATATGGCTGGTGCAATTTAACTTGTTTCTTTGAAGCTGACTTTATAGCTAAAGGACCGTTGAGAATTGTCTGAACTGTCTTAGTCGCTTTACGCGTTCTGAGAGGCTCGGAAAGTGTTTTAACACAAGATTGTATTGTTTTGGATACTCCTAGGTCACCGATGCGATATACTACCAAGTTCTATTTCGCTTTTCCAGTCACAACACAATTTAGCTAATAGTATGACTTCTCGTCAAAACTATGTCCCTGAATGGCTGTGCCCAAAATCTGTATATCTATGCGTTCTGTATATGATTCTCTTATAGTTCACATGTCGAAATCCCAAACTATTGTAACTGGAACAACAAAAGAAACTAATAGCTTCTAGAGGTGCTCCTAATGCATACCAGTCTTTCTAAGGCAACACCAAGCAATAGCCTAGGTCTAGTAGAGAAAGGGTAGGGGTCCACTCTCTAGTACCACACAAAACCTACATCCTTAAATATGTTTTCAAGAACCCTAATAAGGAAATACAAACATAAATATACTGTTAGTCAAACAGATAAACAGAAGTCAGCGGTTAATAAGCCCCGACATGATTCGTACAAATGGAGACAAAAGAGACAATAACGAGAGGGTACAGGGTATATTTTGTGAAGAGATCGAGAAATTTGCCTCCGTTGATGGAGACGAAACCCTCGATAAGAGTAAAATTAGAAAACCCCCTGCCCAGCCGTGTCCTCCTGACACACAACCACATGGCTGCCTCAGTCAGCCAGGTAACGTGCTTTCGCTACTAATTGAGTCTGGTCCAAGCGACTTGTATCACCTAATTAGGACATCTCAGTACAATCCGTAACTGATCCTCGGTTCCATAATGCCTCGGTATTTCCTGTTCCGGGTTTACTTGGCTTTGTTCGGGATTCGAACTTGGTACGGTCAGAGTCTGACCTCCCCTTGGTATGTACCTCTAAACGATCCTCTGTGATCAATTAATTGCTTGCCAGATGGATAATGGATGCATCCTTGATAAGACCGTGTAGCAAATCCCCAATCTTGCTGTCACGTACTCCGCTTGTCCAGTGGCCAGTCCTGAGATAATATAAGGTAGAGCACAGACAAGCGCGGTTACCCCACGTGATCTGCTGTGACATGACCAAATTGGGTAGTAAATCCCTAGAAAATGCGACAGTTAATTCAGAAGGGGTATAATAAAGATTCCGGCTCAACAGTTCTCTGGGTAACAGTCCTTTGCTGCCCTGTGAGGTCGACTTTTGGCATCTACCTCTTTATAAAATTAAGCATGTCCGTCTGAAGCCTTTTCAAGCTCCGCTTTTGGGGGATCAAGCCCGAGGCTTTGGAAGCGCTCAATAAACGGCGCTTCCTCGGGGCTTTTGGCCCCATGATCTGCTTTAAGCGCGCGCGCACCTATAAAAGTGTACACAATGCCAAACTTCTCTTTCGGCTCGCTGTTAAAGCTTCTGAGGCGCTGATTCAAGCGCGGCTTTGGAAGCGCTGGACCTTTGGAAATTTGGAAGCTCTCCATACATTGTCCAATTTTTATTTATTTTAATGTCCGCAAGTAGGAGCCGGCGCGAAGCGCCGGCGACTGCTTGTAATTCTCAAAATTGAGCATGTAGTTCCCAAAACCGTATATCAATACCCCAGATGAGCGCTGCAGGTGCTCGCCTACCAAAGTTTCTTTGGCTGGTGGGCCCTGGAAAATTTTCAATGGCCCGTCGCCGCCATCTCTCCTTACGCCCCCACAGAAAAAGGTCGTGCGAGACAGGTTGAACCGTCTGCCCGGCGGTTTGGCCTCGCCAAAGAAAGCCATCAAACGCGCCGCGTCTGCGTTCACCCCGAGAAAACTCCGCCACAATAAGAAGGGCATCGAATACTTTCATCTGACTTCAGAAACGCCATGGTCGTCGCTGGAATTGTGCGAGGAGGGAATGAAAATCCCGAATTATAGCATATTTCATAGTATAATGATAACTAGTCCCCCAATATTGTACCAAATTCATTGCAAAAATTCATGAGTACCCTTCAGCTATATCCAAACAACTCTGTTAGAGCCGATTTCCCAATATCTTACAGAGGTCTGCGGAAAGGATGACCGAAGCGCAACAAATCCCAAAAGGGCAATGTGACCATCACGGCACGTGGGGTAACCGCGTTTGTCTGTGCTCTACCTTAGTTCCTGTTAATCACCTCTAGCGCCCAAGGACTCAGCTATCAACTGACACATGGGGCCAGCAGTATGGTTGACTAATAGAACAGTTAAATTGTTAGGGTTAACTGTTGAATCCTCAACTCGTGCTTGCCTGCTGGCTTTCGGCCGTCAACGGAGTAGCATACCACCCCGAGGTAGATGTACACCTGTTGCTAAACCTCATGTTTTCCCCCGGTGATAGGCATTAAAATGAATAAAATTTCGAATTTTTATGTGTGCCCCAGCACGCGCCCTATCAACGGCGATCACACAAATTGGAGCGCCGTCGAATGTGCCGTCTCTTATGTAAAACTGCCCACCTCTATAAATTGGCGCAATTTACTTCAATGAAAAACCGGACTGGCCTGTCCTTGAATTATGTTGCTGCTGGCAGTAGCATCATCCGCCTTCTTGTTGTGCACATATGCGTATCCGCTGGCCAGAACACTTACCTATCCGTCCTGCCGACAAATCAAGCTCTCACCACTCATCTGTCGGTGCTAGCCTGAGCAGGCACGGGCGCTCTACTGATCCAGTGCATGTGTCATGATCTGACCTACCGCTTTCCTTTTCAGGGTTCTACCATTTCCTTTTGGGGAATAACCCGGTACTCTCTGGGTTATTCCTCACAACACATGCACATAGAACCCCCAGCCCTGCCCTTTTACAGGGTGACTGGACACACCACCAGCCATATTACCCTGGCTCTAATCCACACGCCAGTGGATTACTCACTATCAACTCCCAGCAAACACTATTGCCTTGGCTGGCTTTGCTCGGGTTATTCTGCGATAACAGCCTGACCTCCTTTACTCTGAAACGATCCCTCTGGATTCATATTTGACTCCTCTTTATTGGCAGTGTTGACCCCT
This sequence comes from Mycena capillaripes, assembly GCA_029204075.1. Lineage (NCBI taxonomy): Eukaryota > Fungi > Basidiomycota > Agaricomycetes > Agaricales > Mycenaceae > Mycena > Mycena capillaripes. The sequence goes on along the minus strand of JARHKZ010000014.1, from coordinate 1,890,206 downwards.
GGTTTCCCCTGCCAACCCCTTGATACTCCACAGGTGCCTTACCCCTGGCTCCTGTTGACCCTGCCCCTGACTCTACCAGTCGCCTCCTTTGTGTTATACTAATTCATTTCCCCTTTATGCTACATATGGCCTTTACATTTATCCTATGATCAGACTCCTTTATTTATTGTATATAAACCTAAGTAGAATCTCCTGTACAGTAGATTCTACCTCGTCTATTCACCGGACTTACGTTGACCTGAACTGCCCGGTATTGGACCTGAGCCTGCCTTGCTCTCGTCGTCTCGTTGACTTGGTCTTGCCTCGGCTTCCTCTTCTCTCGGCAACACCTCGTCTCCTATTTTCTATACCCCTGTCTTAGTTCGCGACCGGGTTATCCCTCAACGGGGTTGTGGGTGGTGGATTATATGGATAACCCAGACCAGAGAACCCTTGCTCGGGTTCCCCAGGACCGGGTTATTCCTCAGTCGGGTTATTCCCACACCTCGGATTCTCGACATATGGTCATTCGCTTATGGAGCGGTGACGGATTCCTTCTCAACACCTGGGGCTCGGCTGTGGTTGTGTTAGGCTTTGGCATAGTCAGGCTGACCTAAGCGCGGTTGCTGACAGCATGCCGCAAGCCAACCGTCGTTCAGAGGAACATTTGCCAGTCATGATGGAACAACTACCGCTGGGTTATCAAGTGCCACTCACCGTCTGAAACCTTCGACAAGCCTCTTCTCTGCCTCACACCATAGCACGTCTACTCATCACAGTACCGGCCAGTCTGGATCGATCCATTCCTCAAGGACCGGCTCTAGCAGCATCGAAGTTGCTCATCCCTCTATCCTCTCCGTCGCATTCAGTGAGTAAGACGAATCGAATGCCCTTACCACAGAACAATTCTCCCTTAGACTCCAATCCTGTGACCCCTACTGGTGCGAGTTCGGAGACTCTCGTTTGTCCAGAAACCAAGACAACAATTATGATACCATCCGCAGCCACAGTGATTACAATTGGCCCTTCAACTGTCCCCATCGCAGAGGTTCCTTCCACTTGGGTTCTCAGCGGCTCACAAACTGTCAGCGGAGCCTTCCCCAGGACGATCACGGAAGCGTTCGAGTTCACGCTCGGCGGCGGGGGAGAGATCATGGTACCGTTCACATCTGTGTCACAAGTGGGATTTGTGGCGCCAATTTTTGCTACGTTTATATGCAGGGAAACGATCCCAATTGACTTATTTGCAACTCAGATACTAATCCCCTACCACCGCTGAGGGCCACCGAGCTGTTGAGTCGCATTGAGCTGCACCATGGAAAGCACTCGGGCTCTCTGGGGTCGGAGATGGGCCAGCGGGGCTCGCAGCAGGGAGGGTGAAAGCGGAGGAAAAACCCAATGTGAATACGTAAGGTACGACATCGGAGGTAAATACTGCCCAACTCTCTCACAGGCTGTCAGCCCATCTCCAACCAGAACACTGAACTCACCTTCATGTTGTACAGAACATTTACCGGGGCCTCGGGATACTGTACCATAGTCCCCATCCCTACTTCCTCGTCTTCCACATTTATTGTTCCTCCGATCTTTGGTGGTGGTTCAATTGTTCTTGGAGCCGGTGGTATAATTGTTGGTGAACTTCCCCCCGGAATAAACGAGGTTGGAGGAATCCATCCAGTTCCAATCCCGCCGCCTGAGGGAAGGTCTCCGGGAAAGGAACCCACCCGTACATCAGCGCATTCCAGCACGGCTTCCAGCTCTTCTGCTGCTTCATCATCTTCTGCTGCGTCATCATCTTCAGCGAAATGTCCTGAACCCACGGTTCTAACGTGCGGGGCAGTTTACGCCTATGAAGACCAATCTTTGGATAGAAGCGACGACGATGAGGATGGGACCGGGCCCACGCGTCGTTGGCATGATGTCATGTCGGGCGCCTTGCAAAAGAGAAGCGAAACACGCCATTCGTAACAAATTCTGTGGTGCTCTTTCTCCTCTGATCTTCTATTTACAGACATAACGGGGTGTCCCAGCCCTGCGCCGGACATGTCCTCAACTGTGGATGGTACTCTTGAGTTGGTTTTCATAAAGGTATTCTAATTTCAGGGTGTAAAAGGGGTTGGGGAGCTCGAAACAAGCTCAGGCACTCGCCGAACATTTGATCTTGCTGTAAAAGGTGAAGGTAGAGATGATTTGCGGACGCTTGCGATATCTCGGAAATCGCCGTCCTTCGGAGTAAACCCCGGAATATGGGCTGGGTATGTAAACCTCGTAAAGTTCTAACCATTACTTACTGTCCTTATTCAGTGGAACAACTCTTGGAATTCCAAATATTCAGTCGTTTTATGGTCGCCTTTCTAGCGAAAAACGGGAAAGTTTGTAGCGGACAATGGAGCTTCGAAGAGCAATTTCGATTACATGCGCAGATGAAAACCAAGGTACACCAATTTTATAACCCAAAGAAGACTCCAGAAGCCCAAGCTATCGTTAACCGCATTGATTCCGTTCCCAATTTAGGTAATTTCTCCCATCGTCGCAAGTTGAAATTTCAGCTCTACAGCATATGCCAATGACTTGATTAATAACGCGAATAACTACATGCGAGTATCTCTGCTTTTCAGGCTCTGTGCAACTGAACAGTTTCTTCCAGTGTCGGCAATGCTCAAACAGTAGGGAAGAATGGTTTGAAAAAGTATGCAGAACGGAGAACGTCGCACCACCTTGACAGCCTCCCGCTAGGTTTGATACAGGTTCACTCCGGGGGCAAAAGTCGACGCATGCGGACCTCGCATGCAAAACGTGCATGTGGTCCGCATGCGCCTGATCCATGTCACAAAGGCGTCACCCACCTTTGTTTTCCTTTAAGTGTTCGTAGTATCTTTGGAGGGATACACATTCCTCTGTATACATCGCAGCAGGGCTGACTGCATGCTAGGTTTCGGCGATATTGCGAGGAATAGAGGAGACTGGGGAAAGGCACTAGACTTGTGGAAAGAAGCTCGACCATTGTTCCAACGATCTCATATACAATCACCCTCAATCACCTACATGATTTTAGTTCAACTCGAGATGCGAATTGCTCCAGTTGACAAGAACTATGGTACTGGGGGCATGTCAATTTGAGTTCTGAAAGTGGCTGACGTACATTTGTAATACTCCTCTCATCACTCCGGAAAGGTGAGGTTCCGGGCGAAAACGTAGCTGAAACCTTTAGTTTCAGGAGTGGAAGTCCGGGCCGGGCCCGGGACGGCGTCCCGCGCCTGAAACTAAAAGTTTCGGGAACGTTTTCGCAACTTTTCGGGCGCCCCGGAACATGACACTTGAGTGTATACCACGAGGCTTTATCCATTACCAAAACCGTGAGATCGATTTAGTGTCTTATAGGGCCTCGCGAAAAAGATTCCACCTGGCACATAATGGTCAGTAAAAGTTTATTTCGACCACTCTGTCGCGATATTACCTCTTCTTTTCGAGAGCCATTGACCGTACCCCTGACTGGATGGAGAGCTGACGAATTTGAGGGTAGACTCCAATCCCCGTTTTGCGCGAGATTTATGCTTAGGTTGAGGAACGCGTTTCCGGGGGCAGTACCAGAGGACGTGAAACCAACAGGTAGTACGCCGCTCGTGAAAGACAAAACCACTCTTGAGAGAGTCCCCGTTGGCAGATATAAACCAGAGAAAAGCAGCTAAGAAACAGAAATTGAGGGAGATCATGACAGGGAGCTGAGCGTGCGCTGGCGTTTCCCTTGTGTTATAGGTGACTTTCGGATATATATTTAACCTGGAAGGGCGATCATGGCTTGAGAGCCATTGATTCTCTTGTCAAATCTGCAATTATCAAAATGATATGCTGATATGTGGGAAATCAGCCCAGAATGAACTTGTTACGTGGCCTTGACCTTCGTCTTTGGGGAACTGTTCACACACCGCCGTACTAGCATATCGGAGATCAAGGAGGATAATCAAAGTTGCAAGGAAAAATCACGCCAGACCCTCGGAACTGTTGTGTCGCAAACGTCTTCGATTTTGTTAATAGTTGACTCTTGACGACGCCCAGGTACAAGGAAGCGCCATTCTTGGTAGTTGGAATATTCTCTCACCCTGTCGAGGGAAGCAAGTAACCACTGTCTTGTGCGGTGGTAAAGTGAAGATTCCAAACTCCGCATCCTGTGACGGCGACGAGCAAACGGCGGCTAGGGGCGTCGTGATGTCTTCTCTCTCCCACGAATGCCTTGCCCCTTGGTACCGCGATAAGGCAGGGGGATTATTGTACTATTTCAACCATTTGTTCACGCCATGTCACCTGTCACTTTAAAAATTCACTGGATAAAGTCTTCATTCCTCGGCAATCACCTCAACATTCCCATAAATGCCGGAGCGATTCTTTTCGCATTTTTGAGCCTTATTGGGCGTCAAAACCTCAGTCTCACCGTCACCAGTACCAAATTCATTCATTTTACAACCCTCTGTCACCCGTCACCCCAGCCTCGAGTCGTTGAGCCGGTCCTCGGCAGTGGCCAAGTCCTCTAAAAAATCTCATCTAACACCCTGACTAATGCTCTCCTTGATGTCATCAGAGTTTCGTGCTGTTCTTGTCGCCATCGTGTGACTACCTATTTCGACAATCAGTCCTGGTACCTCGATCGTGATGTTCTTCTCGTCCAGGGTGAGATGAACAGCAAAATTGGTGTATTAATCTCGCGATCATTCAGCCAACTGTTTCGTTACCCTACGTTGAGCTCTAGGAGTGGTCACCGACGACAGTTGATTTTGTGGGTGAGCTAATATGAGAAATCGGGCCTGGTGCCTAATTCCCGAACCATCAGTATGCCAAATATCGTTGTAAATCGCGCCGTGCTTTTGGATGTAAGATACCGGAGCTACAGCCAAAGCTATGCTTAGACCTGGACTGCTGCCCATAAGACCTCCGTTTCTCAAACATTGCTCCTCGTTTCAGTCGATCTCCGATGCAGTTCACACTCAGTATTTTCGTCATCGTCATTCTTGCTCGAGGCGGGATAGGTGACGCTCTGAGGCCGACTCCTGTTACTCGACTGGTATGCCGCTTCCAACTGAATCAATGTTGAACACCAATTGATATGTCATCTAGGGTGGGATGGCTGCCCCCTTGGTGCCGGAGACCTATACTACTACCACTACGTGCACCAGTACTGTCACCACCATCGTTGGGAGTATCTGCAGTGCTTGTACCAGCCCCCGTGCTGGTGTATGTACCATCACTGACTACCCAGCCAGTGACAGTACTACATCCCCTGTCACAACCGTAAGTGGCACAGTTATGCTAAATGTATCGCCACTCATTCGAAACAGACCCAACCCCCTTCATCCACACCGAGTATCTGTTCCTGCACCAGGACGACTTAACTTTCTCATCCCCTGCCGTGTACCTATTACCCACGTATTCCCTAGATTGCTAGTCCTTATCTGCTAGTGTATTAGCATGGAAAAATGATCTCCATCTGATTCTACATCTGACAATCACCACATTGTTTACGGACTTCTCTTCCATCAAAAAAGAGGGGAACCAGGTGACTGTGTGCCTGAAGTGTCTCTGACGGGCCCTGCTTGAGAAGACACGGGGCGACGTATATATATATCGGGCCAGCGACGGAAGGATGGTGGCATAACACCATTTCCCCCACTTCCGTGCTAATTTTGCTTGACTCTTCGAATTATGGGAACAGGTACCGCTGCTCAAAAGATTGAATTCATCATAACCGACTCGTGACTGTACAGACGCCAACCTCAAACATCCATCCACTCTGGAATATGCAACGATTACCGCACGCCTTCTGCAGAACATCGCAAGTTCCCATCATGTCCCCTTTTTGCAGCCCATTTCAGCCATCACCCTGCTGATAATAGAGGGGGTTACTGTAAGCCCTAGGAATATTTGCCCCCACTTGAAACCTAATATTCACTTCAGTCGATGAAGGCCAACACGAAACGATTTATTCATCTTGTGGAGCTAATAAACCAACTAGAGGGTGTTATTATAACCACATGCTCAACCTCTGAATATGTTCTTCCACTCGAAACCCTTCACCCAATTGCACAATTTGCACAGTGCGGATCCCTCCAATGTCAGCTCCTGTGACATCTAATTTTCTCGAGCTTCAGGACACTGCAGAAGGTCCATGGCTGTGTGCGCTCTCAACAGGAAATGAGCAAGATCACGCTGATTTTCAAGCAAAGTGACATCACGGCACAGGTCGAGAAATGCGAGTCTGAGATACAAGATGCTCTCCAGATCCTGAAGGTATGGATGATATATATCTCACACGCAATGCTTGCTGAAACAGGTATACTAAGTTGAACACCGTGAGCAAGGTTTCGGCAGCAATTGGCGAGATCGAGGCCCAGAGCCATCTCCGCCATGAAGAGTTACTTAAAGTGTTTGAAACCTGCGACCGATCGGAATACTCCTGCTCTGTAGGTTTCAAAGTCCTCATGCAACAAATATTGACATCTATGGTCAGCTGGGCGGAAGTCACAATTCCAGCAGGTAACAAACAGTAATTTGTGCATTGAACCTCTCCTAACTCATTTCAGTACCAGTCTCCATCCATTACTACCTGCGCGGCCAAAGATTTTTCACGGACGAGAAAAGGAAGTTATGGAAGTGATAAGTGCCCTTAGCCTCAAACCAACACAAGTGGCAATCCTGGGCCCCGGGGGAATAGGGAAAACAGCACTGGCAGTCACTGTCTTGCACCACCCAGATATTGTGTCTAAATATGTACACCGGCATTTTGTGTCCTGTGCGGGGGCAGCCACTGCTGGCCAGCTGATCAGCAATGTGGCTGTTTACCTGGGGCTTGAACCCTCTCAAAATCCTTCCAAGATCATCGTTCAATACTTGATGGAATGCGGCCCCGCACTCCTTGTTCTTGACAATCTGGAAACAGCTTGGGAAGCAGAAGAAAACAGATATAAAGTCGAAGAATTTCTGTCAATCTTGTCTGAGGTGGATCAGCTCACTTTGCTTGTGAGTATAATCTTGTTTTGCTGGTTGACGAAAAACTCCAATCTTTGGAACAGATAACTCTACGGGGTGCAGAGCGGCCAGGAAAAGTCAAATGGCACCGTCCATTTCTGGCACCGTTGGAGCCTCTCCATCCGACTGAAAGTCGACAAATTTTCATTGACATAGCAGATCTTCCAACCTCTGAAGAGGGGCCCGATTTCGCTGAACTCCTTGATTTGACTGGTCACTTGCCACTAGCCATCTATTTGATGGCCAGTGTCTCCGCCTCCGAGGGCTATTCTAGTGCCCTGTCCCGCTGGAAAGACGAACGTACTTCTCTGGTGTCCCAGGGATACGAGAAGGAATCAAATCTGGAAAAATCAATTATTATCTCTCTCACTAGCCCGCGGATGACGGCAAGAATAGGCAACCTGGAACTTCTGAGTATACTTTCAGTTCTGCCGAATGGGCTGTGTGAGGTGGATTTGACAAGTCTAAACATTCCAATCGGTTCAATTTTGGAATGCAAGTCAGTTCTTCTACAGACCTCCCTTGCGTATCTGGACTGTGATGGACGGCTTCAGGCGTTGAGTCCCATCCGAGAATATATTCGACGATTCCAGCCACCCGAGGGCCACCTTCTTGCACCCATAGAACAGCATTGGTGCGATGTATTGACACTCTGGTGCTCATATCAGCAGTTCGATAGTAAAAACCTTGGATCTCAACTCAATGCAAACATGGACAACATAAACAGCCTTATATCATACAGGTTGAGAACCGAGAGTTCGCTATGTCTGGAAACTTTACACAGCATTATAGATTTGGCAGATTTCTCTCGCATAATGCTCAAGTCAGAGAGCATCCTGTTGCCACTCATTCCGGAGTACATCAATGCTTTGAATGACAGCTGGATCCAATTACGATATCTGATGCTGCGGTTGGCTGGTTCAGGCCCCACACTGTTGTCTAATGAAGCAGACATTGCGATTGCCGAAAGTATGAAAAATAGTTTTTCAGACTTAGATGAAGGAAAAAAAAGTGAGTCACCAGGTTCCTGTTTAATTAAATGCTTATGTCTCCATAGTTCTATTTTTCAAAAATGTGGTTATATATTACTTGAGGATCGGTAATTCCACAAAGGCCGCAAAATTTAATACAATTTGCATGTCTTTGATAGATGAAGCAGCGGATGCTGATAACATCCTCAAAGCATCAGTATATTCAGATGCAGCGACAATTGCCCAACAAGATGGGCGATATCAAAAAGCAATGTTGTATGCTCGGAAAGGCCGAATTGAGGCGCGCAAGGTCGGCTCGGTCCTGGTTGAACTGGATTGTCTTGTCCTCGAAGCATCTACAGCTGCTTCACTGGGGGATCTATCACATGCTTTCGAGCTGTGCGAGACGGCACAGGACTTGGTTGTAGCCAGTGGCCTGCAAGACTCTGATCGTGAACTCGCAATTTGGGATATAACCGCGGAAGTTGCCTTCAACAAAACTCAGTACAGAAAGGCGTATGGCTTTTACCATCTCATTGTGCAGCACACATCCTCAGCAAAGTCCCCGTTCTATTACGCTTATGCATCACTATGTCTCATACAGATTGACATTATCCTCGGACAAGCCGGCTGTGAGACGGGAATCAAATTGTCCTCTCTGAAGGCGATGTCGGAAAATCTCCAGTGGAATCAAGGGGTGCTCTTTGCAAATTTGCTGGAGGCCAATCTTGATCGCTCACAAGAGGGACTGCCCAGGGTATCAGACTCGCATGCCAAATGCTTCGAATTAGCTCGAAAGCATAATGATGTCCAAGTCATGTTCAAATGCCTCGAAAAACTGGGTGACGGAATATCTCGGCTCTCGGATGTTGATGATGCCTTCCACTGGACTGGGACATATTTCGCATTTTCCAGGCGGACCAAAAACCTGTGGCATACATATCAGTCACTTCAATATCTCGCAGAGATATTGCTTGAGTGGGGTGATAAAGAGACCTCACTTAGTTTGTTTCACACTGTGTTGGAGGGCTCCAAAGAAACAGGTGTTCATCAGCGTCAAATGGACTGCGAATCTCGTATTTCCAAAATTCAGAATCAACAGACACGAGCTCATAGTTGAGCAGATGTCGACATTAGGTTCCCGTTAGGATATCGGTAACTATTGGGAGAGTGACATTTCTTAGTTGTCAAATTTATAACCTAGCCTAGTTATTTAACCGTGACTTTCAATGTTCGGTGCTTCCGTCAGCATGTAACAGTTTGATAAGTCATAGCCGCCAACAAAAATTGCATTGGAGGCAGGGAAATATGTATTTCATTCAAGAAAAGTTGACCGGCAATCTCGGCCATCTCGGCTTTCTGGCGTCCCAATTTGAACTGACCTAGATTGCGGCTTTCGTGAGCGCGCTTAGAGTTCACTACGCAACGAAAAAAAAGGACGTCACCATGTTCAGCACAGCAGGAAATTAACGCTGGCAGCCAGATGTCATGTTTGGAATGAAAATCTTTATCACCACAGCCCACGTCCCGGGCTGGATTTGAACCATTTTGTCCCCCGGGATTCAACATCGTGGGATCTTCTACGTTCTGTAATCTTCAGGTATGTCCGCTGAAAGTCAATAAAATCAGTCGCCGAATCAAACACTTCAAGGCAACGAGATAACTCACTGCATTCAGCCCCCTAATAGCCGAGGCCGTGGGTAGCTTCAGCGAGATATGGCTATACGGTCGGCTAGGGGCCTAGCCACACGCCTGTCGCTAGCTTCAGCGAGCCGACGGCTAGCTCGTGACTAGGTGCCGCTAGGGGCTCGGCTCGGCGGCTCGCCGCAGCCAGCCATGCCGGCTTAGCCGCTTGCGGTTAGGGAGGGTTTGAGGCTATATGGGCTCTGAACGCAGTGAGTACTTCTATCAATGGTCAAGTCTCATTAAGGCGATTCTGAATCAAGTGCGCCTCGGGTAAGTGCGAATATAATCATAGATATACAGCGTCGTGGTACAAGAGGAATATTACATACAAGACATGCCTTCGCTTCGCTCCGGCGCAGGCTACGTGGTGTAGTGATAGAAATAAATGCATTGGGAATTGCTGGTAATTACAACGACATCTGTCAAAGTCTAATAAGGAAAGGATCGCGGGTCAATTTAGCAGAGGAGAACCAGAGAATCATCACGGTGTCAAATCCTGGTTGCCCAATGGTCATACAGCCAATGGTCAGTGGTTCAGCTTTAATACAGATTGAATGGTTACAGATTTCCCCAGACGAACTGATGTCGCACCTCGGCTAGTATCTGTGTCCCACAATTCTGCGCTTTCAACGGGGATGTACGTACCCTTGCTGAAGCTCCAGATCCTTGATAAAGTCTCGTATGCATTTGGATAGACGTCCTATGCGCTACATAAGATGTGTAGGCGGGGAATAAAATCCAGATGCACATGTATTATCAACTGATATACTACGTGCTAGGTGGCGTGCGCAAAGGATAACTATTGCCCCCGTCAGATGCTGATAATGGAAGTCACACGCAGGCTAGCATGCGAAAGGTGTCAGTATTCGCTGTCGGCATTGAAGAGGGCAGGGATACACGCACAGGATGCTCGGATGTAGGCAGGGGCCGCTTACCAAATGTTTCAATGTTTATGTTGAACCTGCCTTTCCCGTCTGTTGGTCGCTTGCGACAAATTTCAGATAGATGAAACCTCTCATGCATATGCAGAGGACAGAAACAGACGAATGAAAATGAACACACCGTCACAGGCGTGACCCATGTCTGCCCAAAGTACCCCTCTATCACGCCTCCGCCTTCATCCCTCCGCCATCATCGACGCTGCGAAAGCAGATGAGCAGAGTTGAGGCGGAAAAATTGAAGGGCAGCACACCCTATGATGCTGATGGTTGATGGCTCGGCAGGCACGGTGCTATAGCATGGCGGTCGAAATCAGTTGGGAATGAGTGCGACAAGTGAAAGGATCACGCACGGTGGACCATAGTTCTAGCTTCCGCATCAACAGTGAGCAGCTCGGAGACAGCAGAAAGTTCGGCAATGCTTTTGGCACATATAAAATAAATGTCGACATGTCTGATCAGACGAAAAACTAGAGGACGCACGACATATTGTTCCAGTCTACTGCACTGGAGGGCTGTGAAGGATGTAGGGATTCGACTATTATGTTGCGTCTCCGACAGATGGATAGCGCCATACGCAGGGAAAATTGAGCGCGTGAAAATGGCCATGGAGTGCACGCGCCACGGACGCACCTGAAACGCGTAAAAACACGGATCCCGATGGAAAGCTAGTCACGAAGACATTGACTGCATTTCAGACAAATGGATACGGAGACGACCCTAAGCAGAGGTAGTTGAGCGCAAGGAAGTCCATGAAATGCACGCACCTTGGACACGTAAAATAAAATGCTGATTGCGAGGGGATTGTTGTGTAACTGGTGGTAATCAGCATGAAGATGTATGCCGCCATACAGCAAGTAGTTATTGTACGCTGCTCAGACACGCCCTCAAGGCGGGATTACTCAAAGATCTGGAAAATTGTGAGCAAAATCCGAAGCCAGGTGAGGGAAGCGAAACATAAACCGCCCATTTGAATAAATTGCTTACCTCAAAAGGCACGCTGCTTCTTGTCGCCATAGAAGCTGAGCGAGTCGACTACAGATGAATAAGATCCATTGAGCGATCCTTCATGCTCTGATCAAGTTACGAACTCATATTTTGGCCACACATGAACGGACCCAGAAGCCGATGTTGTCGGTATGATGCTGCGGTCTATGAGACAAATGACTCGAACTTGAGTACAGATCAAGGAAATCGTACTCAGAAGAAATAATGGTCGCTCACTGCGAAATCAAACCCGGAACTCGCTGAGCCACTGGTACACTGGATTCGACCGAATTAATAAAGCTGCGCGTGGAATATTACGCACTCAGAGATCGGAATCGGAGGTGCTGGGGCGCATTTGATTGTAGGACAAAAGCCTGGTTTTCTACTCGTCAGGAAAGCGCTGAAGAAAATAAGGGCATGCTACATACAGTTACGCCATCCATCTAGAAGGACAGCATGGCAGAGCTTGTTGAACTACGGAGAACAACGGGGATAGGTTGATTCGCGATGAAGGATCACATTACGGACACGACGGAAGACGGGACGATAACTCCTATGGCATCAGAAATCTGCTTCCCATTTGCGATTGAGTTTAACGGTGTTCAGTTGATTCATATGGATGTCCAAGAGTTCGATAGTCTTGATCCCCCAGCCGAGAGCTCAATCTGGCAGACATTGAATGAACCGGGAACGTTGCTTTATGAGGCGAGATGGAAGCGTGACCGGTGTTGCGATTGAGTTATGCGACAATGTCAGCTTGAATGTTGGAGTTCCAGAGGTGGGGAGTATGAAGACAATGAGGCAAGAAAAGAACGATGAGCAGCTGTTTTGATGATTGATTTGGTTGATGAGGCACAGCGACCTTGATCGGGATGGCGGAGTACCATCTTGCCACGAGTCTGGATGGTTGGATTTGACTCGGTGTTGCAGAAGGCCTTCCAGGAGGGTGAGTACGGGCAATAGGAAGCGGCTGGAAGTGGGATGATGGTGGGGGGAAAGAACAAAGCAGTGCGAATGACAGACGTCGTTCTTTTGAGCGGGCCTTGAGCGCGCGATCAAACGGCATGTGGTTCATTTAAATTTGGGAAGACGCGTCATACCACAGCCTAAATTTAAAGTCAAAGCCTCGAGGCCGCTTTCCTCGGTTGCGAAGTTGAACTTACAATTCAACTGGGAATGAGAAAGCTGGCAGGATAAAAATACAATGAAAACAACACGCCATACAGGTCGGCATGCACTTCAGACTACTGGTTCTGCTAGGACGACGGAAGGGCGGAATAAAAAATAAAGATGAATCTGATACCAATCTGAGAAGTTCGGGAATTCGCGAGCGCCCAGTGGCGTGCGAAGAACAAACATGTACATCGTGATACGAGGCATCTGCTTAATACACGAGGTATGTACATCAGCCACTTTCACGACATCACGGTTGTCAACTGCAGCAATTCGTAGCTCAAGTTGAACCAGATCTCGTGTCTGATGAGAACGTTGGAACAATGCTCGAGCTTCTTTCCACAATTCCAGTGCCTTTTCCCAAACTCCTCTGTTCCTCGCAATATCGCCGAGACGTAGCATGCAGTCAGCCCTGCTGCGATGTACATCAAGGAATGTGAATCCGTCCAAAGCTACGATGAACAGAGTTTCTGCAGTTTCCTCATCCCCACTACGAAGAAAAATATCGCCCAGAAAAACAAGCGCCTTATGTAGAGCTGACTTGTCTTGAGATTGTTGTGCATGTCCCAAGTATATAATCGTCCACGTAGATGACCAAAGGAAACTCGTGCCCACCCAACGGCTGGAATTTCCGAGTCGTTCAAGGCAATAGGCTACGGCATCCGCATTCGACTTGTCCCTCGAGAGCTTCAAACATTCTTGAAAGAGATTATTGGCTATCGAAATATCTCCCTCTCTCACATGCAGGTTCGCCAACGCCAAATCACACCAGTTTAGCCCCACTTTCTCTCCCATGTTGGTAAATATGACTCGGGCCTTGTCTATGTTCTCAAGAACAATATGTTTTGCTACACCCATCGCGAAATCAATCTCCGCAATGTTTAGTAGCGCATAGGCATGACTACCAGGACCATGCTCAGAAGATGTGTTTTGGACCACCTCGGTGTAGATGCAACGAGCCTCAGTATATTCTGACTTTTGCTCATGTACTGAAGCCATGTATGACATTATAAGATGGTCCAAATTAGACAGAGACATGCCGCATAAGTTCAGGAGTGTTCTTCCTCTTTGCAATAACTCCAAGCATTTCATGTAGTTTCCGATGCGCATACATTGTACACCTTGGTTTGACAGCGATTTCGCTTCCTGGTAGAGATTGCCGGAGAGTTGTGCAAGTCTTTGACCTTCCAAGGAATACAGACGAGCAGCAGCGTTGTTTGCAATCCACCAGTGAATATCGGCAAGTGTGTTCAATACAGAGGTCTGGCAATGGATGTTCCCGCTGGATTTAGCGACAGCGAGTGATTTTTCAAGGTATTTTATGCTTCCAGTATATCATTCTTCTCATAGGCATAGTAGCCCCCACGGGCATGATAAAATTTAGCTACATGTGCCAATGTATGAGACAAATGATTTGAATAAGGTTAATAAACTCACACTCAAGGACTGGATCATCAAAGTCTTTAAAATGAGTCTGAGCTTGAGAAATCAGCAAGTCTGAGTCAGGAATTCTATGATAGCTAGTCGAGTAAAAGAACTCTGTCAAGAATTGCACTTCCAGTCCGGGGTTACGAGGCTGAGGAAATACCGCCCGAACATGGTCCATCAGTGAACAGTAACCATGGCCACTGAGTCGACTGAAGCTGCTGAAAGAGATCGTGCATCTGATTGTGTCTGAAAGATTTGAATCATTCACAAGAAGGGCCCTCCACAGGATTTCTTGAACATTCGCCAAATTCGAACTTATCTGGTTGATCTTTCCACTGGCAGTCATCTGGGACGTTCCGCGGTCTTTCTCATACAATTCCAGGAGTAGCTGGAAGTGTAATTGCAGAGGCCGAATCCGATGCGGATCAGGTGCATAATGGCGCTGGACGTATTCCCGTATGTGCAGTAAGAGCTTCACGCGCTTTTCATCATCACAATAGGCCAAAGAGGTTCCGAGCAATATAGCTTTGCAGCCCAGAATATTCGAAAGAGGTAGATTTGATTGCAGAAGTTCAACATCTGAGAGCCCGTTAGGTAAAATCGACAGAATACTGAGCAACTCTTTGGCACCGGGCTTCGACGAGATGCGGGGACTAGAAATGGATATACTGATGGATTTGTCAAGATTGGATCTTTTGTCATGACCAGCGGAAAGCAGAGAAGTCCTTTCTGTCTCCCAGCGAGCCAGAACATTTGAACAGCCTTCATAGCCAACCTGGTTGGCGATAAGCTCAATAGCCAGCGGCATATTATCTGTTAAGACGAGGATTTTGTCAATATCCTTGCTGTCATGAAAATCATCTGCAATGTCGACGAAAATCTGTCGAGCAGCAGGATCCGATAACGGTGTCAAAGGTTGCAAAAAAGGATGTGTCCAGTGGATCTTTGCAGGTCGCTCTGCACCTCGCAGTGTGACCTAGGCAATGGGTTATGATCAGTCCCTAAAACTTCAACGGAGATGGTGGTTGCTTACTACTAATGCTAAATGTGTTACATCGGTAAGCAGAGAGAGAAACTCTTCAACGCCGGAACGGGTCTGAAGCGGTTCCCATGGTGTTTCCAGATTATCCACTATCAAGAGGCACGATGGGGCTCGGGAAAAATACTGGACAACAAGTTTCACCATATTTTTCCCTGGTTTTAGGTTGAGATGCGACCCAATAAGTGCTGCCAGCTCCATGCTGGTGGTAGCAGAGTCGGCAGCGACGAAGAACTTGTTACTAGGACTATATTTTTTCGTAATTTCCGGATGGTGTAGCACTGCTCGTGCAAGACTTGTTTTCCCGATTCCAGCGGTCCCAAGAATTGCGATTCTTAGAGACTCTTGATTCATGTTCCTCAGAATATCCGCGACCTCCATTTCACGCCCATGGAATATCTTTGGCTTCGGAGGTAGTATAGCAAATGAACTAGAGCTTCAATCTATATCAACATGGAACCGAGTGTTACTACTCTCTGTATTTACCTATTCTGGGAGTTCGCGGTCATCTGATACCTCTGTTTTTGGAGACAGTGAGTGTATATCCATCCACAGGAAGTAGAGATACACACTGTAGACGACATGTCCGAATCAGTTCCATCTGTCATGATGGAAATAAACTCAAGCAGCTCCTGGTGCATCAGGTGAATTTTGTCTTGCATCTCCACAATACTGCCAAAAGTGCTGCCACTGGTTTCAAGCTACTTCTGTTTGAGCTCATTCACTGTGCGAAAAAAATAACTCTACCCTGAACGCCGCTAGAGCTCTCTGTATTCCTGCACGGCAGTCCTTGAGGAGTATGCTCGTCTCGCTCTGCCGAAACAATTGCTTGATCTTGGTTCCCTCCTGTTGGATCTCAACAAATGTATGTATTTTGTGCAGCGTTCTATATTGACTCAGCGATGGGGAACGTCGCGCGCATAAAACAAGCCTACTGTGCAAATTGTCCGATATGGTGCAGATCCGTTGGCTGCAACGATCCAGGAGTCTCGCATTTGAGATGGAGGTTAACAATGGCCAGTAGGATGTTATGGATCTTTTCCACGAGTTCAATGCACACATCTTTGTTCCTTTTCGCATTCTGTAAATTTGATTCAGATCGCTCCCTGTTCATGTCTTGAGAGAGTCTTACCTGCACGACGGTGATCAAGGACAAAACCGTATTCGAAATAGCTAGACAGAATGGTGTGCCAAATGTGTCATGAAGGTCATTGAACAGAGTTAATGCCGGGTTGAGACAAGCTATAAGATTAGCTAGACGTATGCCAACTACCGTGGGCTGGTGAGGCATATTGGGGCGGCGGATGGGATCTGAAGGTGGCTCGTGTATTTATATAGGCATAAATTTGCACCCGGTTTTCTTTTCGGTCAGTCTCCATGATAGGGCGGTCATGGGGTTAAATTCATGGGAAACTAAGTTACCAGTTCTCATCCGGATGGGAAGCTTCGTAGAAGCAGCTGCTTCGGATAACCACTTCGAAAATACAGTATGTCATTCCGTGGGTTTTTGGCGATTCATTCCCACCGGATCCAGTCCTCTTCCCTCAGCCACTATATATATAGGGTGGAGCGTTAAAGTAATACTCAGCCCCCACCGCCCGCTGTTTTGAGGCTTCCAACCACAACCACAGGAAGCCGGCACAACACCTGGAAATACACTTACGTAGCCTCCTCCGGGCATTGTGGGACTCGATTCATCTGTTAGCGAACTAAGGATTCCGTCACGGAGAACTGTGCAAACTAACCTGATCCAATTTTCTGGTAAATTTTCCTTGTCCCTCAAGACACCATCCCACGTTTGTGAGCATGTGGCTGTTTGCACATAATGGCAGAGGGTTTACATGAGATGCGCATATAGTTAATCATGGATGCCCACAATGCCGTAGCAAACCTTGATGCCATGTATACCGTGGTGACCCGGAGCACGCGGCATTTCAGCCGAGCGTCGGCGTAGCCAGACGCCGATATCCGGCACTGTTCGGGGCTCGCCGAGAGCGTCAGCCGATTTTGTATCTGTACGGCACCTAGTCTGTGGCACCATAAGAGAAGGCCGCGTGTCCTTATTCCCTCACATCCATCCAAGGTATATGTGAATCAGGCCATCATAACTATTCAGCTGCCCTTCATCGATGGACCACTGTCTCCGAAGAGGAAGCCACGTCCTTCGCCGGCCTGCCGCTCCGCCAAGCCTAGGGAAAGGCCCCAATTGAATTTACCTAGATGAATACACACAGATACACACTCAATCAGACTCTCGATGCTTTCCATCGGCCGTTCGACCGCCGCATATGGCGGTACTTTCGGTCCTTAATCTCTCATAGACAGACGCTACAACAATATGGTGCTCGTACCTCGCATGTCGTATGCTTCCCTTACGCCTGTGCAGTGAGTTTCACACTCATCCGGGGTGGTCCCAAAAATATATTACACAAGTGATTGAACATCCCCGTTTACGCAGCGATCTTGCGAACCAGCGCCACCGGACTCGGCGCATGGTTCGGCACTCGCGGTGCTCCCCTTAGGAACCCACGCAGTCGAGCACTTAGGGTCCGACGAAGGCTCGGTTGGCTTCCGCTGACGCCCCAGTGCTGACCATGTCGTGGGGCATGTGGATGTACAGAATATTCTGTCGTTCTGCAGCAGCTTGGCACTCTTTTCCGTGACGATAAGGTTTGGACCCGGCTCAATTTGTGGAAATTGGACGCTTGGTCAGGGGTGAAGATATATATCAACGGTGAATAGTTGATTATCCTTCAAGAATTCGATTCTATCTATCCCTTCTGATCTGGCCGGAACTCACCCGTTGTTCACCACGAGTGAGTTCATGGCCGGAAATGAGTTTGCAGCGCTCCTGGTGTACATCCGAGGTCACGAATAGCACAGCATGCTATTGAAAGTTACTTGGATAATGAAAACTTCCACGCCTCATTCGATCTTCAAGTATCTCCTTTAGCTCTGCATCCAGCGGACTCCTGAGCGCCTTCACGGCAGCGGATCACCTAACAGCGGACGATTGACAGCATACCTCGGGCTCATCGGCGAGCGCGCCCACCGTGTATATGTACGCCGGCATTGCGACGATATCTAGGTTACCGGCGGTAGCCATGTTGTGCGTACCAGCGACAATCTCCAGCGTCACCCAGTGGGGGATCCTCCAATCACAAAATGAACGTTGTATTCGCGCTATAGCGAGGCCGGCGCTACGCCTGCTGAAGTCTAAGCGGGAAACTGAGCTTGTTTTGCTGACATTGCTGACGGTGGTAAGACAATGCGGGGAGAGGAGCGAGAAAATATATGAACATATAGGAGCACAGGATATATGCAAGGCAATCAAACGTTCACTGAGATTATTCGCTCGCGACGATATTTCTGTAATTCAAAGCAGTAGAACCAAGAAGCTGTATCACTCGTGGAGGAGAGCGGCGACTGTGAGGCGGAACAAGTGACGGTTTTGATCGTCGACGGGGAAATTTGGATGGCCCGAGAGAAAGGTCGACAGTGGGTTGTCGAAGAAACAGTCCGTGAGTCACCACTTCTGCCTGTCCAGGCCTCGAGATCTGCAGATGGAAGCGGAGGATATGATCATTCTCCGCCGCGGCAATGACGGGGTGATGGTGAGACAAAGAGAGCCTGGACCGTGGTTTGAAAAATGTCGACAATCAGAATGGGAATAAAAATTTTGCGACCGGGACACAGTCATCGCGGAAGTGAAGCAAGCCACGAATGATTCGCGCAGCGGAGACGGCTCGGGGATGGTGGAACAAAGATTGAGACTCTTGAGAGATGTTTAGGAAGGTTCACGGCCAGAATTTCAAACGTTTTGCGAGAGGATTACATCCACCCTATCAACCCACGGGTGAGAAGGAGCTCGGAGCAATCCATCGGACGAATGGCACGATATGGCGTATGTATTTATTTTTCGGACAGGGTTCTCTGCCCGTGGTTGATTCCGCCGAATTCGGGACGTACCTTGTGGTATCCACCGAGAGCCGATTCTGAGGCAGGAGACGGAGAGAGCGCCGAGAGAGTGCGGCGGAGGGAGAGTGTGAGTGCCACAACGCGTGATGCTGTAGCAAACGGGGTTAACATCATGTTGATCCGCACCGAATCGAGGTCGAGTTTAGCTCTTATAAATAGATACTATAACAATTCTAACCTCGTACCTCGGTTTTTGATGGGTCGCGTTGATCCCATCATTGCAGCTTTCAGCGGTATTTCTCTTCTACCTCTATACAATAGTACCACAAGCCATGGGCAGCGGTAACAAAAAAGAAGTAATTCCCGTAGACGGAATTGACCAGTTGGATGGGACGGTTCAGAAACAAGAAGATTGTGGCGAAGAAGTGTGGTCCCAAATTCGCAAGGAGTTTCCCCACCAATGCAACGGACGAAGCATGTCCAATTTTATCCAAGACATTCATTTGCCCACCCTTCATCTTCCGCTGGCATCATGCTCGCTGTTTTTGATAGATTCCCAACGAGCGTGATTGCCGTTTTCGATAGCTATTTATGCCTTTTGAGGATTGCGCTACGATTAGCACTAATCCACCAGGTAAGCACATGTCCTCTCCAATTTACACAAAACTGAAAATGGCAGGTGATACTTTCCACACCCAGTTTAACCCGGAATCTGACTCGGCGGTGGATGTGCGTACGTACACGGATGATAATCAAGAACTTCTCAATCAAGAGACAATTTCCGTCTTCCCATTTTGGACTCACCAAACGTTCCATACTTGGCGGTGCAAGTTCCTGATAATTGACTGTCATCACGCGAGTTCCTTCTCGCCGTAAGCCAATCAATAGGGCTGAGCGCCAAGTTACTGTATCTCCGTAACTCAGTCACTGGCTTTAGTCGCTGACCGACCAAGCCGAGTATCCAGTCCAAATGATCCCATTGATCTGGGAACTGACGTTTGCTGTATTAGGCGACCCAGCGAATCGGAACCGCATGCGAGAATTCTGCATATGTTCAACAGATTCTGTTCCTCTTATAGCTCGTTGCGTAGCAACGTGCGTTACCCGATGTCATTTGTGGGAAATCAATAGAGAGCAACGCAACCACCACATCGCCGCCCCGGAGCCTTTCGCCATTTTGGGCCCAGGTTCATCGTAATAGAGTGCATGTGGGCTTGGCCCAGGTTAATGGACACGGTTTTTTGCTTCCAGGTATATAAATGCGAGGGGAGGGAAACTTCGGACCCATTGTGTGCTCTTGGTTCTTTCTGTTCTTCCATCACCCTCTCGACCCGCGGTCGTTTTCTGTTCCTCCTAAGCAAAGCTCGTCGTTGGCTAGTCCTTCGCTTCACCTGCTCAACACTACGGTCCTTTTTTGATTCATCCTCTTCAAACCCGCCTTTCGTTCTCACAATGTTGTTCAACGTCGCCGTCCTTCCTCTCATCGCCGCTCTCGCTGGCTCGGCTGTGGCAGCTCCCCACCGTATGGATTCGTCGATGGTGCGTACCTTGTATTCGGCGCTCATTTATTGCTCTGATCCACCATCAATTTGCCAGGCTCGCAGACGGGTAAATAGACACTTGTCTCCATTCGGCTTCAATGCTAACCCTGACATGTCTTCAGTCCGACGATGCTCCTTTGGTTCGTCAATACATCCTTTACCCTCTCCGTCCCTGACAGTCCTCTTTTGTTTGAAGGCCCGGGCCAACGTCTTCGCCGTCGCAGCATCCTCCTCCTCGTCCGCAAATAAAGAGAAGGAAACGTCCTCGTCTTCCTCATCTTCCTCCGACTCCAAGTCTTCCACCACAACGACTGCCAACTCGGCCTCCAAGACCGAGTCTTCCAACTCGAACTCCGCTTCTCAAAACCAAGGAAACAAAAATGACAATAAGAACGGCACCAACTCGAACCGGCAGGATGTAACTGTGCAGGTGGATGGCTTCGATGTCAAAGTAACGATAGTCGACAACAACGGGGTGCGTACTCTACTTCCCTTCACCTCCCCCCTACTCATCGCAGTCCTTCGCAGCGCAAGAAGGCCAAGCAGGCCAAGGCAGGCAACAACTCCAACCAAAACAATGGCCAGAACGTGGGTTGCATCTTTTCCGATACGTATATTCTGCCCGCTCACACGCCCAGCAGCAAAACCAGAATTCCCAAAACAACGACAACGTACGTACCCTCACGTCAAATAGATGTCTGATTTGTACTGACTTCATTCCAGTCCAACCAGGATGAGGACGAAGGTTTCACGGTCAAGGTCAAAGTGACGCCGAGCCGCGTACGTATACAACTGTAATTTCGGCAATGCCGCTTACCTCCCTCTTCGCTAGAACGGGAATAACGTACGCCAATAGTTTCCGCCCCCCAACCCCCCTCTTACCCCTCTCTTCCCCGTTCGTTAGGGTAACAACAACAACAACAGCAACAATAACAACGTCCGTAAACTTTCTTCCCTTGAATGTTCCTTCTTTAACCCTTTTCGTGCAGAACGTGGGCCCTTGATTTGATTTCCCTCTGATCGCATCTCACCTACGTTTTCCCACCCTTCAGGACAACAACAATAACGTTAGCCCCTTTCCTCATCTATCATCTCTTTGTTAAGCGTTTCCTGCAGAGCAACGTCCGATTTTAATTTAATTTCTGCACTCTATTTGCTGACATTTAGTCCACTTCAGAACAATAACCAGGTACGTATTATATGTGGCGGATAATCATCCTGCTTACAATTTTTTGATAGAACAACTCGAACAACAACTCCTCGAACGATGTACGTTGCCTCCATTCGTTGAGAAATTTTGCGTAATCGTGTGCAGTCCAAGTCCAGCTCTAGCAGCTCCAGCTCCAGTTCGACGAAGGTGAGATACTTGCTCCGTCTGCGCACAATTGCTGATGGCCGATCAGGAATCCACCTCGACGAAGTCCTCGGAGGAGGTGAGTATTTAGCGTATTGGCATGTATACTGTTTTGGCTCAATTTTCGCCGCGCAGTCAAAGCAAACCGCTAACGCTTCGAAGAGCGAGTCTGCCAAGGCCGCTGTCGTGACGAAAGTTGTTTCCAGGTACGGCCTGCTCCTTCTATCCGCTCGACGCATCCTCACTGACGCGACTTTTGACTTGGCAGGAACGGCCGTCGTAATGTTTTGAACCGCGCTCTTTGAGGGGATTATATTGTATCATTTGGGTCCACGGACGTCCATTAGCCAGCCAGCCCACCCTTGCTTATACCTTACATCCGTGATGTATTTTGTAGACAGAACACCAATCACATATCATCCTAAACTCTGTGTAACCGTCAGCGCCAAGTAGAAACACAACCGGCTCGAGCGTGCGTGTTCGCCCGCGTAGGGAATCGCACCGTACGTACCGTATACGGTACGTGACCAAATACGTGAATACGGAAGGAGATCCGTATACTTGCGGGCACAATCCGAGGGCTTCCGGCGCCTGACGGTACGTTACGGATCACGTACGGATACGGTACGGTACGGTGTACGGCCACCTTCGGGGGGCAAATCAGCAGATATGGGGTCACGGCATGATTGATATCGCTGAAATTCACTCACAGCTAATCATCGGAAGTAGATCTGAACCGAGATGGCGTCCCACGGCAAAGTTCAAGCGGGTTTGCCGAAATACGGCTTGATACGGACCCGTATCCGTATACGTACGGGCTCCTCGGCACGCACCAAGATGGCACCCGGTACGTGCACCGTACGTACGTACCGTACGTATGACCGTAAGCCATACGTACGGTGCGATTCCCTACGCCCGCGGCACTCGGCGGCGTAAGTCGCATCAAAGGTGTAAGACGGTACGTCTTGCCACCGAGCGCCCTTTGCCCAACTGCGAAGGCTCATCTGCGCTGAACAATGTTTGAACAGAAGGGGTGAGCCAAACTGATCAGCCGAGTCCGGCCGAGTCGTCGGCCGAAGCTGTCTTTGTCTTTCTCTTCCACTAATCTTCCAAGTTCCAGTTCTTCTGCTAGTCAAACCAGCGATCTTTCTCCGACCATTGCATGGACTCCCCATTTCCTGGCAGAGATGTCTGATTTTCTCGGCAGTATCCCAATTAGACGCGACAATACATGGCCTCGGCTATTTAATGTCCACCCAACTTGAATCATCACGCAGAGTTCAGCGGTTTCAGCTGCACCGCGATATCCCCGTCATCGCGCTCCATTTTCCCGTACATGGTCTTCGCATCCTCCTGGAGCAGCATCTCTGGATGCGCGACGTTGATGAGCACCAACGCAACCACAATCATCGCCCCGTCGAACACGTTAAAGTACCACTGCGTCGAGATAATCGGGCCAGAGAACCCATCGATGAGCTCGACGGTGCGGTAGACCGCCCTACACACCATCGCACCAAGTAATCAGGATTCACACATGGATCAATGAAGAACTGGAGAATGCATGGACGCACCGGACGACGAGGCACGCCGTGTTGGCTGCGAGCGCGCTGATGAGCAGTGTAAGGCGCGGTGTACGTGCACCATGGTGCGCAGACGCCGCCGCGGCGACTCGGTTGATGGGCTTGTCTTGCGTGTAGCGGAGGATGAATTCTGCTGCGAGGCACACGTACACGATGATTGCGGTGAGCTGGAAAATGATCCCGCCGAGCATGATGTGCCCGCCCTGCACTCTTGTCGTTATTATTGCACAGCAGCAAGATCAACTGGTCACGTACGTTGTTTGGGTCCTTCTTTTTCCCGACAGCAATACTCGCGAGGGCGCCGCCGGCGGCCTGGACGCCCAGCGCGATGAGGTCGCAGGCGAGAAACACCGCAGAGTCTGCAGTACGTCAGGATGCGCAGCGCACTTACGAGACAGAACGCGCGACTCACAGATCTTGGGCGTCAGGCGGGAATACTGTGGACCCAGCCGTTGGATAATTTTCCCAGGAGTAAGGAAGTTTACCGCCAGGAGGGGGGTCGGTGCGATAATAGTCGCAGTCATTCTGGAAGGAGATGACACGAGATCAAGAAGCAGGCGGCTCTGGCTTACTGGATCTCGTAGGGGAGCAGACTCCCTGGGTCCAAGCTGGATGACAGGCGTGCCAACCAACCGACGATTTCGAGCACACCACATAGAGCCGCAGTCGGCAGTGTGTACCACGCGCGGTAAATGAGTGCTTGCCCTACGTGTAGGACTGCGTCGCATTAATAGGTGACTAGTCAGGTCCCGTGGCGGAGAACATACGGGTGGAGATGCCGAAGAGAGAAAGGAAGGTGATGCAGATCCAGCGAGTGGGAATGTAATGGTACGGCGAGTGGATGATTTGGGCAGGAGCAAGAGCGCGGAATTCGAGGTCAGACAACATCGTGACTGGCACGAATACGCAGGGAATAGGGAATGGATGAGACAAACTGCGACGTGGCGGCTTTTATGTGAGTTCTATATATCTACCAGTCAGTGGTTACCGAATGTCACGGATATCGCGGCAAAACAGTGGCGGATATCGCGGGTCGAATATTAGTCATAGCAGTTGACTGGCTTCGTGCACCCATCACAGAGTGTCTTCATCGGGAGAGTATAGTCAAGGTTGAGCCGCGCTCCTGCACGAGCAGTGTACTGAGCTGCGAGAGACCAGAGGCGAGAGGTGCGTGAGAAGGTCATGAACACAGCTAAAACATGAAAGGTTGAACAAGAGGAGAACGGAAGTTCTGCATGTCGCCAAATTTTGGCCTACTTGAGAGCACAGTAGGTACACAATGAAGTCACCACGAAGAAGGGAAGAAGCGGATGGTAATACGGATACCAGACGGATGTCTGTGGGAGCAACGTACAGTAAGCGAGACACGTGGCACCGCAGGAATTTGTTGGCGCACGGACTTGGCCGGCGCCGAATTGCGACGGGCATAAAGAATTTAGGGATGTCTCGGCGATGATAGGCTTGGAGCCTCAACTTGGGTGGAACCGGGTGTATCTCAGGGACCAAATCACAAAGAACCTTTCATATCGGAGCCCCCAGCAGTGTGGGATGTGGTGAATTGACTCTTGAGCAGGATGAGGATCATCTGAGTGGTGAGCGTGTTCTTGGATATCCGTCGTAGCGACAACTCACGAGCGAAAGTTGTGTATATCTATCGCATAGCTGCTATTCCTGGTCTACTCTTGAAGTCTACAGAGAATTCACTTCTCGTTGGTTTCCGCCTGGTCTTAAATCACAACCCTTCATCCGAAAATGCCTGCGCTTGAACATTGTACAGCTCGGCATACTCGCCCCCGCGCGCTAGAAGCTCCTTGTGAGTTCCAGTTTCAACCGCCTGGCCGTCCTTCATGCATCTAGATAAAATAAGCCGATAACCAAGGAGGAATGCTCTGCTGCGTTCTCACATTATGAGATCGGCGTGCTTGGTCAAGTGGCCGAAGCGATGAGTAACGAAAATCATTGTCTTTCCGTCGCCCGATTCTCGAAGGCGCTGGAACAATCGGTGTTCCGCTTTTGGATCCATCGCAGAACTGGGCTCATCGGCGACTGCGAACCGGATGCTGCCCCCAAGGAAGCGCATGAAGGTTCGAGCTCTGCTGTAATCTGAGTCCAACGTAAAGCCTGGATGTGGAGTAACTCACGCTACGAGCCGCTGCCTTTCTCCGCCTTTGGGATATTAATGAGTTAATGGTCGATCAAGGAATTTCGTAACACCTACCAGACACCTCCGCTTGCTGTTCTAATGTCTCTAGAATGGACTGGAGTTTCTTGTACTTGTCAATCTGATTCCCGTAGGCAGTCTGAACCGGAGCTAATATCGTCTGCACGCCGTCTTTCAGTTTCTTGATCACTTCGGATGCCCCTCCGGCTTCGGCCGCCTCGAGCACCATTTTCATGTCATCAACTCGGTCAGGGTTCCCAAGGCCGATATTTTCCGCCAGACTCAGCGGATATAGTTTAAGGTCCTGAGAAAGAGTCGCCTGGACTTTGCGCAGGTCGGAAAGCCGATAATTCTTGATTGGTATTCCGTCGACGAGGATCTCTCCGGAGTCTACGTCGTACAAGCGATTCAAAAGTTTGATGATCGTGGATTTTCCACTACCGTTCGCGCCAACTATTACCACGAGATGGCCCGCGTGAATCTTCAGAGTAACATTCTTCACAGCACTGTCCTTTGATTTGCCGCCGGGATACGCGAAGGAGACGTTTCTGTGACCATCGTTCACGAGTACGCAGATGACAACGGAATTGGACGCACTTGAGCTCAAAGGACATCCCCTTGTTCGTGCTCACAGTGGAGTTTGGATACGCTTCCTGACCATCTACGACCTTGTTCTTCAGATTTGCCATCTTGTGGAGGTCTCGGATGGTCGTAACACTGTCTGCAACCTCGGAAATCTCATGGACCAATCCGAAAACCGTAGTGCGCAGTGCCTGTGCGTGCTGTTGTAAGATTGCAAATGAGGTTATGCTGAATCCTGTGGGGTTGAAAAGGACGCTTGCTGCCCAGTAGAACTACGGAACTTTGAGTTCCTCAGATCGCGCAGCTATCGGGATACACACCGTTGGGAGATCGCCACCTAGTTGCATCACTATGTCGGTTATAGGTGTATTCCGAGATAGGAATTGCGTCTGAGGACTGTAATCTGAGATGGTGCCTAGCGCCTCCTTGGCCTTGTTATATTCTTCGGAACGATAAAAATTGGCGATTTCTGGGGTGAGGAGGGCTTACCAGCCAGTATCCATTCGGCTAGATTCCCCGAGATGGTATCTTCGTGGTATTCCTCTGACCCGAGCAACTTGAGAGCACGGAGGCGAAGGTAGTCGACGTTAGAGGCATATGTTACAAAGCCTATGAAAATATCATACGTGAGAATGGAGTTGGCGGGGGTATCGAGACAGTTCACCATATCTCCAGGGAATCTTCATAAATTGTGTCGACATAAAAGGGCTGACGAGTGAGAGGAGTGTGAGTGTGAGCCCTCCTTTCGGTTGCTGCGTGGTGAAAATAATTTGACTTGCAAGTCTGAATGCTCGCTCGAATAGCCCAGTCAAAAACTGATAATGATACCACAGGAAATAAGGCGACAATCCAAGTTCGGTGTTCTTATCTGTTAAAGTAATTTGAGGCGCTGTCGTCCGGAAATATATTGATTATCCACCTGTGCTGGTCGGCAGATCAAGACGTAGTTTAGCTGGTGTGATTTCAGGCTGGCTGAGTTATCCAAAAAAGATGCCTAGCGCACCTCGGAACATATATTCTTCAAAGTGGCCCATAACTCGACTCTGAAGCAAGGGCGTGACCCGCAACCTGAACATTGCATGTGTCTATGTTCGAAAACAGCCAACGGAACGACTCACATTGCCCACCGAATTGACGTTGTCAACGCCGTACAAAGGACCCTCAGAATCACGGCTCGGAAGATCGCATTTATGTCTGGGCGCCCGGTCGCCAGCCCCGTTTCAACCTGACGTGATTCGTTGGCGACTTTTCGAAAGAGGTCTGGAAGCATACCGTTCGGAGGAGTTGACTCGAGGCGTATAGCATCAGTGTTCCTTCCACGGAAGATGCAAGCCGCAGGGCAAAGACGAGTAGATTGAGACCGCGATCCAAGTTGTAGACCTCCAAGATGAAACCCCAAATGAGGGGAAGGGTGGCTTTCGCTGTGTTCCATCTCTTCCACCAAAATGAGAAGCCCCGAGGAATCCCCAGTTTACTGGGCTCGATAGGTACAAACATCCGCCATATCCCAAGCTGCAGCGTGGTGACTGAGTAGTCCTCGAGGGAGTCTGTTTCTTCAGTCGCGCTAGGCTTTTCCATGGTCGAGGGAGTGGTGGTTTGAGTCTAAGGGAGGATGAGAAGCTGCGGAGCGACCTACACGTGGTGATGTGGAACCGGCAGAGTCATTTCGCCTTTCGAGCGTCTAAAGATGTGCCGATGGCTTGGACAGCCTTTTGGAGAGTAAGGAAATAAAAGATGGCATCGTTTTCTCAATTGCCGCTGTAAGCGGAAACAAGCGCCACGAACACAGCCCAGTAATATAAGCGCCCAATAAGCGCATCGATAATCGATAAGACCGCCAACGTTGATTTTGGATAGCCATTCGTCCCGGGAATCTGTCCAGAAAAAATGGATATTCGCAGATACTGTGGACATATGCATGCACTCATCTTGCCTTCCCAAAATCAACATATATTCCTTTCTGCTGCCTTTCCAAACGTCACAGATGCCGAATAACAGTCTCATAGTGGTCACACCTCTTTCAAGTTCCCCAACTCGGTCACCGAATACCTTCTCCCGCGTCGCTCCCATGGGCAACGCCAATATCAAGCACAAACGAAGAAGTAACGGGGAGCGTTGTGGGATACTCATGATTTCAACATCAAAGACTCACAAAGAGAGCATCTGTCACGAGGCTGCAAGTATTCAACATCGTGAGGAACCAGATGGGAGGGGACCTCACGCATTTGTGACCAGAAGAAAGTCTTTGAACTTATATAGCCATTGAAACAAGTGACTCGCTTGAAGCGCAGCGGCCTCACGACCAAGCCGGCGGCGCAGAAGGTGGATGTCGATCGCATAAAAAGAAGTCCTTGAAGTTGTTGGCGTCCACCGCGAGCAACCGAATAATAGTACAAGACGAACCTGCGCCTAGCTCCGGGATTCAAGAGCGTGAAACAAAGGCCATTTCATTTCGGTGACAATTAAAGAATGGGAACGCCATAATTACTCTAGTGAAAAATTCACAGTTGATCAAAAAACAGGATGGAAGCATTCATTCAGCATAAGGAAAGAATGATGAACATCTGAGAGCAGGACATGTTCGCAGCACGCAGGTCAGGAGAGCTCGTGTTGACAGTGTGCATGATCTCGGTCAGGGAATCTCGAATAATTTGATGGCAGGCAAGACGAAAAAACCCCGTGAAAGCGTCGGTTGAGGAAATGGGATTGCCCATGGCGGTGCCAACCTGTGGTTACTGCAGCAACGAACCGTTTCCAACATGAACCAGATCAGACAACAGTCCCGAGCGGTGGCTGGAAACCTATGCGAGGGAAGAAATGCCGGTGCGAACGAGAGACGTATGTCTTTTATGTCTCGACGGAAAGATTGCGTGTCCCTCAGGCTGGAAGCAATTGAATTAAGCTGCGGCGCGTGCGGCAGCAACTGCTGCGTTCCACTACGTGAACTGCATGTAGAAAAGAACTGCACCCGGGTCACCTGTTACATCGCAAATGAAAAGTGTGTGTCTCAAAGCACAGAAGGTCGAATCCGGAAGGGGTCAATCAACAGCGCAGAGGAAGAGCAAGAGAAGGAATGGATATACGGGGTTATACTATTCTGCAGCGATTCACGACACCTATATTTTTTATAAATAAACATTTGTATATTGGAGACGGCAGAAAAATACGTAGAATCGCCTATCAGTCCCATCACGTCACACTTATTCTCCGCCTCTCAGCGCACCAGTGTCGCGCGCGCAACGTGCTCAAACCATATCACCTGCATGAAAGGTCTCTTGCATTAAGAAAAAACAATTAGCGAGCCACCTTGCACGCGCTGGCTGGGCTCTGTAGGACATCGAGCTCCTAACGGCCATGGAATTCACGCCCAACTTCGAAATATTATCCATCAACATGCAGTGTCCTCTGGCTCCGCCCTGGATAAGTCAACAGGTTAGAGTGAACACAAATCGCGATTTTGAAGCCAATTTTCAGGTTGCTGCTCCTCCAGAGGAGGAGGATTCAGACCGATTCAAAACTTTTGATCAATCCTGAAGCCAATTCTGACATCTGAATCGGAGAGCATTTGAGTTGGAAATAACACGAGTGAAAAGATGATCGGTGTTATGATCAGTGGTGTTTTCACAGCCACTCCACCACTATGTCATTTTCTCTGGATTGCGACCTCTCAGAGATGTATCGCTGGGCCGATTTTTTTTCCCTTGCTTGTCTTCAGCAAGCAGAGTATAGGAACAAAAGATGAGCATGGCGGCAGAGGAAATGCATGTGGTCGTGTTTCGAACGGAAGATATCGGACCGTGATTGACAGATTCCGTGATCAGCGCGCCGGAGCAGCGCCAATCAACATCTTTCAAGACTCAAGTCGAGTCTGCACAATTTTGAGAGGCATTAAAACTTCCAGTTCAGGTCACTGAATGAATTAGGAAGAAAGTGAGATCCTATAGATTCTTCGTCTGTTCGTGAACCTGCCGCTCGCCACTTGTTAAGTACATAAGAGATGATACACACGTGACCTGACACGAGACTTTTAGATCCCAAACATACAACAGCAACGGGAACCAAGTTAGCAGTATCGGCACGTTTATTTGGGTGGAGGGAGAGAGTACATCATACAACATAAAGTGTAAAAATCAATGTCCTCCACTGATGAGTCTTTCTGCTGATAAGTTAGTCCAAACAAAAATTTGTTCTGCTAATACACCGATGAAAGATATTACAGGTTTTCGGGCACCGCAAGAAAAATTTTGCACAGTTGCAAGATCCTCGGAAAGTAGTACTCTATTAATTAAATAACAAAGAGAAAAGGGAGAAACATTATAACTACTCGCGCCGGGGTCGCAGATCTTCCCTTTAGGACAATTGGGGCCGGCGATAACTCCGCACGACATGAGATCCAGGGAATGAGTGCGGGTTTCAGGCGGAAGGGAATAGACGTCGGCTAATATTGGCGTTGCCGATGGACCTTTCCTACGGCGATCGAAAAGTAGGTACGAGTCGGTAAAAATACCCAACGCAATGTCGTATTTGCCGGAGAAGTAGCAGTGAGAGAGCTCTTTGCCATCTACCACAACATTGTGGGTGCGGAGCTGCTTGTAGTGCTCGCCGTCAAAGACATCGGAGATCGTGCCGTCGATTGGTTTATAGTTGTGACGATAGAGCAGCCGTTCGACCTTTTTGGCATTCATGAAGAACCCTTGGAGGCGGGGAATGAGTGGGAGGTAACAGAAAAGACGTCGCGGCTTCCCAGCTGAATTGAGCCGAGGTTCATCGCAGAATTGGCAACACTGCAGGTCAGCGTGTTTGCCCGTATATGCCATACACGAGCCAGGACAGCAATGGAACCACAATGGCTCGATGTCAGAAAGAATCGTGATTCGGTGTATCATAACCCAATGGGAACTAATTTCGAGCTTCTCACGAAAGGCGTGGCGCATCTGGGCAAATGCGACACGGGGCATGTTCGAAATCATCTTCAGTTTGAATGCGATGATGTTATCGCGATCCTCCTCGGTCAAGGTCTCGTTTCCTGGCGTTCAAGGTATTATTCCGAACACATTACCACCCAGGAGCCACAATTTCGCTCACGGTGATCCCATAACTCAGCCTCTTCATCCGCGCTCAACATCTCCTCAAGTTCTCGTTCCATCTCCTCACGAGTAATCGGTTCCTCTTGATCTTCTTGCTCATCGAAAGCTTTCCATGCTCCAACGTCCGGCAGCTCGTCAAGATCAAGACCACCATCGTCACCGTCAGAGTCGGAATCAGAAAGGGACATGTTATCCCCAGGCGGGTCAACGTCCATGGCGTCGGCATTGCTGAGCTCATCCTCGGATATTTCAGCCTGTTCGAAGTTGGCGAGATGGTGGGTAGGTGAGAAGGGAAGAGGATCATCAAGCTCCATTGGGGCGGAAGGACAACTGGCATGGGGCTCTAGCTCATATTCGGACTCAGAGGATTCAATCCCGGATGGATCTGCGACTGCGTGATAATGCGTGCGACGTGTTCTTTTGGCAAGCAGATGGCCACATGACTTAGTACAATGAATACTTCTTCTTTTCGGCGGATTGCTTTCGTTTAGCTTTGAGATTGGGCATTTTGGAAGATGAAGTCTGTTAAGAACATCACGGAATAAAATTATGAGATATGTACCCTATAATTATGGCCTGCCGCTACGGGTCCCACGAGAAATTGAATCGTGGTTCAGGTTGGAGATTGTGCCACTGTGCCAGGAGACTATAGTCTGGAAGGTATGACAGCAAGAAGAGTTGAGAGACCGCACATGCGAGACCCGAGTACAGAATATCTGTGCCCAGAGACGCTAACAAGTGCAGAAAGTCGACCCGTGTTAGGATGTTGACCGTGACGCGTCGTGCCGGCCCGTTATCTTTATCTTGTTTGTCCCGCCCTTGCCCGTTCCGTATCGCGCGCGGCCATTCTACGCCGTCCCCCATTTATACTCGCTGTATCATTATCTTTAAGTACTCTTTGTATTCTCGACGTCCACCTTCGAATATACCTTTGGGTGCCGACATTTAGTGTGACCTGCCGTTCTTACAACCCGGTGTGTACAGAGTGGACGCAAAATGCTAATTGTGATGTAGAAGGGGTTTTTTGGTGACCTAGGCTTTCTAGACATCGAGGCGGCGGTGCGAGTTCTTGTGGTGGAAGGCAAGACTTGATCCGTTACAAACACATAAATCAAGGTACTGCCACATATATTGACTGGCTTGGAGATCAATAACACCGTGTAGATATTTTTGAGCGAGTTCCTCGAACAGAGTGCCTTTTTACAGAGTGTTTTTTTGTAGGTAGTACCTTCCAGGGACTTACCGGAAGTAGGACCCCAGAGCGCACTAGCACAGAGTAAGTACCTCAGGAGATAGTGCTTCAGAGGGTACTTACCCAAAGTACTCCAAAAAGCGTTACAAAATGTGAGCCTCATTTAATTATGAGTACCTTTTTTTTTCGTTTTGAGTATTCATACAATCAGACAAAGTACCTTTACTTCCCGCAGTGGCTCGCTCGTTGTGCATTCGGGTCCGCACGATGCGTTCGCGTTAATCCCGCTTCATTTATCCATACTCCTTCGTACATCCTCTCCCTCCCTTCCCTTAATCTATCATGTCTTTCCCGTTATTTCTTTTGCGCATACATCCATCCTCCCTTTATCCTAACACGCTGTCGATGCCTCTTCTCCCTCTCTCCCCCATGTCCCCGTCCGCTACACATACTAACTCCCTTCTTTCCCTAGAAAACAGACTACCGTGTACTAGACAAAAGCTTCTTGATGACGGATCCATCACGCAACATGGCCGGATGTACTTCGCGCTGTAAGTACTGGTTGGTGCTGGTGGGCGCTTGCGATGACAACATTAGACGTTTCGCGCGGCACTACCTATACTCCAGATTTATGCAAAAAAAAAATGCCACTATAAGATATAACAATCACGGGGACCACAGTTGCAAAATTCTCGCAAAGTCTACATCAAAATTGAGGACATGGTTAGGATGGTTCTGATCTGCTGGGGTTGCCTGGCCCTTAAACTTTCTCTGCAATCTCATGAGCTCGCCAGCAAACTGTTCTATAGTGCCCGCAGCACGGTTGGTCCATGCAACCTGATGCCACTCAGAGACTACTCCCCCATTCGTTGAAAAGGGCTTATGCCCAAGCAGTAGGTTCTCCAACACTGTGCCCACGTGAGGGGCACCTGGTTGTACGGGCCAAGCTTGTGGACTTAACGCCATACTATTCAAACAATGTATCAGTTCTTAGGTGGCCATGCGATTAGTCAAACACAACGTACGAGTATGTAGGATTTTCAGTCGAGTATCTTCGATATAGGGCGTCCACAGTGTTGTTGTAGTTCACTCCATGAGTTGTGTCTCCGAATTTCATGTAGTAAGTTATGGTTTCGTTGCCAAAGTTGACCCCCTGATGCAGATGTGTAACCGTATAAGAGCGGATCCTCTGTATGCAGGTCGACACGTCCACTCACTCTAATGTGCCACGAAGAAGCTACTGGGCTAGGCGTAATAGCAAAGTAAACAGCTGGGTCCCCGAGGTTGGCCATCTGTGACGAGCAGAGTGAGACGAATGTGATTTTGGGATGTTGTAAGAGAAGGCCCCTTTATATGATTTTGGACCATTGCTCATCGGAGGGTTTATGTTGCCGAACCCACTTTATTGCCGAAAGTCAACAGGAAGTATTCAGCTCGTTCCTTGACCTGTGCCTGGCTCTTCATCGGCTGGTAGGTAGCTTTATAATACCACTCAGGGGATGTAATTACTGTATTCATGGCCCATGCGGAGTTTCGCCGTTCTAGGCCTACAATGGACTTTGAGCAGGGATGGACTAGGAACAAATGAAGTGGTTGAGGCCCTGTTACGCACGCTAGCCGCTAGCCCGAATTGGGCCCGGAGGCGCCCGTCGGATCAAGGAACACGCTGTCCAATGAATACCTGTCAAACTCGGCAAATTCCGCTAATCCAACACCGACTCGGAGTCTTACTAGCCCCGCCCTCCGATCATGCTCCGTCCAAGTCTTCCCCTCGCATCAACCTTGCGCCACATCTTGGCCATCATATACATTTTTACTGTACTCTTACAATCAATTCGTCACTCACGCGTCACGCAGGCCCTTGACGTGACGAATTTTGGAACTTGGTAACGCGTCACGCAGGATCTTGACGAATATTTTTTTTGTCACGCTTGGTTCAATTTTTGGCTGAAATAGTGGAAAATGCGGGGTTTTTCCGGCGCCGCAGGCGCGATTCACTCTTTTCATGTACTCTTGTGGTCTTTAACTGCCTTCTGGCCGAAATTGCACTGCCTTTGGTTGGGAAAACGCGGGTCCACCGCTCAAACATGATGTTTTTCTTGATTTCCTATGTTTTTCCTCTGTTAAAGTGGTTTGTGTCCTCTATTCAATTCTAAAGTGCTTAGTTGAAGGTCCTATGGACTCTGGAGTGGATATCGGATTTGACGAATTTTCGGGGCCCGTCACGCGGCCCAAGGCCCGTTGACGAATTGACGAAATGGCATCCATGTGACAATTGAAAGGGCCGATAGCCCGATTACGATTTTGGCAACAATGCTCGACAGACGGCAGACAGGCCGGCGGAACATGTATTGATGCTGGACGTAAACCTATGCAGACAGACGGTGAAATGAGTAACGAACGCGAACGGGAGCAGGGAGACATGCTTACCGGCTTGTCCGTGAATTTCTGTCTTAACGTACGGCACGCTCCAAATCCCTAAGCGATCAATCAAGTCAGAATGCGAGTAAAGGACACGAAAGGTCGGAAGCGAAAATGAGACGCGGGTAAGGGGCTCAAAGTAAGAGACGAGCAAAGCGCATAGGTATAGAAGAATCGACCGTGAAAAATACTGTACCTCAGATTATCCTCAAACAAGTCTTTCATGTTGCCCTTAGCGAGGTAGTATGCCATAGCATACGTCGATTTGAGCGTCATCCGGCACCTGCCCAGCTCCTCCACAACCTTTTTCATGAATTGTACCTGCAAACAAGATTCAGCATCGCAGGAAAAGGAACTAGCAATATTCCATTTACGACACCCCCCTCTGTCGTAACTTGGTCTATAACTCCTGAAATTCTTGTTCAAACCCTCAAGTCTCTTCGGATTCGGGAGTAACGTCTGCAGCTTTGGTGCAGACCATATTGCAGAAATTGTCTGCTTCCTAGGTATTATTTCATTCTTCTCCATTTTTTAACAATGGATTGATACCCCGTCCAAGAGATAGTTTCAAGTCCCCTGGGCACACAACCCCTTGTCTCGCCGACTACACATAATAAATCCCAGGATCCCCAATTCCCAGCAATATGCATGAATTTGATACACTAGGGTGCGTGATGCAAGGATACTGTACTATTTCGCCCAAGTGTTCATAAGATGTCATGCGTCACCTTCAGTGTTCCTTTTCTCAAGTGTTGATACCTAGATTCTTTCCGCGGAATTCTGTGAGCAGAATCGGGGCTGTACGTATCGCTACCTCCCCAATTTTTTTTTCATATTTCTTTCTTAACTTTTTGTTGATGAGCTTGAGTGGGTAGCGCCGGGTACCACCCGCTCCCTGCCGCAAAAAGTCGGGAACTCGAAACCGTCAGCCAGCACTCCATCCCATGTGTCCGACACTGGATAGCCACAATTCTACCCACCGAATTCGCAGAAACAATATAAGGCTTTCCGTATGTGTTTCCCATTGCCCATTTTATTTTCGGGGTTTTCCGACTAACCGCTGCATCAGACACTAGCTTCGATCCCAACATTTTGGACCTCGCCGATCAGCCGCTCAACAACCGTTCAAAAGGATGGGCCTCCGTTGACGTCTTTCTTTCTTTCACACCCCCACCATTCACTCCTGTATTGCATCCTTCCTTTGCCCCGTCTGTCGGGTTTCATTCCCCAGCTGCCGCTGCAACCAACCCAGGCATCTTCACGTACTCCCCAGTATGTCCTTTACCGAGACTCGTCATCCTCGTCGTCTGCCTCTTCTCCGTCATCCTCGTTCGTGTCGGACATGACCATGTCGCTATCCTGCTCATCGCCCTTTCCATCTTCCACCACTGCACTCTCCGCCTCAGAGGCCGGCTCGTTGGATTCTGAACAGTCGGACTCATCGGCTTCGTCATGTTCAACGTCAGTCGTCGATTCGATGTCGGAGAACGTCCCATTGCTAACATCGGCGTCCTCAGCCTCGGCGTTGGCGTCTGGGCTGAAGAGGAGGGGAAAGCGCGCGGGGAAGGACAGGATGATGCGGAAGGGGGATGGTGCACGCGATGGGGGCAAAGGTGACGCTGGTGGGGAGTCACTGGGAACGGTATTTTCTGACGTCGAAGGCACGAAGACGTGCGAGGGGCGGGGGATACAAGAGGCCGATTCTGACACCGATTCTGATGTCGATTCTCGCATTGATTCTGGGACCAGAATCGGTGCAGAATCGATCAAAGCCCAGCGTTCAGACACCCCCATAGGCACAGGCCTGCCGGATCCCAATAGGCAGATGCATAGGCAGACCAGTGTGCTGACCCTCGCCCATCCATCTGCCTATCTCTGCCAAGGTTGGTCTAGGTATCCTGACCGGAATAGGCACACATAGACTCACGTGGGCAGATGTGCCTAGCTAGGTAAATTCAATAACCGGCAAGGTTTGTCCCCTTTCTCCATCCAAACACCAGTTTTAATCCATTCTCACACATACACACCTTCTTAGGCTATCAGAGTCCATCGGTCTGCCTTCACTCTGCCTTTAAAGAAATCTAAATTACCGAACCTGGAGGAGCAGTAAATTTGACCTACAATGACTTAATTATGTGAATTACTCCAAAACTGTCTACATTCTGAATGACATATATCTCAATTAGCAATTGCAAGCGGTGCAAGGCTTGAACGGTCTTCTTCCTTTCACCCATGTTACATAGGTAACAGATCATGTGCATGTGACATGTTGCTACGCGTAAGGTCACATCATGGTCACACTGCATGAGCGGTGCTGACCTCATAATTTTTGCCTCGATGTGTGAGTGTTCTGTCCAGCGGATCTCATTTCTCATGCAATTAAACCCCGCCATTAGCTGTGGCCACATCTATTCCAGTATTGGATTTATCGGGACCATAATCACGATGGCACATTCTTTTATGTATAACAACTGATATGTGGTTGGACCTCCTGCGGCCATGATGTTCTACTCGCCGGCGAGTCGGACCAGAAGGCTGATTGCGATTCATGAAACACAGCCACGGGTTTGATCGCTTGACAGAAATGCTTGATTGCCGAATGATTATCGCAGACATTAATGAAAGATACGCCAAGCTTACATGTCAGCAGAGTTGCAGGAGGTCGGAACAGTAGCTACCAATACAACTGGGGTGAATTGGCAGCCTAATTTAGACTGCCACCTATCTGGACCCAGGTAGGCCAGGGTCGGTCATGATAGGCACACCACCGTCGGCGAAGATCGACGAAGGTGGGCAGGCTTTGCCTCGGTAGGGATGTTAGACTAACGTGGCCCAACACCTATTAATCCATAGGCAGAGATTGTCGAAGGTGGGCACATCTGTGCCTACGGGGGGGTCTGAATGCAGTGACTGAATGAATTAGGAAGAAAATGAGATCTTATAGATTTTTCGTCTGTTTGTGGCCTGCCGCTCGCCGACTTACACTCATGGACTAAGAGATGATACACAGGTGACCTGACACGAGACTTTTAGATCCCAAACATACAACAGCAGCGAGAACCAAATAGCAGTATCGGCACGTTTATTTGGGTGGAGGGAGAGAGTACATCATGCAACACAAAGTGGAAAAATCAATGTCCTCCACTGATGAGTCTTTCTGCTGATAAGTTAGTTCAAACAAAAATTTGTTGTGCTAATACACTGATGAAAGATATTACAGGTTTTCAGGCACCGCAGGAAAAATTTTACACAGTTGCAAGATCCTCGGAAAGTAGTACTCTATTAATTAAATGACAAAGAGAAAAGGGAGAAATATTATAACTATCGCGCCGGGGTCGCAGATCTTCCCTTTATCGAGACTTGTCATCCTCGTCGTCTGCCTCTTCTCCGTCATCCTCGTTCGTGTCGGACATGACCATGTCGCTATTCTGCTCATCGCCCTTTCCATCTTCCACCACAGCACTCTCCTCCTCAGAAGCCGGCTCGTTGGATTCTGAACAGTCGGACTCATCGGCTTCGTCATCTTCAACGTCGGTCGTCGATTCGATGTCGGAGAACGTCCCATCGCTAACATCGGCGTCCTCAGCCTCGGCGTCGGCGTATGGCCCGAAGAGGAGGGGAAAGCGCGCGGGGAGGGACGGGATGATGCGGAAGGGGGATGGTGCGCGCGATGGGGGCAAAGGTGAGGCTGGTGGGGAGTCACTGGGAACGGTGTTGTCTGACGTCGGCGGCACGAAGACGCGCGGGTGCGGCGAGTCGGGGACCGCAGCTATCTTCTGCTCAATGTCGATGTTCACTTCCAGCGCACGCAACTCGGACATCACCTTCATCGCCTCGAGCTCCTGCGGGGTAGGGACGCGAAAAACCGGACGCTGAGGAGAGGTCTCGGAGACGGGTTGCAACAGCGAGGGAAGGGGGGATGAGACACGCGAAGGTGGGAGAGTGTGCAAACGCGGCTCAGTGTAGTGTGGCCAAGGAGGAGCTGGAAAATAGTCATGAAGTGACGATGGAGGGGCCTGTGGATTGTAATCTGGAGAGTTGTTGCAGGGCCACGGAGGAGCGACGCCGTCGCTGGCCTTCGAGTGACGTTCGGTCGAGGACTTGGTACGCGTCTCTGGCCACAGGTTCGGGTACTGTAGTTTGGGGTGACGCTCCAAAGGCGAGGCAATCGCGTGGAATGCGCGCACCGCCTGCGGGGCAAACAGGGCAGCGTGGTGATCGGCAGAATGGTTTGTCAATAGAAAATAGGGGTCGCCAGTGAAGTCCGGGGTCAGAAGGAAGGACAGAATGTGAAAGACGGATTCCTCATCGACCTCCTCTTTATATTTGTTCTCGTCTAGTTCCTGGATCTAGGCCGCGTCATCCAAGGGACGGTAAGTGAGAAATTAGGTTACAGACCATCCACTGGTCGAGAGATCCGACATATAGCATCTGGCCCCAGACTGTTTCGTCGCGGTTTGTGTTCAATACCTGCAGAGATGCGTTGGTGCTGACATGCCACCCGATCCATACAACCTACCTTTGGCGCAATAGTCCTCCCGGGATATAGACTCGCCAACCGGGATGCATTTCCGTTGCAAAACATTGTTGTCGAGTGGCACAGGGTTTGGGAGAGGCAGAAACAGAGTCAAGCAAGTT
Source organism: Mycena capillaripes (assembly GCA_029204075.1). NCBI lineage: Eukaryota > Fungi > Basidiomycota > Agaricomycetes > Agaricales > Mycenaceae > Mycena > Mycena capillaripes. Next base: position 1,850,514 of record JARHKZ010000014.1, on the reverse strand, counting down.
GCGGGGTGAGGGGCGAGAGTCGCAGAGCGAACGGTGGCTTTGTCAGAATGTCGCGCCTCTTAAAGGTCAAGGTCAAAGCTTTGACAACGCTTTGAACTTCCGCGTGATCTTGACAATGGGGAGTTTGGCTTTGTTGTCGCTTCGGCGCTTCGGCGGTATGTTCCGCATTCCGCGAGCGCTTTGAATGACCAGTGCTAGTTGGTTTTACGTCCCACAGACGCAATCCTGATTGCAATGATGTTGGGGTAAGTAAAGAATATGTCCCAGGAAAATTTATCGCGAGCTGTCAGTGCACAGCCGCAGACAGGCCAAAGCGACGAAACATTTGGGTTCCCAGAGTACCTACCGTTTCGGAGAGGCATTTCTGCTCTCGACTAGGAGCCAACTGTCTATTATGAGATTCAAAAAATGAATCGAGGACTGGCTGTGTTCACTGGAAACGTCTGCTGCTACGTAGGGATCGAAACACAGTTCGTCAAAATTCGTATGGAACATCGAGAGGAAGGAATGAATGGTCCGTGGTCGATAATATGAGGAAACCTGGAACTTTCAATGAGAAGAGCCAAGGAAAGGTAACACAATTGCGCACGGTTCTCCATCTCGATGCGGTCATGTCAGAGAGCGGACCCACGGAGATGCATCTGAGACAAAAAGGACCGTATAGAGGGTTACATACTGCCATTCTCGATTGATCTCTGCCAAAAATAGTGGGTTATGGCCTGGATCGGATTCGTGTGGAATACTGGAGACTGAACTGTCGACGAGATGCAAGAGAATTTTGATGGTGAGTTCGGTTGGAAGCTTCAGATTGTAAAATTTTATAGGTCCAAGATGCTCCAGAACAAGGACTCGTGAGGCGGCGAGGGATAGGAACTGGGACTGAAAAAAAGAGCCTGAGAGTTATTTTGTCAATTTTATGCGAGGCGCGATGTGAGTGGGGGCATAGGGAAACCATTCCGGTGTAATAAGGGGTTGAACCATCCAGAGAATCACTAGCGTGGATCTGCCCAGCTATTGTGGACATCGACGAAGAAATCCAGGTGGGTGGTGAAATTTTGAAAGACGAAAGCAGCAATGGTGTTACCATCGTGATTGATGATCAATGTCACACTTGGCGCCTAAATCCTGCTTCTCTACCAAATTGCGGTATACGATATCCTTCAACAGAGTCTAATCCGGTCTCGTCTATGGCTGCCCTTTGTAAAATTTCTATCTCACGCTCATTGGTGAGCCTTCAAGCTGACCAGTGACCAGCGCGCTTAACGACTTGCGATTTCTTTTGAAGATCTTCCCGGCATCGATCTTCTCCATCGCATCGGATGCCTGTAATACCGTCGATGCACTTCTTGGGCTCATCGGCACGGACCTAACCCTAGGTTGAAGCACTTATCATTTGCCTCGTGGTCGCGGTGGAGATTAGCCAGATATGCCTGATGACGCGCGGGCAACTCGAATAGCCACTTCGTCGGTTCGGTGGCATTTACTTCCGAGACACGTTTCTAGTGCGTGTTTTTTGGTTGTGGATCTTTAATTTTAACGGTGCAGCTACATCTGCAGGTGGGTGAATTTTATTTTTGCCTGGTTCTTGCCACATGCATTTGGTATTTGCCAACGCAATCAATCTATATCAATATACATGTGGGACACATTTCTCGATCTTTCTCAGTCGTTTCAAGGCTCATAAATTCTGCAAACTAGGTGTCCGCTCTCGGGCTATTTTTAGTCTTCGGTCACTATGTAAGTCGAGTCTCAACTGCATGTTTTTCCTGGTGGCTTACGGTGCCCTAATTCTAACGATGCGGCTCCACATCTGCAGGTGGGTCGCGAATTAGTCTGCCTCAAAATTTATGGCTTATGTTCTTCTCATACGCACTAGGTATTTTCAGCGCAGGGAAGGGCCATGCTTCTCAATGATTGCGTTCCACGGCGCATATATATGTGTATATATATATTCTACATACACGGACCCGGCTTCAATGCGGCCTATCTCTGGCGATCAAGCGCTTAATCTATCATGAAAGGTGGGGCGGAATCGTCTTCGGCTGCCATTCTTATTGACATGCACGTCCCTCGAGGTAGAAGCCATGCGTGAACGCCCTTCTCGACCATTTTTGCAGGGCATTTATCCTGCATTCTCGCCTCAGTCTGGGTTTGCCCAGTCAGCTCTACCGTCTCTATTCTCCGGCCATGGCCCTTTTTGTGAGCCTCGAGTATGCCAGTCAATTCTGAGCTACCTGCGTCTGCCTCCTGTCGTCTATTCACTCTCTTCACCGGGGTCGGCCGTTCTCTCGCGCCACAATATCTATTCACGCCACAATGTCCCTGCTCGATGTTTCCAGACCCCGATATCCTCGGGCCCAAGTCACACTCAATACAGTCGTAAGTTACCGACGATGTGCTTTCCTGACAGGTGTCTGGCATCTGGAATTTTCCCGTGATAGCAGCATGTGGGACGGCCTTCTCAACTCTCGACTGATCCAAGGCACTTACATACAGGGCTAGGTCTGAGTCAATTTCATTCTCCGCCGTCGGATCGTCCCGCGTATCAAGTTGATCCTGCGGCTGGAGCCGGGGTCAGCGCTATTAATTTCCTTTTCACATTGGTTATTTGAATTGATATTCATAGGCACAGACGGCCGTACATATCTCTTCGGAAGATGTCCACCTAGGAGTATGTACGAGTTCCTCTGCTATCTTATTCGTTTGCCTGGTAAGCTCTTCGAGTCTTTCATAATATTCCAGTCCTTGACTTTTCCTGCAGATACGTCGGCCTGCAGAATCTGCGTGTAGTCTCACAGTCGGAGATTCCTCGCCCATATTCCTTGAATTTAACCATTTCTTTATTTTCTCGTTCCTGGATCCGCGCCACAATGTCAATGTCAATCTCGCGTATCGATGCAGTAACAGAACACAACCCGAGGATCATCCGCCCTTCACGAGATGGTCAATGGGTCATGATGCTTTTCTCCCTGTTCCGGGTAACCACACACAACTTGGCCTACTTTCCCGTGATCCTTGGAAGGACTGCTCCGGCTTTCTTCGCAAGCTGCTTCTCCCGCTCCAACCCAACCCACGCCACGCAAACCGAAATTCTCAGTGTCGCGTGGCTCTCGCGTGGCCCACCGTGAACGCTCCCAGACTGCTCCCATACGCAAATCCCCCTGAGCCCTGGGATTCGCACCCGCTCCCACGTTGAAAACTTCCAATGCTGAAATTCCATTTCGCGTGGTGAACCCCTGACGAGTGCATGACGGCTGCGCAGTAAACCAAGACGACGGACAGTCCTTTAATTATGCGTTCGACAACGCCCGCCAGCTCGCTGCTCTATTATTATTCGACCGCTCGCGAGGATCTCGCTCGGGCGTCTCGCGATCCTTCGCTCGCTGGTCGTCTTCGGGCATGCCGGAGAACCCAAATATTGCGTTCTATTCCGCTACAACCGTGGTACTCGTCGTCAACGTCATAACTGGAACGTGGGAATCAATTTCAGATTAAGGTATCTCCCTCAGGCACGAAGCAATCTCCTCGGTAATTTATGTTGGCGAAATACGGTTCCGGCTCCAACTTGTCGGACGCGTTTTCTCTCCGTGCTTTTTCCCGCTGGCTCCACAACTTTTTTTAAAGGATTTTCGTAGATTTACGCTCGGAGCCGACTTGTCAGAACACCGGGCTCGGAGGCAATAAGATTGGAGATTCCCAAGATCGGAGAGGATCGGCCCGCACACGTGGTTGACGACCAACAATTCCCGAATTCTTGGTTTTTCCAATATCATGCCTCGACACGTCCATCTTCTCCTCTTTTCTCCTCGTAAAACAAGCTCCCTGGTCGGTGGACCTGGTATTATTTTGGCTGCGGTATCTGGGGATCCAAAATTCTGGCTTGCGCCACGACTTTATTTAAGGTGAGAACAAAACTCGCTTGTGTTTATCTGATGTGACCACCGAATCTGGGTGATCTCTTTTATTGAATCGCATAACAGGTTATCGCGTGGCGGACTTCATGCTCTCCACGTTCCCTCCTTGCTTTCCCCCACTCTCCATGGCCGTCCGCCACCACAGCGCCCTCTACTCTCCCGACCCCGACATAACCCTCGTCGGTGACAGAAGCGCGCAATATCATTCGCCACCATTATACGGGGCTAGCGTCGGAGGCAATAATACCTGTGAGTTTCGTTATGTATGGTCTTGCCTCGCAGGCTTTAGACGTTTAACGGACTCTTTTACTGAATCTTCTGCCTTCAAGACCGGTATCATCCTCACGCGACCTCCGCGGATGGTCCGCCGGAGCTCTACGACTATGGACAAGGGCCGAGCACGGGTCTAAATTTGTCCCATGCTCTGGGGACCGCGATCCGGCCAAGGCTTCAGATACCAACTCGCCTCGATATCTCTGGGCCGTCGTTCCACTCCGCCACCGCGACACTTGCTGCGCACAGGTTTCCCTCGCCATCGTTTCGTGGACCGTTATCAGCGCCCGACGCGTCTGAGGATTTTCATTATCATCAGCTGTACGAGGATCCCAATCGGGCTGCGAGGATGCAGGGATCGAGTAGTGCTGGTGCCAGTGAGGGCAAGACTGCAGATGCCACCGAGCGTCGCAGCTTCAGCCCACCGAGCCCAGTACGACCGGCTAGACGTACGACGACGACAGCGGTGATCGCTTGTCGGCAATGGTGCGTCGCCTACGCTTGCCGACTTTTCGTAACTTCACTCATCCTTTCAATTAGCCGCTCGCGCAAAATCCGCTGCGACTCGACGCGCCCACACTGCGCCAACTGTTCGCGCCGCGCAGACCAGTGCGAATACGATCCTGCTCCGAAGCGACGCGGGCCAGATAAGAAACCTGGAACGCGCCAGCGGCGGTGCAAGAAGCCCGCCGAGTCCCGCGAGGAGGAGGATGATGACCCTGCCCACAAGCCTCTTGCCAAGCTGGAGCCTGCGCCATCGGGCCCCTCGACGATGATTGCGCTGCCATCCCCGGTGCCTATGCCTTCCCCCGAGTCGCCGGAAGGGAAGAAGTCGCCAAAGAGACGGAAGCTGAGTAGCAATACCTCGCGCAGCCTCGACGACCTCGCAGAGAGGGTGCGTCAGCAGCAGCCCACCCCCACCTCAACCATCTCTCCTCATAACTACGGTCGTCCAATACGACCGCTCATTGAAGTGCCCTCGCACAGTACGATGCCGCTTAGGATCTCCACGGACGACGCGTTGCTTATCAGAGTGCGCTATCTTCGAGTCTTCCTCCCGCTCATACTCATCGCCTTTCACAGCGATCACAACCGTCTTCCGCGACGCAGCCGCCGTCGTCAGATGTCTCCAGCTCGCTGTACGGCACGACGCCGTCGTCATCTTACGGATACGACGTCTCGCCCTTCGCAGGATCATCCGCCTACGATCTGGGACATCAACAATCTCCACAAGCCGAGCACCCCAAGTTTCCGAGCCTCCCGTCGCCGGCGGTGCAGGCGACCCAGCAGGGCTGGTGGGATGCATTCCTGCGCTCTTATTCGTGATGTTTTTCCTTCCACAAGCCACGTCGCCACTGACTTCCGATAACAACGTACAGGCGACGGGAAATTGCTACGGACCTTAATTTCCTGTGCGTCTCACCTCTTACCTAATTGTTGTTCTTTCCCTGACATCGCTTGGGTTTGGTTGCAGGTACGCCGACTGCCCCATCGCGCTCTCGTTCGTGAATGTTAGAGTCTTGGTCGAGACGCTCTGGAGTCCAACAAAGTACCTTACGCTTCAACCGGCGTTTATCCTTGCCTCGATGGCGCTTGCGGTGCTTCTTCGATCTAGCGAGACGGAGCGGGGCGCCGCTGGACGCGAGCGCGCTGCGTTTCTGCGACAGTCGGCCCAAGATGCGCTCGAACGCGCATGGCGCGAGAGAACGTGGATAGACGCCAGCCTCGCGGAGGCAGCCTTGGTGCGCCCCGTAGCTTTCCTTTTCTTCACTTCCCTGATAACATTGTTCTTCCATCTCCAGGTAATCGCGCAATACGAAGCCTCCGCGCACCCGGAATACCACCCCGACCGCCTCGCACGCGCCTTCGCCTTCCTCGACGAGACCATCAGCGTCCTCGCGCTTACCTCCGTCGACGCGGGGCGCGCGGATGTCTGCCGCTACGCGCGGGATGTGGCGCCGGGGGTGGACGTGCCCCCTGACGTGCGCTGCGGGTGCATTCCGCCGGGGACGCCGCCGCCTGACCGCGATAGCGTGTGGTCGAGCGCGCTGCCGTGGGACCCGAGCTGGAATGAGTACCAGATAAGAGACGAGGAGTGTCGGAGGGTGTGTTGGGCGGCGCTTAGCCTGGCGACGAGCTTTCGGGCAGAGTGTATGGCGCTGGCGAGGACGGATGAGTGTTTGACGCTGAGGATTTGTGATCCTGCGAATGTGCGTTTTGTTCTTCGCTGGCCTTTCCTTTCTTTATTCCTCGTCGTTGGTGCTGACGGACTACCTCGGGTGTTTAGTACCTCGTCCTGTTCCCGAACGAGATGTACGACCGCGGCAACTTTGGAAGCGGGCGGCAGGATGGTACCGGTGCGGCGGCTGCGCACTCGAAGAATGCCATTTGGGCGCTGTTCTGCCGCAGCATGCTTCTAGCAAATTTCTGCAGCAACGTCATCGGGCGCAGCACAGAAACGCGCGAGGAGCGCGAGAGCCAGGCTGAGGCGCTGCACGAATCGTGGAACGAGGCACAGGCGATACAGGACGCACTCGATGGGCATGTGTGCAATTTGCATACTGCGGTAGCGTATTTGTGTCGCGAGAATATATCAAAGTGAGTCCATCCTAGAATCAATATTCCGGGCTGAACATGTTGACTTTTTTTCAGTGCGCAGATGATCATCACGAAGGGCTTGCGGAAGTGAATATATGTCCCTTTTTTGTGCTGCCTTTTCGCTGACCTTTTGCAGTCTGCAGGGCTTGCCCGCGGGAAACCGCCCTGGACCTCTATTCAATCGGCGCCAGGCGGAGGAGTGGAGTGAGTTTTTCTTTCTCATCTTCGAGTTATATTTATCGAGTTATAATTAATTTTCTTTTCTCCCAGTCTACTACCAAGCTGAAGTCGTCAAGCGTGTCACGATGTCAATTCAATACGTCTCCGACCCCCGTGGCCACCAACTCACTCAGCGCCCGTTTTCCGTGCCTTGGTTCTACCATCAACTCGCCATGTACGTAGCTTCGCTTCGCTTGCGTTATCACCACGCTTTGCCCTGACGCGGGCTCCCACAGCTGCCTCTTACTCTGGGAGAACGATTCCTCTCTGGGCGACGTCCTCGAGCTCGCGAAATCGTTCCTCGTGCCACTTGATGTGATGAATGCGCTGTGGCCGTGCGAGCGTGCGTCTTCCTGTTACTCGCATTTTTTCTTGATGAGCTAATTTTTTCCCTTCCCTGTACAGTAATCCAGCTGCAATGCACGGCGCTACGGAAGCGCCTCACAGCGCACTGCCGCTCGGCGGGACACGAGCCGCCGCCGCCCTCGAATTACTCTCTTCCTCATACCCGGCGTAATTCTTAATCTCCGTTTTTTAGTGTAATGTATACCCCTGTTGTATCATCCCACTCTTCCTATGTTGTCTGTGTATCCCTCTAATCAGGCTAGACTATCATGCGTCTACTCTTACTTAGATTTACAGTACTTACATTCGTCTTCGTTCTAATCAGCCACCCGTACTCTATTATCTTCTAAATCAAACTGGCTTCATGGTATGCAAATATTCCCGCCGCCCTGGAGCTAATTGCTCTCATAGACACTCACTTTCATGCTAAGTTGCAGTTCGTAGCGAGCCTTGGCAGGCAGCACCCCTTTGCTTCAGGTGATAATATCCCATCAGGGACTACCGTGTCTATACTCTTTTGCTTCTGGTTCCCACGGTTGATCAAACTTCTCGCCACAGCACTTTACGTCCAGTCTATATCATTATCAGTTGACTATCACCAGCAAGAGCACCTGGTGATAGCCTCAGTGCCAGACTGCCACGACATCCCAATTCGGGAGCCCTGTCGTCAGAAACCTAACTAGTAATAACTAGTAATGTACAGGGCTCCCAAATTGGGTTGTCTAGGTTTCTGACGACAGGGCTCCCAAATTGGGATGTCGTGGCAGTCTGGCATTGAGACTATCAAGTAATTGCTCACGATGCTAGCTAAATAAAGGCCGAAGGTATTGAGTGATGTCAGGAAGACGGTACCCATCTCTCTTACAACCCTTGTCAGCAAACCCACACCAGCATACTCAGCTGGTGGTTCGACAGTAATCCCGGGCTCCTGGGACCAACGATAAATATACATGCAGCTGCCGAGCCTCTCATGCGGGTGCTCTATCACCACCAAGCCACGCAATTCATTAAGAAAAATGCTGGTGTATCCCTCACGCCAACGGTGTTGGAAATTTATTCGACCTATCTCCTGTATGAATTGAATATTCAGGTCTGGTTTGCAAACATCCACTAATCAAACCTACTAGATGCAAATATGTTTCATCCGACACACAGTGGCAGATACTGAGGGAGCTGGCGATATCGTGAAAGTGAGGTGTCCTCAATAGTGAACTCCTCCGTTTCTGCAAAACTTCCACAATTGTGTGAATCATCAAACCCAGATATCCGAAGATGGACATGCTGGCTAGTAGGCAACCTCGCTCAATACCCCCCACGTTCTCAAGCATCTTCGATCATCCACCCCAGATATCCGGAAAGCGACATATCAGCTAGTCCAAAACCTTGCGCAGCATGAGGCCACTGCATTCACATTCTTGGGAGTTAATCCCTGTGGTCAACTGGTCTCTCTCTCTTGTATTAAGTTTCCGTTTCAAAGATTCTTGCGAGAGTATCCTGAAGTTGTTCAGAATACGATGAAAGCTTTAGTTAATATTGCTGTCTGGTCGGATGGCGCTCACGCCATGGTACGAGCGAAGGTGCAGCGCAATGTCCTCGGGCTTTTCGATCACCCAACCCAGATATCTGCAATGGGACTTTCCGGCTAGTACAAAATCTCGTGCAGCATAAAACCACTGCATGTACAATCCTGAAAACTAATCATTGTGTGCAACTTATCTTTCTCTTGGAGTGAGTTATTTGTTTCTGGGATGGTTGCGAGTCTCATGATCTATTAGCAATGAATATCCCGATGTTATTCAAGATGTAATACAGGCTCTAGTTAATGTTGCTTTCTGGTTGAATGGTGCACAGGACGTGATACAAGCAAGAGTACAGGATCATGTTCTCAGATTGCTCGAAAAACCAAATGCGGTGGTGCAGAAATGGACGTGCTTGTCAGTAAGTAATCTAGTCTAGGAGGAAGCCACTGTGTCTCCAATCCTCGAAATTAACCCCTGTCCGGGACTTGTCTCCCTCTTGCAGTGAGTGACTCCATGTGTATCTATATTCAGTCCTCGCTCATTTCAGTTAGTGATACCGACCTGGCCGTGTGCAGCGCTGCCATCAATGTTCTGGCCCGGATAAACCACTGGCCAGATGGTGTTGCGACCCTCGCAGGCATGAACATCACCGAAGGCTTAGAAAAACTGAGTGAGGTAATCAACACCGAGCAACGACTCCACATATACACCAAGAAGAGCCAGGCACAAGGGGGGTAGGAAGATTCTTCGTAACAGGTTGACGATTCTTCCAACTTGGGAGGGTGATAGTGTTGGCGATATGTACGCGAGCCAGGCTAGTCGCAAAGAAACAATTTTTGAAACAACTTTGAGGTAAAAGACTCCAAAAATAACCGCCTCAGGTTAGGGTCCATCTTTAGTCTTGCGTCATGGCGCGGATTAATCCATTGCAGGACTCACATTGCCTAATTTTCAGATCTTGACGATTGATTCTCCGAATCTTCTGTCAGTCCTGCCCATTAAACGGATCATGATCTCGAGGGCTATGATCAGTTCGACATCGCCCGGCATTGATTCCGATAGCGCACGGTATCATTCGGCATTCCGAACCGGATGCGAGGTCGGTGTGCCGGCAGACTTTCTGCCTCGGCGCAAGATGCTTTTGTCCGTAAGAAAAAGGCCTCGTTTGGCAACCGAAATCTCAAGCAAAATTCAGCTTGCATACCGCTTGCATCCGCCGCCCCACCTCTCTTGCCGCCCATGTTCTATAGCATTGAGGGGGTGCGGCGTGCACTGGCTTCGCGAGAGCGAGTCAGAAAGAATTGTGTTTACCGGTGTCCCTTCATAGCTTTCAGTATAGACAAACTTATCATCCATGGTAGTTGTTGAATGCACAGCTGTATTTTTTTCGGAATTTTCTGTCGAGCTTTTTGTGCTCCTCGTCGTAGACGACGTCGAAAGCGGTTTGATGGGCGTGTCCCAGATGCGATTATTGGGATCACGACGACGACGATGGTGAGCTTACCGTATGTAATGGGCTGCTCGCTGTCTCATTCCGAAAGAAGAATCTAATGCGATGCATCACGAGCCTTCATGTCAGACGCTTTGATACACCGCCCTATGCTTCTCGTCAGAGGGGGTGATGTATCAATCCCTTAGCATCTTGGTGTACGGTACTACGTGGGAATTGCCTTCGTGCCAGATGTACAGGATGACTGGCGTGATTGGCGTAGCGGACAAGTAGGGCAGACGATGGTTGTAATTTACTCTGAAAGATGACCTACTTGATCATGTTCATTCAAGTTTCAGGCCCGGCGAAGTATTGGACGGCCGCCAATTTCAATTTCAAATTTTGGCCACTACGGAAGATGGCCGGTCTGGCTAGGTATAGCTCCGCCATCGTATGACCAGAGGAGGCAACACGCTCCGGATTCCCTCTAAGGATGGATCAAGGGGTGGTACTTGGATGCTCGCGTATGTGCTGGACTTCTTCAATCAATGCAAAGGGTTTATCACCAGGACGTCACCCGACTCCGAGTCTTCGGGTGACACTTTTCCAACTGTCAAATGAGACACTTGATTTGCCGAAGGTAAGCTACAGACTCCTCAGGTCTGATAAAACTAGTGAACAATGGACCTGCGGATGAGTTCAACTTCTTCACGCGTGATTTCCTCGCTGTTAATAATTCAATTGAATCAATTCTATGGTGGATATTAGGTTGAGTACAGCACATTTTTTAGACGGCAGCCAAGTTATTTGTCGCTTATTATGTCGCTCGATGCACAAGCAGCACTGCCATCGGAATACGCGCAGCGTTCAACCAGCTGACAGCTGATGTAGTTATTTTAATGAAATTCTGGTGGAAAAGAGGTGGCTATTTGCGGTACTGGGAAATACATTCTTAATTTGTATCTGTGTCAAGTTCAGGATAGCTGCTTGTACGGCAGCAACTTACGGAAAGGCACAGTATCAAGATCCAGGGCGACACTGCATTGATGGAGTCCATTGTGGGAGGGAGGGTAATGCATCCCGTACGCCATGAACGGGAAACATAGCAATAACAGACCACGTAGGTTAATTCTGGAAGAACCCCGCCGATTTAGAAGTGGTGCCTCTCCAAAAGCTTAAAGTTCATGGTCCAAAGACTTGAAGGTAATCAGGCGGAAGCGCCGAAGCGGCGTTTGAAGGTTGATCAGCCGACAGCGGCGTCTGAACGGTTCAGACACTCGAAATCTTATGAAGAGAGTGAAGTGAGGTGAAAGCTGATCGTGTGTGTTTACTTACTCCCTCCGTCGTCCACGACCGTCGTCTACCTTCTATGGACAGCAACCCCCACGAGCACCACGAGTTCACCTCGGACTCGACCCCCGAGGATCCCGAAATCGTATCGTAAGCACTTCCTTGTTAATCTCATGCACGCAGATCGTGAGACACAATTCAGGTGCGGCAGTGGCATTTTCTCCGGCTCGCACAATTTCGTTGTGACCGGTGGCTCATTCCACGTCACAAACTATGCTACCCCTCCCACAACTGGTATATTTCTTTCTGCGAATTTTGCGACATTATACTAACGAGATGAGAAGACTTCAGAACGATTCCCCTCGGAGACATATATCTCCGGGAGGAACTGGGACTGGACGGAGGGTCGCGCTCCGTCCGCCGTCAACGTGATCGATATTCTGTTCGTCGAGTATACTCCGCCAGAGTCGTGGGTCTGGAGGGGAATATCACGGTGGCCATGTACCACGGCGATGGCGCAGAAAAGGTATGTCTCACTCCGTCATCCTCCTAAATATTCAAATCAGCAGAAATGGCGGGAGGATATTCTTCGATATTCATGGCTTCGGTGAGGGCATCAATATCAATCCTGTTCTGCAATGTTGATGGATTTATCTGTCAGCCATCCATGTTTCATGCAGCTATGTGGTATCACACATTCGGCTACGATACACGCTGCAGTCTTTCACGACGGTACGGGGCGGGATTTTCCTAACGCTTCTCACCTTCCCTGAATTTTCCCCTAAATTAGATCTGATACCGTTTCCGCATTTCGTAGAACTGCATCTTCATTCGCCAATCTTGACCGTGTATATATACCGGTATTGTGTACGTTGAGTCGGAATTCCTTCTTTTCTCGGGTATTGAGTTCTTTTCAGGCTACGGAATTTGGGGTATGAAAAGTCGATCATCTTGGCCAGCTCGCTGAGAATGCTGCAGACGGCGCGTGATTATTTCCGCTCCACCTTTCAACAGTCCCTTGTGAGTTCAGTCATCCGAATAACTGAGGTCTTTACCAATAACTCCAGGCCACAAGCCAGTGTACATTTTGGATATATCGCTCAACTGGACGGCTCTGCGCAGAATTAATACCGAGCAACACTCGCTTCTGGTACTTGTTTCGGGACAAGATATCCAACCCTCAAGGAATCACTCCTTTGAACGCACCAGCCCAGGAAGCCATGGTTCTCGGCTCTATGACCCTAGAACAGTATCATTCAATATGCTGCTATAATCTAGCACGGTGTCGAACTATCACTATATCTACGCCTGCAACGCTCAATCTGGGCGGAGTACTTATCAGCTCTTCCCGTCATCAAGTCGAAGTCTCATCTGAGATTGCATTCTTGCCGGATTTAGAAGTTAAGGTTGGTCGTTGGCTTGGAGCGACCGGACTGGTCCTGAAGGATAAGTGGACCCGGTATGTTACTTTTGTGGCTGAAGAGTCATATATGCTAACGATGTTTATTCAAGTTTCGACTCAGATGACGTGGTGAACCGCAGACTCACCGCAAATATGGGGTCCTATGCTCTAGGATGGACTTGGCTCAGTCAAGCCAATCACATTTTCACCCGCCGGGGCATCACGGCCAATTTCGAGAATTATGGTACGTTTTCAACTCATCATTGATTTCACTTTGTGGTAACCTAATCCAACAGTGTATGTGTCGCACATTGATTTTGAAATCAGAATATCAGCATATACGGGCGACGGCCCCACTGGCTATCTATTCGTTTGTCCACCAACAGATCTTCAGACCGGCGCCTCGTCATTTAGATGGCCGGGCTGTCCAGCATACTGGTCTCTCGATCCATTGGGTGGTAAACGGCTCAGCACGAATGAAGTGACACGACTCGGATTCCCCTCTATCGAGTTCAAAGTCGGCGCCTGCAGGCGATCATGGGATGCTAGTGTCTACGACGGACTCCGGCAATTCCACCGGGCCAAAGGTTTTGACCCGGACAGTCAGGACGTCGCGCGCCATCTGGGCTACCCGCTTTATCAAATATCGTCCCACGGTGAGCCCAAACAATCCTGAAGCGTCATGGCATTCGGTCTGATACCGTAAGGTAGTGGTGGATGCTGAGGATTATGTTTTAGAGCAGGATCATCTAACCAAGGCATATAATATTCATGAACACATACCCCCGTCCTCAAAGACATTCAAATTCATCATGAATTCGCAGTTGGGGCTCATGCTCTTCCTTGCTTTCTGCTGGCTATACGAACACCTTCACCTCACTGATCTCAGATCAAACGGACTTGGACGAAGAATATATGATTCGACTGGATTACATACCTTATTTTTTGAGTCGCGTGGATGCACGATATATGGACGATGAACTAAAAATACCTGTATTTCATAGGGTTCTAGAGGACAATTCATTCGTTGCGGTTTGACGACTCCTCCACGTACAACCATGGATTATAAACCAGCCACGTCACCGAACAGCGTCTTCATTGAGAGTGAAAAATCTATTAATCCGTTGCAGGACTCACACTGCTTAATATCCGCTTAATTTCAGATCTTAACGATTGCCAAATTTTCGGCTTCCGTCAGGCCTGCCTATCAAACGGATCATGATGTCGAGGGTTATGATCAGTTCAATATCGCCCGGCATTGATTTGATTAGTCCCGTTGCACGCAGAGACAAACATAATTCTAACAGTCAGACGGGGATATTCGCTCCAGGAGATGTAGAGTGCAGCGGCAGAATAGGGTAAACATTCGTATGCAATGCTGGCACGTTGCGGGGACGCTACATCGATACATTCGCAGCATCACCACTGAAACAGGAAATCAGGCCGCGAGCGACGCCGACACATTTTTCAACTCATATCATAGCTTTGGTAGCGGCTTCTCATGCGGTGCGGCGACATATTCGTGGTTTATCTCTGAACGAATTCTCCCCAGGGCAGTGCAGGTTGCAAAGGAGTTCCTGGAAGCAGATGTCATCGCAGCTGATATTTGCCCACTGCCTAACCGGTAAATCTCCTTCTGCAAGAGCGAACACATCTGAGGATTCAATATACCAGGGATATCCAGAGGAATATGAGTTTCAAGCTCACTGACCTGGCTTGTTTCAACCTTCGAGCTGTTGTCTGCAGCGCGGTTGCAAGTAGGCTGCAACGGAGTCGTAGTGGGAATCCCTGGCAAGGGTGGAATACTGAAGATGAGAGCAGTGGGGAGTGGAATCTGGCCCATTGTCGAAGACTCTGTAAATGCAGACGCCGGCGCGTACGACTTACGAGTCCGAATCGTCCCGAAGGCGAGAAGCAAGTGAAGAGCGTGGCTGTGCTCGGAAATCACCGGCAATTTGGCGAACCAAGTTGCCGACGACAGCATCCCTCTCATTCTCATCGTCTTCGCTGCGGTTTTGAAAAAGTACGACGACTCGGGAATACCTGAATACAGAAGACTCTGAAATCGCCAGCCGCCAACTTTGCAAGGGTTTTGTCGCGCTTTCAGAGGTCCTGTATCCCCCTGGGTATCTTTCGCCGCGTCGCGCTTTCCTTCCGAACGACAACGAACGTAGAAACCTCTAAGCCTCGTCTTTGCGCTGTGCGAGAAAACAAAGAAACGGAGAAGCCACCGGCAAGGAGCCACGATCCGCGCTCGAATCGACCAGGCGCTCTGCAATTTTTTCAAGGTCCGTTTCAAATATCGCGGATCTGGATGATCAGAGACCGATTCTTACTCTTGAAAAGCAACTCCGGCGCTTGTTCGGAAACATCTGCTCAGTGCTGAACGTCGTTGCTAACCAATGGGTCTGGATCTCCAGCCGGCAACAGTTCGTCCGTGTTTCAAAACGCTGCATATATTCGGACGGGGGTTGATTCCCATTCATGACGTGTCTAAATGCTTTGTTTTTCTTCCAGGCTTTCTCCTCGTGTAGTTCACTAACGACTTCAGCGCAAGCCCAGACTAGCTGGTATTTCGCTCATATAGGCTCAAGAAACAGATTTATTCCGACTTTAACAAAGGTTTCAGTTCAATACATGTCGCTTCTTCCGAACTTGGGACACGAAACGGCTATCTCTGCCTGCTCTTCGACCGGCAATTCAAGAGAAGTTGAAGCTCTCGAGGTTGAACCTACACCCATACATCATCAGCTCACCACTTTACCAATTGTCACCGAGTCAGAGGGCTTACCCAGCGGGCCCGGTGGCACATCCAGAGCCGCCGCCGGTGACGATTGTCGGGCCATTGGAGCAGACATCGTGCGCGCCGCCAGACTCGAAGAAGTTGGCGTGGTTGGGGACACCGGAGTAGCTGATCGATTTCGCGGAACCGCCGTTGGTGAGGAAGACACATTCGCCTGGGGTCACGCCGGGGCTGCGGGCGGTGACAGAGCCGCCGCAGCCTGCGCCGGAGAACCACACGAAATCGGCCCCCAGCACCGGGGCGGCGGCGACGAGGAGTGCGCTGGCGATGAAGGCGACCTTGAATTGCATTCTGATTGGTTGGTAGCTTCTAGAGCAGCAAAAAAAAAAAAAAGTGTGGTGAGCATGGAATCACACGACAGGCGGATGAAAAAGAGAGACGCTGGTATACTGACCTGATCAAAAGCAGAATGAGGAGCTGAGTGAAAAACGTCCGGGAGGACAGGTATTTATACGTTGTCTACTGCCAAGTCATTGCCATGTACACTTTGGTATTCGGGATCGCATAAGGCGTGTGGCACCCGCGAACAGAGAGTTCACCGTATCCCCCGTAGGCGCCCATCAGTCACGAACAGCGACTCGAGACCATGCAAAGTATTGAAATGAGCCAACCGGTGTTGATTCATTTTGGTTCGAGAATAAAGTTCATACAGCGGGAGAATCATGAGATATTACAGCATAGATCCTTGTTAACATCGGCTGTGCCAACGGCGGCTTGGCCCTCTCACAAACGAGACCTCCGAGTCTTGACTTCCGCCTTCATCGGTCTGAAATCTAAACTGCCTCATTTTGGCCGAGCGATACCTCGCGCGAGGTTGGACCGAGCCGCAGGTGGGTTATAATATGAAAGAAATATTGAATCCTTAAACCAATTTCGCACCAGATCCAGGCTCAATCGCTCATGCTGCACTCGGTACTAGTTTCTGTTCCGTTTCAGGGCCAGGTCGACTAGCGCCTAGCTGTCTCGGGATGCCCTAATAACATCCATTTTATTCAGTTCAGGCGCGAGACCGGCCTAGATGCAGGCGGCAATGTATTGAAAATGCTGGAGAACTTCACCACGGGCCCTTTCCGACCCCTAAAGACGATTGTTCTGTATTGTGTTGGATGAATGTTTCGGGCCACGGGTATTATCTCTGTCAATAGAAATATATCTCGGCGTGCGAGCGTCCCGGCTGCGAACGTCCCCGCCGCACGTCATCTCAACATTTTAGCTTGCAAGGCCTGAAACTGAGCAAAATATCACCTCGCCAGTAAATTACTAATATCTGACGCTTCTCCCGCTGTATGAACCTTATTCTCGAACAAAAAAATATCTCATTCTGGAATTATGAATTAACACGGCGAGAAGGACGATCAGGTCGCTTCCATTACGGTACCATTCATTGCTCTGCGCCTCTCACATAAATTTATTGACCACTGGTCAACTTACTGGATCTTGGTTCTGGGTGCAGTGGGGAATTCATTGCTGTGCTTTCATGAAACATCTAAATTTTCCTTGCCGTCATTTACCTCTCCGCGCCAATATGTGGCAGAGATAGTACTCTGCATTGGGTGAGCTTCTGATCTTTGGCTAACATTCCAAGGCGCCCAGGGCACCCGGAATGCTTATTCGGGATGCTGGAATTGAATCCACTGCAGTGTGCCGCAGTGCAGCACTGTATAAATGTGGCGAGGAAATCCTGTTAAATACGCCTAAATGTATGGTACATACGGGACCCGTCCCATTCGACCTTCCATCTTTGATCTTTATGCACGGGTAGAGCCTTGGCGTAGCAATACATTCTGTTCAGGCCTGAACTGAATAAAATGGATGTTATTAGGGCATCCCGAGACAGCTAGGCGCTAGTCGACCTGGCCCTGAAACGGAACAGAAACTAGTACCGAGTGCAGCATGAGCGATTGAGCCTGGATCTGGTGCGAAATTGGTTTAAGGATTCAATATTTCTTTCATATTATAACCCACCTGCGGCTCGGTCCAACCTCGCGCGAGGTATCGCTCGGCCAAAATGAGGCAGTTTAGATTTCAGACCGATGAAGGCGGAAGTCAAGACTCGGAGGTCTCGTTTGTGAGAGGGCCAAGCCGCCGTTGGCACAGCCGATGTTAACAAGGATCTATGCTGTAATATCTCATGCTTCTCCCGCTGTATGAACTTTATTCTCGAACCAAAATGAATCAACACCGGTTGGCTCATTTCAATACTTTGCATGGTCTTGAGTCGCTGTTCGTGACTGATGGGCGCCTACGGGGGATACGGTGAACCCTCTGTTCGCGGGTGCCACACGCCTTATGCGATCCCGAATACCAAAGTGTACATGGCAATGACTTGGCAGTAGACAGCGTATAAATACCTGTCCTCCCGGACGTTTTTCACTCAGCTCCTCATTCTGCTTTTGATCAGGTCAGTATACCAGCGTCTCTCTTTTTCATCCGCCTGTCGTGTGATTCCATGCTCACCACACTTTTTTTTTTTTGCTGCTCTAGAAGCTACCAACCAATCAGAATGCAATTCAAGGTCGCCTTCATCGCCAGCGCACTCCTCGTCGCCGCCGCCCCGGTGCTGGGGGCCGATTTCGTGTGGTTCTCCGGCGCAGGCTGCGGCGGCTCTGTCACCGCCCGCAGCCCCGGCGTGACCCCAGGCGAATGCGTCTTCCTCACCAACGGCGGTTCCGCGAAATCGATCAGCTACTCCGGTGTCCCCAACCACGCCAACTTCTTCGAGTCTGGCGGCGCGCACGATGTCTGCTCCAATGGCCCGACAATCGTCACCGGCGGCGGCTCTGGATGTGCCACCGGGCCCGCTGGGTAAGCCCTCTGACTCGGTGACAATTGGTAAAGTGGTGAGCTGATGATGTATGGGTGTAGGTTCAACCTCGAGAGCTTCAACTTCTCTTGAATTGCCGGTCGAAGAGCAGGCAGAGATATCCGTTGCGTGTCCCAAGTTCGGAAGAAGCGACATGTGTTGAATTGAAACCTTTGCTAAAGTCGAAATAAATCTGTTTCTTGAGCCTATATGAGCGACATACCGGCAAATCTTTGAGGTGAAAATTGTCGAGTATCGCGCAATAATCAAAAGTTGTCTCTCCAAAGCTCTGCGTGATCTGTGTGGGCGCTCAAAGAAGTAGTATGAAAGACACTTGTACCACGAATCAAGGTGCGCGTTTCTATGCATTTTAATAAATGAATGTGCTGTTCACACAGCGCTCAAGGCCAGGCAAACAAAGACATGACCAGCTCCTCATGCTGCGGAAATATCTCGGCGGTACGAAGCAAATAGATTAAATTTAAGGCGAAGACAAATCTTACCTGGGTTCGAAAGGGGCAAGGATATTTTGACTCAGCACTAACGTTTGACGCATGCAATGTCCGCCTGCGTTAGTTCAATTTTGCGTCAATGTTGTTTTGCGTCAATGTTGAACTCACTGTATCTACCATCTCCGACTTCCCAATTTAAGTGACCAGCATGATGGGTCATCGATACATCGTTTATGTGCCCAATACAAGTAGATAGGCTGTCACGGCGGGCAATGATAGACGCACTTAAAAATCAAGTGCCTTAAATGCATGTATTTCGCACGTAGATGAAAGTAGCACAATGGCGACATAAAGGCACTTACAACACACAAAGGAAGGCTTTGTGCACCCTTTGTGCGCTCTGCACTGAGCACAAAGGTTCACAAAGCCGACCTTTGGCTGCCATACTTGCCTTTATCTTGCCTTTGTGGCGCCTTCGTTTACCTGCGGCTGACATGCGTTTAAGGCACTTGAAGATCAAGTGCCTCAATTTTTGCCTGCAGTGTGTGTTTCGGCCTTGAAAGAAAAATATGCAACAAATTTCGTGCAACGTCACCGATAACTCAGTCAATGTTGAGATTTTCCGCGCCATAATTCAAAGTATGATGTAGAGCATTGTTGCGCGACAGTAGAAGCTTTTGTGAGAGGATCTCAAACTTCCATATAAGACATACTAAGAGCCCGAAATATAGGACGGGAGACGAATCAGATTCTCCTTCAGTTCTTTGTCGTGTTTTGTTCAGGAAATTAAACTGACGATTAGCCCCCAACAAGCTTACATCTATCATAGTAAGCAGCCACAATGGCGGTAATGATCCAGCGCCTCAGGTCGTAAAGCCTTGACTTGCGTCAGATTACAGCAAGCAGGGGTTTTTGTTCTTATGGAGGCCGACGGCTAGAGTGTTCGTGGAAATTTGAAACGAGGGGGGCAAAAAAGAGGAAAGAGCACTATGAAGCGCATGCTCTGCGGTGGAGATGAAAGGAGGTTCTGAGAGACAATTACCTGTCGCCCCCGGTTTTTATTTGGCAGCATTTGAAGGCCTTTTAAAACTCCGCACTGCACATAGTTAGAATGTACGTAATACTACATGATCCGGCCTGTTTCTCGGACGAGAAAATAATTCAGGTGACCGACCAAGCGAGTCTCAATGGAAATAGACTTGATTAGAAACACTTCAAGCTCAAATTGAAACAAGGGTGTTGAACTTAAATGCAATGAAGGCAGAAGTCATAGGCGGTCTATACTCACACATTTGGACATGGAAGGGTTTCTGAAGTACAGTTGGGTTTAACTCAATTCAGCAAGCACAGTGATCTCCGTTTTACACACACTGAGTGAAGACACCAGGTTTGTGAAGTAAAACAGAAAAGCTCTGCGAGATCACACCGCTCGCGCCTCCGTCACACCCTGAACCTGTGTTTTTCCGTCTTGAAATGTTAACGCCTCTTCCTCCGCAGCTGCTGTTACATCCCCCTCGCTCTCATAAGCTCAGCAGACACCTATGTATCTAAACCGGGAACCTGGGGCCAAGTTCCCTTCTTTAAGGGGGAGGACATGAACACGGAAGTAGGAGGAGCGAGAGGAAGAAAGATATGTCGATCACGGACCAGCCGGAGGGTATATCGCTGGCAAGGAATTCTGTAATGGATTTACGAGCGCACCCACCATGGCCAGACTACTCCCGTTTCAATTCTTCTTCGTAGTCGTGGTTTCATAAAATGAACCTCCCATGCAATCAGGGCCGTTCTCTGGATGCCGCCGACGAGAATAAAGAAATAACGTCGAGGTGAATCGTCGCACAGACTGAAGGGAGGAAGGGGAAAGGAATGCAATGAAGTATAACCGACCTGTAACGCGGAAGGCAGCACGCATGAATACCGTGTCTGTGCTTGCCGATGGTGCCGGTGCCGGCGACCCGCGTTGAAAAGCCATCCGGATATTGGCAGAGTAAAGAAAGTGGAAGACGGCGAGGACAGAAGTAGTATATGAAGAGAATGGGTGGAGGAAACAAAAGCTGCTGTACCTCGCTCTTGCGCTCCCGCATATGCGGAACAGACGAAAAGCAGAGGGAAATTGCCAGGTACGAGGCGTGAAAAGAATCAACGAAGGAGTGAAAGAGACAATTAGCTCACAGGAAATTCAATCATAACACCCGCGAGGATACACACGAGAAAGAAGCCTCGCAGTCATGCAGAGAGAGGGGAATGGATTTGACGACACACGCCGAAGTTACAGAAGGTACCGCTCCTTCGCTGCCATTTTTTCACTGTAGTCTTCCTTCTGGACCGAGAGCTGTTGCCCAGCAGTTGGACAAAGCGATTAACGAGGGGTTGACCACAAATACGAGACCAAATTGATTATCGGAGATCGCAAATGAAAGCAAGAGAGTGGAAGTAGCGTTGGTGAGCGGGGAAACGCAACTACGCAGGGACGGGTGGCACTCTATCTCGCAAGAGGAACGCCCAAAGTCGTGAATCGACGCCATGTTCACCCCGAAAGACGGGTTACTGGGCAAGGGCGCTGTGAGGCTAAATGTCAAAATTACTAGCGTATAAGAGGAGCAAACAAGGAATGGTAGGGAGGGAATTCTCAACACGAGCATGGTGCGCATGGGATAAATGGAGCAGAGACGCAGCTAAAACCTCAAAGATCCTGGGCCGCGTGGAGACGTTCAAGGTCAAAGAGGAATGGAAGAATGGAAGAATGAAAGAAGGAAGAAAGGCAGAGGGCGAGGAGCGATGGATGGCAAGATGAAAGGGAAGGAATACGTGTGAGAGAGCGGGAGTGACCAGCGAGGGAAAAGGATGGCAGGTACCTAAATGGCCGGGAGTCGGGAGCTTCTCTGAATCAAACATCAGAACCGCCTAATTAACCGAGTAGCACTGTAAAGCGAGTCGCACCCTCCCTTATATATATTCGGTTCAGCGAACACTGATTTGGGACGATTTCCCATCAATGTGATTGCCAAAAGCACACGCCTCAAATCACCATGGACACTGCGCTGCAGAAGTGGTTTCCCGATGGTACGGTAGATCTACAAGTTGAGAACACCGTGTATCGCTTATATCGTGGACTCCTGGCTTCCCGATCGACGGTTTTCGGCGATACCTTTTCCATCCTTCCAACGCCTCGCTAATGAAGCCGCCCATGCCGCCAATGGCCGCCATCTGCCGCCATGCCCGACCTCCGAAAGCAGAGAAATCCATCTCTCACCGTTTCAATTGAGCATTTTGGCGACGGCACGTACGGCATAGTGCTTGCACTAAGAGTTACCGGTAACGAGTCTACTTATGAAGCTTCGAGGATTCGATAGTCCAGTAAGCGTTCAGGTGGACGGCAGGCGCCCCAGATATACTACCCCTGGGGAGCGCTCTACATTCTCCGTCGCCTCTGTCGGCCAGACCATGACGGAGCTTGTCGGCACCGGCGCTACGATGTGATTCACACCTGCGGGTCAACGACGCTGAGCTAGTTGAACCCCACCCCGTTGATCTACTGACGCCGGCGGAGCTCGCGACCGCCCTCTTCTCAGCGCTCAACTCTTTTCAACAACTCCGTCACAAGCTACAAAAGGACCACACCTCCGGCGAGCGGCCTCACTGCAGAGATGGAATCCTCTGTCATCGATGCCTTTCCCACTCGGCGGAAGCAGATGCAGGAAGAGGTAGGTTAGGACGCGGCTTCACTGTGGGCGGTGTGTGCCCGCCGAGTCATAGTGACATGAAAACGTCATTGAGGTGCTGCATGGAGATTCCGGCTGGAAGGTTGACGCTCGGCCCTGCGCAAATTAGATTGAGACGGACGATTAGAGGAGATTAGGGACCGGCCGCCGAGAGATCTGCGCGTGGATTAAGAAGGCATGAATAAGGGCCTGAAGAGTATTATGTACACTTGAAACTTTGAGCCGCCCAAGCCTCGGTGATACGATGAGTAAGTGAGATTCAGCCGAATCGAAATCTTCCTCTTCTTCTGGCCCGACATCTTTTCAATGGAGCACTCCTCTTTTTTCTTTCGTTCTCGCCCAATTTCCTCTCGCGTGCACCCTCAATATCTGGGGCATCAATAGCCGTGGGTGGCCTGCTCTGGCGGAACGCCTTCGGTTCACTGCCACGTCCCTGGTGTAGTCAGGTTCTAGAATGATTTTAATTCGAAACATAAATATTACGTGGCGCTTGTCCTCTTTGACCGGGGTATAACGCGGGGCATAATTTGCTCCTTCGTCTCTCGGCCTTCTGGATGCCAGTGTAGTGCTCTGATCTTACGTGCAACTATAACCATCGCGTACGTTTAGGTGTGCGAAGCATTCCAGCGAGGCCATCAACATCCAAGTTCCCCGCTCTTCTTTGTAGTGCAGTATAAAGACCGTCCGGCCTCACACCCACCTTCAGTTCCGTTCCTCATCGTGCATACAATGTTCCCTACTCGCGCTATGCTTACTGCCCTCGTCCTCGCGCCTCTGGCACTTGCGACTCCCACTCTCGGCCCTACGGGTCCTGTGACGTGCGGCAACGCCGTGTACACTTCCTCCCAAGTCAACTACGCTGTCCAGATGGGCCAGCGACGCATAGGCGGTGGGGGCGAATACCCGCACATCTTTAACAACTTCCAAGACCTCCCGCTCCATCGCGACTGCAGAGTCAGCGGCCGCGTGTACGAGGTGCGCTTGATCCGCATGTATAGTTTTCCTCGATGTTCATTGGCCTCCGTCCGCAGTACCCGCTCAAGGCCGGCGCAGGGTTCACCGGCGGTGACCCCGGGCCTGACCGTGTCGTATTCGCCGCAGCAGGTTCGTACTGCGGGTGAGTCGTCGCATTCCCATACCGAGTCCATTACTGAAATCGATATCCGTCAGTGTCGTGACCCACACCGGAGCGGCGGGAAACAACTTTATTTCGTGCAGGGTATGCAGCTTCGTATTTTCCTATGTTCGCCAATCTGATTTTGTTTTTCCAGGGCGCCTAAAGTTCGACAAAAAATCCGTTGGCGCGGCCCGCTGTGCAAGGTACGCAGGCTTCATCTGTTACTCTGTTCGCCTTCTGATTTTTCAGTTTTCTTTCTTCCTTTTTCTGGGCGCCTCAAGTCGGGGGCGAAAAATCGTTGGCGTGACCAGTCGAATGTAAACTCGAATCGTCATGTAAAAATATGTAGCTGTTGTTGAAATCTTGTGTCCCCAACCCGATTCTTTTGTGAGAGCAGGTCCAGACAAACACCTACCAACCGGAAGTCGCCATTTGAGTCAGCGCCTACACCAAGTTCTCCAAGGGGCCGGGGCAAGAAGTGGCGAGGCTCAGATTCTGAGAGCCTGAGGCAGACGTCAATTCATCGTTATCGCAGGTCCAGCGAGGGCTCGACGTCGATCTCGATTAAGACTAAAAAGGGCGCCATACGACACGGCGACGGTAGTTGTTAAGACGACGCAGCTTGTCGTGAGGATTCTAAGAGGAAACAGGGCTTGCACGTGGGAAACCATGCAATTCCTATCGCAGCACTTGATTGTGAGCTCGCATACGTTGGGAACCGTCCGTAGAAGCGCCAAGGTTCGAGCGAATCGAAACAGAGAAAGGCGGAGCACAGTGCACGATGACCATTGAGAGAAGAAGTCGGTGATGTGTTCTGCGTTGCACTGTACTCTATGTCTGCGATATGCCACATTGAAATCCGGGTGCGCCCAGATATCGCAAGCAAAGAGTGATGGACACGGATAGACGACGAAGATTCGCTAGGAGCAAGGTTTTGTTCGTGAGAAGATCAGCAATGGTTTCAGGAGCGTTGATGCGAAAAACTAGACGAACCTCGACGGGTCGAAACGCAACTGGTGAAGTGAAGGCAGTCTGCGAGGTCATATGCGCACGCGAAGAGCCGGAAATTTTGTAAGCAGCGAAGCCGAGATTGTGCACTTTGTATATCAGGCATGCGGCCGCAAAATTCGCCGAATTCGATGTAAACCTGTTGAATGGATAGCGTTCCCATCGCTTTCAGGCATCCCCTCAGTGAGGAAAATGGTTCTCGAGCGGGCGCACGGCTGTGATATGGAGAGGCGCATTCGCTGCACGGCGAAACTGCTCGTGAAACCGCTCCTGGAACCGTTCCAGGGCGGGCGCCTCCGGAGAAGCCAAAGTCTGAATGAGGACCACAGGACGGGCAGCGCGATAGAAATGTCGCGCCACCGTTGACCGATCTGCCTCAGATACCACGGCACCTCCGCGCGCTGCATATGCGCTAAGGGCCTCGGCATCAGCGAGAATATCCGACATACAATCTCGGTGGGAAGTCGACGAATAGGGGAGATAATTGCCGTGTGCGCGCTCGTATGTCTGCGATTCTATCACGCTCCACGGCCAGCGAGTCCACGATTGCAGCCAGCGCCTCAATTTTGAGGTCAAGGACCTCGATATGTTCCTTTGCGCAGCTGCGCTGGCCAAAAAGTCCAAGATTTCCGAATCGGTCGGTGGTTTATTTTGCGTCAAGAGACTCTGGTGGTCGCGAACCCGCACTTGGACCCGCTTCGGCGTTTAACAGTGATCAAGGGGGCGTGTTCACGTGACGGAGGCGCGTCGCAGCACGCAACCAAAGAAGACCAAACTACTGATGCATTTGAATTGGCTCGTTAGCAGTAATTGAATATTCCGGTTCACATCCCGAGTGTTCGATGTGGGGATGTCTTCATCGTTTTACCGCAGCACTGCACATCCCGGTCACTGTCATGGATTGTTTACATTTGGGCGCGCCGCACAATATCGTTACGATTCCTACCCCCATAGAATGCTGAATGCGATACTATTTGGTTTATCCACGGTCGGCGTGGCTGCCTCAACCAGCTTCTAGCTAGTTTGGATCTTACACTTCATGCGGGATTCCCCAAGTCGCTGCAGCGGCTCGACTGAAATGACGAATTGGCGCTGCGATAGAGACTTCCGAAGGGTGCGCAGCCGCCTGGATTTCCGCCGAATCAAGACTTGTTTCGCACGAGAGGAATAAATCGACCGTGTTCAACCGAGCGAGACCAGGTGGGGTCGAGCCGCAGCGACGCTCGATGAGGGTTCTGAGAATGGGATGAGCTGCAGCAGTGTGGTCGCAGTACGCGAGGCGTAGGTTACGGAGGTCTGGGCACAGATGGCCAGATGACGAGGTGCCCGAATCGGCCAGCGCGGCGATAACAGGCGTGAGATTGGCGGGTTCCTGCTGATATATGGGTGAGTAGTGCAAGTCGAGTCTAGTCAGCCTGTCGCAGCGCTGGAGGCACCGAAGAAGGGCTCCTACATCCCCAGCGGCAAATTGTATCGTAAGTTCCTGCAGATCGCACGAAGAGCGAGTAATCAACTCGTCTACCGCCAGGAGCACATCCGAGACGGCAGGAGCCTGCACCGTAATCGGATTGTTAAAGTCCATAACAGCAATGCCGGTGAGCTGGAGTTGCTGCAGCGCGGGAAGGGCTAGAGTATCCAGGATGTCGACTATGTTGAATGGAGCATTTGTCGTGACCTCGCCTGTCATCGAAAGGGTCTGGAGCCGTGAAAGGGAAATCTGTGGTGGCGCGGGTGTCGAAGCCACGGTGAGTGGAACGGGAGATCCGATTGGGAATACCAATCGACAGTTTATCAAGTTCGTACATTGACCCACGAGCTCTACGAGCTGCGATGTGTCGAGGGTGAAGAAGGACCTTTGAGATTCGAGACACAGGCTGGTGAGCTGTTCCCAGCGACAGGCGGGGATGGAGACCTCCCCCTGAAAGTGTTTGACTGTGAGGTGGCGTAAATTGCGTGGGACAGTAAGAAATCGCAGTGCGTGAAGATCCGGTCTTTCGAACAGATTGTCCGAAATCTCCAGCGTTTCCAAGAGTGGGACGTCCTCCGATCTTAGATTCCATAATGCGGGGAGCTGCTCGCGGGTCGCGGGCATGAGCCTCAGCGACTTCCATCGGCGACTGTACGGCACGATAATTTCCACGAAAGGTGGTAAGTTTGAATCGAAAGAGGTGGGAACAAATATTGAGATGGACAGGGAACAGTCACCCGAGCGCTGGAGCCATGTTTTGAGTGACTCGCAAGCCTCCCGCAGTACTTGAGGGCCTCGGTCGCCATCGCTGGACGGCACTACGACGTGAACCGAGGACCATAACGCGGGGGTCGAGAGCCAAATTCTTCGCCATCCACTGCATACACGTCCGAGAAGCAGGGGAATATGGGAGGGGTGCATGATGGCGCAATGGTGCGCCGGGAGGCATGCCACAAATATTTCCTGTAGAATCTCGGGCGGCATCGCACGCACGGGGGATAGAAGTTCTAGATATGGATCAAAGAGTTCCTTCATCTTTGCAAGTCTCGCAGACGACCTCGCCAGTCGGAGGCGATCTCTGTGGACTAGTTCGGAGAGCCGCGTAAGTTTTTTCTTGCCTTCCGCGCAGTACTGTTGGATAGTTTTGCGCTCGCTGGCCGTAGGAACGTAGTTTGTCCGAAGATGGGGTTGCAAGTGAGCCACGGAGGGGTTGTCCACAGCAGAGACATCTTCACGTATGGTCTCAGCGTGAGTAAGCTCGAAAACCGCACTATGCGGATCGAATCCACTCTGCTCTAGCTGTGCCAAGGTCGTGCGTAGCTGACATTTCCGTTTAGTTAGACGACGGGAAAAACACAAGGGCTCACGCTATCCCAACTTTCATGCCAGTTTTGAGGTATGTGGAAGATTTTCGCACCGAGTCTTTACATGCACATCAGCCTCACTTCCCCTGCAAGAAAAGAGCACGTTACGGGGGGCTGTAATGCGTGTCCAGCAAGGCATCAGGCATCGGTAAAGCCTCATCGGCATTGGACATTGGTGTCGCAATAACGGGTCTGAATCGACGTGGTAACAAGCAAAGGGCGAGAAGCACTGCCTCGTGTGACGGTGACACATCGAATGATGCGTCTGCTCCGGGATCTAAGGCACAAGAGACAAAGAAGAAAAATCAGAACGAACGCCCTCTGGGCACCCATCACTGGCAGTCCGCTGAGACACCTTCATACTTGAAAATCACAATTTTTTTAGTGCCGGGGATTCAGAAATCCTAATTCATCCACATACGCAGTTTCATTCATATGCCGGCTGAGCCGCCTCGCCTACACACCTAATCAAAGCGATTGTCTGAAAGCTCTTGGATCCGGAACGGTGTCCGTCTGATCCCGACTTGCGGCGACTGAGACTTTGTTTGAGTCAGGTCCTAAGTACGTCTCGAGATTGATATCCATTGAGATCACATCGCCCGTTTGCACCAACGGCTGCAGGAAGTAAAGGAGGAGCGGGTGAGATCCTGAGTGTTTCACAATCGATGTTCCGCGCTCGCTGTACTACAGCCCCGCCAGGAACGCCGTACCCGACACCGCGAGACCCAGCGCTACCTTCCCCGCCCTCCCCAACAGACGCGTACTGCTGTTGGCATTGGCGCCGCCGCTCGGCGCATTTGCGCCGTTGGGAGGTGGTGGAGGCGGCGGAGTCGGCGGGGGTTCGGGAGCTTGAGGCGTGCTATCATCGTCCCCACCACCCAGACTCTCAGTCGCGGCGTTGGCGATGATCTTCACCGCCGTGAGGATGAAATCGGCTGTCTTGCATTCCGATACGAAGGCTATCGTGCAACAATTCATGTCATTAGTATCCTTAAATTTCGCAGTGTTTGGAACGGCCACACATACTATTAACTTGAGTTTGTAGCCCGGCGGCGGGAACGCCCGTCGCGGCGAGGCAGCCGTAGCAGGTGTTCGTTTGTGCGACTACGAGGCTGGTGCAGAGGCTGCTTGTGAGGGTGTCGCGCTGCAATATTGGATGACCCATTGGTGAGTTATTCAGTGGAGGGTGTATGAATAAATGTACGCTCAGAGAGGCGATCAAGGGCCCGCACGCGTTCTTGCAGCGCGGGTTCACCCCTTTTAATAGCGGCGCATTAAGGACTTGGGTCTCCGCGAGGGTGCGTGGCAGAGTTAGGGCTGGGGAGGGTCGGTTTTCAACTTGAAAAATGGGTCGGGTTGAGGGAGCAGGACGCACCAGATGTGGACGTCAAGAGCAGCGCCGCCGAGGCGAAGAGAGTAGAGAAGCTAAACATCGTGCGACGAAACTGGTGCTGGTTGACTCGAAGTCACCTGTCTGAACTGAACCGAAGGGCAACCGGTGCCAAGTGAGTGGAACGGAACGCGAAAAGAAGGCTGGCGGGAAGGAAGGAAGAAAAAAATGCCCACTGGAATCCGAAGACGTGGGGCGCGTAGATTTATTGCTGAACCTTTAGGTTTGGCTACCCTGGAGAACTTGGGTTTCGTCCTTTTTTTAGTCATACATCGGCAGTCATCGCACAATTTTCCCACGTCAATAAATACACTTATTCAAGCGTTAACATTAAAGAGGGGTAGCTGCTGCCTGTTTACTTTGAAGTTAACGAATGCCAACCATTTAAGGATTTTCCGCGGTGCCAAATTATTGACCACCAAATCCTTGTTTTCTTCGTTTGTGATGTTGTGACATATCACAACTTGTGATATGTCATTTTTGTTTTGTGTACGGCCATTTGCGTCGGACCCTGAGCACACAGAATGATCTGAATCTGAGTGTGACGGTTATATTATCTTGTATGTAAACGGTCGGCACCTTTACTTCCCAGATGTAGATATTACATAATCTATCTATCTCTTGCTTTACACCATCATGTCGTGAAGTGCGAGACCCAAGGCTTGGTGCCCCAAAGGCACAAGGTGAACACCCAGGACCCACTAGATGGCTGAGCACCCGTATAACTGCTCCACCCATCTCGGTGCCCATTGAGAGCCCATATATTCACGCTGTGTTGGTCGATCCGCCGGCGCTCCTCTCCTCTTTGGCCTGCGCCTAGATGGCCGCTGCTACTGTGAAGGTCCAACTTCCCGTGAAGCCTACGAACTCATATGCGTACCGTGGCGCATCACACTGAGATGCCCACGTGATGATGTCGCGTCGCGCTCCTGTGCCATTTGAAAGCATTTGGACGTGTTTCTCTCCATTGTGACTCGGCGCAAAGGACCCAATGGATATCTATTATGTGCCTATAGAGTGCTGAAGAGGATCAAATGGCTGTTATGCAGTCAATTAATAAAATGCTGTTCCTCTGGATCCACTCTCCACTGTGCTGCTGCAAGTCTCCGGGCAGAGTGAATGGCAGATTAACTTGGCCGCTGTCTACAGCTATTTTTGGGATTCTTTCAAGAAGCTATTCTGCACTGATTTTATTTTCTCTGGGCACCTTCATCGACATGCCATATCTTCTTCACCCAGTTGTAACCGTAGATAAAGAAGGGGTTAGCTCACAAAGAACTGCAGGGGGGGGGGGGTAAATGCAAGTGTCTGAACATGTTTTGAAGTTTTTATCCTTCATAAGTTAGCCCGATCTTTTACCTCGGCACTAAAAATATATGATGTGTTTCATTTTCTGTTGGATCATCTTTATTGTCCTGTCATTACATGTTAATAAGAAATATTGATATCTGAGATTTCCCGGTGTTGTGCCAGGCCAAGTGTTCGAGATCACAAAGATGATGGCATCGGACACCTAGAACATTCTATTTTTTAACTGATGGGGGCTTCTAATTGCAACGGTTGGATACAGCCAGTTAAATTTTAACTACTCTTGAGCACTCTCTATGTTTTTAATGTGAGCTCCAACAGACAAGTAGACACGCTGTGAAAAAGTAGCCATCAGGCCGAGATTGCCCGACCAAAAGGTTCAGCACCTGCCTCGAAGAGGCCCAATCCCAGGTCATACAATATGAGCCGAGGCCGAGAAGCTTGACACTGCCGGCCAACGCAAAATCTGAACAGACTGATCGGCAGATCGGGTGTAGCATTGGAGACAACGTAATTGAGGCATTTGATGCACAGGATTCATCGCCCGCCAAGATATACGTGTGTGCTGGATGCAGCGAGTTCGTGGAGGATTTCTGATTGCGAGGCAGAAGGTGAACTGAAGAAAAAAAACAGAATTGATACCCTGTGATTGGGTTTTCGATGCGAAGTTGTAAATGTTCCAGAAATCCTGCCTGCCTACCTACCTGAGTTTAACTGGGGAAGAAATTGGAATCTATGTGGCCTGACTCCGAGACTTATATTAAAAGGCATCATCCGCGTCTCTGTGGATCCCGAAATACTCCGTGATGTCCAATTCACTGGCCAGATGTGTCGCAAACGTCTTGACATCTGTATGATCGGCAAACGGTGGTCTGTCTGCTGTTTGGGAAATTCGAGGTGCCAATTGAGATGTCACATATACGTATTCTGTACACTGTCGACCGATTTGTAGGATCGGCCTAATCACAGTTTGTGCGTGTTTCGCCGTTCGTCGCCGCGTGTTCGAGTCACGTGAAGTGCACAGCCTTCCTTCCTTTCTTTCACATTCCGAATCCCCACGATATGCCCGTTCAAGGTAGTCACCGACGCTAGGATCTCAACGCATCTCTGACGAACTCTTGAATACAAGTTTCTGACGCTGAGTCTGGACTCAATCAATCACCCAATCTTCATTTTTCCAATTGGTGATATCATGATTCCAAGGTGATTAGAGCTTATTTGCATCCGGTGAAATTTGGCAATTTCTTTAGCGAAGTTGGGATCAAATTTCAGTTGGAGCTGTTACGTTTTCCAGTAAAGTGGGAGATGGAACGCAGGGACTCAATTGGTACTTCTCAGTTGCGGAGCGTCTGTTTCACAACTACTTTGGTGACGTTTCTCAGCTAAAAAAGCAAAAAAAAATCATTTTTCACCAGATGCAAATAAGCTCTATTCTCGAATCTCTCTCACCTACATCATGTCCACGTTCACGCTTGGCACCGCTGCTGATTGGGTGCATCAATACATTGACAATCCCAACAGAAACTGATGGACGGGAGCCATATAAACTCCTTCGCTTCGCTTCCCACCGATACATTCACGCACGTGTCCGGCTTCCTGGAAAACATCGCTGTAGAACTTCTTCACCGCATGCAGTATGGAACCGCTTGTATCGGTTTGATTTCAGCCCTCGCGCTCTATCGGTTCTTCGTTCGTGGAAGCACTATCCACAATATCCCAGGGCCTCCATCCCCGTCATGGGTCTTCGGTCGGATTCACTTTCTCTTCATCGGATTGCACTGATTGTGGCCAATTCAGGACATATGGTACAATTGCTGCTCGCTCCGACATGCGGCGAGTTCGAGTTCAAGTGGCTGGGCACGTGTATCGGCTAAGCGGGTGTTTCGGAGTGAGCAACTTTCATCTGAACCATTCACATCAACGCTTATCAGTACACAGGTGCGTGATGTTATCCGATCCGACGTCGTTGCAGTATATCCTGAACAGCAATGATTTCAAATTTCCGTCGAACTAAGAGAGCGTGGTGTATTTTTTGTACGGAAAAAAGAGCGTGATATTGGCCAATGGCGAGTCTTTCGTTCTTCCTCAGTGAAGGGCAATTGACGACGAGCCTTTCCCAGACGAGAATCATAAACGGATGCGTGCCGCGTTGAATGTCGGATTCAGCGCCGCCGCGGCCCGAAATTATAGACCGACATTCGAAAGGGCTGCACACGCGGTCAGATGTACTCCTGCAGACAGACACTAAGCTGATCTCATCCTCTTTTCGTGCAGCTCAGTGACCAGATCGAGGCCTTGTCGCCAAGCTCAATCAACATTTGCCCGCTCCTCAGTGTCGCTACCATCAGTACTGCAGCAGAAGGTAGTTCATCTGATGTTTCGATCAGGCCCATCCGTCTCTAACATTCACAGCTGCGTTGGGATATTCGACAGATGATTTAGGCGATGAGTACATGTCAAACAATTTCCGGATACTGTACGTCCTCCCATAGTGGTGGTGTTCACGGTCTGATCACCCTTCTAGGGCGCTTGCATCTAACCAGTCTTCCCTGCACATTGTCGCCGATGCCATTGCTGCACACATCCCTACGTGGATGTTGAAAGCAGCCATTTACCTTCCGACGCAAACCTTCAGGACACTTCGGAGTACAAAACACCTCCGACGAGATTGGAACCCGGGTCGTCCAGGAGAAAAGGGATCAGGCAGGACAGGTACTGGACTCCAACACGGATTTGTTTGGCCAGCTTCGTGGGCATTCCCGTATAAAACAGGGTATATCTGCCAGTGCGCTAATGAAAGGGTTCCAGTGAGGTTGCAGCACTCCGACAAGACCAAGAACGCACTCACCGATGACGAGATTGTTGAACAAACAGCACTTCTGCTGATCGCCGGACAAGATACCACGGTACCGCGCAACTTGATGTGGGGATGGAACGTTGATGGTTGATCTTTCCAGGCGAATACCCTGGCATTCGGCCTACTAGAGCTTGCCAAATTGCCGGAGCTTCAAATACAACTACGTGACGAGATCCATTCAACCTTCGGGAACGCTGGCGCCGGAGGCGTCGCATATGACAGTATGCCATTGCTGAATGCATTCATCAAGGTGCGGCGCTCACTATGGCTGAGATTTTCATGGCGTTCAGCTGGGAGATAGGAGCTGCTCAGATTTTATCCGACCGAACCGATACCTCAGCGTGTTGCAATCCGCGATTCAGTTATTCCCTTGATGGACGGCATTAAGACGACCAACGGTGAACTTATATCTGAAATCCTTATTCGCAAAGGGCAGATTGTAATGCTCGGAGTTGCCGCTTACCACCGGTGCGATTTATCCATCATATTCATATTCGTTCATTGAGCTCACGCAATACGTCGGTGCAGACTCGAGTCGCGCTGGGGAACTGATGCATTGGAGTTCAAACCCGCCCGCTGGCTCTATGGATACAAGGGCGAAGCTGTTGGACCTTACGCAAATCCGTCAGTCTAGCTTATTATTGCAACTCTTCCCGCCCGTGTTTGATACATTTTGCAGGCTGAGTTTCCTGGGGGGACCACGGACTTGCCTTGGGTAAGATTTAAAACCGGAAAAACGACCTATAACCCTTACCAGCGCCCCCGCTGTTTTGACCCAGATGGCGTTTTGCGTGAGTAATCCTATTATTCTGCTTGGTTTGTCATTGAACATTTCCCTGCGTATAGTTTATTAGAGATGCAGTGTTCCTCTGCGAGTTGGTCAGAAAATTCTCCTTTGCCCTGCCAGAGGGGGAGTCTGCTCGGATGGGTTACGCCAACACTCTCCTACCGATGATGGCCAACGGCCAAAAGGGCGCACCAGTCTGCATTAAACGTATCGTATAAGGAACGAGGTTAGCTTCGGTGAAAACTCTATCATAAATCCACTTCGGCCGTCCAGTTTAATATTTGGGCTCCTCATACAGTCTCCGATACACCCATATTCACATCCGTGCTCACGAGGCGAAGCGACTCAGCCCGTATGAGTGAAACCACGTATCTGGATTAATTATCAAAGGAGTGTGTGAGAGCTTACCACCTGGTTCTACGAGGATGATGAGTCGGTGTGGCCGAACTACGATACAGTGATATATATAAATTCTGAATCACGGAGCATATCTGGACTGACGTGATAGAAAGAGCGCCGAGAGTCGAGTTTGCTGACATAGAAGATCTGACGCCACAATGCGGGTATGCAGACGAAGCCCGCGACGGGCGCGGGGCAGCCGATGAACTCAGCGGGAGCCTGAGGTGTGGGCACAAGAAGCTGAGGATCAAAGTGCTGTTTGCCGTACAACTTCTTGTGATCAGGCCACTCTTTCTTTTGGCATGCGCTATCAGGTGAGGAAATGAGAGATAAATACAAGTACAGAGTGCGCTGTACTTCTCCGATGAAGATTCCAGGCAATACGATCCGTATGTTTCTTCGGCCACTCCGTGGGGACCTCGTTGAATTGAGACGCTGGGCGGTCGACGCTAAGGTTTTGAAGGGTTTGGGCAAGGGCATCCATCTGCCGCTTGTGATTGGCAGACTTTGGCTGTGAACCCTTGGGAACGCGTGACCCAGGCATCTAGGAAGAGGCGCAGGGGAATCGACAACTTGAAGGTGGTGGCCAGAGGAATGCCAAAAAAAAGCACTTGTTTGGCAGAAGCATCAGGCCGACTCGGAGACTGCCGAATTCGAACCGGTTTCCTTTAATGAGCTCAAAGCAGGGGAGGAAAAAAAGGCCAAAGGAACGCCCGCGAATGAGCGCAAAAAAAGCGCAACGCCCGCAAATGGATGGACGTACCCGAAACACGGCAGATAGATTGGCGCCTTGACGGCAGTGATACAAATACAAAGACCAGTGTTTCCAAACACTTAGATGTCGAGAGATCTTGCTAAATAAAGTAATAAAACATCACGGAATATTTCTGAATACGCAAAGAAGCGCCCCGAGGCAGGGCAAACCCGATATCGATTACTCCGAGGTTACGTCAGGGTTCCTGCAGCATATCACATCGAGAAAGAAGTCATCGATTCTTGTTTTTCTTCAGCTACATATGCATCTCCTGGCAATAAATTCTCAAGTGCTTTGATGGATTCAGACTCATAACTTGAAAACGCCCGCATCTGTTGGCGGACGGTAAATCTGGTGCGTCAAGCCTTGTTGCGTTGTCCCTGGCGCTACACTTTGAAGTGGCTACACCTGATCTGTCAGTTTCAATGTTGGCTTGGCATAGAGCGGCAACCTTGCAGGTCTTCCATTGCATAAATTGAGGCTCCCCTTCTGAGACCCAGCAACGGTTTTTCTCCCCTGCTTTCTCTCAGCCATTCTTCGCTCCCATTCACAGTTGGCACCGGTTGCCCGTTTCCTTCAACAAACCACCACTTTCATTGCACGATGTTCAGCTCCTCAATTCTCTTCCTCTGGGTCGCACTCCTCTTGCCCTCCACATCTGGTGCGTCTCACTTAGCGTCGCAGATTTTGCCAACCAATCGCTGACTGTCCCTTCCCAAGCCCTGACGCTTGCGCACGTGCCGCGCGTTGTCCCTGAGGGTCAAGTTCTCGCTGCGCCGTTGGCCGACGACGGCGGTTCGAATTCTATCTGCCAGGGCTCGTGTAGTTCGTTAGCATTCTCTTTGAAAGTGCGCCCTCTCTCCACCGATAAATATCTCGAAAATGAATTTCAGGAATATTTCAGACGGACACCTCCTTCACCATCAGCCTTCTCTGCAGCAGCGGTATGATCTCACAGGCCACTAGCTGCTATAGCTGCCTCGCAAATAATGGATTCTCCATCTCGAAACTCCAAGCCGCGGGCGATGGTACGTGCAGCCATCCTCAGAACTGCGAAGAGGATGTTTACTATAGGTCATTGTGTGCATGCCAGACTTCGTAGCGAACTGTGCGGACGACGGCTTCACCTAGACTCGTCACCAGTCTGCCCAAAGACGGCAAAATCTTCGTGCAAGCACGTTGCTGCCTACGGCATAGTGCTTGCATTAAGATTTGCCGTCTCTGGGCAGACTGGTAACGAGTCTAGGCTTCACCCTCAACAGGGTAGATATTATCCTAGACGACGGGGATGATACCTCAAGTGATGCGCCGAATCCCACAAATGGCAGTAGCTCCGCCAATGGGCCAAGTCCCACCAGCGGATCCGATGACAAGAAGAACGGTGGGGAGCGCCTGTTCAGGGATGCGAGAAATATAGCGCTGGGTATCGCGGTGTTGTTTCTTGCGGGACTGTAGTTGCGAGCGCCGGAATACAAGACTTTTTCTTGAACGAATGAAGCGCTCAGTCCCACAATGAATTCTCTTGGATCGCCGTGCATTAGTGATATACCTATCAAGCCAACGAATAACCTTATATTACTCGCCGTTCGAATGATTTGAGCCCGGATTATCCCAGTAGGCCCTCTCGGCTCGTGGTCGGTTCTACAGGCAGGTAAGAGTTCGGTAATGATTGGTTTGAGGAAGGACGTACCCAGGCCACAATCGAATAACCTACAGTGAGACTGAAATTTGTGCCTTTCCGGTCCTAGAAGGGACAGAATTGTGGGGAGATTCTGGCATCGCGCGACAGTTCCGGGCTGTTGATCCCATCGAAGAATTTCAACCGAGCCGAAACAGCAGGCCCTTCACAAACTCCGTCCCATCAAAATATTAAACTGCATCGTAGCCTTCCATGGACTGATCTCGATTGTCGAGCCCAGACACGATGATATTCTCAATATGCGTGTCGGCAGAATAGGTATCGTGTGTACGATCCCGGAAACTTTAGAGTACGATCAACATGGAGCAGACGCACTTACGACCTACTGGGAGAGACGCACAACGATGAGATTCCCTGAATCCGCATTTCGGGGGGAGCCGTATACCAAGTACTTTGAGCTAGCGCCTAATAGCCTCCAACAGTGGCAAAAAAATCACGCGTATTTTTGACATCGCCGCCGTTATTTGGGCGCAAGTCGGGCAAGGAATTTCTTAGAGGCGTCCGATCCCTTAAAATAACCGTCATGCACCGGTGTAAGATTGAAATGGAGGAGCCTGACGGGCACCGGTGCTACACCCGATCTGTCCATCTGTCGGTTGAAATTTTGTCTTGGCGGAGAGCGTCAACCTTGCATGCGTTAGTATTGCATAAAACAAGACTCTCTTTGTGTGGCCCAGCGTTAGTCTTTCTTCTTTCCTTTCTCCAGCCATTTTTCTCTCCCCTTCCCAATTGGCACCGGTTGCCTATTCCTGTGAGACCTCCACTTTCATTGTATGATGTTCATCTCCTCAATTTTACTCGCCTCGGTGGCGCTGCTCTCGACGTCCGCATCCGGCACGTCTCACTCAGCCCCAACCACTCCTCCATTGACAGAATAACCTCCCCAGCCCTTACCCTTGCGCATCTGCCTCGGGTCACGGAAACCCAAATCCTGAACGAGGCCTTGTCGGGGGATGTGGATCCGCGACGCGAAACTGCCTGCAGTGAATTAAAAACCTTTCTGAACGTACGCTATACTATGTTCTCTCGACCAATGAATAACTCGCGAATTAATCTCGGAATATTGTAGGGGGTCAAGACTCAACCCGTTCCTCTGGGACAACCACGTGGTCCTCCAAATCAACATCTGCTCCGGCTGCCTCGTCGATACGGGAGTCTCCGCGGCCGACCTCAAAGCCCGGGGCGATGGTACGTGCCACAATTGCCAATTGCAAAAGATGAAGATACTAATGATACACTAGACTTCGTAGCTGATTGCAGGACGACAGGCTTCAAGTTCATCCTTAATCCGGTGGTGCTCCTCACCTCGGCCGCAGCGCATGGCCAGAATGATGAACAACCGGGTCCCGACGGCGGGTAGTCTCTCATAGACAGACGCTACAACAATCTGGTGCTCGTACCTCGCATGTTGTATCCGTTGGTGGGAGATACAACATGCGAGGTACGAGCACCAGATTGTTGTAGCGTCTGTCTATGAGAGACTAACCAACGGAAGCGTCAGCTCCGAGAACGCGGCGAGTCCCACCGACGTTTCCGGCGACAAGCCAAACGGCGGGGAGCGCCGGTTCGCAAACGTGGAGAAGATGGTCCTCGGTGTCGTTGTGTTGGCTACGGCGGTTTTGGCGGGATTGTAGTACGAGATAGATTCTTTCTGTGAAAAATATACCGAGAATAATATCGCCTTTAATCAACATTCAATCAAGTTCACAGACCGGATGAACATTGAATCCATGTCTGGGTGTTCGGCAAACCCTGGCTGTGTTGAATGGCCGCAGTATAACTGCTCCGACATGTCAAAGCGGTGAGCCAGATGTCGGTGAGTATCCGTATCCTGTGGATAGCCGACCGATCTGTTGGATTTGTGTTGGATCGGCCTGATCAATGTTTGTGCGTGTTGGTGTGTCCCACAACACGCGTAAGAGTCACGTGTAATTCATAGCGCTCCTTTCTTTCGCATTCCCATCATGCTCGTTCAATGCTCGTTGGCTTTAGGACTTGGGGGGCCACTGACGCTGAGTCCTCGACGCACCTCTGCAGGATTCTTGAGGGTCGACCGCTGGCGCGGAGTTTGGAACCCGAATTTGGCGGTTCTGCGATGCAGTTTTGAATGCCTCTCCTATGCATGTCTCATCCGCGGAAGTATTTATTCATGCAGACGCTCCTATTTCTCTTTCTCTTTCTTCTTACCACTACCTTCATCTTCATCTTCGTCCCTCTTTCACATTTATCGCCTTCTCCGCTTGCACAATGCTTTCTCCGCTTACTTTCTCTCCTATGTCTCTCACGGCTCAGTGGACGGACAGCCCCCTCCTCCCAACGACCGCCGTTTTTAACTTACCCATCGCCTTCGACTTGCCTTCACCCTTTCCCGACGCTGGGCGTCCAGATTCCGATTCACCGAGTATCGATCACATCTACTACCCTGTCCTCCCACTGGACAGCGAAGGAGTCTACAGATCTCCCAAAGCTGCGTTTCAGAAGCAAGTCGTGCGTACCTCCTATCCTCATTCACTGAGCTCCCGAACGCTCATTTCCTCTCCCTCGCCCGTTCCTCGGAGCAGGCTGCGAATAAGGCGGACCCGCGGTGGAAGCACGCTGGCGTCGGTCTCGGGCTCGGTCTCTCCGGTACCACCAAGCACGCGGGCGTCCTTCAGTGGTCATACGTTCAAAGCCGGCGGCCCCAGTTCCTCCGCGCGCCAGAGATTGAGCAGCCGCACCAGACGAGAACGACTCCGTCTCCATCTCCGCTTTCGTCTGCCGCGGTTGACGCACCCGCCGGGTCGCTCTGGAATGCGCTGACAGAGTTCCTCGACACGACGTACGCGCTGCTGTCGCCGCCCGATTCACCCACGCCCGAGACCGCGATACCATCCCCAGAAACCCCCACCACTCCTCCCACCTCTGAAGTCGTGCCAACCTCACCTCAAATTTTCGCAGTAGCATCTCCGATTCAAGTCTTCGCGCTGGTGCCTATGGACATGGCGGAACCCATCCCTACTTCCACCTCACCCTTCTTCTCGCCCTCGCGCTCGTTCTCCCCGCTCTCATCCGAGTGGGCGTCGTCGCCTTTCTCATTACTCCCGCCGCCGCACCACAGCACCATCGATGACATCGTGCCGCCGTCGCCACAGCCGTCCGGAATTCTCGACGGGAGAGCAGCGGCAGCAGATACCAAGCCCAAATCCTCCTTCCGCGTGTCCTTCGCACCCCCACCCATGCCCCACGACTCATCGCGCACCACCCCCCGACCAGCCTGGTTCGCGCGCGAAGAAACCCGTGCTGTCTCTCTCGCGCGGCGCTTCCACATCGGGCGCAACACCACCTCCTTAGACCGCCTCCGCGCGCGCTGCGCCGAGGTCGAGGCGCGCGTTGCGGAAGACGCGCTGAGACGGGCGGCGGATGAGGAGAGGGTGGAGGCGGAACGCGACTCCTATATGGCGACGATGAAGCGTGGTATGCGAGGGTGGAACGATGGGGAGAAGGTGAAACTGAGGTTCTCGATGTGCGGGCTGCCGTATCCGATGATTGTGAGGCAACAGAGGAGGAGGGGGGAGGGAGAGCTGGCGAGGCAGGCGATGAGGGCGAGGTGGTTGAAGAGGGAGGCGGAGTTAGTGGGGGTGGAGTGGAGGGAGTGGGTGGAGGAGGAGGAAGAGGAAGTGAGGCATTGAGTCGGTTGCACTAGGGTGTTTGAATGTGGGTTGAGGGCGTGGACGGTTTTACGACGCAGGCATAGACTAGAAATACGTGGACAGATTACGGTCTCATACCTGACAGATATTATTATATAGTTAGACAATTCAGATGTAAAATTCTTGCCACGCGCACACTTTGTGCTTTTCGATTTGTTCAGGAGTGTTGAGCCTTTTCACGGTCTGCAGGGTCCGCGCTTAATCCGTGCCGGCTGCCCGTTGCCAAAGACCAGATGAGGGTGCTTCTCTTGCGACAAGGTCAAGTCAGATGAATTGAGGGAAAATCAAAGGCACGGCACACGGTAAATCTCATGTTCCATTTAGACAGGTTACTCGCAATTCTATACGGAGCCAGAGGTACTAGTAGCCGATCCAGCCGCACCTTTGATAGGCCACTAGTGCCTTCCCGGGCACAATATGCACCTCAGTCCAGTAATACAGCTGCTCAGAATCGCGCTAAAAGTGAGTGAGACAATGGCTGTCTCTCTTCAAGTTGCTCGGGATTCGAGGCTCGGAGTAGCTGAATTCATCATTTCACGCTAATTTGAACTGCACATGCCTGAGAAGAGTATCTTCAATCTCATCAGGGCAGGAATTTAGCAACGAAAGGCGCAGAGGAGCTGGGTACGCACCTGCATCGCATTTACTTGCCGACAATCGACACATTACAGCTAAGCAGAAGCTCGTTCGAGTCGACCTGAGATCCTTTTTTTAGCCTCTTCCGCTAATCTTACAATGTACGAGGTGCGTCTCCGAGACGACTGCGGTTCACCCGGACCCTGTCAATGTGAAACCGCCGCCTCGCATAGAAATTGAAAACCGACCCGCATCATGGCCAATTTTTGTGACGCCGGTGTAATGGAGATCCCTTGGTAAGGATCCCAACGGACGCCGTTGACGTCAGAGTTGGGCATGGCGGGTTCCTGAAGGCTGGAACCTCAAACGGCGTTATGCTAGTGGAAATGCAATTCCGTGGCGTGAGTAATGGTACAACTCTGTAGTTGCGGGTCGAGCCGTCTTGTAAGCCTTCTTGAATGCTGTTCATGCGGAGACTAGCCAAAGAGTAGTGTGATCAGAGACCCGGATCCGAGATTTAATGCGCATATATATTCAGATTCAGATTCTAGGCCCGTTAAGTTCAGACCAATCTCTTTCACGACAGTATATTTCTAAGACGACCGTCATCGATCTACAAGGGGCAGAATCTCGCACAGCTTGCAGAGGTCTCAATGTCAGCCCATCCTAAAACATAAAACCCGGACTCACAAGCCAGTGGGGGTGGGTGGGCTAGTGAAGGGGATGCAGCAGGACTCCCCCGTTGGGCCTGCACAAGTGTGGGTTTCATTAGCATTCAAATCATCGAAAAAAAACTCGTGTTTCTCACAATGCGGGTCCTACACACGTCAAGCACTGAGTATCAGCATAGTTTAACGGTGAGATAGAGATTATGCGTACAGAGGATTCCCCGCCTGATGATAAGGAAGGCGATGAGCATTCTGTATTAGCACGCAGAGAAGTACGTACAGGGGAGGTGCGAGCCTATCTGCGGTGCCGAGATAACTCCCTGGCTCATGACAAGGATAGCGAAGACGGTGGTGGTGAGCAACTTGTACAACATCGAGGGAATTTGTGAAATGTACCAACCCATCGTCCCCTCTTATACGAGAGCCACAGAACAATCCATGGAGCAAGCTGAACGAGGTAGGCCTAAATAAACCTGAAACTCCGGGACACCCATGACACTTCCGCAGTAGTTCTTATTTGGATATAAATGAGTTATGAAAATTTAGAGGTAAGTTGTGCGGTCTCCTAAGCTGGAAATAACGGACTGCTGAATACTGCTACTGCCGACTCGTGAGACATGTTGCGAGCATGCGGGGATGGGTGAGCCGTAACTCCGGAAAGTGCTCAGCCAGGGATCTGGTAGCCATGGGTGGCCATGCAGCCAGAACGAGCGTTGAAGGGACTGGCATGGAGAGGCGGCGTGGCTGTGTGTGATCATCGGATCAAACGACTGGCCCTGGGCCCTCTTGCCCTCATCCTTCATCTCTTATTTTAAGACGCGCTGCACTGAGTTAAGATCCCATCCAATGCTTGTTCATTATGTTCCTTGATACATAACTGGATGGATTCACCCATTTTGTCCACCACTCGTCGTTTTCAGCGGCCCATCGGCTCAATATTAATTGACGCGTAAATAGTCTTGTCCTGAAGGAACATTCAAGGGCAGGCCAGGATGACAATATCTCAAACAGAAAGGCATAAGGTGAATTTCATTTCATGAAGTGGCCTTCATAACGCCCCCATCTGAATCCTGTGCGCTTCGCACCTCGAGACCCGCCGTCATGCTCATGGCCCGCCGTTGCTTCCATTCTTCCAGGCACTGCAATGTACTCTTTGGGTTCCAACTCTTGGCTTCTTTGCGTCCTGGCTATCAACGGGGACCTGAAGACGGCTCGTCTCTATCCTCGGTGGCACGTAAAATTTGGCAGATCAAGATGTTGCGATGCCTGTGAGAAGGAAAAGACGATATCAGTCATCGAATTGGACAGATGGTACCGCACCAAAGATGTACCCCGAAGAGTATTTTCGATGTGGACGTCAGGACCTTGGAATTCAAACCTTCTTTGATCGGTGGCACTCGCAGAGATCATCGCAGAAGTTACTCCAAGTACCGCGAAACAAATCTCCACTACAATGATGCTGAGACTTTGCAAGATCTGGGCGACATATATACCGTGTGGAAGTGGGATGAATTCCCTGGTGCTTTTCAATATCGCCCACAACGTCGACAAAATCCTGGAGTA
Source organism: Mycena capillaripes (assembly GCA_029204075.1). Taxonomy (NCBI): domain Eukaryota; kingdom Fungi; phylum Basidiomycota; class Agaricomycetes; order Agaricales; family Mycenaceae; genus Mycena; species Mycena capillaripes. The sequence continues at coordinate 1,807,097 of JARHKZ010000014.1, read as the reverse complement.
TACTACTGTCGCCGCACGGGCGCTCCAGGAAGTCGCTAGTTGCTTGGCAGCGCTAGGTGACCCGAAATATGGCATGGATAGTCCATTGGACACCTTTCGCTGGGTAATGGTTTTCCTCGCGTTCGTCCGAAAGCTAAAAGACCCCATGGGCACGTTACATGCTCTTCGACGCCTGGCAGATCTACACGCAATCCTCGGCGATGAAGATACCGCCCTCAGCCTCTTTCACGCGGCATTGCTGGCAGCGACAACAATGTCCATATACCGCCTCAGGGCCGAGTGTATGGTGGGAATTGGAGATGTAATGTACGGGCGTGGTGACTCGATGCAGGCGAAGGAAATGTGGGCGGGCGCCTACCTTCTCTTTTTCCGGTCATCCCGGATGAAGGATGCTGCTGCCGTGCAAAAAAATCTGGAGCAGCTTTTGCACCCAAGAGGGCTATTCGCCCGCCCACCTGCGGAGCCTGGGACGGATCCCGCTGAACGGCTTGCTCAGATTCTACGACTAAAACACCACACTACGGAAGGTTTCGTGATAAGGTAGTCGGGTCAGATATGAGCTACAGAGTAGACTCAGATCCTGAAACACAACCACTAAACCACTATCACCAACAATAATAGGTATTCCAAACGATTGAATAGTCACAGATAATCTGATGAGTTCTGAACCTCGGATCAGAGTATAGTGTGAGTATATAAGTCGAGGGATGAGACCAGATGAGGCCAAGTTGCAATTCAGAAGGTTTTCCCGATAGGAAACCCTAATGAGTCTGTGTTGGTTGGAAGATGTACGATTTCAACGAAGTTGAAATAGAAGCCTTCACAAAATATGGGACAATAAAACACACAATTCACAAATCAATAAACACGTCGTATCCCGTTCCAAATGCGTCCCCTGATTTCACAATAAACACGTCGTATCCCGTTGATCTTATCACGTCCCCAGAGTATAGTTGTATTGAGAAGCTTGTTAGATTGGCACTATCACGAAAGTGAATAGCCCGAGTTTGACAAGCCCAGATGCTACCCACAGCGCAAGAGGAGCCTTATATAAGGTGTCCAGATGCTAGCCAGGTGCGATTCCGTGCTTGTAACAGACTGGGACCTCCCCTCTATATACTGTACAGGATAGGAGCTAAACTATTCTTAGAACAAACAGTTAATAAGCTACTCGTTTACATGTGAATAAAATGTATAGAAAACAGTCAGCAGATGTCCATGAGTTAGTCAGACGTCTCCAACGACACTCTAAATTAAGATGGTTGCCTAGAGATATTATTTGAGGGGCTAGGGGTGTTCCTAGTGCCAAGTTCAAATAATATCCTGGTGGTATAATGTTCCTCTCTGAACCTCGTCCCTTTAGTTAGAAAGCCCTGGTCTATAGCTTTCTGTTGATACCAAACACTTCATGTTTGGGGCCAGAGTGGAGTTCACAATTGCTTGAGAACTCCCTACCTCCTAATCGGGAATCGAAACAGTTACGATCGAATATCGATCGCAAGTGCCTGGATTGCCTTGGCGGCTTGTGCTCTACTAATCGGGTCATGTGACTTGTCGCGTCTCGTCCAACGCGTCTCTCGTCCAACGCGTCAATACACTGCAACAAGGGACTTAGGTTTTTATCGCGAACTTGGTTCGTGATAAGCTCATAAGCCACTAGAGTGGATCTGAACTCTTCCCTTTATTCGTGATAGCGTCTGCGCCTTACTGCGACCTCTTATCAAGTTTTACACAGCTTGGTCAACCACTGGTTTGGTCTCTATCAGGTATGTGATTTCATGATAATCGACCCGTGGTGGGTAATATACCTCCTGCGCTTATTGTACTGATCTAAAGGTAGGGAAGTACCTTAGATCCTCAAGATGTGCATACAATAATGGTAAGCCCGAAGAAATTGGATTTTTCAGGCCTGTTTTATTACACGGCTTATCACCGCCCTACCCTTGGAAAACGATATCATTGTTGGGCAATCAAACTTCGAAAAACTAGCGACTCTCTCAGTGCCGAACCCCTTTCTAACACCGGCGACCGGGACCATTCGAAGTTCTGCCGCTGAGCCTACAAAACTATAATAAAATCCATCCTTCCATATTCCAAAGCATGCTCATTATTTCATATTATACACGAACGAAATGCTTGCACTCATGACTTCTTGCATTTCTACTACGACGTGCGATGTATGATCCAGAGCACCATATTGTTGTAGTATCTGTATACGAGAGACTAAAGAGCGACGGCGATTGGTGGCTTGAGGGCAAAGCGGGCAGACGTTCCATTCTTGTTCGATCCAACATCACATACTTGGGTGGTCGAATAATTCTCTATTTCCTCAGTAGGTGTATATGTAGGACGAAGTATTCGAGCTCCATGTCGGTGATTAATTCGGGGCTGTTGCGGAAATGTCCAATTCAATTCAATGACCGAGGATGTTCGGCTGCAGAAAGATGACTCTTCCGGTATGGAAGTGCTCGTCGGGATGTCGATTTTGCTGATTCGATATTGCTCCTCCAGCTGGGAATCGTCGAGAGTGGGGAGGGTATGGTCAGTTACTCGGTGAGTCCTGGATCTCTCTGCTCATGTAATAACCTGACTTCTCTATGGACACAACATTTAGAGTGACTAGGCTACACGCCCGGACGCCTGCTCCTCCCCGGTTGAAGTAGGTATCCCGGTGAGAGGATATCCCTCGGGCTCTGAGTCCTCCGACAACGGCGGGCTATCCTCGCCCTCATCCGAAGTATCATCCCTATAGTTTGGATCGTATATCTGCTTCAAAGGGAACTCAATCGCCTCACACACGACCAACATGCCCGCGACTCGCATCGCGTCGATCTCTACGGCAAACAGCGCCTCGCAGCTACTCGGTTGCACTGCACAAAGTACGACCTCGTTCAGCACAGAACCTGGAGTGTGGCAGCGCGATAGGAGCATCCCGACGCTTTCAGGTGTTGCGTCGATTTGAATTCTGCGTAGGCTCGGTAGACGGCTCCCCGAGAGGTAATCCATCAACGGGGTAACATCCCAGTCCTCCTCTTCGATTCCTGGGAGCCGCGTCCAGCACAACATGAGCTCCTCCAGGTTCGGCGCTGCATCGAGGATCCGCAACATAGCGTCGATGGTGTCGAGGAATCCGAAACACAGCGCCAGGTGAGTTAGACCGCACACCGAGCGGGCCATGAATGCGTCGAATACATCGTCCTCCCAGAGATTTTCGTCCCGGAACGTCGCGATCTTCAGATCCACCAGACTCGGCATGGTTAAATTCGACCATACCCAGCCGTAAAGCTCGAGGAACTTGATGTGGAATTTGTGTAGATACGCGAGGGTGATGCGCGCGTCATCATTTTCGGGGTCGTCTGCGCCCTCCGCATCGACGGTTAGCTCACAGCCCACGAGCTGCATGGGAAGGCGTTCAGATCTGCTGTATCCACGGCAGAGAGTGATCGCGACTGACATTAGGACAGGACTCAACGAGGGTGAAGAATTGCATGGCGTCTATCCAGACATTCGGTGCGCGGAACTCCGTGAGCTGGCTCCAGGGAAGGTTCCATGCGTCCAAGGGAAAGGTCTTCATTGTGATGGGCATCAATAGGTCATATCCAATCGTCACCCGCGTCAGCAACGGTGAATCTGTGAAAATCTTGGATACATATTCTTCTGGAGTATCCAGGAAAAGAACATCATTGTCTTCCGCGACCCGAATTGCCACCGCAAGGGTCTGGAGATGGTAGAACGGAAATGCAGCTGTCGTCAAGATTTCTCCCACTGCCTGCCCAGGCATGTTCAACGAGAGAGACCGTATAGAACGGGCATACGACACCACGATAGGTAGGAGCGGATTCAGCTGCGGCGGGCGATAGGCGCCCTGCCTGAGAACGAGAGCAGTCTCGTTGCTGAGCGCTCCGTTCGCGATAAAGTTCATCAGCGCTTCATACTGCCCGTCCGTCAGATCATCTGGTAGATCTACCCGGAACTCCCGCCAAAGCGCGCCCTCGCTGTGCGCAACCGCCCGCCATCTTCTGCAGAATTGGGACGCGCACACAGCGGGTTGGTTTGATTGCGTGAAGGGGAGGACGATCTCACCGCAATCGGCACAGCACAGCCGCACTATTTCGCGTACCAACTCTGCTGGAAGGCCATGTATGGGGGGCGGCCGAGGAAGAGCCATGCATGGATGTGGGGAAGGTTTAGAATGACGGCATGCAGGGCCATCATCAGACGTTTGATTCCTCGGATGAGTTTTGCGGTCATAGCCGTGTCGAATAACTTAAATATCGGGATGTGTAAACGTGGGCTCGGGCTCCGTGGGACGCAAACAAGCGCCTTCTGAACGCCTTGATTTTTATCTGGGACAACCTTGTTCCTAGTTTGGCATTTGATAGGATAGACTTGGCCACTGAGAAAAGTTCACTGTGCGGGTGGAAGAATTCCACGGGACTAGTAAAATGTGAAGGTTGTAAATGGGGCGCCAGGTAGAACAAAGAGACCGCGAACGCCAGAAGGGGCTAGACCACCGTGGGACCGTTCTTGTGGTCCACAGGTGTCCACAACTGGCGTCTACTGGAGAGTTGCCCTTGGTTCTCCTTCGTGTGCTCCGAAAATTACAGTGATTCCAGAAGCTGAGTGTCTTAAGCGATACCTGGCCACTCAGTGAATGTTAACAAAACTGGGGAGAGATAATACGCTTGTTGTCCTATGTTTGGCTTGCCTACAGAATGACGCGCGCTGATCCCGTGACCTTCCTTCCAAGCGTTGAGCTCGCAGAAACTCGCGAGGGTACGCCAGAGTAATGATTTTATGAAAGAGAACGAAAGTTGAGCGAGCAATTCACCGCGTAGGGTATCGCTCACGTAATTTAATACTTTGTGGATCCTCCGAAAACCGGTTGCGGCCTAGAGCGTCACAGTTGTGCCAAAATAAATGCGAGGAAATTGCAGGTGAAGCCCGACGAAATAGAGGAATCGGATAAGAACCCTGTGAATAATTATTAGTGGACTCTTCGTGACGGTATCGAAAACCCATCTGCCCAAATGGCGGTCTGTGATGGCCACTGCTCGATCATTTGACACCGCTGCCACCGCACGAGGCCGAGTCAAAGCGCTCGGAAACCTGAGCGGGAAACGAGGCAGCATCAGTGCGCAATGCAGGGAGCGCAAAAACACTTTTCTGGAGCCGCCATAAGCGCGGAGGGGGCGAAATGTGCGAAGAAAACGGGCTGTATCAGAAGTGGGCTTCTCGCCAGTGTGTGTGTGTCCCCACATACTTTCCGCCCGAAAACCTATCATCGGGTGCCAAAGAATATGTGAATGTTCCGAGTGGTGGCCTTCCAGGCTGGTAACAAAGGAGGCCCAGGAGAGACCACAAAGCGGAGATCCCAGTACAGCATCAAAGCAAGGAAGAAATCAGCATCATTTCTAGCCCAAACAGTAACAATGGGCTTGTGCCACCGCGCCCACTTCTTCCTCAAACCTCTTCCCTCTCCCTCCCCTACCTCCTCTGGATAAAAAAGCCAAGAGCCGCACCTGAGAAATATGACCAGTATCATCCACGCCGACAATACCGCAATGGCCTTCGAGAATCCGTGCGGGCGCCGCGGCTGCGGCCACATCTTCAAGTACAGCGGCAGTAATCCGTTCCAGGATCTGGCTGCCCTGGTGGCAGAACACGCCCCATACTGCGTCGGGCGCGAATCCGGGTAAATTGACCCTGCCTGCGTAGATTATTGGTACTTGTCGCTGACTGGAATCCCCAGCGCCACCCACCGATGTGACACAGGGTGGCAGCCCAATGCCGTCGTCCTGGACCGCTTCTACCAAGTAGACGACGACCCCAACATGTACTATAATTTCGGGTGAGGGCCGCTACGCAGACGATTTCCCATAGCACACCGCTGACGTCGAGCCCAGGCAGTGCCCTTCCATGGAGCTCGACGAGGACCGTCCAAAATCCCTGGCCGGGTATTCAGACAGCGACAGCGGCGATTCGGAGCCCGAGTCCGACATCGACTCGGAGGACGAGGTTCCGCTCGCAAGCATAAGCGCACTGACCAAGCGCAAGACATCGAAGTCGTGCGCCAGACGAACGTCCTGCGTTGTGAAAGCTTCCGCAAAGGGTACCACGACGGCCCTGCCCAAGCTCCTTGTTGTACGCAAAAAGAAGGGTGCGCGCACGGAGGCGCAGCGCCGCGCCCTTCTGGAGGCAGATCCGTGGACTGTCGCCGTCGCACCGCACCATGTCATCTGCCGGGGCTGCACGCATACCATCAGGCTCGACAAACGGTCGCGTTATTATCCGGGACTGTGGGAGAAGCACCGCGAGCGCTGCGAAGGCGTGAAGACGGCCTGTCCAAAGGCGAGTTCATCCCCGCACTCTGCTAGATTTCAATTTCCTTAGACGATTTTTTAGGACGAGTCCGCTGACTCGGCTCAAGAGTCTCAGCTAGGAAAGCGTCTCGAGGGTACGACACCGAGTCTGGTCGTGGCGTGCAAATCCTGTAGGTTTCCTTCAATGTCACCGCGAATTACTCACGCAGGCTCGTTTAGATTACGGGCAGTAGCACACAGTGTCCGAGATATCCTCTGTAGCCTATCTTGTATTCTTCATCATTGTTTCCGTGCTCGTGAGTGGTACGTTCATGTACAGTTTGACTTGTCCAAAAAACTTTGGTTGCTCTGTGAAGCCGCTTAAATTGGGACCCTCATCGACTGCGACTTTGTAAGGTTGGCAACAGTTTTTGGCCTTCTGGCTCGTACAACGCGTTAGTGTACTCTCCGAGGTGGAATTGGAACGAGAAATCTGGAGTCTGACTGTTCTGCAGATGGCCGTGAGACTCCGGAGTCAAAATCACACGACTATTCATGTCTCTTACCGTGCAACGACAATTGGCGTGAAAGAGTACATCTTTCTTAAGTCTTTCGGACCTTTATAACTCGGCTTTGAATCGCTCTTGAATCGCTCCTGAGTTTGTCTGTCCACTGAGTCCCACCGCGCATCAGGAAAAAGTAAATCCTATGTAGCCAGTGCAAGATTGCTCTATGCGGCTCTGGAGTCAATTTCGATGTCCAGCTATGTACGTCGCGTGAGTCCGATCCTTTAAAATCACTTCGCCCATCTAAATACTCGGTGGATCTTTCCAGGTTGTCTTCCCTCCTTTCAAACACCGCAGCGTTTCTGATTTGGCCGTTGTGGGTTAATGTTCTACTGGCGGTCTCATTGTTTCTGCTCGGACTCTGACGTCCGCCGCGTTCTAGAAGCTCATGCTTACTGAAGAGCTCAGCTCAGCAAATTATTCCGATTTTCGGCGGGTTCCAAAATATGTAATTCCATCACCTCTGCTCACGACTCTGAGAGTAACAGCAGCCCGTATTGATCCTGCAAATTTTTAACGTGGACATTTGAGCGTAAATCTCTTTTCTCTGATTTCTTTCTTTCTTGAGCGCTCACTTGTGGATTTCAAGCATCACATGCTCAATTTCTGCGAGTTTTTACACCGCTTGAGTCCAGTCCCCTCACTTTTGATCCCTTCAATTTCATTGACCTCATCCTGCAGGCAGTACGACTGCGTCGAGAGGCCCAGGCTAGGTATCATGTAGTGAGGTTTGCGGCTGTACTACGTAGTACAATGAAATATATTTGCCGCCTCAACTTGACTGAAAAGCACAATCAGAGCAATTGAAAGCTGCTATCAACCCAAGTTAATAGATCTACTCAGGCTGATTGAGGCATACACTCATCCTCATGGTGTTTTCTGCCAAAATTTAATCAGGCTGATTGTGGGCTACGTATTGTCCTGATTGAGTGGGTCAATCAGCCCGATGCAATTGGCTCAATGAGGACGATAGAATCCCATCAATCATCTTGATTGTACTTATATTATAAGTTATATCCTCCCCACAGTGTCAAGAGATTTGGCGGCTGAGGCTGTGCCGAAAAAACAAGCGAATACAATCGGACCGGGTGTTCGCCCCTCACTTGCTTCGTACAACCCATCATTGTGAAACTCTCAGTCTCAGTAGTGGCTCTTGTGAGGCCGCTTTTCTTCAGCCAATTCAACCGGGTTCCTCCCTGGAATTGCCATGACTTCAATGGACCAGTCGTCTGCGACCACCGATGCCCACCTTCCTCCGCTGGAACGCATTATCATCGAATATGCTGGTCTCTCGCATTCGAACATAGTCACTAACATTATCCCAGTCGTGGAAAGGATTCCTACGCATTGGGGACACAAAGCTACGGGCTTAACGAGCAAGCAGAGAAAATTTGACCGCGATACGTTTACTTTCTCCTTATTTCATTCCTCGTCAATGCTAATAATACGCTTTCTCTGCGCAGAATGGCGGGGAAGACATCCTGAAGCACTCATGGAATGATATGAGCTCTGCATGGGCCATCTTGGAGCGCGGGCGGAGGTGGTGATTGGGTTCGTCCTTGCGTGCGTGCTGGGCTTCCATCCATCCCTCCCTCTGCCATCTGTTTCCAAGAACATTGACGCTGCATCTAATTCGCCCAACAGCATCACAGCCCGATTACCGCACCGACGCCGACGAGACGAGCAAGCCAAGCGAGGCACGCGCCGCTCGCAGCAGGCCCTCGCAGACGAGGCGGCGGTGGCACGCGCATTGCGAGGTCAGAGAGCGCGGCGTGCGATGCTGCTCCCTGGAATCGGCGGTTATTGCAGCAGCACGAGCGTGTACGCATAAACATCTAGATTTGAGCCGAACGCTCTCGGGGAGCGAGCGCTGGAGCATCTGGAGGACAAGGCGTGACGCCGACGGACCTCTCCTCGGTGACGTGGCGAGTATTTGCGTGCCTGCTCCTTTGCCCGCGGCGGTGCCTGTGTCGCTCGCGGTGGCTGCGAGTCAGCAAGAGGGGCAGCCGAGCACCCTCCCCACGAGCTTTGCGCCCACAGATTCGAAGTCAGGTAGGGCGTATTGCAGCGGAAGCGGGGTGGGAGTGCGTACCGAAGCAGTGCATAGGCGTCGTTCCTGTCATGCAGACAACCACATGTAACCGCGAGCCCGTCCATGTACATGCGCATCAGCACGTATTCAAGTATGGCGGGGATGCCCCACCTCCACCCCCTCCACTTTCTGCGACTTCATACTCGACTTGCGCGCGATACAGTCAGTAGCATGGGAGAGCGGGGTAGTGGGACGGACGCCGGTGAGGATGCAGAGGGTAGGTAAGGGCTGTGCGAACGACGATGGTCCCCAACGCGAAAGCCAGCTCGAGCCCGAGGACGACTTATCCAATCACCACTGGCATCGGCACGCCGTCCACCTTCGACTCAATGGGTTTCACACTCGACTTGCGCGCCATACACAATCAGCAGCAGCGCGTGCGCGTTCAGCACGCCCGCGCCCGCACTCTGCCAATCGTCGCACACCTACACGGACGCGGCGTACGAGTGGAGAGCGAGATAGTGGGACGGATGACGTGCGTTCTCTCTGCCTTGTTTGGCTCGAAATCGGTACTGATTTGTCTGCGTTTCATTTCTCTTCCTTCTTATGTTGACCTGGCCTTGCGCTTTTACTCGCCCTCCGCCTCGGTCCTGGCATTCACGCATTCGGCTTCGTCCTGAATCCGCGCCTTCATTCGACCACGACGTTACCTTTTCTTGGCGTAACGCAAACACATTACTGGTGGTCGATTTTGCGTCGCCGTGCGGGTTTCAATCCACCTCTACAGTGTACGCGGTCAATCTGGCTTGCATCAGTGTCGTGCGGCGCTGCCCGTCGGTTGCATGGAAATCTGTCTTCTTGGAGCGACCATCGCGATTCACCACACATGTCCGAGGTCCTTGCAATCTCGACGTCCTCGCAACCGCTATCTACCTACCATCGATATATCCTCGACGTCCCCCGCCCATCTCTGCTCTCCCACTTTGACGTGCCCCCCTCCGTTCACCGAATACGTATTCCCCTTCCGCTACCCTTCTCGGCGCTGCACGGACAGGGATGCGGACACACTGAAGGGATGGAGAATGGGATGGCGCGCGGAGGGCAATGGGGGGAGCTTCGCCTTCGGCTGGTGCGTTCTTTTTATGCTCGATGTTTCTGGATTGTGGAGGAGGGGGAGAGTATGGGGAGGGCCGTGCATGACGAGCGAGCGGAGTTGCACGGCGAGCCAGTGGCAGATGGGTTGACTCCGCGTGGAGGGGGAGTGCGTCCGGGCGCCGAAGTGGAGCATGAAGTCGTCTGCGCAAGCCGCTGGAGCCGTGCTCGTAGAGCGTCAGCTCGTCGCTCCCATTGCGAGCATCAATGCAGCGCGCGGAGGCAAAGGGGAGGGTGGTATCGCACAGAGACGCCGCCAGTACCGCGAGCGGGGGAAAGATACGATACGTCTTCGCTCCGAGTCCCATCCGATTCGTCTAGCTCAATGCGTATCGACACAGCTTGTTGGCCGTCGACCGCGATGGATGCGGGTCTCACCCGTTCCTGTTCCCCGCTCCTGATCTCGGCGTCGCGCGTCCCATCTTTTCCCGCGTGGCGCCCGTGCGTCTGAATGCATTATTTCTCCGTTACCCCGGCACACGTGTGGTCTTCCCGCTGTGTACTGCGCATATGGTTTCTCTACACGTGTAATTTATTACCTTTCTCTATCCATTGATTGCTTTCAATACGACTCCTTCATTACCTTCGTGTCACAGACGCCATCTTCCGGACCGCCGAGCTCGCCGTCGTCTTCGGGCACTCATATCGCATCGGCGGCACGGTGGAGCTGCTGCTCGCTGGAGAAGCTCGAAGTGGTCATGAAGCTAGGCGGCTGGTCATCCCTGTGTTTTCTCATTTATTGAAGGCGGCTGGAGCAAATCATACCTGCCAGGATCGCATCGCCGGCGGTAGGGTCGGTTAGAATCAAGACTTTCGCGAATGCGTACCGGGACTGGGCCCACTCCTCTCATCCCGTCCGATTCGCAGCCCCGCCTTTTCTCAGGCGCGTCGTCGGCTGGGCGAATCGGCCGCGGAGCGGCCCAATCCCCCCGCACACCACACTCCCTATACCCACAGCACATCTTATTCCTTTCTCTCTCTCACGGCGGCCGACGACCGCCTCTCACATATTATATCATACATACGTCTTGTCTCGATAGCTCCCTTATTGGCAGTGCAAATCCGAAAATTCTTTGTGGCTGTGTTGATCTCAACACAGATCTCACATAATTAGTGTTGCCGTGACTCGGAAAGTCGAGTCACGACTCGGTAAAATGACTTGTGAACCAAGTCGACTCGGTCGAGTCGACTTGAGTCACTCAAGTCAGCCAAGTCGACACATTCTTCAAACTGCTCCAAACCCCTCCAGAGCTCTTGAAAACTCGAAAGTAAAAAGATATTTTTTCGACCTGTCACAGATGTCACGCATGTGACGGAGCGTCACGCCGTCACAAATTTCATGATTTTTTTTAGCAAATGACCTGAATAGCTTCCTCGGGCCCCAAGAACAAAATTGATTCTGGGATCGACTTGAGTCACTCGAGTGACCCAAAGTCGATGGGATCGACTCGACTTAACTCGGCTCAAGTCAACCTCGCCAAGTCGACTTGGGACCCTCCGAGTCCAAGTCGCGGCAACACTACACATAATGTCGGGCTCTAATTCACTAACTCTACTAACTCTCCTCCCTCCCTTCGAGTCAATTAATTCGACGCAGGCTTGGACTGGATCGGCCGCGCAAGCGGCTGACACTCAAACGACGAATGTTGGCCGAGCACACCTGGAGCGCCTCCGTATTCTCCCTATTAATTGTGTCCGATGAGTCAAAAATGCCGACAGAGTGAGAAGAGGGAAAAGAACGGGGAGCTGGAACTCACAGCAAATTTCGCTAGGAAGCCCTTATCGAATGGGAGGATACCATCGATGTACGCGAGCTGTTCGTCCGTGAGCGCGATATCCAGCGCCTCGATGTTCGCCATGAGCTGTTCGGGCGTGCGTCCGCCGATTATGGGGTAGATGTACGGCGCCTTGTGCAGGGCGTACGCGATCGCGACTGACGCAGCTCTAGGTAAATATCTCATCAATCGGGGATAAATAGTTGAACTGACCAGCAGTGATGTGCTTCGCGCCGACCTGCTGCGCGACGACCTCGAGTGCGGCGCACATCTTCTTCTCGTCTTCGGTGCGCTCCCAGGGTCCGTGCGAGCTTCGTCCTTTCTCACCCGAGGCTCTGCGTCTCTCCTCCTCCGCGTCGGTGCGGATATGGCCTTCGGCGAGAACACTCCATAGGGTGAGCGCGATGCCTGTGATTTTCCCAAGAAACGGTTTGATTGAGGCATGCGGCCCTTGACTAACAACTCACCTGCATGTCTGCACATCGGGAGGATTTCCCGTTCTATTTCGCGCCGGACCACGGAGTACGGGGCTTGGAAAACTACGAATCTGGGTGGAAGGTATTTAGAATTAAGATGGTTCGTAATATGGTGACTGTGGGCACTGACGGAGTCTTTCCATGCGCCTTTGCATACTCATTCGCCTTTGCCACAAACCACGCAGGGGAGTCTGAGATTCCCTAGTATTGACCGCACAGGGTTGAATTATATGTAGCATTGAAAATGAGCCACAGGCGACTGACCAGGTACAGAACCTTCCCGGAAAGAATGAGGATGTGCAAGCTGTCCATGAGCTCCTCAGCGGAAGTGTGGAGGTCCCAAACGTGAACGTAGAAAATGTCGACGTAAGTCGTGCGCAACTTCTTGAGACTTGCTTCGAGGCTGAGTCTCATGGACTTGGTGTTGTTTCCGAGGAAAAGTTCGTGTTGTTTGATCGATGTGTCTCCCAGAGTAAATGGGAATGTGTACTGCGGCGATTTCATGATGGACTGGATGGTGTGAAGTAGGGTGCTGCGATACCTTGGTTGAAATTACGAGCTGGTCTCTGATCCCTCTTGCTTCGGCCCACTCTCCAATGCACATCTCCGATTCGCCATTCTGGCTGTTAGAAAATAATCAGTGATCACCAATCGCCAGTAGACGGGAAGGAAACATACTACGCATTAGCGGTATCGATATGGTTTCCTGCATATATTTTAAACATGGAGTGTGCACCGAATTAATTGCCGCCGCTTACCGCCCGCATCAAAGTACGCATCCAAGAGTTTGAACGAAGATTCCTTCTCCATCGCGGCCATCCCGAGCGCGCTCCACTTGTTTCCCATTGTCATAGTGCCCAATGCGAGCGGGGAAACGTGGATTGCCGCGCGCGGTGAAAGCTGGCGGTATCGGCCGAGCTTGGTGGGAGCAGGCTTGACTGGGTTCATTCTGGATTTCTGGATTCTGATGCTTTCTTTTCTGTAATTGGAACACCATTTATATAGGAAATACGCCCTAGGCGCTCGGCACGAATTTCTCATGGGGCCAGACATAATCTAATCTAAATTTAATGAGTGGCCCGGATCGGTCATGATGCTTACGAGTCCTTGGGCCGAAATAGTGCACTGACGTCGAACCCTGCGGTCAAAGTCGGAAGGTCGACTGTGCTTGAGATTGCCTTCCCTCTTAGGAGAATGTTGAACATCGAGGCTGCCCACGTCGATCCAGAACTGGGGCCAACGTCGTCACCATACGGGTTGACCCCAGACGAGTATTGAAATTTAGTTGCCCTGCTGCACCGTAGCACACAAGACTCTATGTTCGGTGGTGGATGGTCCTCTTCATTATCTGATTGTTTAACGTGCATTTTGACCGTAGGTGGGGTGCTCCTCTGCGCAGTCATACCACTAGCATTGTGAGTCTTCATTTTCGAGCCACGGACCTTAAATTGACGGAATGGTACTCGTAGCTATATCATACCTTCAAAGACTGAGGATTTTGCTCACTTCATTCCTCTTTTTCACTCTCTGCGTGCTCAATTGGACTTTCGGGGTGATACAATTGGCGTGGGCTCCGCAATCACCATAGGCGAGTACACAAATTAAGATTGAACGTCTTGCCTCGGCTCTTAGGTCATGATCATTATTCCAGTCGAACATTGTATTATTCATTGTCGGTCTATAATGATTTCTATTGGTGAAAACTCGTTTCCCATTTCCCCGGCGCTGGAGCGAAGCGGAGGCGTGTCTTGTTTGTTTGTGACATTGTACAAGCCCGAAAAAGGCCGAAAAAGGTCCGAAATGGCCGCAAGGTCGCAAACCTGTGTCCAAAAACTCAAAAACAAAAATGAGTATTGATCTGGCCGTAATGTGCAGTTTCAATGCGGGTGTTTTTTTTTTCGACTTTTTCACTTTTTGAGCTTGTGAGCTTGCGTCAAGCTTGCAAGGTCAAAAAAGGCGCAAACCAAATGTCAAATGGCTGATCGGGCCGCACAGCATGAGAGCAGATCGAAGCGTCAGCCAAGACTACTGTCAATACAGTACGGTCAGAACTTCCTGTACTCAGCGACGCAGGAGAGCACAGGCCACGAGAATGGCGGGATGAGGATGGGAACTGACAGTAGCCATGACGCAGTGAACATGACACAAACTGAAAGAGAGTGATAGCCACCCAGATTGTAACGGTCGAAGAGTATCCCTGGTTCTTTACGACCTGAGTTGAGATGATTCCTGGCTATGGGGGACATCTACTCATTATACAGCATTGAACAAAATAATTGTGAAGGGGACAACCGTCGAATCGAAAGCGACAAACACCCTCTATACAGCGAGGTACGAGCAAAGTTGTACAGAGCGTCTGTCTACCAGAGACTAGAAAAAATTGCCGCTTCTACGCACCAAGAGGGAGCTCGTTTAGAGCGAACTCGATTCCATTTTGTATCCGATCATGGTCCCACCCGAGCTCAACCACCGAAAATCCTTTGGCACTATATTCATGGCAACAGTCGTCAGACCGATTTTTGTTTCTCAACTTGCCGACGGTAACAGGAGTTTCTTTCGACTTGGGCATTTTTGGACCAGACACGCTGTGCCTCTAATCCATTTTGATACAGATCCCGCTGGAGCGATGGCGAGGAGGTGCTGGACTCCTCGCTTTCACGGAACGGGGGCATCCCGTTGGATTTGAATATCGTTTATCTGAATCGGAATCAAGCAGCGACGTAGTTCTGGTGATCCTGGCACGGTACTCAGCAACGCAGTGGATGGATCTCTCCCTGCTATCAGACCAACCAATTTGTTTCCCAACGAGATCATTCCCGAACCACTGTCATTCCTAACACGACTCACTCGCCCGGTTCCAGCTCACAAGCCTCAACCTACGTGGGCAAACGGTTCATCAATGCTTCTATATCCTTCCCAAAACTTGAGACGCTGAATCTCGAAACTTTGAGCTTTTCTTCGAACTTCATGGGCATAGCGACTCTATTCATCAGGGAAAGGCCAAATTGCTATGGGCTGCCACATCAGGAAAATCCAAAATGGCCCCATAGCCAGTGGGTGTTTATGGGAGGCTATGAGGTGCTATGAGCTGCTATAAAAAATTTGTGCGTACTATGGCAAGCTATGGAGAGCTATGGAGAGCTATGAAAGTTGCTGCTACAGCTATCATGTTCTATGACTGTCTATCAATAGTCCGGTGAGCACTAAATAGTGCTCTATAGTGACTGGCTGGTACTATATAGTGCTATGTAGTAAGTCTCAGAAAATGTAGGCAGCATCAATCATTTGGGACAATGCCAGGTGTGAACATGATCTCTATTTGTACTTTCTGGCAATATTCGTGCACATCTGGGCCCAGTTCAAAGCATTGAGTTTCTGAAAACCGCCGCGTCTGAAAAAGTATTTTGTGCTTTACAGGCTAATGAAGACTTTTGAAGCAAACTGGCCTTAGAGATGTCTTATAGCTCTGATTGAGCTCTACAACTTTTGTTTTGGGTCTATTTTTAGATGACTGACCATTTTTGACCATGTTAAGCAGATTGATATGTCACATATCTATTGATATCATTACAATACAAGAGTGCAGCAGGCTGCAAAGTGGCCTGTCACTTTGGTTAATGTTGAATGCAAGTTAAAGGATGGCCTAAAAAGGGAAGGTCAGGAACCTGACAGCAGAGGTTCAATTATGACAGCAGAGTTTGAAAAGGCTTCATGTGGACGGACAGAGGTCATAAATTTATAAATAGGGTGACAGGAAACCTATAATGTATACTGTCATTGAGGTCAGTAGTGAGGGGAGCAAGGTTGAACTATGGTTAAAAGGTGGAAGAAGCATGGGGTAGCCTTATACCTCATCAAATATAACAACTACCAATGGATGTTTAGTCTAGTATGTAAGGCTCCTACTTTATCTTTTATTTGTAATCATGAGGTCGCGCGTTCGATTCTCCCAAGTTGTATTCATTTAAGCACTCAAGTCTGTGATCACACTCTGTAATAAGTCAGTAAACTCAATTAGTATTTGAATTAAGTAAAGGAAGCACGACCATAGAAACAATGAAGCGGTTCCAAGCAACAAAAGAAGTTGGAAAGCAATTATTTTTTCTGAAGAAATAACCCCCATTATGGTAAATAAGCCCCACTATGAGGTGCTATGGGGTGCTATAAAACTGGACCCCCCCCTCCCACGTTTCTATGGGGTTGGCAATCCGCTATGGTGGCTATGGCAGCTATGGGGGTCTATGAGGGGCTATAAGGCAGCTTTGTGTTTTCCTGATGCACATAGATCTGCATAGACGCCATAGACGCCATAGACGCCATAGACGCTACATCAACGTCGCTATGTCATCTACGAGTCTCTATGCGGGTCTATGTAACTGCTCATAGAACCCATAGCAAATTGGGATTTTCCTGATGTTGCCGCGCCGCCGCATACCCTCTCCTCCCTCCAGAACCTCACTCTCGGAGCACTATTCGGTTATGTTACCTCATCTCACACTACCCGCTCTCGAGCCTCTAGTCTTTCGCACTTCTCGATCTCCACTGTCTTGCCCTGGAAGGGTTGGTGGAACGGTGTGGATGCTCCGTGCGAGCGTCTTGCATCACCAAAAGCGGGGGATTCTGGTATTACCCGGTGAGATTGCATCAGGCAGGTGATCCTTTATAAAGCTTGTTGGTACTTTGGCAAAGTGTTATCAGGCATTATAACGGCTCACCAGGCGGGTGGAGGTTTGGCCAAGCAGTATAATGTTGCCAGAGGGTTTATAATGCTAGATGTGCTGCCTCCTTTTTTGGGGATATTACAGCGTGTTGGGCGGCAGTTTCCCGAGTAGTCGTAGTCATTCCGGCTGTATTTTTTGGGACTTAGCAGAAATATATGTTCTCATCCTTTCAAGTTTCTTTGAACCCGAGCCTGTTCCACCTCATCTTCTTCCCAGGTCTCTTTAAATTTGAAGGATTTGCAGCTTGCGCCGTAGGATGCGACTAGGTTACAGCGGAACGGAACTTGCAAGTTGTCGCTTGAACTCGTACGCGAGACGCGTGGAGTGAGAGTGATGTCGCGTCTTGGTCGCGGCTGAGCGCTGAGCGTTGACGTGAGAACCATCATCACGTGAAGGGTCCATGCGTTGCTGCCAAAGTTGTTGATTGTTTGATGCATGGTGATCGCGACTCTTGCTCTTAACCACCATCTTCCCTCTGCTTCCCCGCGACCCCTTCTCTTCCCCTGCCGCTGCCCTCCTTCATGATCTCTTCACCCGTATTCACAAGCCTCATTCCACTCAAACCCATACCAAGCGGCCCTCAAGCGTCTCGAAACCACAATTGCCTCAAGCGTCAAGGCGTCAATACATATTCCGCAAGCTCCCTCAAGTCTTCAAACTTTGCCAATGTGGACTTGGGTGCTCACTTTGAGCTAGGCCTTGATGCAATCTTTCTTCTCAAGCTGCAAGCTCCACAAGCCCTCATGTCGTCAAAGCTTCTCGAGTCGTCAAGCCCGTTCCCCATCAAACAGTTCCCGATCCGTTCTCCAGCAGCAACCGTCATCAAATGCCAAGTCCTGTGTATTTCCCTGGGGGTGGAGGCCGGGGTGGTGCACAGTCTCCTGTCGCACCTATGCTCTCGCCAGTCCAGTGGGTTTTGAGCCTCATTCTCGTGAACGCGGTTGGCGCGGGAGCAAGTTGGCAATCTCGTACCTGTAGCTTGTTTAATATATTCATTTCTCTGCTTCTTTGTGTGTTTGAATGAATATTCGAGAAGGAGAAGAGCCTGCAGTATTCGTGGTGGTGGCCCATAGGCGATTATGGGCCTTATAATGCTTTATAAAGCCCCAACAAAATGATGGGCCCTTATAAATCTCACAATCATTATAAGGTTTGCGGGATCGGAGGTCGATTATAATCCTTGGTGAAAACTCACCAGGATGATTGACCTTTATAGTGATTTTGGGGCATTATTGGGTTTGTAAGGGCTTATAAATATTTCCCGTTTTTGGTGATGTGTATCGTCGACGCAAGGTTCGGCTTTCCAGTATTTGAGGAATTATACCTCTACTCCTTATTCTATCCACTTTTTCTTTCTCCTTTCTTCGCCAGGACATTTTATCGTCGACAGAATTTTGGCTCTCACACTGGGAAAGACGGGCGGTTAATGGGCGTCTATGGTCTCGGCAGAAGAGAGCCGACGGAGATAGCCGTAGAGCTTATACGGCATTTCACAGCTTGCCATCTCCCGTCATGGCGCTACCCCAGGAACTCATCGAAGCGATTGTGGACGAGGTGGAGGGAAAGAAAACCTTACATGCTTGTTCTTTGACAGCTCGAGTCTTTGTGGCAGCCAGCCAACGTGGTCTATTCCGCCGTATGTCTCTTTGCTGGGATTCGTCGACTCGACCTGCCACCATCTGTGACCGGGCATTCTCTTTCATACAAAACTTTCCTCACCTTGTACGCTATGTCCGCGACCTTACGGTCCAGATTCCGCCATTATCTCCCGATCAAGCAGCGCTGGAGAGTGTTCTCGGAATGCTGGGCAATGTCGAGCGCTTGGCAATTAACGGCAGTGCTGCACACTGGGAACATATCATTCCAGCTCTGACCTCGACTATCTGCACCCTCATTTCCCTACCATCCTTGCAGCGACTTCATTTTTTCCGTATCTGGAACCTTCCGCTGTCCGTGGTGCACCACGCCGCCTCGTCTGTGCGAATATTGTCGCTGAAGCACATCTCCCCGAACATTCAAGATGGCCCATTGCACATCGCTCCAGATACCCACCTGCAGACTCTTATTTTGCCCTGGTGTCTGACAGCGAAGACACTGGCCCGATTCAACAATTTCCTCCTCGCGGCACGCAGTCTTCGCCGACTTGTGATGTACTACCATGACGGAGTATATCGTATACCTGTGACTTCATCGGCTTCACATCTTCAGCAGCTTGAACTCGAGTGCGGAGGTAGGCTGCTTTCATATACCTAATTTCAGCTCACTAATACCCCAACCAGTATTCCCAATACCACTCGATCTGCCTCACCTGCCAGCACTACGGTCTCTGGTGCTCACATTTTTGACATCAGAACACGCAAACATGCGTTGGACCCTCCCCGAAAATCTGTCTTCCGCAATCGCGGACCTCCCCGTGGCTACACCTGTCCTAGAGACACTGACACTGGAAACTCAACTCCGGCCTCGGGACAGGCCTCGGGACAGGGCGCAGTTTTGGAATGACCACAGCACGTTACCTGTCTTCGATTCACCGACCTACCGTCAGCAGCTCCCGCATCTACGAAAAGTCCACTGTAGTCTCGCCTTTTCGGATGCATCCATTGCGTGCATTGGCGGCGACTTTGAAATGGCGCTGGAAGGTTTTGTGAGGATGATAGTATCGCGACTGCCTGCCGCCCACGCTGACGGCATGCTGACTTTTGGTCGAGGCGTCCAACGCGGGCGCTTCAGCTATTTGGATGATTTGCCGTGACAAACCACCCTGCAACAGGTATGTGCTTCTTCTATTCGCCGCCTGATAACCATCTCAGCATGTTAGCTCTTGTGTTACGCCATCCTCCGATATTCAACTATTACCAACCGTGCCCTGTGTATGTTCTGCGAGACCC
The DNA here is from genome assembly GCA_029204075.1 of Mycena capillaripes. Taxonomy (NCBI): domain Eukaryota; kingdom Fungi; phylum Basidiomycota; class Agaricomycetes; order Agaricales; family Mycenaceae; genus Mycena; species Mycena capillaripes. Next base: position 1,787,185 of record JARHKZ010000014.1, on the reverse strand, counting down.
AGCCCTCGTCGCTCACCGATAAAGTGAACCCGATTTAGTTCATTTTCGCGTTGTATTAATTGCCAATGTGATCGTCGAAAGCATATTGAGTCGTGCATCCATTCTCTCCCTAACTTTCTCAGCTCTCAATAAGCAAGACTTTTGTTAAACATTTCCTGTGTCCATCAAGCATCCTATTCATGTGCACTATGCCCGAGAGCAGATGAAGAAAATGATTTCGGGAAGAAAAGAGTTTCGGACAGCAGTAAAACAAACAAGGGGACGCCTTATGTCCTTGCCCCGAATCGAACGGGGTCGATCCGCATGAAATATCAAGGTAGTCAATGATGTGATGCAGACGTACTCCGTGCGCCAGTAGGACTTGTGTGCTTGAACGCAGCCCAATGTATAGGGCACATTTCTTGGGGGCAGATTCAGAATAGAGAATCAAAATCTGAAAAGGACGACCCGTTAAATTTGAGTATAAATCGTCTGCCTTACCCTCTGGCCGGCAGACTGCGCGGCAAGGGGGATCTCAGGCTCCAATGGAGAGTACCGCAACGAAGAAATGTATGAAGCCTTCTGTGAGGTAGTGCCCGAGGTGTGAGATTGAATGAAAAGGTCCAGCAAAGTAGCGGCGACGAGATACAATTTTTTTAAATCATGGTAATGTCAAGAACGCAGCCTTAAGCTTCTCGAAATTGGGCGTGCCCAGTCCGCTCACAGGATCCCACGCTGGCGCAGCAGGGAAGCCCTGTGTCCCGCACCCGGGATTGCTTCCCACCGTCACGTCGTTGTATACATCCGCGAATGCGGCAGAGTAGAGCTGGATATTAATATTTCGATGTCAGTTCTCTGGTTGCTTCAAAGGACGAAGGGGAAACAAAAAAAGAATGATGGACGAGACTTACGGCGGGGTTGATGAACCCGACGGTACTTTTACCGGCGGCGAGGCGCGCGTCGTTGACTGCAGCAATGATGGACGCGAAAATGGGCGCAGAGGCAGATGTGCCGCCCGAGTGCACGAATCCGCCGTTTTGTGCGATTACTAGTGGCCACCTAGTTTACAAAGTACGCCAGTGAGAATCTCCTGAACGCGGAAAAATGAGGGGACATCGCTGTGCTCACCCATTGGCCGCAACATCCGGGTACGCCCGTCCAGATCTGTTAAATACAGATGCAGCATAGTTGGGTACAAAGTTGTCCAAGTAGTTTTGGACGGCGTCATTCTGCCACGTCGGACGTTCGAAATTGTTCGAGAAACCGCCTCCTGCTGTAAACACGGAAGAAGACAATCAGATAGATTGTTTGGACAAGAACGGAGGAAGTACAAGGGAAGTCGGTGGTCGAGCGTTCAACTTCGTCGGTCTAGAGTCCGGGATACATCATAAGTATATTAATGCGTGGCGATAGAGGCTCCAGACGTACGCTTGCACCCGCGATAACTGACGTCGCACCGACTGCGGTGATGAAAGGGCAGGAAGCAGGAAGTTGCCCCACGAAACTTCCGTTTGGATTACCGGCGATGAGGGAGCCTCCAATTTCACATTGATGCGACTGTGAATATGCGACGCCTCCGTCACCGGAGGATGCGATGAACGTGATGCCGGTGAGAGTTAGCTGCAAGTTGCAACGATGATTACATAATTGGTTTCAATCGGAGCGCAAGGAGAAATCCATACCTTGCCAAACTCCGCGCACTGGCGTTGCACTATGGGAGTGATGGACGGGTCGTTGAGATCAGGGAAGAAGTGGTAGGACATTGATATGACGTTCGTGCGCGGTTTGTTACCGCAGTCAGTGATACCTACAGACATTTTTCGTTATGAATACCAATGTCACGGGTAGGGGTAGAGAACTCGGGCTGACCTTCACCGCTGACGGCGGGATCCGAGCAGTACGCCCCATCCAGTGCGGCGAGCAAATCATCGACTGCAAACATTGGAATTAGAACCACAGAAAACAGAAAGAAAGGATAAGTCGGATCTGCTCACCAGGCTCCGCGTCGGTGTCAAAGTCCAGTCCAACCTGGTACAGAGAAAGATTCTGTCCGGATCCCAGCAAGCCCATCATTAGCTCAATATCAAGAGACGATTCGCCCACGTCGCCCGCGATGGTAGGATCGCCTATAGAGCAATTGAACACATATGCTGATACAGGTACACAGAATACGGCAACGAACCTCCTTCTACGCTGATAAGCGTTGGAGTGTTGTTTACTTGGTCGGTCCTGAACGTCTCGAAGAAGAGATTGAGGTCGGATGGTCTGTAGACTTCGTCGCCGAACTCGGCTGAGTGGCACAAATTGGATTATTATGAGTATACAGCAAGTACGGTGAGTGGGTATGTAGGAATGCCTACCGACGCCGAGGGAGTTCACATCGCCTGAGATGGGCGTGAAATCGAAGTTGTAGAGGGCGCGGAGGCAGTCCAGAGTGACAGCGGTGTCGCAGCCTGCTTCCGCAAGAGATGCAATCTGCACCGATTTTTGCGTCAGTTTTTCTACGTCGCAGCGAGAAGCAAGCGTACATTTTCGATAGGTATCGTCGGTGCTCCCGACTCTCGTCCAAACCCTGAGGACGCTCTGCCCCTGCGAGACAGCGATCGCGGGCCACCAAAGTGAATAGTTGGCCAGACAAAGTCGACATGCTTCGAGATATGCGCAGGAAGTGTGTATCCGTTGTGGCATCCTACGCGCGCGCTGCCGTCCACGTCGTCGGTGTAGACATAGTATTCCGCGTTGAGGAGCCTCTCTGCCGCCGAGATAGTCAGATTGAGCTGCAGGATGTCGCCATTCGGGCTGAGTCTGATCGCGTCCGCGTGGATATTAGCACCATGCGTGAGCCACTCGGATACGATGTCGACAGTCTCTTTGGAGGGCCGGAAGGTCTCCTTGACTTGCGCAGGCGACCAGTGCTTGCCGTAGTTGGCGGACCGTGGGTCGGCAATGTCCAGGAGGATGGTCTCGAGTTTATCCAAGTTTGATTGCGCTAGACTGAACTTGAGGGGGACAAGAGCATCAGGCTCGGCGCGACGGCGAAGCGACCATCCTGCGGGAACGGGTCGAGGCGCGGCTGTGGCACCGGCGATGGCTGCGGCCACAGCGATAAGCAGCTGGGCGAGGACCATAGCTGAGATGGCAGGCGATAGAGATCCTCCGTCAACGGGATCGTCGTCTTATATGCTTGGCAGGGCTGGCAGGGAACATCGCAGCAGTCTCACATTGAATCGCTTCACGCACGGAGCCAATAGATTGTTTTCTTGGAAGACCCGGCGAGTTTGCTTCTTTGATGGCAAGGCCGATGAAAGCTGCAGTTTTCTTGCACCCATTGGACGATCAGCAAAACCTCGCGGTTCAACAGCTTTTGAGAATAGTTCACTGTCATTTCGGATGCTTTTTTCTCACCGGCCCGCAGTAGCGCGCGATAAGCGCAGGTTCCATGCGACGGAAATAAGCCGAAGCAAGAGCCGAAGCCTGATCAAAGACTGTCGCAAGAGCACGCAAAAGTCTTGCAAGGAGCAGCAGGGTCTGCAGACGCATGTATGCAAGAAGCTGCAAGAATAATCAGGACGCCGCGGCTCATCCTATCGAGGATGCAAACATGAAGCTGTTAGCAGAGCCGCTGGACTCTGGAGTGACATCAGAATCATCGAGATCAGCGCTCAGCGAGAACCCACTTGATTTTCAGCGGCACACGGGAAGTGCGGCAGTGAATTCTGTGGACTCCATTCCCGCATTAAGTACGTTATCGCGACAACCGGGAGGAAGGAGTAGGACTCCCAGGAAAGAAGCCAAAGGGACGGTAGGAAGCAAGAATTTGTCCGTCGGACTCAAAAGCCGGTACAGCCACATCCAAGTTCCCACATCCTCGCTGCTCGGCCGACGCTTCGCTTTGCCATAACGACCACCGAGCTCATCCTCGGGCATGACCGCTGCTGCATCCTCTCGGTGTTGCAGAAACTGTCACGGTCCGCAGAAAAATAAAGACACAAAGCACTTGTTCTGATGTGCAATGTCCTGCCCCCCGAATCGAACCTCAACCGACTCTCGAACCGGACTGTCAGACCTTTCCTCCTCACCGACATCCTCTTGATGTTGCAGAAAGTGTTACGGAAAAAAGCAATGTCCTGCCACTCTCTTGAAGGGTGGTACCTGGTGATACCTACCCGTCCTCCCCGAGCATAAAAACAGACGTATCATACTAGTGTGGGTGTGAAGTTTGTGTTCCAGTGTTTAGTGATCTTATCGCTACGCTAGGGCATATCGAATAGAGCAGGTCTTGCACAGTTGCACAAATTTGCGACGTTTCAGCGGTTCAATGGTCGGATGCGACCAGCAACAGATAGATACAGCAAGGTAATTATAACAAGAAAAGGGTGCTGTGGTGTAGACGTCGGTTCAAGACATCACTAGTAGTTCTAGAGAGACAGAAACACGAAATCGGATGAGTGGAGAGCGCATTGTGAGCGCTCGCTCAGCACGCAGCTCTCCTCGTAAGACTATTTCATGAGCGCATGCGGGCGGGCCTGCGGAGCGGGATGCGCTTCGGTGCGTGGTGGGCGAAGAATCCGATCGAGACGAGAAGACGCTCTAGGTAGCGCTTGGAGGCGAGACAGGTGAGGGGGAGTAGTGTGCTTGCGCAGGAGAGTTGGGCAAGGGTGTGTGGTTGAGATGGTCGTAGGAAGGCGAAGTATGAGAAGACGGAGAAGAGACAAAGGCTAACTTATAGTTAAGATTGGAAGGCGACGGGAGGCTAGCGTGGTTCCGAAAATGTCTGCGCATGTTGGAGTTGACGTTGAATGCGTGGCCGCAGGAGGGGTATGGGCAGATGAAGGCTGTGAGAAACATTTGCGGTTAGATTTGGGGTCGCCACCAACGAAAGTAGAACAAAAAGAAGAGGAAGAAAACTTACGCGTCGCGCCAGTATGAGTATTGCAGTGAATGCGTAAGCTACTGGGCCGGTTGAACCGCTTTGTGCAGGTAGGGCACACGTGCCTCTTTCCCTCCTCCGCGCTGCCCTCGCCCCCCGCCTCGCTCTCATCTTCGTCCCATACAAAATCCATCTCAGTATCTCCGTCAGAGACCGAGTGTGCGTGCGTGTTCAACAAGGAGGCGGAATTGAACCTCTGCGTCTGCACGACGGGTCTGTGGTGCATGTACGAGGGCGAAGGGCGGCTCGAGGCGATGTGCTCCAAGGACGAGGACTGAGGATCGCTCTTGAGGACGTCAAATGAGAACGAATGGTACTGCGCGGGCTGTGGGGGCTGGGGCACACAATCACTGCGCGGCATGCGAGTGCGAGGTGCCGATGCGTGGGCGGGAGCGGGAATTGTGGCGACGGGAGTGCTAGTAGCTTGTGGAAGAGATGTCGAGCGGGGGATGAAGTGCTCCGGAAACATTTCGTGGACGCTGGGCAGTACAATACGAGGATAGGGTGTTGAGGTTGAATCTGAGGCCATTATTGTCCAGCACCGGATTCCCGGATTCAGTGGCTGAGCAGTTTTCGAGCCACTATAAGAATCGACCCGACACAGATATTTTCTCGAGGCAAGCCGTTCGCAAGCAGGAAAGGATTCGATGGGAGTCGAAAAACTTCGAATTCATGTACGAGGGCAAGGCGGCTGACAACGAAGAGGGAAAAAGGGAATGAAAGGAAGCGGAAGCAATTTTGCCGCGGTGATTGGTACCTTCAAACGTCATGCGCCAAACGTTGCTGTATCGGGATCATCGACGGATTTGCGTCCGCGACGAGCCAAATGAATTTTCGGATGAATGGGGTCGGGCGGACAGCCCTCAAGCACGCAATGACCCGAGAAGTGGCCCGGTTAGAGTTCAGTGGTTGGCCTCGCAAATAGAAACTAAAAATTATTTCCCCTCCATATTTCCTTTCTGTACCAATTCTTGTACACCCAAATTCCCCGCGGCCATCGATAGTGGCGCCGGGCGACGATCGACGTGAAGCCAATGATTCCGTTCGTGTCCGTGATTGCCATAGATGCAATTCATTTCCGTCTCTGTCCCATGCCGAGTCTGCTGCATTCCGATTGTCATAGTTGTACAGAGTGTCAAACCTGGAGGTGACGGTGTTCAACCTCCCTCACTCTGTGCAGCGGTTTAATCTACGGGAGTGCGGCTCCACATGCATAATTAAGATTGTCAACCAAGTCAAGTCAATATCGTCATACCGACTGATTGTCGGCACATAATCCCCGCGCGCAGAAGAAGAAGAGGAAAGCCTTCGCTTGATCCCCTGGGTGCGCACCTCCTTCTTTTCTTCCTCATGCATCTCATGGCTGATCTTAGAATGCTTTCTCTTGGCAGAGTTGCCTGCGTGAATCGCGTCTCGTGCTCCGCGCACGCTGTGGACAGAGTGTGAAATGAGCGAGAACGGCTTTGTTGATTGAATTCGAAAGTTGTGTCTGCGCGTGTTGCGTTTTGGTGAAATGCGCATGTGTGTGGGCTCGAGCGGGGAATGTGCAGGTTTGATGCTATCCTGTAGTTGTCGTTGTAGGTAGGGTTAATTGAATACGCTCCGTCGTCCTTCTCTTTTCGCCCATCTATCCAAAGCTCGTGAGCGTTCCCAGTGTTAAACTTGCTATTAGCCCCCGCCAAACCTCTGAATTTCGGTAGGCTGGCGGCCTTCCTGGCGTCTTCGTCAAAAATGGTGCGTGGATCCGACGGAAGTACCCGCGATGAACGGACAAAACCTGAGATTGATTCCTCGCACAGATGCATAAGCGGTAGGAGTAGGTTGACTTGATCAGGCTGTATTGTGCGGGTGTTCATGCGCGCCTTGTCGGTGGTCTCCAACTAGGGTGGCCCCTTCGTGTTCTGATATATATATATATATATTGGCGAAAGGAATACAACCGAATGAACTACTCGGTATCATCTGCGGACACCTAGTTCAAACTTGATCGTAGAGCCACAATGAGGCCAAGAATAAAATGAGAGCCAATTGGACTCTCATTACGAGTGCGAAAGTCCGCGAGACGGGGTGAATTTCCCCAGAGAGACTCGATACTTCGGGCTGTTCGAATCCTGCGCTTGATACGTCCGCTGAAAAGTATAAAATACAATTTAAGTTGTTGAATCGGAATGTTGTGAGGCTGTTTCTTATATCCCTTACCTCCGTTATTCAGGGTGGCCTCGCCATTCTCCAAGTGGGCATCCGAATCAGCCGAGTCGCAATCTTCCTCCTCTGAATATGAATCCTCCACTATATTCTCATATCAGTTACGCTATAGCGAGGTTTGGTTTGACTGCACAGTTTTCTTACCATGGGCAAATGGAACATCCACCTCACTGGACAGCTGACAAAGTGTGTGACCGAGATGACGAGCAACGTCTTGGCTGTCTGGATCGAAACCTTTGGCCTGGTGGAACTGGTGGAGCCCGGCGTAGACACTAGCATCCCAGGACATTCCAGAAACCTCCGTGGAGAGCTGGATGAAGGGGAATCCGAGGTGTTTTGCTTCCTCCATGCTGAGACGTTCAACGCCCTTTGAATCCAGAGACCAATAGGCTGGGAAGTCGGGCCATCTCAGGCTGAATGATGATAAACCGGTTCGAAAGTCTTCCTCTGGGCACATAAACAGGAAGCCGCTGGGTGCGTCCGTGGCCGCTGCTGGGATTTTGAGAATGAAATATACATCTTCGACGACGACTGTTGAATGAATCGGCTCGAAATAGAAGCATTGCAGAGTTGAATCCGTACCACAATCTTGGAGATTGGAGGAGAGCTGGAGGCGGCTAAAAATATGGTTTGCTTGACTGGGCCAGGGTTGGCTTGTTGTGCATATAAATTCCAGGCGAATGGTGGTTTCCAATAGATCACCAGAGTCAAACCTTCAAGATTGACAGAGTTAGAACAATTCAGCATGCAGGCAAATCAAAATACCGGGTCCAGCCATCCTCCATGACGTCTTTTATAGCTTTTCCGTCCGTAGACCACTGCCCAAGACGAACCTCTGCATCTGGCCAAAATGCTATCTCAACCGCATCCTCGAGGTGATCATCTGAAGAGCAGGAAATGATGGCTCCAAGATTCACAGTAATGGGGGTGGAACCTGACAGCTCTCGATGGCGTGATAGGTCCCAATAGCATATGTTGTGATATTGTTCCAGTGTCAGGGAAGCAATGGCAGCCTCTTGGGTTACTTCATGTGTTCTTTGTGCAGGTGAGAAATCCACCAGGGTGAAGGTCTCATCACCAGGATGGAGATCTACACAGAGCCTCTCTGTTGATCGCCGGATCCAGAATGTGCAGGCGTAGTCATCCTGTGTGGACGCTAAGAGATGGGTCGGGTATCTGGTGGAGCATTGAACTCACTAGGTCACGTTGGAAAGCCGCAGAAAAATACTTCTGCGTCACCTGCAAACAGAGTGAGGGGACTTGTCACGAGGGCCGAGGGTTCATACCTCAAACTCTGCGGACTGTACAGTCAAATCAGATGTTAGACATGCGGAAAAGAACGGAGACTCACAGCACAGGCATATATGTAAACAGTGGATATAGGTGAATGTTGACCAAGGTTGACAAAATGTTTAAACGGTATCAAATCTATGCAACAGTGAGAATCGAGGTCGTTTTCAGAACTAAATAGGCATACCACCGTGGAAAACAGTAGCATGTATATCATGTGAGGTTGCTGTTCCACATATTTGAACGATATTTGGATGGCTGCATATGTAGCTCAATATTCTGGTATGCTGCGAGGGTGAAGCACTGACCGAACCGACATATATTTCTCAATATCTTGCTTCCATTCCTGTGGAGACCGCTGAATCATGACATGGAAAAAAAACAGGATGTACACACCTCTTTTGCGCCATCACCCTGATAGATAGCCACCGTCATATCTGACTTTCGGCCATCAATTTTGGCAGAATGGACCCGCCGAACACATCGCCGTTCGTGGTAGCGATGCACAACACCAATGTTATGATCAAATTGGAGGTCAATATTCCCCATCGAAATCATTGGAAAGTCTGTCGTGTATTCAGCATTTTTGCCGCTATCTTGGAAGAAGAGTACCAGGCGGTACAGTGGGAGCACTGGTATAATTATTTGTGACATTGGTAAGATTCTCGCTAGTCACAGTGAAACCCTGCGAGCCCGAGAACATTCCGCTGCCGGACCTAGTCGATTAAGCGCCGTGAGACAAAATAAGTCAGTGAGAAGTGAAAAGAATGTACATTCTTGATCTGGGAACATTTGTGCTCGAGTTGAAGGCGAATTCAGAATCTACATGAGGTTCCTCGCCCATCGCTAGTGGGGGGAAGAGAGAGAGATGTCAGGCGCTGGACGTACAGCCTGGTGGCGTTATAAGGGCGAAAACAATGTGGAAGCTTCCGTCATGTACCAAATTTAGATCTCTACAGCCTTGGAGAGTGATTTGGAAGGTTCGACTCACACAGCTGCTTGATCATCTTCGGAAATCTTTCATGAGAAAAAAAGGAACAACCATGAGCCTCAATATTGTCGGCAGAAAAGCACAATACAACCACCAAAACCTCCGAGTGAGAACGAAAAAATCCAAACAAAATCCTGATTTAGAATCAGGATTGCACCAATTGCTGTAGTCTTGTGCCTAGGTACTTTGTTAAGCGAGTCTAGAGCAGCGTTGAATGAAGCGAGGGTAGCGAGGTTCGGGACGTCACCCGTGGATTGGTTTGCGTCGGAAGAAAGGAGCGGGTTGCCGGTGGCGATGATGCGGATCAAAACGCCAACTCTGCTTTACACTCTTCCAGCTTCACCCTAGTACCCTTTTGATGCACTACTGAATCGATTCTTCTGACGCCACTACGAGCCCCGTTACGCTCACGACGCCCGTTTTGCCTCCCTCCACGCTGACGCTGAGGCTCGGCGCGAGCAAGTCGCAGCGACTAAAACACATGCAGACCGTGCAGAGGCTTTAAGGGACGTTTGCGGCTGAGATAGCCATACTCGACGCCTCGTCTTCGGTCCCCACGACTGGAGGCTCGAAGCCCTCGCATGTTTCGCTAATTGGGGAAGAGCTCGAGGTGTACCTAGCCCTCGTGGACGCGCGGTGGCGGATGTACTCGCTAGGCTCTTTGTGCTCTACGTACCGATGCCTGCGGTGTGCGGATGCGGGGACGGCGGGAGGGAGGCGGGAGCGCATGCGCCTTCGGGTTATACGCTGCGCGATCCGGGGTGCGGGGCTTATGGGCCTTACGGCGCGCGTTATGGTGGAGGAGCGTGCCTCCGTGAGCGCAAACGGCGCAAGGGTACGCCACGCCTTAGGTGCGCTGTCATTTCCCCCGCTGTCTGCCACTGGGAGCGGGCGCCCGTGGGCCGAGAAAGGCAAGTATGGACTACAACAACGTGTATCCGTTCAAATGTACGTTCGCGAAGAAGCGGGATACTGGGAAATATGAGGTCCGTTCTCTGAATTCGCCCCGAATTTCCCTCTTTCTTTCCTCCCACCTCCTCTCATTCTTCATCGATCGCTCCTCTTCCATCCTCTGCCGCGGCCTCTCGCTTGCCTCCATACCCCTCGCTTTACTTTTTTCAATCCTTCGCCTCGCACGTTGCCCGCGCTCTTTGCCCTGTTTGCGCACATGTGCCCCTCCATCTCCTTCCGTGCGCCATCCTCGCTCGTCTTTGTTTCCTCCTTCCTTTGTCTTTCCTCATTTCCTTCGAAATTTATCCCTCCCTGTCTCGTCTCGTCTTATCTTCCTGCGCTAACTCCTCTTTAATCTCTCGTAATTATTCTCTGGTCTCAGACGTCAAGGTGTACGCTGCCTTTTCCCTTCCAATCTTCAAATGTATGTCTTCATTTTACTCCGACCGAACTCGTACTAACTTGATCTCCACGTCAGCTCTTGGCCTTATTATCCGCTCTATACTTCTCGTCAGAATATGGTGGTCTGTCCCTCGCAATATCCATCGTGCGTCTTCATCACGTTGAAATCAATTCATCTCTCCCTTATCCCTTCACAAGGCCAAAACCACACCATCAGGTGTGCTTCCTTCGCGTTCCTTCATGATCCCTCCAACTGGCTTGATTTACAGAAGCTAGCAAAGACAAACGTCAGTCACGCAGCCCAGGAGACTGGAGCCCTGCTTGTTTCGAAGACTCGATGAACGTTTCATTCGTAAGTATCGTCTTGGCATCCTTCCTCGATAATATAGTCAGTATATCCTGGTGGTCTGCCCCTGCGTGCTTTCCTTTCATTTGCATACGGTCCTGGACTGACTTGAACTGTATCCAGATCCTAGAAAGCGTTCATGTCGACCCTATCGGACCACGTTCCATGATGCTGATCATCTGCTCGGGCTTGAGGTACATCACGATCTATGTAATTAACCTCCGTTTACTAATGAATCGGTACATATCCATAGCTGAACCAAACTTGAGCTTCAGCCGTTCAGTAGGTGACTCGTATGACTACGGGTGCGTGCACTTTTTGTGCGGTGGTGATTTATTTCCTGACCTGACTCAGATCCCAGCTTGGACCGACCCTATTCCCATTCCACGCCCAGGAGATCGCTTATAGCCCAATGTAGTGAGCTTGATTCACTGACCGGGAATTCAGCCCAACCTTATCGACTTGCAGATCAGACGAACCTTCGAAAGGCCCCGTGTCATGTTGGCCCTCGCATCCCTCCTTCATTTATCTAAACCTTTAGTTGATTAATTTACCTAGAAATTATGATTGGTTCTCTGCTACAGAGTGGATGATATATAGACAGTATGGCTCCCGACTAGCCACAAATGCTGAGGTGGCCGGTTAGCCAGTCGGAAATATTAGGCGTAGAAATTTGAATGTTGATTGCTGTATTATTCCGGATGTTGATATTCACGAGAGTAGAGAGCACTGGCCCACGAGAAGAACACCGAAATCAACCTATTTATTTCTCAACTACAACAGCGCATGTGGTTTGCAGTTGATAATAAATACAGTGACGATCACTAAATGAAAAGCATTTCCAACCGGTCGAGTTACGGCCCGAAACCCAAGAAGTGTGTGGAAGGGGAAACGCCCATCGTGGCATGATGGGCAGTGTGTGCTAAGTTCCAAGGCAAATTAAGACGGGGGACTGGAGCCTTGGTAAGATACGCGGATGAGAGAGTACGTAGGAACGGCTTACACAGGGGCGACACTGGTTGCGGGGCCTGTTATTGGATATCGAATGAGCAAATGACGGGAAGAGAAGCTAGAGGGACAAACCGGGTTGTGCAGTGAGAACGGGGAAGGGGCTAGCGTGGCACTGGACGAAAGACGGCATCAGAAATGCACATGAAAGAAGGCTAACACAGCGTACAGCGACCTGGACGTCCTTGAGTGTCTTCCCGGCAGGGAGGAAAGGCTTGGTAGTGAGGGTCGCAGGCACGGGGATCACGTCTGAAGGGGAGTTGGTATTCGTGCGGAGTGTCGAGAGACAAAATACGCACCGGAACAATCGGTGAGGAGATTGCGGTTCTGTCCGAGGGTGGCCATTTTAGCCATGGCAGCGCGGAACTTGGTGGTCATCGTGTTGTGGTTGGCTGAGAGACGAAACGAGAAATGATGAGTACGTGATTGTCTCAGATCGGGGAAACTGACCGATGAACGATTGCCACTCGCAGGCCATGCTGAGGAATTGATTTAATATCAGACTGAAACCGTGAGTGAGGATGCTCCATACCGGGGGTCGCGCGCGATCGCGAAGTCAGATTGAAGGCGGAACTCTCCGGCAAGCGGTGACACGACCTCTCCCTGGTTGCTGCCGTTACCCGGGAAGCCAGTACCGATGAGGAGGGTCTGGGAGCAACGTAAAGGGAGTATTTCCGAGACTACATCGCAAGACTAACCTCTACGAAAAACTGCGCATCGAAAACTGAGGGGGTAGAATCAAACGGAGTCCCCTAAATGAGAGAGAGGATGAGGAAAAGTAGGGAAGAGCAGGGAAGTGCGCACGGGAATGGTTGGGTCCACATGATCCTGGGCTGCGATGGTGTGACTGGCAAGCAAATCCACGATCTCGTTGGCAGTAAAGCCCGCATCCGCGAAGCGCGAGATGATTTGGTCGACGGGATTGAATGGATCGGGGACCAAATTGGGGGGCGACGCGGTGGAGATGTTCGAACGGCCGGCCAGGAATTCGAGCCTCGGGCTGCCCGCGCAATTACTGACCCCGACGGCACCGGCAAATTGGATACTGAAGTCGGATGGCGTGAGAGGGTAGTTGAAGCGGATTGGGAAAGGGTACGAACAAATCGCCGAAGGAGACCTACAGCGGCGTCAGACAATATTTGTTGGACAAGTTACACATAAACCCACCTTGTGCGCCAACGCGAAAGGGCGTTGTGCATCGACGATGTCATCTATGTACGAGTGAGTAGATGACTCTGCGGAGGTCCGGGGTACATACCAATTCCATTGTTGGCGGCTAGATGAAATGGGACCATTAGGATCTCATCGAATAAAGAGGATCTGTGGACGTACGGAACAGGGTCTCAACATCAGAGTGAGCCATGATGGAGCCATCTTTATCGTAGAGGTGTCACTCCTCTGAGGCAGAAAATACAAGATTAATCTTACCGGCGCCGCCACCCCTGTTGTCGAGTAGATGAGCAATTATGACAGCAAATTTGGAGTTTCATAGTACTTACCCAAACTTCCCCTGACGGAAGAGAGCAGGGGAAAAACCGATTGCATCGTGGAATGTGAGCTAGAGAATGTGTCAGGAAGCCGCTGTATCACATCGCAGGAGAATCCTACACGCAGAGACTGCCCAAATTGAGGATCAGTAACAACAATGCGACAAAAGCGAAACACAGACCTCGTGAACTTCCTCGCCTGAGGAGGTGAGAAGTATTGTTGAGTTTTAGTCTAGGATCGAGATTTAAAGATCATACCGCACTCGGCCCCATCGAAGCTGTTGGTGGTGCGGGGTCAGAGAAACTCCAATGCGGGTAAGAGCACGTACAGGTTCTCCTGGATATCGTCTGCGCTGCGAATAAGTGAAATCTGGACACCGTCTGAAAGCCACGCACCAAGGACATCGAACCACACGCAGCAGGAAGCATGAGCAGCAGTCCTGCCGTTGCTGCAGAGCGCACGCTTGGTGGGCACGGAAACAGCGACGGCGACGAGAGCGAGGAAGGCGGCGGCAAATGTGAACTGCATGTCGAGCGCGGAAGTGGGAGATCTTCTGGCTTGAGGATTGAGGCAAGTGGGGGCCTCTTAAATACATCATAGAACATCCAGGGAATCCGTTCTTTCGTTTTTCGCGACCAGGCTATGCGGTGGGGGAGCGTGGAATCGTGTCCAGGGTACGAATGGCGGGAGGTCCATGCGGACGAGGCAATCGGGGAACGGAAAATAAGTGCGAATGCCGGTCCCGAGGGAATTATGAGATCGGATAATAATGCTTGGCCGACAAAAAGAGCCGCCTTGGTCTAGCATAAAACAAGGTAATTAAAGTAACCGGAGAGTGGAAGACTAACATCAATTCCTATCGTTCGCCGCACCACGCGAAATATAGGGAAAACGGAAGACTGAGGTGCGAAAATATCTGCCTCGCGTACAATGGACTGTCGGATATCTCGGCAGTGTAATGAGAATCACTTGGCCGTTTGCAATTGACGCCACCGACGTCGATTCTCGGTGCGCATGAAGAGATCCTTTCATCAATCCCGGCTAGAACGAGTTTATTAGAGGAAAGGTAGCGTCCTCTGGTGCAAATGTTGAGCATATTATCCGATGGGATCGGTCGCGGCCAAGACGAACCTTCGAAGAAGCAGAAAAAGTTGTATCGGGACTTATCTCCTTTTTCAATATTCTGTGGATTCTACCGAATCATAGATCGCGAATTTGCTCGACGCCTGCGGAAAATGGAAGAAATTGCTCCAACCGGTGGGATCCATCATCGCCAAGACGAACCTTCGAAGAAGCAGACGAAGAGGCAGAAAAGGTTGTATCGGGACTTATCTCCTTTGCCGATATTCTGTGGATTCTACCGAATCATAGACCGCGGATTTACTCGAGGCCTGTGAAAAATCGAAGAAATTACTCAAAGATATTGTTGGAGGAACTCGGCTTTACCCATTTCCGACGAGACAGCGCCGGGTATCTTTCAACCGGAAATTGGAACACTCCGGCGGCTGGAATCTTTGATTCGTGGCTCGATGTTTTTTGTATCTGAAAGACGGATGTCTACTCCGCAGTAAAGTCGTCACTGACTCTACGCTATGAGCGCAGCGAGGAGAGGCGAGGAAGTGGTACTGAAAGGAACGCGGCCCGCATGGAGGCGAGGCAAAAGCGCAAACAAGTCGCCATGATACGGCACGCAGGAACATTGCATCAACAAACAAACGCGGACCGGTGTACGAAGCGCGGATAGTCCGTGGATGAAATTTGGCTGGGCTGCTGGCATGTGTTCGATTCTGTCAGGTAGTATTCTTTTTAACTTTTTTTGGAGGCTTTCTCACAACTTTCTGGGGGGGGGTTCCTATTATGTGAGAAACTGGTCTTTTTTTTTCTTCTTTTCGGGCCCACCGCAGGTTGCGTGCTTTCCGGGCATCTCCGAGAATCTTCCCATGGTGCTTTTGCTGCTGTTTAATTACTATCACCTGAGAAATGCATGAATAAATACATACCAGAGCTATATTGATATGTGCTTCAATTAAGCAGTTTATTGAGGCCAGTTTGTATGTTTTACATTATCAGGCAAAATTAGTGATACGGGTACCTGTTGGGTACCAGCCTGAACCTGCGGTGCATGTTCACTTTCAATGCATTCTTGCACATGTGTGTTCGAATATCACTGGCTCCTTCATATAGACCGTTCCAACCGGAATAAAAGGTTCCTTATTCCGGATGCATTCTCAAAGTCTAGGATGCAATCCTTTCGCACTGAATACATGAAACCTGCCAATGGTTGAATTTTTCTGTTCTTGCTAGAGGTCCGGGCACTTTACAGCTTTCATCTGGACCTGATTTTCACCGGAAATAAGATTGTTTTTGTTTTTTGTTTGTCAATCTCCAATTGTCTCTTTTACCCTTCGAGGACAGACCCACCCCGCTTCACGAGACAAAGTTAAAAGTCACTGAGTGTATAAACCACAAATGTTCAGTATGACTTCAGTAATTTATTTCTGAGTCACCAAAAGGGGAATCAAGGGTAATATCATAGAGACCAGTGTGCGGGTTAAATTGTCGGAAAGAATCGGAGCTTAAAACATGCCAACTAAAGGTCAGAGGAAATTAAACAGATGTTGTCCTCACCCCCCATCTAACTAGCCTGATTCTAAAACGAAAAAGTGGCCCATGCTGAGTATCAATATACGACAGCACTGAAGTCTGAAGGTTCAACAATTTGATGGAAGTACCCAGATGGTTTGTTTCTTATTGTCATCCATTCCCGCTACCTTTAGGTAAGGGTTTTAGGGCGCCCTATTTTCACGTCCTGCAGTAAATTCACTTTTTTGTCATCCGTTTTTGCGTCAGCATCCAAATCCTCCGCAAAACTTGTTTTTTCTCCGTAATTACCTCAACGTAACTATCCGTGATCTTCGGCCTGATTCTCGGCATGATTCCCTGTCAACGTAACTCTCCGTCATGCCGTGACTTCTGCCCGTCGACGTGGCTCTTTTCTTTCCTTGTCTCTCTCCCTCACCATGCCTCTCAGTGCTACCTTCTGCAATGTTCCACTGTCCACGTCGTACAATCCTCAACTAGAGAGCTCTGTCTTGTCTTTGGACTGGGTTCTAAGCTCCGGCATACCCACCTCCAGTTCTGTGGTCTCCGGCCTTTTCTCGGTCCCTTGCTGTGACGGTCTTATTCGTTCTATGAATGTCCGCCTTGCTGTAACTGCTTCTCTCCCTTTTGATCTTGTCCTGGGCCACGACTGGATGCTGTACTGCCGCAACTCTTTCCCATCCATTCGCTTCGCGTTGACATCCGGTTCTATCCACGCATGCCCCAGTAAGCTCAATGCCTGCTTCGTACATCCCTTCTGACATTTAACTAGTTCCCTCTCTTAATCCGGTTCCGAATGACTCCAGCATGGACATTGACGGAGATGTACAACCACCGCGTATGTTTTTCTCTCGTCGTAATCTGTTTCCGCTTACAATTTTTCAGCCTCGTCATTCTCGTGTGTCTGTCATGACCCTTCTGCCCCTGGATGCCCCTCCACATCCACTGCTGTGCACAGGCTCGCGCCTGAGATCCCCACATCTTCTCTCAATATCCTCCGGGATATATTTACTGCGCATTATTGCACACATTCGCGTATTTCTGTATTCCATTCTGATTTAGCAACAATTAAGACTGCTCTATCTCTACACACTGTGCCCCATCATGACATGAATCTTGCTCAATGTCGACGCGCATTAATTCACCACCTCATCTCCGGTGCTTGTGTTCAACACAAATCTGATGTTCTTCCCACCTCAAAGCTTGATCGTTCAACATGTGCAGTGATAGCAGAAGAGTTCGATTCACCTGCTTCCATGACGATAGCTGTCCTCAATGTTATTCTTGCTGCAGATCATAAAAAACTAACTACGGAGCATCTCTCCCATGTTGCAGCAGCGCTAGATATCACCGTATGTGGCTCCCGGAACCTTCGCTTCAAATTGAGAGCTGCAATACGCAAGCACTTACAGGGATTTCAATCCGATTCAAATTCTGTCAGCAGTCGCTCTTCAGCCTCAGTTTCTGACATTTTCTGTTCTTTTGAGGCCCATCAGAAGCCTGTCCTTTTGTCCATTGCTGCTTTGCATCGTATTGAGTTACCTTCAAAATCTACTGTTGAAACCATTCGAACACAAATTATGAAACACATTCTCTCAGGCCATTGTACCCAATTCTCCCATTCCCATCCACTGTCGACTCTTCCGCCGGATGTATCCTTACCTGATTGCGCGGATGTCTGCAATGAATGGGAAGCCAATAATATTGATCCCGACCTGCAAGTTCACATTCTGACAGCATTACACGGAAGCAATATATCCCGCAATGCCATCCGCCGTGTCCTGGGCGTGTTGAACATTCACCACGATCCTTCCGAATCCATCAAAACCTATCGAAAGCAACTTCGTGCATTTATTCTTACTCTGCGCAAAGGCAAACAAGTTGAGCGTGAACAAAAGGTGAAGTCTGATGATATTGCTCGGTATAATGAAGAGCTTCAAAGGATCCGTGAGAGCTGGCCGCAGCTTATTCCTCAATCACTGAAAGATAAAATTATTTCTCAGTTCCGCGAGATGACCTGCTCTGAGACACTGGCTACTTTTACATGCGCATCATGTGCAGAAGCGGTGCCTCTTCGCTCCCATTGTTCGCTGTCGACTAAAGATTTTGACTCTCAAATTCTCAAGCGTCCTGACCTGGCGTGTGATGAGGACCTTGTTTTGGATCGTTTCAAATGGCTTCACCCCGATTGTGTCCCACCGCCTACCCCCTTCGATGATAGCGAATTGAAAGATCTGCTTTTGGATCCCGACGGTGTTTCTTTTTATTGTGATGATCCGCCGGTTCTCTCTCTTTGTTCTGTCTGTCACTTTTCTCTTAAAAACAACAAACTCCCCCCATTGTCATTGGCAAACAAATTATTTCTTGGCCCGGTTCCGGATGAGCTCAAGAATCTGACAGTTATTGAAGAGGCAATGATCGCTCGGTGCCGCTCCAAATGTTGGATTATTCAACTCCGCGAGGAGAATCAGGAGTTGATTCTCGCAAGCACTCAGCGCGGAATCAAAGGCCACATTATCATATACCCTCAACAGGCTTCTAAAATTGCAGACATTTTGCCACCCTCGGTGGAAGAAATCACATCTCCTGTGTGTGTTCTCTTTGTCGGCGCATCTCCGCCCACCCCCGAATGGCTCCGAGATCACGCGAAACCCTTGGCTGTCAATGCGAACCGTGTTCGGCTCGCGCTTCAATGGCTCAAAGCACACAATCATTTGTACAAGGACATTCGTATCAATGAAGAATGCCTCCAACAGCTTGAAGAAAACCCCGTCCTTCCTTTTTCTATTGAACATATTCGCCCAAATGCTGCGAATGAAGCGTCCACTGCACGGTATGACGCCACACCATCCACTGACGAATCCGCCAATAAATCTGACGAAGTTCCTTTCCAAAGTGTTGTAATTACTGATGTCGATGGTCATGCTTCATCGAATGAACTTCGCGCCGCTGCCTTCCGTCATGTGAAGAAGAAAGGTGGTGGTTACATTCAGGTTCCCCACGACCGTGATGCCGAAAATGAATTTCGCAAAGATAGCTTGCTTTTCCCTATGATTTATCCTACGCTCTTTCCATACGGTATTGGAGGCCCTGAAGACGTACGGCGACGTGTGCCTGTATCATTGCGACGGCATGTGAAGCACTTATTCAACTTGTCGGACTCTAGATTTCAAGAGCATCCGTCTTTTTTGTTCACTGCCTTCAATATAATGCAGCGCCGGGAATTACTTCTCCACACTTCACTTAAAGTCAAAAAAGTGAATTTTGCATCCATTGCCTCCCAGTTCGCATCTGTATCACCTGAGGTTGTCCAAAGGGTGTCGGAACGAGTCGCTAACGGCAGCTCCGCTGCACCAAAAGACGCTGAGGAACAGAAGGTTCTCAATTTACTCAAGCAAGTTAATGCTGTTGCGTCTTCTGTCCAAGGATCTTCCGCTGCTCGCGTAGCCATGCGAAATGAGATACGAGGTCTAATGATTGAGAAAGGACTCCCAAGTTTCTATATCACAATCAATCCGGCAGATATTTATAATCCCGTCGTAAAGTTTCTTGCTGGTTCAGAAATCGATGTTGATGATTTGCTTCCCCCAGATGTACCGAACTATTGGGACCAATCTGTCCTCGTTGCGAAAAATCCAGTTGTAGCAGCCCGTTTTTTCAATATATATATGAAAGCTTTTATTTCGGCACTCCTTGGGTACGATCCAACTCAAAAGGATCTTGAGGGAGGGATTCTCGGTGTTGTGAAAGCTTATTACGGCTGTGTTGAGGCGCAAGGTCGGGGGACTCTTCATTGCCATATGCTTGTCTGGGTTGAAGGCGGTCTCAATCCGAACGAAATTAAGAGACGTGCCTTGAGTACCGATGAGGCTGATGTTGAATTTTCGAAGCGCTTGTTAACCTTCCTTGACGATACAATTTCTAACAGTATTCCGCCAGATCCGGACCCAAATATTGATGTACCCTCAAACCGACACCACCCATGCTCAGTCCGGGGCATCCCTCTTGATGGAAGTGAGAATAACGATGCAAAACGTGCCAAAGATATGCATAATCTCACCTTGAAATGCCAGAGGCATGATCATTCTAAGACCTGCTTTAAATATTGGCGTGGTCCTCCTGAACCGAAGACATGTCGCTTTGATTTGCACGAGAATAATTCCAAGCCCACCAGTTCCTTTGACTCTGAGACCGGCGAAATCTGTTTGCGATGCCTCGACGGTCTTGTAAATAATTTTAATGCAACAATTCTGGAAGCTATGCGCTGCAACATGGACATTAAATTTATTGGCTCCGGGGCGTCAGCGAAAGCCATTCTATATTATATCACCGATTACATTACGAAGTCGCAGCTTAAGACTCACGTTGCATTTGCCATGTTAGAACTGGCGGTGAAGAAACTTGGACAGTTTAATCCCCTCGAAGACGACATAAATGTAAGGGCCAAAAAAATGCTTCAAAAGTGCGCCTACGCAATGATTTCACAACAGGAACTGTCGGCCCAGCAGGTAGCTTCGTACCTGATGGACTTTGAAGACCACTTCACGAGTCATGCTTACCGGAATTTTTATTGGACATCATTCGAGAGTTTTATCAACAAGGAGCTCAAAAGCCCGGAGTGTTATCCTTCTAAAAATCTCAGCCATGCTTCTGAGCCTACCAATGAAGACTCACGAACACACAACGATGATAATGATATCAGCGACGAATTTGAAGATCACTTTGATGATGACGAACAAGACAATATTTTCTTTTTGAATGACCTCGCAGAGCCAACAAATATAAATGACGGCGTCGATGATGATCAGGAAATCCGTGTCGAGGTTGATACAACAGGGAATCTAGTCACCATGGGCAGCCAAATCGCAGACTATCAACAGCGCGGGGATGAACTATCCAACGTTTCTGTTTGGGATTTTATATCCCGGGTTGACAAGGTCAAGAAATCCTCTGATCGAAGAACACATAAGTCTGCAGGGAACGAAAATGGCATCCAAAGCGAAGAACTTGGGAACGACTTGTTCGATGATGATGCTGCAGAGGAAGCTGAAGTAAACATACCAAATGATTCAGTCCTTGAGGCAGAAGGCCGAAAGCGGGCGAGGGTTGCTCTCTTGAATGGCCATGATCAATGCAGTTCACATATTCTCCGAGTCCGAGCTCCTGATGATACTCTGGTCCCAGTTCCTATCGGCCCTGGAATCCCTCGAAGGGATAAGTCGGATCTTCGTGCACGGTATTGCCGATTGATGTTGATATTTTTCAAGCCATGGCGTCATGCAGTGGACCTGAGAGAGAATCATAAGTCCTGGGAGGCCGCATTTGAGGACTTCTCACGCAGTTGTTCCCCCGCCGTGCTCGAAAAGATGGAAAATATGCAGATTCTTCATGAGTGCCGTGACAGCCGAGACGATCACTTTGCGGAGCGGCGCAACCGTGTTCGGCATGCAGTTACCACTCGCCGCCAGCGCCGCCAAGCCGCCGATGATTTTGGGGGAGACGATGTAACCCAGGACATGATTCTTGAACATCTGGAAGATATAACCAGCCGGTTCTCAATGAAAAGAGCTGCAGCTAATGAAGCTATATTGGAATGTGTGAGCTACGCAGAGGATGCAGGCCTTTATGACCGGTCATTTTGCTCAGATAATCAGGCGGATCCCAATGGGATTGAAACTGGTCATTTTCCGACCAAGAACAGAGACCCCGAGGATATCTGGCAAGAAGCCTACGAAGATCGCAGGGATTCATACAAGCGCAATGCTTCCGGAACAGGAATCCCGCCCAACCCTGTACTAAGTAATTCTCAAAAAGATCGTGCAAATTACCCGGCTCGCTCACTAGTCTCGGATGGCTCTGCATTGCGTAGTGCACTACTGGGCGATGAATTTCCTGAAATCAGACAAGATATTCAACCAGTGAATCCTGAAAAAGACGTCGACATTGAGGCACATATTAGAAAGTGGACTCTTAATCATGAACAGGCACACGCTTTCCGAATTATTGCCTGTCATAGTCTCGAACAGAAACCACGACAGCTTCGGATGCTCTTGTCTGGCCCCGGAGGTACTGGGAAATCTAGGGTTATACATGCACTCCAAGACTTTTTCCGCATGAGGGGCCAAGCACGAAGATTTCGACTAGCTGCTTTTACAGGTGTTGCCGCTCGCAATATCAATGGAATGACACTACATGCGGCCCTCTGCATAAATCAGCGCTCCAAAAAATCTGCAGAGACTAGGACACGCAGTGATCTCACCAGCATGTGGGAGGGTGTCGACTACTTGTTTGTTGACGAAGTATCAATGGTTGGATGTTCGCTGATGTTGCAGATAAGCCAAGCACTCACTGAGGCAAAAGGGAACACGGCCCTGTTCGGAGGTGTGAACATAATTTTTGCTGGGGATTTTGCGCAGCTCCCGCCGGTGGGCGAAACAAAACTGTTTTCCAAAATTAATACAGAAACAGAGAGCGCATCGGGAAAGAGAGGGCAAGAGACTATTCTCGGAAAACTTCTGTGGCTGTCCGTGAAAACTGTTGTTACCTTGAAGCGCGTAGAGCGGGTTTACCAAAAGAAAAATGCTGCTACCGGGGAAGTCGAGGTTGATTCCGAAGCCAAGGCCTTTGTTGAGCTGCTCGCACGTCTACGAGAAGGTCGATGTACCGATGCCGACTTTGAGACTTTGAATTCCCGCGTACTGACGCGATCGCGCCCAAACTGGAATGACTCAGACCTGCAAAATGCCCCGGTAATAGTCTCGCAGAATGAATTGAAAGACGCCCTCAACGAAAGAGCAGCCCGCGCGTATGCCGCGCGGTCCGGAAATGATCTGCAATGGTACTATGCCCGAGATACCCGAAGCAACGGCCAACCCGTTACAGACGTACTGCGCGAGCATCTTCTTTCGAAGATGCATTCAGGAGAGACAAAATATCGTCTCGGACGCTTGCCACTTGCTGTTGGAATGCCTGTAATGATCACGCAGAATTTTGATGTGCAGAATGGCATTGTAAATGGTGCAACAGGAATCGTGAAGCAGATAAGATACACCGAAAGTGAATCAGGTGAAAAATATGCTCAATCGTGCATCGTATACGTACCTGACATGTCCGGGCCTCCACTTCCAAATCTCCCTCCGCAACACGCCGTAATTCTGGCCGAAACCGTGGACATGACCTTCAAACACCCAGACTCTCATAAGAAGTGTGTGATCAAGCGTACTCAATTGCCCTTGGTACCGGCTTTTGCGATGACCGCTCACAAGGCACAAGGCAAGACGATGAATGCCATAATCGTGGACTTGGAAAGCACCCGAGGAACCGAGTCACCTTACGTCATGATCTCGCGTGCGACTTCCCTAAACGGTGTCTTCATCCTCCGCCCATTCCGCCAGAAAGTCATCCAATGTCACCCCAGCCAAGATGTCCGCTCAGAATTTAAGCGTCTGGATATGCTGACCCACCAAACTCTCATGAACTCCGGGAATCCCGCAGAGGCTGCCGACGCCCGAGCATACTTGATCAAGACCTTCTCGACATCCGCACTACCGGCCGAAATCGACCCTGAGTACGATGATACGGAGCAGTTTCAAGACAAGAGACGGCTAGCAAGGCTCCAAACGACTAACCAGCAGCTCATAAGTGGCGTCCAAGACCACTCTGCCCGTCCGCAACAGAGGACAGTCCGCAATCGACGGGTTGAGCAGAATGAATCTCCGTCGTTTGTAGCCCCTGCCGCTACTAGTGCCCGCAAGCGCCGTGCTCCCGACTCTGACGCTGATGTTTCAGGTGTCCGCCGTGTCCGAAACAAACGGGCTTAACAATTTTATTTTCTTCTTGGCTCGCTAACCGTGCATAGCGGTCGGGAAGACCCGCAAATTTTCCCTTGAGCTCCACTCATCCGCATAAATTGCAATGAATCGTGCGCATACCTACATTCGTTTTCACCCTCCCAACTACTATCCTCTCATTTAATCATGTCTCTACCCATCGTCTCCGAGGCCGACCTCATTGTCCGTCGTCTAGAGATCGACGATGACGGATATAACCTTTTTGACCGTCTCACGGCAAATCTGAAAGAAATGGGACCTGCTAATTTCGGTGCTAATGACTTCCAGAAGACCTTCGAGCGTATCACCAACGAGAAGAACCGCTTGGCGTATGTTCGCAAACCCGATGGTACTGAGTTCATCGCCAACATCATCGGGGAGGTCGGATCGGTCGCCCAAGGTACCCACATGGCGGCGTATCCCAAAAAGAATCCCCCGAATCTGGTATGTGCTCGGCGATTTTTTTTTTCACGTCCATATCTGACAAAACGCAGCCGTTCGGCGACGACCACTCTCCTCACCGTATGGTGATTGCCGCACGATGTCCGACTGGGGCCACCCCAGACATTGAGGCCATGTTCAAAGATTTTCTCATTGCTGCCGATGGTGTTCGAGACTCCGACCAGACCGACGAAGAGGCCAATAATCTGGTAAGTTCACGGGATAAAATGCTGTCAGCTTGAATTACCGACGAAAACCACTTCTAGAAGTACAAGGTCACCGAGTGGACCGGGCGCGAGGACAACGACAAGGATAAGCCCGCCGATCTCTTGATATTGCGCTTGAAGCCGACCTACGAGGTTTTCGATTCTACCTTGTGCACACATTACCATTGACTGACTCGGGAACAGAAACCTTACGGCAATCGTTCTCTCAGCCCCCCGAGACGTGTGAGAAACACAAGGGCAACGGCCGAAGAGGATATTGAGATGATAAGCACCGATAGAACAGCTGCAGGCAAGCGACCAGTTTTTCGTGTTTGATCCAATAACTAATAATTTGTCTAAGCTATTTTGGCGCGCAAGGTGGGCGACACTTATTCGCCAGACATGCTGCCCGACCATAGGGGCAGCTACTTTGCCCACGACAAGGCCAAGCTGGTCCAGCGTGCCTACAAAGATGAAGATGGCAATCTCATTGCGCCCCACGAGCTCTACTCCAAACTCACGGAAGGAACCCTGTTTTCGGCGCAGATCTCTTTGTCAACGTACATCATCAAGGACAATAATCCCAAGTTCATGGACTCCAAGGTGCGTCTCTGATGTTCAATTTGGATACACACTCTCATCCCTACATTCAGGTCTACCACATCAACGTCGATAAACTTACTATCTTGGACCCAGGCTATGACGTAGCATGGGCTCCTGCAATTCCGACTCTCCCGGAGAAAGCGAGACACTCGACACCTCGCACCAAAAGGTCTCGAGAACGTGACAGCAGCGTCGATAACGCCTTTAATAACTTGTCCCCTTCCAAAAAATCACGCGCTACTTAAAACTAACTGTTAATCTTCCCAACCTACCTACTCCCCGTGAAGATTTCTATACTTCAATTCTTGAATTTACTTAATAGTCCTCTTATTCGAAATCTTCCCGACCTACGTGCTCTCCATATATATTTCTATACTTCAATCCTTGATTTTAATAGTCCTCTTATTCAAATTTTGGTAGCGGGCTCTGCCGCTTGTCGGCCTTACCAGCTTTATTCTGTTGAATTCACCCACCACATTCCTGGAAACACACACAAGTTCTCACCCAGGGAACAGGATAAATTCTGAAAGAAGTCCATCGGATTCCAGGCAATTCTTCATTGCATCCCACACATTATTCTTTCTGTGGAGGAAAAAGTCAATATTAACAGTGTCTGCAGGCACACAATATAATACTATCCCCTCACGGAAAATCGCAAAACGGCATTTTATTCAAAGTGTTTTGAGCCAGGTTGAGTACTGTTTCAGACCCGGTAGTTGGCCACCCCATCTAGTTGGCCACTTGGGGGCTAATGACCTCCTATTTTATGCTCGCGCCCCGGCGTAATGGGGGATGGGAGTAGGCCCTTTGACGAAGGTGTGGACCAAATTTGGGGCCAAAGTGATGAGTTGATCTGGAGTTACGACATTCCGGATCAGGTTCCAGAACGTGTGAACATCAATTTCTTAAGCTGACGGCACTCATCTTTCTTGTCTGGACTCACTCTCCACTAATTCTCGGTCGTTCGGGGACTTCGTAGGCTCATTCTGCGCTCCTGCTCTGGGCGATTCGTCTGAAATGGCACTTTATGCTTATGGATCGATTCTCTCCCCGCTATGGTCGCACGAAGGCGCCGCTATTTTTTTGAGGGGTTCAAGCTGGCCAACGGCGTATCCAACTATACTGTGGTGCTATCAATCTAGAATTTTCCACAAGGCCTCTGTGTAGACGATAGCTCAACCTGGAAGGTATTTCAGAATTTCATCTCATGGACTCCCCTTTCACTGTAGTGATTCCTCTCAAAGTACACAATTTCAGTGCTGCCAGCTTTGGCATTTTTTTGTGGAGATGAAAACACTTGTGGATTGGATTATGCGTCCCAATACACTGTATAACTTCCATGAAAGCTATATAAAGCTTATTCCGGGTCGCCGCATGGATCTGACTGCCGGTAGACTCGCCGTTACTCCAGGGACCCCAATTGCTGCCTTTTCTCCTCAACAGGAGGGCATGTTTCCATTACACATATCCTTTGGATGTGGGGTCAAATTAGTTTAAATAGCTATTATACCTTCTAAGTAAACATCCAGATGCATTTGGGCAGCCGTTCCAGTTCTTGCGGCTTAATTCGGCCGGGTGGCCAACTAGCCCGTTATTTGGCCATGTTGGATCCTCGTCCGAAAGAAATTCACTGTGAAGTCAAATGTTGGAATATTCCGGTGGTAATGCCCTTGAACTCTTCGTAGGATAACCGTCTTCAATCGGACATAGCCAAGTCCCCACCGGCTCGGCGCACAGATTGCCAACGAGGCGTTAATGCTTAGGTGGCCAACTACAGGGTCTAAAATAGTAGGTAAATCGTCGGGAATCTGTGTTTTACCCATGATTCGAATTTTATTTTATGAGCAACGGATAAGGATAGCTCAGACAGCGTCGTTTCTTCGGAGGTTACCAGGAGACTTGTACGTACATGTATGTAACACATCAGATTTGTATTGCCGGCCTCGTATCTGACCTCCTTGCGGTCGAGGCGCTTCATAATCCCATAGCTCAATGAAGAGTATATCCATGAAGCAGACATTGAGGCTTGCCCCGGATGGTCAACAGGCAGCATGAACTTGTCATCATTTTTGGCAGCCCAAAAGTCAATTTCTCGGGGCAATATGCAAAAAAAAATGTCAAGTTCACTCCCCAATTTGATCAAGTTCAAAACATCCGAGGAGGGGGATAACCTCTCCCTGGTGCATTGAAGCTAAGGTCGAGGCAACAGAAAGGTAGAAAGGAGGGTTGATTTATTGTTAATCATCTATGTAGTATCTTCTAAATTCGATGTGGTTCACCTAGCAAATGTGACAGCCCAAGCAATATAAATACGTGTATGAGTAATATATATTGCGATAGATGTCGTATTCAGCCTGGACATACGTAGGGGCCTCAAACTATCGCCGCCGCGACCAGACAGCCGAAAGGCAGCTGCAAAAGAACCATGGAAAAATTCTCGGAGATGCCGGAAAGCACGCAACCTGCCGTGGGCGCGAAAGAAAAGAACAGTTTCTCACATACAGCCCGGTATTGTAATAGGAAACCCCCCAGAAAGTTGTGAGAAAGCCCCCCAGAAATAGTTAAAAAGAATACTACCTGACAGAATCGAACACACGCCAGCAGCCCAGCCAGATTTCATCCACGGACTATCCGCGCTTCGTAGACCGGTGATCGCTTGCACCGGTTCCGTTCTGGTGGTATTGTTCGAAGTTCAACCATCTCTAGTCCATGTCTCTTACTAGAGGGACTCCGGTTTGCCACTACTAGCGACTACCAAAAAATCATCGTGAATTGTTGAGGCGCAAGTACCATGAACTAAGTACATCCATGTTCCGGGGAAGCGGGGCGGCGCGGACTGACGCGCATTTCCGCGGCACTGGAGCGGGGATGGCTAGAGATGACTGTGTCGTTGAGCGACTAGCGCCGCCTACAACTTTTCGACCAATGCTCCCAAAGGGCCTGATTGGGTGCAGTATTAATAGAATTCCGGCTCAGAACCGGCGATCAAAGATGGAAAATGACAGTTGGTGACAGTTACGGTAACAGGCTGATTCTCGACTCCCGGTCAAGGAGAAGTCAAGGACGCTCTCGAGGGCTCCCCCGAGTCTCTTCCTTTGCTGGTCCCTTTCTCCCTCGAGCTTTGTTCTTTTTGGCTTGGCCCCATTAGTAAACCCCGATTTTCGGTGTAGCGGTTCAGATAGCGGCTGTAGCTTCAAGTTGCTACAGCGGAAACTGCTAACTTACAGACGGAGCGTAATCAGGGCTTTCTGATGCTCTTGCCGCGCTGTTCATCACCGTCTCCTCGAGGCGCCGCCACGTGAGATTTCTCTTCCATCGATCTGGGTCTTAAATCACATTTCACTCTTTGGCTTTGCGTCGTCCCCGTTGCGTTCTCTTCCCGCGCTGGCGTTGACGGTGCCACAAACCGCAACCGGTACACTAAATATAGGTTTGACCGTTTCTTAGGGCAACTCCCATGGACCATGTGTATCAATTCATTCTCTTGTGCAGCATGCACAAACAGCGTCCGCCTTTGTAGTCTTCAGGCTCTCCGGTGAGGGATCCATTCAGGCAGCCGTCAGCTCAAACAACAGAGAGCTGGACAATCTTTTCCAGTCTTTCTGGTTCTCGTGCTCCTCTGCGTATGCGCTTGTCGCCTGGGTCCCCATCGCGGATCTCTGATTATGATATTAGATGCCATGCATTCTGGTGCGATGGACTGTCGTCTGATTCAGCAGCAATTGAACCCGATATGTCGGCATTACGGCGGGGACTCTATTAATCACGCACCGCTGGGTTTCCAGGAGCATTGCATTCGCGGACGCAGAATCATCATGCTCGGGACTTAAATGCGCTAGCAGGTCCCCTGATTCTTTGAGCTTGGTCCTCGTTCACTTCTTCCCGCACATTTTTCCTTCAATCTAGCTTGCTAGCTGCACCTTTATTGTTCCTTTCGATATCATACAATGTACTCCTTTTCAGCCACCTCCCTCCTCGCGGTCCTGGCCACGTCCGTCTTGACGACGGCAGCCCCGCTGCAGTGGGCGCGCGCCAACAACAACGCCAACGCCAACGCCAACGCCAACGATCTTGCCCAGTTCGCAGTGGCGGTACGAGGCTCCGTCATATGCTCGTCCAACTACGCTCACTTCCGGCACAGTGCTCTACTGTGGGGATCGCCGGGAATTTGACGTTCCAGACAATAGGTCTGCTTAGCAAGATCAAGACGTATGTCATCGTCCTGTGCCACTATCTGTATCTCGTTCTGATACTCGTACAGCAACGACAAGGACATAGCGGGCCAGCTGGAAGCCATCAATGTAAGCCGGAGCCACGGACGGCCGGAGTGCACGCACGACTGACGGTGGCTAGTCTACCCTGACTACAGCGTTCAACTCTGGGGAGACTGCCCGCCCCGTCTGCGAGGCGCCCGATCCCAACAATCTTGCGAGCCAGTTCGTAACAGCGGTACGATGCTCGTTATATGCTCGTCCAACTATTCTCAATTCAGACACAGTGCGATGCTATCAATATCGCTGGGGAGTTGACGGGCACGACCATAACTCTGCTTAACCAGATCGAGACGTATGTCATCATGCTGCGCTACTACCTGTATCTACTGGGTTCTCATACTCTTACAGCGACGACCAGACCCTGGCGGGCCAAGTGGACGTCCTGAAGGTAAGTCGGGCCGTGTGTGACGGGGGTGCACTATTGACGGTGTCCGCTAGGCTACCATGAATGGGGTGAACACGGCCGGGCAGGTTGCCAACGGCGTCTGCGCTGGGATCGATACCAACAGCGGCGACGTCAACGTGAGCGCGCTCGCTCCCACTTCCGCTTGTTGAGGTTAACCATGATCGCATGAAGAACGCCAATGGTAACAACGCGAACAACAACAACAACGTAAGCGCGCTCGCTCCCACTTCCGCTTGTTGAGGTTAACCATGATCGAAGAACAACGCCAATGGCAACAACAATGCGAACAACAACAGTGCGAACAAGAACAATGCGATCAACAACGTATGCTAGCTAACTAAACGCCCTCGAAACTGTTTATTAACGGTGGTAATAGGCCAAGAGCAGCTCCAGCTCTGTGACTTCAAAGGCCACTCAGGTACGCTACTTGTCTGACCTCACGACCGGGGCCGCTAAAGGAATTCCGTGCTCTAGACTCAAGGCTCCGCAGCTCAGAAGACGCAGTCGAAATAGGTGCGCATCCCGCGCGCGTTCCTTGAGTTTCATTCGGGCATCTTGTTGACCACTGCCATAGACGGCGCGCTGATAATGTCTTTTCCGTTTCGCATTTCGCATTTCACATTTGGGGTGTTCGCACGTAGTGCAGCTGTAGCTTGTCTTTTTTGAGTTGTTTTCGTGCGGGAAATTTTGTATGGTTCGGGAACAGTGGCGTGCATGACTATGCATGTGGCGGTCTTACACGACGAAATTCCGAAAATTGAGAAATCTGGCCTAGGAAAATTGTTTGTTGGCGATTCGCATGGTGCTTGCTCTTCAGCGGAAGGGTATCGTCCATGGCTAGGGCTCTGTCGCTTTTCTGCCCAGAAAAAGGGTTTTCCAGCCAAGGATAGTATGGATTGCGTTGAGGTGCTTGCTTTATGTCCCTCCGCCTAAGAAAATCAATACTCGGAATTTATTATTCCATCCAAAAGCTCTGTGAACTGCCCAGAAGTAAAAACAGCGTAGAAGCTGCTATGATTTTTCTCAATGTTTTGAGAGCGTCAGCATTTCTGATGCGCAATGTTTGAGATATTCCGCAACAACACCCATGCTTGCCTCTGATATCCGCCAGCGCATGACGGAGTAAAAACTCCCCTGCTACGAGTCCGATATATATTTCGTCCGTCTCTCTCATCGCAAGGAATTCTTCCGGAATTTTTATCGCGGTGTCGGCTGGAAATGCGGCGTGGTTTAGGCCCGCTTCTTGGCTCTCCGAGGTCATAGTTGTTTTGAAATCCCTGTCGCCACCGCCCTTCTTTGGTGAGATTGGCAGCTCGGATGCGCGATCCATTAAGCTCTAGGGTGCCAATGATTGATGGGCAATCGCGCGCGGACGAATATTGAAGCTCAAGTTTGGGGCGAGAAGCGAAGGTGTCGGTGAGAAAGAGCGGACGGAATTGGAAGTATTTAGATGCTGTAAAACTTAAAAAAACTTCACGTCCGTAATTCTCTGAAGAGAGAGAGAGATACCAGACAGACCCCGCTGGTTTCAGTCTTTCGGCTGGCGGTAAGTTTTCGCTCGTTGATTTATCCGAGATTTATCGCCGACCGGCCTCCAAGGGAGTGACCGGGTCTCACAGCGAATTGGGATATTTGACAGCCCATCACTGTCGAAGGTACGTAAAAACCTAAAAAAAGGCGGATGATTTTTGTAGCGGCGCGGGTTTCCCCATTCATACTGACCGACACCTCGTATTATTCCTGACGGCTCGTATTGTTCATTTACCTACAGGGTTTATATGTTTGGGGATAGTTGGATATATATTCGGCAGCTTGTAGATTACTCTCCTTGTCTTCGCAACACCAGTAGCACCTCCCATCGTTGCTCACGCCTCAATCCCATCCCTTTTTCTTGTCCTCTGAGGCGTGGGTGACACGCCCCGTTACAATTTTCAGTGCCCATCCCATGTCTCTCTTCCAGCGTGCGTCCAGAAAAGTTGTGTCCTATAGACTGGGATACAGTCCTCAGCTTCGTAAGAAGCAGTCTCGCATCAGTTGTAGACTCTTCCATTGATCTAAGCTCAGCTTACCCCTGGCGGTGGACGACGCCCGTTGTCCTCGGCGCCTTTCTTTTGCTATCTGCTATTCTCAGCGCTATCAACGGTGCGGTCTCTATACTTTCGCAAGGAGATGAATACGACGAATAATTGTATAGTGCCACTGTCGGCGTACGAACTGGGTCAGGAACTCACATATCGTCCAAACGATACACTTCCTCCCCTTCCGCTCAGCAATCTGATCCCCATAATGTTCCAACACCAGACGAGCGACTTCAGCCCCCAAATTCTGACTGTTGGAAATACAATTCAACTGAACAGTTCCGACTTCGCCTTTACCATCGTTCAGGCGCTCGACGTTGATACCCAGACATTGGTTCCGTCGTTCTCATACTACAACAACCCATTTTCTGACGCTTGTGATGTTGTAAGTTGTTGGTTGCTATAAATCCTTTATTTTGATACCCCTCAGGACGGCATGACAGCGACTATTATATTCAAAGCCGTGATTGAAGTAGTGCTAACGGTGAGCGCTGCACTCTTATCGGGAAAGATCGCTATGTACTCAGAGAACTCACAGGTCGACGAGACTTGTCGTATGTCTACTGATTTCGAATTGAATTGGAGTTGGAATTCCACATCCTGGCGCCTCGAGGGACTTACCCAAGACAGTGTAGGAAACCATGTCAACATGTTCTATGGACTTGCAGAAGATCTGGTGAGATCTTAAAAATGACATTTATAATAAAAGCGCTGACGGGTATTTTGAGGGGAACTCTTTATCTTTCTGGTACCGGGCTTTGTTTTTGTACTTGGTATTTGTATTCATAGCTGGTACACTTTTAGGGCGCTTCCCCAGGCAAACAGTTCGTATTCTCTAAACGTCAGCGTCGAGCCATGGTGCGCTGGTGTAGGTGGCGCAGATACCTCTATGTCTGGTTCTCCGGAGATGCTTTCTCCAACCCAGCCACCCTGCAGTTCTCTTCCAACCAGCTTTTCTCCAAGTCGCATAGAAGTTCCGCACCCAACAGACATCCTAGGCTTTGATTCCTCATCGGGACACTTCCCCTGGCCACCTCCGGCGGCTCTCAATTTGGCAGACAACACACCCATGGCGGATGTAGACACCCTCTTCAAAAACACCTTCCAGGCATTGTACCACCTTGTCCGCCTGGAGCTTGGGGTCATTCTCGATAATCAAATCTATGCATCTCCGGAGATGTACAATCGCAGTATCTCCAGTGTGAATGTTCCAAATCCAGGACCGTCCTTCGCTAATGTCACTCGGCTTGAAACCGCCAACGGGGCTTCGATGGCAGCCTGGATGGGCACTGTGCTTTTTTTTCAGAACAGTGATCGCGTCCCCATCATGATGTATCTCCGACCCGTGCCCCGCTTCAAGCCTTTGGCCTCCGCGGTCACCGGCGTCTTTGTTTCGACACTCGCCATGCTCTCCGTGCTGTGGACCGTATTCAGCCTCATTGCAGGAACCCTTGTCAGATCATCCGACAATAAACGTATGTCGCCTTCCATTTTCCTCCTGCGGTGCTCACTTCCGTGCAGAGAAACCAAACCTTCAAACGGACGATGCCGTATCAGAGTCGGGTTCGCAGATGGACTTAGCCCCCAAAAGGGGTATGCAAGGTACGCTATGGATCTGTCCTCGGAGATCCACCATTTGACTGGCCATCAGCATGGGATAGCAGCCAAGTGACTGTTCAAGGGCAGCATAAGTCCCCGCAGGACGCAATTTTAGATCGCCTTAGCCTTGCTGTGGAACTGAACGCCACTTTCCGGCAACTGTGGGGAGCAAATGGGAAGTGCCTCCGTCGGGATCTAAACCGGAACGAGAACTCAGAACAGACAGTATCCTAGGAGCCTGTCCGTAGCCTCAGAAAATTGGATCCCCGTGGTCCAAACCGACGGTGTTCCCGTCTGTCTGTACTCTGAACAACTCGAGACCGAAGACCGGCAACTCCTAGCACCCAAACAACAAGTTGAACAACTTTTGAGGCCCAGATCTATAGATGCAGAATGCTCACAGCGCACTGGCCGCGAGGTCCGCCAAACTGTGGTTAGACGCCAGGATCGCGGATTTCGTGGTGTTGCGCCTAGAGGTGGGACCCCTTAATAAAAGGCCAGGGGTCGCTTCGAAATTCATTGTTCAAACTGGTGCTTTGTAATCCCTCTCTGACGTTCATGGGAGGCATCTATTGCGGTGCGTGACATCGCTTCCACCATTGTTTCGTCGGATGTATGCGCTGTAAGGACGTCCTTGTTGGTGAAGATGGGCCAAAAAGAGTCGGTACGATGATGATGCCAAATCCTCTTGAAGATTTGCACGCGCCAAAAAGTGCCAGAAAGAGCTGTTCGAATCGTTCGATACATGCAGTCGAGATACCAAAAAAGAAGCAGGGTTAAACCCGAATACTATGCCGCTGCTACCATGCCAAGAATAGCATCTGCGTCAGTCATGAGACGAAGCTCAAGGAATTTGGCAGACGCAAATCAATGATTTGGTGACCATCATTCCGATGCGATTTTAGCAGAGGCAGATGAGTACTTGTGCGATGAAATGAAAATCAAGAAGGGCGGCCATGCAAAATGCCTTGGTGAAATTGAGTAGGATCTGTAGGGGATTTTGGAGGAACATTACCTTGCTTGACAAGGTTTCTCGCACCTCATACTGTACAATTACATTCAATTCGGCAGGGGGTGTGACGCGTGACATTCTGAACATATTCGTCAATTCGTCAACCCCGGAGGTTGACCGTGACAAACGTAAAATTTCGTCAGGCACGGAGATTTTGGGCAGGATTCAACACACACCACAACTCAATGTTGGGGAGGCCTAGGAAGGGAGCATTCAAAGGCTGAACAAGATCTGTATTAAGGAACAAAAAAATCTACTTTTTCCACTTATTTTACTCCTGGACAGCAGAATTTCTGTATTTTGTAATAGGAAATCTGCGAAAATAGGCATAAACTGCACCAGAAGGTGCCTGCAGTGAAGGAAAATTGAGAGGTGTGGCTCCTGGATAAAAGTTTGAAAATACCGTGACACCCCGACATATTCGTCAACGGCCGTCGTGACCCGTGACACCGATCAAAGTTCGGCGCCGTCAACCCCATCTGTGACGCGTGACTGCCGATTTGAAGGTAATTCTACAGTAATTGTTTCACGGCTCATGCGACCCATTGGACCGAAATCAATGATGGCGCATCTTTCCGAATGTTCACATGATCAGTACAGCCGTAAGCACGGAATATACTTACCTAGGCTTTGCCAAGGGTGCACCGGCATTTAAACCGGTGACCTAGGGTCGGTTAGTTAGTCCAGCCGTCAGGCCGGGAAAAAAAAATGAGACCTCAATTTTTTTTTTGAGATCTAGGACTCAAACTCGTTTGTTGGGGTGTTCTATTGCCTTGATACTTTCTTTGGCATAAAACAACTCACCGAATGCTTTAGCTAAGTAAATGATAGCGGTAGATTGCACTTGTTTGCTGTTTGATCACCCGCGGTCTGGCCATGGAAAAGGCCAAACTCAATGGGCATGGTCGTTTCCGCTTCAATATTGAGAATTATTTATGATTTGCTTCTGTGAAGTACCTCCTTTGTGTGGATGTGGACTCTGGCACAGATTCAGCATGCTATTTGTGTCTTACCGCCCAAAGAACACTGATGAATAGCCTGAGAATGCACGCAGTACAGCTAAAAATATTCTGAATAGTGCCGGGAGATGAATGAGGGGTTGGGAGATTCAATAACTACTATATTTGTACTATAGCCTCGTCCAACCTCATTTTTTACTTGTTTTCTGCCCATCCGGCAACCACAAGGCGTGGGAATTCCCTTATGGGGACGCTTACGTAGTTAGTTAGTCCAAGGTCGACCTTTCGAAAAAAGAAATCGACCCTAGATCGTTTTTTTGAATGCCGGTGCACCCTTGGGCTTTGCCTAGGCTTCCCAAGCAAGGTCTGAGCCGACGCAGTCGGCGCTCACTAGTGACGAGTTCAGGCCAAAATGCAAGGCTTAAATTTTGCCATGCACAATTCACCTTCATTCAGTGATTTACTGTACCATTTCGAGTCCGTTTGGGAACTCGAAATACCGGCACACCGGGACACCGGCGGCGTGAGATCGGGAGCACGATCACAGCGGCGATCACAGGCGATCAATCCTTGAAGGCTACGACTACTGAGACAAACAAAGCCCAAATAGCTACCCCTTTTCTCCCAATGTCCCGTATTGGCACGTCTCCCGCCGCCCTCAGCGCGTCGAAAGCCCCGGCAGCCCTGAATCTCGCACAAACACTGTGTTTTACATGTCTTCTCTCTGTTCTAAAGCAGGATATCTTACTGATACAGCCCGCAAATGTGTCTACCGAAGATGCAGGGGAGGGGTTGGGGTTGGTTTCCAGGGGGAGCGAAAGAAAAAGGCGGGTGGGACATGTTTGTGCACTGGGCGGGCTTTCTGATTTAGAAAAACGCGCAGCGAGATCAAGATGTATGCAGATAAAGCTTAAGTGAGTGTTTGGGGCCTGGCAGCTGCCGTGGGCGAGTTGATGCCACAATAGGTGCAGCATTTGTTGTTGCTGTTGACCGGCAGCATCTGGGAATTTAACAGATGGGAGGTAGGAGGAGGAGGAAGAAAGGGACGCAACTGTTTGGCTTGTTTGGCACCACCATTCAGAGGACATGGTGATCCGCGCTCTCTGTGCCGCGTTGCCGCCGGTGTAGCACAGCCCCCGGTGTTTCGGTATTTCGAACTCCCAAATTTTCTGACCATTTCATTCAATTCGTCGGTCACGCGTCACAGGCCCTAAAATTTACGAATATTTTCTTACCTGTCACAGGTCACCGAGGAAATTTTCGAATCTCCCAAACAAGTCACAAAATGGCTAAAAACACGTCTAAAATTCATTTTTTCGCCCACCGAGGCGCCGGAGGTGAGTGTTGCTGACGTGTTCACATTACATGCCAGGTTTTGAGCGCACCACCCTTCCTTCTTGACTCTGTAGCACTGAGCAGCTCTGTTAAAGGTGTCTGAGAGCCGGGAATACCATGGCCACGGTGCGACGAATTTACGAAATTTTCAGCTTGTCACGCCTCCCCCGACCCATTTCGAACTCTCTTGTACCGAACCACAACAAAGCCTTTTGTTTTGAAAGGAATGAAGCAAATAATTTCGCCGTTGAGAATCTGGACTGCCTTTCTCAATGTCCACCGTGTCCGACTCGGAGGACGAACTTACGGTCACTTGTCGGCTAGAAAATCGGAAGAGTTTGACGACTCACAAGTCCACAGTGCTGTATCAAGGTGAAGCACTGCATGCCTGGGAGTCGTTTAACTTCTATGGCATAGGAGTAAAACAAAGGATTGCCCCAGTTACAAGCACCTTCCATCGGTGGGCGAAACTCGTGACCGGTATCTATGCTTTGGATCGCGAGAATTTTTTTTATATTCCGCTACTCTGTTCGACGCTGGAATCATGGCATACGACATGAAACCAACCGGACCCTACGGAGCCCCTTCCTCCCGGAAACTATGGCATGTACTCCGATTGTGGCAGGTGTTGGAGGACCGCGATGGATCTGTAGCGGTTAACGGAACGAGCGACTCTCGGTCCGCATCGCCTGTGGGAGGCGAGCTTTCGGATACGAGTGTCGATTCACCTTTGAAATTCGATCAGAATATTCCTCTTCATGAATTTTTTATCTCTCACAGGCGTGGAGTTTTCTTGCCCAATGGATTTTATTTGAATTCAGCGGCAATTTATCAATTTCATGCACGAGCACACCCTAGCTCACCTCAAGCGCCTCGAGGCCCTCGAATATTTCTCGCGGTGGATTTTGGCTTCCTCCCTACTTACTGTTTGGTTTGATCAGCTAGCACCCTTTGGCGAATCTCTCCAACCCTTCCTCCGCCCCTGGCACCAAGTTATTCTCCCACGACTCCAGGATATGGACTGATTTCAATCTATTCAAGAACATCATTTCTTCTGAATCAACTGTTTATCATTCTTGGCGGACGTCCCGATGACGTGCGGGGATCTACTGCGAGCTGTCTAATAGTGACCGCCCAGTGATAGGTGTTCAATGTGTTGATTCGGGGTGAAAAACATAAGTACAAGCCCGCGAAGCCACGACGCACGTCCACGTCAATCTTTCCCTATGCCCCACCCACCCACCGCATCTACGATTCGTCTGAATAGTATCATCGAGCTTTTAAAGCCCGCTGTCGCAATTCTCAACGAACTCCATGACGCTTTCTGCACCCCTTTCGTGCTCGCCATCTCCAGCACAACTCTGTCTCTCATCACAATGATTCCGGTAATAATAAATCCAAAGTTTATTACTCTTTCTCCATAATTTCTCACTCGGAACCAACCCAGAATGTCAAGAGAAACAAAGACGAATGTATCCAGCTCATGGAACACATTCACGCCGTCCTCTTCGCTATTTCGAGTCTTCACATACACTCGGAGACCTCGGGCACCGTGCCGCCCGCACGAATGGTCGATATTGGCAAATTCACCGAGTATGCGTTGTCCAAAATTTATAGAGCCAACCATTCTTGACGTGATATCTACAGGACGCTCGGTAAAATACATACATTCTTTGAAGCGCAACAGGATGGCAACGGGATCAAGCAATTCTTTCTCCAGAGCGAGATGAACAATATGGCACATATAGTGTTTAAAAATTATTTGGGGACAACTGCAAGCAAGCAACAGGGTTGTTGCTTGCAACCTGTGATAAAGTGAAAGACAGCTGACAACTTGGGGCATGCTTACATCCTTTCAGGGTGCTTGATCTACACCTTGGTAAGGTTGCTTCTTGGGGACTTAGTTTTGGTAAATTGTCAAATTGTGACAGGTTGATTGGAACAATGATGTTGGCCTCATGCCGAGATCCAAAAATGGAAGTTGAAATTATTTCGCACATTAGGATGCTATTGTTCTGTCAAAACATTACTCCTTGAGCTAAACACAATGTATGAATACTTTATGTGAAATAATTACAAATTGCCGGGTCCTCTGTAGCTCCACAGACCCGAAACAAAAAGATTGCAGTGAATCAAACGATTTCAGTAGTTTCCCATGGGGACCTGCCAGCAGCGGTTCCAGGTGGTGTATAACACAATTTGAAATACAAAATACCTTATCCGATGCTACTGGAAAGTGAGGGCCGAATTTAAGCATCCTGCCGAGTCGCTAGCCAAAATTGATGCTCATCTGATTCAATCAGATGAACTGTTGATCTGATGTAAAGTTGTCGCCCAAAATGTGAGGATGTAACCCACATGCGAAGATGTAATCGCTATGCAGAGTTGTCACCCAACCTGCTGAATTCTGATGTAAGTTGTCTGCAAAAAGCCTGTAAAATTCCAGTAATTTTTAAACAGTATATCGCCCATAGAACAACCTGCTCAAGGATTGCCGCGCGGGATTGCAGGAGGCCATGGATGTGTTCAAGGTGCGTGCCGTTTAATATATCTCCGAAGTGGGATAAGACATTCAAGCATCATGCAGATAGATTCCGGCGCTGTTGTTTTCGACAGTCTTGATGAGATGAAGAACAAAACAGAGACCATGCACAGAGAAATATTGGAGCTGATTTCGACGCTTTCTGACGGTTCGATTTCAGACCAGTCGTCCTCCGTAAGTGTGTCGTCGTTCTCTGTCCGTGCGACCCGTAAACCAACTTGAGCATCAGATTTACGATCGGCTCAACGGCTCACAAAACAGGTACATCCACAATACTTCATACTCGATAACAACCTGATCCGTTTTATTCAGCTCGAAATCCTTCTCAGTGCTCCCTTCGAGCCCTAAAATATTCCACGGTCGTGCGACCGAACTAGCAGACGTCATGGCGGCTCTGGCTGGTGATTCACCCAGGATAGCGATTCTCGGGGGTGGCGGCATGGGAAAGACGAGCCTTGCTCGAGCCGTCCTACACCATCCTGACACCGCCGTAAAATACCAACACAGGTTCTTTGTAGCAGCCGATTCGGCGACCACCAGCGTCGAACTCGCAACGCAGATTGGGTTGTATCTCGGACTCAAACCAGGAAAAGATCTCACAAAGCCCGTCGTCCGTTCGCTCTCTAGCAAACCACGCTGCCTCTTGATTCTTGATAATCTGGAGACACCTTGGGAGCCTCTCCAGTCGCGCGGTGCCGTGGAGGAGTTCCTCTCGCTGCTGGCTGATTTTCCACA
Organism: Mycena capillaripes; assembly: GCA_029204075.1. NCBI lineage: Eukaryota > Fungi > Basidiomycota > Agaricomycetes > Agaricales > Mycenaceae > Mycena > Mycena capillaripes. The sequence goes on along the minus strand of JARHKZ010000014.1, from coordinate 1,746,975 downwards.
TCTCGCATTGATGGTTAGAGTGTTGAATCACCTTCGTCGTTATTCTGCCAACTCGCTCGTAGATCACGATGAGAGGAGCTAAGCGGCCTGCCAAAGTACCCTGGTCCCATCCTTTTTTACCGCCTTTGAAACCGCTGTCCGACGAAGCCGCTCGGCAAACCTTCATAGATATCGCAGAAGACACGCACAATAACCAAGAGATCGACGAACTTCTTCGCCTGACGGACAACATGCCCCTTGCAGTCGATCTCGTCGCACATCTCGTGGACTAAGAGGGCTGTTCCGATGTTCTAGCTCGATGGGAGACCCAGAAGATGGCCATCCTCTCACATGGTCCCTTTCGAGTCCTCGAATCAAATCCCTCCCAGGGGCGGTTGACATATTGAGCCTTCTCTCAATTCTACCGGACGGAATCTCGGACTCCGAGCTCCTCCAGAGTAATATTCCAGTCCAGGAAGTTCTCAAATGCAAGGCTGCATTACTGCGCACTTCCCTGGCATATAACGACGACAAGGCCCGCTTAAAGTCCCTCGTTCCTATACGGGAACATATGCTTCACTTCCGCCCGCCGAATAGATCCCTCGTTCGTCCTTTCCGAAGCCATCTTCAATTACTATTGGAGTTGTACCAGAAATATCGAGGAGCCATCCAAATGGCCGGAGCGTTGAATCAAATTACCTCGAATCTCGGGAACCTGTACCAGATCCTCATCAGCGGGTTGCGTCCAGAGGAGCCAGACATCGCAGATGTGATCAAGTGCACCATTTCGCTCAATAATTTCTATCGAATCACGGGGCACGGCCGTTCCGTATTGATGGATTCGATTCCAGCGGTTTTGCCTCGCCCGTCTGATCAAGTCCAATTTATAACAGAAGAGTTTTATTCTTCTTTTTATCATTCCATTGCGGACGCAGACGCTCAGATCGGTCTCGCTCTCTCTCATTTCGAAAACATCACCGATCCGGTCGTTGAATGTACGTGTATCTCCTTATTTCGCGTTCAATCTTTCCAACACATTTTTGATAGCCAAATTCTACTGCTCACTGGGATATTACTATTCCCACTGAAAAACTGACATACCCGCGGCCGTGGAAAGCCTCGAGAAGGCGCTCTCATTGTCGCGCGCGTCCGGGGACCCCAACCAACTGTGCAGCACACTCAAGTATCTCGGCTACATCAGGTGGCGCATGGGCGATTATGTTACGGCCCAGAAGCATTCCCGTGAGGGAGGAAAATTCGCGGAGTTATCTGGGAGTCTTTACGAGGAAGCGACTACGTTGATGCTTCAAGCGACGTGTTCCTAGGGCTGCACGCCGTGCCCGTCGCGCCGGTTCTACGGGTCCCGTACGACGGGCAGCCGACCCGTTCCGTCAGGGGTTCTGGAAGTTTTTCGACGGGACGGTAACGGGACGGCTTTTCAAGACGACGGCCGTCGAAATCACGGCCGTTGACGGAGCTCCACGGGCGACGGGTTTTTGCACAGCAAACCGACGAATCTCGCATATTTCGAGCATTTCTCATGGGTAATAAACTTGCATTGACCTTCTAAAGTGATTTGTACTGATATGCATCGCTCACGACGGCATTCCTACTTCTCAAGTGAACCCAAGTGCTGATTATATATCTTTCCCCATATCCTGTTCAACACATTTTTCTGGTCAGAATGCAGTTCTTCCTTAAACAGGAGAATAGGGAAGCACCTCACCAGCTTAAAGGAGTCTTATATATCTCAAAATTAAGTGCAGGACTGCTCGCTAATGCATTTGAAGGTGTGTTTCAGCGCGAATTGCCCGGGAACCTTCTATGTTGAGTGGATAAAGTACCCCACATTCTCCAGTGAAAACGGCCAGGTTTGTATATTGTCTCTGAATAAATGGGTAAGATGCTCCTTGAGGCTCTATAGGGCTCTATTGGATGTCGGTATAGGCTAATTTCGCTTGCAGTTGAACCGACAACCCCCATTCACCGTCGACGGCCGTCCCGTCACCCGTCCCGTACCGTAGACATTTTGTTGACTCATACGACGGACCGTTGGGCGACGGGCCGTGCCCGTTGTACACCCGTCGAAACGACGGCCGTGCCCGTGACGGGCACGGCGTGCAGCCCTATGTGTTCCTAGACCCTAGGAGACCTCGCGGGTACCATGTCCATGCTTTGCAGAGCTCGGGAACTCATTGGCCTTTGCGGAATGTCCGGCGGTAACTGGGATCACCAGCTCATAGCAAACGAGGCTGAAGTTCATCTCCTGAAGTCTGAATATGCCGAGTCCAGAGCCATTCATGCTCAAGTTCTTGAAGAGACGTCTGTTGAGCAGGATGCATACACATACGCCTTAACTCTGCTCAATCTTGCCGAGCTTGGTGTCGTGGTTGGTACACCTAAAACTGAGGTGCTTCAGATCCTCGATAAATCCAACGACGTATTCAAGAGTTCTGGGAACCGTATGGGGGTCGCTAACTGTGACAAGGTCTTAGCGGATCTTAATCTGCGAGAGGGCGACCTTAGCGCCGCGAAGACCGGATTCCTACAGTGCATCGGTTCATTCTCAGGAAGCTACGTTGAAGGTGTATCCTATTGCCTCGAGCGGCTCGCAGATGTTACTCGATGGGCGTCTCCTAACGTTGAGCCCACGCCGACGTGGACCACAGACATCAAAAGAAACGCTCGCTGTTCACAAGGCCCTTCTTTTCCTCGGCGACATATTTCTGTCCCAGGGCGATAGCGACACGGCGCACACCCTCTTTTTCGTCGCCTTGAACGGATTTACAACCATGGACATTCATCGCAGTCGTGCTCAATGCATGCTACGTCTCGGAAATCTGGCTCGCGAGAGGGGCGAGCCATCCAAGGCTGAACTGCTTTGGATGGAGGCTCGGCCGCTCTTTGAACGCTCGCTCCAAGCCAAAGAAGTCGCTAAAATCGACAGCAACCGAGCTGCTCTCAAACAGCAGTGATAGTTTGTCCGTTTTTCAGGGAAGCTGTCGAAAGAAACCTCAGAAAGCAGAGGATGGAAGGATTTTTTATCATTGTACTATCTAGAGTGTAGCGCCCTGGAACCCGGGATTTAAGTGTGAATCCGATGCAGGCCGTGTGGCTGCAGATGCCCGAAAATCGAGCAGCCGATCCTGCGGATCGCATGGCATTAATGCAATCGGTCGACCGGACTCCGGTCTGGAAAATCCTGAATGTCTGTAGCGCAAGTGTAGCGCACTGTGGCAGACATTACAGACCAAATAGGCCCAGAGACTGCTCCCAGACTGTGCTAGACAACAACTTCTGTGGCAGACACCCTACAGACATCGTTAGACCGATGAGTGAGTGCTGCAATGTTTGATCATCACTTGCCGTCAGTTACCGCGCTTGGCACTGATTTTCGCAGGAATAATGGCATTTGGCCGGGCACCCAAATAAGATTTTGGGCAAAAGAAAATGCATTCAGTAATTACTAAAAAAACTAGAACTGTGTAACAAATCCCGCTGCAAGGGAACTGCCAGCAGTAAACTTGGGTGAAAAACTGGTTGAGAACTGTAATGGCGCCACGCAGCTGAATGCAATAGTCTATGGGAATAGTTAACATGATCGTGAGTGGACATACTGCCAGTGGCTGCCTGAAGTTACTGAATATCTGAGTTGACGTCAGAACGGTGAATGGGGTGAACCGAAAACTCACGGTGCTATAGCTATTTGAAAGGTCCAAAAGAGGATTGAGAGGAACTGACCGGGTGAGGGGGAAAAGGAGAGGAGCAATCACATTACCGATGGCAATGGTGTGTTTATAGGGTTGTTTCAAGGAGTTGCAATAAATAAAAACTCTCTTAAGCCCCTCTTATCCGAGACGGCCCCGGGAAAACGTGGCAAGAATGTTTTTTTTTCACAAGTCTTTAGCCGACACCGGACAACGCTCGTTTGGGGAGACATCAAGGTGTTAAGCGAGCGGACGTTAGGGATTTGCAGTCCATGGGGTAAAGTGTCTGTAGGCGGTCTGTAGGAACGTAAGCGTGTCTGCACTCTGTGGGTCTGTATTGGTCTGTGTCAGAAATCCAGGTTTGACGCAGACGGGCCAGGTCTGTAACCGCCGAAAGGCCCTTCCTGATGGGGATATTTGAGTTTGAAAAGGCTTCGGAACGTTGTCGGAACGGGCTTTTCGTTCCAGCCCGCCCAGACGGCAATTTTTTGCTCTATCTCCTTGGGCTGGCGTCGTCAAGTTGTGTTCCTCTGATTTCACTCTCATTATCGGTGGAATCCTGAATTCTCCGCAGGAATCTCGCACACAAATTTATCACCTTGCCACCTTGAACAATAGCTAGCACTCAACAAGTTCTTCTTATTCTCTTGCCTCGCCAGTCGGTCACCTAGCGGCAGTATGTCCCAACCCTAACTCCTCTAAGTCTACGGCCAGGTCTCGCATCTGGTATACTCATTGTATCCCGGAGTAACCGAAAGTATACAAAGTATATGGTCTAAAATTTATGCAGATCTGGTATACTTCCGGGCTGAAGTTCTTTCCATTTCGGTCAGTCACCGCTTCCCTGGCGCTCTAGATTTCTATTATCTTTGAATAATATTTTTCTTAAAATTCCAGACACGACACGATGGCCGCAATCACGCTCCTTTGCTTAATAAATCATCTAATCATTTTAAGCTGGTCGTGCCTCTCGTCAAATTATCTAGGATCATCATCTAAAACATTATACTAGCTGGGAATGGCCCATATGGGTTAATAAGTCAACGCGAGCCCAAACGACTTGGGCCGGCCAAGAAGTTGCGCAGTTCCATCCCTGACTACGAGTTCTCCACCTGCAATGATTGCCTTTGTGCCACTAAGTGTGTAATAGTCGGTGCTGGCGGGATGACTGCAACACGATCGTCAATATTAATGGCTTTCTATCGAGTTCACGAGAGTCCACCTACCCCCGGAAGATAAGCATCACCGCATATGCGGCGAGCACGGCCGAGATGGCGAGGTGCACGTCGTGAGTGAGAGCGAAGAGAGAATGGTGGACGTTCGTAGCCATTTGATCGGCATTTGCGGTCGGATGCTTCGCATCAGTGTGGGCAGCCTCCATGGTCTCTGGTCCAGCCAGGTCACGAAAAACGCTCTCTGCATCAATGGTGGGACGTGAGATATGTAAACCCATTCTCAACTAGGCTCCAATGGTAAGAAAAGGATGTAATGCCAGAGGATTGAGTTCGTACTGTGATTTCACGACGAACAAGAATGGAGGTTCTGGTGTTGAAATATTCAGGGAGGGGGCGGTGGAATAAGGAAGCGTTGGATTGGTCGCATTATAAGTCGAATCGAAATGCCGTGAAGGCAGAGCATGGTCTGCATGTGATTTCCTCAAATGAATGACTAAAATTTGAAGTTTCATTTTCTCATACTTGATTTCAGACGGATACCTCGTGTATTAACCATTGAACATAGATCAGTATACACATATTTACGATCATCTCAATTGGGGATCTCTTTTTCAACCACGTTCCGTCCCTTCTCGGAGGATACTCAAATCGGGATTTCATTTTCTCATGCTTTTTTTCAGACGGGATACGCCCAAAGTCTGACTAGCTTGCCAGCTCCTCGCGTCCTTCTGCCTGCCCTGGAATAGGCGCTGAAGGGGTAGTTCTGTGCACCTTTACCTCTGCTCAACATTCCCTAGAAGTGCGCCAATTCGTCCAAACCACTCGCAGATAGATTCATTTGCGGGCAGGCACCCCTCACCACTGATTCATTGGCAATCACGAGAAATTTACCAATAGACGTCCGGCAGATGCCGGGCCAGAAATTTTGGCGTTTTTCGGCCTGATTGGGCCTCAAAATCGGAAAGTCATTGTCACCTCGTCCAAAATTGTGCAGTTTACGACCCAATGTCACCTGTCACCTGAACCTTTAATCGAAATGCTGCAGTATTTCCGGTCGTTGCTACCTTCACGTCACCCTCCTCACCTCTTCGCCGTCCCACTCCGCGGTCGAAGAAAGAGACGGTCAGGGGTAAACCGAAGAGTGTCTAGGTCGTGCCGGTGACATTACCGAGTCGTGCAGCGAATCCCCGCCTGACGTGATCGGAACAAGAGCTCTAGAATATACAGACCTCGGGGAGTACTTAACTCGTTGTGAAATCGAAACTCAGAGAGAAGCGCAGGAAATCCGATTAAAGCGCAGATTGAGGTGGTCATAAGGGAAGATACATGATGGGACGGCTCTGGTAATTCATTTGTCGTATTACAACGCACCCCAGTAGGCATCGAGGCCTGCCTTCGGCGATCTGGGGTCATACATGGCAGCAAAAACACGCGGAGTCACGTCGTCTGGCGGAGTCACGTCGTCTGACAGTGTTACACCGCCCATACGGCGATGTACATGACTTGGAAATTGTATTTCTGCCGTGACATGGGAAATTTCGAGGTAGGCAGAATACGCGCTGCTACCGCGTACACAGCACAGCAGAGCTGTGTAGATTTTTATTCGGTACATACGCAGCGGACATGCAACAGGCAACGTACGTAAAGAGTCCGTACAAACCGGGAACCTGCGCAACGACGTGGAGGGATGCTGCCCCACTTAGCGCCGACCCTGGAATGAAGTAAATTTTCCACTTCTAGCACCAAAGATGTGGGCGCCGGTGACAAAGTCAATGTTGTCTTTGAAGACCTGGCATAGCCATTTTCCACGGAGAGTGGCCTCGTTTTTGTCCATTGAAGTGCGACTTAGGTCGAGGAGGTTGGATACTAGCGCTGCCCTTCTAGCATTTAGATCCCCATATAGCCCTCACAATGTTGGTCCCACGGAAGAACCTCCAAAAAAGCGATGGGGACGCAAGTCGCAAAACAGAATGCTTAATTTTCTAAAGAGGGTGACGAAAGTTGGCGCCATGAGCTAGACATGCGGCCTCAATATTTGCGATTTTCACGGAGAGACTGGCACAAGCCGTACACACCTGCGATAATTGAGTCGAGCAGCGTACACGCTTTTCGGACGGCGACACGCCACACAATGAGGTTTACGTGACTTTCGCGGCAGGTCCGCGAGAATGTTGAGCAAGTTGCGGTCATGGCGGCCCAGCGTAAATGCCGCAGTAATTTAGGGAACTGTGGGAGTGTTGCACTGTGCCGCAGGTGCTCAATTTATTCACCCTCAGGCACCTACAGGGCTTCTGGAGCCTGGATCCTTGTCTTGATGAAAAGGCTCCCATAGTTTTTGATCGGCGTATCACTTGGCGTCAAATTTTGACATACAGAAGTGTCCTCGAAGGTCGGGCTCCATCCCGCAGGGGCCAAATCCCAAGTGGCGTGCGGCCGGAAAGGCAGTCGCAGATAATACCAGACGATTTGGTTTTTCTTAGACAGACGGTGCAATAGGAAACGATGGACTTTGGGCACACCATTGACTCCTGGTAATGCGCAGAGTAAAACCTTCAAGAAATTTGATTAGCTTGAGCGTTATCAAATGGTGTATCAGATGTTGACGGCTCACCGTACTGTATCTTGCCAGGGCGACATTCCCCATACATAACAACCTCTTTCGTCACGGCCAACTTTGACGGAGACCAGGTGTGTACCACGTTTATACGAGTTTATGTCTCACTTTTACAGTGACATTCAGGTCTAGATATACACGACTATTATATTGTGATTCACAACAGAACCATCAGTCTCAAGTGTCTTTTAGCGGTGGAAATACACCCAGAAACCCTTCGGAAATTTTCAGGTTCGCACCAGGTTCGAACAGGTTCGCAAAAATCCAAAATCTTCGAACCTCGAACCGCATCCCGGGTCGTTTCAGGCTCGCTGATGCCTCCGAGCCTGAATTCAGGTGCGGTTCGGGTTTGGTTCAGGTTCGGGATCGGTTCCGAACCTAACCCCGGCAACACTATGTAGAGGGCATCAACATGGTCGCTCTCGATGGTGGTGTCTACGACAATGGGACATCTCTGGGACTGTTAAAAGAGATTTAGAACTGAGACTTAATGCCTCAGCGTTTGTGGCCAGCCGGCATGAGAGAAGAACATGGCACAGCCACCATAATTCAACCAAATCGGGCACTTTGGCAATGTGGCTGTGCTTTAAAATCGGACACCTTGTCCTGCGAATCTCCATGACATCCTGTCGCTTGTCCCCGTTGCTTGGCGTCTTCTCCCCACGTGATCCGTGCCTCATGCTCCTTCAGTTCGTCCACCGCATCTTTTTTTGTCTATTCCATCCGACGGCCGCGGCGACGAGCGAGATGGATCCGAGCGCACTACGACGCCGCGGACGAGCATCAGGGCCTGGAGACGGCGTGGAGATGCCGTTCGCGCCGCTCTACCCCCGCCGGTCACGACATTCCAGTGCGGCTTTGGCGAGTGCAGGCTGGCGTTCGTTCGCAGCGTGCGCTTGGTTCGCCATATTCGGTAAATCCCGTTGCATACTTGCTTACAATCCTCCCACTTCCTCGCATTCCTCTTGCTTGCCCATGACTTGAACGGTCCTCCCCCCACGCGCTGCTCCACGCGATCCCTATACTCCTCACCCCAGTTCTCCTTTCCCCACGCTGACGCCTGCCCAGTTTTAAACACGCCGGCGAGCGCCCTTTCATGTGCCACTGCACCAGACAATTCTCGGACCTCGACAACCTTTGCCAGCACGCGCTGACTGTGCACGCCGACAAGGCCGCCCTGAACGAGGCCATGATTCACGTCCTTACGTCTCTGCATTCGAGTATGACTGGTGTCACGCCATTCTCCGCTCCATCTGCTTCCCCATCTGTGGATGAGGTGTGTTTTTCTGCTTTCCTTCTTTGAGTAAAGTCGTTATCATTTCCACTTTGTTTCCTCCCTGGTCGTTTCCCATGCTTGTCTGCCTTTCTGTGCTTGCCGTTCGCTTGCCTTTTGTTTTCGCGCCGCTTCCTTTCCTTACCTTCATCCTTGCCATTTATTTCGATTCGTTTGATCGAGCGTCGAAACATAGTTCTCACCCCGCTCCTCTTACCCCACCAACACCAACACCTTCGGCGGGCAGTTCTTCCTTGCGCGTGGGAATGGGAGCGGAATCGCGCACAGAAATATGGGCGGACAACCTACACAGCGGTGCGGTGAGTTTGCTTTTGGTTTGGATTCGAGTGGAGTGTTGGGTGGTGTGGGTGAGGCATGTAGGTGCGTTTCTGGTGTGCGCGTGCGTCTTGCTTCAAGCAGTGTGTGCGCGGGGCTGTGTGTGCGTGTGCTTCGCGGCGGTGTGTGCGTGTGCTTCGCGGCGGGGGGCGTAGAGTCGGGGTCTGTGCACGGTTGTGCGGGGGTGCACGTGGGGGTTTCGACGGCGTGTGGGCACCTAAGTGGGGTTTTCGTCCGTCCGTCGTGGGCCTGCGTGGGGGTGGAATGCGTATACTGGGCTCGACGCGTTTCTGGTGTCCGTCGAGCGGTGTGGGCGTGCGTCATGCGTCATGGGATCTCGTCCCGGTTGTGGGTAGTACGTTGGGACCGCATGGTGTTTTATGCCCCCGCTCCTGCCTGCTTCCGGCTTTGCTTCCACTTCATGTTGATGCCGGCAAGCTAACAAGCTTCAGGTGAACTCCTAGGGCACCGTCGCCCCCCACACAAGGCCGCCGCAATGGTATTGGCGGTAAGCTCGGAACGCGGAACTTTCACTGTCAATGATGCTTGACTCTCAGACTCGGCAGGCTTCCTCCCTACCGTTCCACCACAGTAGTGAACAGATTGAGGAACAGATTACCAAGCACCTCTTAGCGATTCTTCATTCCAAGGATGATATGCGTGCCGTTGGGCAACTGGGGAGTAAAGACATCCAATCATTTCTGGACGCCGTTCAGGAGGTCAGTGACTACACAATTCTTCGTAGAAGCCTCTTATAAATTGACAGGTGCTGAATCGGGGCTCCATCGGATTCCCGTTCGTGGGCCCTGCGATTGAAGCAAAAGTTATCCGAAGCGCACGATCAACTCCCGTCTTCACTATTCATCGACGGAGTTCACGAACACGATGAATCCGGCATTTAGCGGGGGATTTGGAGACGTCTTTCGAGCTTCGTACGATAAACAACCAATTGCTTTCAAGCGCATCAGAACTTTTCAGGCAGATTCCACTTCACAACGTATCCGCTTGGTGTATTCTGAACCTTATATCAACCGCTGATACTGACAACATCTATCTGTCAGGAATTTTGCCGCGAAGCCCTGGTTTGGCAGGGGCTCAATCATCGTTTTATTCTGCCTCTAATTGGAATCGACCGCAAAACATTCCCACCCTCCTTGTGCATGCCATCAAATTCCTTTGACCGCACTGGAAACTGGCCTCAAATTCATCGCGCAGCATGATGGAGGTCCGTGAGACCATGTATTACTGTCATTACATTCATGTAGTATGTATGCATACACCATAGAGGGATTCTGGGATCTCAGCAAAGAACCAATTTTTTCTCGATTTGGGTTTTGCAACATCGGGAACACGATAACTGTCAGGTTCAATTCCAGTTTCTTGAAATCCAAGGCGTTTAACGAGTGAATTGGTCGCCACAGCCCATTGGTTTCTATCCGAAGAGATAGATGCTCTGAGCCACTGATCAGGAGATCTTTCTGCGATGAGACACAATCAAGATTCAGCTGTCCACGATCTGCCATTGGGTAGCGCGCGGGGTTTGTTGGAGATGGTCGCATGCCGTCCTAAATACACGGTCCGGGGTGTATTTCTATTGCATTAGCTGTCGCTAAACTCCTCTAGTCGCACCTAGCTTATGATCCTTACTCGAAATATCCGGGAGGTGGAACATCAGATAATCCTAGCGTCCACTGCGACTGCAGTTGGCTTTCCAGCATGCGGATCCGTTCCTGCAGCACATTATTTGACTCCTCCGGAGGAGCACTGTCATCTCGATTCCTGTCTTCCCTGTCCTCCATGTCGTCCTCCGGTGACGCAGAGCCATCATTGAGTGCACTCAACTCCGTCTGCGCCGCCCGAATTCTGTTGCGGAGATACTCCTGCCGGGTTTCCGCTTGTGCGCTGATCACGGAGTTCGTGTCGCGCTCCACCATTCGGGTGACCCTGATCCCCCATCCAGTTTTCTCTGAAACGGCGACGGGGAGGATGAGGCCACGGTTGGCCGCAAGCTCCGAATGGAAGACGGGTTCCCGCACACTGCGCGCGCGCGCACGTCGGCAGCGAATGCACACAAGGAGCGCAGCGATTGAAATGATAAGACCCAGTATTCCGACAGTGATTCCGGCGATCTTCCCCGCGGGACCCGAAGATTTTCTGGGTACGTTCGAGTCACACTGGGGGCAAAAGAGGATGCATGTGGTTCCCACATGTGTTAGACGCATGTGGTCCACATGTAGTCACAGGCCAAACAAAGCCCTTGTCACAGTTCAACACATCTTCTTTGCTAGACAAAGGACAGACAAAGAATAAACAAAGGGCAGGACTGGATTCCCTGCACCTGGAAAGCCTCTCTTGCCCTTTGTCCCTCCTTTGTATAGTAAAGAACGATTGTCAACTTGTCACACATCTTTTGTTTGGGAGATCATTACCTGCAAAGCACATGCGTCTAATGCATGTGGAAACCACATGCATCGTTTTTTGCCCCTGGTGTCATATTCAGACGTTTTGCCAAGCAATATGGTGTGCGTACCTCACTGCTCCCACCAATTATGGACTGGTTTTGCCTCCCGTAGGCGAATTGACTGGAGCAGAGGAGAGTGTCGTTGATGATCCCGAAAAAGCGGACGCCCTAAATGACATCCGAGGTTAGCATTTTTCTTTTATCTCAGACAAGTGTGCGTCCTTACGGGCTACTCGAAGAAACTGTTTTGGACGACTGTTGTGCAGCAGACGTAGATTTTGTCCCTCCTGAAGACCTGCTAACGCTCGACATCCCACTTATACCACTTGAAATGAAAGCAGATGTCGTACTGGAGCTGAGGGATAGTTTGGGTGTTGATCTGGCAATATTCTATCCCGTCAGCGCCTAGGGATCTGGAAGGGACATACTTTAAGGGCGGAGAAGGGGAAGATACTGAGGCTGTCCTACTTGAGCCTTGGTTGGGACTCTGCATAGTAGCGGAAGGATCACTCTGTGTAGTACCGGGAGGATCACTGGGAGCAGAAACGTTCGTGAAGCCCTTCATAGCCATTTGGCATTCAGACGAGCTCCCGTCCTGGACAGCTCCACCCTTCGCGAAAGTGATCAATTGCCCCCGGAACTGGACACCGCTGTGGTATAAGACCCACCTCGTATATGCAGATCCGTCCACCTGAGTAGGAGCAGTTGAAATCCCCCGTAAGCGAGGTCTCCATGAAGCTGCTTCCTTGTGGAGGACTCCCATCTAGGAGGGAAGGACAAGCCCACGGCACGTCGTCACGTTGCGCCAGAGAAGTGCCCAGGCCCGTATACGATGCGTAGTACATTTACACAGAGAAGGATCCGAGCACACCTGACGGGATGCCACTTATATACGATTGAGGGGCTGCGACTCTAATAAGCAATACTGTTCCGTGTCTCATGGAACTTCTATGCTTGGAGGTGGTCCAAAATACAGTGGTCACGTCCGTTGCAAGGTCATTCTCTTGTGTGGCTGTCGGATCACTGGACAGATAATCTTCTGCTCGCAGTCCCAGGAGATACCTAAAGTCACCCAGGTGGGCATGATTATTAGCGCGTATGCTGCAGCACAAGTTGCTTCACATACGTGGATGATAGATGGGCGCGAAACTGCTCTACATATCATGATGAATGACAGGGAAACCCTCGCAACAGCTATGAGCTATGTGCGAAGAGATCGAAACCAACGCGTGAGAGAGATGGGTGGGTTTTTAACGTAGAACGTTCTTCTGATCCTGTGCATGCCTAGGGACAACATGTGAAGTTCCGGAATGCTGTACCCCATTCAACCACTCACTGTGTTCAGACTCCCCCGTAGGCACAGATGTGCCTACGTACGCCGATCCTTGCCTAGGGGTGCCCACCTCAGCCGATGTTCGTCTACGTTGGTCTATCACCCCAGCCGAGGCAATGTGTGCCCACCTTGGTCGATCTTCGCCGATGGTGGCGTGCCTATCATGGCCTACTTTGGCTGACCTGGGTCCAGGTTGGTGGCGGTTGAATGAGGCCCACATTTTTCCCGGGTACAGGTCACAAATAGGCCTGGCTAGGCTCAGCTTAGCTAGGCTCACCGGCCTACCTCAGTCTATGTGGGCCTATTCCGCTCAGAATACCTAGACCAACCACGGCAGGGATCGGCAGACGGATCGGCAGGGAGAGCTAGTCGGCGCCAAGTCGGCGCGCAAGCGTCGACCAGCGTCGACCGAGCGAACGTTCAGCTTTGTATTACATTTCTTAGATCAATTGTGACGGAACAGTAATCCTTAGTACCCTGTTCTCCCGCGACTGCATGAACACTCCTGTCAAACGGTTGAACAATCTAGCAGTGGGCAGACGCTCGCTGCCCTTCACTGCGTGATGCCTCCACTCGTTTTCGATACAAGGACACAATCTATACGACCTCTAAATCTACAGAGAGGACATATTTCCGTCGTGCTTGCTGTGCATTGGGTGCTATCTTGATTTCGAATGACGGCAGTGCGATCTCCGGCACAGATTCGACGACCGACATTCTTACAACGAGTTCAACCCACGCTGAAGCCTCGAGGCGAGTCTTCTGACCCAGTCCTTATATGCATGCATTGTTTGCGTTACCTCTCCACTCATCCATGTAGCGCTTCTTTCACCCCACCAGAGCGCCGTCAATTCAGTATTTGGCTGCCCAATATGTTCAATTCTCGGTCTACCAGTGTGGACGCGTGTTATTACTGTGGAAATGGTACGTTGTAACTCTTTTGAAGTCGCGGATGCTATCATGGTGCCGCCGAGGTATGTCTTCTTCTCATTCTCTCGTTTCGCCAGTCGGTCACCTAGCGGCAGTATGCCCCAACTCCAACAACTCCTCTAAGTCCACGGCCAGGCCCCGCATCTGGTAGCTAAATAATCACTCAACATACCCTCCGCGGTCGTTGACCTGGGACTCGCGAAAAAATGCCCAGCTTCAGGTGTACGTCCATCATTAATTATATTTACTGGGAGCCCGGTACTGATGTGCCCTGCTGTTACCTCTACGCAGGCGGCGCCGACAACCACCTGGCGCGCGACTGTGTTTCCAACGGCAGCGCATTGTCTACAAATGTGGGCACCCTTGTCAAGTGCTAGAATTGCGGTGAAGTGGTGCGTGCAGTTTCGCTTTTTTTGTTTCGGCATTTTCTTATTCTCCCTCCAGGGCCATCTCAGCTGTCAATGCCCACAGCCGCAGACCTGTCACCGGTGCAAAAAGGAGGGGTGCGTCTATTCATATCTCTTCTAACATTTTCTGTCCTTGCACAATTCTGAAACCGATTCGCAGGCACGAACAAATAGAATGCCCCGAAGGCTTTGAGGAACTCAAAAAGTTCCATGAGTTCACTTGCCAACTCTGGAGCTAGAGCGCTTCGTCCGCCCGTACGCGTGGCAGCTGTCAAGACACGGCCGGATCATCAACAGGGTCGAATCCTTCCAAAGAAAAATTATAGCATTAATGTTGGGGGATCTCAAGATCAAGTGAACGGTTTAAGAGTTTAAACCATATCATCTCTGTCTCAATGTTCCGCAATTCAATGTATTTTGACTTAAAATACTGGATTGGATTTTGTTAAGTAGACAGACGATTCAACAGGAAACGATGAATATTAGGCACACCCCTCGGCGTATTTCCAGAAAGAGCAAACCTTCAAGAACAAATTTTGTTAGTTGGAGTGCTATAAAGCAGTGTATTCAATGTTGACGGCTCGCCGTACTATATCTTGTCGCCACGGCCAACTTTGAGGGAGACAAAACACATCCACCTGGGCGGTGAGTCGAACAGAATCTAACTATCGTGGTCGGGAGAAATTCATTCGAGGGAGGGGGGACCCCAAAAAGAACGGCCTCGCACAAGCCAGCTCGGGAAATTGCCTTCGAAACGAAGGAACTTACCCTACTTAGATCCCAACGTTCAGAAATTTCGTTTTGGTCGCGGAGGAGAACTCGAATTTAGTTTCTGTAATGGAACGCAACCTACACTACAAACATACAAGATAAAATCATGCAATAACTGTGGAGGGCATCGACGTGGTCGATCTCCATGGTGGCGTCTATGACAATGAGACATCTCTGGACTGTTGCAAGAGATTTAGAACGAGGCCTTGATCTTGAAAACTGCCTCAGCGTTTATGGCCAGTCGATATGTGAAAGAACATTACACAGCCATCGCGACGTTCAACCAAATCGGGCAGTTCCGATGATCGACTCGCTGGCATGCTTGGAAAGACAACTTGCGTCACTGTTGGAGGCGAGACAGGTCGATTCGTTCAAGGTAAAACACTCGAATTGATTGAGAAGCATAATTTGGATTTTCACCCAGCGTAAACACAATAAGGACAGGATTTTGTGCGGACAACTTTTATACCTAAGCCGCCGATTTTTGCACCGCCAATATGAAACCAATGATCAAATTTGGCGCGAAGTTATCTCGGGGAATGTGACGTTGTTCGGGCCGATGAAACGGATTCAAGTGGACGGGTTGTTGTGCGCGAGGAGGGTATACCATGCGGGAGATGGTATCACTGTTGGCTTCAAGCATGTATTGTTGATAATCTGTGACGGCAAACGGAATCTTCTCCCGCATAGACGCACGCACGAGCCCTTCGGAGGCATCCTAGGTAAAGAGCCCGGCGTTGCACGCCAATATGGTGTCTGGCTTTCGGCAGCATGTAGGATGGTCGGAAATGGTCCAGTATTTGGTCGCAGTGTGAAGGAAGATCCGAACACTGCCGGAACCGCAGACTTCGGGAGTATCGTATGTGAAAATGGGTACGCTGCTATCGTGAACAGCGCGAGCGATGAGTGACGAGCGGTGTTCTACTTTCAATCCCTCGCGGCCCAGATGAAAAACAGGTGGGCCAAAGAAAACGATATCCACGTCGTGGTGTGGAAGAAGCAACGCAAGCTCGGAGAAGCTGACAAAACAAATTAACCAGCATTGACGGGGACAAGACTGCTGCGTACATCGGAATGAAATTGAGTTCCAGCTCCGCACCAATATAGTGAACAGTCAGGTGCGCGTGGGGCTCTTTCGATCCGAGGGATGCGACATTGAGAGTCTCGGTGAGCATCCAATAGATGCTCATGGGGTAATGCATCAATAAAGACGCAGGACTTGACTTGGGTATCCTGCGCCAGGTGTGCCAGTCATCCCAATTGCGTAGAGGGGAACTTGCCCGACTGAGTCGTTGGATGCGGGAAAAGTCCCGAGGTAAAAATCTGTCGGTTGGGAGCTTCCAACCTTCGTCATCGTCCAAATGCCTGTTTTTCGACAGATCTTGACAATTGATAAATTTTGTTGCGCCACTCCTCCTTCGCCTTATCCCAAATCTATGCGGAGTCAGGCAAATGCATTTTTCGATTCTTGATGAGCTGGTCTTATTCAGCTTCCTCAAAAAGTCCCAAACCACTCTGGCTCCAGAATCCGAACCCGACCCCGCCCAACAGGTTGAGTCTGGCGCAGGCGAGATTATCAAAAAATGTTCCGTCATCTTCGACTCTGCCTCAGGGGAAGGATTTGATGACAGACTGCATCGCAGCCGAGTGAATCATATGGCGCTACCAATACTTAGATCTCCGGCACATCATAATGTCGAAGCATACCTTGAAGGCGGCGCACCACTCTTTGTGTGGTTCATTTACACGCATCATACGACCTCTCCAGTCAAGCGTCTGGCACTGCATATGGCGTGAGAGGTAGCTTTAGAAAGAAAATAGCGGCTCCCTTTTTTGCTGCAATAGAGAATCGTGCTGCACCCGGAGCATCGCTTGAATTTTGCCAGCTCCCCGTCAGTTAAACATCCATGGCATCGTCCACCGCTGGGAAAGGTCAAAAGACCACCAATTCCAAGCCTTTCGGAATCTATGAGCTGTCGAAGACACTGGTAAGTCGCCTCGAAGGGATCCATCGATATGAGGGTAAGAGGAAAGGTCAATGCCGCTGGATCTCCGCGCACGTGGTCCAGCCATGCCGAAACTTCGGATCAGTACCGTGAGATGCCGCTCGGTGGGTGTTGACGGCAAACAGTGGGAACGTGGCTGTGCGGTTGTTGTATTTTGCACTTGTACTTTCAAGGCTCTTCTTGGTCCAAAATAGGACGCCTTTTCTTGCGAATCTTCGCCCCTCCCGTTGCTTGGCCGACGTGTCTTGTATTCTCGTCTCCATGGGTGTGCAATAAAATGAACTCGGACCAGTGCTTGGAGGTCTTTTCGCTCCTTGTCTTCCTACTCATGGGTAGTACACCTTCTATCTTCGAGAAATCCCCACAAGAACATGCGGTAGCGACTGCGCGATACTTGGAAAAACAACGGGAGGTCGTAGTCTGGCCCCCAGAGACGAGAGTCCCGCCTGGGCGAGCATATGCTTCTTGGAACTTGCAAGAGATTATTGATTTGCGGTCAACTATAGGCATGCTCGTGTCCAATTCTATGCCTATCGCTACAAGGTGCGCGACAGACTGCGGCCTGACATGGAAGCTGTCCTGCACCTGGAAAAATCCGGCGAGTTATCTCTGTTCGCCGTGAAGCGTCTGTGGGGTCTGGAAACTTGCTCGGTACAAGTCACATGTCAGTGTTTCGCCATTATGATTAATTCTTTCAAAGGTAATCGACCCCTCCGAACTCAAGCTGGGCTTTCCAGCGGACCCAAACTATCTTCCCGCAAGCGCGGTGAAAGAGCTCTTGTCGAAGCATGGATGTATCAAGCTCATCGGTGGGTGTTTCATCCTTTCGTTCAGTAAGGAGACGCAGAGACTATCATTGATCCAAAATCCTTCTACGCAGAACCATGCACGTCCTACGAAACCCTCATCAAGCGTCAGCTCCGCCACATTGTGCTCGCCGGTACTTCTGTGCTTCATTCTTACTCCCGTCTTGCGCGATCAGGCGCTCAGAAAGACTATGACACCGTCTGCCGCCTCGCGAAGCAGCCTTTCCGTATCAGCCTCACGGAATCGCGATACCTCGAAATCGAGGGGACGCGTGCCCTGCTCCTCAGTCTCATCGTGTTCGTCCTATTTGTGTTGACGAAGAATATCGACTTCCACCTTGTGCTGCGTCTGGGAGAGGTTGTCGCCGCATCTGCCTACCGAACCTTCGGGGTTTGGGGATGGGCCGGGATTGCTGCGCTTTTCTTTGTCATTGCGCCCGGGGAATATGCAAAGTTGATGGAACTTGGGAGTAATACCAAAGTGATGCTCGTACTGTCTGGGTAGTTGCAGTATCACATAGATATGCTCTATGTGTCTATGAAAGAATTATGCACATGCGATTAATACTATGCCTTCCGTTCAGAATTTCAAGTTTGTGTTACATTGCAAGCAGATAGGATCAACGCTGTACAATCGGAATAGATGATGTGCCTGTGGCTGAACTTTAAAAATATTTCCTCGCGCAGCTTTCTACCTCCTATCTTAAAAAATAGGAGATTCGACCTGAGTTTTGCCCCTTCGATCAAAGAGAAAAGGAGTTCCGAGATCTAGACACGGAATGACGCTCTCAAGTTCGAATTCTCCGGTCACAGGTCACAGCCCAGGAGAATTGAACGAAATGCTACAGTATACTGAGACGTCGACTGGCATAAATATCAGTAATTATCCTCAGCCTCAAAGGTGTGCAACCATCAGTTATAGATAGAATCGGATATATCGAACCGAGACATTTTGGAAGTTCTAAGTCAAGCAACGAAATCAGGTTCTTTTGACAGCGCACGAAACAAATAAAAATGCTCGTGCTCAAATAAACATTCCGAACACTAGGATTACAAGGGCAGAAGCGGCACTCAGGACGCCAGCCGATATCTTCTCAGCCCGGCCCGTCTGTGGGGGTGGGCTGGATGCGCCTGACGAAGAGGGCGGCGCACCAGACGCCGAGTGTGCAGGGCTAGAGATCGCGGGCGCTCCGGACGTACCAGACACGCCGGATACTCCTCCAGATGGCGCAGGCGGTGCAGCGGGGGTTGTGGGCGTAGCGACATCAGATGGTGTTGGCGCTGGGATGGAGGAATCGCCCACAGAACCGTTTGAATCGACGCCTGTGTTGTCCGCCGAGACAGTAACGCTGTCGACTGCGAAGCCGCCCGCCTTGCAGCCCGCGGTCAACTCTGTATGCACGTAAACACAAAGCATCCTGGAAGTAAATTAGGATGAGACGCACGGTCCAGCTCCTGCTGTCCCTTGTCCTGGGTTATGGCAGCCACTTTGACCTCGCAGCCATAGCAAGTAGCCAAGCTGTTGACGACAGAGCTAGTGCAGATGGTGGAAAGGTCGCCGGGGTGAGCCTGTTTATTATTGTGTATGCGTTAGAAAGAAGAAATTGTGGGGTGATTCGGACCGTACGCACACCTATGGTGTCGGAGAAGGTGTGTCACAGTCCAAGATTGTCTTTTGGCGAGCGATGTGGGGCCGGCGAGAGTTACCTTGTGCTCTTTGGTAGGGAGTTTCGAAACTCGAGAGCCAATAGACGTACCCATATGCGCTGCAACGGAGAGAATAGAAATGAATACCAGGATGCACAGCATCATGAACGAAGGATTTCTGAAAAGGAAAACGGCGAAAGAAAGTGAACGAGCGAAAAATGAGAACTCAAATGCCCAAAACTCGTGCAAAGGCCAATTTATACTGAGCACGAGAACGTGATAGCCATCGTCCTGCAGTGCTGATGTCGCAACATACAGAGAAGGTCACTTCGACTCCAGGAACTGTCAAGGATGGCAGCTCAAGTCGATGAAACAAGAAGAAGAAAGAGTTGGCGCCTCGCTCGCCGGTCATAGCCAAGGATGCAAGGCACGTTTTGACAGATGATAAGCATATCGATGAGAGCTGAATGAGAAATCAATGAGAGAATGGATGCCTCCATCTGTCATGATTCATGTAGTGTTGACGATCACATTGACAAGGGTCTCTCAATACAGTCCTAGAAAGGAACCAGAGCTAGCGAAACGGTATCAGTGGGCACACAGAACGGACACGGATATGTAAGGACATACCACAGAGTATTGGGAAGCGGGTAGATGATAGTTAAAGAGATGGCGTGACCCAACTTGAAGGACCAGAAAAGGCATGAGTGAGATGGTTATCAGACACAGCAACGAGTAGAAAGCCGAGAACACGCACCTATGAAGCCAAAAAACGCAGTGCATGGGTAAATTGTCATGGCAAAGCATCCAAATGGGTGAGGCGCGCCAGCTGGATACTCCGGCCAAAAATCAAAATACCGTCAGCGTATTTGCACGTATGCAGCGGATAGTTTCGTCTGCGTCATACGAAGACGCCCCGCCAAGGGTCGCAAAGTGGGGATGTGAATAGGCGAGACGGCAGTGAATTTTGCGCAGATGCAAAAGCTGCTGATGGTCGGAGGGTGAATCGAACATAGACAGGGGCTGTTGTCGTGCCACGACTGCTTCTGAGGTGTGAAGCGTCTCAAGAACAGGCATAACTCCGGGGAGGCCGCAATTGCGGCAGATAGGATCCCATGCCTGTTCACGTTTTATGATCGCAAAATACTGAGCGCTATGGACGGGAGTGCCGGCAGGTGAGGCAGACGAGTGCTATCGGGAATGCACTGCGTTCAGCGGCCTATTCGCCGCAGCGCCATAGACAGAAAAGCTGTAAATGCCGTATACAGTGTACATTAGATGGGGCACTTCTTTTGTAACGAAGACCAGAGGCAATACCAATTCAAATTCTATTAGACGTTCGAGAACCCATGATAACCGAAAGAAAAAGGCACAAGTACATCCCAGGCGGAATAAGGGCGGAAGTAGGGCTTAAGATGCGGAATTGCAACTCAACTTATGTCGTACAGCCACCAAGGTCTCTTTGAAGCTTTTCAGGTTTGTTTGTCCCTTGATCTAGAGAACCGGAATCAGAAACGACCACGCTTGGGAAGGAATTGGATGGTCGCACCAGCCATCCGTTCAGAGCGGCGGGACCCAGCAAAGCTTCTCTCCGTATATATTCCTGTTGTCTTCCAATTAATATCGACACCACTGGGCAATTCAGAAGACGCAAACATCTGAGAGACCTAGGCCAGTGATAGCAACAACTGGCAAAACCTCAGTTTAACGGAGGGAAATACGCGGTTGGTCTTACTATGTGAAGGAGTTAATCCGTGGGCCACTTCTATTTTCCGCATTTCCTTGGCTGCGGTCTGTTGTTTGATCCTGTCAGGAATCAGACAAAAGAACATGGAGGAATCCACTAACGACTCCGTCCATTCTGTGCACTTGGTCAGGGATGTACTTCATACTTTATTTGCTATGAACTGACCGTGGCATAGATATATCGCTAAAGTGGAGAGCCTGAGAGTCAGCAAAAGAAGAAATAACAGGACAAAGGGGACGCACGTCCATACAATGTGTGGATGCACCTCTCGAAAGATGTCTAAGGCATATACTCCATCCTCTGCTTCATATGTCGTAACGTTGGAGTTCTTCAACATGCGAATCAGGATCTTCCGGCTGATGGCATCTATATGTAGGGATTCAGAGACGATTTACAGGCAGCGCAGAGAGGACACCCACTATCATCGACGACAAGGATCTTCAGGTGTTGCGTGGGGTCTTCCGCCTCCTCTGTCCCCACGGCGGCGAGGCTCTGGGTAAGGAGCGCTAGAGGCTGTTGTGCCGGTACATGAACCGAATCCGACGTGGAGGCTTTCGGGCTGAGTTTCGCCGGTTCCGCAGAAACCAGGATTCGCAGCATTGACTGTGGCGTGCCAATCGGGGGGAGTTCAATGTCCTCCACAGGTAATACCACGGTGAAGATTGAGCCGCCGCCCAGGCGCGAATCAACAGTGATCGTGCCGTGCATGCGCTCTACGACGGACTTGCATATGTGAAGGCCTAGATCGATGTTGGCAAATTAAATGCCACCTGAACAAGCATACCTAAGCCTGCCCCGGGCGAGAACGAATCTGCTTGCGTGAATGCGTCGAACAACTTTTCCAGGAACTCCGGAGCGATGCCGCGGCCGGTATCTTCCACTCGCAGGATGATATACCGATCGTCATTGCTATGGAGTCCACCAGATTTGAGGGAAACAGTGATCAGACCTGAAAAGACGAAAGTCAATGTTTCAAGTCGCTGAGGAACACCGAGCTCGGACCTTTGGAGGTATATTTCAAGCTATTCGTGATCAAGCTATTCAATATCCTGCGCAAAGATGAAAATTAAAATGATGCACGAATAAATGCCGCATACGAGCTCACCGCATGAAGCCCGAAAGGTCCAAACTAATCCACCAGTTCTTCAACATGGAACGATCCTCATATTCGACCAGCAGTCCCACAGGAGGTGGTGAATCAGATCCAGCAGCTACCGACTGCCATTGCACCCGTCTCAACCAGCATGATCGCGCTGTTTCGGTAGTAACCTGCGCGAGGTCAACTAGAACACGGCGGGATCGGCCGCCTGTATCCGAACCCTCGCGGGAAGCTCGTGCCGACTTTCCGAAGTCCAGTCTTGCGCGCCAAATGAAATAAGCACGGGATCAAATCAAGTGCGGGAGAGACTTACATGTCGTCGACTATATCACGCAGTGCTGCACCACAAAATTCTGCGGAGCTTGGGAGTTGTGAGCGGCTCGACGGTGGTAGAGATGAGTCAAACTACGCACTCCAGTAGAGCAGGCAAAGCAGCTAGTTCTCCGGTTGCGATCATATCGCGCACAAGATCGAGTTGCTGATTCGGAGAATCAGATGCGTTAATATTTGTGTAGAATGCAATGAGAAGTCAGCGTACCCCAAGAAGCCCATGCAAGGGTGTCCTGAGTTCATGAGTACCGACGACAAATTTCGGTAAGGCTCTGACACACCACGACATTACATAGAGAGAGAAAGACGCATCTGATTTGCGAAACGAAAGCTATAATGATAAGTCAATATGTAATCAGCACACGATGCGAGGGTGACGTGTCGCGTACCTGTCTTTGCCGCGTCTGCCTTAACGATGGCGTCCTGCGCGAGGCGGGCCACCAGCACAATGCCAACATTCCTTGCGAATGTCACGTCTGCGGGTTTGAAGGAAAAGAATGGTGCCGCTGACCCCACCACGATGAGCAGGTTAGGGCGATGACTGCTGTAAAATGGAAGCACGAGGTGTGGAATCGTCCCCGGCAACTCCGAGAATTCCGAAGAAGGGGACCCCGGTGCAACGGACATGGTGGGAGAGCGTGACAACAGTGGCTCAAAGCCGGAATAGCTTCCGGAACCAGAGAAGACTGAACGTCCCGTCTGTGATTTATGTAAACTGGAAGATCATGTAGGACAGGAGAAACACGTACTTCTACATAGGCATCCAAGAAGCTAGCGATCACAGCCATGGCTTCGGGAGTATTGAACCTGTCCACCAGGCCGCTGTACACGGCGGAGCTGGCGCTGCCGAAAATGATCTTGGACAACTGCATCTTTCCTTGTGAATCTTGACCATCGACGATCCAGCTGTGGGATCTTGATCGGCGTGTATTCAACTGAAGAACATGATTATAAATGCTGGAAACGCGAAAGCGGTGACCGAACGAGAAAGATTGTACATGCCTTGGTCGCATGAAAGGAACTAAGGTCAATAATAATGGCGAAATCAGCCTCGAGGAGTTCTTGGAGTTCTCTCGCTGCACTTGCGCAGAAACCAGAGGTTAACGCCGCTATGTCAATGCCTCTCCGAGCTGCAGCGGACTCGGAGCCTTGCACGGGAGGTTCTGCGGCGGCAGCGTCCATCAAGGCCTGTTGACTCGGTTCAGCTAACGCTTTCTCGAGAAAAACGCTGACTGCATTTCGCAGCCGAGTCTCTTTGCGTCGTTCCCAAGTTTCCCAAGTGGAGCGTAGCTGTACGGATAGCAAGGTAGAGAGATCATCGAGAACCTTGAGCTGAGTCTCCGACATCTTGAGGAATGGCCGGTTTGACATCAGCGCCACGACGCCTACAGTGACCCGCTCGGAGTCGTATGGATCGGAGGGGTTGATCTCCAGCGTAATGGGAACACCGACATATCCCTTGACTATTAAAATGTGAGAAAGTGTTACATGTCGCCAAATGGCGCTCACCGCCGTTGGAATCCTGTGCGCACCACGGATTACCAGTGAAACGCCTGGCTAGACATTCAGGGCCGCAGAACGGAATGTGAAATCTGCGGCGCACCAATCGCCGCCCAACTCATTGAGCTCCACAGTTTGACCCTTCTTCTTTAGCACAACGTGAGCGCATATGCTTGTTTCCACAACGAGGGCTTCTCCTTCAATTCCGACCGGAACGGCGGCCAATGCGACACCCGTTGGTAGGGGAAATTCCCCGGCCTTGCTCACGACGACCTGAACGTCGTTGAGGAACAGACTGACCGTGCATACGGGAGCAAAGTGAAAGAAGCTGTTGACGAGGGAGGAGCAGCGGTGAAAGTTTTCCAGTTGATCTTGACGGAACAGACTTGGAAAGGATTAAATTCGGATGGAATGGGAGGGCCAAGCCTCGCACTTGTATTCCTGTATCGTCTGTCTACGCACTGTGTCTTCGTCGGCCCGCGGTGGAGGCAGGAATCCATACTGGTCATAAAAATCTGCGATTGTTCGTGCTGTCTCGGGGGATATCTATATAGTGTCAAGGAATGCAATGGGTCCAAGGATGCGCTTACTTCTCCTGGTGGATACAGTGGGACTAAGGAAGGCAGCTCAGCTGCTTCACTGGCTTTGAAACTCTTGGGACGACGAGTAGATCGGAGCGGCGGAGGCGGAGGCCGTTCAGTTCCTTTAGCGTAGTCCCGCAGAAACAACGTCCATTCCGCCAAAGCGTCCACGTCCTCGTCGAGGCTTGTCTCGAATGTCTTCCCGCTCATGGGCATAGTCTGCAAGTGATCAGTCACACAAGTCACAATGGCTGCTTCTTTTCCTCTTTCTGTTTTTGGCATGGGAAAAGGATCTGCGCGGATCGATGTCGCACACATCGACGTCTGATGTCTTCTGCCGCACGACGCGGGGAACTATTTCCGAGTAGCGACCGTCCACTTGGGCAAAATAAGAGGATAGGACGTTTTTCTTGGATCTTTACTGTACTTGCATTGAAAGGCAAGTATGGACGCCCCACGAAAATTGAGGTAATTTGATCGGATGGGATGCCGGACACGGCATTTCTTATTTCGGCCACTGTGAGAAATCACCGCTAAGTATCTCTCCATCATTCCACGACCTCAGGCGCTCGTTCTGTTCAGCAGGTATATGGCCACGCTTTGGAACCCCATCTAACGCTCTCTTATTCTCCCAGTTATCAGCGCCTTCGAATAACGCTTTTATCGGACCCGAAGCGGACTCCGGGCCGGCCAAGCCAAGACACCCCGACAAAACAAAACAATGGTTTTTTTTTTTAGCAAACATCCCATTTATAAGACGCTGTCCAAAATGTCGCAGTTGTCCGTCCTTGTCGAGTCGGCTGAGGAGGTCCGGCTGTTGAAGGTTGTGGGGTTGAACTCCAGTGTCCTAGCGAAGTTTCAGTGCTTGCCCCAATCGTTCTGGGACTGTATGCAGCATGGTTGATGCGCATATTTAGCTCACCAAATTTAGCGAGAAATGTTTCAAGTCCTTCTTGATCAGCTTTTTGCCGTATAAAACCGCCTCGACCTTTCCTCATTTGAGTAAAATTTCAAGACATTTTAGCGGAGTGGTCCTCTCCAGCATTCCTATTTTGAAAAAATAAAAATAAAAATAAAAAAGCAGTAATTAGTCCTACTTCTGCTTCCTCATCTCCTTATTGATCTCCTTTTCATTTATCAGCGCCCATCCACGAATGAATGGAGCCTGTCAAGGTCTGGCATTTCACCGGTCTAAAATTATAATATCTGTCATGCGCAGCTAAAAGCAGCCCTTACCGATCAGCAATTTGCCCAGTCCCTTCAAGGATATAGTCGCAAGCTAGTGAAGTGCGACGTCGATTAAATTATGAGTATTCTTTCTCTCCACTATATGTTACCCCTCCTCACAGAAACCTTACCCTCAAAGCATCTGCCAACGTCAGTGGCTGAGAAGCGACCGACATTGTCAGTAATGTCGTGAGCTTGATTGGAGAGTTGGACACTGTGAGAACCTTTGAGGCGTTAGCTCTGGTTCTCTGCTATTCTGGTCGCACAAAGGACATAAAAGCACCTTGTGCCGCTGTCAACAAAAAAAAAAACACCTCCGAGCAGCCATGCCCTCCCCACCTACCCCGATTATGCAACTTGCCAACCTCACCGTCGGAAGCCTCCTGTATGGCATTTACTTGAACCTGTTCTTGACATCCCTGTACATCCTGGTTAAACATTCAAGAGGGGTTCACGCCAGGCCACTGTACCACTCAATGATGTTTGTCCTGGGATGCGCACTGTTCGTCGCCGTGACGGCAGTAAGCTCTTTTCTTTTCATGCCATCCCCGGATTCGGTCTGATATCATGCACGGTAGAATTGGATAATCCTGATTATTATCGACTTCAATGGATTCATTTTCTTTGAAGGTGGCACTGCTGCTCCGGAATATTCCGCAAACACTCGCCTAGGGATACAAGCAGCACCATGGGCTACCGCGATTGTCTCTATAGTGCTCAATGATTGCATGATGGTGAGTAGTAAAGATGAGAGCTATGCCTATTAGCTGACGGGACCCAAGATTTACCGCCTGTGGGTAGTTTGGGATCGCAAAAAAGGCATCATTGTAGTGCCGATACTAACCTGGGTTGGACTTATCGGTCAGTAAATTTTAGTTTCCTGTAGCTGAGGCTAATTGAACAGTAGTGTGCTCCACACTGGCGGCAATCGACAGTTGGGGTACTATCGTCACAGCCAATATTGTCATTTTTATACCGATTTTTGTTTTCATCGTCATGTACGCAAGCCCAAAAGCGCCTCTTGATGAATCTAACACTATGCAATAGGACAAATGTCTACTGCACAGGTCTAGGAAATACTCACTTTCTGCAAGCTCAGTGACTGAGACAGGCTGAGAAACAGGCTTTATTGTCTGGAAGATTTGGAGAATCACGCGGATCTGTCTCCCGCCAAGCGGGACAAATCTGAACGTGGGTGGTACTAGCCAAATTGGATCCCTTACTCACCCAGATCAGCATTTCCTCGCTATGGTCATTGAGAGTTCGGTCTTGTACACGTGCGTTACAGCACACCCCATGTGATTCATATCTGGATTGATTTTCAATCAGAGCATGGGCTCTGTTCTTCGTGGTATCACAGCAGGAAACCTCTGTTCTGCAATATTTTGCGTTCGGAGTGCATCCCATGATCGCCGGAATCGCCAATGCGCTTTTACAAACGCGGATTGGTTTGCGAAAGACAATTGAGCCTGCGACTTCCGCGAAAACTCCCATTCACTTTGCGACACAGGGCACAGCTGCAGCCCCCAATGCAGGGGAAGCGAGCCGTGATGGTGTCGGAATGAAATCTCTCACCACATAGTCTGAGTTCCGTGCCTTTGGCCTGTACGACTTGGAAAAATAAAACCTGATTTAAAAGATAGTGTAGATGTGTGTTGCCCCGTCCACCAATCCAGTTGCGTAGAGAAAAGTGGACAAAAACTACGCCAGTAGACAATTGCTGTCTCCCCTGAGCGAGTAACGGTTCAAGCCTGTTACCTGCTCATCTTTTATGCGGGAAATTTTGAAGCCGTTTAGAGCACTCTACATGCATGGAAGTGGAATCTGACCCACCTTTTTCTTGTGAATTTGTAACCGATTCGATTCGAATCCGTAAGGGAAATTTCTCAAAACCCCTGTTCCTCGTAGGCCTAGCTTTCGACGCTGCACGATCACACCCTTCCACCTATTCATTACTGTACTTACTTATTTTCCCTTGCACCATGTATTCTCCGCAATGACGTTCGTACCAACCTCGGTGTTGTCGAGTGACTGAAAAAATATAGTGAATAGCACGTACGTCTCGTACTGCGACCCCCGAGTAGATTATTTCCCAGCGCTTTTCTAAAATCTGAAGTTCTCATTGAGTCAGTATAGGCCCAAAGCACCCAAAGTTACTCTCAGGAGGCCGAAAAAGCCGTTTTCTCAAGATCGAGAGGCGTCGGCTGGAGGCGGCATGGACGGGCAACTTTGAAGTGAACCGAATTCGGCTGGCGGAGGTCTGCCTTATCTGGGCTGACGGTCACTGCTGAATGAATGCCGCGTCACATAGGCCATGGCAGCGAGAGGAAGGAGAGTGCCGATTACTGTATTTTTACATTCAAATCGACACGGGGTGTGACGCGTGACCCGTTCAAGCGATTCGACATTTCGACACTGGCGAGAAATTTGCGTGACACCAGCAAAAATTTCGATTTTCCAGACAAAAATCTGCCTTTTTGTGTTTTCCAGGCAAATTTAGACCCTATGTCATGCTTGGGAGGTTCGACAAAGGGCCGCGTGACGCGTGACCCCTACCGAATTTCGCTCTATGATTTTCACATGGCGTCGCTGGAACATATCATCTATATTCAGCTTCATGCGGCAGTGCCCTTGATCCCACTGCGTTCTTTCTCTACCGAAAAACGTGCACACAGTGACGTAGGAGAAAACACAGTCCCGTTATGATTTATTGCACAATTATGGAGACAATATTTTGCCCTGCCTCTTGCTCCAGCAGACTAAATCATGCCAGAGTGACACAATGCATGATCCGAGTTCCGGGCCGGTGCATCAGCAAACACATGGATCAGTAACATTACTGTAAAGCCAGAGAGTTGAAAGGTTTCAGAAAGACACTCGTAATTTATAAAGAGAGTGAAGTGAGGTGAGGTGGAAAGAAATGGATGCGGCAGAGGCTGTCCAAAAAACGAATTACAGCTAATGTCGGAACCGAAGGCGCGATGATCTTTTTTCTGTTTTGGGATGTTTTCAGAGAATTGTAAATATCTCGGTCAATTTTGCACCGATTTACATAAAAACTAGATAGATTTACTCATCTAATTCATGCACAATTAGTGACAGAGAGGGATGCTTGAAAATACTATATATTAGGTGATTTGTGTTTTCAGGGCATTTTTACGCCAAATACTGTTTTTGCATGCCTGGAACATGTCACAGGGGTCTGAGATTTTTTAGGGAGCAATATTCATATAGAAAAAAGTATGTGACAGACCCACAAATACATATAATCTTATTACAGTTCTTCCAGCTGCACTGGAGGCATTGAGCATTTTCTTGCATTTGAAGATCCTGAGAGAATCACACTTATCTGAGTATTTCATGTGATTCTGGCTCTGTGACGTCCTTACCTAGGTACATATGTTGTTCCGGACAAAATATTGGGCCTCTGCGATATGTTCTAGGCATGTAAAAAACAGTATTTGGTATGAAAACACCCTCAAAACACAAATCACCAAATATATCATATTTTCAAAAATCCCTCTCTGTCACTAATTGTGCATGAATTAGATGAGTAAATCTGTCTAGTTTTTATGTAAATCAGCGTGGAACTGACCGAGATATTTCCAATTCTCTGAAAACATCTCAAAACAGAAAAAAATTCATCGCGCCTTCGGTTCCGACATTAGCTGTAAACATGGCCGTGGCGGATAGTACTTACTAGTACTTGGAGTGGATTTTTTGCTTAGAACGGCATTGACAGTAGTCATGTTTAAAATTTGTAGATAATACAATTCTGCTTATCCTACGAACTGAAAGTACTCACAAAGCCTTCGCAACCTCCGCCGTCTTTTGATTGATAAATGCAATCCCCGCCTCCCTAAAATTGTCGTTTTCAACTGAACTCCCACTTCCAAATCCCTGGAACACAATATGCTGTCCACCACTCGGACCATATGAAGGCCAGACGGGTGCACCGGCGATGAGATTGTTGTTGGGGTTTTGGTCGTGCGTGAAAGCTGAAAAAATATAAGCAAGGGTATGGACCAGAAGATGGGGAGATGGGGAACCTACAAATCCACATGCTACTCATGAGCAGAGCGAGTTCGGCGTCGATGACTCGAGGACCAAGAGGCTGGTTAGAGGGTAACGCGGTGTTGTTATTTCGGTCGTTGAACACATAGGCAACCTCAGAGAAATGCGTAGCTAACAACAAACGTGATCAAAGACAGCCTCGGGAAAGGTCACTAGGAGGACGTACCGCCAGGATCTATCGGGAAATGATAAGGCGGTTGATTGAACCTGTACGAGAATGTAGCTGCCCCTTTGGCATTCGCCTGGGCAAAAGCACGTCGGGGTCCAACCATGACTGCGTCGCCGAAGAAGGCCCCGCTCTGTGTAGAGTGCCTCAGTGAGGAATTGGACCCAGGTGAAAGTGAAACAGAGCTCACTCTCTTGTCCTGTAGTCCAGTCGATAGTATACCGTCTCCTGTACCCATAGGAACACCTTGAGCAGGGTCATCGGGGTAGAGTATCAAGATTTCTTGAACATCTTCTGCACTGGTGAAGGCGTAGTTTGCTGCGAAACCAATCTATAATCTGCAAACTGGCATAGAAAGAAAAGACACACTGGAATTCCTTGCTAGAATTGCGTTGACTAAATCTGAATCGAAATTAATACCGCGAGTCATGAAGGCAGTCCCTTCGTCCGAGTTCGCTGTTCCATGTAGTTCAGTACTCGGGATTAAAGAATGCACAAGCCGACTCGCCGCCAACAATCAATGGAACCTTCACAAACTCTCCATTACTAACCTGCCCTGCCGGATCCACCTTAATGAAATCACCATCAACGACTGGATTAAAGGCCCCCGAGCCAACTTGCGCCACTGAAGCGTTGAAGGTGGAAAGAGGGAGAACTTGGAGACATGCGATGTCCGAACAGTTCGTGATGGAGAGGAGTCTGTTCCATGTTGCGTTGTATGTGGCGGCGCGATTGGAGGCCATCAAGGGGGCCCAGTAGCCGCTTTCGGAGATAACTGGAGGAAATTATCATTATTCAAGTGGAAACAAGAGGGTAAGAGGACGCACCACCACGGAAGAGATGATCATTCCTCCCACCAAAAGCAAGCATGTGCTGGAATACGGAACTTCCGCCGGCACTGAAGCAGATGAAATTAGTACATAATAAAGGAATCAACTTGGACTTGACGTACCTCTCACCCTGAATCGTCACTTTCGACGGGTCGCCTCCAAATGCTGCGATATTTTCGCTGATCCAATGGAGAGCGAGGCGCTGGTCCTTCAATCCTAAATTGAGTAGACCAGCTTTTCTGGGTTCGTCGCCGACAGGGAAGCCATAGGCTGTAAGACGATAATTGAAGGAGGCGAAGATCTACGAAAGGATGAGAAACATTTCCGAAGGGAAGATGAGAGCCTTACGATGGGCTTGCTCATGTTGACGGACCGCTGAACATTGAAACTTCCATTATATCGGATATTGTCCGAGGATCCCATGGTGTATCCACCACCTACAAGCCATCGTCAGCGTCTCTTAGCTTATTCCTAGATCAGTAAAAAGAAACAACCTACCATGGATCCAAACCAACACCGGCAACCCCTGTCCCGGCTTCACACCCGTTGGTCTAATGATATTAATCGTCAAGCAATCCTCCCCCTGCACATAACCAATATCATCCCCGCCGATACCTACACACCCCACCGAGTAATTCAATGCCTGTTTCACTTCGCTGAATCGCTGATTCAGGGATTGAGCGGGGACGAAACGACGAGAAGGTTGAGCGTAGGGGATTCCACCGAAGAAGTCTTGGTTGAAGGTAGGGAGGAAGGTGCCGGCGTAAGTCCCATTGAGGGTTTTGACTGTAGGTTGGGTGGAGGATTGGGCGGAGACGGGGAGAGCGAGAAGGGACATGTAGGAGAGGAATTGGAAGAGCTGCATCGTGGTCGATTCCGAGTCTCGGACTGGACTTTGCAGAATCGTGCCTTTTGCCCAGAGCGAGCCGGACACCGACAAGGCATTGCTACTTATATGTATTTTCTCATCGGACTTCCAGGTCGCCAAAAAAAAAGCCTTGCGCAAAGAACCGGTAATAGGCGATCTTGCGCCTGTTTTTGGTCTTCTGACTCGTGTCGAACTGAGCATGTGGACACATCGGGACGTCATAGTTAAGTGATGGGAAAGGATCTCCATGGCCCACTGTCCATTAAGATCTAGCGATTCCCATGAAATTGGACTTCGAAGAACGAAGATCCACACTGGAGGAGTAGGTGAGCCTCAGGACCCCGAATGGGTGAGGAAAGCGGTCAGCTGGTTACCAAAAGAAACCCACAGCGCCGGATTGTTTCGGCCGCCTGCCAGCCACTAGGAAGAACACCAATGATTGGCTCCACTCCGAGTCATAGATAGAGAGCACAAGGGACTGGTCGGCCGCTTCGCGGGCCTTTCGTCCAGTGAACACTGAAGCTCTGAACGCGGCGCGGATAGCACCGTTTTGTTCGCACTCAACTCTGTCTCAGAGGTGGAGGTTCAAATGAAAACGAGGTATTCTGTACAATAAGTTGAAATTCTAGATGCTTTGAGCCAATCGGAGGAACTGTTCGCCGCGGCTACCTTTGTTTCAATGGAAAGATCTGTCAAAGTTGCAGTGCCTGACGTAGTGCCGGTAGTGCCGGATAATTGATTGCCTCCGAGCCAGTAGCAATCGGGATCAAGGGCGGCAGATTGCCGTGGGGTACGGCATCAGCGGAGAGCATACGGTATCAGTGGAGAGTCAACGGAGTTTAAAAGGCTTCAGAACAGGAAGTAGCTGTGATGGGACGGTCGGGTCGGGTCAGGTCGGATGACCCGCCCAAAATCTAGGGCAGTGCTCTCACGTGAAAGGCCTAGGCCTAGGTCTCGTGTAAATCTGTATCGGACTTGCCGGAAGACGGAGACTGGAGGTCGGAGGACAGAGGTACAGAGGATTGAGTTTGGACAGAAGTTTATGCGAATCACCAGAGAGGCAAAGAGTGAGTTTCCTCAACCTTGGCAGCCAGATGGGATAGAGACGGAGGACAGACCGGAGCAATGCGGAGGCAAAGCACGTTAATTATCGAACTGAAATACAGTGGTGAATTATCTACATATTTATAGTGAATCCGGAGGCTTCTGGATGCAGACAGAGAGGTATGAAATAAATTACCCTAACTTAAGTTCCGGGCGATCTGATCATTTTTCGCACTTAAGTTTGACCACCACTTAGGTCTTGTTTCCAGAATAGGGGTGCCAATGCCCCCCTTCCTCTGTGCCCGAACTTAAGTTTGCCGGCACTACTTAAGATCTTCCCCACTTAAGTTCTGACTCGAACATTGATTTTATTTATCTATACGCTTGCTCTAGTCGTGTCACTTGAGTTTCGCACAAGTGTTCAGTGGTGAACTTGAGTCCCATTATTCAATACCACATTACATGAATATACATTTTGCGTCGCATCGACAACTTAAGTTGCGTCGGTGACTTACAAGCTGCCGAATTAATCTCCAGAACCTGGAATTTCTTTATGTTCGTCAGAACTGGCCATACACAAGACGTATTGCACTTTTCAGGCTCGTTCTTGCTCAGTTGTGCCTCTGGGATCTCTATGGCCACGCTTAGTCTCACGGACTCGGATGGCTACCTATATGGCCGCAATTCCCTGCCCAGCCATAAGAACAACATCAAACGGGCTGAAATTATCCAGAGCTGAAAGGCCAGCGGTCAGTCTTGCTCGTATACGGCGCACATCTGCTTCAAAGTATGTGCTAAGATATATTCCATTCCTCTCTTTTTGATGCTTGGTTTATGCTTGGCAGACCTGTGCATGGAGAGAGGGACGTCGCTTCGCCCGTTTTAACCAGGCGCTGAACTCGAACGCACTTCAAGTCCGACAAAACTCACCTTGCTAGCCTATTGCACCGCAAGGTCGCCTGCGTAGCGCATCCGCAGGGACGTGGTCGGGACCCGCCATGTCCACTCAAACGGGTCTCAGTATTGCTGTTATAATCCGCGCATCTGCTTCAATATGCGGACAAATCGAACAATAATGTCCCTGAACGACCACGTTCGATGAGGCAGGACCATATCCGTTCTACGATGAATGTCCTTTTGAATGTTATGAGTTATTCTTGACAGAATCGGGAAAAAAATCGTGTCCCCTCCCACTGGCAGAAGAAATTGCTGCAGTTTGACACTGGGGGCAATGAACGTGGCATGTAGAAGTCTACTGCTTCCAATGCATGTGGTCCGCATTCAGGTGACGCATAGAGCAAAGGTGTGGATCACCTTTGTCGCATCCTTGTTTTTTGGGGGCAACTCAAAGAAAAACAAAGGTGCGAAAAAGGTGATTTGCACCTTTGTTCCATTTGTCACCCAACTGCGGACCACATGCATTGGAAGCAGAATGTTTCCACATGCGTCGTCCTTTGCTCCCAGTGTGAGCCCGGCGCTGAACTCAAACAGAAGCAGTGTCTCTCATAGGCAAAGCTCACTTTTCCAGCCTATGTCCCCAGCAGCCCGCTTATCCCGGTATCAGTCTTGCTGGTGTTTGACGCACCTCTGCTTAAAATTGGTTTGACGCCAGTTCGCTCATGCAGGAGGACCTCGGTTCGATCGGGGGCAGGACATCAGCCACATCT
Source organism: Mycena capillaripes (assembly GCA_029204075.1). NCBI lineage: Eukaryota > Fungi > Basidiomycota > Agaricomycetes > Agaricales > Mycenaceae > Mycena > Mycena capillaripes. The sequence goes on along the minus strand of JARHKZ010000014.1, from coordinate 1,712,397 downwards.
CCACCATTTTTTCATTCAATTCTTGATTTATTTCTCTTAACAGAGGGTCATTGTCTAGCAGCGTCCCTACGACAGGAAAGCAGAGAAATAACATTTCCAGTCAGGGAACACTCTCTCTCATTCAGTTCCGTATCTGTCTTGCCTCACACAGTCCCCGATCCCTCGCCGCATTCAAAGGACAATCAGTCGGTATGACGATGTTTGACTCGAAGTCTTGACCTGTTTATGACAGTCGGAATTACGCGCTCCCGTGAATCAAGCAGAAGTGGCGGCCGGAATGCAGCAGACATCGTTTGACAAGGACGGAAATTATCCCTTGACTTGGCCTCATGCCGATCACCCAGCGCCACTATCGATGGATTTGCTTTCCATTTTCTTTTGCGCGTAGAAGTAAATAGTTGTTAAACACCCAACCTAACTCCTCACTGGGCTAACACTCAAGGAGTGCAGTTCTTGGTTGTTGTGTCTGCCTTTGCGGCCACCCAGCCCGAAAATCCATTTGGCCCGTCGCGGACGCAAATCTTCCGATCGACTTGATACAGGAATCACGCGAACGTGTGGCGCATGGCGTTTGACGTGAGGGGAATTCAAGGCGTGAATCTCCGCCCCAAAATTACTTCCGCTTCCTTTCGTTCTCTTCCCCCCCTTCGCTGTCCTCGTCCGCTGTACATAAATGCGAAGTTTTGCCCTGAAGTCAAATCCTTTCCCCTCCGCTTCGAGATAATCCCACGCTCGAACACTTTCAGTGCTACAAACCATCCACTCGACCCAATCTAGTCCGATAATGGCGCCAAGTTCAATTTCAACCCCCTATCCTCCAGTCGTACTCCCCGGAATTCACGAGATGTTCCCAGAGCACCTCATGCCATGCTCGGGCGTCAGTCCCGCTCCTGTCCCCATGATTCCTGCCCCCGCACACGCATCAGTCCCTCGCACAACGATGCCCCGCAGCCATTATGTGCCTCCACCTCCACCACCGGCGCCATACCCCTCGTTCTCGTTTGACATCCTCAAGAGCGATCCTCGCAGTTCCTCCTTGGAGCATATCGCCTCGAGCCGCCCCTCGCTCCCGCAGTTGCGCCGCAGATCCGCTGTGCAGACCCAGATGTCCAATTCCGCCTCCGTTTTGAACACATGCGCGCACTCGTCCTCCTCTGCGGGCTCGAATGGCAATACTGAGATGGACGATGCAGAAGATGAGGATGACGGCGAAGAGGTTGGCGAATGCGGCGCGGAGGAGGGGAGGAGGCACGTCTGCCTCACCTGCGCCAAGCGGTTCAACCAGCCAAGCAGCTTACGCATTCATCGCAATACACATACTGGCGCGATGCGTGAGTCTCTCTGTTCCTTGTTTCAATTTCATTTGTGGTTCAACTTCTGAATACCGTACTCCACAGCCTTCATCTGCCCCCACCCTTCCTGCGGCCGTGCATTCAACGTCAACTCCAACATGCGCAGACACTTCCGCAATCACGCCAGCCCTGCGTGTGCGTCTCCCGCTAATCCTCATCCCAATTCTTCCTATCCCTCTTCGCGTACTTCGTCCTACTACAGGCATTATAAACACATTCCTACGCCCACCTCTCCCTCCCGCAAGCACGCATATTACGCACGCTCACCTACTTTGCCCCCAAGCGCAACCTGGAGCGTCTCATCTCGTTCCTCACTTTCCCCTCCCCCTGCTACACCTCACTCGCCGGTCATGTTCCAGTACCCACCAGCGGGAGGCCGCCACTCCGTGAAAGCCAGGAGGCCAGGACCTCCTCGCCATCGTTCCAGCTAGAATCTGCATCGAAATGGATGAGAGGTACGGCGTGTCCTGGATTGAATTTAATGCTGGTCCAAAATGCGCAAGTCGACAGTGCTATTGCGCACCATGCCTGACAAACCCCTGCTACCGTCAGCAAGTTCCAAAGCAGAGTATCCTTCCGCTGCTCGGAATCGTGAATGTAATGCCAAAATATTTTGGCGGTGAGTTCTGGTGGGATTGTCAAGATGGGATATATAATCGAATCGAGATTGTCCAAAACGAGATCCCTTTCGGTGCGCAGAAGGGATAATTGTGCCTCCATGCCAGCAATTCTTTCGTCGACGGCTGCCAGACGTGAACGCAGTGCAGAGGCCGTGCGCAAGGGAGGCGGGAGAGTGTTTCCATCATCTCTCTTCATCTGGTAGAATTTGAAGTGCTCGCAGAAGAGAGAAGCGGGAGCGCCAATGAGAGTGGCTCAAGAGTGGCTGCCAAGTGGCTGACGAGTCAAGGCTGCAAAATCCGGTGATGGCCGAAGATTCGCATGTGACTCTTCTCCATCTCGTTCGCTTTGGGGCAGGAAGATCCTGTACTTTGATGTGGCCACGCGAGCGAGAGATTTGTAAGCACCGATCATCTCGTGGCCACTCGGCGTGATTCGGCTACTGTACAGAATTAACACCCCATACTAATTGCAGGGTCCGACGCGAAAGGCGATGGTTGGGCGCAGTTGTGAGCGCGGGGCGCGGACGCGCTTGGGATGCGGTGCGCGCGTAGTGGGAGACACGATGATGTGAAGGTGCCGCTATGATCGCCGATATTTGCCAGTACCAAACCTTATTTGGGGGGGGGGGTGGGTGGTCGTGGGAATGTTGGCCACGATCCGCCGATCACGCACCTCTTGTGGGGCAGGGCCCTATCCGTCTACACTGAATGAATTTTTTGAGGTATAACTCGTGGTAGTGCGCTTCGCGGCAAAGCCCACTATCTGGATACCACAAATTAAAGGGATTGGTGGAGCGTTCACAGACTCGAAAATCAGATCAATTTGGATTTTTCAGGGGCATGCTTACTGCCCTTGGGTTTAAGCCGACTGACTGACTTGCTCTCTGGCTAATAAACTTGGGAGTTGTGTTGTCGAAACACTGATTGAATTTCGAAGTAGTTGAACTACTTCTTTGGTCTGGTGGTGACAGCCTGGGTGAATTGTTGAATTTATAGTTGAAGTTCAAGTGTGTGCTTCTTTGGCCATTGTCTTAAACCAACTGACTTTTTTTCCTGTATGTATTTCAATGGTCTTTGGTCTTTGACTCAAATTAACTGAGCTTTGTTCTGATTTATAGAGTCCTTAGCCTCAATGGGAATTGGCTAGCTAAATCTTTGGTTCGGATTCAAGCTCATTAGGTTGATCTTTGCAGCCACAGGTTGCAAATACTTGTTGTGGTGCTTACGAGAGAAAAAATCCTGAGCCTGGTATATTTCAGCACTATCTTTAGTAGTGGGTCCTGTAGGCGCCCTATTTTCAGCTCCCCCGCCAAATTCTGTGAAGTCACGTGAACTGATGAATGTGGTAATCCGAAATGACGGCCGTTCGAATCCCGACATGCACTTCCTTTTTTACTATACCTCTAAAAATTCATTCCGGTTGGTTCTCAGCTTATTTTGATGGTTGTAAGCCAATTTTTACTGTTTACTGTCGAGCCTGTATCAAATTTCAGATGAATGGTGAAGCTGCCCTCATGGTTTGCATCCCATTCATGTTCAACTTGAAGCCCAACCACATGTTATTCCATTCACTTCCAACCATTAAGGAAATGATCATATATCTGCCTCTGATATCACTGTAATTTTCTCTTCACTGTGGGCATTCTTGGCAAAATCGGAAAAATAATGACATCCCCTCGCAAAAGGAATTGCTGCAGTTGCAGTTTGTTTTAACCCGGCGTCGAACAGAAGCAGTATCTCTCGTAGAGAAACCCTCACTTTGCCAGCCTATTTCCCCAGCAGGCTTATCCCGGTATCAGTCTTGCTGGCGTATGGCGCACCTCTGCTTGAAATTGGTTTGACGCCACTTCACTAATGCAGGAGGACCTCCGTTCGATTCGGGGCCAGGACATCAGCCACTTCTCCACCATTTTTTCTTTCGATTCTCGATTAATTTAGGGTCATTGTCTAGCAGCGTCACTAAGGCAGGGAAGCAGAGAAACAACAGGGAACACTCCTTCCCTGCTCATTCAGTTCCGTATCTGTCTTGCTGGTGCATCCATCTTCACACAGTCGCTGATCTCTCGGCGAGCCAAGAGCATTCAACGGACAATCAATCGGCATGACGATGTTTGACTCGAAGTCTTGACCTGTCTATGACAGTCGGAATTACGCGCTCCCGTGAATCAAACTGGTAGGCACATCAAATTGGTTGAACAGATGTGACGGCCGGAATGCAGCTGACTGGACACCAATTGAATTACCCAGACGGACATCGCCGTTTGACAAGAACAGAAATTATCCTGACTTAGGCCTCATGCCGATCACCCAGCGCCACTATCGATGGATTTGCGTTCCACTTTTTTTTTTTTTTTTTCTTTTTGGGCGCGTAGGAATAAATAGTTGTCCAGAAGATAAACACCCAACCTAACTTCTCACTGGGCTAACCATCAAGGAGTGCAACTCTTGGTTCATGTGCCATGCCTTTGCGGCCGCCAGCCCGAAAATCCATTTGGCCCGTTGCGGACGCAAATCTTTCGATCGCCCCGATACAGTAATAACGTGTGGCGTATGGCGTTTGACGTGAGGGGAATTCAAGGCGTCAATCTCCGCGGCAAAGTTGCTTCCGGTCCGTTCTCCCCTTCGCTGTCCTCGTCCGCTGTACATAGATGCGAAGTTTCGCCCTGAATTCGAATCCTTTGCCCTCTGCTTCGAGGGAATCCCCGCCTTGGGTCGCTTGTTATAGCGCGCCACTCGAACGCTTAAAGTGCTACAAACACCCACTCGACGCCCAGTCCGATAATGACCCCCGGTTCAATTTCAAACTCCTGTCCTCGAGTCGTACTGCCCAGCATCCACGAGATGTTCCCAGAGCATCTCACGCCACGCTCGGGCGCCACTCTCGCTCATGTCCCCATGATTCCGGCCCCCACACACGCACCAGTCCCTCGCACAACGATGCCTCGCACCTATTTTGGACCTCCACCTCCACCACCGGCGCCATATCCCTCGTTCTCTTTTGACATCCTCAAGAGCGATCCTCGCGGTTCCTCCTTGGAGCACATCGCCTCGAGCCGCCCCTCGCCCCCGCCGATACGCCGCAGACCCACTGTGCAGACGCAGATGTCCAATTCCGCCTCCGCGTTGAACACACACGCGCACTCGTCCTCCTCTGCGGGCTCGAATGGCGATACGGAGATGGATGATACTGAATATGAGGATGACGGCGAAGAGGTTGGCGAAGGCGGTGCGGAGGAGCGGAAGAGGCACGTCTGCCCCACCTGCGCGAAGCGGTTCAACCGACCAAGTAGCTTACGTATTCACTGCAATACGCATACTGGCGCGATGCGTGAGTCTCTCTGTTCTTGGTGTCGATTTTATCTATGGTTCACCTTCTGAATAATGTAATTCACAGCATTCATTTGCCCCCACCCCTCCTGTGGCCGCGCATTCAACGTCAACTCCAACATGCGCAGACACTTCCGCAATCACGCCATCCCCACGTCTGCGTCTCCCGCTACTCCTCATCCCAATTCTTCCTATCCCCCTTCGCATACTTCGTCCTCCTACAGCCATCCCAACCACACACCAACGCCCACCCCTCCCTCTCGCGAGCACGCGTATTACGCACGCTCACCTACTTTGCCCCCGAGCGCAACCTGGAGCGTCTCGTCTCATTCCTCATATTCCCCTTCCCCTGCTCCACCCGCCTCCTCTTCTCACTCGCCGCTCATGTTCAAGTACCCACCACGCACCGAAGCTTATCCACGACCTTACACGCACGGGCAATTTTCGTACAAGGAGAGCGACGTGCGTAGCGAGGGTTCACGATAGCGCCTTGCTCGACATCTCTTGTTGCCAACTGCTTACTATCTCTTTGTTCATCGAGTACGTACCGATGTCTTGAACCTTTGTATACACTAGAGCGCCCAATATTCTTGCTAGCACGCTGTATCGATCCAATCATCCGCCTCCGTGTAGTATCCCATGTTCTGCATCTACTGTATGTATCATATCCATCGCGGCTTGTCCTATCATTGTACCGCGAATGAGCGTACTGTGGGTTGTGAACACAAGTTTGTTTTAATTCGGCTTGGTACCTTCGAACGGCGATGGTGAAGTTTGAAACTTGGCCCACTGAGTAACTGGACAGAGCAAGTCCTGTTGGTGCGCGGCGCACGTCTGCGTCTCTTTTATCATCAACCAGGTTATGCGGAAGAACCCCATTCGACTCGGGCGTAAGACACAGTTCTTGGCTCTCAGTTTTTTCCCCCTTTTTGACTGCTGTCCAAAGGGTTTTCGTCCATCTCTTCTCAGCAAAATTTTTTAGTTAGTAACGAGGAAGTCCTGCTCATTCGGACATTCGATGGCGAGAGAGATTTTCTTCTTCTTTCCTACCGCACGAGAGCACGCTGTGCAACATCAGGTGATGCGGTTGAGAGCCAATAAGTTTTGCTGGTGCGCGATGTACCTCCGCATTCGATTGCAACTCCTCCACAAAAGTTATGCAGAAGAACTCCGTTCCACTCCCGCGCAAGACATAGCTAGCATAGCCTATCCCAACCTTTTGCTGCCTGTCTACAGCAGCCTTTTTCGTGGTCCTGCTGGAGCATTCACGGCCGTTTCCTGAAGAAGCCTCTGCAGGGCACAGATTTACAGCCGCTTATCTTTAAATTTGTGGCTTTGCTAGCGTGCTTACTCTCAAGAACGGTGTCATAAATCTGAGTCGAAAAAGATTGAGGTCCTGTCGGTGCACGGGGGAAATTTGGTCTTTGCCCAGCCGTCTATGCGAAACGGTTCATGGGGATGCTGTATTTAATCTTCGATTAAAAGCCTCATTTCCGATAATCTCGAGCGTTGAGGATAATATAGCACATAGATTGTCAAAGAACGTGGAAGAACAAAAAGAAGCAAGGAAATGGAGGTATCAAGTGAGGTCATTAATCGCAGAAACCTGCACGTTCGGGTCAGAACGGTTTTTGAGACGAGGGAACGTGGAGATCACACACTGTTTCAGAAGTGATGTCTTCCGAGACCCATTTATCCAAAGACTGAATCTCGAATTCGAACCCTTCCCGTCACAGGTCGCGCAATTGAGCGAGACACTGCTCAACGATCAAGCTGTGGCCCTCCTCCCGGGATTTGAATGAGAGCCGGAACGCCTTCAGTGGGGCTGCATCTTTCCATCCGCGCGCTCTCGCGTAGAGCATCTGCGTAAGTGGATAGATTTCGATGGAGGGGATGTTGGCCTCGATCTTCAGCGATTCGAGGGCGGGCAAAACGGGCGCCTGAAAACCTGGGCGAGTCTTTTCAGTGAGGTGATTGAAGAACGTCGCGAAATCGCGCGGGCTCCATAGAGGGCTTTCGAGCGTAAGCTCTCGAATGCTCGGCAGATTCCACATGCAGTTAGATGTGAAATAAAAGTCTATGTGAGCAAGATGGAACGCTCGGAGGGAGCATCCAGACCGACTTCGAACGCAGGCTACCACCAGGCTTACTTCCCATCCGTAAGCATTTCGATTCTCCGCTGAATTTCCTCCTCCTAACTTCTCCTAGCTGCCGGATTCTCTCAAGGATATTTATCGCGCCACTTTTTGGTTTTCCCCCATCAGCCGATATTTTGGCTCACCTGAAACGGGAACTCATGCATGGAATCTGGGATCTTCTCTTATCCGACGACTTCATTCATGCGTATGTTCACGGGATTGTGGTCAAATGCTACGACGGCATCGAACACCTCATCTTTCCTCGCTTTTTTACTTACGGCGCGGACTACCCCGAAAAGTATATCTTCCGCATCTGATTTCGTTTGATTTAACTTTTCTCAGAGTTCTTCTGGCTACCATCAAGTACTTTGGCGGCTGTCCTTGTCCGCGCTGTTTTATCGACAAATCGAAAATTCCCGAAATGGGTTCCAAGCGCGACATGAAGCGGCGGGAAAAGATTCGCGAGGATTCACCGCGGTATCAGTCTACCATTGCCTGTGTCCGTGGTTGGATATTCGAGAAGGGCCGGCTTGTTGCGGGTGCGGCAGTGAACAGGGTCTTGAAACCGTTCTCCTGGGTTCCTACGTGTGTAAGTGATTTTCCTTTCCAACCTCGAATCTCTTACATCGAACTTACTCGTTTGTAGAATGCATTCTCCAAGTTGGCCAAATATGGTTTCAATTTTTATACAATGTTTGTGCCCGACCTGCTGCACGAGGTCGAGCTGGGCGGTTGGAAGTCCCTTTTTACGCACCTCGTCCGCATCGTGCAAGCCGAGGACGATGACCTTGTGGGTAAACTGGATGAACGGTGAGCCTTTTCTCTACAGTTATTTTTCCCTTACCTTTTGGATCTCAATGGAGTGCAGGTTCCGCAAAATTCCGACATTTGGACGGAGTACCATCCGCCGATTCCACGCGAATGTTTCGGAAATGAAAAAAATGGCCGCTCGTGACTTTGAAGACATATTGCAGGTGCGCACAATTTCTCTACACTATTCCAATAATATCCATGAAAATTCTTGGTGCAGTGTTGCTATGCGGTTTTTGAGGGCCTTCTACCGGAGCCTTAAAACACGATTATTTTAACACTCATCTATGTTTTCGCGACATGGCATGCATACAGCAAACTCCGCATGCACAGCGACTCGACCATCAAATCTTTTAGGATTGTCACAGCCGAATTGGGCTCGCAAGCTCGTCACTTCCATAAAACAACCAGCAAGAAGTATGTCACCTACGAGCTACCGGCCGAATATAATCGACGTGCACGCCGGCTGGCCAAGAAAAACTCTGCATTAAACCCTAACCCAGCTATAACAAAGAAATTGGAGAAGGAGCGTAAGGCATGGAATTTGGCCACATACAAATGGCATTCCATGGGGGACTACCCGGACGCTATCGTCGAAATTGGAACCACAGATTCATATTCTACACAGATCGTGCGATTTCTTTTCATCTCGTTGATTCCAGTTGACGCAAAATTTCTGGGCGAGCTCTCACACCGTGTAGCTAAGAAGCTCTATGCTAAAACCAACAAGCGCATCTTTGAGCAACAGATTGCTGCTTCAGAACGGCGTCGACGCCTTGCGCTCGCCATCAAGAAACGATTGGATGACGCCACGATCGAACAGAAGAACGCGTCTGAACAATCCGTCAGGAAGTCCACCGATTCAACCCAATCAGCCATTGCTCGCACCCAGAGAAGGCTTGTCCCAGAGGACGACAACTTACCTCGCACCCCTCCGAGGGATCATCACCACATCTCGGAGTCCAAGCGCACATTTATTCGTACCGACGAGCTTTCGGATGAGTTCCCAGATGATCCGGCTGCAAAGGTACGGTGCCGAGGTTTAAATAATTGCTACTGCTCTCAATAAACTTCAGGACTTTCTGCCCAAGCTCAAGTCCCATCTACTTGGACGCCTACTGGACGTCCCATATGATGGCGAAGAAGCCACGTACTCCCTGCAAGAACTCGCGGATGTAAACATCATCGGCGAGCGCCTCTACACCCACAAGGTACTTCGGGTGAACCACACCACCTACGACGTCCGACGGGATCAAGATACCCTGAACCCAAGAACGCATCCCGACTTCATGGTTCTCGCACATGAAGATGAAGACGAAGCGACAGCTCACCCGTATTGGTACGGACGTATCATTGCCATATTCCATGTTGCAGTCCGTCACGTCGGCGAGCACTCCAAAAACCGGACCAAGATTCACCGCATGGAGTTCGTATGGGTGCGTTGGTTTGGCCGTGACATGACGCACCCCGGAGGTTGGCAGTTTAAACGGCCCCATCGCCTTGGGTTTGTGGATGCGTCGGAACCAGATAGTGGCGCGTTTGGTTTTCTGGACCCAAAGGAAATCATTTGTGCTGCTCATTTGATTCCGGCCTTCCACTATGGGTGGACATCTCAACTTCTGGGTCCCTCTGTTGCACGGATGTTCGATGGTGACAACGACGAAGACTATGTTATTATTATATCACATTGTACATTTTATTGTTTCCATTTTCTCTATAGTCACTCACACTCTGTAGTTTCGTGGACAGAGTCATGTTCATGAGATACTCAGAAGATGCCGTTGGAGACCGCACTGGGCGAAAGGCACCTTCCGCAGGGCCGCTCAATGCCCGGACGCCTTCGGAGTCGGATGAAGAGGATGATGAGATGGACGTGGACTCACCTCAAGCACCGATGGCCGACGATGAGTCTGGCTCCGACGAGGATGTCCCCGACAACCCAGATCCCGAACCCGACAATGACTTGTCCGATTCTGAAGAGTCGGGGGAGGAGGATGATCCCGTGGATGATGGTACAGAACCGGCGGCTATCACGGAGGAAGATATTTTGGAGTACGGGGGCTAGTACGACGACCTATAGAATTTGCTTTGTGATTTTTCTTCACTTTTCTGAGCCCTACCTTGACTGTTTGGATTTTTTTCTATGCGCGGGAAGAAAGGCACGTGATCGTGACGCGTCCTTCAAAAGGAGGGCGCGCAAAAGGCCCGCTTCTTGTCCGCGACCACCACCATCACCATGTCGTCCGGGACAGACAACTCTTCCTCTCCCCCTTCTGGCAGCGCCGTTGTGTCTGTACCTCCACCCTCTGCGGCCAAACGCAAGTACGACCAGATCGTGTTGGAATTGGGACCTACTGCGCAGCGTACTCAGAACGGGAAATGCGCCAGGCGCGATACGATGTAAGATACCGAGCAATTCGGGACTGTGACTAACTGCTCATTTGCCCACTAGGGATGCGAAGTCGCCTCTCGACAAGCTTCTGTCAATGGCCAAGTTTTTCCCTCGTGGAGTGGACCCATACTTCGATATAGGACTCGTAATGTTCTATGGATCAGAGGCGCGTTGGGCCGTACCAGTCTCTAGCGACCCGAGCAACACCATTGTGACCCCCCCAAAGTGCGTTTCCTTCTTCTGCTGTAATACTAACTTATATTTCGCCGACAGGGAGCAGGCGGTAGCCAGGGCACATATCGACGCGTTTGAGAAGATGGTGGCAATTTTCCCCGACTCCATTGATGTTCTTCGCGAGTTTTACAAGGACGATGCGCAGTGGGGTCGCCTGGTTAGCAAGGTACGTGCCCTATTCCAATCTTTTCCTTCCCAGTTTGCCAATTTTGTTGTGACGCAGTTCCGCGAAGCATCTAAGAGTGCGCGCCAGCACGATAGGAGCGGCCTCAAAGGCAAAACCAAGTACCTTCTTTCCGATCCGACCAAGGCCATCGTCCCCGCCTTGAGCGATGTCGACTCCAAGTCTGATCGTGGAATCAACCATCCAGTACTACGGGACGCCATCATTCCATGGCCGCTTCGTCTCCAGATTCATGCTAAGGACAAGAATGGAGAGCTCACCGAAGATGCTACTGCGTGCGTCACCTACCTGAGTATATGCGCATATACTCACCCCGCTCGATGTCAGCGCCCTCAAAGCCCTCCTCCATGGATGTAAGACGACCGACGGCGAGCCGGCCTTGACACACAAGAAGTTTCCGTCATGTTTTTACGCAGACGGTACCTATGATCCTCAAAACATCGACAATGGGTTGTTCCGCAGCCAATTCTTACTCAGAGTGCGTTCATGTTCCTTCCCCGCGGTTTAGCACTGATTCTGCGAGTCCCAGATCGCACGTCACATCTGGACAGCGCCGACCTCTGCTATCGACGGCGCGGAGACGCTGAAAAAAGTCTGCCACGCGCGGGCGCATGGTCAGTTCTTCATCACAGGTCCCATGCTCGGCTATGTATGCAGCCAAGTAAGCTTCTTCTTGCTGTGGACCCAAGCGAGGCATTCACAAATTCTTAAGGCCTTGACGATGATCTCAACGTCTGACTGGACGATGAAGGATGGCCACTACAACTACCAGAAGCTATTTAACTCTGTACTGAAGCTTTTTGCCGACGCAAACGACCGCTGGGCTATCGAGACGCTCGACTGGTTCACTCAGTACGTGTCCCTCCCATCTCTGTATGCTCTGATCATAACGTTGGCAGGGGTGTCTTCGGCGGCGTCGATACCTCGAAATTCAATAACGAAGATAGTGACGACGACGACTCGGATTCCGAGACCGCCGCCATCCTGGCTCGTCGCGCCGAGCGCAGCTCCGCAACCCCTTCCGACTCATAGGTGCGTCGTGATGGACGGCGTCGTTTCGCTCCGCTGACGGCGGCCTTCGTTTAGATGCTTATAATCGAATCCTTGAACGAAGCTTAAAGTAGGTTTAACTCTTCCTCTTCTCAAATCTACACAATTTACGTGCTCGTCGCAGCTGTGTTCGATTGGTACGCATTTTCCTAACAGATTTTTCCAGAGCGCTGATCTTGTGTTTAGCGTCTCTATTGATAGTCTAATGGTAAGCTCCCCATCTCGCCTCGTCGACAATTATTAAGATTGTTTCGAGGTCTTTCGCATAATTTCTTAGTGAGTCGCTCGCCCGTCCCACACAGCGGAGTTAACCTGTCGATCTAGACCAGATCCCGCTAGAATGTATTGTCCGGTTACTGTATTGCTACCGTGAGTCGTCGACTACTCGACTCCCTCTCTACTAACGGCGCTTCCTTTAGCTGTCGCTATCTCTGATGTATTCGTGAATTGTCAGTTTCACTCTCTTGTCTCGTGCAGATCTCCTCGCTAATGTTGTTTCCCAGCTCCGTCTCTCGGTATCTTCCATATCGCATGCTCCGTAGTGACACAGTTTTGTAGTTGGATTGCTCTGAATTGATATTTTTTGCAACTTTTCATTCATTCGTATAAGCCGAGTACAATGGGACTCTATGAGCCCATACGAGCCCTCCTGAGCGTCAAGAGCCCTTAAGAGCCCTCCGAGCCCTCACCGCCCTCTAGGGCATGTAACCGTCCCGTAAAGTTACGGGATTACGGGCCGTAAAAACGGTTACGGCCCGTATCGTCATCGACTTGTTGCTTAATTCATACGGTACGGGTACGCTACGGATTGACCCGTAAACGCGTCCCCGTAACCGTCCGTTTACGTGTAAACGGCTCCAAGCCCGGGCCGACCATGCCGCCCGGATTTACATCTGACGGTGTTCGCCTACCACATTGCCAAGCTTGATTTAGTGTCGGCAAACCTCCATTCCAACCCGACTGCAACATCTGGCGACGAACTACTTAAGGATTTCACCCGACAGACCAATCACAGACTTTGTTTGACCTTTGATCAAACCAAATCCGGATGCTGGCTGCTCGGTAGCGCTCATAGACAATTGCTGTGTAGTGCGCTGATATCTTGCAGGCCCCAATTGACGTCCACTGCAGTTTGAGGCCACTATATAGACTTCGAACAAACTCAGCGAAAATTACCGTAAAATACGCCGTATACGTACATTACGTACGGAACCGTCCCGTTTGCCCTTTCACTTCCTGCCTTTACGCACGGGTAAAGCCGTGGCGTAACAAAGATACGGCGTAAAAATTACGCCGTGCGCGTAATACGTACGGTTTCATGCCCTACCGCCCTCGGGAGGGCTCCTACCTACCAGTAGTAGTTGTGGAGCCGCTTTGGAGGGCGTTAAGAGGCTCTGCCGGCTCTTAAGGCCTCTTGACGCTCGGAAGCCGCTCTGAAGCGGCTCCGGAGGCTCTTCCACTTTTGGTGATGTGCCACCGCGGTGCCGTATGACAAAGTCGGTGATGGCCGAAGATGCACACGTGATGCTCTCCCTTTTCTTTGAGGCCTTGACTTTTCCACTTCAAATCCATGGTTGACTGAAAGAGCGGGAGAGATATTTTAAGCAAATTTTAAACTATTATTAATTGAACCCGCAATTTTCAAGACCATCTCGAACTCAGGCAGTACCATTATCAAAGACGGGCTAGTCGGCCGAACTAGCTAGTCGGTTATATCCAGGTGTGCAATGGAGGGAAATAGAGGGTTTGTTGGGCCAATAGGCCCATTGAAAGCCGTTGAACGCCTATCGCCAACCGTGGAGGCGTATCTCGCCTAGGATCGGCAGAATGGCAACAAAATGGTCGAGTCTGTGAGATGCGGAACCCAGGCACAGTCGACGACCCCGCTACAGAGTTTCAGAAGTCGGCATGTCTCCTTGATCGAATGATCTAGGAACGTCTCAATGACGAGGTGCCTCACGGTCTTGTGGAAGAACTCCGGTGGTTTCATGGGGTTCAAGACGGTGTGAACGGAGCCGTTGTTTCTCCAGCCGGCGTGGAAGTTCAGTACAGAATGGGTTCAATCATAGAGTAGTGTCAGATGGCAATCGAAAATTCGTATTGACCCGGACCTTGTCTGGACCTGGTAAAATCACCAGATAAGGACGCATCGAGCGACCCACAGAAGGGTGGGGATTGGCTGAGGATATATGTATCAGTGCCGTTGTCTCGAATATTTCCAGATCTGCTGGTAGCATGGATTCAGGTTCCCATTGCACCAGTACTTACTGTGCAGGCCAGACATGGGCCCTAGCAATTTTCTGTCTTGGCTTGGCTCGGGAAGGCTTTGGCTTTGCATTCCTCAAGCCAAGGCCAAAGCCGTCGGAGAGGGCTTGGCTTGGCTTTGGCTTGTTTTATATTTTTCCCTGCACAGAGTTCACATCAAAACACTGAACCAAGTCGTTTTGTATCTTCCGGGTATGATCCTTTCTCATTCATGCACTGCTGTGCTATACTGAACACCCAAATTCATTTAGCTTGAATTTTTGGCGCACCACCTAACGGACTCCCAATATCTTCAACAATTTGTCCAGGTCAAATCTCTTCGAGTAAACGTGAGTGATTTTTTGCTTGCTCTTTCACTGCAACTGTACTTTCAAGCTGGTTTTTTTCTTAGGCCCTGTGTGTTCTTTCTTGTTGGGCCTGAAAATCCATCAGACTCGAATTTTTGTCCCTTCAAAGTTCTATACTCGGCGTACTGACGTCTCTTGCCGGGTTGAATCCAATTCCAACTAGGCTTGGAAATCAAAAAACTTGGTTCAGGTGTGTATCCCCACTGCGCACGATTTCTCTTGGTACTTATACTTATTTCTGCAGATTTTCGACAGGCAGGAATAATATGGCCATGTTGGTTGTATTCCATTCTTTAATTCGATTAACGAGAGCCATCTAGCCCCCGAGCCTATGCTACACGTAGTATGTATCCGCGCCAGCTAGTCCCCGGCGTCTAGGGTTCCACTCTGGACTCAATGCTCGTCCGCAAATTGCCCTGCACAGCTGATCCGTTGTGTTGTTCACTCACCGCTGAAGTAGGTTTTCACACAAGATCCTCCAGTCCTCTCGTTCAGCCTCAAAAATCGCGATATTCCTAGAATATTGTTCAACCACCGTCAAGAAGCCGACTTAAAAGTCAAAGCACAGGATGGTGATGGGGAATTTTACTTTTCTCTTTCAGATGACGGTACCAGGAATTCCGCTGGATACGTGAGATCCGAGATCGATGAAATGCTGCAGTCTCAAGCACGGTTCAAATGACACCACCCTTTGTAGTAAATAATACCACCCTCCAATTCTCCACGAGAGTGGAAGTTTGGATATATGATGGCATGCGAAAACGATGCATGCGAAAACGTTACATGCCAAGACGAGCACTGCCACTGAAAGTTCAACGACATTTGATGGAGGTAGAAAGAGTTCAATATTGATATATGATCCGCTAGTTCCCAACTATATACCAGTGTGAAGATGCGTCAATACAGAAATGTCAGCTATATATCCACCGGCTTGTGCAGCTCTCCTCTCAAAACTCGCCAGAAGAAGTAGTAGTCGTTGCTTAGGCGTCACGGACGGAGACGGTCGAGCCCGAGACCGTGGCCGAGCAGAGCTCAGAGTTCTGGACAATGTTGATGAGGGTGGCCGTCGCGGGGCTGACGGAGGTGCCGGAGCGGACGGCAGTGCCGGTGAAGGTGGAGGTGGGGAAGCCGGCGAAGGGGACCAAGCTGGAGCCTGACTCGAAGTCCTCGAGAATCCACTCGGCCGAGATGGCCGACAGGCGGGTGCCACCGCTGACGGTGCCGACGATAGAGGTGCCACGGGAGTTGTTCTCAATGGCGACGGTGCCCGAGGTGGCCGAGGTCATGGTGACGTTGGTGGTGATGCTGTCGCCGGTGTTGACTGTGCAGGTGAAGTGTTAGTAGCCGGCCATATCTTATCGTCCATGAGTGTGAAAAGAGCCTTACCAGTGAGGGAAACCTCGCGGAGAGAAGCGGGCAGCATCTCAGTCCAGGCAAAGTTCTCCTGGCGGCCGCCGACGAGCTCGGAGAGGGTACCACCCTGGATCAGGGCGGAGTTGCTGAAGCCATCGATACCGACCCACTGGGCGAGGGCCGGGTCCGAGGAGGAGGACTGACCGGAGCGGAGGCTGATGGTAGGGACGGTCCAGGTGCCGACGACCGATGTGAAGCCCGAGCCGGTGACGGCGGCACCACACCAGTTGGACGACGTGACCGTGACCGCAGACGCGCGCGCGAGGCGGTTGCGCTTCCGGGCCTCGCCGACCTTGACCATGGCCTGCGACTGGAACTTGGTCTGGGGGCCGGCGGTGAAAGGGACCTCGACGCCGTTCTCGAACTTCTGGAAGGTCCAGGTGACCTCGGCGGTGGCCAGGGAGGCGGCGAGGATGGCGGTGATGGCTGCGGCCTTCATGTTGGACAGATAGTTGGAGTTCTGAAGAACAGGGAAAAGTTCAAGAGGCGATAGAGCTCAAAGAGGGCTCAGAGGCAGGCGATTGAAGCTGGGCTTGAGGACTACAGGAGGTGAGAACTCTTATATACTTTTTTACATTCTTGATCCCAGAACCAGAGAGCCCGGTACCGTCCGTCTCGGCTGCGAAGCCATGTAAAGCCGACCACTCAGGACTTGCAGATTGCAGGGCCGTAGCACGCGATTGGCTGAAGGGCCAATGGTGTCTGGTGAGCGACTTATTGGTGTGAATGCAACCCCGAGCCAGAGTGACAGGAAGCTGCGATAATGAGTCTAAAAATAAATCGAAAGTTCCTTGGATCATTCAGATAAGACTCGGGGGAAAAAGTCGCCTACTCGTGGGTTAAGAGCGCGTGCAAAAAGAAGCACCCCAAAGGCAGCTGACAAGCCGAAACATGGCAACCAAACCTCATGTCATGAATAATCTAGTACTGCAATGGGAATTTCCAACGCTCCTGGAAATCTTTTTCCATGTTTGTCCCTTTCACCTCTTGGCGTCAGACTTTTTCGATGTCAACACTACTCTATCGTTCAACTATCCACACGTAAAATAAAAATAAACGCAATAAGGAAGATATCGAATTCGAGTTGCAGGTCGATCAACTTTTGTGATTATCCGTATTATTAACCTTATCTTAAGCAGATGTGGTGATGGTATGTGTACGTAGTTACAATCACCTCTCCCTGCCCAGCTGCCTAACAGTCGCCTCTTACAAGCTTCCTTATTGTACACTGTGCCAATATCTCGGCCGCCTCCAGGCCATTCTCTCCCGCAGTTATTTTCGCGGTATCGCAGTTGAAGAACTTCGACACGCTGTGCACTCGCTGCTAGCCCTTTCCAAGGGAACCACATGCCCGGTGTCCTCGCGTTCACGGCCCGCTCACAAATCGCTGTCCCATTCTCAGTTCACACGGCTTGGTTTCTTTCCCCACTGTCATCCTACCTTCGGGACGTCGCCTCTTCTCGTCGATTTGCGGCATGCTGCTTGGTGGAAGATACGCGCAAGAGACTATGGGCCAAGAGCGAGCCAAGACTCCACGAAATAGCCCAATCGCAACCCCCATTCAAGGTCGCGGATACAAATCATATCCAAACTCCTCCGCAATATTACTCCCACTCAGTATGCGTCATATCAAGCTCCAAGTTGCAAGAACACGATGCCCCCTTTCCACAAGTTCTCAATTCCTCTCGTGGCTGTCTACGTTCCAGTAGAGTTCTTCTTTGTTCTTCCTGCACGCCGGACTCGTCTAGAGAGAAGTTTTTCTCGCCAAAACCTTAACGCGGTGTTCGTCGACGTCAGCCCGATCAAGCACGCCGCGGACATCGACCTTGCGAGCGGCCGCATCATGGCAAAGGTATGTCATTCGTATCGCACCACACACCTCGCACTCCACTCCACATCTGCGTTCTCTGCCAAGGCCGCATGGTGTTCGTTGATACTGACCTATTTATATCGCCCATCTCGCCCGCGAAGCCGTTGCTATGTTCACTGTGAAATCCGGTGAGACCGTAAGTTTGGGGTTAGTCTTGGGGTTTTGTACACCTCTAGAAAGTCCCCTTTCCGCTGTATACACTCGTAGCACTTTGGTGCCCATGCTGCAGAAAATACAGAGATATTCGGAGCAGTTTCAGACAGGTTCCGCTGTAATCAGCCGAAAACCTGCCGACTTTTCTCATCTCAAACACCGTTTGCCCATCGGTTTTGAGCCAAACCACCTACCTACACTCCATCCTATTACCAATTCTGGTACCCTATCAGACATCGGCTCAAGCGCACAATTATTGAACGTTAACCGGCCACAAAATCACTGGAGTTCGAAAAACTGTCTGAATCGGCTCAAAAGCGCCGGAGTCAATCAATAATCTTTGCGTCACCGTCAACCATTATATGGAATGAATGCGGCGGCAGAGCATGAGTGATTGGGTGGCGGACTGCGGAGGCGATCGTGGCTTGCATTCGGCCAGGAAGCGGTAGATGACGTGAGGCGGGAGCGCAATTGGGCGGGGCAGGATCTAATCGGGCCGAGCGGCGGAGGCAGTAGGGGTAGCAGTAGTGTTGTTCGGACTGGTGAGTGAATCGGATTCAAGGTGATAATTGCTTAAATCCCGATTGGGTGCGCAATTAGCGGAGCACGGAGGTAATTGGACGGAGCACGGAGGTAGTAGGTAGAGTAGTGGGTAGAGAGAGGTAGAGCTTTTGTTGGGCGGGGCTAATGCCCGTGACGTCATTGTTTAGTCCCGAGTTGATTCAGCAGATTTTCTCGACGGATCGGTCAAGCGTTTCAGATAATCCAATAGAGACTGCGCACGCCAACAGTGTCTTGTTTATTCGTACTCGCCCTCGCATTACTCCTCCTTGCACAATTCCTTTTCGAACTCGCCCGACCCCAATTCCCCGTGAGTCATCTACCAACACCAGAGTCAGGTCGAAGTCATTGAGCAAAATAAAGTGACATACCACACCACAGAACGTGGTCGCGCCTTTGGCGTCCGGCTGCGTGATCACCACGCGGAACTGGTTGAATTCCGTGAGCGTGACCGGATCGTTGCGGAAATGCGCCATGTCTAGCCCCACGGCGTGTTCCTCAAGTTTCCTGCCTTGGCAGGCCGCTGGGAGGTTAACCTCCTGCATTCGACACATCAGGAAAACCTGAAATTCTACAGTAGACACAAGGCCAACTTTATGGGTCTCTGGTGGTCTATGAGTGTCTATACAGAACTATAAATTTTGCAATCTACTACAATTGTCTATGGGTGGCTATGAAATTTATTGTCTACTAGCATGGTCTATGAGTAACATTAGATATTCCCATTAATTATAAGACTACACAACTCAGCTAGGCTGAGCACAATTTACCTACCATGTATATTTGGACCTGGTCAGGATGGTCCAAACCCCAAGAAACTGACACATCCAGGAAATTTAGGTTGAATGAAGCCAACAACCATGCCTGGCAAAGTATTTTGTGATTTGCAGGCCAACAAAGCCATTTCTTCCCAAGTGCCCTTAGACAAACCTTGTAGCTCTCACCAAGATCTACAACTTTTGTTTTGAATCTATTTTTGGATTGGTGGCCCACAAGGGTACCACATATTCACCGATCAATATTCCGGTATAACAACTCAAATAGTTGAAGTGAATGCGGGTCTAAACAGTGCTGGAGGGCAGAGTGTCTATAGCCATATGACACATGAGTTTCCAATGTCCTCTATGGTTACCTTAGTGTAGTGGTTATTTTTGTCTGTCTC
Organism: Mycena capillaripes; assembly: GCA_029204075.1. Lineage (NCBI taxonomy): Eukaryota > Fungi > Basidiomycota > Agaricomycetes > Agaricales > Mycenaceae > Mycena > Mycena capillaripes. The sequence continues at coordinate 1,692,519 of JARHKZ010000014.1, read as the reverse complement.
AAATTTTCCCTGTTCGCGCGAGGTCGAGAGTTCAATTCTCCTCCTGGGCAATCATTTAATTTCACTTCGTTAAATGTTTAGAAGCTTATCATTCCTTCAAAGGGTCAGTCGCATCCCTTGTTAAATCATCACAATTGATGGTCACCGACAAGGATGGAGTAGTGAGAAGAAAAAACCTTTTTGGTTGACAGTTTTTTTCTTCCGACTATGAGTACTACAAGTGCTATGGGTGCTATGACTTTCGTTACTCTCGTAGACAACCTCACGACTATAGGTGTCTATGAGTGTCTATAAATCTGACCCCCCCCCATCCCACCTTACTATAAAACTGGCCATTTGCTATGGTGTCTATGACTGCTATAAATGTCTATGCAGGTCTACATAGCAACTTTGGTTTTTCCTGATGCAACGTCAGCTCACAGCCCAACAAAGAGGCAAGAAATACGGCGTACACCCTGGAAATTTGAGAAAAAATGCGGGAAAAAGCTCCCTTCCTGGAGCGGGCCTTCCTGCGCCAACTTCACGGCTGCTTGAATGTTCCCGAGGGTGATCGTTTTCTGCTTGCCATTTTCGTCGAGGCATTTAACGTCTTTGGTGGGCGCGTTTGTCACCGTGCCGACTGGCTGCAAATGAACGTGAGCACGTCGCGAACGAGATCGGGAGCGGCGGACTCACGCGCTGCGCGGCAGCTATCGCGGCAGCTTTGTCGGCAGCAGCTTTGTCGGCAGCAGCTTTGTCGGCAGCAGCTTTGTCGGCAGCAGCTTTGTCGGCAGCAGCTTTGTCGGCAGCAGCTTTGTCGGCAGCAGCTTTGTCGGCAGCGGCTTTGTCGGCAGCGGCTTTGTCGGCAGCGGCTTTGTCGGCAGCGGCTTTGTCGGCAGCAGCTTTGTCGGCAGCAGCTTTGTCAGCAACAGCTTTGTCAGCAACAGCTTTGTCAGCAACAGCTTTGTCAGCAACAGCTTTCTCGGCAGCGAGCGTTTCGGGCTGTAAATGGAATGAGAAGGAAGTGGAAGACTTGTATCGGCAAACTCACCGATTTCAGAGCATCGGCGGCAGCCTTCGCGTCAGCAGCTTTCTTGGCATCAGCAGCGGCTTTGGTCGCGGCTTTCGCAGCTTTTCTTTGGTCTGCTTTGGAAAGTGTCGCTGTGCATCCGGTCGTGCAATCGGGGGTGGGGGCGCGGGCGAAGCCGATGAAATCGAAGAACCGGCGGACGGTGGGCTTGCGCGCTGGGACTGGGCAGGAGGTAGGTGGGGGAGCGGTGGCGGGTTTTGCTACTGGCTTCGTTGCAACAGGCTTTACGACCGGCTTTGCGACCGGCTTCACCGCAGGTTTTGCGACTGGCTTTGCGACTGGCTTTGCGACTGGCTTTGCGACTGGCTTCGCTATTGGCTTCGCTACAGGCTTCGCGACTGGCTTCGCTGCGGGCTTTGCAACGGGTTTTGCGACAGGCTTCGCTGCGGGCTTTGCAACGGGTTTTGCGATAGGCTTCGCTACGGGCTTACGACCGGCTTTGCGACCGGTTTCACCGCAGGTTTTGCGACTGGCTTTGCGACTGGCTTTGCGACAGGCTTCGCTACTGGCTTCGCTACAGGCTTCGCGACTGGCTTTGCGACGGGCTTCGCTACTGGCTTTGCGACTGGCTTCGCTACAGGCTTCGCTACTGGTTTCGCTGCAGGCTTTGCAACTGGCTTCGGTTTGGCAGCGGGCTGAAAACACATTAAAATTGAGCGGGAGGGGTCAGTGTTGAGTGCGAACCTTAGCTACGGCCTTCGGTTTTGCAACAGGTTTGGCCTTGGCTGCCGCTTTCTTTGCCCGTATCTCAAGAACCTGCGTGCGTACGTGTCAGTGGCATCCCTTGCGCGTCAAAAATCAGACATACGTCCTCCCCGACATTTATCGGAGCTGCGACGACGGCGAGTGTGACAAAGAGAAGGAAGAATAGGGCGAAAAAGCGTCGATTCATGATGTATTAAGATTCCAAGTGTGTTGATGGTCGTATAATGAATTTGGGCGAGGTGAAGAAGAGTTTTTTTAAAAAAGAACCGATCCTGGGATGTGAGATGTAAGCCGAGAATTCCAGCGCGAAGACTAAAACGAACCGGCGGCGATGAAATTTGCAAAAACAAAGAAGAAACCCCAAGTTGCAAGGCTCGGGTGAAGAAGTGCTGCCGACATGAGCCCCTTTTATACTCTGAATTCACACTTGCGGCAGGTATCCACTTCCGCGTCGAACACGGTAATCTGATTCCTCTGTGTACAGCCCAAGTCCCAGATATAGCCCGGTGTTTCCGGCAGCGGGAACTACCAATATTAACTTTAACTGCACTAAAATCTGGTAGTTGCCGGTGGGATGGGGTTGTACACGGGTACTGACATGTGAGTCTACGGAGTTCTTGGATAAGAAGTCGTAGAACACGATGATCCAAGTCGGTGGGAGTTTTACTTTGACTGAGAACTTGAGTCGGTAAAGCTCCGTCGTTGACGAGAATGCCTATCTACTGGTGAGTACAGAGTATTTATACTATCTAGAAATAACTACGGAATACCTGCGGCAGCGCTGTGCCGCTGCCGCAACTACTGTGCAACCGCGCCGCAAGGCTGCGACGCGCTGCGCTAAATCGGGCTCCGGCGCCGAGAGCCGACGCGAACCCTTACATGAGAACTCTACTATTTTGACCGCAGGTTCAAAACCTTTTAGAATTTCCCATTTCCAGGATGCCCGATGATTATTTTGAATTAATGTGGTTTCTGCACATCTCAAAAAAGAAAAATCTGGTGTGTGAACTGTGACTGCGCCTATAGTACGGGTCCCGGGTTTACTTGGGGTTGACCCGGGCTGATCAAGGGGAACTGTTTTCGGATACCCGCATGAAGATGATCCAATGACAAGCTGGTTAAAATTGCGTCGGCGCCAAGCCCAACTCGTGTCGGGGCTGATTGCAGATGTTTCCACAGTTGAGCATAACCAACGGTGGGCGCTGAAAGCAGGCGCGCGCGGGCTGAAGGTGAGATGATGTCAATCAGTAAAACAGCACTTTCGTCTTTGGCATCTTTGACATCTTTGGCATCTTTGACATCTTTGGCAAACGCGAAACGCGAAAGACGTCAGTCGCATCTTTCTAAAGTAGATTATTTGTCTTGGCAAAGATGTTGATCTTGTTACACTGCCAAACGGAAATGTTGTGAAAGATAAGATTGGTTGACTTACGATTTCGTACGACTCGGTCCGTAATGTTGTTCTAAGACCTTGTCTCGCTTGCGGCGATATCAGCTCCGAACGTTAGGTGTCGCAAAAGGAAACGGGGCGAGCAGAGGTCCGTCCGCACAACGTAACAACAGCACGTGCATGTTGGTTGGTCGGCACGCCTAGGCTCTTGCTTCGCTCTTCCATCTTCGCGCTTTCCGCCATCCTTCCGCATTTTTTCGCCCGTCCCTCCCCCAAGGCAAGGGAGCAGCAGTAGTGTTATTCGGACTGGTGAATCGGATCAAGGTGATAAATGGTTAAATCCCGATAGGGTGCGCAATTAGGCGGAGCACGGAGGTAATTGGACTGAGCACGGAGGTAGTAGGTAGAGTAGTGGGTAGAGAGAGGTAGAGCTGTTGTTGGGCGGAGCTGATGCCCGTGACGTCATTGTTTAGTCCCGAGTTGATTCAGCAGATTTTCTCGACGGATCGGTCAAGCGTTTCAGGGTTTTGTGACGACGGCGCTGGAAGATTGAGTCTTTGCTGTGTCAATACTAGCTAAAAAATATTTACGGGGATTCATTTTGCTCAGAATTAGCACGGTATCTGACGGGTTGAAACGCGAAGTCGTAAGAATTTGTCGTGCAAACGCCGCAAGCGCAGGAAGGGAAAGAATGGTAATTTACAACGGTTGACAGAGTTGGTGATCTTGGGGACGCAATAAGTGGGCACTTGAGCTAGAGATTTCGAAGGGAGATGAGTTTGGCTGTGTAGAATGGACGTGTACGTGGTCGGCCGGGCCCAGAACCGACGGGTGACGCGCCAATGGTGCCGGTGAGTGCGTGAGAGAGACTACCCACCCATGCACGGAAGATCAATGACGGGTAAGTCTTTCATAATCGCTGGGACATTTCGGAATGTGCGCAATCGTCTTGGTCGCCATATACATACACTACATCGTGATTTCAGAGCGGCCGCGTCTGCGATGCCATGCCGGTCCCGGATGGCAGATGATTAACGCCACGCGTTGTCGGAAAGCAATGGGGAATAAGCAGACATACAAAAGCAAGCTCACCCTGTGCCGCAAAGTGTTAGACAATCGCCAAAAGTGAACGAAACGAGTCGCCCGCCGGTCTAAAATTGTATCTATATCTATAAATCTCTGGCCATAAATACTTTATTCGCCCTCCCTTCCTTCCTTCCATTGTCAATCCCAAAGGGCGCATGTTTTCCCTCCCTCAATTTCGACTTCCGCCCTAGAGCTCATGCCAATGCCCGTACACCCTCCAGCCCCCCACTCAACCCGCTCCTCCTCCCATCAACCAATCCCTCATTCTCCCGCTCCGACCCAACAAAGGGCACAAGACGCGCGCGGAGCTCCGCCTCGCACGCAGCGAACGCATCTTCCCAGAAGCGCTGGCCTTCGGGGACGTCGCGCCACCCGCCCGCGTAGAACTTCGCCAGCGCGCGCATCGGGGCGGTGAGCGTGCGCACGGCGGGCCAGTGGGGCGGGGCGGTGTTGGTGTTGGCACTGCTGCCGTTCCAGTCCTGGACGCGTTTGTCTGTGGTTCCGGGCGCTGCGTAGAAGCCATTCGCCGCAAGGACGACCGCGGGCGGGACGGTGATGCGTCCTTGCTTGTAGCAGAGCTGGGAGACGGCGACGGCTGGAGGAGGGATGTGCGTTAGCAAAGAAGCTATACAATGAGGGGGAGATGAAAGAAAGAGGAGAATAACCACGGAGGAACAGAATACAAATAAGAGCAGCGCAGCAGTAGTCCTTGACTCGCAGCACCAACAACTGAGTCAGACCTGCAGCAGCAAGGAACACACCACGCCACGACAAGGGGTTGTCATGAAGCCATCGCGTGAGGTCAACATCCACAGTGGTGGATGGGACATTCCGTCACGACAGCGCCAATCGGAGAACGAAAAACAATCCCCTCCTCGACAAAAAATATGTCGGAATCCACCAAGAAAAAAGGCAGGAAAGACGGAGCAAATAGAAGAAAAACCACGTACTATACAACAACGCCCCATCCGGCTCCGTCGCCTTTGCAGCACGCGCCAGAAGCGCACGGGACACTGAGTCTGGGTCATTCACATTTTCACCATTCGCACCCCCTATACCTCCAAGACGTAAGTTGTCTGTCGATAACAGTACACACAGAAATACAGCACACCATTAAGAGGGGTCTGCCCGCCGCTCATGCCTGCGAGCGGCGTCGCGGGCGTCTTGAGCGTGGGGATGGCCGAGGCGACGCCGCTGGCGATCGCGAGGCCGTTCGCGATGTGGTTTTGGGATTCAGTCGAGGTGCTGGATTTGGACTTTGATTTTTTGGAGGGGGGCTTGACGAAGCGGGAGATGCACCAGATCTAAACAGACGGAGGGTGTTAGCGGGGTGGAGTAGGAAAATCGAGTGGGTTGGCGCAATAAACAAACGAGATACAAAAACTCGCAAGGCAGCGAGCGCAAACGTAAAAAGGCGATGAAAACGAAGAACTTACCCATTTCCCATCCCACGCGCCAATCGTGGTGCGGACCTCGTAGCGCGAAAGCATGGGAATTTCGCGGATGAAGTGGAAGTGCGTGGCTGCGAGGGCACCAATAGTAGTCAGGTATTGCTTTTGCAAACATGCGAGCTGCTCAGATAACACGCACCAGCGAGCGGCACCCACCCGCCGCAGCGGAAAATATTGGGAAAGGTTGCGAGTGCGAGGCGGAACCGCGCAGAATCGAGCGCCTTGGCGTATGACGAGTTGCTCATGTGGAGATTGAAGTCCGCATCGTCGAAGCCTGTGTGAGATCATTAACATTCAGTGCTCCTAAAAGGACCCAAAAGCGAAAAAGGTATAGCCACAAGCGATGTCCATTGGAAATGAATGAATGAAGAAGACACGCACCAACCAACCGCTCATGAGTCCACACCGCACGGAAGGGATGTACCCCAACGGGCATACGCGACTCGTACCACTCCCTCAATGCCAGCTTCTTTGCCTGCTTCCCCAAATAAAAGTGAGTCGCGCGGTGCCAAAGCAGCGCGAAGCGCAATTCGAAGACGCGGCTCCAGACGCGGACTGTGTGACGTATGAGTAATCGTTAGCTTCTTTTCCTTTTTTTCAAGCGAAGACTCACGGTGCCACACAAGGGGAAACGAGCCCGCATTAAGAACCAAGAGTAAGAGAGCGCAGTATTTGGCCGCTGTCGGTGCGAGACGCAGCACAGAGAGGGTTATCGTCGACGTTTTGGCAAGTAAATCCAGTATTTTTCCGGCCAGTGGTGTCTGCAACAGTGCCAGCATATTCGGAGGGACTCGGCGTGCTATGGCAGCTGACATTATCGCTGGGTATTTGTACTGAGTACGCGTAGGACGAACGCGCTGGGGCGCTGACGAGGATACCGGTAACAAGAAAGCCGCTTAGCCGGCTCAGATGTTGTGGGGACACTGCTTGCACGTGTGTGGCTAGAGCTTCCATCAGTCGCATCGGCATCTCGGCGGTGTTGACGATTCTTACGTAGAGGAATGAACTTTGACGGTATATCGCAGTGCTGTAGCTTATTTTCCCATCTCTATCTTCCTCCAGAATTTGTCTGGAGTAGACGGACCTTTTTTATCGCTTGATTTTTGACCACGGCTTTTTGATATTTTGATTGCGGTGTTATTGTGTACTATAGTGGGGAAAGCGGCCTCACTAGGTAACCGGCCACGCTGGTTCATACCAAATTTCAACCGGAAGTAAGCTTCGGATCCCATGTTACTCATTGCGCATATGTCTACGCATACACAGCCGATCAATGAGCCCTTATTCTTATTGCGTGTAGAATGCCGGCCGATCAGGCGAATCAGCGCCGATCAGGCAAATCAGCGCCGATCAGCGGATCAGCCGCTCAGCGCCGACCAAGGGATCAGTCGATCAGCGCCAACCATTGATCGTTTCCTTGCGTGTTTCCGCAAGACTGCGCTCGCTCTTCCCTGCTCTTCCTCTGTCAGACTGCCCTCGCTCTTGCTCTGTCAGTTCGAAACATGTTCCTCCTCTTCACCTCGACGATCCTGATGCTGGCCTCTCAGGTATTGGCCCAGCAAGCATCCTCATCTTGGCGTGTGCGTTCAAGTTCCATCCGTTAAGTACAATACCTCGAAAACTATGACTTAAGCTGCTGCACAGAAACCGAATGTTACCGTCTCGCAATCTGACCGTATCAGCCTCGCCGACGCCGCGATCCAGGAAGCCATTGGGTTCCTCGACACCACCAATGGCTTTTTCCCCGATCCAGGAAAGTTTCACGCTGTACACCATTCTACTCTTGTTTGTTGCTAAGCATGTCGGCTACGATAGGTAATTCCTACGGCTTAACAGGGACATTATACTCCCAACTCGTGGCATTCGATTTGGCCTCGAATCAGACGAAATATTCTGCAGCCGTGCAACAGTACTTTCAGCTTGCTTCGGAGAACCTTGGGCAATTCGGGCTAGTCAACTTTACTGGAGAATTGTAAGTGTTCAGCCCCAATATGCGGAGTATTCGAGCTCTAATTTAATCTGCGCAGTGTTAGACTAATTCATTGTCCGAAATATTTCTCTTACTGATCAGTTATCCATTCCGCATACAGGTCGGCGACGGTCTGTAAGTGTGAACTCCTTCCCCTGGCCCACGTTGCCAACTCTGATATCATCCAGCAATTTTGGTCATGCGGGCGTCCAGGCCTATACCAAGTACAAGAGTCCGCTCTTTCTTGACTACGCCAAACAAGTCTGGTGGGCAATGGAAAGTTATACTCTATCGCAGAGTGAGCTGGACATTGGTACGATAGCTTCTAAAAGCTTCACGTTGGAAACCACATGTCGAGGCAGTGAGTCGATTGCTTCATGCTGTCTTCGATTCGCTTATTTTAATGTTCTCTGCTAGTCACTATGGCCGGGGGCACCTTCCGCGTACGTTCTAGAGTCGGATATTCGTGCCTACTCTAATTGACGCCGACAGGCAAAATCTCCCACATCGTCTGACATAAATGTGGGAGCCACTGGGTTAGTATGTTGCGTTTTCTGACCAGTATCAGCGTTAATCCATTTGTCTCTTAGAGGCTTTTTAGTGTCCGTCCGTCTTCTATCGCCATCATTTCATTCACAAATATCATATCATCCAGGCTTTCCGCTCTCCTGGCTGAGGCGACTAATGACGCCATGTACCTCAACGCCGCCCAAGCTTCAGCGGATTTCATCCACGCCCATTTATACTCCGTGCAAAATGTTGTGCAAGATACGATTTCGGGTCGGGAAAGCGATGCTTGCGCACTGGTTCAGGAAAACGTTGAAGCGTCGTACAACTCTGGACTCTTCATTGAGGGATTGGCCATTCTGTATTCGATCACACAGAATGCTTCGATTCATGATATGTAAGCCCGCATCCGAGTCGCGTCGGAAGTCATGCTCTGACGCTCGTTCAACAGAATCACTGAGACCGTGACTGCAGCGATATCATATTCGGGATGGCAGGGCTCGGATGGGATTATTGCCAATGGCGGTGCGCACCGATTGTATTCTATTTTTGCGAGTCCAATCCGGTTTCTAGCGGACCAAGAGGGAGATATGACCTTGCCTCGCGGTCTTGCAACTGTCAATGCACGAAATGCGTCCACCTCCGAATTGCGGTCTTACATTGACGCCTATCTCAGTGTTCAGGTGCGTGTCCGTTGATTTTTTTAAAGCAGCCACCACTGATCTTTCTTGACTGCAGTTCAACGCTGTGGTTGACCTAGCGACAACGGCTGGCAGTACCATATACGCTCTCGATTGGCACGGCCCCCCATCCTCGATCTTCAAACCGGTAGATCAAACCACTGCGATTCAAGTCCTCGTCAACGCGATCAATTTGAACCAGCCATTGTCAACGGGGAGCTCCAACGGTTCTTCGCCAGGAAGCGTTCCGCCCAGCTCTCCCCCCGTCATCCACAAAACCTCAAAAATAGGGCCGATTGTAGGCGGTTTAGTTGGTGGTTTGGTGCTCCTGGTCCTGTTTTTTGCTGGGGCCCTGCTGCTGTGGCGCCGCCGCTCACGGAACGGCAAGGGTTCCGGCGCGGATCTACAAAACATACCTCCTGCCATAAATCCGTACACTCTACGATTCGGCGACGCCTTTTCCCCGCGGAGCACACAGCCGTCTACCGCGGGCGGGTCCTCATCGATGACGCCGGGGCCCGCCATTCAGACTGGTAGTATCAAGCTTCCCACCATGTCGTCTGGGTCTGGACCCGTAATGGGCGAGGTGCCGGCGCCGGTGGGCGGGCTGCGATACCCGACCACGAACATTGACGAATTTGCAGAGGATGAACCACCCGTCTATTCTGCGATGGAAATTAGTGGCCGTCGTACCAAGAACTAGTCGTTCGAATTTGGGATTGTGAGAATGCAGAATCCAAAAGAGTGGGGAGAAGCAAGAAAGTAAATCATTCATTTGAGATAGTAAGTAAACTTTCCTACCTTAAGGGCACTGTAAATAGTAAATATAGCAATGGACATAGAATAATGAACGCAATGAACAATGTGTTTCAGACCAGCTGAACACGTAGTCACTGTGTTCCGATAGACCAACCCTGCCGAGGTGTGCCGTTGGCGATGTCGGTCTATCCAGGGCCGGAACGTAGTGAGTCATTTTAACACAGCATCTCCAAGCTGTGGATTGCTGTGCATCTCCAGGCTAACCATTGAATGGTTTCAGTGCATCAGCTTGTTGAATTATTCCAACCTGCCAGTTCAAAAAATTGGATGGACCGACTCTAAAGATCGCCATAGGGGCCGTGACCGGCGCCACGATATTCGGGACAGAAACCGCACGAGTTTACTGGAGGCAAAATTGAGTGGTGAGTTCTGGAAGACAGTCAAACGACTTCCAGATCCTGCACCAACTGCAATTTCAGTCCCAGCTAACGACCTGAAAGACGTGTTTGAGAAATGGCTGAATCCTCCCACAATGCTGCCAGCTTCGTTTGATAGTGCCCAACACAAAAAGAACAAAATATTGGCATCGTTGATCTCCGACTTACGACCGACTCAACTCCGGAAGGATTCTTCCTTTCAAAATTCACGGAGGAGAACATGGAGTGGTTGAAAGATCATCTGCGCAAAAACTCCATGGAAAGTGCGTCCGGGGAGGACTCTGTATGATGATGTTGTGTACATTCCTAACGATGAACTGGCCTTGCTTTTCAACGAATGCATTCGAACGAATGACGGTCCCACCGTGGTCTTCAGGAGGGTCATAATCGGGCTTCTCAAACGCGGAAAGCTAGCGTCCAATCCAGATAGCTATCGCATTATTGCACTTAAGAGCTGCATGCTGAAACTTCTGACGTTGTTAATTCACAAGAGAATCACCGACTGGGCAAACGCACGAGGACTCATCCCAGACTACCAGAACGGCTTCAGAAAAGGGTATCGCACAAACAATCCCTTCATCTTACGCTGAGTAAGGAATCGGCTCGCGTCAAAAGCCTGACTCGATATGTCGATGCTGTGGATCAGTGCAACCAACGCTTTCTCGTCAGCCGATCATCCGACATTATGGCTTAAGCTCCTACACTTGGGAATAGGAGGTGTTATTTTCGATTGGCTGCGCATGCCATACCAACGAATGGAATATTATGTCCGGCACGGGGATCTAAACTCGGCAGAGTTCAAAGCGTTCATTGGACTACTCACAGGCGACCCGGCCTCCCCAATCCTCTGTAATTTATTCATGGCTGACCTAGTCATGTCACCAGACCCGGACGACCCTATCCTTTCTGCGGTTAGAATGGAGATGCGAGGGTGGAGAAAATAGTTTGTCGATTGTGTATGAGGGCGAGGTGATGTGGAACTCGAGGGAGAGCGGGCGCTGGGTACGGCGCTAGTGGAGTGCGTCATGGTTGCGGTGTGCAGACTGCGGAGCTTGGAACGATGGAGTGAAATGGCGCTGAGGATGCTGTGTGTGGTTGGGGATGTGCCCAGATGCTCGTCGTGCGCGAGGAGCCGATCAAGGCGGTGTTGGCGACGAAGGAGGGCCGGCGCAGGCACTGCGCAGGGGCTGGTGGTGCGCGTCGCGACTCGTCGCGGTCTGCGGGGACTCAGAGGTAGTTGAAGCGACGTGGGCGGCAGGGTTAAGTGTCGCATGTTGTACGAGATGCACCGTTTCCTAGCAAAATAAACATTGTTAACTAAATTTCATGGGCAAAAGCCATCACTGAATATTACCGGATTCGACGCATATGAAGCCTGTGTTGGCGTAATGTCGAGTGTAAGGGGATGGTGCGCTTGTGCTGTCGACGGCCCAAACCAGCCGGCGACGCGGGTAGTCGCAGCACATGTCGTACGATACAGTGAAGCGCGACGATGACACGAAGAGCTAGTCTCTCTAGCCAGTTAATGCGATGATACTAGCTGGTTGCTCACTGTCACAGTCTGTTAGTTACCGCGTCGAATAAGCGGGGTCCGGCCTTATCATAGATTGATGGCAGATGCACGACCAAACAAGTCATTTATTTCACGCGTCATCAGCAAACCCTGATTTCCCAGTGTCAAGGGTACTATGGAGCACTATTGAGCGCTACATAACAAAGGACCCGTACTATGGGCACAATGCTCGGTCATTGAGCTGCTTTGAACTAGGAATTCATTGAAAAAAAACATCAGACAGGTGGGGTAAGACATTCAGTGCTTTCCGACACCCTCTGCACGCCATTTTCGTCCTCTACGTGGGCCTCGACGCGTGAAATCGCATCCCAGTACGTGGCACATGACTTCCCAAAACGGATGCTTATAGAATAACCCTGGTCGCCTATATATTGCGATGACGTAACCACAGGACTGACGCAGAGCGGTTTAGTAACCGAGCGCTATGCAACACGTACGCAGTCGGCAGTGACGCGCCTGCAAATTGTCGCTGGGGCTCCATGACGCGTTCTTGGTGCTTAAGATGCGGACGGGGTGCGGCCTAGTAATCCCGACGGGGTAAGCAGCAGCCAAACTAGCTATAGGTACATAACCCGGCCAACTAAATTTCAACCGGAAGTAAGCTTCGGGTCTCATGTTACTTATTGCGTGTATGTCTAGCCGCACATACACAGCCGATTCGTAATGAGCCCTTATTCTTATTCAATATTGCGTGTGGAATGCCAGGCAATCAGCTCAGCAGTAATACACCCTTCCTTCCTTCCTTCCTTCCCCGCTCAGCGGATCAGCCGATCAGCGCCGACCATTGAAGGGTTTACTTGCGTTTTTCCGCAACACTGCACTCGCTCTTGCCCTCGACATGTTCCTCTTCTTCACCTCGACGATCCTGCTGCTGGCCTCTCAGGTAGTCGCCCAGCAAGCATCCCCATCTTGGCGTGTGCGTTCAGATTCCATCCGTTAAGTACAATACTTCGAAAACTATCACTCACGCTGCTGCACAGAAACCGAACGTTACCGTCTCGCAATCTGACCGTATCAGCCTCGCCGACGCCGCGATCCAGGAAGCCATTGGGTTACTCGGCACCACAGGAAAGCTTCGCACTGTACACCATTCTATCTTGTTTGTTGCTAAGCATGTCGGCTACGATAGATATTTCCTACGGCCTAACAGGGAGATTATACTCCCAACTCGTGGCATTCGATTTAGCCTCGAATCAGACGAAATATTCTGCAGCCGCGCAACAGCACTTTCAGCTTGCTTCAGAAAACCTTGGGCAATTCGGGCTAGACAACTTTACTGGAGAATTGTAAGTTTTCAACCCCAATATGCGGAGTATTCGGGCTCTAATTTAATCTGCGCAGTGTTAGACTAATTCATTGTCTGAAATTCTTCTCTTACTGATCAGGCTTCCATTCCGCATACAGGTCGGCGACGGTCTGTGAGTGTTGAAGTTCTTCGCTTGGCCCACGTTGCCAACTCCGATATCATCAGCACTTTCGGCCATGCGGGCGTCCAGGCCTATAACACGTACAAGAATCCGCTGTTCCTTGACTACGCCAAACAAGTCTGGTTGGCAGCGGAAATTTATACCCTATCGCAGAGTGAGCTGGACGCTGGTACGATGGCTTCTAAAAGCTTCACGTTGGAAACCACATGTCAAGGCAGTGAGTCGATTGCTTCCTGCTATTTTCGATTCACTTATTTAATGTTCTCTAGTTACTATGGCCGGCGGCACCTTCCGCGTACGTACTAGAGTCGGATGTCCGTGCCTACTCTAATTGACGCCGACAGGCAAAATCTCCCACATCGTCTGAAATAAACGTGGGAGCCACTGGGTTAGTATGTTGCGTTTTCTGACGAGTGTGAGCGTTAATTCGTTTGTCTCTTAGAGGCTTTTTAGTGTGCGTCCGCTTTCTATCGCCATCATTTTATTCACAAATATTATATCATCCAGGCTTTCCGCTCTCCTGGCTGAGGCGACTAATGAAACCACGTACCTCAACGCCGCCCAAGCTTCAGCGGATTTCATCCACGCCCATTTATACTCCGTGCAAAATGTGGTGCAAGATACGATTTCGGGTCAGGCAAGCGATTCTTGCCAACTGGTTCTGGAAAACGTTGAAGCGTCGTACAACTCTGGTGTCTTCATTGAGGGATTGGCCATTCTGTATTCGATCACACAGAATGCTTCGATTCATGATATGTAGGCCCGCATCCGAGTCTCGCCGGAACTCAGCCTCTGACGCTCGTTCAACAGGATCACTGAGACCGTGACTGCAGCGATATCATATTCGGGATGGCAGGGCTCGGATGAGATCATTGGTAATAACGGTGAGCACAGTTTTATTATATCTTTGCGAGTCTTATCCAGTTTCTAGCCGACCAAGAGGGAGACATAAACTTGCCCCGGGGTCTTGCAACTGTCAATGCACGAAATGCGTCCACCTCCGAATTGCGGTCTTACATTGACGCCTATCTCAGCGTTCAGGTGCGTGTCCGTTGGTTTTTTGAGATTGTCACTACTGATCTTTCTTGACTGCAGTTCAACGCTGTGGTTGACCTAGCGACAACGGCTGGCAGTAACATATACGCTCTCAATTGGCACGGCCCCCCATCCTCGATCTTGAAACTGCAAAATCAAACGACTGCGATTGAAGTCCTCGTCAATGCGATCAATTTGAACCAGCCATCGCCCAGCTCTCCCCCCGTCGTCCACAAAACCTCAAAAATAGGGCCGATTGTAGGCGGTTTAGTTGGTGGTTTGGTGCTCCTGGTCCTGTTTCTTGTTGGGGCCCTCCTGCTGTGGCGCCGCCGCTCCCGGAACGGCAAGGGTTACAGCGTGGATCTACAAGAAATACCTCCCGCCATAAATCCGTACAAACTACGATTCGACGACGCTTTGTCCCCGCAGAGAATATAGTCGTATACCGCGGGCGGGTCCTCGTCGATGACGCCGGGATCCACCATTCAGACTGGTGGTATCACAACTCCCACCATATCGTCTGGGTCTGGACCCGTAATGGGCGAGGTGCCGGCGCCGGTGGGCGGGCTGCAGCACCCGACCATGAACATTGACGAATTTGCAGAGGCTGAACCACCCGTTTATTCTGCAACGGGCATAGTCGCCGTCGTACCAAAGTAGTCGTTCGAATTTTAGGATAGTGAGAATGTAGAATCCAAAGGAGTGGGGAGAGGCAAGAGAGTAAATCATTCATTTAAGATATCAAATAGCCTTTCATACCTTAAGGACACTGTAAATAGTAAATAGTGCAATGGACATAGAATAACACGTAGTCATCGCCCCATCATGTCCGTGTTGAGACCCATGAGCTTTGAGTGACTGTCATCAAAGTTGCTGAATGGAACATATCTCGTAGCTCACTTCTAAGCACAGCCCGGTCCAACGCAAATTGGTACTCCACCGGCATCGTGGCAGGTGCACAGCGCGTGGGCGTCGACTTCGACGCTTAGGATACTAGCGATGCCTGTACTCGAGCCGACAAACACGGTGATAAGAGCGAAGGTGGAGAACGGGGGGAATTACGTGTATGCCTCGTGTTGTAATACAGGGTGAGGGATCTACCCAAACTTTTATTTAAAAATCGAGGCGGAGGTGCAATGGGGCACTGGCGTGGATACGGGTTGTACAGAGGACAACGGTAGGGCCGGCCGGTAAAGTGGCAGTTGTAGCCTTGTGTTAATTTTCAATCCGAAGCGGCTATCTTTAGAGACGACTTTCACCGCCCAATCTATTTACACGGTCTCAGCCGGTATAATGACAGGATGGAGGCGATGGCACCAGATGAGTGGGGCAGTCCAGGGTATGGATGTAAATACTGAACCGTGACGGAAATAATACCAGTCGCGCATGGAACCAAATAAACGTAAGATAACGAGTAATAGCAAAGCACGACTCGGTTAAGATGTATTGGAATGCCACAGATTGTTGTTGTCTGGTCGCCGACGGGGATGGGTAGATATTACGGAACAAGATGAAAGTGTCGTTGACAACAGTCGTTGCTTCTTTGAGTAATTTAATAAACGGCCGCCGATAAGGGCATGATATCTAGCGCACAGCTTCGCATCATCCCGAGAAGTTGCAGCACTTCAGGATCGTCGAAGAAACCGAATGCGGAATTCGTGGAAACGATGGCGCGGAGTGCTTGAGCTTCAATTGCTTCCGCTTCTGACGTGCTGGAGGGCATATCCAGACCTGTATAAGTTTTGAGCATGGTTTGCTTCATGTTTTTGGGAGCCGAAGCGTCATTGGACTCTGCCAGAGATGCAGATCTGGCATGTTTTTCTGAGGGTGCCTTGTCTTTTGCTGCCTTCTTCGTGTTCCGTTGAGCTGTAGCCTCAACCTTTGCAGCGGGAGAAGCCCGCGGGAATGCAGCGTCACACTACCCAGGACATGGGTGATCCATGTGGATTTTTCCCCACGAACAATCCCCGCAGATGCGCGGGCTAAGATAATTGAATAAAATCAGCAACGGGTGGAGTCGGGACATTTACGTACCTAGCGTGAAGTCCTGTCTGTAATTCAGAAATTGTGCGGCGGCATCACCAGGAAAGGTCCCATTGACTTGACGCTCTTCCTCGAACCGGTTAGAAAGATGGTCGACAGAGCCTTTAAAGTGTGTTCTCCAGTGGCTGCTATTCTGCATTAGGGTCATAATGGCTCCGCTTTTGAATAACCCGGCTTGACCCGATGATCCTAAGCCTCCCGGGATCGACTTATCTGGGCAGCGGTACCTGCGGCTTATTTTAAATTTATGAGGCTCAGAGAGTTGTGAACTACCAGTATGACCGGCGCAAGCAGGAGCTCGCAAAGCCCCAAAGGCATACACGCACAAGGTTGTTGCCGATGGTCAGCGTGTTATTTTTGGGGAGGCTCGTTCCTTCCCTCAACCCTTGTTCAAGCAAGGTCTCTACCGACACAGTGTGGTCGGGCTGGCAGCGCGTAGCTTAGTTTGGTAGTATTAGGCACCGATCCCTGTCATTCGGCAATCATATTGGGTATCCTGCTTTCACTCCCATCCCGCTGCGAGCCCCGTTGGCTCTTCTCCGACCCCGCGAGGCCCAGCACGCCTCCATTTGGTGACGAGAGTGTGATTCGCTCTTCCCACGCGTCCTTTGGCTTTCTGCTTTCTAGAGCAGCATCTTGGCAACATCTCTCGAGTTTTCTCGCTCCCGCTGCTAGCGGATTTCCCGGCCTTTTTTTCGACCCTCTCCTTCCATCTAACTCTTGGCTATACCGGCATCGGCTCCCTCGCATCGGCCGCGCTTTTTTTTTCAAACACACTTTCACACACACCTGCACCTTTTTTCTGTCCTCTTGACCCCGTGGGAACTACCCAGCACCACGTGATACGTCCCGTGCCGGACGATCCGAAATGTTCCGTACCACGGGAAAACGATCAGGCGGGAAGGAAATGGCATGACTAAGGCGCGAGGCCACAGAAGAAAGGGCACGGGTACGGGCAGCAGCTGGCATTCACACCGTCTGTGTTTCTCATCTCTCACCAACTCCCCGTAATTCGAGTTGGAGCAACGACGAGCCGGACATTCCGATCACCCACACAGCCCATCCTACCCCTTCAACGCCCACTCACCCTGTTCACGCCGTCCCCCTCGCTGATTCAAGATCGACACCACGTGACCTTTCCGCCCTTCGCGGCGATTCCACGCATCCTTGGCGTACTATTCGCCAACGGAATCATCGGTTGTTGCTGCAGCGGCGCGAGCAGCATGAAAAGCGCCCATTTCCCAAATCACTCCCAAAACAAGCAATAATCTCCGCCCCGCGCGGGGACATCCTTGCTGTTGACAGTCTTCCCATGCTACCCCCTCCACCACCACTGCCTGTCGCAGCACCCTCGCCTCCGCCAGTTCAGGCCTCCACCCTCCCTGCGAAAACACCATACGGCCTGGTGCACTCTAGCCTTGCTCTCGCATGTGCAGGCGAGAAGGCGGTCCTGAATGCTGTTTCAGATGTCTTTGACATTGCTTGGGGGCCACACACAACCGTGACGCAGAAGGTTCACCTCCTGGAACTTCCTGGGGATCAGCTGGTTTTCCTTTGCATGCTGGCGGAGTTTGTCACGTTCGAGCCTGTTTTCCGCGAGTTTCTGCACCCAGCAATTGCGAATTTTGCGCACGGGTGGGTCGCGCATTGTTTACAGGATTCTTTTGGTTAGGTTGATGGCGCGGGGTCGCGCCCGTACATCGCTCCGCTCGTACGTTTTTTGGAGGGGGGTGACTGTGGTCGGGCTGGCAGCGCGTAGCTTAGTTTGGTAGTATTAGGCACCGATCCCTGTCATTCGGCAATCATATTGGGTTTCCTGCTTTCACTCCCATCCCGCTGCGAGCCCCGTTGGCTCTTCTCCAACCCCGCGAGGCCCAGCACGCCTCCAACAGTCGGAGCTTCCTAGTCTCTAGACCCCGGTAAAAATGGTTCAGCTCGAGCGCATTCGAAGTCCAGTCGGTAGAAGCCATGGCGGAAGCAGAGCACAGAACTTTGTAATGATGCCAAGCACACACCGGCTCCGCAAGAAAATTCGGCCCAGTCTCCCGCTTAAGGCCTCTAAGGTCTAGCAAAAATTTGCGTTCAGGTCTAAGGCTTAGGCTACGGCCTTCCTAAGCCTTAGCCCCGTTAATCCCTTAGGCCTTAGGGCGAGCACTGCGCATAGGTGCTCATAGCGAAGCCTGCCGCCGACAGCCGAAAGGTGAAGTTAGAGGGGAGAGAGCTGATTGTGCGGATTGAAAGCTGCCCTTTAACGTGCTCTGATCAGATATCAGAAGTGGAAGCCCAAACCTGAAAGTTGACATCAAAGTCTATAGAAACGACGATAGTAACTGTCATATGTGGTGCAACTATCAGGAAGATTTTTGCGGTATCGGTGCCTTTCACTGGTAAGAATCAAGTTTCTTGGGTCAAAGAAGGCACTCAAAAAAGCACACATTCAAAACTTGAACGGTATCAATCTCCTGATGCTAGTGGTAGAGATCGTCAGCGGCCTGTCACTTTAAACTAATTAAACACGAAACCTGATGAACTCACATTTACTATTTTAAGTTGTCACAGCATAAGAAAGAGGTCGAAATTCCGATGTTATGAACCGAGATTCCAGCACCTGACGGGGGTGCGTGTAGTCCGTGGCTTGTTGAAGTGGTGAGGGCCTCCGTGCGCTGGCTCAGACTATGGTCAAGCCACACTCTTCCTAGCTAGGGTTAGGATAGAATGCTCGCCAAGCCATCAAGAACGAATCTCATAGGTGTCGGCGTTGAGACAGACTGGGACGCACCGTAAATCCACTTGCCAAGCCAACAAATAAAAAAACTTTCCCAAGGCTGTGCGAGACCATCCCACAAAATGCATCGTATAAGTATCACTGTCTCTGCGATTACAATCAGCAAACATGCCTTGGGATTTGTTGACTTTCAACGACGGTCTGACTGCACCCACTTCCAAGTCCCGTACTAACTATGTTTCCTCTAGGACACACGGCACCGGGCATTGCGGTCCAAACGGCATTCAAGCAGTCAGGTCAACCCGCTGTGGATCAGCTACAGCAGGCGTTCGACATCGGTTTTTCCCATATTGGTTGGTGAAAAATCGTGCCAAACTTAACCTAGACTTGGTTGCTTACCCCTTGCCTGGTCACAGAAATATCAGCTAATTTTATCGGCACCGCAAACGTCGGCAAAGCGCTGCAAGCATGCACGGCTGGACGTCCGCGCTCGAGCTTCTTCGTCACCGTCCATTGGCTGAAATCGAAAGACTTCGAGGCGGCATTTGCACTCAAGAGAGATCTCAAAGATGTACGTACAAATAGTTACACTGGCATTTGGCTTTCAAATGGACATACCGATATAGCTTGGTCTGGATTATGTAGATCTTTATCTCCTGAACGATCCTAACATCAGCAAGGAGAAGATTCCCTTCGCGTGGGCGAAGATGGAGCGGCTGAAGGACGCTGGACTTGCGAAGTACGTGTTTCTTCCGCATTGAATTTCATCTCTTACCTCCAAGCAGAAGCATCGGAGTAGTTGATTTTGACGAATCCCAGCTAATCGAGCTCATCATCGGTGCGAAAGTCAGGCCCGCCGTTAACAAGGTACGCTGTATGCGGATGTTTATACCCATCGACACCTAAAAACGCCCGCCGGGTTCAGATCGTCTATCATCCGGACATCGCTGCAGGTGCACCGATTGAATTGTGCGACAACCTCGGAATCACTATTTTGACGTATAGAATCTTCACGTTCGTCGGTGCACTTCCAAATTCTTCCTTGCTGCTGAACACTTGGCAGACCCCTTAATACGGACACGAAACCTCGCACGCTACTCGAGAAACCCCTGGCGCAGATGACACAATGCCTCCAGTCTTCACCATACCACGTTCTGCTCGCTTGGGCCAAATTAAAGGGCGTCATACCTATACTGTGATTCTTCGCATAGCTTCGCGCCTCCCTGGCTTCTTAATTTCTGAAGATGCTTCAGATCACGCTCGGATATTGACAAGCTGAAAAGCAGCATCGAAGTCTCTCACCTCGAGACCGGTTCGTGCCTCCCGGTATCGCCTTCATTAAATGTGCACTAATATCGATATTGCCACGTTTTCCGTCATCCAGCCCTCACCCCCATGGACTTGTACATCATTGACCTCATCGGCACGGAATATCTGCGTCGTCATGAGGAAAAAAAATTGAAGAACAGGGCTTTGCAAAAGGCTATCATCGGCAAGGGCGCCGGCATATTGCTTAAAGCCGTTCCCCTACCCATTGGGAACTAATGGACAGCCCGTTTCTCGAGAATAAGCAGGGACCTTTCGCCGGAACATTTCCAACCTGGACAGGACATCAGGAAAACTTGGGTTCTTTGTGTAGCGCTACGTACAGGCCATAGTAGATGTAGTGGCTGTCATGGCAGACATATGTGGGGATTTGATGTAACCGACTATATCAAAGCACGAGAGGTGAAGATGCTCAAAATTAGGAGCAGCAGCAGCACTCACTGTCTGGGCAAACCACGGTGAGATTGAAAATCGAGGTTGCATATTGGATAGAATGCGGGGGCGGGTTAGAGATACGTAGGTATCTCTGGACAAAAAATGTAAGAGAAAGTCCCGGATATTCGGTCAATTTGACGAGGTGTCGACTGACGGACTGGGACTATTGTCGGCGAGATCGACGCAAGAAAAGCATAGGAAGGAGGCTGCTTGGGGGGATCGCTGTCCACAGAACTCCTGAAACATTCGAAAGATGCAGCTGGCCAAGTGTCTATCGCGAAAGGAAATCAACCAAGATGGCAGACCGTCGAGGCTTTAGAAGGTCCCAACGGATTCCCCTCTCCATTCTGTGACCCAAACCGATGATCGTACAGCGTTTCACATTCAGCAGCTTTCCCAGGACGACCTGGAGGCTGTCAAAGTCTGAACTGCCAAGAGACACCAACAATGTTAGGCTCCGTATATATGCCGCGAGGTGTGGGGATTGCTCCAGAAAAATCCGCGCTGCATCTTAACCACACACGTAGGAGGACATCTCCCAATCTGCCAAGGTCACACTGCAATAGAATACGCTGGCTAGGCTCGCAGAAAATGGGCCCAGCGAGAGAGCAGATTCTGAGGGATTGGATGTCGCCAATCTCAAGGACAATGCCATTGACGAGTTCCTGTGGAAGGGAGAGCATACGAGAAAAGACAACAGAGAATCAAAGGGGAATAACACTGAGGGCCGTCGTGGTTGAGAGCAAGCTATGTCCGACAACAGTGATTGCTAGCGTCCGATGCCGAAGCGCCACCAAATCTGTACACACAGTTAGTTTCGGAATTCATTGTCGACCACGCTCCGCATCCCCGGAATTGAGAACAGGGCGTGTTTGCCTCGGCCGGGTTACCACTTGAACCCGGGCCTCGATTTTTTCGAGCCAAGCTGCGCCTTTTTGTATTGATGAGTTCCTGCGGAAGGGAGGGCATGCGAGAAAAGGCGACAGAGAATCCAAGGAGAAAGGCTCTTGAGGACCGTAGTGGTTAACGATGTCCGGCAAAAGTGATTACCGGTGTCCCGGCTCAGCCTCGATGACCGAATCTGCACACACAGCTAGGTTCGGAATTCATTGTCGACCACACTCCGTATCCCCGAATTGGCAACAGAGGCATGCGGTTACCAGCTTAACCCGGACCTCGATTTTTTAAAGCCGAGCTGTGCCTTTTCGTCCACCATGAGACGCCGCGCGCGACGGGAGATCTCAGATCATCTTGAAGACCTCCGCATTTCCCACTTTTATTTCTGCGGATTGAATTAACGAAAACACAGAGAAGTTGGTGATGGATGCACTCGTGTACTTCAGACTTCTGTCTAGATTTCAGGAGAATGGTGAGGCATCGCTGAATGCGGTATCCCAGCGGCCGCCCGCTTTATAAAGCTGACGCCCTCTGACGGCATCTTGGATTGAGTATAGCACGCGACGTCAGATATTTTTGATGCAGTGTATCGTATGGGGTGAGGAACTCAGGCTTGGTGGCGGGGACGTAGCATCTAAACGGTGCAGCGGATGCCGAGTCTGACAATCCTGATTCTCCTCTCGCAAGGATAGAGAGTTGTTCAGGGTTGAGACAAGGAGCCATTGTGGCCATTTTGGCCGCCGGAACGCATGTACTTCGTTGCGTCTCCGAATGACCTGTTTATCTAGTTGCCGCTGAATGGCTTCGCAACTAACTCCATTGCCAGTCAAAATTAGGTCAAAATTGAGCTTGGACGAATCGAATAAGGCCGCAAGAGGAAGCCGTTTAATATGATCGGTTTTAGCCCTTGTGCTAGTACTTCGCCAGATCGGTACGGCTTCCATCGCACTGCGGTACTGGGGTCTAGGCCAGTGAATTTGACAAACGGTTTAGGATTGATATGTGCATTCAAGGGGAAATGAGGAACCGAAGCATCCATACACTCAAGATCTGAAGCAAACGGAGGTCGAATACAGAGATGTCGAAAGATTCTTGGAGCAGGGAATCCACAGGGCCCAAGACTGGGTAGGGCCGCAGGAAAATGAGGCATCCTCGGCAGAATTAGAGGTAGAGTTCCATGTCGCTGCCCGGAGAGAGAAGTCCAGAAGACGGCCACAAGGAACTCTGAGAGTCTTCGATGATGACTTTAAGAAAACATAAAGTACCTAAGCATTTCACGGAAATTGGAGCGACTTTATCTTGGGGTATTTTGCCTGGTGGTGTCAATTAGGGTAGATGGCGCAGGGGTTCATGGTGCCAGAATCGAGCGATGGTGGTGGGAAGCAAGTGACAGTAGTGTCCGGATTTGGTGGCTCCTCGGCATTGCGGCTCACCGCCAACAATTACCGGTGTATGCATTACTTTGGGGGAAAAGGTTCGTGAATTTGATTGTTAAGTCTGTTGCAAGAGCTCTATAGAACTAGACGCGGAGATTCGCTGGCAGATCGACTGGGAAAGACATTTTTAACGTTAGCGAGAACGCGGACGTGGTGGACAAGAATCGCAATACGTACGGCAGCGGCAAGAGACGGAAAGATGATCCCTGAAGTGCACCAGGATCAAGGGATTGCGCTGATATTCTCAGCGGTAAACATGGAGAATAATAATATTGGCGATAAATATTGCAATCGAAGCAGAAGAAGAGCAGATTAGGAGCGGTGGTGTAGATGGGCCATGAGGGAGCTCGATAGCGGAGACGAGAAAATTCAAGATCTTGCTGCTGAACGCAGCCGAGAGGATGAGACACGAAAAATTGTAAATGAGAAGGTCAGATAGGCGAATCATTGTTTCCGTTGGATTGTGGACGTAGTTCGGACAACAGAAGTCGCCGTTTCGAGGGCAGGATTCAGTGCCACAGATGTAAACCAAAATTTGAGAGGTTTTTGAGATGGACGTGGCGAGACCATCAACGTGACGTGAATCGACAATATACCAATCAAGGCCATCCATGAGACTTGTAAAATCAAGAGAAACAGAAGCGGGAAGAATTGAATGGTGGATGTCGTGCGGATGGTGACTGTCAGTGATTGGCAGCGCGAGGGAAAGAGCAAGAGGATTCGAGATGCCTGCCAGTCCTGATTGTCGATGGAGAGAGGCGAGATGCCTGTTTCAGGGGAGTCTAAGACGCATGAGATGAATGAAGTACGGTGACTGGCGATGGAAAAACATAGCATCCTACACGGAGTCAGTTTACAACCCAGAGAGTTCGAAACAGCAACGCGCATGACATGGCGGCGGTATGCATGGAGAACGGAGGCGTTGGTCCCGAAAGACTTTGAGAGCGCGTTTGCAGACATTTTCGCAAATAGACGCGGAGTCCACGCGCGTGAAGAAAAGCTGATGGTGCGCGAAAAAAAAAAGCTCACACAGGCGCTCCTCCACGACGTGGCTGAGGAGAAGGCGTTCTGATGACATCAACTCTGTCGGGTTTAGTCGGCGATTGTCGGTACGGATTACGTTACGAAAACCTTACCTTATTTTAGCCGACATTACACAATAACTTTGGACTGCTACCTTAGCCCTCTGTGTGTAGCGAAATATATGACTTTATTATCATCATCGTCATTTTTGAACCTGCTCGCTCTTAATTATTGACCGGTTCGGTCAAGGTTCAGTCAGCTTTTAGTGAGCACCTCGGCCTTGTCTCGGGCTTGTGCTCACCTCCAACCATGTTTTTGGTTCTGCACGCGTCACATGTGTTACTTCAATTTGGGATCATGCAGGCACTACCATCGGGAAGACAATTTCGGTCCGAGTGAATAGACCCAAAAAAATCAACGAGTTATTGCCAGAAGTTATTGGTCGAGAGAGTGAGGTGAAACTTTGATGAAACTGGTTTTTATCTCGGCTCGCAAATAGAAGTGATAAAAATACGATCTACTCCAGGGCCCGAAAATAGGACGGTCTCGTGCGGGAGGTGTGAGTTATATCGTGGAGTGCTCACGCCGTAAAACACTTACATAGTAGTGGCGGGAATAGTATAAAAGGCTCGAGGTATCTTCTCAATCGATATCACTAAAGCCTATTCATCATGCCCCTCTACGAAGTTTGGCACAGCTACCCCCTCACCGAGGCCCAGCGCAGCGACCTCGCCCAGCGCATCACCGCCATTCATACCACGTTGTTCACGGTCCCCGCGGCATTCGTGCACGTCCGTTTCAGTAACTACGCAGCGACGGAGCACTACACGGCGGGCAAGAAGCGTACAGGCACCACAAACCTGGTGCTCGGCAATGTGCGCCCAGGGCCCTCGCGCACGCGCGGCCTCTACGAGTCGCTGTGCCTCCAGATCGAGGCCGCCT
Source organism: Mycena capillaripes (assembly GCA_029204075.1). Classification (NCBI taxonomy): domain Eukaryota; kingdom Fungi; phylum Basidiomycota; class Agaricomycetes; order Agaricales; family Mycenaceae; genus Mycena; species Mycena capillaripes. The sequence goes on along the minus strand of JARHKZ010000014.1, from coordinate 1,667,604 downwards.
GGATCGCCAGCGTCGGCGACCCTGCCACCAAGGGCGAGGCGCACGCCCAATTTTCGGGAGCTTTTGTGCTCGGCACGGTGACGGCCGCATATGAGCAGGGTTTCATGGCGCCGGATGCCGGCCAAGATGTCGAGTGGATGCGCGAGAGCTTGCCCAAGTTCCAGGCACTGGCGGATGGCGGGAATGAGTTCTTCCAGGACATGATCGCCGAGCTGAAGATACGTGAGGATTTCAAGTTTGCGTTTGAGAATAGGAGTGCGTGAGAGGAGGCTAATGGAGTCTGATTGTATGCGAGGAAGACGAGATCAACCTGTAACATGGCACCTTAGGCACCTAGCACTGTACAAATATCGATAGGTCAGAAATAAATTGGCAGCATTACGCAAGATTCAACATTGTAGGTAATTTCAGAACCGCATGGCATAGCGCAGGCGCTTCCCGGGAGGGATCGCAATTGTCCACCCGATCGACCGCTGCGCCGCTAAAAGGCAGCTCTTCGGATGAGCGGATCCCGGCTATCGAAGAGAGCGTGTCCATAATGCCAAAGAAATTCCTGCGAAGCGGGGTTCGTAATTGGGGCTCCGCACCGTACGTACCGTATACGGTACGTGTCAAAATACCTGATTACGGACCATCCTCCCTATACGTACGGCATGATACGATGGGGCTTGCCGTAGCCAACAGTACGGTACGGATCACGTATATATACGGTACTGGATACAGACAGCTTTTGGAAGGGAAATTGGTCTATGCGAGACGTTGGCATAATAAAATCACTCATTGCTGATGATTCTGAGTCACCTCGGACTCAGCTGGGGAGATCTAGCCGACATTCAGCCGATATCGGCAAAGTACGGCTTGATACGGACCCGTAATCGTTCGTCACAACCATTTTCGTGCTACGATACGTGTACCGCACGTACCGTACGGTGTTGAGCCCTATTTGTAATGTGCAATCACTGACAGCATGAGTACATCCATCGCCAACTTCTCTGTGTTTTTATTAATTCAATCCGCAGAAATACAAGTGTGGAACGCGGAGGTCTTCAAGATCACCTCCCGTTGCGGCATTTCCTGCTGGACGAAAAGGCGCAGCTCGGCCTGAAAGAATTCAGGCCCAGGTCGAAGTGGTAACCCGGCAGAGCCAAACACGCGCCGCTTGCCACTTCCGGGGATGCGGATTGTGGTCGACAATGAATCCCGGACCTAACTGCGCGCGCAGAATTGGTGGCGCATCGGCATCGGATACCGGCAATCACTGTTGCGGGACGGCAAACATAGCTTGCTCTTAACCACTACGGCCCTCCAATGCTTTTCCCCTTGGATTCTCTGTCGTCTTTTATCGCATGCCCTCCCTTCCAAAGGAACTCATCAATAACATCGTCCTTGAGATTCGTGACATCCAATCCCTCAGAATCGCTGGGCGCATTTTCTGCGAGCCCTCAGAACTACAAAAAGAAATTGATACCCAGTACGTAGACTCGTAACCAGTCTGCGCTACGGCAAATCTTAGTGCAAGCACTATGCCGTAGGCAGACTGGTACAACTCGGGCTGCCCAAAAGGGCTGAGCCTGAGTTTGAAATTTTGAGTGGTGCCGATCACCGGCATCACGGTGGCTGAGCAGAGCCATCAATTCCCGTATAAAAGTGGTCACTTCGTGCTTGCCCCCCAGGGGGCTGAAAAAAAAAATCTGAACCGGCAAAAATGAGGATTATGACCCCTGGAATCAATCACCCTTTACACCTTTCGTAAAGCAGGTAAATTGAAAGACTTGAGTTAAAAAGAAAAATATTTCAAACTCCGCGCTCAGGCCTTTGGCACAGCCCGAATTGTACCAGTCTGCCTACGGCAAAGTGCTAGCACTAAGATATGCCGCCTCTGGGCAGACTGGTAACGAGTCTACCCAGTACAATCCTAGTCAGGAAACCGGATTGATTCGACCGCAACGAGATAGTTTCAGCAATTTGAACACAGCTGGGGCACAGACACCGATTTGTTGCAACTTGGGTTGATCCATGGACCCAACAAAATCCTCGGTCGAGGAAACCATAGAGATTGGGGCAGAGTGACCCAAGACTAGCAGCACTTCGATAGCGAGGTGTTGATTTGACCATGGAACAAGGTTCCAAACAATAGCCAGCAGTACACAGAAACATTACAGATTGCGCCGTAGCTGTTCCTGGAGAAGAATATTGCAGGGTAGTGAATCGAGGACGAGGACAGTGGGCAGTAGAACAAGAATAAGCACCCACTTTCTTTTTCCACAACCGGCAGGAGTGTGTGCAGCCCACCGGCCCAGTAATAAGGACAAGACAGACCTCCGCTTCGCTCCGGAAGCAAGGGGCGCAAGAGGACTGAGTCCGCACATTTTGTCGCAGACGACAACAGCCCTAACTGCTTAGCGAAAAAAAAAAAAAAAAAAAAAAAAGTTGAGAAGGGAAAATCAAGATCATGCTACTGTAAATTTTCAATGAGAAACAGACAGTACCACAGGATTGTAACATGAAGAGGACGGTTTATTGATTGGCATAAAAAGTACATTCAGGATGTGCCGAAGTATAGAACACCCTGCACCACATTGGCAGTAGGGAATGCTACTACACAGTGCATTGAGAGGTTATGCTGCGATTGACTTGCGTACCGTACGGAAGAAAAAGGAGAGTCAAAAGGCCAGGAACATTGAAACCGCAGGATAGGAGAGTATGCAATCACCAGCGGTTGAGACTCATCCCAGATCCCAGTCACAGAAACGGAGTTTTTGAGCGAAGAAGCAACAGAAGCCTATTGTCTGAGAAAGTGGTATCCATTAGACCGAGACCAAGACGCAGACAACATATTTGGGTTGACCACCCAGTATCAGACAGACAGTGCTTGAGGACGCGAAAATCGGGGGAAAGAATGGTATTCCTAACTAATACAACAACACTGCTTTTATATGTTGGGAATGTGCCGGGGGACTACGTGGCCTCGCGGCCAGATAATCACGTTCATGCTGCGCCGTAGGCGGCAGCAGGAGTGATTTACTGTGGCTTGTCAAGGAAGGACTACGCGTGGATCAGCTGTTCCACCATAAATGAAATTCCCCGATTAAATTCGCTCCAACTTCCGTGCAATGCTTATAGCCATTGACGGTACCTACAGTCCTTTGCAGTACCGAAGGTGCAAACAAAAAATTTCGGTTTTGTGATAGCTTCAAAGAATTCCCGATATCTCAGTCAGTTCTTCACCGATTCACATAAAAACTAGATAGATCTACTCAGCTAATCCACGCGCAATTAGTGATAGAAAAGAATTTGTCAAAATATTATGTATGAGGTAATTTCTCATTTTGGGCTGTTTTTGCACCAAAAGCTGTCTAGCATGACGAGAACATGTCCAAGCGGCCTAATATTTTAGTATGGACAGCACTTATCGTTAAGAAAACATGTGATAGAACCACTAGCTCCCTTGACTACATTTGCCAGTTGTGATATTGAGAAATATTGTAAAGATTACATTATCTAGGAATCATATATGCTTCTGGCTCTATCACATGTTTTTTTAGGTATAATTGTTGTCCATACTAAAACATTAGGTTGCTGGGACATGTTCTCGGTATGCTAGACAGCTTTTGGTGTGAAAACAGCGTGAAACCAGAAATTATCTAATACATGATATCTTCACAAATGCTTTTCTATCACTAATTGCATGTGAATGAGCTGAGGAGATCTATCTAGTTTTATGTGAATCAGTGAAGAACTGGCTGAGATATCAGGAATTCTTTGAAATTATCACAAACTGGAATTTTTTGTTCGCATCTTCGGTATTGCAAAGGGCTGTAAGGTGTGAACGGAAAATTTCTGTCGGGGGATTTTCTTGATCCCCGCGACTAATTTGCTCATATCTCACTGAGTTTGAGTCGAATAGACTTGAAATGTAGCTAGTTCTTCTGGAATAATTCCAGTGCAATTAGTGATAGGCTTGGATTTCCCAAAATATAATCTTTTTAGTAATCCAGCTCAAAATGGTGGGCTTTGGGTTGACCATGTGCCACCAGGTCCAGATGGCCCCTAATCAAACTGAATTTTTGACTGGGAGGACTTGTGTACAGTTGAGAACATGACATAGGATTTTAAATGTCAATTTGTACCCTGGGATTACATTTCAAGTCTATCCAACTCAAACTTAGTGAGATATGAGCAAATTGGTTGTGGGGATCAAAAAAATCCCTAAACAGAAATTTTCCGTTTGCACCTTAGGTACTGTTGATGGCTGTAAGCATTGCACGGAAGTTAGAGCAAATTTAATTGGGGGTATTTTGTCTCAGGTGGTGCCAGTTAGTGAAGAGAGCACAGGTCTTTGTGGTGCCAGAATCAAGCAGTGGGGGTCAGTACAGGTTTGTCTTCGTTCAATAAACCCTGGAGCATGAGTCTGTTGATGTTTCCAAGATATGCAACAAGGCGGGAATTAAGACCCTCATGTAAGGGGAACCCATCTCTGATGCCCGATCGGTTGCCAATCCACCAGTATGACTGGCAACCGCTGGCCCTCTGGCCGGTCCTCCAACCCTCTGCCACCTGGATCCTCTAGATGGTGTTCTGCATGTGACTGAGCCTGAGATATCTACTGATCACTCCAATCACATGATCCTAGTCAGTAGCTAATTATACTTATGGCCAGCATGGGAATCCCCAGAGTTTCTTCTCTTTGGATCCCCTAGCCATGTGCACTTCTTTGTATATTCAGCTATGGTGTGCTTCACTTAGCCACCACCTAACAGTGACTAGTCCCAAATCCGCCAGAGGCCAATTTCTTTTCTGTATACCCCTCTAAAGCCATCAGAACATGGATTTCAGGGCTCTGCCAACCATTTAACTCCTCTTTATCAGACTAGCTATGCAATTGGTCACTTTCCAGCATATTTTTGACAAATCTTCTTTCATTTCTTGAAAATTACAATCAAATTCAGAGGGCCACAGAGCCCGAGTTCTGCATATTGAAGTCATAACCTCATCTATAGCATGTAATATGTTACTGTATACCGGCCTAACAAGGCTATTTGGGTGGTACAGGAGGCAGTTGAGTGTGCAGTCCCAAATTGAGAGACCCCAAACAGAATTACTCCCTCAATTTTAAGTGTAATAAAAATTCCTCTAGCCAAAAGTTTTCTCTCAATGAAAGGAGCACTTTCACAAGAGGGATAAGAAATATCTAATTTTTTGTATCACTAGTAACAGTTGTAACAAAGTAGTGGCCCCTAAGTGAAGTGCACCATACTCTTAATTAACTTTGGATCCCCCACACCAGTCCCTGATTATCTCAGGCCTTTGTGATTGCCCTTACACCTCAGACAAAAGTTCACCCTCTGACTCCCAGAGATCAAGCAGATCCTGGAAATATATCCAGAGGGCCTGGTAAGATGGGTTCCAAGTGGATGAACATGCCAGATATAATCTTGAACTGGACATAAAGCTTTAAGACGTCCCTTGATGTCTATGTATGCCAGCGATGTGGGGACCAGCAACAATTGACATCTACGAACATAGGGAATGGACAATTGGCTGCAATGATGTCTTCTGCTTTGATTCCGTTGGGAAATAGCAAAAGCAGCCTTGCATCCGGTGAAGAGGAGAGTTGTGGGCTGTTGTATGAAGGCCGCCATTGGACAAAAATAAAATGACTTTGCTTTCAGGGACAATCACAGGCGATCACAGACTTTCATTGCAGTTCACAGGCTTTCACAAAGAATCATCATAATCTTCACAAGCTTTCACAACGATTCACAGCCATTCACGGCAGTTCATTGTGAATTTGCATCATGACAGTTCATTGTGATTCCTCAGACAGTGTGGGAAGTCTCGGAGTGGCATGAGTGGAGATTCAAATGCTTCACTCGGATAAATTCTTTCAACTGTTCATACTTTGTGTAAGTTGAGTCCATTTCTCAATCTTGGATATAACTAGAACCGCTACCCTTGGGAAATATTTATCTTGAGGAAGAATCTGCATTTAAACACAGCTAGGAGTGGAAACCTACTGATCCTCTGCCGATTTTCTAGGAGAGTTGCACATCAGGGAAAAGGTAAGGCAGCCAATTAAAGCAGTGATATTAACCCAGAAATTCCAAATCTGGTGATAGCAAATACGTCCAGCCTGCGGGAAGTCGGCCTGTTGCCGAGAAGACATCCATCACCGGCATCCTCGCTTGCTCAAAGTCATCATTGTAGCATGTCATCAAACCCTCAGGATTCACAATGATCTGTCGTGAAATCCTAAAACAAACTCAAACCCGTATTTTGTCCAGCAACGGCCACCAAACTGTTGAGCGAAATGGTGATCAATTTCTTGAGATTGGAGTGTTTATTGTGTCCATCGGATAGGAGCACAATATTTTCAATCTGCCAGGGAGCCAGGTCTCCAAATAAGGTATGCGTCAAAAGGAACCAGCCCGTGTTATGTAAACATCACGCGTCCCCCGATGCCGATGAAGATCACGGCCACCCCTCGATGAAAATTCAAAGTTTGCCTTGGTAGAGTTCTAGGGATTGGCATTTGGGAGCCCTCTACCAGAGCCGAATTTTAATATCTGACCTCATTCTCATGCGATGTCCCCCTCAAAAAATGTGTGACATTTTTTCTTTTTGTTTCTACCGTGTTTTTTTTGGTGGCCATTGTTGGACAAAATACGGGTTTGAGTTTGTTTTAGGATTTCACGACAGATCATTGTGAATCCTGAGGGTTTGATGACATGCTACAATGATGACTTTGACAAGCAAGATGCCGGTGATGGATGTCTTCTCGGCAACATGCCGGCTTCCCGCAGGCTGAAGATGTATTTGCCATCACCTGATTTAGAATTTCTACGTTAATATCACTGCTGTAATTGGCTGCCTTACCTTTTCACTGATGTGCAATCCTTCTAGAAGATCTGCAGAGGACCAGTAGGTTCTCACTCCTAGCTGTGTTTAAATGCAGATTCTTCCTCAAGATAAATATTTCCCAAGGGTAGCGGTTCTAGTTATATCCAAGATTGAGAAATGGACTCAACTTACACAAAGTATGAACAGTTGAAAGAATTTATCCGAGTGAAGCATTTGAATCTCCACTCATGCCACTCCGAGACTTCCCACACTGTCTGAGGAATCACAATGAACTGTCATGATGCAAATTCACAATGAACTGTTGTGAATGGCTGTGAATCGTTGTGAAAGCTTGTGAAAGCTTGTGAAGATTGTGATGATTCTTTGTGAAAGCCTGTGAACTGCAATAGAGGCTTTGCGCTGAGCCACCAGAAGCCACCAGGTGGCTCGTCAGGCATGCGGTCATGGTGGCTAAAATGACGCAAAAATCGTATTTTTAGCCACCAGTGAAGCCACCGGATGACGTTGTGGCTGGCGTAGCCACCGGACAGTGCATGCCAAAATAGCCACCGGGTGGCTCTGCGCAAAGCCTCTAATGAAAGTCTGTGATCGCCTGTGATTGTCTCTGAAAGCAAAGTGATTTCGTTTTTGTCCAATGCTGGCCTTCATAGTTTTTTTCATTGATTGGGACAACTTCACTTTTCTTATCCCGAATTTGACCCTTGCGTAATATTTGATGGCTTCCATGTACGGTAAGAGGCGGTGCCCCCCCGCCCGCCAGATGTGAAATGAACAAAATGAACTCTTTCTGATTGCACCATTAGGGGTGCTCAATTCTTGGCTCATCCCGCTCGTCCTGTAAATAATAATTAATTAATTGATCAAATTCCAAACTCCGCTCGGCCGGCATGTTATGCTCTTTGCATCGCACCTCTCACACAGTTTGTCAAGTACCACCATATATCCATGTTTCTGTCCAAAGTGGTACACTAGCATGCTCTTTGCTATCTAGCATTCAACTGACATGCTTTCACAGGCGATTAATTCCTTTGCTGCGACAATTTGACGTGTTTGACACGTTGTATGATGAATCTACAGCCTCCCGTGCGTGTCAATGGGCATATGGGTGCCATTTGTATTGAAGCACCCCAGTTGGAATTTGACGTGTCGCTGGGGGTGCCGACCTGTGGACTAAAATATCTGGTTTGAAGAGAACTTTTCAACAAGGTAATCAAACATGTCTCTTCCAATTCTGGTTCGGAGTAAGTTACCCAGCTCCAGCACATCTGAGATATCATCAGCAATAAACAATAAATTCTCCTCCTCATCCAATCCCATGAGATTGGAATCATCTGGGTCATCCTCTAACATAATTGAAGCAGCCGTGATATTGTCAGCAACATAGAGAATATCAGATTGAATCTGTGTCTTGGTGGTGCAGGGCATTTGTGGAGCGTAGACGCCAGCCGAGCGGAGTTTGAAATTTGATCAATTAATTAATTATTATTCACGTGACGGGCGGGATGAGCTAAGGATTGAGCACCCCTATTGACATCTGCTTTAAATCTGGTCGATAAAATGTGCTAAAAATTTTTGGGGGAACCTTCCAGGCCTTGAACAAGGGGTAAAAAACCAAAATTTCTTCCGCCGGGGCGGATTTGACCCTTTACATAATAGCTTATATAAGGGTGCTGGTTCCTTTGAAGCATACCTTATCCTTCAAACGAGGCTATATTGGTCATCAGACCGACTGCCAGTGGTAGGCTGCCCGGCAGATTTGATAAGTCACTGAGCGGTGATTCCTCTTCTGGGACAGCTACATCGGCAATGTCAATGAAGATTTGTCATGAGGCGAAAAGAGGAAGCAGTTCCAAAGGAGCAAGGCATGGTTGATTCCATTTGACTTTGCTGGGTATTTCAGCGCCCCGCATCATAATCTATGGATATGTATCCCGTTAGAAATTTTATCAGAATAAGAGATATCAACTCACAAGCCAAGCAAGACTGGGAATATCTGCCAACAAGGACACTTGCGCCCGAGCTTCCACTGACAGTTTCCATGGTGTCTCAAGATTGTCAAGCACAAGAAGGCACGGCCTACACTGGCACTGTTCAAAATACGCGATAATTGTCTTCAAAAGCTGAGCAGATAGTTCGAGACCCAAATGTGACCCAATCTGGGTCACCAATTCGACTGGCAGGCTCGCAGGAGAGAAAATGCATGATACTGTATTTTGCGGTAATTTCTGGATGCTGCAGGGCAGCTATGGCCAAAAAGATTTCCCAATACCACCTGGACCCAGTATGGCCGTTTGAGGAGAATCAGTAAGAAGGGTCATGACGAGGTCTCCCAGCTCAGACTCTCGCCCATGGAGTATTTTCGGGACGGCAGGTAGTAACGAGAAGGATCCCGAGCTTTGTAAGTAAATCTGCTCGTGATTCCGTGGAGGGGGATTTTTTTTCACCTACCGTATCATTTCGTTCAAATCGACAGTGGGTGTGATGCATGACCATTCCAACCAATTCGACATTTCAACAACCGCCAAAATTTTGACTTCTAGCACAGAAATTTTTGAAAATATCGCGTTTTTTACATGGTCTGGACGGATTTGGGCCCTTGGTCATGCTTGGGAGGCTCAACAAACGGCCGCATGACACGTGACCCCGACCAAAGTTCGACATCGACAGGGGGTGCATGACGCGTGACTGTCGATCTGAACGAAATGGTAGGGTAGTATTCAATGAGCTCCTGCATATTATCTGCGACTGCCTATCCGGCCAGACTAACTAGTCAGCCACTTAGAGTTTGTGATGATGATTCCAGTGTCTGGCCACTTGTACAGTGGAATACGACTCGAGAGCATGTTGCATGTCAAGTTTCGACCCAAATTGAGCCGGCGATCAAGAGTTGCAGCACATTTTCGATCAAGAAGCCGGTGCGTGAACGCCACTTCTTATCTCCAAACCGCCTCCGTGCTCGTTTCTTCCTTGTATCTCCACCAATTCCTCACTGATTTTTGAGGTTCTGGGCTAGTTCTGATCCCTCTACTCATGCATACTACTCTGGCATATTTTTATCTGCAAAACTTGACTCTCTCTTGTTTCTACGATCCCTTATGAGGACCTCCAGCCAAGTCTGAGCATTACAATCCGGCCACCTCTATAGCAAAGCCGTCATGTTTGCTCTGTATCTGGACTCCGGCCTACGCACTCGAAACATCACCCTCTATGTGGTCCCTGGTTTATGGGAACTTCACTGCACGGGTTCTCGGTAGCGGTGGATGACGATCCAAAATCATCAAATTTCAGATGGGCGTCAAAATGAACTTTTTGGGAGGGATTACGGTCATGTGGAACATAGTATGCAACTTGATATATTCAAGTACTTCTTATGGAGTCATCTGAACTTAATCCGCAGCGAAAATGCGCTCTGTAGGCAACACCGGCTGCCATTTGGTTCACAAAGCACATTTGGCCATTTTGCCTGGATCGGAATGGTCCCAGTACTGGTGGCCATATGCCTCAGATGTAGTGTCTGAGTGTATGGAACCATGAATTGGTATCTCATCAACTGTTATGGATGCACTGGGGTGAACAATACGACCGCGAACTCACCATTTAGCCAGGTGGCCGATTAGGCCGTTTATTCTTATTTTGGGAGGACTACCGAAAGTATATTCAACGAGCGATGAAGTCGCCATGTAAATTCGGTAAAAATGTGTCAACTCATTTCTAGGATGTATGTGCTCGTCTAAGGAGCCAATTATTCGTATCTACCTGCTATCTCCCATTCCGTGGGGCCAAAAATGTCAAGGTGGCCGGATACCCAGTTGATAATAGCTGCGGAGAGATCTCTAAGTCACGGCAGGAATTCGTGAAGAATTTGCACCGAGGCCGTATCACCGAATTATCCACCCAGAGATGACACGAGTTCCAAAACTTCTTGATGACGGTTCTCGCTATCCGAGTTCGACAAGAGCGCTTGGAATCCCGACACCATATTGTGCCTTTGAAGCCCTTAGCCTTGGTTTTCGCACCCATTATTAGAGCTTACCGTGAGCATCTGCCTAGCGTCTTTTAGCTCTCTCTCGCAGCTATCCAAATGTGCGCTCTGTTTGAACACCCGCTTGACTCTTCCTAGTCCTTGTTGTGTCTCTAGGCACGAACGCAATCTCTGCAAAGTTCTACGTCTCAAGTCAACACCAATTACACAGCGATGAACCTCGCTTGACTTACAGCGAATATTGGGCAATTTGCTCGAGCATCTTTGGAGATCGCATGTTCTCTGAATAAATAGGCACACTCGTGAATGGCCATGGAACAGCATCCTGCATGCCGACTTGGAGGAGCGCGTTTCAGTCTTCGGAGAATATTGACGCGCTGATGAGTCTGTGTACAGTTTGAAGCAGCAACGCGCATGCGCCAGTGGATCACATGGCGGCGAGAGCGACTTTGAGAGCGCATTTGCAGACATCGGAGGAGGCGAAGTTCTTCGAATAGACGCGGGATGTCCGCGCGCGTGAAAGAAAGCTGATGATGCGCGAAAAAATAAATAAATAAAGGTCCTCGCACCTCACACAGGCACTCCTCCACGAAGGCAGCTCCTCGGATGAGCGGATCCCGGCTATCGAAGAGCATATCCATGTAATAGTGATAGTGATAGAATTATACACAGCATGGTCCAGCCTCTGAACACTGTGTTCTCAAGGGTATCCCAACGCGCACAAGCCTCTCGCGCCTTCGCCTTGGACCCCAACTACCCTACTTGACGAGCTATTCGTTATCACAACGTCTATCAAAAGTAGAATCCGAAGTGGTAAGTAAAAGAAACTGACTATTATGCTAAGGTAGCGTCAACCTGAGCAGGGTAAAGCAGATGAAAAGGGAGGCTTCTCCAATAGAGTGAGTGAGTTTGTATGCAAATTTCTTGACCAGAAGGACACAATCAATCAAATTCCAACCCACCCTAATGGGCTACACAGTGAATCAATTGCAACAGCAGAGAGATCAAATTCCGAGACTTAGGTGTTGGAATTTGGGGCTGCTGAATGAAGTACTGTCTTCCTCTGTTCTGCTCTTCCTCGCAGGAGATAACAATCTGACACATCAAAAATTTCGAAGAACCGTACGTGGTACACTCGAAATCAAAGTTTCAGTGCCGGCATAACGCGCCTAAAACGCAGCGATATTAAATGAGTTTCCGTGAAAACGGGTGCGATTGTTGCTGGTTCTCGATGCCTGATAGAGTCGTAGTACTTGATCTGTGCTTCGAGCCACTTTCAAGGATTCAGGTCCACTTTTGGGATGTTTGAATCCATCGTGCCATGTGCATTTCACGCGCCACACAAGGGCAACATACCAAGTTTTGACCACAGGCCAAGCAACATCATTGCAGTTTCCCATATTTTGCTTGCCTTTCTCAATTTTCAAAAAGGATCGTGTGGAGTTCAATTGACTCCCACATATTTTGCTGACTATGCAATTCTCGTGCAACTACCTCACACCGGACCATGAGGAGCCGGCCTGAGAATTTGGAGGTAGGGCATTGGACGATCGCAATCTTCACTTCCCAGGTAAGTACCTTTTACATTGTGGAGTGAATTGTGTCGTCAGTTTACTCTCGGTGCGTGAGTATTCTCATGGCCAGCACGACTCCGAATGGAACTCAAGGTCTGGTTATCATATTTTTATAGGATCGGAGACATCGCAGTGCAAGGGGCCAGAACCACGGGTAATCTCCAGCGCTGCGTCAACAACCAGCGGTCATTCAGGTTTGCGAAGACATTGAAGATTTACAAGCGAGCGGGCTTCTCCAAATGGCGCTACCCCGGTGGCAGTGCAGATGGCGAGAGCACCGAGGCGCGCATCAGCGGCGAAGACCAAGAGTAGCGAAGAATTTCGGGCCAACTAGTGTCCATTGCGAGGAATCTACCCAGAGGATGTTGGGTGTGGCATAATTTCACAGAAATTCCTGCGAAGCGGGTTTTGTAATGCGCAATCACTGACATGCATGAGTACATCCATGACCGAATTCTCTGTGTTTTTGTTAATTCAATCCACAGAAATACAGGTGTGAACGCAGAGGTCTTCAACATGACCTCTCGCCGCGGCGTCGCATGCTGGACAAAAAGGCACAGCTTGGGTCAAAAAAAGAGAGGCCCGGGCTCAAGTTGTAATACAGCGGAGCCAAACCTGCCCCTGTTCACAATTCCGGGAATGCGGAGAATGGATCCGAACCTAACTGTGTGTGCAGATTTGGTGGCGCTTTGGCATCGCGGCTGAGGCTAGCGCTCAATGACGAGTAAATCTTTCATAATCGCTGGGACATCTCGGAATGTGCGGCCGTGCAGCAATCGTGTTGGTCACCATGTAAGTACACTACATCGCGATTTCAGAGCAGCCGCGTCTGTGCTGCGATGGCGGCCCCGGATGGCAGATGAGTAACGCCACGCGTTGTCGGACAGCAATGGTCCGGGAATGAGCAGACGTACTGACGCGCTTCGCGTCCCGCTGAGTCCGTAAACGGCGTATCCGAGATCATCGAGGACTTCCGATCCAAACACGACCTCATCAGTAAAACAACAAGCTTCTCTCTGAGGTCTTTGAGGTCTTTGCAGAGCTCTCAAAGACCTCAAAGATCCACCGAAGCCAGAGATGTGAGGTCTCTACAGAGAAGGTTCAACTAACCCTACAGAGACCTCACATCTTTGCAGAGTTCTGAAAGACCTCGGGCTCTCGCCAGAGTTTTCAATGAACTCGGTACAGTCCTTCTTGAAAGATCTTAAACACGATTTAGAGAGCGCAATAAATAATGAATATATTCTTGAAATGGCAGTACACTCTATATATAATACATGAGTACAGCAATCTCTCCCTGACAAGTTACTTATACTGCACCAACTATAATCCTCCACAATACTCCCCTCCGCCGACACCACAGCAGGCGCGTTCTCATCTCTCACCACTAGATGAAGAAGACTAATTGTATCCTCCAACTGGCGTGAGGGGCCATCTTTCTAGAACACACCTGGGATAAAGAATAACAGAGAGGAGTAAGTAACATAATGGAGAACGAGCCAGGGGAACGCACAGGGTCTACGGAGTATTTGTGACGGCACTGACAGGAGGAACACATGGTCTAAGCGGTGATATCGAGTAAGTTTACATGTGGCATTAAGCGGCGTCATGAGCATTGTCGTGGAAGGCTGGGGCACTGATCAGTATACGACACGGGGCAAGCCAAAGGCATACCTGAGTGAGGGCTGTCTGCATAGAACATACCTAGGATAGAGAATAACAAAGATGAATAAGTAACATAAGGGAGAACGAGCCACGGAAACGTACAGGATCCACAGAGTAGTCGTGACGGCACTGACAGGAATGTAAGATCACATTGAGTATGCGTGCACGTTGGACATACCTTAGCCTGGTTGATGAAGCAAACAGACGAGGAAAGACTGAATAAGAACAGTGTCAGACAAATTCAAGTAAGCAAAGTGAGAAGAGCATACCTTGACCATGCGAGCGGTGAGCACGAGAATGAGGTGGTGATAGACAGATGAAGGGTAGCATGAAGGTATGGCGAGGCCATGGACCGAGGCTGTGAAACCGGGAAGCGTGGAACTGGGAAGCGTTGAGAGTAAAAAGAAACTGGGTGTCTTACTGGTGTCGCTCAGGATGGAGATGCTGAGAATGTATGAGTCCCTGCCATGAGTTAGAGAGGAGCGTGTGACGTACAATTTGTGAGGATCTGTCCCCTTGTGCACGATAGCAAGACTCTCGTCAGGTGCATTGTGTGCGATGTGATCTGGGTGGGATTGTGCATATATCCGTCAGACGCCGTGGAGGATAAGAAAGGAAATTAGGGTAGACGCACCTCTGTCGGATTGAAGGCACATAATGCCCTTGGAGTATCATATGGCGGCCGAGAGAATTTCGGGAGAGAGGGAGGACGGAGAGGAGGGAGCGTGAAGGGAGATGATGGAAAGGAAGAAAGAGAGGTTTGTGTTTGTTGTGAAGTGATCAAGACGAACCACTTTTTGGGCTCACGTATGCGCTCGGCAAACTTGGACGTAACAGCATGATCGTTGCTGTCATGGACTTAGCAAAATTTCATCGCTTCTCTCATCGTCGTCTTGTTCCATCCCACCCCAGAATCGTCGTGGCCATCTTGAACTAGATAGCGTTAAAGCCTATTACATTGACAAGTATGCAGATCATAATTCTCACAAAATAGCATTTTAATTTATGCCGGACTCTGTCTTCTGCCAGATCTTTGAGAGTGGGAGATGTTTGAGGACTTTGGCATTTCCAAATAAAGGCATCAATTTTGCAGAGTTCTCCAGGCATCAGAGTTCACGAAAGACCTGCTCCAAAGACCAAAGACCTCGGCTCAGAGTGCAAAGACCTTCCCCTAGAGTGCAAACACCTCAGAGAGAAATGTGTAGTTTTACTGATGCTCCCGCGTCTTGCTTTCTTCCATAAAGCCTGTAAGGCCGACAAGCGGCAGAGCCCGGTAACGAGATGAGATGAAAGCAGCTTATCATCACAGTCAAAAAAAAAAGAAAACAAGAGTCACTACCTGAGGGACTGAGCCAAGTATCTTTTTTTTTTTTTTTTTGTTCCAAAATAACAAATCAACGACACGGCTTCGGCAGGACCGGGTCAGAATTTTTGTCCATGTGGTTCAGTATCATAGAGTATCTGAGAGCTCACGATCCATTTCCAGGGTGGTATTCACTCAACAGCTAGCCTTAATCTTGTGCAAATCTGATCATTGATGTTCCAAACCAAATTACTCTGGTTGGAAAGATGACAAGATTCAATTTCTCACTCAAAAAAATTGATATCCGCTGGCAACAGGGTCCAGACAGCAGAAAACTTGACCGTGAATTATCAGATTGGGATGTGCATGAAACTAACCCCATCAAAATATTGTCTAAGAAGGTGAACATGTTTTTTGGCAGCCTCTGTCTTGTATTGTATGAATATCATTGTTACCGTGGATCCTCCCAATCTTCCCCAGCACCATCACATTTACTGACATTCACATTGGTGATGTTGTTGTCAAGCCCGCAAGCAGATTCGAGGTACAGAGGGAGTTGCCATGGGCAGGAGAGAGGAAATGGGAAGACAGGTGGGCAGAAAACAGCGACCATTGAACCTTAGTTCCTGCCTGTAGCAAAAATTGAGATGCCCGAGATGACAGAAGCGAGCTTGATTCGGATTGAACACGTCCTCAAACAGAATTGAGCAGAAAGAAGCAAACGTAGACTCGTTAAAGAAAATGAAGGAAACAACCTCCCTATATTTCGGGATTGTGCAATTGCCCTCACCTTCAACCAGCCAGATGATCTTTTTTCTACGGAGAGGTGTCCCACGTTCACATCCTTAGAGAAGCAATAACTCGAGAAATTTAGTTATCAAAATTAGCCTTGAGTTAAAATACTAGACTTTGATCCACTAAACATTGATCCAGCACAGGGACAAGGTAAGTACTCGAGGTGATTTAATTTAACTTAGGCTTTATAAACAGATATTGCAGCGTAGACACTGCATGTTCGCATCTGGCATGTTTTGGATTCAACTTACAATGGAGGCCCGAGCAACAAGCACAAAAGAACTGTCATTCCTTACCATCAGAAAGGCTCCTAAACAAGCACACCGCCGGTTCCTCAATTTAGTGTGCATTTAAATTAGCTATGCTTCCTAAAGTATCTTAATACATATAAATATGCCATAAACTCAATTTTATATATGGGATTTATGGCTTGACCAAATCTAATCACTAATCTAATCTATCAGAATACAAATAAACATCCACTAAACTCCAAGTATCGTTACACCTTTCGCTGACGGGGAAATGCAATACAAAATGGAGAATAAATCATGTTGAAATGAGTTGCGAAACAAAAGATATAAGGGCAGTCTATATGCTTGTCTATATTTTAGATTTTTGAATTGAGTTTAAAGGAAGATTAAATGAGATGTATAGATTTTCATTCAAAAGTGCATTAAACTGGATATTAAACTTCAGGTTTCGGACGCCTTTAAACACATCTGCAGATGGTCTGTAGATCATCGTCACCCACTGAAAAAATGCAAGAATGGCAGGGTGACCATCTGCAGATCATCTGCGGATGGGTTTAATGGTGTATGAAACCCAAAGTTTAATATCTAGTTTAATACACTATTGAACAAGAGTCTATACAGTTTTCCACCGGTCAGTGGGACACCACGGGTCAGTGGGACAGTGGGACAATATGCCCCGATGAAGTCGTAATTCTTACCAGACAGTCTTGAAATAAATTATAATTAGTCTTGTGGGTATTAATTTTGTCCTGACAGACTCATACGGCTGCTTAACACGAATCAAGTCCTCTGCTAAATCAGTTTGGTGGAGCACAAGATGAGACACCACTTTAATGGCTGGTTTCAAATATAGTAAAGACACAGAACTGTATGGATATACTATATTAGTGTTTCCAGTCAGTTTGAGTGTATTCTGGGCTACAATGCATGAAGAGGAAATATTTTACTCTTAGCCGAGAATACTTGCGTACTTTCCGCCAAAACGTGACTTCCGAATTTGGGAATTTTAATCGCAGCCTCATTCTCAGCAAGGACAGACAAAGGAACGAGTCGACAAGTACTCACAGATACAAAAAAAGTCAAAAAACGGAACTCATTGTGGGGAAAGGAAGATTAAGAGCAATATATTAACATGTCTACATGTAAAGGCTAAAGCCTCGTTCACGCATTTTTACTCTGTTCCGCTCCCCCACCCCCCGACCTAACCCTAACCCTAACCCTAACCTGCGAGCCGCAACGACAGGGCGAATACCCGGGAGCTACGCCAACGACAGGCTGGATCCTACGCCGGCAGTGGCGATTTGAGCGAGGGGCAGGCGGGTTGGTATTGGCGAGCGTCGTGGGCGGGCATGGCGGTGAAAGGAAAGGAGCAGATGGCTGACGTGGGGGCGGTGCCCGCATCATTGTTTGCTCGTTGTGCCGAAGCACAGCCACGATCAAAATTCCCTAATTCGGAGGTCACGTTTTGGCGGAAAGTCAGGAGTGGCCGAGAATCCACATCCCAAATAGGAAGTCATGATCAAAATATCAAAATTGACCCTCAACGCGCCAACATGGTCGGACATGCAAAATCTAACACCAAGAATACACAGATTTCTTGTTCTCACTACAACAAATGGATGGCTACCACTGTGGACCAGTTTCACAACAAAAAAATGACAGGCGAACAAAGACATCATCATGCCGTGTGACTGTCCCACTGAGTAGTGGCAGAAGTTCACTCTGGTTACCCCCCTATTTCAGCCTCAAAAATTAAGCCCTCTTATGCAAGGATGTACAATGTAGCAATGAAGCTTTTGTATGACTAGGATTTAAAAAAGAGGATCAAAAACTGAGCACATCAGCCTTTTAATTTAAGTGTCCCACTGACCGGTGGATAACTGTACATCTCATTTATTCTTCCTCTAAACACAATTCAAAATCTAAAGTATAGACAAGCATATAAGCTGCCCTTATATCCATTGTTTAGCAACTCATTTCAATATGATTTATTCTCCATTTTCTGTATTGCATTTCCCTGTCGGCAAAAGGTGTAACGATACTTGGAGTTTAGTGGACATTTATTTGTATTCTGATAGATTAGATTAGTGATTAGATTTGGTCAAGCCATAAATCCCATATATAAAATTGAGTTTATGGCATATTTATCACTCTACTTATAAAATTATGTTTCTCCGTCTGTCCGAAGCCTTTTAAACTCCCCTGATGCCTATCTGTGCCGCGTTGATGTAAAGCTGCCAGGCTTGATCTGCACCGGTGCTAGATAACCAGCCGAACCATTCCGTACGATTGCCACCCACCGTCGTTGACGGCAGCTTGCCGTCATCTCTGACAGCAATCGGACAGGCACTGCCCTGGCGCCACAATGACGTATTTCTCTCCCACCTATCAAGGCGAACAAAGGGCTTGCTCCCGGAGTCCCACCGTTTATAATAAAATCAATTTTGGTACAAATAAATTGCATGGAAGGGGATGGGAGGCCGCGAAGCGGCCGACCAGCCCCTTGTATGTATTAAGATACTTTAGGAAGCGTAGCTAATTCAAATGCCCACTAAATTGAGGAACCGGCGGTGTGAAGCTGAGATGTGAAGGCAAAGGAGAGCGAACAAATCGGAATACATTGTAAGCCGAATTATGAGTTCCCTGAGTGGCGATCATCGGCTCAGCTGCCGAAGTCGGGAAGCCGAACAACTTTGGCGGTGAGCGATCAAATATCACTGCTGACGCAAAAGGTGCTGACGAAAAATGTGATGCACGGCCAAAATCTAGAAATCAGGCTCTCTAAGACCCGTAACTTACGTTACCGGGAATGACCACGTCGCGCCACCCTTCATCCTGCTCGTCCCATCGTCCCTCGCGCTTCCCTGCTCGCTCCCCGGTGCCATCGTCGCCGCTCACAGCCTCCGCACGCAAGATTAGACGCTGCATTGTATTTTATTTAGTTTTGATCTCAGACACGGTACACTTCCATTTCCCTCCTAGTTCTACTCATTATATATTCTGTATCTAGTAGATTGTTCTATACGATTCGTTTTGCCCCCGATTCCGTCCCTCGTCGCTCCCAGCCTTCGTCGTTGCTGTGGACAGGCCCAGGTTCTCAAGCATTCTGTTGTTCCACCTCGCATACACACTAGGTCCTTCCTTCCACACTCGCACGGTTGGTTGGTCTGTCAATACAAAAGTAAGCTGACCCTTTGCCGCAAATTGTCCGACAATCGCCAAAAGTGAACGAAACGAGTCGCCCACCGGTCTAACATTGTATCTATATCTACAAATCTCTGGTCATAAACACTTTATTCACACTCCCTCCCTTCCTTCCGGTGCCAAACCCAAAAGGGCTCGTGTGTTTCCTCCCTCAACTCCGACTTCCGCTTTCGAGCTCATGCAAATGCCCGTACACCCTCCAGCCCCCACTCAACCCGCTCCTCCTCCCTTCAACCAATCCCTCATTCTCCCGCTCCGACCCAACAAAGGACACAAGACGCTCGCGGCGCTCCACCTCGCACGCAGCGAACGCATCTTCCCAGAAGCGCTGGCCTTCGGGGACGTCGCGCCACCCGCCCGCGTAGAACTTTGCCAGCGCGGACATCGAGGCTGTGAGCGTGCGCACGGCGGGCCAGTGGGGCGGCGCGGTGTTGGTGTTGGCACTGCTGCCGTTCCAGTCCTGGACGCGTTTGTCTGTGATTCCGGGCGCTGCATAGAAGCCATTCGCCGCGAGGACGACTGCGGGCGGGACGGTGATGCGTCCTTGCTTGTAGCAGAGCTGGGAGACGGCGACGGCTGGAGGGAGGGATGTGCGTTAACAAAGAAGCTTTACAATGAGGAAAGAAATGAAAAGAAAGAGGAGAATAATCAGGCAGGAACAGAATACAAATCAGAGCAGCGCAGCAGGTAGTCCTTGACTCGCGGCACAACGACCGAGTCAGACTTGCAGCAGCAAGGAACAGAAGACGCCACGACACGGGATTGTCATGAAGCCATTGCGTGAGGTCAACATCCACAGTAGCGGATGAGAAATTTTGTCACGGCAGCGCGCCAATCGGGCAGAACGAAAACAATCCCCTCCTCGACAAAAAATTGTCCGAATCGAACAAGAAAAAAAGACAGAAAGACGCAAAAGAAAACCACGTACTATACAACGACGCCCCATCCGGCTCCGTCGCCTTTGCAGCGCGCGCTAGAAGCGCACGGGACACCGAGTCTGGATCATTTATATTTTCACCATTCGCACTCCCTATACCTCCAGGACGTAAGTTGTCCGTCAACAACAGTACACACAAAAATACAGCGCACCATTAAGAGGGGTCTGCCCGCCGCTCATGCCTGCGAGCGGCGTCGCGGGCGTCTTGAGCGCGGGGATGGCCGAGGCGACGCCGCTGGCGATTGCGAGGCCGTTCGCGATGTGGTGTTTGGATTCAGTCGAGGTGCTGGATTTGGACTTTGATTTTTTGGAGGGCGACTTGACGAAGCGGGAGATGCACCAGATCTAAATAGACAAAAGGTGTTAGCGGGATGGAGTAGGAAAATCGAGTGGGGGACACAATAAGTAAACGGGGGACAAAAGCCCGCAGGGCAGCGAGCGCAAACGTAAAAAGGCGATGAAAATGAAGAACTTACCCATTTCCCATCCCACGCACCAATGGTGGTGCGGACCTCGTAGCGCGAGAGCATTGGAATCTCGCAGATGAAGTGGAAGTGCGTGGCTGCGAGGGCACCAGTAGTAGTCAGCTATTGCTTTTATAAACATGCGAGCTGCTCAGATAACACGCACCAGCGAGCGGCACCCACCCGCCGCAGCGGAAAATATTGGGAAAGGCTGCGAGTGCGAGGGGGAACCGCGCAGAGTCGAGCGCCTTAGCGTACGACGAGTTGCTCATGTGGAGATTGAAATCCGCGTCGTCGAAGCCTGTGTGAGATCATCAACATTGAGTGTTCCGAAAAGGATCCAAAAGCGAAAAAGGAAGCCACAAGCGATGTGCATTGGACATGAATGAATGAAGAAGACACGTACCAACCAACCGCTCATGAGTCCACACCGCACGGAAGGGATGTACCCCAATGGGCATACGCGACTCGTACCACTCCCTCAATGCCAGCTTCTTTGCCTGCTTCCCCAAATAAAAGTGAGTCGCGTGGTGCCAGAGCAGCGCGATGCGCAATTCGAAGACGCGGCTCCAGACGCGGACTGTGTGACGTATGAGTAATCGTTAGCTTCTTTCCTTTTTTTCAATCGAAGACACACGGTGCCACACAAGAGGAAACGAGCCCGCATTAAGAACCAAGAGTAAGAGAGCGCAGTATTTGGTCGCTGTCGGTGCGAGACGTAGCACAGGGAGGGTTAGTGTCGACGTTTTGGCGAGTAAATCCAGCATTTTTCCGGCCAGTGGTGTCTGCAGCAGTGCCAGCATATTCGGAGGGACTCGGCGTGCTATGGCGGCTGACATTATCGCTGGGTATTTATACTGAGTACGCGTAGGACGAACGCGCTGGGGCGCTGACGAGGATACCGGTAACAAGAAAACCGCTTAGTCGGCTCAGAAAAAAGTCGAAAAAGACGGCCGTCAATCAGCTCATCGTATTGACAGAAAATGTCGGATGTCAGGCCATTCTCTTGCTCCAGTTATGGCATTTAATATACATTTAATCCACGGTGTGCTGGGGCCCTCCACGTATGAAATGTTTTATACGCTGTATAATATGTTTTGTATAAAATGGTTGTATTATGCAGCATTTAAAACCCGGCACTAGCTCAGATGTTGTGGGGACACTGCTTCCGCGTGTGTGGCTAGGGCTTCCATCAGTCGCGTCGACGGCAAGCCGCCATCAACGGCGGTGGGCGGCAATGGTTCGGAATGGTTCGGCCGGTTGTTTAGCACAGGTGCAGATCAAGCCCGGCAGTTGAACATCAATGTGTCACAGTTAGGCATCAGCGGAGCTTAAAAAGCTTCGGACAGACGGACAGGCTTAATTTTATAGAAAGGGAGATTATACCATAACTTTGGACTGATACCTTAGCCCTCTGTATGTAGCAAAATATATGACCTCATCATCATCATCGTCATCTTCAGACCTGCTCACTCTTAATTATTAACCGGTTCGGTCAGAATTCAGTCAGCTTTTGGTGAGCACCTCGGCCTTGTCTCGGGCTTGTGCTCATCTCCAACCATGTTTTTGGTTCTCTAGGTGTCACATGTATTGCTTCAATTTGGGACCATGCAGGCACTACCATCGCGAAGAAAACTTCAGTCCGAATGAAAAGACATAAAAAATCAACTTGTTTTTGGCAGAAGTTATTGGTAGAGAAAGTGAGGTGAAACCTTGACGAAACTGGTTTTACCTCAGCTCGCAAAAAGAAATGACGAAGATGTGATTTACTCCAGGGCCTGAAAATAGGACGATCTCGTGCAGGAGGTATGAGTTGGATAGCGGAATGGTCGCGCCGTAAAGCACTTACCTAGGCGTGGCGTGAATATTATAAAAGGGTCGAGATATCTTCCCAATCGATATCACTGAAGCCTATTCATCATGCCCCTCTACGAAGTTTGGCACAGCTACCCCCTCACCGAGGCCCAGCGCGCCGACCTCGCCCAGCGCATCACCGCCATTCATACCACGCTGTTCACGGTCCCCGCGGCCTTCGTGCACGTCCGCTTCAGTAACTACGCAGCGACGGAGCACTACACGGCGGGCAAGAAGCGTACAGGCACCACAAACCTGGTGCTCGGAAATGTGCGCCCAGGACCCTCGCGCACGCGCGGCCTTTACGAGTCGCTGTGCCTCCAGATCGAGGCCGCCTGGACCGCCAGCGTCGGCGACCCTGCCACCAAGGGCGAGGCGCACGCCCAATTTTCGGGAGCCTTTGTGCTCGGCACGGTGACGGCCGCATACGAGCAGGGTTTCATGGCACCTGATGCCGGCCAAGATGTCGAGTGGATGCGCGAGAGCCTGCCCAAGTTCCAGGCACTGGCGGATGGCGGGAATGAGTTCTTCCAGGACATGATCGCCGAGCTGAAGATGCGTGAGGATTTCAAGTTTGCGTTTGAGAGTAGGAGTGCGTGAGAAGAGGCTAATGGAGTCTGATTGTATGCGAGGAAGACGAGATTTACATGTGGAAGGAACATGGTACTTGTAGCACTGTACAAATATCGATGGGTCAGAAATAAGTTGGCGGCATTACGCAAAATTCAACATTGTAGATACTTTCAGGACCACATGGCGTAGCGCGAGCGTTTCCCGGGAGGGATCGCAATTTTCCACGAGATCGACCGCTGCGCCGCTAAAAGGCAGCTATTCGGATGAGCGGATCCCGGCTATCGAAGAGCGTGTTAATAACGTCAAGGAAATTCCCGCGAAGCGGGTTTTGTAATGCGCAATCACTGACTTGCATGAGTACATCCATCACCAATTTCTCTGTGTTTTTTCAAATTCAATCCGCAGATATACAGGTGTGAAACGCGGAGGTATTCAAAATGACCTCCCTCGCATGCTGGACAAAAAGGCGCAGCTCGGCTCGAAAAAATCAAGCCCCGGGCTCAAGTGGTAACCCGGCCGAGCCAAACCCTCCCCTGTTCTCAATTCCGGGGATGCGGAGTGTGGCGGACAAACAATTCCAAAACTAACTGTGTGTGCAGCTTTGGTGGCGCTTCGGCATCGGACATCGGCAATCACTGTTGCCGGACATAGCTTGCGCTTAACCACTACGGCCCTCAGGTGCTTTTCCCCTTGGATTCCTTGTCGTCTTTTCTGGCATGCCCTCCCTTCCACAGGAACTCATCAATAACATTTTCCTTGAGATTGGCGACATCCAATCCCTCAGAATCCGCTCTTTCGCTGGGCGCATTTTCTGTGAGCCTAGCCAGCGTATTCTATTCCAGTCTATGACCTTGGCAGATTGGAAGATGTACTCCTACGCGTGTCGTTACTGTGCAGCGTAGATCTTGCTGAAGCAATCCCCACACCTCGCGACATATATACGATGCCTAATACTGTTGGTGTCTCGCATTTCAGACTTTGACAGCCTCCAGTTCGTCCTTGGAAAGCTGCTGAATCTGAGCCGCTGTAAGATCATCGGTGTGGGCCTCGCAACGGAGCGTGCGGTCCATTGGGACCATCTGAAGCCTCGACGGTCTGCCATCTTCCTTTCGCGATAGACACGTGGCCAGCTGCATCTTTCGAATGTTTCAGAAGTTCTGTGGACAGCGATACCTCAAGCAGCCTCCATCCTATCCTTTTCTTGCGTCGATCTGGCCGACGATAGTCCCAGTCCGTCGGTTATTATCTCGTCAAATAGACCGACTATCCAAGACTTTGTCTTACACTTTTCGTCCAGAGATACTACGTATCTCTGACCCGCCTCCACATTCTATCCGATATGGAAACTGTACGTCGATTGTCAATCTCACCGTGGCTCACCCAGACCGTGATTACTGCTGCTGCTCCTACCTTGAAGCATCTTTCCCTCCACTGTTACGAAAGTGTTGTACTTCGTATGATAATAACATTTACATAACAGGCGGCTATCCGCCGATCCCACTGCCATCCCTTCCCGACCTCCGCTCCCTCGCATTTCATGCGAGCCTTGCTCTCACCCATATCGTTCTGACATTCTGCCGTGAAAATCCTCCTGCAACCCCTACAGTCTCGGTGACACGCCCTCCTCGTGCATCCGACGGCGCCGTCCTTATGGGGGCGACTTCATTCTAAAATTTCGGGTGACCTCGATTCTTTCGCCCCATATTGAAACTTCTAACGATCACCATGCCAAATATCCACGCGAAAGGACGGCTCGTGATCGAAGAGTATTGAAAGAATTCCGAAGAGTGGGCGGTGCGGGGGGCCTAACTTGATTTAGCTTTTATCTTGTTCCGTCATATCTATCCATCCCCGTCGGCGACCAGACGACAACAATCTGTGGCATTCCAATACATCTTAACCGAGTCGTGCTTTGCTATTACTCGTTATCTTACGTTCATTTGGTTCCATGCGCCGGCCGGCATTATTTCCGTCACGGTTCAGTAATTATCTCCATACCCTGGACCGCTCCACTCACCTGGTGTCATGGCCACGATCCCATCATTATACCGGCTGAGACCGCGCAACTAGACTGGGCGGTGAGAGTCGTCTCTAAAGATCGCCGGTTCGGAATAAAAATTACACAAAGCCCCAACTAGTGCTGCCACTTTACCAGCCGGCCTTGCCGTTATCTCCCATGCAAGCCGTATTCACGCCGATACTCCATTGAACCTCCGCCTCGACTCCGTTCTGCCACATCTGAATAGCCTGATTGCCTCTTGACCAGGTACTCACTCCGAATCAGCTATCCTCTGTCCAATATAAACATGACTAATCGAAGGTCGGCGAATGCTTCCCTGCCTGTGAAATTGTTACCCGTGTTCGTGCAGCTACGTGCTAGCTTCCATGCCTACCTGTTCCGTACTTTTTTTCCCGTCCCGCGGATCTTTACCCTGCACCCCTTGCCCGTGTCACTGCGACAATCCGACCGCTATCCAGACAATGCGTGAGACCATTCCTGAGGTCGCAACTGCCACTTCACCGACCGGTGCGGCGCTTGATCGTCCTTGCATCCCAGAAACACCGTATCAACGCCGGTGCTATTCAACCTCCGCGTCGTGTTTTGTATAAAGCTTGGGTAGATCCCTCATTCAGTATCGCAACCATCACATCTACCACCCACACACAATGCAATTCCCCTCGTTCTCCACCTTCGCCCTCATCACCGTGCTTTTCGTCCTTAGTGCAAGCGCCGCCAGCATCCCAAGCGCCGATTTCGACGCCCGCGCACTCTGCACCTGCCACGATGCCGGTGGAGTACCAATTTGCATTGGACCGGGCTGTGCGTAAAAGTGAGGTACGAGATACGTTTTCGTGACAGTCGCTCAACTCTCATGGGCCCTAGACCTTGTATTTCCAACAACATGATGGGGCGGAAACTCAGGAGAAAACATGCAGCTCTGGCAGATGAGGAATGATGTTGGAAGGGAGTTCGTGTACTTGCACGTCCATTTCTTGAAAATTTGAATTGCCAGATGAGCAAGCTGGACGGCAATGTGCTATAATGAGTTGCACGACAGTGTTTTTGCCCCTTCACCAACTCCGACTCGAGTGATTTACACGCGTGGATCGTGTGTCATTCGGGCCACTGATAAACTGACATAATACAACCATCTTATATCAAGTCACTTGCATGTTCCGAGAGCTAAGGAAGAGAACACACAAAGCTGGGATAGTCAGCTGAACATTCATGCCCATAACCCGTAATTGATATTTTAAACCACAATCGTACACCCACTCTGTGCTCGACGTCTGACCCATACATAATCGAGATACATCTTAAAATCCGATCAGCTACTTCTTAGTACGACGGCGACTAATTTCTGTTGCCGAATAAACCGGTGGTTCATCCTCTTCCGCAGATTCGTCAATGTTGCTGGTCGGGTACGGCAGCCCCCCCCACCGGCGCCGGCACCTCGCCCATTACGGGTCCAGACCCAGACGACATGGTGGGAGTCGCGATACCACCAGTCTGAATGACGGACCCCGACACCATCGATGAGGACCCGCCTACCGTATACAGCTGTGTGCTCCGGGGGGATAAAGCGTCGGTGAATCGTAGATTGTCTGGATTTGTGGATGGAGGTATTGCTTGTGGACCCGCGCTGGAACCCTTCCCGTTCCGTGAGCGGCGGCGCCACAGCAGGGCCCCTACAAGGAGTAGGACCAGGAGCGCCAAACCGCCAATTACACCGCCTATAATCGGCCCAATTTTCGAGGTTTTGTGGATGGCGGAGGGAGGGCTGGATGTGACGCTTCCCGGCGAAGAGCTGTTGGAGCTGCCCGTTGGAAACGGCTGGTTCAAATTGATCGCGTTGACGAGGACTTGAATCGCAGTGGTTTGATTTACCGGTTTGAAGCTCGGGGGTGGTGGACCGTTTCAATCGAGAGCGTATATGTTGGTGCCAGCCGTTGTCGCTAGGTCAACCACAGCGTTGAACTGCAGTCAAGAAAGATCAGTGGTGAATATTTGAAAAACCAACGGACACGCACCTGAACGCTAAGATAGGCGTCCATGTAAGACCGCAATTCGGAGGTGGACGCATTCCGTGCATTGACAGTTGCGAGACCGCGAGGCAAGAACATATCCGCCTCATTGTTAACTAGAAACTGGATTAGACTAGACAAGATAGAATGCAATCTGTGCGTACCGCCATTAGCAATAATCCCATCCGAGCCCTGCCATCCCGAATATGATATCGCTGCAGTCACTGTCTCAGTGATCCTGTTGAGCGAGCGTCAGAGAATGAGTTCCGACGCGATTCGGATGCGGGCTTACATTTCATGAATCGAAGTATTCTGTGTGATCGAATACAGAATGGCCAATCCCTCAATGAAGACACCAGAGTTGTACGACGCTTCAACGGTTTCCTGACCGAGTGCGCAAGAATCGCTTGCCCGACCCGAAATCGTATCTTGCACCACATTTTGCACGGAGTATAAATGGGCATGGATGAAATCTGCTGAGGCTTTGGCGGCGTTGAGGTACATGGCGTCAATAGTCGCCTCAGCCAGGAGAGCGGAAAGCCTGGATGATATGATATTTGTGAATGAAATAATGACGGCAGAAGGCGGACGCACACTAAAAAGCCTCTAAGAGACAACCGAATTAACGCTCACACTCGTCAGAAAATGCCACATACTAACCCAGTGGCTTCCACATTTATGTCAGGCGACGTGGGAGATTTTGCCTGTGGGCGTAAATTAGAGTAGGCACGAATATCTGACTCTAGAACGTACGCGGAAGGTGCCCCCGGCCATTGTAACTAGCAGAGAATATTAAATAAGTGAATCGAAAACAGCAGGAAGCAATCGACTGACTGCCTTGGTATGTGGTTTCCAGCGTGAAGTTTTTGGAAGCTCTCGTACCGACGTCCAGCTCACTCTGCGATAGAGTATAACTTTCCACTGCTCACCAGACTTGTTTGGCGAAGTCAAGAAACAACGGATTCTTGTACGTGTTATAGGCCAGGACGCCTGCATGGCCGAAATTGCTGGATGGTGTCAGAGTTGGCAAGGTGGGCCAAGGGACGAACTTCAACACTCACAGACCGTCGTTGATCTGTACGCCGAATAGAAGACTGTTCAGCAAGAGAAGTATTTCGGATAATGAATTAGGCTAACACTGTGCGGATTAAATTAGAGCCCGAATACTCCGCATATTGGGGATTGAACACTTACAATCCTCCAGTAAAGTTGACTGGCCCGAATTGCCCGAGATTCTCTGAAGCAAGCTAAAAGTACTGTTGCACGGCCGCAGAATACTTGGTCTGGTTGGAGACCAAATCGAATTCCGCGAGTTGGGAGTATAATGTCCCTGTTAGGCCGTAAGAACTACCTAGCCGACATGCTTAGCAACAAACAAAAGTGGAATGGTGTACAGTGTGCAACTTGCCTGGATCGGGGAACAGGCCATTTGTGGTGTCGAGGAACCCAACGGCTTCCTAGATCGCGGCGTCTGCGAGGCTGATATGGTCAGATTGCGAGACGGTAACGTTCGGTTTCTATGGAGCAGCGTAAGTAAGAACTTTGGGGGTATTGTAACCGCTGGAGCTTCAACGCACATGCCAAGACGAGGATGCTTGCTGGGCGAGTGCTTGAGAGGCCAGCAGCAGGATCGCCGAGGTGAGGAGGAGGAACATGTCTCGGACCTAGGGGTGTCCGTCCACCGTCCCCCTCTGGCTAAATACCCTTGCTGTGTGTCCGAGTGGCTGTGATCCCCTTTCGAGAGGAGAGGATCGCCTATGGTTGGCACCGTTCCATTAAATATCGGATGCTTCATGTTTCCCAGGACGGACAGGCGATCGTTTTTTACCATCCAGGAATCTTCGAGACGGCGAGGACCGTTAAGATAATACGAAGCCTTGAAGATTTCGCAGTGCAGATTCTTCTGCAGTTTCGTTTGTCGCCCGAAATGAACAAGTCCCACTCAATCTAATCCGCCGTAGGGGAGGCACTTCTATTCGATCTGCGGGGTGCGGGACCAAAAAATCCAGTCTCCGACTCCTGAGCCGCTAAAATTAACAGGTCAATCATTCGTGGTTCAAAGCCACGTCGACTTTTGAATTTTGGGGAGAAATGAGAGGGTCGCTTTCCCTGTGAGGGGTTTGTCGTCTATCCGTACTCCTGACCGTGCATCAAGGCCGCATATCGGGGAGGGCTGCTCAAGCTGTGTCCTCGATGATGCCCACGTTAGTGGGTCAGTGATTCATGAACTGAATGTGAGCTGATGCGATGGTACGTGGAAAAGGGGAAAGTCTCACAAAAATTCGGACAGTCTTGAAATACCCGAGAATGAAGGATCAGGTCTAAGAATATCCGCGGCAGGAAATCATGGACCGGAATTGAATCCAATGCTATATTGAATTGGAGCGGAACTGATCCCAAGCAAACGGTGGTCCATTGAGATTGTATTCTTGGCGCAGCTCTACACCGGATCTGGGGCACAGTTTACGAGCTCAGGGGACGGCATCACAGAGGATGCGACATTCACGCGTTCAATGGTGCGGGAGATGCGAGCCTAGTCCACATAAGTGAACGGTACATTTGATGACGAACCCGCGGGCCCCAGAAATATAGTTGACCTGAGTTAAACCAGCAAGTTCGGAAGTAGCTCTTTTGGCTTATGAAGGTGGCGCGCTACGCGGCGTGCGGCGTGCAACGGAAATGAGGAGACTAGGAGATCACTCAGAGCGAGCTCAGGTACCACCGAACTGCTCTATGAGGGGTTAAGTAGATGGATGTGAGACAAAAGACCTTGGAGTAAACCTTACCGGTCTAGGCCTTGAGACTAAAGAACTCGAGGAGCGCCTCTGCGAGATGATGTGCTCGACAAGAGATGCGGCCGGGGTTCGGGCCGGATTGTTTGCTTGTGTGTTGGTGCATCGCACCTTAAACGTTCTTCCCTACTTCAGCCTGACATGGATCCAGCTATTACCCCCGTCACTTCCGTTTCAAGCATTCTTAATTTGATCCCTCAGGGCCTCAAATGCATACAAATTTTACCGCCATTTTTTGGGATATTTCTTTGTATTTAGGATTTTTTTTTAGTCTATACTATCGTCGTCCGAGAGAACTTGCTCCGTCCGCTTTCTGTATATTCTAGAACTTTACTTCACACCCCTCAACTGGTGGTTTTGAAGTTAGACGCCATGAGCGCTCATAATATTAATACGTTGCCGTGCTCCACCGTATTTGGAACAAGTTTCTTTTGATTCTTTTGACAACGCAATTAAAATGTCGGCCTCACCGCACCGTTTTTTGAGCGAAAGGACCAAGCGCTACCCCCAATAACCTGCCAAGTACCCGGCAAGTACCCGGATCTTGCTCGAGCATTACTTAACTTGCTTGATTCAGCAGAATATAACCGTATCGAAATTCACCCTCAGAGCACAAAAGTCCGATATGCCCCTTGGGTTTGAGCCCTTCATCCATGTATTCAACCACCTCATTGAGGGATTATTCACTTGTTTGAACCGTCGGATGTAGTAAGAAGTCGCCGGATGAAACAGGCCAATTCTCTCACTCTTAGAATCCCAAGTCCGAACGGAATGGCCTAGAGGTATTTCGGCAGCTCGTGGTTAAATATGCCTTTAAAACAGTGATAAATACGTCTCAATGTCAAATATTTGATACAACCTGGTCCTGTTTGCTCGCGTGGGGCAGTGATACGGACCTCTGCCGAGATTCCACACCTGGGTCCCCGCTGAATTACCGGAGAAACCAGTCGCTGATGAATGCTAAATAAATACTAACTCGAGCAGGCGTAGTATGTGCGTGCGTATTCTACATGTTGACTGTTGAGTCTATCGAGCCTATAGATGCACGAAAATGTATACTTGTGCATTTGAGTCCATCAGTCTCAAGAATAAACTTTCAACTACGTTTTGATCGGCGCGGGAAGCTTTCAGTATGACCACTGAACATCCCCATCGACTCGCACGCCGGCTACGGGATGATTCTTTCTGGCTGGAGAACTTGTGGATCCGCCCCAAAATAACACTTTCACCAACGTTGGGCCGTAGGTTGGATCGCCGTGCATTCTTCTTCCCGCGTTTCTCCACACCTTGGTCCATGGCTTTACGGGAGGACCTCTGTCTGCATTCAAATGAGTCCTTTTTGTGTTACTGAGATGTGTTGTACACTGAATGGATAGGGAGGCAAGCGGGAGTAATATCTGCGTGTCATTTACCTGTTGACTCTTGAACCTTTCAATGTTCGAGATTCGCAAAGAAAGGCCATACTTGTACACCTGAATCTATGAGTTGCATGAATGAAAGCTTTGAACTACGTTTTGATCGGCGAGAACGTGCCGGTCTGCCGACGTCTTACCGCTAAACAGGCGCTCTCAGCACAGATTCATGATCAGATATCCCCATCGCTTCGCCCAGTTCTTCAGCTATAAAAGCGACCGTATATGTCCCACTTTCATCAGTAAACCCTCTAAGCTTTACGCCTACTTCACTCAACATGCGCTCATTCATCAACATCAACGCTCTCACCATCGCGGCCGTCGCTTTCACCGTGCTTTGCATGAAGGCCAACGCAGACATTATCACGTACACTGGCGACGAGTGCCAAGCGGAAGCCAGCGTCGACTTCCTTTGCGACGGTCTCTGCCGCAGCTTTGCCAACCGCCGCTCCTTCAGGGTAAGTCTGAGGCCACCTATATTCAACAGTGCTCATGCTATTCACTAGGTCGACGTGCCCGGAAACCATTGCGTGACCATTTACCAGGACGCTGTCTGCAAGAATCCAGTCACGGCCTTCGGGAACCCGCCCGCCGCCCAGGGTATCTGCATTGAGGTCTCAACTGGCACTCCCCAGCTGAGCTTCACCTGCGCCTCGAACACCAACTGCAACAACTAAGGCACGTATTCGCCTTTGAATTTAAAAGGGTGAAGCGTACTTATGTCCATTTCTCACAGCCACCTCCTAATAGTTCTCCCCTCGGCCTCGCTGGGACTGAGAATACCTTTTATTTTATCGAAGAAAGAAAATTCGCAGAAAACACATTAAATACCTGATCGTTTCTGATGCCCGAGAGTATGTAGTTTGTTGTGCTAACCTGTAATCTTGCGGAGGATAATTACCGTTTTTTTGAGAACTGAGGTGGTTCAAGTCAGGTTCGGAATCCGCTAACGGTATCAATCGATATTGACCGCTACATTTCGGGGTGAAAACCCTTTCCTCATCCCTTGAATTTCGCACCCAATTCGGAAAACGCGCTGGTTCCCTGCGATA
Organism: Mycena capillaripes; assembly: GCA_029204075.1. Lineage (NCBI taxonomy): Eukaryota > Fungi > Basidiomycota > Agaricomycetes > Agaricales > Mycenaceae > Mycena > Mycena capillaripes. The sequence goes on along the minus strand of JARHKZ010000014.1, from coordinate 1,634,859 downwards.
CTTCCTAGAACGACCTGGCTTGATTGTGGAGTGCACTCCATGTTACTGGTTCAAATACATTTAGCTTTTCAACCTGCAGTGCCTCGAAGTTGCCGTGACCAGAAGGAATCTCACCCCATCGTCGTATTCGAGTTCAATGAATAATTTACATGAATTCCGATGGCCTACGGCCCTACTTTCCGGTCCGACGGCGACTGCGACTAATTTCCGTGGCAGGGTAATCCGGGGGTTCGTCATCCTCCGCAACTTCGTTGACGTTCATACTGGGGTACCGTAGACCCCCCACCGGGACCTCGCCCATTGGAGGCCCGGACGACGTCGTACTCGTGATACCAGTCTGGCTGGTAGACCCCTGCGTCAGTGATGACGGCCCGCCCGGGTCGTAGAACTCCGTGCTCCGCGGTGGCAGAGAGGGCATCTCGTTGAATCGTAGGTCGTACGGATTTATCGCCGGAGCTATTGCTGTGCGACCGGCACTAGAGGAGGCGCGGTTCCGTGAGCGGCGGTGCCACAAGAAGAGTCCAACCAGGATCCCCAATAGAAGCACCAAACCGCCAATAACACCTCCAACAATTGGTCCAACTTTTGATGATTTGTGGATGACTGGGGGTGAGGGTGGGCTGGACGTGGAGCTCGGAGGCGGGGAAGTAGCACTTCCGGACGAAGAACTGGTGGGATTGCTGGTCGGCGCGGGCTGGTTCAGATTGATCGCATTGACGAGGACCTGGATCGCGTTGGTTTGATTTGCCGGTTTGAAGCTCGAGGATGGTGGGCCGTTCCAATCGAGAGCGTAGATGTTTGTGCCAGTCGTTGTGGCTAGATCAATCACGGCGTTGAACTAAAATCCAGAAGGTTCAGTGATGACCAACGACAGCCAACTAATACGCACCTGAACGCTAAGATAGGCGTCAATATAAGAGCGTAATGCCGGCGTGGACGCATTCCGTGCATTAACGGTTGCAAGTCCACGAGGAAACAGCATATCTGACTGCTTGGCCGCTAAAAATCCTTTAGGGTGGGGAAGACGGAACGAAATGTGTGCGTACCACCGTTCGCAATAATTCCATTAGAGCCCTGCCATCCTGGATAGCCTATGGCAGCAGTGACTGTCTGGGCGATCCTGTTGAACCATCGTCAGAAAAGGAGTTCTAATGCAATGTGGGCTTACATGTCATGTATTGAAGCATTCTGCGTGATCGAATACAGAATCGCCAATCCTTCTATGAAGAGGCCAGAGTTATACGATCCTGCAACGGTTTCTTCACTCAATGCACAGGAATCAATTGCACGGCCGGAAATCGTATCTTGGACCAGGTTCTGCACCGAGTACAGATGGGCACGAATAAAATCCGCGGACGCTTTTGCGGCGTTGAGATACAAGGTATCATTAGTCGCCTCCGCCAGAAGAGCCGAAAGCCTGAAGTGTATGCGTAAATGGAGGGGCGGTGATAAAAATGAGGAGCGGTGATAAAAATGCGAAACGCACACCAAAAATGAGCTGAATGGCAGCTACATCAGTAATGATATTCCTCCAGCCACTGAAAATGCTAACCCCGTGGCTTCCACATTAATGTTAGGGGACGTGAATGATTTTTCCTGGCCCATCCATAGTCAATTGAAATCAGGCCGGAAATGCGAGTCTAGAACGTACCCGGAATGTGCCCCCAGCCATAGTGACTAGAAGAGAATGTTGAATGTTCCGAGAATAGCAGTATCAAATCAACTTACTGCCTTCACATGTGGGTTCCAAGGTAAAGTTTTTAAGAGGCGTCGTGCCAACGTCCAATTCCTTCTGCGATATGGTGTAAGTTTGCACCGCCCACCACACTTGCTTAGCATATTCAAGGAAAATCGGATTCTGATACGTGGTATAGGCTATGACCGCCGCGTGACCGTAATTCCTGGATGCCGTCAGTGCTGGCAGTGGCAACTTGCGACAGGCGAAAACTTCACGACTCACACACCGTCGTTCATCTGTCCGCAAAATCAAGCTTGGTCAGCATGAGAACTAGTTTAAACAATGAACTTCGCTAACACTGTGCAGCTGTTAGACACGTAATCGTCTGCATATTCAGACAATGCTCACAATTCTCCCGTGAAATTGACAGTCCCCAACGATTCGACGCTCTCTGAAGCAAGCCCAAAGTACTGTTGCACGGCCGTAGCATACTTCGTCTGGTTCGAGGCCAAATCGAACTCTGCGAGTTGGGAGTATAATGTGCCCGCTAGGCCGTAGGAATCGCCTAGCGCAGTTGACACCCTGAGTCATGAAATCTGCGAAAGGTGCGCAGTAGACGTACCTGGGTCGGGGAACAAGCCATTAGTGGTGTCCAGAAACGCAATGGCCTCCTGTAGCGCGGCGTCGGCGAGGCTGATACGGTCGGATCGCGAGACCGTGACATTCGGTTTCTGCGCAATATCGTAAGTGAGAGCTCGAGGTATCGTGGAAAACGGAACGTACACGCCAGGATGAAGACGCTTGTTGGGCGAATGCTTGAAGGGCCAGCAGCAGGACCGTCGAGATGATGAGGGGATTCATGTCGAGGCGATCACCTCCATCAGCACTTAGGGTCTAAATGGTGGTAAATGATTGAGCGCCTATTTCCAACAGCGACGCCACCTTTCCATCGAATATCTGATGCCTCATGTTTCCCAGGAACAGAGGCAGTGGCTTGAACAACTAGAACTTCTATTAGTCCCCCGTCCTCCGAGAGCGCTTCCGCTGCACAAGAAAAGGTTCCTAGGAAAGACCTGGGACATGCTCAAGCTGTCGAATCTCGCACTGCAGTGCGAGCGCTTACTAATTTTCTGCGGTTTTCTTGGCAGTTTTTGTTCATCGCCAGAGACCCCAACCTGATACGCGATATGTGTGGAGCTGGAGCACCCACGACTGTCGTTCTGTGGACCCACGGTGCTATCGGGATATGGTTTCGCGTCCTGCCGTGGGATCCGCTTAGTAGAAATGAAAGGGTCGTGTCGGATACTGTAAGAAGTACTTTGAAGTATCACACTGTGCACACCTGTGTTATTGAGCCAACAGCGAGGAGCGGGCTGTTCGGGCTTTTCAAGCATCCCTAGGCTGTGTGGCCGCCACTGATTTATGAACTCGGGAGCTTATAAATAGTACTTAGAAACGAGAAGACCTTCAACAAAAGATTGAGGCAATGAAGAGCTACCCGCACATGGAAGATCAGAATCACAACCAAAAATCAGAATGGCGGAGAGCTCACTATGCGCCAGCGTGTGAGGTCCCGGGTTCGTGTGAGGTCCCCGGTTTAGATCCCAATGACACATTAAATTGGAACGTAACTATTATGCATACCGTGCGCCAAGCCTTGCAATTGCTGTATTTTACCTGTCCGGTTGAAACGATTCAAATTCAAACGTCGGCCAGGGTCCGACTGAGTGTCCATCTCCGTCAATTCGTTTTTGACATCGCTCTGTACCGGGCCCTGACTGATGCTTGAAGAGCCCGAGGGCGGAGTAGAACAGTCGTTCCTGACTGAAAGTGAAAGCGACCCTAGACAGGAGGCGAAATTCAATTCGTTCAATCGTTCGGCATGTGATAGGCCCACCCACATCTCCAAGAAAGTCCGCTGCAGAACGAGTAGTTCGGCGGTGGGACTGAGCCCAGGGATTTCGACCTACCAGTCCCCCAAGTTCAGATTCAGCTCTTCCGGTCTACAGACGTCACATGGCAACGCGAATGCAGTCCGAGATATGGCAAACAAGCCAGCAGAAGGACGTGAACAAACTCAGCGAGACGCGGCCATGCACGGCCCACCGTCCGCTTTTAAACGACAATGACTGACGGATAGATTTCGGGACATAAAGAATGAACCTGGAGTAATGGGACAAGTTACTTGAGGGCTGCACTGCTGAAGCGCTGAGGGGATGAAGGAAGAAGGCAAGATGCGCCACCGTGGCGATGCACCCACGCATCATCAGACAATCCGGCCCGGATCCGCCAAAGTGCTTAGGCTAACAGATCCCACAACCCCGAGTCGGTCTGGGCACTGGTGGGCAGCTAACGCCTCAGAATGCTCCAAGTATTTGTTCTAGGGCGTGCCGTGTGGGATGGCGAGTTTCTTTCAGATCTTGGTGGGTCGACCAAGACTCAAGAGTACGCCTCATCGCCGCCTTGGGATCCAGACATCTACTGTGCACGGCTAATTACCAGTATCAGCACTCGATCTCAACTAAGCCTCCGAGGTACGATAGCTAATGTTTAAAATTTTACTGCTGATGATGTCATTCAATCGGACTCAGTGCACCGACGACTGTATCTTGTCTCATCCGTTCATGCATCCTTGCCTTGAGATCCAGGAGATCCCCGGGATCATTTTCTCCCATCTGGAACCGCACCTCCTTCGCCATGAAAATGACGCCCATAGCTGGCAAGACTTCGCTGTCCTAGCAAGGACATGCACAGTCTTCAATAACCATGCCCTCGGGATTTATGCGCTGTGGAAAATCGAGCTAGCAGAAACGCGTTTGGACTGAGAGCTACCATGGTAAGAGGAGCCTTTCGCACATGTGGAGGGCTGACGATCATGATTCACAGGATCTTCTTCGTCCTTTCAGGCCCAATGATTGGGAGAGACTCCGAATATATGCCACTCACATTAAAGAACTCTCCATTCTCCCCGATACCGATCTCTCTGCTATCCTCCCGGCCCTGAATCTCGCTCTCACAGATGATGTCCTTTCCAATCTACGTAAGCTGGTCTGGTGATATTCAACCCGCGACATACAGTACATCCGCCTTTTCCTCACGGCAGAACTTACACAATTTTTTCTTGCTACCCCGCCAGATACCAATTCAGTCCTGTCCCTGTTTTCTACTCTTGGCCTGAGATGTCCGCGATTGAAGAACGTCCGCATTGAGCCCCATAACTTCCGATGCGGCTATAGACGAGAGATACAGGCCGTGTCTTTGTTCGTGCGCGGGTTGGAGCATCTAGAAACCATCCATGTGCATCTCTTGGACGAGGCAGCAATGGCACATCTACGCCTGCTGCCACGCCTGAAGTCATTGACTCTGGACACCATCCCCACAGGGCTAATGTTCCCGGCATTTCCGGCTCTACGCGACTTGGGTTTCATGAGGGCGGAGATCAAACCCACCACTCGATTCCTTGCGACGTGCAACACATTGGGTCGGACAACGCTCCAGTTTGACTTCAACGCACTGTATACAACCGCCGAAATGTACGCGCTCCTCGTCGCTCTTGTATCCACCACCGCGCTGGCATCGCTCACTTCTCTCACTCTCTCCAATTTCTAATACTAGGATGTTTACGATCTGACCAGCCACATCATAGACACCGACTTCCTCCGCCTGTTATTGCAATTCCCTCCCATCGCTCCAGCACTTCACGCAGTGTCCGCTGCTGGGCGACCTAACTAATACGCTGGACTGCAGGACATGCTCGCACAGCTGGATGTCGGCTTCTCTCCGATAACCGCGGATGCGAGTCCGGTTCCATTTATTACGGGTATGTTTCCATGCGTCCGCAATGTCAAGTCTGCGTGGTATCCGGGAAGCGCGCCTCTTTTACCTTGTGAAGCGGTTGGCCGCGAGATTCGGAGCCGTGAGCGGCTTTAACTTTTTCCCTCGTTGATCGACTGCAACGCTTGGCGAAACTGTTTTGTCGTTTGGTGCTTCCGTATGTAAATTGTCTACTTCGTTGAATTTCACCTTTAATGTATTTGCCTCGCCTGTGCGGAAATTTGCATGATTTTTAATGCCAGACTCACGGGTAGCTTGTTCTCTATGCTTGGATGACCACGCTATGAGATAGGATGTTAAACGGAGCTCGCCAGTTTTGTATACTAGGAGCACCCATGCATGTCCAAGAAATAGAAGCAAGTCGACCCTACAATCATCCCAATTCAAGGCCGAGTATAACTTCTAAGAGCCAGGAGAATTGATCAGGAGTTTGAAACAGAATGCACGTTTTATCCGCGTTGTTTACCCTGAATACTCTGGCTGAATCCAATCTCGCCGCTGCGATGGAGCTCTGCGTAGAACAGGCACATCTTGTAACAAGAGCGAACAAACAGCGAATACAACGGAACTCGAAGCGCACTGTCAGACCTTTAGACGTACTATTGATAATACAAGATCTTCATTACGGGGGGGCCCTTCTTCAGGTTCCTGCACGACCATTGCCCCAGAATGAGTTACCAATGCTCTTCCCTTTATGCTCAACCGCTTCAAAGTTCGAATTTCAACCTCATCCAGTTGGTGAATAAAAAACGGCCCTCTCGAGCTGCGGGCCAGGGTGTAGCCGGTCCATGAGGCAGTCAGGACTTGCTTCGAGTGAGAGAAGACCGATTTCAAGGCGATCGGTGGTAGTGCAGCTACCGAACCCTGCGGCGTGGGGAGGGTAACATGATAGCGGGACATCATCGTCCGCTCTACAAAGCCACTGGGACTAGGGGCCGAAGATCGTAAGGCCGTCAAGACGCGTGCGAGAAGGCTGAGGCGGATGAGATCCGTGACGTTCACCACGAATTCATAGGTGTGGTCATGCACGGGGCTCTTAGCACCGAAAAATGTGACGTGTCGCAGAAAGGTCGAGGTATTGCAATTGCTATCGGGGACCTCGACAGACACAGACGAGAGCGCTGCTGGCTCTACAGGATTTTCAAGGTCGAACTCGCTCAGATGGCGCCATAAGGGGTCGAAGGCTTCCATTGAATCGAGGTGAATCTCCATCGGACCCTCGACACGAGGATCTGGGGTGCATTTGCGGCGGACCAGTATGAGGTATTCAGGGAACAGCCCATAGTGGGCGTGACCCTTTTAAAACGCTGTAAGTCAGAAGCCATACATCAAAGGCTGATTTAAATGCTTTTACCTGGGCCATACTAATGACAACAATTGCTCCGTACACCAGAGAATAAACCATCATCCTAATAGGATGTAGCCGGGTACGGGGATGGACGGTATAGCAAATCAAGACATCGCCCAAAAGCATCGGAGTGCTGAAAAGTCCTGGGGAAAGAGATACAGACAAGGTCCCGCGATTCTCCGGTGTTCAGATCGGCTTCGAGAATGAGCAGTGGGTTACTGGTTCTGCTGAGTTTCGCAGTCAAAATGTCAGCACTGAGAAGGCATAAAACTTACGCGGCTGCGAGCGACAGGGCCACCACGACTTCGAATGAACCCGCCCGGAAATCGAAGGACACGGCGAAGACTTCAAATTTTGGGCATTCCCATCCCCACATCCGGCGGCCTGAATATACTTCGAAGCATTCTATCATTCTGGATCTGGCACGGCCAACGGGTGCCCCACAATAGGAGAGAACATGTGTCCCGCCAGCAAGCAGCTCCGCACCTTGAGAGTCTTGCAAATGAATGATGTGCTGTCGTAGCAGTTACGACGTGCCTAACCTCTTCGACTAGAACATTCTTTGTCATTGTGTCCATAATGTCGTTAGCCGGCAGGGGAATCGAACCTCCTTCAGGGGAAAGGCGATGAAGAGTCGACCCAAAGCTGTTTCGTGCAGCAAATCTCGTGGAATAGTCTGTTCACCTGCTCCGAGTCGAGCATTATATCCGAGAATAGAACTCAAGTAAAGAGACGTACTCGGGACAGAGTCAAAATGGTGCAGACGTCAGCGAGGGAGAATATGCGCAAGAGTACATCCGTACTCAGGTCGATGAGCATTTGAGCACGGTGGTGGAAAGGAGAAGCGAGGAAACAAACAAGTGCAAAGCCATAGCGGCTTGACTCGGCTGACTTCCCACGGTCTCAGGAAATTATGGAACGAGAAATCAGAGGAGTGGGTCATGCGCATAGGCGTCAGGCTGGCAGAAAGAAGGAAGCCATCGAGACTAACGGATTATTTTCCTCCTTGGTCGTTATTCACTCTCAACTACTGTAATCAGTCAACTTATTCGTTCCCACTCTCTTGTCTCTGCGTTTTATTGAATCTCTGCTCTTAGTCAGGACTTTCACTGTGAGACTTACTGATACGCCCCTGGGGGCGGTATTGGTTAATCAGATAATTGTTTCCATTTATAAACGTTCTACATAAACGATGAAGGACCGCACAAAGTTCAAGACCGTTTGAATTTCAATTTCGTTTAGTTCAACTGAGCACCTGTGGAAATAAGAAATAATTGGAAATGGAACGATTGAAAATTTCACGGATATGAGTGTGCTTCACGGATAGGGGATCTGGCAGTGAGGCTGCTTTCTCAGTCGGGATATTCATCTGAATGTTGCGGAGACGAACCTTGAGCTTGGGAAATGGGAGGTCGTATTTAAGGCATAGTTTACCAATCCTTCTGGATAACCTAGATGCTAATCAGATCCATTGTGTGACCCGGTCTGACTCCGGTCTTCAATCTGAACATGCGAGGTTCAAATCCTCTAGAAGCGGTGCCAATAGCGGAACCATCTGATTTTGGGGTTGACGGTGGCAATACCACATGGGAGACAGATGCCGATGATGCATAAAGCGTGATCTCTAACGGTGTGACAACTGTTCGCGAACATCCCACAACAGCGAACCGAGATCGACGCGGATGTTCTGATATAACAATAAATACTATAGATTTTACTTGCAGGACTGGTTATCTGCCAGGTCCCGAACCGATCAGCATCTAGGGCTCAGAAAAGGGTGGCCACAACGCACCAGACAAGGCTAACCTGCTTTTTTCCGCGTTCCTCGTCATATTCGTCTATGCTCGTACTCCGGAATTTTCCGAGCTTGGGAGCGTTAGATCGGATCGGCTTACTGGTGCGGGACGTGTCCGCCGGAGCATACGCCCACCAAAGCCCCACCCTCACGTAGATGAGCATATTTGCACTGCGCACAATAGCCGGGGTCACGTCAATGAGGAAACGGAGGTTGGAGCGCAAGACGTAGGTGATTACGAAGAAGATTGCCCATGAGCTATGAGGAAGATGGAGCTCGATGAATGAAGAGATGGGCATCAGACGACGTACGCGGAAAGTGCGGCGCTTTCTACGACGATAGCAATGACGGACTGGCGGGCGAGATGTGAGTGCGCAAGCAATAGCTGAACGAGACAGACCATGAAGGTGCGTCCACCGGTTGGTTTAATGATCCTTTGAATCCTCCACAACCTCCACGCGATTAGTGCTGTGTACGGAGAACATCAGGGCTGAGCAATTAAGGAGAGCGGGAGATATCCACTTGTACAGTGTATATTGGTCCTTATTCCCATTGAGTTAGCAGTTAGAATAGGGAATGGATAGCGCACTTACAAAAATGTAAACGTGCAATCTGCGACGATCCACCCGTTGGCGAAAACGAGGATATCATCCTCGGGCGTGAATTGTGAAAAGTCGTACATCACGCCGATAGCATTGACTGTGAGCAATTTAGTAAATGCCGTCGCATGCGAGCTGGAAAGTCCTCACCGATAAGACCAAGGAGAGTCAGAGTCAGAAAACCATGACATAGCGGTTGTGTCTCCAGACAGTCCATAGGCGGTGAACCTGAGAAGCAATTAAAAATGTTTGAGTCATAGAGGCCAAAGAGCCGGACGAATAGTGCATCCACGGTGGTTAGGGACGCAAGGAGAAGACTACTTTGGATAATTTGTGTTGCCTGCGAGAGATCTCCGTAGAACTGCAGCGGGTTCGCCCCTCCGTCCACCTCAACGAATGCAAGAAATAACCAGTCGATCGTGAGGATCCAGTGCTGAAGCGCTGTCAATTGGTGGGCACATTAGAAGAGGGATGCGGGTCCACGTACACCTGTCACTGTAACAAAGAGGATGGACCCGCCGATCAAGATGGGCGAGAACCAAATGGAGCGCTCGCGTCGCATTCCTCGCGACTGGAGCGTCACGAGGAGGTAGATCGAAATGACGAACAAACAACATAGACCCCGTAAAAGAAAGTTTCGATGACCTCTGTGGCGAGGGCGGAAGAAATACGAGGGACGGTCAACATCCTGGGCGTGCGTGAGGGAGAAAGAAGTCGTACTGGCTGGTGGTAGAGATGTCATTTATGAAGACGCCAGCTACCCCACGATCCGTTGATCATCTCACTGGATGATAGTTGGACAGGTGTTGGCTGAGTATGAGAATAGCTGGTGCATGGGAGTATGGGGGCCAATTTGTGTCCGCAAGCGCAACTTCGCGCTCAATTGGAACTGAAGACCCTACAGCTAAGCCACCGTGAGTGATCCCGCCGCTGCACAAGTCTCAGGAAAATGCGTAGCTCCCGGGAAGTTTAACATGGACCAGGTATGCACGAGTGATCTTGCTGCGAGCAGTTTTGAATTGTATGATGATCCAAAAGCAAGGGACCCACGATAACAAGTGGGCGTCTGTCTTCATCGACCGAGCGGCGAGTAGCAGGCGGTGTTTTGACGGACAACGACAGATGAACGTTGGTGGTGTGCCAAATTTCAGTCCAGAGGGCGGAAATGGGCTATTTGCGGTGAAGCGCCCATCGGGACCTCATTGCACGATGGCAGAATGAACATCAGGAAAATTTCAATCGCCGGATGTTGGCAGTCTCTCGTGGACAGACGCTCTATGTGATCCAGCTCGTGCCTCGCTATATAGACGGCGGGTTTGCATCATAATTTAATGCCCCGCTGATGTTGACCTGGCGCGCCCAGATCTGCGCCCATCCGCTGAACTTCCGGCCCGAATGGTCGGTGCGCATCATTCATGAACAGTCTTGCTGGGGATCATAGGGCTAGATTTATAGCCATCGGCCGAAGGCCAGACGCGCATGGGCAGATGGGCACACACTGCTCATTTGAAAGACGCCAAAAGAAGTTCACGCGCATCGTCCAGGCGGGTATTTTGTATGCTGTTCCTTTTGTAAAATAATTCAAAACACAGTAACTTACACACCGGTCAAACATAACTTTGATCACCAAGTAAGATCCTAAGCTTGATTCTGCAAGTACGAAAACCGACTACCGAATGCTGGCAAACCATATTCCAACACCACGATCACCGGATAAGTGGTTAAACTTAGGCTGCATAACACACGACTATGGAGTGTAAATCTAGAGAATTTCACAGACCTCGTTTCAGACCGCGAAGAATATAAGCATGAAGATCACAGCGGAGTTGGCCCGGGGTATGCAGATTTGCGCCAGCTTCTTGGTGCTGAGATGGAGAGAGAGAGAGAGAGACGGGGGGTCCTTGTTTCTAGCTGGTACCCCAGACCCTCATGACTGATTATTTTCGCACCGAGAGGTGCAGGCACCAAGTTGGTACTTACCTGCGTGCTCGGCTCAAAATGTCGCATTTTGAGCAAGAAGGGATGCAGAATGGATGTCAACGATTCATGAAAAGAGGCCGTGGCTCGATTGTCGAGGCGACCCGAAGAAAGCACCAGGCGGATAAGGATGGAGGCAGGGCCATGTTCGAAAGCCATTGAGAGTTTCTACGACCTTTATTTAACTTAGGTCCCAGCTTTACGGGAACTTGAGAACACGTATTGTTTCGTAGGTATATCAAGGCTCGGAAATATGGAGAACACGATTACCCCTTGGGGTGTACGACTAGCGAGGCAGGTGTAATATACTAATAAATAATGAAGTCCAATAGTCCAGTTTATAATGTTCGTAAACGTTCATCGTATCAACTTCACGAGCTCAGTTCAGCGACGCCACGCCGCGCTGGCCGTCGGCTTTCCAATGAGAGTGCTGCTGCTGCTAGGGCAGGTCCGCTTCTGGAGGCTACGGCGGAAATTCGGGCGATAATTTCTCCTCGCGTGAGCCGGAACCGTGTAAAGCGAGAGCCTAAAGCCGCCCCCACACATGGTCCCAGCTGATGCCAAAATTAAATGTCAGTTCCACCACAAAGCGCGGAAAACACGGTGACGAACCATCGCCAGCACAAGGCATGTTGCATTCGGTTTGGGGACTGGCCAAGCCTGATCCTGGAGTGGACAAAGATGCGGTGCCACCGAGCTCGTTTCCGCAGAAACATTCGTCGGTCCAGGACAGACCTGCGAGTTTGAAGTTGGCCGCAGCACATTCCGCAATGCAGCGAGGGACGGTCTGCAAGGGGGATTTTGAGCTGAGGAAGGGGAGGGATGGGTTGTCGCATGAATCAACATAACAAGGCGCAGGAGCGCCAGGGCAAGTTCGTTTTTCGAGGCTGCGGCGCACGATCGAGCGGGCGGTTCGTTTCTTGATAGCAGAATCTGGAACGGTGTATAGCGAGAGCCTAAATCCACCGCCACAAATACTGGAAGCTGAGCGTAAATTTTAACATCAGTGATGACGAACACAATGCAAACAAGCAACATGGACTAACCGTCGCCCGTGCAAGGCATGTTGCATTCGGTTTGGGGAAGAGCCAAGCCTGAGCCGGGGACGTTCAAGGCGGCGGTGCCGCCGAGGTCATTTCCGCAGAAGCATTCGTCGCCCCCTGACAGCCCAGCAAGTTTGAAACCGGCGGCACCACATTCCGCAATGCAGCCCGAAACGGTCTGCGTGGCTGTCTTGGAGCTGAGGAAGGGCAGGGACGGCTTGTCGCAGGAATCGACGTAGCAAGTTGCGGAGGGCGCCGGGCCCGCTGTGGCAGTAGGTGTGGTGGAAATGGGACCAGCGGTGCTAGTGGGCTTGGGGCACGTGCGCCGTTCGAGGCTGCGACGGAGGGCGGGCCCATCGCTGCGTCTCGCAAGAGCCGGGACCGTATAGAGCGAGAGCCGGAAGCCGCCGCCACACATGGTTCCAGCTAATCCCACATGAAATGTCAGTTTCACAACAAGGTGCGGAAAACACATTGACGAACCATCGCCGGCACAAGGCATGTTGCATTCGGTTTGGGGAATGGCCAAGCCTGACCCTGGGGTGGACAAGGATGCGGTCCCGCCGAGTTCGTTTCCGCAGAAGCACTCGTTCGCCCAGGAGAGACCGGCGAGTTTGTAATTGGCGGCGCCACACTCAGCGATGCATCCGGGGATGGTCTGCGTAGGAGATGTGGAGCTGAGGAAGGGGAGGGATGGGTTGTCGCATGAATCGACGTAACAGGGTGCGGGAGCGCCGGGGCAAGTTCGTTTTTCGAGGCTGGGACGAATGTTCCGGCGAATTGTTCGTTTGGCAACGGCGGGAACTGTGTAGACCGAGAGCCTGAATCCACCGCCGCACGTTGTCGAAGCTGATCGGCAATGTTAATTCATATCCTATCGTGAACAGCAATATGGAGAGAACATTGACGCACCATCTCCCGTACAGGGCATATTGCACTCGGTTTGGGGAAGAGCCAATCCTGAGCCGGGGACGTTCAAGGCGGCGGTGCCGCCGAGATCATTCCCGCAGAAGCATTCGTCGCCCCCTGACAGCCCAGCCAGTTTGAAATTAGCGGCGCCACATTCGGCAATGCAGCCGGGAACGGTCTGCGAGGTGGTTTTCGAAGCAAGGAAGGGAAGCGAAGGCTTATCGCATGAATCCACGTAACAAGTCGCGGCAGCGATGGGATCAGAGGAGTTCGTGGCAGTGGCAGTGGCTAGAAACGACATCTGGTGGATGGTGAGCTCAAGGTTAGACGAGGAAGATGCAGAGGTCATACTATGAGCCCGAGAGCGAAGGTCATGGAGAAAGAAGGCATCGCAGAGCAGCAAAGACAGTGAAAGAATCAGTAAAATCGTAGAGAAAGAAAGACAGTAAGGTCGTAGAGACGCCGGAAAGAGAGTGGGATTGATGAAGACGTGTGTGGGCCGACAAATAGACTCTTATACCTCAGAGTCAGAGCGCTTTGGAAGTATTCTTGCCGGATCGTGCGATGGATGTGTTACAGAGACACGCGCGATCTGTCCCGAGATGAAACTATCCGAGAGGTGTCCAAAGTCTGATAGGTTTGTTCGTTTCGAAACTGATGGTCGTCGATACCTGTACATACAGCCCACATCGCAGGCAAACATAGACATCACAAGTTTCAGTGTCGAATATTTTGGATTTTCCAGGTAGGAGCTGGGGCTGGATTGGAGGCTCGTGAGTGCTCAGTAGCCCAGGGGCATCCTTTTCGGCGTAAGTTTGGCGTGAGTACTTGAAGGCTGAATGACGGCAGATGATATATCAAGGAAGAGAAGGCTTCGTGGAAGTCCAAATCTTGTTCCGGGCAGGTGCGCGAGGAGGCAGAATAGAGTCGGTGGTCAAGGAAGGCATCAAAATGATCGTGATGTTTGTTTGTTCTTCTGTCATGACGCGTGATGGCACTTCTTGAACGGTGTTGCCCTTTTGCCGGCCTTGGAAACTTTGCAAGTACTTGTCAACGGAAGTCCGCGTCCTTCTAGGTTTTCAAAAAACCAGTCCTCCCATACCAGATATTCCGCAGGCTCACTTGTTTGCAGGGAGATACATCATTGATGGCAGGTGCCAGAAGTCTACGGGAGACCATGCTTTTTACCAGGGCAATCATTATGTTTCTTGCCGTGGTCTAGAAGAAAGCCGACATACGTTGATAGAACGGAATGATGGCTGACAGAGCCTCTGGGTACCAATTCCATGGGTAAAAAGAGAGCGAGATAACTTTGTGATCATAAGTAGCTTTTGGACCTAGGGTTTCCTCTCGCGTGCTGGAGTGGTTTTAATTCGATTCAAAACTCCGTTGTTTGTACATAAGACGTTTTCCTGCCTCACAGAGATGAAGCTTGAAGAAAGGAAGCTTTTTGACAGCACACGCCGATCACCGCAAAGGAGCCGTCCAAACTCCTTCGGAGCTGGAAATTCACTCGTAGTCTCGGGCTTGTTCTGTGTTAGAGCTACGTTGAAACACTGGCGCTTCAGCGAGAAATGGCAAGCATTTCGCAGCTCGTGGGGCTTGAAATGACAATGCCTCCTAGTGTTGCCGAGGTTCGGTTAGGTTCGGTTCTGACCGAAATTTTCCGAACCCCGAACCCCAAGATGGGTTCGGTTCGGCACTTTTGGCGAACCCAGAACCGAACCCAGAGGTTCGGTTCCAATGGGTTCGGTTCAGGTTCGGGAGGGGTTCGAACCTGAACGAACCTGTAATCCCTGAGAAATTTTAAAAAATATTCATGTAGGGTCTGGTACGTCCGAATCACTCACAGGGAGATTGAAATATTAATATAAGAGTCTCCTCCCCCCGTTTCAACGCTCTTCTGGCGGATTACCGTATCCCTATGTATGTCAGTGCGAGATTTCACTTTTTGGGCTATGTATCGAAATTCCTCATGACATCTCAGAACCAAACTGTGGTTAACCAGAGTTTATCCTTGCCAAATTGCGTGAAGTTCTGAGTAGAATTGCGTTAGGTGTACCATGTTGATGTCAATTTATGTCTCGCTTCCACAGTCAGATTCACATCAGGATATACACGATTATTATGGTTGTGACTCAGGACATAATTGTCACAGTTTCAAGTGTCTTTTAGCAACAAAATTCCACGCAGAATCCCTTCGAAGAAATTCAGGTTCGCACCGGTTCGAACCTGTTCGAACAGGTTCGGAAAAATTCAAAATCTTCGAACCTCGAACCGCACCCGGGGTTCGGTTCAGGTTCGTTGATCCCTCCGAACCTGAATTCAGGTGCGGTTCGGGTTCGGTTCGGGTTCGGGATCGGTTCTGAACCCAACCCCGGCAACACTAATGCCTCCCGCCGAATCCACAGCGACGTGACTCGGATCTCGGCCGGTTCTTGTTTCAAAGATCACAACACCGTGTTTGACTGTTCAACTTTTGAAAGGTTATAACCCACTGCGAGCAAGCGGCATGGCCGTGGGTTCATGGCGCTTGATGGGCGTGGGACGGACACTCTCCGTGGCGTTTGCCAGGCATTTGCCACGGCGTTGCACGATTGATCAATTTCCCTTTGTTTCTCGGGCAATGCCGGACCGGAGATTAGGCCAAACATTCTTCTCTTTGTTGTTCTATTCATAAAATTACAAGTGTCCGAAGGCTTTCAACTCCGCTCGGACGTTTTCGAGGGCTGACAAACCGACTTGACCTGGCTTGACTCTACAGGCAGTTGACCTAGCATGCTCTTCCTGAAACAACGAATTATGTCTTTCACTGTCTTAGTCTCGTTGAAGTTCAGAACTGTGCAGCTATCCCTCGACTCCGAAAAAAATTGGAGAGGATGTTTGGAGAGGATGTGACGCGATACACACTGGGTGCGCGGCTGCGACTCCTATCAAGAGGCCAGGAATTTACATTAGCGGATGGTGTATATAGTCTTGGACGGAGGATACACGTCTGATCTTGCTGGGAGCTATGCTGGTGCGGGAGTACACACTGCACAGAGGATGGTGCGGTTTCGTCTTTTTCCCTTGTCGCCTCTAACACATGGCCGACACGTGAACTTGCGATGGGCGACGATGTGAAACCACAATATGTTGGAACTATGGAGCGGATTCCTTGAACGCGACCAAACGTTTCGGGCGGATGGTGGCTGAGTGATTATTTCTTCTTGTTTCATCGCCACAAGTACCGCACATTCTTTCCGCGACAAGGCTCGAAATTAGCTTTTGCAACAAAGCTCAAATTTAGGACCGACTACATGTTGAATCGTAGTGGAGAATGTAGGGTCCTGGGTAATACTGTGCGTTGCAACCACGCGTCACCGGAAGAGTAATAAGAAGGGGAGACACAGATCGCTGTCAAGCATTCCACATAAAACAGGCCTATCTGTGGTTTGATACATCGTGGCGCTCTAATGAGCCAACGGTCGCAGACTGTATAATTAATTCTGTATAGCTATTAGGTATTAAAAAAAGATCATTTTTTCATAGCTATTAATATTCTACACTACTACATAGCCGCCTACTACTCCCCGTCTGCGCTAGCATCTGAAAATGGAAATGAAACTGAAAATGAAAATAATAATGAAAGCAAACGAACATGAAAATGAAGATGAAAGAAATACGGATGAGATTTCAAAAGAGAATGAATTGAAGCACGATAAATCCATACAGCAAGATTGGTGAATGCAATGGTAAGCTCTGCTTAATAGTGAGTCATGCACTGGATTCAAACGGATAGCCGTCAGTGAATTGCGGGACAAGGGGAGGGCAGTAGGGGCGCCTGCGTGTAAACGGAATGGTTGCAGGTGTTGCTGATGGTGTTGCTCAAAGTCTAGTGTCCAAGCCACTTCATCCACATATCCTTCCTCGTGCTACAATTGTACAATTTACAACACCTGTCTCGTTTTGCCTTACAAATTGAAGCCATTATAAACGTAGAAAAGTGGATGTTGCATATAATTGTATATTTCATGTAATCTAATTGAAATAAGTGGATGAGCAAATGTCTACTACAGCAAAGTAAACTTGCACTTGAATTATGCTAAATCTGCGATTATGTTAGCCACCAGTGATGCCGAATTCCTCATCTCTCTTCAACAGTGACTGTGGCTTTGTGCTACAGAATCCAGAGTCTGGCTTTGCGCTGGAAGATTGTCGGCGCCTCCTCATTACTCTTTATTTTTATTTTTTATTTTTTTATGCCGTTCCAAATGCACTTTTAATGTTCCCCAACTTTTTTGGTGTTTTCCCAACTTTTATCGGGAATTTCGCAACTTTCCCCACAACTTTTCAGCTTTTTGGTGTTCAACTTAAGGTGGGGATATTTCGTGGTTTTCCCCTTCTTTTATTGCCCAAGTTGCATTTCACCAACTTTTGGTTCACACTTCACCAACTTTTTTGGTTCAAAAATTTCCCCACAACTTTTGGGCTCAATTTTTTTTTCATTGCTCAGAAGGGAGCCAGAGCTTGTGAAAATGGCAGATCTCAATATTCTGCATGCCCGACTACGCTGGCTCCGACGCAAGAAGCAAAATATGCTGCGCGCTCAAGCGCTAAACGCGGCCGAGTGCCAAACGTCAATCAGCTGTCAATGTCAACCGATCCGACAAGCGAAGAAGACACTAATCACCTTGGCGCCCGATTGAACTCGGGAGTCCGAGGCACAACCAAGGGAGGATATGCATCAGAAGCATTGCCAAAATTGTTTTGTTGCCTAAAAGGGAGCCTGAGCTTGTGAAAAATCACAGATTTCTATACCCCGCACGCCTGACTACACTGGCTCTGACACAAGAAGCAGATACGCTTTGCTTGTCGGATCGGTTGACATTGACAGCTGATTGACGTTTGGCACTTGGCAGCGTCTAGCGCTTGAGCGCACAGCGTATTCTGCTTCTTGCGTCAGAGCCAGCGTAGTCGGGCATGCGGAGCATTGAGATCTGCTATTTTCACAAGCTCTGGCTCCATTTTAATTGATAAAACAATTTTGGGCCGAAAAGTTGTGGGGAAATTTTTGAACCAAAAAAGTTGGTGAAGTCTAAAAAAAAAGTTGGTGAAATGAAACTTGGGCAATAAAAGTAGGGGAAAATCAAGAGGAATCCCCACCCTATTTTGAGCTTCAAAATTGTCAAAAGTCGTGGGGAAAGTCGCTGAATTTCCGATAAAAGTTGGGGAGAACACCAAAATAGGTGGGGAAAATTAAAAGTGCATTTGGAACGGCATATTTTTTGTTCTGTACAGCATAGACAACTAGTAATTAGCTGGATTCTGGACTGCATAAAGAACAGATGGCCTGAAAGGTCCTCCAGGAAAAGAAGTGTCAAACAAACAAACACAAACCACCGCCCCGGGAAATGCGTAGACACACGAAGCAGGGTGCAACAGTGTGGGGATCTGGGCTATCGGTTCCGTCCTCTTCTGCCTACTGGCTGCGAGGGTGGATGCGACATTTTTGGCTTGGTATCCACTAAAACCCGGGGCTCACATATCCAATTTTCTGGCAGTTTATCCTTGTCTTGTAGGGTTGAAGCCTATGTCTGAAGGACAAAAGATGGGTTTAATGGTGTGAGGCTGGTGCTCATCCTATGCACTTCCCACCGCCTCAGGGCCCCTCCGTCCCACGCACAAACATGGGCTGCGAGCTCGGACTACCTAATTGGGAAACCATGATACCGCATTTGGATCACCGACCACCTAGCTTGCCAGCTGAGTGCCTGCACCAGAACGACTGCGGCCAGGATGCGCTCCGGGACCTGACCTGCTCTGTACACATGACTTGACCACCATTACCACACAAGCCACGGCAATGGACCATGCACGTGTGCCGATATACTCTGAGGGCGTGACTGGCCCACAAGCCACAGCTCGAAGCACAGCAGGGACTTGTTGCCACCCAAGCGGTGCTGGCAGATCCTTCAGCCAGAACCTGTTACCATATTCTCCCCACTAAAACACCTACCGTGAAGCCAGCTCCCCTTTTTCACTATTAAACGTGGAGCTCGACCCTTCAATAGGCCTTCCAAAATGCCTACCACTATGTGCATTGTCGGTTTTGAGAAGCAGGGAAAATAATGACTAAGCAGGAGGAGAGAGGCATAAAAGGAGACAGAAAACGGGCAGAGTAGTCAGTCAATTACAGGATCAAGTTCCTCCTTCACCACCTGTACACCACCTGTGCAATCCAAGCCTGTCGCAGGGATTGACCACACCTTCTCTAACTTGTCCCCCGACAGACACCTTACTGCTCCCCCATTCTTGCAAGGTCTGACTCCGGTCGGATCCCAAGTCTTCAGCTCGGGCTCTCCTAATATTGGACCAGCTGCACCCGCTGATTATTTTGTGTAGGGGACACCCAAAGAAGAGCCAACACTGGTTAAATCACTGTTCGACCCCCTTCCACTACTTCGAGCTTGCACCTCAACCAACGGCAGGGTCCACAAAGGTGCTGGTTACTGGATACAGGACATAGTCTATTAACGACTTGCCCTCGGTATCATCCTCTGCCTCCCCTATCAGCATTAACAGCAGGTACTAAGCACAGTGATAAGCAGGATATTGAACCACCACTGAAATCACTTGTTTTTGTGATTTTCTTATGTTTAATATTCTGTATATCATGTATCAGTTGTATCAGTTGTATCAACTAGCTTCCCACAAGAGGCCAATATCATCTGAGTAACGAAATGGTGCTCCTGAGGAATCAGAAGCATCTCTGGCATGTGCTTGCTCCGAAACACGTAGGGGAAGATGTAGCCCAACTCAACCTACCAGTTGTATCACCAGTTTTCTCCATTTCTTACAACGGTTTGAGTGGTTTCTGAGTATCGGGTGTATCAGAGTCAGACATAATTGCATGTGACAATGGGATTGCTGTTCCGCTTGTTCCAGGTACGCGGCTATGCCAGGCATGATTTCAAGGAGATAATATCAGCCGGGTCTTGTGATCGTTGATCTCAGAACCATAGCAAACACCAATGGCGATAGTAGACTCTAATCCTCATTGGTCTCGTTTAATGGTTTCAAGGAAGTGGGGTATCGTTTGGAAGCTATAGAACAGCTTTTGGTGTTGGAAGTACTGTTGTCCCTTATATCCAATTGGAATAGCTTGTGGGCCCAGACTTAACAATGCATCTGTCTTTGACATTGGAAGGTGGTTAGCTATTAGGCTTTTGACGAAGGTGCTCTCTTCCCTAGTGCTCCGAGGAGTAGCTAGTGGGCTTGTGACTTCCATCTGTCCTATAGTAATTATCTAAGACACTGATGTATCAAGGCTCTGAGGAGTCAAGTGTATCAGTTCTGAGGCTAGCATGCGGTCCTCGGATCTTATAAAACCTCCAATCTATATCTATTAAACCCATAGATCCTAGTTCACTAGGTCCTAGGAGACGTATTTCAGTCAGTTTCAACTACTGAAGCTCATCGAAGCCTCTGTTGAAGCTTCTGTGAAGAGACTGCCCAGTGTTTAAGAAAGTGAAAGTTCCATTCCAGCTACGGACCGGACCCAAATTCAACTGAGGAGCGCATTATAGTTGAGGGTAGTGTGTGTATTTGTGTGATTTGTTGAGGGTGTGTTTTTTCACACATTTAGCAGGTTTCCCAGGCCTACCTCAAGTGCACTGTTTCACTGTACGCACCTTCATCCTTGCTTGTTTGCTTGTATTAACCAATGTCCTATTCCAGCTTCAAAAAGGGGGGTGCTGTATAAAACCATCCGGAGATTGACAGAACTTTGTTCATTGTTCATCTTCTGTGGATTTGCTCTTGTGTGAGCACATGTATCCTAGTCAACTAGCAATCCATTTGTAAATGTTTTGCACCCTCCCCTCCACTGCCAATATCCATGACCTGATTTCTTGAGACACCTACCTACTCGTGCCTGACTCGTTTCATTTGTTTACGTGCTAATTGTGTGTAGTTCAGTGACTATTATATTGCTTGCTTTGTACACTATATCTCGCAATGGATCCACTGTACCTCCACTCTACGCCGGTGATATTACTACTGCACAATTCCTTCCTATATTTACTTTTGTCTTTGCAAGGTCATGACACCGTGGTCTGAGGCCACACGTGGGGGGCAGGGGTGATAAAGCAGGACAGAATCGGGCTGTTGGCAGGAGTTTGGGGGAACAAAGGGAGGAAGAACTGGAACTCCAGCACGGACAAGGGCACAGCCAAACCTATGTGCGGTCCTGACAAAGGCGATGCACAAATGCAGTTGCAGCCCGACAAAGGCAACGTGCAGGCAAGCTTCTGTGCTGACAAAGGCAACGTGCAAGTGAGGTCCGGTGCCGACAAAGGCAACACACGAGTAGGGTCCAGTGTCGAAAAAGGCGATGGGCGAGTGGGATCCGGTGTCAACAAAGGCGACATGCGAGTGGGGTCTGGCGCTGAAAAATGCGATGCACAAGTGGGGTCCAGTGTTGACAAAGGTGATCCGCAGGTGGGGTTGCACGCCGACAAAGACACCGTGGATCGACAAATCATGTGGGGCGTGGGATGGGTGCGTGGCAAGCCACTGAGTCACAGCTATACTACGTGGGATAGGTGCGGGGCAGGACCCTGTGTGACACCCGCAGTGCGCCGGCAAAACACTGTTGTAAGGGCAACCACGAAGGCCCGAGGTACTCAGGGACTGACGTGGGGGGTCCAAAGGTTAATTGACAGTAGCTAAATATACAGAGAAGCATACCTGACGTGGGGGGTCCAAAGAGAAGAAACTCTGAGGATTCCCACGTCAGCCGTGGGTATAAGTAAGCTACTAGCTAAGACCATGTGACCGGAGTGATCGGCAGATGTCCCGGGCTTGGTCACATGCGAGGTGCCATCGGGGGTCCCGCTGGCGGGTCACGTGCCGGCTTCCGGTACCGGTTCCGGTAGACCGGTGACCGGGAGAGCGACCGGAAGGACCGGAGGGGCCGGAAGGGCTTTGGATGGGGGTCGGGACGGGGGTTCCCCTGACAACTGTGTGACACCTGCTGTGCATCTGCACAGGTACTCCTGTAGTTCTGACCTGTCACATGAGCGCGACTCGGCCACGTAAGAATTACCCTTAACTATGCCAAGTCTTAGTTTGGACTATTCCAAAAATGTCCCTTAACCATACAATAACTAATTAGATTCTCATTAGAATTTAATACATCAATGACATAGATATTCGTCAAATGTCATGCTCATATGCGGACTGAATGCATTGGAAGCATTTGTCTAAACTAACCTTTGTTACGGGGTGGTGGGAGCCATCTGTCAATGTTAGCGCCGAGGCAGTGTCTGCCAAAGTTTGTTGGATGGGTGATGTAAGGTAAATGTTGATTGCCTGTAGGCCGGCAGACTCGGGAGCCTTACAGTCACGTACGGCGATCTGCGGAACAGAGCGGCATCAGCGGAGATTGAGCGGAGCTTAAAAAGCTTCAGACACACAGACGGGCTTAAGTTTATAAAGAGGGAGATTGGGCACGAGCACCTTGCGGATGGCTGCACTAGCCTCCCATCTACACAGATTAACTATTCCAGAATTATAGCTTGGGTCAAGAAAAGGGATGGCATGTATAGATTTATCTTTGGTTTTGAGACAGAAACGCGAGTTCGGCGATTACGGGTGGAAGTTTTTATGGGACTGAATTGAGAAAGGCGATAAGTGTTGTTGGCGTCCATCTGTGTCTCATCCGACGAGCTTGCGCATTTGCGACGCCCAATATGGCATGCGACGAGCTTGCCCTGGGAGCGGACGAACTTCAGCACCATCTGACGAACCTCTGACATGCTACGTAGTGACGAAAAATGTGAGGGCTCGGTCGGGTGGATTTTATACCTGCAGTTTCTCCGCCACTCTACGGTGTTACACGTCGAATGATTGAGCCCTAATACACTCCGCCTTATATATCATCGAAGCTTTACTCAGCTCCGTCAAAGGATGAAACATTCAATTGCTGTCAACCAATGCAGCTGAGATCTGGGCGGAGAGGTCGGGTAACCAATCGCTGGAGTAGGTTGCCGGAGTGGCGCTACCAAGTAAGCAACGCGCCGAAATAGCCAGTAGTCAGCTCCGTCATCCGTTCTTGTCGTTTCAATGCTGCACAAATGCACATCCTGCGTATTTATGCTCTTTCTCCTTCTCGATGGCCTGAAGTAGTTCAACCGAGGGCTGCGGCCCGTCCTATATTGGCCCCAGACCAGGCTGGCGTGGATATTGGGGTAGCGGTAAGTAGCGATTATCGGCCAATTGCAATCTTCTAGGATCCCGCTGATTCCAAACATACATATCGCTGTCCTCGGGCTCTTGTGGCTCGCGCTCAGGCTCGCCGTTCGATGCCCGGGCCAGCTTTCAATCAAGTTTCATGGTAGGTAGGTAGGTAGATTATTCCCAGGAATTATGAAAGTGTATAGACACAGTTATACACTATTGTTCCTGGACTCCTCCATTGGCACCCCATAGCCGATCCCACAGTCTCAATCCAACAAGGAAAAAGAGGACAAACTTAAGGGCGTAGAACAGGCACCGAATAGAGCCAATCAAGGACGGCGTATGCAAATTTGGCCACGATGCAAGTCATCAGCCTTTTGACAGATCCCTTGCGGCTTGATTGGCCTTGTCAGCTTGCCGACAAGCTCACAAGTCATAGCCATGGAAAGTGCACTCCAGGAATGGGAAACCTGGACTCGGAAGGCTCTCAAACACTTGATGGAAAATCCTTGTGGCTTGTTGCAGTGAGATATACCAACATAAAATAAATCCGCTGCAAAAAAAGAATAATTATTTGTCGTCCTGGAGTCGAACGAGTGATCTTGTGGTTCTGGGAAGATGGGTTGTGGCCTTGCAAACTTGCGACGGTTTTGTTGAAGATTGTGACCTTCTTTGGCCTTTTACAAGGTCACAAGCTATTTTTGTCTGATGTAGGCCGGGAATGAATCATTGCTTTGAGAAACTCGGTGTTCTAGGGTTGAGCCACGAGAACCTGAAGCTGCGGAGTGTTGCGGAAGAGTTTGGCGAGGAAAGAGGATCGCATTAAAGTCAATGTGTTGGAAGAATTGCATGCTCATAGCACATGTTCCGGCGCTTTAACTCTACCTTGTAGAACCTGCAGAGTCGTTCTGACCTCGGCACAGGCCGATGTGTGTGATGAACGTAGAGGAGAAATTAACTCGCGGTGCGAGCCCAAACTGAAAGCGGTGGGAATACCTCCTGACGCTTATCACCTTCTCCTTGTACCTCCTCCCGAGATTCAGATGACCCTAATGTCAAGTGGTGGGATACCTGGCGAAGTGAGGCAGGTCGACAGAACCGTTTCTCATCGTCCCCGTCCTCATCCCGATTGAATTGACTGTGGCGCATAACTACGGCAACTGTTCCCGTCGAACTGAAGAGATGCCAAGAAGTTATATTTGGCCCGGACCTCGGTAACAGGCTGGTATGCGAGCTGAGATACAGGCTCGTTCCTGCAGCCTGCCGGTATAAATGGCGGGGGGTGTCTCCATCAATGCATCATCAAGAATGCAGCTCCCCGAAATCGTCCTTTACCTCGCGGCTCTGGCAACATCACACATCCACACAACTATCGCAACAGACACTCACCAGTGGATCGCTCCTACGTCTACCGATGCCCGTTCGCCTTGTCCTGGGCTCAACACGTACGCATATGCCCTTTCTCCCAGTTCCAAGAAAGGACTAAAGAAAATTTTCTAGTCTCGCAAATCACGGCTATCTCCCGAGGAGTGGAAGGAATATTTCCGTTCCAATGATACTAGATGCAGCGCTCGGTAAACCAAATCATTACGGCGAAAAATTGCCATGGCTGAAGAATACGTTCAGAGGGATTCAATGTCGATCCTGACGGTCTCATAGTCGCAGCGAAATTTGGGCTTCTGTCTGGAAATGCGCCGACCACGCTGGACCTCGAGGCACTCGCGCTGTATGTTCTCCAACTAGCCAGACTCACCTTGACGAATTCTGATTAACATGTTACTATACTCCATAGGCACAGTCTTATCGAGCACGACGCGTCCCTCTCGCGTGGCGACTTTGCGCTCGGGGATAACCTCCACTTCAACGAGACGATCTTCGCCACGCTCGCGAATGCGAACCCCAGGGACGATAAGTACAACGCCACCTCGGCAGGACAGGTCATGCGCGACCGGTTGGACATCTCCCTCACGACAAACCCCAGCCTTACCAACACGCCCAAGGAGTTCGCGCTCCGCACTATCGAGTCGGCCCTCTATCTCAGCGTCATGGGCAACCCACTTACCGGAATCGCCCCGAAAGAGTGAGCAACTATCAGCGAAGATTTTACACAAGGGTGAGACTTATATTACCTACGCTAGATTTGTACAAGTCTTCTTCCGCGAGGAGCGTATGCCCATCGAGGAGGGCTGGACACGGCCGACCACCAGCATTACCAGAGCCAGCTTGAATGCGCTAGGTGCCGTCATTATGGCGAATGCAAACTGGACGGCGACGCAAGAATGCGAAGCACTTGTCCTAGGGCCCGATACTACGATTTGATTCACTGGTCTATGTTTCCTGGAAGAAAATGGATTTTAGAGATCTTAATAGGGGGTTTCATAATTAAAATCTGGGGCCCAACTCAGGTCACAACTCGGGTTCCAACTTTGTGAAAGTTCGAGCACAAGTGGGACCTCAAAGCTGCAAAAGAGCCTGGTTTAAGAATGACACCGCTTGAGTGCTTGTGTGTGAATCTTTTTGCCACATTGACTGTACACACCAGAAAATGCAATAAAACTGGGGAATGTTAGGTATCGTTAGAATCAGATTCAGGAACTCTTTTCAACGCGCACAGGGCCTTTCCAACAGACAATAGTCGGCAGCCGATGATAAACAAGTAAGTCCCTGTCGACTTCCAGCTTGTTACGATGCACCAGTGGCTGCCATAGCCGAATCAAAGGTTAGCCAAGCTCTCTTCCGGAGCCAGACTCGATAGAACTCACCTAATCAACACTTTGTTCAGTGAATTTGGACAAAAAGAGTTAGATGTTCGTTAGGTAATGCATCTTCCACTTCATTACAAGTCTGAACTTTATTCCGAATTAATGTTAATTTTTTGATGAAAAATCTCTCTCTTTATAAAATTACTGTACGGGTGTCCGTCCGAAGCCTTTTAAACTCTGCTATGGACATCCGAACCCAAAACTTTTTGTTCGCACCCTAGGTTCCGACATTAGCTGTAAACAGAAACAGACTCATTCTGCCATGCGCATTCAATGGCCCTAAAGCCCAAGTACCCCTGTTGTACCTCGATTTCAGCTGCAAATGAAAGATCCGCACGTTACGGATAACCGAACGTCTGTCACACACAGCCGGTCGGCGGTGAGTACGCCACGATGTGCTCATCCCGCCCACAGCTCTTTTTCGTACTAATTGTTGTTACCGTTACATGCCCGACCCACTGATGATCACCGTTGAGAGCCATAATTAAATGTTACGCCGTTGCAACGGTATTAATTTTTTTCTGACGATACACAATTGCCGATCAGCACACTAAGTTTTGCAAAACGGTCAAAGTAGGTCGTGATTAGCGCTCACGTACTTGCCGTGAGTTACTTCCGCTGGGCGACCCAAAAGAACAAGATGTCATTAATTTGCTCTACAGTAATTTCTACTGTGAGATTGTGAAAGAAATGTTCAAGAATTGAGGGAGTTGTACGATGCGCGATAGAGATATCGGTGAACCGTACGGAAGGCATGCCTATGGGTACATCATGTACTGTGGGAGCGAGCCATCGACTGCCTCAAGCACTGGTTTGCCTGAGCCAAAAAGAAAAATTCGAGACCAATAGATGTCCGGCTGAAATTCATTGAGAGTTCGCAGGGTAGCACGGAAGAGAAGTTTTTGAGAAGCAATGCTTTGTTTATGATCCGCTAGTTCTCGCCCTTGTGTGTCAAGGTCGTGCGTACAGCCCTGGGAATACCACGATCCGTTATCTTTCGGACCGCGTTGTCTTTGTCCTGGTCTTTACTCGACTCATTGAGGATCGAAGAGACGTGTTGTCTCATTTGACTTGGACTAGAGGCTCAGAAAGTCATTTGGTATATGAAAGATGTTGATCATTTGGAGGTTTCGCCGCAATTCAAACTGTCCCCGACTTAGAGACTCGGACATAAATTCAACGAGGCGCTTACTTACTATGCGATGGGACGTAACAGCCAACCATTCGGCGGAATTCAAGCGGAATTCTAAAATTGGTCTAATGTTGCCAAGGCATTCGCAGGATTCCTAAACCAGGTCCATTCCTTCTAGTCATTCGCCCGGGTCATTCGAATTAGGTTCCAGCACAGTTTTCTCAATCCGCAGATTGTATATGAACATCACCAACAGCAGTGCGAGTCCGGCAACCGGCACGCCCAGCACGAACACAAGCCGTAGGCTGGCTGTGTATGCCCTCACAACACCCGGAATGAGCGCAGCGGGCAGGTCCGTGTAGATCGCCGTCGGGGTCTGCATGACGATGGTGGCGTCTGCGTCAGGTGCGAAGCTCCGCAGAAAAGGGTTTGGCTGGTTCTACCATGCGGTTCTCCAACCTCCTCAAGTCCCTCCTCGTTGCCAGCGCCATCTTGGTGCCCAGCATCGCTGCTGGACCGACGCCGCCCGAGGCGCTCGCCAAGCGGGAGGATTGCTGTGACCCCAAGTTCTTCTTCCCGTGCATGCTTGCCGAGATCCCCCTTTGCGACCCCGACAATGCGCAGAGTGCAACACGATTCTTCTGTAACTGCCCGTTAAGAATTCGATGCAGATATAACCTCTGCTCCTTCCAGGCTGAACAAGATTGCCATGAGTGCTGAGATTTTTTGCTTCGTGCAACCCTGAATTGCGCACATCGTAGTTGCGCTCTGCGTTGGAATCCAGGGAGCGACTCCGCCTCTCTGCTCTTAGAAGTCAGAGTACTGTCTTCAACGAGGCCATGTTCAAATTCTTACCCGATATAAATTGATCCGACCTGTGACACTCGCTTGAACGATGTAGTACCGTCCACGAGAGAACGCAAGACGATACTTATGCCACGGATGAGCGGTTGACAGGGGAGAATTCGACTAGGGCCAAGAGAGTTTACCTGCTCGCTAACCCAGATACATAAAATCCAAGCTGTCATGATCACATTTGTACTTGCGTTTCGAGGCTGCCCAGGCACCAATGTGGTTCCAACTCCCAACACTGATGACTGATTCATCTATAAACTCCTCCTGCTGCAAGAGGTCCCAGAGAGATGACCCGGGAGAAGTATGGTATCTGCCTGAATTGCAGGGACTCTACGGCACCAGACGATGGTCCACACTGTAAACAGTGAAAGCCTTATATAGGGACTTTTTTTTTCTTGATTTTAGCACTAATATTAAGTGCCTTGGGAATTAGTGCTTTTCCACACATTTTACATTAGTACCTCCGAGGCACTAATCCGCAAAGCACTGAATCTCAGTGCGCTACTCTTTTTGTCATCTTTTTTTTTTTTTTTTGCGGAACGTTTTG
The DNA here is from genome assembly GCA_029204075.1 of Mycena capillaripes. Taxonomy (NCBI): domain Eukaryota; kingdom Fungi; phylum Basidiomycota; class Agaricomycetes; order Agaricales; family Mycenaceae; genus Mycena; species Mycena capillaripes. Next base: position 1,606,159 of record JARHKZ010000014.1, on the reverse strand, counting down.
GTATAGGGGGGTCAAGGAGCATTTCTGCTCTCCTTTCGGACCGACCTAGTCGTCCCAACCCCCAATGTTGAATTGGTCTTGGACTAATAACCCGGCCTGACAGGATAAATCGCTCGAGGAAATGCGCCTACGCACTTGCATCCGAGAATTTGCGATGCGTCGTGTGGGGCTTCGGTTCCACCATTGACTCCGGCCTGGCGTACCAGGCCTTCATTGTCTCCGGTTAACCGATACCCACCAAAACCCCGATCTCCCTAAACCAGTCAGCAGGGAGCCTGTCTTCGTCACGGAGGACTTTGGTCCATGTCTTGTGGACCAGGGATTTTTTCAAGCCTCTCTTTCCGTATTTCGTGGAGTCCGTGCATGCACAATCCGGTGCGTGCCTTTTTGTCATATTATTTGATCTTACAAGGTACGCCTCCGCTTCGCTCTGGCAGACAAAAAACAAAATCTTGTTATCTCACGGAATGTGCACTTATAATCACAGAGTCGCTGTGAGATGAGCAAATGAAAATAATTTACTGTATTTTCTTTCGACCCTTCCCTAAGCGGCAGAAGAGTGGGGCGGGGTATTATGGGAGACATTCGGTGGCCTTGGGGCCGCGGCTGTGTTCTTTCTTTCCCGTTGGTCTTTGGTGTGCTCTCAAGGTGTTTGCTGTGTGGTATCAGGATGTGTTGACGTTCCTGCAAATTTCGAGCTCACAACTGCGAAGATGTGCGGGAGCGCGACGCGATGTTGGCGGTAGATAAAATAAAAATGATCTTCAACTAAAAAATCGTCTCCGACCTGTTACTCACGATAATGACTCCAGAGGATAGCCATTATGATTCTCGGCAGTTCATTCTTGAATAGTGAGCTTGAATCAGGGCATCCAAGAACCGAGATACACAAAGCCATTGCCCTTGAAGAAACAACCAGAAAAGACCAGCCATTGAGGCGATGTTGCGCAATTCAGAAATAGCGGGTGCATGTAAGAGCACTGGTTCAGGCTTGAGGGACAGTCATCGTTGAGGGGATCGAATGACCAATATTTGGAGGGGAACGAAACGAGAGGAGGCGGGAAACGAACGGAAGCTCCTCCTAGCTTTTATAAAAATTCCTCCGTGGCCGCAGTAAGACAAACGTGTGCCACTGTAGCCCGAATGGAGTAGCCTCTGGAAAACTGTCGACTCACAAGAGTAACTCCACAGTCCCAAATTAAGTTGTCTTGGACAGATCGCAGTTGTTCGCAGCTCGGAAGGAACATCGAGCATCTGCTGCGGCATGTAGTCCAAGATCATGGGTTCAATTTCTTGAGAAAAAAGATAAGACCAAAGGGGTTATGAGTGGACGAGAAACAGAGAACGCTGAAAGGAGCCCGATTTTTGAGTTATGTATATAGCCGCACAGATAAATGGGGATTTAGCACAGGATTTCCGCCATCTCGTTAAAGAACGGTTAATCGCGTTCGTGATGCTGTTCTGTGGCGGTGTGCACAGCGATCACCGGGAATGAGACATTATTTGGTCAACCCTTGGTCAACCCAGTACTAGTGTTGGTGGGTCGGCGACCCAAAGTGACCAGTCGCTTTTGACAGTCAGTGACTAGTCAGCGACCAGTCATCGGGTCGCGCGAGTGACCCGACCTTTGCCCTGCCCTCGCGTTGTCTAGCCGAAGCTAACCGATGCTGGCCGAGAGACCGCTCCCACATCTTCGGCAATGTCGCCGATGAACAAAGCCTGGAAATTAATTGTGCAACGCTATGGCAAACGCGTGGCAAAGGCCATGGCAAATGTCCGTCCCACGCCGAATCAAATGTCATGAAACCACGGCCATGGCACTTGCCCGCAGTGTTAACAAGACAGATTGGGCGGGAAAAGCGTTACGATACTACTCTGTGAACTCGCGAGCTCAGCTGCCAGCGAGTCTTGAAATGTGGGCGGCGTTTCGCTAGCATGAAACTTGCATGGAAGAAAGCTGGGAAGTACAGTGCACACATCCACTGCGTCCTCTGTCGCACACGCACATTAGTACTAGTAGAAGGCCTTCGTCGGGACTTCGCGAAGTAATATACGTGAAATTGGTGGGGATACAAACAAGATGAGATCCGTCAATTGTCCCAGGGCAGCAGCGATGGAGGTCTTCTAGACATAGGTCGTATCAGCCCACGGAAAGACATGTTTTGGTTTGGTGTCAGCTGTGAGATATGCCCGCAATCTCGAGCGAGTGAAGTGTATATCCTCACCAACAAGGGTGAGATTGACTTGGAAAGAGAAATAAAAAAGCGTTTTATTGGGTGTCCCACTTGCCCGACGGGTTCTTCACTTTTTAATACACAGGACATCGACATCACCTCTCCTTCTCTAGCTCCTCCAGCATAACCTACACCAGAAGTCAGTATAATTATTATGTTAGACCGCAAAACGCGCACTGCAAAACGCCCACGCCACACCAGCGGCACCGTCTCATCCCCTGCGATCTTCCTCGCTGCATCCTTAAACTCGCCCAGCCGCTCCGGCTCATCGCTGCCCCATTGACCATACGCCATCTCCTCGTCGCACCGCAACACCGCCGCCCACAGCGTTTCCCACACACCGCGATTCACCGGATGCTCGAGTGCGTGCAGCAGCAGTTCCGGCCCGTGAACGAGGAGCGGCATAGCGCCCAGGCCTGGCTTATCCGAGCCGAGCAAGCCATCCGCATCGAGGCGCCCGATGAGCGACCAGAAGCGGATCTGTCCCTCATGCTTGCGCGCATATTCCGCGAGGTCGGCCACGTAATATTCGCCTTTGACGTATCCCGCATCCCGCTCTAATGCAAATACACCCCCATCAAAGGTGTATCCCGGGGGCGCAGGAATATCGCTGGCGCCAGTTGCGTCAGCACGACGACAAAACAATTTAGCAGGATAATGATGTGCTTACGCCGCTAATTGTCGTAACGTCGGGTAGAAGACCGAGTTTCCAAACACAGACTCGCCGCGTGGACCGTCCCGCTTGAGTCCCTCCGCCTTGAAGAGTCCAAAGAGTCCTGCGATGAGCGCGATGTGTTCCCTCGCTGCGCTGTACTCGCGTGTCGCTTCCAGTAGCTCAGAACACGCGTAGTAGTAGAACAGCTCCGTATTCGGAAGGTCCTCTGGCACGTCGAAGAGCTCGAACAGCTGCAGGGCGGTTTTCTCGTGCGAGAGTTCACAGCGGACGAGGTTCGCGACCCATCTTCGGCGGCTGTTGAGTGCGGCTTCCCACTCTTCTTTTACGTCTTCAAAGGCGGGAGGCATATAAGAGATAGTTGTGCAGTGAAGATGAGAAGCAACGACGGTTCGAGTTTGAGGCCATTAAGGAGAGGCACAGCAACGCGCACAGCTTCCTCGAGGCGGCGACAGGTTTCTCACGATGCACGGGGTAATGATATCAGCGATAGTCTTAGATGTAACAAGATCAACATCTTCGCCAAGACAAATAATCTACTTTAGAAAGATGCGACTGACGTCCTTCGCGTTTCGCGTTTGCCAAAGATGTCAAAGATACTGTTGGTTTTATCTCGTTGAGCCAATTGAGATACCACTCCCGGCTGTTAGGCCCTTGGGTTACAAGCTCATAAGGAGCTCTACTGTAGCTACTGTATTTATGCTGGAGTCCAATTATTGTATGTTCCGGCAGATTCCCTCCGATTCTATCTCAGTCAGCTTTTTTAGTCAGCACCTCGGCGACTCTCGGGCTTGTGCTGGATTGGTAATCTCCAACAGATGCCGAAGACGAAAGTGCTGTTTTACTGATGACATCATCTCACCTTCAGCCCGCCCGCGCCTGCGTTCAGCGCCCACCGTTGGCCATGCTCAACTGTGAAAACATCTGCAATCAACCCCGACACAAGTTGGGCTTGGCGGTGACGGAATTTTAGCTTGGCATTAGGTGACACTGGATCAGGGTGATCAGTTCGCTCAGCCGGTCTTCATGCGGGCATCCGAAAACAGTTCCCCTTGATCGGCCCGGGTCAACCCCAAGTAAACCTGGGACCCGTACTATAGGTGCAGTCACACACCGGATTTTTCTTTTTTGAGAAGTGCACAAACCGCATTAATTCAAAATAATCATCGGGCATCCTGGACATGGGAAATTCTCAAAGGTTTTGAACCTGCGGTTAAATTAGTAGATTTGTCAGTACCCGCATCACACCGGTAACTACCAGATTTTAGTGCAGCTAAAGTTAGTACTGAAACTTGATCGTCTGCCGGAAACACCGAGCTATATCTGGGACTTGGGCTGTACATTACCGTGTTCGGCGCAGAAGTGGGTAACTGCCGCAAGTGAGGATTCAGCGTATAAAAGGCGCTCATGATGGCAGCACTTCTTCACCCCCGAGCCTTGCAACTTGGGCTTTCTTCTTTGTTTTCGCAAATTTCATCGCCGCCGGTTCGTTTCAGTCTTCGCGCTGGAATTCTCGGCTTACATCTTACATCCCAGGACCGGTTCTTTTGTTAATTTTTTTTCTTCACCTCGCCCAATTTCATTATACGGCCATCAAACACACTTATAATCCTAATACATCATGAACCGACGCTTTTTCGCCCTTTTCCTCCTTCTCTGTGTCACACTCGCCGTCGTCGCAGCTCCGATAAATGTCGGGGAGGACGTATGTCTGATTTTTTGATGCGCAAGGGATGCCACTGACACGTACGAACGCAGATTCTCGAGATACGGGCAAAGAAAGCGGTAGCCAAGGCCAAACCTGTTGCAAAACCGAAGGCCGTGGCTAAGGTTCGTACTCCACACTGACCCCTCTCGCTCACTTTTAATGTGCTTTCAGCCTGTTGCCAAACCGAAGCCAGTTGCAAAGCCTGCAGCGAAGCCAGTAGCGAAGCCCGTCGCGAAACCAGTAGCGAAGCCAGTCGCGAAGCCTGTAGCGAAGCCAGTCGCGAAGCCCATCGCAAAGCCAGTAGCGAAGCCAGTCGCTAAGCCTGTCGCAAAACCAGTAGCGAAGCCCGTCGCAAAGCCCGCAGCGAAGCCAGTCGCAAAACCGGTCGCAAAACCTGCGGTAAAGCCGGTCGCAAAGCCGGTCGTGAAGCCCGTAGCGAAGCCTGTCGCAAAGCCTGTGGCAAAGCCCGCAGCGAAGCCAGTCGCAAAGCCAGTCGCAAAACCTGCGGTGAAGCCGGTCGCAAAGCCGGTCGTGAAGCCTGTAGCGAAACCCGCCACCACCACCGCTCCCCCACCTACCTCCTGCCCTGTCCCAGCGCGTAAGCCCACCGTCCGCCGGTTCCTCGAGTTCATCGGCTTTGCCCGCGCACCCACCGCCGATTGCGCGACCGGATCCACATCGACGCTTTCCAAAGCAGACCAAAGAAAAGCTGCCAAAGCCGCGGCCAAAGCCGCTGCTGATGCCAAGAAAGCTGCTGACGCGAAGGCTGCCGCCGATGCTCTAAAATCGGTGAGTATTGCTGATATAAGTCTTCCACTCCCCTTCTCATTCCATTTACAGCCCGAAACGCTCGCTGCCGAGAAAGCTGCTGCCGACAAAGCTGCTGCCGACAAAGTTGCTGCCGACAAAGCCGCTGCCGACAAAGCCGCTGCCAGGAAAGCTGCTGCCGACAAAGCTGCTGCAGACAAGAAAGCCGCCGCCGACAAAGCCGCTGCCGACAAAGCCGCTGCTGACAAAGCCGCTGCCGATAAAGCTGCTGCCGACAAAGCTGCCGCGATAGCTGCCTCGAAGCGCGTGAGTCCGCCGCTCCCGATCTCGTTCGCGACGTGCTCACGTTCATTTGCAGCCACTCGGCACGGTGACAAACGCGCCCACCAAAGGCGTTACATGCCTCGACGACACTGGCAAGCAGAAATCTATCACCCTCGGGAACATTCAAGCAGCCTTGAAGTTGGCGCAGCAAGGCCCGCTCCAGACAGGCATAAACAAGAACCTTTTCCCACATATTTTCTCAAATTTCGATGGCGTACGCCGTATTTATTACCTCTTTCTTGAGCTGTGAGCTGACGTTGTCGATTGCAGGTTAACTTCCCGGCGGCCTGCAAAGGTAAGAAACTTGAGGAACAGGCCGTGGGGCCGAACATGGCGCTATTCCGCAACGACGCGGTCACCCTCAAGGACTTCAACCAGTTCCGCGTGGTGATCACGCAGCCGGACGCCAACGGCGCGACCACGTTCTGTGGGGTGGTATGTCACTTTATTTTGCTCAATGACTTCGACCTGACTCTAGTGTTGGTAGATGACTCACGGGCAGTTGGGGGGCAAGTTCGAAAAGGAATTGTGCAAGGAGGTGTAATGGGAGGGCGAGTACGAGTAAATACAAGACACTGTTGGCATGTGCAGTCTCTATTGAATAATTCCTGTTGCTTGCATAATTGCCCGAGTCATATTTTGTTAACCCAGAGTGTTGCCACCCTGGCGGCGAGGAAGCAAATTTGAGGATAGCGATAATAGGTGGGCCATCTGCGAGAGGCTCCTCGAGGAATTTGAAGATCGCCCCTTCCTAGTGCCTCGCTTCGCCGCCTTCTCGAGGCGCTCCCGCTTCGCCCTCGCCCGCCTTGTTCCGCCCTTCCTCAAAATCCGCGGCAAAAATGTCCCGCTTCTCGTCCTCCACCAAGATCTTCGGCTTCGACCATCCTGGCATTTGGAAGAGCGCCGCTGTTTTCGATGGTGAGCCGCCATTGAAGAGCTCCATTGCTTGTTTCATCGCACTCTTAACCTTTTCTTTCAGTTTTCTTCACGGGGCTCGTGTGGGGCGTGTCGGACGCTCGCTCAGCGTGGGTGCCCTTCGGTGCAGTAGGCGTCGACTGCCGTGTACTGCTGCCTGCAGATGGATCGATGTCTCGCCCTTGCCTAGAGGAATCTCGAGCGGAAAGTCTTCGTCCAGGCTCTGACCATGGCTAGGTCTGGGCGAGGATGGAGTCACCGGCCGCAATGAGCTATTCCCGTTAAAATCGGTGTCGGAGTCAGCATCGGAGGCGGAATCTGTGTTGTCGTCGGATGCGGAGCACTCTAAACCTGGCGGTGAGTGCTCGGTTTTGCCATCCTCTTTTCTATAATCAACATCATCCCTGTCGTCTTTCTCCTCTGCCTTCATCCTGGATTCCCCGCTAATGTTATCGGAAACTTGCTGTACAAGCCCAAGCGAGTGTGTGAAAGTGAACTCAAAGTCCTGCGCGTCGCTCCTTAAGTTTGCCACCTAGCCACATCAGACCGGTGTTGACAATCGTGAGTCACCAACACACCTTTCTCTCATGCCATTCAATGACGCGAAAAACATCTTAATGCGCTCATCCGCCATGGATACAGCCGTAGATTTAGGGAGGGGGAAGTGTTCACTGTTGGACCAGTATGCGAGGGCAATATAGGCGAGTGTTAGCAAAACCATGTGCGGGGTGAGATGAGGGCGAGCTAAATAATTAGTAGTACGCGTTTGAGCAGTTTGGTAGTGCCGTCTGGCGATAGAGAGCTTGCACAACAGCCGCCTATGGCTATCAAAGCCGCACGCGGCACTATCCTTTTTTTTTTTGCTCCGGAGCATCACTAGGAGTGTCAAATGGCACCCTCTGACCACCCGAGCGAAAAAAATAAAATGCCGCATGCGGTGAGTTTGCGCACCCAAGGGCCGCATGCGGCTTTTGCGCAGGCTCTCTGGTAGTGCCGTAGCATAGGGTTCAAGGGATCCCTTCAAACAACTTACATTCCTCTGCGAGTCCGCCGTAAGCAACCGAATAACAAGAGCGAATCTTCGTTAGACACGACACGAGAGCCAATCTTCGGGTCTTAGGATTGTGCCGTGGGATACCATATGAAGGAGACAATCCACGAATTTGTAAGAGCCGACTCGCTCTCGTCCTGGTGCTATGACTGAAATGGGACGTGCTTACCACGATAGCATACATCACAAGGATAAACCTGACACCTATGCAAAAATGCTGGCCACAGAAATCGTTCTGAACCAGTGCGACGCACACCTAAGAAAGGATCAACATGATTCGATGAACCAGACTCTCCTTGCATTCGAGCTGAGGACTGCGCTGAAAAAGGCAAAAAACGGTTCTACACTGGGGATAGATGGACTTCCGTATGAGTTTTAAAAATGGCTAGAAATCGAATCTAATTGTCGTAGTTGAGATCGTTCGCGCCAGGGCTCGAGTGTTTTAGCGAAGAGCAGCCTCGGAGAGGCTCCGAGAGTCTATTGGGAGACGGAGGGAGATGCCGAGATGGCGAGTACAATCGTGTATGTACGAGTAAAGGAAAAGGTGTGGGGATATATGTAATATAGGGGTGGGTGCGCGATAAAGCAGTACTGGCGAGACAGAGTGAGATAAAAGGATAAGAAAAGACATAACGGAACGTACCTGGCGGGACAGAGTAAGAGGCTAAGGAGCTCGCTCCATCCCGTCAGGTATATGCATATTGGGGTGTCTCAGTGCCGTGCTTTATTCAACCCTACTTCCGGCCACTGGGGCGAGGGTCAAAAGCAGTGTCATCGAGACAAGAGAATGTCTTACCCGTGACGCAATACCACTTGCAACCCGGGGGGTGGATATTGTCCCATTCCGCTTACGGCCTAAGAGGCGGGAATGCTCGGGTAAGCGATGGTACGGCGGAGCGTACGCGTTAGGACACGCCTCGCCAATTAGACTTGAGTAAACACCATTTTAAACTCGATAAAAACTGACCAACAGAATGTCTTGGACATCATGGACTTCCTTGAAAATCTTTTTGCAGACATCGAAAGACATGGAATAGTCGATCATACAGTCTTACAGACTTCCACAAAGGGTGGATGTGTCCGATCTATAAGAAGGGTGATCGAGCCCAGATTGCGAATTATCATCCCATCACACTTCTGAATATGGATTATAAATTATCAACGAAAGGATATTCACTACAGCCGGCTGACATCGCCGATAAAATCATACATCGCGACCAAGCTGGCTTCATGAAGGGCCGTAAGATTGAAGACCAGGTTAAACAATTGAAACATTTACTAAACTATGCGGATGCCGTTGAAGATAACGGAATAGTGGTAGCTCTAGATCAGGAGAAAGCATATGATAAAGTGGACCACGAATACCTACTGATTGTTATGGAACGGATGCGTTTCCCGGACAAATTCGCAGCCTGGTGCAAACGCCGGTGAGATAACTGTTACGCCACCATCAACGGCCAAACCGTGGCGTTTCATTATAACATATTCAGTTCAGGCGGGATGGGTGACCCATGGCTTATAGCCACCTATCGGGCCTTGATAAATAGCAGCCTCTCAATGTGTTTCTCAGGTTTAGCGACATTGAGAGGTAACTCTGAGCATGGCGCAAAATGTTTCGGGCATGGAGATCATCAGAACATGATAACTGCAAGCGCTCTGGTACCCGTGTTCCGCCAGTATTCATGAACGCAGGAGTAGATGTGCGCATATTGTATAGCGGCAACGAGGCTTATATGGAGAATCAAAATATCTTCTGAAGTTGATTGGGCGCCGCATCGAAGGCTTGTACCTGATCCTATCCAACCCATGGTTTTCGTATCAGTTATTGGTTAAATGTAACCAGGGGAACTGCGATATGCTACCAACTTTCAGGTCCACTACTATCATGTACTGCGAACACTGCATACACCGCCCGCCGAGGTTGCGGCTGCAGTGATGAAATCTCAGCCGGCCGGGTGGAATGAGGAAAGAGCGGCAGAACGAGAAGCCTATTCGGGCTGGCTCCATGCGAGAAAAGTCAAATCGGTCACTGAGAGCTTCTCAGTGACACGACTCCGGCACCGCTGTGTTAATAATTAAAAGCGTCTGTTCGCGACGGCAACGGTCCGATGCGTGCTTGGAAGAGGACAAACCCAAAATCAGTTGCGTAAAGCATTTTCGGACAGTCAGCGCCCCGAGGTGCAAGGCAGATGTTCCCAGGTCTGATGCCGTGAATGAGACACCGCGTGCGTGAATGTCTCGATACCGCTCAATCTGCGCGAATGCATTTAACGAGATAATAATATGCCGTTCCAAATGCACTTTTAATGTTCCCCACCTTTTTTCGCATTTTCACCAACTTTTATTGTAAATTTTGCAACTTTCCCCACAACTTTACTCACTTTTGAAGCTCAAAATAAGGTGGGGATCTCTCTGGTTTTTCCCCTACTTTTATTATCAGACTAACAGTTTCACCAACTTTTGTTTTGAACTTCACCAACTTTTTCAGTTCAAAAATTTCCCCACAACTTTTGGGGTCAATTTTTTTTTTCATTGCTCAGAAGGGAGCCTAAGCTTGTAAGAGTACCAGATCTCGATACTCCACATGCCTGACTACGCTGACTCCAACGCAAGAAGCAGAATACGCTGCGCTGCTCAACCGCTAAATGCGAAATGTCAATCAGCTGCCAAGTGTCAACCGATCCGATAAGCGAAGACGCCGATCGCCTTGGCATCGAGTCGCAACCTCCGCAACATCCTCTGGGCACTCCGCATAACAGGGCTCTCGCACAGCACAGAGAATGCGAATTCGGCAATCCCCGTTCCATAAAGATGTGTCCGTCAGCCAGCTACTGATGCATAGTCTCTCTGGGTTATGCCTCGGACTCCTGATTTCAGTCAGATCGATGCCAAGGTGATTGGCGTCTTCGCTTATCGGGTCGGTTGACACTTGGCAGCTGATTGACATTCCGCATTTAGCGGTTGAGCAGCGCAGCGTATTCTGCTTCTTGCGTTGGAGCCAGCGTAGTCAGGCGTGTGGAGTATCGAGATCTGGTACTCTTACAGGCTTAGGCTCCCTTCTGAGCAATGAAAAAAAATTGACCCCAAAAGTTGTGGGGAAATTTTTGAACTGAAAAAGTTGGTGAAGTTCAAAACAAAAATTGATGAAATTGTAAGTCTGATAATAAAAGTAGGGGAAAAACCAGAGAGATCCCCACCTTATTTCGAGCTTCAAAAGTGAGTAAAGTTGTGGGGAAAGTTGCAAAATTTACAATAAAAGTTGGTGAGAATGCGAAAAAAGGTGGGGAACATTAAAAGTGCATTTGGAACGGCATATAATAATAATATGGTTCCATCTGAATGGCAACCATCAACACCATGCGGGTCTCGAATCGCCTGGCGGGGATCACAGAAATCGAGTCTTCGAGAGTAGGCCCGAGTTTCTGCATCGGGAGCGCATTAAATTCGCACAGCGGCTCGTACTGTGCATCTTGAAGCGTTTCTGGCACCCCTGGGCACCTGCAAAGCATTTCATACGCCGTTATCCCGAGGTGGTACTTAGATTTTAATCACGACCTCCGCCTTGGCGGCGCATCCATAAACGCATGGCTTCAATTCGACCAGCGTCCAAATGAGCTCGACTCATTGAACTCGATAGACTATGATTGAGCAACCAACATTTATAGATTATGAGTACAATTCGGGTGCTCGCCGCACTCACACTTGCATCCACTTAACCTATTTTTTGCCAAAACTCTTCCAATAGTAGGGCTCAAGACACGCCCCGGCAAGTGGTGCCGGAGCGCTGATAGCGGACTTTAAAAAGCTTGAGACGGACAGGCAGACCTAATCATGTAAAGAGGGTGACAACTGCGGAGAGTTGAAGAACGCGGATGTTACATACCTGCGCTTTGACACCAAGCCGAATCGCAAATCCACGAGTCAATTGAAGCAGGTAGGCGGGGTAAGAGTGTAGTCGCGCTGTGCACCCTCTGTAACGAGCCCTTGAGGCAGGTGTACACGGCTTTTGATATATCATCTGCTTGCTAATTAGCAGAGGAGCATGATATATCCAGACCGTTAACTTACCGTACTCCGGATATAGCAACACAGCCTCTGACTTTCTTTTTCTTTAAAGATCCCTTGTCCCGCACCCTAACCGCTAACCAACTAACCCAAACCCTAACACCTAACCAGCCTCGCAAGCTGGGCAGGAGGCTTGATGCAAATCATTTTCTTGACATCTTCCTTTTGTGCATAGCAACTGGCTAGGAACGAGCCCAATGCTGGCTTAGCGGTTTCCATAAGTATATCACGGCAGTTCGATGATTAGAGTAGGATATGAGCAAAAGGCAAGCCGAATGAGGTACAAGCACATTATGGAAGCGGCTAAAATTGTGTTGCCAAAAAGACATCGTGGTGCATCTGGCGCCAGTTTAAAAAATGTGCTCCCGTGCAGGTCATTCGCAATTCTGGCGGAATGGTGTGTCTGGGGGGTATGGTGCCAGACTTGTCAGACGGCCGCCAGATGCCAAACAGGTGGTATGCATTTTAGATGGCCAATTGAAGGGTTGATCTCTGTGCTCAATAGTGAAAAGGGGAGCTGGCTCTGCGGTAGGTGTTTATAACTCGGGCCAAACAAAAGGGCTAAGTACGGAGTTTGAATAATTTTTCTTCTTAGCTAGATTCCATCAATTCATCTTGGCTCTACAAAGTTAAAAGATGGAATTCATTCTAAGAAGACCCCTTTGTCATACTGCCAGTTCAAAATTTTTTAATATGTCACAGATGGTGACACTACAGACAAAGAACAACACACTTGCTGGCAGCTCAAGTGCCTTAAACGCACTTGGCTTGCAGGTGACAACAAAGAGGTGACAAAGAGTAAAAAGGCCCTTATGCAGGACAAATGCAGGCTTTGTCCGCCCCTGTGCCAAGGACAAAGTATGCCTTTGTCTTCTGAAAGGGCCTTTGTTGCATTTGTCTACACTTGAACCAGGTGTGGTTAAGGCACCTGGATTTCAGGCGCGTTGTGTAGAATTTAGCTCAGGAGGATGTTTGCAAACAAGAGTTAATTGCGAGGCAAACCAGTAAGGTAACTACCACAAGTACTCTAGCTTTTATATGTAGGGAATATCATATAGGTAATGATAGTAACAGGTGAGTCAGAAGGAAATTGATATTGAACACATGTAGATATAGCGACGGTGAAATAGAAGGTGAAATAAAATGTGAAATAATAGATAGTTACCATGTTTCAAGCTTGTATTTCCAACACGTTGCTCTTTGCCCGCAGTGTGAGTTACGGATGCCGAGGTTATAGGGCTCTGCATAGCCACTGTGATGCCGATGATTGGCACCCGCCAGAAATTTAAACTCAAGCTCAAGCCTTTTGTACAGCCCGAGTTGTACTAGCTTGCCTATGGCATAGTGCATGCACTAAGTATTGCCATTCTTTGACAAGCTGGTCACAAGCCTACCTGTCACAGCTTCAAGCCCAGTCAAAATCCAGTCATCAATGATCAGATGAGCCAAGAATGATGAGTGCAGAAGTTTTGGTGGTCCAGAACCCATTGATATAGACAAACCTACACTAACCCCAAGCGTGAAATTTTGTGTGCACAATCTTTCAGGATAGATGAATCTCTTGTGTTGGAAGTAGAGCTCAGCCCGCATCATCCCGGTTAGCCGATTGCTGACACACCCCGTATACGGCCTTCTTTACCTGTGTTTATATACTTGTCCTGTATTTCCTATCAGTTATCTGATCCTGCTTTGCCCCTGATCCAGACCTGCTTACATCTTGAAAATGCCTCAAAATGTTCACGGCTCTTTCATGGCCCTCATCTATATAAGACTTAAGAGTGGCTTATGTCTGACCACACACTCTGATTGGCTGCTGGGACCTTCTATTGTAGATAAAGAAGCTCCAATTAGATCACTGGCCCCACTAGTGTTGCCGCGACTTGGACTTGGCCCCCCTCAAGTCGACTTACGGAAGTCAACTTGAGCCGAGTCAAGTCAAGTTGCGTCGATGACTTGCTGTGACTTCCAAGTAAGGGCAAGTCGACTTCAAGTCACTTGAGTGACTTGAGTCCCGCACTTTTACAGAAAGTTATTTTTTGTCCAGTGGGCATGATTGGAACAGGTTTTGTCTTTTTTCTCGCCAATGTCACAGTGGTGACACGGTGTGACGGTTGTCACGTCAATGTCACAGTTCAGTTGGTTTGCGTTTCATTCCAGTTTTCAGAGGTAATTAAATCGTTAAAAATAGGAATAAAAATTATTATCTGATATAGAGGGTCTCTGACACCTCCGATTGATAAAATCGCATCAGAAACGGCGTGCAAATGCAGCTTAAGCACAGATTCATCATTTTCTGCATAGTTCAAATGTATCCAGTTGTCCATGGCATTCCGGTGCAATGGGTTAATCATTGTAGCCATTTTGGAAAAAATCCAGCGACTTGGCTGACTTGAGTCACTCGAAGTCACTCCAAGTGACTTCACTCGGCCCAAGTCGAGTCGAGTTGAGTCAAACTCCAAATGGAGTCATTTTACCAAGTCGCAACTCGACTTTCCGAGTCACGGCAATACTAGGCCCCACTGCTCCGCCGCAATGTTCAAATTTCAACTGAAATGTTGGATTTCTATTTATAACTGTCACAATGTCGAGTATGTAGTACTACTTACCCTGCTGCTGTGAAGTGCTTCTTTCACGCTGCTGGATTTTGGCTAACATAATCTCACAGCATGCCGACATCTGTTGCAGTCTTTTGGCCGGGAGGTAACCGACTGTGCCACATCAACTCAGCCCAGCCGATTTGCAGTGGCAGAACATGGCATCATGGCAATATCATGGCCGTAATGCTCCAACGCCATACCGCGGCACTGTCACTGTGATGTGAATTTTCCACCACACTGTGGAGTTCGTGAATCTCCAGCTGCAGAATAAGGACACCTATTTGAATTGTACTTCACATAGCTGAATGCAAGGAGGACAGACACTGAATCTGCATTGAATTCAGTACTGCAGAAATCAGGCGGAGATGCCAGGAAGATCCCAATGCTTATGAAATTCTGGCGCATCACCCCGCAGTCTGCTGGGCATCCCGGTAAAGTATTATATATTCATATGCAAAGACACAATGTCTGAACTACTGACAGAATACTCAAAGAGCTTACATTGAAACTGCTCACAGAGGCGCTAGCACAAGGTTGATTGACAGAAAGAATTGGAATTGGAACTTACCAGTGCAAAAAATGGGCTTTCTTATAGGATATATAGCACAGGCTATCCGCAAAATTTCTGTCTCTTTCAGTTAGTTAGTAAACCATTGAAACAATAGATGTGGCCTGTCCACGAGGCCATGAGGAGTCAACCGGAGGTTTGCGACGAGCGACGTCTTAGAATCGCATTCTAACGGGTTTTCTTGAATGAGTGAGATCTCTTTGAGTACTTTTCTATTTACTGCACAGTGCCTCCCGTAGCGTAGCACCGGCACACTGCTAGTTTCAGTAAAAACACAGAGAGCTCGCAAACCCCATCCTTTGTTAATTAGTAATTAAATACTTCGAGGTTAAAGCTTCATGGCTTGTACTCCAAATCTTGTAAACTATATCCTATGAAATTTGTAACAACAACCATGTCGGATTTCGGACCAGTAGTGGTGGAGATACGTTCGTTCGTCCGAGTACAAGGTACGTCCGGGCCGGTGGTTCATGATAGTATTTTACAACAAATTCTGTACATATTTACGCATACTTCTGTCAAACTCCGTTTTGGGCCCCATTATGAAGAATCAATATGGTCAACGGTGGCGTGTTTTGCGGCAGCGCGAGCCAGATTAAAATCTGTGGTCGTCGTGTCCGAGATGTGGATAGGGCGGAGGCAACTCTCTGACGACGGGGAGAGCGACTGCGGAAACTCTAGAAGGGGTTGTGTGTTCCTGCTCGAGTCGGGTTGGGTGTTGAGTCCCTGCTTTGAACGTGGCTCGCGACCAAATTGTAGCCGGAGAGCCCAGATATGTGCCGCTACGACTATCCGTGCTCGACGATAACTCGCAAAATGGAGCAATACTTGTCCTTTCGTTTCGGCAAGTGACCATACGACGTCGACGGACAATCACCAGGATGACAATCCAACACAACAAAAGGAGAGCGGCCATAGATCCGCCTACAATGATTCCGATTTGGCCATGGGACAAAGCGTGGCCTGTTGCAGGAGTGGGACTTGCGGCAGGCGTCGCCACACTGCTGGTGCTGACCAAACCCAGGCAATCGGTGTCAGGAGATCCTTGCGTGCGCACAAGTGGGCTGCCGCTTGCCCAACGCCCGTTCCTATACATCAAAGCACGTTAGATATGATGCTGAGAGCTGGCGGAAAGAGACCCACAGATCACTGACGGTGGCTAAAAATTTATGTTAATCCAGTAGCGTCACCCGCTGAGACCAAGACTTGCCTAATAGCTGTGTACCCGGGGCCATCCGATTAATATAAGTGAATACCGAATCCTGAGCACCTTTGGAAGCACCGTCAGTGTCGCGTCAGACGACCCGGTTTGTTAGATATTTACCAAGTGTAACGTTTGTGGTATTAGGAGAGTTCATCGGGACAAGCGTCATATTATACGGGGGCGTCCCGCCTTCAATCGTGAGGCCCCAGGGCTGGCAGGTGTTCAGTAAATCCGTGACATTGGCTCTGATCGTGAAGGGTGCCTCCGCCGGAGGCGCAGGAATGCATTGTGTCGTTGAACCCTCTAAAACCCTGTCAGCGAGCTCTCAAACCTCTTGACGCGAATTGCTTACCAGTTACATTATACAAAGGGGCGTCGATGCCGCCAGAGTGTCCTTGCGAGTCGACAACGCCCAATATAAGTTGGGTGCCTGCGTGTCATTTGTTGGGATACAGATACGAGACAGCGCGACGAAAAAGGACCGACCAACGGGATGGCGCACTATCCACGTCAGGTTGCTCTCATTCTTGCCAATGAAACTGGTGCTGGGGGTCCCGTTGACAGCGAATGCTATCATATAGAACGGCGGAGTTCCGTTCGCCGTCCTGGCATCCGCCATGATCGCAAAACTCTGACACGAGGGCAATGAGGAAGATACAGATTGCTAAGAGAAATCAGCTGATATTCATGACGAAACAAAGTTGCGCACAGTAAATCCCCACTCAAACATCTGCGCAGACTGCGCATGAATGGCAGGCACGAAAGTAACCAAGATGGCGCAAGCGATGAGAGTCTCGACTGACAAGGTCATGGCTCAGTGTAGTGGGAGATGAGGGGATTTGGGGCCGGTGCCAGATGGTCAGGGCTTAAAAGATGAGGGGAATAAGCATCGCCCCGCGATTGAGCTAACTTCGGATGTCGATGAGTACCAAGATCAGGCACAACCCAGGCGTCTATGAGATTAATTTATACATACAAAGATATCTAACGCCGTTCAAAGTGCGGCCAGCTGTGCGTCCAGAGGGCAAGTTTAAGTTAGCGAATTCGCAAAACTACAAGATATCAGCCACAGAAGGTTTCCGGGAAGACATCTCTAATTAGATAAAGTTGTAGAGAACAATCGGCATTCCTACAGGTACGATTTGCGATTTCCAATTTGCGCGGGAAATGAAATGATGTGTGGGCGGTAGTGATCGGTATCAGAAGCTGGGCGGTGCATACTTCGACAGAATGAACGGGAACAGCCAGGAGAAAATATTACCACTGCGGATTGGATACAGTGAGTGGCGCACGGTCACCATCGCCATCCCTTGCCTACCTTTGAGGCCAGCTAGTTTACTCCATGTACCAGGTATAGTACCACATGGGCCCCAAGAGGCCCGCACGCACTCGAATTGAAATGAAATGAAATATAAAAAAACCATCGAGGCTCAAGGTGCGGGACAGCCAGATGCGGACACTCATCCAAGCCTCAGAAGGGTTCAAATTTAACAGCCCAGCTTGAATCCTGTCAAATGAAGGCTAGACTTTTTTGCCGCAAGTTGTTTCAGCGTAAACCTGGTAGATTATAGAGTCGCTACGTACAATCGTTATCAGCTTGTCCGGGGATGGCGTGCAAGGCAGTCCCTGGGCAGATCGGTGCAACTAGTGATGGTCTGGCTTTGGCCTCAGGCCAAAAAGCCAGGATAATTCTATTGAGAAACCCTGTTTCACGCGGAAACCCACCCATATAAGGAAATTTTGCGGAAACCCAGAGAAAAGGTTAACTAGAAACCCACTTACGGCACTGGCAATTGGCGAGCGGAGTCTCAAGATTGGATGTGGTCATTTGGTACTGAAACAGAGAAATGAATGCTTCTACACGCAAAGTAAGCTTGCTCCACCTAGTCCTGTGCCCAAATACTGATTTCGAAGGGTCCCTGGTGTTTTCTCCTTGCTGCCGAAGTACCGAAGTGTGCCGAAGTCACGGCATATGATTGACGGCGCCGGCAAGCGCAAAATGAGAATGCGGCTGGATGGTTGAGTGTCCGTAGAGCTTCCATTTGGCACACTGGCATAGGAGGTTCAAATATTAAACATATATGTATGCCCACTGGCCTGAGAAATTCTGGCTGGGGCGGTGCTGCCTTGGGCTGATCAATGCCGAAAATGAGCAAGATGCCGTTTGCTCAAGGTTCAGCATAACAGCTGTCTAGTGATAAATCTTCTCCAAGTGAATCTGACACTCAAAAACCTCCTAGAGACATTTGCCGCAGGAAGCAACAGCTCGACATCACTCGGCAACACCTCCGACACCTGGTGGGTTTCTCGGAACCCGGGTTTCCAAATAAGGATGCTAGAAACCGGGTTTCTGAATAGAATTATCCAAAAAGCCATGGCTTTTTGGCTTTGGTACCAGGGCCAAAGCCAAGCCAAAATCTCTCAGGCCAAAGCCGAGCCAGAAAGCCATGGCTTTTGGCCCCCATTCACCTGGTTGAATTCCATTGATACACGAGAAAAAATTGCTTACTCCGAGCCCACAGGATTTTTTTGGCACTTGCTTGGAGCAATTTGGGTGCATGTCATGGGCTGTCGGTCATCTCGGGGATAGAGACAGCCCAAGAGAGATCTGATTTTGGCAGCAAACATTCTAAAGATACCCCACGTGAAATATCTGACGGTGTTTTTGAGGTTCGAAGATATGCACAAGGCATCTAGGATATCTGGAACTCAGATAAAACTCACTTGTTTTTTGTTTTTTGACAACAGAAAAATTTGACGGGAAGCCATGGCTCAGGCCAAAGCCAGGCCAGGCCAAGCCAAAGCCTGAGGTGGTGGCCTGGCTTGGAATATTCCTGAGCCAAAGCCAGACCAAGCCGGGCCAAAGCCATGGCTTTCAGGCCAAGCCAAGGCCAGAACATCACTAGGTGCAACACCTTAGCACTGCACACACATCAAGCGGACTAGATACATTTTTATGCGCTCTCAAACGAAGGCATACATCCTGGGAGTGAGCTGAGATATTTTCAGCAAATTTGCGTGGGGATTTTATGGTCTACTGATTTTTTTTTCTGGCCGTATCCCAAAATGGAAAAAAAACGGCTTAATCGGCCACCTTGCAAAACCGTCTGTTCCAACTCATACCGGCAATCTTAGTGTATCCCATATCATTGAGGACATACAATTACATGATTCTAGACACTTAAGTTGTACATCTGAGGTATATGAAGACGATAAATATTTCGCTTTTTTCAGTCACCGCGATGGGTGAAAATGTGATCCGGGCGGAATGGCGTGGATTACAAAGTACAGAGGGTATCGAGGTGTCGGATGAAGATACATATGACTCCATAGAATGACCTAGGACGTAACTATTCGCCAGGGATGCCACCCACGTGCCAAAAACCACCCGCAAAAAGTTCATTTGTCCGTGCAACTGAATTTCGGTGGTTTGCTGTAGTGCTCCGCCATCCAGGAAATCCGAAATTGAAAATGCTGAGCAACCTGCAATAATAGGGGCAGTCAGAGTAGACGATTATGGAGGGATTATGCGAAGGATTGTGGCAGGATTATCGGATCTATATTTTTTGGCTTAGAGTCACAAATGTGCCCCAGTTCCCTCCGGAGATGCTGGGGAGGTCCATAATCCTTGATAATCCCTCGCATAATCACCGCTGGCATAATCACCTCTGGAGGTGATTATGCGAGGGATTATCAAGGATTATGGATTAAAGGGATTATCACCCCCCCAAAATAAATAGATAATCCTTGCATAATCCATGAACATCGAGTCTGTACCAGATCCATCTGGCAGACCCGCCGGATCCGCCGGAAAAATCGTTAACGGCCAACGACTTCGTTCGTGAGTGGTCAATACGTTCACGACTGGCCCCTCGTGAAGGATATTCCCGCCCCTTCACGCCCTTTTCATGCCTTAACCTTGACCTGGATCCTTAACGGCATCCACCTTAAGGTTCAACTCCCATCCTTTGAGGTCGGCACTACTACCCTTCAGGAAGACAACGAGTGTTCACGATGGTGCCATACCGTTCTAGCATTCGTTCAAATCGTTAAGGTCCAGTCGACTTGTGAAGGCTCAATTGTTCGTGTCGAACGTATCCATAGATCCCTATGAAATATGAATAATAAGTCGGACACATGGACCAACTTTCGACCAACATGGAAGGCAAAGATATAGTTAGTTTCCTGCGTTGTAGAGTTATCTC
The DNA here is from genome assembly GCA_029204075.1 of Mycena capillaripes. Lineage (NCBI taxonomy): Eukaryota > Fungi > Basidiomycota > Agaricomycetes > Agaricales > Mycenaceae > Mycena > Mycena capillaripes. Next base: position 1,585,847 of record JARHKZ010000014.1, on the reverse strand, counting down.
GCAAATCATTTTTTCTTGGCACAAAACTACCAGTTCATATAAGTAACATCATTCATTCCTTGAGCACGCAGACTGACCAAGAACAATCCAGTGCAGTGCAGATGAGAAGTTCACATAATATCATCCATTCATTTACACTCATCAACCTCCGCAAATTCGAAGATCTGCTCATCAAAGTCATGAAGTACTGGACCCGTCGCTGATGAGCAGTGCAGCTTGTTGATCGCCGAATCTGTCAAAACCGGTGTGTTTTCTTCCGTGATGCTACGCTCATGCGATCTCTGGCATTCCCGCTTTCAACCCCGAGACAAACGTCTGGCGCGCAGTATGTTTAATTTATCGCACAGCCCATTACGCCCGTAGCATTACTTCCAGCTTCAGCGTACAAACGTTCCGAGTGTTGTTATATTTCCTTTTTCACACACATTACTTACACTATAGGTACTTTCATGTACTTTACTTTATACAAGTCATTGTATCACTTTTCCCCCAGTTTTCGTATGCCGCCGTCTTGAGTCCTCGTCGTTGCTCATGTTCGCCCTTACCCTCTATGATCTTGCTTTGTCCCTCGTCGTCCACGTCTTGCTCATCGTCTCCATCTCTGCACGCCATTCCGTCACGGCAACCAGTTGATCATCCTCCCATTGCTGTGTCGAGTTTTTTTTTGCCAATTTGACACAAGTATTTGAATGTTGGATAGAACTTCAACCAAGAACATCATCAAGTGTTCCTTTATAGTCTTGGGGAGCTTCAAGAGTAACTCTCAGGAAGAGAGAAGCTAATGAGTATCTGTAGATGTTGGGATTGTGAGTGAAGCTAGCAAGAGGATTACTTTCCCAATTTATCCCTCCCTCAGCACTACAGATACTGGAATTGTGCATTTTGCAGCTGTGTATGCATGCTTCAAATGCAACTGCAGGTGAAGCCTTTGAATTCGGGTTTTCAAAGAACATGTGGGTGACTCAAGAGATGTGTTTCTGAAGGGTGGTTTGTTTTCTTCTTTTAGCACATTTGTCAATTCTCCCTTCAAACAAATCCCTAATGTGAACATAGTTTTTTTCTTTGCTGTGCTGCATAACTCTGGGAACAATGCAAATTAAGGGTTGAAGTTCAACTTCGAGGCAAATCCCAAACAACTGGGCAATGAGTTGGCTCTGAGGTACGGAAGGAATTGATTTTGCCATGTGTTCAGACTACATGCAAATAGAATTAGGAGGTAGTCCTATGGTGTAAGTGTGAGGGTTTGAAGACTGTGATTTGCTCTCAGGTAGTAACATTATAGAGAGATTTGGCTGAGTATCAATGACGGATTCCTTCCTTAGCAAGTAAAGATTCAATTATCTTGATTTGCATTTTTGAGTCTGAATATGTATTACCTCTCAAAAGACTTCTTCAGCATCCCTGGATCAGATGCATTTGAGAGTCTAGGGCATCTTCTGAAGCACATTTACTGTTGGGCTTCACTTCAAATCTGTAACGCAACCTGGGAGAAGCTTTCTCAGAATTTTTGGATCACTGCCAAAATGCTCCTTCGGCTTATTTTTCATTTGCAAGGAGATTACTCTATATCAGTCATCCCTTACATGCCTTTACCAACACAAAGAGTTGTCTTCTGCATCAGGATAGATTTGAGAGCCTAGGACATCTTCTGAAGCATGTTTAGTGTAGTGGTTGTGGTCTCTTCCTTTGTAACTTCTTTGTTTTCTGGAGGTCTGTGGTTTGAATCCCATACTGGGAAGTTTCCTTCATGAAACTGGTTGAACAGTGATTTTTTTGGCTTAATCAGTGTTCAGCAGAACATAATCTTGTTTGATCAGTGATCAACACATCAAAATCGGCCACACTCATCCCCTCTGCGTTGCTCCTCGCCACCCACCTCAGTGATTAATCAAGCACTGCTCAAGAAGGATTATGTGTTGAGACACGGATTGCTTAATCAAACTTCATATAGATTCTTCGACGGATGAGGTGACTGAGTGGAATTTCGTAGGGATGAGATACGAAGTCGAATAAGGTGAAGAAGAGTTCGCCGGAGGTATCATCGGCCATGTGCGTCGCCTGGAGTTCATAGACTTAGGCCATCTTAGCCTCGTAGGTGCGTTGCAGCAAGGCGCGCATGAAATTGCGTTCGCGGAAGCTCAATGGACACGACGCGGAATCTGCCGTAGATGATGTTAATACAACCGGCGATAATGAACGAAGGAGAAGAAGCACCAAGAGTTAGGCTTGTATATGACTGGCAGCTATTGCGATGACCACCGCGTTTCCAGGCTTCGATTTGACATGACTTGGAGCAGTAATAGAACGACTTGCATCCTGAACACCACTGGAAATGCGGCCGCTCTCGAATTTCTGCATACTGCGAGGAGTCAAAAATTGGGCCGTGTTATATACCAAGCCGACGAGGGAGCTAAAACCGGAGGAACCGGAAAGACCGGAAAGACCGGACGGATGGACAGAACCGGAACGACCGGAAAGTCAGTAAGTATAACACAAGCACCACAGACAAGGGTGTGCGTACTACCCGAGCTGGCCGGAGTGTAAAGGATGAAGACCGGTACCGGAGACCGGATGCAACTTAGGAGCAGAGCAAAGAGCAAAGCAACGTTAATAATCAAACTGAAGTACAAGAAGTATTTACTGCGTATATATATATAGTAGAGTCCGTTATTGTTTTAACATAAAAGGAAACAGGTCATATGATGATGGACTTAACAATAAGTAAAGTCCGCATAGAGCATAGGAAGTCATAGACAAAAAGAAAGAAGACGGATAAACGGGAAACGCTCAGTAATCCTTCATTGCGTAAAAACCCGAGTGGCCAAGATGGCCGGGCAGAGAGCCGGTTGCCGGTCAGACCGGCGACCGGAAGACCGGACGAGACCGGAAAGGAATCTGAGTGCGCATGGATATAACAGGCCGTTAAATCTCAAGTCGACGAACCTACACATTGTCACAGGCCTTGGTTGATATGAGATCATCAAACTGTCGCATAATCTTGATGCGCCGCTCGGCCTCATCAATAAAAAGAATCCAGTCGTCACCAATTTCCAGCATCCCGAGCTCCTCGGAACAAATGTCCACCACCTTCATTTTCTTTTCGATTGCAACAACGTGGTAATAAACGAGGTTTTGGCGAAAGAGCTTTCCTAGACGATATTGCAGGTGGTAGTCGAACGATGGACCGCTATGGGTCAACGCTGCCATGATCTGTAGGAGACCAGCATCGAGGGCACCCGGTAACCAGCGGTACCCGGATCGCGTTGTCAGAAGACACTCCAATACTTTGAAAGATAGGCGCAATGCTGATGGTGTATGGGTCGAAGGGGATCTATGTACGGAATTCATCGCGCGCAGAAGCGCCGGCACGAACTTGTGGAGGCGTAGTGAGTCGATCAAGTCCTCTACGAGGGGCGGAAACAGAGAGAATTCATTCGCGGAGGTGGGGTGAATAAACTCCAGGGGAGCACCGATGTAACCGACGTGCGAGTTGATTTCCCAGGTTCGTTCCTGGATCATATCGTGAATATACGTAACAACAATTTCTGCCAAATCATCGAGCGTTCCGGCACCGTCGATTATTTCCGCAAGATTGGCAAGATTTGTAAAGTCCAGATGGCTGATGAAGACGCACAGGCAATTGAGGCGAGCTTTGAATTCTGGGTCCTTTTTGTCTGCTAGTTGAGACAAAACCGTCCACGCTCTACCGAGCAGGATTCCGAAACCAGTTGTGGACAAGATGAGAGCGATGGTCTGCGGAGGGCCGTAGAAGCGAGCAGAAAGCTGCAGAAACTGGCGGTAGAAGGTAAGCTCAGGCATCGTGGCTACCTCCGGAAGATTTTCGCGGTGTCCACGAATGAAGTAGACCCAGGCAAAGACGCGGGGCCACAAGGTCGGTCCCAGGTCTTGCGGAAGTGTCATGCGGAACTAGTCGCTCATAGATAGCACTGCCGATGCCAACCTTGTCCTTGTGCCAGGACGAAGAAATTCCAAGTCTTCTGAGGGTGGAATCAGGGTCGGGTTGATCCCAATGAAAAATACGGGAAGGAAGCAGAGTTGCTGGGTTGGAGATATGGACCCCACCATCTTCTCCGCACGCTGAAGATCCATAAATGAGCGATTGCTGGCGCATGCTGCCTCTGCCACTCCCTACCGAGATTGATTCAGCCATTCAAGGATGATAGCAAGCGGGTATAATTACCCGAAGAGATACCGGAAGACACTTTATGTTTTCGAGCTCGACCGCCGGATGCACGAGTGGTGGAAAGAAAAAAGGTAGTATGAGGCTGTGCATATTCAAACTCCGCGATCATTGCGTTCGGCCGATGCAGTGCCTCGTCGGCGTTATGTCCGCCACCGCATCCTCCCATCATCGTCTCTTGTCTTTTGGTCCCTTAACACTCTGACCTTGACGTCATAGAGACCTTACAGCTCTTGGTGCTCGGTATCTGGGGCTCCGTGACAGCCATGACTGGGCCGTGGATTATGAGCTACTATGCGCTGGCAGTGTCTTGAACCCTAGACCGAGGACAGCTTTTCCGCCGGGCTGTCCTCGACATTGTTTTTTACTCTCCCTTCATGCCCACGATTCTCTGTCTTTGAGGCACTGTTTGTCTGACAGCCCCAAAAATAAAATACAATGCGTCGCCGGAGATTGCACAGCTGCCACTGCACATCCTTGCGCACTTTCAGCTATCTCGGCGGCGAGATATTACCTCAACTGTGTCTTCTAGTATTCCTACCGCCAGCGGCTAGTATTCCCCTCCTCTCCGTGTTTCCTGTCAGGCATTTTGTTCCAACTCGAGTCATGGACTTGCATCGTGATAGCCGTCGATGCATCTTAGTCGAGTGGGTCCACACAATGACGCACACCGCCTCTTGGCCCGAATATTCTGAGAATGGACGGCAGGCCTTCCACGGATCGCCGAAATCCCATGGCCATTGGTATGCGATTCCATTCTTCATCCTGATTTGGAACAAGGGGTGTTGCTCTCGTTACGGACGATGCAGACTCGGACTCAGGACTGTCCACGGCCAATGTGCTGCACTGAATCTGTTGCAATAGGCTCGCTGTCGGCCCCCATATGCCTGGTCCGGTGTGTCCTCATGTGTCCTCATGTCTTCGAGATCTCCGTGATCTACGAAAACAACGGTTTGTTTCACTGTGTTCCGATTTCTGGCGAAGATAGAAGATGGCACGGCACGGCAGATCACAGCATCTGCGGCCGACCCATTTGGCTGATTTGTGCCGTTCCCCGACGTTCCCCACGCCTCGCTATAACTGGATCCTGTTTCTCCTTCTCAGTTTTCCCATTTCTCTCTTGACCAGTACTTTCCACTTCTTCATGCGCCGCCCGCGCGGGGCTAGCTGGCTCGCTCTCTAGGATTCCTCAAAGCGGCCCGCCACTCGACCTCGATAGCTGAATACCCTTGCTGCGTTTTCACTACTTTACATTTATTCACATAGCAGTGACTCTCCTCCGCCACTACCTGCCCCTGCCGAAGGCCCACGCAAGGCGCACAGCGCGTCCACAAAAACGCCGTCTTGTTCCGAGGGTCGGGTCTCTTTCCTCCATGAACCACGCCCAATATGTCACCGCTATCATGGACGAGCTCCGCCACTGGGCGCACGCCTGGTTAGAGGGTCTCCGCGAGCTTCGCCAACTACAAACCGTCCTGGGTCAGCTCATCCCGTATCCCAGTCACCCCCTCCCCGCCGGGTTTCCCTTCGGCCAGTTTTCTTTGTCCCATCGCTGCGAGTGGATCCACGAGTACGGCTCAGAACAATTACGGCACATCCACAACGTCGACTTTCTCTTCCAGGGCCGCACGAATGGACCGGGTTCGTCCATCGCGTGGAGTGCTGTCGACATCGCAGGTACGTGCATCGTCGCGCCACTCGCCACTCGCCTTCGCTCACCTGTTCCTTTCTATGGCAGACCAAACCGACCTCGGTGTGTTTGAGATCGCCGGGCCCATTTACGACGACGCCACCCCTTTACCGTTCCGAATCGACACTGATCTTGTCCTGGAGGGCATGTCGGCGTCTCTGAGGGAACGCGTCCCGATACACCTCGCCAGTCGTGTCGTCGCAGTGGTGCCGAATGAACACCCCGATGACCTGCCGCGGCCTCTCCGCATCTACGAACTACGGACCGCCAACCAAACCGTCATTCGTGTTCTTGGGTCGCGGTGGGAGCAGTAGCGGGGGCGCACCTTTTTATTTCAATTTTCTCCTCCTGTCTTCCTATGGCTCGTCGGCGAGGATTCAAGAGCGCTCCTCGATCTTGGATCCTTCGCCCTTGGTTGCGTCCAGCCAGCCTGGACGATTATGAGCCTCCCTAGGACCGAGGCTATTCGCCAGTTCGGACCGGGAGCGCGGCTATTCGCTGATTCACTATTGTTCTTCAACGTGGGCTGCTTATTGTGTAGGCATCGGACGAGAGTTGGACCGCAGCAGTTTGGTAGTCAGTAGGAACAAGGAAGCATCGACGGGGATCCACGGTGTATACGCCACTACATATATCGTCGTGCAGGCCTTGTACCCACTTTGTTTACTATTCAAACGGCTATCAGAGGGTATCCCCGACCAGAATAAAGACGGAACAAGGTTGGCATAGAAGGTTATTGTATTTTGGGGGTCACTTACCGTGGTGTCGCCGTGGCAATGCACAGGCCTGGAATAGCAGGAATGCCTCAGATCCCTTGTGTACAGCCTGCCTGAACAAAAAGAAACTACTGTTTTTCAATCTTTTTGTACCTCATTCTGAGGCAACTCGCTACATTCCGTTGTCCTTGGGCTGCAATTTACACCCCTTCCCGAATGCAACGGGTCGTTAAACGGGCCTTCTGTTCCTCCGTCGCACAGACTTGCACCGACCCCATCAGTTCGGCAACCTCCCAACGTCATCCCCGGATCCCCAGGCGATGAATTCAATCCGCATTCAAATTGCATAAGAGTCAGCTTGTCGTTTGTCTTTAGCGCACCGTATTTTCTGTCATGATCGAGTTTCCATCCCTCACAATGACAGCAATTCAGCACGCGGGAAATCAGTGTTCGCATCACCCTATCCAGTCTGCCGAGTTTGTTGCCGAGTTTGACTGAGACCGCTAACCAAATTTGTTCCTGGTACCGGCAACGGAACCAGGTCTGTTAAGCTATAGACCCAGAGCCAGGGGTGCCCGGAGGGCCTTAGTAATGTGACTCTAATGTGAGAATCCGACTTTGCATACAAGCCGTCTACCCTCCGCACTTTCTGCGCTTACGGTGGGATCTAACCTTCGCAAGCTACAGCACTTTCTTCTTATGCATTCCTCAATCGCATTCAAGTAAACTGCCATAAATGCCACAGAGGCTGGTTTTGACGGTGTAGAACGTGAGCTTCTCCCCGCAGCTGCGCTTATAAAAATTTGACTAACCACTGCTTGCTTCCTTCTCCAGTACATGGCGCCAACGGATACCTCGTGTATCAATTCCTCGACTCCAACTCGAATCAGCACACCGACCAGTGGGGTGGAACCCTTGAACGTCGTCCACTTCTGTGGCTTCCAAAAGAAATTCTTGAATGCGCTGGCTGAGCGATCTAAACCTTCTCAAAGAATAGGATTCCTGAATTCTGTTGACGAATTGTAGTGGGATTGATTATGGAGTTTAAGAGCCCAGGCTGTGACGCTCACGCTCATTACGCAAGCGAGTGGAATGGGAGAGGATTCATGGCAGAGGATTTGCGATCACAAATTGAAATGAGGAGAATAGGCAGAACACCCGAAATGGTGACAATCAACACTCCTCGTCCTGTACCACCCATACGCCCCACACCCCGAATATTCCCTAGAAATGATGTGATTCACGTTAGAGTTCACGGAGCTTACATGTTCCGGGAAACACAAGGACATACAATATCGCACGTATCGGGCTTCGGAAAGTGTTGGTGGCGGAAGGTTGCCGGCGTCGTGGAGCACATTTTGGGCCCGTCGTCACCGAATTGGAGGTTTTCAAGGCGGGACTGGATGCGCTGAAGAATAAATTAAAGGTATATCGGCAATTCCGTGAGGGAGAGAAAGGAGACACGCACACGACGACGAGATCCTGGGGAGGTGCAGCCCTGATGGAGAACAAGGAGCTTAAGCGTGTCAATTGTATGATAAAAGGGAAACTTACCTTGTCGTCGAAGTTTTTGAAGTATGTTGCACAAATCGGCTCTCCGGATTCTGCGATCCAGTGCCCAAACACGCCGGAGCAGCCCTATTCCAAGATGAGAGTGGAGATCGAGCACTCGCAAAGATGACGCACTCGGTCCTCGCACTTCCGTGGACGGCCTTTTATCTTCACTCCCGGTATCTCGATGGTGGTCTCCTTGCATGCTTGAATGGGATCGTACGACCTCGGAACATTTGTAAGCCGTGCGGTATACCCCCGGGCGTTGTGCCGCAGACAGCGCTGATCCGGCGTGAGGTCCTCCCATTGGAACCCGGCACGCACGCGCGCAAGCTCGTCTTCCTTGCGGCGCTTCTCCGCAGCGCGCTGACGCCTCCATTCCGCCTTCTCGCGCTGCAGGTCCGCACGCAAAGCTTCTAAATCATCGTGCTTGCGCGCCCAATCCGCACGAAGAGCTTCGTGTGTCTGGATCTCCTTGTCCCATTCCACCTCCTCTTCCTGGTGACGCTGCAGCTGCGCCAGGCGCTCACGCTCCGACTCCGCCTTCTGTTGTTGTAGCTCCGCACGAAGAGCTTCGTGTGCCCGGATCTCTTTGTCCCATTCCACCTCCTCTTCCTGGTGACGCTGCACCTGCGCCAGGCGCTCACGCTCCCATTCCGCCTTCTGGTGTTGTAGCTCCGCACGAAGAGCTTCGTGTGCCTGGATCTCCTTGTTCCATTCCACCTCCTGTTCCTGCACCTGTGCCAGGCGCTCACGCTCCCACTCTGCCTTCTGGTGCTGTAGCTCCGCACGCAGAGACTGTATCTCGCTGTCTGCGCGCACCCAATCGGCACGAAGGTCCGCATGTGCCTGGATCTCCCTCTCCCATTCCACTTCTTCTTCCTGGTGGCGCTGGGCCTGGGCCTGTGCGACGTGTTCACATTTCCAATTCTCTCTATCGCGCTCAAGTTCCGCACGCAGAGATAATATCTCCTCGCGCTCGCGCGCCCAATCCACACGAAGAGCCTCGTGTGCGTGGACCTCGTTGTCCCATTCGTCCCGGATACGGGCCTGCGCTGCAGGCTGAGGTGCAACCTTCGGAGGCCGCGAGACTGCCAGCACAGCAGAAATTATTCCGAAGACCAGGATCGCAAGATGAAGTAGAGAGAAATTGCACTTGCGACCCATATTCCGGCCGCTGGAGTTGTTATTTGCAGGGTTATTCCGGAAGATCAAGGGCCCCCCGCTGCCCATGACATAGCTAGAAGAGATGTCGCCAGACCCAGGATAGCTATCGTTGGTATCGTCATTCCGTGAGGGCTCTTCGTATGGAGGGGGAGTATTGTTATCTGAGTGAGCGCCAGCTTCAGACAAAGACGGCATGCTCGAGGAGCGGTTAGCCATGGGTACGAGGTCCATCGTCTCTGCTTGAGCTTTTTTTGGATCATCAGCCTTGAGGTCCGAAGCGGAGGAGACTTCAGGAGACGACGATACCATTGTGGACGTTGACAACGAGCCTTGAGACCTCGTCGTGACTGTCACGGTCATGCCGTAAGTAAATCACTCTGATTGCCTCGGAAAGATACAGGGACCATCAAGGTTGAGACCGCGGCGCAGAAAATCGCGAGTGCTTGGGCTTTTTTACTCATATCCAGATCTAGGTGACAGGTCCACTCCTCAGCTGTCTGCCGAGTTTGATTTACTGCGAACCAAATTTGTGTACTTCTCGCATAGGAAAATCAATTGAGATTAAAAATCGCTGTATAGATATCCGGCTAGTCTTCAACTAAACAACTAAATATCGGCGACCGGTTAAGCTAAATATCAGCAACTTGCTCCTCAAGCCATGTCCAAAGATTCTTCTCCGCGGCTGAGTTCGTGGAGGGGTTCGTCCCCATGCGAGCCCATGGGATGAGGTACTGATCCGGACGTTGAACATCAATTACTCAATAATTGAGTGAGACACCAACCTTCCCGCCGAACATTGCCCCCGCCACGGTCGTGCCCGCCCACAGCTGCGTCAGAGCGCCGTACGGCGTTGGATACAGAACGGATTCCTGCAGAAATTCAAGTCAATTCAAGTGCTACCTGCAATGTATGCGAGACGGATTATCGAGAAGATGGGTCACGTACGATGAGGAACCGCGTAACTCCCACAAGATGTCTTTGCAACCCGCTTTTGAGATTACCCGGATTCAGTGCTACGGAGACGATGCCCTGGTCACCATATCTACGGAATAGCTCATTGCTGAATGCGACGTTGCCCTGTGCAAAGTCCAGTCAAAGTCGGATTATGTGGTGCGTTGTTCCATCAGTCGACGCCCAAATTTGCTTTGAAAATAGAGCTTATTGGGCCCGGCCCTCTTGCGCGCCGGGCTATCTTTGAGTGTATTGTAGTCGACATCCGGGGCACCCCATAGCTCCGATGCTGTAGATGATGTGTTAATCACACGTGCGGGTTTCCCTGGCGCGGCGGTTGCAAGGAGGGTGGGGAGCAAGAGCTTGGTTAGGTAGAAGTGCCCTGCAGTCGCCATGAGACTTGGCGAAAAGTATAGATAGATAAATCTGAGGGCGCGGACGCACCTAGTACGTTAGTGCCGAATGTTAAGTCATAACCTTGTGCGGTGAGCTGCTCGATCGGCGGACCCTGTCAAACGCAATCAAGTTTTAGATCTATAGTTCGTCAGTCAGAGCAACGGGAGCCGGAATTTGAATCCGTACCATCGAACACTTGCGTGAGGGATGCCCACCATCACGCCACTACCCCAACATCAGCCAACGTTGCTTAGCGGTAGCGAAAGGTCGTACCCATTATTGAACAAAACATGGAGTTGGGTTTCCTTCCTGGTCGCAACACAGGGAGTCAACACAGTTGTGAGAAGTCACCAACAGGCAATGTACTGAGTGAATTCTTGAGCCGCACGTTTGACAGAGTGCAAATCAGCGAGATCCAATTCAAGGAATTCGGCTTGTTTTCCCGTCTCAGATTTAAGGTCGTCGATGGCTTCCTTGCCTTTTGCTGCGCTCCGCGCGGTCAAATAGACCTTGGCATTGTGTTGAAGGAGGGCCTATGCCGGAGGGAATGCTGTCCATATCTCTCCGAGTTGTTCAAGGGCCTGCGACGTACCTTGACTGTTTCCTTACCCACGCCAGAATTGGCGCCGGTCACAATGATAACCTGATTGCGAGTGAGCTTCGCGATGGTGCACCACCAGGAATCTTTTCACCTGACCGGACAAGTCGGGGATGTCGTCGACGGCAAACTTGGATTTCGGTGGATAGGATTGACGAATGACGGAGATAAGGGTACCCATTACAGCGACGTCGTTCACAGTAGGACAAGACCGTGTTTTATACGCGCCGATAACGGCCCGATGTCGTGGGCACCATGTTGTAAATCGCGCCTCCCGACAAATGCAAATACGTTGAATTACGTATCCGCGTTGACAAATTTGGCAGTTCAATCAGAGCGTGTGGTCAATATGTCGGTTATACGAGCACTTATGGGTGTTTTTGTTTGCGGCATAAGCTTTTGACACGTAGTACTGGATGAATACCCAAAAAGATGGAGCAAAACCCTGGAGAATGAATGGGAATCGTTCCGCAGCCCAATCGGGTAGTAGTTTCTCACATGGAAAATTTGTGATTGCCGCCCAAAATTTGTGTACGCAATCGGCTCCAACGAAACTAATCTACATCAGACAGTTTTCATTGTGCATAATACGCTGTGGTTGAAAATTTTAAATGATTGTAGTATATGCCACCGGATCTCTCGGAATATGTTAATTTTAGTCTACTTATAATTTTTCCAATTTGCCGGGCGAGTTATTGCTCAAAATTAACCGCTCCAAGCCTCTGCACTTCAACCGGCACAAAGTTTAATTGAAATGAGATGTTCCAAAGCTATCTCCACTCTAACCTCGATATCGGTGACCACTCGAACTAAATATCAGCGACCTGCTCCTCAAACCATGTCCAAAGCGTCTTTTCCGCGACAACATCAGTTGAAGGATTCGTCCCCACACGAGCCCACGGAATGAGATACTGGACCGACCGTTGAACATCAGCTCGCTCAATCACTGTTAATAGATGAGAAACACCGACCTTCCCGCCGAACGTCGCTCCCACATCGGTCGTGCCTGCCCACAACTGTGTCAGGGCACCGTACGGTGTCGGATACAACGACAGAATCTGTGGGAAGTCAAACTTCAGTGTCACTTGCACGATGGATGGATGTATGAATCCACGTACAATGAGGAACCGCGTGAGCCCAGCGAGATGCCGCTGCAACACGCTGCGGAGGTTGCCCGGGTTCAGTGCGACGGAGACGATGCCCTGGTCCCCGTATCTACGGAAGAGATCGTTGCTGAATGCGTCATTTCCCTGCTCAGACTATGAAGGCAGGCCGGTCACCGGTGCTAGAACTTGATTTCCACGTACGAATTTGCTCTGATAATAAAGCTTACAGTATTAGGCCCGGCTTCCTTGCGCGCCGGGCTGTCTTTGAGTGTGTTATGGGTCGGAGTGTGAATGCGTACCAGAAAGTGCTTGTCTGATTCCGTTCAAACTCACCATCACGGCGCTACAGCAACATTAGCTCACAACGTTAGCTACCAGCGGCTGAGGTTCATACCCATTATTGAACAAACATGGAGCTGGGTGTCTTTCCTGATCACGACACAGATACTCAGGAGTTTGAAGACTCGGATCGCGAGCCGGCGACGTACTGAGCGAATTCCTGAACCGTACGTTTCACAGAGTGCAAGTCGGCGAGATCTAACTGCATAAATTCAGCTTCCTTTTCGGTCTCGGATTTAAGATCATTGATAGCCTCCTGAGACTTCCCTACACTCCGCGCGGCCAGATACACCTTCGCGTTGTGTTGAAGGAGGGCCCATGGCGAGGGAAATGTAATTTGTACGATTTAGAGGGGTTTCGTAAAAAAATCTGTGCTCGATTTTTGCCGAGGTCCTCATTAAGAACAAGTAGGGACTTCAGTTTCATCTTCCAAGTGTTGTTCAACTTGAAGTAGCGCCATCACGACAGAAAGAGCGACCGGGTGCAGGCAAAAAAAAAATCGAAATCAGAGCATTGCTCCATCAGGGAGGTAGGAGAATGCATGGCTTGAGTTTTCAAAAACTTTCACAGACTTGTACAGATAATCAGGCTATAGGAGGTCGAATGGAATTTGTGAGTATAAAATAACAGCAAGCCGCCTGGCCGATTTAAAGTTGCAATGATCTCGGGAATGATGAATGTCTGTCATGGGAGAACAAGAAGAGTGAGATAGGACTTTGTGATTAAGGTTCTTGAGATCCGACTTTCGTCTGAGGCCCCATTTAGACAAAGAGTACTAGATAGTCAGATATCCAGAGAATAAAATTTGAGGCACAATTTCCCGAAGAAAATAGTTCGGTTCGGGTATGCTTGAGAATAGTATCGAGCTCCCAATACACCATCACAGATCAATGTCGAAGTGGTAGATTTCAAATAACGCGAGGTGCACACCATCATATCAAAGAGAAAACCATAACATTCAAAGACCCACCGCCTTCAGAAGCCCATCAAAATTCGGTGTTCCAAGACCCGTCACCGGGTCCCAGCCCACCGTCGCAGAAAAACCACTATGTCATCTGGTCAGTATCCATCCACCTGAACAGATAATACCAGAGAACTCACTCAGTGTCGCATCCCGGATTATGCCCTGCGATATCAGTGATCAGAGATGGAAGGCCAGACAGACATATTAGCAGTGGCGTACCAGACGTGACATCCGTAAACGCCGCCCTCCCACTTTTACTATATAAAAAGGGGTTGAGATATCCCAAGACAGGCTTCCCAGCAGCGATTAGGCGGTCGTTGACGAGAGCGATCATGCTTGCGAAGATGGGGCTCGCACAGCTGGTACCGTCGACCAGGTTTACCTGCCGTTCCCTCGGTTTACCCGGTGTGCATAGACACAATAGAATTGAAATAGAACGCACCTCGCCCTCTGTACATGTCGTTGAAGACAGCAAGTCAGCCTTTCGCTCATAGAGAAAAGTGAGGAAGGGAGAGAGAAAGGATCGACGCACGCCACACTATCTCGATATTATGCGACGCTGCCGAAACGTCCGGAATGCCGCGCCCGCTTTTATTGTATAGGCCGTCATAGAGCGACCCGATGGACGAGACGTATGCGGCAACATCGGCGGCTTGGTAGCTCGGGATCGGGAAATAATTGGAGAATCCGCCGGAAGAAAAGAGCGAGGCGGCGTGCGGGGGGACGTTGGTGGTTCCGCCGACAGAGGTGACGCTGCCAACGTTAACGCCGAAACACAACAAGAAATTAGTGAGATAGGAAGTTTTTGAAGAGTAAAGAGAAAAGACGCACAACGGACACCCACCGGGTGCGGATGGCACGAAAGTCGTGCACGTAGTTGGTTGGACGCCGCCCACACCGCCTTCCCACAAAGTCATTCCTCGTGAGTTTTCAATCTTCGATTAACCCCTGAGCAAGCGCACCGTCTCCCGAAGCAAATATCGTCGATATACCTATCCGCTCAGATAAGATGGCGTCTGCGGTGCAAGCACACCTACCCACGGCCCCTAGCTGCGTGTACGCATCGCACACCGCGCTGACAAGGGAGGGACAGCACTCAACTCTGGTGTAGCCACAACAGTAGCGTAGAATATGACTCACACAGCGAGAGACACCGGCAAATCCTGCTCGTTGAACCCGTAGCTCGTGGTAAGCACCGTTGGGCGTCGCGCAGCGGGCGTTGTGAGTATGGAGTTCACGATATCCTATCGAAGGGGATAAGTTCTATGCCTACGCGCCGGGTACCGGAGTTTCATTGGTCTTGGGTAGAATGTGAACGCACTATAAACCCCGAAATACCATCTTGGCTGTCGTCCCCCACCGAGATGAAGGTCACGGGAATGCCCGAGGCGACGCCGACGGTGTATTGAATGTCGAGGTCGGCTGTAGATCACAAGGTAAGTCACCGCGACTCGGAATGTCAGATCGATGGGGTAATCACATACCTTCGATTCCAGCATTGCTAGGAGTGCGATAAAAACTTGATAGCAGCAAAAGCGAGTGAAAAGAAGTGGAGCGCACAATATATTCTGGTCGTTCTCTCCATCATCGACTGCTTGAACGCTGAACGTCGACGCCGCCGCCGAAATCAGGTCGGGACGTGTATTCGCCAGGAAGCTCTAAACCCATCAGCCAGTCAGAAAGGTGGGAACTCCATCTGAAAACGCGACGTGCTGCGAGATCTGCTGTGTTCGCAAATTGCTTTCAAATATACATAATTACTTTCAACACTGAGTGAGAGAAGAATAGATTTACGTCAACATAGCCCGCCACACCGAGCACGTTGGACGCGGAGTGGTTGGCCGTAGCGGTGGGGATACCGAATACACCTTGGAGGCATGACTAAATACGGGGAAGACAAGACGCGTGAGGACATCCCAAAATAACTTGACACCCGTGGCAAATCAGATAAATAGAATACACACCGGATTCGTGTCGAACGCACACGATGCGGGGAATAGGTCAGATGTACGTCGCTCAGCCGCTTCAGAGTTGGAGCGGCGCGTGTGATTTGCTTTGATTGCAGTTACTCCAGGGACGCGCAGCGGCGGGACGAACGCGAGCGTAGGGTGCACGAAACGGATGTGCGGCTGCAGTGCCGCGGGGACGGCATACGACAGCGTGCGCACGCTTCTCGTACCGCTCGCCACATGCGTGAACGCGCGGAAGTCGGCCGCCAACAACGCGTTTGCCGCGCGCACGGGCAATGTGATTTGCAGGACATCATTGAAGGGCGAGATGCTCGTGGGGGTGAGGCCGTGCTCGGCGAGCCATCCAGAAACTGAGGAGAGGCTGGCGGGCGAGGGTTTCACGAATTCTGCGACCTGAGGGAAAAGAATCAATCGAAGGGAATATTTCAACAAGTACACGGACACACCTGCTCGGGGGTGAGATGCTGTCCGTAGAGCGTACTGGTGGGGTCAGAGACGGCGTAGGTCTTCTGCTGCAGCCCGACGATGTCCGAGTTTGCGAGTGCGACGCGAAGCGTAATTTCTTCATCCAGCGAGATAGTCCCGACATGCGCGAATCCGGCGGGGATGTCCGTCACACTTTCGTGGACAATCATGGCGCGGGGATCCACCTTAGGGGATGCGCCACTAATCTTCGAGATCGCTGCCAGGCAAAGGAAGAAAGCTAGATGCATTATCGGGATGCTGGGTCTGGCCGTAATGGTACTTTCGCTGTGAGCTTATATATGCGCCAGATTATCCAGATAGAAGTTGAGGCAGAATGCGTCTAGCCAGGACCCACAGCTCCACGATCAGCCGGAACAGGGAAACAAGAGAGTCTTGGCGTCGAATGAAGCGGATGGGCTCGCGAGGAACGACATTCCAGCATAGGCTTGGAGCTCCGGACTCCGGAAATCTGGTAAGGAGAAGACGATGAAGAGAATTAAACTCCGCTCTACCTCCGCGTCATATGACTTGCCGTTCCTCGAAGCAGGGGTACAGACCGTGTTGTTCCGCGTTGTTGTTGCTGAGATTGTCCCGAGAGTCCCACTATGAGTGAGAAATGTCATTGGACTACGCGCGGTGGCATCCGGAGCTTTTTCATGTTGTAGTCGATTGAGACTATAGATATAGCGACTGTTTCACGAATGAGAGTTGGTGAGGGGAACACCCTTGGATTAGAAGACATCCGTGTGCATTCCCGCTTTTTCAGACTCCCCATTGAAGTGTAGCACCGCAACAGTCTCCGGCTCGCCCAAGTATCGCCTGTGTATTGTGGACACGTCAGCCATAAATATGACCAGTTGAATGAAAGATACTTAGTTCCAGCTTGAGTCGGAGGAGATAACTGGTTCAGCAGCCGTCGAGTACCTGTTCCTTGGGATGAGACCGAAGATCCACTGAATGGAGTGGCAATCGCTCACACAATCTGCGACCCCGAAAATAAAGCCATAGAGGGTAAAACGATGGCAAGTGACGACTGATTTAGATGCTATTTTGGGTGGTTATCAGTCGACGAGGCCCAAAGACTACACAAGCCTATGAACGAAGAAGAAGTTGGACGAGCAGGTGGTGGTCAAGGAAGCCAAGTGTGGCTGTGCTGGCGGGCCGTCGCTTATCCCTGGGCGCTTGTTGGGCGCTTGTTCCATAATTATCCCAGTATTTCTCTCACTCTTTCCTAGTCGCGGCAGCCAATATATAATTACTATTAAGCTAGATATGAATACAGAAGCTACTTGGCCACTTTCGATATTCTGTTGATTTACGTGGTACCTTTTTCAACCGATAATATGTTGAATCGCACGAACTCGATTGTGACAGCGTCTGTGAAGAGGAACTAGTACTAGGGGTTTCGAGACGTCTGGACCCGGCGTCCTAGATTTAGCATATAGGACCTACGTCAGATATACTTCACGCGGTGCCAAATTTAGGACAGTATTGGGTGCAGTCGAGTTGCCTAAATCCTCTCAAGGACAAAGGCATTGTGAGTGAACATTACAGCTCTTTGCAGAACTTTGGCGCGGCTTTTTTTTTTTTTTCTGATTTCGGTGATTTCCACCAGGTCCGCTGCCCTGAGCCCAATTTTGACTGGATTGGCTGGGGAGTGAGACCTATCCCATTCACTTATCCTCCTGCAGACCCAGAACCAAAGTGTGGTTTAAATAACGCACTCTCCGCCAAGTGTTATCCCAACCTTGGACAGAGAGATTGTCGCGGAGGAATCCACGCTGGAGAAAATGCTAGCCCTAACAGAGCTCCATCCCTCGAAAACGAAACTGCGGTGGACTCGACTGAAGTTCAACAAGGATGACCATGTTGTAATCGTCCAACTTCAGCAGTGCAATTCACACGACTCCCGGACCCACGTGCCTTATTTTTGATTTGATACGTTGCTTCGCCTGTAATGTGCGGGACTTGTGCGGGACACTCGAGTAGGTTTGTTCTGTACAAGTAGCTGACTTAAGTTTCGGACCCTTGAAGAGATTCCATGTCAAAATTCAATTTCTGTGGTGCAAGCGTGATTGCAATTGATCCAAAGGGTAATTATAATCATGGTGCGCAAAGAATTCATACTCCCCGGGATTTCGCAACGATTCCAGTCAATTCAAGTTGTCGTAAATGAGGTCCTGTGTGCCGCCCACGGCGCCCGAATTATCTTCTTGGTTGCTGAGGCCAAGAGGATGACAGGCGTCGTGCCGGGTGGATTAAATATCTCTGGACATTCGAAACATCGGGAACGCGCGCAGGTAACTCTACACCAAGTCATAGCTCGCATCGCCAGGGATCTCATACTGGAGTGCTGTCGAAAATCACTGTCAGCTCGTAGGGTACGCATCTAAAAGCACTACACATACCATTTACCTCGCCCGATCGACGTTGCGCGATGAAATCCTCTGCCCGAGTCCAGTAATCGGTCCCCACGAGCGCGCCCATTTGCCAGTCCGGCACATAAAAGGCATTGCGCATGACCACGAATCGCGGGTCTCGAGCCAGAGCTGGGAAGGATTGTTGGGATGCCTCTATTCCCCCGTTTATATGAACTATCAGCACGGACAGAGACCTGCATGTTTGCAGGAGATCGAGGCATGGAGCAATGCCGAGATCCGAAATATCACTAAAGGACAGGTGGGTCAGCCGGGGCATGAGTGTAAACCGCCGGATGTGTTCTTGCGTAAGCCAGGTGGCGTTGCCGAGGCCGAGATGGGTTATATGAGTGAAAAGTGGATGGGTGACTGGGAGGTCGCGAAATAGTGCTTTCCCGTGAGTATAGAGGCGTTTCAGAGGCAAGGAAGCGATCAAAGGCACCAAGCGATCGATGCCTATGAAGATTGCGAGATTTTCTGTACCGGTGCAAACAGACAGCAGGTTCTGTGCGTTGGCCACTAAAGTGGCGTCGTTATACAAGAATAAACACACGTTGCGTACGGAGCGATGAAAGAAGGATGCTGGTTTGGAATGTATGGCGGACATTAGTACGTCCCAAGTGAAGATGGGATAGCCGTCGATCGTGGTAGGGAATTGGACCGCAATTGTGCGATACAGAAGGGGTTCGACCCTGGATGACGTTGAGAGCAAGGACTCGGCACGGAAGAAGGACCCCCTACCACTCTTTCACGCGCCAGGCAATCAGCATGAGTTTGGGAACCAGTACCGGTCGGGAGAGCGCGCAGATTTCGAAAATATATCTCTCCAGGTCACAAGACAGTCTTGGGGTCGGCGAAGTGGTCATTGCCCGGGGAGGCGAGTCCAGTGGTCGTGGGAGCGGAAGAAGAAGCTGAATGACGTTGACGACACATCAATGATCAAACAGACGCACCGCCTTTTCATATACTTGGGCCAGTCTTGAGAGAAATTAAGGTTTGTATGAGATTGAAGGCCACAGAGAAGCGAATCGCGACTACGAATTGCTGAAGGCCCAAACAGCCTCGCAGCAAACGGTTGAGGTGGCACTGATCAAGTGCCTTCAAGTGCACAAATGTCAAAGATCTGCCTCTCCGGCTCAAGCAGGAAGACGGTGGTGGAAAGTGATATGGGCATGGTGGCGCACAGGCGGATCTATAAATTTCCAGATTCGTTTCGTCTGTTCTAGTCCGCAGAGGAAGCTGCAGTGGGTGAACAAATGAGAAGAAGCGAATCAACCAAGCAAGGCCAAACTCAGTGCACTGCTTTCTGTGTCTTTCCTCAAACCGTCATCTACTGTCTGACGGTATGTACTCGGTGGGTTGCTTCTTCATCTCGCGGATTCTTCATCCCTGAACTCCGTCCTACTAAACGGTCAAATGTTGGATCACTCTTTTATCCACTAGAAATCCTCCACCGAATTCGGTATTAGTATGCGACCTGGCTTCGGTTTCCTGAAGGATTGTACACTGAAATGGATTTTTTTTTGACTGACAGCGTGATTGCGATTGATCTGGGGCCTCTGCAGGAGGATTTCACCCAAAAGGAAGATCCCCAGTCTGCGCACCGCATTTTGCCCCGGTGAACATCCAAGGATATTGAATAGGCAGGGCAATCCGCGGACAGGCGCAGGAGTCATTGTGAGTTCGTCACCTCGGGGCATTAAATTCACTTGCAAATACGACTCATCAAATACTCGGCATATACTTAACTGAGCGGGCGTGACCGCATCTTGAATTAATCCAAGGTCCCAACATGGGGTTTTTCCGGGTTGTTCAACTCCCCAAATCCGCGTCTACAACTAGCGAGTAGGCCGGGAAATTACACCGGACTACGTATGAATTTTCTCCCTTGATTCCTGGGTGAAAAACTTCAAGATCGAAGGCTGTCAGATGCTGACGGATCCGGAACCCACACGCGCAAACAGCCGCCCCAACAAATCGCTTCTTCTCTTTATCTCGTCAACGCCCCAGAAAGTTTCTCTTACGTGTGCTCCCCAATATACACCCAGATGTGCAATGTGCAGCAATATACTCCGGACGAGCACCCCGAAAATGCTGGCCTTGCTGCAGACGCCATCGGCCGATAAATTTACTCACCAGAACACCACTCTCTATGCTACGTCTCCTACCAACGGCGGCCATTGGCCAAATGATTTCTTATTTTCCTCTTGGTTCTCAACGCAGGGTCATTTTCTTTTGTGTGGCATTCTGCGTTTTCTGCTTGCAAAGGCAAAAGAAGGAAAACAAGCTAACGGTCATCACACGTCATGTAGTTCGCGTCTGGGGGCTGGAGCAGCGTTTTTGAATTGCACTGCTCGCTTGTCTGGCACCGCATAACACACATTTACCAGGGGAAGCAGCTGAAGAAATTAGCGCTGAGGGACTGGTACGAATCGCACCTTCCTATTGGGGTGCACCCGTTCCGCGCGGTGTGGACGTATGAGCGCTTGCTTGTGCGTGTCTTTTCATGCATTCATTCACTCCCTCCGATATTTCATCTGTGGGCTGGGGGAAACATTGATAGAAATGGATTAACTTGAGCGCTAATGCCATCCATGCAGGTTTCGACGACGCGGACTTCAACTTCCACATGAGTAACTAACTCATCGTACGCTAAAACGCTCGATTCAGCACGTTTCATGTCTCGCGCTGGCGACCTTCTCCGCTGCGGCAGCTGGGAGGCACTCGCTGGTGTGTGGTGTCATCTGCTCAATTCCGATTTTTGTGAAGGCAAATTTTGGTGTTCCTGTCGCTTTCTGTCGATTCAGCCTCACTAACGCTCCATTTCTTCGCAGATCTGGATCATTTCCCGTTTCGTCAAGCCCCCCTCCAAGAAGTCAAAGCTCGAATCCAAATCCGCAAAATCTGGTACCTCAAATGAATCTGAAGATCATATCGCGAGCAGTCTTTCCATCGCCAACGGCGTCTCCTTCTCCATTACCTCACACCAGACCCCCGCGATACCGCTTGCAGGCACGAGTGATGGTCAGACCTCTGTCACCAGTGCATTCTTTTCGTTCTCTAGTGCTTTCTGGGTGCACTAGGCTCGAATCCAGCCTGCCTATCGAAACTTAACTATTGACAGTTTTCATAGAGAGACGGTAACCGGCCTATGGGTGCACCTATCGCTTGATACAGGACATGAAGGTGAGAATGGTGAAAATGTGAACGAACTGGACGCAGTGTCCCGTCTGCTTCTGGTGCGCACTGCGAAGGCGACGTAACCGGAGGGGGCATTGTTGTGTAGTAGGTGTTTTTTTTTCGTTGTCTTCTTTTATTATTGGATTCGATACCCCGACGAGCTCTTCTTCCCGCGAGTCGCATTGATTCTCAATGAATTTTTATTCGCGTATCGCCCCAAAGACTCTGATTCGCGTATCTCCGCGAGTACGCGCCTATGGATCTGCATGTCCCACTGACCCCCCGACTCGTCTGCCTGGACCTTTTCATACCTGCTTCTTCAATACTAACCTACAATCGTCCCTGTAGCCATCGCTGTCTCCCAACTCTGCTACAAGCAAAGACGCATTACGGTCCCGCCCGCTGTCGTCTTCGCGGCGAATGGGTTCCACGCTGCCCCTGATGCGGCATCTAAGGGCCTGGACAAAGTACCCAGGACTGGAATGGCCGTAGCGGTTAGCAGCCCATCCTGGTACTGTAGCAGGGTTCTGGTTTAAACTGCATCGTGTCTAACGATGCCCCTGGGTTTAAACTGGTTCAAACCAATCTGGTTCGAACCGTGAGTGCTTCCCCTACAGAACCTGCTTCTGCTGTTGATTTGAACTGCGGTTTAAACTGATGTGGTTCGAACCGTGGTTTAAACTGTGATAGTTCGAACCATGGTTTAAACCATGATGGTTCTAACCATGGTTTAAACCAATGCGGTTGGAACTGGTTGGAACCTTGATGGTTGGAACCCGTTGAAACCTTGATGGTTGGAACCTGTTGAAACCTTGATGGTTGGAACCCATTGAAACCTTGATGGTTGGAACCAGTTAAAACCTTGATGGTTGGAACCAGTTAAAACCTTGATGGGTTGAACTCAGAGTCAAGATGTTCAAACTGCAGATTGCTTTTGCTTGGCACACACAGGGGGCTGCTTATGACCGTTAATTTCGATATTTATTCCTGCCCACGGATTTGGGACCATTTCAATGTTCCAGCTAACTGAAAAACCGGAGAGCCTTTACAAAAAAAGCTGGCTAACGCCACCTGACGTCAGTTCCCCCGTTTAGACCCTCAGCTCCACCTGCCCACGAGACGATGCAGTCACGCCGTGGTTCGAACAGTAGCGCGTTCATGAAGCAGTTTTGTAGTAGAAAATATTTTTGAATGAGATATAGTGTCTGTAATTCAAAAGACGGAGGTGTTTGAATTATACAGTTCGCGTGTGTTGACCGTGCTCACGCCCATGTCCAACATGTCGGCAATTTGCTGGGGTTTTCCTTTGGCAGCCAGTTTTATAACATGCCTCTTCAGAATGTAGCGGTAGTTGTTGAACATTGTGGATGGGACAGGTGTTGTATTGCATATTGTATTACGACTCGGAGTTGAGTACTGAGCGCTGAGTGGTGAAGGGAAACCCCCTTGGCCTCCCCCACAATGACATACACGTGAACTTTCCCATCACGTGAAGTTGACGTGTCTGTCAGAGTGACTGAGAAACTCGCGTTAGAGCCCTATTTCTGTAGTATCTTTCTGTTTTTATATAGATACCTTACCCTAAACATTAACCTCACCCTAAACATTAACCCCACCCTAACCTCTAACCCAAACTCTAACCTCAACCTCCTAACTCTAACCCACCAAGCCCTAACCAGCCGAAGTGGGACGACAAAGCTGATGCCCGGAGATAGGGCGCGCTGCGCTTGCCCTAACTCCTCGAAAGTGGGACGCAGGCGTTGTTGTGGAGCAGATAAAAATAATGCAAAAAATGATCGTTACGGGATCTGAACCATCACCGCAGATGGTTAAAACCGAGCCAATAACCACTAGACTATCGAGCCGATGAGGTGTGAGGGTTGCCATGCAATTACATCCTCGCCGGACGTCGCTTGTGGCTAAATCAGCGCAGATTTGATTAGATATACCTTATAAGGAAATGTCATTGTGGGGGAGGCGTGGGTCAGTTGGTGAAGGGAGTGGAGCTAACTGCCTAAAGGGGAACTGTGACATCAGGTGGCGTTGACCAGCTTTTTCCGGAAAGGCTCTCCGGTTTTGCAGTTAGCTGTCAAGACCCAGGATTTTTATTCATCTTCGTGGCTCAACTGTCAACTTTCAACTGTCAACACGGTCGCAAGGCCGAAGGCTGTGCCAGGGAAGAACCTTCGCATTCCGAACGTCCACGTTCTGCACCGCCGACGCGTGGTTTTGACCCATTGGCAGCCATAGGTGCCTTGGTACCCATGGGAGCTAGTTGGCAGTGTGTCAGACCGGCTCCAGTCCAATCCTGGTGTCCGCATGCGCACCACCTCGGTTCAAGCCCGCTATCAATAACTTGACCGCCATCAACCCGTCAAGAAGACTTGTCGTAGTGAGGGTTCCAGCGCCGTGAAATAAAAATGGTGTATGGAGCACTGTACTTGTCCTGTAGAATTGGGTTCAGAAAATTCTTGTCTGCCCATCCCATCCGCCCGCATGATGAGTGCCCCCTTGATGGGTCCCATTGGCAACCCATAGGCAACCCATGAGCACAATGCACCTGACCGTACCCTCGCAATGTGGGAGGAAGATTGAGAGTTGATTCACGCACCTGAAAATGTGCTTGTGCTTCTTCGGACTTAGATCACCGACCTCCATGTTGGAAGTTTATCCTGAATGTTGGCAATAAATAGCGGTAATAACCGTCATAGCTGCTCAGTGCTAAATGTGATGGAACAGCGAAAGGAAGTGCAAGCACCAAAACAGGAAGATGATGACAGTTGGCAGAGATTCAAAACTGAGAGCAGAGGTTGAAAAGACTTTGGACAGATGGACAGACAGAAGGAATTTAATTAATAGGGTGATGAAAACAAATGTACATAGTGCTTCTCAATCCAACATCTGCAAACTTCTTTTCTGCAACCACACACATCTTCGTATACATAGCTGCAGTTTTCAATGCAGAAGCCTGCTTGCCTGGCTCATTTAGTGTTGCTGCAACTCCAAAAGTCGAGTCACGACTTGACAAGTCGACTTCAAATCATGTTCACCTCAACTCAACTCAACTTGGGTGCATGCACGTCACTTGAAGTCAATCCAAGTTGACTAGAGTTGTTGAAGTCAGCAATCAGGTAAATGTGCTCCAGATAATCCAAAGTAAGTCAGAGGATACAGGGTACACATCTACTATACATATTAACAAGTAACTAGTGCCCAAGTGGCCGGATAGCAGTATAAAATAATTGTGAAATGCAGAATAGTCTAGTGTTGCTGCGACTTGGACTTGACCCCCCTCAAGTCGACTTATGGAAGTCGACTTGAGCCGAGTCAAGTCAAGTTGTGTCGTTGACTTGCTGCGACCTCCAAGTAAGTGCAAGTCAACTTGAGTGACTTGAGTCCCGCACTTTTACAAAAAGTTGTTTTTTGTTCAGTGGGCATGATTGGAACAGGTTTTGACTTTTTTTCTCTCGCCAATGTCACCATTGTGACATAGCGTGACAAATGTCACGCTAATATCACAGTTCAGTTGGTTCGCGTTTCATTCCAGTTTTCAGGGGTAATTAAATCGTTAAAAATAAGAATAAAAATTATACTTCGTATATTAAAGAGATCCCTCGAATCAGTATGTACATGTTTGCTATAACGTCAGTTCGCTTTTTTCCGGACCACGTTCCCAGCTATACTTAACTTGGTTCGCCTTTCCCAGAGAACGAGTTCGCCGATCAGCGTTAAAACTCTGCCGACCTCCGGCAACACCATTACACAACCGCGGATTACCGTTTAAGACCCGCTCAAAAGGACCACCTGTGTCCGATTCCTTCTTTCCTTCCCCCATCATCTTCGCGCAATCCGCCTACTGCAATTCGACGACGCTGCTCCTCCACTCTGGATTATAATTGCTGCCAGTACTCAAGATATACTCTACGGCAAGGGCCGCTGCATGATATATCGCAATGTCAAGACCACAAGCTCAACGACAAAATGGTAGACTCGCTATACTATGTTGGTCTCTGTCGTGTACTTTGCAACCGCTCGAATGGACCAAGTCCTTCAACGTAAAGGTTGAGACCGCTGACAAGATTCAAAACCTCAACTCCGGCACCCTCGGATGGACCAGCGACGCCCCACGACTTCAAGTCGCTGTCTTCCGTCGCCTTCTCGTTGTGCTGAGAACATTTTGAGCAAGCTGTACGCCGCTCGCCTTGGGGCCTCAATTAATTCGGCTTGGTATGCTGGTCAAAGTCCAGACGCAAGAGATGTATTTAGTCCAGTGTTCCATTCACAGCGATCGCTCATGCTAACCGATATCCAATCTAGCAACCATTGTGACCAAGGCAAATACACGGACGGGTCGGTTCCATCCCAATTATCTGTTCCGTTTCCCTCACGCATGTAGTACGAGACGATTTGAAGTGTGAGTAATCATCAACATATCTTTGACGGTTCCCAGCTCACCAGAGCTCGAATCTAGCCCAGTCCGCCAGCTCTGCAGGCCCATCATGAG
This sequence comes from Mycena capillaripes, assembly GCA_029204075.1. Lineage (NCBI taxonomy): Eukaryota > Fungi > Basidiomycota > Agaricomycetes > Agaricales > Mycenaceae > Mycena > Mycena capillaripes. The sequence continues at coordinate 1,559,632 of JARHKZ010000014.1, read as the reverse complement.
TGTCAGCGTCTCGGAAACATGTACGTTCATTTATCCCTGTCAGCTCTGTCACTATTTGACAAGTTGTCTGCCAAATGTGGGGCTGCATTTGTTCAGTGCTGTCGGAGGAAGCTGTGGGGTGTTCGGGCCCGGGTGAGTAGTAGGGTGAGCCCCGTATAACATGCAAAACATTTCAACAATATTTACCGAAGGTCCAGATATGCATAACCGGCTGTATCCATACCTGTGGGCTCGTCTTCAGTCTTTAGACCCTAATCGCTCCATGTTCTGGTCAGTTTTACGATAGAACTCATCGCCTGCAACGTCCCACTGGCATTTATTACTGTATGGACTTTTTACAAGACAGATCCAGTTGTTATTGCACTAGGTAGATCAATCCACACCGTAATAATGACGTGCCAAGGTCACCGCAGAAAAATAAACACCTCTTTGTGACATGGATCGTGCTTTCCCTCACAGTTCAAACCTTCTGAGTGTACGGTGCCGGAGCGAAGCGAAGGCACGTCTTGTTATCTGATATAGAAGGTCTCTGATGCCTCCGATTGTTAAAATCGCATTAGAAACAGGGTGCAAACGCAGCTTAAGCACAGATTCATCATTCTCTGCATAGTTTGAATGTATCCAGTTGTCCATGGCATTCTGGTGCAAGGGTTAACCATTGTAGCCATTTTGGAAAAAATTGACTTGGCTGACTTGAGTCACTCGAAGTCACTCCGAGTGACTTCCCTTGGCCCAAGTCAAGTCAAGTCGAGTCAAACTCCAAACGGAGTCATTTTACCAAGTCACGACTCGACTTTCCGAGTCACGGCAACACTAAAAGAGTCTTGGATGTCCATGCCAAGATAATCCTTGGAAGTGTCTGTAACACCTCATGCAATGTTCTTGGGCACTTGCAATACTCTTTTCAGAGAGAAATGCTTATATTTAACTGCCCAAACCAGTCGATGTCATATTTTCTGGAGATCTCGAGGATCTGACTAATATACCACAAGAATCCAGTCCCCTCATGCGAGCTTCATAATGATGTCCTAACCTCATGAGGGCCATCTGGGATTGTCTAAGTGGTCAAAAAGTCATAAAAATATGCCCCCTACTGAAAAAGACTCAAGTCGACTTTGTTTGACTCCAGAGTCAGGCTGAGTTGCACCACTGACCCGAACTCGGCTCAACTCAATTCAACTTCATCAAATCGACTTGGGGGGCCAAGTTGGGAGTTGCTGTCAAGGACCATATATCCACGGGGCCGAATTGGGGACCAATGGCACGGCTGCCGGTAGATCTGGAGTGGACTTGGCTTCAGCTCGTGTGCTGTGCCACTCTCTATGCCCAGGGTCCAATTTCGAAATACAGCCGACCGATTGGGTGTGGGAATCGGTGGGACCAATCGGGAGTGCGAAACCAGTAGAGGGTGAATTTTATTCGATATTCAAACTGAACTCTACTGAAGATACAAGCATGCTATTTATACTAAGGTAGTAGTCACATCGTTGAAACCGGTGTACCGACTTTGCAACGAGAGCACATGGGTATCTATGTCAGGGGAACCCCCGTCCCGACCCCCATCCAACGCCCTTCCGACCCCTCCAATCCTTCCGGTCGCTCTCCCGGTCACTGGTCTACCGGGACCGGTACCGGAAACTGGCACGTGACCCGATGGCACCTTGCGTGTGATCAAGCCCGGGACATCTGCCGATCACTCCGGTCACATGGTCTTAGCTAGTAGCTTACTTATACCCACAGCTGACGTGGGAATCCTCAGAGTTTCTTCTCTTTGGATCCCCCACGTCAGGTATGCTTCTCTGTATATTTAGCTACTGTCAATTAACCTTTGGATCCCCCACGTCAGTCCCTGAGTACCTCGGGCCTTCGTGGTTGCCCTTACAGCAGAAGAAACTCTCTAAGGGATTAACCGGTCAAGATTGCAGGCTTCGGTGTGAACGGCTCGGACCCCTCTGATAGCGTCCCAGCCTCCCCTACCCTGAATCTTGCCCCCTCCTCCTTGCCTGTAGAGCCCTCCATGGACGCCGCGAGTACCGCTGCCGCCGCTGCGCAAGCAGACGCCGAGGCCGTCTCCGCCCGCATGGACAGGCTCGAAGGTATTCTCGAGAGCCTTGCACGAAAAATCGACCCCTCCTGCGCCGCTTCACCTGCCCCGTCCCTTGCCGGTCCGGCTCCGGACCCGGGTACAGGATTATTCCCCCCAGCCATTCCCGGCTCAAAATCGGCCCTCCGGCCGAACCCCCCGTTCGTCTTCGACGGTGACCGGAAACAAGGCCGGGCGTTCCTCCACGCCGTCTGGTCGTACATCCGGTTGCTGCCGGAAGCGTTCCTCGAGGACGGCGCCCCCTCCGAGGAGAAAGCGGTCCGGTTCGCCATGTCCTTCATGGCCAAGGACTCTGCGTCGAAATGGGCCGAGCGGTACGCCGCCAAAACCCCGTTCCCCTTCTTGACCTGGGACGCGTTCGTCACGGAGTTCCGGCTCCGGTTCGTCGAGGAGAACGAACAGGACCATGCGCTCCGCACCCTTGAGTCCCGGTCGTATCACATGGGCGCGCAGGACGTCTTCCGGTACACCGACGACTTCGAAGACCTGGTCGACCTTGCCGGCTTCGAAGACCCGATTATCAAAGTCACGAAGTACCGGACCGGTCTTAACCCGGCGATTAATCTCGCTATCACCGGGTCGAGCGACCCTCCGGACCTGCGAGACTACCCCGCCTGGCGCCTCCGGGCCTACTGGCAGTACGAGTCGCTGCTCCGCGCGCGCGAAGCCTCCCGCGAGACGACCGGTTCCGGTCGCCACCAACCGGCCGTACGCTCGGGAACCCTTCCGGTCGCGGTCGCTTCCGTTCCGGCGCGTTTTACCGCGCCGCAACCCAGAGCGGCCGCTGCCCCCGCACTTCCGCCCGTGGTCCCGATGGACGTCGACCGGACGCGCGCCCGTAGCACCCCGCGCCGTGGTTGCTTCCGCTGCGGGGACCCGAACCACTTTGCCCGGGACTGTACCGCGCCGGTCGATGTCCGGTCAATCGACGTCTTGGACGAGGTGATCCGGCAACTCGGGAATGACTTGCTTGACGAGCTCGTCGCGCGTCTGGCATCGACGGAGGCCGCTGCGGAACATGCCGCCGCCGCTGAGCCGGAGGATTTTCTCCCCCGCGCAGAGTGAGCGGTGCGCCCTCTGTCGCGTCTCCTAATCGTTTCGCTGTCCTATGTAACGAGTGTGACAATATATCTCTTGCATCCACCGAACCGATAGACGCACCCCTTAGACCGATCGAGACTCCGGTCGTACCGGTCGTTCCAGTCTCTCCGGTCGAACCGGAGCCCCGACCACCCCTCCTGCGGACGCCGCGCCCCCAAAAGAAAACTGCCTGGGAGCGCCGCCTCCCGAAACACTTTACCCTTGCCGCCACCTCGGAGAGCGGTAACTCCCTCCGGCTTCCTCTCGAGATCGAATCCACCACCGACGCTGTGAAGCTTTCGCTCAGCGGCTTGGTGGACTGCGGGGCTACTTCCGAGTTTATTGACATGGAGTACGCTGCCGAGCACAAGATTCCGGTCCGCTGGCTCTCACAGCCCATCCCGGTCTACAATGTGGACGGCTCTCCCAACGAGGCCGGCTTCATTCGGGATGTCGCGGATGTGGTCCTTCGCTACAAGGGCCATAGTGAGCGTGCTCAGTTCGCTGTCACCCGCCTCGGGAAGGAGAAGCTCATCCTAGGCTACTCCTGGCTCCGGAAGCACAACCCGGAAATCGATTGGGCCAACCGCAAGGTTAAAATGAGCCGCTGCCCTACTGGGTGCTGTGCTACCTGTGTCGCCGAGGCGCGCGCCAACCGGAAGCTTGCCAAGGTCTCCGCTCGGATCCTCCGGCAGCTCCGGTCCGGCCCGGTTCCCCGGATATGTGTCGTCGACACGGACGAACGCTCCAGCGAGGACGATGACGAAGAGTTCGACGAGGACCTACCGGAACTCGGACCGGACGACGGGGAAGATTCGGACGATGAGGATGACTCCGTTGAGGAAGGTGATCGGGTTTTCTACACCCGGTTCTCCCCTCCGGAGGACATCCGAGCGACCGGTACCGTCTCGCAGCGGCTGGCCGAAGCGCATGCTAGAACTCCGCGCCCGGTACGGAAGAAAATCCCGAGTGGGCCCGAGAATTCGAAGATGTCTTCAACCGGGAGTCATTTGACTCGCTTCTGGAGCGCCGGTCGTGGGACCACGCCATCGAACTCGTTCCGGATTCGAAACCGGCCAACTGCAAGGTCTACCCCATCTCCCCCCTCGAGCAACGCGAGCTCGATGCGTTTATCGAGGAGGGGTTGACGACCGGCCGGATCCGGCCTTCGAAATCCCCGATGGCATCCCCGGTCTTCTTCGTCAAGAAGAAGGACGGAGCTCTCCGGTTTGTACAGGACTACCGGGCGCTTAACGCGATGACCGTGAAGAACCGGTACCCCCTCCCTCTCATCAACGACCTTATTAATCGTTTGAAGGGAGCCCGGTACTTCACGAAACTCGACGTTCAGTGGGGCTTCAACAACGTCCGCATCCGGGAAGGCGACGAGTGGAAGGCCGCGTTCCGGACGAACCGGGGACTCTTCGAGCCGCTGGTGATGTACTTCGGCCTGACCAACTCCCCCGCGACCTTCCAGACAATGATGAACGACATCTTCCAAGATCTCATCTTGTCCGGCGATGTCATGGTATACCTCGACGATATTCTCGTCGCACACTCGGACCTCGCCCGGCATCGAGAAATCGTCTGGGAGGTTCTCCGGCGGCTCGGGGAGCATAAGCTCTACTTGCGACCGGAGAAGTGCGAGTTCGAGAAATCGTCGATCGAGTACCTCGGGGTGATCATCTCACACGACCACGTCGAGATGGATCCGGTCAAGGTCGCCGGCGTCGCCGCCTGGCCGGTGCCGGAGAACAAGAAGGACGTACAGCAGTTCCTCGGCTTCACGAACTTCTACCGCCGGTTCATCCGGGGGTTCTCCGACGTCGCCCGGCCGCTCTTCAACCTCACGAAGAAGGGCTTGGTGTGGCTCTGGACCGAGAAGGAGGCCGCTGCGTTCCGGAACCTCAAGGATGCGGTGACCACCGACCCGGTCCTGATCCTTCCGGACGAGTCGCAACCTTACCGGGTGGAAGCAGACAGCTCGGACTTCGCATTCGGTGCCGTTCTCTCTCAGCCGGGCGCGGACCGGAAGTGGCATCCGGTCGCCTTCTTCTCCAAGAGCTTGAGTTCGGTCCAGCGCAATTACGAGATCCACGACAAGGAGATGCTTGCAATCGTCCGAGCCCTCGAGGAGTGGCGACACTTCCTCGAAGGCTCGCAGCACCCGGTTGAGATCTGGACCGATCACAAGAACCTGGAGTACTTCCGGAAGTCACAGAACTTGAACCGGCGGCAGGCACAGTGGTCCCTGTACCTGTCCCGGTTCGACTTCACCCTGCATCACAAGCCCGGCCGCGCGATGGGTCGACCGGACGCGCTTTCCCGGCGACCGGACCACGGTTCCGGTCGGGATAACGAGGATGTCACGCTCTTACGCCCCGACCTGTTCCACGTCCGCGCCTTGGAAGGTGTCGTCATCGCCGGTCCGGAAATCCCGATCCTCCGGGACATCCGTGACGCACTCTCGCACGAACCAGACCTCGAGGATCCCGTTGCCCTTGCGGCTCGCGAGCTCCTCAAGGTTCCGGGCCGCCGGTCCCGGTCTACCCGGTCGGACGAGTGGCACGTCGACACCGGCCTGCTCTACTTCTGCGGCAAGATTGTTGTCCCCCGGGACAAGGACCTTCGCCGCCGGATCTTGGAGCAGCACCATGACACCCGGGTCGCTGGTCACGCCGGCCGCTTCAAGACGTTGGAGCTTGTCTCCCGGAACTACTGGTGGCCCCAGCTGTCCCGTCACATCGGCCGGTACGTCGCCACCTGCGATCTGTGCTGCCGGACCAAGGCACTCCGGAAGCTTCCGGTCGGGGAGCTGCACCCGACCGAGGTTCTCGAAGATCGCTGGAGCACGGTCTCGGTCGACTTCGTCGTCGAGCTCCCGGAGGCCCACGGGTACGACGCGATCATGGTCGTGGTCACGTGGGGGATCCAAAGGTTAATTGACATCAGCTAAATATACAGAGAAGCATACCTGACGTGGGGGATCCAAAGAGAAGAAACTCTGAGGATTCCCACGTCAGCCGTGGGTATAAGTAAGCTACTAGCTAAGACCATGTGACCGGAGTGATCGGCAGATGTCCCGGGCTTGATCACATGCAAGGTGCCATCGGGTCACGTGCCGGTTTCCGGTACCGGTCCCGGTAGACCGGTGACCGGGAGAGCGACCGGAAGGATCGGAGGGGTCGGAAGGGCGTTGGATGGGGGTCAGGACGGGGGTTCCCCTGACATCACCCCCCCCTTGGAATGCGGCGCCCCGACGCATAGACCGGATGCGGAGGGAGGGATCCCGGAAGGGCAGGGAGTCGAAGGCGGCGACGGCAATGGTGCGTGGTTTGGCTGGGTATTTCCGGTAGAACTCGGCGACAGCTTCCGGGGCAAAGAGGTCGGAGTGCTTGACCCATTGATTGTGCGAGTGGTCATACCCTTTGAAGCGCACCATGAAGTAGAGCGACTTCCAGCGCACCTTTGCATCAAGGATCTCTTCGACTTCCCATTCCGGAGCTTCACCGGGTGCGTCCGGCAGGACCGGAGCCAGCTCGTCATAGCCGAGCCGTCCCTCGAAAGGGTCGTCTTCCGCGAGTTCCAACTTCACGACCGGAAAGACCGGGTGGAGCCGGGAGAGCCGGGGTGGGAGTTCCAGCTTGTACGCACCGCGACTGACGACTTTGATGACCTTGAAGGGGCCAAGCCGTCGGTGCGAGAGACCGGGGGACGGCCGGGTCGTCTGGATGTTCGACGCATCGAGCCAGACCCGGTCGCCTACCTTGATCTCCGGCGCAGGGGTGCGCCGGCGGTCGTAGTACCGCGATGTCCTTGGTAAGCGCGCCCACTTCATGGAGTGTCACACCCAGATCGATGCGGTCGGCGCCACCCGGTTGTACTACCGGAACGTCTGGAAGCTCCATGGTGCGCCGGAAAAGTACATCTCTGACCGGGGTCCGCAACTTATTGCGGAATTCACCACCAAGCTCTGGCGCCTTATCGGCGTCAAGCCCGCGACCTCCACGGCATACCACCCGCAGACTGACGGCCAGACCGAGCGCGTCAATCAAGAGATGGAACAGTTTATCCGCATCTTCACCAACTACATGCAGGATGACTGGGACGACCTCTTGCCGGCTGCCGAATTCGCCTACAACAACCACATCCACTCTTCCACGCAGCAAGTCCTGTTCATGACCGACACCGGCCGGCTCCCCCGGATGGGGTTCGAGCCGAACGGGCTGCGTTCGAAACTTGAGTCGGTAAACGAATTCCGCGACCGGATCGCCTCTGGCGTTCCCGAAGCCCGATCCGCGCTGGTCAATCCCTGAGTACCTCGGGCCTTTGTGGTTCCCCTTACAATCTAAGTCAATGTATAGCATAGCATAGCATATAAGAGTCATCTGGGCTCGGATGACCGGAATGACCGATATGACCGGTCATATAGCATCGCAATGCAGTGTGGTAAATAGATAAGTTGTTAGTGAACATTGGCGCATATTGGTGCCCATTGGATCCAAAGTCACGGTACGTGACAGTTGTGGCAACACTAGGCTCATTGCTGTGATCATGAACAAGGGAGGTGCAAACAGCCTCCATTTTGGTGAAACCTTGAATTGCTCTTCATAATTCTTGTGTAAGAATTTCTATCTCTTCTTTCCAGCGCTCCATATCTCTATGGCATGGTGCCACTGCACATGAGCTGCCATAGAATATCAGTTATCGGACATTCAAGGGACAGGTGGACTTGCAATCCAATGTATATTCAGCACCCTCTGCTTCAGACAAGTTTCCATGCTTGCCTTTCTGGTAAATCCAACCCTCAACGTACCCAGATTATGGGGTTAATCAACATTTTTAGTGAATTAATCTATCTTTTAACTCTGGATACACAAACCTAGGGTCTTCCAGGCTGCAGCCCAATACAAGCATTGCAATATGAGCCTGACAATACTTATTGACATGATCCTCAATTTTGGTCTCAACATCCTTGATCTTGCACACTGCATGTGTGTGCTTCTCTTCATACCTCCAAATCTCCCAATTCACCAATGACCCAATTTTCCTTAGGTCCTGTGTCGGGCCTCACTCTACTCGTTATGGCACAAAGTGATGGACGGTCACGCGTGACAACCAAGCGATTCTCCTCTTACTTCGACGAAATCTCAGTAACTACTGCACGACTACCCTCAAAACTTTGTGTGGCCACCCTTTGCCTTCCGCACTGCCTCCACCCGCTCAACCATCTTCGATGTGTGCTTGTTTATATCAGCAATGTCAAGCTTCTCCCATTCCTCCATCACCACCTTCTTGAGGCTCTCGAACGTCGTCGGGACTGGCCGGTGCTTGCGGATGCGCTTTTTGAGCTCGTGCCAGACAGGCTCTATTGGACTGAGATCAGGGGAGCTGGCTGGATGAGGGAATAGGGGGATTTTGCGGGCGGAAAACCATCGGTGCGTGCTCTTGGCTTTATGGCATGATGCACCATCTTGCTGAAAGCGAATTCCGGGTCGTTTTGCCCGGAACTCACATATAGCGTCCTCCAGCACCCCTTCGAGGACCTGCTCCCTGTACCGTTCTGCCGTCATTCCACCTCCCTTGCCGCCTGGGTACTCCAAAATCACAAGTGGTCCCTTCCACCCATGGGCGATACATCCCCACACCATGACCCGGAGGTTGGACTGTTTGAATGTCGGAATGACACAGTCATCATTGTATTCCTCGTCAGCGGTGCGTGTCACGTAGATCCGGCCGGTTTTGTCGTCCAAATGCACATAGGATTCGTCGGACCAAATCACATCCATCCAACCCTCCTCATCCATGTTCTTCATCTCGCGTGCCCATGCAAGCCTTGCTCTCTTTTGGGCTTTCGTAAGGAAGGGGACCTTCCTCGCAACCCGCCTGTGGTACCCGTACCCATCTAGCACCTTCGCGACCGACTTCCTGCTGATTGGCGGCTCGATGTCGTTACCAATGTCGGCGAGCGGCTTTCGCCGATCTCCCAACGCCTTTCTATGGACTAAATGCTCCATCCGGGGGGTGATAGTCTTGGGTCTGCCACTGCGAGGTCGATTTTCAACAGACCCCGTGTCTCGGTATTTTTTCCAAATTTTTCGTGCTGTCTCGTATGGTATGTCAAAGGTGGCCGCGTGTTTTTTGATGTTTTCTTCTACGATCATCGCCCCAATAAATTGGTTTTTTGTCTCTGAATCATGATAGCGATACTCTCGATCGGGTGGCATGAGAAAATAAGCAAAAACGGTGTGGTGGTTGGGTGTAATTGAGCTATGACGCGTGCGAGGTTGGTTTGGTCACACGTGACCGTCCATCACTTTGTGCCATAACGAGTAATGGAACAATGAGATGTTCAACCTGTAAACTTGATTCCAAACTGCAATGACTCAATCCATCGTGGTTTAAACCACGGTTTGAACCAGGATTCAAACCACATTGGCTTAAACCACGGTTTGAATCATTACAGTTTAAACCATGGTTTGACCCATCACGGTTTAAATCACAATTCGATCCAGCATGGTTTAAACCACAGTTTGAACCAGCACGGTTTAAACTATGGTTCGAACCACATCGGTTTAAACCAGGGTTTGAACTACATCGGCTTAAATCATGATTCAAACCATCATGGTTTAGACCACGGTTCGAACCATCATGGTGATAGGGCACATACTGGAGTACGCATAAAAACCCGAATTTTATTCATTTTAATACCTATCACCGGGGGAAAACGTGAGGTTTAGCAACAGGGCATACACCTACCTTGGGGTGGTATGCTACACCTTTGACGGCCGAAAGCCAGCGGGCAATCACAAGTTGAGGATTCAACAGTTACCTCTAATGAGTTGATTGTTCTATCAATCAACCATACTGCTGGGCCCTGGGGGTCAGTTGATAGCTGAGTCTTTGGGCGCTAGAGGTGATCAAGAGGAACTATATTATCTCAGGGCTATCCACTGGACAAGCAGAGTATGGGACTATCATACAGACAATATTTTTAGAGTTCAGCCACTGGAACTGTTCAGCCATTGGAAGAGTTCAGTGGCTGGAACGGTTCACCTGGTGGAGCTTAGACTAGATTTTTACTTTGGCAGAATGTCAAGCCGGTTCACCGGCGCGAGATACTATAACAGCAGCTGGCCAAACGATCACCCCGCTGAAAGGTGCTTCCCCCGCTGAAGAACCAGATTGTCAAACCGGTTCAACAGGGTGAGATACTACAACAGCAGCAGCTGGTCAGACAATCACCCTGCTGAAAGGTTTTTCCCCCGGTGGAGCACCAGATTGCCACCGTGGAACTTTGAGCATGATTAAGAGCTCATATTGTATGAGCTGGGGCAACCGACTAGCCCCGGGAGAACATATGTGATTGTGGGAGAATATTTGCGATCAGATGAACTGGTCTTGTGTTTCACCCACTGGTTGAGGACTCAGATGCAGGAGTAAAAGTTACTCCTGTGGGACTAGCTTTGGGTTCCTGCTAGATAAGAAGAGAACAATACTTTCTGCTGTGGGACATGGGCAGAGCTCCTGCTGGAACTTTTGAGTTCAGTGGGGTGATAAAACAGGCATCCTATTTAGGAAGCATCACCGACAGGGCTTAGTAAAACACACCCATACCCAGTTCCCTATGGGAACCGCATGATATACCCCTGGGAGACAGTGGAAATACCCATGGAAGCAAATACTGAAGATACCATTGGCCTGCTGGTCTCTTGGCAAAAGCAGAATGTGTTCCGGCTGGTTTCCTTATATCCCCGTTTGTAATTCTGGACATGTATATAAGCAGTACGATAATGAGTAGAAGGGGAGTAAACTATCCCCCGCTGCTCAGGGCAATATAGTAGACTAAGAAATAGAAATCAGATTTGAAAGACTTGACGGACAGAAGTCACTGAAATTGAGAAGTAAACAGCCTGAACAAAGCTGCTTGCCCCGTAAGAGCTCAGCCGCCAGCTTGGAGCCGTTGGTACGCCAGCCGTTCAATTGCAGCCACCGGCCCTAAACTAAGAGTCATCCCGTTGGGATTGAGTTGAAGACACCTCGTCAGTCGTCCGACCATTGTCATTCCCTGGCATGGTCTAGATAAACCGCTGGTGCCGTTCTCCCTCATTTCAGACAGTGGGACACATTGTAGTCTTTATAATACTCTGGAAACGTGGGAAACAAGATGGATAAACGGACATTTTACACATTTCTTTATTGTCATAGTCATATCATCATTTGTATAAGTATCTAGAGTGTTTGCTGTGAGAGAACAGAGAAGCTTCCCCTGTTAGCAAGCTAATAGCTTGTGCCTATGGGAAGCAACTCGCCGTTTTTCGAGTTTCACAAGTCTCAGATACTTGTGAAGGGCAAAAATTGTGCAATGGGGAAGGAATAGAGCTTGGAAGGTTGTGATTGAATTGGATATCTGGTTTTGGACTCGGAAACTTGTGTGATTGAGACTTGGGAGGTGACTGGACCTGGATTTGGATTTGGATTTGGATTTGGATTTGGATTGGATTGGATTGGATTGGATTGGATTGAATATTGGGACTGTGATACTGGATTGGACTTGACTGGAACTTGGATTGGGATACTGGATTTGGACTTTGGGATTGACAACACACCTGCAACACACTTTGGAACAACACTATCGTCGCAGATCTTCGGGATACGCAAGAAACACGGGAAACATCACTGTTTCTTGTGTTTCACAATTTGGCTACTATAAAACTGTATCTTCATCGTTCGAAACAGCTGTATCCTTTGGATCCTCTGTTTTGTCTGTATCGGAAACACAGTGTTTTGTACAACATTCAAATTGAACAATCAGCTTTCCCTTTCAACCTTTTAAAGGCTCTGAAACTAGGGACTGACACTCGTCAGCTACCTTGGAAGTGATTGAAACAGCTGTCATACATCGTTTCTGGTGTTGGTTTGGGATAGGCTAGGTCTATCTTTCCCAATATTGGTTTTGTTGTTTTGGTTTTGGTTGTTGCTTGTGTTTCCACACCAGGTTCCAAGCTCGCAAATCAACGCCTTGTCAGTTGTCTGCTTATTGTCATTCCATGGCACAGTCTAGATAAGCCACCAGTGCTGTTCTCCCTCATTTTGGACAGTCAGATCCCTCATTTCACAGTCAAACTATTCACCCCGCGGTAGAGGTTCCCCTGGTGATAAGAATTGTGCTCCCACAGGACATAAAAGTTACCCCACCAGAAAGATTGAAGTAGCACAACAAACTTGACGGGTTTCTGTACCCTACCTCCCCGAACATACACACACAAGTATTTGGATAATGGTTGTGATTGAGATCAGATTTATAGATTGGTTGATAGTAGTGACTAGTTCACTACGTTCACTAGTTTATTTTAGTCTTTTGATTTCACGGCTGCACCCAAGTGCACCATTTCAACAGTTTACAGCTAATGTCAGAACCGATGATAAGCCATGTAGTAAAACAGGCCTGAAAAATCCATTTTCTTCGGGCTTACCTTTATTATATGCACATCTTGAGGATCTAAGGTACTTCCCTACCTTTAGGTCAATACAATAAGCGAAGGGGATATATTACCCACCATGGGTCGATTATCACGAAATCACATACCTGATAAAGGCCAAACCAGTGGTTGACCAAGCTGTATAAAACCTAGTAAAGGTCGCAGTAAGGCACTATCGCTATCACGAATAAGGGGAAGGAGTTCAGATCCACTCTAGTGACCTATGAGTTTATCACGAACCAAGTTCGCGATAAAAGCCCAAGGCTTTTGTTGCAGTGTATTGACGTGTTGAGTCAGACGCAACGAGTCACATGATCCATTTGGAAGAGCACGAGCCGCCAAGGCAATCCAGGCACTTGCGATCGATATTTGATCGTAACTGTTTTGATTCCCGATTAGGAAGTAGGGAGTTCTCAAGCAATTGTGAACTCCACTCTGGCCCCAAACATGAAGTGTTTGGTATCAACAGAAAGCTATAGACCAGGGCTTTCTAACTAAAGGGACAAGGTTCAGAGAGGAACATTATACCACTGGGATATTATTCGAGCTTAGCACTAGGAACACTCCTAACCCCTCAAATAATATCTCTAGGCAACCATCTTAATTTAGAGTGTCGTTGGAGACGTCTGACTAACTCATGGACATCTGCTGACTGTTTTCTATACATTTTATTCACATGTAAACGAGTAGCTTATTAACTGTTTGTTCTAAGAATAGTTTAGCTCCTATCCTGTACAGTATATAGAGGGGAGGTCCCAGTCTGTTACAAGCACGGAATCGCACCTGGCTAGCATCTGGACACCTTATACAAGGCTCCTCTTGCGCTGTGGGTAGCATCTGGGCTTGTCAAACTCGGGCTATTCACTTTCGTGATAGTGCCAATCTAACAAGCTTCTCAAATACAACTATACTTTGGGGACGTGATAAGATCAACGGGATACGACGTGATTATTGTGATATCAGGGGACGCATTTGGAACGGGATACGACGTGATTATTGACTTGTAAATTGTGTGTTTGATTGTCCCATATTTTGTGAAGGCTTCTATTTCAACTTCGTTGAAATCGTATATCTTCCAACCAACACAGACTCATTAGGGTTTCCTATCGGGAAAACCTTCTGAATTGTAACTTGGCCTCATCTGGTCTCATCCCTCGACTTATATACTCACACTATACTCTGATCCGAGGTTCAGAACTCATCAGATTATCTGTGACTATTCAATCGTTTGGAATACCTATTATTGTTGGTGATAGTGGTTTAGTGGTTGTGTTTCAGGATCTGAGTCTACTCTGCAGCTCATATCTAACCCGACTACCTTATCACGAAACCTTCCGTAGTGTGGTGTTTTAGTCGTAGAATCTGAGCAAGCCATTCACCGAAGGCACAGATGAAAATTTATTGTTTTGGCACATTTTCGAAGAATTCCAGATATCTTGCTCAGTTTTCCACCGATTCACATGAAACTGAATGAATCTCACCAAATTCCCGACAATTGACCTTGTGGTGCCAAGAAATTGAGCATCTGCATGGTCTGGGAGTCTACTATCTGTGAGGGGGAACCTGGCCACCTTAGAGGTCTTGGCCTGTTGGTAGCTCTGTTGAGCACTTTACCTAGTACATATCAGCGCCGCGGAATAGGTGCGCTTCCTGGGAACAGTTTGAACCTAGTGGGTGCCATTTTGGGTATTTCTTTGTAGATCAGTGAATTTTTTTCTGCCGAGTTCCCGAAAAAGGCACTTGACGGGCCTACTTGCCTGGCTAAATAAGTTACAGGCATGTTCTTAGGAAGGCAATGAGGATATCCAAATCCACCGCTGTGGCATCCTCCTGAGAACCCAACATTTGGACTTTGATATGTCACATAATGGGCGAATATGGTGTCTGATACAGACTGAGGGAGGTATAATGAAGTTAAAAATATGCAATATGCTCGAAATTGAAGCATTGCACAGCATCAGGAAAAACTGAATTGCTATGAGCTCTATGAGCAGTTACATAGACCCACATAGACACTCATAGACGCCATAGCAACCTTTCTATGGCCTCTATGGCCTCTATGGCGGCTACGGGTGTCTATGCAGGTCTATGTGGCAGCCCATAGCAATTTGGCTTTTTCCTGATGCATGAAGATTGTCCTTGACAATTGCTGGACAGGGACGACCAAAGGGTCATTTGATATGAAGGTCGTCCAGTTGCTGTCCTCACACTTGGATGGTAATCATTTTCGCGAGTCAAGGGAAAAAGGAGGGAAAATATGGAGTCAATTTTTGCTCAAAGGAAACCCTGCAGTCATGGAAGAAGAATGAGCCCCCAAAGTCATGGATTGACAAAGAATTGGTGGAGAAAGGAGCCAAGCAGCGGTTCGGGAATAAAAAATTGGTTTGCCCACCCTACGGCCTGACATCATCTGCGACACCACTTAACAACAGCTCATTACTTTTAGCTGAAAGTTGGCAAGGACAAGTGGCAAAGGTTGTATTCTTCCCCCTGAGCATCAAAATTACATATGGTTAAGTCACTAGCCTTATAATTGGCAAGTGGCCAGGTTCCTAGTCTGGCCAGGTTGTCAGTCACAGATAGTAGATCAGAAGCATGCCGCCATCTAGCTCTTTACTCATGGACGAAAAGTATCTGGTAATACCTCAACCACGGCGAAAAAAACGCCTTAAAAACATCGAACACCTAGCTAGATGCGAGGAGGACAAGGAGACTACAGAAAAAGTTCATCATTGAATTAAGTTGGTCCCCTGCTCACGGTACTATATGCTAAGTCGAAGAGGTGGTTTTTCCGTCCTCTCTGGTTGGAGTGAGCACAACAAATCTTCAATGCAGGACCTGAAAAAACCCGGGGTGACTGGCTATACAAAGTATAAATAAGTTTCAATCAGCAGAAAAAGAAAAAATCAAAAATCATTGGACGAAGCTCTAGCAAATCATTCCGGGGAAAGCAGAGGCCATGGAGTGGGCTACATCTGAAATCGGAGGCAGCGGATGGTGCTGAATGAAAAACAAAACTAATTTGATCAGCCTGCAGTACATTGCCAAACACTTAAATGAGGCTGAACTATCTCGGCGACAACCGGATGTCCAGGACTTCATACCTACTGCGCGAGAAGTCTGGAATCACCCCTGGTTTTCGTTTCTTTAGAGCATGATTTCATTGGACAGGTTGCGCATGAGCCATTGGAGCTCTCGGACCGTGCGCAAACGCGAGTGGCTGATTGGAGCCACTCGTCTGCTATTTTTGCGCACGGTCCGAGAGCCACTGGGTGGCTCCAGTGGCTCGTGCGCAACATGTCTACTGTCTAGCTCCCAAAGTTATTAGGTGAGCCTGTAAAATATTTCAGAAGTTGAGAGCTGCCCTGTCTTTTTTTGGGGGGAGAATCCGGTGGAATTTATATTAGAACAAGTACACAAACATATATCATTCCATTCCCAGCGCTTTTTCATAATACTCACCGTTCGCTCGCCTGCAGTGGGTCCCATTTTACTTGGCTGGCTGCTCTTCTTCTACCCCCACCCCACCGCTTGATACCTTCTCCATCCCATCGATTGTGGGGTGCCAAGAGTCAAGTCCTGCCAGGATGTTCTGGAGCCGAATAAGAATGTCGGGTGAGCCGGTTGACGCCCTTAGTTCGTCGGCGTATTCGGCGAATGTTTCTCTGATTGTTTCACGCGCCACGTGATGGTCCAACCAGGGCCAACTGCCATCAGCCAAAGCGGATTCTGCCCACTCGAGGTGATCTTTACTATTTGGTCCCGCGGCATACAGGTCCCAGCACCCACAGTTTATAATTGCATTCAACAGGGCTGTGATGCGACCTGTTGTGAAAATTGTGTATACACTGGTGGCAAAACGGATCTGATGATTTTCGTGAATTGGCCCTTTGCTGGGTTTCATGGCAATTTTTGCAATGGTTTCGGCTGCCTCGTAGGGTAATTTTTCGGAGTTGCATTGCTCGAGGAATTCAGCAACGAAGATAATTCGTGCCTCGTCTTTACGACAGGCCATGCACTCGTACAGTGCGAGCCAGTGTACAGCAAGGACCCTGTCATCCGCATTCGCCCTCAGGACGTGGTCTGGAATGGTTGTCGCGCTATTTGTGGGAAATATAGGATCAATGCATGATGCTAGCGCTTCTCCTATGGTACCATTGTCGGGCACAAACTGTGCAGAGACAATCCGGAATTTAAGCACAAGGGTGATGGAGCTGATGATCTGGGAATGCTGTGGAGCTATTTTCAGAATAGATTTGAGTGCTTCCAGGGTGGATTGAAGTGAGTCTAAATATGAGTGGGCACGAGCATCCCCATAGAGCAAAGCCAAACACCAGAGTGCAGTCAACAGCTTCTCTCGCTGTTCTCCACTCCAATTATTATGACTGTCCATCAAAGTTGGCGGAAACTGAGTCCATAGGTGTGTTTCGATTTCCCCTGTGGTCCGCAACACATCCCGTAGACCCGACTCAGGACTCCGTTGATTCAACAAGCGGATGATAGCACCAGGGATGAGTGTGGTCTTTCGAGGCCGCCAGAGGGAGAGTAGGGCAGATATGATCTCCCTGATGTTTGGGAGATATGGAGCAGTCTGTGCTGTATTCATAAGTTTTTCCAAGCAAGAGTCAAATTCATCCACAAAGACAGAGCAGTCAAGATCAACAGAAATGGTGGTCCATGTTTCATCCCAGCGGTCGGGAGAGGATGAAAGATCAGCCGACAAGGTGAAGTATCGAGAGAGGATGGCAAAAGGAAGGGGCAGAAGCAAAGCATCTATGTGCTGATGAAGTTGTGCAACTTGGTTGGATCCAGATTCTGGGTAGATGGAAATGATATGGTCCATACCAGAAACTGAAAGTTTGGCAAACGCAGCTCGGACCAAAGACCAAGCTTGAGGCAAATCAGGGGTACTGCTGTCAGCGACATCGAGTGCGTAAACATTGAGACGGTGGCGAAGTTGTAGCAGTTGACCTGTTACAGCACAGAATGTACTCCATTCCATCATAGCAGCAGCAGATATAAAGTAGGGTGCAATAGGATCCTCTTTATGCAGTGTATATCCATGATACAAATGCTTGCATATGGCTGAAAAATCCACGGGTGTGATATACTTGCTGAATGATCCCTGGGAGGGGGAGGTAATGTGAGAATCATTTGGAAATTCAGTGGCACTACTAAATAGGTTATTCAAAGCAATAAATTTTGGGAAGTCAATTTACATGGGTTTGGCCAAACTTGCAATGGCCCAGAGAGCCCGGTAGCAAATTATTCGGCACTTGTGGCAATCCTTTAAAGACCAGCAACCTGTGTTACAGCTGTTCATGAGAGTAACAATCCTATTAAGAAGTTGAGTCTCGGGATGGCGGACCAGATGTTGGATGTGGTTTTCAAATCCATACCGCCTCTGGTGTGGCCCCCATAGCAAATCGGGAATAGCATCAACAAATGCCTCCAACTCGACATTATCAGTCAGTGATTTCACTGTCCAGGAAAGAGCTTTTCGGTCCCGCTCAGGGGATGCCTGCAGTGCATTGCGAGCCATGGCATTGACCATGGTCTCGTCTGTACCTGATACAAATGATTCCTGGTCTGAAAATTCCTTCAAGTCTTCGTGGCCCGCACTGTGCGGATATTCATTGGTGGCACCTGCAGCTCCACCAGGCCATGATTGATAATCCCGAATTTTCTTCAAGCCTGTTAACATCCCCCAGCAGAGGCGTGAAAGCGGTGTGCTGTAAGGACAGTCAAGGGACCACAGAGGCAAAATAGTGAGGATTCCATAGACAGCTGTGAAAACGAAGAGGATTCCTGCCGAGATGAACGCCATGAGGTTATGCACAGGAATGAGAAACATGACAAGGCCAGCAAGAAAGAACAGCAGAGATATGTGCAGTAGGAGAGGGACTGTGTCCACGACTGTCTGCATGTGGAATCGCTTTAAGCCGTAGTACAAAAATGAGAAGATACGTGCTCGCATCTCGGGAGCAGAGTGAATGCTTGACTTGTGGAGAAACTCACGGGCCCACTGCTGCACAAGTGTTGTGAACAAAGCACATGCGAGACTGAAGCTGAGACTGATCAACCAGAACACATTGCAGAGTGTTGCCTGTGTGCTCGGTTGGAATGCAGCCGAAGAAGGTACCTGCACTGTGCTCCCATTTGCCGATAATGAGAGCTGTTGCGATATCTGTACCAAAAGCTGAACTGTCTGCTCTCCCAAGTCACTTTTGAGTGTCTTGTAGCTCTCAATGATGAAAAATGTCACAATCACCGAGAACAGAGCACCCTGAGGCTCTGCATCAATGGTGTGGTGGCAGCACGGCAGTGGCTAACACTCACGAATATGAGCAACCCATCCATATCACTCTTCCAGCTCTCCACCAACAACTTGTCGGACTTCTCTGCTTCTGATATGTAGACCGCCCAAACTTTGGCTGCGGCCTCGCCGGTACTATCTGGATGGGTGTCAGGTTAGCACGTCTACTCTTCCAGCTCAACGCACTTCTATGGGGCATTTGGCCGCTTTGTCTCTTGGTCATGGTGGCGAGTAACACGTCGAGAACTTAATGCGGGAGCTTTCTCCGAAGAAGCTAAGACACAGCCTTGTCCTGTCATTTGCGCCGCTCAGTCGGACATAGACCGGTCACCCGAGGAACGCATGGAAACACGTTTCCCTTGTTCTCTCAACATGAGCTACATCCTAGACTGCGCATCTCTGCGCTGACCCCCACACAAGTAGAAACAACGTCCCCCGCAGAAACGGGAAGCCAGGAAAGCGGTAGTCGTATGTGACATCTATTTTTGGCCTCTTGAGAACCAATACCACGGGTGGAAACTTCCCCACCCAAGCCCCGCGACGGATGGTGCTGTGGATCTTCGGCAATTCAGCACCCCAAGATTTCACAGATCTAATATTACACGGCGTGGAATTGTATGGAGAGGAGTGGTTTTTGGCATATTTTGTGCTGAGGTGAGAGGAGAGGAACCGTCATGCAGCTCATAGGCGATGAGGATCCCAGATGTATTTAATTCTCTTTCTCTCTTTTTTTTTGGGGGGGGGGGGCCTCGGGCGAAAAAACCGAGTAGGGAGAAAGACAATTTCTGCCTCAGATCATTCCAACGGACACACCACGTCGAATGGCTGCCCGCGGGAATTTAGCCCTGTTCATCTCCTTGCCTCTTGCACATGGAGGGACTATTTCTCCATTTCTCATGCCTAGAACTCAATACCGCGGACCTTATCCGACAAGATTCCCCACTTTCCTCACTGCGCTACGCAACGATTCTTTAGAATTACAATCAATATCAGGAGGACCAAAATGTAATTGCGATAGATTTTTAAACTCATGCTCCGCGCGAATCCCACTTGGCTTAGGAATTAAACCTTCGAGAAACCAAAGTTCGATCATGTGATCGGACGCGTGCCGATAAACTGTACAAAGTGACCACAATAACAAAGTAAGACTGACAGAAAGTGCACGCGGCACCATTCCGGAATTCAAGGTGCCGGGCTGGTCACGGTGACCTGGCTTCTTCAATACTCTAAAGGGTAGGTATTTTTCGAATGGATGTTGCAAGGCGGAGATTCCGGACCTGAAAAAAGGCATCGGGCAAGCGTTACCCAGTCTCATTAGTCGGACCATTAAACGCGAAAGTTTTTCTTTTGACGAGAGGCAGAAGCAACGGTACTCGCTATGAATTTAATACCTGTCTTAGGCTTTTCGGCCTCGGGAGCCGGGTCGGCACCACCGATCTGCGCCAATGAAACTAAGTCCACCGTGCCGCGGCGTTCCGTTTCAAAGTTGGGTGGTGTGAATAGGCAACATCTTCTCTCAGCACCTCTTGGCGCCGAGTGCTGATATCCTGATTCAGTTTAATTCACAGACCTTCTCCCTCTTTGTAAGATTATCCGTGGGTGTCTGAAGCGTTTTAAACTCCGCTTTGGGGCGATCGGCCCCAATTCTGTGGAATAACAGCGTTAAACTTAGGGACCAGCGCCAGAATTCATTCGCTGAAATTCAAGCGCTAATCACTTAACCGAAGTGCTTCGCGCCCTACCGCGCTCTTGTTATGAACTAATAATGTAATCTCAATGGTCCGTGCATTCCGAGAAGACCTTCCAATTTATAAGGAGAGTCAAGAGTAATGCTGCTGGGCTCCCGTTGCAACAAATGAGGTGCCAAATTTACCTGAGGATGATACGGAATGACATCGATGCTCAGTTCTGAGCTGTTCCTCCATGCGAATTACCCTTTATTGAACACCATGAGCGCAAGGATAATTATAGAGGAAACCGTGGAGACGTGGCGTCAGGTGGGGGCAGTAAAAGATTGTTATGCGGCGCCTGTTGTCAAGCACGGGTCGACAAACCTGGACTCGTACAGGTCACTTGTCCAAGCGAGTCTGAACAGCATCAGCATCGGCATCTCATAATGTAGGGACGGAAGGTATGGAAGAGAGGAACGATACACGCACCGTGAATGTCGGGGTATTTTGGTGCCGAATAGGTGATTTGCGGTGGTTTTGCATGCGCGCCCTTTCAAGAGAGAAGGTCAGATGCGAGAATAGAAGGAAAGGCTACTCCCGACTTAGGGGGCGCCGGTGCGGACGTGGTCACGAGGACATGAGGCAGGGTTGTGAATGATGTGTGAATGCGTTTGTTTTTGTCTTCATCTAACGCCGCCTGCGTTCACATGTTGCGGGAGAAGGACGGGACTGTATCAACGCGACGTTGATCCACGCATGCACTGCCAGGCGGCGCTACCACTCCAATGGACATGAGCGCTAACACTCCGGTAGACACGCTCAAAACCCATTCTGCAATACCCGCGCACACAATCTGCCCCCAGTAAATGTGTATATCCTTAAGCTTGCGCATTTAAGTAGTCTCGATTCTCTATAAAGCTGAAAAAAAGCATCGAGAACATATCCCATGATCGAATAATGGCATCGCCTACTGCCTAAGGACAAACGGCGTGTCGAGGACACGGTCCAGCTACTCTGGGGCTGCCGCCCGCTCGCGCCTGTGCGGCGTGTTAGCAACAGGCGAATGAATGAGAAACCCAAGAACATACATTGAAATGGCCATTCCAAATAATACGCCGTGCGTAGCGTGCGGCACCGCCGTCTTGAGCGGCGGGTTTCGCGCATGCTCCTTTGGATGGCGATTTCGGTCATGGGGCGGCGCGATATGGAGCCTGACGCGCCGGTGGGACACCATGCTATGGAAGAGGCCCTATCAGCGTCGGCAGGAATGCTGCCCAGGTGCCACAGCGTACCGTAAGAGGTGGCCAGTCAGGCCATCCCTGCGGCGACGCTGCCGAGTTTATAGCCAGGTATCGGAGCAATCATGCAAAGTCATAGGTAGCCGGTGGCACTAGGTGCTGGCGAGGGGTGAGATGGAGGAGAGAAGGAGATAGTGGTCAAGGACGACGAGAACGAGAAGGTCACGAAGCCAGTGGGACGAGATATACAGCGACCTGCCGCCGCGAGAGCGCTGGAAGTGCTGGCTACATGACCCAAGAGTGACTTGGTCCAGCAGGGGTTCTCGACGGGCCTGTTAAAAGACACGTCAGCGTCAGCAGGCGTGCTACTTGATTGTCACTGCGTACCGGAAGAGAAGGCAGTCGTACCACTCCTGCAGCGAAGCGCCAGTCGTAGGTAGCCTTTGGTGCCGGTGCTGGAGCCGCGGATGATACGAGGAAGTGAAAGACGAAGGAGAGAGGAGGACATTGATTTCGATCTAGGACGGGAACCATTGAGGAAAAGGCCACAAACTCAGTGCGACGACATGAGCCGCGACAGTGTTGGAAGGACGTCGCGAAGTGTTTGCACTTATCCCGTGAGAGTGCTAACGGAGGGGATGGCTGGGGACCGGCCATCGACGTGTCTGTGCAATGGCAGCATCAGCGTCAACACGGATGCTATTCGGGTGCCACTGGCGTACCGTCGAGTGCCATTCCTTCGGCGAGGGTGTAGGGTACCTGGCTGTTTATCTGGAAGGTGGATGAAGAGTGGACGGTGGTTCTCAGCCCGGAGGATGATGCGAGTGGAGATGAGTGGGATGAAGCAGGGAGAGGGAGGGATAGGACGGGGATCGAGAAGAAGCGTGTGCAGTGGATGACGAGATGTCCACTCGACGACGAGATGAAGGAAGGGTGGGAAGTACTCTGGGACGCGGGAGGCGCAAGCAGGGCGTATGTAGTGTCCGCCAGGCGAAAGGGCGAAGGTATGAATCGAAAGCGTCGGAATCCGGCGAGAGCAACACATAACCGAGCGAGACAGGTCCATCATGGGAGGAGAAGCGTCAGGGAACCTCAAGGGAACCTTGAACACATTCTTGAGGTTTGCAATTCGGAAATCAATGGGGGGAGGATGTGGTACGCTCTCAAGGAGGGAGTGATCACGTGCCAGAAACCATATCATATCCATAAATTGCGTGGTGGTGTTTGGGTGGTGTTATACATTGCTGATAGGTATCCTGTAAATTGTAAAGATGGAAATTTTGCTGTACATGTAAAGTTGGAGTCGCGGAAGATCTACTGGGTCTCTCATGAAATCTAGGAAATCATTAGAACATTAAATAAACACAAAGGGAAGACGCACTACACAACGCTCGTCGTTTCCGGCTATAGGGGTGTCGAGGGCGCCAGGCGCGGGTGCGGGTGTGGGTGCGATTGCGCGCTGGGCCTGCCTCTCGGCATCCCGCTGATCACTGTGTATGTATGCCAAGTCAATCAACGAAAATCTTTTGATCCAGGAAGAGACGCACGCAGCCTGGAATGCTGGGATAGCGCCGGGATCGCCAGTGTGGAGCGAGCAATTGAAACGGTCGACAAGTGCACGGTTCAACAGGGTCAACCGGCGGTGGATAGCTTTAAGGTCCTATAACAACAAAATTAGTCAAGGTATATTTTATACGGAAATGGATGCAAATAGAGACGGTATGCAGTCGAATTGGAGAATATTGTCTCTGGGCGCAGTATCGGCTGTCAATACAGACCGCTAGAGCACGCCCATGACAGTCCAAATCCGCCCAAAGAAAACCGAGAAAAAGGTGGGAACTCACCACCGCCAGATCCTCCCTCTCCTGCTTCGTCAACTCGGTCCTAAAATTCGGATGGCGGTAGGTCTTCTCAATAAGTATTCGCGCGCGGGCGTAGTTGATGTAGCCTCGCTCCAGATCCACCTGCACATCGCCGGTGCTGCAGCTGCTAATTCCGCCTCGATCGTTTTTGTCGTTTCCCTGACCATTTTCGTCGTCCACCGTTGTGTCCTTCGCCAATTTTGTCAACGAATCTGCTTGCGTTTAGTACCCCTTTGCGAGCCGCAGGCAGTGCCCCAATTGGAGATTGCTGCCCGGGGCGACGTCGAAGTGCTGCCGTGTGGCGACATCGAGCTCGTGAATCGTGGAGGGCCCGGAGGTCCAAATCCTAGGGGATATGGGCAGCATTGCACTCGCTTGCATTCTCAGAGGCGTTAGTAGGCCATGGAGGGCCTCCGCAGCAAGGTCCTGGGGCGTGGCAGTGAACAACAACCACAAGAAACGTCATCTCCGGATGAGGCATCACTCCCACGCCTATTTTTGCGCCGCGGCCGGCCAGAGAGGTTCAAGTCGCGAGCAACCGCTCGTTCTAGAGTATTACAATCCCTGGTGGGCTTAACTCAATGAACGAGTTTTCGTTTAATGCGTTCTTGTCCAGCCCGTTTGCGTTGAATGTCTTGGAATTAATCAAAAGTGCAAACAAAAAAGTCGGAAAAGGAACAGGCGATCATTTCTGGGCCAGACTTTTGGTGCAATTCTGGAGTCCGGTATCACCGTATCAGCTGTAGCGGAAAGGAAGATCGGAGTCGTATGCACACCAGTTTCGTGCGTCCACTGTAACATTCTGTTCACTGGCGCAATCCCGATTCCCCTTCTGCGTACGTTTTACGACTTACGATGGTCTGACATTGAAAAAGCCTCGCAATAATATTAACACCGTTTGAACATCTCTGGCATATTGTACTTCCTATTTATGTGCGTGCTCGTGATTATCCGAATGAGTGAATAATACTGCTGCCCCCAAAACTGTCCACGCTCGCGATCACGGGGAACTGGGCAGCTTCGCGTGAGTAATTACACCCGTAGTATGGCGACGCGTTTGATATCCCCGTCCGGCAACTGATTTGATACGCTATCAGAAGCCCGCGAGTGCTCCCGCGTTCACCGCCCTACCGCCCCAAGTTGCGCCTGTCAGCCACGCACTGCTCATCGCACTGCAGTCGGCATGAGCGGGAGGGTGGAACTCGCGCCGGTGATGGTACGCATATGCCAGCGCAGAAAACGTACGTACGGCGACTCGAGCGACGAGGACTCTAGCTATGACTTTTGTGTATGCCCCGGCCCCAGGAAGACGGCCACGACACCAGCCACTGCGCAAGAGGGGAGTGAGGGGTATGCAATGCGGATGAACCCCCTCTAAAGACGCGCAGGGATATGTGGCGGATGGGGGGAGAATGGTCGAGGGGATTCGAAATGCAGAGGCGATTGAAGGAAAGAGAATCCGAGTGACGCGCCGGTGGAAGAGGGTGTGGAGTAGATGGAGGGTGAGCCGTGAAACAACTGCAAGCGATGGAGCATCGGCCCGGCGACAATTGATGAGCCGCGACCCAGATTGCATGAAAGCATGGGCGAAGCAGAAGGGCATGCGCATGAAGCAATTCCCCCGAGGAAGAAGACGCCGCGCGCAGGGAGGGACTGATTGAGAGATGGACAGTAGGAGGAGGGGCGGGTGGTCGCGGCCAATGGAGCAGACACAGTGGAAGACGTGCAAGAAGCTTGAGGGAGGGTATATGGTACAACAGGGGAGAAAGCGACAGACCGAAGGAGAAAGAAAGATGGGTTTGGTGTGTGGATGGGTGTGGCGAGCGTACGTGGGCGTATAGACAAACGTCGAAGTCCGCACAAGGCGGCGCGCCGCCGTGACCTGCGAGACCTATGCAGCTGCCAGCGACAAGCAAAGCGCAGGAGGAGCAGCGCAAGGTTGTCCGATACACGCTTCCCCGGCTATAAAGTTGCACATGGGCGAGGAGAGACAGGAATTTCGGTTTGTACGATTCGAGGGACTGATCACGTGGATACCATAATAAAACCGCGCATTTTTATCGAATATCTATAAGTTTCCACATTGGTAAAATGAATCTCTAGAAATGTTTAGAAAGTCACAGGAACCAAAGAAAAATAAGAGGGCTGCGTGCGTAGGCATTGTACCGATCGATGAGGGCGGGCTTCAACCAGCGCAGCTAGTGTTTGATATCTGTACGGTCCTGTGAACCAAGTTGATAAACGTAGAGTTACTGGGCGCCAAACGGGGAACTAGACCGGATAAATGGGACGAGATATGCAGCGAAGTCCCTTGGGGTAGCATAAGCAAAAATGCACACTCATCGCCTTCAGCTTGGCCCTCTCCTCCTGCGTCAATGCGGTCTTAGATTCGGGACAAAGCCACTGCGTTCCGCTGCCACCTAGGCTGAGTCTGCCAGCTGACCGGGGGTCTGCGTAGGTCTGCATAGGTCTGTGTAGCCGACTACACAGAGTCTTTGTAGGTCTGCGTAGTCCAAGCGTAGTCGACTACGCTTGGGCTACACAGACCCCCGATCAGCTGGCCAAACTAATGCTAGGTCTGGCTAGGTGGCAGCGGAACGCAGTGAGGGTTACAGATCCTTCTTCGGGCGCCTGTTGTCGATGAAGGCGCACTCCAAATCCAGCTACATTTTGGAATCGATGCTGCTGAGGTTTCCACCTGCAGTGAGAGCGATTGGAATTGCAGTGAGTATCGCGGCGAAGGGGAAGGAAGGAGTACGCCCACGCGTTGACATAATCCCAAATGAGACAAGAAAAGCCCTGTATAACTGCAGAGGCTGCAGGGTTGTATGGGGTTTGAAGAGCCAGCTCCAGGATGAAGGTCAGATGTGCGCGGAAGAGAGCAAGGAAAGAGGGATCCGACCTACAGGGCGTAGACGGTTGCCAACGTAGGTCGGAGGACATAAAAGGCAACATTGTGAAGGAAGTGTAAATGCGCTTTTTTTGGCTTCGCCTAACGCCGCCTACGTTCACATGTTACGGGAGAAGGACGGACTGCATCCGCGCGACGTTGACGCGCCACAAAGCACCGCCGGGCGGCGCTACCACTCCGATGGACATGAGCGCTAACACTCCGCCGGCGGACATGCACAAAAGCCCACTCTGCAATGGCGCCATTAATGAATGTACCGACGCAGCATTCGACTTTGCACTTGTGTTCACAATTGGCCCCCAGTAAACACCGTTGCGCACTCCAGTGATCTTGCTCCTCCCTAAGACTGAGGACTCGGAAGCGCGCGTTTCTCCTGGCCATCATGAAGACATCGCATTATCGAATGATGAATGGCATCGCCTGCTGCCTTAAGATAGACATCGTCTCGTCGACAACGGCATGCTACGCCTGGGGCTGCCGCCGGCCCTTGCTCCCGCCTGTGAGGCAGGTCAGAACATGGAGCCAGTGACTGAGCTCCCCACCAAAAACCTATGGCGAGAATCGAACTGCGGGGCGGCGTCCACGCGAGGACGGTGTAGTGTGTGGCACCATCGTCTTAGGCGGCAAGGAGGCGCTCACGCTCATGCGCCTCGCCTCCCGCCTCCCGCCACTGGCGCGTATGCGCTCCATCGTCGCCGCGAAGCCTCGTGCGCCGCGAACTTAGTAGGATGACGTATGCTGCGAGCGTGTTGGGTACACAGTGGCGTAGCTCGATGCGGGCCTTCGACATGCCTGTGGAGGAGACGAGCTTCAGCAGGTGTGCTACTCAGTTGGCTGGCGTACCGTAAGAGGTGGGGGGGCGTGGACTTCTTGGGGCGAGGCTGTCGAGCTCATGGCTGCTTATCAGCAGAGAAAGGGAGGGAGAGGACGGCGAACGATGAGTGAAGGCGGACGAAATGGGTGAGAATGAGTGTCGGTAGTCGGGGACGAGATGAAGGAAGGATGAAGAAACACTCGGGGACGCGAGACGCAAGCAGAGCGTATCTGGCGACCGCTAGGCGAAGGGACGACGGTGTGAGTCGAAAGTATATGTCGGAATCCGAATGATCAGCGAGACCAACCCATAATCGAGCGAGACAAGTCAAGCACGGGAAGAGAAGCGTCAGGCAACCTTGAACATATCCTTGGGCTTGCAAGTCGGAGACCACTGGGGGCAAGGACGTGGTACGCTCTTAAGGAGAGAGTGATCACGTGGAAACCATATCATATCATATTCATAAATTGCGTGGTGGTGTTATACATTGCTCATAGGTACCCTGTAAATTGTAAACATGGAAGTTTTTTGTGCGTTTAAACTTGGAGTCGCAGAAGATCTACTGGGTCTCTCATAAAATCTAGGAAATCATCAGAAAATTAAATAAACACAGATGGCAGCAAGGAAGACGCACGACACAACGCCCGTTGTTTCGAGCTATAGCGTTACGAGGTGTGGGTGCGGGTGCGCGCTGGGCTTGCCGCTCGGCATCCCGCTGATCACTTTGTATACATGCCACGTCAATAAACGAGAATCTTTTGATCCAGGAAGAGACGCACGCTGCCTTGAATGCTGGGATAGCGCCTGGATCGTCTTTGTGGGGCGAGCGATCCCAACGGTCTACAAGTGCGCGGTTCAACAGGGTCAACCGGCGGTTGATAGCTTCGAGGTCCTATAAACAACAAAATTAATCAAAATATATTGTACACGGAAATGGGTGCGAATAGAGACGGTATGCAGTCGAAGACTCACCACCGCCAGATCCGCCCTCTCCTGCTCCGTCAACTCGGCTTGAAATTGCGGATGGCGGTAGATCATCGCAATCAGTATCTGCGCGCGGGCGTAGCTGATGTAGCCTCGCTCGAGATCTACTTGCACATCGCCGGTGCTGCAGCTGCTACTTCCGCCTTGACCATTCTTGTCGTTTACCTGAACATTTTTGTCATCCACTCTTTTGTCCTTCACGAATTTTGTCAACGAATCTGCTTGCGT
Source organism: Mycena capillaripes (assembly GCA_029204075.1). Lineage (NCBI taxonomy): Eukaryota > Fungi > Basidiomycota > Agaricomycetes > Agaricales > Mycenaceae > Mycena > Mycena capillaripes. The sequence continues at coordinate 1,530,943 of JARHKZ010000014.1, read as the reverse complement.
GCGGTACTCCTCTGCGCAATGCAGGCAGTCCCTCAATTGGGTATTGCTGCCCGGGGCAACGTCGAAGTGCTGCCGAGCGGTCACGTCGAGCTCGTGAATCGTGGCGGGCCTGGAGTCTGGCATGGTGGGGGATGCGTGCAGCATTCGTGCAGGCTGCCGGGCACGAGAAGTTATCGGGGTGATCCGCGTCCCCGCAAGAAAGTCGCCTAACAACACAACAACGTAGCAAGCTGACAATCCCGCATCCCCAAAAGGTAACGGAGCTTCGGACCGAATCATGTGGCGGTGTGCGGCAGTTTACTTTAGGAATTAATACTGTATCGTCCTCAGGTAGCTGTACGTACGGCGTAAATATCGAGCCAACGACGTCGATGAAGAGCTCTCCCGAGCCTAGGTTCAAGATGTCCACCCCACAGGCGTGAGATTGCTGTCGGATGGAATGCATACTTACCTATGGAGACACCCCGAAGACGAGACCGTGCGCGCGGACGAACAGGCTGGCAGTAACTTGCCAGTGCGCATCAGAAATAAAGACCGTAAATTCAGAAGGACCATGAGTATCATCAGAGTGATCAAACTTCTGTAGATGTTGAACGTACCAAAGTCGTGTATTTTTGCAGATTGACAGTTGCCTTTGCTGTAGTGGATAGAGATCTGCCCGCTCGGAAAAGAATTACGGTCCAAAATAATGTAATCCAGTTGGGTGGAATCAGTCTTATCGAAAGTCTGCGCTTTCTAAGGATTATTTTGTCAGTCACAAATTTCCTCCGGGTTACAGCCGTACCTGAGGTCGAGTCCCAAGATATTGATCGATATCATTGACGCGATCGAATCTCCCTTCTATGTAGGCGGGGGATTCTTGGCACGCATGACACATCGAATGGGATAATCGAACATGCACCTTACAGGGTGACGATATTTTCTCTCCGATATTTTCTCCCGATATTTTCTCTCGGTTGTCGCAACATGCCCAACAAGAAAATTTATGGTTTTTTTGGAAAAGTTAGTGGTTATTGCCTGAATTAGCGTACCACAACTGGGTGATGTCTCATGATCCATCTCTCCTGCTCCAGTCACATCGCTGCAGGTCTTGACTTGATCAGGAATCACCGACCCAACAAGAGTAGAAAAATCACAGTTCCCAACTCGATATTACTCTCCTAGGGAGTTTAATTGTCTTACCATTTCGGTTGTTAAAAAAAAACGGCATACACGCAGATTTGAGACCAAATTTTTGGTGAACAATAGCATGACCAGTAAATACGCGCGCAGATGGAAAATCGATTGATGCCTTGGATTCATAATTGAGACTGAACATCTGCACCGACAGAAGGACGTGAATACCTGTTAAGCACATTGATTTTGGCTCCTCGGGCTCGAACAAAGACGTCGATTCCATTTACCTGGACCTCAGCAATTCCGTGGACTTCTCTCGAGATTAAAGGCATGGTCGCGGAGTACTGAAAGCCGGTCGATAGCCTGGCCGCGGTCGATATGCATTAAAGTGCAAAAAATCGTCACGGTCACCAAGTCACAGATCACATCAATGACTCACTACCGGCCCGTACGCCGGACATCCGATTCCTTTCGCCCCTTTTACAGTCACGGCGAAAATTGTTGCCCTTACCAAATTTGGAAATTTTGTGATGGCTCGCAATAAATGGGTGGTAGGCCCACTATAACTGTAGTAGCCCGCGGCATGCCGCGGCAGAGCCCGCTATCGTATCTTCCATTGGTGTTCTCAACACTCTTCCAGTTCCTCCTTGAGAACATGCATGGCAAAGCTGGGCCCCCACTAACTTGGCTTTGGAGGTGAGCCGTTAGTTTCTAAGGTGATATTTTGGGGGGATTCTCAATCTTTTGGTCAGTCATCGATGGATTTGGTTGAAACATAGCTAGATGTACTTGACTAATTCATTGCCAGTGCAATGTTCCAGCATCCAAAGTGCATGGGCGTGGAGTGTGACGATGAGTATGTTGTAAAATCATCTACTACAATGGCTTAAAGATGGGAGATCGTATTCTTCACAGAATAGACTATGAATTTTTAAAGTAAGTATCTGAGCATAACTTTCAGCAAGAGTTTTCAGTGTAAATTTCTGATAAATACTTGGCTCGAGGCCCTTCGCCCGAGCTTCGCTCGGCTCGAGTCTCTCGCAGTAGGAACTTAGCTGAAAACTTGTCTCGAGCATCCACAGCCCGACAGCACATCCATGTCACCATGCTGGTCCCTGTGTTGTCATTCAGGAGCGAGCTGGCTCTGGTTTTGGCAACAAAAATTTGCTTGTAAAAACAGCGACGGCAGTGAAACCTGGGGAACAAATGAAGATAAGTGAATCTGGGCTTGCCAGTACCAAACTTTTTGTGCTGTGGTGGACTGGGCTTCCTGTCCGGGACATATGCGTGGACTTGAGACTGATTTGGACTTGATGTCGAACTTCTTCTCCTCGATTTGAAGGCCTACACAGAGAGACATTTTTTTTGTCCATACAGATCCCTCGAACTGTTGCCCAATTATCCGATCCACTCACACCTGATAATTTCTGGGCTGCCGATGTCCAGTTGTTCGTTTCTGGAGGCTGGCATCCCAGGATCCTCGTCGTTAATTGGCGGCAGAGAATTTTTGTGCTATTGAACTGGTAGGTAGTACACAAGATATACTATAAGATGTGTACCTGTAATTCCAGGCCTAAACCCTGGCAACATTCAATGATGGTCTCCAGTAATTGACAATTAAATCTAAGGTGACCGACTAACCCCTCGACAATAGTACAGCATTTTTTTTGACCGATAACTTGTTATTGGAACGAGGCTCGAAAATTGGTGTAAGAGTAAAGCGGCTGCTATTCTTCCCAGATGAGAATGCAAATAGAGCGGAGAATTATCTGCCGAACCAAGGCAAGAAGATATAACAGATATGCAATTGTTGGGTAATCTGTCAACTGAAGCACGAAACATCATGGACTGAGGAGATGGGAAAACACTACGAAATTGTCTGCAATGGCACACATGTTTTTTGCTATCACAGGGATCACAAATCGACAAACAGATGATTTTTTGAATCGTCAGAGCACGGATGTGCAGGCACTGGATATTCACAGTCACTGGGTGTTTCAAAGTGCAAAGTTTCAGAGTAAGGTTCAGAGTCATGAAATGAGCCACAATGGACTCGAGGAGCTTGGTAATTGTATTGAGCAATGGAAGCGCCAAAAAATAATGGATTGCATACCTTCAGCTGCCGAGGTAGCTGGCAGACCATGAATAGTACTCTGTTGCGGAAGAGCGCCTACACAGAAAAAAAATAGCATGAGCAATGAATAAAGTAAAAGGGTCAAAGAGAATACCGCTGGGATGACAGGGAGAGGAGAGAAAAAGCCAAGCGTCAAATGAACTATCGAGCCGGAAACCGCGCAACAAGTCCGCCCAGTCAAAACCAAGGATGACGTCGTAATCAGCTGTCTCGACAACATCACATTGGATCATGGTGGAAAACTTTTCCACCATGATCCAGGAAAACGAGGAGTGGTCAGGCACAGAAATGGTGAAGAGGATTCCATTGCCGCTGGTCCCGGAAGAGGCACGAGCAAACGAAGTGGAGAGTATGCTGTGACTGAGTGGCGGCCAGCACACCATTCACTTTAACAGACATTATTTGAAAGAGGCTTAAAAATTGGTATACAAGTAAAGCGGATCCGGAATGCGGGAAGAAGAAGCAGCGAAGGACACAGTTCAGGCGGAGGAAATAAGAAGCGACGAGAGGGGCAGAGGAGTTCGGGTGCAGTAACGAACAAGGAGTCGGACAGCTGAAACCAACAGCAAGGAGTGAGAAAAATGACATCATTTTTCCAGGAAAGGAAGGTGATTTCCTAATTGGGACGAAAAAAACGAGTTCACACGAACTTTTCGAGTTACCCCCAAAACCCACTATCAATATAGATAGCGGGCATTAGATAGCTTTTAGGTAGAAGGTTGTCTATATGGTCTATAGGAGTAAAAATGCAAGTGGTTTGGCTGCGTAGATTCCTGGAAATTGCTGCCCTGCTGTGATTTGGGGATACCCTGCTGACCTGTGTAATTATGCATCCAAGGCTAATTCTATGGCAAAGTAACATTTATTTTGCATCATATGCAACATCATAAGACTCCTCCAGCTAGGGATTGGCTAGTAGTGGGCCTACCCCTCATTTATTGCGAGCCATCACAAAATTTCCAAATTTGGTAAGGGCAACAATTTTCGCCGTGACTGTAAGTACCCCCCGCTCACGCCTATCAGGAAACGAACTGGAACGCCTCCTTTGGCACCGCAGCGCAATCTCGTCCTGTGACTAATCTTCACATTGCAACTTGGCTCCGGAACGAATTTACTTCCGTATTGTGTGTATATCACCTCGAGTATTGTAATTGTTCACAAAATTCGGCAATTGGAAATAATATCGCTGTTGCTTTGAAACTCTTCTCAGTGTTATTTCCAACTCCCAAATGCTCTCGTATTGTTAGTGCAAAGTCGGCATTGTTCAACTTTCGCGGCTTCGTCGAATCTATGCCCAAATGCCGGGACTATGCACAGACGGCAATCTTGCGGCATATACAAACCTTAATCTCTCTTTTTATAAAGTTAAGTTATACTTTAGGAACTAGCGCTAACTCGAGCGCTAATTACTTAAGAAGTGGTCTTGTTTAAATACATCCTGTGTCAAGGTCACACGCGTCGGGTCTGTGCTATCTAGAGCAATGGCTCTCGACTCGGCTGTTTTACCCTCGTCCCGTCGGCACCTCCGTGAGTTGTGCTCGCAGACGCCAAATGGTATACGTACTGCTCACCTCGCATTCGAAAAACGAATTCTGACCCTGCTACCGAAAGCCGAATATCTTCGGGTATGTCTCTCTGCCGCCGATATTGATTAATAATTTATTTGGGTTTTCGTTTGCGTGTGGTGGTGATATCCCAGTCTGACATCTGATCACCGCTGTCTCGGCTCTCAAGTTGTGCTCCCGCGTTCACCGCCCTACCGCCCCCGGGTACGCCTACCACGGGCGCACTGCTCATCGGGCCGTAGTCCGCCTGGGCTCCCCGCGCCCGAGACGGTGCATCAGCGCACCGAACGTACGGCGACTCTAGTCTTGGTCCAGCCCTGGAATATTGTTGTTGTGCATGCCTCGTCGCCACGGGAGAGGAGCAGGACTCCTGCGATGCACGACCCAGCCACAGGAAAAGGCCGGAGGCAAGACAAATGTGGATTAACATCCACCGACATGAAGACGCGGCGCACGCGAGGGGGGGATGGTCGAGAGTCGGATGGCGAAGGGAATATTCGGCAGGGAGAGGGGATGGCGATAGAGAGATCCAGAGCGAGGTGGAGAAGATGGCGGGTGAGTCGTGAAAGCAGGGTATCGCCGAGTTGAGCGCCTAGACGCATGAAGCCATTCCCCCGCGTACGAAGCGAGAGGGAAGGGGTGAAAGGAAGGGCCTGGAAGGGCGACCCATTGCGAAGGATAAACAGAGCTCTGCCAAGAGATCAAAGGGGAGAGATTGAGATCCAGAGATGACGAATGGAGAGGGACGGGTGCAAACGAAGCATTGGTCCGCGAAGCACGAAGTGCAAGGTAGGAAACGGGGTCGACGAAGGATATATTGGCCAACGAGGACGAGAACGCCACACTCACGGAGCAGGCAACGTGGTTTGGGTGTGCGGATGAGTGTGGGGACCGTCGGGGTCCGCTGAGGGGGCGCATCGCACATCAAAATCTGGGAGAGCAATGAAACGGCCAGCGACAAGTCGAGTACAGGAGGAGCAGCGCGGCGTTGTCCGGAAAACGCCTCCTTGGCTCTAAAGTCGCAGACGGACGAGGAACGAGAGGGATTTCGGTTTGTAGGAGTCGAGGGACTGGTCACGTGGATGTGATAATAAAAAATCGCGCCCTGGTACCGAATATCTATAAGTTATTCCGCATTTCCACGTTAGTAAAGTAAATCTCTAGGAAATAGTCAGAAAGTCGCAGAAGCCAGAGAAGAATGAACACGCACATCGTGCTCATGGAGGGGCTCCAGCTCGCCTGCGTAGCTCGCTGCATGTACACTGGATTTGGGGCTGTTGGCACCAACAGAAGAGATCGTGCCAACACCATACCCACCCTCCACCATCGCCCAATCGATATTTGCATCCCTCTTCGTGCGTCTGGACACCGTCTACATGGGCACGCTGGCGTCGTAGTATTTCGCCCTCCCTCCGAGCGCTATAGGTCAAGTTTGAGAACGGGTCGTGGATCCATATAATACGATATAGACGCACGCAGCCACGAATTCTGGCTCGGCGTCGGAGGGGTCTTGGCCGAAGCTCACCCATTTATCGTAATTATCGACGAGGGCGCGCTCCAACAGGTCCCACTGGTCGTCCAATTTTTTTTTTCGGGCCTGTTACTCAAATTAGTAAACTAGGAATCAATAGCCAGAAACCAGATGGGGCGTGGGGGCAGAAATACGGTGACATACGTAGCGGAATCCGCATCGCAGTCCACGACCCGAAGGTAAAACAAGCAAAAATGCAGACTCACCTCCGCTAGCTTGGCCCTCTGGTCCATCGTTAGCGCCATCTGAGAATCGAGATGACCACAGATCTTCTTCGCGCGGCTGTAGTGGATGAAGGCGTGCTCCAAACCCAGCTGTACAGGCTGCTCGGTCGCCGGCTTGCTGAGCGCATATTCCGCCTCGCTCATTTCCTGCATCGCGCGGTTCAGGCAGTGGTCGAAGTTGCTGCTTGGGGCGATGCCAAGATATAGATTGGCTTTGGCAGCCAGCTCGGCGACCTTCGCGGGCCTGACTTTGGACCTGACATCGGACATGAGGGCTAGGATGCGGGCTGGCTGGCTAGGTATCGAGGAACAAGACACATGACAAAGAAGAAGACGTTATGTGGAGCTGCAACAGCGGTGTGCAGCTTGATGTTGGGATTGAGTATCGCGGCGGGAAGAAGAAGGAGGCTGGGTCACACCGGAACCCTAACCCTAATCAGTTTGGCATGCGCCAGCCATTTACCCCACACGGAATTCAATGACGGCGGGAGAACCTGATGGTACCTGTGATATCGATACTTCTGGAACGGGACAGTTCTATGGGCGCCTGTGGGCTCGCCCCGTGCTTGTGACGTTAATTTCGAGGAGAATAAGCCCGAAAATGGCGCAAGCGATCGTTATGGATGCAACCGCACATCGCTGCATCCAGCGAGAGGGACATGGCCGACGTGGTCCGTGGGCGCCAAAAGGAAGAGTGAGGTAAATGGCGAACCACCGATCTGGCGACACCCTTTTCATCTAGTTCCCATGCCAGTTCAAGACCGCGCGCATGCCTCGTGTGTCGCGCATCCCCCTCAAAATGCAGTGTGTGACGCCACCAGACAAGCCTCGGCACGTCGTAGTAACGGGCAGGCATCACGGCGTGATTCCGTCAAGTTCATGCTCGACGATGCTTGAAAATCTGGCATCGCGGAGCGGGCTGCCTGAGGTTGCCACGAACGCCGAACGCCGGTACACACGCTGGAAGCGCTGGAATGAATCACACATCATATCCGTTTCTAAATTCGGGAAGGTTCAGACTACAACAGGCATAAGTAGAGAACCGCGGCCGCAGTTATCGGAACTGGTAGATGTTCCGTCCACTTTTCGAAAATGAATTCCTTGTTCGTCGGGTGAGCAGGTTATATTTAGACCATCGACGTCAACAACGCTTGGCATCCATCACGCCTCAGTCGAATTCCCAAGCCTCCTGCGTGGCTAGAAAGAAAATCTCGAGTCCCTAGGCTCTATTACCACGCCGAGAATGAAATGAAAAGAAAAAAAAAAAAAAAAGGCAGCCACCGATATACTGTATATAAGACGGCACGGCTACGGATTGTCGCCGTAAACCGTCATATTTCTACAAAAATTACGGTGCAGGGTACAGTAGATCGCGTCTCTTCCAGATCTCGTCGGAAGGACAGACTATAATTGTATTGCAAGGTATTGCGAGTCGTCAGATACAACGGTATGTTTAGTAAGGGCGTGTACGGGTCGGTAGCCCTATAGAACAGGCAGAAGAAAAATGAGGCCAGAGAAATCCTGAGCTCAATTCAAGGCGGCTGCTCGTGGAGATTACCCGTTAAAGATTGAACGAGACGTTCGCAATATCCTGAGGCATGATCGGCTGCTCGCGCATTCAGTGAGAGCACAAGTACGACATTCCTCGGCGGATATCGATGTCGATGATGGGTTAGTCCAGCGTCTCGTTTTATTTCTTCTTTTTCTCTCTTGATTCTGGCTTAATTCAGCTGCGACATTGTCCCGCCCGCACTTACACCTTTGGAGTCTGAATCTGTATCTTTCTTCCTGAACCTTCTTAAATTGCGTCGGGCATCTCGGTCACCATAAAACTGACCCAAAGACATCGAGTCCGACCAACTTTGTATCGACTTCGCCAGGGTATTTTATATACATACATCATGATATGAGAACATGAGGCTCAACTATTTCATCTCGCCCACGGCCCTGGTCGGTGGGTGTGCTACTGTATTGACCCCCCCTTCTCCATTCATGTTCACGTCGGGTGCCAAGAATCAAGTCCTTTCAGGATGTTCTGGAGGCGAGGAAGAATTTCGGGCGAATCGGTAGATACACTGAATATTTTTTCATAGCCGCGGAAGGTATTTGTGATTTTCTGACGTGCGTCGGGATCGTCCAGCCAGGGTGACCCGTCCTTGGAATCTGCCGAATCCCGATTCGATTGTTTGGCATACAGGTTCCAACACCAACAGTTTATAACTGCGCTCAGCAGGCCCGTGACCTCGCTAGTTACAGGAATTGCGCTGATACTGTCGGCAAGGCGCATTTGTTGTTTCCGGTGGATGCTGCTTTTGGTCGGTTCATCAGGGTTTTTTCCGATTGGTTCAGTTTTTCCGATGGCTTCAATCTTGCCAAGGGTTCCGACTGGGTCGTAGGTCAATATGTCGGTGTTACATTGCTCAAGGAATTCGGCTAGGCAGACAATTCGCGCCTCGTTTTTGCGGCAGTCCATGTATTTGAATAATTTCAGCCACTGCGCCGAGTCAGATAGCATATCGCTCGCATTCGCCTTTATTTGGTCCGGAATTATCGTCGCAGTTTCGTTAGGGAATATGGGATCGTTGAAAGAATCCAACGCATCTCCTATCGTGCCTTCCTGGACGACAGACCGTTCAGATGCGATGCGGAATTTAAGCAGAAGGGTGATGGAGCTGATGATCCGCTGGTTCGGAGCTGTTTTCGGAATTTTTTCGAGTGCTTCCATGGTGGCTTGAATTGAAGCTAAATTTAAGGGAGCACCCTGTGGAGTTGCGGGCAACGAGGCCAGACGCCAGAGTGCGGTCAGCAAGTTCTCCTGCTGTTTCGCACTCCACCCGTTACAACTATCGCTTAAAGTTGGCGCAAAGTGATCCCATAGGTCGGCCGCAATTTTCCCCTTCCGGGCACGCAGCATATCCAGCAAGTCCGACTCGGGTGACCATCGATTCAAAACTTGTATGATGACGTCTGGGATGGGTTTTGGCATCCAAAATGATAGCAAGCCCGACATAATTTCTCTGATCCTCTTTGTCTCTGAGAGCCCTGGAACGGCCATCGCTGTCTCCGAGGGCTCTGGAGCGGCCATCGCTGTATCCAACAGTTTTTGTAGAAAAGATTCGAATTTCTCCGAGAGGACAGGGTCCTGGGAGAGATCAGAGGAGTTCAAGCCGCCTGAAATGATGTCCCATGTGTTATCCCAACGAAAGGGTAGGGAAGCCAAGTTTGCCGACGAGGAAAAGTATTGCAGCAGGATACGGAATGGGAATACAAGCAAAGTATCAATGTGCTGTTGAAGTTGACGAACTTCATTTTGAACGCCACTCGATCCAGATTCTGGGTAGATGGCAGAGTCCATACCAAGTTTGTCAGATATGGCGCGGACTTCATACCAAATCGGACTTGGATCAGGTATTGGGGCATTGAGCCCATGGAGATGTTTTTTACGTTCGAGCAGTCGATTCTTTTCGGCGCAGAACATGCTCCATCTAATCATTGCGCGAGCGGATAGGAAGTGCGATGTCACATATTCAGATCTTTTGCGTCTTGATTCGACATTCCAATGATGATCTAGGCTCGAGAAATCTATCGGTGTGTCCGAGTCGCTGGATGAGTCTTCACTACCAAATGTGTTAAATACGCGGAACAAATTGTTGAAAATCCGCCTACACGGGTTTCGCCAGAATTGCAATGGTCCAAAGGGCCTTGTAGCAGGTCACTTGCCGTCGTTCGCTTTCATTGGGAGGCAATACACCTGTGTCACAGCTATCCAGAAGACTTGCGATCCGATTGTGGATCTGAGTCTCGGGGTGGCGTACGAGATCTCGTATGTGGGGGTTGTATGCACGGCGCTGGTCTTTGGGCCCCCACAACACGTCTGGAATCGCCGCAACAAACGGCTCCAGCTCCGAATCATCGGACAGTGATTTTGCTATCCAGATTAGAGCTTTCTTGTCCCGCTCAGGGCAGGCCTTCGTTGCCATGCGAACAATTGCTTCCACCATACTCTCATTCGCTGGTGGATGTGAATTATGGCCAGACACAAGTGACTCGGGGTCCACGATGCCATTGCTGCCATCGGCGTTCGGAGCACGGCGCCATGGTCGATGATACCAAATTTTCTTGACTGCCTTTAGCATCCGCCAACAGGGTCTCGAGAGCGGGGTGTGGTAAGGACAGTCAAAGGACCACAAAGGCAAAATAGTGAGGAGTACGTAGACGGCGAGGACAACACTGAGAATCGCTTCGGCAATTCTGCTCATGATGCTATTCACTGGCATGAGGAAGGCGACTAGGCCGCCGAAGAAGAACAACAGAGAAGCGTGAAGGAGCAGCGGGATTACGTCGACGACTTCGTGCATGTGGAATCCCTTTAACCCGTAATAAAGATACGAGAAAATCCGCGCGCGCATAACGGAGCCGGAGTGCATATCTGTCTTGTGGAGGAACTCGCGAGCCCATTGCTGGACAAGGGTCGCAATTAAAGCACAAGCTAGACTGAGGCCAAGACTCAAAAACCAGAATGCATTGCACAGTGTCGCTTGTGTACTCGGGTGGAATGCCGGCGCTGAAGAGGTTGCCTGCATTGTACTCCCGTTCGCCGACGCAGCGAGCTGTTGCGATATCTGTACCAGAAGCTGGACTGTCTGATCTCCCGAGTCGCTTTTGAGTGTCTTGTAGCTCTCAATGACGAAAGCTGTTACAATTGCCGAGAACAGAGCGGCCTGGGGTCTCGTGTTAATATGTCCGATGGTGGCAGTGGCTAAAACTCACGAATATGAGCAGCCCATCCATATCGCTCTTCCAACTCTCCACCAACGCCTTGTCATACTTTTCTGCGCCATGTACGTAGACCGCCCAAAGCTTAGCCGCTGCAGCCTCGTCAGCATCGTTGGTGGTGGCTAGACGAGTGCTCAATGGTGTTTCAATACCTCAGCACTCCGGACGCACCTCTCTTGTGTCTCTTACTTCTGTCGACCATACTCACGTACGGTGAAGACGACATCAAGAAAATGCCAAATTGCCAGGGCTGCTATGAGCAGTTATATAGCCCCACATAGACGCCATAGACAGTTGTTTTCTGTCTATGGCGTCTAAGAGCGTCTATGTTGGTCTATGTGGGAGCTGATAGTAATTTGGGATTTTCCTGATGGATCTGCTTGCACCACTTTGTGACACGTTGATCTCGGATACACTTGCGGAGATTGCACTTGTTACGGAAGGGCATGTGCAAACGTATTGAGGCACTGATTTCCTGTTCCAGTAGGTCTGGATGGCTCTGACTCGGCCTTGCATGATTGTTCTTGACATTTGGTTGAAATGGCCAGGCACCCTCCCCCAAAACGAGGTAAACTAGAAACTTCAAACAACCGCCGATTAACTGCATCGCGAGCGCTTAAAATGACTGAGAAGGAGATGGTGTGGCGATGTTTGACAGCAGGGCAGATTTTGGCCCGCCACTGGCGACCGTCAGAATACTCGAGAAGACATCTGCATGTTGCCGCAATGAGGTAAACGAGGGGCACTTGTAAAAATAAGAGCAAGATTCAGGCGGATTCCTATCAATGGTCTATTCACAATGAGATCCATCGGAGATTGTCACAATACTCCCAATCTCTCCTCGGTCCGAGTCTGCCGACTGCGCACCACGCTAAAATTAATTTGTTCAGTGGCCCGACGTTGCTGGCAGCCCTCAAAAGTTGGCCAGTCTTCTTGTTTGTCTCATCACCACTTCCAAAGGTTGCTAGGAGTTTTGTTTTGGAGGTGACGGGAAAAGTTCACTTCCTCACAAGACGCCTGAGGAAATTACAGTTTAGCCTTGGAAAGCCAAATTTTCTACCTGTGTGGACAAAAGAACTTAATTCACCAGAGCAGACGGGTTGTAAATGCCTCAAAAACCGTCGGATAGTATCTAGGCTGAAGGAGTTGCTTTTGAACAACCAAGCGGGACGACAAACATTTTCGTCCCGGCGTGCGTAACATATGCCAAGGTTCTTCGCGTCAGGCCCATGACGTGTGACTGACGAATTAATTTGTGGAGTAATATTAGCCTCACCGACGCAATAGAGCTCTGGAGAGACAGAGCCATCAGAACATCTCCACAAAAGGCCTGCCCAGCGCCACTGGAACGAAAAGTCCGTGATCTGCGGCTCACTCCCAGACAGGTAGATTTCTACGGTCCAAGATGTTCATAAATTTCCCCTCGATTGGCGCCGAGCTCGGAGACTGTTAGCAACCATACAGATACAAAGGTCTTATAGATGAATGTGTTTATATTATATTATTATGGAAGAGCTCAATAGAGAGATACAGCAACTTGAGCGTGGGTTGCCTTCGCTGCGGCAGCCATCCAGGAAACCGCCGCGCAGCCCTAATTTGGCAGTCCGACCAGGTGCAGAATTCCTTAGAGTGCATCATCTTGCCAGCGTGTTTGTTGACAGCTGCCACGGTATGGCTGTGTTATCCACGCCAGGAGCTTTCTTCACATGTGGTCTAAATTCGGATGCAAAGCTTCCACCTCGCCGACATCTCCGTTCGTCCACGAAAGGGAAGGGCGAGTCGTCCTCTCGGCGAAAACAGAACTAACATTTAATGTACTCCAGGACGCGTTTACCACAGCCCTCTTTAATTCCATGGCCATGTCCGGTATAAATCTACAATTATTCCTATCCTACACACACTGTGACACATGACTCATGCATCGTTATATACACAGCCTCCTTTACAGCATCACCTGTTGCCTGTTCCGTAGCTTTGGGTCCACGTATCGCCCCCCACTTCACTTCACCCATCATGACTCCCAGAGGGAAAGTTCGAATACTCAGGAAAGGTACGCACATTTCGGAATCGACGACCATCTAACACTCGTCTAGCCACCACTAACGATGCTGACGAGGCTGCAGCGGATAAGCTTTGGGCGGTCTACGTACACGGCGCAGAAAAGTATGACAGGGCGTTGGTGGAGAGTTGGAAGAGCGATATGGATGGGCTGCTTATATTTGTGAGTGTTAGCCGCTGCCACCATCGGACACATTAACAGGGACCCCAGGCTGCTCTGTTCTCGGCAATTGTGACTGCCTTCGTCATTGAGAGCTACAAGACACTCAAAAGCGATTCCGGAGAGCAGACAGTTCGGCTCCTAGTGCAGATATCGCACCAGCTTGCTGCGTCAGCCAATGGGAGCATAGTGCAAGTACCCTCTTCGGCGCCGGCATTTCACCCGAGCACACAGGCGACACTATGCAATGTGTTCTGGCTGATCAGTCTCAGCCTCAGTCTTGCATGCGCTTTGCTCACAACATTTGTTCAGCAATGGGCTCACAAATTTCAGCACAGGGCAAGCATGCGCCCTGCTCCCGCTATGCGTGCACGCATTTTCTCGTATATGTACTTTGGGTTAAAGCGATTTCACATGCAGATGGTGGTGGACATAATCCCTCTCCTTCTCCACGTTTCTCTGCTCCTCTTCCTTGCTGGCCTCGTAGTGTTCCTCATGCCTGTGCATAACCTCATGGTAGCTATTGCTGCAGGGATCCTCTTTGTTTTCACAGCTGTCTATGGAATCCTCACTATTTTGCCTTTGTGGTCCTCTGACTGTCCTTACCACACACCGCTTTCTGGGACCTTCTGGGGAATTTTACAGGCCTTCAAGCACGTTTGGTATCAATCTTGGCCTGGTGATCAGGTTGGTGATGTCACCAACAAATATCCACACAATGTGGGCCTCGAGGAATTCCCAGACCATCAATCATTTTCATCAGATACATATGAGACTATGGTCGATGCCATGTCTCGCACTGCATTGAAGGCATCCCCCGAGCGGGACCAAAAAGCCCTCGTCTGGACAATGAAATCACTTTCCGACAATGTCGAGTTGCAGGCATTTGTTGACGCTATTCCCGATTTGTTGTGGGGGCCACACCAGAGGCGGCATGGATATGAAGACCACATCCAATATCTGGTAAACCATCCAGAGACTCAACTCCACCGACGTGTTGCTGCTCTCCTGGACAGCTGCAACACAGACCTGTTGTCTCCCAAGGATAACCACCATCGTCGAGTGACTTGCTACAAAGCCCTTTGGGCCATTGCAAGTTTGGCAGAACCCATGTAGGTCAATGTTCAACAATATGTTTTGTGATTCTAATCATTTCTCAGTGAACACAAACCAGGTAATTATCGGATTACCTCCTTCTCCCAGGAGTCTCTCAGCAACTATAACACAGCCGTGGATTTCTCAACCATATCCCGACATTTGTTCCACGAATCCACATACTCTGAATTGGATCCTGTGACCCCCTACTCTCTCTCTGCTTCCACCATAATGGAATGGAGTACCTTCCACGGCATAAAGGGTCAACTTCTTCAACTTCGACACAATCTTGATCTTTATGCATCCAAAACCACTGGCAGCAGTATGCCTGATTTACGCCATACTTGGCTTTTCATCCGAGCCAAGCATTCATTGTTGCGTATGGACCCCATCGTTTCAATCTACCCGGAATCTGGATCCGATGAAATTGCACAACTTCGTCATCACATTGATGCATTGCTTCCCTTCCCTTCTCTCATCCTATCCCGATATTTCGCTTCATCAGCTGGCTTGCCGTCCCTCCCTTATCGCTGGAATGAAACATGGTCCATGATCTCGGCAGACCTTGACTCCTCTGTCTTCCCGCAGGAGTTCGAGTCATGCCTGGATCATCTCGTGAATGTCGCGATGGCTACTCTGAACATAGCCAAGGTTGGAACAATCATATCAGCACTCCTATCTCTTTGGCAGCCCACAGACGACACTACCCCCATCCCTAGTGCCATGATCGATTTTTTTAATCAATGGGATCAGGGATTGGCTTTGGGAAATGTGCTTAGGGCCGGAGGGAAAATTGAGGCTTACCTGTGGGCTCACTTTCCGCCCACTTTATTGAACAGTTGTAGCGGGTGGAATGCGGAACTGAAACCGAACGTGCTGACCGCACTCTGGCGTCTGGCTGCGCTGCCTGGCAGGCCAAATGTTGCCCCTGCAGCATATTTAATTTCACTGCACTGCACCCAGAAAGCACTTGCAGAAACTCTAAACAGATTCCCAAACAAACATCTCTCCCAGATTACTACCTCGATTGTCCTCCTCCTCAAATCCCGAATCGCTTCTGCGCAGTTCGTGTCCGACAATGGCACAATAGGAGATGGGTTGGCATGTTTCAAGGATTCTATATTTCCAATGGAAAGTGCGATAATGATTCCAGACCAAGTCTTGTCAGCGAATGCGGAAGAAAGGATATCAGCTGCATACTGGCTGGCATTGTACGAGTGCATGGCCTGCCGTAAAGATGAGGCGCAAATTGTCTCGCTCGCCGAATTCCTCGAGCAATGCAACTCCGACGAATTGCCCTACGAGGCAGTTGAAACTGTGAAAAATATCGCTATGGAACCCAACAAAGGCTCTGTTCACCCGAAGCATCAGATTCGCTTGGCCAACAGTGTACAGGCAAATTTTGTAGCTCACGGTGTCACAGGCATACTGAACGCAGTTATAAACTGTCGTTGTTGGAACCTGTATGCTGAAGAACCGAACGGTAGACTCGGCGTTGCACAATTCGATAGCAGGTGGCCATGGTTGGACAATCCCGCGGCACATAGGAAAATCAGAGAAACCTTCGCCGCATACGCAGAGAAATTCAGTGTGTCCACTGACTTGCCTGACATTCTTACCCGCCTCCAGAACATCCTGCAAGGTCTAGGTTCTTGGCACCCCGAGGCCGAAGCAACGGCGGGTTGTACTGTGTTCAACCCTATGTAGACTTCCTTTAGACTACCTGTAGACTCACCTGCCGAGGTGAGGCTACGGCAAGGTAGGTCTACACAGATCCGGAACACAGCATATAGCTTAAACACGGCAGAGGAGACGAAGGCGGAGCGGCCGAGACATGTAGGACACCGCCCCACTGGAAGCTCGTGGCAGATGAAGTAGTTGAAACCCTTTTTTTCTCGAAACATGATATATTTATACATTACGCCACCAAAGGATCGAGGCTGAGCAGTTTCTCGCCAAAACGGCTCAGATGAGCTTGGGCCTGGGTCCCTATAACACTTATCTCTCTCTTTCTTAAATTATGCCTGTCCCTCTAAAGCCTTTTGGACTTCGCTTTTGGGAAATCAGCTCTGATTCTTGGGTATCTCAGAGTTAACCTTCCCAAGTGGGGAACGCACTAATTCAAGTGCTCATTACTTAACCGAAATGGTGGGCCACGAAGGGTAGTTCGAAAGCTTATCTGGTGCTCATAGGGATTAACCTCTTCTCTTCAATTGGGAAAGGTTTTGCGGAATCAATGATGGCCGACATGCTGAGGCAGGTGAGTTGAGAACTTTCAAAATGGCGATTAGAGAGCTGAACCTTAGAGGTGTACTTACTTGCTGGTATCAATTTCAAAACAGAACTCATGTAGTCCCACTCGAGATATCGGCAGAGAGAGCAGTATCCGAATGAGCGAACACCGTAATCCTGGGATCCGTCGAACTTTAAATTCAGTAAATAGAAGGAGAGTTAGGACTTGACTCGAAGTTAATAATCTAGTGTTACAGTCTGACGTGGAGTGGGCATACCAATGGCTTATTTAAATTTAGAACCGGCGATAAACCATGTAATAAAGCACCCCTGAAAATTGCATTATTTTCAAACTTTATATTTATTACACGTACATCTAAGGACTATAGTATCTTATAAGTGCTGGGAATGTGCTACTCACCACAGATCAAATCCTGGGACATGCATATACTTACAGCCTTTTGCGGAACATAGGGCGGGCACTGTTTTTTTCTGTTTTCGATGATTTTCGGCAAAAACGCTCCTGTGACCTCACTTTTGGTCGGATTGCCTTGGGACCAGGTGCATTGGAACTGTATTGAAAATCTATAGTCAATCCAGTACCGGCTTTTTTGATCGTATTACATAATGAGATTTCGACCAAAAAAATGTGTGTTTTGGCAGGAACACTGTAACACTAGCAGTGGTGATGTGATTGACCTAATTCTTGGATATGGTATATATGTTGAGTAATGCTAGTCAACTGATAAGTTTTCAGATAGGAATGTACTCAAATCCCTGTGACGTACTTCATTCTTTGTGGTATGTGAATATGCACATCATTAAAAGGTGTGCTAAACCAGAATCCCTGATATAATGTCCATATGACATTGACAGTGACTAGTACTACGTGACATACATACCATATCCAAAAATTAGGTCCATCACATCACTACTGCTAGTGTTACAGTGTTCCTCCTGAAACACAGGTTTTTTTGGTCGAAATCCCTTTATGTAATATGATCAAAAAAGCCGGTACTGGATTGACTGCAGATTTTCAATACAGTTCCAACGCACCTGGTCCCAAGGCAATCCGACGAAAATCAAGGTCACAGGAGCGTTTTTGCCGAAAATCATCGAAAACAGAAAAAAACAGTGCCCGCCCTATGTTCCGCAAAAGGCTGTAAGATGGGTCATGCAAGTGGTTCAATATAGTGTATAACATCCGAAAGGGAGTACACTGTGACTGTGGCGCTACTCTTTATCAAGAATGAGGAAGAATATTAGTTCCTGCTAATAGGACGAAGTGCTTATCACGAACCAGTTCGTGATAATCTTCTAAGTCCAATGTTGGCTTTGTTGATGCGTCTAACATGACGCACCGAGTCACATGACACCAAAAGGCCTGGACCCGATCCATCGGCTTGAGTCCGACACTCGCGAGCTCATATTTGACTGTCTGTGCTGTATTGCCCCAAAAATCAAGGAGTAGTCGGATTTTGATGGGAAATGATTGAGATGTCAAGTGTCGGAAATTGCGGCATGGCTATGCTAAGCGGCTTAAGCAGCAACTCCCCAAATAGGGTGTTGCATCTAAATTTGCCGTGACTGCATATTTTGTGAAGCATCTTATTTCAGTGGAGTTGAAATAAAACAAGACTTCCAACACATCATAGACTCATTAGGGTTTCTTTCAAGAAGTCCTTCTGATTTGCAACTTGGCTACATCTGGTCTCATTCCTCAACTTATATACTCATCATATATTGTGATCCAAGGCTCAAAACTCGTCAGATATCTGTGACTCACTGCATTCAGACCCCCCTTGTAGGCACAGATGTGCCCACCTTTGACAATCTCTGCCTATGGACTGCCTACCGAAGCTGACGTTGGTCAACGCTAATAGGTGTTGGCCGATGTTTGTCTAGCATCCCTACCAAGGCAATGCCTGCCCACCTTCGTCAATCTTTGCTGACGGTGGTGTGCCTATCATCGCCGACCCTGGTTGATCTGGGTCCAGGTTGGTGGCGGTTTAAATTAAGCTGCCAATTCACACCGGGGGCAAAGAGCAACACATTCAATTTGGAATGCGGTGGAGAATGTCTCTGCATTCAGTGTCATAGGGTGACAGTGATAGGCAGGATATTGAACCACCCGTGAAATCACTTGTTTTTGCGATCTTCATGCTTCCAATATCCTGTATATTGTGTTTCTACAGTTTCAACTAGCTTCCCATAAGAGCCAGTATCACCTGAGTGAAGGGATGATGTTCCTGAGTAATCAGGAGTGTCTCTGGCAAGTGCTCGCTCCAAAACATGTAGGAGACGGTGAAACGGTGCACTCGGGTGCAGCCGTGAAATCGAAATGGACTGGATCCAGCGGGAGGAGCGAGCCTAAACTCAACTCAACACCAACACCAAAATAAAACCCCAAATCTCAGTCACTAAACTGCGAGCCACAAGATGCTCTCGTATGTTTTGTTCGGGGGAGGTAGGGTACGTATCACCCGTCCAAGATTGTTGTGTACAATTCAAAGGTAGCGCCGGGGGAGCTAAATATAGCTTTCAGCGGGACCACCGGGGTAAATCCCTTAGTCTTTTATATCCGTCTGATCCAGCGGACCGGGCCGCAGGTAAGTATCTCGTAGACCGGAAGCTAAACCTTCCAGAAAATGAGGAAGTACAATGCTGGCGGCTTCCCAAGCAGCGGCCAGACCGACGGGACGAGGCGTCATCGACTCCAAAACCTCCCGGGGGAACTCTTCCTAGAGCCAGCGGGGAGGGTCGAACTGCTGGCGGGGGCAGCTGGCTACAAGGCTGGCCGGCCGAGCTCTTATGCTGTCCGCGGCGTGGCTCGCATCGGCTGCTTCTCAATTTCCTTGTCTTCTCGTATATCAAAATCTATCTGGTCCGGCTGAACAATACTGAAGACTGAATGCCAAACAGCCCCGCTGGTGCGATCTGATCTTCGCCGGGGCTTAGAGGACCAGCGGGAAGACTCTTTTGGGCGACCTTGACTCAGACCCAGACCTCCGGGAGGTCGGATTAGAACGGCGGGCGGACGGCTGGCCACTTAAAAGGGGCACTTACACCGCTGGCGGCTTGGTTCTCATCAAGTGCTCTTCAAAATCTTAACGTCTCTCTCAACTGTTCACTTCAAAATCTCTTTCTTATTCTGTCTACGAGTACTACCTACAGTCACCGGGAGGTGGGAGAGGATTGACTACTGAATCTAAACTATTGTACAACTTATATACA
Organism: Mycena capillaripes; assembly: GCA_029204075.1. NCBI lineage: Eukaryota > Fungi > Basidiomycota > Agaricomycetes > Agaricales > Mycenaceae > Mycena > Mycena capillaripes. The sequence continues at coordinate 1,510,818 of JARHKZ010000014.1, read as the reverse complement.
TTTTACGGGGCATACAAACGGAGATAAAACAGTCAGCAGGGAAACATCTGATTGAGCGGGCCGGAGCTCAACATCCAATAAGATTGGATGTATTTTAAGCCGTGGGTATAATGGTCTCCCGGCGGAGGTAAACCATATGATTTATCATCTTGTATCATTATTGCGTGCTTGTTGCCAAGTCACCCGGGGGAATAAAACTCCGCCGGGGAAGTCTCATCTCACATCTGTAGAGAGTAAAACTCTCCTGCTGGTTTTTTAAGGAGCCAACGGGAGCTTTACAACGAGTATATCAATAATAATCTGCCTCGTCTATCATTCAAAATATTCTGGTGACCAGCGGGAGCTCCCAAAGTCCAGCGGAGAGATATAAACCGGCTGCTGATGATCTCCGGGTAAACCAGTTGCCGGCCTGTTGCCAAGTCCAACGGGAGTAAGGCTCCACCGGGGCAACCTGAGGCTTCCCCGGGGTGATCTTTATGTCCCCGGCGATCAGTCAGTGTTCCCGGGGGATAAATTGAACCTCCCGGGAGACAACTGTTCTCCCGCCAGACAAACACTCTAATTCTAAATCACTAGCCTTTCCCGGGGATCCAAAGAACTTGGCGGGAAGAAGCCAATATCTCTTGTCTAAATTTCTATATTGAGCATTTCGGCGTGGATCATTGAGGAAAGCATGCCAAGCATAGTTGCAGGTGACATCGGGACTGCCGTTCCGGCTGTTTCTAGTCAGCGGCTATGTTGGAAATGAGTTCATGGGGTTAATAGCTGCTGAGTCTTGTGATCGTCGATCTCAGAACCATAACAGATACCGATGGGGATAGTCAACTCTAATTCCAGTCGGTCTCTTTTCATGGTTTCTTCGAAGTGGGGTATTGTTTGAAAGCTATAGACAAGGGCTACAAGGTCCGACTATACCGATTCAAGGGATACTTCAGGAACGGAAGTTCCACAAATCAAGAAACACTTGGCAGTCACGGTTTTAAGTGCCCATCATGACGCCATGTGCAAGATATTACCAAGAAACGGTCAGAATATACCCGGAATGACGACTTCGACCTCACCTAACAATGGGACACTTTGTATATTGTATTGCTACATGGATACACGGGAAATAGGACGGATAAACGGACACTGTTACACATTTCTTTTATTGTCATAGTCATATCATGTTTGTATAAATAGTCGAAGTAGTTTCGATAGAAGGCAGCGAGTAGTTTCCCCACTAGCAGGTAGCAATACCTGTGCCCAAAGGAAGCAACTCCCGGTCTTTAGAGTGTCACAAATCTTAGATACTTGTGAAGGGCGAAATATTGTATAGCCTGGAAGGAATATCTGTTTGGAGTTTGTGATTGAATTGGATATCTGGTTTTTGACTCGGGAACTCATGTGATCGAGACTGGCAGAAGTGATTATTGGATTGGATTTTGGATTTGGACATTGGGAACGATGACTGGCAGAAGTGATACAAGGGAAACGACGACTGGCGGAAGTGATTATTGGATATTTGGATTGGGATACTGGATTTAACTTGGATTTGACTTGGACTGGGACTTGGGATCGACACAACATGCGCTACACATTTTTGGAACACACTATCGACACGGATCTTCGGGATATGCACCGGAAACCGTAGAAACATCACTCTTTCTTACGTTTCCTAAACTTGGTTATCATATATCGGATCATCACCGTTCAAAACAGTTGTATCCTTTGGATCTTCAGTTTCCCTCGTATCGAAACACAACATTTTGTACAACATTTTACTTTGAACAATTGGCTTTCCCATCAACCTTTCTAAGGCTCTGAAACTAGGGACTGACACTCGTCGGCTACCTTGGAAGTGAATCAAAGCACCTATCTTGCATCGTTTCTGGTGTTGGTTGCAGATAGACTCTATCTATCTCGTCCAATATTGGTTTTGTTGTTTGGTTTTGGTGGTTTTGTGTGTTTCCACACTAGGTTCCGAGCTCGCACATCAGCGGCTTAAACGGTGCTCCATCATTTCCTGCACACTTTTGGTTGAATCCATTTGTGCACTTGTCTATGTTGTAATTCGGCAAGCTGACAGATGCCCAAGGTGATTAGTGATCAAATTACTAATCATAGAATACTGGAGATTTAAGTAGAATACAGTAGAATACTCTAGTACACTGTCTGTATAGTATAAATACTGGAAGGTAAGGGCTATAACTCTTCAGGAGTTTGTAACCCAAAGCCTAACAGCTTCCGTGACAAGTATCAAATCACAACAGTCTACAGTATTCCTACGCCATGTGGAGTGCATTACAGCAGCCATTTCAAAAAAAAAAAAAAAAAAAAAAAAAAACCCTTGACTTGACCGACTTGACTTGACTCAAGTCGACTTTGACTTGACCCCACGTAAGTCGAGTCGAGTCGAGTCGGATGCTGTTTCAAGTTGACTTCTCAAGTCGTGACTCGACTGTTGGAGTCGCAGCAACACTAAGCCTGACAATTCTGCGAAAACCCACACACTTCTTCACTTGTCGCAGTTCAACGAATAAAAAGAGTACGAGACCCGGTATCACTCCTGGAGGAAGGAGACCTATTGGCAGGATAGACTGGGGTGTATTATGTCCAGACAAGAAGTCTTAGTTTGACAGGTGGACAAGACATCCCAACAGCTAGCTAGCAGCGTGGGCTGTTAATTTGTGTATAACTGTTGCAATAGGTTGGGTAATTATTGTCCAGAGACACTCGCTCCATGATAGAGACAAGAGAGGGCCAGAGGGATTAAAAGAGAGAGACTCTCAACACAGTTCACCAAAAGGAAGTTAAATTGAACTCCAGAAAGCTCCTTGTCAGGACCACAACTCGATACATTGATTGGAGGACGACAATATCACATACGAGAAATAAATTAACCCATCCTTGCTACGCTCAGCAACCCCTTTGTGTTCTCTTCCACAACTATCCTCACGGATTCACTGAAGAAAATTGAGAAGGCTACCAATGCCAGAGGAAATCTACGGAATAGGAGTAGCGGAATAGTCTTCAGTGCAGAGGGCTGAAACAACTGTAATAAATTAATACACCACAAACCTCGGAGAGACACTCTTATAACACACACCGGATTCAGCCACCACAAATTTCCCCTTAGAGGACGTAACATCTCTGACATATTGTTATAGACACTACAAAGTGGTCTGAAAGTGAAGGAACTGCAGTCCACATCACACCGTTCACCGGTTGGTGCCCCGAACTTTCAGCAAGAATTTGCGGACAAGCCCAGAGACACGAAAGTTGACTTTAAATAATCTCATGTCCAAAAAGTCCCATACTGCAGGATTTCATCTGCACAGAATAATCCTGAGTGTCAGTCGCATCACACGACAAATTACAGCAGATGTCAGTACCGATGGCGCAGATCGGAAACTTTCTCAGATGTTTTCAGAGAATTGTCTGCAACTCGATCAATTCTCCACTGATTCAGATGAAATGTGGATAGATCTGTCAGGCTAATTCATTTAGCAACCAAAAGTGCTGCATAGCGCTATGGAGTGTCACAGTAGCACTATGGAGTGCTATGCAGCAGCACAGCGGCACTATGGAGCACTACTTAGTGTTATCCAGCCTTATCTGTGCATTAGATACTGCAAAGTCAGTTCCTATCGGTGACTACCAGTTTTTTTTCGTCTTTTCTTGTTGTACTGGATGCACAAAGATCATCCACTGCCAAATGAGAAGCCCACAAAGCAATGTACAAAAAGTATCGCTGTTTGAGAAATGGAACAATCCAAACGTAACTTTAAAGGCAAATTGTCCTTAGTATGGTGGGATTGGAGTGAGGCAGTCAACAAGTCCTTTCGCGAACGTGGGGATGAAGTCGATGCTAAGTTACTTCCCCTAGTTGTGGTCGAGGTGGATCCTGATGCCGTCGGGGAATCACTTAAGTCCAGCACACGTGTATAACAACCAACTTGTGTGCACATGGGTCATTTGCCCTTTCCTCCCGCCTTGTTCATGGCGCCTCCATCTTCTCCCAAGAGGCTCCCTTCTTCCCTACTATTGTGAACGAGGCTTTCTACCCCTGCAAGTGCCTCTTCTCTATGCTCACCTCATGACAATTCTCCTGCTGTCGCATGGCGTTAGATGGATGCTTGGTGACTTGGTGGCAACGGCTAAGTGTGTCCGCAATCGCACCCTTCTCTCATCTCCTGTCACTGATGTATGCACAAACCTCCACTAGCCGCATTCTAGGCTGGTCGAGTACCTTCCTTGCTGCCCGTGTGTTCACTTGCAGACATACACGATGAGGCCCAATGCTATTCTAACTGCCCAGACCGTGCTTCATGGACGACTCAACAGCACTCCTCACCCCGGGATGCCATTGTATCCATATCAAGACAGGCACCCCTGGTAGTGCAAGAGGTGCATTGCCACTCTCTAGCCTGCTGTGTAGTGAATACAGGGGATATACCTATGGCTGCTATGGCGCTATGCAGTGCTACAAAGCACTATAAAGCTTGCTCTTTTTTTCCTGATGCTTCGGGCCATGCATACAATTGGACATTGAAACCTTAGCATTTGGGCATTGTATTTGCTGAGCAGCCACTGGCAACTCATCTCGTGGGCTCTCTACCATTCAAAGTGCTCCTTCGCACTGCCCGCTAGAAGTCCTTGCGCTCATGGAAGCAAGTTTTAACATCTCAGGATTTATAATAGAGTCAAGAACTCAACATCTCGACGGTTTTGTGCAGCAGTTGAAGTTCAGGAACTTTTGGATCAAGTTTGTCTCGAAAGTTTACAGCTGTTTGCAAAACTAATGACACTCATCAAATTTTGATGAAAAAGAACAAATTTGATGCACTGGATTGCCGGGCTCGTTTCTTGCCCATTTCTTGACCGTTTTGCTTGATTTTAGGTGCATTCGAGAGCGGTTAAACGGGGCCTCCCATTCATACAAGCCAAGGAGGATAGTTCTTCAAATATATAATCTTGTATTTTCCCGTTACCCGTTCGAACCCCAGCTTAAATTGGCCATTACTTGGTCAATTCTGAGCCAATTTGGATGATTTTGGATTCATATGAACAGGGATGTAGAGGCACAGGCTGCACACATTTGAAATTTTGGTTACGCATCGAAATCAGTACTATAGAATGAACTGATGATAGCACAGATTAATTTCATTCTTGATGCTGCAGGTGGGGTGTGCCACAAATTTTGATGTTTCACACTTGGCTCCCTCTATTTCAGCTTTCAATATCATCTGGATTCAAGGAAATCGGCCCACAATTGATTGAGAACAGGCCATTGGCGTCTCCCGTTTGAACAAGACAGCCCGAATTTTCAGGTATGTAATTCTCGCAATCTACCGTGTATAATGCATAGCATTCGAAAGTGCCGCTTAGCCGCTTTTCAACGCACCTAAAATCAAGGTAAACAGTTAAGAAATGATTGAGAAACGAGCTCGGCAATCCGGCACATCAAATTTATTCTTATTCATCAAAGTTTGATGAGTGTCATTAGTTTCGCAAACAGCTGTAATTGTACAGCTGGTTTGTAAATAGTACTAGCAGTAACCCGTGCTACGCTACAGGATATTAAGGAAGCAGAACATTGAACTGCAGGCTGAGTACTGAGTGGGATTTCAGATTTCTATTGGACACTCGTCACCGACCTTCGGTTGGTTCCTCGTGTCTTTGGGGTCCATTTTACCGAGAACCGAAAGAAATTCAAATCCATGTACAAAAACTCAATGTATTGGATAGTAGTAACCCGTGCTATGCTACCCTACCAATTATTAAGGAAGCAGAACACTGAACTGCCGAACACTGAAGGCTGAGTACTGAGTGGGATATCTGATTTCCATCGGACACTCGTCACCAACCTTCGGTTGGTTCCTCATGTCCTGGGGACCCATTTTACCAAGGACCGAGGAGATTCAAACCAAACTGGTCTACATGTATGTACTTGCAATATTCGTCAATTACACCTCACACCGAAAAAATCTCTACCAAGGACCGAAATAAATTCAAACGAAACTGTTCCATGTACAATATAAGTACTTGTACGAAAAAAAGCTGAACACAGCAAATATGTTTTCGTCATATGCTGACAGTAAGACCAATGTAAGACTACTTAGAGGCCCATGCATTAATATCCCCTCGTGATTAGTGCCCTGCCCCGGCCCAATAGTACAGGAAGAAAGGCAGGGAAACTCCGAAGAGACCCGATATGTCCGATGATTGTCAGTGTTTGGACACCTGCCAAAGGACAAACCTGATTGGCCAGTAGAACTCTTACGTTACCCTTGTCTTTTGTATAAGTAGATATGGGTTTGATCAATTGTGGCTCCCCAATTTTAGCTTACCTCTGTTTGGTCGGCCAACACCCGCTCCACACTGCCGTGGCTCAATAGTTCGCTGCAAGCCGAGCAAAAGCTAGGTGTAAGTTGTCATTCAACATGATCAATGGACTATACTTTGCTAGAATATACCACTGTAACTTTACAGTAACACGAATACAATTCGGCAGTGGTGGAGCCAAGGACACGACAGCAAACAGAAGTAAGCAAAAATTGAAGAGCTCCACTGATCAAACCTGTATACTATTTACAAGCCAGCTGTAGTATAAGTACATCGGAACAAAGCGAACATACAAGCACTTATGGTGCGCATTGTACAGTTTTGACTTTGAACTCATACCGGCTCAGATTCAGACTCGGACAACTTGAACCGCCTCAACCCCAGCTGCCCGCGCTCCAACATAACCGCAAACCCGTCCACATCCTCGCCCAGGAAGTGCTGTTCCCAATTGTATGTGCCCTCGACGGCCTTGCGCGTGTTGACGCGCCACAGCACGTGTGTAAGGGTTGGTTTCCAGCAACCCCACCCCCTCGAAGACTGTTTACTTATATTAGGATTCGGCCATGCCGAATCCCTCTAAATACCTACTATTTGCACTAGTTTACTTACTTTTACTCTTACTTCTGTACCACGATCAGCATTTCGACAATCCTACAAATTGTTCGACGTCTTTCGTGTTCCGTAAGGGTACGAGTCCTTACAACCTGCTTCGCCTCCTCGTCCGCGCCAGCGAGTGCCGCGACGGCCTTCATCTCCATGATAGGCCAGTCGCGCGCAAGGAGGGAGGCATCCACGCGTGCAGCGACGGCGGCGTGCCCCGGCGCGTGCTCGCAAAATTTCATCGTGCGCTGAAGCGACTGTTCGGTGACGCTTTGGTCCGCGTCCGCCGCGCCCTGGATTACTGCATTACATGTCGTTAGGTTACGGGGTGGATACTTGAATACTAACAGACGAGACTTCCTGGCTGCAGGAAGTCCAATGCACAGTCAAAATTGTCCTCGTCAATGTTGGAGAGGACGGCCACGGCTTGTACGGTTAGTTGGCAGTAGACGCTGAGCACGACGAGCAAGAATCTGGGAAGATCTCGTTAACAAGAAAGAAGAAAATCGGGGAGAAGGGTTAACGTACCTGGTGTACGATGTGCCTGTCTTCTCGTTGTGGAATCTGACCGCTTCCGCCTCGGTGCAGTGCCCACGGATGGATGCAACAATAGTACTCGCCGCGGATAGTCCGTTTGTGAACGAGAGATGAACGCCGGAAGGGAAGAACGGGTCGATATATGCCCTTATGTTAGCTATGAGAAAGCAGATCGTCCGATCACTCATAAATGCTGCGAAGAAATTGAAGGTGAGCATTCGAAACACGGAAGAAAAGAAGACAAGACAGCTAACCTCCAGCATCTCCAGCAATCCGATAGCTCGGCCCAGCGTAATGGCTCGCTGAGGAGCTATAATCACCCGAGGATTTGACTTGGCTGCCGAGTTGGGCGCTGCCCAGTAGATGCAAAACGCTGAGATGCAAGCTTTAACTGAGTCAAGTAATGGACGTTCCACATATCGGGGCCCACCAGCGTCGATTTTTTGAGGCGGCTTGCTTCTTCTTTCATGACAACATCGACAGAGACTGTACCATTGTGCAGCGGAATGAACCACGCCATCCCATCCCGTCTGTCCATAATCCAATCAGCAGCAAACACCATGAGATACGATCAATTAATCGCGACCCGTGTATATACCTGTCAGCGCTTCGAAATAGGGCACGTTTCCCCGACATCCCTGCGCCCAGTACGCGATATTCCGCAGCGTCTGGTTGAATTTGCGGTTGTTCAGGTACTTGGTGGATATGATGACGATGCGCCCCGAGCCGTCGATGAAGGATTCGAAGCGCACCGAGCCTCTGCTACCCAGATCGGATTTTCACTCTGCCGAGATGTGCACGGCTTGGTTGGCGTCGAAGGAGGAGGAGAAGGAGAATTGGATGGCGGTGACTTGGACGCCTTCGCATACGGTTGCGCCGCTCGAGACTGCATGGCGGAGGAAGATCTCATCGAATTCCGAGCGCGCCTATGCATAGTGCGTGAGCAGAGATAGTTGTTACAGCGTGGAAGGTATGTAATTTACGACGTTCCACGATGCTTTGTTTGGATCGGGCGAGATGAAATCGGTGTCTGGTGAAAGTAATCGATGTCATTGAATAGAACCTCAGGAGATGAATCGACTGATGATAAATACTCACATCCTTCACGTTTATATTGATTGACATTCACGGCTGCTCCAACTTGTTGTTGTTAAAGTCAAAGGTCACATACGCACAAGTCCATCCGCGGGTGAGAGCCACACCTTGACAGAAAATCCATGATTAGCTACCTTCTCCTCGGCCCCGATGAAGTTCAGGAACGGTCGGCAAGAAGGCAGCATGCTTTCGTGGATGTGATACCGCGGGAAGTAGCCTTTCTCGAGAAGCGTTACGCTGAAGCCCTCTATGGTAATAATTTATTCAGCAAAATACTCGAGGATATTGAACGTTATATTGGGATGACAACTCGTACCTCGTGCAAGCGCAGAGGCCGGCAGGGCGGCCTCCGATGACGAACATATCTGTGCACGTGGGCTGAAATTTTTTGAGCTACTTGTGCGGGTTTAGACAGGTCAAGGACAACGTACAATTGCTAGCACCTGCGTAGATGGATGGGGGACTTGGATTCACAGTGTTTGAGAGGGATATGTACCACACGCTCAACCAGGGTGGATGGCATCATGATACTCCCCAGAGGGGGCCAAATCTAATTTGTTCGGTATCAAGGAGTAAATGATATTCCGAAACGTATGCGTCTGTCGGAGGGCGTTTCCATTTCCTGGAAATAAAATAAAGATTTTGATTAGGTTCAAGGACCCTGCCCTGGGTTCGGAGTGGAGATGGACTAGCCTGATCATTCGGAGTCTCTGCGGGTTCGCTACCGAAGTTGGATCACTGTCTGAACGTGAGTGAAGTATCATCGACGGCAGCTCGGCATTTTTTTTTTTTTTTTGACCGAGTGGCGGACGCTAAGAGGATCGGTAATCGTAAACATCCTCGCCGTCACGTTCCTTACGGGGAGAATTACACCCACATTGTCATCGCCTTCCGCTGAGAAGACCTCCATAATGATTTTCGGTTCAACCCATTTCGGGACAGTTCTCAACTGCCGTCCCACATACGCGCAACGGGCGCATACAGTACAGTGTGCCGGTCACAAAGAAAAGCGGGAAGGTGCTAATGATCCTGACCAACAAAATGGAGGGGTAGGGACGAACGAACCGGTGTGTTAACGCTCGCGCTAGTCTGGCGGATCGCCCGTAAGCCCTGTGCTGCGCGCTGTTATGTCGAAACGCGGCTCCGCATCTGTGACGGCTCCGGATGTCGAGATGGATAATACTTCGAGAGAGAGCTCAACGTGACATGGAAAGTTTTGATACATTCCGAGTCTGCGACATGGCTCTAAGACATTATGTATATCAGTTAACGAGCGGGATACACTCGCCTCGAAAGCAAGGAGTGTTCACCGGTGGGATGGAAGATTGTAGTCCTAAAGCATATGGGACATAATCAAGATATGTTGAGATATGTCTGGTATCAGGATTGCAGATGAAGACTGTACACAAATGACTAACTTGAAGTATGCTCGGCCAAAGCCTCCTATTGCGGCTCGGTTTATATTGGAAGGGCCTGGCCAACTCGGTGAAGTAACCGTGATAAAAAATGCACCGACTGATACCAGCAGAACAAATTTGAAGGCTGAGGAAGTTCCGACTCCAGTGCACTGAGTTTTCGTTTTCAAACGTTTAAAACGGTTAAAATCATATTTATTTTCATTTAGTTTGTGGGCCTGGGCAAACAGTTCGCAAACAGTTTATACACGGTAAACGGTTCTTGCAAGATCCCAGCCATCCCGTTCACATCCAGGGACATGTATTGTAACTGGAAACTATCTCATAGGTATTTTACATGTATAATACACTGAAAATCTCTCACTACTCACCCATCTCACCTAAGTTTCCTGGATATTCCAAATCGGGTGTCCGTCATAGCATCCGGCCATCTCCGTGACTTTGATGGGCCGCTATCTTGCCCTCCAGGAGTGTTTAGAAACCTCGCCCTGGCCAATGCAGTGACCAGGCGATCCCAAAGATACCGCCCTATACCATGGGTGCTTGTCTGAATGGATCACAATTGTTCAGAAGGTACCCGCAAAATTACCGTTTATAAACGGTTTAAACGGATTTTTCAAACGTTTGTTACCGTTTCCGTTTACTGTAGAGTTTCATTCAATTCGGATGTCACGCGTCACAGGGCCGAAAATTTCAGAAAATATTCGAACCTGTCACGGGTCACCGAAGGTATTTTCGAATGTGTCGGAAAAGTCACAAAATTCGCAAAAACAGCCCAAAAAATCGAATTTTCGCGTGCATGGCACATTTCGGTCATTGGAGGGGCAATTGGGGCATTTTGTGGCTCATCTGGGATCTTCAGGCTGTTGGGAGGGTTAATAATTGCCCTGGGGTCGACGGAATTGACCAAAAAAAGAGTATTTTTCCACACCCCATCGGGTCTCTTTTTGGCCGATTCTGTTAGCAGAGTCTTCCACATTGACCAAGTAGCATGGTTTGAGACACAAACCTGCCGACTCCGGGTGGATCTTCGAAATTTTTTAGGGTGTCACACGTCTCTCAACCCATTTTCGAAAACTCAGGTTCGAAAGTCGCGGTCACAGGTCACACCCCCATTCGAATTGATCGAAACTCTACAGTAGTTTGAGGGTTTCCGCAAACGAAAACGAAATGGTTGGAGCCTTACAGTGCAGTGTTTGTCGCGACAAGCGCCGAGTTCGTGGCCTCGATATTAAATCTTGCCCTGTTGCCAATTTTCTAGTCAGAATCAAGGTAAGTAACCTAGTGCCTGTCACATTCAAACGAGTACAGGGGACTTGGTAAGAAGTTAGAACAGCGTGCAGTATGTGGTGGTGTTTGGCTCGAGGGCTTTGGCCCTGATCGCCAGCACGCACAAACATCCTCCTTTGTGGATTAACCATCCATGGTCAACGATGTGAATCGCCTTTCACCGTCCAGGCAGCTACTCGCGACCACGGATTTTTTGCTAGCAATCCAACTGCACCCTACCCGCTGACCCTATATGCCTTCGATCGACATCGGAAGCAAAATTTGGCTCTTCGACTTTGCCTTGACTCCTGCTCGATTCGTCAACCATGAATGCCTTTCACTCTGCGGCCATGCAAATTCTGCTTTGGATGTAACCGGAACGTACTCTTTCGCCTGAGATCGTTCGAGGGCGGCTCGGGGACGGTTGTCGATCATGTCTCACTCAGGCTGCGGATGCAAAATTTGGTTCCTCGATCTTGTCTCAGGGCGGATTCGCGGAAGTAAAATCGCCTCCTTTCTCTGTGCGGAAGTGTATAAAATCTGGCCCTCGCAGTCTCCTGTCCTTACTTTTTCGTCTCTTACCCCCATATTCACCCTGCTGCAGTTGACCTCTGGCACCTTTACCTTCTTACGCTTTACAAACTTCCCCTCCAATCCATCATGCGTACCCCCGCCTCGCAGATCCTCCCAGATCTCACAGGACAGTTCATCGACGATGGATCCCTTGAGCTCCTCTGCCTCCTCGGGTCAGGCGCGTACGGCAAGGTCTACAAGGCCCTCGACACCACCGCGCCGCCGGACGATCTGGCCTACTACGCAGTAAAGTGCATGCCACGATACGACCCCGACACCCACCCTCACGAGGCCTCCATCCAGGAGAACGAGCTCCGCATGCATCTCATGCTCAGCGATCACCCGCTCGTTATCACCTTATACCGCCACTTCTATACCGACGAGTTCGTCTTCGTCGCCCTCGAGCTGGCCACGGGTGGCGATCTCTTCAGCGCGCTGGTGGACAGGAAGCTCTTCCGTAAGAAGCCTACGCTGATCAAGCAGGCGATGGGGGAACTCCTCGACGCGTTGGACGTCTGCCATCGGAATAGCATATTCCACCGCGACATCAAACCCGAAAACATCCTCTGCAATTCGGCGGGCACCGATATTCGGCTTGCCGATTTCGGACTCGCGACGCAGATCGACGTCTCGTGGCAGTTTGGATGCGGCACGAAGCTCTATATGAGCCCTGGTGCGTTTTTCCATCTTGCTGTGGACAAATCGCTGACTCGCTGCACACAGAATCCCTTGATCGCACGTGCGGCTCCTACTCCGCGCGCCACAGCGACCTCTGGGCACTTAGCATCATCCTCACGATCATGATCTCCGGCCATCCCCCCTGGTGCATCGCAGACCCTACCACGGACCGCGACTTCGCGGCGTTCCTGGCGGACCCCGAAGAGCACCTCGTCAAGGCGCTGCGCATCACGCCCCCGACGCGCGCGCTCCTCCAGCGGTGTTTCGATTCGAATCCGCTGCGCCGCCCGACGCTGCCCCAGTTCCGCGCCGCGCTGAATGAGATCGAGGTCTTCTCGCTCCCGGCCGTGCCCCCTGCCCCTCGCGTCCCGCGCCCGCGTATCTCTTCGCTCGAGTGGGCCGTCGCCACTCCATCGTCCGTCGGTGAGGAATGCCCGACGCCGAGACCCGCGTTTCCCCCGATCTACGCGCCTCGCCCGCCCAAGCACAAGCACACTCGCTTCATCATCGATCCCTTCCTCTTCTCCCCCACGTCCTCATCCACCTCATTCTCCGTGGCTCCTGGCCTGCCCCCGCCCTCCGCCCCACCCACCAGTACCAGCTCGTCCTCATCATCGTCGTCATCGTCATCGTCGTCGGCGTCGGCGTCGTATCCCTCCTCCTCCCTACCTTCAGGCTCATCCGCCCCCAGCAGCCTCGCCAGCGCCGCGGACTCCAGCCTCCCCGCCACGCCCGCCACCTTCCCCGCCGACCTCGACCTCGCCGACGTGTGCGTGTACACCGTCCCCTCCCTCGCTGGCGAGTCGGAGCTGCTCCCCGTTCCTGTAGCCGCGCCCATGCCCGCACAACTTGCGCTTCCGCCTCGCGCATACCTCCGCCCCTTCCGCCCCTTCCGCCCCTTCCCCGCGGTTCCTCCCACAAACCCAAACACCAAACCAGCGGAGTACCGCACCGTCGCGTCCAACGCGCGCCCAACCCTCCCTACCCGAAAACAGTTTTTGACTGCGCGGAGGCTGAAGATCGCCGTTAAAGAGTAGGCGGAGTGGAGAAAGAAAACATCGAAAAATTAGAGATAAACACATACGAAAATTTTATAAAAAAATACATATACGCTGTATGCATGTAAAAAGTCACATATAAATGATTTCACTCATCCTTCGTTGAGCATTGAGGAAATTTGGAGGAAGTCAATTTGAGTGAGCAGAAGTGAGGCTGTGCAAGAGATTTCCTTTTTTGGTCTTCTTCAAAGACGTCGACCTCTTACTTGCCAATTCACGCCCGCGTCGTTTCGTGGCCGCATCTCAAGTACGCACTCACAAAGCTCGGATCAATTGGGTTCGAATGGACTTTATGGCTGCCCTGGCGCAAAGACTTGGGTGCCGTGCGCCACTCGAAGATCGAGGATAGTCAGACATCTACAGCTCTAGTCGGACGCCTACAGAACTCACGGAGCTCCGTTAGTATACTGCGGCCCTTTGGCTCTCTCAACTCTAGGCGTTCCTCTTCAGCTTGGATGTAGCAGCTCGGACGTACCTGCTTTCATGCGCGTAGCTATCGTGCCACATCATTATCTTCGCTTGGTGGAATCGCATCCTCATCGCGTCCTTGGAGGGCAACCTTGGGAAAGACACAGCGACTATTGAATCTAGGCTCGCGTCGTGTGTGGATTCATTTGTTTGCTAGTCCTTATGTGCTGCCTTAATCTCAATCATCCTAAGAATTGGCCTATATCCAATCCCGCGACAATCCTGAACAGTAGTTGGAGCAACCCGCCGATACCAAGGATCCCCTCGTGTTTCACAAGTCAAAAGTAATCAGACCCAAAGCGTTGGCCGCTTCACGGTACTTAAAGAGTCGGATGTCGACCAACGACTCGAAGATTAATGTTCCTGGATACTCAGACACCTACGGCTCCCGGACATCTGGAGCAATAAATTCTCGAGCCTCAGTCTCGCGACCTTCTTACTAACCGAAACCCAGCCTTGGTAAATATATCGGTTCAATTGCACACTCGATTTGGACTTAAGACACATTTTCCTTCCCGTCGAGGGTTCGGTCCTCTTCAAAGTTCTGGCATTACATCTCGCAGAAACCATCGCAATATGTGTCTGGCAGAAAATCTGCCCCGGAAATAATTACTCGGGCAGGAGCTAAATCAGAGTGTTTGTCTTTCGAAAACCCTGCAGATGCAGTTGGTGATATCAGACACCACTCTCTATATATGGATCCCAGACACGACGCATGTGTAATGTCCTTCGTTCGTAGCATTCCGCAGTTCAGGAACTGATCGGCCCTGCTTTAGTGCTCTCCCCATAATATTACGCCAGGGACTGGAATTGATCGACCTCAAGGTTGGTTGCAACGGAGGAGGAACTGATCCGAGCAAAAATCTTTTTGGAATGGAATATCTCGCAAGTGCTGTACGATAAAATTAAGCTCGATAGGATGATCATTCGCGGCGAAGAGTCCCAGTGATTTTCTAACGATTGGGATCCTCATTCTGGTTGGCGTCCCAGGCCATTGCGCAATTACTGGGCCGTTCGAGCAAGCGGACAAATGGATTGATCCGTCATTGAAAAAATCCGCAGTCACTGGATGCTGGGCGCCTACACTACCGGCTCTGGTCTCCGGCTCTGACATGGCTACCAGTATTTCGCTCATTCTATGCTGACTCTCCCCTGGAGATTTTCTTCTGCGCAGCACTTATTTTTGAATCTAATGCTCTACGAGACGGTCATACATTGCCGCAATGCGCCTTTGAAAGGTAGGAAATTTTACATCGGAACCCAACTCTGTGCTCATCGTTGATCTCCTCCAAGTTAACGTTCTCAACCCGCCCAGTCAGTCTTCCTGCAAATACACCTTCATTATGAAGACTTTCCGACAATTCGTCGTCGCAGCTTGCGCTGTTGTCCTACTCCCAATGGCAAATGCTGTTGTGCTTCTGGTAAGTGTCACTAACGAGTGGCAGTCCAGTCGAGACTTTGTCGGCGAGCGCCAGCGCGGTGACGAACTTGCCCGCGTCGGGCTCCGCGGTTATCAACCTCCCGGCTTCAGCCTCAGCTGTCACCATCCTGCCGCTCTTTGCGTCGGCCGTCACAAACCTGCCACCCTCTGCGTCCGCGGTTACGAACTCGCCGCCTTCCGTGTCGGCAGTTACCAACCCCCCGGCTTCAGCCTCTGTTATAACCGACTTGCCTCCTTCGGCCTCTGCTGTGACGAACTTGGCGCCCTCCGACTCAGCAGTACACACCGGCGCACCGCGCATAAAATTACTCTCTCAAATATACTTCGGTCATGGGTCAGTCTTCTCTTACTCCAGCCTTGTTACGCACACATAAGGGTTGATATCGTCTCACGACGTTTGGCCCATAGCCATGTGGTTCCGCTTCAAAGTCGGCAGTTTTGATGTTAGGTGCGGTCCGCCCGCGCCTTCAAACCCAGATTTATTTATTTTTTCAGCGTCCCGCCGCAGATCAACAGAGACTAGTGTCCGGCAGGCGTTCAAGCTGGGAGAAATCACGGGCCAACTAGATAGTTGTGAAAGGGAGCTAAAGGGAGCTATGGAGATTTTACAGTAGGTTTCTGTTATAAAGGGCTACAGGTCTGTCAGGGGATGGTGAAGCTCGTGTATATAGCTGGGAGCGTGAAAAGACTCAGCGCTCAACTATCGCCATCTCTATCTCTCTACTCCAACAACTGGAAGAACGGGCGGAATTGCACCGTCAGGTCAACACAGACCATGTCGTCATCGTCCTTCGTGTAGCCCCGCACATTGATCACATATGTCACTGTATTCGATGCTCGCAGCTCAGCAGCGCCACAGAGTCAACGAGCCACTCACGCTTGGGAACCTCCGTAGGAAGCTCCGCCGTTTGCACGACAGTGTACAGACCAGGCTCAACCGGACAGGTGATACTTGCGTTGGCATTGCGGCTGGGTGGCATGGTGAGGTAAGCGATTGAGAAATATGTGGACAAGCACGCTTCTTCGCAGATATCATACGTCTTCTGGAAGAGCTTTCTACCGCCGACCTTCACCACTACATCTGCCGTCGCACCCCGTAAATCTCTTCTCTGAGTAAAAGCCGAAGGACTAGATAGCTTTTGGTTGTTTTGATGCGATAAAATGCACTGATCGGGAGACCAAAAACCTATCTCCTCCCTCGATTCTGGCAGGATTGCTCTCAAATTTGAACTGAATATGCCTTGATATGCTTAGAAGAGATTTAAGGGACAGAATATTTTATTTCGACGTAGTCTAATTGTTACATAGTTTTCTTGGTAGCTATCAGTGGCTGTGTGAGCTGCACGCGGCCTATCTTACGAGTGACGTCACGGCTTACAGAGACCGTTCAAAACAAACATGACCAAACTTTCGACACTTTTCTCTTCACCTTGATCACTGAACCGTCCGCTCGACGGTTCCACTGCCCCGCCTTGCCCGAACCGAGAAATGTGCTCTGAGCAGAGCTGCATCGACTCCCGAAAGTCTGATTTCGCGAGGACGATACCTCACAGGCATGCATGATGTTTCGCTGGCGCCTTGGCCAAATTATCTCCCAGCCTCAAGTATTAAACGTAAAAGATCTAATTCTCTGGCAGCCATTTTAGTGTCACTTCGGCCGGTAGTCTTCACTGACGAAGCCAACTAGGATCTAGTTGTCTCTAGCCTCGGAAGTCGGAACCCAGCATGCACACATCCGGAACTCGCAGATCTAGGCGAAACTTGTATTCTCCCAGAACATGGTGACTTTAATTCCGTGGCATCATTTGAACAGTCTTGTTTCGCGCCTGGCTCTGGGTATCTCGAATAAGAGTCGCCTCATTTCTTGTGTCTGCAGGATACCGTGCCTGGATCCTTTATATCTCTTATCACGCGATTTGTAGATGGTGAGTGACATCTCAGGGGCAACATATCTTGGAAGGACGTGCGAAGGGACGCTGTGAAACTCACCTGCTCTCTTCTGCGAGTGTTGCATAGATTCGGTACCGACAACTTCACACGCAAACTCACTTCCCTGAAACTCCCAATCGGGTTCTTTATATGGCGCAGGTGGGAGTTTTACCTTATTTCCGGTGGTCTCGAGCGCACTCAGAGAATTCGAAGCATTCATGTGCCTATCAGACTTTCAGGCACGCTCGACGCCTGCACTGTGCAACCATCGTATTCTCAAGGAGCACCCCAAACAAAACAAACAATCATGATTCAAGAACAAGAGGCCCAGGAAGCTCCGGGGAGTGCACCAACCAAGCCAAGCGCTGTGAACCGCAGCTCTCGAACTGAGAGGGTGCATCATAATGATATCGTCTCTCACGGATGTCAACCTGATTACAATGTCACTTGCGTCGCTTTAGAATCCTCCTGACCCCGGTTCAACGTGAGCTTTCCCTCCATTCACACACAAGGAGAATGCCTGACTGTTCATTTGACCGGTAAAGTGCGACGAACCGCACTCGAATAATTAAAATGCCTCAAGATCGGCGCCTTGGTTTGAAACTGGTTATATTCCCAGGGATTCATCCAGGAACCACAAGAATTCAATTTCAAGAGAAATGGAAAGCTACCGCAAATTCCCCACCAAATTCAAACGCTGTGGACCGCAATTCTGGAACTGGGTGGATGCATCAGTAACATATCGTTTCTCACGGACACATTCTGTCAACTTTATTACAACGCCGCTTCCGTTGCTTTGAACTCCCCACCTGACCACGGTTCAACGTGAACTTTCCCTTTACTTCGCACGCAAGCGGTCGTCAACGACAATCTGCAACTCTCCATTTGACCGGTCAACTCCGGTGAGCTGCGCAAGCAAGATTAAATGCCTCAACTTCGCCGCCAATCGTTGATCCCACCTGTCGTCTTGTGTGCGGGTGACATCTGTCTGCACAATGTCGACGGTTCGATTTGCTCCCCGGACCCGGGAGAGTTTTTCGCCCAGATAATTAAATGCCTCGTCTTCGCATCTTTGATTCGCAATCGTTCTACGCTCGGGTCCGAAAGACGGGGACATCTACTTGCGCAATGTTGGCGATTTCATTTGTTCCCCGGACCCGGGAGAGTTTTTGCTCAGGTAATTCTCCTGGGTTCCTCTAGCTGTCCCCGGGAAAGCATGAGCGCACATCAGTAAGTCGCATCCATTAAGCTTATGTAGGTGTGAGTTATTGTCCGCACCTACAGGTGGAACGTGGATGTCGGCTCAAACATCCCCTTCTGTGCCATTTCATGGTGCAAAGCAAAATGACATCTTCGCAAAATTGTGGACGGCGAAAAGGTATAAAAGGATCTCTGTTGGCCTGTAAATTTCTTCAAGCGAACACATCCAAGTCTATCGCCTCCAATGTTCTCCAAGGTCCTCTTCCTCGCTCTCATCCCCGCCATTTTCGCGGCAAACCACGCCGTCTCTGTAGGCGCCAACAATGCGCTCTCCTTCACGCCCAACACCGTAGTCGCAGTTGTCGGTGATACCGTTACGTTCACTGTGTACGTCCCTCGCATGTTGTATACACATCTTATTCCTCATGAACGCTATGCAATCTAGTGTCTCTCGTAACCGTAAGTGCGGATAGAGTCGACCAACTCTCCTCCTCACGCACTTGTTTTCTTTTTTCTCTAGACTCCATCACGACGACCAACTTCTCTGGCGCTGTGTGCCCTCCTCCGGTCGGCGGCGTCGGGACCAACGGCTGGGACTCGGGCTTGTAAGCGCTCCCCTTGCGTCCGGCGGATTTTACTGATACAACTCCGTAAAGCCTTTCCGACCTAGACGGCTCGCAGCCCAAATTCGTATACACCGTCAAGGACACCACCCCTCACTTCGCCGCGTGCATGCAGGCTGCCGGCGCCCACTGCAGTGAGCAGTTTTAATAGTTCAATTCCACTCGCATTGGCTCACCGCTGCGTGTTCCAGGGGCTGGCATGACCTTTGCTTTGAACCCGAGCGCCACGCAGACTTACGCGCAGTTCAACAAGAACGCCATGGCGTCGTAAAGGGCTTGGATCTCGGTTAAAATTTCCTACTGGGCTTTAAACGATGTATATGACGGTCTTAACTGTGTTTTTTTTTGTAAATTTCTGGCAATTGAATCGAATTGAGTTGCAAAAAATCCAGCGAATCGAAGCGGTTCGGCTTTTTTCGGACTTCGGTTCGGTGCAACTCGGTAAGAAACTAAGCTCAATGACCAAATTCGAGAGTGGTTGAACATTCAAGATGCCAAATATCATCGGATCAGTGATATCGGCCGCCGCGAAGGCGCAAGATCTGCCTTGAATAAATTTGCTTCTAAGGCGACGGCATAGTGGGTGCAGGCGACGAGGAAGATAGGAGTAGTAGTCACCTTCGTCACTTCGTTACTTCGCTTAAACTCGTGAAAGTTCGTCACTTTGATGGAAACCTTTGAAACTTCGTCACTTTGGTGAATTTCCAGGAAAGTTCGTGAGGTGAACAAACCACACAAATCAGACACATCAATCTGGCCATCATTTCCTTCTCCCCCGTTTTTTTATATTGATACCCTGGCCTAACACTAACCTCTAACCCTAACCACTAACCACTAACCACTAAACTCTAACCTCTAACCATAACCGCCTAGCCCAAACCTCTAACCTCCAACCCCTAACCAGCTAACCAGAACCTAACCGGCCAACCTCGGCAAGCTGTTGATTCACATCACTCCGTGATGTGCCGAGGAGTCGCCGTTTGACAACCAACTCACGAACTTTCACAGAGAGCCATCAAACTCACGAACTTTCACGAATTCCCATCAAAGTTACGACTTTCGCAGCGCTAAGCGAAGTAACGAAGTGACGAAGATGGCGCGGACTCGGAAGATAGTTAGAAAATCCTTCCTCGTTATTTCAGGATAAACTATTTTGTCAGATTCCATCTGCAGAGTCTTCGACGCAGTAATGAGTATTGCCGTGTCTTCACGCGTCCAGCGCTCGCGTAGCAATGGCCATCGCCAAGGGATGTCTAAATTTCTCCGTGATCAGCTGCCTCTTCAACCTACCTCCCTTAACATCACGGGTACCCGCAATCGAAGGCGAACGTGGGGTCCAAGGAATCACATTGACATAAAGAACGGATGGTTGGAAGACGCGTCCACGTGGAGAACTAGTGCCATGCTATAAGTACCAAAGGGAAAGCGAGCTTCAGTTGTCGCACTTCCCTCCTTTGGATTGTACGATGAAGTCCGGTGCTCTCGCGTCGCTTTTCTGGATCTCGCTCGCCTCGGCGGCCGCTATCGCTCCCAAGCCAGCGCCAGTTGTACCCGCGATTGCAGCGTTCCCAGTGCCAGATATTACTGCACTCGCTACCAGTGACGAGGAGGACCAGCTGTCTGGCCGTACGCATCCGAGCTTCGCTGCTCCATGGATATTTACTGACCGTCGTGTCTTCTGCAGCTTGCCGACCGGCAACCGTAAGTAACCGTATATCCTCGGACAGAGTTCACTGGCTGATCATGATAGTTCATCTTCGCCCGCGGGACCAGTGAGGACGGCAATGTCGGCGCGCGCGTCGGGCCGCCCCTCATCGCGGACCTTCGCGCTGCGCTTGGCACAGACGGTATCGCCGCCCAGGGTGTAAACTACTCGGCTTCTGTCCTTGGTACGTCCGCGTGACACTGGAACCATGCTGTTGGTGCTTATTCATTGTGCTATTTCTTCACAGGCTACCTCGAGGGGGGCGACCCAGCAGGCAGCGTCACGATGGCTACGCTAATTAATACCGCAGCGAGCAAGTGCCCCAGTACGCAGATCGTAATCGGGGGCTACAGCCAGGGCGCACAGCTCGTGCACAACGCAGCCAGCACTCTCAGCGCCGCCGTCACCGCACGTATCGCCGCTGGTAGGATTTCCTAGGCCCATTATTACATTCACCCGTTTGTTCTAAACGTTCATAACAGTCGTCCTTTTCGGTGACCCAGACCGCGTCGGGAGGTCGACACTCCCTCCTGTGGGAACGATCCCTGCGGCGAAGGTCAGTTCTGACTGCCACACCGGCGGTAAGTACCTCATAACTGTTTGCGAGACGGATTCGCTTATTGGAATTTAGATATCATTTGCACTGGGTCGGGTGGGGCCACGGAGCACTTGAACTACGACGAGGACGCGCCGGCTGCCAGCGCATTCATCGTTTCTCATTTGTAAAATTGGATATAAACGAAGTGTATGAATATGGTTCAGAATCTTCAGTTTTATTGGTTGATTGTCATTATTCTTTGCTTTTTGTTAAGAACTTGTGTTTGAAATTTATGGTGTTTGGAGAATGAAGGTAAAAACCGCCGCGGTATTTGAAAAGATATTGACACTGCAATCAAAATTAACATACCACAGAAATCACACCACTCAGAACGACTTGAAGCCTTCAAAATATTGATTCCTCGCTCCTTTTCACCCCACAAGTTCGCCTCGAAGCCGCGGATCAATGCGATCAGCTCGGCAGCCGCTGTGCCACGTGGGCGCTTATCCGTTTCCTTCCACTTCCTGGCTTCTGCTTCCATTTTTTCACCCGGCGCAGAATGGCTTCACCGTTCCACTATAGAGTCGTGGATGATGATGGGTACGCTTGCTTCGGCCAACCACATGGAGAAAACTGAAAAATCTCCCAGAGTCGAAATCGCCAGTGTTCTGCAGACTCTCGCATCCTGGAAGAACGATCCGATTCCAGCTTCCGAGGCGTTTACTGCGCGCGCGGCTCTTTTTGCCGCAGAACAGGAGCTGCAAGCGCTCGAGTCCCGCCGTAATACCGTGCTTTCTCGCATGGATGTCTATAACGTGGCCCTGGCTTCACACAAAAACCTCCCGGTCGACATCATGAACGGCATATTTACACTCTGTGTGTCGGCGCCGGCAGAACTGAACTATATTCTCACCTATGCCACTCGAAAAGATATCCGCCTTATTCTGTGTCAAATATGCTCACGGTGGAGAGCCATTGCGCTCGATAACCACAGGCTTTGGAATGAAGTTAAAATTGATTTTGGGCGGCCCAGCATCTCGCGGGTGCTGGACATTCTTCCCGTGTGGCTTTCCCGGGCC
The DNA here is from genome assembly GCA_029204075.1 of Mycena capillaripes. Taxonomy (NCBI): domain Eukaryota; kingdom Fungi; phylum Basidiomycota; class Agaricomycetes; order Agaricales; family Mycenaceae; genus Mycena; species Mycena capillaripes. Next base: position 1,488,283 of record JARHKZ010000014.1, on the reverse strand, counting down.
AAAGGATCGACTTTTTTCTTGGAACTCACCGCCCGAGAGAACGATCCGCGCCTTACAGAAATCCTAGCACGCTATTCCCACCAATGCCATACCATCGTCTTCACAGGCTTCCAAGTCATGGATTCACTCTTCTGGCTTGCGGCCAGCTCTTTTAATCGTGTGGCAAATTTGCAGCTGAATAACGACGGCAATAGGCACCCTGCAGGCATGACACCCGCAGGCGCTCCAGCTGTCTTCGACGACATGCCCCTCCTCCGCAGCGTTACTTTAACGTCATTCAGCTATTTGTTCCCTGCAGAGCTCATGCGCCTCCCCTGGCACCAGCTCACCTCGCTGTATTTTGAGAACACCTTCCCAACTGTGTCGCAGTACTACTCCCTCCTCGAGGGATGCAACTCCATTGCCGAATGCCGTTTCGACGGCTGAAATCGAATCGGCGGATTACGAGATTTCCCTCCCTGCCCTCCGGCTACTGGAGCTCAACACTGACTTTATCACTAATGCCGCGCGGTTCCTCAGTGGCTTGGCCCTCAACTTCCTCGTTGAACTCTCTCTCGGTCTCAGCTATGGTGATGGCGACCAAGAATCCCTCTTGGGCGTCCGTCCCTTCCCCGCGTTGCGTCGCTTTTCCCTCCTGGGGCGGGGAATTACCTCGCAATCGGACTTGAAAATCTGGTTGCAAGCATGTCCTGCCGTCGTCGAGGTCTGCCTCCCGCACCACTTCCTGGAGCCGCGCCTCATCGGCCTAATCGCCGATGGGCAGTTGCTCCCGCGTCTGGAGCTTCTCACGCTCATGCACGCAGTCCCCGACGTTCTCCTCGGCGCTCTGGAGACGCGCCAACGGAGCCTCGAGTACTCTACCATCGTCGAGATTGGTATCACGGGCACTTCGCCGGCGGCGACGGCCGGATGGGTTCCGGAATATAGCAGGATTTTGAACTTGCAGGGGTTGGGTGTCTTCATGGCCAACTGCTACAATTTCCTGGAACCGCTGCGTGGGCAGGTGTGTTTTCTTGCTCTTTTTCTGCGTCTGCGTCGCTGACTAGTTGGATTCCCACCCAGATCGAGCAAGTGGCTAGGCTCAATGTGGAGGAAGACTATGCCCCTCTTGTCCGCCGAAAAAATCTTCCTTTTTACTGGTAAATGTGGCTCTCACGTTTGTTGAGGTATACGCTACCAGCGGGCAATCTTATCTTATTTATCTTTCTTAGTTACTTATGTTTGGCTCGGCCGTTACTAATAGTTACGTTGACAATCAAAGGCGCCTCAGTTCTGTTCATACAAACTGAGGCGTAAGTCATTCGTTAACTCCCCAGATTATACCCTACTGACATGTAGACTAGTTCGTTCTTATTAGGTATATTTAATACACTCAGTTCTGTTCATACAAACTGAGGCTTCGTTCTTATTAGTACGTTTCCGCTCGAGTGGCAGCGCCGACTCTTCACAACGTTGACCCTTCTAGTGTCATGAATGTGCAAAAAATACAATTTGAAATACTTGAATCGCAGTCCAAGCAAGGGAAAAGGGAGCACAATGTTCGACCTGGTATTCAGTTACTCACAGTCGCGGACTCGTTGCTCTCTTCGAGTCATACTGCGAAATGGCACTTTATGAGGATACGTAGTGACCTCAAACGTGGTGTCGCATGAAATTATTAAACACCTCAAGATTGCATGTACGTCTCTTCCCATGCCTTTAGAGCTGCATCATGGCTGATTTCAAATCGGTGGCAACCCCATAGTCCGACGATCAGTGGAAGTGCACTCCTTTTTTGCTCGGGCAGCAGACCGTGCTCATTCAGCTCTGGTAACTGCTTATCCAAACATCGGACTCATCAGCAAATTGACAAGCTCTTGTCTCCTGGCTTACCGCACTTTTTGAACACTTTTTGGGACTTGGAGCTTTTTGGGCCGTTTTTTGGGGGCTCTTAAATCACTTCAGCATCTTAAATCTCTTGTCAGCACTTTTCTTTCTAAGCATGGATAACGGCCTCTGAGGAATTGAATGGTCAATCTAACATCACTGACAGTGTATTTAGCATGCTGATACTTACAGGTGAAGGATCGTTTCTTGCCCGCTGCGGCCCACATGTCAATTATCGGGGATTTTCAAAATTCCGACGTCAGCCCTCAACGCTGGTCACAAATCACTTTGAAAAGGACACCATACCACTAGGCAACCTGAGCGTTGGCTGAGTTATTGAGAATCTGCGGGAAATCAACAGGAAATCTCTTGGAAATCTCGCGTAGTCATCCAAACTGCGGCTATCAAATGGCGTGATTTGATGGTTGGTTGACGTGATTGTTGGTTGACGCCTCGCATCTCTCTCTTCCCCCACCACCATCTCGCCCCCCAAGCCCTCCTACCATCTCCTCCGAATCCGCGCTGGACGCCGCCAGTACCCTCTGAGCACCAAGTCTCCTCTTCACCCCTTCAAGCCCCGCTTTCTCATCAAGGTACAAGCTTGCGCGATACGCGTCAAGACCTCAACGGCACTCTATTCCTACGCTAAGGGCGTCTCAAGTCGCCCAATCTCGAGTCTCAAGTCACCCTCTGGTCCCCTTTCCCTCAAGCACCTGTTCTCGTCTTGTTTTCGTTTAGCTTCCCTAGCAATCTGCCGCGTTCCAGCTCCAAGTCCTGTTAACGCTATCACTGCCCGCGCGTGTGATGTGGATGTGTTCCCGCGTCGTCGCCTCAATTTTGTTCCTTTACTGATTGATGCTTGCACCGCCAACATCCCGCGTGCATCAACGAAGCGTTGAGCCTCAGGTTATGCCAATCTTGACTACGGTACGTGCCCACCCATCTTTTCTTTTAGTTATTGTAATTATTTTAATGTTCTTTTAGAGAGATATCGCTATCGTGATAGTGAATTACTGGGAAGGAATGCACCATGTACGTGCCCATTGCTTGAGTAATAATCACTACTGATAAGCCCCTCAGAACTTTGTTTTTCCGTTTGCCGTAGCCTTCTTTCGTTACTTTATCGCACTGTATCTTTCTGTAGACGTCACTATATCACATTTATTCGATGAATCACCGCTTGTAACGATCTTGAAGGGCTTGAATCGGCACTTTTTTGCGCACTTTTATACACTTTTGGTACTTTTTAAGAAACCGGACCTAGTGTAAAAAGCTGCTAAAGTCTTTTTCCACTTTTCCAGCTTTTTTCACTTTTTTCACTTTTCTAAGTGAAAAAAGCGTCGGGAAGACGATGTGTGAAGTTGCTGATAGGCTAGGTAACATCAACGTCATTCTCTGGAGACTCTGCCTCAGATATTTTAGCAGCATCGTCGACTCAACTCGGGGGATCGCCGAGGGTTGCTGGACACCACACAGATTCTGCGGTACGTCTGAATGTTTCCGTTTTCCGTCCAGAGTCTCGAGTCGCATGGGCGTCAACGCCGTTCCCGCAAGGACCGCTGAATAACCACTGCTCTAAATTGGCATGATTCAATGGACCAACAAGAAGAATTCAGTGGTATTTCCTGGCCATGCCCCCGTGGTCGTCGGCCACCTCTTTTGCCCCGCGCCAGTCGCGGACGATGTAATGAGGGCAGCGAGATAAGTCCGAATATGAATGTTCCGGCACGTATATTTAGGCGTGGGTGAGATGCCGAGCTCGCCGCGAGCCTCATCACCGCCCATTTTGAGCCCTTCGATTCGCACCCGACCGCGAGCCAGCCAGCGGGCCTGATCACGGCCAGCGGATTTACAGCGTAGTTATTCCGACGTTGTATAAGTGCGATGCGTGCAGACCGCTGTTCGCTGGTCCTGCTCGCAGTTCTCCCGGTCTACAGGCTGCTCCCGACATGCCCGCCCTAACGGCTTTAGCAACCACGACGACACAACAGCGTCCGCTCACGGTTCTGCGCGATCTGGCCACCACGGTCGCGCTCTGCTACGTCATCACGCTCAGCCTCCTACGGTGCATCGCGCTGCACCTCGAATTCTTCGCCCCCCACGCGACCTGTGGGGAGCAGAGTGGCACAGACTATCAGGCGTATCAGCGCGCCATTAATACCATTTCGAAGGTGGACGTACTGAAGGTCACTGCCGGGTGCTCCCTTGTCGCATTCGGCGCCCTGGAGCTATGCCTGCTGTTCGCAAGGAGGGCGGGGATTTCTTGTGAGGCGATTGACACAGAGTGTGGGGTTGGCGAGACCCTGGCGCGGCCGTCACAGGTCTTCAGAGATAAACAACTGGAGAAACAGTACCAGTAAGTATTCCCAGCATTTAACGTCGATTCGGCACTCAGCAAACCGCAGATAATTTGAGGTGGCTCGTGAGATCTGCAGGCGCCGCACCGATTGACATTCCTAGCGACTTGGGTCGGAAACAGAAGATAGCTGGAATTGCCACGGGGTGTTATTGAGCGAAAGAACCGATGGGTGTCGGCGAGCAGACGGCGTGTGACGGGGCGGTGGACATGAGTGCTAAGTGGCATGAGCACATACGGCAGCGGCCGGTGAATATAATTAATATTGGGGAGCCACAGAATACAAGTGACTCGAATATGACATACTATTGGACGGTAGCCAGCCAGCCTCGATGGTTCAATGTCGACGAAAGGCGATGCAAGGGACCAGCAAGGGACAATCACGATCATCTGACAGCGCCAAGACCGGGATTACAAAACGGCGACTGATGGCCGAAGAGTATTTTGTTGTTTGTTCTCACCACGACTGGGGCACGTTTTCAGTCTTTCGCGATGTTGCTCTTACTCGTCGCGTCGCTTGTCCAAATTTCTCTGGCGCAGCAGCTCCAACTGGCCCGGAATTATAGCGGGCAGGGCTTGTATGGCCTGCATAAAGCTCTACAATCCAGACGCTGATCCAGAACATTCGTAGTTTCGATCCCTGGAACTTCAAGGTCGGTAATGACGCAACCGACCTAGATGGACAACCTGGAAACCAAGGTAGGAGCGAAAGCTGTCAAAGGCATTGGACTCGCGAGGTCTCACTCCACTGCAGGCAACGTCAACTTTACCGACCAGGCTTTTGCGCAGCAGCAAAACCTCACCTCCGTGAACGTGGCGGGTAACGTGGTTATAAAAGTCGACGACTTCACGAGTGCCCAGCCAAACGGGACCTATGGTCGCAATACGGTGCTCATGTCCTCAAAGGACACGATAACTGCCGGAAGTCTGGTCATCATGGACGCCGTCCATATTCCGTTCGGAGTAAGCGAATTCAACGGTGTCAAGGTAGTCTCGACTGACGAGCCTAGTTCCAGTGCTCCGTGTGGCCCGCCTTTTGGATGCTAGGCCTCGGCGCACCCTGGCCCACCAAAGGCGAGATCGATATAATTGAGAACGTCAACCTTGCGACCAACAACCAGTACTCGCTGCACACCGTCGACGGCTGCGCTCACCCCGAAAAGGGCCAGGCGAATGAGACGGGCAATTTGCTCACCACAAGCTGCTTCGTCAACGCCACAAACCAAGCGACAAACGAGGGCTGCCTAGTCGCGGACAATGACCTTAGCTACGGCGCCAAGTTCGCTCAGAGCGGGGGCGGCGCGTTCGCGACGCTGTGGGACGAGGAGGGTATCAGGATCTGGTTCTTCACGCGCAGCGCCGTCCCGGCCGACATGGCCACCGCCAGCCCCAACCCCAGCGAGTGGGGCGCGCCGACAGCGTTCTGGCCCCAATCGTCCTGCAACACCGCGCAGTTCTTTGGACCGCAGACGCTGATCCTCGTAAGCTCCTCATCTCTTATCACCCCCGCGTAAAATACCCGTCTCATGAATCCAAAACCCTCATTTATAGGAAACCAACGTGTGCGGCAACTTTGCTGTCGATGTGTTCAGCCAGACCTGCAGCCAGGTGGCCCAATTATGCACCGATCTCGTCGTTACGCCGACCAACTACGTCGATGCATACTGGGAGATCAAATACATCGCTGTATTTTCGAAGTACGCTACGCCTACCTCTGTTACTTTAATGCTTCACTGACGCTGGGTGTCTCCAACTCACAGTAGCTCATCGGGTGCTCCGGGTGCATCCTCTGTAAGTAGCGCATCCTCTACCAGTAGCGCCTCTGTGACCACTTCTGCCGCTGGTCCGGATGCAACTGGTGGGGGCAATAGTGCTTCCACACTTGGACCATGGACCCTCCTCAGCTCCGCGCTCATGGGAGCGATAGTCAGTTACATTATGTTCTAGTTTAAGACGCGAATTGGCTTCAATTTTCAGCTGGTTGTTACAAGGACTAAGACTTTATATTCCTTCGTTGTTCCTTCGCCAAAAAAAAGTGTGGCATTTGGGACGGAATTGAAGTGACCTTTTTCCGAAGTTTCTTCGAAAAACTATTAGCTTTTTTCTGAGTTCCTTGACTTCTCTGTGTTGCAAATGTGACGAATCTGGGCTTACTTATGTCACACGGCATCTGCAGGCGCCGCACCGCGTTCAAATTTACACATGACTATCTGCGGATGAACCGGGCCTGGTAGGTACGAAATAACATTCGGGAGAGGTGGAGAAGCACCGTAATTGTATTGACGGATACTTATGTTGCCAGTGCATCATGGTCACTGGTGGTACTTACTTAATCGAAGAAACTGCAACCTTGTATGCTTCGAAAATGGCGCGCCATGGTGAAAAAAATTAGGCCAACTTTCAGAACGCTGCTCCAAGCTCGTTTTTTGCTCGTCTTGTAGCAAAATTTGTGGGTCATTTGGACAAGAAACAGGAGCGATGTCACAAATGTGACATTCCCACGTGATACTGTGATGCTGTGACAGCTCCTTTCTTCACAACGTCCAACTCGATTTTGGGAGGAGCCTGGGGTCGTGACGAATGCGGTTCAAAATCCTGAAGGTTCCACATGCAAACCCCTCTATGCCGACGCCGGAGCCCAAGCCATTCAGGCGCGGGTAAGCTCTGCGTTCTTCAATCTCTGAGTCTGTGCCACACCAGTTCCATTATTCGACTCAGTTGGCGCAAGGAGAGACGCGATATTTGCGGGCATCTCTGTATCCATTTCCTCAGGTACGTTCCGCGATCTGACTTCCGCGGACAGTGCTTACATAGCTCTTCGGCGTCAATTCACGGGTTTCAGTCGGACGCAGATGGTTTTGCCAAGCACACCGGGCTGGTTAGCCGTGTGAAATGACAATTCATCCGCGCATTCTCATGATCTGGGGCTATTATCTTAATCGGGTACGCAATAATTGCCAAATTGCCGCTGACTGTGTGCTGAGTATGCAAAAGGCTTTCGTGGCCGCAAACGTAGCTGAAATGATATTGGCGGCATTCGGTGTCCAGTATTCCACCGAATCAACATCTTGAATCGTCGCACACAACGATTCCTATTCTATCGCGACATCCTGGCCCAGATTTCCACAACAGAGCTCACCAATGTAGTCACTCGTGCCTGCGTTCAACGGGATCTTGGAGGGAAGATATTCGGCTGCAGGAGTTGCTGGTGTTGAACCGTGACGTAGCTCTTTCTTGTCTATTCTTCCTACAAGCCTGATTTGAATTCTTTCTTTCTTTTGCTAGCTTTCTTGAGCAGTTGGACGTCGTCACTCCACTTCGACACGTTCCAACAGACGGTAGATAGCGCTAACGTCGTCATAATCTCAATTCTACCTGTATCTTATCCTCCGGGCTCGTCTAAAACATTGGTGAGTCCATTCGTGGTTCATTCCTGGAGCTAATGCTTGCGTAGGGCGTTTGCTGCGACAGCCACAACTCATCCATGTCCGCAGTCGCTCATTAATCGTTCTTTAACGAGATGCTCGAAATCCTGTGTCGAATCTCCATTTATCCGTGCTCCATTTTGCCTTAAGTGCTTTTTGTCCACACATAGCTCCTTTGGTCCGCCATGTTTATCCTGAGTTTCCCAAAGAAACTGAACCATGATCGATCCTATGCACCGCAATGACTGCGCTTGGACTGCGCTCCATGTTCCTTCCGAACTGCGCACAGCTGCAATCCGTCGAACACAACCCCAATCGGGACCATCGAGCCATTGAAACAAGTCTCGTGAATTGACAACTGTACAAAGCCAGCCCATTCGGGCCCATTGGGGCGGAGGTTTGTCTTAACTGTGGCCACAGAGGGATTTAAGTATAATCAGGATGAAACTTTCCATCCGCGCCGAGCGTCCTGCTTCATCCTTTCCCATCTCTCGATGCAGATGTGGGCCATGGCTTCGATTGCCTCAACAACAAAGCTAAGCCAGCAGTCTTCAAGTTACCTCCGGCCGTCGCCTTCAAGTTCTGCCTGTGATTCTGGGTCTTTGAGGATTCCTCAACATCGCCTCAATGCGTGTTACTTTTCTGGTCCTTGGCTGTCTCGTAATGGTTCTCTGTCTCGGGTCTGGGTGCTCTGGGTGTCTTGGGTCGGAATATTCAAGTTCATTGCTCCGGAAGCTGAACGCCCGTGCCAGCCCCAGCCGATCATAGATGACCATTTCTACATCAGGCAGGGAGGGTCAGCCATCGACGATTTTCCCTGCCGTATTTCTGCGCTGCCCTCGCTTGCCGCAAATGTGATTTGATTGCGCCGTGTTCCTTCTTGGTACGTGGCTATGAAGTCGAAATTTGCATAAACACTGACACATTCTAGTGCTATGCAGCCGACTCCTGCGCAGTGCACCAAAGTCCCTCTGCCACATAAAATCACGGAATCTCTCCATAACTATAGTCAATGAGATATACTGCCGTGGGGTCCGGTGGATCGAAAGACAGCACGATAAATGTTCCAATCATTGGTTTTATGTTCCAGTTTTGTTGTACTCCTGCCACAATATTTATTTCTGCTCCTCTCTGCAGGGCATGATACCCACCTGGATAGATTACGCTACGAATGCGAGTTATAGACATTACAGCTCTTGCTTATCCGCCGGAGCGAAGCGGAGGCTTATCTTGTATGCATTCAGCGCCATAAGAGAAGGCTGTGTATCTCACTGTGTATCTCGACTTACTATATTGACTGACACGTTATTAGCTGGATGAGTCCCATATTTCTATGATATCGACGCCCTTACTTACTTCGCTCCATTACCAGCGTTCGATCAGAGACCCGAAGATTCTTTGTTTGGTTTCTTGTGTTGTTGATCTCTATACGCATCCTCGACTGACCCAGACTACAGGCCAACTCACTTGAACTACGAACAGCCATTGTATCGAACAAGTTGCTCGAGAAGAGGAATATGGTCGTCCTTCCAAATAAAACTGACATTTTGGAAGCCAAGCTCGGGGTGGGCATCCCACCTCGAACAGCGCCCTCGCGCCCTCGCCGCTATCCAATCCCGCTGCTACGAAGGTGCGAAGGCCGGCGCGCATCGGGGCTGTCGCGGCCGAAGTACTTCGATACTCCGAGTATGGGGAGTACGCAACTGGGTGGCTTTGGGCGTGGGGCGAGCGGACAGGGAGTGTGGGGTTGGCGGCTGTGCTGGCGGCCGCGGGGCTGTCGCTTTCCAGCAAGGCGCGGGGCGCAGGTGCAGATGGTCAACGAGAGGCTCAAAGGGAAGGGAAAAGTCAGCGCGAGGCAACAGGCACGAAGTTAGAGGGAGGGGGACGACGATGTACGTCGCGATGGCGAGTCTTCCGTGTTGAAGAGGCGGTTTCGGGGAACGGGAGGTGGCTTTATTATCTCCTCCGCCCTAGTTCCCATCAAGCGAAGGAGGACGCGTGCAGGAGGAACGATTGGAAGGGTAGGAGGAGGGTGGGCCGCGGAGAGAGTGCGGAGAGTGTTGGGGGAATGGCGCTGTACGTCGAGCCGATGCCGGAGTCGCACAAGGTGGTGCCTGCGCTGGTATCGCCCAAACCCTAGTCTGCGATCGCGTCGCCCAAACTCGTCGTCGTCGTACGTACGGCGAGAATGGGGACAAGGACAGCAAGGAGCGGAGGACAGTGTACCGAGTTTAAGTCTGGGTAAAGAAGTAGGCGCTGTGGGGTCCAGTGGGGACGGCTGTCGTTGCGTGGACTTTCTCGACCCGGATTTCTTGCACTTCGCACTCTCTGAATTTCTCTCGAGTCGATGCGACTCGATCTTCTTGACCTATACTCCTCGAAATCTCATTCGACTCATTCGATATCTCCCTCTTACTCGCCTCGATTCGTCTCCCTCACATCCCCTGCCCTGCCCAAGATACATTCAAGAGGACGCAGTACTAGTCCGATTACTCGATATGCCACAGCCGCGCACACACTTCACCAACTCTCTCACTGATCCCTATCTCCTTTTTTCTCGTCTCGATCTATATCTGCTGTTTTCTGTTAATCAGATCTCAATCTCAATCGAATCCGAGTTTCCTTTTTACTTTCTCCTCGACTCCCACGGTGACGCGCGACTCGATTCCTTCGTCTTCGGCTTGCTGCGCACGGTGAATTAACCGACGACCCGCCTCACCCGTGGCCCTGCACCTCCATATTTGTAACCAATGGTGACATATTTGATTCTCACTTAACATGAGGTTAATGGAAAGATTGGCGCCTGTAGAAGACCGATCAGCGCTGTACTGTGGGAACGAGCCCCTGAGGGCCGAATTGCCAATGATGGGCGCTTCAGATTCATCGAGTGCCCGGCATTCCAACACTGGCTGGATTGAGTCCGATTAGAAGGCGCAAGATGGAGCAATGTTGGACAGCAGAGTTGCCAGTTATGTCGAGGAACAGACATGTGCACCAAGACCGAGGGATGTGCCGAGATCACGAATTGACGGCGGAGCTTGAAGAACTCCAATTTTTCTTAAACGGGGATGCGTCAGAGTGATAAAGATTCTATGGTTTCAGTCTTCCTTTCTTGGGCTTGAAATACCACGGGTCGGTCCTGACCGACGCGTGAATATTGCCTGAATCAGCCTAGGGTTCTTGCCGTAGAGTACGGACTCCGCATGGGAGATATTGCAGCCGATGAGAGATCACAGGATAAAGACTCAATACATCTTTCAAGCGGACATCCCACCGCCAGAATGCCCACCAAGCCCAGCGACGCTGAAATTCGACTGAAAGACATCTCAACATGTTTGGCCATCACCAGTAAAACTCTAGGCATCCTTGGCAGTAGCGTCGAGACCCCATTCTTACAGGCTATATCCAACACAACTCAATCTCTCCTACAATATCTCCGGGTGACTTTCCACTGCTTGAATTGGATGTTGCCGTCAGTCTTAGCTAACCATTTCAGACTGTGAAACAAAACAAGGACGAATGTACTCAGTTGATGGAGAGAACTCATCAATTGCTCGAGGCAATTATTGCCGTGCACGTCCACTCAGAGACTGGTGGAGAATTCCCGCCCAGTATATTGAATAGTATTGGGAATTTTACACGGTACGTGGCTTATCCAAAACTCTATTATGATTAATTGTTGTTTAGAACAATTCACAAAATTCACACCTTTGTTGAAGCCCAACAGAGTGGTAGCAAAGTCAAGAATTTTTTCCGCCAAGGCGAGATGAGCAGCCTCCTCAAAGAGTGCAAAGCAGGATTGCAACAAGGATTTGATTTTTTCCAGGCATGTTCACCATCTGAAAGTGCAGCAGTTTGTTGTTGATGGATGGTTAGATTACATCTACAGATCTTCTGAGGGCCATTACAGACATGCAAGAGGATGCGTACAAGACCCAACATGAAGTCATTGACATGATTGAAGCTCTCTCGGATGCATCCAACTCATACAGAGCATCCTCTGTATGACATTCCAAGATTTTCCTTATATTATGGCTGATTCTTGGACAGATGGATGGGTTTTTCGAGTATGCAAGGTACATATTGTGTCTCAATCCCACGATATCCAGACTAACTCACAAAGTTCCACCTCAATATCAATGCTGCCATCAGAACCCAAGATATTTCATGGCCGTGAAACAGAGCTTTCCGAGATCCTCAAACTATTTGACCAAGAAGCTCCCCGTATTGCTATTTTGGGGCCTGGTGGAATAGGTAAAACCAGCCTTGCAAGAGCAGTTATCCACCACAAACAAATTGTATCAAGATATGAGCAGTGTCGGTATTTTGTTGCTTGCGACTCTGCAACGAACAAAGTGGAACTTGCTGCGCTTGTCGGGGCCCATCTGGGACTCCAGCCTGGTCCAGATATGCCGCGAGCCATTGTCAACTATTTCTCCAGTGGTCCATCAAGTTTCTTGATTCTGGATAATCTTGAGACAGTGTGGGAGCCAACTCAGCTTCGCTCGGAGATTGAAGAATTTTTGTCCCTTGTCACAGGTGTAGATCATCTTGCACTCATAGTGAGTGCCCAATGATTTATTATGCACTCTGCTGAAATTTGGTTAGATTACAATGCGAGGAGCGGAAAGACCGGTTAAAGTCCGCTGGAGTCACCCATTTCTTTTTCCATTGAAGCCTCTAGACCACAATGCAGCCCGGAAGACATTCATTGATATTGCAGATGGCACACATGAACCTGCAGAGGTTGCTAGAGTTCTTGCCCTGACCGACAATATGCCTCTTGCCATCAATCTTCTTGCCAATTTGGTGGATACAGAAGGCTGTTCCACTGTGCTATCCCGCTGGGCAGAAGAAAAGACATCACTGATTTCAGATGGATATGACAAAAGATCCAATCTCGACCTATCTATTGCTTTGTCTGTCTCAAGCCCTAGGCTCAACTCCCTCCCCCAAGCCAAAGATCTTCTAAGCCTCCTCTCAATGCTTCCTGATGGACTATCAGATGCAGACTTGATGCAAAGCAAACTTCCATTTGATAATATCCTTGGGTGCAAAGCTGCCTTGATTCGCACTGCCCTTGCCTACAATGATCAGCAAAATGCCTGAAGGTATTGGCCCCAATTAGAGAATACATGCAGAAGAGTCACCCAACTGAAGATCGCCTCGTTAAACCTCTCCTCAGATATTTCCAGGAGCTACTTGAGGTCGATGCAAAATATGCTGGAACCCTGTCTGCTTCAAGCACAGTCACTCGGATCTCATCAAATCTGGCAAACATCCAGAATGTGCTCCACAATGGGCTTCAACAGGGTCATCCAGACTTGAAAGATAGCATGTACTGCACATGTTATCTGAGTGTATTCACCAGGCGCATAGGGCAAGACATCCTCCCTCTGATTAGTCACATCCATCATCTGTTTCCACTACCCCGAGACCACCGACTGGAGGCTTATGTTCTGACTGAGATGTTAAGTTCATGGCGGCATCTTGCAGTCTCCGATGCACCAAAATGGATCTCTCAAGTGTTAGAACTGCTTGAGCTGTTTGAGGACACAGACATTAAATGTATGGCATTTTAACAAGGACTGTTCTTTATGGCTCATAAATTTCTCAAGGTAAATTCTACCTCAATGCTGCAGATTATTATGAGTGGCATGAGCACAACATCCCCACCGCCAGGAGCTTCTTTCAAACTGCTTTATCTCTGGCAATTTCAACTGGAAATACCTTACGCCATGCTCAGGCATTGCATGATATTGCACGGACAAAGTTCTATCTTGGTGATTACTCTGCAGCCCAATCAAATGCATATATGTCCCAACAGATTGCCCGGAGCTCTGGCGATTTCTACACCGAAGCACAGTCATTGAACATGACAGCTATCTGCTTGCTTACATTGGGGAACTACAGAGAAAGCATCTCTATTTGTAATAGGGCAATGAATATCCTGGGTCTCTGCGGATTGTCTGGTGGGAGTTTAAATTATGATGTACTCATCTCCAAGGCAGAGACCCATAAGTTGAAATCTGAATATACCGAAGCCAGGAATATCCTGTCTCAAATTTTTCATACAAGCTCTGCTGCAAAGTTGAATCTCAATTCCCAAGGTCTTATCACACTGAATATTGCTGAGATTGATATTGCATTACATGCTTCAAAGAAAAATGTACAGAAAAATATTGATGCAGCCACATCATTCTACGTCAACACTGGGGTTCATAGGATGATCATGTGGTGTGAATGTTTTCAAGCAGACCTCAATCTAAGAGAAGGAGATGTATTAGGTGCAAATGAGTTATTTCGCAAAAATCTCAAATTATCATGGGGGAAAGACTCTGGGCTTGTAAGCCAGTGCCTAGGGAAACTCGCTGATGTTACTCAGTGGAATGGGTCTCATGATATATCAACCTGGTCAACGGTTTTCCTTGTGCATTCCATCAAATTCAAAGAGAAGCTTGGCATCCACAAAGCTCTCCAGTTCCTAGGAGATATATTTCTTGCCCAAGATGACAAAAACACAGCAGTCAGCTTGTTTATGGCTGCTCTGGAAGGATTCACATATATGGATGTCCATCAGAGCAGAGCGGAATGCATGGTCCGTCTCGGAGACATTTCCAAGGGCCACAGTGACCTACTCAAGGCAGTGGAGCTCTGGGAAACAGCAAGACCATTATTTGGACGATCATCTCAAGGCAAGCAGGTCAAGATCATTGATGAAAGGCTGGCTAGTGTGGGTGAGGATATACGAGAACACCACAGAGCCAAGTTGGTCCATCTGACAGAGCTCCATCCTTCTGGGACTGTGGAAGATGTGGAGGATGATCTGAATAACAGTGAAGAAGACCTCGAAAGATCGGAATCCTCAATTTAAATGACAAACTTGCCAAGCTGGTTGCAGTTTAAGGGTCCTGGTTTCCAGTCGTATCTTCTCAAGCAGTCTATGAAGTACATATTTGTGTTTGCTGTGTTTGTGTCTGTAATCAGATTGGAATGAAATGGATTTCTTTATTTATTCATCACTCTCTTTATAAGATTATGCATGTCTGTCTGAAGCCACTCGGCTTTAAACTCCGCTGATGCCATCCGCCATGGCAGCCTGCTGCCCTTGATTGTGCTCTCTTTCCCGCCGGCCCACAGGCAATCAATCATTCGGCATCTTGGCACTTGACGTCACCCTTCTAGCAGAGTCCAGACTTTGATACCGACAGACTTGAGAAAGCAATTCAGTGATTTGGGGTCTAGACTGCTACTGCACAATTCATGTGACCTCACCGTCCGTAGTTGCTATTGAGAAGCAATTTTCGTTTTCCTCCGGGATTTATATAGGCATCTGATCCACGTTATGATAAGTTCCTTCCTCGCGGCTAAGCTACATCTAGCTCTTGCCCACACTAAATCCACGGCATATGTCGTAAGGGGGTGCGTTTCACTTAATTGTATAGCTGTCGCTCATTTCAATTCAGTCAAGGACATCTAGGGCTTATCTTGTGACCGATAGAAAGTGATGCATCGCCGTACCATTAGGTCACCGGGCGGTGATGCGAGCTGAAAGATCGACATCTTTGCGTATGGGGATTAGCCAGCTCCATCCATGGTGGAAAATAGCCGGGTAATCCGGGGTTTCATATTTCTAGGCGCACGTTTGGGGAATTATGGCCGCGCCCTTTCCTTGTGAGTGCTACCCGCGTAGTTGACTGCTGGAAGGTATGACGACGGAAGGCAATCGAGCTACGCGCATGTTCCATTTAGTGCGCAGTGCGTAAATTATGACGTTCAATCCTGGAATTGACGCTGAGGTTAACTTCTTAGTCTTCAATGAAAGTTGAAGGGAGTGGGTTTTCCGAATCCGAGGATATATGTGGTTTGCAATCCACAGGGAAAGAGGCGAGACTTATCTCCTTTTCCTGTTGAACTTGACAACTTGGCTTGCAACTTGGGAAAAGTTGTGTCTGTTTACTTGGCCGCCCGGATCGCGGTCCGTGACTTATGGCACCAGCGTGACTTCGCCTTTTGTCTCTTCCATTCACCTTCAACATTGTCACCGTGTTCGCTTGCCTATAGTCTGTTAGGTGGTTGCACGACGGTCGCTTTGCTTTTTCCTTGATTCATGTGCTGACACGTTAAGACTTTGTTAGGATTGGTTAGGAACATCTATGATACGCAAAGTGATCGATTAGGATGGCTGATGTCAGTGAGTGTTCAGTTATGACGGGTGATGACCCCCAAAGTTGTTCGATGGTGGCCTTAGGCTTCATAGCTGACGTTATGCTGACGCGCAACATGCTGTCTGCGACGGTTACGGCACGGCGTCCTTGACTGGGCCTGTGTGTCGGTGGTAATAATCTTGGCTTACCTTCATTATCGCTTCTTTGCTTCGCAACGGTGTTCCCATTGCAGGGTCCGCATCCCTTGCCGACGGCTAACTTTGCTTTTGTATTTCCAGCCGTGATCCGCGTGTGGTTAATATAAAGCAAATATGAAGGCGACTCAGAAAGGGCCACGCCCACCATGCTCATCCCACCTGCCACCAGCGCCGTGATCCTTTTCCTCGTGGGCTCATCGCTGGGCAGCGGTCAGCAGCCGTTGTATTCACAGACACCCCTAAACCGCATCAGCTCGTTTAACGTCTCCAATTGTCCTGGCTACTCTCTCCACTCGTTATCGGCGACAAAAAGTGGCTTAACTGCGCAACTCAATCTTGCAGGACCCGCGTGCAACGCTTTTGGGGAAGATATTCCGAACTTGACGATCCAAGTCAATTATGAGACGGAATCACGGTGCGCACAGCTTGTATCCCGTATTTATCTGTCTAAACCGCAGGAAGGCTTCACGTCAACATCTTCGACACCGCAAACTCCCAATTCACCATGCCCGAGACTGTAATTCCGCGACCCAAAGCCTCTGGCTCCACGACTGCTCAGAAATCTGACCTGGTATTCAATTATGATCCGACACCCTTTGCCTTCTGGATAACACGCCGCTCCGCACCGCACGTGGTGCCCCTTTTCGATACGCGCATCTCGTCCTTGCCGGCCACACCGATTCCCCCCGTTATCGCTGATGACGCATCAACGGCGTTGAACGGCTTCCCATTAGTATTCGAGAACCAATATATCCAGGTGAGTTGCGTTGTATTGTTTTCCTAGAGTGATGCTGATTAGTCCGAAGCTTTCGTCCGCGCTTCCCTTGGGAGCCAACGTGTATGGTCTCGGGGAAGTTGTTTCCAGCAGCGGGATCAGGCGTGACGTGGGTACCGATGGCGGAGTGGGTACAATCCAAACCAACTGGGGTGTGTGGTTCTCGTTTCATTTATCGTTTTTTTGGCTGAGATTCCCGCCAGCCCGCGACATTGAAGACCCAGTTGACGAAAACATGCAAGTTCCTCTCCCGTTTGATCGCAAAATTCGCTAACCGAGTTCAGATACGGTGTGCATCCCATATACATGGAGCACCGATACAATTCAACGACCAAAACCTCGCAATCCCACGGCGTTTTCTTGTTCAAGTGAGTTGCGCATCCCGCACACCAACCTACGGAGCTAATTTCTCTTCTATTCATTAGTGCGAACGGCGCGGACATCCTCCTCCTCACGCCCCCCTCTTCCTCTGCATCGCTGATTCAGTACCGCCTCCTCGGCGGCACACTGGATTTCTATTTCCTATCCGGCCCAACACCCCTCGCCGTGATGGAACAGTACGCTGAGGTCATCGGGACGCCGACTTGGCAACCGTATTTTGGGTTCGGGTTGCATCTGTGCCGCTGGGGCTACAGCACCATCAATGCCACGAAAGAGGTCGTCGCAAAGATGCGTGCGGCCAACATCCCGCTAGAGGTCATGTGGAACGACATCGATCTTTACCATGCATTCCGTGACTTTACGGCCGACCCAGTGAGCTTCCCAGCAGAGGAGATGCGCGCATTTATCCGGGAGTTGGTGCGTCAACCATAAAATCCTTGAAATCGGCCCTGACGGCTTTGAATGCAGCGGTCAAATAACCAGCATTGTGAGCCTTTTCTGGTAGATGTCAGTTTGTTGGGTTTTACAGAGACTCGCAGACATTCCGATCGTGGACGCGGCCATTCCGAAGGCGACCAACGCCACTGACTTTGTGTGTTTCAGTCTCCTGCTGATACGTTTACTGGGCTGAGATATATCGTCAGTATGATCCCTATTTCGAAGGCGCTGACCTGTGAGTGCTTTTCTTTTCGACACAGAAAAAGAACATCTATATTCTGGGTATACTCAGCGACGTGTTCATCAAGAATGCGGATGGGACTGAGTACATTGGACAGGTTTGGCCTGGTTACACGGTGGGTCCTCGCCTTTTAACGCAGATCTCCTTGCTCACATTTATGCAGGTATTCCCCGACTGGTTCGCGCCCAACACCCTCGCTTGGTGGACCGAATCATTGAAGAACTGGAGTGCGGTAGGTATCGAGTTCAGCGGTGGGTTCTGCTTGAAATCCTCCGTTTTTAAGCTGAGTGTCTGAGGAAGGTATTTGGCTCGACATGAATGAGGCGAGTTCCTTCTGCGACGGGTCCTGGTACGTAGTGCAGCACAGAATTCAGGCACGTTAATCACTTGGTGGTCATCCAGCGGGTCTGGCATCGATATCAGCAACACATCCAGTGCGTTATAACATTGTCTTAATTCGACTTTACTGATCTTGACAAAACTCATTCCAGCGCCTTTCCTTCTTCCTGGCGACCCAGGAAACCCAATCACCGATTATCCTGAGGGATATAACGCTACGATATCTGGCCCGAGTGGGAACATCACCGTAAATGGTACACTGACGTACGGCGCGACTGCCCCACCGCTCTCCGGGCTTTGGACTCGCGGTATCGGTGCAGGCAGCCAGATTGGCATCGACCTTAACACGCCTCCCTACGCCATCCACAATGGTTTGGGTTACATTGCCTACTCACCTCTACGCAAGTGTTGATACCGATACAGGGTTTGGCCGACTGTCAAACCACGCGTTAGCGACGAATGCGACACATGCAGGCGGTTACATGGAGCTGGACGTGCATAATTTGTGGGGATTGATGGAGGCAGAAGCAACGCACAAAGCGCTCAAGGCAGTCCTTCCCGGACAGCGGCCGTTTATCATTAGCCGTTCTGCCTTCGCCTCCGCGGGCAAGTGGGCCGGGCACTGGGTGCGGTCTTGGTTGGTCTCATTGAGAAAAATTGACTGATACCTGATTTCAACAGCTAGGGGACAACTACAGCAAATGGGAATACATGTACTTCTCGATCCAGGGCGTTCTTCAGCACCAAATGTTCCAAATTCCGTTCGTCGGCACCGACACGTGCGGATTTAAAGGCAACACCGACGAGGAGCTGTGTAACCGGTGGATGCAGCTCGCAGCCTTCACCCCGTTTTACCGCAACCACAACCAGAGAGGGGCAATCTCTCAGGAGCCGTACGTCTGGGATAGCGTCGCCAGCGCCTCGCGGACAGCGATCGCAGTGCGCTACGCAATGCTGCCGTATTGGGTAAGTCGCGCGTTTCTTGACAGAGCATATCCACATTGCTTGCGCATTGATTTTTAGTACTCGTTGTTCGCCAATGCATCGATGCGCGGCACTCCGCCCGTACGCGCACTTTTCTGGGAGTTTCCTGATGAGCCGGAGCTCTTCACCGTCGACCGCCAGTTCTTAATTGGTCGCGATATCCTCGTCACGCCCGTCCTCACCCCGAATGTGTCGAGCGTCGATGGTGAGTCTGATTTGAGCGTCCGAGCCTGATTTATCGAATGCTTTCCTATTAGGGATCTTCCCTGGGCGCGGAAAGACGGTGTGGCGAGATTGGTACACTCACGACGTATTGAACGCCACTGCAGGGGCCAACACAACACTCGCCGCTCCTCTCGGTCACATAAATGTCCACGTCCGCGACGGTGCAGCAATTCTGCTGCATCAGACCCCGGGGTACACCACCGAAGAAACACGCCAAGGTGCTTTCTCTCTGCTCGTCACCAAATCCGCGGACGGGTATGCATTTGGTGCCAGCTACCTCGACGATGGCGTGTCGGATCCACCTGGCCCGAGTACCACCTTAACCGTGCATGGGAGCAAGAATGCCGTGGAAATATCTTCTACAGGAACATTCCGCGTATTGCAGAAGCTCGAGGTAGTCACAATCCTCGGCGTCGCCACCAAACCGGCGGAGATATCGGTGGGTGGAAAGGTGCAGAACTTCTCTTACGTCAGTGCGCAGCAGAAAGTGGTAGTTTCGGAGCTCGATGTAGACTTGAACAAGGGCACCACGATCGAGTGGAAATGACCGAGGAGGTATCTTGTAAACTTCGATACCTGACCTGAGCGCAGTTAAACGAGGCAGACGGATACGTTTGGTTTTCGGGGTATGAGGGGTACTGGTGAAGAAGTATTGACTCCATGCCCAATGAAGAGATGCCATGTGCGGGCACATGTACATATCAAGGTCGTAATGCAGGGAAACCGTTTCAGCCGCACTTCGGGGGTTGCCATCGGCACGGACGGCTGCGCTCGGAGTTTGATGCTGTTGCACACGGCATTGACGGCATTCTGGCCAAAGAACTGTGGCGGTAATCGGCCATCAATCATAAAAGGCTCACGAACATTTTAACTAATACAGGAACAAAGGAACCGACGCGTCCGAAACAACACTGGTAATAAATGTTTTGCCCAAAATTATTCGTTCCGTCTCCGAACCGCTTTCAAGCTCATTAGGCAGTTCCCTTACTTTGCACACCTCCTTATCCCAGTCCGTCCGCATACAAATCCAAGTACCTAAAAACGCACAGTACACAAGCGAGATTCTTAGACCGATCCATAGGCCATAAAGACCCAGTAAGATTTTGGGGTAGAACGTGAGGAAGACGCCGATGGGAAGTCCGATTATATAGTAGGCACTGTCCAGCCATCAAGAAAGAATCAAAATGTGAGGAGTGTATGCACCTTGAATTGAGGAATACGCCGATGACCTAGGAAGGCATTAAGTCAGAATGGACAATGATACCAAATCTTTGAATACCTGTTTCCCTCGAGCTCGCAATATGCCTCCCGTAACGGCGGTAGTGCCGTCGAAAAATTGGAACACCCCGACAAGAGGGAGGATGGATGCAACGAGGGAAACAACCGCTAGAGTGTTGCAAGTGGGATAAATATACTTTGAACAAGCAAACTAATATAACACTGATATGGATCATCGTTGAATATGTATGCCCACGAATTTCGGAACACCAGAAAGATAGTGCTTTGATTCCCAAATGAAAGGCTGAAAGCTCACCAGGTAAACGTCACAAAGAGGAGGTCCAGGGTTATAGACGCATTGGCGGCGATTCTGGCCCGATCCGCAAGGCCTTCACCGAGCAGATTCCCGATACTGGTATTATTGTGAGGTGAGGACGATACCGGGTACTAAGATGGCCGATGGTGACAACTGAGGCCTAAAAGAAGTGAGCCAAAAATAGTGCTACGACAGGGAACTCTGTCACCGTGATCAGACTATATTCAAGTAGATGAGTTCTACAAACCGGAGTCAGAATAATTCAACAAGCCCACTAAAGTGCACAACGTACCCATAAATTGAGAGTCCGGATTTTGTGAGCTTGAGGAGCTCCTCGCGAAGGATTCTTCTTGGATCGTCCTTGTTTTGGGGTCGAAGTAAAGGGGTATTTTCAGAGCTCGAGTTTGAACCCGACCAACAGTCGTGATGGTCGTTCATGACAAAGACTGCGATGAATGTTTGATGGTGCCTGCTGCGTCATTTAAGCCGGAGTTGGGCACTGGCATTCCCTCCTTTCTGCGGGGAAATATAGCTTTCTCGGCTCTTTAACCTCGTGGTATTCATCGACGCCCGCCATCCAGTCTAGTCCGATGATCTCGCCGGTTGTTCGCCTCGGCCGCAGCTAGGAAGTAGGGGGAAGCGAGCACCACCGGAGGACCATTGAGTAGAGAAGAGTTCCTGACTCTCGCGCTCAAAAAAGCGCTGCTCCTAGTTTGCCTGCGGTATTCAGGTAGCCGGCGTTACCGGCGACTTGCCCAGAACATTATGGCGTAAATATCGCGCCTGCGTTGCACGTTGCACGTTGCACGTTGCCCGGAGCTAGCTTTCCTTCCATCCGCTTCCATACGCCTTGTACTCGCTGTTAGAACCGCCATAATTGAAGCCGGTGGTTCGAAACTTCCGTTTGCTTCACTAACCTCGCTAGCAGAATCACTTAAGACTTTGTAAACTGCTGAAAATTACCCTCAATAAAGGCCGTCTCTGACCAAAATCGAGGAAAACGTGCGTCCCGTCCCATCGAATACCGCATAGAGTCAAATCGTAACGATCCGCCGCTGAGCGAAGAGAAACGAATTCGTACCTGGGAACTACTGTCGTCCTCCGCACGATTCGCCGTTTCACGTCACGAGTGAGGACCATCTTGAGACACATCGACTTTTACTATGCGACTGTCACCTATAGTAGAATTGGCTCAAATATTCAGGTGACGGGACATTTTCGGAGATGCTTGAAAATGTGAGGCCGCGACAGCTGCTGGCAACGATCGAGCAGCTCTGGCGGCGGGCGCGTGATCCAACCTATGGGGTTTCTTTGTTTAGAGAAGTATTAAAATCCCTCATTTAGATGTTTATTTAAGGTTATCCTGCGCAATCCGGGAGCCTACATTGAACTGCATGTGTCCACCTGATGCAGACCAATGGGCCACTCGGCGCAAATTGTTCGCACTTTGGATAAAGAAAAAGGATACCCGAAGACCAATTCGGCTCTACTAGTAATCGGCAGCAAGGGCTGGGGATAGGCGGACGTAAACGATGGCAGCTAAAATCCGGCCTTACTTGGCACGAACTAATACTCCTCGGTCGGCCGTGTTTACCGAGATGAAACACGCAAACCACTTGCAGGACGCAGAACGTAATGTACGAATCGGAATCAACTTGAATGACGTAGTTCCCACTTGCGCCATCGCTGTGCTGGCCCAAACCCGGTGATAGTTGACCGTCTCCCCTCTAGTGCTTCCACTAGTTCAACTCTTCTGGGAAGCTAAAATATAGGTTAGACTATAACATGCTCTCTTATATCGAATGATGGAAACACAACTTGACAATCTTTCCTTCATCCCGCACAAGTATTGTACTTGAGTTCGCTAGAGATGCCCGGCAACGGTCACATGCCAGGAAATGAAACGAAGTGTCGAATTGCTGACCGCGAGCGAGCCGATTATCGAACACCCTCTCGAACACCCTCAGGAAGTTGGCAATTATGGCATGTGACTGGGACTGAACACTGGAACCTTCGTGCTCCGAATACTAATCCGGAGGGAGGATTTGAGTGCTTTACTTCACACAACAGCATAATGCACTAAAGGCTTTTACAACTAATGTCGGAACCGAAGGCGCGGTGAGAAAATTTTCTATTTTCGAATGTTTTCAAAGAATTGTAAAAATCTCAATGAATTCTGGTCTGAGTCACATAAAACCTAGCTCAATCTACTGGGCTAATTCACGCGCAATTAGTGACAGAGATGAATCTCCAAAAAAGATCATGTATTGGGTAATTTAGGTTCTTTGGTCATTTTCGACCCAAAATTCATTTAGCATGCCCAGAACATGTTCCAATTACCGTTTATAAACAGTTTATAATGGTTTTAAATTGGTTAGATGTCGTTCCCATTTACGAAAACTAACTGGCTGTAGCCTTATCCCCTTCGTGAGCCCCATGTCCGCTCTATTTTGCCAGTGCAGCAATCCTCTCGTCTGCACCTGCTTTGCGCATACCCCGCGTCAGCCCGACTTCTATTACAACCAGCAGTACTGGTCTCCCACTCCGCAGACGACTTAGCCCCCTGGGTACTATCAGCCGCTGCCACCTCAGGCTTTCACGCCTGTCCCAGATTTCAGCGCGGCCTCATTCTTTGAGCAGGATATCACCTTCTAAAACAGCTTCCCTACTTCGTTCAGCACCACCGTTCCAGGCCAACCTCAGTGGCGGCACTCGGCTAATCATGTCGTCAAAGTTTTAACTAATCCGTCTGAATTGAGGAGAAAAAGGAACTGACGTGTCCGAAAGTTAACTTGCACAAGTATTCCGCAAGCGTGGGACGGCATATACTAGTATCATGTACGTTCACTTCGGGCAAAGGGATATTGCCGCCAGTGCCGCCATGGCGGCAGTTGGCGGCAATGCGGCAAATGTTTGGCGGCAGTCTTGGACTTTGGCTAAATCACAGGGTCTCATCCTAGTAAACAGTTTACTATACAATTTAATGCTGGCCCTTGGATCACACGATGAGTTCAATAGCTGCAAACGACCCTGCCTCCAGCTGAAAACACTAATTTGTCTTGGGTGTTGGCGGCAGGTGGCGGCAGTTGGCGGCAATGTACCTGATTTGAAGGCGGCAGTCCAGCGGTAGTTGGCGTCAGTGGACGGAAATCCTGGCGGCAGTCTGGCGGCAGTTGGCGGCAGATCCGGTGTGACAAGGCGGCAGCGTGACCCAGTGTTGGCGGCAATTTACCTACTTGGCGGCAATAGGTTGGCGGCACTGTAAATATTCGACTGGTGCATACCAAGGAATTCTGACCGTAAGTGTATCTGACAACCAATTACCTTTGCCCCTGGTGTCACCACGAGTGGCTTAAAACCAGGGAACACTCGAGGTAATTTAATTTCTTGCTCCTTGAAGATGGAGCGGAGCAGCCTTCATGTCGAGCCTCAGGTTGCGAATCTGTTTTCTATCCATCTGACGTCATAACTGTTTAATTCAGTGTTCTGACTTTTGTGAGTGGGATTCTGCATCAGGCTTGCAACTCCTAAATTAAAGGGTTATTAGTGAGATTAAATTGAATCTGACACGTTCTGGCCGGATCTTTGGCACATATACAATGTATTGTCAGAATATCCATTGGAAACCTTTACGCTGCACTATGATGTGCTATGCCCGACATATGCGGTTCCTAGTGTTTACCTCTCTAACTAAAGTTTATTGGATATCTCAGTGATTTCACCAGATTCAACAGTTTCTTGCTAAAGGTTGTGTACCCTGGACATACTGACATACCCTTATGTCTCTGGCTGAAAATTGAACCGGGAGGCGGCAACTTACTGGCGGCAATGCGAGTGCGTGATGTGACAAAAGTGCCGCCACCTTGGCGGCACTTGGCGGCACTTGGCGTCACACCGGCGGCAATGGCGGCATTTTCACCGTGCCCGTTCACTTCCACACCGCCGCCGGTTTTTAGATGCTTTTAAAAATCAAAGAAAATGTGATAAATTGAGAAAAATGAGCGTGATACGTGTAAAACACGCAATACTACAGTATAGGTAATGATGTTCTTCTCCAAATTATTCATTCCGACTCCGTACCGCTTTCAAGTTCGGGCTCTTGAGGCAGCACAACTCGCCGCTCTTTCGCAAGACGCTCCCTTACTTTGCAGACCTCCTTATTCCAGTCCGTCCGCACACAAATCCAAGTACCGAAAAACGCGCAGTACACGAGCGAGATCGTTAACCCGATCCATAGGCCATAAAGACCCATATGGGTTTTGGGGTAGAATGTGAGGAACACGCCGAAGGGAAGCCCGATGATGTAGTAGGCACTGTCCAACCAAGCATCAGGAAAGAGTTGAAACGTGAGGGGTGTGCGCACCTTAAATTGAGGAATGCGCCGAGAACCTGGGAAGGACTCCATTCAGAAGGAACAGTGATGCCCACAAATTGTCAAATACCTGTTTCCCTCGAGCTCGCAGTATGCCTCCAGTCACGGCGGCAGTACCGTCGAAAAATTGGAACACACCGACAAGCGGGAGGATGGATGCGACGAGGGAAACGACCGCTAGAGTGTCGCGAGTGGGATAAATATTTTGAGCAAGCAGACGAAGACGAATACGATACTGACCTGGATCATCATTGAATATGTATGCCCACGAGTTTCGGAACACCAAAAATATAGTGCTATGCCGTTGAGCTGTTTGATTCTCATATAGATGGCCGAAGGCTCACCAAGTAAACGTGGCAAATATGAGGCCTAGTGTTATCGACGCATTGGCGGCGATCCTCGCGCGATCTGCATGGCCTTCGCCAAGCAGATTTCCGATACTGGGATTATTGTGAGTTGACGACGTCACTTGGAGCCCGCATGGTCCCTACCGAACAGAAGACGCGATTCCGAGAGCGAAAGGACCCTGATAAGCCGTCGAAGTGGAGACCAGGAGGATCGACTGTGTTGCGAGCGCCAGCGGACTAATCCTGGAAAAGGTTTAGCGAAGTAGAAAACTACGGGTCCGCTTAAGACGCACTGGGATGCAGCGAGCGCCACAAGTTCTGTATTTGGTTAGTCTATGAGAAACGGAAGGTGGAAACGCGAATACCCCATGCCCACCTTCTTCCGGCCATCAGCAACTTTGAACGGCCAAGCGTATATTAAACTCACCACTCCGAAGCCGTTTGAGCTGTATAACACAGCGGTCAGGCTCAAGACGAACAAGAGAGGGATATAAGACACACCGACACCAGCTATTCCTAGGTGGAACAAAATTCCCAGGTTTTGGAAACTCCGTCGACACACGGGATGCCAGGCAGACTTCTGGTGCAGTCTGGCGGAATGAGGAAGGCAATCGCATGACAGAAGAAACGAATGTCACGTACCGGTTCCATGCTGGGAGGAAAAAGATTCCATATGCAATTGATAAAAGAGAGACGAGATTGAATGAGACTAGTTTCCTTTTCAGATACGTATGAAATAATGGCAGAGGCTCGTACCAGCAGTGGCAATGGGGGCGCCAATATAGCCCAGCCGTATTTGTTTCGGACCGAACACTGGCCGTCAAAATTAGATTCGAAAATTGAGTTTCTATGGCATGCTCACCGAGAAGCCAGTTTAGCAATGCGTTAATCGGAGCAACGATCATGATTATCCGAGTCGGGACCGTAAATAATCCTGTGTACTTGTGAGTCAGTGCGACGACGCAGATTATAAGAACTTACCTTGGGATTGGAAGTATCGCCGTGAAACGTTGTTGAAGGCGTATGCTTGTCCCATAAGATTGATTGGAATGTCGCTAGTGAAAGCATAACTCACCGGGTAAACCCAAGGAAACCCATTTTAAATATACTGCCGCCAGACGCGCAACTTCGGGATCCTGCCGCAGGGCAAGCAGGATCCGTTCGGACTCGAACCAAATTACGAACATAGGCTGCGCGACAGGAGTGAGAAGCGGATGAAGGTGTAGAAATGTCACATACCACTAGACTGATTCCCATTACGACGACTGCCATAGTACATTGTAAGCTGAGATGCGTGCAGAGCTGAAGACAATCCGTTCTTACCCATTCGGTGTGTCCAAATGCCGACCATCGTTGGGTGCTGAGAGGTCCACGCGCTGGGAAGTACTGTGTCCAAGGCGCTCGCCAAACCCTGGATAATTGAAAATCCAGAGACACTGGCTGTCATGCTACCCAGCGTGACGGCAGCCAATGCAGTCGTACTCAGATGGCCGATGGTGACAACTGAGGCCTAAAAGAAATGAGCCAAGCCAGTGCTACGACAGGGAACTCTGTCACCGTGATCAGACTATATTCAAGTAGATGAGTTCTAGAAACCGGAGTCGTCAGAATAATTCAGCAAGCCCACTAAAGTGTACAACGTACCCATAAATTGGGAGTCCCGATTTTGTGAGCTTGAGGAGCTCCTCGCGAAAGATTTTTCTTGGGTCGTCCTTTTTTTGGGGTCGAAGTAAAGGAGTATTTTCAGAGCTCGAATTTGAGGCGGGCCAACCGTCATTCTGGTGGTACTCGTTCATGGCAAAGACTGCGATGAATGTGCGATGGTGCCTGCTCCATTATTTAAGGCCGAATTGAGCGCTGGTAATACCCCCTTTTTACGGGCGAATATAGCCATATAGCCTTCTCGGCTCTTTAATGTCGCATTCATCGACGCACGCTCCAATCTGGTCCGATGGAATCTCGCTGGTTGTTCGCTTCGGCCGTAGGCAGGAAATAGGGGGAAGCGAGTAGACCGTCGGGCCACGGAGCAAAAAAGAGTTCCTGCCTCTCGCCCTCAGAAAGGTGGGATGAGTCGCCCTCAAAAAGTGGAAGAGCTCAAAAGCGCTGCTCCTAGTTCGCCTGCGTAGTGGTAGAGACACAGAAGGACGGCCGTCGGGGTACTCAGGTAGCCGGCGTGACCGGCCCTAAACACTATGGCGTAAATATCGCGCCTGCATTGCACATAACCCCTGCTCGGAGCTAGCTTCATTCCAGCCGCTTGCATACGCCTTGTCCCCGCTGTCACTGCCACAATCGAAGGCTCGGACCTTCCATTCGCTTTACTAACCTCCCTGACTCATAGAATCTCCAAGAGTATCCTCAAGAAAAGGCGTCTCTAACCAAAACCGAGGAGAACTCGCGTCTCGTTCCGTCGAATACTAGTGCAAAGAGTCAAGTTGCAATTGAGTTATTACTCTTCCGTCCGCTGAGCGAAGAGAAACGAACTCGTACCTCGGAGCTACTGCCGCCGTCCGCACGATTCGCAGTTTGACGTCATCAGGACGACCATCTTGGGACACCGACTTTCGCTAGCTCTCGCCTGTAGTGGAATTGGCTTGAATGTTCAGGTGACAGTGGCATTTCATTTCTGAGATGCTTGAAAATCGCGAGAACTGAACCCAAGGTTTACTGGCAATCTCCGTGTCCGACATACCGACTTGATCTTAAAGGATCACGGAGAACAGAGGCTACGCCGACTGAAGAAATTAAGCATCGCGAAACCTACTGGCAACAATCGAGCAGCTCCGCGGGTGGGAGGAGGCTAGAGAAACCGTTTTCTTGCGTAGAGAAGTATTAAAATCCCTCATGTACAAATGCGGAGCTGCGTGTGTCTATTTAAGGTTAAACTGCAGTCCGAGGGCCTACATTGAGCTATGTGTGTCCACATGATGCAATCCAACGTCACTTCGGGTTATTCGGCGCAAATTGTTCGCACTTGCGAGAAAGAAAAAGCAGACGTGAAGATCGATTCGGCTCTACTAGGATAGGTGGACGTAAACGCTGGCAGCTGAAACCCGGTTCCTTGCTTGTACTCCTCGGCAGCCATGTAGACCGAGAGGGAGCACGCAAGAAAAATTGACGAACGTGGAGCTAGTGCGTGGGCGTAGTGTACGAATTAGAATCAATGAAGTATTTGAAACTCGGGCCATCCCTGTGCTGGCGCAATCCCGGCAATAGTTTACCGCCTCCTCTCTAGTGCTTCCACTAGTTCAACTCTTCTGGAAAGCTAAAATATAGGTTAGACGGACGGACACCGCCGTATAAGATACTCTTATATATCGAATTATGAAGAAATAACTCGACAAATCTCTCCTTTATCCCGCACAACTTGAGTTGGCTATATGCCCGGTAGCTGTGACATTGGACCTGTTGAGCCACGGAAATGAAATGAAGGATCGAATTGAATTGTCCGACCGCGAGGGAGCCGAACACCCTCGGGGACTTTTCAGTTATGGCATACAGGAACTTTCGTGCTCCGAAGACTAACCCTGAGGCGGGATTTGAGTGCTCTACCCCACAAAATAGCATAAGGCACTAATTTTTTTAAAAGGCGCACCTTAGTCCATCCATCTCTCAACCAACCATGACCACCTTCCTTTTCCGCATCGCCAGCCATCTCCTCTACGCCTACACCGGCCCCCAGTCCTCACCAAAATCGCTGAATGTCGACCTGACCGGCATTTTCAGTGAAGGCGACGACGCTCCTGCTCGCACGCTCGACAACCTCGTTAAAAAGTCAGGCGGTTCCTGGCCCCCCTCCCCTACCTTTGCCAGCTCATGGCCCGCCCCTTTGCGAGTGTACCAGGCGGCGTACGAGATTGTGGCACCACTCTTCCCAGTCCTGGAATCCTCGGTTTGCGAGACCGAAAACCGCCAGACGATCGATGCCATGCGTGCTCGCATTCGAGGCCTACTCTCAGGAGATTCATCCTATACCGCCTCGCCTCTCTGTGCTGTGGACCTAAAATCTGTCGCCACCATCCTCGCCGACGCTGAAGCCGGTGGTTGGTCAGGCTACGAGGATCAGAGCATGCAGTCGGCCATGTTGGGCTTCTGCGCCTGCGTGTGTTTCTTGAGGCTGGCGTATAGGTACGTCCCTTTGCTTGTTTTGCTGCCTTCGTTTTGTTGAACGTGTGTGTAGATGGGGTGTATCCCCAGTCGTTCGCGAAGCCCAGATCGAAACCTCACTCAACTTCCCGCGCGAGCTAGATGAGCCGTGGTTACATTTGCAGCGCTACTTCGGCTTCACGTCTCCAGGAGGCGGTCTGTCGAGTTGCCTGTACTTCAACACACGTGGCGTCGATACCAACTTCAAACCTTTCTATTCATCCGTGCACGGAATGCCTGAGCTTCATCAGAAAACGGCAGATTGGGATGCTCGCCTTTTCCTGGAAACTGAACATAGGGTAAGTCAGTTTCAGACGCATTCTCATCATGTACTGACGCCGTTTCGCCAGTCACTTCCAATGTATAAACTCATCGCAGCCACAATCTCAGCCTGCGGGTCGTCCACGGGCGACTGTCCATCTGACGCTCTCACCTCGTTAAAAGAGGCCAACGTCATCTTCCAAAACACCTCTCGCTTCTTCTTCGAAAATATGAAGGACGCGAACATATCTCATGCTCTGTGGCTCGCTTACTTACAGGGCTACACCGGCTGGGCACTCCCGGGCGAGGACGGCACCGTTGTCAGCGGCGTGTCCGGAGGGCATTCCCTCACGATTCGCACCTTGGACGCGTTCTTAGGTATACGGCCAGCGCCAACGCCCGAAGAAGAAGCGCTGCATCTGCCGTTGGCTCAGCGAGATTGGCTAAATTCACTGCGAGAGGTACGTCCTTTGACTCACTCGCACCCCAACGAACGAGCCCCTGACCGAGGAGCAGTATGACATCCGCGCAAAAGTTCAGTCAGCGATCGACCAATGTACGGACGCTTCGGACGCGACTTCGGCGGAGTTTTGGCAGGAGATGCAGGCCGAGCTGCAAAAAATGGTCCAAAAACTTCGGGTACGATGATTTTATTTTATTTCAAAATGAATGATTGTCCTGACGGCATTTAGCTCTGGCGGATGGGCCATATGACGCGTATGGTACCTTATGAGGGGGTGCATCGTCCGGAGCGAGTCTTCATGACCGCGGGCAGGTCGATCCCCCGAAAGGCGAGGCATCTGACGAAGCAGGGATGGTCGACCATTTGAAGGAAGTGCTGCAAGAGAGACTCACCCAGACCGTTTGATTCGTAATCCAAATTATATGTAGTCGTAAAATGTCGCGCTGTAGCGCATATCAGCCATAATTGTTTTGTTCCAGAGTCAATGTGTCCGCCGCGCAGCACCAGAGAATGGAGAAGTCGCAAGGAAGTTAAGTATTTAAATGAAGAAAATGACATATAACGAGACTCACTTGAAAAATCGGCCGGCGAGGTCAAAGATAGGCAGAGTAACCCGGAGGTGAAGCGGCCCGAACCTCATCCGAGCTCCACAACGCTCAACGCGGACAGGGAAAGTGAACGACTAGATGGTAAGGTACGTTTCTGTTACTAATCCGAAGCATACCTTCGCCGTAGATCGCCACCATGCGATGCTTCTCAGCGCTCGTCTATCTTTACGCGCCGCATCGGAGACCGGGAGACGAGATAAATTCAGATAATGGGCGTCGAGTTAACGGTAGGAGGCCATGAGCACATTTTCTCCCGCAATTGCTGGCCACAAATCGGTAAGAAGGACGAGCGAACAAGGATGAAAGGCGATTCACAAGATTATATTGGTGCTTTCCGGGAGGTACATCAGGTAGGCGACCGATTTGGAGTTGACAATGACGGCGCCGGTGCGAGACTTCGAACGGAAGAAAGAATCCGGGAGAGTCCTTTGCCCATAGTGTCTGAGAATGGGATCAGATACGAATATGGCACATAATTTCAGCAAAGACAACTTGACGATGGTAGTAAGAAGAAAGAATGGAGTGTTACCCGTGACGAGTGACACAACAACAAAGCCAAATGTCGTTCAAATAAGAAAGAAGAAGGAAATCATCCAAAGAAACAAGTCGAGGAGCCCAAGCCAACGGTTAAGTTAGCTATAGGAATCAAGGTGCAAATAATAATTTCCTCGTACCCAGCTGAGCAGGCAACTAGCGCTGTTCCAACCCGGCGGTATGATGCGAGCCATGCGAGGCTTCGGATTATTCGCAGAGTGTTTAATCTTTTTTTTTGGTGACTTCTCCGCTCACTCCGAACGTCGATAACTATCTCAAAATGACTCTTGAAGCTGTTACGGCTAATGTGAGTTTTTGGAGATCTGGTGAAACCCAAGTCGGACTCACATTTGGTGCATATTTGTGCCGACGGTGCTTTGATATCTCCTGGGGTAAAGACTGGATAGATGAGCGAATTTCCTAGGGAATCAATTTCCTAATCGTCGAGTCAGGAGGGAGATTTAGGACAAGATGTGCGGAGAATAGCTCACGGACATCATACTAGGCCAAGCGGGTCGACTTGGGGCTGGCAGGCGAGCTGAGTGAGCTCGTTGAAGAAAGTGATACCTGTCTGTGGGGGTGAGTCGACTGAATCTCGAGTTCAGGTAAATATGTGGAGGCAACTTGAAGGTTTGAACGGGATGAAAAATGAATTGACTTTGACGCAGTAACGATTGCATAAACTATTTCGACTCAAACTCTAGCTTTCTTGTGCGCCCCTGTGCGCCAGCAAGTTCTCCCGCTAGTTGCCCAAAGCGGTGGACACCGCTTTGAGCCTGGAGAAACACTCCTCGGTGAGCTCATGCATAATTTCCTGGACGCAAGGCATGAGCGATCTTGTAATTTGGAATCCAGTAAGCCATACCTTAGCAAACTCCGATTCTTTCTTAAGAAGGACGACGCCTTGGCCCGCCCAAGTAGCGATACGAGAGCCGTCACCCTTTTTGGAAGCGTGGTTATACTTGGCGCGAATCTCATCGACCGGTTCATCCGCGTCGTACTCTTTGGTGGTTTCTGCAGCAAGATGAGTTTTCGCAGTGGAAATGCATTCAATGAGAACATACTGTTCTTGAGGGCCCTTCCGTCGACGCCCGCCGGCCATCCAAGAGATCCAACCATGATGTCGAATACGAGAGTCCTTTCGGTGGCACTGGTGCTCTTGCTGGCGACCATGTGGGCGCGCTGACTCATGGTGTAGTAACTTTCCTCCGCCATGACGAGGCGAGTACCGAGGAGGCAGCCGTGAGCTCCGGCAGTGAGAAAAGCGGCCATGTGAGAACCGGTCATAATCCCTCCTGCAACGACAATGAGGGGCCCGTTTGCGGGCATGGCCTTTTGAACGATGGAAAGCTGGACCATCAGGGGAGCATTGTACTCTGCGCCATGCCCACCGGCCTCGAAGCCTAGGGTAAACGGGCGGGTCAGCTCATAAGTATTTGGATTGAACCTGAAGAGGCAGGATCAAACCTTGAGCGACAACTACATCAGCTCCCGAGGCAGCAGCTGCGGCAGCCTGGGGACCATTGTGAACGACGATGAAGATGACTGTCTTGCGCCCACTGGCTTGGTCGTAGCTTCGGACAAATTTAACCCAGCGATCCATGTGGTCGCTGAAAGCGAAGAACACTGCCTTGACCTTGAGGTCAAGCGCGGCAATGACGAGGTCCTCGTGCCCGGCCTCGAGGTACCAACCGAGGAAGCCAACACCGCAAGGAAGCTGCTCAGCCGCAGAGGGCTTCACAATGTCCGTGAAGGTCTTAACTTCCTGCTTGAGAACGTCGACGGTGTCGTCGCCTAAGACGCACATCAACAGCAGACTCGAGTAAAATTGTTGTTACTCACCGGCAGGGATGAAGGCAAAGCCTCCGCTCTTGACCACTTGTCCAGCGAGCTCGCCGCCGGCTCCAGTGCTCATCGGAGCGAGGAGAACGGGCACTTTTATGTTGAGCAACTTGGTCAACGGGGTGTGGATTTCGCGAATGGCAGCGGTTGCGTTGGAAGACATTTCGATCTGAAGCTTGGGTTGATGAGCGACGAAAGGCTGATGAGAGGCGAGAGGCTGATGAGAGACGAGAGGATGATGAGGGAAGAGAGGATGAACACCCACACCTTTATACTGAAAGCCTGAGGCGATCGTCACGGTAATGAATCCACCCAACACCCAATGTGTCAGACGTGCGTGCAAGCAATTGGGGTCGATGATCCGCGACTTGTCGAACAATCAGCACTCCATGGTAAGTTTCGTGATGGTTCCGTGTAACCGACTACCCTCGACAGCAAAACTTGAGCCATCCAAAAAAGGACAACACTCGCCGCCAGTGGTATCTCGCGGTCAACCCAATTGTGGCTTGTCCGAGTGAAGCGATTGTATGACCCTGAACGGAAGATTATTCGCTCGCCAGCGTCGAGGCAAAGACCGTATGCTCGGACACTGATGGCCTATTCACTGCCCGCAATTTGATCCCTCTCACAATGTGGAGTGGCGTAGTGAACTATGAAACCTGGTAAAACATTCAACATGTCAAGACCGATGAAGAAACTCAGCCTGTCAGTGGTCATAATACTCGGCTGGTGAGCTCAGGGATGGAAGTATGGACTGCTCCGACTATCCGCCGCACCCAGACGACTCTAGTCATCCGTGCTTGCCCTAATATCGCCAACAGGACTTACGGGGTTCACGTTGGACGGACCGGGAGTTTCTCGGTCGAGAAATCTGGGTGATAATAATCAGAGAACTTACGGGCCTTAGAGTAAAGCGGATGACTTCAAATCATTCGTTGGCACATGCTATGGTGAAAGGCCGAGTCGCCCCACCTCGTGGCCAACCGTATAATCCATCATGAAATGACCGGATCTCAGGTTCACCGTGATTTTTCTGGGCAGAAAAATTTGACCTATCCAAAAATCATGAGAAGAGCTGCTGGTACTAGTCCGCAGCCGACTGAATCGTCAAAAAACGTGCTGGCAGACTTCCGAGTGAAAGACTGAATTAATTCCGCTAGTCGCTTTCTGAATGGTCGGACAATCTGTCTACTTCCCAAAATTGTAGCTCAGGAATTACGACGTTCTTGGTGACAGATACCCCTCTGTGACGGCAAACCTTGGCCCCCTCCCCCGACAGAATCGTCGAATACCAATATATTTATAGCGTCCTACCGTTTACGGCCATAATCTGCCCTCGTCGTAAACCCAATCTGGGCCGTTCATAGTAAGTCGCTTCCCCTTCCAGCCAAGTCTGAGAACGCACAGACAAGCCGCCGTCCCACTGACGTAGTCATGGAATGATTTATCCGTAAAGATTCGCATAACTGTAATATTATCGGAGTGGCTGTCAGCCGGGGGTAACTCCATAATAGTAAGTCATTCACTCGTGCCACGGCACCGGGAACAGCTTGTGCGCGAGCCTCGATGGATAAAGTGGGCTTCCAATTCTATACAAAATGAATTGCAAAATAATTCAGGATTCCTAACTGAGTGGAAGGAATGTGCGCCCTCAAGACCCTATTTGAGATAGAATTGCGTAGCAGCGACTGGGGGGATTGTTCGCCTAGCTTTTTCGCCTGAATTTGCGGTGAAAGGCGGGCTGAATCGTCTTTCTTTGGTCGGATATCTTCGCCAAGATCTGACTACCCGTCGGAGGTCCATGGAGTTGGAAGAGAGAGTCAATGCCAGTAGTGCATTATTCCTGTCAATTCCTTGAGGACCACTGTTCCGCCGAACTATTCCTTGTCTACCGGATCCGGAAGATGAATTAACACTACTCCCATGCGGCAAGGCCTGCTTCAGCATTTATTTTTTGCATCGCCTCCCGTTGCATTCGCCCTCCGTGCGTGAATGTCGGTTGGTCGCTCCGGGGGCGTAATACTTTGAACGTATCTCGGTCCACTGCCAAGAACCAAGAAGGCTTCTTGAGATATATCGATATGCCCCTACGACCAGTCTGTCTATCGACAGCTCGGCTGCCCATCGAATGAATAAGTATATTTAAATTTCGGCTCGTGGGAGGTACGTTCTACGGAGATGATAGTGTGTTTGGAGATCTGATACCTCTCCGCGTGGCCATTCAGAAATCGACTAGCGGAATTAATTCAGTCTTTCACTCCAAAGTCTGCCAGCACGTTTTTTGACGATTCAGTCGGCGGCGAACTAGTACCAACAGCTCTTCTCATGATTTTTGGATAGGTCAAATTTTCACAAGCTGGGGCAACTCGGCCTTCGTGCTGAGTCGCGGAATGGTCAACGTCCCCCCGCTACCACCGCATCTCCCTCTTCGACAATGCGACGCCGCGGATCGGAGTCGCGTGGGCATACAGCGAGCTGGCCGCTCCCAGTGCAGCGTCTTCGCCCAGCTGCGTACGGCGCACTCTGCGCACCTCTCACTCCGCCGCCTCCTCGCTGTAAAATCTGACCTCAAACCGGTACTGGTACTGCGCTTCGTCCGGGACACCGGCCGCTTCCCCCGCTACGCATTCTGAAGCCTGACCGCAATGAGCTGCCCGCAGTGCAGCATCTTCACCCAGCTGCGTAGGGCGCACTTCGCCTCAACGCGTACCTCTACCGCTTCCACCTTGCCCTCTCCCCCGACTGCGACCTCTGTCTGGTTGCCGAGATGGTGCCCCACTTCCTTCTGTCCCGTCCCCGCTACCGTCGCCAGCACCTCGACCTAATCTTCAACCGCATCTCCCTCTTCGACAATGCGACGCCCCGGATCGGAGTCGCGCGGGCATACAGCGAGCTGGCCGCTCTCAGTGCAGCGTCTTCACCCAGCTGCGTGCGGCGCACTCTGCACGCATCTCACTCCGCCGCCTCCTCGCTGTAAAATCTGCTCATCCGGTATTGCGCTTCGTCCGTGACACCGGCGGCTTCCCCCGCAACGCACTCTGAAGCCTGACCGCTACCCTCTTCCCCTTCTACTTTTACTTTTACTCTTATTTATCTCATACTTGACATGATCAGCTTAGATACCTCCCATTGTCATAAAACTCATATTCTCCACTGAGCATAACTCGCTAGATTTAGCCTCCCACCTGTCCATACTCAACTGTCCACCTTCCCCGCACCGCTAGTACAAATCCGTGTAATATGTATAGTGCTACATGTGCCCCGAGGGGCCCGCGCGCACTCTAATGAAAATTGAACTGAACTGAATTGGGGCGACTCGGCCTTTCACCATAGCATGTGCCAGCGAATGATTTGAGATTATCCAAGTTCTCTGACTACTATTGCCCAGATTTCTCGACCAAACTCCCGGTCCATCCAACGTGAACGCCGTAAGTCCTGTTGGCGATATTAGGGCAAGCACGGATGACTAGAGTCGTCTGGGTGCGGCGAATGGTCGGAGCAGTCCATACTTCCATCCCTGAATTCACCAGCCGAGTATTATGGCCATTGACAGGCTGAGTTCCTTCATCGGTATTGACAAGTTGAATGTTTTACCAGGTTTCATAGTTCACTACGCCACTCCACATTGTGAGAAGGATCAAAATTGCGCGGGCAGTGAATAAGCCATCAGTGTCCGAGGATATGGTTTTTGCCTCGACGCTGGCGAGCGAATAATCTTCCGTTCAGGGTCATACAATCGCTTCACTCGGACAAGCCACAATTGGGTTGACCGCGAGATACCACTGGCGGCGAGTGTTGTCCTTTTTTGGATGGCTCAAGTTTTGCTGTCGAGGGTAGTCGGTTACACGGAACCATCACGAAACTTACCATGGAGTGCTGATCGCTCGACAAGTCGCGGATCATCGACCCCAATTGCTTGCACACACGTTTGACACATTGAGTGTTGGGTAGTCATTATTACCGTGATGATCGCCTCAGGCTTTCAGTATAAAGGTGTGGGTGTTCGTCCTCTACTCCCTCATCATCCTCTCATCTCTCATCAGCCTCTCGCCTCTCATCAGCCTTTCGTCGCTCATCAACCCAAGCTTCAGATCGAAATGTCTTCCAACGCAACCGCTGCCATTCGCGAAATCCACACCCCGTTGACCAAGTTGCTCAACATAAAAGTGCCCGTTCTCCTCGCTCCGATGAGCACTGGAGCCGGCGGCGAGCTCGCTGGACAAGTGGTCAAGAGCGGAGGCTTTGCCTTCATCCCTGCCGGTGAGTAACAACAATTTTACTCGAGTCCGCTGTTGATGAGCGTCTTAGGCGATGACACCGTCGCCAATCTCAAGAAGGAAATCAAGGACTTCACGGACATTGTGAAGCCCTCTGCGGCTGAGCAGCTTCCTTGCGGTGTTGGCTTCCTCGGTTGGTATCTCGAGGCCGGGCACACGGACCAACTCATTGCCGCGCTTGACCTCAAGGTCAAGGCAGTGTTCTTCGCTTTCAGCGACCACATGGATCGCTGGGTTAGCTTTGTTCGAAGCTACGACCAAGCCACTGGGCGCAAGACAGTCATCTTCATCGTCGTTCACGATGGTCCCCAGGCTGCCACAGCTGCTGCCTTGGGAGCTGATGTAGTCGTCGCTCAAGGTTTGATCCTGCCTCTCATGTTCTATTCAAATATGAGCTGACTCGCCCGTTTACTCTAGGCATCGAGGCCGGTGGGCATGGCGCGGAGTACAATGCTCCCCTGATGGTCCAGCTTTCCGTCGTTCAAAAGGCCATGCCCGCAAACGGGCCCCTCATTGTTGTCGCAGGAGGGATTATGACCGGTTCTCATATTGCCGCTTACCTCGCTGCTGGCGCCCACGGCTGCCTCCTCGGTACTCGCCTCGTCATGGCGAAGGAAAGTTACTACACCTCGAGTCAGCGCGCCAACATGGTCGCCAGCAAGAGCACCAGTGCCACCGAAAGGACTCTTATATTCGACATCATGGTTGGATCTCTTGGATGGCCGGTGGGCATCGACGGAAGAGCGCTCAAGAACAGTATGTCCTCATTGAATGTCTCTCCATTACGAAAACTCATTTTGCGGCAGAAACAACCAACGAATACCGTGCGGGCGAGCCCGTCGATGAGATTCGTGCCAAGTATGAGGAGGCCTCCCAGCAGGGTGACGGGAATCGTATCGCTACTTGGGCGGGCCTCGGCGTCGTCCTTCTCAAGAAAGAATCGGAACTTGCTAAGGTATGGCTCGCTGGATTCCAAATCAACAGATCGCTTATGCCTTGCTTTCAGGACATCATGAACGAGCTCACCGAGGAGTGTTTCTCCAGGCTCAAGGCAGTGGACACCGCCTTGAACAACTAGCGGGAGAGCTTGCTGGCGCACAAGAAAGCTAGAGTTTGAGTCGCAATAGTTTATGCAATCGTTACTGCCTCAAAGTCAATCCATTTTTCATCCGTTCAAACCTTCAAGTTGCCTCCACATATTTGTCTGAATTTAAGATTTAATCCCGTCACCCGTAGATTTCCATCGCGATGTAATCAATTGCAGATCAGGTGATCGCGATTCTGATGTAGCTACGCCATGAGTGGTACTTTTTGCCTCACGGAATCAATGCTTTGCAGTTTGAGGATCTAACCTATTTCCTCCAGCCATGGCCTAGAGTACCTAACCGTTCAAATGTGAGCACCGCCTCTCCTCCACAGAACGATGCTGCTTCTATCGCGGACGTATTGCGGATCTTGGAGTTGTGCGTTCCTGCTGTTTGCAAAAATCTTGGCGGTAAATAGAGTTTGATCCGCCATCTCGCCACACTCATTTCCGGCTCATTTCTCAACCTTCTAAGTGGGGCTCGGCGGGCGTTTAGCAGGGCGTATGATACCTTGTTCAAGAAAGGAAACCAGAAATCCATGCACCTGAAAATCGGTTCTACGTAATTTCCACTTCGTCTTGTAAGGCGGATTTCTCGGTCGGTTCTGTGTTAAACCACCGCAGTCCGGACTCATTGGGAAGGGGGGAATTGGCGTGCACCGTGGCTTCTTGTAAACAGACGCCACAACATTTTTCACTCGTACCTCGTATGTCGTAGTCTGTCACTTTGGCCGATCACGCGATTGGTGGCCACTCTTATTACACATCATCGAAGTTTGAAAAACTTCACGTCCTGTCGCATCCGGTCACAAGTGTTCAGTAGAAGCACGCGTCTTCTCGTCTCTCTCGACATCCAATTGGATCGTATAATATTGGCCGCAAGACCCTTTGTAGGCGTAATAATCAAGCCGACGGGAAGCGCGTGCACAGGAAGATCAGGGTATAGACCAGGATTATTAGCCATTTCACGTAGTATGGTGATTGAAACCGCAAAAATCACCGACTTTCTGCCACCAGTAGCCATATGGCAGAGAATGTCTTCGCCGTCCAAGACGCACACGACTAGCCTGTGCTGAGTAGGATATGTACTATTTCGACCAATTGTTCACAAATTTCGAAATTTTCGATGGCCGATAAATTTTCTTTTAGTTAATTATGTAAAGGCGATTTTCGCACACGTCAAAAAAAGTGGGGTGTCACCGTCACCTGAAAAAGAGTCGATAGATCAGATGAAGTCGAAGTTTGTCGGTGAGATGTGGGGTAGGACTTAAGCAAGAGACGACAGACAGGGGTCCACAGCCACATCCCTCCATGGTCACAAGACCACGCACCGTCTCTGCAAGCTCTGTCAGTACCCCAAATTGGTCGGAATAGTACAGTACAGACCATCTTTCCACTGCGGGATTTCCTTCTTTACGATGCGGGTGATTGTACGCTGTCCTTGAGGGTCGCACCAGCGATAAATCGGAGGTGCCATTGGATACAGAAAGCCACGGAGGGCACGGAAGGTGAAAGAGTAAAGGCGACGTAGACCGAAGGGTGTGGGAAGATATCCGATGATCTGTGATAGGAGGGAATCACCTGTGGCGCGGTAAACTACGTACACCGATGAATTCTTGCTCTTGATTGGTGAATCCATTATCTCCCATGTGCCTACAATTTGCCGCAGGATCGATCACACTCAGACATGATTGCCTCCGGGGTCTCTTTTAGAATTATTCCGAATCAATGAGAACTGACGGAGATATAGTCAAGACTCAAACTTGCCTCCGCTTCAAAGTTCAAAATAAGGTGGCCGAATTTCGACATGTTGATATTTGGTAGTTGAAGGGTATGCTTAAAGAGCTTTTAAAGCCGCGTCGACCGCGCCTAGGCTCAATGGAATCCGTTTAGAACTGAGCCGAAGAAAGGGCTGGATCAAATGATCTTACTGATCAAAAATCTGTTCGCAAACAGCTGTCAATAATCTTTGTGCGCGGTTTAGACAGCTCCGTTCATGAGCATGCTCAGGATCTGAAAATAGCTCTGTATCCCGATTCCCCTCCTTCCACCGGATGTGCCGAAGATTTGCCTTGTATCAAGGCAATGTTTCCGCGGCCTTCTTGCGACAGCTTCACGTAAATGCGTACCACGGAACCCTGTCGGCCCCGCGGCACTGGCACGGGCCGCGATAACGATTGCCTTGGCACATTGCCGAAGGAGCGGCTGGCTGGTACCGTCATCCGGCATCGCGGCTTCAAACCCATCCT
This sequence comes from Mycena capillaripes, assembly GCA_029204075.1. NCBI lineage: Eukaryota > Fungi > Basidiomycota > Agaricomycetes > Agaricales > Mycenaceae > Mycena > Mycena capillaripes. The sequence continues at coordinate 1,447,171 of JARHKZ010000014.1, read as the reverse complement.
GTGCCAGAGCGGCCGTTGATGACAATTTCTTTCTACTTGGGTTTCCAGAGGCGCGACCAAACATAGCATTGCGCATTGCAGGCTGAGCCCGTCAGTTCACTGACTCGGCGAATCGATCAACGCAATGATTTCGGATCTTTGAAGGCTCTCACACATGTTTAGATTCCCACGACCATCTCTTCCTTTCGCCTTCAGGTCCCCCGGAAACTATCCCTTGGATCAGACCGATCTCAATGTTATCGTCCGAAACCACGGCAACGGTGAATCTTCCACTGCATTCAGACCCCCCCGTAGGCACAGATGTGCCTACTTTCGCCGATCTCCGCCTAGGGGTGCCTACCCGAGCCCACGTTGGCCTAAGTTGGTCTATCACCCCAGCCGAGGCAAGGTCTGCCCACCTTGGTTGATCTTCGCCGACGGTGGTTCGCCTATCGTGGCCGACCTTGGCCGACCTTGGTCCAGGTTGGTGGCGGCTGAAATGAGGCCGCCAATTAGCCCCAGTTGTATTGAAAGTTACTATTTCGACTCTCCTGTTAGTCTTCGGGCACATACCTTGGCATATCTTTGATTGATTTTCGTGATAATCACTCAGTAATTATTCGGCAATCACGCACTAAGACATGGTCGGGGAAGTTAGATTTGAAGGCGGACTGATGGACTCTAATAAACTAACAAGGTGCGTATACGGGAGAATGAATTAAAACTGGTGTTCGCATTGAGAATGAGCACAAACCATGCCGGTTATCGAATTCACCTAGATAGGCACATCAGCCCACATGAGTCTATGTGTGCCTATTCTGGTCGGAATACCTAGACCAACCTCGGCAGGGATGGGCAGACCTATTGGCAAGGGTAGGCACACTGGTCTGCCTACGCATCTGCCTATTGGGATCCGGCAGACCTGTGCCTACGGGGGGGTCTGAACGCAGTGTTTATCTGCATTCTCACCTCGTATCTGCTCAAAATCCCCACGTCCGAAGCGTGCAGACGGTCTATGGTTCCCAGACGACAGTATCATTATCAGGGCACAGAATACAATATTCAGGTTTCCCGCGACATCCTCGCGGCGCATTCAGAAATATTTCGGGACATGTTGACTCTTCCCGCCCCCACATCCCCTGATATGATGGATGGCTGCCCACTGGTCGATTTGCCGGATAACGCAAAGGACGTCGAGTATTTTCTCAGAGCCATCTTCTATTATGAGTGCGTTTGAAGGGAGTTCACTCTCACACTGCCCATTAATCTCTGGCCTGGCAGCTTCTTCAACCCCTACCCTGCCCGGACAACCTTCTCTATCATCTGGGGAGTTCTTCAATTGAGCCACAAATACGGGGTCGAAGGCCTTCGAAAGCGCGCTCTCCTGCATCTTTCGTCTGGTCATCCCACAACACTCGCAGACTATAAGGTCAGGAAACAGAAACGTTCGTGGCAGTCCTTCACTGGACGGTATTGCATCCCCCTCATCCATTTGGCGCGCCAGGTGTCTGCGAACTGGATCATTCCCTTCGCGGTCTATGATCTCTGCAAGAGGATGGACATCGAACAGGTTTTAGGTGGCACCCTCATCAACAATTCTATAGTCTCGCTCGATCGCCAGGACCAAATCTTTGTCTTACAGGCATCGACCTTTTTTCGCTGTGATGCCATGTCCCAAATGCTGGATTTTTTGTGGTGTCCTACGCAAATTCCTGAATGCACCCGACCTACTGGGTGTGCCATGAATAGGCTGAAAGCTCATGCCGTAGCCGACGGCTGGCGGCGTACACCGAGGACATTGCATGCCACTTGATATATGGTCTTCCAGCGCCTGGAAGGCTGTTCTCGATGACATCTGCCCCACATGTACGGCGGTGATGAAGGAAATGCACCAGATTGCCCTTCAGTCCCTGTGGGATCGACTTCCGGCTCTATGCGGACTGTCTGGATGGGAGGGACTGGAGAAAATGAAGGTCGAGGCCCTCAAGTGAGATCCCTTGGTAACCGCAGGACCCTTCCCTATATCTCAATGATCTCGAAATCGACTAATATTTTGTACGATAAATTCCTACGGTGTCGAAGAGTCGAGGAATGAAACGAATGGCCAACCTAAATTTCCAATAGTTTCTGGAGTCGTTCCACCACAGACGTAGCCTCCTTGCTGCGATACGAACGCACAAAGAGCGGGTGCGCGTCCCTCCACATTTCCTTCGCCCCCATCGGATCGCCCCGGTGCATGTAGATATCACCGATTCCAGCCATACACTCGGCTCTGAGGCGATGGATATCCATTCTCGTCGCTTCGTTCAGCGCCACATGGAAAAGACTGAGAGCCGTTTCTTCATCATAATCCAAACTGTCTGCAACAAACCGCAGCGCGTTCGGTGTCCCAACGGGATCCTTCATCTTTTGAACGAAGGCGAGGTAGACGACTGCCCAGCGCAAGGTGCCTGCCGTACCGTGCATTCTGTGCCGTGGATCGCCCAGTGCTGTCAGGCACATATGCATAATGGCCGGTTCCACACCTCGGCTCTTGGTCAGACATTCTGTAAATGCACGACGAGCATGGTCGATGTCACCGCGGTAGAGCTTCGTTTCGGCAGCTACCCACGCAGCGGGCAGCGTCCACCTCGGGGAACTGAGTACCGCCTGCTCATATTCCGGACCGTTCAGATTCGCAGAAATTTCGGCGCCATCACGTTCGGTGAGAATATCGAGGTGAACCATGGTGACCAGCGAATTTGCGTGGTACATGGGCGAGGAAGTTGGAGATGTCTTTTTGACGATACGTTCGTGGAGCTGGCGGGCTTGGAGATATTCGCTCTTCCGGAAATGGACCTCGGCGCGGATATCGAGGAGGGTTAAATACTTGTCAGACCCTTCCATGCCGACCGAAATCATCAGCTCGTCTGCCTCTATACAGAGTTCGAGCGCCCGGGGTAGATTGCCCAGGTAGCATTCGGCGTTGGCCTCCCGTTTGCTCCACTCGTAATGGCCCCCCGAATCCAATATGTGCTGAGCCTTCTGGGCGATTTTGAGCGCTCGGGATGGGTCTTCGGAATCCATGGTGATGTTATACTCCATCGACAGAGACGACAATCGAAGTTTAATGTCGCCTGCTTCCTCAGCCAAAGCCAAAGCGCGTTTGTTGCATTCTGCGGCCCTTTGGATGTTTCCCTTCGACCAGTAATACCGCGCTGCTGAATTATAGAAGGTGATAGCTGAATTTCGTTGGAATAAGCCAACGTAAATTTGCATGGCATATGAGATATTACCTTGACTGCTAGGATGCGATCCTATTTCGAAGTCCTTGATCAAAATCTCTGGGTCGTCTGGGGCAGGATAACGAGTTGGGTTTCGAAGGCATGCACTTGCGTATCTCCATCGCAATGCCGAGTCTCCCGTTCCGTCAATGAGGTCAGGAAGCTTTTTAATGAGTGGACTGGCGCCCCGTAGCATAATCATGGAAAATTCATGAAGTGTAATGATGCTGTGGCCAATCGCGACGCCCGCAGCTTTTTCGTCCGTCGATAAGCCGTAGAGCAGGACCTCGTTGATATTCCCCAGATGGGCAACGAGGTTGGGAGCGAGGTTGCCAGAAGGAAGTTGGCCGTTCTTCGCCTTCCAGAGCTCGAGCAAATCCTGGAAATATACGCGAAGCGGCTGCGCGAGCGAGGGCGTGGGCGGATGTGCAAGTCGTATGAATTCGCGAATAGGGCTTAATGCCTTGAGACGTCCTCTGAGGTCCATGTAAGCCAGCGACGTTCGGACCAACAACGATTGGCAGTGTAAAACGTTCGGAATGGGGACCTTGCCAGCCATAATGTCCTCAGGCCTGATCCCATCGGGGAGCAACGAAAGCAGGGCGAGGAGATTCTTTGCATCCGGAGAAGACGCGATGCGCGGGCTTCCCAGTGAGAGGGTGATAGACTTCTCGAGATTCGACCGTTTATCCCTTCCGTCTGAGAGGAGGCCGGTATTCTCAACCTTCCAGCGAGACAACGTGCCGGAATATCCTTCGAATGAGGCTATATTGGCCATCAAAGTGACGGCCAGAGGAAGGCGGCCAGACGAATCGAGTAAGTCGGTGAGAGTAGATTCCTCTTCGATGCTCGGTTCATCGGCAATATCAGAAAATATTTGGCGCGAAGCGGATGTCGACAAGGGCTCGAGGGGCGCGAGGAATGGCCGAGTCCATTTCACTTTGCCCGGTCTTTCAGCTCCCCGCATTGTAATCTGGGAGCGCGATATCAGTGTGGTCCAAAAGACCCATCGGAAGCTACACCCACCAGCAGAGCGAGGGTCGGAATACTCGCCAATAACAACAAAAAATCCTCCACCCGTCCACGGGAGTTCAATGGTTCCCAGGGAGTTTCCAAGTTATCGAGGACGACAAGACACGGCCCGCACTTCTGAAAATGCCGCACAATTGCCTTTGACGTCTGACCTGATGACCGGAGGACCAAATGCAGCTCGATATCGGACACTAAATCAGGCAGCGTGTATGCTGACTCGCACGAGATGAAATGCCGGAGAGGGTATTGCTCGATTACTGCTGGATGGTGCAGTGCGGCCATTGCCAAGGTCGACTTTCCCATTCCGCCTGGGCCTAAGACGACGACCCGAGGAAGATCGCCTAGCAGAGTTTCAGTGAGATGCTGGACCTCAGCGTCCCGCCCGTGGAATATTTTCGGGTAGGCAGGGAGCAGAGAGAGGGAGCCAGAACTGTGTCGGCCCTTAATCACTGTGCGTAATCCAGTAGTAGCCGATTGCTTTACCTGGTATTCAATGAGCTCCAACCGAGCTGCGACCTTGGATGAGAAAGGACAAGGACGGGTCGGAAGCGAAACTGACCGAAGAATCATTATCGGGTAGTTCGCTCTGGGATGAGATAAGCTCCAGCAGCTCTTGATGTCGCCTCTCGATATCATCATTAAGCTCGACCACAGCGTTTGCGATTCCGACTCCATATTCCATCTGTGGAAGCAGACATAAGTGACGATTTCCTCAGCGCTCATTTGAACCTACCATAAAAATATCGGACGCTGCCCCGAGCTCCTTTTCACAGTTATCCAGTTGCGCTGCGATCTCGCTTTGTTTGAGAAGTCGTTTCATCGCTCCCAGCTCTCGTTGCGCTCTCAAATACGAGTAGAATCTTTGGAGAGTACTGGGACCAGACGGCAAATCAATGAACGGAACCGATGAGGGTAAATACAAGACTTACGTGGCATAGTGTCCGATTTGGGCGAGCATCTTGGGAGATCGAATGTCCTCCGAGGAGACGCACAAGCTCGTAAGTACACAGAGCATCCGATGAACTCCTTCGACCATCCGGACGCAGCGTTCTTGCTGGAATTTGGTGCTCTGCGATTCTCATTGAGATACTGAATGCGACTAGTGCACAAGAGACCGCCTTACCTGCACAATGGGGATGATCGTCAACGACAGAGCGCAGACGCTGTTGACAAAGGGTATCTGTGCCACGACCGACATCTCTCGGAGAGCGTGGGCCGCCGCCGCGGTATATTCCAGGATGTCGTGGTGACGGGGCGGCATGGTGGGCGTAAGGCACATCCAGCGCCCAAGCTCCCTTTTTTAAATGAAAGTCAGACCTGTGATGATCACATCAAAGTCGTAGCCGACGCGATGTGTAACATCGCGCCAACCTCGCAAATCGTATTCTCCAGCAATAAGTATCGTCTAAAGCCAAAGGAAGTCCGGAAATAATAGTTCTCTTAGACTAGAAACGAATGACCTTCACTACGTTGCCAGTAATTTTGTGACACAATCTTGGCGGGAGCTATATTTAGTCGCGGTTACTTAGCGAGACATTCCAAGACAATTAACCGTTCTTTAAGATTTTGCTCGTTCGGCTGTGCTACTTCCCCATATATACCTTATCCTTTTGTGTTTCCTCTGCTCTTCCTCTTGGATTAACCCCTTCTATCCTCGACTTTCTTTGCTGTTTGACAGGGGCTTTGCGACCACCTGACCTGTGCGCAGTCTTTTCTTGACAGGACGCAGTTGCTGCTGCCTACGGCGCAGCTCAATTCGATGCTTATCACTGGGCCGGTAGGCCACGTAGTCCTGCCAGTCGTTGACATATTAAGTGGGTACTGAACTTTGTTCGACTGCGACTCCGCGTTCCACTGTGAATTCACTGCCCTGCAATGTTTTTCCCTGGGAACACTTACGGCCGACTCCGTAACGCCTGTCTGTACTGTTGGCTATCTTTTGCCGTCAAATAAAAATGCTGCTGCTGGGGTGCTTCTAATCACGGGTCTCTTCTGGTGCCGCCCAAATTTTCATGTTTCCTCGGTCAAAGAGTTTGTCGGATCCGTGGATCAACCCAGATCAAGTCGTCTGTGCTATAGCTGTGTTCAAGTCAGTGCACCTCTTTCGTTGCGGTCGAATGAATCAGGTTTCCTGGCAAGGATCGTTCTGGGTATCAATTCTTTTTTGTACTGGGCAATTCATGTTTACCATTCGTTCCGAATCTTTTCCTTCTGTTCATCGCCATCCTTCTCTCTTCCCACTTTGGCCAACCACTCGATGCTCCATGCTCCTTTTTTTTGGCTTTTGTCTCGGAACACCCCTCGATGGTTTGACTCCCATGGTCATCAAATTCAATTCTCTTTTGCAATCATATGGTCAAAAAAATATTCTCGTTTCTGGCTGGTGGACGTGCAAACCTTTCACAAATTGTGTCTCTTAACAGCTGGCAGGCCATTCCACGCCATTATATTTTGGTAGCATGTACCCGAATTCAATTAATTTTGTTTTCCCTCCATGGTGCAACTAAGGTATGACCTACCGGAGCGAAGCGGCGGTACATCTTGTGCATATTAGGATTCATATTTGGAACGTCCCGACGCCGTGATCCCCGGGATTTCTAGTTCGACTTGCGCTACAATATTTGATGGTCATGCACTGTGAAACGGTAAGCGCTGGCTGGGGTCGCAAGCGGTGGTTCTTTTTTGTGCGGCAAATGAAACACACTTCGATGTGGCCGCTGGCGTCTGAGATGCGCGGTGGACAAGCGGCAGAGGGTGTGCTAGCACGCTTGCATAGAGTCGGCAATTTATCTGCCGTTCATGTTTCCGTGCCAGATGCGGAAAGTCCGCGCACTGGCCAGGTTCAGCAAACATTCTGGAAAGGATCTTGGATCCAGTAAGAGGGCTCCATGGCCAGCTTCGACTGCTTCTGTAAACCTGGGCAAAAATGAGAATATTGGGATATTGGTGAGAGGAAGACCCTAATTATCTAGTTTGAGATACGGGGCAGCTAGATTGGTGAAGTACTACTTATTGCAGCTTGATAACGCCAGCCCTTACGTAGTCGATCACTAGCACAGAAGAAGTTGTTGTCAGCCGGCGATGGCGTCGAGCCAAAGATTGAGGTCCTGACTTGGCTGCGAACGCCTCAGCACAAGTGTAAACCTTCTCACTATAACCAGCGAAATACGAGCTAGATTTGGTTATAGCGTGTGTCTTAGAAAGACTACCTTCCCACGAGTTCTGATGGCGACCTTGAAATAATCCGGACGCGCAAATAATAATAATAATAATTCTAGAGAGTGCACATAAATTGAAGGTTGCGGGTGTTTTTGGAGATGCCAACATCTAATCTCTGGAGACAGGTCTGGGGGCGTTTCAGTGGAACGAAGGAATTAGAACTCGGAGCCAAATTAATGAGATTTTATTTTGAAGAAATCGCCTTAAGCGTGACATATGGAAGGCAGATTCCTAAGTTAAACGGCCAGCCTCCACCTGAGTTCGAGAGAGAAAAAACCCGTCCCGTGGGTTTTAGATGACCATTCCAACAGCGAGGAATACAAACGCGGAGGCGGCGCCCAGGAAGCCAGCTGACGTCTGCACAGCGCCCCCGGTCTTCGCTGGCGTGCTGGATGATCCAGACGAGCCAGACGAGCCAGATGCTCCAGATGCCGCCGGTGCGGCTCCGGAAGCCGCTGGGGATGAGCCGCCGTCTGCCGAAATCGTGACGCCGTTGACAGGGTGGCCGCCTGCCTTGCAGCTACTGACATACGCTACATTTGTATGAACACATGTCTTTGTGGCAGAGAGCGGTAGGGATAAGACACACCATCTACGGCCTGTTGGGCAGACTCCTGCGTCATACCAGAGATCTTTGTCTCACAGTTGTAGCATGCGGCATAGTTGTTGACGACAGTGTTGGTACAGATCGCGGCGAGCCCACCCGCGCTTCCAGCCTAGAATAGTGTAGATAAATTCATTAGAAAAGATCCTTGAAATGAGGGCGAGGTACGTACCGATAGGGAGTCTGAAAGTGCATCACAAGGTGCAGTGCAGTCTGCAACGGTTTGACGTCCCACGAGGAGTTGACGAGAGTTCACTGTGAGCACGAAATATGGGTCGATGGGCGGATATCGTGGAGCTATTCGACGTACCCGTGTGCGCTGCAACGGAGAGAATGGGAAGGAGAACAAAGAAGCGGAACATTATAAACGATAGAGTTGCGAAATAAAAAAAACGGCGAAAGAGGGTGGAGGAGGAATTGAAACAGTTTGGGGGGGAGTTTCAAAGCTGGGAATTTATAACGGTGCGGGCGAGCTAGCTACGAGAGCATAGTGACAGTCATCCTGCAGCGCCGAAGTGACAAGAGGCAGATGGAGGACATCTCCACCCCATATCCTGTCCAGGCTGGCATCTGCATCTGGGGTTCAAATGCGCGCGACCAGGAGTGCCGAGCAGATAGCGGTTCGCTCGGCGCGTTTTGCGTGAGTCAACAAGCAAGAAGTCAGAGCACGTTTGACAGGTGGTAGGCATATCGATGAGTGTCGGTCAAAAAAAATTGATGCGCCCAGTAGCTGTCATTTCGCGACGTGTGTGCCAACCGCTGGTGTGTGTAGGCAGTGTGTGGCCCAAGAAGTCCCACTTGTAATAATTCAAGGCAGCCAATAGAAGTAGAGCATATCCACGCTCACCAACAACTGCGACGAGTTGGGCGTAATATCCCGCCTGCGCGGAGTACTTTGCCGCGCTTGGGATGAACAGAAAGTCGATCTATCCAACTAATGAACGCCATGATCATGAAATTGTTATCAGACACGGCAGAAAAAACAATCCGACGCACCGATGACTCTCAAGAGGTCCCAAGATGTCATTGCGGGAGAGTAGTAGTAGCAACCAACACGAGGATTGCATTGGAAAACGATGGCATACACTGTCCTGCAATGAATTCTGGGCCGCAAGTGTCAGACGTACAGTAATCAGACTTTCAACCTGGCGCGTCTGTCTGCGGGACGCAGTCCACTTCCCAAATGAGCGATATCTTGTAAAGCAGTTGTCTCTCGTCGCTTAAGTGCTGTCGTTGTCGACTCGGTGGTGCAACGGGAAGACCGACCGACTGGAGGGGCGTCGGGGCGTTGGCGAGAAAGCGTCGTCATTTGCTGGCTCAGATTTCGTTTTGCAGTGGGAGAGCGACGAGACCGGAAGCGAGGATGGGTCACCGCGTGGCTGTGTTCTACGCTTGCTATTGTTTGGCGCCTTTGATAGACGCCTGAACCGGGCGCTTAAGTGCTCTTGTGGAAGCGTATTGAGAGCATAGGCGGAAGCATAATTATATCCGAAGTTCAGGAGAAGCGCGTGTGCTCTTTTGTTCTGTTTTTCGGTTGAAGGATCAGCTGAACTCTCTTGATAGACTAAGATCACAAATCGAACCGTGACTTTGTTGAACCCTGCACAGAACTTCTTTGCAAGTTTTACAGGAAATCTGTGTCTCGGGGTTGGAGACTTATCTCCAATCTCAATGAACTGAGAGAGTGTCCTTCGAAGTGAGAAGGATAGAGCTATTGAATGGTATATGCAGTTCAATCCAAGGTCAAATACATCCTAAGTTTTATCATCGTCACCAGTAAACGGGTCATAAATAACTTGTGTCAGCTCGAGGAAGATGAATCTTGAGAGACTTCAAATGGGTTTTCCGGTTAGGCTTTGACTTTTCTCCTGGAGTTCGCCTCTGCCGCCCGTATTTGACCCAGAACCTCACTGATTTCTGCCACCGTCGGCCGATGCGGACTGTCCTCCGTCCAGCACCATTGGACGAGCTGCTACAAAGCACTTGGCATGAGATTCCCATGCCTGTCGACCGGTTGCTCTATATATGGACGACGACGATCAACTTTGCCGGCTGGCTGGCCCGCTGCGGATTCCGTTGGAGACCTCCGGGGGTCTCTGGGTCGGAGATGAGCCAACGGGGCTCGCAGCGGGATGGGAGGAAGCGGAGAAAACCCAATGTATGACTAAGCTAAGGACATCCGAGCCTAATAACTACAAAGCAAAGAAGAAGCTGCCGCACCAACCACAGTTGCCCCCCACCAAAAAACGTACAAGCAAAGCAAGGTACGTGGCGCGACCCCGTGCCTCAATCTAACCAAACTGACCCTCCCGGTATTCCACCCAATCATGCACGAAGCTCATGACAGCTGATTCGAAGAAGGGCTGAAAAACCGGCGCAAGCACTAGAATTTCCAGAAGTGTCGAGATGAAGACGAGTTGGTCGGGTGGAAGATCTCTGAAGTGCTGCTGGCTATCCGCTAGTGGCGGGGCCCAAGCAAGCTCGGAGATGCGGCCGAGTCGGGCCAGACCCTGCTCGTAATCAACCTCTCGTGCACAACCAAGGGCGAGGGAAGAGTTGACAGGTCCGAAGGTCGTGGCAAAGGGCTCGAGGGGTGGTGGCATGGTCAGAAAAGGAATCTCCGGTGGATGAATGGGATCAATGCTGACGAGGTGGATGTTGGCGGGCAGAGGGAGTAGTATACCGGGGGTATTTTTGGGAAGGGACCGGGGAAAAGGTCGATGTGCGTTACGTTTGGGTAGCAATCGGTGGTTGCGGCGACGGATGTTGCGCCAGGGATGAGCCGAATCGTTGCGGAGCGCAGACAAGTCGCGTGGGGGTTTGGCGGGCAGTGCCTCGAACACCAGGCTGCCATGAGCAGACATCCCGTCGCATGCCGGATGGTCGTCGTCGTCCTCGGTGAAGGTGATAGTCGACACATCAAAAAGATGTGGCGACGACGCAGACGGGAACTGGCCGGTGCTTACACATTGTGTTCTTTCAACCTCCTCTCTCAGCCTTTGTGTCTCCTCTTCCTTCCTCTTTTCCCTCCTCCTCTTTTTTTCCGTTGTGTCTGCTTTCGGCATACGTGTCACGTGTCACGTAAACGAAAATGGGTCCAGGAATGTGCGCCGAAACGCGTCCGGTGCGAGTGTGCCAGTGCCAGTAGTTGTCAAGAGTAGTGAAGGTGAGAGGGATGTCGAAAAAAAGGGTCCAGGGAATCTGCTAGCAGCAGGTGCGAGGGAATCTGAGTCGCTGCTCAGGGAGAATGCTGGAGAGCTGGAGGAGCCCTCCTCGTTGCGGAATGGGCGTGGGAAGAGCGAAGCACACTCTTGTCACCAAGATGGAGACCTCCGGGGGTCTCTGGGTCGGAGATGAGCCAACGGGGCTCGCAGCGGGATGGGAGGAAGCGGAGAAAACCCAATGTATGACTAAGCTAAGGACATCCGAGCCTAATAACTACAAAGCAAAGAAGAAGCTGCCGCACCAACCACACCGTGTCCGAATCGGGCGCGTCCAGCGAATCTGAGAGTCCCGTGACAAGCCCGGTACTGGAATCAATGGACTCCACCAGTTGCAAAAGCGAATCGGGAATGGATTCCTCCGGTCGGATGGACTCTTCCGCAACGTCGGTGTCCGAATCGAGTGTGCTCACGGGCTGCTCAGGCGAATCGGGGATATTGTTGCCCTGCAGGATAAATTTTGCGACGACACCGCGGTCAGACTCGATATGATTAAATGGTTTTTGTCCTTCCGTCCAGATCTGCGTCGTGATGATCAGTTAATGGCCCTAATTTTTTTAGTGGCATGGACGCACCTCGCAGCACACACACGCGAACGCCCAAACATCTGAAGCCGTAGTTCGTTGGGATGGTTGCGTGAAGAGCTCTGGCGCCATCTAACGGGTGGATCCGCCAGGGTTAACTCCACCACTGAATGCGGCATCGGGTTCAATCAGCCCCGTGAGTCCAAAGTCAGTGAGGCAGGGACGGCCGTGGTCATCTATGACTCGCAGATCAATAATCTGAGACAATGTAGATAATCAGTCGCAACTCACGGCACATAAATCCCCATGGATCATGTTGACAGAGTGTAAATACTGAAGCCCCGAGATGATTCCGCAAAGCTGTAGAACATTAAGCAAGGAGCTGCTTGTTTGGACGGCAGGCGCACCATGTCAATGGCGTAACTGGACGTAGGAGAGTGTAGAACCATGCATTTAAGAATATTCCCCTGCGTGTACCACGGAGAAACCAAGGCGGGACTGTCGAGCGTCACAAGATCAACTCCGAAGAAATTCGCAATGTTTTGGTGTCGCAAGTAGCCCCAGACGAGGGCTTCACGAAACAAAGCTTGATTATTGTCTCCCGCTTGGTTTTCAAACTTCTTAAGAACCTTCAGCGCGACCTGGATTTCGACCCTTTCGTCCGACATCCAATTTCCGTGATAGATTTCCGAGAATCCCCTCTTTCAATGGGTGATCATTGAACAGGACAACACCGGTCACGTTCAGTCGATCCGGGAGGCGGCTTAACTTCAGTGCAAGTGCGGTGAGCAGCGCGTGCGCGGGGGGCTTTGGATCACGTCGTTCTGTGGTAGATCTTCAATCAGGACCTGCATATTTGAGGTTGAGCGAATAGAGTCGCCGGAATCATTGCAGGAGAATTGACATACGTCGTGAATGAGGTTCATAACCATCACACCATCCTCCTCTGAGATCTTCGAAAGATTCCTGTCAAAGAGACACTCAAGATATTGTGCAATTTTGACGTTATCTTTCCCAGAGCTTTGGAAGGAATCGACCCGGCTGGTCGGTAACTTCCGCAAAATCTAAATAGATGATCACTCAGTAACCGAACCACTACATCGATGGGTAAATCACCTGCAGGATTCGTGAGCGGTCTTTATGTGCTCCGTGCAGGGTGGTAATGATGTCTTTCACCGTCACTGGTGTTGTTGGATCGTTCCAATCCGTCGGACCAAGGTTAACATCGACGAAGGAGTTCTCTTGAGACGAACGCGCCAAATCACGAGCCCCGGTCCACAGACTGAACCACGCATTTGTGAGTTCAAAACCGTTCAAGGGAAGAAACACACGTCTCACCGATCGGCGTGCTCTCCACCCGTGCGCTGGATGGAATCCACCAGCAGGAGGAACATGTTCTGCAACTCTGTCAAGCTTCGCCAAAACCCTCTTGTTTTACTACAACATGCGAGGTACGAGCATCCCCGTTGTAGTGTCTGTCTAGGAGAGACTACTTGTTTTACGCACCTCAGCTAAACGAGGAGGTCTGGGGAGATTCTCCGAATATATTGTGGAACCTTCCGAGACATACAGCGTGCAGAGATGGTCCATCATGTGTCTCTCCGGATCGGAAATCCTACGAAGAAAGCGTGGTGGGCCGATGACTACGATGCTGACTGCAGTGGAGATGTCCTCCAAGTCGTGATCCAGAGTCGAGATTGCATGGTAGAGCTCTTCCGCTTGGTCATCGCTTGTTATTCCTTGCACTATGAGCGTCGCACGTCCCAGGGGGCGTTGAAGGCGCTGGTATCGCTGGATCAAAGGATCGCAGATGAGCTGGCTAGTGTACCCTTCGAATGACGGTCAACGGATTACATTCACGTATATATAAGAAATATCACCGACTACTGCATCATCCACATGGGGCCACGGGGCACGGTAGAACTCGTATGAGGCAAAATGCGGCATATAAATGGAAAAGACTGGCAAGTAGCCCGAGAACATCGCCGGAGGATCTATTCCAAGCTCATCGCGGTAATCAGAGGATGCGAGGACTAGTCCATTGATAAGAGGCCAGAAGATAGCCCGCGCTTCGCTCACGTCGACTTTCACGGCCACACTGCTCGCAGATCCAAGGCCTGGGGAAGCAAGCACTGCGATAATTTCATCGGTGATCGAGTCGTATGCTGTGGTATCCGTGGAGATCCAGAGGTGGTTTTGCCTGGCGACTCCGGCCCAGTGACCTAGAGCTTCCGCGAATTCAGGAGCTACGGTGAAGTGCGAGGGCGATACAGCTGGAGCAACCGAAGATGCCGCCAGCAGTCCCAACGTTTCCTCTCCTTCCGGCAAGGCAAGGCGATCTTTCGCCTGCGGCAAATCGTGAAAATTGACACGACGCGCACCCACAGTTTTTTGAACGGTGAGTGGTGACGCCTCACGAAATCAAAACCAGCCTCAGAATCGCGGGAAAGCGAGTCACAGGACACAAAGAATTCGCCAGATTCGATTACTGCCAAGGGAATGAGTGAGAAGTGCAGCTATCCGAATTCAGGAACACACGAACGTTTAATGTCCATTTTATATTGCCGGAATCTGTCTCCGAACAGCAGTTCCGTTAAGCACAGCAGGTCCGCATAGAAGATGCAAACCTACATACGTGCAAGGAACTGGTGGTCAACAACAAAATAAAGCAACATACGTGAAGCAGCCGTATGAATAGCCGCTATTGTGAAGCAATAGCTACAACTGACCACAAGACGGTATTCATGACAGCAAAAACCTTTGCAACACATGTATGAGAGGTAGGTATGAACTTGATACATCTATTCTCACCGAAAAAACAGCGCGCATGCGGAAATAGGTCTGCTTGAGGTAATAGTTCCCCAGCACAAACATACTGAGTTGAATCATTCGAAGGGCAAAGGTCATATACACTAAGGACGTCAAGAGCATTATATGCACAGGATCTAACGCTCGCTCACAAGGGAGAAACAACAGATACAATGAGCTTTTCCCGTCTTCGGATGCCATGGAAAAGAGAGGGTTGCCACCCAGGAACACCAGCACAGGCGCTAGCGCGGAAGCTGGCCCATAAATATGACCGTATATGGCTAGGGAAACCCCATATCGCATATTGACGAGGAGGAAGGAGAGAGACAAGGGAAGAGACCCGTGGCTGACGTTGCCGTCGACAAATAAGCGTTGTGATTCCGAGTGCACATGTTTTGATGCGGTGCGGCGGAGTTGTGGCGGCCAGTTGGTAGGCTCGTGGACCACCCGGCCCGGTGATATTTGATGCCATCGCAGAACTCGACTACAACCGGGACCGGCTGGGCTCCCTCGTCGCGTGTTTTGGTGATCGTCGTTTCCCCTGCCAAATAAGAGGGTACGACTCAGACAAACGACGAAAACCACTAAAATCTTAAAATTTGGGTCCCGAGAACTCTTGGTTGAGGATGGATAATTTTTGATTCTCTATTGATTGAGCCCTACTTGATTTTTCTGACACCCCAAAATCATGTTAGGCTCATTAGAAAGAGAATTGAAAGCTATCCAACTTTTACTAAGACACCTAGAGACCGAAAATTTCACATTTCGACGTTTTTCAAAGTCGTACCCTCTTGAATGGCGGGGGAAACGACCATCATTGAAACAGGCGACGTGCCGGCCCAGTCCGTCCACGAGGTTACCTGCTGTTGACGTTCCCATCATTATTTGCTCTGATGTTGGCTCTGTTTGCTTTCTATCCCAATTTGACTCGCCGTTCTCACCTCTATCTTGTAACTGAGTGGACGGACTGGCTTGCGAGTCTAGCCAGTTCGAATCGTCACTGATGATTGATCTTATTTGAGGTACGCGAGCTTAGCCGAGCACTGATGGGCGAGTCGCATCGTCGTACTCGGCCCCCACCGAGCCCGCGCTTGAATCTCGCCATGGCGCTTGCTCTCAAGATTTTCAATCATGTCTGGTTGCCAGCGTCTATCATTGACACAGTGATGATGCTCTGGAACGTCGGTGTCGTGTGTCGCGTATTTCTAACGTGGGTGGACCGGGCTCCTCCACTTGCGCTCATTTTGCTCGGGATTGCAAGTTGAAGTGAGTGGATAGCTGTGAGTCAGTCAGTATTCATGAAGTAATGATCTTCAGTTTTTCTTTCATCTTTGATGCGCGGGATCCAGTTCTTCGTACTTTTCTACGGCGAGCTCATCCAGGATAGCGAATATTTCTTCATGCGCAATTCTCACCGGGTAAGTGAAAATAAACAACTCCCATGGCGATTGTGCGATCTGTTCAGATTTGTATGCTCTTGATTACTGCTTTATGGTGCGTCGAACTACCGTCTTTTTAAAGCTTTTGCTAATTGGTTCGTCCGGCCGAGATAGCGCGGTTTGCTGGAGAGAAGTCCAGGATGCGATAATGCTGACCGTACGTCTGCTTTCCCAAAGCGTCAAGTACTGGGTTCAAATAGACGACAACCATCAGGTTTGGATTGTTTACTGCGATCTATTGCTGGCGTTAGAGATTTCACTGGACGGTCAATTTCTCCAGTATCGCCGGGAGAAAGTTGGTTCGTGAATCGGCCTCTCAGCTTCAGACTAATAAACTCCTTCAAGTTCTTCAGTCCATCGAACACCTCATTTCGTGCGATTTAATCGACTCCGACACCTCCGGTACAACAGAAATATCCAGGCTCGGGAATCTGTGGTCTAACATCCATACTTTCTTTATTCCACCTCGAGTCGGACCTATTTCGCTGTCGACGGAGGCTGGCAGGGAACCTCTGCAGTCATTCTCTGCAACAGAAGCTACTGGCTCACCCCTACCGCTCGGCGCCGGCGCGACCATCCTCGATTGGGCGAAGGATTCCAGAGAAAATCGAACCCGCAAGGCCATGTGGTGTGTAATAAACGATGGAGATAGTGAAACTTCCATTGCTGAAGAGGCCTTACGCCGACTCACCGAGTCTGAGTTGTATTCTCCCGCCGATGTTGCTTTGGTGGACGTCGGTAAAACCCGGTCGATTTTCTGGCCTCTGATCCATGGATTAGCCTGGGCGTCTATGTTATACAGACAAGAGTATAGTCTCCACCGTCCGTACCTGTTCAGCCACTACTTCAACGGGCACGAGAAAAATATACCGCCTTTTGGACCTTGGACATTCCAAGACTCCGCCGTATGCTCTCGTTCGCTTTAACCTGTTCACCAACAGCTGAAATTATGAATCAGGCTCTCGTGCAAGCTTTGATTTCGGTACCGCTAGCTGAGATCCAGGAGCGACTGCGAGCGAATTCAACAACAGTGCCGGCAGTGCCAAAAACCACGCTCATAATCCACGGTATTTCAAACCTCGGCCACACGAACGAGATCATAGATGCCATCGCAAAGCTCGACTTCTACTTGCCTGCGGATTCGAAATTCCTCGACATTATAATCGTATCTCATGCGAGACGTTTTCAATCTACCGCGGAGCATTTCCCGGGTATAATGCAACACATACACGCGTTACATATATTGGACTCCAGAACCGAGCCGGGCATATTCATCTGCTCCACAAATGCCTTGGAGCCCCCGCCACATTGCGAGGTTCGTTATATCCAGTGTTGAACAGCGACCACTTAAGTCTTGGCACCCAGAAACTCTTCTCGCTCTTAATTGACGGTATTTATCGCACCGGGGGTGACATTGCTAAAACGTAAGCTCTGTGAACATCTTCGTTCTTTAATCCAATGAAATTTCGTGCAGAGTCATGCCCAATGTGGTCTCCCTCTCTGCGTCACCAGGAGCTGTAGTCGTCATTGATTCAGAGAAATCCTCCACCGAGTCGACATTTTCAACTCTCTTTGCAGTCACAAAACATCGAGAACAACTCCTTGCGGTATTTTCTATTTCAATACATTTTTGCACGATCTCACGGATGCGAACAGTGCTTTACGGGAATGACGATCATAAAGCAGTCTGAAATCGACGAAACGATTCGGGAAGACAACATTAAAATCGCTGGAATTCTACAAGATCTCTCTGAATCATCGGCGTACAAGCAGGACACCGCCCGCGTTCCGCGAGAGCATTGTTTCGTCGTCCTGAACGTGACACATCAGGTAGGTTCTTACGGCGTAGCGAGGTTGACTGCATCTAATCTCATTTAGATCATTGAACGTGGGCTACCCCGGAACCTCGTTATTGTGGACTGGAAAAGATTTACGCAGCGCGCACATCGTCTTCTTAACTCGCTGTCTCGGATCCTACGATTGCTTCCCGAAGAAATTTCCATAACTGGCGTCTCACTCTCAAGTACTGGTGCCGTAAACCATGGCGGTTTCTCAGATATTCATCGCGGCGAATACCGTGATTCGTTGGGGAACAAAGTACAGGTTGCGTTGAAAGTTCTTCGCATTTTCCAAGATCAAACGGATGAAGACCGGGAGATCTCCCGCAGCAAATTTTGCAAGGAAGCACTGCTGTGGCGGTACTTGGACCACCCCAACATTGTCCCCTTCCTCGGTGTGGGTTCTACAACGTTCCCCGGTCTTAGATTGGCCATGGTCACACCTTGGATGCCGCGGGGCAGTGTGATCTCGTATATTTCGGAAAATTCACCATGTTCTCCATATGCGATGGGACTGGTATGTCCAAATCTTCACACGGTTCAGTCACCATTCAAACTCAATAGCTTCGTGATTGCATCGCCGGGTTGACGTACCTCCATTCCAAGAACATCGTCCACGGAGACTTACGAGGGGTAAGCTGCGGACTCGCAGTGCTCACCGGTGTTGACACACTATTCAGGGAAATATACTCGTAGACGACAACGGGAGCGCGTGTCTCGCGGACTTTGGCCTGGCCGGGTTCATCGACTCTGACACCTCAGTCAAATCCTCCACCCGCAGCGGGACACCGCGTTGGATGGCACCAGAGCTACTGCTACCCCCGCCCGGACAACCATTCAAGCGTACACCCGCTTCAGATATGTGGGCTTTTGGGTGCGTCTGCTGCGAGGTACGCCGGGATTTCTCTGTAGCGAGCCAAACTGAATGATACTTCTTTTCATCCCAAGATCTGGACGGAAGGAATCCATCCATTCTCTCGCATACCGACAGAGCCGGCCATAGCGTTAGCTTTCTATGGTTCCGAATCTGCTCAACAACTGCCGTACCAGGCAATTCCAGCCGACAAGGGAGGAAATTTGATGCCCAGCGGTTTTTGGGACGTTGCTCAATCGTGCTGGGAAACACGGGCCTCCGATAGACTCACAGCAGAAGGGGCGGCAAAGCGATTATCTGCGTAGCCGTGCTGTATTTATAACTTTGATGCAATGCCGTTCACAGGCCGCCTTACCACGCAGTTAAATTTCCCCTCCCTGAAGTCGCATGACCACCGATCTTTGTTGTTGTCGCTCTTCTCTGGTTTGTAGTTTGCAGCAATTATATCCGAACTTAAGGTGGTACACAAACATATTTAGCTCCGCCTCCGCGGTCACTCACGACCACTTGCTGTCCTTGCTCGGAGCAAACAATTCAGATTCGAGTTCCGCTTGATTTCACCCTCTCTTCAAGCACTTGCTTTTTCCAGAATTATTTACATCGCAGAGAGTTGTCGGCGACGAGTCGCCGTGTCTTCTCCATCTGGCAGTAAGTTCTTCAAAGATCTACCCGCAGTATTTGGATCATTGAGTGGAAACGTTCATCTGAGGTCTAATCCCAAAGGAGTCGGCTACCCGACTCCTGTTACGCGTTTTATTACAATAATTTCCAAACGTTACAGCTCGGAGTCATCACGGTCGATTTGCGTGTCACGGATGAGTTCCAACAATAGCAAGATGCACCTATATCAGTTTCAGTCGGTGATACGTATTTTGGTCTTCATGGAATGTCAGAGCAGTCGTTTACATCAAAGATCCGTGCTCCCCTCCTCTGTTCAGATACCTTCGACTTGAGGATATTCGCGGGCGCATTTCAGATAACCGTAAATACTGAGACGCTAGAGGACAAGTCGAATTGATGGCAAGAGTTGGCGGTGTTGAATTCCATAAATAGCTTGAAAATTCCATAAATACACGTACACCCAAACCCTTCCGATTATTGTCCTCTGTTTCGGGGTCAAACCAGATCATAAACCTGTCATTTAGGCCGGAGTTCCAGATCTCTATTCTTACGCTTGCTGGGAGCGGTACTGCCAAAGGTTAAATTTCTCTTCCCAGTGATAGCTTGAGGCGCAGACCCGAACGATGTCAAGATCAGTTCACCCGAGCGACGAACTGTGTGTAATTCGTCTTCTGCCTATTTTAAACATCGCGGATGCGGGAAGATATAGATATAATAAGGTTGGCTAATAAAAGTCCACATCCGATCCCGGATCCAATCATATAATCTACTTTAGAGACGGTTAAGAGCCGCCCGACGGCCGGTCGCAGAACCCGCGACGGTGTCAGTCAAGCCGCCCTCAGCATCGGTAGACGAGTCGCTTGTATCATCCGCCCCAGTCGTATCATCACCAGAGACCTAAATACTTGTTAGGCGCTGTTCAAGCTCTCCGATTCTAGAACGTACATCAGATGCACTGGCGCTGTCCGCAGTGTCAGTCGCAGTGGGAACGTCAGCACCACCGGCCTGAAAGATTATAAGATGGGATAGCGGTGTGTAGAAGGAGTACTCACGCCCGATGCGATCGCATCTGTAGACGTTGCATTACCACCGGCGGCAGCGGCAGCAGCCTACGAGAAAAAAATGAGCGAACTCTCCCGAAGGGTAGCGCTGTCGCTTACTGCTTTGGCAGCTTTGGCTTTCTTCGCCCCACCCTTGCCCTTGGCGCCCTTGCCCTTGCCTTTTCCCTTGCCCTTGCCGCCGGCAGCAGCAGTGGAGGCCTGGTCTGGGGTCAGAAGGTATCGATAATAATAGCCAGGTTGCGCATGAGGCATCGGAGGCACCCGGTGGCTCTCGGACCGTGCGCAAACGCACACCGACGTGAATGGCTGCAGCGAGTGGCTCGTTGGAGCCACTCGCCTAGCTATTTTGCGCATGGTCCAAAGCCCACCGACTGCCTCCAGTCCCTCTTCGCAGCGTTTAATGAAAATGGGGTCTCACAGCGGTCTCGGTGACTGTAACAGTGACAGTAACGGTGCTGGCCGAGTCATCTACCGCAGAGCCGTCCGCAGTGTCAGTGACAGTCGAGTTGTCCAAAGACGCGGTCGCCGTCGCGCTCGAGTCGTCGCCGGACACTGTGGAATTGTCGATGGACGCTGTGGAGTTGTCGGCAGAGGCGATGGCACTGCCGAGGGAGGTGTCATCGGTCGGAGTAGCCTGGCAATTGCGAAATTGATCGTCAGCGGTGAAGAGACATTTTATGCGTAAACACTCACAACTGCCAAAGGGTCTGCGGGCTGAGAAATCGATATTGTTAGCATAGTTGGCGGAACGGCGCTTGTGAGTCAATGTTCCGTACCTTGCGTGCCTGTGGAGAAGCGTTGTGAGAAGATTGGTACCAAAAAAGACGAAGGTGCATACCATCAACGACGCATCCATGCGATGAGGAGCCGCGACTGCGGAGCCGGCGAGAGAGACAAGGAGAGGGAGAACGGCAAGCTTGAACAACATTATGGGTAGAGAAGGTAGATTTAATCAAAGAGGGAAAGTGTGGAGTGCTCTGCACGTAGAATGGAAAGGGCAAAATCGACCGCGGATCGAATGGGAAGTGGGAGGAAAGAATGAGGTCTTGTCACAGATCTCTCTGTCCTTATACCCGGGAATGTGGATAAAAATATGTCACCTATTTTGGGACCCATTGAAATAGCAATTCGGAATCAGAAACGGACCACATAGTTTCAGAGTGATAGGACCCCAAAATTACCGCCGGCTGTGACCGTGGAAGGGAGAAGAATCGCCGAGATCAACACATTGATCTATCCTAGTCGAGAAAGGGCCCCGGGCTTGTCTGGGATTCATCAAAGGCAGGAGCGGGCGCAGGGTGTCCATTGGAAGGGGAAAGAGCAGACGTACCCCTCGAAGATTTTTGGGGAAAAAAAAAAAAAAATCGACGCCGTGGCCGTGTAATTTGCCATCGGGTCGGAGCCGCACACGTGACGCTACAGGCTAAAGTGGATTTGCGTTCCATGAGATCTCACGGCAAACCTTCTCCAGTTGACGCGCACTGAAGATATTAAGGGAGCAAAAAACAGATTAGAGCCGAATTGCGCACCTCTCGATTGCGAGAGTTTGATACCCATTTGCACTGTTGTCCAGTAATTCTGGGCCAGATGGCAGAATCGGCGAGGATTTGCGGGAATCTGAAAAACTGTTATGAAGAGGAGTACAAATATGAACTAATTCTCCACTCACGAGCTTTGAGCCTACATCCGAGTCGGACGGTATCTGGTGGTTCCCTGCATCAGCGGGCGAGATTTGAAAGCGGGAGCCTTTCCAGCGCGTCGGATCCGAGCTGGACGCGTGTTGAAGGTGGTTCTGGCTCGGTCGAGGCTCGGGATTTACCGTGCTTGTGAGGAATGCTAGTAGTAGGCTGCACTGCATCGATCCAGTTGTTGCTGATGGAAAGGGTGGAGATCGCGCCGGCGAAGATACTTAGTAGATCCATACGCGTCAACGCAGCCATAACTGTCCGTTGTGAGAACACGCACCGAGCGTTGACATCTACGTCATAATGTCCATTGACAGGCGGTCAATCAGCTTCTGGTCGCCGGAGTTGTGTATTGGGGCATTGCAGTCCGGCGGGGGCGGGAGGTTGCGAAGCATCAGCGAAACGTCGCAGAGACTGCGTAGTGGTAGGAAAAAGAGCAGGGGTAAATATTTGGTTGATGATTTGCTGATTGATTCAATCACTGATGCGACTTCGTCGGTTGCGCTTGAACAGTATTCAGGGCGGCACATGTGCTGCATCTGTGCTGGAGTGAGTCGCATCTCAGATGTGCCGCGCTGCCGCACTGGGGCTGAAGACAAACGAATCAACATGGGCAACAGAATGAGAAAATTCGGGATTCAGCTACTTATACACTACATTGATACTCGTACATCCGGTTTCACAAATCCGCCTCACTTCTTGGTAAACTTCGGGATGACATCCGCACCAAAGTAGGACACGTCAGCTAAGCTCACTCGGACATCCTGCATGGCCTCTCCGAGAAGCTTCAAAACCCCTTCATCGCTAGCCACCTGCAAAAGGCGAGGTGACTACATGGATGGACGACGTCAGAGATACTTACCTCCAACGAGTGATCCTGGCTCTAAGCTAGAGTTAATAGATTGCTCCCACGGCGGAAATCCCAATTACGCACCTCGTACTCTAGGTGAATAACGAAAGTGCGTCCAGGCGTGTGGATGCCCATTGCATTTAGTTGATTCTCCAAGCTCTTCCCGCTGTGCAACTAAAACCCAGAGGTGAGAAGCCAAGTCGGGACACGCGATCCGACGTACCACTGTGCACTTAGAGACACCCTTCTGGATCGCAGGAAGCGCCACGAAACGGTCCAAGAGCGCCTCGAGTTTTCTTGCGACATGTTCTGGGGACTCTCCCTCTGGCACCCTGAGGATCGCTATTCCGTGCGCTCGGTCTTTTGAGCCGGGTTTGTCGATTTTCGTGGTGACCTCTGCTGAAAACACAGAGGCCCCTCGTTCTCTTTTAAACTCCTCTCTGCCTGCCACTAGCTTCAGCGACTGTTGGTGTTGCATCACCTGGACCTGAATGTAGACGCGTTCCGTGTACAGTGATTTGGACCTACTGCGATCATATTATCGACGGTCTGGGTAGGATCGATGAGGGTATGAGATTTTCTCATTAAGACTACAGCACCTCATACTCAGTCTTGATTATGGCAAAGGGACCAGAGTCCGGCACCCCAGCCGCCTTGACCTGCGTCTCCAAAAGATCGTTCGAGAATATCTGGAGGGGTCTAGCTGTATCATCGGGTACAGTTCAGCAGAAGCGGCGCACCATATCCATTTTGGAGGCATTGGTCTTTATGATGGGCAATTCAAGCCAATTAGCCACCAGTGTCTCGATCCCTGATTCGAGCTCCCTCTTGGAAAGGCCCGGTGGTGCTTGATGGATCCCGATAACGCAGAAATGGTTTGTGCTGGTGGAGGTCGACATGGATGGTGGGGTTGTCGGAGGGAGCCTTGTCCGACCGGCTGTTCAGGGAAGCTCATTTGTCGCACACGTGGGATATGGAAGAGGGTCACTTGATATCTGAGCACCCCACGAAGCTGCCAGCAACCTGTCCAACGATAGGTATTATTACACGACACGGCCCGAGGAACGAACGCCAACTATTCACCCGCCTAATGCCCCATCGGTACCGCTCTGGGCATTTGACAGGAGTTGTCATATGCTTCACCTCAGCTTCTACCTCTTGGCTTGCACCGGCCCAACGCGCTCTTCCGTGTTTATTTTCAGACGGTAAAAGTTGGGACATGCAGTCACAGCCTAGACTCGTAACCAGTCTGCCAAGGTACGGCAATTCTTGGTGCAAGCACTATGCCGTAGGCTAGACTGGTAGTACAACTCAGACCAAACCAAACAGCTGAGCGCGGAGTTTGAATTGTTTTTCTTCTTAGCTATGGTTGCGGACGGAACTTCATGACAACTTTGAGTCCTGATTTGGTAATCGATACTGCACCTTCAGTTTTTATCAGAAAGTCAAGTGAATGATATAATGGCACCAGAAGAAGGCAGTCTAAATATCTACCGGACCAAAACTTTGAAAAAGTAAAATCATGATTTACTCACTCCGATTTAGCGGTTTTGATTGCGGATCAGCCGGGCCGGTGGCGGTGCACCACTATTCCAGTTTGCCGTGAAGAGGTATCATCATAATTGTTCTCACTGTGGAGTTCTGCAGCGGGAGCTGGATGTTGCAAAGGCTGAATAGGAGAAAAAAAAAGTGAGATTGGGCGCTATCTAGTCTACACAGTCCACGTTTCCAGTACTTCTTCTTTTTTTTTTCTGGCTCAAATTTAGTGGTTTTTAACTCTAAGTTAGGAGTAGCCCCGTTTTTCCTGAAATGAAAATTTTAGCTATAAACACACCCCATGTTCCTTCCAAATATTGAATCTTGGAAGGATCCGATGAAAAATGCGGCTTGACATGAAGTTTTGTCTGCAACCATACATTCTGCCAATTCATCTTAGTTGTACAAGGTTTAAAGAAAGAATTTGATCTAAGAACACTCTTCTATCATTTTTCCAGTTCAAAAAATTCAAATATGGCCCAGACGGTGAGCTATTGACAGTGAGATTACAAGGGAAATGATGGCTCCGCATAGCCACAGTGATGCTGATGATCGGCACCCGCTAATAGTTTCAAACTCAGGTTCAGGCCTTGTGACACAGCCCGAGTTGTACCAGCCTGCCAAAGGTACAGCGCTTACACTAAGTATTGCTGTTCTCTGGCAGGCGGGTCACAAGCCTAGTCACAGCCCCACACGGTTACAACACACGAGGTACATCACCAAATGTAGAAAAACCTTGCGACCCAATATAAGCACTTGCGATCGTTACAATCCGTACAATCTTAACAATTATTGCGACTCAACTCGCGAGCGCAGATATCCGAACGCAAGCGGGTGTGGTGATCGTCGACAAGACAATTATTATGGAGATTGTGGCGGCAGATGAGACCTCGTCTGCGGTTGTGAGCACAGACGACGAATATCCTGGGCTTTGAATTTGGAATTTCGTGGCTCTCTTACACTGCTCATAGTCGCAGCACGATGAACAAAATGGGCGGGAAAAAGAATGTATTATCAGCTGAATTATGTACTCTGCCTGTACACTGGTGTCATCTACGTGCAACGAAAATGGGATAATCGAATAAAACGGACACCGGGGGAGATCTGAGGGCCGTGGAGCTTGAAGCCTGAAACCCAAGAGCCCGGAATTTGAAGTATAGAAGCGAGGCTTTGAACGTAGAGCTTGAATATATATATTTGAGCGATCGTGTTGCGTGCCAAATGCTGCACTTGAAGATCAACTTGCGCGTTCGGACAGGAATGCAAGGATGCTGATGCTTCTGGAGTAAGGCTTGGGATTTGAAGGAGGGTGCCGCTTGGAAGCCGCCTTGGGATGGCTGGATCGTTGTGTCTTGCCCGCAATTTTGTAAGGTTGAGGTGGGAGAGCTTGAGGAATGGACAAAAGTTGCTGAGGAAGGCTGAAGTTCGAAGGTAGTGAGACCGCTGGCCTTGAGGCCTTGAGGAGCGTGAAGCTTGAGCTTGAGGACGAAGGTGGGGGAAAAGAGAGAGAGACAGATCAAAATTTGATGGAAAGCAAAATGTCGTTGTCACGATCACGCAGGCACGCACGGACCATCGGAGATCGGAGTTTCGGATATATCGGCTGCCGCGCTCGACCTAGGCATCACAGCCGAGTTAAGGTCAAGGCTGGTCAAGGTCGCAGCTATTTAAATGAGTAAGTCTTGGCTTGAATAAAGTCAGCGAGAATCCGGAAGCACTTAACCGCATCGAAGTCTAAAGATGATAAAATAGACGAGACCGGTCGGGAGGTCAATTTCCCTCGAGTGGGTTCAAGCGAGCGCAAGCCCCGACATATACATCGCTGGTATTGATATCGTTTGAGTGGAGATCTTTTTTATTTTTCGATGCTGCCTCAAACTGCCCTTCGCACCACATCAAATTTGTATCAAAGTTTTCCGACTTGACGCCATTCTCACTGGGCATTATCTGTGGTCCCAACAATTATCGTTACAGACGAAAGGCCCGCAACAATTGTGAAATGGTTGCGAGCGTTCGTAAGGGATTGTGATCGTCACCATTATTGTGATGGAATCGTGATCCCCGTCCCGGCAATACCAGTTTTTTCCACATTTGGTGATGTATGAGTGAGAATTGTTGTAGTGTTTGTTTAGAAGAGACTAGGTCGGACCAGACGCCTGTTCCCACCAAGCTCAACTTGTCGTGATTCAAATCCACGTCCCGGGATGATTTCCGTCAGGGTTGGCACTAGTCTCTCTTAGACAGACATTACAACGGCATGCTCGTACCTCGCATGTTGTAATAGCCGATTTTCGAGAAAAATTCCGCCGCTAGCGCGATTTGTCAGATTTAACACAGGCAAAATCGCAAAATCTTCTCAAATTCATCGGGATTGGGATCAGATATTTGGCCTGACTATGTGGGGTCCTGCAGTCACCACCACACGAAATTTCAAGGCGCTGGAAAATGATATGGTGGTTGCACTAAGAATTGCCGTTGAAAGGCAGACTGTTCCGAGTCTTTTTTTGAGAAAGCTCTCACGCTGGGTGCCAACGTCTTGCCCCACTCTCTCACCTCCCATGGGCGACAGGACTTTCCACAACTCTGAAGTCAGGGCTGAGTTACCGATGAACGAAATGGATTCCGTGTCGTAGGGCAGCCATGATCTACTTGCCTCGCATAGCTCACGAGGTAAGAATCTAGATACAATGGCGCCTTTTTGCCCAACTCGAAGCATCTCGTCATCGCCCGCGAGTATCACGAACAACACCAACATGGACGTGCCATCAGGTAAGTTTCTCCGGTATTTATTATTCCAAAAGTGCGTCGAACCTTGGGTAGACATTCAGCGGATCCCATTGGGAGACATTGATCTGCGAAAAGAGATTCAACTGGAGCCTGGACGGGGATTTTTCCACCGCCGACGGGACGTGGTTCTGTACATCGGGTGTACTCTGCCAAGATAGGAAGCAGAGAGGCAGACATGACGGTCGCCCTTTACGAAGGGGACGAAGGGGAAGAGCAATGCCGGCAGGATATTGCAAACTATTCCTCGCTTCGGTGAGTCCAAACAGCTTGCGTCAAACAGATGTCTGCAATTCCCAGACCCAGGCATCCCAACGTGGTTCAGATTTATGGTACAGCCAGTGCGTTGGGTATGCATGCTGTTGTATTTCACGACGGTGCGACCCTTTTCTCTCCATCTGGTACCTGTAAACTCACCTAGTAGGTTAGACCTCATCCCTTTTCCACAGTTCCTGAACTACAGTCAAAATTCATCCATTTACATCTATGCGTCCGCTGTATGTATTTCTTTCACCTTCAATCTCTGAAATCTTCTGCTGCCTACAGAGTACGGAGTACTGGGTAAGAACTGCGAAATAGGTTGAAATCCCTCTCACTCCCGCAGAATGCACATGACCATCTCTTCTCGAAGTTCCTGACCCCACCGGTGAGTTAGTCACTGAACTACGTGCGTGTTCAAATTTCTGATCCAAGGTTCTAGTACCTTGGGAAGGGCACATTTTGGATACAGCGCTCGACTGGCCTGCTCTGCGTGGACCTCACAACCAGCGATAGCCCCGCACCTGCCCTGTGCTACCGGAAATGGATATCAACACCCGCCGACAGAATGTGTCTCAATGCAGCGAGCTCGGATCCCAGAGTCATCGCGTCCCTCGAATTAGAACACTACCATCAACTCTGCTTGCATCAACGACAAATCCGGGTCCTCCCCATTTCTGCGCAGGACGTGATGAATATGGGGGCAGTACTGTTCTGGCCGTCGGGGTCTGAGCCGCTCGAAGGCGTTCTTGAGGTTGCGTGTTTGACTGGTGTCGACGTGTATTTCTGCCGTTGGTACTCCAAGACGGCAACCCAGAAAATAAGGAAGAATGGCTGGAGCAGGTACTTCATTCGCTTCTAAACGATTAATTTGGACGGCAATCTTTGATATTGCAAATACCACTCTTGTGATGTCTTCGGTACACATATCCACATGGAAATATTCCGAAGAGCGCGATGTCTTGGTTTTTTCAAGCAAGCAGTATCTTCCAGCAGCTTCACATTACATCTCACTACGAGGAATTTGGTGCGCTTTAGAATATTTGACCGTCTATCTGATGTTTCGTTGACTTGAGGGATTAGTGGTCGTACACCATATTAAATTTCAGCTCGAAATTGCAGCGCCAACACAAAACACCCCAAACGGCTACCTCTTCGTCTTCCCCACCAAAGATCTTCAAATTGGACCGTCTTCATTCAGTTGGCCAGATTATCCGGCATACTGGTCCTTAGATCCAGCCGGTGTCACACGTCTCAGCAAGGACGAAGCGACTGTTCTCGGTTTTCCCGCCCTTGAGATGACTACGACGATCAGCGCATATTCCTGGGATGCCAGCGTCTACGTGGGATTGCGTAAATTTCACCACGCCAAGGGATTTGAGCCATACGGCCCGGAAGTCGCCCTACACCTTGGGCACCGACTCTATGAAGTGTTCAGCAAGATGCGAACATTTGCATGCGGTGAGGAAAAATCCACCGATTCAGTTTATTCGGGCTGCTGCATAATCTAAACAGCCAGTGCCGGGAATTCTGGCACCGAACGCGAAATTTGGTCAAACACGAGCAGCGGCGGATCTGGAAGTGATCGGGCCTTCGAAGAATACAGTGAGCCAGAATCCACTAATATGATCCAATCTTTTTCTGAATCTCCGAAATCCAAGGCACGCAACTGAAACAAGCGGAGTTTCATATTGCAAAAAATCCCATGCGAAGTGACCAATTCCACAGTCCGAGCTTCTCTCCGACAGACACCTTCAATATGCTCATTCCGCCGCATCTCATTCCCGGTCCGAATATTTCCATCGATGAGTTCTATGCGACCTATCAGTTGGACCAAGATATCTGCAATCGGTTCATGGACTAAAAATACAAACGCACATCAGCCTTCCAATACGTTCGACTGGCGGATTTGAAGGAAATGGGATTTATGCCGGGGGAGATAGCTGAGGTGAGGGTAGCGTTTGCGGGGTGGGCCGAATTGCCTAGCATACAATAATGGTTAGCGCTTCCGCTGCAAGCGCTGGAGATGATGGGCGTCTTGGGGAAGTGGTAGGTACTTTGAGCTACAAGCCTGTACAGTATACCAAACCCAGAGAAAAACACCCTTTCAGAGCTGTAAAATCGTTAAGTTGGAATGTTTGAAACTTGGTTCAACCTTCGTAGACTGTCTGTTGCGCTGAAAAAAAATGGGGCAGGTCTCTTGGTGCAAGAAACGATTGATAGAACGAACTCTTCCTCTGATCATTTCTAATGCAGATCCGTGTCATGTTCCACATCCGCTTCTGAAAACTGAAGTGGCGAAATTTGGGATTCGTTTTATTGGGGTCTGGTCACGTTTAAGAGGCTCAATATCGATGAATAGAGAACTTCCCAGGTTCCGCTCGGGCGTAACCATCGCTGTCAGGGATTTAGACATCCTATCAGACGCTGTTAATCGCGTGTCAACTTTCGACTTTCAGCCTCATCAACGGGCCTCCGCCGTGAGAAGGACTCGACTACCGTGGATATTTGTCTCCCACCAAGGGTATTCGACAGCTGTGGACGTGTCTCATCCCTTGTGCCTGACATGCATTGTGCTCACTTTATTCCCCCTGCGGTTACCTTCGACGCGTATATATACCGCCGCGGCGCAGCTCAACCCAATACCCGATCCTTAGAGGTCCTCACAATAAAATGCTCTCCCACAAGCGCACGGTAAACATCCGCATTTACTCACCCGTTCTCACCACTAAAATTCGTCGCCCTTCTCAGGCTCTCAGCGGCTTTTTGATCGCGGTTCTGACCACACCCTGTGTGGCCCAATTGGATGTTACATGCTTCACGGGCGGACCTTCGGGCGACTGCGTGGAATTTGCGCCGACGTTCTGCAGCTCCCTTGCCAGTCTTTCGGTGCGTAGTTGCCTATACTATGGTGATGAAATTAAAGCAACTTGGCGGCGACGTAGATTTCCCCTGGCGACACCGTCGGGCACTGCTTCAATGGACCCGCTGCCGGATCCTCATGTGCGTGCCAATCTCTGCAACAGGTCTTTGCACTTAGCTCTTGTTTTTCTTTTGATCCAGGTCAATTCACTGCCGTTAACACCGTTGGGATCTCCGCCGTCCCCAACGTGGTAAACTGCGAGAGTGCGCTGTTCACTGTTGCAGACGAGTGCGCCCCGGTGCGTGAACTGCCGCATATATGGACGACCCGCAACTTACGATTTTGTGAATTTCAGGGTGGCGGGGCGCAAGCCGCGGGATCCAACTTCAAGTTCTGGATGGATCCCAACGCTATTTCGTGTGGAAGTCCGAACGGGATCTGATCATGGCAGCAGATAGATTAGCCGTACGACGTAGTTCCCTTGGAATACATGAACGACGTGCAGATGCAGTCTCACTTTGAAGTGCATATGTTACAGGCGCTGCACCAGGATCGGAAGCTCCGGTCGATTATCAATGTTTGGGGATGGAATGACGCCCTCTTTTCGCCATTTAATTCGAGGATCCGGGTTCGAGAACTTGAAAGCACGGAGCAGGACACACACGACGACCTCTGGTAGAAAGCATCAACCCGAGTCACCGCGCATACTGTAGAAACGGAACCCACTGATCTCAAGCTGCGCGAATTTGAAACCACTGAGCAGAATTCAGGATCTGCAGCATTCAGGAGGGGACGGGACGCACATGCAACTCCTGGCGCCACCGAGGAACGTCATCGTGCCACCATAAACTCCACACGTCTTCGGTCCCACCGAATCTACCTTTCCGTTCAGCCACCGCTCGGGCTTGAATTCCAACGCGTCCTCGCCCCATACGCGCTTGTTGCAATTTGCAGCAGCGGTGGCGATGTAGATCGATGTTCCTTTGGGCACGATGATTGAATGCATGACCGTCCCATCAACGCCGATTATGGGACTGCTTAGCGGGAGGACGGTATCATTCACGGCGCTGCGATTTCGTTCGCATCAGGGACGTAAACCGGAAGAAAAAGATTACGGGACCTACTCGCGGAACAATGCTGGTGAGACGGGCGGGTACCTGCGGACAACCGTCACTAAGTTCAGGGGCAAAAAAACTCGGGAGTATATACACTCACAGGCGCAAAACTTCGTGCAGAACTGCATCCAAGTAAGGAAGTTCCGTGAGCGCATCGTGAGATAGGTACTCTGGAGTAGCGAGAACTTCCGCTCGCAGTTTTTCTTGAACGTCGGGGTACACCGCCAAGATATACAAGATTCTGTTCAATGCGGCAGAAGTGGTGTCCGTTCCCGCGAAGATAATCATCCTGCGGAAATGAGGGTGAGTATGTATATTGCGTGGGGATGTGACAGATACAAACGACGTTGACGCGACCAACTCCTTGTCGGTGAGATACATTGCACCATCTGCGGACACGTTGCGTTTCACTGAAGGGTATTTCTTATCCAAATATCGGCAATATGCGTTGGAATGCCTTACTGAGGAGGCTCATGACATCCTTCGCACCCAGTGTAGAATCAAGACTTCCACTAGCAAGCGCCGCCTTCCGATCTCTGACCAATCTTGCCGCAGATGTATCCATGTGATCCACGATATCGCGCGTTCCGTGAAGCGCCGGTAACGGAATGAAATGTATCATGAACTGAAGAAATGACGGGAACGGAATGAGTTTGACCACGAGAGGGAGTAGGGGTATCATCAACGCCAGCTTGAAAACCGTTGTCCTACACAACGAATTGAATCGAGAGTTAAGACACCGGCTTGCCAAAATAGTGGAAAATTTAACTCACATCAACGCCTTCAAACTGGCTGCGTAACGGTCGGTGTTCTCCTGCCCGGGTAACATGGGGTCAAATGAATATCCGATTCCGGCACGTCCGATGAGTTCCAGAGATGTGCGTCCGAATATGGAGTTGAAATCGACCTACAGGCTATGTGAGTTTCTGCGATAATGCCAGACTCGTAGGACCTATATACCATCTGCAGACTGTCACGGACGTGTGGGGCAACGAGTCCATCTCGAACCTACAAAATTGTCGGTCGATCATCTGACAAGTTGGTAAACATGTCATGCATACTCTTTCCGCCACATCGTAGAATAGCGGGATCATTTCTCGCAGATGGGGTGTGGAGAAAGCGGGCGACAATATTTTGCGATACTTGCGATGCTCATCGCCGATGGCGGAGAATATCCCTTGGCCGAAGAGGAGCCGATTCATGCTGAGGTAAGAAAAGTCAAGGGTACGAGCTAGCATGGAGGGTCGGAGACAACAGACCACATGAATTTCGGCATGTCCTCATACATAGCCTCATCTTTGACCAGGATACTGTGCAGTGCCGCTGAGTCGAAGACGAAGAGGTGTCGTTCCTGTGCTCGTATAAGATCAGAAAGGAGCTGGATGCAAGTGGATCTGACTCACCCCCAAAAGCCCGTGGATCTTCACGACCTGACCATAACTCTGCTCCAGTTCACGCTGAAATTCCCATCCATCGGGATCATGGAATTGAGTGAGGTTGCCTGCCTCGGAGGTGTGAGTGAGTAGGGAAAAGGAAAAGAGCTGGGGTCTCAGACCGGTGAGCAGAGACTTCCGTGGCGGCCCAGGAACGTTATCCAACGCAGAGAATATGCGCCGCAGGAGGATTCGGGCTCCCAATACGGTACCAAGCAGAGCACAGGTGATTGTAATGGGGGTCATCGAAGCTAGGATGAAAGCAAGGATGAAAGCCGCGGCAACGTAAGATCCGTGAACTCAGGTCCCGAGAAGATGCGTATCAGTGCTCTAAAATTGAGATTTCAAAAGAGACAGAGAGCAGAATTCAGTATATGAGGGGGAAGTTAGTAGGAAGAGTTCTAATGGCACTTCAGATGACCATAACATCTGACAGCACTGCACGACGATCATCTTGTACGTGCGCCGACCAAGGCCCTGTATCGAGATTTGATATCATACGCCATGTCTCGCAAAGCCAAGTACTTGGCGGTGTCAGTTTTGACTTGATGTGGCCCCGAAGAAAAAATTTGGACTGGAGCAATGCAGCGCAAGGGAGTGTGAGAGGATATGGCAGCAAAATTTGGCGAGTACGGAGACAAAGAGGAGAAGAGAAATTTTGAAGCAGTAGAAAAAGTAGATGACTAACGTTCACTGGCGGGGGAAAAACTTGCGTGACAATTCGTATCAAGCCAAACACATATTCCGTCGAGAGACAACCAACTCAATTTTCGTCGGACAGAACGATGAATCTAATGCCACAGTGGCCGAGAGCCAATGTCTACCGTGGAGAGAGAAAGCGGATTCGTCCTAGTACATTATAGCGTCAACGGGACCCCCAGTCTACGGCATAGCAGCACACGACAATCCAGCGACTCACTCAAGGACTCACTGCATGAAGGAAGAGGTACACAGCCCCAGTGATCGGCGATGGCCGTGATTGTCACGAGGTCCAAATCGGCTCGCATCTCTTTCTCTTCTAATCTCTTGCTCTTCCTCTAACCTCAAATTCTGGCGCAGTCAGACTGCAGGAATCAAACTGCAGGAATCAGTGACTCATGCGGTTCGAAAATTTCTTTTCAATGATCCCGAATTGAATTGGAACGGCGGCAACTACCTCATTCTCAGCTCATTCAATTTCTCGGAATTAGTGCACTGATACTGGAGTCAAACTCAAGTTAGACCGCTCAAGAATGCTCGACGTTCCTCGGAGCAAACCGTCGCCATTCATGTATCGGTTAAACTCAATTCAAAGCACCCGCAAAGATGTGTAAGTTGGTAACCACTGCAACTCGCCGAATTTGATCACCACCTCCCTGCTCAGCCTGAATCCGGTAATCCCCGAAAAGGGTGCCCGCATAGGGCTGTATGTCAACAAATGCTATGGTCACCTTTGCGGTGCTGAAATCTGTCGCGTCGTTTATTTGCAGAAGATTGGGAGATAGTATCCCGCATTGCCTGTCTCACTTGTGGTCCAACCTCTCTACAGCAGGAGGTTTGTCCCTCTTCCATGACGTACTGTGGGTCCACTCCTGATGACCTGGGTGTTCATGGCTTCGATAATCTGGCATGCTGATCCGCTCAGTCTGGTACTGCGACACGGTCGGGCTCAAAGTTCGTACGTCAATCATATCCCCAAGGCACCCCTGTTCCGTAGATTCTGCGCCTACCGTTAATATTTATGGACTTGACCTCGCTATTCAGAGTCCGTCCCCTTCCCTTCCTCACTTTACCTATGTACTTCTTCCCGGGCGCCAAGATTCTCTTTCTCCTTCTCTCTGGGCTCGCTGCAGGCCACGAGCTTGGTCGTCCACTGGCTCAGAATTCTGGACGCCTGACAACGCTTGACAGTCGTTCGCGCATGGATCAGCCTTTGAGTCGACGACTTGTTCCATTTTCCAACCCGGGACGAAGCCAACGCGCGCGACCGGCCAAGCGCGCCCTGGTCCCCAAAAATACTTTGAATCTGGCTTATGGCCTCGGTGGGACCTTGCTCGTTATTGCTGTGAGGCTTTGACTTTTATTCACATTCCATTAGAAACTGCATCCTTCCCATCAACGCTGCTAAGATTCTCTGCCGACGCAAACATGCCCATGGTCTCGCTGGAAGACATCGACCACCTCCTTGAGGACGTTCTCTGCCACAAGGACGACGTTCTCTCAGTCACAAAAATCACCCTAATTTTTACCTCCGGGAGTGTGCATGTAGAGGCGCTGGCGTCTTGGTTTACATCTCCCGCATTCATGCTCATTACTTTCCATCCTACGTGTAATCGGCCAGACCAACGCGGCGCTTGGCTGTAAGTCCTCGCTTGTATGCATTATCTCCCAGCTGACCCATCCAGAATTACGGAGGTTGCAGGCCTTGCCGAACATCAACAAATCACGCTGGACGCAACATCTGTCCCGCTCCGCGAAGTTGGGTCCTCGTTGCACATCTCCCACACAGCGGGTAAGTTTTCAGCACCGGGGCTACAGCCTCTAACATGCTGACCGTTTGATTTAGAAGGAGTATCCTCCTCGTGGGGCAGATCGCTAGATATAACCCGACGAGATGTGGATCGTGTATTCAGCTTCGGACATGATTTCAATTTCGCAGTGCGCCAGCAGCTCTTCCCCGTAGACCAAGAACTTGTGCAGCGCTCCACCCCGTAATTACCGCCACCTGAAACAAGCTATCCTATCCCAGCTAACCGGCGTAGTTCCAGGGACCCGTTATTAGAGGCTTCCGATCTCGGCTTCCAAGTATTTTGTGTCGATTGTGTCTCGAAAACGAACTTTTCTGTCGGCATTGAGTTGGATATCACGGATCTCGGTACCAAGATTGACGACGCCCATATAAATATCACGGTCCAGCAATTTCAGCACGATATTCAGCTTGAATTTTCATTCAATCGCTCGTTGGCGCTGCATCAATCCATAGACGTGATCAAGGCTGCCCTTCCCGACCTCGGAATAACTGTTTGTCACCATATCTTCTTTACCCGTTTTTCCTGATTCAGTTTGGAAGATTCCGGATATCGGGAGCATTGGTTTTTTCTATGGGGGTACCGTCAGCGCAGATATGGAAATTTCGGGTGGGCTGAACTTTTCTATTGGTGCTAAGACAAGTGTGCGTTTGTTTTATCTGCTCGGAACTTTTTACTTCATTGAGGAAACGTAGATACCGGCTGGAGCGACTGCGACGGTCGTGATGGCGGGCGACGCAAATTCTTCTGCGACTGGATGGCATGTGTGGAATTATTCCGTCGCAATTGTGTTTAACCCAACGTGCAGGGATGGTGCTGACTTGAGCTTCATTCCATTCCGCCTCAATAGCGGTTCATTCAACGCGTCGGCACAATTATCACTCTCTCCATTCTTGGAGGTTGAGATCAGCTTGCTGAGTACGCTTTCTCCCTGACAATCCGCAGACATTATCTCACAGCCGCATCATAAGAGGCGCTGTCTGCCTCAGCGCGAATTGGCATAAACACCCCTCAAATGAAGGCACAGGCCTCGGTCATTTCGAACGTAAATCGCCAATGTCAGCCCATCGGCCCAACAGATTTCGAGTCCTTCACCTCCGCACTGACGTTCGGCGCCGGCGCAAGCGTGGACATCCACGCCAGTACGAACGGAACCCTCCACCCCGATATAAGCGACGCGCTCTTCACGCACAACATCACCTTCGGATCGATCCCCCCGCCTGCGGCCCGGGGTGCTTTATCGTCGCAGACGACGATCCCGCTGCACTCGCTACTGGTACGCTGGCTGGCCAGGTCCCGGCGCCGACTGGGACACTCCGTGCGGCGGCTGAGGCAGTCCCGACGTTTGATATTGCGAAGATCGAGCAATTCTATTCGGAGTCGGGGGTGTTGCCGACGAATGTCAACTATACGCAGCTTGTGCAGGCGACTGCAGTACCAGAGGATCTGAAGGGCGCGATCAATAAGATAGTTCAGCCAGCTAAAGTGAATGGGGCGGGCCATCGGCAGAGTTGGTGGGGACTCCTGTTGATCGGAGGGATGATATTGCATTTTAAACAGTGTGTTTTATAATTATTACAAGACCTGGTCGGCTGCTTCGCGGCTCCGGACTCTCATTTGTCAACTTGATTTTCCATTGGCTAGTTTGTTTTGAAATATTCTCATTTCTTACTGAGCACTTTAGTTGACTGAGGTTGAATATTTATTGTGCACTTAGTTGAGCTTGCAAAGCTCAGCGTACCCTCAGAGGCCGTGGAGGAGCTGGAAGATACTCTCTCTGAAAGTGAGGAGATTGGTGAGGATGACGAAAAGGATTAATGGTTCCGGGATTTATGTCATGTAGAGTATCTATATATGACCTGTCATTGTATCTGTCTCCTGGTCTCCCTACTCGCTATGTTCGAAAGTAACCGGAATTTCGGATATAAAAGGCATATAACACGATCGTGAATATAATAACGGGCAGTGAATTTCACGCCTGATATGCCACTTAGGCTTGGTATGCCTTAGTTTGGCGCCAGTACGAACGGAACCCTCCTCTTCGATACAAGCGATGCGCTCTTCACCCACAACATCACCCTCGGGTCGATCCCCACACTGATGTACGAGAATTCCCTTTGAACATCACTCGTGGATCAAATTTGCTTTCTGCCGTATACACGTATCGCGCAAAAATCTGCGTGCATCTTCGTTCCCACCGTTGTTCACCCTACGCATACCCACGATCGGCTTTGGGAACATACCTTCCCAGCCAAGGCCATGGTTAGAAGTTGTTTCCAGACAGCAAGCATCATACAACTCACAGTTCTTCCAGGTACTTGACTTCCTCGGGTGTCAATTCAACCACCTTCTCGGCACTCTGCTCAACGCGTGCAACAGAGGACATTCCAACGATTGGTGAGTCGACCTTCAGCTGGATCCACTGCGTTCATATTACGCATCAGCATCGGCTCGGATTCGTAGGGCCAATCTCAGGACGAAGGAGGGATAATTACCGCGAGGGCGATCTGAGACATCGTGCATCCTTTCTTCTCCGCCAATTCTTGCACTCGGGCGATAATTGCCTTGTCCACGTCGGTTAATTTCTTCTCAAAAGCAGTGCCTTTGTTGCTCTGCGAGCGCTCGGATTCGTCCCCGAAGGGACGCGAAAGGGCACCAGATGCGAGTGCGGAGTAAGGAATCAGTCCGATCCCGTGCGCCTTGCAGTACGGTATCATCTCGCGTTCCTACAAACGTGTCAAATGCGCTTCTTACAGGCTTGATGAATTTATGACACCCACCTCCTCGCGCTGAAGCAAATTATACTCTCCCTGCATGCTCACGAACTGCGTCCACCCGTTCTTCTCCGCAACGTGATTCATCTCCACAAAGCGCCACGTGCGCATCGAGCTCGCGCCGATGTAGCGCACCTTCCCGCTCAGCACGAGGTCGTGCAGCGCGCGCATCGTCTCCGCGACGGGCACGCGGGGGTCAAAGCGGTGGATCTGGAGCAGGTCGATGTACGGCGTGTCGAGGCGTTTGAGCGAGGCTTCCACGGCGTTGAAGATTCCCGCGCGGGAGAGCCCGTCTTGGTTGACGTAGTCGCGCGTATTGCGCAGCTCGGGGTGTTGGAAGCCGAAGAGGGTTATGTCGTCGACGACGAGGTGGTGCACTTTGGTTGCGATGACCACTTTCTCGCGGGGGATATCGTACTGCATTCGCCGGGATAAGCAAGTAAATTCTAGAGAGAGATCGAAGAGGCGTGCCGTTTTCAAAAACTTGCCAATGATCCTTTCGGACTCCCCATTGGAATAGATGTTGGCGGTGTCAAATGTCGTGAGGCCGCGGTCCCATGCGGCCTTCAGAACCTCCATGGCGGGTCCCTCGTCCAATATCCAGCTCTGTGGAACAAAATTTGGTTTAGAAGGGAGAGAATTTGCTAGATGCTTACTCTCTGCATGGATGAACCTATGCGAGAGTTATAATTGATATTATAGTACAAGAGAAACTAGGAATCTATATCCACCTATGCTCATACATCCGACCTGATTTCAGTCCCATTTCATTCCGGATCTCAACAAAGCATTCTGCCACTCACAATCGGCACAGATACGCGTATACCGGCGGCGCCCAGGCGCGTGTACGTCGGCGATGTGGAGGACATCTTGAGATTAAGGTGGATCGATTAAAGGGACACTTCGTGGGAAAAATATGGACACTTGCTTCTGCCGTCAAGCCGAGAAGCCGTCAAATGACAGTAAGTGACGGTAGCAGTGACATCCTCTCTTTGATCCCAACCATCCACCACTTTTCAGCAAGTCTTTTGACCATTCCACCTTTGAGAATGCGGGATCCGTTTCCTGTTTGGTGGTCCTGTAGCTCTGTGTAGCTCCTTGCTCCTCGTTACCGCCGCGCCGCGAGTCTGGGTAGCCTGTGGAGTCAATGCCTGGCCCTCTGGATCTTCTCCCGTGCCACAGACGCTGAAACCAAACTATATCTGGTTCATGCTACCCATGGGATATGCATAAGAAACCGGTTTGGTCCTGGCATAACTTGGTCTACCACATGGTGCTGGCTTTGACGTATTTTTTACTTCGTTCTCATATAAGAAGGCCTTTCTGGCCCCGCGACTTCCCACCTCAACCTGCTTTGTCGCCACTCTCAGTGCTAAGCAACAACGATGGCAGGGCTCCAGGGAGACGCAACTGCGCCTTTGGCTGCGATGAGCGAGGTTGAGGCTGTCAAAAAATCCGGCTCCTTCGACGAGAAAAACGGCGATCAGCAGTCCTTCAGCGAGCACGAGCCGGATGGTATCCACGATGATCTGATCTTCCCGACGGAGGAGGAACGAGCTATTCTCCGCCGCGTCCCTGACTCCGTTCCTTGGAATGCTTACCGTACGTCCCCTCACTCATCACAGACCTCATCGACGTGATCGGACTCATCCTGCGTCAGTGATTGCGATTGTGGAATTGGCAGAACGATTCTCGGTGCGTCTGATTGTTCCTCCCCGAGTTTCCATTTGAATTGACATCTGCGCAGTTTTATGGGTCCAGCGTCGTCCTCGTGAGTCATCTATCCATTAACTCGAGTGGTCGTATAACACCTCTGCAGACAAACTTCATCCAGCAGCCCCTACATAAGGGTTCGCATACCGGCGCAGGGTTCACCCTGGGAATTTCAAGGGCATTGGGAGTGGG
The DNA here is from genome assembly GCA_029204075.1 of Mycena capillaripes. Lineage (NCBI taxonomy): Eukaryota > Fungi > Basidiomycota > Agaricomycetes > Agaricales > Mycenaceae > Mycena > Mycena capillaripes. Next base: position 1,406,978 of record JARHKZ010000014.1, on the reverse strand, counting down.
GCAGCGCGCGTCGACCGGCCTAACGACGTTTTATCAATTTTGGTATGCACTCCACGTTGTATATGTGTTTTCTTCTCTATTTATTGAGGGCGCCTGAACAGGTGCTACGTAACACCCTGCTCGGGGCGTACATTACTGACACCTACTGGGGCCGCTACAACACCACCTGTGTAGCAGTGATCATGCTTCGATTGGGCATAGTATCTTAATCGTGGCGGGTGAGTCAAGCACCTTGGAAAGTACACGATGTCTAACTGCCTCATTAATGTAGGCGTGCCGGGGTAGGCATCTCTTTCTCACTGATAGCTCAATCAAGACAAGCATAATTCCGTAGTGTAATTGACACCAACACGGCGCCCTTGGCGCGTTTATTATGGCTCTCCTTGTCATGGGGTTCGGTGAGGCAGTTGACATAAGATGATTATCGTCCTTTGACTGACGCGAGATCAACAGGCACCGGTTTATTCAAGGCGAACATCTCTCCCTTGGTGGCCGAGCAGTACAGACGCACGAAGCCCTTCGTATGGACAACCAGCAGCGGGCAGAAGGTCATCGTGGATCCCGCATTGACCATCTCACGCGTGTGCATGGTATTCTAGACCTTCCATCCAGTCATACGACGCAAATTAGTAACCGATTCCCCACCAGTACTTCTACCTGTTCATCAACATCAGAGCTGTAATTATAATTCAGTCCTCATTTTATATTACATTTACCTTTTTCTTTTCAAGCTCGCCGGTCAGATCGGCATGACATACTCGGAGCGCGTGCGTCTCTATCTTACGCCTAACCCTTAAATTAAATCTCACTCAAACCCCCCACCGCATATACATAGCACGTTGGCTTCTAGCTCGCCTATACTCTCCCCATAATCCTCTACCTCCTCTGCCCTATTGTGCTCTTCCTCGGCCGCAACAGGTACGTGCGCTCCCCGCCCACTGGCTCCGTCCTCGCCACGGCGCTGCGGCTGTGGCGCTACGCCGCACGCGGGCGCTGGAGCTGGAACCCCGTCGTGTGCGTCCGGCGCCTGAGCGCACCGGGGTTCTGGGACGACGCGAAGCCGAGCGCGGTGGAGAAGCGGGTGGGGGCGCGGCCTACGTGGATGACGCTCGACGATAAGTGGTGGACGAGGTGCGAAGGGGGTTGAGTGCGTGCGCGGTGTTTTGTTGGTCAGTTCCGCTTGAGGTTCCTCGTCTCTTTCATGCTCATTCTTCCTTGCCAGGTATCCAATTTGCTGTGCGCCTGCTTGAATTCTTCCCTGACCGGATATGCTGACGATACATACATTTAAGGGCTTACCTACGGCCAGTTTTATAACAACCTAACCTCGCAGGCCGCTACGATGGTTATTGGTAAAGTCCCGTTCCGTACACTTCATTTTTGTTATTTCCAAAATGGATAGCATTCACTACCTCGCAGAACGATGTCCCATCGAATCTGGACCCACTCGTGCTCATTATCTTCGTCCCGATTTTTGATCTCCTCGTATGTCCTATGGTTCACGCAGGCCATTCATTATCATCGACTGACTATCCCGCCTTGCGCCGTCACGGTATCAACTTCACCCAGCTCAAGAAAATCACCGCTGGGTTTGTCACGGGTGCGGATCCATTCACACTAAGCCTTGATCAAGTGCTGATGAGATGTCCTGAATAGGCGCGGCCGCCATGATCTGGGCCGCTGTCGTCCAACATTACATCTACAAGGTATTATTTAAGCTGTCCCGAATATTCTCTATGCTGATCACCTCTTCAACCTCAGACCAATCCGTGTGGTAACCATGCAGGCACTTGTTTCGACGCCAATTGTTTCCAAATCCCGTCGCTGCTGAACGTTTGGATCCAAACGGGGTCATAAGTCCTTCTCACTTATTCTTCCCATGTAGTGCCCTGTAGCTGACTCACTCTTCTGCTTCCCCACTGCAGATACGTCGTGATCGCCTTCTCGGAGATCCTTGCCTCGATCACGGGACTCGAATGCGCATTCACGAAAGCGCCGAAGAACATGCGCTCGCTCGTCATGTCCGTGTTCCTCTTCATGAACGCTTTCTCCTCCGCGTTCGCCGAGGCTTTCGTCTGTGAGTCCTTCCGGAAATTCTTCTTCAACGTTGTATGTTGTATAATAACCAACCTGCTGCTGCATTCTAGCACTCTCCGCGGACCCACTGCTTGTGTGGAAATACGGCGTGATGGGTGTTTTGGCGGGCGTGACGGCAGTTTTGGTGTGGCTCTCCGTACGCAAGCTTGATGCGAAGGAAGACGAGTTGAATAATTTGGCGGAGGGGCATGTTGAGGAGAAGAACTAATGAGGGGATTTTGAATACTACGATAGCTATGAATTTATACGAGTTTTTCTTGCCCTGGGATGGTGTTTTTGGGACTGATCCAGCACAAGCAGCGAAATATTCAGAGCGCTCCTGATGCTAAAGGATGTAAAAGAATTCAAGGGACCCAGTTCAGAACCGGGGCTTGGTTAGGCCCGCTGGTATTTTCCTTCGGTCCTCGAAGGCACGGCGCGTCCAAGGCGCTTCAAGTATCTGCTCACGTGAACGTTGTTCGTTCAAAGGCCGTGCACTTCAGTCAATCAGATGGTCTCAATGCTCTTCTTCCACGACCTCGATGAGGACGTGCTCGCTGGGATTCTAGCCTACTGTGATGTCTACGCTGTCGTCTCCTTTTCGAGGGTAGTGTGGCACACTGAGCACTCCGTCGTTCACCTGCTAACCCCATCGCCATCGCCAGGTCAACAAATTTTTTCGCGCTGCCGCACTATCCATAGGGCTCTGGCAGTCATTGCTGCGAGACCTTTCAGCGTTTCATCACATTCCGGATCTCCACCACATAGGTGAATACACCACAGCCCAACTAGTCGCGCAGGTCAAACGCCTCATTTGTGGTCCCGCAACCTGGGCTGATCAGTCAACTTTGCCGCCAACCGTTTCCTCTTCGAAAACCTTCCCTGTTGGTGGAGACGCGCGATTGCTCCCTGGGGCGCGGTACTTCGCGGTATTCCGTGGGTCAGATATCCAATGCTGGGATGTGACCACTGGGAGCTGTGTCTGGGTTCACTTCCTCAGCAATTGCTCAGCTGGAACATCTTGGGCGGTCGACATGCATAACGACGGCCACACAGCCGTTTTCCTTTTCATCCTCATTCTCTTATACAAGAAGCAGCAGTACGTCCCTGACTCTTTTCGCCCGTTCCATACCCCAATTCAATATCATATGACAGGGAACTTTCAATCGTACAGGTCGATCTGGCTACAGGAACATCAGAGGAAGTGTTCCGGCTTGAGTTGCATAGCTGCATTAGACTTTGCCGCAGTGACATATGCACATTGTCCGGGAATCTTCTGGGTATATCGGTATATGGGCTGCAGGGGAGAATGAAGACGAGGGTCCTTGTCATCGATTGGCGGAAAGGCGCGTTTGTGATTTTTGAGTCGTCACCAGTACCTATTCTCTTTTACTTTTGAACCTCGACTAACAGCAGAAACAGAAGACTCAAGTGGCGTTTGTGCCTCGACACCTCATTTTCGCCAATCCCATGGCGCCAAATGATGTACTGTTCGTGGTCTACACATTGGGCTCCATATCCTCGCGTTGGATCTCAGTTTGCGGAATCAAATCCATCGTCGATGATCTGTGTCCGTGTATCCGTCCCACAGATATCGCTCCGCTGATGGTGGAACGACTCGAGCACAACAGCCGCCTTTTCAACAATAATGTTAGCGTTGAGATGACGCTGCATTCCAATCCGATCCGTTTCAATGCCTACAAATTGACATTTTACGCGTGGCATCCCCCTTGGGCAAAGAGCTCGTTGCTGGATACCATCCGTCGCGCCGATGCTACAGGCGCACTGCTCACTTACCAGTTAATTGTTGATTCCTCCGCGGATCGGTGTCTGTCGTGGGCCAGGATTTCGGTGATCCCAGCTGCAACTCGTCTCACGTCCCCGATATCATATCCTGGATATGCCCTAACTTACGCGCAGAACAGCACTACTAGAATTGTTGATGCTCGTGTCCTTCGTCGACGATTCATGCCGAAGTGGGTGGATTCAACCACACGCGAGGTAGTGGCTATACACACTCCGTTTTTGGCTGGACCCACTCCATTTTCCTATGTGAGCTTGTCTTCGTCCGCCGGGGCCGTAATGGTGTTAAGGACTCAGGCTATGATGGAGATATTTTATTATTTGTAACATAGAATAATGATACCTGCAATTATCTGAGTTGTATCCAAGTGGTTTATCAGCCCAGCCCAAGGCGTTGTTCAATAAATCAGCTGGTAAAACAGCGAGGACAGTGAATATCAGCCAGACTCTGATCTTGAATACGACTTCGATAATTCTCGCAGGTTGTTCCCGCTTCACTCGAAAAAGTCGCACCGTGAATTTTGGTAGGTGGAAACTACCAATTCTATAGCGAGTGTAATCGAAACAAACCTTTCAATTCATCCGATGACAGACTCCCTCCCTCATTTGGTGAAGTCCATTGTCCGTTTCCACCTCGATTCAACCTTATTTGACATTACATGCACAGGTACTTACTATGTTTGTTTCCCCTCTGTGATACGGCAATGCAAGAAAAAGATACCTCGGATCCAAGGCGGTGTCCGCCAGTACGTTGACATCGAAATCCCCCTTCTTATAATACAGTTCGAGGTCCGTGCATTAGACACCACAGGCGCAATTTTACTTCGCATTTTTTCTGCTAGTTGGACGGGCTTTCTGGCAGCGGGATCTGCTTTCTCCTCATTTGTTACGCAGTAATACTAGACGCATGGACAGCTGATTCCAACACGCAACATGCTTCGACTTCAGAGGCAGAACTGGTGAAGACCCTCTATCTCACGCGGGAGTAGCCCATCTTCTGCTCAGATTTCTGCGGTAGAAGAGTGCGTTGCTACATGCCGCGGTGTGCTGGGAGAATCACGACAGACTCGAGCGCGAATTGTTTCAGAATTGAATGGGAAGTATGTGTCGGCAGCTCAACGCCCTGTACTGTATTCGTACCGCCTGACCAAGTTTTCCACGGAATTTGTTGGCTTCCCGCTGTTGAGTCCGATTGGTCTCTGGCGGCCGTTGCTTCCTCATCAAAATGCTCGGCTGAAAGATATCCTGCCGTGCACCGTTTAATGGTCCAGATGTCGACCCTTCCGTGGCACCCGGCGGGTTTCACTGTTAATATACATTCTGCTTCATACATTAACCCAAGTCACAGCACGCTGTGCTGTGCGTTAAGAACGTGCTCTCCCCTTCTACCTACAGCATGGGATTCAATTCTTCGGTGGTCTCCCAGGGTACGCAGGCGGCGCCTCTAGTCCCTTACCCCCGTCGTTCTGCATCCGCTGAGCGAGGATCCGAACCAGGTCTGACGTGGGGAGATCAGATCCTTCACTCTTCGGCCTGCGAGGACCTTGGCCAAGTTCTACTTGTGATGCGGCGGCAAAGGTGTCGAAGGATGGTGGAACGTATCCACGGGCAGCAGTCGTCTCCTCGACTTCCTTCGTTAAGCGCCGCCGCCGCCGCCCCAGTATAATGCACAGCGCGATACCGACACCCAGCGCCACGGAACCTCCCAGTATACCGCCGACGATAGCTCCCGCCGATGGTGGCTGTTTGCCAGGTGTCAACTGTGATGTAGAAGAAATGGAAGTTGACGCGGGAGCTGTAAGAGATTGTCAAGATCTGCGTATTACGGACATGAGTTGCTCACTTGAAGGAGACGATGTTGCTAATGCGACTCTGAATTTTTCGGGAGTGGGAGCGCCACTGTTTGCAGGGACCGTAGCAGTGCCGTCAAAACATTCGCCGAATGCCGAGTTGATGAGACTGCATTTGATGCCAAACGCAGGCTCGACCCATCCCGAAGCCGAGGCGACGACAGTCCGCTGGGCTAGACAACGTTGATTCATCAGTTTTTCCCATCACGATGAAGATGCGATCCTGCTAAAAACCTGTAGAGATAATAGTTTGTGTCGTGAAACTCTCGTCGATGACTGTTATTATTGTCTTTGGATTGAGGGCTTGAAATAGGTATGTTGTTTCCGAACCGCCCAGGGCCGTTCCCAGGGGCTCCAAGGGGAGAGTCGCCTGCCCGGCCGCCAAGCGGCCTTCTCCGAATTGCCACAGGATAATCTCCGTTGTGCTGTCTTGACCTTGGGCCAAAGCATAAGCTACGAAGACATGAGTAAGTGCACCGGAGGACATAGGAAAACACAGACTGGAAAAGAAAACGAAAGAGAAAAGTATTGAAAGGGTATTGAAGAATGACATCACCTGCTGTAATGATCTTGTCAGCAGACATTCCTCCTGTCCATCGCGCAAGCCTACCATGTTAACTGTCTTGCCTGCAAGTGGGCGAAAAAGGGATGTACCTAGAAACGGCCGTGGAGACTTTATATACTTCGAATGAAAAGCTGATAGACCGACGTAAGGGAATCGTATCATCGTGATGATCTCCTGTGTCCCATCATGATGTGGGAAGATAGAAGCTCCTAAGTCCTGTATGTCGAGCGGAAAGGAAACAGGGCGATTAGGAGCCGGGGTGAACGCCAAGAGAGCCGCTTTGGACTCTGTTGTCGCAAGAAAATAGTGTCCAGACCATCAGAGACGTCCCCGAAGTTAGCAAAGGTGTACTAGCCAGGATTGCCTGTCAGAGAAGAACGGGTCGCCGGGAAAGCGCGTCCAGAGCGTCAACGGGCAAAACAGCGCCATCGCCTGCTTGTATTCAGTCGAGAATGTGCTCTTCGCTCTAACCACCACCATCGCCTCCAGCCTGGCTCTTAGCGAGCTCTGGTGCTCCTTCCGCCGCAAATCCCTTTTGACCGTGCCTTCTCCCGTTGTGCCCTCCTAGTCAATTCCAAACGCGATGTACCACAGTTCAGAGGCCGTGCCAGCAACTTCGAGCCACGGTGAGTGCCATACATTCTTAGTGTGTCTCTTGATCTATCCATTGGAAACAGCTCCTCATCAACGGCGAGCATTACGCATGCCAGTCTACACCTCAACTCGGAGATGTATCTCAGCCTCAACCGCAATTTGCATCCCTACCCGAGTTAGATGATGTCAACCACCGCGCCGAGAACGCCATCGGTCCGTTCAGAGCGCGTCTCCCCGAGGGCCACCTCGCGGATTTCCAGGTCCTGTCTCCCTTCCTTCTTTTCGCCTTCATCCCAAACTTTCGGCAGGACATGGTCTCGCGCATCACATGGACACCACCTCATCGTTCCTCTTCGGGCAGGACGGCCGCAGCCTCGACGCCGGGCCGCCTTAACTACACGCACACGCCAACCGTCGCAAATGCGAACGTTAACCTGCGCAGGCGAACCGCTCCAGCGCCTTCGCCATGGCCTTCCAAGAGACACAGACGATCACCACACTGCTCACGCGCCTCGGCCTCTGCAGGAGTTTCGGACCGATTGGCTCGCGGCGCGAAGAACAGTGAATGTAGTCATCGACGCGACGACGAGGACGCGATGACCGAGCCGTGCGTGTGATGGGCCCCTTCTCCTTCTCATCGCTCATTTCATGATCTCTCTTTCCCACTATGTGTCCCGAGTCGCTTCCCCCTTTCCTGCCCTCATCCCATGAGAAGTGAGTGAAACTCTAACGCACATCCGGCCTACACGTCCGTCATACTAATTTCGACTTTTTTCTAACAGTACCTTCTGGGGAATCGCGAGAAGTGAGTGTCTTTTTGATGCGCATATATGTCGAGGATCGCTGATGCAACTTACTCTCCCAGGGCCTTATTGACGACTTGGGGATCTTTGGGTACGTTTCTACAGTTGTTTTCCTATCCCTTCAGCTCGTTCTTACCAATCTCTACAGCTGGTCCGGATCCATCATCAGGAAAATCCAAAATGGCCCCATAGCCAGAGGGTGTTTATGGGAAGCTATCAGGTGCTATCAGGTGCTATAAGACTTTTTGCACACTATGGCAAGCTATGGAGAGCTATGAAGAGCTATGAAAGTTACTGCTACAGCTATGACATTCTATGGCTGTCTATCAAATAGTCCAGTGAGCACTACATAGCACTTTATAGTAACTGGCTGGAACTATATAGTGCTATGTAGCAGGTCCCAGAAAATATAGGTAGCACCAAGCATTTCAAACAATGCTAGGTGTTAATATGAATCCTATTTCACCTTTCTGACAGTATTTGTGCACATCTGGGCCAAGTTCAAAGCTTTGAGTTTCTGATAACCGCAGCGTCTGAAAAAGTATTTTGCATTTTACAGGCTAACGAAGGCTTTTGAGGCAAAATGACCTTAGAGATGTCTTGTAGCTCTGATTGAGCTCTACAACTTTCATTTTGGGTCTATTTTTAGATGAGTGACCCATACACCCCATTTTTGGCCGTGTTAACCAAATTAACACTTTAATTATCTGGCAATATCATTACAGTCGTTTGCATAATTCCGTGAACACGCGTTTTTTTTTTCCGCGCTCACGTGGCTGATGTAAGCGCATCAACGTCTCCGGAAACCATTTCCTTTGCACTTTCACCTCGTCTTCAACGTTCAACTGCAAATCTAGACCACTCCTGATGACTCCAGAAATGCTATGAATCCTGTTGTTTCTGCTCAATGTCTGATCCCTTTTCTTTGGCTAGAGTGTCGCCTAACCTTGGTTTCAAGCTCAGGGTCAAGACGACTCGGCTCTACCTATGTGTTCCAGGGCACTCCTGTTTGTAAAATAGGTGTGATATCCCGTCTCACTAAGCAGGTGGTCCGTGCGAGGTAAGGGACTATAAATACTAGGGACTAGGTGTCGAAACATCAGCTCGCACATCATGTCGGGTTCTCCTACTCGTACTTTGAGAAATCCGAGAAACCCTGGACAAGGAACGGCTTTCCATGAACTCGTAGTCGCGCCTACTTTCACTCCTGATCTTGCTCGCCCATATCAAGTCCCTGGAAGCGATATTGTCATAAATCCGCTTGCACCTTACGGCAGAACAGTTGCTGGAAGCGGCGGTGTGTAACCTTTCTTGTGTATATATTCATCCTCTGAATTATTTTGGCAGCTGTACCCGGATCCACACCAGAGAATACGGTGGACCAGAGCACTGCGGCTGATGATGGTGCGTACACAGTGTATTTTCTGTGATTGTATGGCCTCTGAGTTGTTCAGTTGTAGGCGACGTGGAAAAGCCTCGTTCTCTCTACGTCCACGTCACCTTGGAGTGGACAGAACGAGCTGCCAGGTCGATGCGCAGCAATGCTCGCTCGAAGAAGATGCATGAATCCAAGTTTGTTTCAACGCCTGTGGATGTTCTGTCCAGTTCCCGGGTCGCCTTCATTCCTATTGCGCTAGGTGCCCATGGCTACGATGATGTGTATATTGCTGGTGTTGCCAGCGGTCCAGCAATGCGGATTTACTGGGCTGGTTCACCGTACGGTCCTCTATTTATTTATTAGCTCTTGTGCTGACATTCTGATAGCGGGGGGAAAGGCGAAGCGACTGTCATTCTTTACGACAAGGATTGGGATATTATCGTCCAGAAGCTTGCGGATGTGATAAAGTCTTCAAAAAAACTCGACACAATTTCTGTTGTTTTCGATCTCGATGGTATGGATGGATTCAAGCAAAGGTCGAAAAGGGTTCGTGGTTTATGCGGTGCCCATGAACAATCTCCTAACTATTTGTAGATTCGTTCTCCGGATCCATATGAGTCCGAACTTTCCTTTGGAACCCGTGTATGTCCCACTGTTCATATCTGTTGTTGCACTGTTTAATTTCCCTTAAGGTTCCCAACACCGACAACTGCACTCCGGCGCAGCTTGCTCATGGAGCTGCTATGGACGAGATCAAGGCTGCTCATTCATGTGCAGAACATGGAACTTGTTTCATTGACGGCAATGGTCAGCACCTTGAAATGAATCGTTTTCGAATTGGGGCGTGGGGACATGCAGTGGTGCGTTTCATTTCTACTCGGAATATTCTTTGTACCCACATTCTTCAAGTTAGCAGGCAAATGCCGTCCAGAGGATCCTCCGCCCAAGGATCTTCTGACTGCATGGACTGGTGGGAGTGCCTCTGCTTCCGGTTCTAAACCTCGTGGTCGCACTGGTCCCTTTCCCGCTCAGCAGCCGGCATCCAAATCGTCAGAAAGCACCAATCTTCTTTTGACATCGATGGTTCCCGTCATGGCGATGATGGCGCAGAACATGGCAAGTAATTTCTCAGCTCCAGCTCCAGTCGCTACTCCCTCTGCTCCTCGAAGCCCTGTGCAGGTGTCTTCTCCACCCCCCGCCATTGAGGACGATCTAGACGTCTTCATGGATGCCTACCGCCGTGCCAAGAATATGCCCGACACTCGGATCGATAATGCCAAGGCCCAACTTCGCGATGTTTGCTATACACCCGACATTCTCGCCGAGTCTTCGGTCACCCTTGAACGACTCATGGAACTCACGGGCTTCGCAGAAGGGGAAGTTCATGGACTGAAGAAGTTTGCACGGCAGTGGACAGGCAGGATAGAGGGCAAACGGGCACGTCGTAATATCCCATACTAAACTTTAGACTATGTTGCATTGACTTTACATCTCACGGCGGTGTTTGTCTATAATTTTCGTTCATTCTATACACTACGCAATACTACTCTGCATTTGAATCATATATACCCACAATCTCTGAACCATCCAACGGCCATCTCTGCAGTGATACTCGCGACAGCTTGTGTAATTAACCAAGGCAATTTCTCCGGTCCCGTAAATAAACCCTCATTGCGACGCAGGAAGGCTTTGATCGAGGAAAATGCTTCTTCAATGGGGTTGAAATCGGAGAATAGGGTGGGAGGTACACCAAGCGTGCACCTAGAAAATGAAAGTCAGAATTTGGGCCTGGGAGACTTGGTTTGAACGAAAGAACATACCACATTCATCTTCAATCAATGCTCGAATATCTTCGTCATGATGGATGGAACAGTTGTCGAGGATTACGACGCTGCGCTTGGCAGGGTAGACATTGAGGATTGGGGCCTTTCAGTCGCGTCAATTCAATTTCAGCAAATAAGAATCAAGACGCACCACTTGTTCCCTAAGAAAGCCGAGGAAACGATCTTTGGTGATGGATCCTTCGAAGATATCCAGTGCGACAATACCTTCTGGTGTCAAAGCTGGTAGAATTGAGTATCGGATTCCCCGTATAAATGTGGCACGTTGAACGCAAGGAGTGCCCAGCAAAGACCTCCCATGAGACCTTTGAATCGTCCGATTGTCCACAGAACTCTCGTCAAGAGCTACAAAGACGTCGGGATCTGGGTACTGTGCCATCTCGGCCTCCCAGATTGTTCGCAACCAATCGTCTCGCTCGGCCGACTCTTTGGTGAGCTGCTTCCGGGTCAGCTGAAGCATCACAAGTGTGCGGCTGATCGCTGCAAGCGAGACATGTACATGGCGAACCGATGCAAGTTTGGATTGGATCTCGTCGAGGTAAAGGGTGGGATTGGCATGTAATATCGCTTCGATGTAGGCTATATCCCCAGCGTCCATTGTCCTGGGACGACCGGTGCGGTGGCTGAATGGATTGTTGACCTGCCCATGTTCCCTGTACAGGTTAATCGTCTTCGAAACCAGGCCGAGGGAGACATCAGCAAGAGCGGCAATGTCCCGCATGCTGTAATCCTCCTTCGGGTCGAGGTACCATTTGACAATTCTCTCCTTCAGGTCGGCGGAGATTTCAGACGGCATGGTGGGGAGAGCGATGTAATTATCGATAGAAAATTGGGTATATATGGACCGTGCAATGAGGTTTGCGCGAGGCGCGGGATATCACGAGAGCGCTCACGTGAGCGCGGAAAAAAAAACGCGTGTTCACGGAATTATGCAAACGACTGTACCATTGCTAGGGAACCTAATGTCATTGAGGTTATAAGGGGAGTGAGGTTGAATTGTGGTTGAAAAGTAGAAGGAGCATAGGGTAGTGTCATAGATTATCAAATATCTTACTACTTAATGGTCCTTTAGTCTAGTATGAAAGTGTGTTGTCTTATATTTTATTTGTAATCATGATGTCGTGTGTTCAATTCCCCAAGGTGGATTCCTTTAATCCCTTAAGTATGTTATCAACCTGTTCCAAGTTAATCAACTTAGGCATGTAGTTACTTGAAACTAACCAAGGTACTAAAAATAAAACAAAATGGTTCGAGGCAACAAGATATATTGTTCTTTTTTTTTTTTTTTTTTTTTTTTTGAGGAGACTCTACTTATGCTACTATGCAGTACTATGAGCACTCTGAGCACTATGACTATGTGCACTATGTGCACTATGTGCACTATGATAGCTTCCACCCATACTATGAGGTGCTATGGAGTGCTATAATTTTGACCCCCCCCCCCCCCTTTCTATGGGGTTGGCCATCTGCTATGACAGCTATGGCTTCTATGGGGCGCTATCATGGTCTATGGGGCAACTTTGTGTTTTCCTGATGATACGCAGCTTCAACTCGCCTTTCAGTGAACGCTTCTTACTCATCCTGGTCAATTTCTCTTCTGGTTCATTGTTTATATGCTCAAATTATTTCCTCCAGACTCCCTTGCGACGCCGATATTCGAGGTAAGCAATCTAGTTTGAGTTCGCAGATTCGAGGACTGACTTCATCGCTTTTTCTGCAGGCAACGCGACGCGTTATATTCTTCCCCGTGAGCACATCTCCCCCTTCTATTATGTGCGATACTTATATTGTTTCTTCTAGTTTATATTTCGTGTTTTCGTTCCTAACTTACAGGCGATGGGATACTTCTTCCGGTCAGCCCTTCCTTTCGTCTATTATTCCTGAACTCATAATGTTTCGTCCAGTTTATACTCCATAGTTTGTTTCTCTTGTACTACATAGCCATGTCAATGGATTATTTTTCTCCATCTTTCTGTTTTTGTCTTCGTTTGAACTACCTGTAAGATATACGGGAGGCCTAGATGACCCTGGGATCTCCCTTGGGAGTGCCATGAGGCCTTGGAAGTCCCCCGAGGCCTGGAGACCCTTGTAATACCTGAAGAGTTTCATAACTCCCATACAGCCCTCTTGGAACTCTCACCTAGGCCTCGGATACCCGTGTGAGTCTTTGTGCCTATTGTAACGGTATTGTGAGCCCGTTGGGAGGTTTATACACTTTTGGTGATGACTACAGTCATCTTGAAATACCTTTCTCCGCCACGCCAATGAAGGTACTGGTGGCATTGGAGTTCAGAGTTTAGCGTAGCAGAGAGAGAGTTCAACACACAGCGCCTTCGTAGCGCCAACAAGAAATGGTGTCGAGAGAAGATCTTTAATATCAGTACAGCAGCAGAGGCGGTGAGGGTTCCAACAACTGGCGTAAAACACCGCTCGGGCGATGCGGGCATTTGATGGGGCAATCCTTACAACGGCGACTAGCTCGACATAGACGAGATCGAGATATGGTGTGGTGGTCAGAGACTAAGGAGTGTCATGACTTAGTGACCTGTCGTGCGCAGTCAAATGGCCGATGGTGATGATCAATTGATGGTCTGATTCGCTTGCCATTATTGAGATAGGGGTTTTTACACGGCAGAGTCAAATTCTTCTGCATAGAACCTTCAGAGTGGTTGAGTTAGAGTGTCGCAACCCAGTCCCAACATGTTGAAGCTTGAAGGACTGCATTGAAACCGAGGCGGCATATACGGTGTAATGCATTCAAAGATTGTATAAATCGTATACCTCCACCGCGTTGTCATAGGCACCCGCGCGGTAGATTTGAAAACTCTGCCTTGAGGTGACTGCCCTCGGACATCTCGGCCCAATGGCAGCAGAATACCTTGATAATAGGGCGCGGCATGAGTAGCAAATTCAGAGTTCGATCTGACCCTCAAAATTACTCTCTTATTTTGTATTATGAATTACATGTATCTATCTGCAAGTAGACCTCTTCTCGCGCGTTTACAGCAAGTATTTGATCACTAACTTCCATGGCGATGAAATGTGGTATGGAATTACTGGAATGGATTGGCAACGGAAAGACGGCGCGCGCAGTGACAGGCCTGAGGATAACAGGCCCTGCGGGTAGTGAAGCATCGTGAGTGAGTGAATGACAAAGATAACTGACGTTAGATCGGGAGGATAACAGGGGATGATGGAAGCCAAAAGTAACGGCACGAGAACAATGCTGGAGGGATGTCATTCGATAGCAGTTTTGAGAGACACGTTCACAGAATCATACGGATGGTTGCCAAGTTTCGGCAGGCTTGATGTGCAACCCGAAACTTGACACAATAAATTTAAGTCACACCGAAATCTGGAAACTTATCGTGTCAAGTTTCGGCTTGCCCCTCGAGCCTGCCGAAACTTTGCAATCGGCCGTGTGAATAGACACAGCGACGTTCGGAGAGTGTTTCAAGGCGAACCGCCGACCTTTTGACCGGCAATGTGAAGCCATGACGGCAGGGCTCGAGGAGTAGCGTTGGCGCGATGCCGCTCTTTCTATACACACAGATACATTGCACCGGGATATTTCCAAGGGATCTAAATCCGCATAGGGGGTTGAGAACGTTTCTGTGACGGATTGAGTCCCCGTTGCAGCAATCAACTGCGGACGAATGGATCGGTAGATTCAGATTCATGAGAAGTACGAAGTGAGTCACGGTTTACAGCAAATCCCGTGCTAGATGCATCGTAGCTCAGTAAGGACGAAGACAGGGTGCTGTAAATTACCGCAACCTCACCTGAGCGGGACGGCGGCGGAGAAGGACCTGTTCGCACCACATCAATTGCTGCTAAGATAGCGGTGTCGCGCTGGCTGCGGATGTCAGTGCGAATCAGGCTCTTCTTTCTGTATCATTCCTAGCAGCGGTTTGCGGCAATAATACCATGGAGTTCCGACGGAAGGATTTACGCATGTCCATCTTACCACATTCAGGGCTCGGTATAGCTGCGAGAATCAAGTAGGAGAATATGCGCCACCAAAGAGTGGATCACCTATCATTGAACCTTATTAGACAGGTTGCGCAAGAGCCACCAGAGTCACCTGGTGGCTTTTCTGCCGTCAAACTGGTGGCTCCACCGCCAAAATCTGACGTCAGTGGCTATTTCGAGCCACTCCCCTGCCATTTGTGCGCACGGTCGGAGAGCCACGACAAGGCTCCAGTGGCTTTGCACAACCTGTCGATTCATGACCGCCGGATGAAATTAACCATGAAGGAGATTGTTGGTGATATGGAGGCGCTTGAAGAGAATATTTGAGACCTACAAACAGTGAACATCGTTGAGCACGTGATTGAGACGCGTCGCGTGGATAGCTACAAACAGGCCACATCAACTACTCCGAGGTTATGATTTGTGAGGGTACTACAAGGGTTTTCAATGTAAAGCCGTGTACTCGCGGTTCTCGGCACAAATTAAATTGCAAATGATCAGTTACATTTTGAGCTACACAATGTGCGAACGTCCGCCCCTCGTTTTTGGACAATCTAATCCTCACAAACAAACACCGTCCCATTGAAAACACTCCGCATGGGGTATCTGCAATGCGTCCGCGTCGTTTCGTTAGCACCGGAGCCAATTATTGTTTCTGGTGCAATCCCGCTCTCGACCCAGTCCACCATCGCTAACAGTATATTGTGTGACGAAGCATTGACGACGTTGAGCCCGTTCGACTGGCCGAATGACGGAGCCCCGAGCCCGCCGCTGCAATGTCCCATCCCCGGTATGAGGAAGAGGCGGTAGAAGTCATCCAGGACTGGGAGCGAGAGGGTATGTGAGATGAGGTCGTACACGCGCTTGGAGTTGGTAGAAGATATGATCTGTTGCACCAGTCAACCTCATTTTCTGTCTCCGAGGATCGAACTGGGACGTACCGGGTCGCGGCGACCGTGGTATGTGAGGAACTTTCCGCCTCGATTGCGGAATGTGGAAAGATCGCCGTTGAACGTGGCGATTCCGCCAGGATTGATCGAGTCCCACAGCGGCACATCTTGTATGCTCAGGTTCGCAAAAGTGGCATTTGTGTCGTTGAGAATGGCGAAGCGTCCCCAGTCCTAAGCCTGATTAAAACTAACTGGGCTAACAACGAACCAGAGACCTTACCACAGTTATCGCGAAGACGTCGCCCGCGAATAATTGGGATTGGCTCGGATCTGCCTCTGCCCCGGGTGAGTAGCGCGGATAAATTAGCTGTCCGTCCACTCCAAAGAGGGGAGCAAAGATGTTTTTGACGGATTCTACCTGAGTCGGCGTCAAGCAGTCAGTGGTGTTGCCGCCAGAGCATTGAATCGCCTCCGGACGAAAGTCGCACACGTCTGGCTCGGTGATAATTCCATCGACAACACCATCCAGCCCATCGCACTGTCGCAGGATCTCCGCCGAAACGACGGGCCACAACGCAGGAGGCAGGAATTTGGGAGAGGGCGCGGCGGCGGAAGTTGGCGCACCGACATAGTGAGACATCATGCCCTGCCACACGGTGAGGTGGTTGAAGTCCGTTGCAGGCGAGCCTGCCACGATGCCGTCGAAGTCTCCTGGGAATTTTAGTGCAGCCTGTGTACCCTGTCGCCCGCCCGTGGAGCATCCTAGATAATATGACTTTGCAGCAGGTGTCCCATAATACGCGTGAACGATCTGTTTTCCGATAACAGCTTCGACGTGTACTGCCCGAAAAGCAAAATCGTTGATTATTTCGGGGTGGTGAAGGAACACGGCACCACTGCTGCCGTCGTGCCCGTTGTCGGACGATACGGCGGCGAAATGAAGTGAAGTTCCATAGTCGAGGTTCCCGTAGTCAACACCTGCAGGCGATATCTGTGAACTGTGTTGAACTTTCGCAGATCGAAGACTCACATCCGGCGAGGCCGCCATTCCCCAGTCCCAAGAATCTACCGAACCAGGTATCTGGCAGCCATGCTTCCGCATGCACGGCGGAAGTGGAGGTCGTGTTTATGACGAATTGAACGCGGCAGAGTGGCGCTGCGGTGACTGGCGCGGTTGACTGGCATGTGCCAGGTGTCGTTACATTTGTTGGAGCAGCGATGTACGCGACGTTCAGAACTGTGGTGTTCTCCAAATGGAGGCTATGTTGCAAAGCGAGGCATTTTGTAGATTGATCAATGGCGGCACCCAGAGGGAGAAGAGCAGCGGCAACGACCAATGCTCTCGGGATGCGCATTATGGTTATGCGGTTACGTCCTTCACTCACGACTTTATGTGCGTTCCCGTCGAAGCATGAAGTTCCAGAGCATGTGTCCCGGCAGCGGTGGCCGAGCTCATCACAAGGACTCTTCTATTTTTACTCCTCGCTCCAATCCTAGCGTCACTGGAAAATCCCTCGAAGGCTGTAACTTGGAATAATATCGGAAAAGTGAATAATAAGTGGATTAGACATTACGTTCAGTCTACTGTGCCGAATAAGTACAGCAGAAGCTAAGGTGGAGGAGATATGTTGAGTCCTTGGTTCTAAAGTTCGGTGGGCGGTTTAGAAGGCGCTATGTACGCACAGAAAACTCCTACAGAACACGTGTCCTTCGCGAAATTCATAAGGAAGTACCAAGACTTGTGCACCTCACATCCGCTGACCACTGACGAAAGTAAATGCACAAGCGTTCCCGTACATGAATATGAGTAAGCAGTGGAGAGCTTTTAACAGGGAATGGCCCGGTGAAATCCCGTCTTCAGGTCGGACGTGCTTACAGTAAGCCTCAATTTCGAGTCGGTCCGCAATATTGCGCAATACAGCGGGGTTCACATGAAGTTGAAATGGTTGCATGAAGAAAGGTTAATCCGTCGAAGGAATTTGAGACCCACGTCATATGGCTGGTCACACCTCAAAGCAAAAAAAAAAAAAAAAAAACGGTATACGTTCAAGATTGCGTGTCCAATCGATGGCAAATCATGCATAAAGCTAAATGACGGTAATTTCAATCCTCGTTGTCGCGCGATAAAATCAGAGTAGTTCATTAGGCGCGGTAGTCGTTACATCCATTGTCGCGGCAGAACCTTTGGCGTAAGGTGGTGAAGAACAAACTGCCTTAGATAGCGAGAGAACTTCATGTATGGATAAAGGTAACACGCAATCCTTGTAGGCTATCAAAATACTCTAAAATGGGACGAAAATGAGGCGAAATGACACCGGGGGCAAAGACCCAACACATTCGAAATTGAATGGGGTGGACGCATTCCATCCGAATTTGGTGTGACAGTTTGCAGCATGGGTCAAAGGTGGTTTGTGGGGACAAAGTGTGCATAAAGGAAAGACAAAGGTTTCCTGGGACGCCTCTGGCGCTCCCAGAACCCCCCAGGGCAGCCCAGGAAACCTTTGTCCTTCCTTTATCCTTCCTTTGTGTGCCCTTTGTGCCTGCAAACCAGCATTGTGTGAGCTGTCACACCATGACACCAAATGCGTCCGCCGCATTCGAAATCGAATGCGTTGCTCTTTGCCCCTGGTGTGAGAGGTAAATCGCGATGCCGCGCACTTGCCATTGATGCGAGTCGTCCCCGATTGATCGGCGTGGACCGGCACCACGTCGGCATTGTTCAACTAAAAGTCTTTTCTTCACCATCGCCGAATTACAAGAACTCATCGGCACAATCATCAATTACAGCTAATGTCGGAACCTAGGGCGCGAACGAAAAATTTCCATTTTTGGTCGTGCCGACCGATTCCCTCATAACTCTCTGAGTTTTGGTCAGATTACCTCGAAACATATACCATTCTTTCAGAATAATTCATCTGCAATTAGTGATGTAAAGGAAATCGGGAAAATGTATTTTATCTTTCCATTTGGCACCTGAGGCTTTGCTTCTGTTGAACACCTCCTCGGAGGGTGGGCACTTGTTCAAACACACTGAATTTTTGGGAGGGAAGATTTACATACATTATGAAGAGAGTGATGTTGCCAGAATCATGATTTTCTTCATTGAGTCACTATTGACTCAGAAGTAAAAAAATGTAAATTTTTCGTTCGTGCCCTAGGTTCCGACATTAGCTGTAGATTTCTATAAGGGACCTGTGATGGAAAGCCTAGACCGCGAGCTAGCTATATGCGCGATCTACTGTACAAAATAATAAACGTCGTCAACCACTCCGGTGAATCTCAGTCGCGTGAGCACTCCAGCGGAAGTCGCTCTCAGGAGAAATCCGTGCGATGTGCAACTAAGGAGCCCACAAGCTGTATCACACAGGACGGACAAGCTCGGACAGGCTGTCTTTCGTCCAGGAATCTGGTAGTTCCAGGGATGCGTTTAGACAGAATGCGTGGAAGAGGACAGCGTATGTACAGTGCCGACTGAAACGGCTTGCTTAGCTTGAGTTAACTCACCCGTCGCGCATTACGGGGCCTTTATGAAATAGGGATTTTTTGGACTTTACTTGCATGGCCCCGACTCACCCTCATATAGTTACTGTCTGAAGCCGTTTTTAAGCTCCGCAGCCTCTGTGTGATATAGAACAAGACGAACCTCAGCTTAGCTCTGGGATCCAAGAGCGTGAAACGAAGGCGTTGGCAACCAAAGAATTCGGGCACCACAATTACTTCAGTGGGAAATTCATAGTCGATCAAAAACAGGATGGAAGCATTCATTCAGTATAAGGTAAGCTCAGAGCCGACAGTAGCTATGAGGCCACACAGTCAGATATAGAACGAGACCCCAAAATCGGAGCTCCGAAACAAAAGAATGACGAACATCCGAGAGCAGAAAATGCACACGACGGCGCTAGCCTACATTTATCCGAGCAACCGACATTTTCCAGGATAGGCCAGATCAGACAACAGTCCAGAGCAACGGCTGGAGGTGTGCAGATAATTGATTCGAGCAAGAATGTAACCTATGCATGTGGGAAGGGAGGAAAGAAATGCTGGTGCAAACGAGAGGCATGTACCTTTTATGTCTCGACAGGAAGATTGCATGGCACTCCGGCTGGAAGCAATTGAATTAAGCTGCAGGCAGCGCAGTATCAGTAAGAAACGAAGGAAACGTTCCTCTGACAATGACAGGATCAATGCTTCTCCACCAACGTAAAACTCAATGAGCCCATCATGACGGATGAACCCCTTCGGACCCATGAAAATCATACGTGCCCAGTGGCCTATTCGATGACTATTCATCAGTCAGATAACGCTATCATCACGCCTCGTCGCGCTGAGCCAACCATCGACTGTGAGGATGTCTGATAATAAAAGCGACATAATGTAGCGAGCTGCCTTCTCACTCCGAACGAGCGGAACAAGGGGTCATTCAGGCTCGTGAATCAGAATACAATGGCCTTTGCTTTGTCGGCGGCCGGCCCCTCGCAAATAAATCAGTGTCGGTACTAGTAGGGTGAGACAGATATCAGGGATCCGCGAGAAAGATTGATGCTGAAGTAGTGCCTGATCTAGAGCTCTAGGCGTTGCGGCAAGGCTACCAGTGGACTGTACGGTGAAGTTCACTGAGCGCATTAGTCACGGGGAACACGAAGGAAGACATACTCGGTTGCACTTAGAGCTACGAGGTTCAATCCCCATTGTGCTCAAAACTCGACACTAATCAATGGAAGGCGCGCGATAACGGCACAGCGGCACAATATTGTCCTAAGCCGGGCAATAGGCGGGTATCCAGGCAACATATCGTGAGAGCCTGATTGAGTTGGCTTGGAACAGCTAAATTAAATCCCCACGCTGAGAAGTGGTGATTAGGTGAAGAGTTGAGAGGGTATTTGAGGAAAGATACCATGAATAAATGTTGGCGCAGGAATGAAGTGTCGAGGAGCCCGTGAGAGGGGCTTGAAAACGGTAATGAATACATTGGTGAATTTGCAGATGGCAGAATACGAACTTCGGTTCATAAAGGAGCAGTGAAACAGAGAGCTGCCAAAGTGATGGACAAAGGCCCGGCTACGATTAGGTGGTCCGACAATGGCGCAAGAGAAGGCCAATCCAAAGACGAGATCACTGCCAGTGCGCGCCAATCCATGACAGTGCCAAGTCGCCGGCGGGCCGTCGGCTAGATTGCGCTCGCATGTTTACTTATTAAATTTTGATTCGGCGATCCTCCTTGGCAATATAATTCTCTGAATCGGCCCTCGGGTCCCGGAAAATCATCTGTGATGGATGACTATGAGCCTTGACAGAATGCATACACCAACAAAGATACTTTACTAGGCCCTCATTCCCAGTCCCTCAGTTTTCAAGGACCTACCAAGGTTCAAAGTGCAGGTTTCACGTGGAGCGCAGATCCCAGCGAAAATCCCTAAACACATGATGTTCGACGGAAAGGTGAAGTGAAAATCCCGCGAGAGGAACGGCGGCGGAGTGTGACTTCTTAACCGATTTGTCTGTTTTCTCGGTTAGTGTGAGATAAAAACCAACCATCGGATCTAACAGCGTTCAGACCCCCTAGCCTCTGAGTTGACATGAAACGTCGCAATTCAAGGAAAATGACAAGCCTTCAACGCCATTCAAGGGTAATATCTTTACCTTCGCCAAAGTTAAGGTCATGGGCCAACAAGTGATCCCGCAATTTAAATTGGTTTCAATAGATTCCTCGTTCAGTTGCAAGGGATGCTAATGAATGACTTTCCACTAGCGATATCCGCCAAAGCTGTCTGAGATTAGTATCACAGTGACAGAAAGTGAAAGTGGGGCCGCATAAAATGCCGAAGTGGACATCGTGAGTGAAGCCGTAAAGCAACTTGATTGCATGTACATGCCGTTTTCCTTTTGTCATGGAAGGACCAATTGATACATTCATCGCAATGATAGCCATGGAGATGGGTACCAGGTGAGCGGCGAGGATTTCTCGATCGCTAGCAACAGAGGACGAGTCTGGCCGAGCCCGACCGGACTGCGGAGGAGGTGTGGCCGTGGACTACGAACAATGAGTGAGAGAATCGAAGAGCCGGAGAGATCCGCGCCGCTGCGAGATAGGAAAGATTCTGACGGAAAAGTGCTTTGTGACGGGGTTTAAAGGCGCATGAGGTCAAAGAGCGGCCGCAGGGACGCCGATGGGCAAGTTAAAGGGGGCAATCCGTCGCATTATACCAATCGGACACATAGAGCTGGTGGAAGGCCGACAAAAATCAGCGAGCCATAACTAATAGCGCCTAATCAATGGTCAACTAAGCTAGGAGAAATGTGGCGAAATGGGACTACGTTTAAACACATTTCGACGGCAGTGCTGCTCGAGAGTAGGATTCGTATCAGAACGGTGGTCAAAGATCTTGATACGGCGAGGCTGGATCTGTAAGAGCGCTCTAGTTCCCCAAGAAAACCATATTTCGGCGGATTGAAGAATTGGTTCAAAAGCCAGGAGTCTCCCTCGGAGACCGAAATACTTAGTATATTCCCTAGTTTGTAAAAAATATTCTGCTGTTGGAATGCTGGGACAGAGGCTGAAACGAATTTTCTGGATCCTACTAGTATACGTTACTATCTTTGAACGGTGAAAGTTTACAGACCCTGGTGGCATTAGTCTCTTCTAAACAGACGCTACAACAAGCCGGGCCAAAGATTGCGGCGATCCTCGATCGGCTGCACTAGAGAGATGCAGAGATGACATTCCAAGATCCGATGCCGACCAAACGATACAGGTTGCGGTAGACCCAAAGCATGAGATGGAAGAGAGCCGGAAATGATGGTGGTCAGAAAGAGGAGGTACAGTACTTATCGCAAGGGAAATGATTGGAGACACGACAAATATGCCACAGCAAATTGATCTCTGTCTTACCCGTTACCATCACTCCGACTTTCTTTTTTTTTCCCTTCCGGCGCGAGTGGTTCCTGCATTCTGCTTCAATCTATGCTGTGCTGCGAAGAAATTAAGGGCGCATTTCAACGCCCGCCTGGGGCAGAAAAGGAGATAAACAGCTTGCTGGAAGTACATCAAGATGCTGAATACCATGTTGCGGCCAAGTTCCACTCGCTTGTCGGATGATGGCTGCTGGAGTTTGCTGGAGCACGGCCTTGACAGCAGGTACTCTGTACCGAGTACCGATAGTTGACCTACTCCGCGGGATGGAAATTCCTCCTCCGTTTAATTCGGCATCCAATCTAATTTGCAAATCCGGCGTGCACGGGCATCCAAGAACGAGGTTAATACTAATATTAATCTCATTATTGCTGATTGCCACGCCGATCAGTTGCGGTAACCTCTTGAGCCGATAGAGGCACTGCAAGGGGTTCTCGATGCAGTCCTTGAGTAAGCGTTACTGCCGGTACCAGGCCCTGAATCGCCCACTAGGGATCGTATACGTATTGCGCGTGTTCAGTCAGTGTCTTGACCTTGTTATCGACCCACAATTTAATCCCCGCCTTTTGGCTCCACCTTTTCTATTACACCGGCGCATAATTATCTCGTCTTCCCCAGGTGGGATCGCCTCGCCCTCCTCCGCAATATTTCCCTTCTCCTGCCCGATTTTCATGCCAGTCCGGACATTAAAGGGAGTTACGGCCATCAAGAGTCCGAGGATTAGAACCCTCCCACGAATACAGCAAGCGAAGGGAGGGATTAGCCCTCGTGTGTAGATTACCCCGTGTTGACCGCCAGTCCGCGTACGTACATTCTTCTGCGGTCAGCCGACTTCTGCACAGCTTGTTTTTCAAGGCCTAGCATTACCATTAAAATACGTATGAGTAATCATCCGAGGGTATCCAATATCCTCCCCTGGATTCCGTCGCCCGTCTACCCCGACTCCCGACAATCTCCACATTTCCGGAGAATGCACGGGATTCTGTAGACCGTAACGCCAGCCGATCATCTGGAGCTTATTCAGAGACCAAGGTATATCTTCTTGGAACCCGAGTCCGATTACATAGTTCCAGTTTCCTTGCCGTGTTTCCAACGCTCAATTTCCGAACAGATAGGCTCCTCCATCGGGATCTCATGCGGGACGCTGATCCCCCTAACCTAGGATTGAATCTTTCTATGAAAATGTGCAAAGCCGCATTAGCCCGCAATTATCCTCGCATCTCCACTCTCCCCGTTCTCATGCTGTATGTATACGCACCTCGGCGTCGGGGACGATCGACCATGGCTTCAAGATGACGACATCCACCTCGTGCCAATCTCGTGCGCCGATCTCCGCAAGCGTTCTCGCTTATGAGCGCAAATCATCTCGAACGGCAACCTCGGGCTTGAAAATGGCGGACCCGGGCAACTCTGCGTCTGTGGTCCTATTATAGCGTATGGTTCTACACCCGCTAATCCGCTATTTGTCGGTTCACCGTCTCTGATCGATCCTAATGGGCCTTGCGCCGTATTTGTCGGCTATCCTTCTATTTATCGTTTCTCCGCCCAGATGTACAGTCACCCTTAATTCCCGTCTTCGGCCTTCGGACCATGTCGCAGTCAATTACCCACCAGTGCTGTGCGCTCGCCCATCCTCCTTCCCAGCGCCTCCAGTTGAAAGACCGCTCATTTATCAATTCCATGTACACCCAAGAATATACCGCGGGTTTCGGGCGAGTCCCCATCAGCGGCGATATTGCCAAGTGTCGACCGATGTCATAGATAAGAGAAACCGCACAAGCATCTACACTCGGGACTTTCAGCTCCCAGAACGGGTTGCCGCATCCCCGCCGGCCTCTTAATAAAACGAAAGCCGACCTCACCGGGAACAAAACGCAATCATGCATGTGTAGATCCCCCGCAGACAGCAAGGCGCAGTGTACGGCACTCGGTCGGGTGTTCCATATATATGCAAATCCCGCATACGGCGCCCTACTAGTCCAGGCTGTTAAAACTTAAAAACGTCCGTTCAAAGATAATGCGAAACCGAGGCAACGCCCGCCAGCAGGGTCCGATGCTCGGGGCGCCAGTTCGTTGCCTCCGGGTATGTGAAAAATTGCTGCAAATCGAGCTGCATAGTCATCCATGCGAACTTGAACAACACCCCAAGGCACCCGATCGCGCCCAACTGTCTGGTTATATCTGGATTGATGCAACTCCCGTGATGGCCGTTCGCAATAGACGCGGCCGTTCGGTACCCGTGACTCTCCCTATTATCCCTCATCTCGAACTACTAATTATGGGGTAAAAACATCTGGGGCTGGGTCTGGGCGCTGGGCGCTTGTTTAAGGGTTTCCGCCTAGTACCAGAAAAAAAAACCGTCAAATTTCTCAATCCTGCCCTCGAATCGAGCAGGGGTCCGTCTGTGTTACTGTTTACAAGGTAGATGTGCAGACGCACTGGTAGGACTTGTCCCTGGTGTGGTGCGGTTGACTCAAATGCGTAAGATGTCAAATCTGCAACAGAAGGGAAAAATAAAATGCCCGCGGGATAATGTCCTGCCCCGAATCGAACGACGTCCATCTAGATGAAAAACTCGCAAAAAGAACCAGTTTTGGAGTGCAAACGTGCAGTGCACACCAGCAGAACTTGTCCTCTCGTGACCGCCGCCTCTCATGCCCCTTGGCAATTAATTCATTATTGGGCTCAATCAAGTTCAAGTTTGTTCAACCTTCAAGAATCTTAAAGAATTTAGTTCTTCGTTCGATACAGTACGTACAACAGGTGAAGTTGGCTACAAGGAGGATACATATATCACGGCACGGGCGCGCACGGCGGGCGCGTGCTTTTTTGGTGGAGACTGGGAGTGACAGTAATGCATCTGCCTCCCGCCTGGAATCTTTCCAGAGTAGCGAGGAGTCGTGGTGAGAGTAGGATACAACCTCAACCTTACCGCCGCTCGCTACGCACATCGCTTTCCGAGTACCCATACATCCCTCCTGGACTGCGCATCCCCTTCGCAGATGGATGCGGGGGGAGGAACGGCGCCAAGGGTGAGAGCGGTGTGGCGGGCGAGCGCGACGAGATAGAGGAGGTCGGGCTCCACGACGCGCCCGGTGGGGAGGTTGGGCTATACGAGCGATAGGATGATGATGGTGAAATAGGCGAGTTCGCGTTAGAGGCGAACGCGCCACTGGCGTGATTCCGAAAATGTCTGCGCATGTTCGAGTTGACGTTGAAAGCACGACCGCAGGAGGGGTGTGGGCATCGGAAGGCTGACGATCATTGTCAGCATGGGTTCATTGTTTAAACAATTGGAGAGAGAGTGAGAGAGGTGATATAATAGGCGGGGAAATAGGCACGCGGATCGAGGCGAACAGGAACCAAAGATGCAAGCGGGAAAGAAGCGAAAAGGAACAGAACAGAAATGCCACTCACGCGTCGCCCCTGTATGTGTATTGACATGGATCCGCAGGCTGCTCGGCCGGTTGAACCGTTTCCCACACGTCGGGCAGACGTGCTTCTTGCCTTCCTCGGCGCCCCCGCCTTCTCCATCTTCATTATCGTCATCTACATCCATGTCGGCGTCTCCGTCGGACGAACCAGAGGACGAGCTTCCCCGGTGGGCGCGCGGGGGTTGCGGCTGCGTGCGAACCGTCAACCGGTGCTGCGGAGCGATGGAACTCGACGCAGGACCAGGACTGGGGCGGCTGGAAGCGATGTGCGTGAGTGAGGAGCCGCGCGGGTCGCTTTTGAGGACGTCGAACGAGAATGATGGAGCTGGAGGCGGCGGTAGGGGCGCAGGGACATAGTGGCTGCGTGGAAAGACGGGCGCCGGCACGAGACGTGGGTGCGGCGACGAACGGGATGAGCGGGGCATGAGGTGCTCGGGGAACATCTCGTGGATGCTGGGGAGAACGACGGCCGGGGACGAATAGGGGGTTGAAGTTGAAGTGGAGGCCATGGCGGTCAATCGGAGGATAAGCGAGAACAGGGCCACAGCAGATATAGCTGAAAACTCGACGGGGGATTTTCTCTTCGAGAAGCAGTGCGGTTCGGGCACTTATATAGCGTGGGTGGGAGAAGCAAGCATGGGCGCCAGATCTCGGCTTGTTGTGTCCGCGGGCATCACGTCACCTCGGGTGGCTGACAGTCGATCTGCGTCCGCGAATTCCAAATGGATTTCGGACCTAATGGGCCTATCGGCTTGAGATCTCAAGATTTCCGGTGCCAGGCACAGCGTACGGCAAACCAACTGGTCCCCGCGCAGCGGGCTCTTTCCGTGCTGCTCGCGCCGCGGACGTCCACGTGAAGCAAGGTTCAAGCTCAGCCTTCAAACGGTTTTTGAAGGTTGCACCACTGAGGAGGATCGACGTGCATCTATATGAGGCTGAGCAATTGATAAATCAGCCAGTAATTGTACCCGTGACTTGCACGGCATGGTGTTTGGTTTTCATCAGCATCGTATGGGCTTCCTTCGTTCTTGTCCTTTGCCGGCAGTCTCAATTATAAGACAATCTAACCCGAATTTAGGTCGTGAAATCAGTGTTAACGTCCCCATGGCAATGGGATCGGCACGCAATCATCTCAATGTCGCAATTGTTATCAAAGTGACTTTAAAATACAACTTGTGAACTTTTGATTACGGTTCGGAATGGCGCAGCTATCAGACGCTAACTTGCTTTGGACATCGACTCACTGATAGCTTGGGAATGAGCCCCCGGTACGCCGCCGGCACATTTTTAAAATTCGCGCGCCTGATCAAGATGTCGCGGATCCCCTCACACACTGACCGAGTTTCCCACTCACAATCATGCGCGATGAAGCATTGAAGGTTTCTATTGATCTTATCCCCATGATTTCTGATGACTTTGCACGACTTCGTGAGTTCGAACGCTTCTAGCCTTCCTCGCTATCTTTCTCGAATAAATACTTAATCCAACTTCATTTAGGCCGCATCACCGTATCATCCCTCCCATCAGCAGTGTGATCGCCGCGACCGGCCCTGAAGGGTGTGCATGGCTTGAAGGTTGGATGGTTTCAAGGAGAGCCGTCGTGCATCACACGACATTAAGCGAAGGAAGAGGAGAGTACACGACAATTTAATTGGGGAATTGAACGTGAAGATTCGGCCATTCAATTTTTTGAATTCCTCTGGTTTGTTCATCATGAGTCATCACTGCTCATGAGCTGGCCCGATTGAACGGGATGTCTATAATCAATGGGGCAATTGACTCGAGGTGCCAGTTTCCCTGGCATACCAGAAACACATCACCAAGAATCCATAATTTCGATTACGCGGGTCCATTTGCAAATCCAATTTTGTTAGTGCGTACGGGCACTGCATAATCTTTTCCACCATTTTCTGGTCTCTCTCACTCACAAACCTTCACCCGGGAACAGAGAGGATATTTATGTTGGAGGACTGTTGACCCATGGCCGGGGAAGGGTACATATAAACCAAAACACGGTATCGCAGCAGAAAAAAAAGTTGAACTTTTCGTGGTCCGTAAGCGTGGCGGCAGGCTCTGTGTGCTTGAGAAATTTGACTCGAACGATCCTGTTTGATGCAGGGCCGGGGAAGCTCATATATATAAGGGAAGGTGCGCTCCCGTGCGAACAAGTTCGGGGCCCGCTTGTTCGGGCAGCATTCAACGTCTGTGAGAAGGAGCACAAGGATCGCGGCTTCTAGTGAAGATACAGTACTGGAGAGCAGAAAATACCCCAAGTAACGTTGGCAACATTCAGGAATAGGTTCTGCAGGTGCGAGTTGCGTCTCCGCACCATGCTGTAGTTCCACCAAAGCCCTGACCCTTCCTTTCGGAAGAAAATATGTTTCGATAGCGAACCCCATTTGCAGCCGGGGCGTCGGAAAATTTCCTTCTCGATATACATTCACTACGAATAATATGTAAGCTACAGAAGCTGAAAGTGGGCTCTGAGAAAAGAATGCATTCAAACAATTCCTACGTACTGTGCTCCAGGGTTACGCCTTGACCTGGGGACCGAATTCAAGCCGCCACCAAGGAACGTGAGGACAGCCGGGAAAGCCTGCATCATTCGACGTCCGTTCAATGATCGGGGAGGATGAATTTCTTTACCAACATCATTCTGACTTCTAGCCTCACTCATTATCAAGCCCATTAGGGAAGGCGCGATTCCCTGAGAATCTTTCGCACTCGTCGGCTGCGCGTTATAAATCTCACGCACCGGCATCCCGTCTCGGGGCAGGACGCAATGGAAAACCCTGATATTTATTCAATCGAGTGTTTCGCTTTGACTTTTCTTGCAATCTGATTGACTTCGAACCTCTTTGAGCGTCAACTGGATGACAGCATCTCCAAAATCTTCTGAGGTCTAATACACTGTAATGAATTTCAATTCAGCCTCTAGAGGCAACGTGCGCGATGGTAAGATAACGTCCCCGCGCTCGGCTGCATTCAATGAAGACAGGGTGCGGGAAAAATCCTGTGTTGATGTCGATGCGAAACCTTTTTTTTTTCTTTTTGTGTGGCTGGAGTGTTAGGTCAGCGCTTCGTTCTAATTTAAGCCCAAGGGATTTTTATCGTGAAGAAAAGCTTCTCCAAGGCCAAGCCCTTTACAAAACGATAGTAGTAGAGCGGTCTGATATTGATGCTGGGGACACAAGCTCCTCAAATATGTGCGTTCTTCGGGCATGAAACAATATCCTGATAACTCAATGCCAATCCAATTCATGGGAGTAGAGATATGTGATTCAGTGCAATCAAAGTTGGCAGAAGTCGAGTAAAAAGAAGTTCACGCAAAATTCCCCCGCAGCACCCCACACGTCAATCGGAGACGTTTGATCAACAATGTTCTCCGCTCTGTTGCCGTGGCTATCTGTAAGGGACGGCGGTAACCAGATGTTGAAGAATCAAGGAGGGGAAGAAGTTCTGCAAGATCCGTGCAGCATATATACACAGTCGAAACACGTGGCAGTGTTGAGTATCCCACTGCAACCGCGGTAAGGCATCATTACGAACTGTTGCGAGAACCCTCGAAATTCGGTGCCAATTGAGGGCGGGGGTAGCTTCAATCATACACTGGCGGGGGCAGCATCACACTTTGCAACCAATTGAAGCCCGGATAGAGCTGCCGGTGAGAAACTCGAATTAAATAACGTAGGGTTGACAATACTTGGTGAGAAGAGGGCCAGAACCTCATTGAATGCTCGGGCCATTGGAACGTGAAGGCGATATGCTTCTGATGAGTGATACCAGTAATTCAAGGGTGCCAGCGAATCTCAATTCCGCAAAATCGTTGAAAGTGAAACGGGACTGACCGGCGCTTCTATTGAACCTCGATCAGCTGAAAACGGAGCCTTCGCCAGCAGTCCGATGATACCAGTAGCTCAACAGGAGAACGAATCTCAAATGTACTAAGTCTTTACTGAATAGGGACGTGGGACTGACCGGCACTTTCTCAAAATTAAAAGAATCTCTCAGCTCGACAGAGTGGCAGCGGAACGGGAATGGCTGGGATTCAGCATTAGATCTTGAATTGGAGCACAGTACGCGGCGTCGGCATCCCAAGAGAACGGCCCATTCAATCCCCCCTGCTCACCCGCCTCGATGCCCACACGTCAATCAGCGCTATACTACCGGCGATGGCGGGAGTACTATCGCGCCCGAGGTGGCGTCTAACTAGAGGGGCCATGCCGTCAATACGGCCGCGGATCGCTCCAACTGCGCAAACTAGGCGAGCGAGTTATCAGTGGATCGCACCACTGGCGCTAGCCACTTACACTATCTTTCTAACCTGGTCCTCGGGGAAGCTGGTAAGTACCCAAGGCGAGGATTGGCAGCCTAATTTACTTAATCGAGCGGGGATCGTTACGCCGATGAGTTATCCAGGAACCCATCGCAGTGTTTGGCGCTAAGGGAGGCATTTTCTAATCGACGTCTTAGGGGCAAGGTAGGACGTTGCCTAGGTCCGCTCTGGATCTCCATCGATAATAAGTCAATCATCATAACACCTCCGTTCAATTCGACGATTGGCGAGGCGCCGGGCACAGCAGTAGTTGCCGTGGCTTCAGGATGGGACCAGGGCAATCAAACTGTAAGTAACAGTTTAGTTTATGCCACGTCGAAGTAAAATCTAGATGACGCACCGAGCTCCCCGGAATGCGCTTGTGGACACCGGCAGCTACGGATTATATTTTGCATGCAAGAAGTTTGTCGGATGGGCGCTGGAGCATGTCGCGCATAGTGTACTATCTCCTGGGTTATCCAGGATCGGAGTCGATCGGGAAGCAGGAACGTCGACAACCAATGTATTGTGACAGCAAGATGTAATGAGGCAGCGAAGTGGAAAGCAGTATCGGACGAGGTCCAGTGGCGCACTATAAATTAGGTTAGCCCTTCAGTAACGGGAAAATTAGATTACTTACAGGAGGCTGGCTGGTGGTTCGACGGCTCACATCGCCTTGCCGTGCTAATCCTCGGGGGAGATTGAATCCGCACCGGTCAAACACCGGTGATCATTTACTTCACATGCAAATCGGGGATTGGCAGCACCTGATCGACTTGCTGGCCTGGGGCGGGGAGCGAGAAGAGGCGCATAGGGATAGATATCGGGGCTGGGATGAAATGAATTACTATCAGTATTAGCTCCACACTAACGAGGATATTAATGCTCGTGGATATTTCACTCCAGCCAGGAGTTCTCCGCAGAATCAGTTAATGTTAATGTTAAGCTCTCACTTGGACGGGCATCAAGATGCGTGAGCATCGTAGTGCAGACACTGCAGAACAAAGAGCGGATCTACCGAAGGTCCAACGCTGAGGAGGTCATTTCAGAGTCTTTAACGAGGAAATTTGTGGCGTAAACGGGTGGGAGACATTTGGAGGGATGAAAGAAGAGCCATTACAAAAAGAGGCCATCTTCTGAAGCGTGTATGTGTTCAGATCTTTCAGAACGCCAGACCAGCGCAGTAGTGACTCGGGAGTCAGCTTCCGAGTCAAGGCATAGAACCGGCGGGCAAGCAGCCGCCGTAAGTGATTGAGTGCAGGAGGAAGGAGGACAGTACAGGAGAAGCATCGTGGCGGTAGAAGAAAAGCGTGTTTGTGGACTATTGTTGTTGATTGGACCTGTATTGAATCAATACCGATGCCAAACTTTGAGCTCTTGCTTTCCTCTTTCGTGTGCTTCCACTTTGAAGCTTCGTTTATCTTCTGTCCGGAGACTTCAATGCATCTAATAAATGAAAACTCTCGGCTCTCAGTCGGCATAGCCGCCGTAGGCCCGCAGCGAGCTTCTCTAGGGACCGGGATCTCGACCTAATAGTAAATATAAACCTAATAGTACTACCAATTTGAGCGCTTACTTTCGGAGAGCTGTTCCGCGTCGCAGAAAACCCAACAGAATCTCCCACTGCGTCACTGTGGGATGTGTTTTCCCCTGCTCGGGTAAGAATCTAGCTCTACCACATCGCACTCCTTAATTGTAGCAATTTAAAATATCTTTCCAGATCTCATCCAGGCCGAAGGAGTCGATCCAATCTCCGCATCAGGTCTACCGAAATATCCGTGCATTTAACGCCGGTGGGAAAGCGGCAGCGGTCATTCGCAAAGCTTCCGACGGTACGACCCGAGTCTCAATGCATCACCGCTCATATAATAAATTTCACGGGGTCATGAGCCCGACTCGTCATATATATTGCACCATTTAATTTCATCCTGGTGGGCAAAATGATTCTCATTGGTCGTCCATTCTCTCACAAGTGGCCCACTAGGATCATTCCCCTGTACATACTATCAAGGGATCGTTTCACTCATTTTAGTGCTGCACTACCCTTGATGTATTCGGATTGCCGCGAATGGTACGGCATCCCTTGGACCACCTATATAGACTAATCAACACTTGCTATGCTTGCTGCTTTGACAGCCCTTCGCCATCCCTTCGGAAAGCGAAATGTGTCCGCGCCTCTATCTATAGCGGGGAACTCGAGATAACTCCTATCGTCGATGAAAATGCCTATGCCAGAGTTTGTGGGAAACGTCCGGATCGTCTTGGCACCTGTATGCTCTGATTATTCTCTCGTGTGGACTCAGGATGAGTATGCATCATCGAAGGTGTCAAATCTATACTCCAAACTCATAAAATCGCCTCTCTCCATAACACTGCGCCGATAGAGCTATGCAGACAATTATCGGACGACTGCGGTACGAGCCTATTCTGAATTTCTACCATTTACTATCTCGTCCGCAAATAGAAGCGCTTCTAGAGAGCGGCAACGCAGAGTCGCCGAGAACATGTGTGAGCTGGGACATCCTTCTTCCACCTACAGGTAAGCGTCCAGCGTCTTCCGATTGGCAGGTATCCGGCACATTAGCGAGGTCGATATCCGCCCGGACTTCTTCCAATGTCATTCTGTTTCGGTGAGTCGTTATCACTGATCCTCTGCCCATGTTAGCGCACTGCTGCTACGTGCGTGCCGGAATCCAAACCTGAGTGGCGTCCCGGTTTTGTGGCCATCTACTCAGCCGGGACTGCCCGCGTGTCAAGAGGATGTTTCTACGCCGCTGCTGACGACAGTGAGGTCTGATTACTCTCGGCCAGGTGCACGTTGTTTATTAAATGGTCTTCCAGGATCTCGACGCAGATGATTTGCGCTTCTTCCACAGGGAGAATTGTCGGCTTCCCGCGAATCTTCCATTTCAATGTCAGTGATTGTTCTGGCCGGCTCCACTGCTTCCCCGCTCACGAACTCCTGCGAATCCTTTTGAGAATCATTTTGGTCCCGAAATTTAACTCATCTCCGGCGCGCGGATCCAGCTTGCCTGGCTTCGAATTCAGAAATGAAACCCGCGCTTGGTTCAAGTCCTCTTCTCAGCGTCTTAAGTCCGTGCAATCACCGCTTCGCAATCTCCGTCGACACATGTACAGCAGGTGTCCACGGACCCTCCAATACCGCGGTTGTCTGAGCCAAGATCCGGACTGAAGCCTGCCTTAATCAAGTCTAATTGCACTCCGATTGTATTGCAAATAGCGACCAATCGCAGGTTATAACACTCTCATTATCCCTGATTTTACATTCTCATACACACATTCTGCCTGCCGTCGACCAAAAATTTGAAGCCCACCAACCCGACTGGCCGAACTGTATTGCCTCCACTGTTCGTGAACCTTGGACATGTGGTGGACCGCCCGAGCTTTATTTTCTTTGCCACATTCGGACCGGCACGCCCGTGGAAGGACCACGGAAGCTGTTGTGCAAACAATTTTGTGAGTCCCTATGTTGCACATGCCCAGGCTGGAGTCTCACTCTTATTTCGATACCATTCATCCGGTTTGGAAATTGGGTCGCCTGGCCGAAAACTGTCTACACACGTCCAAGACCCACAAAATGCTACGAAATCCATTTCCCAAGTCTGATGCCCGGGCCGCAAATCATTCTCAATTCTCACCTATTCTCACCCTCGGTCGCATTCTACTGCCGCCGGCCGAGATCGCATCACGAATAAAAATACCTCGATCGAAACGAAGTCCTCAGTATAATGAATTCCACCTGCCAGTTATCACGTTGGGACCCAGGGCCTAGGTTGGAGTTCCGTTTGGCCGGAGATGAGGCTCAAATTCAACAGGCATTATCAATGCAGTGATTTTTTGGGGGCAAATTAAAGTCTCAACCTTTCCCGCGAGTCCCGCGTCACGGATCGGCCATTCGCCGTCCAATTATGAAAATCCGCACCGATGGATTTGGGGCTTTGTGTGGCCAGGCATCAAATCGTTCGCAGTACGTACCAGCCTCCGACGGACGGACTCGAGATTTTCAGGGTTTTCCTGCTATTTCCGAGATTTGCTACGGTCACGGTAGTTGATCATACATTTCGCCCATTTCAATGTACTTCGTTACCGGCCGATACTTCGCGGAAGGAAGGAAGTATTGCTGCAAATATTTCGGAAAGTAGGACATTCCATCCACATATTCACGGAAGCAGGCGACGCCTGACGACGGCTGTTGCGCACCGTTTCGAACACAATTTTGCCTACGCCCGCGGATCCTGATTCGTCCCGTCTTCCGGGTCGTTTCCGAGATTTGCTGTCTTTCCCCATGTTCTCCAAGCTGTTATCATCACTCTGTAGATAACGGCGCAACGTCTGACATCAACGCAAATTTTCGCTCAGCGGCAGTCAGCGCTTCTTCACGTTCTCTGGGGAAACATTGAGGGAAAGGCGGTGCTTTGACCCCATATGCTGAAACATCCCGGGTTGCTCGAAAGGACCCTGGCTGCTGAAGGCTGTGTTCGAATTTCTCAAGTGTACGAGATCAATCCCCTTCGTCAATGATTACTTGACACCCTCCCTCATATAGCGCAGAAATTCTAGAAGCGCCGACGCTACAACGCTGTGAGGTCCCGGCGGTCTTAAATAACGATTACAAGGTGGTTGGATGAGGGTCGGATTCCAGGGCACTGAAGAAGTACGTACGCACAGTGTATCTCATTAGTAATCTAAGTAATGTCCTTGTTCTAGGAATAATGCTCTACC
Source organism: Mycena capillaripes (assembly GCA_029204075.1). NCBI lineage: Eukaryota > Fungi > Basidiomycota > Agaricomycetes > Agaricales > Mycenaceae > Mycena > Mycena capillaripes. The sequence goes on along the minus strand of JARHKZ010000014.1, from coordinate 1,371,804 downwards.
TTGTACCAAAATGAATATTGATGTGCATCAATGTTGGCTTGAAACGGAACAACTTCAACAAGCGCCGCAACACGACAAGTTGAGCACGGTCACGTGTTGTTCCAGATCATTGCAGAACGCGCGTGTCCGTTTCAAGCACGGACGCGTCTTTACCGCTGGATGCGATGATTTATCAAACCACGTGCTCAGTCGTCTCTTTCCAATCCCCTGCGCTCTTGCGGATACTCTCCACTATCATCTCGCTGCCGTTCACCTGACCATCCGTTGCGCTGTGCTGAGTATGAACGAGCTGCGTGGGGGGAGCTGCCCAGCGCAACGTGCTGACGTTGCCGCTGCTTCTGTGGCCGGCGCTAATGTTGAGCGAGATAGACTCGGAGTTTTCCCACTGAATCGTGTAGCGCAAGTTGACAATCGTGATGATGAGGGTTGGGTACATCCCCGAGAGTTGCTTGCCTAACCCGCTGGCAAATTTTATGAGATATCCAGCGCGGCTATCACGGGGGACATCAAAGAAGCACGCTACTTGCAGGAGCTGGGACGAATTGATCAATTTGCACGAAGGTGTAAGACAGAAACATACCCAGAGCAAACAATAGATGAAGCCAGACTCGACAAGGAGAGAGAGGATTTGATTGGTTATCGACCTCGATAAGTGTAGACCACAGATCACTCGACGGTGTTCCCTATATTTGTTGGTGTCAGCACTTGCTGGTGTTAGCAGGGTAGAAGAACCTCGACCAGAATTTGAAGCCGATTAGTACTGTGCATAATGCGTTCGTCGCAAGAGAAAGGGTCCAGGGTACGACCTCGACGCGCTGACACACTTGCTGTCCACCGGCGAGCACAGTGTGGATGACAAGCCCGGAGCCACTGAGACAAAGCAGGTCGAATACGGCAAAAACTAGCATCGCAGAAAAATATTGTTAGAGAGCATTGGAGCCCAAATTTCATGGGAGAAGAGCTCACAGATCGACGCGAAGAGCAAGATGCAAGGGAGTAGAATAATCCATCGTGTGCGGAAATATATTACCCAGACGCGCCAAATCACAATGGTATCTCCAATTATCATCTGGAGATGGTGTGGCAATTGAGAGAAGAATATTACTAGTAGGCACAACATACATTGATCCAGAAGAAGGCCATCTGGGGCGTTGACAAAGTTGCAGTTTCGGCGGCTGCAAGGGCAGCTCTGTCTGGAAGTGGCATGTTCCCATGCCTCAAAAGGGCGTGGACAGTGGTGAAATAGGTGAAGACGTCGAGCACCCACATGACCAAGGCTGAGGCGAAGAGATAGATGACCATGCAGAGCATGATAAACACAGTACGGGATTTGATGCCCTTTCGTCTATGTCCCTTGGATGTGAGTCGAGTTTCATCAACGGGAGCAGCAGATGCTTACAGGAAAGAGTACAGAGAAAATGCAAAGATGACACAGTAGAAAGCTAGAAGGGTGGAAGAATATGTCGGAAATGGCTATGAGTGCTAAGTGACTGAGCATACCGACTAACGCTGTCTCTATCATCACTCCAACGCTGCCCTCGGTGATATCCAACCCGTAGCGATCAAGAGAAGCGGCATCGATATTCGACAATGGCTCGGGTGCAGACGACATGGTGGAGGAACAATTATTGTTGACCGTTCCTGCGAAAGCGTGCTGAGAGGCGGAGGCTCTAAGTACAAGTAGTCCGGCGCACGTCATCCCTGTTACGCGTACATCCGGCACTGCTTACAGATACTCGGATATCCGGTATTCGGCGTCATTTGCCGGCGTTCGAATACCTTTGAATACCTGGTCTGTATTCGTGTTATTAATCTGAGTCTGACTTCGCCCTCGAACTTGGTCTGCTTACACTCCGAAATGATGGAAACTGGACCAGTGCCAGATTAATATCCTCATGAGCACAATCAAGCAAGGATTTCCGAAAGTAGTGGGTAAACGGGGTAGGGCGCTGTTTATCATTCCGCGGCCATATATAAGCGGTTTATAATTTCCGGTTTGTAAACAGGCTGCTTATAAACAGCGGGCGCCAAAACCGCCAAAAAAACGAGTTTTCGACTTCCCCTTGCCACATAAGTCGCCAGCTGCCTTTTTGTCGCTCTTACTGCTCCTCGCCACCTGCACCAGTCCGCAAGACTCCCGATCTCGGCACCCGGGATGGGCTTTTTTGAAAGCAAGTCGCGGAAAAACGACAAATTGATGTCAGGACCGTCGCGTTCGGAGCTAATTTCGGTGTCTGCGAATGATGGAGAAGTAGTAGGCGCGGTGCCATCCCGGTGTACAAAATTCACGGCTGCGAGGCCGTCTTCACATCCAGCCGTTCGCGTAATCGGTGTGATGGTGTCGGAGCTCGTGGCGGTGGTGGTCGTTGGAGTGGCTGCCACTGTCCGAATCGGCTCGGGCTCCTTCATCAGACCTTTCATCCTGCGCTAGTTCAGCGTCGGAGATTTTGACTTCTTCATCCGTGGTAGATTGTGGGATTCAATCGCAACTTAAGGTCAGTAACTTACAGGTTTTGCAGTTGAAGCGGCCGCAAGATGTTGGTTGTGCTGGTAAATCTTTGTCATGGCAACGATGGTTGACGTATCCTGGCTAGTGCGGTCTACAGTATCGTTCCGAGTGAATCTGGAGACTGTGCGTTCTTCCGCCATTGAATTGGGAAGGATCGAGAATATCTTTATGGCCACAAACTGAATCTTCAGGCATTGTGTTGAGCAGACGTCTGGAAGCAGCGAGGGAATGTAATTACCGCGAGAACAGATGCTTCTGGTAGCTGGGATATTGCCTGCCAATATTGAGTTGTACGAGACCATGTCTCCTGGCGTGCACAAAACGGGGAATATTGCCGGGTGCAGGACTCGAATTGGGCCTAGAACGCATTCATGATGGCGTTTCCTGATGCGTGATGGACGAATTCCGGGGCCCTCCGTCCTGCCTGCAACTCCCTTGCCAGGAACTTGAAAAGGAAAGTGCCACCAACCTTTCCGTACGTGGGCATTGAGTCGCGTAGATCCTTGTCGGTCACTCCAGAGCTGGAAAGCTGAACAGACGATGTTGGAAGCAATGTTGCCGCTTGGAGCCGGTTCGCTGTGATTTTAAAAAGGACTGGGCTTTTGAGGTGTTCTGAAACTGTATCAGGGCACTTGTAGAACTGGAATCCAGATAGAGATTTCACCTGGATCTAGATAAAATCCCGCCAAATAAATATCGCCGCTCGGGCAGTCGATCATTTCTGCGTATCGGCGATTCAAAATTGCGCAGACATCATCTTTAAGCGACTTTGGAAATGAAAGGGTGTCTGCGAATAGGTCACGTATGACCGCAGGTATAGCGACATAAAACTTCCAAACATCGCTAACCGTAACTTCGAGACCCTCGAGGCACTGGATAACATGAGCGATATGATATTCCCAGTACTGTCGCTCCCTATGGCGTAGAAGCGTTCTTCTCCTATTTCGTGTATGACCTGCATTTTTCCTTGTCAGTCCCGATAATGTCGACGTATCATATCTCACCTCCAAAAGGATCTTGATGTGCTCACCCGTGTGCGAGAATCCCGAGGTCTCGTCACCCCTGATTAAGTGCGCTTCGCGGTCCGGCATTGTTGAGTCGCCGTGGTGATGTTCAGGTTGTGATATTGCTTGAGCTTCTGTATGGATTGAATGGTGACTTTAGCGGCTTCAGCGGGAATATAATTCGTCGAGAATGTTGTAGCTACAGCGATGGCATTCCCAGATTCAAGATTGTCGGCGAATGCTCGAAACGCGCACCGATCTACAAGCTCTGGGGCAAGAGCACCGTCGTAAAGGAGATCAGCAAGCAATTTGTTCGTTTTTGTGATGTGTTCCTTGCGCGCCTCGGCTTTGTTTTGGCTACCCGCATGGCGGAGAACATGTCCGGCTTTGCTCCAGTCTCAAGCTTTGAGCGTAATGAGGCTTTCTCATTTTCCAATACGACCTCTTATGCGCGGAGTAGCCCAGCTCTCGTGACAGCCATCCCCGGCGCAGCAGATGCGAGGAGTTTTGGTAGATTTGGTATGATATGCGCCGACTGTCACTTGATCGAGGACACTGTCCTTAGGACGGCCGCGTGGGGGGCTCCAGTGGTCGGGGACGGCGGAGGATCATCAACAATATCCGCAAATGCCCAATTCATCTAAAATTCGCTGTTAGAGGAAAGACGCGTCAGATCAATTGGACCGCACCGCGCCCTGCTCAGTCCGTTTCTTCAGTTTTCTGTTGCAGCCTTTTCTCGCTCATTCTCCTCCTTCGAATTCTTCTTCACGTCGACGGGTAAATGATAAGATAATTACACGATTCCAAGCTACCTCAATCGCAACACGAGCGGCTTGGCGAAGATCATCCATCCATTGAATAAGAAGAAAATTTGGACCTCCGGACGCGACGTCTTCCAACGCCGGGCCGCGGGACTTGAAGGTAATGACTATATCTTGGCCGGCTGAAGTTCGGCGCGGGCCAAAGGTACAAAATGCGAGGCACGAGCATGCCGTTGTAGTGTCTGTCTAGGAGAGACTAGGTCAAAGGACCTCTCTATGTCAATGGATGACGACACCTTTGATGCAGCCTTCGTTTCTTCATCTGGAAAATCCTGAGTGTCTGTAGCGGTCTGTGGCAGACACTACAGACCAAATAGACCCACAGACTGCCCCCTGACTGTGCCAGACAACAGTTTCTGCGGCAGACACCTTGCAGACAACCTACAGACACCGGCAGAAGTGATTGGTGCAATGTCTTGGCAATCATCGCTTGCTGTTAGTTCGCGTGAGGCATCAATTTTCTCGTTACTCGCTGGAATAATCGCATTTGTATGGAAAGCCAGAGCACCACGCTCGTTTGATGGCCGGTACTTCCCTTATTGGGCACTCGGACTTGGCCCTCTCACGGTTGATAGGTGACCATCAGTGTCACGTAACGACGTTGCAGGTTGTGCCATGGCCATACTCAGTGCAAAATGTTGAGGGAATTTCTGTTGGTGCACAAGCTGCGGGAGTTACGAGTACTTATTTACTGAGTAGTTTTGTGTGGATCAATCTTCTTCATCCGAAAACCATGCCATCAGCTGTTCGCCCTCCTCCAGGTCGACAAGCCCCGGGGGAAGTGGCTCATCCCGTCCATCATTTCATCAATTCTGGCCGACTGATCATTGTCTGTCAATCATTCAGCGAGTATGGGAATTGGTGGATCGTGTTTGAACTCACCCAAACCCATGCCATTATTCACACCACCCATGTAGAAGTCATCCAACCTGTCGCACATTGGGACCAGATTTGGGAGGAGTGCAATATCATCTTCATGATCCTCCCTTGCTGTCGTCAAGACATAACCTCACCAGCGACAGTTCACTGCCTTCTTCCGCCATCAGGCATGTAGAATGAAGTTCATATGACCCAAGCGAGGACCATGGATTTGGCTCGGTGTCACTGTCGGTGTATTAATATGTGGGAAGATGTATGAGATCTTGCGATGCGCCAAAGCTATTCCTACAACGCGTTTTGTGTCTGTATCGTGAATTGATGTACGATCACGTGTGCGTGATGAGACGCGTTTAGGCCCGCGCGATTCAGCCGCAGTGGGATATACTAACATTTATCCTGTCGCATAACTTAGCATTTCAGTTAATGCCAAAACTTTTTTGCAACGTGTCTGTATCTCCCGGTGCTGTGCTCAAGCTGCGACACTCGGGTGATAGCAACCGGCTCATGCACAGAGCCGTAAACTTGCAAAATCAGTACCCTCTTGTATCGAAGTTTTCCGGATTCTCCTTCGCATTGAATGACAGACAGTGGACTGATTGCTCAGTTCACTGATGGCCCAGGCTGAACCAGGCCAACGGTCTGTGAGCGAGACAAAGTGACCCAAGGTAGAAGTATGAGTGGTGGATGCTAAGCGGTAACGAAGTATCCAGGGTCCGACTGCCCGATCGGGTAAGCGACGGCGATCAAACGAGCGTGGTGCTCTGGCTTTCCATACATTTGGCCCAGCACACAAAAAGCGGGGACAAAATAAAATGCATTCATATTAATTACGACAAAACACTACTATTTAGAACTATTCTGTCGCAAGAAAACTGCCAGCAGTAAGCTTGGGGTGAACAACTAATTGAAGACTGTGGTAGTGATGCAATGGCGCCGCGCAGCTGAATGAAATAGTCCAGGATCAATGAGGGCGTAGTGAACATGAACGTGAATGGACGTACCGCCAGTGGCTGCTTGAAGCTACCGAGTATCTGAATTGAGGTCAGAACGGTGAATGGGGTGAACCGAAAACTCACGGTGCTACAGCTATTTGAAAGGTGCAACAGAGGGTTGAGAGGAACTGGATGGGTGAGGGGGAAAAGGAGAGGAGCGGTGACATTACCTATGTCAATGGCGTGTTTATAGGGTTTGAGCGTTTCAAGGAGTTGCAATCAAAAAACCCTCTAAGTCCCTCTTATTCGGCCCCATGCAAACGCGGACCCTGTGATGAATGAGTTTTTTTTTCACAAGTCCTTAGCCGACACCGGACCACGCTCGTTTGGGGAGCCATCAAAGTGTCAAGCGAGCGGAAGTGATGGATTTGCAGTCCATGGGGTTAAAGTGTCTGTAGGTGGTCTGTAGGCGGTCTGTAAGAACGTAAGCATAGTGCTGGCCAAAATATGATATGAATACGAAAACTCTGTATCATATTCATATCCATATCGTATCTAGCTCTGAGAGTCCGTATCATATCTGTAGCATATCATATTCATATTCATTCTCAGAATATGAATATGATATGAATATATTCAAATATATTTTGGCCCAATTTAGCTTGCAAACAATGGGTCTGAAATCAAGGCAGCTTGCTCGCAAAGGAGTTCCTCTGTAACCTATGGCACAAAAGTCTCTTCAGACATTCAATTATGAGTCAAGATACAGAATCCAGGTGCCCGGCAAGCTTCAACTTCAATATCACAGCATTTTTTATTGCATCAAGTAGCTCGCAGGTAGGAGTCTCTGAGCCGGAGCGCGGCTTGACAAAGATCCGAGATGATTTTTGACCATGCCGCTGAGATCGGATCACCGGATCTGTGCCAATTGAGGGCCCGAGGCGGCCGAAACAGTGGTTGAGCATATCCAAATATATTTGAATACGCTGACTACCATATTGTATTATATCCATATCATATTCATATTCATATTCAACCGTATTCATATTCAGTAAGAGGGTCCAAGGCCGTATCATATCCATCCATATTTGAATATATTCAAAAATACTTTTTTCGTATCGTATTTTTGGCCAGCACTACGTAAGCATGTCTGTACTGGTCTGCGGGTCTGTATTGGTCTGTGTCAGAAATCCAGGTCTGACGCAGACGGGCCATGTCTGTAACCGCCAAAAGGCCATTCCTGATGTTGTCCGGTGCGTATCCAGTAAAATGGTGAGCATAGGATATCTTTCAGTTCTTCGTGATAGTGGGTAGTAGGTCCAACAACAGCAGACATGATGGGAGGCTTTGCGGAAGAGAGTCTCATACGTCGAGGCCGTCGTAAAGCAATGAGCAATAAAGATCCTTTCGCTCGGTGATCTCCGGCCCGGGCCCGGTTATAATTATAAACCGGCCGTTTGAACCCGACCATCCGGTCTATAAACCGGCCCTAAAAACAGCGCCTTAAAATGGGGAACTAATGCGGGACGCCCCGTCAAGAAGCATCGACGATGTGTCGACAATCACAAGAGCTGGCAGCCCACGTCTCCGGATTCATAGGAGAAGCATGCTCCTCATTCGGAGTCGTGCCTGAGGAAATTCAGCCATTGCACTGAGTAGACATTCTCTTGACTCGGGGTTGTTGGGACACCACGTCGCTCGAAACTGACCTTTCTTGCGTCCGGTTCTTTGAGATTTCAAGCTGCATCGAGGCCGCAACGGAGAATACCGAATTGGAAACCTGATTTCAAATATCCTCTACGAGTGATCTGAAACCCCCAAATGTGTTTGTTCAGACTTAACAGCACGATTGAACCTGATCCGACCTCGGGTGAATCCGGATGGCCGTGATGGCCGTGAAAATTCCGCGGCAACATGACTCTTTCATCTTGAATACAAAGAGATTTGAGTTGGTATCTGACTTCATTAGAGAATTATTGCGTACCAAAATATTGCTGAAGCCCTGGATTTTCAGGTGAAAAACTCGCTTTCTATGCATCTAAGCCGTCTACGGCCGTCAACGGCCGCCCGTCCCCATCCCGTCAATGGTTTTGCCCAAAGGCTCGACGGGACGGGACGGCATGCCGCTGACGGCACCCGTCAAACCCGTAAAAAAGGGGACGGTGGGCAGCCCTAACCGAATGCAAGGCACACCATCGCCTCACGTTCATCCCAGGTTTTGGGTTAATCTGATTGAACCCACGATTATTTGGACACGAGTTGAAAAAATGTTTTCGCCAGTGACAGGGTCAAGGTTTTCTGAAATTTTACATTCTGCACGTCGGCAATCGCGGTTTTTTAATTCACGCAAGGGTGTCATCCTCATTCACGAGGTTATCCGAATTAACAAGGTATGTATTATATAGAAAAGAGGGGATATTCGTGGTAACGATGTGTCTGTCCATTCGCCGCTACATTTGAATTTAAAGCTCATTGAAAGAACCACTGCTGGTTGGTGTCCCGATTCGCGGAATCGCAGTCCCAAATCTGGATCTGTACACACCGTAAGTCTATGCACCGCCGCGGCTCGCATTAGAAAAGAGAAACATACGAAGTTCCCATCGGCCCCAGAGCCATTCAACAAGTCGAGGCACTTGTTCGTCCCCGCCCACTTGATCTGCGAGCCAGTGTTTCCAACCGTGAACTGCTGGTTCGTGTCACCTTCCGTGCAAGTCCAGAGCTGAAGCCGGTTCCCGTTGGCGGTGGACCCGTCCTTCACGTCGAGGCACTTGCTCCCACCGAACGTCGTGATTGTGCCCGTGTTCAACGTGAGAGGGACCGCCCAGGTGGCGTTGCCGTTGGGGAACGGACTCAAGAACTTCGAGTTGGCGCATTCGGCGATGACTACCGACGCACCGTCCGTGTTCGAGGTGCCGACGATGCAGAACGGTCCAGCTATGTTGTTGAGAGAGATTTGGGCGGCAATGGTGACTTCCCTGAAGGAAGAAGCTTGAGGTCAGCGTTGTGGGTGTCAATTCAGGCGCAATACTGACTGAACGTCCTGAGCAGGAACCCATTCCTACAGAAAGAGAGTGAAAAAAAGTCTGAGATCTGCACAGGCTCAATGGCAAGCAATCTACCTGGTTCGTGTTGCCGCCGCCGCAGGTCCAGATCTGCAACTGGGTGTTGTCGGTCATCGCGCCGTTTGTCAGGTCGATGCACTTGTTTGTCCCGGCCCACTGGATGAGGCCGCCGGCGTTGGAAATGACGGTGAAAAGCTGGTTCGTGTTTCCCTCAGTGCAGTCCCAGATTTGAAGCTTCGTGCCATCGGCGTTGACGCCGTCCTTCACGTCGATGCACTATAGGGGAGCGAGTCAAGGGAGGGAGGGTTTGGAAGCGACCTTGTGCGCACCTTGTCGCCGAAAATCTTGAGTTGCTGGGTCGCGGTGGTGCTAAAGCTGACTGCCCAGTCGGCGTCCGGCGGCGGGTCGGTCGCGCAGTTGTGGATGACGAGCGGAGAGCCATTGATATCCTGGTCGGCCCCGATGCAGCCTTGGATCCCGGCGTTCTTGACTGGCGGTGGAAGTTAGCACCCTGCAACATCACGGACTAGGTAAAAGATCCGCACACGAGCGATTAGACAGGTTGTGCAAAGCCGCACAGAGCCGCATGCGGCTTTTGGGCATTGTGCAAAGCCGCGTGCGGCGCCGTGCGGCTTTTGTTCTCCCATCCATTATGTACGCAAGCCTTACATATAGTGCCTTGAATGCCATCAGCGTTGATTCTTGGATCAGGCAGGAGAAAGAAAGTGGAGCTAAGTGGAGTAAATGGCCATTTCGGCAACGCCACTGCCATAGCCGCACAGGAGCTGTGCCGGAAGCCGAAAAATGACGCACATTACGTTGGGTAAGTGGTTCAATGTACAGTATACCACCCAAATTACCCGTATCTCTCCAAAATGAACCTAGTTTCCCTCACAAATCTGTTGGTTTGCTGTGCGGTTTTGCACAATGCACAAAAGCCGCATGCGGCTCTGTGCGGCTTTGCACAACCTGTCTATTGAGGCTCTGGATCTGCAGCGCACTGGCTGAAAGTGTGAGAGACAGAGCAGCAAAGAATGCGGAGGAGAACATGGAGGAACAGGAAAAATGATTGCTTGCATGATGCTGTCCGGCTTTTTATTAGCTCCAGAAATTCAGCTCGCCGGTTATATGTGACAAGCGCGGGGAGCGGCGTGTCCAGGCCGCCAAACGGCATAAAGTTCGCAGCCGCTGACTTTTGTATACTTGAACAGACCTGAAACGTGAATCTTCTATTGAAAACTGATTGTCGATGCCATATGATGGTACGGCAACGTGATGTTCAACAAGATGTATTGATACACGACTTCCGCACATGCACGCTCCCAAGGGGGGTTTGCGGGAGCGGGAGAGTTCGACTTCTAGTGCCGTACCCTGCGGCTTCCCATAAACAACAATATGCGGCTTTTTGAAGCTTGCTTCCCACCATGGCTGCCCTCCGTCTTCTCGACTTTCTCGACCTTCTCGACCGTCCCCTAGTCGTTCCCGATGCCTTCACACCCGTTCAATGCCTCTAACTCGACGACCACTCCAGATTCCACTGAATTTTATTTGAAGTACAGTATGTTCGGGTCTTATAAAGCATTATAATGTCCATAAACGCTTATAGGCGACCTGGTAGCTTACAAAAGGACAAAAGGACAGCGCATGCGACGCGCCTGACAGCTGCGGGAGAAACTCATCTTGTTCGTAATTCGGATGTGTGTACGTCTGCTGGGAGGACCGGTGATAATAGGTGGGAAGGCCTGATGCGAATCCTGACAAAATTTTGAGATTTTGGCCTCTACGCCTGGTCAAAATCCTGACAAAATTTTGGTTTTAGGCGGGAGGCCTGGAGAAAAATCCTGACAAAACCGCGTCAGCGGTCGAAAATTTTCGGAAAAAGGCCCTGGGAGCGCCCAAATGGGGAAAAGAATAGGCCTGATCTCAATTTCCTGACATTTTTGGCCGATTTTGGGGTCGAGGCCTGTTGTTTTCCTGACATTTTCTGCAAATTTTGTCCTGACATTTGGGGTCCGGAAAAATCAGGCCTTCCCATCTATTATCACCGGTCCTCTGCTGGGTCCCGTTGTGCCGCGGCAATCATTGAGCTCGCGGTGGCTGAACGTCATCATTCTTCAGGTATTTCAGGTTATCCGGCACTCTCTTGAAGGTTTTTTTCTGAAGGGCTAGGAAGATCGAAAAATATAACTATATTCTGATAATCCTCTTGTAACCGACTTGGATTGAGAAAATGTATGCAGGAGGAAAATTCAAACTGCGCGATTACTTGCTAGGACTATCAGCCACCAGGCAGTTGGCCACTCCTAGGTAGTCGGCCACCCGTGAATAGTTCATGAAGGATTTGAGCATTATAGCTATTTGGCCCCGAGGGATCAAGTGCAACCTTGGGAGACCATATGTTGTACCGATTTTCGGGGACTGCGTGCGCTCCAACGTATGCTAACCTTTTCCTGGCACTTTACGAGGCACGCGCACTTGTAGATCTGCAAAGCATTATTCTCTTTTATAAACGATTCATAGATGATACCTTCGCTATCATTCGTGGATCTCGGGATGATGTTGAGCGATTCAAGTCGGTCTTCGGCGCCCTCCACCCTAATATGAAATTTGAGTGGTCGGTCTCAAGACTTCAGCTACCTTTCCTAGACGTGCTAGTGTCCCTGGAAATTAACCCAGGAATACCTGCCACCAATCCTCAGTTCAGATTGGTCACATCTGTCTACCAGAAAGCCCTGAATGCGTACCTTTATATACCCTGGAACTCATGCCATTCCCCAGACTCCAAACGTGCTTGGGTCAAGGGAGAACTGATTCGCTACGTGCGGATCTGTTCAAAAGAGTCCGATTTCGCCAGAATTCAAACAGAATTCATGGTCCGACTCCGAGAACGAGGCTATCCAGGGCGTTGGCTCCAGTGTGTTTTTGACGAAATAAAATACAAGGTTGAACGCCCAACAGCGCTCAAACTCAGTGCAGCCCCGACTGCCACTGAGGACCACGTACTCCACGTCCTCAAGCTCACCCACAATCCAATATGGGACGATATAAACTTGAATCCCATTTGGCGCGAGTTGGCCGAGACATGGGCAGAACTAGGGACCGGCTATCCCGAGTTCCGCTTCATGGCCTCGTTTAAGAAACCTCCCGCGCTGGGTGACCGGTTGAACTCCACCAATCGAAACACGCTAAGCACATATCATGCTTCAATAGCGGCACCCGTTTAATTCTCTTTTTTCTCAATCTTCACTCACACGCCGACCGGGACCCTATGGGTCCCGCCCGCGTCGGCGTGCTCGTTCAGATTTCGGGAAAAAAAAAAAAAAAAAAAAAAACAACTAGAGAACTAAATGTTAGTGCCCTCCGTTAATGCTATGACTCACCCGCCTGTGAAACCGTCGAGCAGCGTCAAGCTTGCCCCGGTTAAGCGTCCGGGGAACAACGTCAACCTGTCATCTTACGATCCGTCCGGGATCTTCACAGGCACGTCGATCCTCGGGGCTGTGTTGGGAAATATCGACATTGATCATATCCGGTACGATCTGGCGTGATGCTAGCGCCAGATATTTAAATGACAATGCCAAAAACGGAGCAATGTAGAAAGAACGTTGAGACCTTTGCGGTTTCCGGGACAATACATTGGCGCGTTTGTTATCTGCAATGTTGTACATCAACGCGATCGGCAAACATTGACATGGTATAAATAGGGATACCGCCACCTGATGAGTCCTTTGACGAAACGTTGTGCCTTCAACGTAGTGGCTCCCGCTTCCTCTTCGACTCCTAGCATCCTAACCGGCAACACCCTCGTGCGACGCACATTAGTATTGTACGCGCGCCAAAAATTAAACTTACGTGGAGTCGGCTCGGAATCCGAAGGGTGAGAATCCCTTCGGCCGACGCCCGCCATAGCGCTTTCTTCACGAATTCTCCACCGTTCCACGACTTCTCAGGCTCGGTATGATGCCCTGATACAGGACATCGATTTTTGATACTGTGTGCAAGGCATGAAAACAGTATGGCTGTGCAAGACCCCGAAGAAAACTTTGCTGCTCTTTTGACTCACTCCAGTAACCTACCCCGCATATCCCAGGAATCATTCACACTGCGGGTCTGGAACCTGGAATAGGCCTTCTTTATTGATTATTCTTAATCCTCCGATGTCCATCCGCTTTAAGGCTCCAACCATTTCGTTTTCGTTTGTCCAAATGGGCAAACCAAATGTTTTAAAAAACCGTTTAAACCGTTTATAAAGGGTATTTTTTTGCAGCGCATAAATCAAGGTTTTGGCGCATAACCAACTGGTCTAGTGATCAAGATACCCCGATCTACATCTTCATCAACACGAGAAAGCCCGGTGATTGATGCCTACCTTCTACCACAACAAGGGCTGTTGGCGATCCCCACGGCCATACTAGTAGGTCCGAAACGTTACAAAGAATTGGTCGAGCTCGCTGATTGCACCGCTCGGCACAGAGTCCTCGGGTCACAGAGGTGTTACCCTGTTTTAAGCCCAGCCAGGAGATGAGCAAGGATGATTTGAGTGAGACGCCGCAATATCGGGCATTGGTGCCTATGATATTCCGGCCATTGAAGAAACCGAGTGCAGAGATGAGCGCAAGCACATCATATCGAAAAAATCCGCCGTGATCCGCCGAGGTGACGTTGATAGAATCAGAACTAACTCTCTGATTGTTTTCGCAGCGTTCGCTCGTTAAACCTGAGAAAAATTAATCGTTTAACCGTATAAAAACCGTCTGCGAACTGTTTACCTAGGCCTACAAACTAAACGAAAATAAATACGATTTTAATCGTTTTAAACGTTTGCAAACGAAAACCATTGGAGCCTTAATCCGCTTTGACATACAATGTATTTGCCTTCTCTCACGGTGTTCACCATTACCCCAAACCAGCCAATTTCAGTGTCGCAGGAGTTCGAGATTTTCGCAGGAGTTGTGAGTGTCTATAGATTGAAGTTGTGTGCCAGGTATGTTCAAATACATCCTGTTAGTCCCACCGTTGATTAATTTAAGCTCATACCTCCACTATCTCTAACTGGGCGCTCGGTTTGTTGACACCTGCCATCCTGGAACTGAGGCTGGCAGACTTCCCACCTTTCAAAACATATTTTCATACCCTTCCTGTAGCTTATAAGTACACACCAACTATCCAAAATCCTTCATTCAAACCTGATATTCGAACCTGGATACAATTTGCCGCCAGTCCAGGCATCAGCGGCTCATTCAGTGAGGTGGCCGACTACCTTGTTTGTCCCCCTTTAGGACATGCCGGCAGAAAGAAATTCACGGCGGCACTGGGACATCACCTAAATTCACCCAGGTTACCTCAAACAAATTAGGATTTGATAATTACTGATAAAAGCTAAGGCGGCCGATAGCAGCCCTTTGCGCAGCCCAGCACTTACTTTCACTCACCCACGTTCTAGTAACAAACGCTCATCGCCGTGGGGATCTGGTCCTCTGCAGAGTTCTGCACTCTCATGGCCGTGTGCGAAAATCACCACTCCTCTCATCCCGCAAAAATCGAACCACCGCCCTGCTTAACGCCGCTTTTCCTAGAGTGCGCAATAGTTTGTCTTGAGCTTCGGTCGATGCAGATCATGATGCTCGCATAAATCTAGCATGGCTTGGGCCATACGGGTTTGGCGCGGATGAATTCGTTGCGAAACAGCAGAGCAGGAAGGTTGGCCGGGAGTCGTCCGGCTTCCTCTTCATTTTATGGGCGTAATTTCACTGTTTTCGACGAACTACAAAACGTATGTAGTGGGAATTAGCAAAGATCAGAGATCAAATACGAAGGCTTCCTGAAATTCCTGAAATTCCTGAAATCACTACAAAGATGGACCGACGGCAGGGTAATTCATGTTCTTTCGCTCGCGCTGAGCCTCTTTCGAGCGCGGAAGTTTATTTTTTATACAAAGGAACCATCATAATGCACAGGAAACGTTGACTCAAAGAGTCTAAAGATTTGCTCTTCGCGACTAATCCTTTTCTGGGTCACGAACAAGTCAATCCACTGCCTCCTCGAAGATTGCTTCTTATCAAAATGACTCGGACATTGATTGCGATTTCTCTCTGTCTCACATGTCGTCCTATGTTGCATATGCCTTACCCCTCTCGTGGTTGTATCGATCTACCGCGGCCGAAGTTATGCCTGTGGGCTATAGCAATGCTATGCCTATGGGCTATTCGAGATCCTAGTTTCTGCGCCCGTCAACTCGGACAGAAGACAGCGACATCGAGGGCTCAATCTGACTGTATGTGTGCTATTTTCACAATTTATGCCATGTCATGTTTTTCCGGCCGTCGATTGATGCATTTGCCGACGGTCTGGGGCCGCCCGCCGTGTACTTCGCGGGCGACCAGCATAGCGGATGAAACATTGGACCAATTCTCGACGGGCCAATCCGTATCTACCCGGACTCCCATCCGCCTAGTACACATCCTCGTCCTCCAAGAGGTGCGCTGGGCTTCGTTTCGTTTCGTTTCATCTTTTCTATTCCCGACGGATGTGCGGTTAATGCATTATAAATGATGGGGAAACGTAAATCTCCCGCGTCTCACAAGATCAGGGTAATTTATTCCGGGCCCGCGAATCAAGCCTACATATATACAGGGCTGTGAATGCACACACTTAAATTGCCCTCCACAGCAGGTGGTGATATACGGTTTAGACACCACAATTTGATTGATACAACGATTAATTCCGAGTTTGTGCGTGTATAATACAAGCTGAGTTATATAATACGGGCGGTACAGTGTAGTGAGCTTCCGATTGGTCGATATAGGGGCGGCGTGGCTTATCGTGAGGCTGGAAGCCAGAAACAGAGAATGATCCAGGAGCAAACAGGTGCGGTGGGGTATAAAGAATGGCCAGCTGCCAACGCTACCGCCGCTCGCCGCGTGCATCGCTCTGGGAATAACTCTGTGCGCGTGTGCCGGCAACGCGATAACTTTTGGGTGCCACCCACTGCTCCACATGCTCCGAATGCGGGGGGAGGGACGAGGGCGGAGTCGGGTGCAAAAAGCGAGATCCTGACGACGAATCGCTCCACGATGCGCTGGGCGGGGAAATGGGAGAAGATGCGTACGACGATGGCGAGGAGGGGTACAATCCATGTGAGGAGAACGAAATCGGCGGGGTGGGTGATTTCTTCGATGTGGGGGAGATGGGGGAAGAAATGCTCCAGTTGGACGTAATAAAGGCAGAGCTGGTATGGTTACGGAAATGGCGACGCATATTAGAGTTTACATTGAATGCGCGCCGACAGGAAGGATATGGGCACCGAAATGCTGGAGGGAGATTAATAAGTGAGATAGACTGACAGGGAAGAGGATAGCAAACACTCACGCGTAGCACCTGTGTGTGTGTTGCGGTGAATGCGTAGGCTGCTCGGTCGGTTGAAACGCTTGCCACACGTCGGGCATACATGCTTCTTACCCACGTATGCCCCCGCGCGGTCATCTCCGTCTTCACCCTCGTCGCCCTCCCCTTCCATCTCGGCGTCCCCGTCAGAAGAGCCCGAAGACGATCCCGCTCGGCTGTTTAACCGCCGCTTGCTGCTCACCGCTGGCGGGCTTGGGCAGCTCGAGGCGACGTACCGCAGTGAGGAGCCGTGTGAGCCGCTTTTGAGAACGTCGAAAGAAAATGTAGGGCCCGGTCTCAGTGGCGGGGTCTGGGGCACATAATGGTTACGTGGGAAGTTTGGCGCGGGAAAAGGCGCGGGATGTGGGCGAGGCGCTGAACGGGCCGTTAGTTCCGGGAACATTTCATGGATGCTCGGGAGGACGACAGTAGGGAGTGAAGTTGAAGTCGAGGTCATGGCGAATAGTAGGTAGCAAACACGATAAATGCGTGGAATGGGAATTTTCTGGAAAAGAAGGGGGAATCCAACGGGGTCTAAGCACTTATGAAGGTGATGGAAGAAACGGAAATCTGGTGCCAGCGCTCGAATCCCCCGTGAATCGGAAAGGTTGACTCCCGTCACCTTGAGGCAGTGCTCGCCGCATCGGTAGATCTGCGTCCGTAGCCGAATGGATTTATGCCCGATTGGAATTCCCCAGATGGCACGTTGGACACACACGGCATACTAAATGGTCCCCGCTCGGTTCTTTCCGTGCTGCTCGCACACCGCGGGCGTTAATATTGAACAAGGTTCAAACTCAGGATTTCTGAATCTTCTTGCGGCCAGAACCCTGCTGTCCGCGAGCATACGGAATGATCAATCTCGGATGATCGACGTTGAAGCCTTCTGATCAGTCAGCCACAATTGCACCCGTTCCCGTTAATTTGTAGGCTCTCAAGGTCAGCTTTCATTCAGTTGTCCTATGTCCTTTGATATGTCAGATAATTGTCACATCTGCGTCCCCATGGTGAATTGAAACCGCGTTCCTTATCTCGGAATCTTCTTCCACTCCCAATTCCAAAGATAGACCCTTGGGAAGATCTCCGTTCGGCACTCCAAGACGCATATTATAGGGCGAGCCTCCTTGGCGCAGTGGATTTCCTGTCACTTCTCTCCCACCCGAAGCTTTTAAAAGCACTACTCGTGCTCGCCACTGCTACCGGCCGATTCTCGTAACTTTCCGTCTCTTTCTCTTTATTACTTTACCATACTTACGACTAATATCGTCTCTCTTTCTCTTACGTTCGGAGCTAAGAGGAAGCAATGACGAGCAAATAAAATGTGGGGATACGCCCTCCTCTCAAGCTAGTGCAAATGGTGTGATCGGGCTGGCAGCGCGTAGCTTAGTTTGGTAGTATTAGGTACCAATCCCTGTCATTCGGCAATATATTGGGTTTTCTGCTTCCACTCCCATCCCGCTGCGAGCCCCGTTGGCTCATCTCCGGCCCCAGAGATCCCGAGCGGTCTCCAATGGGTCATACAATCAACCCAGGTCAGTTGGATGAATTCCACTTTGCTTCGTATTGCAAGTTCGGTATCTAGTCCGGCGTAGGATTCTCGCCAAATATGGCACTTCACCTGTTCCAATCAAGTTTCCTTCTGCAGTTGCGCGACCGCTTTCCCATCCCGCTGCATTAATCATCGCATCATGATTCATTGGCATGATCTGCCGCGTGCGTGCCTGGTTTCGTTTCAAAATTCGATAGCTCCGCTCATTTCTTCTGAGTCAAGGCAGAATCTCATCGAATTCATGGAATCAAGCGACTGAATTGCTTCGTGAGCAGATCCTTGTCATCAAGTTGCAAAGCGGATTCGATTCCTTGATTTGATTCTGCGAGCATAGAAGCATTCTTGGGATAATTCATCAGTCGTGACATTTGTAACACTGACATAGAATTCTCGAGACTCATTAGTTGAAACTAGACATCGGTTTCTTCTCGAATAAGCTAGTCTACGGTCTATACTCCCCATCAGAATCCTGGTGGGAATAAAAGATTTCGGGTCTGGAAGAGGTGGTCTTGAAACTGAGTTTCCACAAGTGTCGCAGCTTAGATATTGCCCAGGCTGTGCTCAGAAATTGTGCAACCATTGGTCATTGCCGTCGGACAGCTCGCGCAGGAATTCCCAGTTCTGCAACCGCCGCCGGACAAGTCCCTTGATTTGCGGAAGATCTGCACAAACGCGGAACCGGTTGCACTTAAAACGCCGTATGGCATCGCACGTTGCTTTTTGTGACGATCTACGCGTGATTAATTTGCGTTTTGTTGCGGTAAGCTCGGACTCCGTCAAGCTGTAAAAATCCCGGTGGGTAACGCAGTAGCAGTCGATTTAGGGCCCGCCATTCCAAGAGTGGAAAACCCCGATGCGAACCGTAGCCTCGCCCTTATCTCTAGCAGCAGGATATTGTGGCTGATGGGGAATTGGTAGCTACACGTGGCAGTTCCATTGAGCACTGGGAGGTTGCTTAAGTGAATTGAAGAGCCTGGCATTACAGCACCTGAGCTCACTAAAACTGGACCATCAGGAACGTGCGAAGAGGGAAATAGAGAGTCGCTTGAGGCGGAGAACCGGGAAAATAGATGGGCACGAGTGGATGGTACCACGACCAGACGCATCCTGAGCCCTCCATGAAGTTGCCGCCCGAGATGATTGTGCCCGTAAACGAACCCGATAAAGGCATTGCGCGTACAGGACGTGAGCACGCCGAACTGCGGAGGTGCGGCTAGTCGCGGGCTGTGACTAACATTCGGCGAAGATTCCCACTATCAGAATGAAGTGGGTCTTGGGTGCCCCTCCGACACTTTGATGCAACTTTGTGACAGGATCATCCCACGCTACCTTATCCCTGTACGAGTTCCATCCATGACGCGCATCGGCTCCGAATCCCCCGATATTATGCCTGATCTCCAGACTTGCTTTCCGCAACCATGTCGTTCTTCATCGACAGCATTCCATTGCCGCCTACATCTGCGAGAAGACTGAATGTTCAAGCCTACATCTCGGCTTCATATGTACAGATTTCGTTCCCAGGCTGGGCTGCTACCCTTTTTGTTCTAATATTAATACTGTGAACCCTTCTCTGTGCTGCCCAGACTGTTTCTTTGCCTAGTCAAACTCGAGAGTCTATGGCAACATTGCGATCTTTCAGCAGCAAAAGTACCCAACCTTACTTTTTTAACCAGCCTTTTTTCGAACCCACACTTGTGATATTGCCTCGCCATGATGACCAAGAGGCTCAGTCACATCGTCGTTAGAACCACGTCTGTTCAACTGCCAGCACTACTATATTCCTGTGCAACCATCAGTTGAGGGGCCAAGGACAAGATGCATCCTAATGGCGAGCCATATGATCCTCTAGCCAGATGATTCACATTTGGAGTCGCAGCACATATTTATTTTCCACTACCTGGTCATGAGTATCTCTTTTCATGTCCTCAGCTCAATCCCCTGACACCGAACTTCATACAAATCACTCCAATTTTTCTCAACCATTTTTACGGCCAATTTTCAAACTCGGACTCGGCCAATTACCCTGGTTCTTTCTAAGGTCCTTTCGAAGTCTCAGTCTTAATACTACATCATCTGTAGTGGAGCATAAAAACCTCAGTCTCAATGCTACACCGACTGTGGTGGAGGATAATAAATGGAGAAATCCTTGTTATCTCGCTGCTGAACAAGGACTTACTCTATATTATGTACTCGGTGAAATAGAGTAATTCTGTCTACAAGAACAGATAGTGGGCCCTGCCGCAAAGCGGGCTACTACTGATTATTATGAGGGTGTATTTGGCAGATCGGTAAGGCGATCGAGGCCGAATCGTGGATCGGCATCACGTGGATAATGGAGAGTGGGTAAAGGGTGATTTGGAGTGGCGTTCGGCGAAGATCATCTATTCGGCGGCATGCGGTCCGTTTCTGATTCGACAGTTGAAGCCTACGCGGGTTATCTGGCGAGACGATGTCCGGGGTCGTCGCTGGGGACTGGGTAGCATTGCGGCGTTGGCGTGGGAATGCGAGTTCGGTAGATGGCAAGAGGAGATTTCGGCGTCATCAAACGGAATGTGGCCAGATATAACGCAGAGGATATCCTAGCATATTATCCCAGGGGGGAGCAGGTTTCATTTCCCGTGAAGATGCTCAGGGCTGCTGCAGGACAATGTATGGGAGTACAGTACTTGCGTTCCCCGCAGACTGGCGGCCAAGACGGGGAAGTCAGCGATATGGCGGTACGCATGAGTAGCTCTCTTTGCTTGCTGCTTCACGCGCGGGTTCTAGTCCCCAGAGTCTGGAATCGCCGTAGGAAATTACTGGAAGCTTATCGAGCAGGAGGGGCAATATGAGGGGGCGGAGCGATCGACCCAAAGACACGAGACTATTACGCGTTTGGCAGTAGAAAGGATGGAGCCAAAATCCGGGCAATTAGAACATCCAGGACTAGTGAACATGTTCAGAACGGACTCCGCTGGCTCAGCGAGTGCTTCACCTGGTCGAAAACAAGCCCTGTTCCCGAACGCATCCCAGTGACCCGCCTGTGTAAGTTGCCGCGTCTGATCGGCGTGGATCAGCAAGATTAAAATTAATATCAGGATTAACCTCAATCTCTTCCTTTGAGCACTTGCGTTACGCCGTACACGCCGGAAGTGCAATGAAAGTTACCGAGTCACCGGTGGCCTAAGTAAACGGAGTGCAGTCGACTCCGCGGCGCCAGTGTGGTGCGTACTATCGATGCAACCCAATTCTCAAGGCGATGGGGGCTGTATAAATTCAATTGCAGCTTGGATTCAGCTCGGCTTTAAACTGAACTGTTGGAGACCCCCTTGTCCATGCTTGAGAAATTGCTAAACAGCGCAAATGGCAACAAAGTGGAAAGACACTTCGGGCAAGCATCACCGACGAATCGGCCGGCGATAAAAAAGGTTTATGTGCCCCAAAGCT
Source organism: Mycena capillaripes (assembly GCA_029204075.1). Classification (NCBI taxonomy): domain Eukaryota; kingdom Fungi; phylum Basidiomycota; class Agaricomycetes; order Agaricales; family Mycenaceae; genus Mycena; species Mycena capillaripes. The sequence goes on along the minus strand of JARHKZ010000014.1, from coordinate 1,350,239 downwards.
CAGAAGAATTGAGCGAAACCAGGGAGAAGAAAGAAAAAAACAAATCAAGGTGGTGATACAAGGAGTGTGGTAATATATTGTGCAATATTTGGAATCAGTGACCATTGTAAGCAAACATCGCCTCTTGTTCCTGACCACCATCTCGTCTCGGCCATGTCGCGTATATTTGTGGCCAAATCTCAGAATACCATTTCTGGGGATACTCTGGAAACTTCCTTCCACCACAGCGCTCAGGAAGCCGAAGCAGCACTGGCAATCCCACGTCACGGACACATATTTTCGCCGTTAACATGCTCTGCAGCTCCCGATCAAGGATGTCAGCCACCTCGCGTTCGTCTTAGACACATCCTGGGTTGACCGCCTCCCGAACTTTAGTTCTGCGCCGCCCGTCTTTGATTCGTTGAACTCTGTCACGGATTTTTTTTTGGCTGGGGCGGATCTAAGGCGTGGCCACGCCTGAGGCACAACGTCTCCTGGCCGCGTGTCTTCTGACCGCGAAAAATCGGAAGACGCAGTGTTTTAATTCTGATCCTGTGTGCACTCTGTCTAAGACTGACTACGAAGTGGCCTGGCTCTCTGATGTTTGTTCTTCCGTTTTGGCTCTAATTTTAGTTCTCGCTGATTAATCGCACTCTTCCCCATCTCCGTCGACCCTGTGCCGCACAGAATAAGACTGATACTCCATTCGATCGCCTACCATTAACTGCAACTCTACAATCCTAGAGGATGGCGAGTGAACCCGTTCATAGGCTGACAAACATCATCATCGAAACTTGCGCACAACCTCCAACCTGTGCTTTGTGGTTCTGCCCTTTCTTCGATACCTTTCCTCGAACTCTGATATTACTCCTCGCTGATTATTAATTATGCTTCCCCATCTCCGTCGACCCTGTGCCGCTCAGACCAATACTCCGTTCTCGGCATTAGATCGCCTCTGATAAACTCCACTATCTCAGGACGGCGAGTGAACCCGTCCGCGCTGACAAACATCATCGCGGATACGGTGAATCGCCCCGCTTTAACCTGTTTTTCGGCAGTTCGACTACCGGTCCTTCCTTACTGTCCAGAAAGATGGCCCACGGCAACTTTCCTTCTGTGTTCATGCGAATCCTTGCTATTTCGGGCCAGTGGCGCGGATCCCTCCGGCTCCTCAATTGTCCAACGACTCACATTGTCTATTATTGCTCGAGCGAGTGAATTCAACCTGTCGACAGACGTATCACGCTGGTCCGTTAGCCATGCCCCCGGACTGTAATCTCGTGTCAAACTCTCTTCCGGCGCCTCTTTGTTACAAGGCAGCTGGGGGCATGTGCTACTTGGGTGGTACTTATCTCTGCCGGTTATTGCGATGGTTATCTAGCGTGGAATTGTGACGCCTTTACTGTGACAGACATCCCTTCTTGGCGATCGCTGCGTCTCAAATGTGTGACCACAACAAAACCTTTATTCTCCTTGGTTAAAACCGCCTTCAATTTCGGTCCCACTCCGTTGAAGCCCCCAGCCACAGAGAAGACGAATGGTTGTCTTCCGTTGGTGACTCAACAATATTTGCTGTACTATCATGCTCATTTCGCCCACTTTGAGGAATTCTCTCTCTGTTACCGAAGGAATTCGAAAGTACCGTGATCGACAAGTCGCAGATCTGGACGCAGATCTGGACTAGCTTCTCATCTTTCTTCACCGTACCCGATTGGGCCACAACTGTGCGGGTACGGAAACAATGTTGAATGAACAGAGTGGCAGAGGAAGATCGGCAAGAAAATCCGTATCCGCGGCCGTTGGACTCGGAGGTTTTTCACTTCGACAGCATCTGCGCGTTTGGCATCCGTTTTACATTTTCAGGATGTACCGGAATTTGCGCATAGGCGGCGAGGGGTCTGATGGAAGGTTGATGGAAGGACCTGGAACGTCACTAAGCTGCATGGAGCGCCTTCTAAACTCAGGGCTATGAATGTCTGGTGATGCTCGCGATGTCTCGACAGCTCTCGACAGGCATAGGGCAATTCTAGAGAAAATTCTGCAAGAGCGAAACCTGGGGATTCTGCCAAGAAACCTCCTCAATCTCACGGCACAAGCCGCCGGCAATCATTCTCTTGGCCTTGTCGAGGATTGGCGCGGATTGGCCCTTGATCGACAGAGATTGGCGCCGTCGTTCTCGACAGTGGCCTTCCACCTCCTTCCACCCGCTCGATCGATCTAATATCAATCCTCTCGACCTCACTGAACCCATGACCATGGCCGTTCCAATGCCGTTCCTCGCAGTCGGCCTCCGGCTCTCATTCGCATTAGTATTACCGGCATGATCTCTTTAGCTATCCTCAATGAATCCGACTGCCTGGGCATTTAATTTAGCTCTTCCGAGACAGATTCACCCTTATCTCTCTCGCGAGATGTTGCCTGGATACCATCTTTGTTTCTACGTAGGACAATGGTACGCCGCTACCAGTGGCAGTCGCGCGGTGCCCCACCACCTCTTTCGGGGGAGTAATTTGAGCTTCTCAGCTCTAGGACCTAGGTGTCATCCTTCTGATTCATTGTGAGCCTTGAAAATTCATTGGGAACTGCATAGCACATACAATGGCGGAATTCTCGACTCTTCCAATGCCCTCTCAGAAGACTCAGAAGATTTCTCAGGCTTGAGGCATCATAGGGCAACCGCGCGGGTCCACATCTCTGCCTGCAATCACTAAGTTCAGCGGCCCCGTCGGTCAACGGCCGGCAAGGCGCGCCGCCGGGGCACTGAGTACTCGTTTATAATTCATTTCATTCAACGCATCCGCGACAGACTTCGCAGCGAGTTTCATGATCCGTGATTCACGTCGGTCATTTAGTGGCGAGGTGTTTGCTTGAATATATGGATTCTGTCGGGCATCAGGATTGATCGCAAACTTGAGTGAGTCCAATATCATTCCCGAGTCTCAATCTGATCCCCTCGAGGGTTGTATCCTTCTTTTTTGTCTCCACGAAGAGAGTGTGAGGTTTCTCATTGCCTCAGTCGCAATTTCTCCCACATCGCGGCTCCCCGATGCATGGGTGATCCCAAGCCAAAAGACGAGCACGGCTAGGTTTCTACCGAGGTAGACTTCTGGCCATGGATAGAAACCCGTTCGTCCGGTTTCCATGTCAACTTTTAAGCAGACCAAGTCCCGCTCAGCGGAGAATCATTGCGCCCACGCCGCTGCTCAAGGTTACATGACACAGATAGTAATTATTACAATACAATCGGTGAATTCGTCGATAGGTGAGGAGGGACCTATGTAGGCGAACGCTCGGGGAAAACAGTCCACATGCCGAGTTGAATTTCGTGCTCGAGATGTTCGTGTATGACATTCGATTTGAGACTGCGGTTAGCGGCTGTGATGGAGGAATTTAGCTATACGATGCTGAAGATGCAAGTGTGTAGAGCCGCTGCCGACGCGAATGATCGAAACGCGACGCAACGATACGCTCTGACTAGCGCTCGCTCCGCACGTGGCTTTCTGATCGTGCATACCGACGCACCTCCTCCACGTCGGGATAATATCCATTTTTACGCGGAGGAGGGTTAGAGAGGGATGCTGGCGGGGACATGTATGTCATCGACACGCGGGATATTGGAGTGTGGTACATGAGCGACCGCGACGGTTGTGCTGGCTCGCGGCTGGGCTTCAAGTTGGATGTGGTGTCGAGAGAATTGAGAAGCTCGGATGAGAGAGGAGGTGAGGTGAACGTCGGCGACGCGTGGTTGCGGAGGTGGCGGCGCATGTTGGAGTTCACGTTGAATGCACGCCCACACGATGGGATTGGGCAGCGAAAAGCTGTACATATAATAAAAACGTTAGCGGTTGGTTGATTAAGGATGAAATATAATGTCGAAATGAATCTGGGACACAAGAAACTATAACTCCGGCGTAAATTATAAATTCAACATCAAAGTTGTGGATAGGTGAGACGATAAAAAGCGGAAATGATGCCAGAGTGTGAAATAATAAACAGCACTCACGGGTAGCGCCGGTATGTGTATTGACATGGATCCTGAGGCTACTAGGGCGATTGAAGCCTTTCCCGCACTTTGGGCACGCGTGCTTCTTCCCTCCTTCACCGACACCGTCCATATCTATCTCATAGCCCATCGAGTCCGCGTCTTCACCCGCCGCAAGGTGGTCGTCGGATCCCCATGAGTCTGAGAATCTGGACGCCGAAGCGGGGGGTGCACGGCGAGATGCGATGTGCAGCAGTGACGGGACGCGGGGGTCATTCTCGAGGACATCAAAGGAAGAGGAGCGGTACAACGGTGTATGTGGGGGACCAAATTGGCTTCGAGTCCGGGGAAATCTGGCGACGATGGGCATATGGGTGCGGGGTACAATGTACTCGGGAAAAATCTCGGCGAGGCTGGGGAGAACGACCCGGGAGGGGGAGGAAGAGGTTGCAGTTGAATTCGAGGTCATGGCCGTGAGTCAAGCGCTCAAGCCAGGAGATTGTGGTTGAGGAGGCACTGAAGGCAGGACAGAAGGGAGGATGACACGAGGCTGGAGTTTTCTCGAAGCAAAAAATGCGGTTGTGGTGCAGTTCTCACTGAACATGCGAGTGGGTCGACTGCTGAGTGGCGGGTTGAGAAGACAGGAGTTTTTGGAGCAAGGATTAAGCTAGAGAGATCATCTGAGCTACGTTGTCTTCAGGAGGCTGGAGCGACACGAAGGAATGCAGGGATAACAAGACAGAGGACGGAGGCAAGTGGCAGGGACGGATGCACTCAAATTTTACCACCCGGCCGGCGTGTAAACTTGACACTTCGATCTACTCCCGCTAGCTGCCAAATGGATCTGCGTCTGGCAAAGTTTGAGAGTTTACCCTGAGATGGTTGAAACTGGTTGTAGATCGAATCTGTGGTCCAAAAGTGGGTGAAGTTCAGACACACGAAAGGCGAGTCCTTCTTCCAAGTCCACCTTAGGAAAAGGGACGGGCGTTTAGTTCGCGATCCAGGCATGCTGACGATAGCAGTGATCCTCCTATTGGAAGAAGTAGCTTCTGTCCAATCGGATCGCCGTGGATGCGCCGCTCTATGTCCATTCCTGACCGCCTAAGATTTAATTTCTGACCCGCATCGTCATTCGTTCAAGCGACTTGTCCTTCACTTGTCTGTCTTCGGTTGAAAGTCAGTATCCGTCTATGTCTGGCTGTAACCTTGCCCCGACACTGTCATGGGTCCCATGGAGACCTAAATCCAGTTGACGGCCCTGACAATCGAAGCCAGTGAGTGACTCAGAGACAATCATGTGTGTTGACATTCGGAATGTAGCTATCTGCCCTGCACTTATCAAGGGGATAGAACGTACATAGATAACTAACTATTTGGGATGTCGAATTCCGACAGCGATCGACGTATGTAAAGGCCCAGGCTGTCGGCACAACACGGCATGCTATAATTGAAGGCGTACAAGAGCACGGTGGCGCCCGAAGACTTCGATTAACGTGTTATGCCGCGGCAACTTCTATCACATGCCGCAAGTTCATTTGAAGCAAGATTTGAAGGAGGCGATTGAGTGGGTGAGTGCGACGTGACCCGACGGCAGCCGACTTCAATGTTGACCTCAAACAAACGGAATAATAAATGATGGGATCGGAATACATGAAAGACATCCTCAGCAGTGAAACAACAATGAAATTGAATACCTCCGCCGGAGAAGGAGGATCAACAGCTCCGAGGAACGGAGTTCAAAAGGCGTCGGACAGACAGACAGAGAACGTAATGTTATAAAGAGAGTAATGGTAGGTAGGGAATCAAACTCAAAAGCTCGATGAGAAAAAGAACGCACGACGAAATTGCACTGCTGAGATTCAAGTAGCTTGAATATCAAATGACTGCGGGTTACTATTCTGCGGCTGCGTGGGTTCAATCAACCGCTAAAATGTCCCGTTGGAATGGTTAAAACTTTATGAAGGGGTGGAAAAAACACGTATAAAGCAGCGCATGAGCGACATTTTTTAGGTGGCACATGAAAGTGGACCATTTGTGGGCCGCAGTTCGATTTTTGGCTAATAATTGGGTGAGCAACGCGAAAACGTCTCAAACAAACACGTGAAACACCCAATCAAAATGTCAAAAGACTGAATTAACGAAGTTACCATTGATTCTGGTGCAAGACCGCGCCTGTATAGTTTTTCCTTGCGAGCGCAGGGGTGCGCGCCAGATTCACACTGAAAGAAAGAAAGCAAAAAGGGGAAGAAGGCCCATGCATGTCCCACCCCCGATTCGAACGTGGCGCTTCCGCACACAGGTCTGTATCATCGATCGCGCAGACAGACAGCGGATGTGCGCGATGCACTGTGGGGCCTACCTTTCGTCAGAACAAAAGCTCGATGTGTATGAGACATTGCGATGCAGAACTGCGGAAGCAGAGGGAGAGCCGCATGTTATTAATTCCCCTGTGCGGGCCCTCTTGTGAATGCGCTATCACTTCGTCTGGGAGTGGTACCGTCAGACACAGGGCAAAGAAAGGTAAGAAAAATGGATGCACCTCAATATGCAATTAAAGTCCGGGGTTCGACGCCCAGTGCCTGAATATTGAGCTGCGTAAGAATGAAAGCAAACTCGGATATAGTGTGGATGCACGGCCTCTGCTCTTGATGAAACCGAAGAAGAGTGATTCGGGTTCGACTCTCTGTGTCCGAATAAACGTGCAAACCGAGGTCACCTTTTTCCTTTCATTTTTGGACTATACCAGAGTGCCAGATCTGCGCAGCGACTCGGAGGTAGTGCTGTGTACATCGCCGTTTCGCAGAAGAAAAAAAAATATTAATAGATATTTATTACATACCCTATACTGTAGTTCAGAGACCGATTGCGGTTGTTCGAATAAGAGGAGATGAAAAATGTTTTCAGAACCTTGAGAGAGTGAAACAGGATCGCCAAAGAGAATCTGAGTGAATGCTGTTCAGCAGGTGCAAATAAGATTGAACTAAATCAGGGGCGTACAGAAGAATAATTCAAGATGTTATGCAGCTAGAATAGAATAGATATCCGTCGTGACTTGACTATGAATATGTAAATAAAAGCGCGGTCTCTCTCAGACATTTCCGAGTACGGTCGATCATGATTAGAATCCCTGCAAGACCAGCGTAGATTCAGCCTGGAGAAGAGTTTGAGATTTTGGAGAGAGTGGTAAAGCTAGTATGTACGTGGAGCCGATCATGGAGCGCGGGTAAAGCAGAACAGCATGCACACGGTCCCCATCAGAGAAAGACCTGGAATGTGGATCTTGCTTCGAAGCACCGTCGTCTGCGTCTGTTTCAGGTTTCGCATAGGTGTACGCCTCACTAAAAGTCTTTGGAGAGTAGAATGCGCACAAGTAGAAGACCCGGGGATTTCGCAGCAGATTCATCTTGAGATTTTGTCGAGAACGAGAGAGCACGAGTACATGCGGGCGGGCAGAGACCATCGAGCGCCTGCATAGAACAGAGAACATCTTGGCATGGTGCCAGAGAGAAATTGTATCTCCATCTTCCGCTGATGTTCGGCGCCAAGCAGATACAAGTCAACATTAGTTTAGACTAAGCAGTATACCGAGAAAGTTGGTCGAGGCGCCGCGGGTTCGCCGCACTATGACCATGAGCGAATTCTTGAAAATTCGGGTGGGAGATATTCTTCACGTCGTATCGGGTGCCCCATTTGTATTGTTCCCGCCCAGCCGAAACGAAATTCGAAAAAGCCGAGTGCCCTACTGTGAGGTGACAAGCGGTTTTCGGTCTTCATCACTCATGCGCCGACGCCCGTCAATGTCAGAGAGCGCGACGACAGAACAGGCACACGCACACGTGGCCAACGCCACACGCGGGGCATGGTCGTCGGCACTGGTGCTATGCTGGCGACTAACGACGCGTGACCAGGGTGTGTATTTCCGTGAAAGAGATGCTCCTGTGTGCTGTGACTCGCACATGGAGAGTGCCGTTGTTGTTACTAGCTTAGTTATGCCGCAGCTGGGCCGGGCCGAGGGCGGCTGGACGGAGGTGCGGGGCGCAGCAGCTTGAGGGTAGGTCGGTCGGGCGAACGCGAAGCGCCGGCATGTCGAGCGGGATACGTGTCGAGCATGTTTGGTGTGGGAGCGCCGCTGCGCTCCTAGTCCTTACGCAACACAGAGATCGTGCGAACGCGAGTGCTTTGAGTTTACTGTGAAAGAATAAACACGCCCCGCAGCTCTGTGCCCAACCACCCTAACAGCCCTCGCATCCGTACCATGAACGGAGTTTAGTGATGTTCAGGGCCCGGCCTGGCCTGGAAGCCCGGGCTTGGGCCCGGGAAATCTCAAGCCTAAGCCCAAGCCCGCAACCAGGGCTTCAAGCCCGGGGCTCAAGGCTTAGGCCCGGGCCTGACACATGCAATAAAAAATCCAGATATATGACCATGTTACACAGCAAAACTACAGTTGATTTAATGTAGGAGCCACAGTGCGTATTAGAATGCTTACTGGCTTCATTATTCAACTTCTTGACCGTTCAAACTTACGATTTCCTTTTTCAGATGTTCTGAGTCAGCAAGTTACGCTTGGGAAAGCCACCAATTCCGATAATTTCTCCAGGGTAAGTTGTCTATATTTCATGGAAGCAAAATGCTGATCCAATGGGTGAGTTTTCTGAGATAAAAATGGAAGAAACATTCAACTTTATAAGTGATACTGAAGCCCGGGCTTCAGGGCCTGGCCTGGGCTTATAACATCTCAAGCCCAAGCCCTGGGCCCGCTTTGGCGTGGTTGGCAGCGCGTAGAATACTTTGGATGTATTAGCTTCCGGTGGCTGTCATCGGCAATCACATTGGGTCTTTTCCGCTTCTCCCATCCCGCTGCGAGCCCCGTTGGCTCATTCCCGGCCCCAGAGATCCCGAGTGGTCTCCACCGCTCAAGCCCTGTGTCGGGCCCGGCCCGGCTTGGGCTTACCAGGGCTTGGCCCGGCCGGCCCAGGGCTTGAAGCCGGGCCCTGAACATCACTAACGGAGTTCAACATCGCGTTCGTGGCTGGATATGCTAGCGGTCATAGCCACTTCCGCAGCAGATGCACGTTTTTCGAACGGCTGCCGATTGAGATTGCGATGCTTGGCAGTTGTGAGTAACCCAAAGCAGGGGAATTTGCTGGGAAGTGGGGTAAAGAGAAGAATGGTTATACGTCACGTGTCACAGTGATGATTGTCGCGTCGGACCAAGCACGACCACAAGAGTGACTTCAAATTTCATCGCAAACTCCGGAGCTCATGGCAACGCGCGAGATATTCCTGACGGAGCTTTATAAAACAGTCCCGGAGTTTCAAGGGGTATTCACAGATGCGATGCAAAACCAGATTTTTTGCCCAGCGCCAGCCAAGAGATTAATCAATCATTTTCAAAAGAAGTACGAGATTCCAGGCAAATATGTCAAGAAACGATAAAGAATACAATAGAAGGTACGAAGGTGATAAGTCCTTCTGGTTCGCCATTCTTCGAGCTCTCATCCACCGCATCATGACTGAGTGAGGAGGTACCCCCGTTCGACTGCAGGACATATCCTCAGTGGTGAAAACTGCTTTTCTGTCTTCTTCTTCTTTTTTTTTGTGCTCGTACGCGGTGGTAGCAAAGATACATATTGATTACGTTGCATTCTCAGTGCCATTCGGAATTTGGGTTGCATCCTCATCCAGGACGCATTTCAACCTTCAGAGAAGACGTCCCCCGGTATATGGCGCACACCGTTCTCGCTGCTGTAGCCGAATCGTTTGCAGAGGTCCCCGTTCGATTCGGGGCCGGCCTTGTTTTATTTTTTACAAGCGCTCGCCGGCGCTCCGCGCCGGCTCCCACTTGTTGATATTAGTTTTTAGAGCAGAGAAAGAAGTGGCCTTTAAAGCTGAAGAAAAAGGACTATGGGATATGGCTTCAGAAGGCTCAATCTTATAAAGAGAGAAGAGGAGTGATGCAAAGCTGGGAGAGCAAACATAAAAAAATTATAAGTTCCAAAACAAATCCTTCAAAACTGTATTTCACCGATCCAGCAATTACGCAGATCGGCATCCGAGCGGAGCTAAATATAATTGGACGTTCCACATTCCGATTGGATCCCGCTAATAGCTGTTGTGCCGAGCGGTCGGTGCTTCGATTGAGCAGCGCAATATAACCATATGGAGTTACGGCTTCAGACAGACAGAGAGGCTTAATTTTATAAAGAGGGTGATTTTGGCAGCACAGCAGAGCAATTCAATCTCAGGCTGTGTGGGAACGACTGTCGAGTCTTTGATGAGATTGAAATGCGATATGTAATCTCTCGGATTCCGAAATCAAGGTCAGCTACAGTGTAGAACAAAATACATTTTACTACTCCTTGTACGCGACCTACTGAAACATTGTATCAAGTTCAAGAAAAAAAAAGCTAGAGTGTCTAGAAGTACGGTATCATATCTCGTGAGCATGTCCAGTAGGGACAGGTTGAACTATTTAGTTTCAACTACAACATAGTTTGAACATCAGTCAAGGTTTCGGGGTCTGCGGCGGTTTTGATTTTCATAGATGGAGTTCTGTCAGGTGCCGAGAGAGTCGCTAAATTCCCCAGGCTCGAATGCCCGGCAGAGATATCGCTGCCCAAGGTTGGGACAACACCCCAATGAGAGTTCGCTGTTTGGACCACACTTCCGTCCTGATCCTGCTGGAGAGTGTGTGAATTGGCCAGTTGCTCCAGTCGTTTCTGGACGGCAGCAGCATCCTTCATTCGCGATGAACAGACGAAGAGAGGGTGGGCACTCGTCCACATTTCCTTCGCCTGCTCCGAGTCACCGCGCCGGTGCATGATGTCCCCAATTCCCACCATACACTCGGCTCTGAGACGATATATGCCCATCGTTGTCCCCGCCTGCAATGCGGCATGGAATATGCTGAGAGCAGTATCTTCGTCACCCAACATTGTGTGTAGGTTTGCCAGACGCCGAAGAGCATGTGACATCCCTATGGAGTCTTTTAGCTTTCGGGTGAACGCGAGGTAAACAATTGCCCAGCGAAAGGTGTCCAATAGACCACCAATTCCATGTTTCGGGTCACTCAGCGCTGCCAAGCAGAGACCTGAAGTTTCCGGGTATCTGCTGAGAGATTGCGATAAACATTCCACAAATGCAGCACGGGCATTCCCAGTGTCTCCGTGGAACAGCTTCAGCTCTGCAGTAATCCAGGTACATAGACTCCATGGGCAGCCATAGGCGGCATATATCGTTTCTGCGGCTTCTATATTGTTAACAATCCGGGCTCCCTCGCGCTCCATCTGGATATCGAGATACGCTACGGTGATCAGAGAGTTGGCGTGGAAGCGAGGCGAACATGTTGGAGATGTCCGCAGAACAATTTGTTGGTGGAGTTGACGGCCTTGAATGTAGTTGCTCTGGAGGATGTATATTTCTGCGCGCAGATCTAACAGTCCTAGATACCTGTCCGAGCCCTCCATACCATCGGAGATCAGGATTTCTTCTGCACAGGCGCAGAGATTGAGAGCCCGGGATAAATTGCCCAAGTAGCAGTTACCCCAGGCTTCCCATTGGGTGAAACGATCTTCCCAGTAAGTGGAGGGGAAAGGTGCTATTTCCCGAGCTCTGTGTGCGACTGCGATTAACCAATATGGATCCTTGACTGTGTATGCGATCCGAAATTCTGTTTCCAAGGATAGTAGTTGAAGCTGAACGTCCAACTTGCCTGCTGGTTGGGCGGACGAGCGGGCTAGTGTGGTGAACTTCATGGCCTTACGCAAAGATCTGGGCACGTAGTACCATGCTGCTGCATCGTAGAAGCGGAACACTGGATTTAGGGAAATCAGCGAAGAGCAAGTAACACTTAAGATCAAATTACCTTCGGAGGTGGAGTGGATTCCTGTCGTGAAATATCGAACACCGGCCTCAATCGAAGCCCCCACATCTTCAAGCAAGCCAACATACTCTGGATTGCGTAAGCATCTGCTTGTATGTCTCCATCGCAATCCGGCATCGCCCACTACTTCAATGAGATGAGGAAGCCGTTGTAGGAGTGGGGTGCCACCCTTCAACATAATTTGGGAGAAGCCCTCGAGGTTAATGATGTTGTGCCCTACTTCCGTCAGCGCAGACTTCTCTTCCGCCAATAAGCCCTGGAGCATTAGCTCATTGATGTTTCCAAGATATCCAACGAGCCTCGGAGCAAGATTACTGGAAGGAAGCTCTCGTCTCGATTCCCAAAGCTGGAGTAAGTCCTGGAAATATACCCGAAGGGGTCTTGAAATGGAGGTTGCGGGCGGATGCACACGTCGGATGTACTCTCGAATGGGGCATAATGCCTTGAGACATCCATGGGCATCGATGTATGCGAGCGATGTGCGGACCAACAGTGATTGACATTTGTGAACATCGGGAATGGGGACCCTGCCAGCAATGAGGTCCTCTGCCCTAATTCCATCTGGAAGTAAAGAGAGCAGGGAAATGAGATTTTTGGCATGAGGGGAAGAGGAGAGGCGTGGACTGCTGAGCGATAGAGTGATAGATTTCTCGAGATTGGATCGTTTATTATGTCCATCAGACAGAAGGGCAGTATTTTCAATCTGCCACCGAGATAATGTGGCCGAATATCCTTCGTATGATGCTATGTTGGCCATCAGACTGACAGCCAGTGGAAGGCTGCCTGACAGATCTAACAATTCATCGAGTGCCGGTTCCTCTCCGGCATCAGGCACATCGGCCACCTCGAAAAATATTTTTCGTGAAGCAGATAGAGAAAGTGGCTCAAGGGGAACGAGGAATGGTCGAGTCCATTTGACTTTGCCGGGTCTTTCAGCACCCCGCATTGTAATCTATGAAAATCACGTCAGTGTGGCTGCTGATGACAGAGGATACAGACTCACAAGTAATGCGAGGCTTGGAATATCCGCCAACAAGGACAAAAACTTTTCAATATCTCCGCGAGATTCGGATGGTTCCCATGGTGTCTCAAAATTGTCCAGCACAAGAAGGAGTGGTCCACACTGTTTGAAATGTGTGATAATTATCTTCGACAGCTGCGATGACGGTTCCAGCCCCAAGTGCAACCCAATCTGGATAATCAAGTCAACGCTAGTGTTAGCAGACTCGCAGGAGATGAAATGTCTCGCGCTGTATTTATCCATGATAGCGGGATGATGCAGTGCAGCCATTGCCAAAGTCGTCTTCCCCATCCCCCCGGGCCGAGGATCGCCGCCCGGGGAGAATAGGTAAGAAGGGCAGTAATGAGATCTGCGAATTCAGAATCTCGCCCGTGGAATATTTTTGGTGATGCAGGGAGGAGGGAGAGGGAACCCGAACTGTGTGCTTGGAATGAATGTGTGAATAGCACATATTGATGAATTTTATGTACCTTGTATTCAGTGAGTTCCTTCCCATCTGAGGAGTTATATGAGATTCAGTTAAAAGCATAAACAAACACGGACCGAGGATGCATTATCAAATGATCCACTGCGGGATGAGACAAGTTCGAGGAGCTCTTGATGGCGCTTGTCGATATCAACTTTCAAGTCCACAAGAGCGCTCTGAATTTCGACTCCGTATAGCATCTTTAGAAAGTACACTTAGTGTCTGTTTCGACAATGGTTATTCGACCCCTACCCGAAAAATATCCGATGCTGCTTTTAACTCGCTTTCACAGCTATCCAGTTGAGCCGTGATTTCGCCCTGCTTGAAAAGTCGCTTCAGAGTCCCTTGGCCTTGTTGCGCCCTCAAACATGAATGGAGCTTTTGAAGAGTACTGCAGACGGATCGCTAATGAGTGAACTCAAGGTGAGCCAAAAGGATAAATCTAAACTCACAGCGCATATTGAGCGATCTGGTCCAGTATCTTTGGAGATCGAATGTCCTCCAAGAAGATACACAAGCCTATCAGTACGCAGAGCAACCCGTGAACCTTCTCTACCATCCGGAGGCATCGTTCCTTCTGAAATTTCGTATTCTGCAGGCCTCTGAGATGACGCATGCAATCTGGGATCAACAAACCTTAACAACGGGAACAATCGCCAAACAGGTTGTGCACACACTGTTGAGGAAGGGGATCTGTGTTGCGGTCGCCACATCCTGTAGAGCACTTGCAGCCACGGTGGTGTATTCTAGGACTTTGTTGACGCTGTTAGAGGACATTGACGGTCAGAAACTGGGGATTCATTCCACGCCAGCGTTATATATTTGACCGTGAGATTTTTAACGCAGTGCTAGTTCCCATGAGCGGAAGATCATCACCGTGCTGTAGATATGTTTGGCAGTACATCTGCGATGGTTACTAGGCAAAGCGATATTAAACACAGCAGGTGTTGAAATACCTGTGTTCTTACTTAAGATTGACGTTCATACTATCCCGCACCTGTGGAGTTCATCTTTGCGCAGCACCACAGGAAGTGTACTGTTCCCATACCATGATTGATATCCGTTTTTACTTTTTTCAACAGTTGTGACCTGCAAAAGTTCTCACACGACTCGCAGATAGGGACAACTTCATATTTCAGCTCAACAGCGAGGACGTATACGTATTAGGGCGGATAATTCGGACCGACCAGTCGCGTCCGACTCGGTGGGAAGCAAGGAAAACAGGAAGGAAGTATCACTCGGTGGAGCTGCCGAAGATGGAAGCCGGTATCGGAGACTGGATCTTGAACCAACGACGCATTCCCGCATTATGATCGTGGCCCTTTTACAGCCGTTTTGTAAATAGTATACGGGTTTCGTACATCGTTGATGCTCGATTTTGATTTACCTCTGTTTGCTGTTGCATCCCCGGCTCCACACACCTCCAAGCCACTGCCGAATGGTGTTGTCTTTTGTGAAACCCTGCTGGACTTCGCAGAGCCCCAACTATGCACATTCCGACAAGATTGAAGACGAAGAGTTGGCCATCCATGCTGAATGGCCCCGAGTTGCAGCGTAATGCGAGTAGGGACTGTGTACGGCAGCGGTGGAGCCGCTCTAGCCGATGTCATTAGCCTGTTTGCGCTGCAGCCATTGGAGCCATCCAATGGCTGATTTGCATTGCGCAAACTGATGGCTCCACCCGCTAAAATTAGTGTCCAGTGGCTCCGACAGCCATTCGCAGACATTTTTGGCGTGTGGAGCCACCAGATGACGCAACGCAAATCAGCCATTGGATGGCTCCAATGGCTGCAGCGCAAACACTCTATTTTTGCAAACAGAGATAAGCACAAATCGAGCATTAACGATTTACGAAACCCGTATACTATGTACAAAACGGCTGTATGATGAGATATGGAAGAGGTCATAATTGACTCGAACAACTTCTTACGTGACTTATTGACCGGGACCGCAGCGGGAAATGGGACGGCGACGCTGTTGTGCGAGTGGATCAAGTGCTCGAGGTGTGGCAAGCATGTTTACTAGTGCGAAAGTCAGGGGAATCAGGATGAGGACGTGCGGAAGCGCAATTAACCAGTGCTCTGTGCAAAGACTTTGAATGCGAGACGTGCCAGATGGGGTCGAGGTGGTAGAGAACTAAGAGGATCAAGAGTGTTGAATGGCTGAAAGGCACCGAGCTTCGAGGCTTTCAAGTCTTTGGGGGTGCATCACGGGAGGGAAGAGTCGCGTGTCCAGATCCATGGGCATCAAGCTCACACAGCCACTGATGGCGACGAAGAAAACTCTGTAGAAATTGAACCACGTCGGGAAAAGATATTCTGTTCTGTAGATCTCTTCTAAATGTACCAGCAAATATGAAGTTCAAATTTCAGAGCAACATATTTCGAATAGAGGGACTAGATAGCTTTTTGGGCATTTTGATGCGGCAAAAAATGGAAGAAAAACACTGATCGGGACACCAAAAAGCTATCTAGTCCTTCAATTCTTACTCAAATTGTCCCAAAATTGCACTACACATGAATTGATACAATTAGAATAGATTTAGAGGACAGAATGTTTTATTTCGCCCTGGTTCAATTGTTACAGAGTGTTCTGCCTGGGTCCCTCCTAAAAGAAGATAGAAGATTGCAGGTTGGTCAGTACAAAGATTTTCAATTCGATTCGTCAGGTGCATTACTGTAATACTGAGATGATAATTCCTACAGGACAAGATACCAAGGGTTCAGCCTCACCTACAAATGACGTGCGCCCAATGCATAGGTTACGACAGCAAGTCAATATTACTCCAACATAATACTAGTTTGGATGAGTTTCGGAGATCCAATTACTCGAGGTCAAGAAGGTCGTATATGTTCGATCTGAACATTTTCTGTTTCTGTGACACATCGTTCTCCGCATCCCGCCTCCAAGCCGCCTGCACTCGTCCATTGCCTGGTTCAACGATCCTTGGCCCCATGTTTGCGACGCCTTGGGCCTGATCCAATGAATAAGGATCCGGCTGAGTTTGAGCCCAGTGCTGGCCACCTGAATCATAGTCATTGGATCGATGCATCTGTCGCAAGGTATAAACACACCATATTCTTGGACCGGAGACTCGTCGTAATCGTCATCGGCAGCGGCGAGTGATGAGACGAGTTCGTCCTCTACTTCCTCATCAGAGACCTCGCCGTCCTGTATATTCAACATCGGTAAGAATTCAGCGCGCAGGGTTCTCACGCTTCACCATGCGCGAATAGTACCTCGCTATCACTGGAGAGCTCAAACGTTGGGTAGCCAAGATGCATCGCCAGGTCTTGGCTTTCTGGATCGAACCTCTTGCCCTCGTGGAATTTTCGCAATCCAGCATACACGCTCGCGTCCCAGGCAGCCCCGGAGGCTTTCGTAGTGAAGCATATGAAGGAGAATCCGAGGCGTGCTGTCTCAGCCGCGCTGAGACGCTCGCAACCGGAGGGATCGAGGGACCAGTACGCCGCAAATTCGGGCCATCGGAAGGATGTTGGGCCGGTTCGGAGATCTTCGACTGGACAGACGAACACGTATGCTTCGAATTCTTCAGGGAAGCGTGGAAAAAGATCGAGCATAAACCGAAGACTGTAGATAAACACTACCAGATCCGGTCAGGAATTGGAGGGACGGAGGGTTTTGGACGCACCGTAATCTTCGTAGTTGGAGGTGAGCCGAAGCGCACCGAAAATTTGGTTCGCCTGTCTCGCGTCGGGGTGGCGGATGGGTGTTGAGTGAAGACTCGAAACAGACGAGTTGCCTCTCTCAGACTCTCGGGCTCAGAGTTGAATACGGCTCGTATGACGATATGGGGTCGCCCATGGGCGAGAGGAACAAACATAGGTTAGATCAGATTTCAGCGTGTAGCTGTGGAGAACAACAAGAACTTCAGACCGGTCTGCAGAGTCCGTACGATGTATTGAAATGTCCCAGAGCGGATTTCAAGTCTCGTCTCGGCTTGGTTCGACAGACGACAAGGACGAGAATGAGGCGCCCACGGCGCTCGTGCGGAATAGATATAAGACAAGGATCTCAATTAACAGAAAAGAAAGACGAATGAATACCCGCACGTACATCTGGAGCATTGCTTCCTGTGTTTTTAAACCCGTCTTCGTATTCATGGGGGCGCGGAGGCGACGAGCTGCCACGCATGATGTTCCTGTAAGTCCCTGAATTGCGAATAGTGCAACGAGGGAGCTGAGCACCGCGGGAAGGAAACAGATCCGGATTAGCATAATTGTCGTCGGCGCTGGTATGAAGGGACACGACGCGAGAGCATGTCCACGTATATTCGGAATGCAATCCACGCATGAGTAAGAGGGATGCCATGCCATTGTTATTAGAGCGGGACAGAGTGTTGGGCAGAGGGGCCCAAGTGAATGGATGTGCTGCAGGAGCAGGAAGGGGAGGATTACGATGGAAATGACGGAGTTCGGGCGGTGAAGAGGACGGATCTGCAGTGCCTGGGAGTCAGCGCGACGGAAACCGAGAGGGCGCAGCCCATTCTCGGCGGGACAGGGCTACGGTGTACGAACATAGGAAGCGCGGGGTAGTGCACGTGGGGAGCACGGGCGAAAGGGGGCGACGCGGCAGTGCCCGCTGTACACATCAGCGCAACCTGACCGTAGGCAACTCCCCAAGCACGACGCGGCGCCGGACTGGAGTCGGCGCAGAGAGGTCCAAAGAAGAACGTCAAGACGTGGGTGTCAGACTTGCGGTGTTCTTGTGTCCCCGAAATCTGCGCATGGAGAGAGTGTGTCGTTGTTGTTGTTAATAGTTATGACGCACGCTGGGCCGGGGGCGAGGGTGGCTGGGCGGAGGTGCGGCGCGCAGCAGTTAGAGGGTAGGTCGGGCGGGCGGGCGCGTCGAGCAGGTTACGTGACGAGCATGTTTAGTGTAGGAACGTCGCCAGGCGCCTAGTCCTTACGCGACGCCGAGAAAGTGCGAACGTGAGTGCTTTGAGCTTACTGTGAAAGAATAAAACGCGCTCCACAGCTCTGTGCCCAACCACCTAACCGCCCTCGCATCCGTAGCATGAACGACGCCGCATCGCGTTCGTGGCTGGATAGAATAGCGGTTGTAGTCACTCCTGCAGCAGATGAACGTCTTTCGAACGGCGACCGATTGAGATTGCGATGCTTGCAGTTATACCCAAAGCAGGAGAATTTGCTGGGGAGTGAAGAAAGTAGGACGATCACGTCACGGTGATGATTGCCGACCGACGCGTCGGACCAAGCACGACCACACTGAGAGACTGAAAATGGATCAAATTTCATCGCAAACCCCCGGTTACAGGTGTTTCAAACTTCGAAATCAAAGCCAAAGTCCAAGATGATCCTTCCAACAGATCCGTGCTGGATGGCTGATGCACGGAATCGCACCAAAGGAAGCGTAGAGTTGGAGGCTTGAGCCCGGGGTTCAACGTCAAGTCCTGCTTGATTTCTCTTTCTAACTTATTAGTAAGGTTAAGCTTGAGCTTGTCCCTCCATATGTAGAGCTCCTGCTGGTTCACGCACAGGTGCAACCAATTATATTTGGAAGCCCGTTCGACTCGGGGAGGGGACATTGAAGTGTTTTTTATTGTTGTTATCTCGGGCCGCCTTAGTACCTCATTTCGACCACTTGTTTGGGGCTGATACCTCAAGAGATTAATCAATCACTTCCAAAAGAAGTACGAAATTCCAGCAAATATGTCAAGAAACGATACTTCGTATATTAAAGAGATCCCCTGAATCAGATTGTACATGTTTGCGTTGTTCCGACAATACCCCTTTGCGACTAGCCTGTTTTCGATTTATTTCGCATCCTGCCCCCGAGCGCTCGCAAATTCCCGACATTTAATTTAACCTCTTTGTACTCACTGGGCGCCCGAAGCCCGTCGAAGCCCCAAAGATGAGGTTAGCCAACTGACCTGAGCATCAAATTGCTCGTGCGTATGGTTACATTCTTCTTTTTCTCCCACTTTCTGCCCAGCAGCTCCCGTATGCCTATCCCATTTCCGCTTTCATTTCTCGGGTCTGCAAGCTAAAAGGTACATCAGAAATTAACCTTGGTCCAGGGATTTGGACGCTCCACAACGTTATTTCCGTACAAAAACAAACTGAGAGCGAAGAACACCATTTTCGTCTGATAAGGATCCATTCCCTCCCACGCGCACAGCCCACACGGAAACATCCCGGCCGCTCGAGCCCCGCTCAAAAGGACGAAGCTACGTAAAAACCTGTCGCCTGTTCTTCCCTCCGCTCTCCCTCATCAAGCTTCACTCACTGGCACTCAACGCTGACTGCGGTCCTCGGTGCTTTGAACATCATCAAGCTGTTGGCCGGTCCTCAAGTCTCACTCACCTTCAAGCCCCGGACCGCAACGCGGGAGCCGCAAGTCCACTCAAATCATCCTCATCAACAGCATCAATTAACTCAAGCCCACTCCTCCTGGCCACAATATGCAACTGCAAGTCGCGTCAAGCCAATCAACTCAAGCTCATAGCTCTTTTCTCCGTTATTTCCAAAAGACCTCAACTCCATGTGTTTTTTCTGGCACATACGCAACTAGGCAATCATCAGTCGCTTCTGCCACCGTATCTGGACGCTGAAGCCTAGCACCAAATTCGAGTCTTCGCTTCACCTGCAAGGACGTGAAGGGCTAGGCCAGCTTGCCTCCTGGTGCGTCTTGGTCTGTAGATATAGCTGTCCAGTCTGACCGTCTCGCGCAGTTTGTTCCCCGACTTTGCCCGTGGCGCATGGAACGAGACATCGGTGCGCTCTTTCCATTACATTGATCCTCCTCCCTGATTTTAGTCGTCCCACCCTAAGCTCACGTCGGCCACGTCACACGACGTATCCTCCACACGCAGAGGGCCACGACGAGACAACCGATGGAAAAGGAGGAGGATGGGCTGGGTACGAAACTTTCGTGGTACGTGGTTCTCCCCCAGATCTAATTCCTTCCAGGCCTACTGTACTTGCACGCTTGAAGCCTGCGTTCTCTCTTCATCCGCAGCGCACCCTCCCCGCCCTTCGCACGACGTGTCCATGCGAGTATCGCACCAAACCGCACCCATCGCCGTACACATCACTCGGACGAACACGACGGACGTGGAGCTTGCACTGCGTGCCCTCGCACCCTCTGCGTTGCACATATCGCGTCGCAATCGTCGACATGTCCCTCAGCCGGTCGCTGGGCTACGGCCAATTGGGTCATGCAAGCCTTCCCCGTCCGAGTGTGTTACAGTTCGAGTTTCCTCCAGAGGTACGCACAGACATTTTGTCGCGCCGCGAACGCGTAACACTATGTAATTACGCAGTGCAGGTCTTATTTCGCCACACGACACGCACGACGCGTGAAGTTGGGGGCGGTCTTCTTGCAGATGACCGAAGCGAAGGGTGGGATGGGACAATGGGACGATGTTGTGCTCCTCAATTCTCATTTCACCCAATGACATGAGAATCTATAAAATGTAGTACATTGCTTTTGGTTTAGAAATTTGGCTTTCGCATGCATCAAAGCCTGTGTATTTTTCTCGGAATCTCGATCACACCGTAAGTTGAGAGATGAAAAGACATGCCCGAAGTGTGTTCCTGTTGCTAGAGCCGGAGCGAAGCGACGGCATGTCTTGTGGAGATAAAGAATACAGTGGGTGCGAAGGTGATAAGTTCTTCTGGTTCGCCATTCTTCGAGCTCTCATGCACAGCATCATGACTGAGTGAGGAGGTACACCAGTTCAACTCGGGGCAAGACATATCCTAAGTGGCGAAAACTGCTGTTCTGTCTTTTTCTTCTTCTTTTTTTGTCCTCGGACGTGATGGTCGCAAAGATACATCCATGGCCGATTGATTATGTTGCATTCTCAGTGCCGTGTGGGATTCCGGCGTGGATTCTCATCCAGTCTAGGGGGTCCTCAGCCCTTAGAAAAGATGTCCCGCGGTGCACGGCGCACACCCGCTCTCATTTATTATAGCTGAATTATGCAGAGGTCCCTGTTCGATTCGGGGGTGGGACATAAAGCCTTGGTCTTCAATTTCTCGTTCTTATTTATTCGTATCTTAACCGCAGGGAGGATCACTCTTATGCGCCTTCCGCATTGAAAATTTATTTTACATGTAATGGATCTTGGAGTGTTCATACACACACGCAGAGCAGGTCGATCTCGGGCTGTGTGGGAACGACAGTTGAGCCTTTGATAAGATTAAACTGGTATATATAATCTCCCAGTGCGAAATCAAGGTCAGCTACAGTGTGACAAAATTACATTTTACCACTCGTTCTACGCGACCTACTGGAACACTGTATCAAGCCAAAGAAAAAAACAGCATAGTGTCGAAAAAAAAAGGTGTGGTATCTCGCAAACATGTCCGATAGGGAAAGGTTGAACTGTTGAGGTTCAACTACAACATGGTTCAAACATCAGTCCAGGTTTCGGGGTTCGCGGTGGTTTTGATTTTCAGAGATGATGGGGCTCTGTCAGGTACCGAGAGAGTCGCCAACTTTTCCAGGCTCGGATGCCCGTCGGCAGAGATTTTGCTGTCAAAGGTTGGGACAACATCCAAATAGGAGTCCGTTGTTTGAACCACGCTTCCGTCCTGATTTGGCGTGAGTATGTGGGAATTGGCCAGTTGCTCCAGCCGTCCCTGTACGGCAGCAGCATCCTTCATTCGTGAAGAACGGACAAATAAAGGCTGGGCACTCGTCCACATTTCCTTCGCCTGCGTGGAGTCACCGCGCCGGTGCATGATATCCCCAATTCCAACCATACACTCGGCTCTGAGACGATATATACCCATCAATGTCCCCCCCTGCAATGCAGCGTGGAAGAGACTGAGAGCAGTATCTTCGTCACCCAACATTGCGTGTAGGTCTGCCAGACGCCGAAGAGCGTGTGAGGTCGCCATGGGGTCTTTTTGCTTTCGGACGAACGCGAGGTAAAGGATTGCCCAGCGAAAAGTGTCCAATAGACTGTCCATTCCATGTTTCGGATCACTCAGTGCTGCCAAGCAGAGAGCTGGAGTGTCCGGGTATCTGCCGAGGCTTTGCGATAAACATTCCACAAATTCAACGGCAGCATTCGCGGTGTTTCCATGAGAGAGTTTCAACTCTGCAGCCACCCAGGAGCATAAGGAAATTCGTGGGAGCCATAGGCGGCCTATATCGCTTCCGCGGCTTCTATATTGTGAACAATTCGGGTCCCCTCGCGCTCCATTTGGATATCTAGATATGCCACGTACATGAGAGAGTTGGCGTGGAAGCGAGGCGAACATGTTGGAGATGTTCTGCAGACAATTTGGTGGTGGAGTTGACGACCTTGAATGTAGTCGCTCTGGAGGAAGTAGATCACTGCGCGCAGATCCAACAGTTCTAGATAACTGTCTGAGCCCTCCATACCATCGGATATCAGGAGTTCCTCTAAACGGGTGCAGCGATTGAGGGCCTGGGATAAATTTTCTAAGAAGCAGTTACCCCATGCTTCCCATTCAGTGAAAAGATAATCCCAGTAATTGGAAGGGAATGGTGCTATCTCCCGAGCTTTGTGTGCGACTGCGAGTATCCAATATGGATCGTTGACTGAGTATGTAGCATTGAATTCTACTTCTAAGGACAGTAGGTGAAGGTCCAAATCGCCTGCTTGTTGTGCAGACGAGAGGGCTAGTTCAATCAACTCCGTCGCTTTGGGCAGTGATCTGCGAAAGATATAATGCATTACTGCTGCTCTGTAGAAAAGGGCCGCTGGATTTGGGGCAATCATTCAGAACCAAGTGAAACTTGGCAGTGGGAAATCACATTACCTTCATGAGCGGGGCGGTTTCCTGCCATGAAATATCGAACACCTCCCTCGATCGAAGCATCCACATCGTCGATCAGAGGATTCAAATCTGGTTCGCCAAGGCATCTGGCTGTGTACCTCCATCGCAGCCCCACATCACCCGATATTTCAATGAGATGAGGGATGCGCTGAAAGAGTGAGCTGCGACCCTTCAACATGGTGGCGGAGAATCTGTCAAGTGCAATGATTCTGTACCCAATTTCCGTCAGTGTGGATTTCTCTTCAGTCAATAAACCCTGGAGCATGAGTTCGTGGATGTTTCCAAGATATTGAACGAGCCCGGGAGCAAGATTGCTGGAAGGAAGCTCACGATGAGACCTAAAGAGCTCGAGCAAGTCCTGGAAGTATGTCCGAAGTGGCCTAGAAAGGGGCGCTGCAGGCGGATGGACACGCCGGATGTACTCTCGAATCGGAGATAACGCCTTGAGGCGTCCCTTGACATCTATGTATGCCAGCAAGGTGCGCACCAGCAACGATTGCCACTTGTGGACCTCAGGAATGGGGACCTTTCCTGCGATGATGACCTCGACCGTGATTCCGTCTGGGAGTAAAGAGAGCAGGGACATGGGATTCTTCGCATGTGGTGCAGAGGAGAGCCGCGGGCTGCTGAGTGAAAGGGTGATTGATTTTTCAAGGTTCGAACGTTTGTCCTGTCCGTCCGACAGGAGTGCGATATGTTCGATCTGCCATCGGGATAATGTTTCCGAATATCCTTCGTATGAGGCAATGCTGGCCATCAGACTGACGGCCAGCGGAAGACTGCCCGACAGACCCAACAATTCATCAAGTGCCGGTTCCTCTCCAGCACCAGGCACATCGGCGACCTCAACAAATATTTGTCGTGAGGCAGAATGAGAAAGCGGCTCAAGGGGAGCGAGGAATGGTCGAGTCCATTTGACTTTGCTGGGTCTTTCAGCACCCCGCATTGTAATCTATGGAAATCATTTCAATGCTCGAGGCAGCTTATGACAGAGGATACAGACTCACAAGTAACGCGAGGCTTGGAATATCTGCCAACAAAGACAAAAATTCTTCAATATCTCCACGAGATTCGGATGGTTCCCATGGTGTCTCAAAATTGTCCAGCACAAGAAGGCATGGCCCACACTGTTTGAAATGCACGATAATTATCTTCGATAGCTGCGGTGACGGTTCCAGCCCCAAATGCAACCCGATCTGGATAACCAAGTCGACGCTCGTGTTAGCAGACTCGCAGGAGATGAAATGCCTCGCGCTGAATTTATCGATTATAGCGGGATGGTGCAGTGCTGCCATTGCCAAAGTCGTTTTTCCCATCCCCCCCCGGGCCGAGGATCGCCGCCCGGGGAGAATCGGTAACAAGGGTGGTAATGAGATCTGAGAGTTCAGAATCTCGCCCATGGAATATTTTTGGTGATGCAGGGAGGAGGGAGAGTGAACCAGAACTGTGCTTGGAATGAACATGCAAATTGCACATCTCGATGAATTTTATGTACCTTGTATTCAATGAGTTCCTCCCCATCTGAGGAGTTGTATGAGATTCAGTAAATAACGTAAATAAACACGGACCGAGGATGCATTATCGAATGATTCACTACAGGATGAGACAAGTTCGAGGAGCTCTTGATGGCGCCTGTCGATATCCACTTTAAAGTCCACAAGAGCGCTCTCAATTTCGACTCGGCACTGCATCTTTAGAAAGTGGACTTAGTGTCTGTTTTGACAGCGATTATTCTACCCCCACCCGGAAAATATCCGATGCTGCTTTCAACTCACTTTCACAGCTATCCAGTTGAGCCGTGATTTCGCCCTGCTTGAAAATTCGCTTCATGGTCCCTAGGCCTTGTTGCGCCCACAGACACGAATGGAACTTCTGAAGAATACTGCAGACAGATGGCAAATGAGTTACAGCAGATGTCAGTACCGAAGGCGCGGATCGAAAAAATGCCGTTTTGGGCGCTTTTTGATCCTCGCGACCGATTCCGCCATATCTCGATGGATTCTGGATGGATTGAGCTGGAAAATAGCTAGTTAATTCGGGCTAATTCATACACAATTAATGATAGAAAAACCCTGTGACAAATATGTTTTTTTGTACTCCCGGTCATATCAGGTTCCTCGGGCCATAAATACCGACTACAGACCTCATATCTCGTCCAAACGAGCTGAAATTCTTAGAGGGGGTACTCATATACGTATTGAGTATTGTGATACAGCCGAAAGTCCGAATAATTCCTTTTCCTGTCTTTTATTCTCTCTCAAGGAATTCTCAGTAGCAAAAAGAGAATAAAAGGCAGGAAAAGGAATTATTCGGACTTTCGGCTCTATCACAATACTCGATACGTATGTGAGTACCCCCTCTAATAATTTCAGCTTGTTTGGACGAGATTTGAGGTCTGTAGTCGGTATTTATGGCCTGAGGGACCTGATATGACTGGGAGTGCAAAATAACATATTTCTCACAAGGTTTTTCTATCATTAATTGTGTATGAATTAGCCCGAGTTAACTAGCTATTTTTCAGCTCAATCCATCCAGAATCCATCGAGATATGGCGGATTCGGTCGCGAGGATCAAAAAACGCCCAAAACGGCATTTTTCCGATCTGCGCCTTCGGTACTGACATCTGCTGTAACTCGAGGTGAGTCAAACAGGATTAATCTGAACTCACAGCGCGTATTGAGCGACCTGGTCCAGTATCTTTGGAGATCAAATGTCCTCCGAGAAGATACACAGGCCCATCAGTGTGCAGAGCAACCCGTGAAGCTGCTCTACCATCCGGAGGCATCGTTCTTTTTGCAATTTCGTATTCTGCCAGCCTGTGAGATAGCGCATGCAATCTAGAATCAACAAACCTGAACGATGGGAACAATGGCCAAGCAGGTTGTGCAGACACTGTTGAGGAAGGGGATCTGTGTTGCGGTCGCCACATCCTGGAGAGCACTTGCGACCACGGTGGTGTACTCTAGGACTTTGTCGACGCTGTTAGAGGACATCAAGGGCAGAAACTGGGGATGTATCCTCGCTTCGGCATTATGTATTTGACCAAGATATTCTGGATGCGGTGTAGATTCCCATAAGCGGAAGATCATCACCGTGCTATAGATATGTTTGGCAGATGGTACTATTAAAGCGATATTAATCACAGCAGATATTGAAATACCTGTGTACTTGGAATTGACATTCAGACCATCCTGAACTTCCGGAGTCCATCTTTGCGCAGCACCTCAAGAAGTCTACTGTAGGCATACTATGATTTATATCACCTTTTTCTTCTTTCAACCATCGCAACAGTTATGATCTGCAAACGGTTCCCACGCAACTCGCAGACAGGGATGGCTTCATGTCCCAGCTCAGCAGCGAGGATGTATACATATTAGGGCGGATAATTTGGGCCTACTGGTCGCGTCCGACTCCCAGGGAAGGAAGGAAGGAATTATCACTCGGTGGAGCATCTTGCAGTGCCGAAGATGGAAGCCGGTATCGAAGGAGTGCTCCATCTTCATAGCCAAAGAACCAACGATGTGTTCCCGCATTATTATTCTGGCCCGGTGATGAAATCTGGAAGATTTTATAATTGGCTTCCAAGACTTTTCACCGCGACTTGCAGATCTCCGGGTTTTAAAGTCAATGGGTAGGTAATTAATTGTGGCGTGGCCGGCCGTGGATGTTTGTGAGCCCTTGCCCTATGACAATGGCCGCGGATATTTAAAATCCTTCTGTGTGCTGGCAGGAGATGATCGCCGCGTAGGATATCCATACCACACACCCATCTCCCGGACTCTCACATCGCCGGCTTGGACCCTTCCAGGTCTCGGAGGTTATCGGACGTGGCGCATTCAAACTGGATCTTCCCCCGCGCCTCTTCCGATTACATCCGGTGTTCCCCGTTGTGAAATTGGAGTTGGCAGAGGATGACCCCTTTGGACGTCGTCCGAGGTATGAGGAACTCCCGCCTGTACTCGCTGACAGAGCGGACAGCGAGTGGGAAGTAGAGGAAGTCCTGGACGCGAAAATGCGCTACCGAATCCTCTGGTACTTTGTCCGGTTCAAAGGATATGACAACTTGCATGATCAATGGGTAAAACATTCGGACGTCTTCACCCCTGACGCTATCGCGGAATTCTACCGCAAGTACCCTGGGAAGCCTCGAGCCATCGCCGCTGATTTGCGAGCTCGGAACCTAGTATGGAAACACAAGAAACAACCAAAACCAATATTGGGCAAGATAGACTGAACCTATCCACAACCAACACTAGAAACGATGTATGATAGTTGTTTCAATCACTTCCAAGGTAGCCGACGAGTGTCAGTCCCTAGTTTCAGAGCCTTTAAAAGGTTGAAAGGGAAAGTTGATTGTTCAAAGTAAAAGTCCGACGAAAGGTTGTGTTATGATACGTACGAAACCGAAGATCCAAGGGATACAACTGTTTCGAACTTCCTTGATGCGATATATGATAACCAAAATTTAAGAAACGTAAGAAACGGTGAAGTTTCTGTAGTTTCTTGCGTATCCCAAAGATCCGCGTCGATAAAGATGTTGCCAAAGGTGTGTAGCGTGCGTTTTGTCGGTTTCCCAACCAATTCCAGTTTAATCTCGAGTCCCAAAGTCTTTCCAGCCAATCTAAATCCAGTATCCCAGTCCCAGTGTCCAGTTCCCAGTCCAATCAATAGTCAAATTTCAATCCCAGTATCCTTCCAATCCAATCACACAATGTTTCCGAGTCCAAAACCAGATTCAATTCAATCACAAACTTCCAAACTTCTATTCCTTCCCAGTAGTACGAGAATCGCCCTTTACAAGTATCTAGGACTTGCAAAACTCGAATAACGTGAGGGTTTCTCAGGAGAAACTTCGCTGCCTTCCTCTCCTCCACTCTGCCTACTTATACAAAAGATGATATGACTATGACAATAAATAAAATATGTAAAAGAGTCCGTTTATCCGCCCTATTTCCCGTGTTTCCGGAGTATTTATAAGACCTCAAAGCGCCTCATTGGTTGGTGAGGTCGGATTCGTCATTCCGGGTATATTCCGACCGTCCTTGGTAATATCCTTGCACATGGCGACGTGATGGGTACTTGAAACCCTAATTGCCAAGTGTTTCTTGAGTTGTGGAACTCCCGTTCCAGAAGTATCCCTTGGATCGGTATAGTCGGACCTTGTAGCCCTGTTCTATAGCTTCCAAACGATACCCCACTTCCTTGAGACCATTGAATGAGACCGATGAGGATTAGAGTTCACTATCCCCATTGGCGTTTGCTATGGTTCTGAGATCGACGATCAAAAGACCCGGCTGATATTATCTCCTTGAAATCATGCCCGACATAGCCGCATACCTGGAACAAACGGAACGACGATCCCGTTGTCACATGCAACTATGTTCGACATGATTTCCCCACTGATCCACGCTCTGATACTTCCGAAACGTCAGAAACCACTCAAACCGTTGTAAGAAACGGAAGAAACTGGTGATACGACTGGTAGGTTGAGTTGTGCTACATCTTCTCCTACAGGTTTCGGAGCGAGCACATGTCAGAGATACTCCTGATTCCTCAGGAGTGTCGTCCCGTTACTCAGATGATATTAGCCTCTTTTATGGGAAGAGTTGATACATTCGATACAACAGATACATGATATACAGAATATAAAACATAAGGAAATCGCAAAAACAAGCGATTTCAGTGGTGGTTCAATATCCTGCTTATCACCGCTGCCACTTTCGACGCCCTTCCGTTCCAGGACCCCGCCTTCAGGATGGTTGGACGGACAGACGGACGGACAGATAACCGTCTCGTCCTGTCCCTGGGATACTGGTCTCCCCGGCGTGCCGTACCGGGCAGTGAGGACGGCCGTCCCGTCCACCGGAAGACGGAAGGACGGACGAATGATTCTGGTCGTAATTTCTGGTCATAATTAATCTGCTGGTGGCTCAGGGTTAGTGAATGTCCAGGGAAAACTCCGTGCAAATCGATGAAATTGTTGCAGAAATTGTTGCAAATCCATTTGTTTCCCGCTCTCTCCTCATTTTGGACGTCAAAATGCGCTGGTCATCAAGATCTTTCGTAAGTCAGAATTCTGAAACTAGAACTTCTCAAACTAATACACGCAAGATGAGCGCTAGGACATCGAGTCGTTGTGGACACGTACGTTGCCACAAAAAAAAATGTCGC
Source organism: Mycena capillaripes (assembly GCA_029204075.1). Classification (NCBI taxonomy): domain Eukaryota; kingdom Fungi; phylum Basidiomycota; class Agaricomycetes; order Agaricales; family Mycenaceae; genus Mycena; species Mycena capillaripes. The sequence goes on along the minus strand of JARHKZ010000014.1, from coordinate 1,320,938 downwards.
ACTACGACTGTCATGTCTGACGAGGACTGGGATGCCATGATCAAGCTTGTCTTGGAATGGCTTGTTCTATCTAAAAGAGGGGAAGAAAGTTCTTGAAGACAGCGGATACCCGTCGACTCGGAAGTGGTGGTCTTCAGATCCTCTGGCCCTTGAACTGACAGCGACTCGGGGTGGAAAGAAGAGAGGAAGCCAAGCGCTTTCGCGGTAGGCTCGGACCACCCGGCCGGCCCGACGGAATTGATCGCATAGCAGAATCACTGATACCGACGCTTCTCCCCAACATCCACCGTCGCTTCTGTCCCACATGAGGCCTGAGATATGTCCCAATGTGAAACAAAGAAGATGCTAACGTAGGCGCTAATAAGGCTAGGGCTCTGTTTATAATTCCCAGTACAATTATAAACAGTTTTTAATTTTGCGTTTGTAAACAGGGTGATTATAAACCGGTTTATAAACACTCACCCAAATTGGCCTGAAAATCGAGTTTTTGGTAAGTTTCCACTGTTTTTGCATCCGAATTTCGCGCTCTGCACCTCTGAGGAGGTCCCATGTCCCCTAGTTTCCTGTTCAAGGCGAGATAACACGCCAGAGGGATCGTAGTGACAGCAGACACCATTCCTGGGGTAAGATAGCCATATTTCTCCGTCACTCATCTCAGCTTTTTGGGCCAGAGTCAGAGGAAATTCAGCGGTCATACTACTCTGTCAGATTCTGGATTGATTTCTGTCAAAATTTGAGGCCAGTTGGGCCTCTTATTGGCCCGCCGGGCACTGCCACTGTGAGTTAAAAACCGGGTGGTCTGGCCCGACCAATAAAAACCGGGTTTATAAACACCTGTTTATAAACATGTTTACAAACCGACATAACAAACAGGGCCCTAAATAAGGCATGCGGATGCCCGCAATTCCCGGTCCCTCGCCCCCCCTTTCCCTTAGGACCTCTGTCACCTTTCTTCATGCTTTCCATTTTCGTTCTCTCCCTCCCATACACCTCATTAATCGTATCTCATTTATCAGTATATACTGATGTCCTCACAAGGCATCCTGTCCGCGCGCGCACATCTTAAGCAGCAAGAACGCGCCATGGAGCCCCAGCGGCAATATGCCGCCACGTCACTGCCTACTGCGTACATGTTGTGCCCCGATCTTAACCCACCCTGCATGTCGTCGCTGCGCTTCACTGTATCGTGCGACATTTGCTACGGATACCCGCGGCGCATTATCCCCTTACGCTCGACACCACGCCGACACAGGGTTCACATGCGTCGAATCCAGTGATAGTGATAGTGATAATATTATACACAGCATGGTCCAGTCTCTGAACGCTGTGTTCCCAGAAGTATCCCAACGCGCTCAAGCTTCTCGAGCCTTCGTCCTGGACCCCAACTACCCTACTTGACGAGCTTTTCCGAATTTTTGTCAGAACGTCTATCCAAAGCAGAATGCGAAGTGGTAAGTGAAGAGAAAACCTAGTCGTTGTGCTGCGGTAGCATCAACCAGTGCAGAGGAAGTGGCGGGATGAACATAGGAGTTGCCTCGAAAATTTGGGTGCCGTTGTACGCAAATCGTGCGACCAGGGAGATGGTCTCTCTGTAAACTATCATGTGAGTGAGAAATTTAGCGGACGGCATGGAGTCCAAGCTTGGTAGTCCGGGTAAGTCATTCCTCATCCGACGGAAGAAGTCTTCGCGAAGCTTCACGAGTTCCGGCTGTGCCGTACACTCCAAAAGTGCGTGCTCCGGAGATTCAATCTCAGCTTTACAGAATCTGCAGACCCTCAAATTGCGGTCAATTCTTGGGCGACGAAATTCAACCCAGCGTAGTCTTTCCAAGGCTAAACAGTGACTTGATAGCAGCAGTCGAGTTAACGCTTTCCGATGTTTGGGATTTACCACATTGAGGTAATGACGAAATTGCAGCGTTTTCAGGATAGGTGCACTGTTTTTCTCCGGTTCCAGCCTTTCTCGCAGGAGGTATAATTTTGGCGCATCAAGCTCGTCGATGAACCCTTGGAGGTACATTCGAAGACCAGCATTCACAGACTTAATCACCTGCTCTACCATTAAAGGTGTAATGGTTGCGAGGTCCGGCAGTAGTACGTTGAAGGGAAGTTTCTGGATCACATAACGGAGATCCATTGCCCAAGAAGGTTTGCCGGTGTCTGAGAGCGACACGGAATCGTTCCCGGCTACTTTGACATATCTGTCATTATTTAGTGCCGTGAGATACCTCAAGTGTGTCAACGCCAGGATTAGTCGCCTAAAACGCAGCGGTACAAGACCAGTTTCGGTGAACAAGGACGCTATTGCGGAATGCTTGTTAATGCCTAATATACGTCGTATGAATTCGACTTGTACATCTTCAAGCGGCTTCAAGTTAGTCTCTCGTAGACAGACACTCTATACATTCTTGCTTGTACCTCGCTGTATAGAGTCTGTTAGTTACCGCGGGGTTGTGTATGCAGAGCTCCCTTATTACGTGATCTTAGATAAGCTTAAGCCGTCGGTGGTTCGAACACCAGAGCAAACATCTATTTTCTTTATGTCCCTTTTGTCTCTACGACCTTCCGTGAACAGCAATTTGTTGTTAACTGAAATGTATAAAGCTTCTGGGAGGATTCTTGATATTTTCTGTCTATTTTAAAAGCCATTCCACGGCATGTGGTTTTCAACTCAACCGAGCACAAGCAAAAGTCGCCACCTTGACATCGCTGATTCAAGGGCTCCTTTCAAGATTCTGAATCGACAGAAAGTTAGTCATAGAGAATGAAGCCTCAAGTCTTCAAGTCTCGCTGAAAATCGCGTTTCCCGTGCAATGCGACGCGACTCGGAAAAAGCTTACCTAAGATTATGTAATAACGGTGCACTGCGTACACAGGTGTCATGGATCTTACCTCAGTTGAGCTATTCACCGTCTCAATAAAACTCGAACGCGCGCAAGCGCCGGTCCCGTGACCGTGTCTCGCACAGCTTGTACAGCTGTTCGAACATAGCCTCGTCGACTCATGTATGGAACTTGAAGGAACATGGAGGACTATTGTAGAATATTCTGTAGATAGTGTATTTAAAGGAGGCTCCCTCCATGTGAATGAGAATAATCTTTTTACCCTTAACCATCATCATCTCGATCATCACCTTCCGTGAATCGTAAGTTTATCAACGGCTATCTTGAGGCAAAGCCAAGCGCTTGCACTAAGATTAGTACAGCAGTCTTAAAGGTCACGAAGATTCGCTCTCGCGCCCGTGTACAACGAAGATCCGCTCTCGTTGTACGGCTGCTTAAGATAGACTCGCAGTCAGACGTAAGTTGTTTGAAGGGATTTCCGAACTAAGTTTATTGCCATACGGCACTACCAAATCGCTCAACGCGTACTTCTAAGTATTTCGATCGCACTCACAACAGCAAACTAACGGTTTCGCTAACATTGGTGGACACATTGGGAAATCCCTCCGGTAAGCACCTATTAGTTTCTCTGCGAATCTATCATCCCAAAGATCTTCATGGCTACGTCTACGGAGATCGACGATCCTGCCTCTGCTGGCAGCACCACCCCTCTTACTTCTACTCCCCTCCATCGTCGTTCGGGAACTCCCGAGGATGACTCCCACATTTCTGACTCATCGATGTTCGGGACAGAGAATCTCGAAGCATATGACGGCCCTGTTGAGGATGGGGAAATAGATGGCTCTGAACCTCTGGTACAGACTCAGATTAACATTCCCATCCTCAAACCCTTCACAAAGATCTCTCAGAATGCTGAGGTCGTTGCACGAAGGCAGGTCGCAATCCTGATGGGTGCGCAGTCAATGGGCAAAGGATTTCTCCTCACTGCACAAAAGGCTTCGAGAAGGTTCTATTCGACAACCTTCTCCAAGGAGCTTGAGTTACTTGAGTCCTTGCTCACCGATGTTGAAAGGCTGGAGACTACAGCAGGACAGTTTGTCTACCGAGTCCAAAAGTCTCGCTATGTCTTATTGCTTCGCGTTCTACATGATCTCGGAAAGCTTGCTAAAGAATCATTTCTTCTGGCTGGGAAAACACCTCCGTCCCTACCAACCTGGGGTGACGAGGAGGATATCACCGACGCATACAAACCTACAAGCTTTGAGATTGCGGCGGTATGTTTCCGAGTGGAAGTTGAAAATTACTTGTGGCTTTTGAACAAGTACTACGATTTTTCTGAGGGCAAACCACAAGATCGAGACCTGGAGACCATCAACGCTGCAAGCGATTACTTGAAGGCTTCACGGTCTGCGGACAATTCTTACATTTCCAAGGCTAGTAATTCCACTAGCTATCCTCTAAGACCCGCTTTCGGTGTCCGATTTGGAAGTTCAGTTCCAAACGAAGGGCTGCCTGCAAACAATCGGCGCATGGGAGAAGTTCTCAATCCGTTAGCACCGACGTTTGAGACTGGGAGAGCTTATCCGAGAGATACTCTTCCCGTTGAACCTGAAGAGGCTGAACAGATGAGACGAATGACTCCTCAAGGCGATTTCAGAGGAAGGGAATTACCTCCTCATATGCACGATCGCGGCCGCCGTCAGACTGAGATGCCTCCGCCGTTCCGGCGAGTCCAGGAAGGAGCACCTCCAGCTGGTGACCCAGACGATGGAGATGACGATGACGACGATGAGCCAGAGCCTAATCGTCGCCGTTCAACTCCTTTCCGACTTCCAGGGGACCGTAATAACGCTGGTCATCGTGGCACGCAATCAAGCAGTGGATCGGCCTCTGTCAAAGAGCCTCATTTTGACATGAAACTGAAATACGATAACGTACCCAAGTGGGATGGCAATGTTGATACCATAATTCGGTGGATGCTGAAGATCAACGACATTGCACGAGAATCAACAACTGTCTTCAAGCAGTTGGGGCGTGTAGTGCCTAAGAGATTAGAAGGTCAAGCCGAGATCTGGTATTGGTCATTACCTATAAATTATCGCTCAGAGATTGAACAAAATTGGGACACTTTGAAGAAGGCATTCCAGACTTACTATTTGAATCGTAAATGGTTGGACAGTCAGCGCGGCCGAGCAAATAGAGCTACTTACCGAGATTCGGGCCACTCTCGCGAGACCCCGAGTGAGTACTTCATTCGTAAGACTGAGCTGTTAAACACTGTCTATACAATGGACGATTCAGAGGTTATTTTGGAGGTAATGGACGGTGCACCTTCCACTTGGAATACCATCCTTACCACACAGATGTATCGTAATCTGGTTGAGTTCCAATCTGCGATTCGCTACCATGAGGATGCTTTAATAAAGCTGGACCGCTATGACCGAGATAGCACTTATCGGGATCGAGATCGTGACAGGGACAGACGTGATTATCGTCGAGATAGTACTCACACTGCCCGTGTCAATCTTGTGGGTTGGTCAACAAATATCGGCCCACCTAAATTCCCGAAGGACGACAGGAACGTGTCTAAGAAGGCCACACCTGAGTCCAAGGGTGCACGCCCTTGTCGTCACTGCGGTAGTGGTAAACACTGGGACAATGAATGTAAGCATTCGTTTAAAGGGAACAAAACCGCACGGACAAATCTTGCGAGTTCCGCCAGTGAAGATCTGCATGCTCAGGACGAGTATAATGACCTGTATTATGGACTAGACTCGGATGACTCTGAGGTTTCGGACTCGCCTGAGCAGGGTTTTGAACAGCCCCCTCAGCCTACTGAATCGCCCACTGGCAACAGTGAGTCCGCTGATTCAGCTCTGGGGGGGAATAACGAGCTCAACGGCGTTTTGGAACAAGATTTTGATCAATCTACTTCGGCAGTTGAATCTGAAACATACCTTGCAAATTCTGGCAAGAGTGAAGTCTCGGAATCGACTTGCGGAGGTGTTAGAAAAATAACGGATCCGAGCGCGAACTCAGCTGAGAAGACGGCATGTGCTAGTTACCATGCTAAACCTGCCTTGAATCGCAATACACGGCGCAGGTTAGCACGGGAAATTGAAGCGAAGAATTATCATGTGAAGCACTCACCTGGCGTTCGATCGGAGAAGGCTTTGATTGAACTTCGCAGACATATGGCACGGCCGCCGGGATGCTCGTTTTTGGGCTCACAACCCACCGAGGCGCTGGCTACTGTAAACGGACTCAATGTCGATCCCATTAAAGTTATCGTTGACTCAGGGTCAGACATTACCTTAATATCACAGAAGGCTTTAGACAGGCTTTTGAATCCGCCAAAAATCAAGGGTGGTCAAGACATCAAGCTTGTTCAGGTCACTGGGAGGTCTTCAATCTCAGGATACATCACCTTGGATTTATTCTTCCACACTCCTGAGGGGCCTGTGAAGTTAGCTGTCGAAGCCTACGTTGTGAAAGGAATGACTGCACCTTTCATCCTTGGGAACGACTTCGCCGATCAATATTCCATTTCGGTCATACGTGATGAAGGCGAGGCGTACCTTGAGTTTGGAAATTCTGGAAGACGACTGAAAGTCAATACTTCCACATCTCCATCTTTGCAGGATGAAGAAGGACACGCTTTCAAAGTTAAAGTCCAGCAGGGATTAATGCAGCGAGGTCTGAAGGCAAAGGTCCATCGCAGGAGTCAGAAGCTTAAGCGCAAGACTCGGCGACAGATTTGCGGAGTCTGGGCTGCCAAGAGAGTGGTTATCCCACCGGAGACAAGTGTTACCGTGCCGGTACAAGCCTCATTTGCGGAGAATCAAGAGTCCATTTTTGTAGAGCGTTATTTTGGAGCAAACGGAAATGTCGATGAAGTCTATGCATCACCGGACTCCATGATTTGCCGCGAGAATCCTGTTTTGCACGTAGCGAACTTCTCACAGACACCAGTCGTCATCTCGGCAGGTCAGAGGTTAGGTACAGCAAGAAACCCTAAGAACTGGCTTGACAAGATGGGGAAGTTTTCACAAGATCAGCAAACCAGGATTAATGCACATGCTACCTTGATGCGGACGCTGGTCGCAGAACGGATGAGCGTAGAAGAAGAGATCGGGAATGGTCCGATCATTGATCACGGATCTGATCCGTGTTCAATTTCGGTGTCAACGGTTCGCTCGCACGCAAAAGTGACTTCGAAGGCATACCGCAATGAGAATGAGCCAGATGATCCTTTGGCAGAAGATCCTGTGGAAGGTGGCCCTAAAATTGCCGAAGTACCGGAAGATTTCATTCCAGGAGAGCGTTTACTTGCTGAAGTGGATATTTCCCCAGATCTCTCGGCAGAACAACGTAAAGAAATGGAGCATATGATTCTTCGGAATAAACTTGCATTCGGGATCGATGGCAGGCTGGGAAATTACAAGGAAGAGGTGGTAATTCGGATGAAGCCTGGGTCTGAACCGGTTTCTCTACCACCATTTCCGGTCTCACCTGCCAAGAGGGAAGTCATTGACAAGCAAATGGATTCGTGGATTCAGCTGGGCGTGATAGAGCCGTCTAGAAGCCCATGGGCTGCACCGGTGTTCATCGTATATCGTAATGCTAAGCCACGAATGGTTATAGACCTTCGAAAACTTAATGAGATGGTTATACCCGATGAATTTCCGTTGCCCCGGCAAGAAGATATATTACAGGCTCTGTCTGGATCGCAGTGGCTGACCACTTTGGATGCATTGGCTGGATTCACACAGCTCACAATGTCTCCATCGTCTGCAGAGAAGTTGGCGTTCCGTACTCACCGAGGTCTATGGCAATTTCGGCGAATGCCGTTTGGCTACCGCAATGGGCCGAGTGTATTTCAACGCGTCATGCAAAATATTCTCGCGCCTTTCCTGTGGATTTTTGCGCTAGTCTATATCGATGATATCGTAGTGTTCTCCTTAACTTTTGAAGATCATATCCAGCACTTGGACCAGGTCTTCAAGGCGATTGCAGAAGCTAACGTGACTCTCTCACCATCAAAATGTCACTTCGCATATCAGTCCCTGCTACTTCTTGGCCAGAAAGTTTCTCGGCTCGGCCTTTCGACCCACAAGGAGAAGGTTGATGCCATCCTTCAACTTACAGAGCCTCGCAATGTGCATGAACTACAACAGTTCTTGGGTATGATGGTATACTTCTCATCGTACATTCCGTTCTATGCCTGGATATCTCATCCTTTCTTTCAGCTGCTGAAAAAGGGAGAGACCTGGGACTGGAACGAATTGCATCAGGAAGCGTTCGAACTTGGAAAACAAGTCTTGACGAACGCGCCTGTGAAGGGATATGCGATGCGAGGTAGGCCTTACCGTTTGTACAGTGATGCTTGTGACTTTGGACTGGCAGGTATTTTGCAGCAAGTTCAACCGGTTCTGATTCGTGACCTCCGTGGTACTCGCATCTACGAACGTCTGCAGCGTGCATTCAACAATAAGGAATCGATTCCTGTTCTGGTTGCAGCGGTGAAAGGCGTAGATGATGTTCCTGAACCGGGGAAATGGGCCGGTAATTTCGAGGATACCGTGGTTCACATTGAACGAGTAATCTGCTACTGGTCTCGGGTACTGAAATCCCCTGAGCGTAATTACTCTCCCACAGAGCGTGAAGCGCTCGCTCTCAAGGAAGCCTTGATTAATTTCAACCATTCCTAGAGGGAGAAAGGTCCTCGCAATTACGGATCATGCAGCTCTAACCTGGAGCCGAACCTTCCAGAACGTCAACCGGAGACTTCTGACTTGGGGTACAGTTTTGCGGCCTATCCAGACCTTAAATTGTACATCGTGCAGGCCGTGTCCATTCCAACGTTGATCCGATTTCACGGCTTAGACGTCGGGTTCCCCTTCAGGAAGGTCCTACGTCGGATAATATTACTGCCGTTGAATTGAACTCGGAAGATCCAATCAAGAACATGTTCGATGAGTTGGGCCCCAAATTCGAAGATAAAATGCTCACCGTAGCAGCACGTTGTGTGCGGACAGAGGAAGATATTCCAGGTGAAGATAGCAAACTTCACGAAACGTCGCACTGACTGCTGATGAATCAGTCAGTGGCCCGTATATCAGCGCACGTACATTTTCCATAGTTGTGGGAATTCCACCATCAGAAATCAAGGAGTGGGTCGCCGCGTATCACGACGATCCTCATTTTTCCAAGGTTCTAGAAGGGTGGAAAGGCGAAACAAATTGGAGCAATCCGCAATATCCCCAATATCACTATAGCGAAACGGGGTTAATTTATTTCGAAGACTGGCAAGGAATCAATCGCTTATGCGTGCCTGAAAATTTAGGGTTACTGTGATATCAGAAATCCACGATGTCGTCAGTGAAGGTGCTCATAGCGGGTATCACAGGACATACAATCGACTTGCTTCGACCTATTACTGGCCGAGGATGTCCCCCGGATCAAGCAGTACACCTCAACCTGTGATATTTGCCAGAAATCGAAGCCCCGACGACACGCACCAATTGGGCTTCTACAGCCTATACCAATTCCGACTCAACCGTTTGAGGTCCTCTCTATGGATTTTATACCTGAGCTGCCGACCTCGGATGGATTCGACAATATTCTAGTTATTACCGACAACTCACCAAATACGCAATTTCATCCCTTGCTCGACAAAATTTCTGAAGTGGAGACCGCACAATTATTCTTCAAGTACGTCATTGCGGAGTACGGTATTCCCCTTCAGATTATTTCCGACCGTGATACGCGATGGCGCAATCAATTCTGGGCCGAAACTTGTCGCTTGATGGGAATGAAACGCGCGCTAACAACCGCGCATCACCCACAAGCTGACGGCCAGACCGAAATTCTCAACCAAGGACTCGAAATAGCTCTACGAGCCTACATTGGGCCATCCAGAAATGACTGGGTCCAGTATCTTGATGCTCTCAAACTGGCGTACAATTCAACCCCACATTCCAGCACGGGGTTCTCACCTGCATTTTTACTCCGAGGCTTCCATCCTATTACAGGCTCCACTGTTCTCTCACGAGCTGATGCAGTGGAACGCCCCGTGAACGGGCCTGTAAAGGAAGGGGGGATAAATTGGTATTAAATGAGAAGGCACAGCAAATGATTGAAGAATTCGAAGCTAACCGAGCGCGTGCGAAAGAAGCCCTGTTACTCGCTCAAGTCTTTCAACGGCGCGCATACAACAAGGGTCGGCTAATTTCAGAGTTTGAAGAAGGCGACCTCGTCGTTTTAAACCCTCACTCACTTGAGCTGTTGAGGAACGAGAAAGGGCGCGGCAAGAGTTGCTTATGAAATATGACGGACCATTTGAAATTATTCGGAAGCTTGGCCCCGTCACCTACCAACTACGGCTCCCTGTATCTTATGGGATACACCCTATTCTCAACATCGCTCATCTTGAGGCCTACAATAAATCTCCCCAGAACTCGGAGATAGACCAACGAAAAATCTTAACCGTGATGATTTTGAAGTCAACCCTGAAGTTGAAGTGGACTTTATCATCGCTGAACGCTTCCGCAAGGTTCGTGGGAGGCGCATCCATCAATTCAAAGTCAGGTGGAAGGGGTTCGGACCCGAAGACGATGAATGGCTTACCAAGAAGGGGCTCAGAAACGCTCCACGTGTATTGGAAAATTGGTTCAACTCCAAAAACCGGAAGAATGGAGTTCAAGAATCCGATTAACCTGAAAAGGCAACACTGGTAATATTTAAACCAACAGTCATCGGTTCATTCGCCATTCTTTTCGCCTCATCACCTTGTATTTATTCTCGCTCCCCATCCGTTACTCTTTTCGCCACCTCTTTTCATCTGTATCACCATGCCAGGCATCTACTGTCAGAAGCCAAACAACTGTTCCGACCCCGAGGACATCCGCCGGTACATCAAGGATTTCCGCCTCCATACGGAGCGCATTCAGGTACTCGCTTCATTGGAACGATATACCTTGCATTAATGCGGGCGCAGGAAACGTCACCGGTTCAGTTCCCCACGAAGTTAGACTTTCGCAAGGGGCATGCGGACTGGTTCAGCGAATATGTGCTGAGGGGACACTCGCCACGCAAGATATTCGACTTGGATTCGATGCCCGTTCACACCAACCGCACTTTCAATATCGATACCGGTTCCTCAGTCACCTTGGCCTCGAATGCAGCCGTGTTCGGGGACGCAGTTCGCACTCCGCTGGAAATATTTCCTCCGCTAAGTGGCAGTGGACTCGATGAATTTCCATTTGAATTCGGCACTCCAGGATTGCCGCGTGCGCCAGTAACGCGATCCGCATCGCCCTCCACTCCCGAGACGCTTTCCATGCTCCCAACCTTCAGCCTCCTCGATCCGTTCATTGGGCTAGACAATGCCCTTGGTACGATCCGCATCGCTATAGTTCTCACGGACTGACATAATTAAGGCGACCCGACTCTCAAAATGCTTTACCATCTGGAGCTCGGCCCCGGTTTCCCGTTACGCCCATTCGTCGACGACGATCTCGAGCCGATCCATGTCTGCGGCAGTCTTCTTGGCGTTCGTATTCAGTCCACGGTCCTTCACCAAATGTGGGCTGCGCTCAAGCGTCTCGCTAACGTCATTCACTGCGCCGCCAACAAACACTTTCCGCAACGTGGCCGTACTCCCTTTTCCATTCCAGTCCACGCGTTGGAGGAGCTCGGGGCTACCATGCCCGGTATCAGCATCTTCATGGGATACGACCCCAGCCGCATGGACGACTCGCCTCTCTTCCTCACGCGCGAAGCGGCAGTCGAGTACTTGACCAAAGGCGCGAAGATTTGGACTTATTTCATGCATTGGCTCGCCTGCGCCATGATTCATTCTCATGAAAATGGCTTTAACTCTCGACTGAATTTCGGGGCACCCATCCGCATGCAGGACACCGAATTCTTCCATCGCGTCAGCCAGTACGCTTTCTACGGCAGCGCTCAATCGCTTCGACGCCTCATGAGCCACACTGTCTATGCCAACTCTATGGACTTCAGTATGTTCATTGATGGTTGTGCATGCATTCATACTCATGCCTTTCAGTGTGTGCCGAGTTTATTTCCAAGTTTGCGCGACGCATCCTTCTCACGGAGGATAACGGCAACGTCCACATGTGCGTCTGGCCGTTGCCAGCGGCGGATCCTGGACATCGTTCGGTTTGTCGAGACGAAGTGGCAGAGTTGTACGTGCGCATGTATCTCAATGCACGAGGGCTTTCCATCGCTGACTTGGATGCCGCGGTCATCGCTACCGAGGAAGGCGACTCTTCCATTTACGACATCATGGTGTAGGCTTCGCGATCACCGTCGTACTCGTTACTTACCACTTGTAACCTTATATTTATTGCCTATGAATTGTAACATCAAGTGTTATTTATTCTCAAACTTCGAGTGAATTGAGACTGGGGGGTTATGTCATGGATCTTACCTCAGTTGAGCTATTCACCGTCTCAATAAAACTCGAACGCGCGCAAGCGCCGGTCCCGTGACCGTGTCTCGCACAGCTTGTACAGCTGTTCGAACATAGCCTCGTCGACTCATGTATGGAACTTGAAGGAACATGGAGGACTATTGTAGAATATTCTGTAGATAGTGTATTTAAAGGAGGCTCCCTCCATGTGAATGAGAATAATCTTTTTACCCTTAACCATCATCATCTCGATCATCACCTTCCGTGAATCGTAAGTTTATCAACGGCTATCTTGAGGCAAAGCCAAGCGCTTGCACTAAGATTAGTACAGCAGTCTTAAAGGTCACGAAGATTCGCTCTCGCGCCCGTGTACAACGAAGATCCGCTCTCGTTGTACGGCTGCTTAAGATAGACTCGCAGTCAGACGTAAGTTGTTTGAAGGGATTTCCGAACTAAGTTTATTGCCATACGGCACTACCAAATCGCTCAACGCGTACTTCTAAGTATTTCGATCGCACTCACAACAGCAAACTAACGGTTTCGCTAACAACAGGGCCGCGGTAAACGCTAGACTAGCTTCAAGTATGCGGGGTCCACATTCAGGCTAATTTCACAGCCATGTATTAGGTGTGGATCTACCAATGCCATGTACATTTTGCGCGCCTCCCAAGGGGGCAGCGTGCCGACCATAGACTCTAGGCCAAGTAGGGTGTTTGCAATTGCCCGAGCTTTGCTTGACTTTTTCTCGTAGTGGTCTTCAAATATATTCTTCTTTGTGGAGTTCAGGTTGAAGCCAACATATTTAGTTGACTTGACGATGCTCACGGCCTCCGGTCCGAAGTGGAAAATTGGCAGGGATCTCGGGATTTGTCCATAGATCATCAGGAAAGACTTAATAGCGTTGATGATCATGAAGTTAACACTGCACCATTTCCAGAGTGCGTTCATTTTGCGTTGGGCCCCTTCGGCAGTTAGGGAGATCAGAATCATGTCGTCTGCCTGCTCTAAATTTGTGATGAATATACCGGCAAGTAGAATGTCGGTAGTAGCATCCGAGAGCAGCTTGAAATCCGACAGGTACAAGGTCCATAGGATCGGCGACGTCGTGTCCCCAATAAGAATCGCTATTAATGCGCGGAACATTGTAGATACATCCGCTTCGTGCCGGACTATGTATGCCATTCTGCGGTAGAGCATGCGAAGCCAGTCAAATATGGGTCCACCCGCCCCCGCCGCACGCATTTTCAACCAGAGTGTTGGCTGATCCGTGGACGGAAAGGCATTGCTCAGGTCCACGAAGACCATGTAGAGTAGTCTGTGTCAAGTGTCGATCCTTGGACCGTAGCCCTTAAGCGAGCCACGTGAAATCACGTGTGGCTCCCACGCACCGCCACATAGGATTTCGTTTCGCCATTTAGTGAGGCAAGATGGTTCAGAAAATTTCAGAGAAAGCATATTTGACTTGAGGTATGAGCTAAAGATGGGTTTGATTCTAGAATGCATAGCGAATCGATATTAGAGGGCAAGAGAAATATTCAGGTGGCAGTGCGTGCGAACCGCACGTGGTCTCGCTTAAGAGCTACGGGTTCAAACCCGACACTTGAATCAGACTCTATATAAAACTAAAAAATTTCGACTATCTTAATTTTAGTTCTTATTAGAGTCTGACATTGGGAGACTACATGTAGAGGGGTTTTCCCATAGCGCGGGCTCGGTCAATTGCACATCGCAGAATGAACATGTTGTCATTCGTGTGATAGCCCGCGCGGAACACATTTTGGGAAGGAGGGAGCATGCCCACAACGAGACACCATTTAGTCAGTCGCATATGGATGAGCAGTGTAACAAGTTTCAGGAAGCAACTTTCTAGTCCAATAGTCCTGTAGCTGTTTGGACCGTCCTTCGGTTTACCGCGCTTCAGAAGCCCAATTAGGACTGTTCAAAGCCAGATAGAGGGTGCGTCATTGTCCCGAATACAGCGGTTGATGAGTTCACATAGACCATCATTCTCCAACTCACAGACGTCGGCATAGCTTTGACGATCATAGCCCTTTGCACTCGTTGGGGGATGTTCACGAAGGTGATCTTTCGCCTCTTCTAATTCCTCTTCGTTGAATGGTTCCTAGAAAATGCGATCCGCTGTTTCATCTGGAGTTCGATGCGGCATTAGGGGAAGTCAAAGAGGTCGGGGAGGCCGATACACAAGCCGATTCTGATGTCGATTCAGACGTCGGAATCGGCTTCAGAATCGATCAAAATTTTTGAATCGGTCTGAATCCTGCTCCTCCTGTGGAGGAGCAGCAGACTGAAAATCGGCTTCAGAATCGTGATTCGTGTTCACTCCAACCTGTTGACTTATCCAGGGCGGAGCCAGAGGACACTGCATGTTTGATGGATAATATTAATATTTCGACGTTGGGCGGGAATTCCGTGGCCGTTAGGACTTGGAGTTCGGTGTCCTACAGAGCCCAGCCAGCGCGTGCAAAGTGGCATGCCAATTGTTTATCTTAACGCAAGAGACCTTTCATGCGGGTGATATGGTGCTCGAAAAAGGTTTTGAGCGCGTTGCGCGCACGAACACTGGCGTGCTGAGAGGCGGAAAATAAGTGCGAGGCGATGGGGAGCTTGGGTGTCGAGCAAAAATTTAAGACTGATAGGGGATTCTACGTATTTTTCTGCTGTCTCAAATATACAACTGTTTATTTCTCAAAAATATAGGTGTCGTGAATCACTGCAGAATCGAGCTCCAAATCGGAGTTCAGAACTGGGGAGGCTCCCCCAAACGCGACACTACGACACACCTGTCAAGCTTCAGAAAGGCGGACACATATCTTAAAGCCCGACACATTGCCTTGCCGCTCACCGGTTTCGACACATCACCAACCCGATCGTTCTCAAGCTTAGCATCTCCGACACAGTAAGCGAAACCACTCCCGGGGCACGCCATGGTGCCGCACAGAGTCGCGTCGCGCCGCTAAGCAGGATGTCCTCACCGCTCGACCTGAGCCTTCGACGTATCGTTCCCCAGCGCACGTCAAGGCCGCGAGACAGCACCTCACGTTGGAATATCGGGTGGGGGGGAGGTGAATGGGATGGGAAATGGTGTAGGGAGATGAGAAATATGATATAAATATAAATACTCGCCACCCACCCATCCAACACGAGAATAACGCGGTTGCGCGCTCGAAACGAAATCCAACACTCGGTCACATGGCCCTTTCATGTGCGTCGATGAACATGACCCCCAGGCGGCGTGGTGCTTCACAGTACTCATATGGTGAGATTTGGATAGCAGAAGTTGATTTTATCGAATAACAGAGGGCGATTTGATCGATTAATAATTGTCGGTGGGAGAGTATAAGAAAGAGTAGTTAACACTGGATAAGAATTCGCATGCAGGGTACAATGTGCTCCAATTTGTTACGAGATTATCTCAACAACTTCTGACCCCAGCCTTTGTACAAAGAACAGCCAGAACAGATCCTTCCGCCACATAGCTGTCTGAAAACCACCCCATTCAGGGGTGAAGCAGCAATTTGAAGTCCCTGGAGTGGCAGTTTGAAGGCCGAATCCAGCTCCTCCTGCTGCCCAAGCCAAGCTTTGAGGTCGTCGAGGTCAATTCAATCGTACCCAGAAAAGAATTGTGGGTTCTTCGTTCTGAAGCTTCTCGGGGACGACTAAAAAGAGCGCTTGGTCAGCAACAGATACCTCGTGAATGCTCTACGCTGGAAGTGGAATAAAGCGGCGGGAGGAAGGCGACTCAGCAACTGCCCGAGTTATCCTGGCGCCCGCCGCGCCATCGGGACGCGAACCACAAGAATGTCGGGTGAGACGATGAAGAAAAGAAGAGAGAAGCGAGAATGGTGACGCCATTCTTTCCCATGTTCAGCGGCTCGGCCGACCGCTACGGAATCGAGTGTGTCGGGTTTTGTAAAAGTATGTCGTGTTTTGTGATTACAGTAATGTAATGTGTCGCCAGTTCTGACATGTGCTGTGGTTTCTGAAGTATGTGTCTGATTTTCGGGTCGTGTCGAGTTTTCTGAGAGTTTGACACATGTGTCGTAGTGTCCCGTTTCCTATATCCTCGAACTGGGCGGTCAAAGTTAGGCCCGATTCATGATGGATTCAGTCGGTGAATCAACATCAGAATCGGCTTGTGAATCGGTCTCCTCCGACCGCTTTGACTTCCCCTATTGCCGCAGCCAGGGCTTGATTGTAGCTCAGCCTTTCTTTGTCAAAAGATTCTGGGACCGGCACCACAGGATTCATGCGGGCCACGAACACGTTCTTCAGTGTCTCCGCCGAGAAGCCCGAAAGTATGCGCTTCGGATTCATAATACTCTTCGCGACCTTCCAGAATTCCCGTTCTGTCTCTGCGTCGAGGAGCATCTTGCGATGCTCGAGTAATATTCACTGACTGCATGCGTTGGTTTTTGCCCTTAAATTTAGCTAATTATGTTGATTTTGCTAGGAAACGGCGCATCTCGTACAGCATGCGACACTTGCTAATCCTGCCGCCCACGTTGCCTCCATGCGCAGCTCCTGCGCCGGCCCTGCTCAGTCGCCGAAACCGCCTTGATCGGCTCCTCGCGCACCACAAGCATCTGGGCGCATCCCCAACCACACACAACGCCACCCATTGCCCACGCTGTGCAGGTCGCATCCCAGCGCGCCGCGAACATCCTCGGCGCGATCCCACTCCGTCGTTCGAAGCTCCGCATGCAGCACCATGACGCACTCAACCAGCGCCGTACGCAGTGCCCGCTGCGACCGTTTCCCTCCACCCGCAGCGCCTCCCTCGTCTACCTGCGTTGTGCGACCTTTCTCTGCAGGATTCAGCCCGTACACTCGCGACACTGCTGCCGCACTGCGCAGTGCGACGCACAGCGCCACCCGCAGCGCACGAAGCCGTCATTCTCGGCGCTGCGGTTTTTTCCCTCACGCGCGCTGCGACCATTGGCTATGATATCCATCGCCGATCCACGACGTGCACGCCTGGGCGCGATCCCCGATACAAACACAGCACTTCCGACTTGTTCAGCAGCTTCGGCGATCGGTCTGCATTGCCCCAGCTGCCTTCGCCACCTCCCTGCACGCCACGACTCTTTTCAGCGCTGCCCCATCCCCCGCTCCGACTGATGTTGCGCTACGCCGCCCCGCCCTTCCCTCGCTGAGACGTCGACGTCTCACCTCCCTCGCTCGCCGCGTTGCGCCCAGGCTCCACCTAACACCTGATGGGTGACGCTTGCGCAAAGGCTCGAAGCTCGAACAGTAAACAGGGCGCTGGTGCGGAGCCGGAGACGAAGATGAGGACGTGTGTCACGGCGGTCGGGACCACATCGACATTGACGCTGTGCGCTGTCGCGGAGTTGGAGGGAGCCGCGGAGGCGACAGATGGCGCATGGGGGACTCGGCACGGAAATACCATGGCCGTGATTTCAAGGACAGCTCCCACAGCGCTTAGATCTGTCCCACCATCAACATGTATTGGTACAGCTGCAGTTTAGCTTCACTATCCACGCCCACCGCTGGCGCTTCGTATTCCAAGAGATATTTCCTCGCTGGTGCCTGCATCCTGTGTCCTTTTGAGATTAATGGTTATTGGGCCCTGGATATCACTTTTGGGATAAGGCCGGGTCGCCCTAGAAGAAAATAGAAGAATGTAGGCTGTTCGGTTCAAAGATTTTCAATTGGTGCATTACTGATATGATAACTCCTACCGGACAAGATACCAAAACTTCAGCTTCACTTACAAATGACGTGCACCCAATGCATAGGTTGCGACAGCAAGTCAATATTACTCCCACATAATACTAGCTTGGATGAGTTTTGGAGATATGCACTGCGTTCCGCTGCCACCTAGGCTGAGTCTGCCCAGCTGATCGGGGGTCTGCATAGGTCTGCATAGGTCTGTGTAATCGACTACACAGAGTCTTTGTAGGTCTGCATAGTCCAAGCGTAGTCGGCTACGCTTGGGCTACACAGACCCCCGATCAGCTAGCCAAACTGATGCTAGGTCTGGCTAGGTGGCAGCGGAACGTAGAGATGATTACTCGAGGTTAAAAAGGTCGTATATGTTCAATCTAATTTTTTTCTGTGAACGCTCTGACACATCGTCCTCTGCATCCCGCCTCCAAGCCACCTCTATTCGCCCATTGCTTGGGTCAACACTCCCTGGTCCCATATTTGCGACGTCTTGGGCCTGCTCCGATGAATAAAGATCCGGCTGAGTTTGAGCCCAGTGCTGGCCACCTGAAGCACCGTCATTGGATCGATGCATCTATCACAAGGTATAAACACACCATATTCTTGGACCGGATCCTCGTCGCAATCGTCATCGGCAGCGGAGAGTTATGAAATGAGTTTGTCCTCTACTTCCTCATCAGAGACTTCGCTGTCCACTGTATATTCAACATCGGTAAGAATTCAACGCACAAGGTTATTGTGCCTCACCATACGCGAAAGGTACTTCGATATCACTGGAGAGTTGAAACATTGGGTAACCAAGATGCCTAGCTCGAGCCTGGCATTCTGGATCGAACCTCTTGCCCCCGTGGAATTTTTGCAATCCAGCGTAAAGGCTCGGGTCCCGGGAAGCCCCGGAGGCTTTCGTAGTCAAGGGTATGGAAGGGAATCAAAGGCATGCTGCCTCCTCGGCCGCGCTGAGACGCTCGCAACCGGAGGGATCGAGGGACCAGTACGCCGCAAAGTCGGGCCATCGGAAAAATGTTGGGCCGGTTCGGAGATCTTCGACTGGACAGAAGGAGTATCCTTCGAGTTCCGGAGGAAAAAGTGGCAAAAGATCGAGCATAAACCAAAGACTGTTTATAAATACTACCAGATCCGGTCAAGAATTGGAGGGACGGAGGATTTTCGACGACACACTGTAATCTTCGTAGTTGGACGTGATCCGAAGCGCACCGAAAATATGGTCCGCCTGAGAAAGCCAAGAGCCCAAATAATGATCGTCCAGACTTAGCGAGACACAGACGAAGCCATTGACTTTATTCTTGAAGTGATACCTCTTGATATGTAGATTGATCAGCCAAATTCGTCCTCCAACCGGTTCCAGTCGTTCTCCATTTTATCATAATGCTCAAAATCAGCTGAAATGAGAAAGACCGCACCTGGGTTTAATTGCAATCTTCGGGCAGATCAGAAACTGGTACTAGGTTGCCGTCCATTTGATGTCCCCTCTTGAGAAACAAGCCCACTTCAAAACCCACCT
The DNA here is from genome assembly GCA_029204075.1 of Mycena capillaripes. Lineage (NCBI taxonomy): Eukaryota > Fungi > Basidiomycota > Agaricomycetes > Agaricales > Mycenaceae > Mycena > Mycena capillaripes. The sequence goes on along the minus strand of JARHKZ010000014.1, from coordinate 1,301,431 downwards.
CTGCAGGATGAGAAAGCGTGATTTACTAAGTGGAATAAAGCCAGCAACTCAGACATGGTGTAGGGAACACCGCTCCTTTCCTTAACGAAGCTGGGACAGTCATATTTTATTTTGAACTAATGCGAGAATAAACATCATCCTCATAGCCAGCAAGAATTGGACCTGGATCGTCCACTGGACCACCGGATTGAGTTGGCGTTGAGCAGGCGCCGATTATTATAAAGGACTGCAAAAGATAATGAATTACACCCGGTCTCGCGTCGGGATGGCGGATTCCCATGGGCGAGAGGATGAACAAGCGTAGGTCAGATCCGGTTTCAGCGTGGAGCTGTGGAGAACAACAAAGACTTCAGACTGGTCTGCAGGGCACAGCGTCCTTACGATGTATTGGTATGTCCCAGAGCGGATGTCACGTCTCGTCTCGGCTAGGGTCGACAGACGACAAGGACAAGAACGACGCGCCCGCGGCGGTTGTGCGGGATAGATACGGGACACGTATCCCAACCACCAGAAAAGAAAGAAGAATAAATGACTACACACATGTACATCTGGAGGTCAGACAGCATTCCCTCCTGTGTTTTTAAACCCGTCTTCGTATTCATGGGGGCGCGGAGGCGAGGAGCTGCTGCGCATGGCGTTCGTGTAAGTCCCTGCATTGCGGACAGTGCGACGAGGGAGCGGAGCACGGCAGGAACGAAAAAGATCCGGATTGGCATAATCGTTGTCGGCGCTGGTCGGAAGGGAAAACGACGCGAGCATGGCCAGAAATATTTGGAATGCGATCCATGCATGAGAAAGAGGTATGCCATGCTATGTCATTGCTATTAGAGCGGGGCAGAGAGGCGAATTGCATGGATGGCCTGCACAAGCCGGAAGGCGAGGATCACCATGGGAATGACGGAGGTCGGGCGGGAAGGGAGCGGGTTTACAGTGTCTGGGGGTCAGCCCGAGGGAAACCGAGAGGGCGCAACTTGGTCTCGACGGGACAGGATTACTGTGCACGAACATAGGAAGCGCGAGGTGGTGCACGTGGAGTGGTGCACGTGGGGGCATGGGCGTAGTGTGCGCACTTTATGTCCTCAGCGCAAACTGGCCCCAGGAAAGTCCCCAATCAAGCACGACGCGGCGCCGGACTGGAGTCGGCGCCGAGAGGTCACAGAGGAATGTCAACGAGTGGGCGTCAAACTTGGGGCGTGTATTTCCATGAAAGGGATGCTCTTGTGTTCTCGAAATGTGTGCATGGAGAGAGAGAGAGAGTCGTCGTCGTCACCTCAGGCTACCCCTCCCAGACCCCCCATGGGCCTAATTTTTAGTAGAGAATAACCGTCCTAAGGGGGGGTCAGTTTGAGTGGTGGTCCCATTTCCCATGGGACTTCCCACCTTTGAAGGGACTTTTCACCAAACTGCTGGGGGATGTCCCATCTGTTTTTTTTGAGGGATATCCCACCCGCTGCAGGCGGGCCCGAAAAATAACTGTGGGATGTCCCATCTTCCCATTTTGCTGCACCAAAAAAGCACGATTTTGGGGCCATTTCTAGACAGTTTTCCATGATGCTTGGTGGTACATATGGCTTGAAGGTAGACCAATGCTGCTACATATATGCTGCACCCTGCACAGCATATTTTCCTAGGCAAAAATACAGGATTTTGCACCAGAAAAGGCTGGTTTTGCAGCTGTTCCTGCAGGAATTTGGATTTTACATGGTCGTTCATGCAGTCTCAAGGTAAGGCAAGGTCCATAGCTTTACGCTGTGCCCCACAAGCAGCAGATTTATGGGTGGAACACACCGTTTGGCCTTACAAGGAAATTGCATTTTGGCCATATTATGGGTTCCTCTATGATGTGAGATATCTCAAAACACATCTGTTGGAATTGGTTCATCTATAGGTATTAGAAAATGAGACAATTAACACCCTGAGCACCCCATACCCCATGATTTAAGGTGATCTTATTGTATATTCTTGTTCATCATATTCAGCATGCCACAGGGTCATAGCTAATGTTCTGAAGGCTTATCCTAGTATTCCTAAGCTATATGACCAATTTTGAGTCAAAAAGCAGGCCAATATATGGTGATAAACCTCAGAATTGTCAAATGTCATGTTTTGCTTGTTTCATAAATAACAGATGTGTTTTGAGATATCTCACATCATAGAGGAACCCATAATATGGCCAAAATGCAATTTCCTTGTAAGGCCAAACTGGGATGCCTTTCACTACCAGAATATACTACATCACCTGGAGGGTATCTCTGTAGCTTAAGGGGACAAGTTAATCTATCCAGGAGCTATTTCTATTGGTATATCCCCAAGATAGTATGGCCAGGACACAATTTATCAATATTCGCTTTTTTTCACCCTATTACTGTGATGTACTGGGCTCTAATGTATCCCAGGTGGCTTCAAAGAAAATAGAACAACATGCTTATAAGGTTAGACCATCCAAAATGGTTGAATTATGAGCCAGGGAAGGGCTGATGTCGAAAATTTCCTTTTTGGGACAAAAGCGTTAGTGTCCCAAAAGGGAAAGTCATCGGCCAAACCTCTGATGGCTCTACCAAAACTGTAGAGCTCATCAAGGGCTACAACAGTCATCTTTAGCATTATGCTCTTGGTAGCCCCATCGACCAGCCAAGGTTAATTCACACATGTTCACCAGAGCTTCACATAAACAGGGGTGTTACTCATTCATTAAGGATAATAATTTTCAGTCTTAAGGATAAAAACAATGAACCTATGCATCTAAGAAGATCTGGCTGATTTTTGCCATCCACCATTGAGATACATGCATAATTGCCTTTTATGGAACATGGAGGTGAATATAGTTGATCCCATCAGTGGCTGTGTCTCGATTAATATAGGCCAAGGAGTGCCAAACTATATCACTGATCAAATAACATGATGCTAGTGCATATGTATCACCAAAGCTAGGCATCTAAATGAACCTGGGTGATTTTCACCATCCACCATTGAAACATAACTATAATTGCCTTTTTTGGAACATGGAGGTGAATATAGTTGATTCCATCAGTGGCTGTGCATCTATCAATAAGAGCGAAGGGTGCCACAGTATATGATTGATCAAAGTAAATTGGGAAACAATGTATTCAGCATTGTAGCATCAGCTGTGGCTTGGACTCTAAAAGGGATTGTTGATACAAGTAAAGGTGGGATGTCCCTCACTACACAAATTAAAGTGGGACTTCCCACCATTGGGAAAATTACAAGTGGGACATCCCACGTCTGACAGAATAATAGTGGGATGTCCCTTGCCTGTAAGTGGGATGTCCCCCATGGAGAAGAATATGAGTGGGACATCCCACCTCAGATCAGATAACAGTGGGATGTCCCTTGGCTCTGAGTGGGACTTCCCACCTTCAAAACCAGTCTCAGTGTTACATCTCACATTGTATAAGATAATGACGGGACATCCCACTCTGAGCTGGATATTCCATGTTGACTGGTGGGATATCCCACTGGTCAGGATTAAGACAACATGACCTCACATAATGATCAGAATGATAGCAGGATACCCCACATTGTGCACATTAGTTTGAGATTGTCAGTAAGCAAGGACATAATTAGAGCCATCCCAAGGGCTACCTGAATTACTGCCAATGATCCAAGTCAATAGATCAATAGCTGCAAAAACACATCTTTTCTGTAGTGAAATGCTGTGGTTTCACCCACAGAAATCTGACGCACATGGCATTGCATGGCATATGGATAGGGGTGATGGCCTATGATGAAACTGCATGAGTTATTAAGTATCATCCAATTCTGTGGAGGAATGGCTGCAAAAACCAGCTTTTCTGTTCCAAAATCCTGTGTTCCACCCATAAATCTGCTGCTTGTGGGGCACAGCGTAAAGCTATGGACCTTGCCTTACCTTGAGACTGCATGAACGACCATGTACAATCCAAATTCCTGCAGGAACAGCTGCAAAACCAGCCTTTTCTGGTGCAAAATCCTGTATTTTTGCCTAGGAAAATATGCTGTGCAGGGTGCAGCATATATGTAGCAGCATTGGTCTACCTTCAAGCCATATGTACCACCAAGCATCATGGAAAACTGTCTAGAAATGGCCCCAAAATCGTGCTTTTTTGGTGCAGCAAAATGGGAAGATGGGACATCCCACAGTTATTTTTCGGGCCCGCCTGCAGCAGGTGGGATATCCCTCAAAAAAAACAGATGGGACATCCCCCAGCAGTTTGGTGAAAAGTCCCTTCAAAGGTGGGAAGTCCCATGGGAAATGGGACCACCACTCAAACTGACCCCCCCTTAGGACGGTTATTCTCTACTAAAAATTAGGCCCATGGGGGGTCTGGGAGGGGTAGCCTGAGGTGTCGTCGTCGTTAGGTCATGCATCAGTAAAACCACACATTTCTCTCTGAGGTGTTTGCACTCTGGGGGAAGGTCTTTGCACTCTGAGCCAAGGTCTTTGGTCTTTGGAGCAGGTCTTTCGTGAACTCTGATGCCTAGAGAACTCTGCGAAATTGATGCCTATATTTGGAAATAAAGCGGTAAGGCCGACAAGCGGCAGAGCCCGGTAACAAGAAATAAGTACCATAAGCCTGCTAACGCAACTGTTGTGGGAGTAGTTTTTGGCAACTTATTACGAATAAATCAATCAAATCAAACAAAACATCCTTGGTCTAAATTGCTGGTACTGAGGGCAGGCTCGGGACACATCGCCCGAGCTTCGCTCGGCTCGAGTCCCTCGCCCCCCTCATAATACCTTGCCGTTGAGGCAAATGAACATAGAGGTAGAGTGGAGAGAGAGCAGTGCGCAGATAGATCACTGTACAGACAAAGCCAGTGGGAAAGAGAGTCTGGAAAAAATTCCAACCATCTCTTGGAAGTTGCTGTTGGATACTTATTGAAGCAGGATAGACATTGCAATTATTCTCATGTCCAAATGTAATAAGAAGGGAATGTTCCTTGCAATTCATCCAAGATGCTCGGGATGCCAAAGGTGGAATTGATTCAGGTTGAATGGATCTGTCGGAGAATTCAAAGTAGGAGAAGCACATCTATGGAAAAAATGAGTAAAATCATAAATATGACCAGGGCTGATTTAAGATAGCAGGCCTCTGAAGTTCACTTCAACTTCACTTGCCAATCAGACTTGAAGTAACGAGCAGAGTTAATGCCTCGGAAATTTGATATCTGCGGTCCCGGACCTTGTGTCAATCCAGAAAATGGAAGGGTAACACTTACCGAAGGACATGGAGATGTCACAAACTTTAATAAAGAATCACTGAACCAGAGCGAGAGAGCGGTCGACTCGGACTTCATGGTAAGCACAATTATGAGTTTGGGGGATGCCGATCATCGGCTCAATGCCGAAGTCAGAAAGCCGAGACATTTTGGCTCATTCAGATCAAGAGATCACTGCTGACGCAAAAACAGCTGACAAAAATGTGATTTACTGCAAAAACTCAAAATCAGGCTCCCTAAGACCCTTTAACTTACGTTACCGGGAATGCCAAAGTCCTCAAACATCTCCCACTCTCAAAGACCTTGCAGAAGACAGAGTCCGGCATAAATTAAAATGTTATTTTGTGAGAATTATGGTCTGCATACTTGTCAATGTAATAGGCTTTATCGCTATCTAGTTCAAGATGGTCAAGACGATTCTGGGGTGGGATGGAACAAGACGACGATGAGGGAAGCGATGAAATTTTGCGAAGTCCATGACAGCAACGATCAAGCTGTTACGTCCAAGTTTGCTGAACGCACACGTGAGCCAAAAAAGTGGTTCGTTTTGATCACTTCACCACAAACACACACCTCTCTTTCTTCCTTTTCATCATCTCCCTTCACGCTTCCTCCTCTCTGTCCTCCCCTCTCTCCCAAAACTCTCTCGGCCGCCATGTGATACTCCCAAGGGCATTATGTGCCTTCGATCCGACCGAGGTGCGTCTACCCGACTTTCATTTCTTATCCTCCACGGCGTCTGACGGATATATGCACGATCCCACCCAGATCACATCGCACACGATGCACCTGACGAGAGTCTTGTTGTCGTGCACAAGGGGCCAGATCCTCACAAATTGTACATCACGTGCTCCTCTCTAACTCATGGCAGGGACTCATACATTCTCAGCATCTCCATCCTGAACAACACCAGTAGGACACCCAGTTTCTTCTTACTCTCAACGCTTCCCAGTTCCACGCTTTCCGGTTCCATAGCCTTGGTCTATGGCCTTGCCGTACCTGCAAGCTACCCTTCACCTGTCTATCACCACCTTGTTCTCGTGCTCACCGCTCGCATGGTCAAGGTATGCTCTTCTCCCTTTGCTTATTTAAATTTGTCTGACACTGTTCTTATTCAGTCTTTCCTCGTCTGTTTGCTTCATCGACCAGGCTAAGGCATGTCCAACGTGCACCCATACTCAATGCGATCTTACATTCCTGTCAGTGCCATCAAGACTGCTCCATCGATCCTGTACGTTTCCCTGGCTCGTTCTCCCTTATGTTACTTATTCATCTTTGTGATTCTCTATCCTAGGGAGGTTCTATGCAGACAGCCCCTCACTCAGGTATGCCTTTGGCTCGCCCCGTGTCGTATACTGATCAGTGCCCCAGCCTTCTGCGACAACGCTCATGACACCGCTCCATGCTACATGTAAGCTTACTCGATGTCACCGCTTAAACCATGCGTTCCTCCTGTCAGTGCCGTCACGAGTACTCCGTGGACCCTGTGTGTTCCCCTGGCTCGTTCTTCATTATGTTACTTACTCCTCTCTGCTATTCTCTATCCCAGGTGTGTTCTAGACTGATGGCCCCTCACGCCGGTTGGAGGATACAATTAGTCTTCTTCATCCAGTGGTGAGAGATGAGAACGCACCTACTGTGGTGTCGGCGGAGGGGAGTTGGTGCAGTATAAATAACTTGTCGGGGAGAGATTACTGTACTCGTGTATTTACCATATATATAGAGTGTACTGCCATTTCAAGAATATATTCATTATTTATTGCCCTCTCTAAATCGTGTTTAAGATCTTTCAAGAGGGACTGTACCGAGTTCATTGAAAACTCTGGCGAGATCCCGAGGTCTTTCAGAACTCGGCAAAGATGTGAGGTCTCTGTAGGGTTAGTTGAGCCTTCTCTGTAGAGACCTCACATCTCTGGCTTCGGTGGATCTTCGAGGTCTTTGAGAGCTCTGCAAAGACCTCAAAGACCTCAGAGAGAAACTTGTTTTACTGATGTGTTTGGTTTAGGAACGTCGGTGCGGGCCTATTCCTTACGCGGCAGAGAAACTGCGAAGGTTAGTGCTTTGAGCTTACTGTAAATTAATAAACGCGCCCCACAGGTCCGTGCTCAATGTTTATAACCCAACGGTTGCAGCAGCTGTGATTAAAATTTGCCACAAAATCGTGTATCATCCAAATTAAATTTCCCACATTTTCCTTGTGCATAAGAAATTTAATTTTCGCACATTGTGCTACAATGAGATATTAAATATCCCAATTGACAGTGAATAGTATGGTAACAGCTGTGCCTTGTAAGATTTAATTTTACAGTAAGATTAATTTTGGGATAAGATTAATTTCACGAACAAGATTAATTTCAAGCACAAGATTGATTTTCTTGGTCCAAGTGGCAAAAGAAAGACCAGCTATGGGTATCGAACTCAAGACCTAATTAACAGAGGGACAAAGGACTGACCTTGCACTTTACTACTAGATCAAGCAAGTGTTGCCATATTGGCTTGGATTCCCCAGTATAGCAAGCACCCAGGCTAGGATAACAGAAAGCATCCATATTCTAAGTCTGTTTCATGTTGTGGAGAGTATGCATGCATAGTTGCACTCAAAATTCAGGTACTTGAAATATTTTTTCGAAGATTAAATCTTCAAAGATTAAATCAAACTGCTTTCCTAAGTGTTGTTTATTTAAGTGTCCTAGGTCTAATTTCTGCTCAGATTCACCACCTCTAGATCAAAATTTTTTGGAAGATTAAATCACCCTTACCTTTTGTGAGTGCTTCGTTTCTCTGGGATTCCTAGATTGATACAGAGTATCATATGGCAGGTCTTGATGTTCTAGTGTAAAGGTGCATTCTCGTGATGCGATTGAATAAGCGCTATGATAGTGTCTCCTGTTCGATCCGGCTGGGGACAGTTCTTGTTCGATCCAGCTTAGTCAGTTTAATCAGATTTAACTAGCAGTGTGCCCGTGCTACGCTACGGGGATCCCAATCGACTGATGCGAAGTGTAAAAATTGATCGTGGTAGTACAATTAATTTTGTTTAAATCAGATGTGAGGCAACTTGAAGTAGTTTAGCGTCTAGTATTAGTGGCACATCGACCTGTAGATGTCCCCTCCCCTTTATCTTCGGACTCTTCGATGGCGCGATCATCAGCGGTTTTGCACTACTTCGTCACCGGTTCTTCCGACTTTTCATCCATCCCCTGACATCCGAAGAAGCCGGTGAACTTCAGTCGCGCAGGGGTACCAGTATTTGCTGGAAATATCATGAGGGTGGGTCACAAAAATAAAGAACTTTCCTCACCTAATTTAGTGAGACTTTCGTCGGCCTTGGGGCGGCAGGTGCTTGTGCATGGAGTGTAACCTTCTCAAGGTCCACAAATGAAATGCTTAACCGTTTGATTATGATTGCGTTCATCACCAGTAAGAAGGCCTTCGATGGACACAGGCTTTCCCTTCCCAGGGATAGGCTAATACTTCTTCCAGCGTGGTGTATCGGGGAAGCCACACCGCACAGGGTAAACATTATCAATATTTTTGGTTGCAGAAAGGTACTGATCTGCGTGGATTTCGAATGTTGAATTGTCTTTGTTGATGTTGGCTGGAACCCCCAAAACATGGACAACGGCATGATAATATATGTCAAAGTTCTCTGGAGATTCAAGAGGCACCATCTGCGGTGGAACATCAAAACGAAATCGATTTGAGAGAAGTAGAGTCTAAGGCAGTCTGCCCGCGTAGAAGAGCACGTGTGATTTCAATCCACAGCGGATTTGCGGTGACCGTGATTAAGAGGTCGACTTTGAAAGCAACACAAATCAACAGATGAAAATAATAATAAATAAATCAAGTTGCACTCACCTTCCGGAAGTAACGCGCTATCGTCATGGCATCCCGATAACTTTGTTGCATATGACGCGGCCCACCTATGTACGATGAAGGAAGAATAAACCTCTTCCCGGCGTGCCTCCGGATCGTGATATTCTCGACACGCAGCCATAAAATGCGGACCAGCGGGACGCCGAACTTGATACGAATTCGGCAGCCGAAAGTGGGTTATTTCGCGCCATACGCACCTGTTTGTCTGTTATTCCCTGTTTCTCACCGCTGCCCATTTCCACGCGAACCTTCATCTCGATGCGACTGTGTCACAGGGGGTGTCAACAGACCATTCGGCAATGCCTTCAAATGCATCGGTCAGTTTGCAGTTAATCAAATACTTATTGTGAATGTACTTGGAGCACACGCGACTCCTGTATACGCGAATTGCCCGGTTGCGAAGACGTTGAAGAGGCTGCGAGAATATATGAGAGGTAAGCGAGGATCAAAGGAAATAAGGGTGCCGGACACGCACGGGTACTGTTAACATTCATAAAATTCTCCTTCTCCTCGCCTAATTTCCGAAGGCCCGCCAAAAGCGTATCAGTTGGTGCAGATGCGGCGTCGAGAGCGAGAACGTGCAGACAACCCTTGCCAGTTCCCGATGGCCCGCCGAACACGCATCAGGTGGCGCAGTGGCGACGTCGAGAGCAGGAATGGGTGGGGGTCGTTTACGTGGCCTCACGTGCGGAGGTTCTTGTTTCCGTTGTTCCCGCTCGCGCTGTCACTCTGCCTGGGCCAAAGATCAAGCATTAGGAAGCGAGGCAGGCGTCGGAGTCATCGTCCGTGGCGGGAGCACGTTCTCGTCGGGCCTACGGGAGTTAGGTACGCGACGTCCGTTGTGACCAAATTGCAATGTCCTGTGGAAGCTGAAGTTCGCACAAAATCTGGTGCGGTACTGCTGGCGCTGCGACGAAGTTGGCTGGGTTTCCATGTTCGTGAAGTCTATAGGTTCCGGAAAACGCAGTGAGGATTCTGAATGAGGGGCAGACAGCAGAAGGGGCACAAGGAAAGGATTTTTGGGTGTTCTGGTGGGTAGATTTCTGGTTCACACAGCTTACTGTGATGAGGGAAAGATTAGAAGCAATATATGCAGTGTCGTCTAGGTACATTGAACCGGTGAGTGCAATTGGAGTAGGTGGGAAGAGAAGGATGTGTGGCTGTGATAATGATGCATTGTGTTTGGCTGCAGGCTCCGAAGCTCCACTTTTCGGTTAAAAACTCAACATCTCTGCTCAGATCTCAACATCTCGGTGGAACAGTGGGGCGTCGAAGCCCTCGGACTGATTTGTTTCAAGACAAAGAACCCGGTGAGCCAATCAGAGTGTGTGGTCATACACAAACCCAGTTGCTTTCTTATATAGATCTCTGAGGATTTACAGCTAATAACAGTACCGAGGGTGCGGCCAAAAGAATCTCTGTTCGAGACATTTTCAAAGAATTACTCATAGCTAGGCCAATTCTCAACGGATGCGCTTGAAAGTAGGCTAGATTTGCTGGGCTAATTCATACGGAATTAGCGATAGAAATAAACTTGTGAGGATATTGTATGGCAGATGAACTTGGATTTTGGTCTGTTTTTGGGGTTGAATGCCATCTAGCAGGCTTAGGACTGGTTCAAACGGCCTAATTTTGTGAGACACAATACTTGTATGGATCCTGAAAGATGTCATAGAGCCAGAATTGTATATAAATCAGTCTATAGCACTTATACTCACTTTAGAACAATGTGCAATCAGTCTGAACTAGAAATATTTGGGAGAATTGAATGCAGCCATGACCTCTATAAAATTCTGGCTCTATAACATCTTCCAGTATCCATACAAGTATTGTATCTCACAAAAGCAGGCCGTTTGAACCAGTCCTGAGCTTGCTAGATGGCATTCCACCCCAAAAACAGCCCAAAATCCAAATTCATCTGCCATACAATATTTTTACAAGTTTACTTCTATCACTAATTCCGTATGAGTTATCCCAGCAAATCTAGCCTATTTTCAAGTGGATCTGTTGAGAATTGGCTGAGCTATGAGTAATTCTTTGAAAATGTCTTGAACAGAATTTCTTTTGGCCGTGCCCTCGGTACTGATATTAGCTGTAATACCTCGTATATTAAAGAGATCCCTCGTATCAGTATGTGCATGTTTGCCATCACCTTAATTTGCTCTTTCTTTCTCAACCGCGATCCTTCCTTGAGCTTTGGATTCAAGCCTACCGAATTCGATATGTATTTTTCCCATGCTTATTTCTAGACGATCACCTAAATCACAATTTAACTTTTGCCGGCTCCACTTCTTATGGGCCGCTCCGTTCACGTGGCCAACTGTTGCGCGCTCAAGTCCCACTCAAAAGAAGATCGTTTCCTGTCTGACCCTCCTTCGCTCCCCTTCTCCATCGTCGTCCAATCCCTTCCTCACGTTCCTGGGCCCGTAACTCCGTATTCCACACCCAGTCGCCGCCTGGATGAACCCAGCTTTTACGTGATGGTCTGAATCAGCCTTATGCACCTTCGCACGCCACTAGCACTGGCTAATTTCCGAGCTCTTCTTAGCCCAAAAAGACTCCTTCTCTCCTCCTTTTAGATTCAGCTGACCGTTAATCAGACATTAGCTTTCGGCCGGGAAACTGGACACTATTTTGAGCCGACGCTCATGCGCCGACGCTCAAGCCATACTACGTGATGGACCGCTCAAAGCCCCGTTCAAAGGGACACCAAGCGGTTTCCCCATCATTCGCTCTTTCTTCCCCCCATCATCATCTCTGTCCGCAGATTCTTCATCCCCCGGTTGCCTGATACGCTGATCCAGCAAGTCGCAAGATTCAACAAGCCGATACGAGACTCCCCTTCAAATATCCGGCCTTGATCAGACTACGGAGAATCAACTGCGATGCTCAAGACTTCTCGGGTGTTCGTCGTGGGATCCTCAACGCCTCCGATCCCGCGCTTCAACGAGGTCGCCGCCAAATCTTCCAACGGCTTTCTGAACACCTCTGCAGCATTGGCTTTTGCACGATCTCTCAACCATCGACATACTCCGTCCATCGCAAGATCTCGGATGCAAGTTTTCGGATGGCTTCTGATCCAAGCATACAAGTTCGGCGCGGGCCTTTAGAGGCCGTGAGTTGTCTCTCATTACTTTTGGAACACGAGAGCTATTTTCTGACCCTGCGCACGAGATCAGCTCCGCAGAGCTCAGCGCCATCCACACCGAGCCATTCAACTGCTCTGGAGTATCGTTTGAGCTCCCGTGCCGATGCCATGGGGTGAGAAGTTTTCTTCCAGATGCTCTCGGGTTCTGATACATCCCTGAATCGATCCCTCCAGGTATATCCCTCATTATCGGGCGTTAGACTTATTCGAGCTGCATCCGCTCCCTTGAATCTATTTGCGTCGAGTTTCACTGCTGCAAACGGTTTCTGTCACCTGGTGAGCACTTTTACTGTGCCACCAGATATCCTCGTGTTCCATTGAGTTCGATTAGGTCTGAGCCACCGGTGCGCTGACAGCAGTCCGCAGACCCAATGTATGTTCGAAGAACGTCAACATTGTGGATGCGGTTTTGTATTTCTTTTTTTGCAATTTGCGGCATGTACCAACGGTGCGACTTCTTCAGTTTCTCCTCTACCAGATATTTTGCCCATTTTCCGCAGTCCAGACACACCTTAATTGAGCACCGCATGCCTATATCCAGTCGGACCTCGCCGTCGAAATCCAGACCATTTACCCAGTTGAGTATCCATGTAATTCGGGATATACTCGCGTCTGATTCTACCGTTCAAGACTAGCGTCATTGGACTTAGCTCTCAACCATATTACAGTCCGGTATGGGACATGTCTCCCGCGGTTCGGTAATCGGTCACTTTCTAACGTCCATCAAATCCTGAGTCAATAGTCAGTCATTTTTTTGGCCCTCTGGCTGTGTGCTAAACAATCATTAGTGCGCTGTGTAGCTTGCAACTGCGGACAAAGAACGGGAGAAATTCGCGCACGTAGTTGAACGTGTATTTGTATTTTGTTACGTTCGTCGCTGCAATACATTGTCCTTTCGCGATCCAAATGAGTCTTCCCGCTTACGCCGGAGCGAAGCGAAGGCACGTCTTGTCTCCGAGAAAGTTCTAAAGATTTGTAAGGAGCTGTGCAAAATTAAATTTCATGCACTACATCCTATGCACAACGAAAATGTGGGGAAATTTAATTTGGATAATGTACAATTTCGTGTGAAAATTTAATCCTATCTACTGATATCACTGTATAACCGCCCTCGCATTCGTACTATGAATTGAGTTACAAACCGCACCGCATCGCGTGCGTGGCTGGATATGCTAGCGGTTGTAGTCACCCTGTAGAAGACACACGTCTTGCAAACTGCTGCCAATTGAGATTACGATGCTTGGAGTTGAGACAATGTGAAGCAGGAGAATTTGCTGGAAATGAAGGTCGTATGGTGGACAGTGAGAGAAGAAGGGCGATCGCTCTATACGTTATGGCGATGATAGTCGATGCGTCAAGCACGACCACACTGAGTGACTTCAAATTTCATCGCAAGCTCCGGAGCTCATGGCAACGCACGAGATATTCCTGACGGAGCTTTATAGAACAGTCCCGAAGTTTCAAGGGGTATTCACGGATGCAATGCAAAATGAGATTTTTTGCCCAGCGCCAGCGAACCTGTGCAGTGTGGCAGCCGTGGATGGGCTATTCTATGGCGACAGAAAAGACCTCTAGTTGGAGGGGTACTTGGTGTCTAGAGGGGTATCTTTGGCACCAAGTACCCCTCTAACTAGACGGCTTTGGTGGAATTATCAGGTGGACAGGACATTAGGTGTCGTAGATATTATTTTTATTGTTTTTGGAATTATCTCAGGCCGCTTTAGAACCTGATGTAGAGCGCTTGTTTTGAGCCGATACCTCAAGAGATTGATAACTTCCAAAAGAAGTACGGAACTCCAGGCAAATATGTCAAGAAACGATGGAGATAAAGAAAGAATACAATAGATACAAAGGTGAAAAGTCCTTCTGGTTCGCCATTCTTCGAGCTCTCATGCACAGCATCATGACTGAGTGAGGAGGTACCCCCGTTCAACTCGGGGCAGGACATATCCTAAGTGGCAAAAACTGCTTTTCTGTTTTCTTATTTTTTTCGGTGCTCGTACGCCGTGGTAGCAACGATATATCTATGGCCAATCAATTATGTTGCATTCTCGGTGCCGTTTGGGATCCCGGTGTGGATCCTCATCCAGTCCAGGGTGTCCTCAACCTTTAGAAAAGATGTCCCGCGATGCACGGTGCACAACCGCTCTTGTTCCCTGTAGCTGAATTATTCACAGGTCCCCCCTGTTCGATTCGGGGGTGGGACATGAAGTGTCGTCTTCGAATTCATTTTTTTTGCTTCTTTTGTTTTCTATTGTGACGGCAGCAAGGATCACTATTATAGAGTTTGGTGCAAGTATATCACATTGAAAAGCAATTTTAATGGATGCTGTACCCTGTAGTGTTGATTTGCTGTGGCCTGGTGGACACCGGGGATTTTTACCTGGGAGAAGGGAACTTCTCCTGCACACTAGTCACTTGATTAGTGGTCAGGTCCCACAGGGTTTCAACCGATGGTCCCGCCATTCAAGCGGCCAACCAGTCCACAGCACATCAAAGTAGTACGACCCCCTGGAATGGTGTGTGCTCCGTTGACATCTTGTAGCTGTATGAAAGGACAAGCCGTGCCTTCGCTTCGCTCCGGCGTAGGCGGTTGAGGCTTTAGAGTCAGAATTGGAAAAAATAGTTTAATAGAGAATTTGACTTCTTAAATACGCGTCGCTATCTTGAGAACCATACATATAATCGCTATCATACTTCTGGCAGTACACACCGATTCACATGAAACCTATATAGAAATACTTAGCTAATTCCTACGGAATTAATGATAGACAGAAACCTGGAAAAAATATTATATATTCAGTGAAATTGGTTTAAAAGGCCATTTTATGGATGAATACAGTTTACAGGCATCTAGACACATCCAAATGATGTAGATTTTTGTCAGGAAAGGCTTCAATACATTTTGAAAGATGTGATAGAGTCCAATTCGCAAAAAGCTCAGCAGTGGCTTCAAATATCACAATATTCCTGATTGCAGCGTATTGCCCATGGTCCTTTTTTTTTTTTTTTTTTTTTTTTTGGTGGTACATTAGGCAGAAGCAACTAACAATAGGTTAGCCCTTCTGTTTTAGTAACGCATGGCAAGTTAATTCCGAGGGAGTGGTTCACACCACCCAGAGAAATGCTTTAAGCACGCCCATGGGGCAGTGTGGGACTGCCGCGCTATCCGATCCCGCAACTATTTTGCCGTCGGGTCGGGGCTTTTGGGAAAGCGCGGCTACCCACTAAAACTCTGGGCTCCCGTAGCCAATTGTCTGGTAAGCTCTTTTCGTCTAGTATATCGGACCAAGTGTCCAGTACGGGTTTCGGAGCTAGCGCGGGGCGTTTCCCCCGGCGCTGTCTGTTCGCCATGAGCTTATCCATTTGCAACTTATGGTTGATCGCGAATTTCCATTTCTTCTTCTGTAGCGGGCTCTCCGTCCTGCTTGATCACACGGTCATTTCGGAGTAGCCAGATCGCGTAAGCGGACTCGGACATCAATATCCGATAAAGCCGCTGGGCGCCACGGTCAATCTTGCCCTTCTCGTCGCGGAACTCGGCGAGGCAACAGCCCAACACCGTGCCCAAAGAGACCTCGGGCCAATGGGCTTCTCTTTCCAGCCACAGGGCCTTTGCTGCCCGCCATACTATTTCCTGGCCGGGGCTGGTGCACTCTACTAGGATGTGCTCAACATCTTCCAGCACCCCGCAATTTCCACATACAGCTCGATCCTCGCACTCGGGGATGTGTTTCCACCATGACCCTGCCCTGTGCGCATTATGGATATTCCGCCAGAGGAATTGGCCGGTGTGTGGCAGGATGTCTTTAAATTCGACAGATGCCCATATTTCGGCGTCTGTCACTCGTCTGTCAAACACATTGTACGCGGCCTCACGTACTATCTCCAACTAGTTCACCGTCGCCGGTCGCAGTGTGAGTTTCTTGATTTTCTCCTCTCTTATGGCACGATAGAAATTTTTCTGACGATTTTTCTGTAAGCTCATGCCGGGGAGGGCCATTCCCGGTGGTAGGGTCATATCCCATTCCGTTTGGCTCGGGGCCCTTGCCGCCCTCTTGGCTGCCATAGCGGCCAGTTTGCAGAGCGCCCTGGCGGGTGTGCCAGGTGCTGCCACCTCGAAAAAGGTGGGCGCCTTCCGTGCTTTTAGTTCGGCAGCAACACATCTCAGTACATCACGGTTAGGCACACCTACCCAGCCTTCATGCTCCCAGTGCTGGAGCTTCTTGTTCATCGCATCTTTCACATACTTCTGGGCACTAACTAAGGTGAGTACTGTGTTTTTATCAACGCGCCGAATGGCGTCTAATGCCGCGTAGAATTCAGCTGCGTACTGGGACTGCGGGTCCCCGTTTGGAATGCACCTTCCCGTGCTTAGGCACCTATCTGCCCCGATATGTATACCCGCTGCAGCGGTAGCCTTCTTATTTGCCGGCGTATGTATAGTTCCCGCAATATAGACTGTTGTCTTCTCGGGTGTCGGCACGGTCTGCACTCTCCTTTGCCTGCTTGTTTAGGGACGTACTTGCGGCTCACCTTTCCGGAGCGTCATTGCACGCATGCCTTCGGAGAGGCTTGTTATAGTCCTCGGGGGCCTGAAAGGCTCCCTGCTTTCGTCTTCACCTGCTGGTTCCTCTACCTGTGGTATAGCAACTTCAGGCTTAGGTATCCATCGGGTGTGGATCTGGCCCAGCCGGGATGCTGCTTTTGGGGCGCATGCATGGGGGTCTTCGCATCCTCGGGTATCACGGTCGTCGTCGCAATCATCGCATACGCAGGAGCTTGTCTTCGCGTGCAGGG
Organism: Mycena capillaripes; assembly: GCA_029204075.1. Lineage (NCBI taxonomy): Eukaryota > Fungi > Basidiomycota > Agaricomycetes > Agaricales > Mycenaceae > Mycena > Mycena capillaripes. The sequence goes on along the minus strand of JARHKZ010000014.1, from coordinate 1,284,387 downwards.
TGTCCCCCAAGCGTCGCGCGATATCGAGTCCATCACCTATCGTTGTCGCAGCATGGCTCCCCCTGAGACATCTGGCCTTTTTGCCAGTATTTCCATGAAGGGTTCACTGTTGCAAAGCTAACTCCGTACTTTTTCATGCATTTCACCAGCGATTTGTGGTGCGCGGGAGGTTCCCGTTGGTTCACGGGGAAGTTTTGCACCAGGATGTTCGTTTTTGATTCGTCATCCATCGCCGCAGCTCTGACTATATGTTGTTTCAGGTTGTGTAGGGCCAGGGAGGCCCAGTGGGATCGCTCTTCTGGGTTTGTCTCCGAAAGAGATGCAGCCTTGAGCATCAGGAGGGCCTCGTTTCTGGCCTCTAGGTCGAGCAAGCCTAATCCTCCTTGACTGCGGGGGGCCATTAACGCTTCCCTAGAAATCATGGATGACTTGGAGTCGTTTATAAACTCTCTCTGTGCCCTCAGTATGTGTTTTGTTACTGTTGGAGGCATGCCGTTAACCTGGGCTAGGTACTGGAAGCGGGACCCAGCCATTGCCCATGGTCCTGATGTGTTTACAAGCATGATAGACTAAAATTTTCAGGATTCTGACTCTCATATCCTTCAAAACATATTAAAGCCTTTCCTGACAAAAATCTACATCATTTGGATGTGTCTAGATGCCTTTAAACTGTATTCATCCATAAAACAGCCCTTTACAGTACCGAAGGTGCGCACAAAAAAAATCGGTTTTGGGAAAATTCCAAAGAATTCCCGATATCTCAATCAGTTCTTCACCGATTCAGATAAAAACTGAATAGATCTACTTGGCTGATTCACACGCAATTAGTGATAGAAAGGAATTTATGAAAATATTATGTATTAGGTAATTTCTGGTTTTGGGCTGTTTTCGCACCTAAAGCTGTCTAGCATGCTGAGAACATGTCTCAGCGGCCTAATATTTTAGTATGAACAACGCTTATGGCTAAGGAAACACGTGATATAGTCGGAATACGGATAAATTATATACAGTCCCTCTAGTTCCCTTGACTAGATTTGCCAGTTTTGGCATTGAGAGATATTGTACAGATTGCATTTATATGGGGCTTTTATATATTTATGGCTCTATTACATGTATCCCTAGCTATACTTGTTGTCTATACTAAAATATTAGGTCACTGGGACATGTTCTCAGCATGCTAGACAGCTTTCGGTGCGAAAACAGCCCAAAACCATAAATTATCTAATACATAATATTCTCATAAATTCCTTTCTATCACTAATTGCGTGTGAATTAGCCGAGTAGATCTATCCAGTTTTTATCTGAATCGGTGAAGAACTGATTGAGATATCGGGAATTCTTTGGAATTCTCCCAAAACCGAAATTTTGTGTGTGCCTTCGGTACTGCAAAGGGCTGTAATTCAACATCCCCAACATGGCCAAAGGAGTTGGACGGTCAACCTGCATGTTTTTACTCCAGGTATCATTTGGAAGGTCATTTAATGGCCTGGCTGCTTCATAGAAGTTGCTGCGACCTGAACCATACAATTGAGAGCTTCAATACAGTTTGAACCTAGTAGAAGTGAGGAGGGAAGGCATGTTCAGCATGGACTGATGAGAAGATTGCTAAAGATAATCCTCATGTTGACTATGCATCGTTGAAGTCGCATAACTCATACCTCTGCTCACCGCCATTCTACTTACAGTATCTCGCTTGGGCAGTCCCGGAGATGTTAAGCCTTTTGAGTTGACATTGAACATTGATTGCAGGTGAGTAGGTTTGAATGGCAAACTGTACTTATTCAGGCATGCACCAGATTGCAAGTGCCAGTAAGTTATAAATAAGGGGAAGATGGCTCGGGGTCTTGCTTTGAATGAACTATATCGCAATCAGACAATGAAGCTTGTGACTCTGTGCGAGCATCTCACTGATACTGGTTTCAGTTGAAATAATTCAACCATGTCTCAGTCACACAAGCCCAATTTAATCGACCATTGACTGGGTCCTCCAGTGCTTAGTCTGAAAGTGTATCCCATTCTGCCACAATCAACCAAAATATCAATGACCTCAGTCATATAACTGGAGGAGCTTGGGGAGTCATTCTTTGGCCGCCTTGAGGCAGGTTAGGGACAGAGGGGAACGGGGAGGGCGACAGGGCGAATGATAGTGATGCGGCAGACGAGGAGGAGCGGGCAAAAATGAGGGCGGGGATAGTGGAGGCGCTGGTAATCGTGGATGAGCGACGGGCAGAGGCGGTGACAGACGAGGAGGTGGATGGAGTCATCTGGGATGGGGATGCGTGGAAGGCGCCGGATTCGCATCGGCTGCAGATGGGATATGTCCGACGGGCTTGGCCGGTAATTGCGCCGTGGGTCAGGGAGATTTTTCAGGCCTCCTTCCGCCTCGGCACCCACCCGCACCGCCTCAAGGCTTCCAACGCTATCCCCACCCCCAAGCCGGCGAAGAAGGATAAAACGCACCCCAAGGTGTACCGTCCGGTGGAACAACACGCGGAGGTCCTGGCTAAACCCCTCGAGCAGCTCATGGCGAACAGCATCTCCTTCGAGGCGGAAGCCCACGGGTTCCTTGTCAAGGACCAGTTCGGCGAATGACCTGGGCACAGCACCCAGCAAGCAGCTAGTGCCTTTATCCACCAGACGCGCTCACAACTAGACCACGGAATGATCGTGTCTACACTCTTCGTTGAGCTAAAGGGAGTGTTCAACGGAATCAGCCACCACGTCGTTGCTGCAGAGCTGGCGGCATGCAGATTCTCACGCGACACCATCCTGTGGGTGCTCTCGTTCCTGGACGCCTACAGAGTCACCACCGTAATCGATGGCAAACGGTGAAATGGTGCGCTTGAGGTAGGCCTAGGAAACCTGCTAAATGTGTGCAAAACACACACTCAACAAATCACACACACACACACACTACCCTCAACTATAATGCGCTCCTCGGTTGAATTTGGGTCCGGTCCGTAGTATGCGGACAGCTAGAATGGAACTTTCACTTCTTAAGCACTGAGCAATCTCTCCGCGGAAGCCTCAATAGAGTCTTATAGGGACTTCAGTAGCCGAAACTGACTGAAATACGTCTCCAAGGACCAAATGAACTAGGATTTATGGGTTTTATAGATATAGATTGGAGGTTTTATAGATCCGAGGACCGCACACTAGCCTCAGAAAATGACACGACTTTGTTACGCCTGGTGCTCAGATCGTTACTGCAGGACAGATGGACAGTCGCGAACTTACTCAGCTACTCCCAGGAGCACTAGCAATGAAAGCACCTTCGTTAAACGCCTGAAGCTAACCACCTTCCGATGCCAAAGACAGATGTATTGTTTAAGTCTAGTAGACAGATGAACCAATTGTCCAAAAGCTACATAGCACTCTCCAACACCAAACGCTAGGGCCAACATTTAACACTTAGATTTTATACGTGGACGCCTGCCTCCACGGACAAACAACTCGAAACTTAATTCCTTATTTCTCACACTCGAGCTTTCTAGAACCAACTTCTTTATATATTGAGTTACAGAACAATCACAAACAGAGACTATATGTTTTTATATCTCCGCGACGAACGGTCCCGATCAATCGCGATCGGTGGCTTGCTTGTCTCTGTTACGTTCCTCGGAATCTTCCGTGGACTTTTCACGTGTCTCTCTACTTCGCGTGGGTTCAATCCCCATAGCGTACACTTCCTCATTTGGCGCTGTGAGCAATCCCATCGTATTAGACTAGCCCCGAGGACCTTCTGAGTCCATAGAGACCTGCCTTATACGCTAGAGAGTCCTCCTAGGACCTTGTCGTCCAATTCGTACTATGTCTCTTTGCAGAATAGAAGCCGTGACAATCCTCGGCGCATCTATTCGTCAATGAACGAGTCCCTAGACGAGACTAGTTCACTCCTCGGACCTCTCCTGTGCAGTCTTCGGTACTTCTAGTACTGACTCTACCTCCTTGGAACCTCTGGGCTTTTGTTATATATCTTCTTATTGCGTGTATCCAGCTAACACTGAGTGTTTAACTTGTGTAGCTTGTAATACTACAGTCAGCAGCTCGAAGCTCACTCTGACTCTCCTTTGTACCACCAAACAGGGTTCCTAGCTCTGCCATTCAGAAGCCGGTGATAAGCCGTGTAATAAAACAGGCCTGAAAAATCCATTTTCTTCGGGCTTACCTTTATTATATGCACATCTTGAGGATCTAAGGTACTTCCCTACCTTTAGATCAATACAATAAGCGAAGGGGATATATTACCCACCATGGGTCGATTATCACGAAATCACATACCTGATAAAGGCCAAACCAGTGGTTGACCAAGCTGTATAAAACCTAGTAAAGGTCGCAGTAAGGCACTATCGCTATCATGAATAAGGGGAAGGAGTTCAGATCCACTCTAGTGACCTATGAGTTCATCAAGAACCAAGTTCGCGATAAAATCTCAAGGCCTTGTTGCAGTGTATTGACGCGTTGGACGAGACGCGACAAGTCACATGACCCGATTGGTAGAGCACAAGCCGCCAAGGCAATCCAGGCACTTGCGATCGATATTTGATCGTAACTGTTTCGATTCCCGATTAGGAGGTAGGGAGTTCTCAAGCAATTGTGAACTCCACTCTGGCCTCAAACATGAAGTGTTTGGTATCATTGGAAAGCTATAGGCCAGGGTTTTCTAACTAAGGGAACGAGGTTCAGAGAGGAACATTATACCACCAGGATATTATTTGAACTTGGCACTAGGAACACCCCTAGCCCCTCAAAAAATATCTCTAGGCAACCATCTTAATTTAGAGTGTCGTTGGAGACGTCTGACTAACTCGTGGACATCTGCTGACTGTTTTCTATACATTTTATTCACATGTAAACGAGTAGCTTATTAACTGTTTGTTCTAAGAATAGTTTAGCTCCTATCCTGTACAGTATATAGAGGGGAGGTCCCAGTCTGTTACAAGCACGGAATCGCACCTGGCTAGCATCTGGACACCTTATACAAGGCTCCTCTTGCGCTGTGGGTAGCATCTGGGCTTGTCAAACTCGGGCTATTCACTTTCGTGATAGTGCCAATCTAACAAGCTTCTCAAAATACAACTATACTCTGGGGACGTGATAAGATCAACGGGATACGACGTGTTTATTGACTTGTGAATTGTGTGTTTTATTGTCCCATATTTTGTGAAGGCTTCTATTTCAACTTCGTTGAAATCGTACATCTTCCAACCAACACAGACTCATTAGGGTTTCCTATCGGGAAAACCTTCTGAATTGCAACTTGGCCTCATCTGGTCTCATCCCTCGACTTATATAATCACACTACACTCTGATCTGAGGTTCAGAACTCATCAGATTATCTGTGACTATTCAATCGTTTGGAATACCTATTATTGTTGGTGATAGTGGTTTAGTGGTTGTGTTTCAGGATCTGAGTCTACTCTGTAGCTCATATCTAACCCGACTACCTTATCACGAAACCTTCCATAGTGTGGTGTTTAGTCGTATAATCTGAGCAAGCCGTACACCGGGATGCTTTTGTAGGCTCCTCGGACCATGTGAATAGTCACGGAAAGTCGCAAAAATGTAAGATATTGACCCTAGTTTTTCTCAGGCCGTCTCAACGGACGGTTACCTTTTGCTGCATCGGGAGAAGCGCTCCACAGGGCTCCGCGCTCTCCGTAATCCTTTTCCTTCTTTGCATTAACCGTCTCTTGCGCCGTCTTGCCGCTCTTTGCGTGGTAGCTGTCGGCGCATCGTGGTCAAAGGGGTTTGTTGACGTCGTCAACTTCTCGACTGCCAGCCACTCCATCCTGGAAAATATTCGCCGGCTGGAGCTCGCAGGAACGGTAGCGAAGGAGTGGGAGCGGGAGGATGAGGTGGAGTTTGAGGGTGATAAGACGGAACTGATCCACATGTCATCCGGACGAAAAGACTTCAATGAGGTCACCGTGCGGTTTGGCAACGCGATCATCCAGCCCTCGGAGGAAGTGAAGTGGGTGGGCCTATGGTTAGACCGTTTGCTGTCGGGACGGCGACACATCGCAGCTTAGGCAGAGTCGGCAGCTCGTGCACTTAATGCGATGATCGCAGTTACGCACGCGACGTGGGGGGTACGCCCGCTACTAATCCGGGACCTGGCACTAGCAACCATTCTCCCCCGTGCCGACTATGGCGTCGCCTGCTTCCTCCCCCTCCCCTCTTCAGCCTTCAAACCCCTCGAACGCCTCAACAGGTCGGTAGCCAGGGGCATAACTGGCAGCTTTCGCAAAAAGGCCTTGGCATCACTGGAGAAAGAAGCCGCTATCCTCCCGGCCCACCTCCGCATCGAGCTGTGATAGGGTGTGTGCGAGAGCACACATAAAAACCCCAGTTTTTATTCATTTTAAAAGCTTATCATCGGGGGAATGTGAGGCTTAGTAACGGGGCATACACCCACCTCGGGGTGGTATGCTACACTGCTGATGGCCGAAAGCCAGCGGGCAAACATGAGTTAGCGGTTCAATATTTAACTCTAACGAGTTAAATGTTCTACTAGTTGACCTTACCGTTGGGCCCCGGGGGTCAGTTGATAGCTGAGTCCTTGGGTGCCGGAGGTGAACAAGAGGAACAACATAATCTTAGAGCTGGCCACTAACTGTGCGGAGCCCCGTTGAAGTCAAGAGAGCCTTATAAACAACCATGGTTTGACTGGCGGAAGAGTAATCTTGCCCTGGAGAACATTATGATGGTTAATATATTTAGATGAGATACAAGCAGCCAGATAATCCAGCTGTTGATACATCAGTGGCCGGGAAACCTAGCCGCTGGAATAGAAGAATTTAAGATACAATTGTAATTCCACCAGCGGGGGAGTAATCTACCCCCGGGAGAACAAGAAATTGATCATAGAAATTTAGACAAGAGATATTGGCTTCTTCCCGCCAGGTTCTTTGGATACCCGGGAAAGGCTAGTGATTTAGAATTAGAGTGCTTGTCTGGCGGGAGAACAGTCGTCTCCCGGGAGGTTCAATTTATCCCCTGGGAACACCGACTGACTGCCGGGGACATAAAGATCACCCCGGTGAAGTTTAGATTGCCCCGTGGAAGCCTCAGGTTGCCCCGGTGGAGTCTTAATCCCGTTGGACTTGGCAACGGACCGGCAACTGATTCACCCGGAGATCATCAGCAGCTGATTTATATCTTCCTGCTGGACTTTGGGACCTCCCGCTGGTCACCAGAATATTTTGAATGATAGACGAGACAGATTATTGTTGATATACTCATTGTAAAGCTCCCGCTGGCTCCCTAAAAACCAGCGGGAGAGTTTTACTCTCTAAAGATGTGAGATGAGACTTCCCCGGCGGAGTTTTATTCCCCCGGGTGACTTGGCAACAAGCACGCAATAATGATGCAAGATGATGAATCATATGGCCTACCTCCGTCAGGAGACTATTATACCCACGGCTGCGAATACGTCTCATATTATTGGATGTTGAGCTCCCGCCGCTCAATCAGATGTTTCCCCGCTGACTGATTTATCTCCGTTTGTATGCCCCGTAAAATGTATATAAGTTGTACAGTAGTTTAGATTCGGGAGTCAATCCTCTCCCACCTCCCGGTGACTGTAGGTAGTACTCGTAGACAGAATAAGAAAGAGATTTTGAAGTGAACGGTTGAGAGAGACGTTAAGATTTTGAAGAGCACTTGATGAGAACCAAGCCGCCAGCGGTGTAAGTGCCCCTTCTAAGTGGCCAGCCGTCCGCCCGCCGTTCTAATCCGACCTCCCGGAGGTCTGGGTCTGAGTCAAGGTCGCCCAAAAGAGTCTTCCCGCTGGTCCTCTAAGCCCCGGCGAAGATCAGATCCCACCAGCGGGGCTGTTTGGCATTCAGTCTTCAGTACTGTTCAGCCGGACCAGATAGATTTTGATATACGAGAAGACTAGGAAGTTGAGAAGCAGCCGATGCAAACCACGCCGCGGACAGCATAAGAGCTCGGCCGGCCAGCCTTGTAGCCAGCTGCTCCCGCCAGCAGTTCGACCCTCCCCGCTGGCTCTAGGAAGAGTCCCCCGGGAGGTTTTGGAGTCGAAGACACCTCATCCCGTCGGTCTGGCCGCTGCTTGGGAAGCCGCCGGCATCGTACTTCCTAATTTTCTGGAAGGTTTAGCTCCCGGTCTACGAGATACTTACCTGCGGCCCGGTCCGCTGGGTCAGACGGATATAAAAGACTAAGAGATTTGCCCCGGTGGTCCCGCTGAAAGCTATATTTAGCTCCCCCGGCGCTACCTTTGAATTGTATACAGTGATCCTGGACGGGTGATACGTACCCTACCTCCCCCGAACAAAACATACGAGAGCATCTTGCAGCTTGCAGTCTTTGTGATTGAGATTTGGGGTTGTATTTTGGTGTTGGTGTTCAGTTGAGTTTAGGCTCGCTCATCCCGCTGGATCCAGTCCATTTTGATTTCATGGCTGCACCCGAGTGCACCGTTTCAGCGGGACGCCCTGGCGACGGTAGCCCTGTACCTGTCTCTCCCACCCACCCACCGCTTGCGCCTCCTTACCCAAGATGCTATCGCCCACGCCCCCAAACACCCCAAATTTGCCTCGATGCTGCACTATGTCGAACGCGTTCCTGGCGTACGCTGGCTGCCCACGGTCCCCGAGCGCAGCCGGCGCCTCCGGGCACGCAAGGTCCCCAGAATTGTGGGAGCCGCGGAGCAACCGACAGCGGTGTTCGACTCCTCCCTCGGGATGGAGCCCATCCTCCCAACCTTCGCAGCGCCTTGGATCGCCCCCCTCCCGGTCACCACCCTAATTCCCCCAAAGACTCGGCGCTGGAGGTCTTGGACACGGCACGGCGCGATGAGCGTCGACGTCGGGCGACCTGGTACACAGACGGCTCGCTCTTGGAGGGTCGTGCAGGCGGGGCGGCTGTGAGGGTGGAGGAAGGAGGGGAAGGAGAGAGGATCATGGTTCCTTTGGGGAACTGGCAGGTATGCGAGGGGGAGATGGAGGGCCTAGTGAGGGCGACCGAGAGGGCAATTGACAGCGGCGAGTCGAATATCCTGTGCGTGGCACTCCGCGGCATCCTGTCCACCGCAGCCCGCTCCGGCCAGTTCCATGCCGTCCCATACGACATCCTGGTATGACGCTGATAAGCAGGATATTGAACCACCACTGAAATCACTTGTTTTTGCGATTTCCTTATGTTTAATATTCTGTATATCATGTATCTGTTGTATCAAATGTATCAACTCTTCCCATAAAAGAGGCCAATATCATCTGAGTAACGGGACGACAGTCCTGAGGAATCAGGAGTATCTCTGGCATGTGCTCGCTCCGAAACCTGTAGGAGAAGATGTACACAACTCAACCTACCAGTCGTATCACCAGTTTCTTCCGTTTCTTACAACGGTTTGAGTGGTTTCTGACGTTTTGGAAGTATCAGAGCGTGGATCAGTGGGGAAATCATGTCGAACATAGTTGCATGTGACAACGGGATCGTCGTTCCGCTTGTTCCAGGTACGCGGCTATGCCGGGCATGGTTTCAAGGAGATAATATCAGCCGGATCTTGTGATCGTCGATCTCAGAACCATAGCAAACACCAATGGGGATAGTGAACTCTAATCCTCATCGGTCTCCTTCAATGGTCTCAAGGAAGTGGGGTATCGTTTGGAAGCTATAGAACAGGGTTACAAGGTCCGACTATACCGATCCAAGGGATACTTCAGGAACAGGAGTTCCACAACTCAAGAAACACTTGGCAATTAGGGTTTCAAGTACCCATCACGTCGCCATGTGCAAGGATATTACCAAGGATGGTCGAAATATACCCGGAATGACGAATCCGACCTCACCAACCAATGGGGCGCTTTGAGGTCTTATAAATACTCCGGAAACACGGGAAATAGGGCGGATAAACGGACTCTTTTACATATTCTCTTTATTGTCATAGTCATATCATCTTTTGTATAAGTAGCCAGAGTAGAGGAGAGGTAGGCAGCAAAGTTTCTCCCGAGAAACCCTCACGTTATTCGAGTTTTGCAAGTCTTAGATACTTGTGAAGGGCGAGTCTCGTACAAGTGGGAAGGAATAGAAGTTTGGAAGTTTGTGATTGAATTGAATCTGGTTTTTGAATTCGGAAACATTGTGTGATTGGATTGGGAGGATACTGGGACTGGGATTTGGATTTGGATTGACTGTGAACTGGATATTGGGACTGGGATACTGGATTTGGATTGACTGGAAAGGTTCTGGGACTCGAGATTTGACTGGGACTGGTTGGGAAACCGACAAAACGCACGTTACACACTTTTGGCAACAACTTTATCGACGCGGATCTTTGGGATACGCAAGAAACTACAGAAACCTCACCGTTTCCTACGTTTCTTAAATTTGGTTATCATATATCGCATCAAGGAAGTCCGAAACAGTTGTATCCTTTGGATCTTCGGTTTCGTACGTATCATAACACAATCTTTTGTCGGACTTTTACTTTGAACAATCAACTTTCCCTTTCAACCTTTTAAAGGCTCTGAAACTAGGGACTGACACTCGTCGGCTACCTTGGAAGTGATTGAAGCAGCTATCATACACTGTTTCTAGTGTTGGTTTGGGATAGGCTCAGTCTATCTTGCCCAATATTGGTTTTGTTGTTTTGGTTTTGGTTGTTTCTTGTGTTGCCACACTAGGTTCCGAGCTCGCAAATCAACGCGTGCTCCAGACCACCCCCCACGTCACCATCCGACACCTATGGACCCCTGCGCACATTGGGACTGCCGGCAACGAGCTTGCGGATGAAGCGGCGAAAGCAGCCACTCTCCTGGACCCGGACCCCGACCTCTTCATCTCCCTCACTTCCGTTCGTCGCCTCATACACCTCCACACCCTCGACTCATAGAACGTGGCCTGGCAAACATCAAAGGCGGGCGATGCCCTACGCCGTGTTGACCGGTCCCAACCCTCCCTCATCCCTAAACCACTCTACTCATCCTTGAACATCTCTCGGAAGATGTCCTCGTCCCTCTCTCAATTGTGCACCGGCCACACGTTCCTTAACGCCAACCGCTTCAAATCAGGCTTCGTAAACTCCCCATCATGTGATGCCTGCGGAGCAGTGTACGAAACCCGTGCACACTTCCTCCTCAAATGCCCCATCTGGGAACCCTTTTGCCGACCCCTCCACACCGCATCACACAAAGCCCGGTTCTTCGGCCCACTTCACCTCACTCCCCTCCTCTCCGAACCCAAGATCCTCAAAGCAATAGCGGGCTTTATCGAAGCTACCGGTCGTTTCGAGTGAACTCCCTACTATTTCTCACTATACACCTCTGTTTTTCCCCTCTCCCTCCTACTACATTATATTCCTCTTAATTATTAGATCATCTCATTACCATTTCGTTACCACCATGCGCTGCCTTCCCACCCAAACTTAGATCCTCGCATCTCCCACCTCAGGTTCCATTACTCTACGCCTTTACCCACTTGTATATAGATCTCTCTTTCTCCTCTCTCTCCCGGATATACTTACAAAAACTTAGCCATGATACACCACCACGAACATTACCAGTAGACACCCCTCAAGTACAACTACCATAGCCTAACGGCTGCATGTAGTTACACACCTGAAATAATCAAATCAAATCGAGGCAGGTACCCTGAGATGACAGGTACAAGTATGAGGCATGAACATCGCATCGTAGTGTTGGGCAGGAGCATAGACCTTGAAGCATGCCTGGTGTCATTGACTCGGTATTTCCGCGATGGCCGAAGGTCAGGCAAATACTTGTGATACATAAGCATAGTGCAAGTCTTGCTAGCCCATCCGGAACTGGCTTCTCCAACAAGAGATTCAGGAGCTATGATTAATATTGAGTTGATGTGAGGTCAGGCTAGGTCTAGGATTATTGATAAAGACAAGCTCGGGTGAGTGGGTCAAGTCCTATATTTGCATGTCTCTACTCAATGTCAACATCTCCGAGATGGCCAAAGCTCAAATCTCAGCCACACAAGAATGTACCGGACAATGTACATCCTTTAAATGATCACAATCTACAGTGTCATCTTGATTCAACTCTGGCCTTGACTGAACCTCATCATGTCAGGATTATTTAATCAGCAAATTATTTCTTACTGTGCTCGCTCTCTGATCGTTTGGTTTTCAGAGGTCCAAATGAGTTGATTGACTCTTACACAAAAAAAGGGGCACAACAAAAAAAGGGCAGGACCCAAAGGGGCAGGAATCAAAAGGGGCGGGGGTCCAAATTTATGTTGCGTGGAGCACGGATCACGCGCCAAATAAACTGATTGACACATCGGCCCGTTTTTGGCATGGAGGGTGTCAAATGACATATATTTAAAGCGCAGAGCCCAATAACTCCGAATATATTTTGCACAGGAATAAAAGTGCATTGGGACTGCCTTAAAAATACAGTAAAATGAGAGAATTTGTTTCTATGAAAAGGGGAGTAGAAGGTGAAATCCAGTCTCCATTTTCACACACATTTTTACAGCCGATGTCGGTACCGAGGGCGCGGATCGAAAGTTTTCTGTTTTGGGATGTTTCCAAAGAATTCATGATGTCTCACTCAGTTCTTCGCCAATTCACATAAAAACCAGACAGATCTACTCAGCTAATTCATGCGCAATTAGTGATAGAGAGGAATTCGTGAAAATATTATATATTAGGTAATTTCTGTTTTGGGGCTGTTTTTGCACTGAATACTGTCTAGCATGGTGGGAACATGCCCCAGTGACCTAGGATTTTGGGAGAGACAACATGTATACCTGATAAAACATGTGATAGAGCCAGAAATGAGGATAATTTAGTTACAGTTCTTCTAGCTCCAGTGAAAACATTTGGCAGTTTTTGGCATTCAGAGATATTATCAAGATCACATTCATCTGGACATTTCATATAGTTCTGGCTCTATCACATGTTTCATAACATATAAAAGTTGTCCCTCCCAAAATTCTAGGTCACTGGGACATGTTCCCACCATGCTAGACAGTATTCAGTGCAAAAACAGCCCCAAAACAGAAATTACCTAATATATAATATTTTCACGAATTCCTCTCTATCACTAATTGCGCATGAATTAGCTGAGTAGATCTGTCTGGTTTTTGTGTGAATTAGCAAAGAACTGAGTGAGATATCATGAATTCTTTGGAAACATCCCAAAACAGAAAACTTTCGATCCGCGCCCTCGGTACTGACATCGGCTGTAATCATGTTTCTTTTACCAACTTTCACTGAAAGATGTGAAGAAAATTTATCACCACACTTCACGCTGCGAATAGAGGTGAAAACCTCAAAATGTGTTTTACACATTTTCCACTGGAAAGAGAGGTGAAAAATGTGAAAAAATACTTTACCATCTTTGTCATGCATTCTCACTCAAAATTTAGCACAATTTGGTTTCAAGTTTGTCAGTGCAAATGGCAAAAAGATTTGTACTGGAATTTCAGGTGGAAAAAGGTGAACATAGAGATGAGATTTGTAAAATGGACAACATGTAAAAATTCAAAACCCAGATATCAGTTTTTTTCACCAACTCTCAGGCTGTGATTGAGCAAAAACACCAAGTATAAAACTTGAAGTGATAATTTGTATGTCTTCACAAGGTAAATTGGACTGAAGCTTCAGCAGCATGTCACACTCAGCCAAATTTCTGAACAATGAAGCATGCTAAGGTACCACAAAGCATGTCGGAGCGTGTTGAAGCTTCAGCATCATGTCAGAGTCAGCTGAATTTCGCAAAAATGAAGCATGCCGAGGTGTGTCAAAGCATGTCAGAGCATGTTGAAGCATGTCACAGTCAGCTGAATTTCGCAAAAATAAAGCATGCCAAGGTGTGTTGAAGCATGTCAAAGCATGTTGAAGCTTCAGCAGCATGTCACAGTTAGCTGAATTTTGTGAAAATAAAGCATACCAAGGTGTGTTGAAACATGTTAAAGCATGTTGAAGCTTCAGCATCATGTCACAGTCAGCTAAATTTTGTAAAAAAAATAAAGCATGCCAAGGTGTGTTGAAGCATGTCAAAGCATGTTGAAGCTTCAGCAGCATGTCACAGTTAGCTGAATTTTGTGAAAATAAAGCAAGCCAAGGTGTGTTGAAGCATTTCAAAGCATGATGAAGCTTCAGCATCATGTCACAGTCAGCTGAATTTTGTAAAAAAAAATAAAGCATGCCAAGGTGTGTTGAAGCATGTTAAAGCATGTTGAAGCTTCAGCATCACAAGCGGTCGCCGGCGCTTCGCGCCGGCTCCCACTTGCTCGCCTTCTTTGCTGGTAACTTTTCGTCGAGTAGCCTGAACAAATTCTTTTGATGTGTTCTGCAAATCACAGGCTCAAAACGGGTAAAGCTGGAGAGTAAACAACGACTCGGAGCGGAACTCTAGTGAATACATGCGAAGGCGAGAAGAACAGACCATCTGTGAATTAAATAAGGTCCAAATTGATCTGTCTAAAGCGGCATATTGACTTTTTGAGCTACCCATCAAGCACTTCCCGGTCTTCTCCGGAATCTGCCGCTCGGCAGACGAGCGGAGCTTAATATAACGATTGATGTCTGCATGCCGTTGGATGGCGCTAATCTGCCTTCCCTTGGGCATGCGACGCAATTTAACCATATGGAGATACAGCTTCAGACAGACGGAAGGCTCGATTTTATAAAGAGGGTGATGTTACAGTCAGCTGAATTTTGTAAAAATAAAGCATGCCAAGGTGTGTTGAAACATGTTAAAGCATGTTGAAGCTTCAGCATCATGTCACAGTCAACTGAATTTCAGAAAATGAAGCATGCCAAGGTGCGTTGATTTGCGAGCTCGGAACCTAGTGTGGAAACACAAGAAACAACTAAAACCAAAACAACAAAAACAATATTGGACAAGATAGACTGAGCCTATCCCAAACCAACACCAGAAATGATGTATGATAGCTGCTTCGATCACTTCCAAGGTAGCCGACGAGTGTCAGTCCCTAGTTTCAGAGCCTTTAAAAGGTTGAAAGGGAAAGCTGATTGTTCAATGTGAATTTTGTACAAAACACTGTGTTTCCGATACAGACGAAACAGAGGATCCAAAGGATACAGCTGTTTCGAACGATGAAAATACGATTTTTGTAGTAGCCAAGTTGTGAAACACAAGAAACAGTGATGTTTCCTGAGTTTCTTGCGTATCCCGAAGATCCGCGACGATAGTGTTGTTCCAAAGTGTGTTGCAAGTGTGTTGTCAATCCCAAGTCCAAATTCAGTATCCCAATCCAAGTCCCAGTCAAGTCTAATCCAGTATCAAAGTCCCAATATCCAATCCAGGTCCAATCACTTCCCAAGTCTCACTCACACAAGTTTCCGAGTCCAAAACCAGATATCCAATTCAATCACAACCTTCCAAGCTCTATTCCTTCCCCATTGCACGATCTTCGCCCTTCACAAGTATCTGAGACCTGTGAAACTCGAAAAACGGCGAGTTGCTTCCCATAGGCACAAGTTATTAGTTTGCTAACAGGGGAAGCTTCTCTGTCCTATCACTGCAAAAACTCTAGTTACTTGTACAAATGATGATATGACTATGACAATGAAGAAATGTGTAAAATGTCCGTTTATCCGTTCTATTTCCCGTGTCTCTGGAGTATTATAAAGACTACAAAGCATCCCATTGGTTGGTGACACTGGGGGCAAAATACGACACATGTGGTTTCCACATGCATTAGACGCATGTGATTTGCAGGTAATGATCTCCCAAACAAAAGATGTGTGACAATTTCACAATCGTTCTTTACTAGACAAAGGAGGGACAAAGGGCAGACAAAGGGCAGGAGAGGTTTCCCAGGTGCAGGGAATCCAGTCCTGCCCTTTGTTTATTCTTTGTCTGTCCTTTGTCTAACAAAGAAGATGTGTCGAACTGTGACATGGGCTTTGTTTGGCCTGTGACTACATGCGGACCACATGCGTCTAACACATGTGGGAACAACATGCGTCCCCTTTTGCCCCCAGTGTGAGGTCGGATTCGTCATTCCGTGTATATTCTGACCGTTTCTTAGTAATTCCTGACACATGGTGGTGTGATCAGCACTTTAATCACCAACCACCAAGTGTTCCTTGAGCTGTGGAACCTCCGTTCCTGAAGTATCCCTTGTATCGGTAAAGGCGGACTTTGTAGCCCTAGTCTATAGCTTTCAAATGATACCCCACTTCGAAGAGACCATGAAAAGAGACCTTTAAGGATTTAGATTAGACTATCCCCAAAAGTATTTGCTATGGTTCTGAGATCACTGATCCAAAGATCTGGCAGTTGTGATACCCATCAACACATGTCCGACATAGCCGCTCCATGGAAACAAGTGAAACACTGTCCGATGTCACATGCAGCTATGCTTGGCATGCTTCCTCCAATGATCCACACTCGGAAACGCTCGATACGTCTGAAACCACTTGAACCAATGTTGGAAATGGCAGAAACAAGCGATACAATTGTATGTTTAGTTGGGCTACACCTTCTCCTACATGTTTCGGAGTGAGCACTTGCCAGAGACACTTCTGATTCCTCAGAAACACCATCTCGTTACTCAGGTGATACTGGCCTCTTATGGGAAACCAGTCGAAACTGTAGATACATGATATACGAGATATTGCACATAAGAAAACCGCAAAAATGCGTGATTTCACAGGTGTGTCAGTATCCTGCTTATCAGCGTCAAAGCATGTCGAAGCTTATTGAAGCTTCAGCATCATGTCACAGTCAGCTGAATTTTCGAAAAATGATGCATGCCGGTATTTGTGTCAGCAACGGCCTCTTAGGTCGGCTTGACAAGAACCCAGTGTGAAATATCCCAGCTGGGATTTGACTAGAAACTAGTAGCTGGTGCGCTCGCCGAGGAGTAGGATCAGTCGCACAGCCTCTTCGTTAGAAGGGTGGGTTCCTCTGAGACTAACCCATGGCGGAGCGTGAAAGGAGTCGAATGCGGTGTGATATCCGCAGAGGAAAATAGTGGATGGGTTGCAGGCGACGCAAAATGTTGTAAGCCAGAAGGAAGCCAGTGGAGAAACAACCCGTAGTCAAGCCGAAGTAATGCCTGTGATTAGACGAGGTAGAATCTACTGTACAAGGATTCTACCATAGGTTTATATACTCTATACTATAGGGTTCGATCGTGAAGCTAGGAGCAGGGGCTAGGTACAACAGAATAAGTTAGGGTGACTGGTTTGATAGGGTTCCGCTAGGAGGGTCTGTCACCTCCTAGCGGGATTTCCGCCGTTAGGGTTAATTGTAGACAGAGGAGTATACGGGATTTTACGATAACCCGGTGGCTTGTGAAGGAAAATCCGAACCCTGGTTTGAAGAATCCAGAGTTGATTGAAAAATAGGCCAGTTCCTGACAATTTGGTGCCCTCTGGGACACCTGTCAGTCCATTGTATCAAAATATGGGGCCCAATCGAACAATCATAGTTAATTTTACAGCCATCCTGCTCAAAACACAGATATTTTCCACAAACAGTTGTAAGTTCCTAGTGAGGAAACCTGTAAGAAGGACTTCACAAAATGATTTGCAGGGGGTTGCTAGGACCTTGGTTTGACTGTTGCCTGTACACACACACCTCAGCTATGGATCAGACTGGAATATCTTGCCTTTCTACCCTAGGATAGCGCCTTGGAGTCACAAACAAAGGTCCGTTGGTATGCTGGTATCAGCCTCGGCTGTGAGACAATACTCAGTGCAAAGGGGCTGTAGTCTTGGATTCGTAGTGCTACAGGGAGTTGTGCCTATCACAAGTGTTTGTTGCTAGGACACTCAACCGGTATGCCGAGGGCAAATGATTGTCCCTAGGGTCCACCAAAAACAACAACCCTATATATATATTTGCTAGGACCGTACATTGTACATCCAACAAACATCGTTGAAGAGGATCTTGTGATCACTGGTGTTGAATTTGGTTAAGCATTGTGATTCTGAGCTCTGCTGTCTGCATACTAAGGACCAGGAGGAGATGCAATTGCCAAGTGGAGTGTGCGTTGTGTGTAGTGTATTAATATATATCTGGTGCCCTAAGGTGTTAGTGTGTGTGCTAGGATACTGCGTATAGCACTACATCTGCGTCACCATTTCAAAGCACCTTGGCATGCTTCATTTTCGTGAAATCTGGCTTACTGCGACATCTGTAATGGCGACCTCAGGCAGGCACGATCACGCAGTGAGCGATCTCAAGTGTCCTAGCTAGCAAGGGGAATCTGAAGATATATAAACAATAGACAAATAGAGGAAGCCTAACAGACCTAGCAAGGGAAATCCGAATCGTAGAAACTCTGAGGATTCCCATGCTGGCGTGGGTATAACAAATATAGCCCGCTGTCACGGCAGAGCCCACTAACTGGTGTCTATGCCGCTTTTTTTTTACGTGTATTTTCGTACACTCTAGAGAGATTTTCTAGCGTAACAGGCAAGGAATTACGACACATGAACAGATGACACGCAGCTGAGAATAATTACTTACAGTATCAAAATATAAGGTGCCTGTGTGTGTATCAATCCACGGAGAATATAGATTAAAATACTTGTGAACAGCTGAATGAATATGCTAGAGAACCTACCAACTAACCAACCGGCGAGGCTGCTGACCGGAGCCCAATTCTCGATCGGTCGAAGCTCGCATTTGGTGTGGAAACCCCAGGGGTCATTTTTACTCGAACCCCTCGTCAACTGTAGCCAGTATTGATCAAAAGATTTTAACAGTATGAGACCTGCAAGCAGTCAATTCCAAAAATTCACCAAGGAATTCTACCCCGAGCCTATCTATACCCATACGTGGTCAGCGCCGGAGGAAAGAAACTACTGAAAGCTATTCCATCCACACCAGCTTCACCCACGCTGTCGGACAATGCAAGCCCAGCATTCCTCTGATAGCAGTGTCATCCAAAAGATCGGGATCTCCGAAGCAAAGTGAGAATGATGAGACAAGCAGCCAGTATGTGGACTCACCGCGCCAAATCACGCTGTCGCAAGTGCCCATTAGGTAAAACAGACTCTAAGTTACTCTGAGTTAGGTTGAGAAGGAAGCGGTACCTACAGCATGTGTGCAGCAAATGTGTAGTTGTTAAATTTTGGAACAAGCTGCGATGTCACCAAGTGAGACCTAGTAGTTAAAACGAAAGGGCGAGCACCGCATCACAACATGACGGTTCCACCGGGTGAGACTGATATTTAAAAAGCTTTAATCATCATAGAACACCTTGATATGATTATTGAACAGAAATATTCTTGAAGTTGTAAGGAGAGGAATGCCGCCAGGTAAATTTGCTAAATGCAGAGGGGAAAGTGGACACTTGCAACTGGAAGAGGGTCACGACATGGACACATATCAACGAGGACAGTTTCCACGTAAAGCTTGGAACTTGCGATGAGACAGCGGAACTGAGTCTTGATGAGCAGAAAAAGGGACATTAGAAGAGAAATACTATTTTGCCCAAATGGTCTGGATTTGCACAATTGGTCTGGATTTCCCGTTTTTCTCCCTCGAAGTTTTTTGCAGTAGACACATGCGCTAGTATATTACGACTATGCAAAGTATCTAAGTGATACAGCGAGAGGAAGCAATTGAGAACGGGGTGCCGTCCATCAAACTCAGGCTGTTTGAGGAAAGTACTCATGTTTTGGCCTTCCAGTTCCCCCAGAAAATCCAGGAAAATTTGGGAGATATTCTAGAGCGTCCGAGAGACCTTCTGCCTCGTCAAATGGGACGGGGGCTTTGCGTTCCGGTGGAGGAGCGTGACAGATTGAAACTCCGCTCGCTAAACAAATGATGTGACATTTTATGACCCTTCAGACCTTTCCCTGCACAGAGCAGCAACCTCGTCCCGGAAAAAAAAAGGAGATGAGGAAAGTACTTTACACTACCTAGAATACCTCTCAATTTTTCCCGGATTTTTTAGATCCTTCTCGGGGCCAGCATAACATCAGCTTCCAAAACATCAACAACGTTGACGGTTCGGGAACTTATTCTCCATATCTTCCTCTTCGTATCCCTTGTCTATTTTGAACAGTCGTAGGCCACTAGTACATGCGTCTACTGCAAAAAACTCCGAGGGGAAAGACGAAGAATTCGGGGAGAAAAACGGGAAATCCAGACCTATTGTGCAAATCCAGACCATTTGGGCAAAATAGTAGATCATGAACTTGTAGGGCTGCCGCCCGTGCCCGTCGCGACGGTTCGACGTCACCCGTTGAACGGGTGCCGTGCCCGTTCTGTCAAGGATTTTTTCTTCTCGCTGACGGCACGGTCACGGCACGGGTTCGACCCGTTTTCACCCGTTGAACAACGGCCGTCACGGCCGTCGCGACGGGTCAACGGCTGATCCAAAAAGCACCTAAAACTTGCCCTGCGGCAAGCGCTGCGGTGCCTGTTGGTTGTTAACTTGGTTCAAGCGAGCTGTCCGGGGATTTCCGTGAAGTTACCACCACTGATGCGATCACTGTAGCACTTCGCTTTGACCGTGGCACCCTCTGAATCTTGGCATCCTTGGGGATAATATCTTCGTTGCAACTTAGGAACCAATGTTATAGTCGCTCCGTCTATGTTTCCTGCTGGACTTTATCACTTTCACGCTGCAGCAATGCCAATCTCGCTCGCAATATATTTATTATTTTTGATTACCCTCCTGAAAAATGCAGACTGTGTGACTCAAACTGGCGGCGACCCCGAGTACTCCCACCGTCACCACGTCGCCGCCGCTCTTAAATTATGCCCATTTCTTTTTTTTCTCAGACCGGACCCTCGCCTTAATCTTAAACTGGTCCTGGCTTGGTCGTCTCTGCGCCCGAGCTAGGAGCGGGATTGTGAGCTCCATCGTCTGCTACAGCTTTCTCAATGCTCAATGCTAATTGGTCGCGTTCCCGACGGTTTATCCCCGTTCCTTGAGCACCAAGTACTCGCCTCCAATGTTTTAATGTCAAGGAAGCATATTGAAAGAATTTCATTGGACATTGAAACAACTGCCGTTCTCCACGCCATCTGTTCTTCGTAATGGGCTACTGGAAGCGCACCGCGAACTCAGTGACTACTACTACAAGATGGATCAATCCCCGTACTATACCTGGGCTGCGCGTGAGTTGATTACCTGTGTTTTTACCTCTTATTGACTTCGTTTAAATTTGTGACCCTCGTACAACTGCCCTTCTCCACGCCATATGTTCTTCGCAATGGGCTACTGGAAGCGCACCGCGAACTCAGTGACTACTACTACAAGATGGATCAATCCCCGTACTATACCTGGGCTGTGCGTGAGTTGATTACTTGTGTTTTTACCTCTTATTGGCTTCGTTTAAATTCATGATCCTCGTATTTCGTATGAAGGGCTTAAGGCTGACTTCGATAACGACGAGGATCTCAACCTCCGGCTTGAAGCCTCCAAGACTGCGCTCGACGATCATTTCAAAGCCAATTATGCTCTGCTCAAAACAAACGTCGTTCCTGTAGTTTTGCCGCTTGTGTCATCTTATACTCTTGGTTCACCTCAGAAGAATTTCACAGCCAGGTATCGCGTTCAGCGCCAGGTTATTCTGGATGAACTGCGAGTATTATAGCCACCCTCGTGAGGATTTTACGCTGTGTGACCCTGTTCAGTAGTGGGTTGCGCGTAAAGCGCAATTTCCGAACCTTTTCTGCCTCGCTCGCGATATCCTCACTATTCCCGGTATGATCTTGATCTCCAGGTTCAATGTAAGCCTGATGTTGCCAGGGTCTGCTGTTGCCGTGGAGCGCATTTTTTCCGGTGGCCGCGACACTATATCTCTCGAGTCTCAGACGTGCTAGTCTCAATCCCGAGACCATCAGAACTCTTATGATTATTCAGCAGCGCCTTCGTCTCGCCCGTAACGCCATCCAGGAGATCCTGGGTAGTATTACTTTACCTTAACGTCGTAAACTCAATCCTATTCGCGTTTGCAATACCCGTGGTGCCGTCAGCGGCCGTGCCGTCGACCGTGCCATCCCATCAGACATTTTGAAACAGAAAAACAGGGCCGTTGAACCACGGCCCGTGCCCGTTGAATACCCGTTGAATCGACGGCCGTTGCCGTCGTGGCAACGGGTTGACATGAAGGGCGATGGCAAGAAGAAAGCAGGAGATCGTCAACGCAACGTGGTGAGATCAGCCTGGGCGCTGTTCTGCTGTTAACCGACCGGCTATCTCGTATCCAATGATTGGCGCCGAAATTCAGCAAAGCAAAGAGAATTCAGACGCCTGGAAGATTCGAAAACAAGGCCTCCAGCATTGGATTATACAAGCAAACCAGCAAGTACAAATTTACTCAAATTTGGTGGGCATCAACTTGTTGACATTGAAAAGATTCAGAGTGTCAGTGATGAGATTGAATAAATGGAGCTAATGTATCCCCATTAAAAAGTTTTGAATCATTACACCAAAAAGTTTTTGATAGGGCGGTACAGGACCCACTACCTAAAGTTAGTGGGCATAAATACCTACTATAGAATACACATGACTATGGTGATGGGATCATGGAGTCGGGCAAGCGGAAACGGCAACAGAGGTCACGGGCAGTATCACAGGTGGAGTGCCAGCGAGAATCGGAGCTAGAGGGGCATAGAGGGTGTGCAGAGTGGCACAGAGCAGGGGTGCCCGTGACATCAACATGCTTTGACATGCTTCAACGCACCTTGGCATGCTTCATTTCTCAGAAATTCAGCTAACTGTGACATGCTGCTGAAGCTTCAACATGCTTTGACATGCTTCAACACACCTTGGCATGCTTTATTTTTGCGAAATTCAGCTGACTGTGACATGCTTCAACATGCTCTGACATGCTTTGACACACCTCGGCATGCTTCATTTGTGCGAAATTCAGCTGACTCTGACATGATGCTGAAGCTTCAACACGCTCCGACATGCTTTGTGGTACCTTAGCATGCTTCATTGTTCAGAAATTTGGCTGAGTGTGACATGCTGCTGAAGCTTCAGTCCAATTTACCTTGTGAAGACATACAAATTATCACTTCAAGTTTTATACTTGGTGTTTTTGCTCAATCACAGCCTGAGAGTTGGTGAAAAAACTGATATCTGGGTTTTGAATTTTACATGTTGTCCATTTTACAAATCTCATCTCTATGTTCACCTTTTTCCACCTGAAATTCCAGTACAAATCTTTTTGCCCTTTGCACTGACAAACTTGAAACCAAATTGTGCTAAATTTTGAGTGAGAATGCATGACAAAGATGGTAAAGTATTTTTTCACATTTTTCACCTCTCTTTCCAGTGGAAAATGTGTAAAACACATTTTGAGGTTTTCACCTCTATTCGCAGCGTGAAGTGTTGTGATAAATTTTCTTCAAATCTTTCAGTGAAACTTGGTAAAAGAAAGGTGATGAAAAATGTGTGTGTGAAAATGGAAACTGGATTTCACATTTTACTCCCCTTTTCAAAGAAACAAATTCTCTCATTTTACTGTACTTTTTCTGGTGCAAATTATAGTGAACAAGGTTACAAATTTTCACCATTGTTTTTGGTTGCAAATGTGGAAGATTGATTTATCAGTGTTCTTTTGCAAAGAAACATCACAAGTTTAATTTCGTATTTTTCACATTAGATACAAGTCAAAAAAAAGTTGTGCAAAAGACGTAGATTCTCCACCACTTTTTTGGGTGAAATTACAGTTGTAAATGTGTGTAAATTACTGGTATTGGGTGACTTCCCATAAGCATTAAAAAATTCCCTGGAATATTTTTCAGTCATTTTGCCGAGAAGCCGAGGGATCTGTCAGGACCCCATCGGGCTTGGATCTGAGAATTTCCAGTTCGGACCCTCGTTTAGAGCCTAATTAATTATAATCTGAAGAGGGGGTCCCTACCCCCTCTCTAGATTATACCCTCGTCGAATAAACAGATTAGGACACTTCTCCGAACCAACCGACCAAATTGAGAACGCAAGCACGGCCCGGACTGCGTTGATCTTCTTCCACTTTTAAATGTATGCCACATTGAATGTTACCCATCACACACTTCTCTGTCTACATCGCGTCAAGCTTGCGCGTAGTTCTTTGACCTTTCATCATGTAGGTCCACAAATGGATGAAAATCAATTTGCCCTCGGTTGGACCTTGATCTGTCCCCTAAAACCCCGGTCTTGCCGACACTGTCAAACAGCTCCAATACCGCGTCGATATCCATGGTGACGGGAAGGAAGTCAAGACGCGTTTGTTTACATCACACGTGATGACCGCTCTCACCTTCAAACAAAATAATCCATTAACCTTTACTTTTTATATGTTATTGCTTATGGGAATGCGCAAGGGTTAGAATAATCGAGGTGAACCCTTGTGCCGGCAGCGTTGGCACCGCTCGATAATCCGTAAACATATTTTAATCCTTATGGGAAGTCACCCATTGTTTTGTGAAAAAAACATTGTGAATTTTATTTCACATTTTTCTGATTGAATTTCTCCGGAAAATATGATGAAAAACAAAATACATTTTTCACAATTATTTTGGTAAAAAACTCGGTGGAAAAAAACGACATTTTTAAGTGAAAATACTGCTGAAAAAATCGAAATGCTCAACCAGTGTGAGTCGGGAATCAAAGACAGAATTACACCTCACTACTCTGTGTACGTGGCCTACTGGATCACTGCATCAAGCTAAAGAAAACGAAAAGGCGGAGTGTCTAAGAAGTACGGTATCATATCTTGTAGTAGGGAAAGATTGAACTGTTGAGCTTCAATTACAACACGATTTGACCATTAGTCAAGGTTTCGGGGTCCGCGGCGGTGTTAATTGTTCGAGATGGAGTTCTGTCAGGTACCGAGAGAGTCGCCAACTTTTCCAGGCTCAAATGCCCGTCAGCAGAGATATCGTTGTCCAAGGTCGGGACAACACCCAAATGAGAGTCCGCGGTTGGAACCACACTTCCGTCCTGACCACGATGGAGTGTGTGTGAGTTGGCTGGTTGCTCCAGCCGTCTTTGGACGGCAGCAGCATCCTTCATTCGCGATGAATGGACGAACAGAGGCCGGGCACTCGTCCACATTTCCTTCGCCTGCGTCGAATCACCGTGCCGGCGCATGATGTCCCCAATTCCCACCATACACTCGGCTCTGAGACGATATATGCCCATCGTTGTCCCTGCCTGCAATGCGGCATGGAAGAGGCTGAGAGCCGTATCTTCGTCACCCAACATTGTGTGTAGGTCTGCCAGACGCCGAAGAGCGTGTGACGTCTCTATGGGGTCTTTCAGCTTTTGGGTGAACGCGAGGTAAAGGATTGCCCAGCGAAAGGTGTCCAATAGATCGCCCATTCCATGTTTCGGGTCGCCCAGCGCTGCCAAGCAATCACGTGAAAGGTTCGGGTATCTGCCGAGGCTTTTCGATAGACATTCAACAAATGCACCGCGGGCATTTGCGGTGTCCCCATAAAAGAGCTTCAACTCTGCATCAACCCAGGAGCATAAGGAAATTCGTGGGGAGCCATGCGCAGCATATATCGCTTCCGCGGCTTCAATATTGTTAACAATTCGGGTTCCCTCGCGCTCTGTTAGGATATCGAGATACGCTATGTTGATCAGGGAGTTGGCGTGGTAGCGAGGCGAACATGTTGGAGATGTCCTGCTGACAATTTGTTGGTGGAGGTGACAGCCTTGAATATAGTCGCTCTGGAGGATGTAGATCTCTGCGCGCATATCCAACAGATTTAGATAGCTGGCCGAGCCCTCCATACCATCGGATATCAGCAGTTCTTCTGCGTTGTTGCAGAGATTGAGAGCCTGGGATAAATTGCCCAAGAAGCAGTAACCCCAGGCTTCCCAGCTAGTGAACTCTTGTTCCCAGTAATTGGAGGGGAATGGTGCTATTTCCCGAGCTTTGTGTGCGACTGCGATTAACCAATGTGGATCCCTGACGCTGTATGCGATCTGGGATACTGAATCCAAGGATAGTAGTTGAAGGTGCAACTCGCCTACTTGTTGGGCAGACGAGAGGGCGAGTTCGATGAATTCCATCGCTCTGGGCATTGATCGGCGAGTGGTATAATACATTGCTGCTCCTCTGTAGAAACGCACCGCTGAATTTGTGGCAATCATTCAGAACCAAGTAAAACATGGGTGTGGGAATTCACATTACCTTCATGAGCAGTGCCGGTTGCTGCCATAAAATATCGAAGACCTCCCTCGATCGAAGCATCCACATCGTCGATCAGAGGATTCAATTCTGGTTCGCCAAGGCATCTGGCTGTGTACCTCCATTGCAGCCCCGCATCACCCGATATTTCAATGAGATGAGGGAGGCGCTGAAAGAGTGGGCTGTGACCCTTCAACATGATTATGGAGAAGCTGTCAAGTGAGATGATTTTGTACCCGATTTCCGTCAGTGCGGATTTCTCAGCAGTCAATAGACCCTGGAGTATGAGTTCGTTAATGTTTCCAAGATATGTAACAAGCCCAGGGACAAGATCGCCGGAAGGAAGATCACGACGAGAGCTAAAGAGCTCGAGCAAGTCCTGGAAGTATGTCCGAAGTGGCCTAGAAAGGGGGGCTGCGGGCGGATGGACACGCCGGATGTACTCTCGAATCGGAGATAACGCCTTGAGGCGTCCCTTGACATCTATGTATGCCAGCGATGTGCGCACCAGCAACGATTGCCACTTGTGGACCTCAGGAATGGGGACCTTTCCTGCGATGATGACCTCAACCGTGATTCCGTCTGGGAGTAAAGAGAGCAGGGAGAGGAGATTCTTCGCATGTGGTGCAGAGGAGAGCCGTGGGCTGCTGAGTGAAAGGGTGATTGATTTTTCAAGGTTCAAATGTTTGTCCTGTCCGTCCGAGAGAAGGGCAGTATTTTCAATCTGCCACCGAGACAATGTATCCGAATATCCTTCGTATGAGGCAATGCTGGCCATCAGACTGACGGCCAGCGGAAGGCTGCCCGACAGATCCAACAATTCATCGAGTGCCGATTCCTCTCCAGCACCAGGCGCATCGGCGACCTCGACAAATATTTGTCGTGAGGCAGAAAGAGAAAGCGGCTCAAGGGGAACAAGGAATGGTCGAGTCCATTTGACTTTGCTGGGTCTTTCAGCACCTCGCATTGTAATCTATGGAAATCACGTCAGTGAGGCCGCTGATGACAGGATACAGACTCACAAGTAACGCAAGGTTTGGAACATCCGCCAACAATGATAAAAATTCTTCAACATCTCCACGAGATTCGGATGGTTCCCATGGCGTATCCAAATTATCCAGCACAAGAAGGCATGGCCCACACTGTTTTAAATGTGTGATAATTATCTTCGCTAGCTGCGGTGACGGTTCCAGCCCCAAGTGCAACCCGATCTGGATAACCAAGTCGATGCTAGTGTTAGCAGACTCGCCGGAGATGAAATGCCTCGCGCTGAATTTATCGATTATAGCGGGATGATGCAGTGCAGCCATTGCCAAAGCTGTTTTTCCCATCCCCCTGGGCCGAGAATCGCCGCCCGGGGAGAATCGGTAAGAAGGGTTATAATGAGATCTGCGAGTTCAGAATCTCGCCCGTGGAATATTTTGGGTGATGCAGGGAGGAGGGAGAGTGAACCAGAACTGTGTACTTGGAATGAACATGCAAATGGCACATCTCAATGAATATTATGTACCTTGTATTGAGTGAGTTCCTCCCCATCTGAGGAGTTGTATGAGATTCGGCAAACAACGTAAATAAACACAGACCGAGGATGCATTATCAAATGATCCACTACGGGATGAGACAAGTTCGAGGAGCTCTTGATGGCGCTTCTCGATATCCACTTTAAAGTCCACAAGAGCGCTCTCAATTTCGACTTTGTATAGCATCTTTAGAAAGTAGACTCAATGTCTGTTTTGACAACAATTATTTGACCCCTACCTTGAAAATATCCGATGCTGCTTTCAACTCACTTTCACAGCTATCCAGTTGAGCCGTGATTTCGCCCAGCTTGAAAAGTCGCTTCACGGTCCCTAGGCCTTGTTGCGCCCTCAAACACGAATGTAATTTTTGAAGAGTACTGCAGACAGATAGCGTTTGAGTGAGCTCAAGGCAAGCGAAATGAATCTAAACTCACAGCGCATATTGAGCGACCTGATCCAGCATCTTTGGAGATCGAATGTCCTCCGAGAAGTTACACAGGCCCATCAGTGTGCAGAGCAACCCATGAACCTGCTCTACCATCCGGAGGCATCGTTCTTTCTGAAATTTCGTATTCTGCAAGCCTCTGAGATGGCGCATGCAATGTGGGATCAACAAACCTGAACAATGGGAACAATCGCTAAGCAGGTTGTGCAGACACTGTTGAGGAAGGGGATCTGTGTTGCGGTCGCCACATCCTGTAGAGCACTTGCGGCCACGGTGGTATACTCTAGGACTTTTTCGACGCTGTTAGCGGGCATGGTGGGACAGAAACTGGGGGTATCCCCCCTCGGGATTATATATTTGACCAAGATAATTTGGATGCAGTGTAGATTCCCATGAGCGGAAGATCATCACCGTGCTATATATATGTTTGGCAGATGGTACTAGTAAAGCGATATTAATCACCACAGGTATCGAAATGCCTGATACTTACTTAAGATCGACACTCATACCATCCTGAATTTCCGGAGTCCATCTTTGCGCAGCACCACAGGAAGTCTATTGTAGGCATACCATGATTGATAACACATTTGCGTCTTTCAACCATCATAACGGTTATGTTCTGCAACTTGAAAAATTCCCACCCGACTCGCAGATAGGGACGGCTCAGCTCAACAGTGAGGACGTCTAGGTATTAAGGCGGTAATTTCGATGTACCGGTCGGTTCTGAATCGGAGGGAAGGAAGGAAGGAAGTATCACTCGATGGAGCATCTTGCAGTGCTGAAGATGAAAGTTGGTATCGAAGAATGGATGAGAGTTCAATCTAGATTTCATTTGATATGAACTATCAACGATGTGTTCCCGCATCATGATCATAGCCTTTTTATGATGAGATATGGAAGCGGTGATAATTGACTCGAACGACTTCTTACCGCGATTTACAACCGGACCTAGGCGATGACTCTGGACACCCAAACTTCTTGCGCCAGCCAAACATAGACGAGAGGTCCCCGCCAACCTTTGGGGTGCTCCAACTTTATTCAAGTCTGGGTTGATAGCTATCAAAGCGCAAGACCTCGCCTTAAATCAAACTGCGGCTTCGAATCGTCTTGAGATGATGTCAGCTGTTTCTGCTCGCCTTCGTCTAGTCATCATGGTTACTATCATGCATAGCCAGCACGTCCCCACACCTGAGAAAGGTGTAAAGACCCCCAATTTTATTCCAACCTATTCGACTGGACCCCCATTTATACAGTAGAACCAAGCTGATCGTAAGCCGTATGTGATGCTGGTACATTTCCACCTCTTCGGCATGGTCCAGACCCGTTCGCAAAGGAATGCTATACGCCGCTAGCGGTCAGGTTGGAGAGCTCTTCGAAGACCGCATACAATGAGCCGATGTCGCACGAAATCTCGTTTGCAGAAAGGAGTTCAGGCGTTGGCACGACGGCCCTGTAGCGCACGACTTTTCTTCCGTGATCTCTTCTGAGAAGGGGGCTATTAGTTAACAGTCAGAAAATAGGAATATTCAACGTGCATAAGGAGCGCATTTGTCGGAGATGAACTGGGAAGCGCAGCAGGTGGCGGACTTGCTTGCGTTGAGTTGGAGCTCCAGTGTGGCAGCAAGTTTTTAAGTATGAATCCAACATTCCAGGCAGCTACAACAGAGATAGAGCGAGCGAA
This sequence comes from Mycena capillaripes, assembly GCA_029204075.1. Classification (NCBI taxonomy): domain Eukaryota; kingdom Fungi; phylum Basidiomycota; class Agaricomycetes; order Agaricales; family Mycenaceae; genus Mycena; species Mycena capillaripes. The sequence goes on along the minus strand of JARHKZ010000014.1, from coordinate 1,254,664 downwards.
ACGTTTTTAACATGTGTCTTGACTTGGATGCAGAAGCATCACGAGCTCAGAGGAAGCCCCTTCACCGTGGAGAAGAGCTTGAGATTTTGTAGAGAGAGAGAGATGGAGGAAGTGCGCAGAACAGAGAAGAAAATCGTCTTCATTTGCGCCTCAGTTCTGCGGAAGCTGGACGCTGAAGGCGCAAATCAAAATTGATAGCATGAGAAGCGCACTGTGAACGTTCGTCGGAGTGCCGTGGCCCGCGTCTGCTTCAGGCTTCGCATCGATATCACAATGCGATATGGATTTGTCGGATATTTGGGTGGCAGATTTGTCTAATATTTGGACGGCGAAATTTCTCACGTCGCATTAGGTATCGGATGTGTTTTGTCCACGTCCAGACTACATGAAGCTACGAGGGCTCCAGTGCAAGAGGATGTAGCAAGAACGCAGATAACCGGTCTTCACTGTATATGTTCCATTTGTGCTGAGAACAAATAGCGTAGGAAACGACGGTCCTCGTGGAGTGCAACGGGTAGACGAGATAAGCAACCCGCTGAGGCTGGCAGGCACTCGTCGTCGGTGCTAGTGCTGGTGCTGGAACGGGAGGCGAGGGCGATGGCAGTGCAAGGGCCTTCAAATTCATGCCATCATTGATATTGCGGCAAAGCACATACTATAGGGCAGCGCCTGAGTGTGAGACAAGATGAGACCGGATCAATGCATCACGTGTACGCGATTCGCTCGCCGCGTCCATCGTCTTCAAGGCGCTCTTCACCGCGTCCTCTCATCGCTTCGAATTTTTTGTCATCTCAGAGGTGATCCGGAATTCATTTGATTCTCAGCTCTGGGGCCACGTCTGGCCGCGACCGCGACACGAGTAGCCTCACCCCACCCGTCGTACGAACGTCCCCGAAGCAGACGGGAGCTCTGCGTAAAAACATCGTCGCTCCTTCCCACACCGTTCGGGTCTCGGCACAGAAGACCGTAACCGCGAATTCCTTCGCATAATCTAGTGCAAGACTCAAGAGCATCTGCATCTGGCTCAACGGGACGGCTATTTACCTTGTCCCAATCTGACGTCTATTACGACATTCAGAATGACTGAAAATAGTGGTGGCAATAAGTCGTAAGTCTTCTTCTAACAGTTCATCCCCATTCCTTCCGTTCTGTCGCAATGGGCTTCATTCTCGCCCTTGCTCTGTCCGCGGTCGGCCACCACCATGCCCTTGCCTTTCGGCCTCCGCGCGTGCTTTTTTCATTCTATCCGCGCAATAGTTTGGTAATCGTCGTCTGGTCGGCTTGTCGCTCGTTCCAGCTTCGTTCAGATTGCGTGCGTCGTCATCGTCCAGGTTTGCGTGTCGGCGTCGCCGTACTCGTCTCGGTTCTCTGCCCGCGCCCTTGGCTCGCCAACCTGGCTTGCGCGAGCGCGCTTCTTTTCGCGCGCCTGATTTCATCAGCGCACTCGAGGGTTGCACGAGTGGGTTCAGACTTCTCGTCCCGGCCTGCACGCGTATGCTACTGCCGTACGCGCGTGCGCCAGTCGCCAGGATTTAAGGGGCGCCTATTTCATTGCGCCCGGTCAGGGTCTCGTCTCGTTCTCGCCTGTTTTGTTCAGAACAGGCTCGTCCTCGTCCTGATCAGCGCATGTGCGCTCGCGAGCTTCGCACCTCTCATTTCATTGAGCCTCCGTTGGCCATAATTCTCGTCCCGTCCTCCCCTGTTATCGTCCTGCCCTGCGCGCGTGCGCTCGTCTTCGTCCTGAGCCTCGCGGCGCCCATTCCATTGAGCCTGCGTTGGCCAGGGTTCTCGTCCCGACCTCACTCGTCCTCGTCTCGGCCCCCCACCCGTGTGCCCGTCCTTGCCCCGCCATGTGCACGGGGGCCCGATTTATGCGGTGCACATTTCGTTGTGTCTGTCTCCCTCCAGGTCCTCATTCAGACCTCGCTCATCTTCTTCCCGACCCGCGGCGCCCACTGTTTTGGACTGCGCTCGTTTTGCGCCACTGTGCTCGCCAGCGTCCTCGTCAAGCGTGCGCATGCGATCGTCTCCGTCCCACCTAGCGTGCGTGCGCTCGTCGTCCTGGCGTACGCGGTAATCCTTTGCGCACCTGTGTTCGTTAACGTCTCCGTCATGATAACCGTCAAAGCAATGAGTAAGATACTCGGTAATAACGGGCTCGGTGAAAGTGACGCCAGTGACGCCAAGTGACGCCAAGTGACGCCCCCCTGCCGCCCCGACTGACGCCCCCACTGGTTTTGGGGGGCGTCAATTCTGTCACGTCACGCGTCGAGTGCCGCCCTCAGTGCCGCCCCCAAATTTTAGTCAAACATTCAGTAGGATCCCTATCGTACCGCATACGGCTACTGCCGTAAGAATTACGGTCATTATGGTCGCCCAACCGGCCTTAACCGTAAACGTTAATTGTCAGTAATGCTCGTAAAATTCCAAGTTCAGTACCATAATCCTCATTTGGTGCGTTGATGGCCAGTGGGTCTTGACGTCGAGTATGAGCATGTGGACCCACACAAGAACATTTTGCGGCGACAGGATGCTGCACCACTGCTGGCGGTGCTGAGGACTCGATCGAACGGCGCGAATCACTTTCTGAAGCTCCAGAAATGTGTCAGAAATATTTTAAAAATAAACTTTCAACGTAACTGCCAACCTTGCGTATAGACGCCTTGATTCCGAGAGGCATCGGCGTAGAGTCGTCCTCGTCCTCGTCCACGGCAATGGCCTCTTCCGACTCGTCAATATCTTCGTAATTTTGGCGCGACAGTAACAGACTCCTGATAGGCAGTGGCCCGCCCATTCTTCTTCGGCTTCTCTAGCTAACGAGAGTGCGAGCCTTTGATGCAGGGCAGACAAAAATAATGTGAAGTATTTACCGAGTCTTCCGTCATTGGTTACATAGTGCGCGACTATGGCAAGAAACACATACCCGTTCGAGGACCTCCAAGCATCCAGGGATATCGAATGATGTGGCTGCTCCATCCAACGGTATTGGTGGGCGGTATAGGTGAGACCGATTTATTGGTGTTATTTTTTTGGCTAGTTTTAAAGCAACAAGGATCCATAATTATCTGACCCGGTGGCATAACCTTTAGCAAGCAACATAGCATTTTAGTCATAAACCATCCCTCGTGAGTGACGCCCTCAGTGACGCCGACTTGACGCCAACATGTCACATTGACGCCCTGTCACATATGAACTGACGCCCCCCACTGCCGCCCCACATTTGGACTGCCGCCCCCCGCCCTCAAACGTGACGCCCCCGGTGACGCCCCCTTGACGCCCTGTGCCGCCCCCACCGCCGCCCTTTGACGCCACATTGCCGCCCCTTGAAGCCTCAATTTGCCGCCAACTGACGCCCCCACAAGATATATTTCGGCGAAACTAAGCTCATGTGGGGGATTTTCATTGCTCAAATACATAGTAAGGAGTGTAAGGAGTTCATTAGAAGACACGGAAAGCTCCTAAAGGCAAACCCACACCAAATAATTTATGTCATTGCCGCCCCACTGACGCCCCCCGCGGCAAAGGGCGTCAAAGGGCGGCAGTGGCGTCAGTTTCACTTTGCCCGGTAATAACGACGCATCGGCCGACCTGACTCCCAGCACTTGGTGCCAGGCCTCTCTGAACCTGCCCAATGATTATGTATCCGGACGACGGCCGACTCGCGCACGTACGCAACAGAGCATGAGCTACATGTCCGTTTTTACCGGAGCTACGACGAAATATTCGACATCTGGTACCTGGTGCAACGTTGCCTTCATGCCGAAAGCTAGTCCCTCCTTCTTCTCTCTCTTTTTTCGTCGTTTTGTCCCCAGAAAAAAAACCGCTTCTGCACAACCCCATGATGAAAAGGATGTTTCTACATTCGTACCCATCGTGGCAAATTGGTGTGCGTATATCGCCCACACCTTCATCCGTTCCGTACGATCTTGTGGGCACATCCGCCCTTGAGCTCCGGCACACGCACGTCTCGTGCGCATCTGCATAATTGCAGTGCTGATGTATAGGAATCCCACCTAACCTAGACCTGATCTCACAACTGACCTAAGGCAACGGCGCATGAACCCTGAAGCACCTCCACGTACATGGCGGCAGGAAAAGAATTACCACCGTTGTTCGGGGTCGTTTCTTGACCAAATGACTTCAAATAAAATACTAACATCAGTTTTGATGAATTTCATGAGGTTCTTTATATTTTAACCCATATCTCACCCCATGCTTGCGTTGCGATAAAATTAATTACGGTTTGTTGAAAAATCAGACGGTGAAATTGACTTGTATACCAAAATTGTCTATACAGTGTTAAAGTACTTACAAAAGTGGCCACTTTGAAATTTAGTTCACCTGAATTGATAGGTTTTGGTCTCACAATGTGTGGTGGCGGCCACTTTTGGCATTTTTGACACCAGAGTCTAATAAAAAGCAACCGTGGAGTGGTGCCAAAATAGAGAAAGCGAAACAGGCTGCGCCTGTTGTACCGCAAAGAGCTGTAACGGAGGCTGAATGGAATATGGCATCATATCGCATGTGCTCGATTTGGATGAAAGCGAACCCTCGTCGAATTGGGGCACTGTGATATGACACGGGGTCTTCGGCACGAAGGGGTGAGTTCGGGGATCCAATAGAATTACATCTTATTCAATCCAGCATTTATACAATAAGTAGTACACTATCAGCGTCTAAATCTTGTGTCCCATCCCTTTCAGAATCTAATCAAATAAATTGAATTCAGCCCCCGAACAAAAGAAATCAAGCAAACACACCCAATCACTCGATTCTTTGGCTGCCTTGTCCGCGTCTTCCGGCTTAACGTAGTTCGATTGGGGCACCGACTTGCCGAGCACGACGGCCGGGCGTGCAGAGATGCGATCCAACCAGGCCTTCAGGTTGGGGAACGAGTCCACCGAGAGTCCGGCCCAGGAGTAGGAGCTGATCCATCCTGCGGCAAACATTTCAGTGTCATGAAGGGGGGTTGCCGACGCAGCTCACCGTAGGTGCACATATTCGCGATGGTGTACTTGCCCTTGCCGGAACCGACCAGTACTCGCGGTCAGTGAGACGTGTCTCGTAAACACTGTACAGACGATGCGTCTCATCTTGGTACCTCTTGATGGCGTAGGGAATCTTCTCTGGGGCGTAGCGGACTGAATGAGCGAGCATTAGCGGTGAAAAACGGTGGAAGATAGGGTGTTGTACAAAAGTGGTTTGCCTGACCCTGCATGGGTTCGACTCCGCCTTGAATGGAAGAGACGAGGGACACACATGAAGAAGATCCAGTTCAACAGCTCTTGTTGTTCCGCTGGATCCGAGAAGTGGAAGACGTGTCCGGTATCGTAAACCCTGGCGAGGTACAACAAGATGCTAGCGCTCTAGCGCAAAAATATGTCAGTTTGTGAGCGCTTCGTGCCTGCAAAAAGCTCGCGCACCTCCCAGACGTTTACAGGAGCTTGTCCCTCGATAGTGTCCACGAGTGCAGGGATCCTTCCTGCACACCCAGCAGAATAAGCACTCTACTCCCACCATCGTTCTCAAAGGAAATCACCATTTGGGTTGATCTCCAGCGCGGCAACACCTCAGCGATTATTCATCCTTTCAAAAAGCGTCGCACCTTCAAAAACCAGTCCGACTTTTGGTCGTTCTTCTGAAACGAAATGGGCACAACCGAGTAGCTGACGTAGGCGCGAGGTTAATTGCGGTTCACAGGCAGACGGCAAGGGGGAGGAACGAACGAGGAGATCGCGTTAATGGCTTTGAGCTCTTCAAGCGCGATGGAAACCTTGTGGCCATTGGGAGTTGATGCTGTGAAGAGCGTGATTCCGGATCCAATTGTGGGAGCGGGGGTCGTCATTTTGGGGCTTCTGGGATGAGACAACGGGCTTGAGGTGGAGATGGAGGGGTGCTGTTCTTTTATGTACTGAAGGGCACGCGCACACGGCCCGTGTATTGCGGGATGGCGCAATCGAGCGCTTTGTAACGACCTTGAATAAGCCTGGTGGATCATGATGCAGGAAGACACGAACCCGTGCAAACGTACAAAACAAACAAGACTTGAACAGGACCAAAATCGAACCACATACCACGTCAGGTCCGGATCGTTAGGTGTGAAGATCATAACAATAGACAGTTTTAGAGCAAGAGATATCAAGCTTGGTTGGGGCCCGTGTCGTATTTTTCCGAGTGGTTTGATTCCATTGAAACGTTGATCAATAGGCCGCCAAGGCACTGCCACAGTGAAGAAAACCGAGCGTTATGGCCATGGGATATAAAACCGGTTTATAATCATGTTTATAAACAGGGATTAAAAACAGGGCCCTACTGAAAATGGATAAAATTTTCATCATAAATTCCGCAGACTCTATTGGTCGGAGGACCCGTTCAAGTGGATTAAATTATCGATAAAAATGTGCAAGCCGCTCAGATTCTTGGTTCGGGAAGTTAACAGGTCCGGGCTGGACGGCGGGTGTACCAAATTGCCCACACTCACGTACAGGTACCCGTATACGTCCACACTCCCAGCAGTGTATCTCTTGCGCGCACCCTCACCCACATATCCTGCATACCCTGGCGCATACAGCGGAGGATCGAGCATCTGCTCGCGATCCAGCACGACTCAGTCCCCATCACCACTACATGCTCGACTGCGCACACGCCGGGCTGCAGCGCCTCGGGACTAGATGGCGGTACACCTGGCTCCGCAAGATGCTTGCGGCGTCGATGCGGTGGTGGAAGACGAGGACTTCGTGGTTATCGTGGAATGGTGCGGGTTTAAGGAGAAAGTGGCGACAGCCAGCGTAGATGTCGAGGCGAAGGGACGCAAAGCGGGTATTGATGACGGCGCCGCCAGGGATGCGGAAGGACGCCAATCGCAAGGCCACCAGAGATGGAGGCAGGAATGAAGAAGGAAGCTTCTGCACGAGACGCCCCGAAGTCGATATTGACAGCCATCTCCTCACGTTCTGATGCCGGGTCAAGACATACTGCCCGCTAACCACCTGTACACGTGGGACGAAAAGGCAAGCGGTCCTTTCACAGGAGCAGCGGGTGCAGCTGTGGACGAAAACACACAAGCATCCGCCCCCGTGCTGCCGAGGGCGTCCAGGATATTCGCGACGGTGTCAGCGGTATGGGGAGTCTGTGAAAGAAAAGGTCAGCTCAGTCATGGATGAACGAAACACGGGCGAGTGGAAGAGATAACCGATGAAGTAGGAGTACAAGGAACGGTCTGCGAAGGGATGCAGGGGAAACAATGAAGAGGAAGTACGCATGTGCGGGGACGAAGGGGGAAATGAATTGAAATTGAGAAAACGCAGAATACGTGGATAGTCCAATATTAGGAGGCGACGAAGGGAAGGAAGTGGTGAGTGGTACGGCAAATCAAGAATAACCGTGTAATCTTCGAAAAGCGGGACGAAGAAAAAAATCCATAACTCCTCCTCTCCCGCGCATGCCTATTCTCATTCCCAAGCCCACCGTCCCTCCCACCCCCACCCGCATGATGCCATCGCCCATCCCCACCCCACCTAGATTAGCATACGCCCGCACCTCCGCACATCCACTTCTCACCCACCACCCCGCCCTCCCGAGCCACGTACATCCCGTGCCAAATCGGACTGGCGGCCCCACTAAATTGACGGACGTTCATCAGCGCGCCGGCGTACACCGCGTTCGCTGGGGTACTTCGCCAGGAGGGTGCGCAGCGGGGCGGACACGGCGGCGTACAGTGCAGGGCGTAGGTCGGGACGCAGATGCGGATATGGAGAAGGCAGCCGCGGGCGCTCAAGGATGTAAAAAAGTCGTGTGCAGCGGCAGCGGCGCCTCAAACAGGAAGGATGGAGTGGGCTCGTGCGCGGACACACTGCGCCACTGTGCAGCGTGCGCACGGAGTTTGCGCTGTGTGGCGGTGTGTGAAACGATGCCATCGTCCTGCGCGCCTCGACGGTGCTGGTGCGCCGCCCGGAGGTAGACGCCGGACGGCGACCCCTGGATCTGTTTGCGTTCGTAGGGTGGGTGTCTGGAGCGAAGTCAGCAAAAGAACTTGGAACGCACGCACGACCTGAATTTCCATTCCTATCGATTCATCGCCTCTCATCCGATTACGAGCCAATTACACTGCGTCCAGCATGCGGCCGACGGTGGTTCAAAATCCAACGCGAATGCTTCGGGTTTATTTTAAAAGAATTTGGAACGCACGCACGACCTGAATTTCCGTTCCTATCGATTCATCGCCTCTCATCCGATTGCGAGCCATTGCGAGCAGCATGCTGCCGATGCTGTCTCAAAATCAGCCCATAATCCGCACGCGAGGGCAATTAGGCCTGCAGTGAGTTTGCGAGTCAAGAGAGACTACGGGAACAGAGTTGTTGTCAAGAAAGGCACGTGATGATTGCCGACGGACGCGTTGCACCAAGCATGACCACACTGAGTAACTGAAAATGGATAAAAGATTTCATCACAAATTCTGCTATGGGGCGAAGGACGCGTTCTATCGGATTATAAAGTATCGATACAAATGCACAAGCCATTCAGATTCTTGGGTTGGGAAGTTCCATGCTTCACCACTGCGGCTGGTAGTGATGCTCCGGCCTGGGCTCGGCCTGAAAGCCCCGGCTTCGGCTTGGGCTCGGCTTTAAAAACCCCCAAGCCAAGCCCGAGCCAAGCCCCGAAAAGCCCCGGCTTCGGCCCAAGCCGGGGCTTTTGGCTGGTAAATTCCAGGAAATGGGGGCCCGGCCTGGCAAAATTCCAGGCCGAGCCCGAGCCCAACCTAAGCGAGGCCGGGCCGAGCCGAGCCCAGGCCGAAAAGCCGGGGCTTCGCGGCCTCAGGCCAAAGCCGGAACATCACTAGCGGCTGGTATTCCAAATCAAAGTCAAAAATGTTCCTTCAACATATCCGTGTTGGACGGCTGATGCACTGAATCACAAATGCAAGGGTGGAGATGGCGCCCGGGGTTCAATGTGCAAGTCCTGCTTGGCTTCTCTCTTTAAGCTTTCCGTATGTAGACGTCACGGTCCAACACCCAGATGCAACCGATATGTTTGGAAACGGCGCCGGTTCGACTCGGGGAGGGGAAATTGGTGTCGCAGTTACGGTGATGGTTTTCTCCCCATTATCTCGGGGCGCCTTAGAACGTAATGTCGAACACTCGGTTTGGGCGGACACCTCAAGGGATTGATCAATCACGTCCAAAAGAAATGCAAAATTCCAGGCAATATGCCAACAAATGATGGACATAAAGAATGCAGTAGGTACGAAGGTGGCAAGTCCTTGTGGTTTATGGTGCACCTCCATCTCATTCTCGTGCTCTGAGGAGGTACCCCCGTTCGACTCGGGGCAGGACATATTCCGAGTGCTTTTTTTGCCTTCTTTTTTTTGTGCTCGTGCGCGGCGGTAGCAAAGATATACCCATGACCAATCAATTATGTTGCGTTCTCGGTGCCATTCGGGATTCCGGCGTGTATCCTCATCCAGGACGTCCTCATCGTTGAGAAAACACGTCTCGCGGTGCACAGTGCACACCCAATCTCATTGATTAAAGCTGAATTGTATGCAGAGGTCCCCGTTCGATTCGGGGTGGGACATGAAGCGTTGGTCTTCGCTTCCTTTTTTATATTAGTTTTATTTTGACGGCCCAGAGGATCATTATTATGGAGCTTGGTGCAAGTATATCGCATTGAAAATTAATTTTAATGGATCCTGTAGTGTTTATACATACGTGCGGAACAAGTCGATGTCAGGCTTTGTGTCAAGCCTTGGATGAGATTGAGTTGGGTCTCCCGAGTCCGAAATCACTACTATGTAGAACAAAATTACATTTTACTACTCGTTATACGCGACATAATGGAACACTGTATCAAGCTAAAGAGAAGAAAATGCGAAGTATCTAAAAGGTACGGTACCACATTTTGCGAGCATGTCCGGTAGGGAGAGGTGGAACTGCTGAGCTTCGATTACAACACGGTTTGAACATCGGTCAAAGTTTCCGTGTCCGCGGCGGTTTTGATTTTTGGAGATGGAGTTCTGTCAGGTGCCGAGATAGTCGCCAACTTTTCCAGGCTCGAATGCCCGGCAGAGATATCGCTGTCCAAGGTTGGGACAACACCCAAATGAGAGTCCGCCGTGTGAACCACGCTGCCATCCTGACTCCGCTGGAGTGTGTGGGAATTGGCCAGTTGCTCCAGCCGTCTCTGGACGGCAGCAGCATCCTTCATTCGTGATGAACGGACGAACAGAGGCTGGGCACTCGTCCACATTTTCTTCGCCTGCGCAGAGTCACCACGCCGGTGCATGATGTCCCCAATTCCCACCATACACTCGGCTCTGAGACGATATATGCCCATCGTTGTCCCCGCCTTCAATGCGGCGTGGAAGAGGCTGAGAGCAGTATCTTTGTCACCCAACATTGCGTGTAAATCTGCCAGACGCCGAAGAGCATGTGACGTTCCTATGGGGTCTTTTAGCTTTTGGGTGAACGCAAGATAAATGATTGCCCAGCGAAAGGTGTTCAATAGACTGGCCATTCCATGTTTTGGGTCACTCAGGGCTGCCAGGCAGAGAGCTGACAGCTCCGGGTCTTTTCCCAAGGTTTGCGATAAACATTCCAAAAGTTCAACGCTGGCATTCATGGTGTCCCCGTGAAAGAGTTTCAGCTCTGCAGCCACCCAGGAGCATAAGGAAATTTGTGGGGAGCCATGGGCGGCATATATCGCTTCCGCGGCATCTATATTATCTACAATTCGAGTCCCATCGTGGTTGGTTCGGATATTTAGATACGCCACCGCTATCAACGAGTTGGCGTGGTAGAGAGGCGCACATGTCGGAGATGTCCGGCTGATAATCTGTTGGTCGAGTCGACGCGATTCAATATAGTCGGTCTGCAAGGTGTAGATATGTGCGCGCAGATCCAACAGTTCTAGATACGTATCTGAGCCCTCCATACCATCAGATATCAGGAGTTCATCTACATGGGTGCAGAGATTGAGAGCTCGGGATAAATTGCCTAACCAGCAGTTACCCCAGGCTTCACATGAAGTGAAAATATGTTCCCAGTAATTGGAGGGGAATGGTGCTAATTTCCGAGCTTTGTGTGCGACTGCAATTATCCAATATGGATCGTTGGCTTTGTATGCAATCCGGGATTCCGTTTGCATAGATAGTAGTTGAAGGTCCAACTCGCCTGCTTGTTCGGCGGACGAGAGGGCCATTTCGATGAATTTCAGCACTCTGGGTGTTGGTCTGCGAGTGAGATAATACATTGCTGCTGCTCTGTAGAAATACACCGCTAGATTTGTGGCAATCATTCAGAACCAAGGAAAACTTGGCGGTGGGAAGTCACATTACCTTCACAAGCGGGGCGGGTTCCTGCCATGAAATATCGAACCCCTCCCTCGATCGAAGCATCTATATCGTCGATCAGAGGATTCAACTCTCGGTTGGAAAGGCATCTGGCTGTGTACTCCCATTGCAGCCCTGCGTCACCTGATATTTCAATGAGATGAGGGAGGCGCTGAAAGAGTGGGCTGTGCCCCTTCAACATTGTGCTGGAGAAGCTGTCAAGTGTGATGATTCTGTGCCCGATTTCCGTCAGTGCAGACTTCTCCTCAGTCAATAAACCCTGGAGCATGAGTTCGTTGATGTTTCCAAGATATGTAACAAGGTCTGGAGCAAGACCCCCAGACGGAAAATCGCGATGAGACCTCCAGAGTTCGAGCAAGTCCTGGAAGTATGTCCGAAGTGGCCTAGAAAGGGGGGCTGCTGGTGGGTGGACTCGCCGGATGTACTCTCGGATCGGACATAACGCCTTGAGGCGTCCATTGACATCGATGTATGCAAGCGATGTGCGGACCAACATTGATTGCCATTCGTGAGCATCGGGAATGGGGACCCTGCCAGCAATCAAGTCCTCTGCCCTAATTCCGTCTGGGAGTAAAGAGAGTAGGGAAATCAGATTTTTCGCATGTGGAGAAGACGAGAGGCGCGGGCTGTTGAGTGAAAGGGTGATAGATTTCTCGAGATTTGACCTTTTGTCATGTCCATCTGACAGAAGGGCTGTATTCTCAATCTGCCACCGAGAGAATGTGTCCGAATATCCTTCGTATGATGCTATGTTGGCCATCAGACTGACAGCCAGCGGAAGGCTGCCCGACAGATCCAACAATTTATCGAGTGCTAGTTCCTCTCCGGCACCAGGCACATCGGCGACCTCAACAAATATTTGTCGTGAGGCAGAAAGAGAAAGCGGCTCAAGGGGAACAAGGAACGGTCGAGTCCATTTAACTTTGCCAGGTCTTTCAGCACCCCGCATTGTAATCTATGGAAATCACGTCAGTGAGGCCGCTGATGACAGAGGATACAGACTCGCAAGTAATGCGAGGCTTGGAATATCTGCCAACAAGGACAAAAATTCTTCAACATCTCCACGAGATTTGGCTGCTTCCCATGGTGTCTCAAAATTATCCAGCACAAGAAGGCATGGCCCACACTGTTTGAAATGCGCGACAATTATCATCGATAGCTGTGGTGAAGGTTCCAGCCCCAAGTGCAATCCGATCTGGATAACCAAGTCGACACTAGTGTTGGCAGACTCGCAGGACATGAAATGCCTCGCACTGAATTTATCCATTATTGTGGGATGATGCAATGCAGCCATTGCCAAAGTCGTTTTCCCCATCCCTCCCGGGCCGAGGATCGCCGCCCGGGGAGAATTGGTAAGAAGGCTGGTAATGAGATCTGCGAGTTCAGAATCTCGCCCATGGAATATTTTTGGTGATGGAAGGAGGAGGGAGAGTGAACCAGAACTGTGTGCCTGAAATAAACATGCAAATGGCACATCTCGATGAATATTATGTACCTTGTATTCAGTGAGTTCCTCCCCATCTGATGCGTTGTATGAGATTTGGCAAAGAACGTAAATAAACACGGACTGAGGATGCATTATCAAGTGATCCACTACGGGATGAGACAAGTTCGAGGAGCTCTTGATGGCGCTTGTCGATATCCACTTTAAAGTCCACAAGAGCGCTCTCAATTTCGACTCTACATAGCATCTTTATCAAGCAGACTTAGTATCTGTTTGGATAACGATTATTTGACCCCTACCTTGAAGATATCCGATGCTGCTTTCAACTCACTTTCACAGCTATCCAGTTGAGCCGTGATCTCACCCTGCTTGAAAAGTCGCTTCACGGTCCCTAGGCCTTGTTGCGCTCTCAAACACGATTGAAGCTTTTGAAGAGTACTGCAGACGGATGACGAATCAGTAGACCTAAGACCAAGTGAATATAGACTCACAGCGCATATTGAGCGACCTGGTCCAGCATCTTTGGAGATCGAACTTCCTCCGAGAATGTACACAGGTCCATTAGTGTGCAGAGCAACCCGTGAACCTCCTCTACAATCCGGAGGCATCGTTCTTTTTGAAATTTCGTATTCTGCAAGTCTCTGAGATGACGCGCATGCAATGTGGGATCAACAAACCTGAACAATGGGAACAATGGCCAAGCAGGTTGTGCAGACACCGTTGAGGAAGGGGATCTGTGTTGCGGTTGCCACATTCTGTAGAGCACTTGCGGCCACGGTGGTGTACTCTAAGACTTTATTGATGCTGTTAGAGGACATCGAGGGCTGAAACTGGGGATGGATTCCCCTTCGGCATTATATATAGTTGAGCAAGATATTTTGGATGCCGTGTAGATTCCGATGGGCGGAAGATTATCACCGTGCTATAGATACGTTTGCCAGTAACATCTGCGATGGTTACTAGTAAAGCGTCATTAATCACAGAAAGTATTTGAATACCCGTGTTGTTACTCGGCATTCATACTATTCTGCACTTGTAGAGTTTATCTTTGTGCAGCACAGCAAGTGTACTGTTTGCATACCATGATTGATATCACCTTTTTCCACTTTTAACCATTGCAGCAGTTATGATCTGCAAATGATCCGATGCGACTCGCAGATACGGACGGCTTCATGTTCCAGCTCAATAGCGACTTATACGTATTAAGGCGGATAATTTGGGCCTACCAGTCGCGTCCGATTCGGAGGGAAGGAAGGGTGTATCACTTGGCGGAGCATCTTGTAGTGCTGAAGATGGGAGCCGGTATCAATGGAGAAGTCAATCTATGATTACATTTGATGCCAAAGAAACGACGAGGTGTTCCCACATATCATGGCATTTATGGTGAGATATAGGAGAGGTTATGATTAAGTCAAACAATTTCTTACCGCGACTCACAAGTCTGCAGGCTATCCGGACAATGGACGATGAAATACCTCGTGTATTAAGCAGATGCCTCGTATCAAATTGTACCTGTTTGCCCGCTTCCTTATTCTTCCTGTTTTTCTCACACATTCCAAGCCTCGCGCATTTTAGCAGTCTAAATTTCCTTTTGCTCTCCGGGTCCACCCGACAATCAAAGATTGTTATCTTCGACCTCCCCGATCAGCCGCTCAACATCCGCTCAAAAGGCAGGGTCTACCTCGCTTCTTTCTTTGTTACACCCCACCATCTGCCCCCCGTACGGCGTCCGTTACTCTGCCCCATTCCCGGCATGCGCACTCTTCCTCTGGCTGACTGGCAACCAACTATCTGAGTACATCCTCAAAAAAGCGAGCCCAGCCTAATGTTTGCTGCGCATCTTCGTCACCGTCTCGCGGCCTTCTTCCTATCAATGTGGTGTTCCACGGCCATCCAAGCAAAACCTCTGCAACCAGCGAGTCTGACCATCAAGGCCTAGGCCAACGCGACTCGATTGCAATTCCACGCGAGGTTGCTGCGCCTCTTTCTCCATCATCATCGCGCCATCCCTCAGCGTTCCTCTTCAGTCTCAACAGAATTCTTAACGGCCATTCGATTAAGCGCTTGGCAAGACCATGGCAAGCATCAAGAACAATCAAGACCCAGGCCAACGCGACTCTATTGCAATTCCGCTCGTGGTTGCTGCGCCTCTTTTTCTATCATCATCGCGCCATACCTCAGCGTTCCTCTTCAGTTTGAACAGCATTCTTAATGGCTATCCGATCAAGGGCTCCGCAAGACCATGGCAAGCATCAAGAACGACGACTGAGTCGTACCTTTAAAGCTCAACTGCGACCCTTGCGCGCGACAACAAGAAACAGGTCAGTGGACTCCTCCTCAACTGAGTTTTTATCTCAAAGACTGCTCGCACGGCAACGAAACTTTAACTCCAAGCACTCCTCCGAGCCCATCTTCGCCACCCCGAGCGGGTTCACGTTGAAGGTGTGTTATATTACGCGTTTTGTACTCCATTGCATTAATGTTGAGCATCTTTCTGTCAGCCCCGCGAACTTTGACGCGTCTCTGACGCGGACCGAGCCCGGCGGCGCTGCGCTCAGACTTTGATTCGATTTTTGGCGTTCCCGTGCTGGTACGTTCCCGCTCGCTCTGTTGCCTATGGGCTATCGCTGAAGATGCCGCGCTAGTCTCGTGGCTCAGTATGTGTCCGGCCGCACCCGGAATTCCGCCAGGATTTTTCGCAATCCCGCGAGCGACGTAAGACGTAGTTTGGTGAGGTCCTTCCCATTTTTCATGTATACTCAACGAAACTGAGGCTTAATTGAAACGTCAGGACCACCACCGCCGACGCTTCACAAGACGTAGCACGTCCCCACGATCCTCAACACGATAAATCGACTTCCTGCCACCGGTGCATTAGCTTCAGTCGACACACTGTATCGCCACCCGCAGTCAGCGCTCAATTTTTCCTCCAGCCTCGCGGGGCCTCGAGTGAGTGTCAAGTTCAATTTCATAGCAGAAACACAGCCTCACCTTGAAGCTGCAGAAATTTTTCTTGCTGCGCACCGCCATTACATTCGATTTCAAGTAAATCATTCAAAATGTCTACTTTTCAACGCATAGTTGAATTTCTTTTCGCTATACCATGCTCTTACGACGTATCGCTCTAAAAATCTGCTCATTCACTGTAATAAGTTGGTAGTAGGACGTTACAACGACTCAAGTTTCCGCGAGTTCAGCTTAGAACGGAACCAGTGTGTCTACGTTCACTTTGTTCCGACGCCTCCACACCTCCGAGCTGATGGACTGTCCGTGCCACGCATTTAACTGCTTTGGTTGGATTTAGAAACTCGACGGATAGGCGGCCTTTCTGCAGTGCGTAAGCTTCTCCTGGCATTTTATCTACCACTCGCAGCAATTATTGACTCGTCGGCGGCTTTTCTTGGCCGTCCCACAGCTCCTCGGCCGCCTGCCTTAGAGTGTGATATGCAATTGATTTGCAGAGTCGAGCTCTATGCCGTCTGGACTCTACAACAATGGCCGAGTACACTACAGTGAAGATGCCCCCGCAGTCACCAATTACATCTTACTCCTCACCTTCGTGTGATTTTCGATTTGGCACACACGTATACGTCTGGCGAGATCAGTTCCATTTTTCAGTCTACTCAAAGAGACATCGCAGTTATATTACCCTTACTGTACAGAAAAACTTTATGTCGGCCTGAATTTGTATCTTTGTGCATTGGAGAAGTCACGAACCAGCAAGATTAGAAACATAAGCCGGAGCGAAGCGACGGCAAGTCTTGTGATTATTGCTAGTGATGTTCTGGCTTTGGCCTCAGGCCAAAAAGCCAACAAAAAGCCATGGCTTTTTGGCTTTGGTACCAGGGCCAAAGCCAAGCCAAAATTTTGGCCCAGTTTGGCTTTTGGCCTGGCCTGACATCCTCTCAGGCCAAAGCCAGGCCAGAAAGCCATGGCTTTTGGGCCCCCTTCACGTGGTTAAATTCTACTGATACACGAGAAAAATTTGCTTACTCCGAGCCGACAGTTTTTTTTCGGCAGTTGCTTGGAGCAATTTGGGTGCATGTCATGGGCTGTCGGCCATCTCAGGGATAGGGACAGCCCAAGAGAGACCTGATTTCGGCAGCGAACATTCCAAAGATACCCCATGTGAAATATCTGACAGTGTTTTTGAGGCTCGAAGATACGCACGAGGCATCTAGGATATCTGTAACTCAAAAAAAAATCACTTCATTTTTGTTTTTCGACAACGGAAAAAAAATGACAGGAAGCCATGGCTCAGGCCAAAGCCAGGCCAGGCCAAGCCAAAGCCTGAGGCGGTGGCCTGGCTTGGGATATTCCTGATCCAAAGCCAGACCAAGCCGAGCCAAAGCCATGGCTTTCAGGCCAAGCCAAGGCCAGAACATCACTAATTATTGCACGGCAGGCTAGAATATGTGAACCCTTCGACGATGATTTTGTACACTATAAATCTTTGTACATCAACCAAGCGTAGAGGAGATGAGCACTGCCAACGTGCCGGGGACGTTGCAAATTTATCAAATTCTCGGTCCAGACAAAACACAAGACGCAGGCAGAGCTCACCGGAAATCAAATTACCCGCAGCTTGAGAGCGCAAACAGCCTCGGGTGAAGCATCCTGAAACGATATTACCACTTGGATGCGTAGAAGAAATCTATTGTTGCTCACCTCCGTCATCATGGTTACCATCATCCAAAACCAGCAAGTACGTCCACGCACCTGGGCAAGCTATAAAGACCCCCAAATTTCGTCCGATCTTTTTTGACCGGACGCCGGTTCATGAAATCGAAACCGAAATCGTTGCAGGCCGTATGTGATGAAGAATGGTTGTCAACTCAAGTTTAGGTTGTGGTGGACAAAATGAAGCGTAAGCTGAGATTGTGTCAAGCGGGTGCAATGACTGAAACATATATACATATGTATATATTAGAGTACATGCGTGCTGCATGGCGTTTGTTAGCATGGTCTACACAATAGTAACGCACTCCTCGTCATGACAACATAGCGCTCATATATCTTCCAAGGCCGGCTTCCGAGTGCGAAACACGAGTTTGCTATGAATGAATAATCAGCGCATTTTCAGAGGCCTGAAGCGCACGATCCAACCACAGCCTTGTGCGAAGCATTAGGCTCCTTGAGGGACAGCGTCGGTGGCGCATCTCCGCTTCTCAGACATGATGAATACTTGTTTCGCGAAGAACGCTGTATGCCGCCAGCTGTCCGGGTTCAGAGATCATACGACGAGCCGAAGTCACATGAACTCTCCTTTGCGGCAAGGCATTCGGGTGGCGTTGGCACGGTGGCGCTGTAGAGCACGTGTGGAGGGGGTGTTTATTTCTATCAAGGGACCAGTAATATTCCAGATGCATGAAGGATTCGGTGTCCGCATGCTGGAAGTCAAGGACCGCATTTGGCGGAGATGGACTGGGAAGCCCAGCGGTGGCGGATTTTCTTTCTTTGAGTTGGAACACAGTGTGGAAGCATGTTTTAAGAATGAATCTAAAGGCTCAGCTACAACAGAGACAGAGCGAGGGAAATGGTTCGAACATATGTGTCTTAACTGGAATACATAAGCAACGTGGGCTCAGAGGAAACAGCTTCACCGCAGTGGAGGGCTTGAGATTTTGTTGAGAGAGACATGGAGCGCGCATGTAGAACAGAGTAGAACATCTGCCTCGTAGACCAAAGAGAACTCGGATCTAGGGTCTTTGAAGGGCCGCGGTACGCATCTGTTTCAGGTTTTGCATTGGTGTAAGTAAGTACACCGCCATTTGGCCGACACCTGGCGGACAGGTGCGATTGATATGTGTATTACATGGCGCGGGAGAATGGCGGCCAGCTGCCGCTCAGACTGATGTCAGGTTCAATAGCGTATAGCCCCAGCATGGAGCCAGGTCGGGCTGGAGGCCAGCTGTGGACAGAACCTGGTATTTAGCTGCTGTGGCATATTTATCCTTTTATTTGCAATTTATTCCCGTCTCGTCGCCCGCCGCCGGCTACTGCAATGCATGGTTGAAGGTAAGATTCATTGTGTAAGACGTCTACAAGTCGGAGTACTACATAATCTATTACGTGTCGGCGTCGGCTTGAACGGAAGTCGCTGCATCGATGGCCCCGATGTCGATGAGATCGTCGACCTGCTGTTGGAATTCATCGACTGCCTTGTCATCGAGGACGACGTCGTTCTTGCCGTGGGTCTTCTGGTCCTCCTCCAAAATGTGGCGAAACGCTCTAGAGGACAGTGAATCAGAGGAATCAAGTAATAGGAATTGTAGAACGTACTTCGTGATCTTCTTTGAGTCACCGTTAGCTTCCCTGCGAATTTTCGCGAGACGATCGTCCAATTTATCCCAGTAATTCTTGCCCGGGTACTTGAGGTAGACCTTGCGCTGGAACGGAGTTGAGACCTTCGCACATAGAAAGATGTAAAGAACAAACCATGAGAGCGACACGAGCACAGAGCACAACATTAACCGAGCACTGGGTCTTCTTGACAATGATCTGGGTAAGTTGAAAGATGTTCTGGTGCTGGGCATCCGGGGCGAAGGAAGTATCCGTCTTGCGTAACTTGAGGCTCGCATCGATCTAAAGAGACTTTAGAACTGAAAGGTATACTAATGCATTACTCACCCTCTTCTTGATTGTCGAGCGCGTCTGAGTAAGAGCTTCCTGGGCGACTGCAACGATTTTGCCCCAGTCCGCTGGAATGTTCTCCAAGCCCAGAGGGATGTCGAATCGATATATCTTAATGATAGCCTTGAAACGCGTGAGAAGCTTAAAGCAGGGTGATATAGAAAAGAGGAAACATACCATGAGGCCGTCAGTTGCAGTATCGCCCTTGTAAACATTGATCTTGCTGGACAGAAGGACGGCAGGAGCATACTTCTTGATGTTCGTCTGTGCATGATTGCGTGTCAGTTCAAGGGCGACAAGGAGAACCTTTACGTACAGAAAGATCCGTCGAAACCTCGAACGGAGCCTTTGAATCATTGAACTTCTGGAGTTGATTAACCAGCGCAAAAGTATTGATGAGGAGCTTGACGTCTCGGAGCGACGGAGGGTCCTTGAACGAAGCGTGAGATTGAGAAAAGACTATTGCAAGGACAACTCACCTTCAGAAAAACCTCCGCTTCAGTAATTTGGTCAATGCGCAAGCGCTTCCTCTCCGCGTAGTGTTTGGCGGCCGCAACAAGATTCTGGTTTGCGAGTGCGAAAGGAGGTGCTGGTGCGGTTTCCTGCTCGTTGTCCGAGGTGGTGTCATCGTCGCCCATCATGGCGCCGTGGGTACGCTTTGGGGCATTGCCAGCAGGGGGTGCGACTGGAGAGCTATGGGCCATGGTGTCCTTCATCGCACGGAAATCGTCATCGTCGTCGTCAAAGGGAGTGCTTCCACGAGAAGACATTTTGATAGAGGAATGGGGGAGAAACGAGCGTCCACTCCCGCAGTTATAGGTTTTGCGGCTTCGGCGCGGGTGCAGTAGTCTCAAAGGGATGAATGCGCTCCCAGTCAAATAAACTCGAATTGGACACCGCTTGAGACAAGATGGCGACCGATTGAGGCCCAGGGACAACTCGGATCTCTTGAAAATGCCTCCAAAAGGAAGTGAAAGGACATTGGTGCGGGTGCAGTGGATGAATGAAGTTTTGCAGCTTCCTATTTGGGAAATTTTGGTGCGGGTGCGGTAGTCTCAAGGGTATGAATGCGCGGTCAGTCGAATAGACTCGGATTGGACACCGCTTGAGACGAGCTTGCAACCGATCGAGGCCCCAGGAACATCCCATTTGACTCTTGACCAATGCCGCCAAAAGCGAGTGGAAAAAAACTTGACGAAAAAGGTAGCTACATTTGTTGCGGAGCAGCGAGATTCTGAAGTGATTTTGCGACGGATTCAGACTTCATGTACAATGAAGATCGCAGCAAGGTTCAGTGCAGGCTGTGTACAGCTGGCGTACCGCTCGAACGCCGCAGATGGATTGAAGTCAAGACAGTCGAGCTTTCACACTTGAGCAGCCGACCGCATTTGATAGCCCTAGAGTTGGCCGAGGATGCGCAGAGAAGGGTAGACAAGCTACAGAAAGAGATGGAGGCCGATTCTGCAACGAACGCGCTGCGAGATGCCCACTTCACAACACAGCATGCGCCTGGCCCGCTTGCAGCTGCATCTTCAAGCGTAATTAGCGAGGAAGAATCGGAGTTGTGGGCTGGCTATAGGGTGAATGGAGCCGAGTTCAGTGCTGGGTACGATGTCGATGATCCAGAGGCAAGACACGGGCAGTTGCGTGAAGAGAGCAAGTGCTTTGGCTTGTGGAACCCCGATGCAACGGCGAGGAGATTGGGATTTTGGGACGGAGAAGTGACTGAAGGCATTGAAGAGGATGAGGAGGACGATTACCTCAGAGAGATAATGCGCAATGCTGGTGAGTGGTGGCTTCTGGGAGAGCGAAGTCGTGGAAGGCAAGCATGTTCGTTTCGATCACATGATCGAGACGTCAATCACCTCAGCCGCGTGTTTGGCGCGCGTTTCCATTTATTGCCTTCAACTTCAATGCTTGCACTGGCATTCCTCCGCTTCTATTCTCTCTGAATTTACAGGAGATACCCACTGCTAATCCGTGCCTGGTACCAGGTTTTCCGGATCCAGAACCGGATGAAATTTTTGAAGATGCAGCTGGGCCGAAGCTCCCTTCCAAGGAGTCCGAGTGGTATCCGTACCCGACTAAAATGGTACAGAAATATTTATTTACGATGTATGTACATGATAATAATTCTAAAATTATTTTCGGCTAGATGTTTCTCCTCGACACTTTGGACAACCTTCCCCGGCTTCGAATTTCAAGCTCGTTGATGCGCGCAATCTTGTGGGTTCTGAAGGAAGCTAGTTGCAAGGATGTTCCCTCGTTTGATCAACTCCGGAAAGTCCAGAAAGAACTCCGTTCTCAGTGTGGGATCCCGAACATTCCGTGCAAATCAGTTCAAGGCAACGTGTTTTTCATGAATGACCCGAGGACAATCATTGCCAAGGTATCCTGAAGTTCGCTGTTACCGTTTGGTCTATGCTGATATTCTCAAAGGACTGGGCAAACCCAACGACGCGCAAGCTCATTCGCTTATACCCGGTAGGTAGGTAGCATTACACGGCACGGTCCCGCTGAGGAACGCCGGTTTCCAGGAAGTATCCCGATGTACACGCATTACTACATCATCGTCCCTGGACCCCCTCACAATCTTCTAGCCGAGCTCACGGTCGCAGTGGAATCTTGGAATCCTCCTCGCCGCGGTAGAACTAAGAAACTGCAAAAGAGCAAAAATTAGTTTTAGCACATCGACACGGGTTAGCCTCAATCAAGCCTCTAAACGGAACACGGGAACGGCGTAAAACACCATTAGGACCTCATACGCAAATTTGGCAACCAGTGCAATACTCGATAGTGGATAAATGATGGCTTTGAGGAAATCCGGGTCGGAGAGTTCCACCATCTGGTTGCGCAGATCTGGGAGATAAGTGCAGAGATTTGCAAGGAACGTCGCGCGTAATTCAACCAGTGTATCCGAAGACTCACTGGTGATCATGGCATATTCCGGCATCTCCACATCTTTCCTACAGAATCTGCACAACCGTTCCGATCGAGGCACGGCTTGATGCGCATGGTTAACGTAACGCAAGACTTCGACGGCTAGCCGGTGTGTAGAGAGTAACACGGAGGTTATTGCCTCCCGATGTTTCTTAGTCTTCACCAGCGTTAAATAGTGCCGCATGCAAGAAGTGACTTGAGTTGGTCGCTTGTCCTTTTGGGGTTCTCGACGGCCGTGCAACAGATAGAGCTTGTTCGATGAGTCAATTTCGTCTCAGCCATTCCAGCATCAGCTTGTGCACCAGTTTTGCATAATCTTCGACATCTTCAGCAGTAGTTTGACGTGTTAGATTTAGCTCAGGGCAGTGGAATGGTGACCTCGTTGTAGCTTTGGTTAAATCTTGAACCCAAGACTTCTTCCTCTTGGCAGCAAGTTCAAACGAACTGTTCAGAGCAGCACAGGAATAGTGGTCATCATTTAGGCCAAGAAAATAACGCAGGTGGCTGAGAACGAGGAGCAGGCGACGGACTCGTAGAGGCATTATCCCAGTTTCAGTGAATAAAGGAGCAATCATGGATTGGCGAAGGAGATTGAGCATTTGACGGATGAAGCTAAGTTGAACTTTAGATAATTGCTTCACATGCACATCTTCACTGTCCGGGGAGATTTCGCATCCATGGATCAAGTGACAGTCGACGCGCGCCATATAAAGCTGTTTCAGTTCCTTAGGGGTCAATCTTCCTGTCATATCTTCAATAGCCATAATCTGGTATCCACAATAGCATGCAGTGCGTGCTTTAGCTTTTGTAGTGGTCTGAAAACATGTTTTGAGTGTCTGTTCGCAGATTGACGCCGACATATTTTTCGTCTGCCTTCACTGTGAGCTGCATGTTGCCAAGATAGAAGGCAGGAAGAGGCGAGAGTGCAACACCAAAGATCAAGATGATGGTTTTAATCAGGTTGACCAGGTCAAAGTTCTTCGCACACTAGCGTTCCAAGGTGGCAAGTTCCATTAAGACCACGGGCAGAGAGGGAAATGATGAGGAGATCGTCAGCTTGAGCAAGCAAGATTCTGACACCTGCTAAGAATATGTCGTCCACATCTGCCAGCATTGACAGATCGGATAGGAACAGATTCCGTAAGCTGGGCGACGCTGGATCCCCAGTGAGTACATACATAGGCCGAGGAATGCCTGGTGCGACAAAGCCGGGATTTGATCGGAAGTGCCAATTGCGACTCCAGTTCATCCTCAAAATCACGTAGCGAGCGGTAAGTCCGGTAAAAGAAGCTCGGATGGCGCGGCACACGGCTCGGCAAACTTAACTCCGAAAAATGATACCGCGGCAGTGCCATGCTGAGTAAGCGCCTCAGGATGAGAGGGCGGCTGGCAGCGGGACGAGGCAAACGACGGCAAGGATGAAAGTGTGTGGACCAAAGGTGCTCTCCATCGAAAGGAACATACCCAAGGAGGTCGTGAGCAGTGGAATGGGGCTTTAAAGAGCGAAAATGAGCTGGATGCTCGATGATTGAACTGGATGTAGTTTTTTTATTTTTTATTGTGTGATTTTCACTCTAGCCAGCCATTCATCTGCATCAGAAGGGCTCGTATAGATGGCTCTCAGACCTGCTGCAGAGCCGTTGGCTTGGCACAGTGTCTGGGCATGCTATCGGCGTACTTCGATTTGGAGATGATGGTACTACAATTATTTGCATAACTCGTGAGAATCCAAATGTCACCACACATATAATGTTCCACACTCAATCGCCCGTATCTCATTCAAATCTTTGTGCAACCCCAGAGTGTTTAGTATGGATTGAATGAGAAAAACCCCCCGCATCGACCTATCTAGTTTTTTCGGCGATCCCAACATATCATACTAAACAAACAGTGATTATATGGCCTAAAAAGTAGATAGGCAGATGCGGGGTTTTTTTCTGGTTCGAACGGTGCCAGAAACATCGCAATATGTGAAGGTTTGCCTGAGCTATGAGGGATACAGTCTCGCTCAAGTGCGCTCCACATGTGTGTGGTGACGTCGCGATTCTCACGAGTTATGCAAATAATTGTAAGCAGAGAACTAGATTCCCGAAGACGGTGTGATTCGAGAATTCTGGCATGCACAAAAATGGCGCAAAACCATGGATCTCGATATCTTAAGCCCAATGTATGATGCAGGGGCAAAGCACTACTACGTCAGTGAAGTTTCTCGACTCCGTGATGGAACTTTTGTCATTCCTGTACGCTGGGTTACATTCCGGGGCAAGGTTTACGCCGATGCATTTTTGGTCACATTTGGTCCTCAGATTAGTCGTTCATGCTACGCAGATAGTGGTCTCACTAGGATTTGCCAGGACGAGGCTACGATCATTGAAACCAAGACAAATCTCATCTGCGCAGAAGATTTAACCGAGAACTATTATGATCTCGAACATGCAGGCAAGATTCCAAAGTGGGCAGGTGTGTCAATAATTTTACCACAGATGCTGCTTCTCATTGTTCCAGTTCTGACCACTGAGGCCCGGTGCCCAGATCGCATGCCTAATCCCAAGCGCAAAATTGCTGCTGGTCGTCCGATGTACAGCAGCTTTGTTAACTATTTTAGTGATGATGTTTCTGGGAATCGAACGAAATCATGGAACAAGCATTGGAACGCATACATGACCCATGAAAATCTGCCCCGGGAGCTCCACCAACAGGAGTTCCATGTTCATTTCGTCTCTACGTCTCCGAACGCGAGTGTGTCAGAACAGTTTCAAGAATTCAAGAGTGCAGCGGAGTATATATCTCATCCCTTGGATTTAATTAAGCTAATCATATGCGCAGAACAACACATACAGATCCTGTCGAAGTTCAAGACGAATCCGGAAATGCCACTTGTTTCTGTCTATACGTCAATGCCGGCGCCTCGGACAATCCCATGCAGAGTGAGGTTGCCTCCCACATCGGCGGAAAGGGGAATTATTTCTGCCGCAAGTGCCAGGTCGGTGGGACACAGAAAGAGAAGGCTACAAACGAGGGATATCATGCACTTTTCGAGGTATGTATCCCGACATAGACTTTGGTTGAGGGCTAACGGTGTTTCTAAGGGCGGGACTCCTCGCACAAAGGAGCGAATACTTGAAGAACTTGAGAAGCAGGTCAAGCTTGCTTGCTCGGGTGTCGCCAAACACGTAACGGACTCCCAGACAGAGACCGGAGTCAAAGACATATACACGCAGTTTTGGATTGATCAATTGATTGCTCGCTCCAGGGAAATGCGCAAGGACCACCCAGACCGCTCGATGCAAGATGTACAGGAAGAACTTATCCAGTTGACTGTCGATAACCGTGACAAAATTTACAGTCCGTTTTTGACCATGAAGGGTGAGAAATTCGTGCCAATTGTCAGACATTTCGGTGATCATTCGATGTACTAGGCTTTGATCCTGCGAGAGACACCCCCATCGAAATTCTGCATACCATCCTTCTCGGGGTCATCAAATATATATGGCATATTACGCACACTGCCTGGTCTCCGGAGGAGAAGCAAACATATGCCATTCGCCTTCAGGCGACCAATACCGATGGCCTCTCCATTCACGCCATCCGATCGGCATACATCATGCAATACGCTGGATCACTGATCGGTCGTCAGTTCAAGACTATCGCTCAGGCAAACATATTCCACATTCGAGGTTTAGTTAATGACTTGAAGTTCATGGCTTGGAAGGCTGCTGGCGAGCTTGCAGCATTGCTTTGGGTCCCTGAGATCCGCAATCTGGTTGAATATCAGGTCGATCTTTTTTTCTGAATTTGGCCGTGATCAATATGCTCACGTCCCTGTACATAGCGAGATCTCAAGGTTGCTGTCGCAAATGTCCTTGACATCTGTGCGATGATCGATCCTTCAAAAATTATTTCCAAGATGAAATACCATCTCTTGGTGCATTCTCCCTATGACGCGGCGCTGTTCGGTCCTCTCATTGGGGTCGCCACTGAGATCTTTGAGTCTTTCAACGGAGTATTTCGTTATTGTCTAATCACCTTGCGCCAAGCCGAGACATCGCTTTACAACTGGGTGATCAGGAAGGATTGAAGCATCGCATTACGGGTGGATGGTGGCCCTCCGGCGAGGATGGGAAATGGGTGCGAGCGGGTAGCGGTGTCCGACGGTTCATGGCGGAACATCCGGTTCTTCAGAAATTGGTCGGATGGACTGAGAAGAAGTCTGTCAAGCACGGTATGAGTCCATCACATTTAGTCTCGATTTCATTGATTCACGTACAGCAGGTGAGATCAAGCTAATCCCCTTGAAGCGCGGCCAAACGAAGAGAGAAAATGTTCCACTCAAATCAACGAGTGCTGCTCGGGCGTTAAATTTTGGACTATACACCCCGGATTCCGTGTGGACAAAGTGTCTGCATGTGATCAGCGAGTCACTAGACGAGTGCTTCGTAGACTCCTGGGTGTTTTCAAAGTCTTTGACCGATGTACGTCGCCCAACTTCATTAATATCTGTTCGAGAATTTGACCGGATACAGGATTTTTCCAAGATTACGGGTAGAATATCAGATATTCTCATCGATACAGCCGGTGTCGTGTTGGTGGTTCTGGAACGATTTCAAGTGCTCGCTAACCGTGATAAGTTATACGGAATGCCGGTTCTAGTGCGCCGAGACGGAGAGGTGGCATTCTCAATTGTCCCCGCGAAGGTAATGAACATAACTTGAAACATTGCACTTTTCATACCTAACTACATCAACAGTCAGTCCTGTTTAAATTCAACGTCCAGCACGACTGTGATTCCGGAAAATGTGAGGCCACTGGGGTACGTTTACGCATGCAAGAGCGTGTTGAATCCGACCAAACTGAGAACTTCATCGTTCATAAAACCCTCGACCGTTTCATCATCAAAACTCATGCTTTCCATAATGCCCACCTCCTTCGTGCGACTCTTCCTCGGGATTTAATTGCTCCGATTCCTTTATACCCTGACCGCGAGGTAAAACACCACGCGTTAGCCACGGAACTCCGGCAGCAGCTCACAATGAAGAAACGAAAGCGGGGACAGAAAGATGGGGAGGACGACGAGAACGCACGGCCTCGGAAAGCGCCCAAGAAATCCAAGCGTGTACCGAAAGCCGGCGGCCAGAGTCCAGCTGTACCTCTAGCAACAAGCAGGCCAAAACGGCAGATTAAACTTACTGAAAAGGCAAAGGCAACTCCAGGGCCTGATAGCGAGGAGGCGGACTCGGACAATGACTCAGACGACTCGGACGTGGCTTACGATGGATCAGAGGGCGATTGTTCAAATTAGCAAATTTATTAATATTTTTTCGGCAACCTGGGTATCAGCTTGCCTCATTACCTGGAAGCTACATGACGAACAGGTGCAGGTCAGCTGTATAGTGACCTGAAGCGTACAGCTGACTACTAGATACTGACCACCTGGAAACAGCTTTCAGAGCAGGCGGGTACTGCATGGCCCGACCAGCTGGGGGCGACCTGTGGGCACTTTGGCGGTGTATGATATTCGATGCAGATTTGCGGAATGTTCCGGTGGCAGATTTCTTTATGTGGCACCAGGTATCAGACGTTTTTTTCTTGTCCACCAATGCGAAACTCGTACACAAAGAGAGCTCCAGTGTAAGAGCAGCTGCGAGGTTGCAGACAAGCAGTCTTCACTATTTATGTTTTATTTGTGCAGAGAACAAGAGCGCGGTCCGCGTAGACTGCACCAGGTAGAGGAATGGAGCATCGTGCTGGGGCGGCCGGAGAATCGTCTTCGGTGGTAGTTCTAGTGCTTGAACGGGAAGGCGATGGCAACGGCAGGTCTACGTCCACGGGAATGTAGGGTTATTCCGAAAGCCGCCCGTTTTTTGACGCGCTCGAGGTTGTAGATGGTAGGGCAAGTAGTTTTATCAGCGCGTGATTCAATAGTGCTCTATGCAAGGACTTTGAATGTGAGGCAGGGATGCGGTCATGGGGTCGAGCACTACGTACTGCGCGGCGCAGTGCTGGGGTCGGTGTCGGCGCAAAGAGGGGAAGAAAGTCGTCGAGGACAGAAGATACCCGACTTGCAAGTCTTCAGGTTCTCTGGCCGTCGAACTGAACGCCAGCGACTCGTGGTGGAAAGAGGACGGTGGGCTCGGACCACCCGGCCCGCCGGAATTGATCGCATCGCACGATCACTGACACCGACACGACGCTTCTCCCCAACATCCACCGTCTCTTCTGTCCCACATGAGCCTGAGGTATGTCCCGATGTGAAACGAAGATGCTAGCGTAGGCGCTAATAAATCATGCAGATGCTCGTAATTCCCGTTCTCTGACCTCTCTCTTTTTCTTCGGATCCTTTCCGCCCTTCTTCATACTTTCCATCTTCGTTCTCTCCCTCGCATATACCTCATTAATCATTTCTCATTCATCAGTACATACTGATGTCCTCGCATCATGGAGCCCCAGCGACAATCTGCCGCCGCGTCACTGCCTACTGTGTACACGCTGCGTAGCGCTCAGTTACTAACCCGCTCTACGTGTCGTCGCTGCGCTTCACCGTATCGTGCGACATATGCTGCGACTAACTGCGGTGCACCATCCCCTTACACTCGACACCACGCCGACACAGGCTTCATATGCGTCGAATCCGGTAATATTCACCGAGTGCATACATTGCTTTTTGCGCATAAAATTTAGCTAATCATGGTTATTAGGAAACGGTACATCTCGTATGGCACGACTTGCTAACCCTGTCGCTTACTTCGTCTCCATTACCTCCAAGTTCTAGCTCACTGCGCGTCTCCAGCGCAATCCCAGCCCGCAGCGTCCGCCATTCACCGTGAGTCGCGACGCGCACCACCAGCCCCATGCACAGTGCCTGCGCCGGCCCTCCCTCGTCGCTGACACCACCTTGACCGGCTCTTCGCCAAACACGAGCATCTCGGTGCATCCCCAACCAAACATAGCGCCACCCATCGTGCATGTCGCATTCCAGCATGCTGCAAACATTTTCAGCGCCATCCCACTCCGTCGTTCGAGGCTCCATATGCCGCACATCGCAAACCATGATGCACTTCACCAGCGCCGTACCCAGCACCCGCTGCGCCCGTTCCCCTCCAGCCAGATCGCCTACCTCGCCTCCCTGCGCTGTGCGACCTTTTCTGCGGGATTCCGCCCGTACACGCTCGACACCGCTGACGCTCTGCTCAGTGCAACGCGCAGTGCTAGAGCACGACGCCGTCATTCGCGGCGCCACGGCTTTTGCCCCCACACGCGCCATGACCATTGGTTGCGGTATCCATCGTCGATCCACGACGTGCAAGCCTGAGCGCGATCCCCGACCCCGATGCAAACACAGTACTGCCGACTTGCCCAGCAGCTGCGGCGATTGTTCTTTGTTGCCATCTCCCTGCCCGCCACGACTCTTCTCGGTGCCGGCCCATCCCCCGCTCGAAGTGCTGTCGCGTGCGCATCCATCGCTGAGATGTCGACGTCTCAACGCTCTCGCCGCCGCGTCGCACCCAGGCTCCACCAACACGTGCTGGGTGACGCTTGCGCAAAGCTCAAAGCTGGAATAGTAAACGGGGCGCGGGTGCGGAGCCGGCGTGTCACGGCGTTCGGGACCACATCGACACTAACTCTGAGCGCTGTCGCGGATTTGGAGGGAGCCGCGGAGGCGACAGACGACGCGTGCGAGACTCGAGACGCACACCATTGCCGTGATTTCAAGGGCGGCCCGCACAGCGCTTCTGTTTCGCCATCGACAAGTTTTGGTACTGCCACTGTCCACGCCCACCGCTGCCGCTGCGTATTGCAAGAGATATTTTCTCGCTGGTGCCTGCATCTTGTTTCGTTTTGGACTAATGTTTACTGGGCCGTGGATATGTGTCACTTTTGGGATAAGACCGAGGTCTCCCCTAAAAGAAAATAGAAAATTGCAGGTTCGTCAGTACAAAGACTCCCAATTCAAACACATGAGGTGCACTACTGATACGATAATTCCTACAAGACAAGATACCGAAACATCAGCCTCACGTACAAATGACGTGCGCCTAACCCATAGGTTGCGACAGCAAGTCAAATACGAGCTTGGATGAGTTTTGGAGATATGATTACTCGAGCTTAACAAGGTCGTATATGTCTGATCTCAACTTTTTCTGTGAATGCTCTCATTGTCCTGGGCATCCCACCTCCAAGCCACCTACATTTGTCCATTGCTTGGCTCCAAACTCTGACCCCACATTTGCGACGGCTTGGGTCCGCTCTGATGAACAAGGATCCGACTGAGTTTGAGCTCAGTGCTGACCTCCTGAATCACCGTCATTGGATCGATTCATCTATTACAAGGTATAAGCGCAGCAGATTCTTGGACCAGAGACTGGTCACAATCGTCATCGGCAGCGGCGAGTGATGACACGAGTTCGTCCTCTACTTCCTCATCAGAGACCTCGCCGTCCACTGTATATTCGACATCGGTAAGAATTCAGCTTGCAGGGTTATTATGCCTCGCCATACGTGAAAGGTACCTCGGTATCACCGGAGAGCTGAAACACTGGGTAACCAAGATGCCTCGCGAGGTCCTGGCTTTCTGGATCGAGCCTCTTGCCCTCGTGGAACTTTCGCAATCCAGCGTAAACTGCGTCCAGGAAGCCCAGAGAGCTTTCGTAGTCAAGCGTATGAGGGGAATCCGAGGCGTGCTGCCTCAGCCGCGTTGAGACGCTCGCAACCGGAGGGATCGAGGGACCAGTGCGCCGCAAAGTCGGGCTATCGGAAGGATGTTGGGCCGGTTCGGAGATCTTGGACTGGACAAGTGAACAAGTATCCTTCGAACTCTTGAGGAAAGCGTGGAAAAAGATCGAGCATAAACGAAAGACTGTTTATAAATACTACCAGATCCGGTCAAGAATTGGAGGGACGGAGGATTTTCGACGGTGCGCCGTAATCTTCGTAGTTGGACGAGGACCGAAATGCACCGAAAATTTGGTTCGCCTGAGAAAGCCTCAATAATGATCATTCAGGCGTATCGAGACAGAGACAAAGCCATTGGCTTTATTCTTCAAGTGATATCTTGATATTTAAATTTATCAGCCAAATTGATCCTCTGAAAATGAGACACCAACCGGTTCCAGCCGTTTTCCATTTTATCACAGACACTAAAATAAGAGGACCAAGGTGGCATCCCGTTGTCGATATCAGTCATGCACTCAATTTCAGCCACGCATTCGAGTTGAGATCCCGAAGGACATTATGCCACTGCCCCCAAATCCAATTATACTTGCAGGGATACCTCGTATTCCCGAGCTTCAGATAGATGGCAGAAACAAAGCTCACGATACTCCTTTTTTCCCATAAAATTGATGACAGTCGCCTCACCCAGATCATTGAAGGGTAGGCGACTAGGCTCTGGCTGCAGCGAGTAGAGAAGATTGTGATCCATATCGCCGTTCGCAAGTTCCACGCAGAGCCGACCAGTTTGCCGTCCAATCCAAAATGTGGGTGAGTACGCCTATATAATACTGTGGATTTAGATCAAAATGACATACACGAAATGTTTGAGTGGACAACTCCCTTGATCAAGTTCGTCTCAGAGGCTTTGCGCTAAATATGCATCTGCATCGTGTGCTCAGAGCAGGTTCAGCGCCGAGGAGAGCCTGAATTTGGCGAGAGGGAGCGTAATTGGATAGGCAGCTGAACGGATGTTGAGTGCTGAGCTAGTAAATCAAAGAAGGAGAAGTGCGCCATAGAGATTTCGTGGAACCGCGTTTTCAGAGGTGTAGGTTTCACCGGCAGTAAGACCCGTTGCCAGTAAGACCAGAACAGAATTTACCGTGGAGAAGGACTTGACATTTTAGAGAGACAGAACGCATGTGGGCGTGCGGGCGTGGAGCCGAACATCGAGCGCGTGGGTAATATGTAGAGCACAACAGATTATTGTCAGCGTTAGAGAGAAATCGAATCTGAGCGCCGAGCAAGTAAGCAAACAAGAATGACAAACCATGAGAAGCACCTGATAAAGCCAGTTGAAGCACCGCGGTCCGCGTCTGTTTCTGGGTTCACCTGGATATAGGTCTCAGTAAGACCCATCACGAGTACCTGAGCGGCGGAATGCGTACAAGTTGAAGACCCGCTATCTCGGAGTAAATCCAGCTTCGAGTAGAGCTTGAGATTTTGTTGGGAGAGGAGCATGGAGCACGTGTGGAGAACAGAGTAAAGTTTCAGGCTCGTCATCGGGAGTGAAACTCGAATTCAAGTCCAGTGAATTCTGCTTCATGTTTCACACTATAACGTTCGGGCGGAGGTTTTGGTTTTTTCACGCTTAGCTGGAAGGGGAAAAATCGCAGCGGGAGCGATGGCAAGATTATCGCGAATCCGAGCGCCGAGCAAACAAAATCAAGAATGCGACGTATCCATCTTTCGGCATTATATGTTTGACCAAGATATTCCGGATGCAGTGTAGATTCCCATGAGCGGAAGATCGCCGTGCTGTAGGTATGTTTTGCAGTAATATCTGGGATAGTTACTAGTAAAGCGATATTAAACACAGGTGTTGAAATACCTATGTTCTTACTTAAGATCGGCATTCATACTATCCCGCACCTGTGGAGTTCATCTTTGCGCAGCACCACAGGAAGTGTACTGTTCACATACCATGATTGATATCACCTTTTTTCTTCTTTCAACTATCGTAACAGTTATGATCTGCAACTGGTTCCCATGCGACTCTGAGATATGGATGGCTTCACGTTCCAGCTCAACAGCGAGAGCGCATTGGTATTAAAAGTCTATCAGTCGCGTCCGATCTGGAAGGAAGGAAGGAAGGGCGAATCATTTGGCGGAGCATTCTGCAGTGCCAGAGATAGAAACCTTCATTCCATTTGATGTCAAAGAACCGACGATGTGTTCTCGCATATCATGGCCTTTTTATGGTGAGATATGGGAGACGTTTCAATTGACTCGAAAGCTTTCTTACGGTGACCTGCAATTCTGCGGGCTATCCGAACAATGGGCTGTGGAATGATTGTCGCACGGCGGGCTAAAATATGTGAACCCTGCGACGATGACTCTGGACATCCCAAATCTTTGTGCATCAGCCAAACATAGAGGAGATGAGCCCTGCCAACCTGCAGGGGACGTTGCAAAGTCATCAAATTCTCAGTCGGGACAAAACACAAGACGCAGGCAGACCCCACCGGAAGTCAACTTCCCGCGGCTCGGAAGCGCAAACAGCCTCGTGGGTCAAACATACTGAAACAATATCACCACATGGGCGCGCATAAGAAGTCTCTCGTTGTTCACCTCCGTGGAACCATTGATCATGCAAGGCCAGCACGCCCACGCACCTGCATAAGCTGTCAAAACAGCAAAACTTCGCCTGACCTGTTTGTGCTGGACGCCTGTTTATCAAATCG
Organism: Mycena capillaripes; assembly: GCA_029204075.1. Lineage (NCBI taxonomy): Eukaryota > Fungi > Basidiomycota > Agaricomycetes > Agaricales > Mycenaceae > Mycena > Mycena capillaripes. Next base: position 1,220,910 of record JARHKZ010000014.1, on the reverse strand, counting down.
AGATCGTCACAGGCGGCATCTGATGAGAAATGGTTGTAAATTGAAGTTCAGGTAGGTGCGGTCAAAATGAAGCGGGGGCTTAGATTGAAATTTTCAGCAGAAGCGAGGTAGAATCGCACGATCCAACCACAGCCTTGGGAGCTTCAGGTCCTTCGAAGAACAGTGACCTTAGCACATTCCCACATCTTCGGCGTGGCCACGATCTGTTCGCAAAGGAATGCTGTATGTCGCCAGCGGTCCGGTTGCAGAGCTCTTCGGAGACCGCGTACGACGGGACGATTTCGCACGAAATCTCGTTTGCAGCCAGAATTTCTATTGGCGTTAGCACGACGGCCCTGTAGCGCACGGTCATTCGCCTGTGAAGGGGGTTTTTATTTCTATCAAGGGACCAGGAATATTCAACTTGCATGAAGGATTCAGTGTCGGCATGTTGGAAGTCAAGAGGAGCGCATTTGTCGGAGATCAACTGAGAAACGCAGCAGGTGGCGGATTTGTTTGCGTTGAGTTGGAAGCGGAGTGGCGACAGGTTTTGAGCATGATCTAACACCACATGCGGCCACAGCAGAGACATGCGTGTCTTGACTTCAATACAGAGGCTCAGAAGAAGTGGATTCATCGTGAAGAAGAGCTTGAGATTTGATTAAGAGAGAGACATGGAGGACGTGCGCAGGACAGAACAGAAAATTGTGCCATTATGCCAGAGAGAGATCGAACTTGGATCTTCTGCGGAAGGTGGGCGCTGCAAGAGCAAATTAAAATTGCTATAGAATGAGAACCACACCGAGAACGTTCGTCGGAGCGCCGCGGTCCGCGGCTTTGCATTGGTGTACGTATGATATTCGGTGCGGATTTGTCGAGTGTTCCGGTGGCGGATTTCTTCACGTCGCATCAGGTATTGGATGTTTTGTAGTCCACGAAGACAAAACTCGACAAAAAGAGAGCTCCAGTGCAAGAAGTTGCAGCGAGGGTGTAGACAAGCGGTCTTCAGTCTCCAACGAACAGCGCAGGAAGGGACCGTCCGCGTAGAGTGCAACAGGTAAAGGAGGGGAGCATCGTAGGTGGTCGAGCATCAAGTACTACGCGGCGCAGCGCTGGAGTTGGTGTAGGTGCAGAGAGGGGAAGAAAGTCGAGGAGGACAGAAGATACCCGTCGACTTGGAAGTCTTCAGGTCTTCTGGCTGTCGAACTGGACGGCAGCGAGCAATCAAGAGCGCTGACGCAGTGACTGAGTGAGGAGCCTCGAGGTTTTCAAGTCTTCGAAGAAATGTGTCCAGCTTGGGCAGAGTATCGAGTTATGTGACCAATAAAGTTGTCCTTCGTCGTCCGAGAGGGGGAGAAGTGAGTCACCAGTACCACGTGAGGATCCACAACGGACGCGTCGAACCAAGCACGACCACACAGAGCCATAATCAATCCGCGAATTCCGCTGACCCTACCATGTCAAAATACGCCGGATTTCTTACGCGTCTTCGCCAATTAGAGTCGATTCGAGCATTTTATTTTGGCGGAGGCCATCGTTCCACCATTCGCAATTATTCGTCCGAGTCCTGGGTCTAGGCGGTGAGGGGCACTCCACACAGTAACGTCGACGCAGGCGCACTGCTACCGAGCCACAAATGAAAGCTGATGCGTCGTTCTGAAGCATGTGTCTCTGGTTGTGGCAAAGTACAGAAACGCATCTGAGCACCGGCTCTTGCGAATTGCTGATTGGGTTGAATCCGGATGCGTAATATTCTATATTCCCGGCACCGCCGCACTAGGGCTCCGTCGTGACTCGACATTGATATATTTGTAAAAGAATGTGCTCCATCCACTGTACACAGAACCAGCGACACAAGGTTCCGAAACCCACTCTGGACAATCCTTCGCAAATCTTCTCTTTTCCCCGAGCGCTCAGAAGGGGGCGGGACCGCAGTTGATGGCGATGAGACTGCCCCACGCCGGGTCGGGGGTGTCACAGGAGAGAGGCGCGGTACCAGCAACGCTGTTATTGGGAAAGAGGGAATCAGTCAAGTGCAGGCCAAATGGACCGGGGCCAGACTGACCAGGGGTTCAGACCGGGATTAGAAACACATATTAACCCGACATTTCCGGTGACACTGGTCAGGCTGAGGCCCACGAGACCAGCGATGGCAGAGGCAGCCTTGTTGCTAGAGGGGACCAAACTGTTGCAGCACACAAAAGGCGATTGGGCGGAAGCGAGGGTCTGTATTGCAACCAAATGATTACAGTCAAAGGAACGCCGAGCACACAAGTATTACTCACAATGAGCATTGAAGCGGTAAATAGGGAGAGCTTGAAGAACATTTCGAAGGCTTGTTTGAAAACTTGAACTACAGGGGGAGAAGTCCAAGTGGAGGGTTGGAGTGGGCAGGGCACGCACCTCTTATACTTCATTGGGACATCGCACGTTCCATAGCGGTGGTTTTATCCTTCTCGCGGTGGGAACTGGGATGTAAGGAGGGAGGACCAACTGAGTGGCAGCGCGCGTCGCACGCCGCTAAAATATCTCAGGCGATGTCCTTCGATTTTCAAAGCTCCCGGGCCCAATTCCGAGGCTGATCCTTGACCAGAATCCAGGGGCATGAGGTACGTGCATATGGTTCATTTCTTGGGACAATGCAGGGCCCCTTGATCGGCAGAGGAACGGCAAGGCAGAAAGTTTGATATTCTGCCACAAACAGATTTCCCTGTCGCAGCATTTTGACGTCGAAGTGACGAGTTAAATACATCAAAGTTTACCAGGGCCAACAAACGAGGTACGGCTGACATGCAACGATTTTCTGCGAAGTATATCAGAGGATGGGTTCCATTTCTCCAGGTTGAAGAGTGGGACTGTATGTTTTTTTTTGTATTGGGTTCTGATTCTGGGAGCTCTACAGCGCGACGGGGACCGGATGCGTGAGCTCGGTTCGAGAGACGTTCTGGGGCGAGGAAAGATGCTGTACAAATGGCCTGAGTTCACTGGGATACTTCCCCAACCCGGCGTTCCTAAGCGGGATCTTACCCTGTAGTGCTACCTATCCACTGACTTATCTACCTATCCTCGTGCTGTGATGAGACTCGGTGTGTTTCCGCTTAAAATTAGCAAGGCACATACAAGGTTTCCAGGTATCACAGCGTCTGTCAGTGTCACTCTCTCCACTTCACTGTCAAACGCAGACGAAACTCCTCTCCAAACGAGCCAAGCCCCCGAATCCTTCGATTCCGAACGCGCTCTCCCCACAGTCCTGCTGGCCGATGCGAAAGTTTGCAACTGCCCCTCCCATTGAGCACGCCACCTCGTCCCCGTTTTGGTACCGCGATGACCCCCGTCTGGTGTGCCACAGCGCCAGCGCCTTCGCATCAGACTCCGCACAGGCCATCTTCGCCCTCGGACTTCTGCGGTATATATCAGCTCTCCATGGCCATCTTTATAAAACTTTTCTTACGGGATATTATGCACTCTGTGAACCGTTTTCGAAGGTTGTCCTTCGGTGTTTCCTACACCGTGTTTATAGTTTGCAGGGGTTGGCCGAGATCTCCCACAGTTGTGAACCTGGCAAGAAAGTTACAACGTTGGCAAGCATTTTACTTCATATGTTATACCGCTCTTTTCATTTCGGTTGGTGTTTAGCCCAGCGAGGGAACGACCCATACGTAAGACGCCTAACGTATGCTACGGCCGTTTTGAATAGTCCACCTCTAGCAAAAGTAAAATAAAAAATCACTGTATCGTCGTGACCGTTTTCTTTCCTACGACTTGATCAAAATGTACTCCGCATTGATCAGCGCCCATAGAGCGGTGAGGCCTTGACGTTGATACGACACCGTGTCGGGGCGTCTCTTCCGCTATCAGCATAGATCACTCATCTGAAGGTGACAACAGCGACGGAAGGATGGACAAGTTTGCGGCTCCTAAATTCCAAACATCCAAATCCCGTATTTTCTTAGCTTGGCCCATTTGGAGGAACCTAGACGGGTCAGTCGACTCGGGTTGGGTCACGCTTCGGTAGTGGTGAAAGAACCGTTGCTATGATAAGTACTACCATTTGATTTGCAGTTTCGCGGCCTCTGTCCGGAATACACTGGGGCAAAGGACGATGCACTGGGAAATCAATTGCTTCCAATGCATTCAGTCAGCATTTGGGCAGATCATGGAAGAAAGGTGCCAATCACTTTTGTGGCACCTTTGTTCCTCGGGATTCCTGCATGCCAACTGAATGCGTTGGAAGCACTCGATGTCCCAGTGCGTCGTCCTTTGCCCCCGGTGATAGCTTGGCTATAAATCTGGCAAGCCTGTTTCATGAAAGGCATTCTGTGAATCCCCCTCTTCAACCCCTTTCTTCGCCAGCTTTTTTGGCTTGTTTCTGACTTGATCATCATGTTCTTCTCTGCGTCGATTGCATTCTCTTGTACTCTCCTTCTCTGGCATCTCTGGCCACAGCGCACCTGTCGTTTGTCATTAATCTACCGTGCTTTATCATTTTTATTCATGCTCCGGTCCCAATGGAACCGGCACATGCACTCCCCTTGCCGTTACACTTGGAAGTTGCTTGGGCTCGTGCACGAGCGTCGACTCGCCGAAATCGCTCATCCTCAAAGTAGACAACGACTGCATTTCGTTCACGTGCGTCCCCTTGACTCATTCTGTACCGTGGACCCTGGTCTAAACCAATGGCTTTTTTTTCATCTGGGAATGCCGATTGCACGCTCGAGCTTAGCCAGCCGAATGATTTGGCCACAGAGCACTTTTCTGACGATCCGGATATCAACGACTCCACTCCGGTCGTCAAGAGTCTCAGCTGCCAGGCTATCCCCGGATTGGTCAATGGGCTGTTCCCGCAGTAGATGGAGAGAGGAGAGGATCTATATACTATGGTCGATCCTAGTACACGTGCGAATAATAATAAGCCATGGTGTTGAGTCGATGTTTGAGCCCGGTCGGAGCCCTCCCTGTTGTCGAGATCTCAGTCTTGATATACAGTTATGAGGGAGTCGGAGGCCTAGTTCGGCATATGGATTGAGGGTGTCGTGTCTCAATACCATTCTTTCAAATGCAATTTTCATCTTCGTTTTTTTTCTGTTCACTTTTTATTTGTTCCAGCTCCCAAGAGGCTGCTCACTCATTGAAAAGAACGGGAACTCGGACATGGTAGGAACGCCGTCTCCGTCTTTCAAATGGATATCAGGGGCAGATCGGGGCTCGAATCCCCGTGTCCGAATACACCCTCTTTATTCAATTTTCTTTTTTTTACCTGCTGGGAACTTGCTCACCTCTTAATTTTAAGATCCATTTTTTGGGAGGAACAAGCACTCGGACATGGTGTATATAATACCGCCTTTGTCCTTCACGAATCGGAAAAATAGAATTACAGAAGCAAATCGGGGTTCGACCCCCAGTGTCCGAATATATAGAGTACCAAGGCGCGATTTTTTTCGTTTTTTTTGAACCTCGAACATCATTGAATCCCCAGAGAGAATCGGGTTGGAACTCGTAATTAGCGAATCGACGGGTGTTCAAAATCAGCTGAAATGAGAAAGACCGCACCTGGGTTTATTTAATTCCAAACTTCGGGTGGAACAGAAACTGGTAGGAGGATACCGTCCATTTTGTCATCCCCACTTGAGAAATAAGCACGCTTCAAAACCAACCTCTACAGGATGAGCAGCAACTCAGACATGGTGTATGGCACACAGCTCCTGTCCTTAACGAAGTGAAGAAAGATTGGTTGGGAGGCAGACCGGGGTTCGATTCCCCGTGTCTGAGTTATGCTGGCCGGTCGTGAACTTTTTTTTTTTGAACCAATACGAGAATAAACACCACCAAGAATTGGACCTGGATCATCCACTGGACCACCGGATTGAGGTTGGCGGTGAGCAGGCGCCGATTATTATAATGGACTAGAAATGAGAATGCATTAAAGAATGAATTATACGCCCCGTCTCGCGGCGGGGTGGCGGATTGGAATTCGCCGAGTAAAGACTCGAAACAGACGAGTTGCCTCTCTCAAACTCTCGGGCTCAGAGTTGAATATGGCTCGTATGACGATGTGGGGTTGCCCATGGGCGAAAGGAAGAACAAGCGTAGGTCACATCAGATTTCACCGTGGAGCCGTGGAGCCGTGGCGAAGAACAAGAATTTCAGATAGGTCTGCAGAGCAGCACAGCGTCCCTACGATGTAATGCTATGTCCCAGAGCGGATGTCAAGTCTCGTCTCGGCTTGGTTCGAGAGACGACAAGGGCGAGAAGGACGCGCCCACAGCGCTCGTGCGGGATAGAGACAAGACAAGTATCTCAATCATCAGATAAGAAAGACGACTGAATACACACGTACATCTAGAGGTCAGACAGCATTTCTTCCGGTGTTTTCAAACCCGTATTCATGATGACTCGGAAGTGCGCCAAGACGACGAGCTGCCGCGCATGGTGTTCAAGTAAATCCCGGCATTGCGAATAGTGCGACGAGGGAGGAGCATGCCGAGAGGGCAACAGATCCGGGTTTGCATACTCGTCGTCGGCGCTGGTATGAAGAGAAACGACGCGAGCTTGTCCATGAATATTCGGAACGGGATCCGCGCATGAGAAAGAAGAATGCCGTGCCATGCTGTTGTCATTAGAGCGGGGTAGAGAGCATTGGGCAGAGGCGTTGGGAGGCCGGAATTGCATGGATGGGCTGCAGAAGCAGGAAGGGGAGGATCACCATGGGAATGATGGAGGTCGGGCGGGAAGGAGGGCAGTTCTGCAGTGCCTGGGGGTAACCGCGAGGGTAACCGAGAGGGCGCAACTCGTTCTCGACGGGACAGGCTTACGGTGTACGAACATAGGAAGCGTGGTGTGGTGCACGTGGGGAGCACGGGCGAGAGGCGGGCGACACGGCAGTCATGGTGTGCACTGTACATCGTCGGCGCAAACTGGCTGCAGGAAACTCCCTAATCAAGTACGACGCGGCGCCGGACTGGAGTCGGCGCAGAGAGGTCAAAGAAGAACGTCAAGACGTGGGTGTCAGACTTGCGGTGTGCATTTCCACGAAGGGATGCTCTTGTGGTCCCCGAAATCTGCGCATGGAGAGTGTGTGTCGTCGTTGTTGTTAATAGTTATGACGCACACTGGGCCGAGGGCGAGGGTGGCTGGACGGAGTTGCGGCGCACAGCAGCTTGAGGGCAGGTCGGTGGGGCGAGCGTGAAGCGCGGGCGTGTCGAGCGGGGTACGTGACGAGCATATTTAGTGTAGGAACGTCGCTGCGCGCCTAGTCCCCACGCGACGCAGAGAAGGTGCGAACGTGAGCGATTTGAGCTTACTGTAGAATAAGCTCCGTGCCCAACCACCTAACGCCCTCGCATCCGTAGCATGAACGGCCCAGTTCCAGACCGCCGTATCGCGTTCGTGGCTGGATATGCTAGCGGTTGTAGTCACTTCCGCAGCTGATGCATGTCTTTCGAACGGCGACCGATTGAGATTGCAGTTATGAGTAACCCAAAGCAGGAGAATTTGCTGGGGAGTGAAGAAAGAAGGCGGTCACGTCACGGTGATGATTGCCGACCGATGCGTCGGACTTGCGTCGGACCAAGCACGACCACACTGAGAGACTGAAAATGGATCAAATTTCATCGCAAACCCCCGGTTACAGGTGTTTCAAACTTCCAAATCAAAGCCAAAGTCCAAGATGATCCTTCCAACAGATCCGTGCTGGATGGCCGATGCACGGAATCGCACCAAAGCAAGCGTAGAGATGGAGCCCGGGGTTCAACGTCAAGTCCTGCTTGGTTTCTCTTTCTATAAGGCTAGGCTCATGCTTTCCCCTCCGTATGTAGAGTTCCCGATGGTGCACGCCCAGGTGCAACCGATTATATTTGGAAGTCCGTTGGACTCGAGGAGGGGACATTGGTGTGGTAGATAGAGTGTTTTTTATTTTTATTGTTACTATCTCGGGCCGCCTTATTACCTCACGTCGACCGCTCGCTCGAAATCGATACCTCAAGAGATTAAAAAAGCACGAAATTCCAGGCAAATATGTCAAGAAACAATGGAGATAAAGAATACACTCCGTAGGTATTACGAAGATAAGTCCTTCTGGTTCGCCATTCTCGAGCTCATGCACAGCATTATGACTGAGTGAGGAGGTACCCCGGCTCAACTGGGTGTAGGACATATCCAAGTCGCAGAAACTGCTTTTCTGTCTTCTGTTTTTTTGTGCTCGTACGCCGCGCAGTGCTAGCAAAGATACATGGACAATTTATTATGTTGCATTCTCAATGACGTTCGGGATTATGGCTTGCATCCTCATCCAGGACGTCTTCAGCCCTTAGAAAATATGTCCCACGGTGCACGGCGCACACCCGCTCTCATTTACTGTAGCTGAATTATGCAGAGGTCCCTGTTCGATTCGGGGGCGGGACATAAAGCCTTGGTCTTCAATTTCTCGTTCTTATTTATTCGTATCTTAACCGCAGGGAGAATCACTCTTATGAGTCTTCCGCATTGAAAAGTTATTTTACATGTAATGGATCTTGTAGTGTTCATACATACACGCAGAGCAGATCGATCTCAGGCTGTGTGGGAACGACAGTTGAGCCTTTGATGAGATTAAACTGGTATATATAGTCTCCCAGTCCAAAATCAAGGTCAGCTACAGTGTGACAAAATTACATTTTACTACTCGTTCTACGCGACCTACTGGAACACTATATCAAGCCAAAGAAAAAAAACAGCATAGTGTCGAAAAAAAAAACGGTATGGTATCTCGCAAACATGTCGGATAGGGAAAGGTTGACCTGTTGAGCTTCAACTACAACAGTCAAGGTTTCTGGGTCTGCAGCAGTCTGGTTTTTTAGGGACAAGATGTGCCTTCGCTTCGCTCCGGCACTGTACACTCAGAAGGTTTGAACTGTGAGGGAGAAAGCGCGATCCATGTCACACAGAGGAGTTTATTTTCTCTGTGGTGACCTTGGAACATTATTATCATGGTGTTAATTGGTCTATCGTAGACCAATAACAACTGGATCCGTCTTTTAAAAAGTACATACAGTGATCAATGACAGTGGGACGTTGCAGGCGATGAGTTCCAGCGAGGTATGCATATCTGGACCTTCGGTAAACATTGCTGAAACATTTTTCATGTTGTACGGGGCTCACCCTACTATTCACCCGGACCCGAACACCCCACAGCTTCCTCTGACAGCACTGAACAAATACAGCCCCATATTTGGCTGACAACTTGTCAAACAGTGACAGAGTTGAAAGGGATAAATGAACGTAGATGTTTCCAAGACGCTGACACTCGTGATGGGCCTGCAGAGCTGGCGGACTGGGCTAGATTCGAACTCTGGTGAGTTGGGAACCATTGTGAACTACGGAGACCTGTATGACACAGTCAGTACAAGCTCTCACTGAGTTCGTCGTAAGAACCAGTAAATTATATTTACCTGTACGACACAGTCAGTACAAGCTAAGTAGGTAATAATTAGGTGTATGGTACAATTAGTTAGGAAAATAGATGTACCTCTCACTGAGTTCGTCGTAAGAACCAGTGAGAGGAAAATGTGACGTGGAAAATATTTTAGCTTGGCACGGACACGTGCCTGAACGCGTAGCTCGATGTACAAATGTTAACAACCATCAAAGATGTGGTGGTGCTTACTCACATAGGGCCTTCCATTGTGCATTTTTGTGGTTTATAGCAGTCTTTACAGGCTTGCTAGGACAAGCAGATGCATTACTAGTGGACTATTGACAGCCCTAGTACCTCTGTTCAGTGATACAAAGGAGGACCAGAGTGAGCTCCAAACAGCTGGTTGTAGTACTGCTAGGCGCAAGCTAGGTACACGCACTAAGGAGACATATATATTGCCTAGACCTGCCCTAGCAACATTCTTGCTACTAAGAGGACCAACGACTGCATAGACAGCAATGAGGGATATTGCGCTGAGACCTAGGAGGAGGCATATATGTTTGTTGATAACTACGAAAGCTCCTAAGAACACTTCCGAGAGAGCAAACACAAGACAGTAGCCAGGCAAAGTCTGAGGGATGCACGTGATGTACGCGACACGTTTGCGACTCACAAACCAAACCAAATACTCCTATTTGTATGATGAACCGAACATATTGTCACCCATGCTGAAGATGACGATCACTAGCAGCATGCGTGCAGATCCTAGTAGGCATGCACATGGACAGGAACAACTGTAGGCCGAGTCTAGGCTCCTAGCTGGCAGGATTTGTACTTGCGGGTGCAGACGGGACAGCTAGGACATTTACAATATACCCTATATGGTACGTCAATCTCCCAAATGGGATTTCGTGTGGCATCTACAATGACGATGAGACGGCCCAAGTTTAACTAGGCCTAAAATCTTGCGATTTTGTGGTTCCTAGCACTGTCTATGGTGCACTAGGATGCACAGTTTTATAGCTAGTGACCATACCATGGTCCTAGCACCTCTCTTCGATGATATAACGAGAGCCAGAGTGAGCTCCAGCTGCTGGCTGAAGTATTTCAGGCTACACAAGTGAATAAATGCTCAGTGTTAGCTGAATACACGCACCAAGGAGATAAACCTGAAGCCCAGACATTCAATAGGGATATTATTCCTATTAAAAGAACTAATGACTGCCCAGATGAAAGCCCTAGCAGGATCGAACAAGTTCTAGAACCCGATTATCAAGCCTAGTGCAACTCAAAGATATATTTATATCTCCTAGGAGTGAATCTAGATGGCTGAGCTGCGACTCAAGGAGCTATGTGCTCCTAGGGCTGTTTGAAACGACTGCTCTTGATTGAGCATGAGTTTTAGAGACGATTATAGAAGGTGTGATGTGTGCAATGTAATTGCCATGTCAAACATAGGCCTATAGTTCAATACTAGCGATGGTATAGGACGAGCAAAGTGTCCTAGGGACCAGAGTCCGATTGTACTAGGAAGATGAGCTAGGATCAACCTCGGCCTGATGGCCAGACTGGCATTGGATGTTACATCAGATGGGTGATGTCATGCCAGGAACCATGAGGAATCAACCCGGCATTGTGCAGATGATGAGGAATGTTCTCGGCATGGAGTTATGACTCATGTATGAGTCATTTCTCATGACAGATGATGATGAATACTCCTGGCAGCTTATGTATGTGTGATTATGTTATATCTTATGGTACAGTATATAAAGCATGTAAAAACTCGCACATTGAGCAGTGCATCCCACCCCTAGTTGTCCTCCTTTGCTCCTATGCCCTTGTTATAACCAGTTTGGGGAGAACTCTGTCGAGTTTCTGCTCTATGCTGCAGTTTTCAAGTGGTTTTGGCATCGGTTGAAGCACTAGGAAGGTGAAGGTGTACTCCGGTCAGTGTTGCAGGATAGTTCTGTCCTTGTGTAGTAGCTGTTCGATAAATGGGAGTTTGTGTTGGCTTAAAGCGAGAGTTTTGAGTGGGCTTAAGTTCCTAGTGGAGCGACCTGTAAGAAGGCCTTCACACCCGATTTGCGGGGGGTTGCTAGGGCCATTGGTTTGACTGTCGCCTTTACACTCGCATACCTCAGGTGTGGATTCGGACTGGGACATCTTGCCTTTCTACCCTAGGATAGCACCTTGGAGTCACAAACAAAGGTCCGCTGGTACGCAGGTATCATCGTCGGCTGCGAGACAATACTCAGTGCAAAGGGGCTGTAGTCTTGGATTTGTAGTGTTACAGGGAGTCGCGCCTATCACAAGTGTTTGCTGCTAGGGCACTCGACCGGTACACCTAGGGCAAAGGATTGTCCCTAGGGTCCACCAAAACCCACAACCCTACATATATATTGCTAGAACCGTACATCCGGGACTAGGAAGCTATCTGTATAGTTAGTTAATCAAATGAGAGTCGTTGAAGAGGATCTTTTGATCGCTAGTGTTGGATTTATGCAAACCTTGTGATTCTGACTCTGCTGTCCGCATACTACGGACCGGACCCACGAACAAATTGAGGAGACGCATTGCTCAGTGGAGTGTGTGTGTGTGTGTGTAGTGTGTTAGTATATATCTAGTGCCCTAGGGTATTAGTGTGTGTGCTAGGACGCTGCATATAGCCCTACGTCCACGTCACCATTTCAACGACTTAACGTGGTGGCTGCAGCATGACCAAGAACCTTGATTCATTTTATTTGTTTCTGTTTAGTATCTATTTCTCTGTAAAGTATATAAAGTCCTGTAAAACACTGCACAAAGGCAGTTCATCTCATCCCCATGGTAGCCAAGGACCAGGTCCAAAGCTTTCACAAGGTGTTGGTGTTCTCAGGATAGTGTGTGGAGATAGTTCTGTCTTCATATAGTAGCAGCTGTCTATCAATTGGAGTTTGTGTTGGCTTAAAGCGTGAGATTTGAGTGAGCTTAAGCTCCTAGTGGAGTTACCTGTAATAAGGCCTTCACACCAGATTTGTGGGGGGTCACCAGGGCCTTGGTTTGACTGTCGCCTTTACACTCGCACACCTCAGGTGTGGATCCAGACTGGGACATCTCGCCTTTCTACCCTATGACAGCACTTCAGAGGCACAACCAAAGGTCCACTGGTATGCAGGTATCATCGTCGGCTGCGAGACAATACTCAGTGCAAAGGGGCTGTAGTCTTGGATTTGTAGTGTTACAGGGAGTCACATCTATCACAAGTGTTTGCTGCTAGGGCACTCGACCGGTACACCCAGGGCAAAGGATTGTCCCTAGGGTCCACCAAAACCCATAACCCTATATATATATTTGCTAGAACTGTACACTCGGGACTACGAAGCTATATGTATACTTAGTTAATCAAATGAGAGTCGTTGAAGAGGATCTTTCGATCACTAGTGTTGGATTTGGCAAACCTTATGATTCTGAGCTCTGCTGTCCGCATACTATGGACTGGACCCATGAACAAATTGAGGAGACACATTGCTAAGCGGAGTGTGTATGTTGTGTGTAGTATGTTAGTATATATCTAGTGCCCTAGGGTGTTAGTGTGTGTGCTAGGACAATGCACATAGCCCTATGTCTGTGTCACTGTTTCAACAGAATGCACCTGTGCATGTATTTGGCTTGGTCACAATGGTTGCTAGATTGGATATGTAAGCATGAGGGATTGCTGTGAATGGAATGCCGAACCAAATACATCTGTTGCGTCTGGAGCTTTGACCAGCATACCAAGCTGAATACATTGAGACCCGAGGCGAGTGGCATACAGCTTGACAAAAATGTTCTTGGCACAAAAAAGAAGGCGATGGAAGACAGTAAGTTAACTTGATAGGAAGTTGTGGGGCATTGCTGGTTCATCCGAGGGCATGCCAAAGTTGAGGTTTGGGATTTTGTCGATGGTCTCAATTCTTATGTTGAAGGCCTTGACCCAATCAAGCGGTTGCAAAGTACGCAACAGAGATCCAGATAGTAGGGTTGTTCACAGTGGCCACTTTTTTGGCTCCTTTTTCCTTCCTTTTTCCTTCCTTTTTCTCTCCTTTTTGTCATTTCCCTGCCATCTGAGTGAAAAAGTAACAAAAAGGAGAGCAAAAAGGGCTACTATGAACACCCAAGCACCCAGATTGCGAAAAAGGACAGAAAAAGGAGAGTAATCGGGTCTGTATTTCTCAACTGGAATAGACATGGTTAAGAGGGTATTCTGGACTTTATTACAGCTGTATTAGACAGCATGATTGCTATCCATTGCTGCAAAAAACCAGGCAGAATGTTCAACATAGTCCGAAGAAGGGAGAATCCAAAAAGGAGCCTTTTTGGTTTTGAAAGAGGGAAGAAAAAGGAATGAAAAAAGGAGGCAAAAATGACTGAAAAAGGACTACCATGAACACCACTAGTATAGCAATTCTAAAACATTGTCGTTGAGCTTGTGGTCTTGACATTGCGACATATCATGCAGCGGTCCTTGATGTAGAGTATATCTTGAATACTGGCAGCAATCATAATCCAGAGTGGAAGAGCAGTGTTGTCGAATTGCAGTCGGTGTATTGCGGGAAGATGATGGGGGAAGGAAAGAAGGAATCAGACACAGGTGGTCATTTTGAGCGGGTCTTGAACGGCGATCCGTGGTTGTGTAATGGTGTTGCCGGATGTCGGCAGAGTTTAAAACTGATTGGCGAACTCGTTTTCTGGGAAAGAGGAACCAAGTTAAGCATAGTTGGGAAAGTGGTCCGAAAAAAAGCGATGACATGATTGCAAACATGTGCATACTGATTAGGGCTGCACACCGTGCCCGTCGCGCTGGTTCTACGGGTCCTGTACGAGGGGTAGCCGACCCGTTCCATCAGGAGTTCTGGAAGTTTTTCGACGGGACGGCTTTTCGAGATGATGGCTGTCGAAACCACGGCCGTCGACAGAGTTTGACGGGCGACAGGTTTTTGCACGGTATACCAACAGATTTCGCATATTTCAAAACATTTCTCGTGGGTGATAAACTTGCATTTGTACAGATATGCTTCACTCACGGCATTTCTACGTCTCAAGTGAACTCAAGTGTTGATGACATATATTTCCCTGTTCAACATGTTTTTCTTGTCAGAATGTGGTTCTTCCCTCAACAGGAGAATAGAGAAGCATCTTACCAGCTTAGAAAAAGGCTTATCTATCTCATATTTAAGTGCAGCACTGCTCGCTGATGCCTCTGAAGGTGTGTTTCCGTGCGAATTCCCTGCCAATCTTCAACTTACCAAAAGGTATGTTGAGAGGATAAAATACCCAGATTTTCCTATGAAAATGGCCTGGTTTGTGTATTGTCTCTGGATAAAATGGTAAAGTGCTCCTTGAGGCTCTATTGGATGTCGGTATAGGCTAATTTCGCCTGCAGTTGAACTGGTATCCCGTTCACCATCGACAGCCGCCCTGTCACCCGTCCCGTACCGCAGACATTTTATAAACTCACACGACAGACCGCTGGGTGACGGTCCGTGCCCGTTGTATACCCGTTGAAACGACGGCTGTCCCTGTGATGGGCATGGGGTGCAGCCTTAATACTGATTCGAGGGATCTCCTTGTTGGATTTGGAGTGGCAGTGTACAGCTGTGTGAGCTGTTGCGAGCTCGACATCTGGTGCTGTTGTGCTGTTGAATTGCTGTTGAAGATAGCATAGCTTTATTCTAGGTAGACACAGCCTAGATAGTGTTGGATAGTATAAAGTAGTGTACTTACAAGGATGCACACTACCGGATTACAACGGGGCTTATTTCAGCACTCCTTAATATACAAAGTATGGAGTTCTGTCAGGTGCCGAGAGAGTCAACAAATTTTCCAGGCTCGAATGCCCAGCAGAGATATTGTTGTCCAAGGTTGGGACAACATCCAAATTGGAGTCCGCTGTTTGAACCAGGCTTCCGTGCTGATTCGGCGTGGGTGTGTGGGAATTGGCCAGCTGCTCCAGCCGTCTCTGGACGGCAGCAACATCCTTCATTCGTGATGAACGGACGAACAGAGGCTGTGCAGTCGTCCACATTTCCTTCGCCTGCGCAGAGTCACCGTGCCGGTGCATGATGTCCCCAATTCCCACCATACACCCTGCCCTGAGACGATATACACCCATCATGGTCCCTGCCTGCAATGCGGCATAGAAGAGGCTGAGAGCATTATCTTCGTCACCCAACATTGTGTGTAGATGCGCCAGATGCTGAAGAGCACACGACGTCGCTATGGGGTCTTTCAGCTTTTGGGTGAACACGAGGTAAACGATTGCCCAGCGAAAGGTGTCTAATAGATCACCCATTCCATGTTTCGGGTCACTCAGCGCTGCCAAGCAACGATGTGAAATGTCCGTGTAAATGCCGAGGCTTTTCGATAGACAATCGACAAATGCGCCACGGGCATTCGCGGTGTCCCCGTGAGAGAGTTTCAACTCTGCAGCCACCCAGGAGCATAAGGAAATCCGTGGGGATCTATAGGCGGCATATATCGCTTCCGCGGCTTCTATATTGTTAACGATTCGGGTTCCCTCGTCCTCCATCTGGATATCTAGATACGCCATGTACATAAGAGAGTTGGCATGGAACCACGGCGAACACGTTGGAGATGTCCTGGTGATAATTTGCTGGTGGAGTTGGCGGGCTTGAATATAGTCGCTCTGGAAGATGGATATGTCTGCGCGCAGATCCAACAGTTCTAGATACCTGTCCGAGCCCTCCATACCATCGGACATTAGAATTTCCTCTACGTGGGTGCAGAGATTGAGAGCCCGGGATAAATTGCCCAAGTGGCAGTTACCGTGGGCTTCCCATTGGGTGAAACGATGTTCCCAATAATTGGAGGCGAATGGTGCTATTTCCCGAGCTTTGTGTGCGACTGCAATTATCCAATATGGATCATGTACTGTGTATGCAATCTGGAATTCTGCATCCAAGGATAGTAGTTGAAGGTCCAACTCGCCTGCTTGTTGGGCGGACGAGAGGGCCAGTTTGATGAATTCTATCGCTCTGGGCATTGATTTGCGGATATCATGATACGTTGCTGCTGCGATGTAGAAATATACCGCTGGATTTGAGGCAAGCATTCAGAGCCAAGTAAAACTTTGCGGTGGGAAGTCACATTACCCTCATGAGCGGGGCGAATTCCTGCCATGAAATATTGAACACCTTTCTCGATCGAAGCATCCACATCGTCGATCAGAGGAATCAACTCTGGCTTGAAAAAGCATCTGGCTGTGTACCGCCATCGCAGCCCCGTATCACCTGATAGTTCAATGAGATGAGGGAGGCGCTGAAAGAGTGGGCTGTGCCCCTTCAACATTGTGGTGGAGAAGCTGTCAAGTGTGATAATTCTGTGCCCGATTTCCGTCAGTGCGGATTTCTCTTCAGTCAATAAACCCTGGAGCATGAGTTCGTTGATGTTTCCAAGATATGCAACAAGCCCGGGGACAAGATCACCGGAAGGAAGATCATGATGAGAGCTAAAGAGCTCGAGCAAGTCCTGGAAGTATGTCCGAAGTGGCGTAGAAAGGAAGGGTGCCGGTGCATGGACATGCCGGATGTACTCGCGAATCGGAGATAGCGCCTTAAGGCGCCCCTTGACATCTATGTATGCCAGCGATGTGCGCACCAGCAACGATTGCCACTTGCGTACATCAGGAATGGGGACCTTTCCTGCGATGATGTCCTCAACCATGATCCCATCTGGGAGTAAAGAGAGCAGGGAGATGAGATTCTTCGCATGTGGTGCAGAGGAGAGCCGTGGGCTGCTGAGTGAAAGGGTGATTGATTTTTCAAGGTTCGAACGTTTGTCCTGTCCGTCAGACAGGAGTGCGATATTTTCAATCTGCCACCGAGACAATGTATCCGAATATCCTTCGTATGAGGCAATGCTGGCCATCAGACTGACGGCCAGCGGAAGGCTGCCCGACAGATCCAACAATTTGTCGAGTGCCGGTTCTTCTCCGGTACCAGGCACATCGGCAACCTCGACAAATATTTGTCGTGAGGCAGAAAGAGAAAGCGGCTCAAGGGGAACGAGGAATGGCCGAGTCCATTTGACTTTGCCAGGTCTCTCGGCACCCCGCATTGTAATCTATGGAAATCGCATCAGTGTGGCTGCTGATGATGGAGGATACAGACTCACAAGTAACGCGAGGCTTGGAACATCCGCCAACAAGGACAAAAATTCTTCAACATCTCCACGAGATTCGGATGCTTCCCATGGTGTCTCAAAATTGTCCAGCATAAGAAGACATGGCCCACACTGTTTGAAATGTGTGATAATTATCATCGATAGCTGCGTTGACGGTTCCAGCCCCACACAATATGCAGTCAACAATGCCCAAGACTCTTGGCCCCCTACATATGATTAATCCCTAGAGTGTAGGGGGCTCCGAAGTCCGGCGGATTTCGAGCCGATACCTAGGCTTTAGGGGCAGAATATTATCTCAATAATATTATACAGTGAGGACATTGTATTGTGGCTGATGGTCCAGAATTGTAGGGGCAAAAAACAGCCACATATTGGGCTGATTAGGCTTTATGAAGCAATATTGTGAACCTAAACAGGATGGGTTTGGCTGAACACAAGACCATAATATTATCACACCAGCTCTCTAGAACTTGGCAGAGCAGTATTATGCACCTAGCAGCACCAGCTTAGCCAAATGTGGTCATCATGCTCAGTAATATTATACCATCTAGAGCTATCTATCTAGCAGAGCACAGCTATAATATTTGAGCACCAGTGAAGCAGCCATCAGCTGGGCAATATTATGCAGCTAGTGGCACCCGCTTGGCCGAACATGGATCTCATGGTGAGTATTATTATACGACTTAGAGCCATCTGTTTGGCTAAACACAGCAATAATATTTGAGGGCCTCTGAAGCAGCAATCAGCTGAGCAATATTATGCAGCTAGTGGCACCAGTTTGGCCGAACGTGGATCACATGGTGAGTAATATTATACCACCAAAAGCTATCCGGTTGGCCAAAGACAACTATAATATTTGAGTGCCTACCAAGGAGCAATTGGCTGAACAGGGGTTTCATGGTGAGTAGTATTATACCACCTAGAGCTATCTTTTTGGCTAAACCCAGCAATAATATTTGAGTGCCTGCTGGGCAGCAATGGGCTGAGCAATATATGCAGCCAGTGGCACGGGTTTGGCAAAACATGGATCTCATGCTGAGTAGTATTATATCACCTAGAGCCATCTGTTTGGCCAAACACAGCAATAATATTTAAGGGCCTCCCAAGGAGCAATCAGCTGAGCAATATGATCCAGCTAGTGGCACGGGTTTGGCCGAACATGGATCTTGTGGTGAGGAGTATTATATCACTTAGAGCTATCTGTTTGGCCAAACACAGCAATAATATTTAAGGGCCTCCCAAGCAGCAATCGGCTGAGCAATATTATCCAGCTAGTGGCACCGGTTTGGCCGAACATGGATCTTGTGGTGAGGAGTATTATATCACCTAGAGCTATCTGTTTGGCCACACAGAGCAATAATATTTAAGGGCATCCCAAGCAGCAATCGGCTGAGCAATATTATCCAGCTAGTGGCACCGGTTTGGCCGAACATGGATCTTGTGGTGAGTAGTATTATACCACCTAGAGCCATCTGTTTGGCCAAACACAAACATAATATTCAAGTGCCTCCTGAGCAGCAATCGGTGGAGCAATATTATCCAGCTAGCAGCACTGATTCGGCCGAACATGTATATCATGGTGAGTAATATTATACCACCTAAAGCTATCTGTTTGGCCAAACACAAACATAATATTTGAGTGCCTGCTGGGCAGCAATGGGCTGAGCAATATATGCAGCTAGTGGCACGGGTTTGGCCGAACATGGATCTCATGGTGAGTAGTATTATATCACCTAGAGCTATCTGGTTGGTCAAACACAGCAATAATATTTAAGGGCCTCCCAAGCAGCAATCGGCTGAGCAATATTATCCAGCTAGTGGCACGGGTTTGGCCGAACATGGATCTCATGGTGAGTGGTATATTATATCACCTAGAGCTATCTGTTTGGCCACACACAGCAATAATATTTAAGGGCATCCCAAGCAGCAATCAGCTGAGCAATATTATCCAGCTAGTGGCACCGGTTTGGCCAAACATGGATCTTGTGGTGAGTAGTATTATACCACCTAGAGCCATCTGTTTTGGCCAAACACAAACATAATATTCAAGTGCCTCCTGAGCAGCAATCGGTAGAGCAATATTATCCAGCTAGCAGCACTGATTCGGCCGAACATGTATATCATGGTGAGTAATATTATACCACCTAAAGCTAGCTGTTTGGCCAAACACAAACATAATATTTGAGTGCCTGCTGGGCAGCAATGGGCTGAGCAATATATGCAGCTAGTGGCACGGGTTTGGCCGAACATGGATCTCATGGTGAGTAGTATTATATCACCTAGAGCTATCTGGTTGGCCAAACACAGCAATAATATTTAAGGGCCTCCCAAGCAGCAATCGGCTGAGCAATATTATCCAGCTAGTGGCACGGGTTTGGCCGAACATGGATCTCATGGTGAGTGGTATATTATATCACCTAGAGCTATCTGTTTGGCCAAACACAGCAATAATATTTAAGGGCCTCCCAAGCAGCAATCGGCTGAGCATTATTATCCAGCTAGTGGCACCGGTTTGGCCGAACATGGATCTTGTGGTGAGGAGTATTATACCACCTAGAGACATCTATTTGGCCAAACACAAACATAATACTCAAGTGCCCCAGAGGAGCAAACGGCGGAGCAACATTATGCAGCTAGCAGTACTGATTCGGCTGAACATGTATATCATGGCAAGTAATATTATACCACCTAAAGCTATTTGTTTGGCCAAACACAGACGGAACATTTGACTGCCTGCTGGGCAGCAATGGGCTGAGCAATATTATGCAGCTAGTGGCACCGGTTTGACCAAACATGGATCTCATGGTGATGAGTATTATATCACCTAGAGCTATCTGTTTGGCCAAACACGAACATGATATTTGAGTGCCTCCTAAGCAGCAATCAGCTGAGCAATATTATGCAGGTAGCAGCACTAGTTTGGCCGAAAGTGTATCTCATGGTGAGTAATATTATACCACCTAAAGCTATCTGATGCTAAGCAGCAATTTGATATGAGACTCGGCAGATCTAGCACATAACTCAATGTGCCGCTAAGTCACTATTCCATTACGGACACATCAAAATTTTCCTTCTTTAGCGACACATATTACACTCATTATTAACTTTTAAACTCTCATTACTGTGACTTGCTCCTCATCAAACACATCTAATGGCGTCGTGTTGTAGTGGGAAGTACAAAGGTGTGGCATATCTCTCCACCTGCACAGCAATGATGTCTTTGGGCCTCCTGTATCGACGAGATCCATCAAGTCATAGGCGCCAGCCCATAAATGGAATTGAGGCTCCAACCCAACTGTCAAACGGGACAGCCATCAAAAAATAAAAACCTGTTTTTGTCGATGAGACGGGTCTACCCGGCCATCAGAGGCCAGCGGAGCCTTGCACAGAGCGGCAACCAAACAAGTGTTACGAACGGTTAATTGGAATTCGATTGTAGATCAAATATCGGCAAGTCCCGGCAGTGCCATCGATGTCCTTGTCACGCGCAGAAACTCATGTTTCAGCAAAACAGTTTCCATATATGGGTGCGATTCACCTCCATGTCCTGAGGCCAGACCAAAGTCATCTAAATTTGCTCCAGATTTCCATCTAGGAAGGGTGTCCCATCGAACACCGCCCCTGACTTGAACCCGTCAAGCGGGCCGCAACGGGTACCCATCAACGGGTAAACCCGTCCCTTACCCGTCCTGGTGCTGGCTCGGGGCCCAGACAGACGCGTAAAAATCTGCCTATCCCGTGCGTCAACCCGTCAAGAACAGCGACGGGTTGGAGCCCTAAATTAAAATTGCACCTGTCCGAAGCCATTTCGAACTCCACCCATCGATTAACCAGTGTTTATCGAGCGCGCTAATTGCGGTTCTTTCGCCCACCCTTGACTTACACCTTGATTCCATCAGTACACACGTGCACTGCCATTCCGACTTTGGTAACATTATATCTTTTCCTTTCGAAAATCGGGTTTATCTGCGTCGCTGCTTTGGCCGCGGCATCCTTTTTCGAACAAGCGCTGGGACATCTCAGCTCAGTTCAACTAAGTTGAATTCAACTCCTTAACATGCATGTGGGTGCTCCAGCTCAACGGAGAGAAATATTTGCTTGACACTTTGTTTGGAAAAGGGGGTGGGAGGCCACGAAGCGGCGGACCAGCCTCTTGTATAAGATTAAGCCTGTCTTTCTGAAGCTGTATCTCCATTTGTAAATTTCTCTTACACATCTCGGTCAACTGACAGGTGTTGCTTATTTGGATAGTGGGAGCCGGCGCTTCGCGCCGGCCAGCGCTTGTTGGCATGAATTTTGATATGTCACAAGAGCACGACAGGCCGCTGTAGGGTCCACCACCTCAATTAACATCATATTTAGTGAAGTTTAAGGCTGATATTCCAAAAATTGGGGCTGATTTGCTGAAAGCGGAGTTTGAAATGGCTTCACACAGACAGGTGTAATTTGATAAATAGGGTAACCACATCGTATAACAGGCACCAGGAGCGCTGCGTGTTAGTTGTTTCACTTCACAGGCCAAACTCCATCCATTCTGCACACAAATTACAGGTATCTGCCAGTACCAGTGGGAGGGTCCCTATCTGGACTTCCCACGACGTGATTCTGGACGTTTCCTGAAAAATATCCTCAGCGCCCCAATGTCCAAGATTGTGAATAAAATAAATAAAAAGTGGTTGCTTACAAGGATTCTGCTCCTGAAATAACGGCAAAAGCAACAGTCATCTCGGAAAGCATCTTAAACCAGGCCTGAAGGGACTCCATGTCTCGCGGCAGCTGAATACTGATCCGCCACCATTTCATGCCCAGCACCAGGCACACTATCCCACCACGCCCTCGTCTGCACCAATCTTGTGCGAGTATAGCATCCTTTCTCTGTGATTCAGTAGCAGTTACAACCATAGCGTGAATTGGTGCCCATATTTCTGTCATCTGGGTTCTCCAGTCCGTCGTGTCGGCCATCGGATAGTTACCTGAAGCATCTTGAGATTCCACCCATCTTTTCAATGACTGAGAAATTCCTCCCATAGCCAAAATCCTGGGTGGCTTCCCACTGCGCATCAAAGCACAATCCACCGCTGCATACGCTTCTCCAAATCGCTTCCAGTCATCTCCAAACTTCTGTACATCTTCTTCGGCAAGGCCAACCTCAAGACAGATCTTTCTCCAGCTGGAGTCAATTGCACGATAGGTGGCTTGGCTCACACCCCACTTTGGCTTTTTAGGGGTTACCGCAGTGAGCATACTCCCAATGGTGATATGGACTTCCTCGAGGTCTTTGAAGTCAAATGGGACATCTGCCATCGGACTGTCAGGTTCCGCCTCGGCGCATGCTTTGCATTCGCGTAGCATCAATCCAATAATCAGGAGGACATCACAGGCCTCCGTGTGATGGAAGCTGGACTCGTTTGAAGGAACATGTGGGTTCTCTCCCGTCCATAGAAGGACCGCCTTCCAATTCGACAGATGTCCCGTGGTGTTTGAGGCATCAAAAAAATCTGGACCAACATGGACTCCGTCTACAGCCCATGAAGCCCATGCTGGAGTTTTAATCTTTTGAACAGGAGCGGTGGGGTTCTAGAGGTCCACCATTAGCCATAGCCACATCCAAAATCATCCTCCATACCGTGGCCTGCTTGAGCATCTGCTCCACCAGTGATTGGTACGGTTCAAACAAACTCAGGTTGACAAGAATATCTTTTTTGGCGGCCAGTTTAAGAGCGGGGCGGGCGCGTGGACGTGTTGGATCATTGGCTTTTTGTTTGTTGTCTTGTTTCTTCTTTTTCTTGCGTCCGCCAGAGTTGTCTGATTCTGTTTCGCCGCTGAGTTTGGACTTCGCTGGGTTCTCCTCCACACCATCGCTGTCACCATCGATCTCGATGTATGCCCGCTTCTTCAGTGCAGCAACTCGAAGGGCACGATCCTCCTCCCTCTTCTCCTTCGCCTCATCCTCCTTGAAAACCAGTGCCTTTTTTCCCTCATCCTGCCGAGTTATCCACAGTTTATAATATGCCTCTACCTCCGCTTTAGTCATACGGGAAGGGTCCCTGAGGCCGAGACCATCAGGTAGACATTTGGATAGGATGAGGGCTCGTGCTCCTTCCGAAGTTGCCATTGCGCTCCAAGGGACAGTCGAAGACCCGGTCTGTAACTCTGCCCCATATCTCAGGAATCACCCAGACGAATGTTCAGATTACGCACTATGAACCTCCTTAACAAAGGCACGAATCATGATTTTGCCTCCTCCTATCCATTCCCCGGCCTTCTTGTCTCTTGGGATCACAGGAAGAATAGGATAATTTCGCAGAGCATCATCGACATCATCATCATCCCTGTTAAAGTCCAGCTGAGCCCAAGGGTACTTTGCCTGCTTTGTGGTTGTAGTCTGCCCTTCTTCATCATCGTCACTGAGATCACCATCTTCGAACGACTCCGAATACTCTAAAAACGCGTTGACAACACCCTTTTTTGTCTTCCAGTTCGGAAATTGCTGGCTGAATTTCGGGCTGATTGATGTTTCATGCCTACAAGATTGTGAGTTAAATGAATGTGTATTGACCGAACTCATACACTGAAGTTTGAGCATGGCCCGCAAGGTCGGTCCACGATGATAAACAGACCATCCGAACACCGTAGATGTTGTACATATTTTTTACAAATGATGCCATCTCCGCATTTGCATGGGCGCTGGCAAGCCTACACCATGTTAGAGAGCCACATTGACAAGTTCATAGCAGGACACAAACTTTCGCTTGTCCACCTCCTTGAGATTGCCACTGTTTCTGGCCTGGGCGGCCTTTGCACATGCATCTTTCTCATCGTCCCCCAGCTCATCCCACAGTTTCGATATGGTTGCACGATGTAACAAATTCCACTCCGTACCCCCTGCAAGATCTTCTTTTATTTCGTTGTACCGTTCCTCGTTTTCCTCTCTGGCAATTGATTTGGCATCATAGCGCTTGACTTTGACCTTAGTGCTAGACTCCTTAGCCAGTTTCGGATCGCGGAATTGAGCAATTTCATTGTTGTACCACGTTTTCACCTGGCTATGAAGCTGTGAAACAATAAGGAGGCACCTCTTCAGCTTGGTCGAAGACACTTACTGTTTCAGAAAGATCGTCTTTCACCGCCCTAAGCTCCTTCACAATATCATCAACCACGTCATCCCGATCCGACCCTTTGGCAGCAAAGAATTTGACACCATTTGCCATGAGAATGGCTTTCAGTGGAGCAGTGACCCAGCCCATTTACAGGAGAGATTGGAGGTACAGGTCAAAATAATGGCAGAGTCGGATGAAAGTGCACCGATATTCAACGTGTTCAATATTCCCACGATCGTGTGACAAATAAACAATGACAACTGAGACCACAGCCCGTCTTTCCACCGCAGCAGTGACGACTATTCCTTGGAAAAACCATAGAAGTTCGGAGCTCAGAAATTTCAAGCTCTCTAACAAGTTGGATTGGTATGGGATACTAGTTAGCAATACAAGTATCTACACCGATTTCCAATGCGATACGTCCCCAAATCCCATCTCCATCTTCAACTCGCCACTCCAAACCTTCAGGTTTTTGAAAAGAACGGACATGAGGGCACATTGAGCAATGCACATTGACATCTTGTGCACGAAGTTTCTGACGAGTCGAGCCTTTTATGCGCCGCCGTGATGGGACTGGCGGAGGCATAGCAGTGTTCACCAGTCCGCAGGCGCAACTCAACGGAAGCGGAACCCCAAATGGAGCACGCACAGGATGGGCCCAGATGTAACGATAGTGGCTCTCACCATTGCCATAGAGGTACACAACACCAGAGTGGCTTCCAAGATGACTGCTCACTGCCAGACAGTCGTCCATGAAGTTCTTTTGATTATGGAAGTAAAACTTCTTGATGACCGCTGCCAAGAAAGACATGGTGATCTCGGGTTGAAGCTTCGCAGCCTCGAATCCAATCAGAGCATGAAATCCGCAACTACCAAGGTGGTTAATGGTGCACTCTCACTACGGCAAATAAAATACGCACGAGTTCACCAGCCACTTGTTTACCACCAGTAGCGCATGGGGAACAGTGAACAATGACCCACAAGTCAAAATGGCCAGGAGGTGGTGATCAGAATAACGCCTGCAGGCACGGAATGCTGCAAGAAGCACAGGTGGCATGAGTCTCTTGAGAACCTGCGTTGAAGATGAGTTTGAGTGTTCATCTGGAGGAAATTAAATCACCCACCTCGTCTGGAAGAGCTGCTCCGCCATTTTGGGGGGCAATGTGAATGTCCCCGGCCGGATTGGTATGCGAAACAACAATGGTGAAAATTCGGCGGACCCTGTATTCAATGAGAATGAAATCAACAATGAATAAACTATAACATACGTGGACAGTTCCCCAGATGTGAGACTTTCCGCAATGGCTGTGGTGACCTGATCGAGCCTCTTCAATTCTTTCGCACTGTTCATGTTGAACGGGACAGGAAGATATGCAAAGTTTGCGGGGAAGAGTGATTGTACCAAGTTCGCGAGAATGGGAACCGGGGTGGTGGATAAGGGAACATCTTCGAGGTAGAAGACCAAGAGAAGAACAGACTCGGTGCTGGCTTGTGCGGTGAGTGAACGTATTCCCGCTCCAGACGAAAAGGTAATGGTATTGCCGTCCTTCCGTCCCATGAAGCCCTACAGAGAAAGTCTGTATCATCAATCTACAAGAAGGAAGCCACACACCTCATATGGAAGAGGTCGATAATCGTTGCCCTCCTGGCCACGGCGATGCTGTTCCATGTGTAGATGACAGGTGGGGCAACAGAAAGGAAGTTGCCGAATTTCTGGGGCAGGATCTCCAGCGCACTGAAGGCAGAGACCTGCTTCACAGAGCCCTTCCACGTCACAGAGGAACATCTTCCCACCATCGCGGCAGATAAGACAGTACTGTCTTTGGTTGGAACTATGGTCACTGAATAAACTTCGAACTCACCCCATCCCCACCACTATTCAAATCAGCATTCAGAGTTCCCCATCCTTGTAATTTAAATCCTTTCCCGCGAAGACAAATCTCTTGGGCCGAGTTCCCGAGTATGTATGGCACAACAGCTTGGGTAACTGGAGCAGAGATAGGACCGATTGGAGCAGGAGTGGGGAGAGGCGGCCCATCCCCAACAATGGGCAAGGTGAGCCTAGGTGCAGGAGCTCCCGTGGATCTTTTGGCGGCGGATATAGCGAGCCTCGGTTTCTTGCCTGGGATAGGCCCTTTGCCGCTGACTGTTTTACGTGGTGTTTTATCACCTGTGGTCTTTGCCCTGACCTTCTTCATACTGCTAGAGGTGCGATGCCGTGGATGGGCGGGGCGAAAAAAAAAGTGCAAAGAAAGAAGACGCCAATCATGTCACTGTCAATCATGTCACTGCCAATCATGTCATTACCGTGATGTATTGTTTCAGTGAGGATCTGCACTTTTCACACAAGTATTTCTCAACCTCAAGGACATCATAGGATGCGTAGCCTGATTCTATGCTCTCAGGGAACTTGTCTGTCTGGGCAACCCATAATCTGTGGATTAATGTTCAAATCCGAGGAGTATGATGGTGTCAGGATTCACAGCATCCGGCTATCAGTATGCGTTGTTGTCGCATTCAGCGCCACTGGTCTGATGTCAAGATGTCAAGAGATCGGTCTCTGGAATAGAAATGAGCCTGCAGCTGGTATCTCTGGTAGGAAGTCATGAACAAAATTCGGGAAGACAGTGAAACCAAGATAATGATCTTTAACGGGTTTAAACCCAAGTATCCATCTCAGGAAACAAGAATTTCCCCCAGGATTGCAATCATGTGCCACAAGCTGCAATCGAATGGAGTGAGCTGCAGCAATGGGGGATCATCCAGCTAAGCTCAAACGATGCAACAGACAACACTCCTACATGCCCTCCTATGAGTTTCAGCTCTCGTAAGTATTCTCTGAGCAATATTCCGGTCTCAGGATGGCAATTTTCACACACAATGAATTTAAAGTCATATTATTGTAATACCCAGATCAAGAAGTCGGTCTCTAGAATTGAAATTAGCCCGCAACTGGCATCTCTGGCAGGAAGTCCTCAAGAAAATTCCCGAAGACAGTGAACACCCAGGATACTGATCCTTAATTGTTTTAAAACTTGAGATACAGGTATCCGTCCCAGGAACCGAGAATCGCCCGCCAGATTGGATAATGTGCGATAAGGCAGATCAGATGGAGTGAGCTGCAGCAATGGCGGATCATCCAGCTAAGCTCAAACAACACAACGGACAACACCCGCTCATGCCCTCCTATGAGTTTCAGCTCTCATAAGTATTCTCTGAGCAATATACTCGTCCCAGGACGGCAATGTTCAGACACGATGACTTTAAAGCCATATTGATTTGCAACATATACCCAGGCATGCTGCACACCCCTACACTATTACTTACCGCTTCGTGCACCTTACACATTTCCCAGAGACATAGTTGAGTTCTTAGTACTGACACTTCTAAATTCCACAAGGCCCTACGAGCCCGCTAGTACTTAATAATACTGCTTGTGCAGTTCCAGAGACTCGTCAATCACACCCGGTGGGGCATATCATGATATTCTTGCACTGTTGGAACGAAATTATCAGCGCTACCTGGTCTGGTTCAGGTTTAAAATCTCATTTTTGGCATTGTCCAAACATATTTAAGGCTCTCTCTTGATAAGTGCTGAATCACGGCCATTTTATTTACTGTAACACCCTAGAAGCATATTCTACAGTACAAATTGATTTAAAAACCAACCAACCACGTAGGATGGGGAGAGATTCATGGTTTCAACATGCAAAACAAAACCCGAGTGTAAACATCGATGACTTGTAGCCGGCACTAATCTCGGTCAATACTCGCCATATTATTACTCTAGTTTTCGAATCCTGCTTTGCTTCGCATCAAGACAAACAAGCCTGAAAATGCCGTCAGTCATTCTACAGTACCAATTGAGTTAGAGTCAATCAACCGTGTAGGATGGGAAGAGATTCATAGTTTCAACATGCAAAACAGAACCCGAGTGTAAATATCGATGAATTGTAGCCGATCGATACTCGCTATATTATTACTCTAGTTTTCGAATACTGCTTCGCCTCGCATCAAGACAAACAAGCCTGAAAATGCCGTCGATTATAACAACCGACACCAAATACTGCAATCTTCAAAGAGTGACCAAGGGCTAATGGCTGTGATGTCAAGGAAATGGATGCAAAAGTGGCCGCTCAGCCAAGAGGCTTCATTATACATTGTAGGGAAATTTTCGCACACAAGAATATCCCACAATATGCCTCCAGATGTATCACAATACATCTGTATTAGTGAGAAACAGATGATTGTGCTAGTTATGGTCGTAGCAGAGCCTCATCAATTTTCTGCTGAAACTGATTTCTCAATTCGATCAGATTACTTACCTAGATATACATTGTGGTAAAAGGTGGGGGAGCGATGATGGTATGCCGGTTGATCCTCCCAATATGCAGAATGCAATAGTTCTAAAGAAAGAACCCTTTTCGGGACAACCAAGAACCCAAATCAGGAAATTCAGGTCCTTGGGTTAGGGTTAGCCCGATTGACGTGCCGCAAAATAGACCCAGAATGGGCACGGTTGTAGGAGTCATTATACACAAGTAAGAATAAACTACGCCGACACAAGGTAGGTAGATACAGAAAAAGCTCCCTCTTCACTCCATTCCGAGGCTCTGCTGCAGACAGACTCGGAACAGAGTGAAGACAGATACATGGGTAAAAATACAATGAAGCAAGCAACATGATGCAACGACAGTGTCAAAAAAAGAAGCGGCAGATCGAAGCTAAAGAATGATTCAGTGGGATGAGTCGGAGGAAGGTAATGAATGTCACCTGAAACGCAACACACGGCATCGTGGAGGCAAAGATATTGAAGACCAATAAGACTGATGTCTGGAAAAGGAGGGGATTAAAAGCGGGCCAGTTGAGAGTGAAACTCGTACCGGAGATAATGTGATGGACAAGATATCTAGAATGTAGTGAAAATGTGTTCGGTCTGAAATATATTACTTACCCAAAGGAGACCGATGGCAACTAGCACTTCCAAGATGTCTAGAATGCAGTGAGAATGTGCTCAGTCTTGAAGATATTACTTATCCAAAGCAGACCATGGAAATTGGTGCATCCATGATGTCTAGAATGCAGTGAGAATGTGTTCAGCCTTAAGGATACTACTTATCCAAAGGAGACCGATGGCAACTAGCGCATTTTTTACAGAGGACCGGTGATAAAGACCTATGATGTCGTTAGAATGTGTTCCTAGGCAAGAGTATTACTCATCTGAGTCGAGAATAAACAACCAATGTGTCTTGCAGGTAACATAGCTAACCAGAGATGCGAGTCAGTGCCGACCAACAGAACAGGCAAAGAAATGGCGACATAGACAGATGCAGTATCGAAGAAAGCATGGAAGCAGAGACAGACACGTCATAGCGTTGAGTCGAGATGGTTTTGCTGACTTTAGCATGCTACCAATCAGAGCATTGACAGACACGTTATAGCATCAACATCGAGATGGTTTTGCTGACTTTAGCATGCTACCGATCAGAGCATTGACGGACACGTTATAGCATCAACATCGAGATGGTTTTGCTGACTTTAGCATGCTACCGATCAGAGCATTGACGGACACGTTATAGCATCAACATCGAGATGGTTTTGCTGACTTTAGCATGCTACCGATCAAAGCATGGATAGGGATTGTCCAGGGACGGCCACCTCCAAGGCCTACACCGTACTCATGCACCTCCAACCCCAAGCGAAGTGGCTCGCAGGCGGCATGGACACTCATGAGCAGGATGTAGTGGGAGCCAACATCGTGTTTTCAAGGAAGATAATGAACAACAGAGAGCCTTGACATCTCTCGAATAGATCCGAGAGAGAAAACCGCGCTCAACCGAAGTCATTTCAGGGCATTGGAGTAGCATGGAAGGGGTTGGCCAGGCCCACAACACAGAGGCTAACACACAACACCTTGCAACGAT
This sequence comes from Mycena capillaripes, assembly GCA_029204075.1. Lineage (NCBI taxonomy): Eukaryota > Fungi > Basidiomycota > Agaricomycetes > Agaricales > Mycenaceae > Mycena > Mycena capillaripes. The sequence continues at coordinate 1,190,356 of JARHKZ010000014.1, read as the reverse complement.
GTGGAGGAGGGGCAGGCATTACAAAAAGGGGGAGGGGTGCGAACAACAATAACTATGCACACACCTGAGAAGCTGACTTGATGAATGGCAGACTGGAAGAGGGGGGAAGACGAAGATGGTGGGAGAGAGGAACAAACGAACGATCTGTTGATGATGGCACCAATTATTTTATAGTCTTTGCTAGTCTTTGAAGTTGTTTGCCATATACAAACGGGGATCTGTGGAGAAACTCTGATATTCTCATGGTCGACGGGTGAAATGATGTATACGTTCCAACGTCAATTGAGCCATCAATTACGACTTGGTGCACCCTGGTCTACTTATACCTCTCGAGAAAAGAGGAAGCATGGCAGACAAAACAGATTACTACATTCTCCTGAAGAACCCAGTCACTTAGATGCCCTCCTGGATAAAAAAGTCCTGCAGATTCTTGGACTTTTTAGGTCCATTCATTTGACATAATTTACGCAATTGCGCTGATCTCGTGCCTCATGACTAGTTTGGAGCCACGGCCCGACATGCCAGGGAGGGCTGTAACTGATCCATGTCAACTGCTTGTCCAGATGGTCGCAACAGCTCTCGGCAATCCAAGTATGTAGACGGTTCTGTACACTTCCGTCTGATGGATTCTTATATTTCCAGTAATTTATTCTTACGGTAGAACTACTAATCATTTTCTTCAGACATCGCTAAGATATTTCATACAGATGTCCAAAGATATGTCATGTCGTAAGAACAACTTGCAGATTGTTAACACGCCGGCACGGCAATGGAAGTAACCGACTTCCTAAAGGAGCAGATTTGTTATCATCATGGGTGAAAAGAGCGCAGCCGCCGCCGCCGCCAGCGCCGCGTTGTCTCTAGTTCAGCGGCCCACTGTCTGGAGCATTGCACGAGGGAGCAGCGGGTTGCCGGCAACCTTTGACACCCAGTAATGCAGGGAATACCACTATCCTGTCTCTTCCCGGGATATCTGGCACGCATTCATCACTCTGTAAGTTGTTTTCAGAAGTGTCCTGCGTTGATTTCGGTTTAGCTGGGCGTGACTACCGGATGGCCACCCCTAAGCCGTTCACGTTTGCATTCGGCAATATGGCATCAGAGGACGATGACATTGTTGTCCAGAATGTCATATTCTTGTTTTAGCGGTTACCCTCCCGCCCCTGAACTCGCTGGGTGAGGGCTCAAGCCGGCGCTAATGTTCTCCCAAGTTCTCTAGCTTCAAAAAATACATTCTTCTTCTGCTTCTTTGAGTGGTGGTGTGCAATCAGCCTGAATACCAATAATATGCGATTGGCCGGAAGGCTGCCCGCTGCCAGCCGGCGACACGTCCAGAAGGGGCACATCACCTGTTAAGAAAATCTTACGATTCTTCTTTCTTAATAATTCTTAACCAGTCTCCGTTGTTGATTTCAGTAAGATAAACACTGTGTATCCGTAACCTGTCTGAAAATAATAATTCGCTAAGTTAATGGTGCGGCCGTGTAATGAATTTTGTACGTCAATGAGCCTGTGACCTAGTTCTTGTTGAATCGGACTTTAAGAGACTTGTTGACAATGCTGCTGCCCAGAAGCAACATCTCTGCTCTCTGTTTGAGCCTGTGGGCTTATAAAAGTGTATACAATGCCAAGCAATGCGACCTCACAATCCCCGCACGTTTTAGGGCCCATTCCTCTGCAGCCCGCCACTTTGGAGGCGCCCATCAAGCGTCCACCACTACCTTCGGCATTGCACCACTTCATTACATTTCAGTGCCATTTATTCTGCCTTTTTATGGGAGGTCCTTAAGAGGTTCACATCTTCAACCGAAGTGCTGGGGTGCTCTTGTACAAATCAAGGCCATACTTAAACCCGAGGGAAAGGGCGTCAAAGGACTGGGTTGCATACTAACAAATTTCATGTGTGACAATTCCTTCACTGGCTTGGAGTACAGAGTATTTTTTGTTCAATGCAGCCAGAGGTAGTGGAGAGGATGAAGGGAAACCGGAGTGCAGGTCATTTAGATATATATTATACTGTGCACGTGATATACTTGTCGCTTTTCCAATCATCATGCCTCGTATTCCCAAAGACAAAGGACGAGGTAATTTGACGAGGCAAGGACATCCAAGAGACAAGATCACAGTGTTCGAGGATACTCGAACACGGGCCGGTTATGCAACACAAAAGCCTCGTATAATCGCCGCATCAGCACAGACAAAATCCCCGTCAAAATCACCTTCCAAAAATTTCCTCTTCAGGCATACAGGTCACAGTCCTGTGCAGATTCATGGTCAAGATGACCAGGATGTGAATCATGTGCACCAAATTCCTAAACCTTCTCGGACCAAGGGAAAAGTACTATCAGGTCAAATATATGACCTTGTATCGTGACTGACGCCAGAACAGACTTCAAATGATTATATGCGGTACTGGAAGGATCATCATAGGAGCTCATACTCAAAGCAGATCATTGATGGAGATGCATATCCTTCTCATCGGTTGTGTAATCGTTGCAAGACATCAGAAGGGCTGTATCGTTGCAACCACTGCAGTGGACAAGCACTTTGGTGCGAATCCTGCTGTCTTGCCATCCACCAAACCTCTCCATTTCATCGTCCTGCAAAATGGACGGGGAAGTTCTTCAAAAAAATTGATCTCGATAAACTTGGTCTTACCATCTTCTTCGGCCATGGCGGGGACCCATGCCCATCAATCCGCAGCAAGGCCATGGCAGACCTTCCTGGTGAAGAAGGAGATATTGTGATGGACACACAGGTGGAGGGTGACGAATGGGAAGATGAAATTCGCACTGGTTTTGTGGGGGATCGACTGCAATTTGTGGATACCACAGGTCTATTCTTGCGCAGAGTCCGATGGTGCTGTTGTTCAGGGGAAGATGGCGTTGTACTTTCTCATGATCTACAGCTTCTCGAAGCTCATTTCTACCCGGCAATGGCAGAGAAGCCATCCACTGCATTTACGTTCAGGGTACTGGAGGAATTCTCGCTTGATACCCTGGAGTGCAAGACCGCTGGCTTGACATTTGTCTCCAAATTACGGAGGCTGACGGATCCAGTGTTTCCCCTTTCAACCCCAGTACGAGAAATCTCTTTTTGGAAGCATTGATGTTTATTAATATAGAATATTTACGCGGCATTCATGCGATGCTCTCGCCAATGGCGAAATATAATGAACTTGAAGCGTGCAGGGATGGTTCATGATCCGGATGCTGACCGACAACCCGGTGATTTGGCTCTGTTTTGTGTTACTTGTCCTCAACCTGGGAGGAATGTATCTGTGGAGGAAGTGCAGAACTCCACTAATCAGTGTGTAGTCCTGATTCTGTCAATCACCATCCACTGACCTGAGTGAAGAAAACTATACCGGCCTCAGGTCGTTGCAGATGGAAACTTCAAGCTGGACAATCTTAAAATGCGGAATCCAGAGGATGATGTTCGCCTTGCAGACGGACAAATGTTCTGTGTCGGATCTCTACAATACGACGAGCACGTGCGGATCACCCCGGACAAGAAGCAGGTAACGTCACTCGTATATATGCCATGATTTGAAGGCTAAAGCAACATTTCCTGCCAGCGTTCCAACTGCAACAATCATCGTGCCGTTAATGAAACAAATGTCAAGCGAAAAGAGGTTGATTCAACCGGGATAGGAGCATGTGCTTGTGCACGTCATGGATGCTTCTATCCACACTCCGTGGTCGGATTCAAATTGGGCGAGAAGTGAGCACATGCTGTCCCAAAGATATGCAAACTGATTACACCACTCCAGACAAATGAATATGGATTACGCTATTTCGGAGGTCTTTCGTCAACTGCCACCGGAGGTCAAAGAGTTTCTGTTGATTTATGACATCTCTTGCCAGTGGGTAATTCACTGGATTCAACGGTTCATGGATGGAAAATACCTTTTCTATCGGGATGATCTAACTCTAACTCCGGCGGTGGGAAAATTCCATCTAGGGGCTCATGTCTTGGAGTGCTTCTGGGAGTTCTCATTGAACTTCATGGAGGGCTCTGGGCAGGTTGATGGGGAAATCCTCGAGACATTGTGGGCATCCCTCGACAAGGTTGTCGGAAGCACCCGCAGCATGTCACGTGCACATCGCCAGGAAGTCCTCGACGAGCATATGAATGATTCCAATTGGAAGAAACTGGTTGGCGCAGGTACGCAGGTCAATTAATTGAAGGTTTAATGTTGACTTTCCATCTAGTCCCTGCCTTGATTCGAAAGATGGATCTTGCCGATGAGGGTTTGGCATCTGTCCAAGAAGCATTTGAGCAGCTGTCCTCACGGGTGGGCGATACTTTAATAGCAAAATGGAATCGGGACGAAGAAATTGCCTTTGCTCCTGGAGGTATAGGAAGGAAAATATATAAAGCTGAGACCACAAATGGTATGTACATGGTGTCAGATGCAATGATTGTTTCTCACCCAGTTGTAGCTCCTGGCGTTGCCGAGGTGTGCCTGCAGCTCACAGAGGCAGAAAAAAAAGAGACAGGAACGCTTTCGGGCTCAATTACACTCATCAGTGAAGGCTTGAATATTCAGCGGACACAGTGCGTAGCTCCGACCTCATCTAATGTGCAGATCTTCAGCATACTGCAGGCACATTCTTGCATCTTATGTAGCATCCCTGGGGAAAAGGCCAACTGCGGCACAGAGGAAAGACTTGATTGGGAAACGTGATATACTCCAAAGACGCATTGCAAAATTCCAAAAGTCCATGCTCGCCTTCATTCAAAAACACGACTCTGATGATAGCGATGATGATGATGACACACATTTGATGGATGGGGATGCATCCTCCGATTCGGATGATGGCAACGGCGAAGACATAGCCGACCTCTGGGAGTCTGAGGACGAAGAAGAGATAGAGGATGAGGAGGACATGGACGAGGAGACAGCTACAAGCTCTACAGTCCTACCGGAGAAGATTCAACTATCCTTGCCTTCCAATCTCAAGCAACGTAGCGTTGGCCACCGAACATTGGCCAATCTCCACAATAAGGAGGCAGCCCTTCGGGAGGGTCAGATCAATGAGTCACTACAGAAGCTCCGAATGGCACTTGGTGAGAAGGCATGGATGCTGCGGAACAATGTACGAGATGCAAGTGGTGGAAAAGGCAAGCTACGTGCCTGGAGTGGGGTGAAGCAAAAATCGAAAGAGGTGGGAAAACATGTCAAGCTCTACAGAGAAGCAACTGCAGCGCTGCAACGAATGAGTCGTGGTGCCAGATGGAGACCTATCACAAAGGATGACTTGAAGATGTCCGGAGATATGGTGGAGGCTAATCGCACAGGTCAGCGGGCACAAACTCTTGCATGGTTTTGGCGGCTTGAGGATGGTGGAGCCATTGGTGAGATGGAGGAGAATGGTATCATGGGTGAATGTATCAGAATTTCTTCTTGAAACTGGTGATGCACTGACATGTGTTTCAGTTTACAGGGTGAACTGGCTACGAGCAAAAGCTAGGCTAGCACGCTGGGCTGAAGAGAAGATAATTGTTTCCAAGGAAATGACCTGGACACTCAATTCATTTGCATACAATCGGGACCGGTGGCAGCAGCGGATTGCTACTCATTTAGACGAAAATGGTTTGAAGGCATATGCAGCCAAGCAGGTCGAGCTGTGGGATAATTTTCTTGTCCATGGGAGAGAGATGTTTGATTGGGCAAGACATACACCCAAGGCAGAGAGATGGAGGAAACAAGGACCAGGAATACCTTTGATTACCGTACTGTAAAAGGACACATACAGTAAGTGGAGAAAAGAAATGTCACATACCTTTTCCTTCATTCCCGGGGCACCAGTCCAGATTTCTGGCCGAACTCAAGTGCGTCGGTGGTGAGGAAATCGATGCCGATGTCCTGAGGAATTGATGCGATCAATTTATACAGATGGGCGATCGTGATGGTCGAAAACGTGAAACTCGCGATTATTCAGCCACAGCAGTGATTTTTTTCTGGACATTCTGAGTTACCCAAATTGAGCATTGAGGTGCACTAATCAATCCTACAGTTTGAATCATACAAAACATACAGGTAATAATAAGCTATGGCGCCTACAAAATGGGCATTTTGGCGCAAAACAGCCAAAAAGTGCCAAAATCACGGTTTTCCGGGCACTGTAGCTCTTTATTGCCTGTATATTTTTGCACAATCCAACCTGGTAAATCGATACTTACAACTTGGACTATGATCTGACTTATTCAGAATGTGCTCCAAAAATTCATGCTGCGAGTGAAAAATGCGAGATTTCTTCTTTGGGCCATTATGACGGCGCAACATCACTGAATGCCATCAATAGCAGAGATAGGTCAGGCTTGACTTACTAGAACACATTATACTGGGGTTTGGGCAGAATTATGAACTGGTGCCTCGGGAATTGCAGAAAGATTATGTAACATCTCTTTTGTCCACTTAGTGTAGTCCAAGAAAATCATAATATTGCGAAGATCACAAGGGATATTGGTAAGAGGCTTTGACAATAGTATAGTGCAGTTGGTTCCGTGGTTGGTTCACAATATTTGGGCTCCCAGTTCAAACCCTGCTTGCATTCCATCAATCATGTATGGCCAAGGCCGCAGCTATAGATCAGATAATATTACGAAGCATGGGAGCCACATTCAACCAAAGCGCTGCTACCGGATGCAAGTCCAAGGGAGCTGACCGCAGAATATTCTGACTTCCATTGGCCAAACAGATAGCTCTAGGTCATATAATATTATCGAGCATCAGAGCGACATTCAGCCAAACTGGTGTGGCTAGCTGCATAATATTGCTCAGCTGCTGCTAAACGACGACTCAGATATCATCATTGTGTGTGGCCAAATAGATAGCTTTGGGTGATACAATGTAGCATGGCAGCCACATTTGGCCAAACCAATGCTGCCAGGTGGTATAATATTACCGAGCGTAGAGGCCACATTCAACCAAACCTGGTGCTGCTAGCTGCATAATATTGCTCAAATGGCACTCACATATTATAGCTGTGTTTGGCTGAGCCCATAGCTCCAGGTGATATAATATTACTGGGCCTGGGAGTCACATTTGGCCAAACTTATGCTGCTAGCTGCATAATATTGTTCTGCTGATTGCTCAACTGGTACTCAAATATTATTGCTGTCTTCAGCCAAACAGACAGCTCTAGGTGGTACAGTATTACTGAAAATGGGAGTTACTTTCGGCCAAACCGGTGCTGCTGGGTCAATAATAATTCTGCACCGATGGCTGGTCAACTGGTAGTACAATATTGTAGAAGTGTTTGGCCAAGCCTTTGCTTCTAGGTCAGACAATAGTATAGAGCATCAGAACTACATTCAACTAGACCGGTGCTGCTAGCTGCATAATGCCGATTGGCCAAGTCCAAGAGAGCTGGCACTAGCATATTGTGACCGGCTTCGGCCAACCAGATAGCTTTAGGTGGTATAATATTACTCACCATGAGATAGAAATTCAGCCAGACCGGTGCTGCTAGCTGCATAATATTGTGCAGCTGATTGCTGCTTGGCAGGCACTCAAATATTATGTTTGTTTTTGGCCAAACAGATAGCTCTAGGTGGTATAATATTACTCATCATGAGATCCATGTTTGGCCAAACTGGTGCTCTTAGTTGCATAATACTGCCTTGCCAATTGCTGCTCAGCAGGCATTCAAATATTATTTCTGTGTTTAGCCAAACAGATAGCCCTAGGTAGTATAATATTACTCACCATGAGATCCATGTTCGGCCAAACCGGTGCCACCAGCTGCATAATATTGCTTAGCCGATGGCTACTTCACTGGTACTCAAATATTATAACTGTGTTCAGCTAAATAGATAGCTCTAGGTGGTATAATATTACTGAGCATGACACCCACGTTCGGCCAAGCCGGTGCTGCTAGGTGCATAATACTGCTCTGCCAAGTCCTAGAGAGCTGCTGTGAGAATACTATGGTCTTGTGTTCGGCTAAACCCAGCCTGTTTAGGTCCACAATATTTCTTCACAGAGCCTAACCAGCCCAATATGTGGATGTTCTATGCCCCCCACAATTCTGGACCATCAACCACACCACAATGTTCTTGCTGTATAATATTATTGAGATAATATTTTGCCCCTGAGGCCTAGGCATCGGCCCAAAATCCGCCGGACTTCGGAGCTCCCTATACTCTAGGGATTAATCATATGTAGGGGACCTAGAGTCTAGGGCATTGTTGACTGCAGGCACTGAGCCCCAAGTGCAACCCGATCTGGATAACCAAGTCGACGCTAGTGTTGGCAGACTCGCAGGAGATGAAATGTCTCGCGCGGAATTTATCGACTATAGCGGGATGATGCAGTGCAGCCATCGCCAAAGTCGTTTTCCCCATTCCCCCTGGGCCGAGGATCGCTGCCCGGGGAGAATTGGTAACAAGGGTGGTAATGAGATCTGCGAGTTCAGAATCTCGCCCGTGGAATATTTTGGGTGATGCAGGGAGGAGGGAGAGTGAACCAGAACTGTGGCTTGGAATGAATATGCGAATTGCACTGATGAATAATATGTACCTTGTATTCAGTGAGTTCCTCCCCATCTGATGAGTTATATGAGATTCAGCAAAGAACATAAATACACACAAACCGAGGATGCATTATCGAATGATCCACTATGGGATGAGACAAGTTCGAGGAGCTCTTGATGACGCCTGTCGATATCCACCTTAAAGTCCACAAGAGCACTCTCAATTTCGACTTCGTATACCATCTTTAGAAAGTAGGCTTAGTGTCTGTTTTGACAATGATTATTCGACCCCTACCCGGAAAAAATCCGATGCTGCTTTCAACTCACTTTCACAGCTATCCAGTTGAGCTGTGATTTCGCCCAGCTTGAAAAGTCGTTTCACAGTCCCTAGGCCTTGTTGTGCCCTCAAACATGAATGGAACTTCTGAAGAGCACTGCAGACGGATGGCAAATGAGTGAAACCAAGGCAAGGCAAATGAATCTAAACTGACAGCACATATTGAGCGACCTGATCCAGTATCCTGGGAGATCGAATGTCCTCCGAGAATATACACAAGCCCATCAGTGTGCAGAGCAACCCGTGAACCTGCTCTACCATCCGGAGGCATCGTTCTTTTTGAAATTTCGTATTCTGCAAGCCTCTCAGATGGCGCATGCAATGTGGGATCAACAAACCTGAACGATGGGAACAATTGCTAAACAGGTTGTGCAGACACTGTTGAGGAAAGGGATCTGTGTTGCGGTTGCCACATCTTGCAGAGCACTTGCGGCCACGGTGGTATACTCTAGGACTTTTTCGACGCTGTTAGCGGGCATGGTGGGACAGAAACTGGGGATCCTTCGGGATTATATCCTTGACCAAGATATTTGGATGCAGTGTAGATTCCCATGAGCGGAAGATCATCACCGTGCTATATATATATTTGGCAGATGGTACTAGTACAGCGATATTAATCACAGTAGGTATTGAAATACCTGTATACTTAAGATCACCACTCATACCATCCTGAACTTCCGGAGTCCATTTTTGCGCAGGACCACAGGAAGTCTACTGTAGGCATACCATGATTGATATCACATTTGCTTCTTTCAACCATCACTAGCAGTAACCCGTGCTTCGCTACGGCGGGAGCGGGGCTAAATTTGAGGAACCCTTCCAATTGGGAAGGTAACCGGCTGACGAAGGAAAAGCACGTTGAACTGCTGTTTGCATCACACCGATTTTATTTTGAAGATGCCGCTCGTCGCCGACCTCCGGTCGACGCCCCGCGGCCTCGTGGACATGTACTATGTTTAGCTTCTTCATTACTCACGGTAAGATTTCTAGTCCTATCAGACATCAGAGATCTCGGGAATATCCGAGGATTGGCACAAAGGTTGAATCCGCGTGCCGATATTTATTGGTTTTGCTTCCAAATTCATGCACCCTTTCTAACCTACACTCCCGTTATATGATTCATGGATCTTTGTCTCTGATTTACCTGGATTTACCTACAGAAACTAATATACCCCCACACACCCCTTTGGACTGAAATATCAGAATCTTCGGAAAAGGACCTTCGTGGGACCAGTTGCAGGTGAAGAAGGGAGCATTTACCATCTCATCTCTCTCTTTATAAAATTAAGGGTGTCTGTCCGAAGCCTTCAAACTCCGCGTTTGGTTATTAGTCCCCGGTTCCTCGGAAGCGCCCATCAGTCCCCAGATCTTTGGAAGCGCCCATCAAGGCTGTCTTCGGATGCGCTCATCAGTCTCGGTCTCGGGATCTTCGGAAGCACCGCGCCAGTTGGCCCACTCCCTTACAACGGAGCTTTCTAAAGGTTCGATCGCACCTTCCCGCATAACCGCCGCCGAGTCTTCGTCGCAAGCCGCCCCAAGCGCCAATTATTTTGCCAGCGTGATGTGTCTTGATTAAAACCAATCCAGTCTTCTAGACTGCCACATGCCTCGCCTGCTCAGACAAACTCAGACGCCCATCCAGCGCCAAGGTGGGAAAGGACTCAGTGGCGCCCATCGGTCTCGGCATCTTCGGACGCACCGCGCCAGTGGGTCCATTCCCTTACAACAGGGCATTCTGAAGGTTCGACAGAACATTCCCTCGCAACCGCCGCCGAGCCTTCATCGCAAGCCGCCCCAAGCGCCAATTACTTATTCATCCTGATTTTTCCTGATTACAATCAATCAAGTCTTCTAGACTGCCACATGCCTCGCCTGCTCAAACAAACTCAGACGCCCATCCAGCGCCAAGGCAGTCAAAAGAGTCATTTCACACAGTCATCGCATTATATCCTTTTCATTGTTAATTCGATCATCTAGACTACCACACACCTGGACGGCACAAATCACTGGAATAAGCTCATCCCCCAGATCAGCTTCCATGCTGACTCACTGCAAGCTGTGAATCTATCTATCTATCTACTCTACCTCTTTATAAGATTACGCCTGTCTGTCTGAAGCCTTTTAAAACTCCACCATCGGTCAATCAGCATTTATTTATTTACTTCGAACCACGTTCAAACCATGAAAGAAATTCTTCAAAACTCACACTTCAGGGAGGGGATGCAAGGCCGCGAAGCGGCCGAGCAGCCGCTTGTATAGATAACGGTCATGTTCTGCAACTTAATTCCCACCCGACTCGCAGATAGGGACGGCTTCATGTTCCAGCTCAACCGCGAGGACGTCTAGATATTAAGGCGGTAATTTGGACGTATCGGTCGGTTTTGACTCGGAGGGAAGGAAGGAAGGAAGTATCACTCGGTGGAGCATCTTGCAGTGCTGAAGATGAAAGTTGGTATCGAGGAATGGATGAGAGGTCAATCTAGATTTCATTTGATAGAAACTAAAAACCAACGATGTGTTCCCGCATTATGATCTTGGCCCTTTTATGATGAGATATGGAAGCGGTGATAATTGACTCGAACGACTTCTTACCGCGATTTACAACCGGACCTATGCGATGACTCTGGACACCCGAACTTCTTGCACCAGCCAAACATAGACGAGAGGTCCCCGCCAACCCTTGGGGTCCTGCAACTTTATTCAAGTCTGGGTTGATAGTTACCAACCCGCAAGACCTCGCCTAAATCAAACTGCGGCTTCGAACCGTCTTGAGATGATCCCAGCTGTTGCTGCTTGCCTTCGTCTATTCATCATGGTTACCATCATGCATAGCCAGCACATCCCCGCACCTGAGTAAGGTGTAAAGACCCCCAAATTTTGTCCAACCTATTCGACTGGACGCCCATTTATAGACCCAAGATGATCGTAGGCCGTATGTGATGCTGGTACATTTCCACCTCTTCGGCATGGCCAAGACCTGTTCGCAAAGGAATGCTATATACCGCCAGCGGTCATGTTGCAGAGCTCTTCGAGGACCGCGTACGATGAGCCGATGTTGCACGAAATCTCATTTGCAATAAGGAGTTCAGGCTTTGGCACGACGGCCCTGTGGCTCACGGTTTTTCTTCCGTGATCTGGTCTCAGAAGGGGCTATTAGTTATCAGCAGAAAACAGAAATATTCAACGGGCATAAACGATTCGGTTTCCGCATGCTGGAAGTGAAAATGAAGAGGAGCGCATTTGTCGGAGATGAAGAGAGAGAAGACAATACGGCTGTATCAAGTGTTCGAGATTGTGGAGGGTGTGGCAAGCATATGTATCAGTGCGAAAGGCGGGGGGTCAGGACGAGGACATGGGGGAATTTAATTAAACAGTGTGTTAGCTCGGGCAAAGCGAGCTCAGGGCCTGAGTGTGAGGCAAGTCATGAGACCGGATCAATGCATCACGTGTACGCAATTCGTTTCTCGCTCGCCGGCCCGCCGCGTCCATCGTCTTCAAGGCACTCTTCAGCGCGTCCTCGCTAGACTCATAATCTTTGTAGCGCGCTTTCGCGGCAAAGCCCACTAACCATGTACTTCCACAAAGTTCAACCAGTCGATAAATACCCTCATACATGATCGTACATGTTGCATGTAATCCTAAATCCAACCAACTTATAATAAGTAATACCATCTAACATGCGTGGAATGTGATATGTTAGCTAAGAGTTACTCCGGCGTCAGATCTGGAGCTGGAGCTGGAGCTGGATTTTGTATTTAAACATTATGTAAATGTTATGTAAATGCTTCACATGACATGGATTGGGCCTCTCCGAGGCGGGCGCTGAACCTTTAGATGGGTGAGCGATCTGATGCTCTTCCTCTCCGCTTCGCTCCCGTGAATTCTGCTAAAGAAATTTCAAAGCGACATTATAATTCTATGGCACGGCTTCTAAAATCTGAATACAAGATGGGGAGCTGGAATAACAATGGCACAGTACACATGGATGTGTAGGGGCATGCTCAGATGAAACTCCCGCCTTGTCTGCAGGGAGAATGACTTGAGGATGGTGGATGGGGACTGGGTGGACGACTCCTGCCCGTGTAAGGGATGGGGCTACGCAGAGGGTCCAAGGCATTGGGACGGCGAGAGATTTTTGGCATCGATTCACTGGACCAAACGGGTATGTCTTGTCAAATTTTGAGTCTATTACTAGCCCAAAGGTCAATAGGTCGGTCGATGAATTAACTAAGCCCTCACTCGTGGGGTGCTTGACGTGGTACAACAGGGAGAACTTCGAGTTCCCAGACACTATTGGCGGATACAGCCTTTGGCTTCAGGTATGTTCCTCATTTATCAGCTGCCCGAGCCGTTTCTGAATCACATTGTAGACCGCCTCCATGACCGATGCTGTTGCACACCACTCGACGGGCGTGACATCGAAAGACTACCAGTTTGCGGGAGATATCCTCGATGTAGGTTTATTTTCTCCTGTAGTCGGCATCCTGCTCATTCAGTATTGCAGTTAATCTACCTCGGCCCTGCCCAAGAGCTCGACATGGCCCACTGTTCTGTCATCGATATTTATGGAACGGCCTCAAATCCCAACGAGAGCGATGGCACATTCAATGTTTGCGCTGAACAGTACATTTCGGCACTGAAGGTCCTGACACCTATCATTTTCAAGGTCCTCATTCCGAACATTCCACGCTATACCTCAATGAAGAAGAAGCCTGTCCCTACTGCGAACTCTCGTGTTCTGTTTACCGGACATATCATGGATGTGGAACCTGCAAATGATAAAAAAGCGGGATCTGTGGTCCATTTTGTTGTCGACATGTACTCGGTTTTCTTCCTGAAAGGAGCAGATGGTAGTCCCGCAGTGAAGCGTCAGTGAACCAATGAAAAATATCAACCCGCTCTTATTTATTTGTAGCCGCCATTAAAACGGAAGGCACTCCAGCCCAACTGAAGTTCAATTTCGGGACTCCGAGCCCTGCAGGAGTTGCTGGTAGAAAACGAAGGGAAATTTCGGGCAATGATGATCGAGGTGAAGGGCCATCAAAAAAGACCAAAAATGACGACTAGGCGGCGTGAACGCAAGTACTGATATCGGTCTATTATCGCACGATAATACGAGGTGCTCTTGATTTCCCATGTATTAGTGTACATAACGCAGAAGAACACCTTTTAGTAACACGAAGTGACACGAGAGCCTTGCCGACGATATTATGGACGGCCCACCCGGTCGCTGCTAGTTTACATAACATTTACATAATGTTTACATACAAAATCCAGCTCCAGATCTGACGCCGGAGTAACTCTAAAGGGTGTCTCGCTTCAAGCGCAGACAGACCAGACTCGGCAACATTAAAAACACGAGTCATCTCCGTACAAAGCACATTACTGAGCCTAAGACGGGACAGAAAAGCAGTGTCCAAACCAACCAGAAAAGGAAAGACGGAGAATATGGAGTAAAGGAGAGCCCTGAACAGGCGCCAGTGTAACAGGAACAGAAAAAGTCAGTGTACCGTCGACATTTTGGCAAGATTCAGACTTACATCTGGAAGGAAATACCCAAGTCCCAGAGTGTGACCACACAGCTGAAAAAGAAAGAAATGTAATCATAACCATCGGGGAAAAAAATTATAGAACTCCAGGCACGCACAGTTCGGAAGAGCTGCAGTTTAGTTAGATGAGGTATGTATGTAGAGCAAGATTGAGACGACGTACCAGAACCGCAATGTGCGCAAGGGAGCGGCCGATAATATCCAGCAGCTTGTCGGCGAGTCGGCGAAGCAGGGCCGGTCTTGACCGTGTTCGTCTTTGTCCTTCTCGGCGGAGGAGGAAGCCGTGAAAATTGACTTGTAGAACTATGACCAAGGTCAGTCTATTGTCAGGTGGGAGCTAGGCACAGAACTTGACGAGATACCGACTTTGACAGAAGCTGTTTTGGAGTCACCTTGAAAGCCGCGATAGAAGATTCTCAAGAAGTAGTCGAGACATCTCACATTTTGAAAATTTCAGGCCTTGACACGAACGACAGGACCTGACTGGTGTCTTGGGTACAACGCTTTGGAAAACAAGAAGGGGTTGAGCATATAGTTGCAAGCAGTGGCCTCGAGCATTTGACGAGATGAATGAAAGCTGAGACAACAGTCACAGGAGAAACAGGTGATGTGTATACACGAGAGGCCGACAAGGTGTAGACACTGTCTACCTGGATGGACATTGGTGAGGAGACGCAGGCCATGAGTGAGCGTTTGAGGAGACGAGAAATTTCAGCCACGTCAATGTCCGATCATAGGATCACCGTGGAATGTTCGGGACACCGCTGGATCATCTTGGGCACTGTTTCAATCGGATTTCAATATAAAACTAACGTCGGATCGAGTTTCCATCGGATTTTCGGCCGAAAAACGTGACTTCATTATGTAAAATCCAAAATTTGGCGGACACTGTACTAATAGGGCGCTACAGGACCCACTAACCAAAGTTAGTGGGCATTGCTCCCATTTTTTCGCCTCTCAGCTCTGGGGCCACGTCTGAGCGTGGCCGCGACACGTTACACGTCTTGGCAGTGGGCACCTGAGTAGCCTCACCTCACCGGTCCTACGAACATCACTGAAGCAGACGGGGGCTCTGCATCAAGACATCGTCGCTCCTTCCCACACTGTTTCCAAGCCCAGAGTCTCCGCTGGAAGAAAGGTCTCGGCACAGAAGATTATACCCGCGAATTCCTTCGCACATCATCTAGTGCAAGACTCAAGAGCGTCTGCATCTGGTTCAACGGAGTGGCTATTTACGTTGTCCCAATTTGCCGACATTCAGAATGACTAAAGATAGTGGTGGAAATGAGGTCGTGAGTCTTCTTCTAACAGCTCATCCCCGTCCCTTTCGTTCCGTCCCAAATGCCTTGATTCTCGCCCATGTTCTGTCCGCGGTCGGCCACCAGCATGTCTGCCCTTGCCTTTTGGCCTCCGCACATGCTTTTTTACTTCCATTCGTGCATGAGTTGGTAATCGTCGTCTAGTCGGCACGTTGTCGCTCGTTCCAGCTTTGTGCGGATTGCGTGCGTTGTCATTGTCCGGGTTTGCGTGGAAGCGTCGCCGTACTCGTCCCAGCTCTCTGCCGGCGCCCTTGGCTCGCCAACTCGGCTTATGCGAGCGCGCTTCTTTTCCCGCGCCTGATTTCGTGAGCGTACTCGAGGGTTGCACGAGTGAGTTTCGACTTCTCGTCCCAACCTGCGCACGTATCCTACTCCCGTCCCGCCCAGCACGTGCGTGCGAGGAATCTATATGAAGTTTGATTAATCAATGCCTGTCTCAACACATAATCCTTCTTGAGCATTGATTGATTAATCACTTTGGCGGTGGGGAGGAAGGAGCTGGATGATGGCGATTATAGCTGATTTTGATTAGTTAATCACCGATTAACTTGGATCATGTTCTGCTAAACACTCGTTAAACCAAAAAAATCACTGTTCAAAGGATTTATGACAGAAACATCCCGAGCGGGGAATTGAACCAATGACCTCCAGAGAGTAAATGGAACAGAAGGGAGCACAACCACTACACTAAGCAACCATAGAAATCACTCAAAGTCTTTTGAAATGCAGCCAGCACTGTAAGAATGACTCTTGTATTATTTCACCAAGTCAACACATGACAGTCAAAAATTCTTGAGTATGTATGAAGTGTAATGTTGCTGTGACTTGAAAGGTCACACTTTGACCGGACTTCTGGTTCAAGTCAAGTCATTCAAATCGACTCAGGTCGCCTTTTTGGTACTCTTTCAAGCTCTATACTATATGCTATGCAGACCTCGTTTCTGAGATCATAACAAATAGGATTCCATGGGTACAAGCCATTCACAGTCCGTAGAATTTATATTGGCATCAAATTTATCAAACTGCCACGGTGGTGAAAAGATGCAACATATTTTTGTTACAGTCATTCCGTGGTCCTTGCATTTTCCACGGTCCTTGCATTTTATTTTTTTCTGAGCTCAGAGAGCAAATTTTTGTGTAGTCTTTTTTTGTGAATCTCTTTGTATCATGCCCATAAATCTCACGGAATTTTACGGGATGTCAAATGTTACCGAAGAACTGTGGAACAGGCACGTGATCAGATGATCTGCAATGTATACAACCACGTCCACTCAATTTGGATCGATTTTTGCACCAAAAAATTATGAGGGGCATTTACTAGATCTCAAGTGTCCACTACAAAAAAACTGAGGGGAATGAGGTGTACCGTGGCTTGGAACAAGCAGAGAAAGCTGCTGCATCCACATGATATTGGCTCTTTGACCAAACACACATGGTTCAAGCACTCTATGATTCTCAAAGTGGCCTATTAGAGGCCTTACCAGACCACAGATGCACATACAGCAACAGAAGAGGGGGAAAAAGCAAGTGTTGGGATAACAGCTCAAATTGGCAAAAGCTAAAATTCAAACTGAATCTGCAACATTTTGAGGGACACAGCATATTCCACCACAACCTGGACATGTAGGAGTATGCAGAGAGCCGGAAAATGTCCGAAAATATCAAAGTTCCCGTGGAAATATAATATTATGCTTTTATTTGCGCGAAAATGCAAGGACCAATGATGCCGGTAAAATCGGCCCAGACAAATCAGCCTCAAATGAGCCAAAGACAACATTTTATACCAATTTTTTTTTTTGCAGTACTATCATCGGGCTATCATAATAGTTTCCCTACATATTTTGCTTCAACCGATACACTTGATAATATGTTGCAAAATTGATCATTCTGAAACCTCGTGCAAGGACCGCGGAATGACTGTAGGCATCTGGGATAAATCTATTTGTCAGCCCCCCTTGAAAGGAGCACAGTGTTGAAAATAGCCAATAGCAAATGATTGTCTGGCAATCCTTCAGACTGGATTCCCATATCTTGTCTCCCGCATCGAAATTACCGACTGAATGAAGGTAGGAGTGCGATAAATCTCCTGGCCATCTTTTCAGCATTTTCTTGGACTACCACTTTGGGAATGCCTACAATGTATTGTGCTGACTTATAGTCACTTCTCTCCATGGAAGGTTGCAGATCAAGATTCATAATCAGGAGAATATTTTTGGTGGGCCGATACAAGTACGGCATTTCGAAGCAGTGTGTTGATGGTGTTGAATTTCCTATTTTGGTAAGGATGTATTAACCGAGCCAATTCTTGCAAGGTAATCAGATTTTATGTCCTTGGACTTGTACCACAGTGTAACAGTACGCTACATGTCACATCTTTACAGGTCTTTCTGTCTCTTGGATATAGCTAATTCTGGAATATGCGGTGTAGCACATGTGGTACTAGTCAACTGTATCATTTCACAATGTTACCACCACCAAATGGTTGTACCTACATACCTGCATTCATCATGATGTGTGAATATGTACCTCACAAAAATGTGTGCCAAATCAAGATACATGGGTAGATTGAATGTATAAGAGTGACATTGACTGCTACGACATGTGATAAATAACATATCCAAGAATTGGTGTATTTGGTGCACTACTCCTATTGCTACAGCAGTCCTAGTGGAAACCAAGAATCTTTAGTCAAAATTGCATTATGTAATGATATCAAAAAAAAAAAAAAAGGACCCCCCGGTTGGATTGACAGCGGATCTTGACTGCAATTCTATCGCACTCGATCTCAAGACAATCGGACCAGAATTGAGCTCAGGAGAGCATCCCGGACGAAAACACCCAAAAACAGAAAAAAATGTGCCCACCCCACTGGTTGAGAATTTCGAGTTTTTCACCTCGAAATTCTCAACCAGTGCCCTATGTTCCGCAAAAAGCTGTAATAGAAAATGGTTGAGAATTGAATTCACACTCATGGATGTTGTGAAAACTTACTAAAATAAAATAAAAACAACATGCCCTAAGTTCCGCACAGAGCTGTAATCTGCTTTTGATTCGCTGGAACAATTCAAGCCAGAAACATGGTTCAACAGCAAAAGTACCTTGAGAAAACTCATACGATGCTAATAATGAGTCTCCCCACCATTGGCATTCAACAGTTCATGCACTCTATCAGGCAGACTGTCATAAGTATAACTCATCAATGTTCTCTCACTCCTCCTTTGCAATTGTTTGGCAATGGGTTCCTGGCATGTACCATGTGGTCCAGATGATCCCACAGATTCTTGATGATATTCTTGTGTCAAATGCAGCTCACCTCACCTCTACAAAACTTGACCAGGCTGAAAATCATGTTCATCTCATTCTTCCACAGCATTGGGCATCATGCATGGGCTGTGAACTTGACAAGTCAATCTGCTGTTGTGGGTGAATGATTTTCGTTTTGATTTCTTAGGCTTGCGGCACACCCAAATTAACCCCGCCTAAAGGTGGACTTATGGCATCAATTAATACATGAAATGAAGGATAACACCGGGGGCAAAAGATGATGCATGTGGTTTCCGCATACGTTAGACACATGTGGTTTGCATGTGGGTGTGACATTTGACAAAGGTCTTTGTTTGAAATAAGCCTTTATTTTACCAAGTACCATTTAAAATAGAATTAGATACAGCAAATATAAGAGATTAGTTTTGAATGGTTACCAGTAAATTTCAGCGTTGAGTTTGTATGTATGTGGGATAGGTAATGGTTCTGTTTATGTGAGCCGCAACTCGGCCACAGATGCCGTCGCATCCTCACGAAGCAACGGCATGATGTGGTTGCGGCCGAGTGCTCGTGCCCGTGTGACCAGCTGGAGCCACATCAAGTCTGTGCTTGCCGTCGTGCGCTCACACTGCGGGTGTCACACAGCTACCTGCCCCGCATGGTGTCCCTCACTGGGACCCCGTCACCCTTTATGCAGTGTCTTCGTCGGCGGACAACTGCTCCCGTACGCCATCTTTGTCGGCAGACAACTATGTCTGTACACTGTCTTTGTTGCTGTACAATCCCCGCAGGATGTTGCCTTTGTTGACACTGAAATGCACTCGCACACCGTCTTCGTCGGGCTAAGAGTGCCCCTATACATCGCCTGTGGCTAGGTGTATGTGGGCTTGGTCAGCACACAATTTGGTCGTTGTCCTCGGGCAGCCCGCGCTCATCCTCCCTTTGTCTGTCCAAACACCTGCCAGCAACCCGAGGTTGTCCCTTCTTTATTAACTCTCCCCCTATGACCCGGTGTCATGACTTTCAAAACAAGTAAGCAAACAAGTAGTAAATATATGACAAAAAAAAACTACATGGAGAGAAATTAAGTAGATACACAGCAATAGGATATTTACACTTGGCCACAACTACATAGTGCTGTCACTTTGCGAGGATGCGACAGCATCTGTGGCGGAGTTGCGGCTTGCATAAACAAAACTATTATCTATCCCACATAAATATGAACTCAACACTGAAATTTACTGGTAACCATTCAAAACTAATCTCTTATATTTGCTGTATTTAATTACATTTTAAATGGAACTTGATAAAATAAAGGCTTATTTCAAACAAAGACCTTTGTCAAAT
This sequence comes from Mycena capillaripes, assembly GCA_029204075.1. Taxonomy (NCBI): domain Eukaryota; kingdom Fungi; phylum Basidiomycota; class Agaricomycetes; order Agaricales; family Mycenaceae; genus Mycena; species Mycena capillaripes. The sequence goes on along the minus strand of JARHKZ010000014.1, from coordinate 1,170,057 downwards.
AGATAGCTTGCGCAAAAGCCGCACAGGCCACATGCGGCTTTTGGGCATTGCGCAACGCCGTGGGAGAAAAAAAGGAAACCCGCTGATAAAGTCCAGTAAATTATGGTGGAAGACTTCCAATTCGAGTGTTCTAGGGCCTTCGGGTGTACAGCGTCGGCAAGGAATCTGCAAAACTGCGAATCAGGGCACCGTTTGTGCATGGCTGCATCTGACATCATACACTTTGGCCATAAACATACCACTTTTTCCACGGTTGTCCCACTGAAACCAAACAATAATTGAAGCAATATTGAAGACACAGAATTGCCAGGTACTGGGGATAAGCCAGGACTCGAAGAAGCATTTAACTTGCTCAAAACAGAAAAAGCCGTTGATTTGCGAGCTCGGAACCTAGTGTGGAAACACAAGAAACAACCAAAACCAAAACAACAAAACCAATATTGGGCAAGATAGACCGAGCCTATCCCAAACCAACACCAGAGACGATGTATGATAGCTGTTTCAATCACTTCCAAGGTAGCCGACGAGTGTCAGTCCCTAGTTTCAGAGCCTTTCAAAGGTTGAGAGGGAAAGCTGATTGTTCAATGTGAATGTTGTACAAAACACTGTGCTTCCGATACAGACGAAACAGAGGATCCAAAGGATACAACTGTTTCAAATGATGAAAATACGGTTTTATAGTAGCCAAGTTGTGAAACACGAGAAACAGTGATGTTTCCCGCGTTTCTTGCGTATCCCGAAGATCCACGATGATAGTGTTGTTCCAAAATGTGTTGCAGGTGTGTTGTCAATCCCAAAGTCCAAATCCAGTATCCCAATGATCAATCCAAGTCCCAGTCAAGTCCAGTCCAGTATCCCAGTCCCAATATCCAATCCAATCCAATCCAAGTCCAAATCCAGGTCCAATCACTTCCCAAGTCTCAATCACACAAGTTTCCGAGTCCAAAACCAGATATCCAATTCAATCACAAACTTCAAGCTTCTATTCCTTCCCCATTGCACGATTTTCGCCCTTCACAAGTATCTGAGACTTGCGAAACTCGAAAAACGGCGAGTTGCTTCCCATAGGCACAAGCTATTAGCTTGCTAACAGGGGAAGCTTCTCTCTCCTATCACAGCAAACACTCTAGCTACTTATACAAATGATGATATGACTATGACAATAAAGAAATGTGTAAAATGTCCGTTTATCCGTCCTGTTTCCCGCATTTTCGGAGTATTATAAAGACTACAAAGCGTCCCATTGGTTGGTGAGGTCAGATTCGTCATTCCGGATATATTCCGACCGTTTCTTAGTAATTCCTGACACATGGTGGTGGGATCAGCACTTTAATCAGCAACCACCAAGTGTTCCTTGAGCTGTGGAACATCTGTTCCTAAAGTATCCCTTGTATCGGTATAGTCGGACTTTATAGCCCTAGTCTATAGCTTTCAAATGATACCCCACTTCGAAGAGACCATGAGAAGAGACCTTCAAGGATTAGATTTGACTATCCCCAAAGGTATCTGCTATGGTTCTGAGATCACTGATCCAAAGATCTGGCAGCTGTGATACCCATTAACACATGTCCGACATAGCCGCTCCATGGAAACAAGTGAAACACTGTCCGATGTCACATGCAGTTATGCTTGGCATGCTTCCTCCAATGATCCACACTTGGAAACGCTCAATACGTCTGAAACCACTTGAACCGATGTTGGAAACGGCAGAAACAAGTGATACAACTGTATGTTTAGTTGGGCTACACCTTCTCCTACATGTTTCGGAGCGAGCACTTGCCAGAGACACTTCTGATTCCTCAGAAACACCATCTTGTTACTCAGGTGATACTGGCCTCTTATGGGAAACCAGTCGAAACTGTAGATACATGATATACAAGATATTGCACATAAGAAAACCGCAAAAACAAGTGATTTCACGGGTGTATCAATATCCTGCTTATCACCGTGCAGCTTTGCGCAAGAGCCAAAAGCCACATGCGGCCGGTGCAGCTTTTGCGCAACCTGTCTAATGTCACACCCACATGCGAACCACATGCGTCTAACGCATGCAGAAACCATATGTATTGTCTTTTGCCCCTGGTGTAAAAGCAAGATATGCAATGCACAGCTGATGTGACTTGAGTGACAGCCAATGGCACATTGATCTAACATGATGTGCTCTAATTGACAGAGTTTGGGATGAGCTTTTGACCTACATAATGGTATAATTGAGAAGGGACTTCCAGGGTGGCATTCTGTACCCTTGCTTTACCGGGTTTGTTTGAAAAGTTTTTTTTTTCTTGGTGGAATGAAAAGAGAGGTGGCACACCGATCTGATCAGGTCCCTCCTTGCACTGGCTTCCGGAAAGACCCTGAGTTTACCTACTCAGCCCCCTGGGGAAATGCCCTTACACATGCCCATCAACAGGTACTAGTAGTGTGGGACTTGGTAGGCGTGACTGGCAACTAACAATTCTGTCCCAGAGGATGGAATTTACCTATATTTACTAAAGCTCCAGACTGCCAGATCCAATTATCCGGCAGGTTTTCGTCAGTTGCATAGTTATTGTGATGTGACCAAACAATCCCTCCCAATGAAATACCAAGTCGCTGGGTAAATATATATATAAATTTAACTCCGTCAACCTAGTTGTAATGTACTATAGCCTAGCCCCCACAAAACCCAGCCCAATTGGATATGACTTTGTTGTTGTAGAGCCTGTCGAGCGCAGACCAGGCCAACTCTGTCAGATAGTTGAAAGAAACATAAATTCACAATTCTATTTCTTTCAATAATTGTGCTGCAATTATTCCAGAGGATTAGGCTATATATAAGGATGATGCAAAAGAGAATCAGTTTTAGAACCCAAATAGTGGCCAAACCAGGAACTTTCTGTTTGCACCTTGGATTCCGACATTACAGCTAATTGCGGTACATAAGGCGCGGGCTGTTTCTTTTTTTTTTTGACGGTTTCGACTAGAACAGTCGCCCCGACATCAATTCTGATCAGATTACCTCGGGAGTAGGCGCGTTGGAATGGCGCTGAAAATCCGCAGGGGATGGAGTACCGGCTTTTTTGATGTATTTACATAATGAGATTTTTTCAAAAAATTTATGGTTTTCACTAGAACAGCTGTAGCACATTGAATGCTGGGCCGTTTAACCTAGTTCTTGGATATGCTGTGTATCAGAGCTACCGCCAGGGGATGGTACATTCCTCCAGGCAATGTTCCCACTTGTCCTCATTCAACACACACTTTATCGAGGATAACATTTGTGTACTATCATAAATAGTGCTCACCATGTGGATTTAGTCCGACCCCTGTCGGTGAGCCTTGCAGTCCCCTAGTGGTACCTTGAATGCATAACATATCCAAAAACTAGGTGAATCGGCTCAGTATTCAATGTGCTACAGCTGTTCTAGTGAAAACCATAAATCTTTTGAAAAAATCTCATTATGTAAATACATCAAAAAAGCCGGTACTCCATCCCCTGCGGATTTTCAGCGCCATTCCAACGCGCCTACTCCCGAGGTAATCTGATCAGAATTGATGTCGGGGCGACTGTTCTAGTCGAAACCGTCCAAAAAAAAAAAAAACGGCCCACGCCTTATGTACCGCAATTAGCTGTAATTAAAGTGTTTTGGACTCAGGATCTGTTTGATGAAATGCACCAGGGATACCAATGATAATGTAGCCCGGAGGCCATGAGAATTTACTTTTAAACACTTCATATATACTTGCAAGAATTGTTGAGGACTGAAGGGTAAATTTACCAGGTTACAGTCATGTGTTGACTTGGTGAAATAATACAAGAGTTGTTCTTTACAATGCTGACTGGATTTGAAAGGCTTTGAGATGTGTTGACTTGGTGAAATAATACAAGAGTTGTTCTTTACAATGCTGACTGGATTTGAAAGGCTTTGAGAGTTTTTTGTGGTTGCTTAGTATAGTGGTTGTGCTCCCTTCTGTTCCATTTGCTATCTTATCTGGAGGTCATTGGTTCAATCCCCCCTTGAAATCTTTCTACCATAAATCCTTTGAACAGTGATTTTTTGGTTTAACGAGTGTTTAGCAGAACATGATCCAAGTTAATCGGTGATTAACTAATCAAAATCAGCTATAATTGCCCTCATCCGGTGATAGGGTGTGTGCGAGAGCACACATAAAAACCCCAGTTTTTATTCATTTTAAAAGCTTATCACCGGGGAAATGTGAGGCTTAGCAACGGGGTATACACCCACCTCGGGGTGGTATGCTACACTGCTGATGGCCGAAAGCCAGCGGGCAAACATGAGTTAGCGGTTCAACATTTAACTCTAACGAGTTAAATGTTCTACTAGTTGACCTTACCGTTGGGCCCCGGGGGTCAGTTGATAGCTGAGTCCTTGGGTGCCGGAGGTGAACAAGAGGAACTAAATAGTCTTAGAGCTGGCCGCTAACTGTGTGGAGCCCCGTTGAAGTCAAGAGAACCTTATACACAACCATAGTTTGACTGGCGGAAGAGTAATCTACCCCCGGGAGAACAAGAAATTGATCATAGAAATTTAGACAAGAGATATTGGCTTCTTCCCGCCAAGTTCTTTGGATCCCCGGGAAAGGCTAGTGATTTAGAATTAGAGTGTTTGTCTGGCAGGAGGACAGTTGTCTCCCGGGAGGTTCAATTTATCCCCCGGGAACACCGACTGACCGCCGGGGACATAAAGATCACCCCGGGGAAGCCTCAGGTTGCCCCGGTGGAGCCTTACTCCCGTTGGACTTGGCAACGGGCCGGCAACTGGTTTACCCGGAGATCATCAGCTGATTTATATTTCCCCGCTGGACTTTGGGAGCTCCCGCTGGTCACCAGAATATTTTGAATGATGGACGAGGCAGATTATTATTGATATACTCGTTGTAAAGCTCCCGCTGGCTCCTTAAAAACCAGCGGGAGAGTTTTACTCTCTACAGATGTGAGATGAGACTTCCCCGGCGGAGTTTTATTCCCCCGGGTGACTTGGCAACAAGCACGCAATAATGATGAAAGATGATGAATTGTATGGTCTACCTCCGCCGGGAGACTATTATACCCACGACTGCGAATACATCTGATATTATTGGATGTTGAGCTCCCGCCGCTCAATCAGATGTTTCCCCGCTGACTGATTTATCTCCGTTTGTATGCCCCGTAAAATGTATATAAGTTGTACAATAGTTTAGATTCAGGAGTGAATCCTCTCCCCACCTCCCGGTGACTGTAGGTAGTACTCGTAGACAGAATAAGAAAGAGATTTTGAAGTGAACAGTTGAGAGAGATGTTAAGATTTTGAAGAGCACTTGATGAGAACCAAGCCGCCAGCGGTGTAAGTGCCCCTTTTAAAGTGGCCAGCCGTCCGCCCGCCGTTCTAATCCGACCTCCCGGAGGTCTGGGTCTGAGTCAAGGTCGCCCAAAAGAGTCTTCCCGCTGGTCCTCTAAGCCCCGGCGAAGATCAGATCGCACCAGCGGGGCTGTTTGGCATTCAGTCTTCAGTATTGTTCAGCCGGACCAGATAGATTTTGATATACGAGAAGACAAGGAAGTTGAGAAGCAGCCGATGCGAACCACGCCGCGGACAGCATAAGAGCTCGGCCGGCCAGCCTTGTAGCCAGCTGCTCCCGCCAGCAGTTCGACCCTCCCCGCTGGCTCTAGGAAGAGTTCCCCCGGGAGGTTTTGGAGTCGAAGACGCCTCGTCCCGTCGGTCTGGCTGCTGCTTGGGAAGCCGCCGGCATCGTACTTCCTCATTTTCTGGAAGGTTTAGCTCCCGGTCTACGAGATACTTACCTGTGGCCCGGTCCGCTGGGTCAGACGGATATAAAAGACTAAGAGATTTGCCCCGGTGGTCCCGCTGAAAGCTATATTTAGCTCCCCCGGCGCTACCTTTGAATTGTACCCAACGATCTTGGACGGGTGATACGTACCCTACCTCCCCCGAACAAAACATACGAGAGCATCTTGCGGCTTGCAGTTTTGTGATTGAGATTTGGTTTGTATTTTGGTGTTGGTGTTGAGTTGAGTTTAGGCTCGCTCCTCCCGCTGGATCCAGTCCATTTCGATTTCACGGCTGCACCCGAGTGCACCGTTTCACCGGCTCCTTCCCCACCACCACTAAAGTGATTAATCAATCAATGCTCAAGAAGGATTATGTGTTGAGACAGGCATTGATTAATCAACATTCATATGGTTACTGGCGTGCATGCGCCTGTCGCTCAGATTTAAGGGGCACCCATTTCATTGCGCCCGGTCAGGGTCTTGTCTTGTTCTCGCCCGTTTCGTCCAGATCAGCCGCTCGTCTTCGTCCCGCCCAGCGCATGTGCGCTCGCGAGCTTCGCACCTCTCATTTCATTGAGCCTCCGTTGGCCATGATTCTCGTCCCGTTCTCCCCCGTTTTCGTCCTGCCCTGCACGGATGCGCTTGTCCCGACCCTCGCGGCGCTCATTCCATTGAGCGTGCGTTGGTCAGGGTTCTCGTCCCGACCTCACTCATCCTCGTCTCGACCCCATGTGTGCCCGTCCTTGCCCCGCCATGCGCGCGGGATCCCAATGGCCCGGCTTACGCGGTACACATTTCGTTGTGTCTGCGTTCATCCAGGTCTTCATTCGAATCTCGCTCGTCTTCTTCCCGACCCGCGCATGCGGTCACTGTGTTGGACTGCGCTCGTTTTGCGCGACTGTGCTCGCCAGCGTTCTCGTCAGGCGTGCGTATGCGATTGTCTCCGTCCCACCTAGCGTGTGTGCGTTCCTCGTCCTGGTGTACGCGGTGCTCCTTTGCGCACCTGTGTTTGTTAACGTCTCCATCATGAATAATAACGACGTATCGGCCGACCTGACCAGATGGAATATGGCATTATATCACATGTGCTTGATTTGGATGAAAGCGAACCCTCGTCGAATTGGGGCACTGTGATATGGCATGGAGTCTTCGGCACGAAGGGGTGAGTTCGGGGTGCCAATAGAATACATCTTATTCAATCCAACATTTATACAATCACTAAAGAAAGTACCCATAATGCATTACGGTTGTTAGTTATCGCAGGCCACAATGCAACGCGGTCGGGTGATGGCCATCCGACCAGCTATACCCGCGTTGCAATGCGCCCGTAGACATCAGCTGCTTCTGTATTAGGACATCGCTTGTGCACCAACTTTTATTTAATCCGTGCGGCTTGCTCGGCAGCCCCTTCTTTTGATGGCATCCAGCCCCAAAAATGTGTCTTTCATCATTATCACTCGCGCATCAACGAAAGTCCGTCTCCATCATAAAAAGCCTTTGCCGGTCCCGGCTTAACTTGAAATCAGTCTGTAATGTAAAAAATCATTATCAGAGACCTGTAATCTAATCAGAGCTGTCAACGTCAATCCGGCATCCCACCATTGCCCCGCTGCTCGCACTCCCTCTCGATGGCTCCCCTCTCCTCCCATGCCCTTAATGACATCGAACCTGCTGCTGCGACATGTGTGACAGCCCATACGCGGTGAATGTGAGGTGAAAGCGACGAGAATGAGGGGTGTGGCCCGAAAAGGAAATCAATCGAGGACCTCGTCATCCCCCTCGTCCTCGTAGTCAGGCGGGTTTTCCTCGTCGTCGCTGTCATGCGACCCATCCTCCTCCAGAGGAACAATCACCTCCACGCCCGCCGTTGTCTCCCTTGCCAGATAGGCGCGGCCCTTCTCGCGAACGCCAGCCCACTTTAGACTCGTTACCAGTCTGCCATTGACGGCAGACTGGTAACGAGTCTAAGCCCACTTGACAGCCAGTGTTTGGCACGTCAGGATCTCACGGTACTCCTGTTCCCGAGTGTACACTGTCAGACCGTCCAGTAATTCGGCGTCCACCTGGGCAACACGTCCCCGCGCACGCGTAGCCCACACCGATGCCATCGAATAGCCGAATTCGATTGTACGACGCATTTCTTCCTCCACCAGGACGACGTCTTCATGCCAGCGACGTGTACGTGCGTACGCTTTGCACCACTCAACGCGCAATGCTAGGCCCACTTTAGTATCAACAGAAATCGTGTAGGTGACCCTTACCTTCGATCAAATCCTCCTCAGTTGGCTCACCGCTCTCGCCAGCACCCTTCGCCGCGTACCAGATCCAAGAGAGTGTGCGTCTACTCTCTCCCAGCGCGACCGCCCCCAGAGCCGCGATCCCACCCTCCTCCACAACGCCTTCGTAATCGTGCACACTCTCGCGCTGCGCCACCTCCTCCGCTGTCAGCGCACGTTCGTTCAGTGCACGTACGTCGCTGTCCTCCAGGACTTGAAGCTCCTTCTCCCACCCGCCATGTCCCTTCAAACGCATCAAGGCATTGCGCGCGTATCGGTAACGCAGCTTTGCCTTGTGTATCTTCATGTTGATCTGACGGAGGACGCCCTGCCCCCTTGTGAGCATGCGTAGCCCCTGGCGCAGCGTGGCTAGGGCGTCCCGGGCTTCGCCAACGCGTAGCTCCTCCTCGACATTCGCTAAATCCTCCGCACAAGCTCGCCCGCGTTTCACCTTGTCCAAAATATCTGACGGCATGAACAGGCGCACTCCCTCGGGCTCGCAATCGGCCTTGGAGTCCCAGAGCACACGTTGTGACGCCGTGAGGAACCGACGCAAATTTGGCATGTAAGTACGCTGCCATTTGCGAAAGACACGCAGACACTTGAGCAGATTCTTGCGGCGTTTCAAAAAATCGAGCGTCTGGATATCGGTAGGATTTGCGAGAGCCTTGACAGCAATTGCGAGATGTCGCCTGCCTCAAATCAATCTTCCTGCACCTAAATAGATCGCACACGGCACTTACTGAGATTCCTCGATCTCTAAGCCCATCAGGATGAAGGTGCTCGGAGTATCCTCCCGTTCCACTTCGACGCCCTCCCCGCTGCGCAGCAGCTCCTCCTTGGCCAGTTTCGCCCGGATCTGCGCCATCGACATGACTACCATCCCATCAGTATTTACCCCATTCGTATGCAATGAACGCTCACCCTTCTGCTTTTCCTCCACCTCGAACGGCGACTCTGTCCCATCTGTGTGCTGCCTGGACTCCCACTCATCCACCCACGTCTTCCATCCCACCACCATGTCCGGCGCCGCCTCCCGCAAAGCCGTATCGAATGCGTCAAACGCATCCCGGTGTACTTGACCCTCCTTGATGTTTTCTGCCTAAAAATCCCATGCCAAGAAACGAGCCGCCACCAATTGTGAAAACCGAATATGTCTTCGAGCGTTGCATGCCGGGTTCCCAAACCCATCATCTTCGTCCACGGCGCAGCTATGTTTGTAAATTCCCAGTTTTGTTCAATCGTCTCGCCATGCGTTCGGCCTGCTCCCCACATGTAGTGGAACGAGAACGGGGAGTGGCAGGGCGGCTTGTGGGGAGGTGGAAATTGGGGATCTTGAACCATACGCGCATCCGCTCGATCAGGAGGTGCATCCCCGACGGCAGTGACTCCATTCGGGTCCAGAAGTTCTTGCTGTATTGACAAGCGATGTCGTAGGAGAGAATCAGGTAGAAAATGATCCAATTCAGGATGGCCGAGAAAAATATGAAGTCCATATTACAGTACCTGCACGAATAAGTAAGCCAGCAAATAGATATAAGAATGTGTGAGACCACACCATTCACCGAGCTGCAAATCCCCGATACCATTTGACCGCCACATGTTATGCCGTGCACACGTCACCCCGCCCACACCTGTCGTGCGAAGGCCCTTGACGCGCTTCCGGTTGGCCAAGAACATCGCCTGAAATCCTGAACAGCTCGATATCTCCTCCTCGGACACATGCGCACGGAGGTATTCAGTGTACTTTGCGTGGTTGACGAAGTAACCGAAGCCGTCGCCGAGAATGGGATCCTTCGCCGCCGAGGACACATTGCGGTTGATCAGACGAAAGTTACAGTCCTGCGCCAAGAATAAAAAATACTTGTAACTGAAGACGGGATCATTAATTAACTCTGAGTGAGCACGGCTGAGAAACGTACCGGAGATCCTCGGGCATCGCGTCCCAATTAATCTTGTCCCAGCCAGGCTCAAGATTCATGCCATCGTGAGGACAAGCTCGGCAGGCTAGCGCGAGCTCGCCCTGCGCTGTTCCCTGGACTCCGGTGGAGTCATGCCCGCGCCCCGCGCACTTGTACATCAGCGTTGTCCGATACTGCCGCACGATTTGCCGGAATGCGCGACACCGATCCTCGTGTAGTCAATATGATCAGTGATTACCCCAATTCTCTTCCAATCAGCACACGTACTAGAAGAGGGTGAAGTCCGTCGTTATTCGTCAAGAACTCGAGGGACCGCAGAAAGTCGTGCACCGAAACCTTTCCCAGGCAATTCAGAAATTGAAATAAACGCACAACTCCAAACGTCGCGCACGTCTGGGGATTGCATGCAGTGGCGGGCCACCAGCAAACCCTCATGAGCTGCTGCCTTTTCTCTATCTTGGAGTCGCACTGGCAGAAGTTGACTGCGACGTTGTGAACTCCCGTCACGTCGATGAGGACGAAGTCCTTCGGCGCTCGGAGTAGATTCGAGCAGCTATAGCCACAGGGATGGCCCAATTGGACAACGAGCCCGAGATTAATGAGCACCCGCCTTTCAAAGAAAGCTCCATTCCACTCCTACATGGGCCATTAGGGCGTGCGGACATATACCCATCGTTTACTCACCTCAATCCAGTGCGTGGGTAGAGCTGCATGCTGCTTTACAATGCACGCCCGGCAAAACAGAGCGGGACCATAGCACATCTGCTGCGCACAACGGAACGTTGGATTGGGCTGTTGACAGGCCCCGCATTTTGAATAGATTGCGGGATATCCACGACCCTCCAGCCGCAGCATTTCGTCCAGATACTCATCTTGGTGGTTCGCCCAAGTGAGCATAGGGTAATCCTGTAAGATTAGTGACTTTAGTTGAGGCTTCTGGCGCTGTTTCTGTCTATACGGACCGAGTTCTCATAAACTTTTCTCTTCGACGTCAACAGAATCCCATCCTCGTCGGGCGGCTGCACCTCTGCCATCAAACTTGTGTCGCCAAGATCGTAGCTGAACTCCCAGCTTTTGATGGCCGCATTGGTCGAAACATCTTCTTGGATATAGTCCGGGAGCCTGGGTTCCGTGTCGACAATATGCGCGCTGGAGGAAGCGGTGCGGCCATTTGCAGACACTGAGACAACCCCGGCTACATGCGGCTGGTGGACGTGCATGGCGGGTGCGAGACTGCCGGCTCTGGCGCCTCCGCGTCGCCCCCTGTTCTTGTTCATTGCCACGTTGAGTGCAAGGAGCCAAAGACCAGAGGATGCGACATTGCATTGTCGCAGATCCTGGTCTGCATAGCCACGTGGTTCTTAATCTCACGTTGTGTCAGACTCGAGGTGGCGCACGAATATATTGCAAAGTACTAAAACGGCGGAGACGGCGGGGACAGTACAATGGGCTTGGGAGGTCGAGGGAAACGCAGACCCTCCCAGCTATATGTTACCTGACTCTCATCCTCCCACCCCGGATAATCCGCTCTCGTGCTTTCCTTCTCCCCGACGTCATCCTTCGGCGCCCTGTGCAAAACTCGGTGGCAGTCGGGGTAGGGGCACGTCCATTCCTTCTCCAAGCGCAGACGAATTCAGATGTAGCAGTAGCTATGCCCGCATGCGCTCCTAAGCCAGTTTCTTATCAACAAAAAAAGTGCAAGGGAGAAATCAGAATTTACACACACGACGGGATTGGACTTGACGCAGCCGCAAATGCGACATTTGTGGCCGGCGAGAGGGTGCGAACGGGTGGACGCGCTTGACCGACGTAGAGATCGTCTTCTGTCAAAGGGATCTCGCGTTGGTCGTGTTTCCCTGTGCGGTATTGGATGCGCGTGAGGGCCTTCGAAGGCGGCTCCACCACAGGACGTCGGGCAGCAGCCTTCCGAATCATAGACGGGGGACCATAGAAGATGTTTCGGGCTGCGTGGTGTATTTCAGTCGAGGATGAAGGAAAGGCAATAACACACACCATGACAGGCGGTTGGACCTTTTTTGGGGGGCTCTAAGAACAACACGTTAGAAATAATATACGCCGAAAGAAATGAGAAACTCACTAGGTAAAAAAAGGTGTCCATTGTCATCCAATCTCCATGGGTTCGTGCTCGAAGAACCTCCCAGTCCGCTCATGGTGCGGGTAGAAACAAAAGGCACAAGGCATTCAATTGGCTGGCATATCACCCCTGGTAACACAGACATTTGTGGTCAGCGGCTCCGCGCATAGATTGATGTTCCCAGGAACGACCCTTGATGCAGAACGCTTGAGGATTTGGACTCGCGTAGATCGGCCGTCCACGTCCCAAGTTAACTCATAGCCCAAGTTTGGTGAGGTTCCTGTGGCGCCAGTGGCTCCCTATCCTTTCCTGTTCGCAAACCATTGAGAAAATAAGAGCACAAACGCCAATAGTGACGTACCCGGATACGAGGGCGCTGCGCATGGACTCGCATCATATGAGGTAGACATATGGGGGAATTCTGGTCCACGCACGAGGTGCATCTGAACTGCGCCGACAATCCCTCAGCGCCACCTCTCGTAGTTCTGCAAAAAAACTGAAAGTCATGGTCAATACACGTATTTAAATCCCTTGGACGGACATACCTCGTTTATTGCTCTTGAGTCGCTTGTCGGATTGGTTCGGATTGGTCAAGGAAAGTTATCGGATCATTGGACCATCCAAATGTTCATGTGCTAGTTACTTGGACACCCTCCTCAATCAATCTCCCACCCACCGCCTTCCTGATGATCGGACTAGTAGCCATGGCGCCAAGCGCGGCGGAACCAATTGCAGATTTTCTAGCAACGGAATCAGAAGGGAACAGGAGGGAAAGCGAAATTGAACTGACTCCGCGCAGTATGAGGAAATAACTGCGCTGGTCATCCACCTCGTGTGCGCTGTCCCAGCCGAACCTCTCGATGTAGCGTTCTGTCACTTGAGTGAAAAAAAAAGCACGGCGGGTGGGGACTGATGAGAGGCGGTACAAGTCAAGGTGTGCACGAAGAAAGTCGTGGCGCGGGATGTCGAAAGGTTTTGGGAAAGTCGCTCGGAGCTGGGGAAGGACACGGGGGTGGACACAGCCGTTGAGGATGACGCCTGTGCGCGGCATAATGTGGTCGCTCAAAGAGAATTTACTGGTGCTAGCCGAGAAGCGCATAACCAGGTGCCCGAAAAGGCAGGTCGATACCGTCTGAGTTCAGCAACGAGAAAGACTTGTCTAATAATGTGTGCGTAATAGATTACAAGTAATTTGAAGGCACCTGAGATGAGGTGTTTAGTCTTCGATAATTGTGAGATAAATCATGGTAACGCACCTCTCCTAGACCCGCCGCCGTGCAGGATCTGTCTCCTACCTCAACCTAGCGCTCAGACGGTGGCATTCTCTTTGCACACGACCACGTTTATCGCCCACCCGGATGATTTTGGGCTGGAGATAGCTGAGAAGAATTAGTCGACAGTGCATCACACCCCGTGAAGGGTACTCACGGAGACTCAGTGCGCACCATGACGTGGCTCAGATTCAGAGGAAGGTTCAGGAACGGCAACGGATCCTGCAAGGCCCTGAAATACATCAGATGATGGGTGGAGTATCAAATGCACAAAACGCACCAGGAAAGTTCTACGCTCTCTGAGTCTGCCTCTGCCACCATTGTTTAGTCCAAAGTTGAGTGTCCTGTGGGCAAGCCAGAGTCGGTAAGTAGGTATAGTGTAAGCCAAAGATCACTTGCACCGCGGCCAGGTTGCTCTTGTTGGAACGCCCTACGAGGATGTACGTGGAGAGAAGACAAGGAATGGGTTGATGGCCTGTCGTCTATTTCCAGGTGCACATCAGCAAATTTGTGCAGAGCGGATATAAGCGGGTGGCGCTGATGATCGAAGCCAAATCGGATGGCCCGTGATCCATCCTCACCAGCGCTGGTCAGCGAGATACCAGACTGCGAGGGTTCGCACCAGCTGTGCCCAGTATATCGTGCGCTTGCACTTCATTATAGGTGTACGATGAGACCGATGGATATGTCCCTGGGATCTCTCTCAGCTTCGTTTGCATTGTAAATGCATATGCCCAACATATGCCTTTGAATTGGCTTTATTTAGTTGGTTCGAGTCCTGGGGACGACTCCCGAGTGCGATTGTGGACAGAACGACTACCGGAAGATAATGTACATCCGATACATAGAAGATACGTAGGCCTATCCGATTTGTTAGGAATATTTATACATGTAGTTTTGTCAAAATAGAAGTTCATTCCTCAACGAACTTGGCCAGCAGCGGGGTTCTCAAAGGAGTCCCGAGTCGTCTCAGTAGTTACATGGCGGCGGTCGGCGGCCGCGACGCCATCAGCACGTGTAGGTCCGTGCGCATTGCGACCGCCGACATCTTGGTTGATCATTTGATGTTGGTTGATCCCACTTCTTCCTCTTAACCATCATGCCCCGCCAACGCTCTCTGCCTGCTCCCCTGCCACTGGTCCTCCAAGCTCCCTTAATGCCCTCCCAGAAGCCCTCAACCCATATCAAAACCTTCTCAAGCAGCCCTCAACGTCTCAACCGCCTCAAGCGTCAAGTTGTCGAGACATGCACAAATTCTCTTGATATCCTCGAGCCATCCAAACCTAGTCGTCAATGTACTGGCCTCTATTACTCCCTGACGAGTTTCACGCAATTCTTCATGACCTCTTCAAGCCGCCCCGCTCAAGTTGTGTACCTCAAATGTCCTGTCCAAGCGTCAAGTGGCCAGTCATAGCCTTTATCTCCCCGCCGTCAAGTTGGATCGCGTCTAAGCTGTCAAGTCCTCAAGGCCGTCCTGCACAAGATGTTGTAAGGAGGCTGGCGCGCATTTCCCAGCGTCGCGCCGTTGCCGTTGACCCGGCGTTCCGTCACTGCTGGTACCAGAAGCATGCTCAATGACACGTAGCGAGGTACGCAGCAAGAGTAGAGGATACCGGTCAAGTGGGGTGTACGAGTCGACGCGCTGTAACTATGTAGTTGCTTTATATGTGTTCTTTTTTATTTTCTTTGCGTGTCAAATAAGTACTAAGAAAGGAGGAGGGGAGAGCAGTATAGAAGGGGCTTGTACCCGGACTCACCCTGGCTCACCATCTAGTATGAGCCCCACCAGACCTGGCCAATGTCGCCAGCGCTGCCAGCGCGCACGAATGTCCCTAGCGTTTCTGAGCATGCTGCCGGCACTGACCCGCCGCGTTGCCAGTCGGTGATGATGGTATCGGATCGTGATCCGTCATGAGCATGGATCAGCTGTGTGCAAATTTGCTGATGCAGGACCGGCCGGGCCGCCCAACTCCGAGCGCGCAAAAAAAATAATCTAGGGTCACCACGACCCAATCCGAAACCCCGATTTTTTTTTCTGAATGCGGGAGAGCTCTGTGAGGTTCATTGAGAAAGAAATGGCGCGAATACTCCGTTACTCGTTCCAAATAAGCCGGTCTTGTGGTGAATGTACGGCTTGCTAGCTGGTTCGACGGTTCCTAATCGTTTTTGGGAGCCTCTGAGTTGCATAGAAGGTGCAATTTGTAGGCGTGAAGGTCACTGGACAATATAAAATCAATGTATAAAAAGATTGGGACCTGCCCACAAAAGTATGGTAACGAGGAGGTCTCTTCATACTGGCGAAAACTTTGAAAAAGCTCCGAAGTTGAAATTTGATAAAGTTCCTTCAATTCTCCTAATTTTCTGGTATTTTTTACCGAAGGGTCGATAGAAATTTTGGACTAGACATCGCCCGGCATATCCAGAGGCCTAAGCGCAGGAGGTGCGTGCCGATCGCCAAAACAATAAGAAGCGGTATTTAAGTTTGAGATGATCAATATGAATGGGCCTTACACACGCGATCCGAAGCAGACAGCCTATGAAACAAAGTTGAGAACGGTATCTACACACACCTCGGTGTGAACTGAGCAAGCCTGAGCCGTGTTCGTGGTTTGACGCTCTCCGGTTCCAATCACATCGGATTAGGCCAGGGCGTGGATGAAAATCGAGATTCGAGCCAGTAACAACCTACTATAGCATTGCCGGCTAATCCGAAAGGCACATAAGACCTTTGAGTTGTGGTATGAAAGTCGCGTTTTGAAGGTGATTAGGCCGAATGAGGAAGGTGTCACACCTTGTCACTCTGTTAACGCAGACTGCCAGCCTCAAGAAATTCGCGCAGTCAACGGAATGTGGCGCAAAAAAAAAAAAGGAAAACGTGAGGATGCAAAGAGTAAAGAGTATATTATTATTTTCTAACGTAGAGTTAGATTATGGAGAGCGAGGGCAATACGGCGCCATTTGCGCTCGACATGCTGCAACCACCTCATCTTGATAGTGGGTTTCGCTCGCAAACGTCTCGGAGGGCGAAAGATAGCACCCATCCTGCGATAACCATAATGCTTTGGGAACCACCGACGACGTTTCGGCTGTCCCCAACCACCACCGCTCCCCCAACCACCACCGTTCCCCCAAATCGTGTAACCCAAGCCTAGCGGTGAGGGGGATGATGGCGGAGGATTGCGGGGATTGTTTTGCGTGCCCCAAAGAGAAACCTGACTGGAGCTGAGTCCGAGCGATGCGCCAAGAAATGTGCTCGTCATGAGAGAGCGAGCTGCATTGGGATCAATTTCAACACAGAAAACACGAAGGAAGAGCACACACTGTACTCTGCAGTTGCAAATCGGGCGGCAGAAGCGGCGGCGGCGGCGCAAGCGCCAGTAAGAGCACCAGCGCGAGCGACGTCAGCAGCGGTGGTGCCTTCCTGGATGCGGGTGCGAATCCAGAATACAGCTTGAGTGCAGGCTGAGGCAAAAGGTTCGTCAGGCAAGGGCTGCATTGATGAAAGAATATCATACCAAGGTAGATGCTGAGGCGGTGGCAGGCGCGCATAAAGAGAGGACTGCGGGCGGCTCGGTCCGGATGGGGAATGGGGTGGGTCCGATATTTGCGGCGGAACTCGTCCTTGATGTCCTGTTCTTCGGCTTGGGCCTCGCGATACAGACTACGAACCGCACAGGTCCACCAGGGTGACTCGGGTGGAGTCGTGAACTCTGAGTATTCGTATGCGGCAGTGGGGTTCCCCAGTCGGACCTGTTTTTCAGTTGCTGCGTCTTTTTGACATTGAGCAGCTACAGCGGGAGTCCACCAGAGATGTAGGGATTGCGCGCCGTAGGAGGGGCCAGACTGAGCCAGGACGCGGGTGAGAAATTCTTCACCTAGGAGGGCACGAAACGCATCCATGATGTGGCTGTGATCACGTACCTTTTTGGATCGTCGACAATCGTTGATCTCTTTCTCTCCCTGCGATACTATCAGACTCCACGGCTGCAACCCTGACGCCGACAAACATGACCGTTGAAGAGATGGTCCCGGACACCCACGACGCCCAACGCGATTCCAGGTACTGGTGCCTGCCGCCGGTGCGAGATCAGCCAAGCAATGCCCAAGGTACCACCAAGATGTATCTTGTGACGCAGGGCAGAAAGGTCGGGGTCTGGTACAACTGGCGAGTATTTATTTGAGTATCTTGATGGAGGAAAAAAAGGCTGACGAGTTACCGATTGCCAATTGCAGGACGGCTGCGAAGGCCATGGTAAGCGGGTATGCCTCTGGCGCGCAGCGGGGCCATCACACGATGAGCGGCTGTATCAGAGAATGGCAGGAGCATTGTCGTCTCGGGGTGCACCCCCATCCGGCGGAACCACGCGGTGCATCGCAAGCAGTACGCGCTACCGCGGGGCCCGCCAAGAATAAGGTGGAGCAAGGGTTGCAGGCACAGCTGTGAGTTCAATTTTTCAGGATGTCTGCTCTAGTTGAAGGAATTAGTATGCCTGACCTTGCAAGCTTGACGCTGGCGGCTGAGGGGGTGGAGGGGAATTCCCGTAGTTTATCCGACACCGATATCTCCAGCGCCTCCAGCGTGGCGACGAGTTGGCCGGACGTTCCCGAGAACTCCCGTTACTTCGCGATATGGGGCGGACGGATTGTTTATACAGATCGGTGCGTGATTCTTGGGGCGAGCATCTCTCAATCTCATATTTGGCAAATATTGCATCTTTAGTCTCGAAGCCAAGGCGGACTTTCTTGACGCAGAGGCGGAGGGGAACAAACCGCGCCTTCTGTCGACCACAAACTACGACGAGGCGCAGGCATTCTCCAAGTCGGTATATTGGTTGTGATTAAAATACGATGTACACAAGCGTTGGGAATATTGCGATTGATCTATTATATGCGACTGCCTAGTGGGCCGAACTAGGTAGTGGGCCACTTGCATAATATAAGGTGTTTCGATGGTGAATCCGGCGACTTGGTGCCTGTGGGATGGAACACGACCTATGAGGATGCCGTATGTCAAGTTTGGACGTGTGTCGACGCGGCGATCAAAAACTGTGGGACGTTTTGGATCAAGATGCCGGCGTGTGAACATCATTTCTTATTTCCGAGCAGCCTTGGCGCTCGTTTTCCACTTGTTTCTCCACCAATTCCCCGTCGATTCACATAGTTTTTGGCTCGTTCTTTTCCCCTCGTTTGCAGAGACAATATGGGATGGCCTTATCATCGAAAATGATTCTGTAACTCCTCCACAATTCTTCAAGAAGACCTTAACCTGACCCCGAGTGGCACAATTCGGCCACCTGCGTAGCGAACCACCCGTGTGTGCCACGGACCTAGGGCTTGGTTGCTTTATTCCAAACCACTATCTGCGTATTCTCCCCGGCAGTTGGACTTTTTAACTGTCCAACTTCCCTGTCACAGCGGACAACTACTGAAAACTGGCAAATTTGAGTTGGGCGTAAAGATGTATTTTCTTCGAGGGGTTATATGCATGTGGGTAACATTTTTTGTAACCAATCATGTTCCCATACATCCTATTCGTCGATCTGGGCCTAAATTCGGGCTGTTGACGCGCTTGTCGCTATGTAGGGTACGTGATTCAGTTCAGACCACCATTTCACTCCTCTCCTTGCCCGGAAAGAGAAATAGTTACAGCCCTAATATCCCTCAGATGTACAGTTCATGTGTATGGAATATTGTGATTATATCCCTTAAATGATTTGGAATGTGATTCGACGAACAGGACCAATTTCAACGGAGGGATTGAGCGGGTGGCCCACTAGCCCGTTTTTTGCCTTTTTCGGATACCTCCGGAAGGAAAATTTGGTATGCCCTCAAAACATGATATAAATTCGGAGAAAAATAAACCACTCACTCGTAGGACGCATACCTTCATTTTGGAGCTCATATACCTGTACATATTCGACTCTGCGTATGGGCTTGGGGCGAAAAATACTTAGGTGGCCCAGTACCCAGTCTTAGATAATATTGCGTGCAACCTGAGATATCAAACTGAAATCAGGATATGATTGTGATACGAGGAGAGTGAAGCGGGACTGACCCACGTGAAACGCTCACCATCTTTTCAACAAAACACCTCAAGCCAGCAACGACTAAAAGAAAATGAAGTATGGCAGAGCTCACCCCTCCTGCGCGCATCGAGCCGCCTCCACGCGTCTCGCTCCCCCCCAAAGAGACGCCGCCGCGTGTCTCCCCCCCTCTCGGTGATCCACCGCTGCGCACCCCTCCCGATGATTCCCCTCCGCGCGTTTCTCCCTCTTGATGATCCACCTCCACGCGTTTCTCCCCCTCTCGATGATTCACCTCCGCGCGTCTCTCTCCCCCCTGACGAGACGCCTCCGCGCGTTTCTTCCCCTGACGTCTCTGTTCTCGGCGTGGTGACTGCGGTGAAGGAGAAATGCCGCCGGCACAAGAAAGGCACAGAGAAGGCCAAACCAGGGAAGCAATCCTGGGTGTATGGCACCAAGCTCCAGTTCTTTGAACACAGGAAGGAGGACTGGCTCCGGGAGGCAGAGGCAGAAAAGTCGGGGCCATTCTACACGAAGATGGTGAAGCTGTATATCGCCAAGTACGGCTACCACCTTCGGGATGATCAAGATCTCGGGTTCGACGTGGAGGATCCACCTGACTCGGCGGATACAGTGGTCCACGAAGTCCTCGACGACGCGGAAAAAGAGTTCCGTGCCCTCTATTTGAAAAACCTGCGAACGGTACGAAACTCTTCATAGCCAAATTGAAGAGAACATAAGAGCTGACCTGATTGACCAGCGAATTGGGCAGTGGTATCGCACGACCTACGGCAGCCTTCTCAGAAGCGAAAAGACTGCTTTCAAAGACCTATTCACGGGTGTCCTCGACGGCGCTCCCCCAAAGCCGCAGCGAGGACGCATTGAGCACTTCTACTCGCGGAAGTTTTACAAGACGAGAGTGAAAAGCCGCGTCGAGGCACGCTTGGAAGCGCTGAAACGGCGAGCAGAGGTGAACGGGAAGCCAGCCCCAGAGGCAATCGACATAGTGGCGAAGGTGACAGCGGAGGTATGGGAAGAAGAGTCGCCAGAGTTCAGGAAAGAATGCGAGATCGCGATGGAGCGAGAACACAAAATAGCGATAAAAGGATGGGAGGAGTCGCTGGCAGATAGCCCAACCAGGACCCCTGAGGAGATCGCATCGTAAGTCGCATCCAGCCAGACAGGTCGAAATTCTAACGCACCAGACAGGACGTTGGCTAATGCGGCCTACTATCTTCAGCCGTTTGTGGATGCCATCCAAGAGCGGTTTGGTATGTGCGCCTCCGTATTGCTATGTGGTCCGATCGGGATACGAGGTGGGAGGATTGGGATGCAGAGGTAAGTAGGACGGAGTTCTTTACGGCAGTGTCATTGACGCCTGATCATGATGCAGCGTACACTCTGGGAAGACGAAAGGATTGGCTCCTGTCAGCTGGCCAGAATTCAATTGGCAAGCCTTCTCGGAAGTGGAAAGAAGCATGGTCGCTTTCGGTCGGGAGTGCTTTTGTAAGTCAAATTTTATTACATTATATATATGTTACACAGTGCTAACGACGTCGGTGTAGCGGAAGCAGAGTGTCGTGCACGAGCAATATCAGGTCTTGGAACAGACGTCGCCTCAATATTGGCAAGGTCTCAGGAAGCGGAAGGAGCCTCGGGATCGGGGACGTCTGGATCGCGTGCAGGGAGTGGGAGCACAGGCCAGAACGCAGCCCAGTCCATGCCGCGAGGCCAATCGATATTGGGCGCCGCGGGGACTGCGTCTCTGTTGACGTCTCCCCCTCAAGTCCAAAATCCCCAAATGGGGATAGATGGAAGCAAGGGCTCATGCGTCGAAGTCGGAGGCGCCGGCAGCGAGGGAGATGGAGGCGCAGACGGTAACGGAGGCAGAGGCAGAGGCGGAGGCGGAGGCGGAGACTGGCACGCGACGATCGTGCAGACTGGACGGAGGAGCTCGGACGAGCGCACGTCGCATTCGAGCGTGGCAGAGGATGGGGCGTGGGGTGTGCCATCTGCGTGCGCAAACTGTTCGACTTCGAGAGTGCATGCGAATTCACGGAGGGGGCGACGTCGGGAAACAGGCACCGCCCAAGGCAAGTGGCAGGATGGCTCGCGCGCATGAGAAAATGGCACCTCCCTCCTGCTCTGGGGGAAAGTCTGGGCACGCAGCAAGCCGAGGACACATGGACGGGGGAGTGGTGGGCGTGGTGGAGGAGCCTGCAGCCCGCGGAGCGTGTGCTCGTCAATGACGAGCTGTCGAGGCCGGAGGTAGCAGACTGGAGCAAGACGGCGACCATGCACGGGGATAACGGATTGTTGATGGTGCTGGCGACACTGTGCTGGTGGGGGGGAAGAGCCCACCGCGGGGCGCGCAACGAGAGGGACACCGACCCCGCGACCCGTGAAGAATGGGCGGCCGCAGTGAGCGACGTGACATGGGCGTTGGGACAGATCCTGGAATGACGCGAAGGGTAAGCAAAGATGTCAGACCAGTGGGACGGGGAAGACTCACCAAAAATCAAGGGACAAGGACGACAACAACAAGGACGAGAACGAGGAGAACGAGCCCGAGGAGGTTGAGCCGGCCACGAGGAAGAGGAAGAAGTCGAGCAGCGCTGGTGGGCCAAAGTAGGCTAAAATGGACACTGGTAGGGCTTTGCGACTGACTGGATTAATAGTAAGAAAAAAGCCCGCAAAGCCAGGGCCGACAACATGGCGCCGCCGCGTGGAGGGAAGAGAGCCCGCGAGAAAGAGACGGAGGAGGAATCGTCCGGACTGCGCCGAGGAAAGAGGCGTCAGCTCGACACAGACACGCCACGTCAGACAAGATCTAAGTACGTCGTGCTTCAGCGCACTCCATCCAGAAGTAGCAGCTGATCAGGAATGGCATACCTAGAGCACAGGCAGGCGCCAGGCCGAAACCAAAGCCTGTATACGGGAAGAAGAGTCAGAAGAGCTGAGACAACGGACAGTGGATTGTGCCGCTTACGGTAGAAATTTATTTATTTAATGGCTGTGAATGAGAGGTGACCCGCCGTTCAACTTGTGAGGGCCACACTGGAGAGAGAAGAGGAGTTTCCCTTGAGAGGAATGGAAGAGAAATCATGAAATGGAGAATGAGTGAGGAGAATACAAAGATCACGAAAAGCGCTCCAAGTCCCGCAGCACGTGACCGGCCCGTAATGTTGCCCACGGCCGGCGCCTATTCAGCAACAGAGGCTGGAAACGCTCCTTTGTAACGCCTACATGAAGGCAGGCAAGCCTATGAATTATATTGAAACAATTATATCGGTCAGAACAAATGAAGGAAACAGGAGAAAGTAGGGTTGATTAAATATGTGCTGCAAAGAGGTATCTCGAAGTGAAGGAAATAATGATGACAGGAATAGGCAAGTTATGAAAGATAAGGGGCTTCAAAAATCCAAGATACAGCTCCCTCTTTCCGGAAACACCCTTCCACGGCATCCCGTGGAAAAACGGGGAAGCGGGAGATCCCGGGACAGAACAGCCACGGGCGGTCAGAGCGATAATGATACAAATCTAATCAAAGGATAAGCGGGAGGGATGGTATTAATAGACCCAAGCAACTACATCGCGAAACCATATAATGTCATCTGATATTACCTTTCGGTCCCTGACATCGTGGGTCTGTCCCGGCCATTGTCCTCCTGTCCGCCCTTTAGCAGGACCACACATCTTTGTCTGCTGACCACGGAGGAGCTCTTTGGGGTATTTCTAGAGCCTCCTGGACCCCCAGAAAAATATTTTCGTGACGCCTGGTCGCTGACCTTTTTCGGCAGAATTTGATCCGACTGATCTCTCGGCGAGAAATGGCAGATTTCGCCTTTCCTTCAACCATGTAGTCAAAGCTTTCAATAGATGGTTTGGAAACGATTTATTAGTAATCTATAGATAATCATATACCCCTGTACCAGGTTTTAACCCACCTGGATGTGGGAATGTATGTTCTGTAATCCAACTACAAGAGGTGCCGGCGCTTCGCTCCGGCGTGAAATGGGTGTCATTCAGTCAACAGCAACACAATGTGTGGCGGAAGAGCTAGACAATGAAGCACAGTAATTCTGCAGTAACGCTTGCGCAGCGTCGTAAGCACCGCGATCTGTTGACAGAGGATTTGATGAAGAAATCCACGGGATGGCAAAAGGTGGGAGGTGATAGCAAGTGAGAGCGGCACACCGGACAGTCAGAATGAGGGATGAACGATGTATGATTGTGCGCTTGTATATGTGATGAGAAGCCAAGAAGCCAAGAACAGGGCAGCAATGCGTGACAATATTCGATTTTCTCCATTAATCTCCAGCGGACGCGAAACCGGTCATAGATGAACGAAAATAAAAGATCATATCGGGTATGGTTGGGAGTGAATGAGACTCGAAAGGCCTCACTTAGAACCAGAAAGGTGGGCTTGGCACTCGGTCCAACAAGTATCTTGAAAAAGATGTCGGTTGGATCACACAGCAATTGAAGGATCCTGAACGCCAGGGAGCCAGAAAATATGGATTGAATCCAGATTACCCAGTGCAATAACTTGCAGGTTCCTGAGAAATTAGACTGCAGGAAGAAAGCCTAGCCCAGCTTAACAATATTGAGGGAATCCAAGAGCATGGCCCATGAAATGCGCCATGAAATGGGGCATAACCAAATAACCGAATCACCGAACACCAGAGGAGTGATGATAATGGATAATGAAGGACAGTGGAGGAGTGGGATTAGAAAGATGTGGCGAGAGATAAGAAAGAAAGGTTTTATATGGGAAAACAGAGCCCATACGTGGCCACACAGCGTCAACGTGGTATCCTGCGCCTCAGTGGGACAGCAACTGACAGTAAGCACAAATATAGCATGGTCATCTTGTCTGCTGTGTCACCAGACTCGTTTCAAAAGCTCAACATTCCTAAAGCGTTCAAATCTCCACACGTAGGACAACAGAAATTACGGAATCTCTGGGAGTAATTATCTTGGTTGACCATGCATGGATCTTAATTTTCCAAAAGGCTACGGGTGCTGATTGAGATTAGTCGTAACGACGCAGGAGTAGTTGTCGGGAGATTATGGGAAACGGGTGAGGAATTACCTTGATTTTTTATTTAGAGGGCTGTTTGCATGAAGTGGAGATTGGTCGAGGCTGTCCATCAAAAGCTTCAATGACGAAGGCTGGGTTGTGCAGTCGGTTCGTAGCATTTCTGCGTCTGATCAATCTCACCTGCACACAGGTATTGGACAGCGTTCGAACGAAGAAATGATGGGACTATGGAGAGATCCAAGCCAGCTGCAGGCTGTATGACAGTTTCAAAGCAAGGATTTGAAATACTGAATGGCTGATCTTAAACTCGCCGTTTGTGCACCAGTCATTTTATTTGTTAAAAAAGAACTCTAATGAGCTGTTGCAGCGTTCTACACATGTAGCAAGAATTACTGGCATGTTGCCGGACGGCCGCACCCAACGGTCTTTCAATTATCGGTCACATTTAGTATCGGTAAAATTCACATGCTCTCGCATACTTCGCCAATGTGCTGATTAATCTACCGGAACGCACAGAGTATAAACTGATATTCGACATCAACACGTCCATGGCCAACGTCCAAACGCGTTGTTCTAGCAACGGTTTTTTGTTTACAGAATATCACAGGGACGACATTATTAGCATGCCTGCGGTCAACGAACCTCATCTGCGTACAATCCCTGTAGGAAAGTGGGAAGCGATGGAGGATATCCAACGTGTCAGACTTTGGGCCACAGGCGTCGATTTGTTTATTCTCAGGATGAAAGCAGGCCCCAAAACCGATCATGTTCGCTCAGAAGTTACAAAGAATAATCGGATGGATGCTCTGATCGAAGGTCAGGGTGCGTATCTGGTCTGAAATTGATCCCGAGGATAGTTTAACACTTACTTTGCCACAGTACAGGGCCTACGAGTCCTCCATGACGACGACGACGATGATGGAAGTGCCGACTATACGGACTCGATTCGGACTAGTACTCTGAGAGAGGTGCTTGAGCAGGGGGAAAAACCGGGAGGTCTGGTGCTGAACGCATTAGACCTTCCAGGCAGACACTTTGTCCACCCGAACCCGCTGCTGGGAACGTGAGTTGCCTTTTAAATGTTACCATTGTTATTGCTCATGCTATCGACTCTCAGTGGATTTGACCTCGAGTACATCGCATATTGTCAGACTAATGGATTGCCAGGATTTCATGAGAAGTACCCTCCTTACGGAGAAATGTACTTCAAATTATTGGCGCTTGCTCACGCCTTTTCCCTCTTCCACTTCGACATTTCTGGGATGTGGCTGTACATTTCGGGCGCAGGTGAAAAATTCTGGATCCGAGCGCACCCGCGAGCCTCTGACAGCTCGAACATCCGCATCCCCTCCCGTGATATCACCGATTCAACTGCGTTAAAAGATTGGCAGCCGGACAAGGCTAGTGTAAAGGATTGCGACTACGAGGTGGTCGTACTGCCGGCAGGGGCGGGTGTCCTGTAAGTCACCTCTTATTTCCTTATTCCCAAGACTTCAATGCTGAGTCTCCATACCAAGGCTGCAGCAGCTGGGCAGAGAACACGCTGTCATCTCTTCGGATACCGGCGATGATGCTGCCTCGGATATCAATCGCACAGCAACATGGACTGTAGGTGGATACTTCTTTTGCGCCTCAAGCATCCGCCCGGCGATGTCCATAATCTTTCATATGGTGATGCTGCAACACATTCTCACCAACTCTGACCACTTTGCGATGTGGCCAATCTTTGTTCGAGTGAATATGTTCTGGCTCAATATTACCACTAGTGAGACTGCCGCCTCTTCTGCGATCTTTTTGCTCAGATTTATCCGTTCAGCTCGTCCACCGAAGGATTTAAAGGCACTGGCTGCCTATTGCCCGGACCTGGACAATGCGCGAGGATGGATGGATATCATCTATCTCTCATGCATGATTCTCCTGTTCCCCGCTCTAGATCTGTGAAACTACACGCATGAAGCTATACCAGCAGATGACCTGTCTGAGGCCGAAGCTGCAAACGCAAAATACGTACTCTGGCGTCAGTGGCTTGCAGAAAATTATGCATGCTTCAACAATGCCCAGAAACCGCTCGACTGGGAGAGCGAAATATTTTCGGTGACCTTTCCCACTCCGCCCATCTGCTGTAACTTAATCTGATCACGTCTCACAGCCTTGCCCATTGCATCTTGCAATCACGCTTTCCAAGTATCACCAGCAACAGAGAGCTAGAGATCCAGATGTTGAAGTGTTCCAAAGCTTCACGGAAAAAGCCTTCCCACAGAAGCTCTGTGCTGTGCTGGCTGGATATGATTTAGATCTGGTCAGTCAGTTCAAGTCGAAGACTGAATCCACATGGGTGTCTGAAGATACGACCAAGTTCTTCCTCTTTGATGGGAGCGAATTGCATTTTAGGCCTCTGAAGTAGTTAGTCCTCACAATCTCAGTTGCCTTGTAGTCGCCCAAATGATGATTCTCGTGCATGATAGAATTCGCTGATAACTCACCGAAGAAAATGACTGAGAGATAAATTTTGGAAGGCTAATACAACATTTAAATACTTCTATTGGATTTTACAGGAGTAGTGGTAG
The DNA here is from genome assembly GCA_029204075.1 of Mycena capillaripes. NCBI lineage: Eukaryota > Fungi > Basidiomycota > Agaricomycetes > Agaricales > Mycenaceae > Mycena > Mycena capillaripes. Next base: position 1,143,089 of record JARHKZ010000014.1, on the reverse strand, counting down.
TGCTAGCTGTGGCGCATGGTTGACTGTGGAAGCATTTGGAGGTACAAAAACTTATTCAGCCCGATTTGGACGGAAATCCGGACACAGTGAGCGAGCAGTTAGAGATACAGCCTAATGGTTATTTTTCCTGGAAATTAATCGTGAAATGGACCAGAATAGCCCCCAAGATCATGGGAATTGACTGGGTGGTTGTTGAGATACTTAAAGTGCGGACCAAAAGCTGCTGTCCGGCGGGCCGGATTGGTTCGGCAGATGGACATCAATAAATGATCTACTGGGCCGAATATTGATTCCCCTGGGACAGAATAGTGGTTGGAAAAAAGGACTGGGAGGCATCCAAGTGGTGTTTGGGTGGCTCCCTGAGACACAAATGGAGTTGGGTGCAGAAGCATTTGAAGGTGCCAACATTCAATCAGCTAAGTTGAAGGATTTCGATGGACATCCTGACACTGTGACCAGCTGGCTGAAGGTACAGACTAATCGTTATTTTTGGCGGATAGTGCTCATAAAACGGAGCAAAATGGCATCTAACATCATGTAAATTGAATGGGTAGTTGTTGAGATACTTAAAGAGCGGACCAAAAGCTGCTGTCCGGCGGGCCGAAATAGCTCGGCAGATGGACATCAATGGATGATCCGCCGGGCGGCATATTGATTCTGCCGGGGCAAAATCACAATATGGCTAGGACAAAAACCCCCTGAAAGAGGGACCGTATTAGGATGGCCAACGGGCAGAAATGTTTCAGTCTGGGGACACAATTGTTCCATTGGGAGTATATATTTGTCCTGTCCAGCAGACACAAATATGATGACTAGGACAGAAGGGTAATGTCGGCGGACATTAATAGTACACGCAACTACATCTAACCCAAAACGGAACGGGGGAGAAGCCCCATCACCGGCATCGGACAAAAGAAAGAAGCCGAATTAAGAATCACAGAAAAGGGGTAAAGTCCCGGCATCTAGCGGCAAGAAAATGCGAATTTTCGCCCAGCGGCCGTATTGGGAAGAGGCCAGGCCACTATGACCGCAATGCATTGCAGGTATAGTGGGTCGGCCGGCGGAACACCGCCCACGTTGCAATGTGGTAGTAGGCTACAGCCTACCACATTGCATTATAGGTACAGTCCCTACATATACAATAAGGTAGTACACTACCAGCGTCTAAATCTTGTGTCCCATTCCTTTCAGAATCTAAACAAATAAATTGAATTCAGCCCCCGAACAAAATAAATCAAGCAAACACACCCAATCGCTCGCTTCTTTGGCTGCCTTGTCCGCGTCTTCCGGCTTAACGTAGTTCGATTGGGGCACCGACTTGCCGAGCACGACGGCCGTCTCTACTTGATTCACAATCGTCTTGAGCCACTTGAGAATGACACACCGAGGGCCATCACCATGGTCCTCCGTCATTATCTTCAAATGGTTGTGAACTCAGCACACCGCAGGGCACTCACTAGAATGCTACTCAGTCAACATTCGTTGGCGGTGGAGCGTCTTCGCTACAAGAAGAGGTATCACCGCGATATTGTTCCTCGTTCCCTGCGCAAGTGTAGATTTGGATGTGCAGATGTGGAGACAGTGGAACATGCTCTGTTCTTCTGCATCAAATCGGAGCTGTTACAAGAGAAGCGAGCAGTGTTTGCCATCAATATGTGCGTTCATCTGCCAGATATACTGTCTGTTACGGGACCCACGGCAACGATGGCTTTAAAACTCTCGTGTGTAACCGCTCTACGGTCTGCCAGATTGCAAAGTTTGCCCATCAGACTTTCAAAAATTTTGAACAAGTCCCATTGGTTTGGCCGGAGGGATATTAGTGCGAGCTGTGCACCGTGCTTGAGGTCTCCATGCCCCCGTGCATCGGCTTTGCTGGTCAAAGTGCCCCCGTGCATAGGCTGGCTTTTGTTTTATGGGAACCATTCCTCTAAGGCCTTATTTATAGTGCTGGACCTTCCAAAATTTGGACGGTTTTATTTCTGCCATCGGCTTTCTGGTTGCTCAAGATTTTATGCTGCGTGGAGTTGCCCTTTTGTAGCAGGTGGATAACGAGGATTTTTGCTGGGGAGGAGGGGACTCGTACCTGGTGCTACGGCTTTTATCCGTTATCCAGCCAAGTCAAGGCCAGCCATGCTATGATTGCTCAGCTCTGTGCGTGAAGGGTTGTAGGCAGCAAGGAGTCGGTGGTGAGACAAGCTGTACAATATTGTACAGGAAGGTCTGGGTGCTTCCGCTCTTCTTACATGCCGGGATCTACAGCCTTAAAAGTGGCGAGCTCGTCGACGGCGTGTGCGTTGTGGCGTAGTGGTAGTACATTATATAGGCTGATTATACTATGGCACTACAACTTGGCATGTTCCGAAAGGGAACCTAGCTGAGCTAATATATTATCCTGAGTCTTATCCTGCTCAGTGCGACGCGCAGCGCCACCCGCAGCGTGCGTCATTCTCGGCGCAGCGGTTTTTGCCCACACGCACGCCACGACGATTGACTGCGGTATACATCATATTATTAACAGTTCTTTAACGATTACCTCGGCGTGTCATTGTACATGTTTGCGCTTTTCCCCATTTATCCCAAGTCCTTTCGTCTCCCTCTGTTGACGAACCGTGTCCATCTCCATTCCTTTGGAAATTGCTGTGTGCTTCTTTTGGTTCCAGCGGGTCTCATGATCAATCCAGGCGATGCCTTTCGCCAACCTGCTGCGTGCCGGAGGTACGCGTATTAATTAACCGTTCTTTAGCGGTTAATATCTCTTTGCGTCCTCAATCCTCGACGTCGAACGATCTTTGCGCAGTTAAATTCTGCACCATGCGACCGAACAGCTGACCTATGCGCAGTTTGTTCTCGACAGGCTGTAATTGATCGCAGTTGCTGCTGCCCACGGCGCAGCCCAATTCGATTGTTATCAGGCCGAGAGACCACGTAGTGCCGGAACTTTCTTGAGAAATAAAAGGCCCCGTTTCCCTCCCGTCGGACAGGCAATCTTTTCCCTATCTCTCCTGCACCATCAATTACTGCAAGAATCCCCTGCGAACACACTTTATTATGGTTCCTCATCACTTTTGTCTGCCGCTGAGAATCTTCACTATTCTGGGTCCGGTCAGAACTACTGTTCTTGGTTGACTCTCCCTGGGAAGACTGTAGCGGCGATCCCTGTACTCAAACTGGCGGTCTGGAGATGCTCAGCTCGACAAAGTTCCCTCCAAGGATGATATCTTTTTTTGTGCGCACTTTTTTCTGGCTCTGTCATCGCCCGCCCCCTCGGACTACTGGAACCAGAAAGTAATACTTTAGCTGTCCAATTAAAGTTCTCCAGCTGGCCTCCAGCTTCAATTTAGATTGCTTTTTTTCCCATGGTTGTAGGATCTGCTCGACAAACCCTTTCTGCGATCGGTTCCAACTAATCTCACTACCGCTCGCCAGTGCCTCAAAACCGAGAATCAATTTTACTGTTTTGAAGTATGTCGATCAAATTCCTCCGCAGGTTGGTTCCACAAATGAGCGGTCTATTTTCTCATGCTCGAACCGATGTTTGCTGGATTCAGTGACCATGGATGTTGCATTGCGGCGGTATCGGGCTCCGATTTTTGTCGGCATTACATTTTCTTAAAGCTCGGTTCAGTTGTGTCTTACAATACTCTAATATATCGTGGCTTTTTTTCTAAACTTTATTCCGGAGCGAAGCGGAGGCATATCTTGTATCCATGACGCGCATGCCTGGGCGCGATCTCCGATACAAGCACAGCACTGCCGACTTCAAGCCAGCACCTGCGGCGATCGTTCTGCACGACTTTCTCAGCGCCGCTCCATCCCCCCTCGAAGTGCTGTCGCACTACGCGACCCCGCCCTTCCTTTGCTGATACGTCCACGTCTCACCGCTCTCGCCTGCCGCGTCGCGCCCAGGCTCCACCCAACACGTGCTGGGTGACTCGAAGCTTGAATAGTAGAGACTGCGGTGAGTCACCAGATCAACTAGTGGCTAATTTTTCTTGGCAACTCGCGACGTCTAAGGCCAGGTCAGCCACTATTTCTATCTTCTAATTGCGTGCGAGGAGCCACCGGTTGAACTGGTGGCTCACCGCAAAGTCTCTAGTAAACGGGGCACGGGTGCGGAGCTAGAGATGAATACGAGGATGTGTGTTATGGTGTTCGGGACCACATTGACATTAGCGCTGAGCGCTGTCGCGGATTTGGAGGAGACTCGGATTTGGAGGGAGCCGCGGAGCGACAAACGGCGCGTGCGGGATTCGACACAGACACCCCATTTCCGTGATTCCAAGGCCGGCTCTCACAGCGTTTCTGTTCCGCCATCGACATGTATTGGTACAACTGCAGTTTAGCTTCACTTTCCACGCCCACCGCTGCCGCTGCGCATTGCAAGAGATATTTTCTCGCTGGTGCCTGCATCCTGTTTCATTTTCGGACGAATGGTTACTGTGAACCCGGGGTGAAAAACAAGCAGGTGAATTCCGGGCCATATGCGTGTGTATGCCCCAGGATTAACATGGAATCAACTCTGGGTCATTTCTTTCACAGAAATGTCCCCTGCACATATTGTGAAATTAGACACCACCTATCTTTTTCGCAGATAATCACATTGTATCCGAACATCCGGCTGTGTAGATCTAAACTTCGCTCAACCGGAACAGCTATCTTTGCACCTATTACCAATTCTGCCGTACCGCTGTCTCCCGTGGCCGGGCCGCGTTCAAATAAACTCGGACACAAATGGAATCCAAACCTAGACTCCAGGAGTCAACTTTTCAAAAGATTTATTCTCTGTGCTGTTAACATCTTTAACCGAAGTGCGGCCCACCGCGCTCTTGTAGCTATATATAGATACAGGTTTCCGCTCTCTACTTTTATTATAAAATGACCACCCTGATAAGTCGTACATTTATCCCGCACTGCTACCGTAGCCATACATATGATACATGTAATTAAGAATCCATCATCATCATCATTATCATCATTATTTACCGTCATCGACCGAGAACAACCTCCACACACACCGGACACTCCCATCCAGTGAATTTCAAGAATCAAACGGCCTCATCGCCCAGATACTGAGGCTTTCCGAACCCATGATCGCTCTCACGTGCCACAAAACCAGGCGAGAAATTCTCCTTGGGATCAGCGCTGCCGATACTGCTTCCCAGCCCGGAGTTCGCGTGTCTCTGCCGGCGCAGGGGGACGCTGGTGCTTGTCGTCGTTCTGAATGTGCTCAGGTTGTCCTCCACTGACACGCCGAGTCCAACGCGCACGATTATGAGCGTAGGCGCGATGCCCTGCGGAAAAATTGAGCACCCAGTCATGTATAGAATAAGATCGAATAAAAGTCATGCATACCATGACTTGAGTTACAATTTGAAGGAGTGGTTCCTCGAGCGTAGACGAAAGGCTTGGAAACGAGATTACGATCAGGAATGCCACTATAGTTGCGGAATAGAGCATCCCGGATTCAACTCTGGAAAGACGCAAGTAAGAACGAGCGAATAATAATCTGATTGGAAAGCCGTAGGAGACGCACACGACCGCTATGGAAGATGCATATCGTTGTTGCGCGCCTGGCCCTAAGTATGCGCGAGAATGGTTGCTGATCCACCAGATGCGGCCGGCTGCACGATCTTATTTAGTACCGAGTCTCCAGTGGCCACGAGATGAACTTTCCTGTTAGACCGGTTGCAAGGAGATTGGTAGCTAGAATGACTGCGAATTGCGGGGTTGCGTCCAGAAAGACGTCGAGCCCGCACGCTTCACCTGACGTGAGAACACATGAGACGCAGGATGAAGAGACACTGACCGGTGCTGGCGATGAGCAGCATTACCGGGACGACTATGACGCGCCAATTGTGGTTCCAAACTACATAGCAGCGGTAAATCTACAAGATAAGTGATCAAAACAAGTGGTACTAGTCAAATGCACATACGAGTAGGCCGTCAGCTATAGAACTGCCATCAGGTGAGCATCCGAATTAGCTGAGAGCTTGATATATGTACTCACTTGTTAATGGCGTAGATGATGTAAGCCGCGTTCTGAATGCTGTCAGACGGGATGCTTGCTAGTTGCTCGATCTCGGCAGTTACGAGGACCAGGATGAGTACAATAAGGATTGTAGAAAAGGTGAAAAGGGCGATCGCTGTGACCAGGAGGACGGTGTTTCCTCGACTGGAAGGCCGGTGAAGCAGGATGTATATGCAGATGCAGAAAAGCACGAGGTATATCCCTGGGGATTACGAACAATGAGTCTACTAGGTCGTTTGCATCAGAGAACAAACCGTAAAAGAACGTCCCGACCTGCCAGCGGTGTCATGAATTTCTCTGGTAAGTATACTCGAAGCTGGAATGCTCACCCATAGCTGACTTATATCATACCAGAGGGTGGATACCATGTCAGTATAATATGGATGAGGAGGCACCCAGCGAAGGTTGATGCAGGAGATTGGCAGGACGACACGCAAGAACGGGGTCTTGGGGCCACTTAAAAAGCGGCCCTTATTTGTAACAGGCTATGCCAGCAGAATCCGGTGCGGTAGGAGGCACGAGGTGTTACGCATCTCGGTGACTCGGTAACCGTTACGTGGTACTTACGTAGCTGCATATCTCACAGCCTCGAGAGCGCGGTGGGCTTCGCGATCTCGTACGAACACTGAGCTAGATTTGCACATTTAGGATTCAAGCGCGCGCCTGCGCCGACATAGTGAATTTCGATTCACCCACCACTTGGTCGGATACTAAACTGGATTGGCACGGATCTTGATAGAGGTCGGATCTCTACCCGTGGAGCCTTCGAGGCGGAAATGAAGAGAAATTAGGCCTACGAGATGGGCGCTGAGCGCCCGGTGTGAGACAGTCGACAGTTTGGGGCTGGAAAATCATGCGCTTGGCGTCAAAGGCTACAAGAGTTCAAAGGCTATAAGAGTACCAGCCAGCTCAAAGCATCAGACAAAAAAGAACGCACTCTGGTCCGCTCGATCGCGTCGGAATTCGTCTAGACGCATAGCAAAATTAGCTTCTAGTTCAGCAGATTGATCGTAATCAATGAAGACGTTGGGAGTAGCCTTACACTGCAGCAATAAGGGAAGAAAAAATCGCCCTAATAGTCTCCGCTTGGGCGTCTGTCAAGAAACATTTCGCAATGCTTTATTGGATAGATAGATGATTAGTCGCCGATGCATATAGCATTTAACCCCTTATTCGACAGCATTCGACTCACCAGGCGAAGATAAAACGCCTTCAACGTCACTCCCAGCGGATCCGCACTGGCATACGCCTGAGATGCACTGGGTTGCCAGCGGCAGGGCTATTTACCGGTATGAGGGCGTGAGTCACATCCGACAGAGTCTACAATTGATTTTCGTTCTCCAAAGAAGAGGACCCGTTGGTCTCCATCCGCTCAGATGTAGAGCGCAACGATTAGTGGTTCTAGACTGAGCGCTGAGCTCCAATTCCACAGCGCAACAAGGGGCGGGCGGATGAGTGGAATGGGAAGGAAAGAATCTAGAATCTGTTGGTCCGTCAGACGTACGAACATCGCGAGAATGGCTACGACAGGACAAGGTGTCTGATGGATTGGAAATTGCAAGTCCAGCATTTAGCCTCCAAGGGCCTGTCAGTTGAAAGATCAAGAATATGAAAATGAAAACAATTGCAGGGGTTAAGATGCGTACCATGCTTCGATGACCTAATTTGCCACCCATTACGAAATTCTCGAAAGGCTGCTATCAAGCTGCGATCTACACGGAAGGGAGGAGTTACCCCAGTTCAACAAAGCTCTTGCTCCGCGAATATTATTTAGGAAGGGAACGATGAGCAAAGTGAATTAGCGGACCGTCGCGGACGCAGTGGTGGCAAGAGGAAGCAAGAGGAGAAGCGCACTGGTGGCGATGCCCGGCCATCAACGAATCCTCACTTCCGATGGTACGTGCCACGGTGCCCGAGCACAAGATGCCATCAACGAATCCGATCTTGTCTAGATCCGCCCTCAAGCCCAGCTGCAGTGAGAAGGCCAAGCAGAGCTAGAATGAGATCGAGATCGAGCGAGATCGAGCTAGTCCTAGTGACCAAGTTAGTCGAGAAAAGCGCCGGCACCAGAGGTGACGTCACAGCGCGTCTTTTCTTAAATCTTTCACACCAAATCGCGCGCCAGCTTCAACGGATTGAAAAACGTCTCAATACAAGCTGCCTTACATTTCCTTCCATTCATTGAACCTTTACACCCATCTGTTTATATCTTAGTGTCCATCGTTCCATTTCCACTGCGCTCTTTTGAGGCTCTTGCTGTCCACCTCCGAATCTTCGAACCACTACTGTGATTGCCAAAAGTATTGCAATGTCTCGAAGCCCGTTAGCCTGGCGACATATCATCTGCATGCACCGCACTGCAACCTGAGCTCGGCGAGGACGACGAGTTTTAATACCTTCGCCACTGCGTCCGGATGTAATTTGCTTGTTGCATCTACGCGACGTCGCCCTGGTCTAGCTGCCCCCATCAACCCTCAACTGCCTCAGGACACACAAAACCATCCGAGCTATCCAGGCGAACGTGTGATAAAGAGGCGACGCCTTGAAAGGCCTAGTTCTGAGGATACGGATCCATATGCTTCCATGGACGACCCTCCGCCCATTGTAGATAACGCAGATGATTTATTGATAGGTTAAACACTGGGCTACGTTAATCCGCTTGTCTGTATTCATTTCAAACATTTTGCAGGACAAAAACGACGATATTACAGATCTGAGCAGTCTTATACATTTGTCGCTCATGGATAACGAAGAAGACCCTGATGTAGACGACCCTCCTGATCCTTTCCCGGATGCAGCCAGTCCTGCTGTTGCCAATCTTGACCCATCGCTTTCTGCCGAGAATACAATACTACATCCGACTGACCTGCACGACAACCTTTCGGTCATCGGTGAGATCAGCACAGTCCAACGCATTATCAAAGCATTGAATGGTGCATCTTTGGACGATTGTGGATTGGACGAAGAAGTTGGCAGTGGACCGTCTACGCAATCCTGTCCAGACTCGCTCCCGACGATAAAAACTTCCGACTATGTATCACTCGATATATTTCTAGCGGATACCTGTGCGTCCGAGGCAACATATACCGCCACGCAAGCCGCGATCCAACGTCACCATCCCGATGCAGAGATGCTTTCGCACTACGCAATCAAGAAGCAGATCGAGGAGATCACAGGCGTCAGCCCCATCTCACACGACATGTGCATCAACTCTTGTGTTCGGTATACTGGCCCATTGAGCGAGCTGGAAGGATGGCCTATTTCTAGCTGCAAAGAGCTTCGATCCGACCCGATCTGACTTGCTCAAAGGCGGAGTTACGAAGAATTGCACGACGAGCCTTGGACGCCATTCCTCGGATCGGACCTGTTCTGCAGGCATTATGGCGCAGGCGTCACAGGCAGGATTGCACAACTGAGATCCGTCTGGTTGAGATCAGTTAGCGAGGTTGCTATCAGAGACTGGGTATCCGGCCACCTTAGCATTTTTGGCCCCGGGGCAAACAGTTTGAACATGTGTCTTGACTGGAGTACATAAGCACCGTGGGCTCAGAGGAGGCAGCTTCACCGCGGAGGAGAGCTTGGGATTTTGTCGAGAGAGACACGGAGCGCGCTCGTAGTACAGAGTAGAACATCAGCCTCCTCATCGCCAGAGAGAATCCGGATCAAGGTTCTTTGAAGGACCGCGGTCTGCGTCTGTTTCAGGCTTCGCGTTGGTGTAAGTATGATATTCGGTGCGGATCTGTTGAGTGTTCTGGTGGCTGATTTCTTCACGTCGCATCAGGTATCGGATGATTTTTGTCCACCAAGACGAAACTCGATAAAAAGAGAGCTTCAATGTAGGTGCAACGAGGGCGCGGGTAAGCGGTCTTCCCAGTTTATCTTTCGTTGTGCAGAGAACAAACGGCGCTGGAAGGGACGGTCCGCCTAGAGTGCAACAGGTAGAGGAGGGGAGCATTGTGTGGGGCTGTCGGGGAACCATCGTCGGTACTAGTGCTAGTGTTGAAACGGGAAGGCGACGGCAACGACAGCATGTCTACGTCCACGAGGATATGGGGTCGCTTCGAAAGCCGCCCGTTTGTGAAAGGGATTTCATGCCATTACCGTCATGGTGGCGCAGAGCACTGGGCGCAGGGGCGGGTGGACCAGATACAGACATCCGCACGTTGCTCGTCTGGCCATGGAGGACGAACCCCGCGTATGCGCGGGATGTGCCGCGGAAAGGGGCGACGATATCCAGGACCGGAGCAGGGAAGGGGCGGCGCTGTTGTACCGATGGGTCAAGTCGAGGTTGTGGATGATGTGGCAAGCAGGTTTATCGGGGCGGAAGGCGGGGAGATTAAAACGAGGACGTGTAGGTGTGCTCAACAGTGTTCTCTGCAAGGACTCTGAATGCGAGGCACTGTGGATATGGTTATGGGGTCAAAGTGGTCGAGCACTAATACGTACAGTGCGCGGCGCAGCGCTGGGGTAGGTGTCGGCACAGAGTGGAAAGTCGACAAGATACCCGTCGACTAGAGGTCTTGAGGTCTTCTGACCGTCGAACTGGCCAACGAGCAATGATCAATCAAGAATGTTGACGCAGTGACTGAGAGAAGCTGAGAGAGGAGCTTCGAGGCTTTCAAGCTTTCAGGGAGAGAAAAACATATACGCAGCGTACCGAGTTATGGGCCCGAGTTCCCCCGCTTCGAGCGGATTGGAGCTTGAAGTTGGAAGAGGGAGAAGTGAGTCACTTGAACCACGTGATGATCTACAGTAGACGCGTCAAACCAAGCACGACCATACAAAATCATATCGAGCCGATACATTGTCGGGAATTCCGCCTACCCTATTATCTGAGACTGGCTACTGGGCCATCTTAGAAGTTTTGCCCCCCCTAGAAACCGTGTTGAGCGCCTTTCCCTGGGTTTATGTATTGTTAACGACAGGCGCATATCCTGTGAAGAGTTTGAGTATACTCGGGCCCATTTTGGTTACGCCTTGATTGCTCGGTGAATTTATTTTTGTTGCACTTCCCAAACAGGCAATTGACTGGGTAGTGGGCCACCCATGTAAATCCGCCGTTGGAGGCTATATTGGCGGGCTTTCTCTGCCTAATATTGTTCAAATGTCATAGAGGATGGATTATATACATTGAAAGAGTACAATTGACCTTATACTGTGGTGTAGCCGAATGCTCCTGGTGAGAGATATGAGCGCCCAATTAATGTTGGCAAAAAAACAAGTCCCGCGCACGGAGTAGAGAGTGAGTTTGATCAAGAAAAGCTGTAGGTGGGTTCATAAGATGCCAATGAACATATCTGGACCACCTATGAGATTCTTGTGTTACGCTCCCGAGAACACAGAGTTCGGGTTTTGCATCTGGAAAATGCCCCATGTCTATTCGTGTCTATCCGGTCTATATAGACAGGGGAAGTCTCGGCTAGACCAGATAGACGCCGATAGACACAGAATAGACACGGATAGTAACGAGGCGTTTCCAGATGTGGTCCCACAGAAAACTGGGCAATATGGGGAATTAGACATATTAAGGGAGGTATTAACAAGCTAGAATTATAAGAGATACTCAAAATAGATGGGCTATATGCCAAGGTGAATCATGCCAAGTCTCAGACTGGTATCGGCACAGGGTCATTTGCTATAAAGGTGGTGAGATTGCAATATTTGAGCTCAGATGGTATTCATTGACCGAGGTTTAAGACTTGAATAGTGAGGATGTAGGGATAATTATATGCCTACAGAAAAGCCTGGGATCAGGGGAGCATAACGGGTCCCCGAACTCGTAGATTGACAAAGAATTGGTGGAGAAAGGAGTGAGACGGCTATTCGGAGATAAGGAACTGATGTTCCCACCCTGCGTGCCGACATCAACCGCGCCACCGCTTAATGACAACACATCACTTTCGGCCGAAAACTGGTATGAAGGAACGGCATACATGGTATTCCACCCTCCAAGCACAAACCTGGCATCTAGGTAAGTATCTAACCCTGAAACTGACAAATGGCCCACTTCCTAGTGTGGCCCACTAGGCAGTCGTAGATAATAATTTATCAAGAAAAGGGGCTTCGCCAATTAGAATCGATCACACATTTTATTTTGACGGAGGTCATCGGATTCATCCACGAATCACAATTATTTGTCCGCGTTCGTGTCTGTTCGCGTTGCCGCGGCTCGGCTACGGCTGAGCCTTATAACAGCTGGCTCCCACGGTTTCGGCTCCGAAGTGGCTGAGCCGCGGCTCTAAATGGCTTGGCGAAATTTGCCTGGCTGGCGTTCTCCACCTCTCTATCGTCTTGACTCTTCCCTCTATATGGCGGAGATACGGCAAGCCCCCAATGTGCGCGATTCCGCTGAGGATACGGCAAGTCTACTATTAAATACTGGATCGCGGACTGATGAGTAGACAAGAGACCCGACCGTGGTGTATCGTCCAGTCCCGTCGGGCACGACGGCCTTGCGGAGCGGTTCACTGAACTCAGTCTCCAATACCTGTATCAGCGGCCTGAGACCTCAGGGGGCCTTGATTCTGCACTACAGAATGCTCATGCCGCCGTGTCCGCGACTCCTCCACAACACCCACAACTTCCTTGGCGAACGCAGTTGACAGGAATGTGCTACACAGCGCGGTACAAAGTGTTCCAGCGGCTGGAGGACCTAGAGGAGGCAATACAATGGAAGACGAAGGCAGTGTCTCTACTGACAGAGGGGGATCCGAATCTATCAGGACACTTGCAGAACTTGGCTTCTTCGCTCGTGGACCGATATCACAAGTTTGGCGACCTAGATGATCTCAGTGCAGCTCTGCAAACATCTGAGCGAGCGGTCGCGCTGACACCGGAAGACAACAGTCATTTGCCTGGGCACCTGCAAAACTTAGCACTCCTTCTGGAGGACAGATATCTGCGATTTAATCACATTGCGGACCGTGAGACGGCGTTGCAGCACCGTCAGAGGGCTGTCGCTCTGACGCCCCTTACAGACCCAAACCGCCCAGAGCGTCTGCAGAGCTTTGCACTGTCGTTAACGCGCCGATATGACCGACTCCAAAACCCGGCTGATCTTGATGCAGCATTGGATAATATGCGCGAGGCGATAGATTTGACATCCAAGGACGACCCAAGCCTCGCAAGACATCTGCAGGCACTGGCTCGTGGTTTGGATCGACGATACCAGAGATTCGGAAAAGTAGATGATTTGGAGGCTGCCATGCACCATCTTGAACTTGCAGTTGCAGCAACATCAGTGGTCAGTTTCCCTATTTTCGAGACCGTTGAAATGTCCACAGTGCCTGGTACCCTCGGATATATGAAGCGGGAAGGAGGAGATCTCGCTACCCGTTTGGCCAGCCTAGCAACGACGTTTGCGGATAGATTTCGACGGTTGGGAAAGTTGGAGGACCTTGAGCTCTCGATCCAGCAGTTGAAGCGAGCCGTTTCCCTCTCCAGCGATCATCCGAAACTCCCAGCTCATCATTTAAATTTGGCCGCATCTCTGACGACCCGTTACGCACGAATGGGGGACCTGATGGACCTGGAAACTGCACTTGAACATGCCCGTATTGCTCGTGATCTTGCTTTGACAGCAGAGAACAACTCGCTTCGTCCTGAAATACTTGCTGCCTATGCAGAGTGCTTGCTTCACCGCTACGACAGACTGCGAAATGTAGACGATATCGAAGAGGCCCTCGAAAAAATCCAAACAGTTTATGCACTTGATCCTCAGTGGCCTCATCTACACAATGTGGCGAATGCTCTAGTCAGGCGATACACACGACTAGGCAATCTGCGAGATATCGATGCAGCCCTCGATAAATACCAAATGGTGTTGAAACTGATACCAGCGAATCATCCCCACCTAGACAAGTGTTTTTACGGTTTAGGTTACGCTTTCTCTTGCCGATATTCGCGTTTACACCATCCCAGTGACCTTGAGTCCGAGCTGCAGGCCAGATTGGATGCTGTGGCACACACACCCAAGGATCACCCTAATCTGCCTTCATGCTTGCAGAGTCTGGGGGAGTGCTGGGCCACTCAGTATACATCATCCCAGGATCCTAGCCATTTGGACGCAGCCCTGGAATGCAAAGAACAAGCGCTGAAGCTCGTACCCACTGGACACATGCTCCGCCCCTTGATACTGCAAAGCTTTGCACGGTCGCTGACCAAGAAGTACCGTGTGACAGGTGTCCAAGCCGATCTAGAACTTGTATTCACCAACTTTCGTATGTCTTTTCAGGAGATTACGCCCAATCCAGAGAAATCTTGGCGAGCGGCGCTGGACTGGGCGGCGCTCGCGCAGGAGCTGCACAGAAAAGAAGAGTGTCTGCATGCCTACACGGTTGCCTTCTCGCTTCTTGGAGAGATACTTTGGAATGGCAACAATCTCCGCACTCACCACGACGCAGCCGCGCGCGTTGACATTGCATCTGCCATCTCCAACGCGGTCAATGCTTGTGTTTTGTTTGGTGACTTGGTTCTTGCAGTCGAACTGCTCGAACAGGGACTCGCCACCAGTTTCCATAATCTCTTAGATCTGAAAGCCGATACCTCTAGGCTGCCAGAAGGCGATGCCAAAGAGCTCCAACGGGCGCCTTTACGGGGTTGCCGTTGCATGCCGCCGCTAAAAATGATGAGTTTGTGCACTCGTATACCTCAACCTTAAGGGCCCTCATCGAAGGGAATGAACGGTCAAGCTCTGTCACCCCTGCAACATTTGGTTTAGTCGGAGTCGCCCACACTGGCGGGCGGGAACAATCTGCGCTGCCCGGCGTTCAGGAGGAGATACGTGAGGTCACAGCGATCCTGGGGCTGGCGCAAGAACACGTGCAATTCAAGAGTTTAGTCGATAATCAAGCCACCGCTGCGTCCGTCCATTCGATACTCCAGAACTGTGCATGGGTTCATCTCGCTTGCCACGCAAAACAGGATCAAACCGACCCATTGTGCAGCCGTCTTGAGCTGTATGCGGGTCCACTCGAACTCGGTACAATTCTCCGGTCACCACTATCAGGTGCGCAGTTTGTATTCCTGGCGGGTTGCGAGACAGCGATGGGCGATGCGGTCTTGGTCAATGAGGCTTTCCACCTTGCGGGCGGGTTTCTCGCTGCTGGATTCCGCGGGGCGATCGCCACGATGTGGGCGATGCGCGATAGCGATGGACCCGTTGTCGCGAAAACGGTGTACAAACATCTCTTCGCCGATGTAAGGCAGCCAGAACCGAAGGAGGCGGCGCGGGCGTTGCAGATTGCAGTGAAACGATTGCGTGATGCTGGCGTATCGTTCGAGCGATGGGTTCCGTTCATTCACATCGGTGTCTAGCTGTAGACTGAGCCAATTATTTTCGTAGTCGATATATAGGGCGTGAGAATAAAATGACTGGTTCGAGTCTAGTCTAGTTACTCCTCTGGATTCTCACTGTTACCCCAAGACACGTAGGAAAATCAGAACAGGGTGACCTGCCAGGTAATCAATTAGACGAGGGTTTAAGGATAAATACCGAGATGGATCGAGAATGTGTAGGGTTACTTCGTTGTATTCTGTGGAAACTGATCCCTGTGAACCTACTTTTGCCGGGCTGGGTTCAGAACGATCCCGAACCGCACCTGAATTCAAGTTCGAGGTTCGTAAATTTTGAATTTTTACGAACAGGTTCGAACCTGTGCGAACCTGTGCGAACCTCCCAAGTCTCCGAGAGGATTCTGAGGGAAATTTGACCCCTCAGCAGTGAATAATGCAGTATTTTGGATCCACAGCGAGAGCCTTACTGTAATCTGTACTTATTACAAATCATCGGAGTTTGTATTTGTTCCCACGACCCTTCATCACCATCCTGCCATCCCAACTACAAACTTCAAAAGGAAGGAATTTATGTCCTCCTGAACTCAACCGCAACCTCGAAACCCATTTCTCTGCGTTCTTTTGACCAAATCAATATCGCTGGCTTTGTCATCTGCCGAGCCATCAAAACTCAGCATTCATGTTCTTTAGGACCCCAAGCCTCGTTATCAAAGTATCGAATGACGCGCTCGGAACTGTGTTTTGAGACTCGAAATTTATGTGATTAACCGTTCTTAAACGATTGTCTCCTCGATTCTTTGTATCTCTTTGTTTCATCCCCAGCTGGCTTATCTCCTTCCTTCTTTCCCACTCTTCCCTAGCTCTTATTCCTCGACGTCAAATGACCATCGTGCAGTTTCAAGAAGTCTCAACCATGGCAGTCCAGTCCGTATTGGCACATCTTGGAGGACATCCTAAACCGTCTTGAAATTCTCCTTCAGGAACTCCATGCGGTTGAACAGCTGACCCTACCTGCAGTTATTCCTCGACAGAACGCAGTTGATCGCAGGTGCTTGCGAGCCACCCGTATGTAACTCTATGGGAGTCGCGGGACGTGTGAGGTGTTGCTAATGCTCTGCGCGCAGTCGGATAGTGCATGCCTTCGTCGCGCACCTTACGCCGTACTGTACACAGTCTAGGCCTGCGCAAACATTCCTCGTCTCCACTCCAAAATGGCCCAGAAAAAGCATTTGATCAATACCTCGCTATTAGGCTGCTCCAGTGCACACTCCATTGCCTCCATTGAAAGCACCATTGTTTTCGCCTGATGAGGTGCAAAGATGTGAAATAAAAGGTCGTGATCAGGGAGAACTCAGCTCGGCCTCGTGGCATTAGACAGCTTGCGCAAAAACCGCACGAGCCTGCACTCGGCTTTTGTGCATTGGGCAAAACTGCAGGGTTTTTGCGGGGTTCTCTCTGTTGGTTCTCTAAATCTGTATTGCATTCATCCGAATGGGTATCTAGTCAATGCACAACTGGGGGGAGTGGTTTCTCCGGCCATCACTTCAGCTCCACGCAGACTTCACACACTTTTCACGCCTTGCAAGCAGCAGTTGGGGCAGCAATGTTTTTTTTTTTTCCACCCACCAGTCCTTGTCCCTCGACCTGGCTGCCCTTCCGCTGACCCGGTTTCTCACTAAGTTCAAATTTGATTTCGGCATGCGGCTTGGCGCAACGCAAAAAAGCCGCGTGCCGCTCGTGCGGCTTTTGCGCAAGCTGTCTATTGTTAACCTTCCATAAGAAAGCACAAAAATTCGGCCAGGGTTGTCGTCTAATAGCGGGATATGGCCATGGAAGGCCGGGGGCCATGCAGAGTCGCGAGCAGAGCAGAGGAAGCAGCACGATGGCGTATACCAAAAACATGGCGGCTGGGCTTAAGCCGGATCCAGCGGGAGCCGAGCCACTTATACTCGCCCTGACAACGGCTGGCTAGGCTCGGCTTAATATCCGCTCGGCCCAACCGGCGGAGCCTAGTCCGCGTCCTGGGTCTACTACGATGAGGGGCACTCCACATAGTAACGTTGACGCCTCTCAGGCACACTACTACAGAACCACAGATGGAAGCTGATACTTCGCCATGGCGCGCACGATTCAAGATTGCACCACGAGGTGTCTCTGGTGGAGGCAGAGTACACAAAACGCCGTTGTCCATACTGGCTGTTGCGAATTGGGTCATATATACTTGTGCAAGAATGTGTTCCATCCACCGTACACAGAACCAGTGACAGAAAATTCCGAAACCCAGTCTGGACAATCCTTCGCAAATCTTCTCTTTTGGCCGAGCGCTCAGAAGGAGCCTTGACGGCAGTTGATGGCGATAAGACTGCTCCACGCAGGGTCTGGGCTGTCGCAGACAACCTCGTTGAGAATAAGGCTGTTATTTGGAAAGATGGAATCAGTCAAGTGACAGCGAAATGGACCTGGGCCAGACTGACCAGGGGTTCTGATTGGGATCAGCAACAAATATCAACGCGACGTTTCCGGTGACGCCGGCCAGGTTGAGACCCACGAGACCAGCTATGGCAGCGGCAGCCTTGTTGCTGGCGGGGACCATACTGTTGCAGCACAAAGCGGACAAATGGGCCGAAGCAAGGCTCTGTATTGCAACCAAATGATTATAGTGTTTGAAAACTTGAACCATAGGGGGGGGAAGTTCGAGTGTAGGGTTGGAGGGGTTTGGGCACTCACCTCTTGTACTTCGTCAGAACATCGCACGTTCGAGAGCGGTGATTTTATCCTTCTCGCAGTAGGAACTGCGGTGTAGGGAGAGAAGACCAACTGAATCGCAGCGAGCGTCGGACGCCCCTAAAAGATTGGAGGTGATGTTCTTTTCATTACTACCTCGTCTTCGATAGAACCTAAGAGAATTGTTAAAAGCTCCCGAGCTCAACTCCGAGGCTGATCCTTAACCAGAATCCAAGAGCATGGGGTACATACATACGGTTCATTGCTTGGGACAATGCACAGAAGAACGGCATTGGTTGCATCCAGACAGAAAATTTGAAATTCTGCCACAAATATATTTTCCTGTCGCAGCGTTTTGGCGTCGAAGCGACGAAGTAAGTACATCAAAGTTCACCCGGGCCAATAAGCTGACATGCAACGATGTTCTGCCAAGCATGTCAGAGGATGGGTTCCATTTCCCTAGATTGAAGAGTGGGACTGTATGTTGTTTGTATTGAGTTTTGCTTCTGACAGTTGCTTGGCTTCTACAGTGCGACGGGGGACCGGATGCGTGAGCTCGGCTCGAGTGACGTTCAGAGGCGAGGTAAGATGGTGTACAAATGATCCGAGTGCACCGGGATACTTCCCCAACCCGGCGTTCATAAGCGGGACCTTGCCGTGTAATGCTACCTACCTACCGATTTATCTACCTATTCTCGTGCTGTGATGAGACTCGGTGTGTCCTCGCTTATAATTAGCGAGGTATTTACAAGGTTGCCAGTTATCACAGTGTAGTTTTCAAGTCATGCACACCTACCATGCTGATTCAAAAATTCGAATACATGAAGCTGCGGCACACAAAGAGAAAGTCTTACTGGTGCGCGGCCGGTCTGCATCCCATATGTTCATGCTTTGTGTGTTCCATAGGGAGAAGAACCCGTTCGATTCGGCGCAGGACACTTATGCACAGCTATGGTGTTTTTCTTAGGAAATGTTCGACAGGTTCGTGGTGATTGCACTAAATCGCACAGAAATGCAACCCAAAGATGCCAAGACCCAGCAGGGACAAAGCCCTGCTTGGTCGCTCGTGGATGACATTACATGAATTTCGCCCAATCTCAGTATGTACAAGTGCCGATGGTACATCGTGCACGTTCGCGTCATGCAATCGATTATGCCGAAGGGCCCGTTCGACCAGCATTCGGGTGGCGTCAATTCTTTTTTTTTTTTCTTTTTTTGCTGCTCCTGTGGACCATAGCCATGATGGCGTGGATACCTCGGATTCGAGATAGGATCCATTCTTTCCAACTGACTTCTCTTTTCAGCCTCCGAGTAGCTAAATGCCGCGTAGAATTCTTTTGAGAAACGGACTCTGGTCTCTGGATGGGGTATTTTGGGTGCCAACACCCTTGGCATTCCAGCGTGCAAAGAGAAGAGAAAGACCAAATAAGAGCATGGCGGTTTACTTATGCCGTCGGAGGAATCTGAAAGGGCTCAGCTGAGCTTCGCATTAGGGATATGTTTCACATAACGAGATTAATTCCAGAGACAGAAAGAGCAGGGAGCATTACAGCTAATGTCGGAACCGAAGGCGCGGCCAAAAATTTTCCGATTTGGGATATTTTCAAAGAATTCCCCGTAACTCATTCAGTTCTTTACCGATTCACATAAAAACTAGATAGATTGACTGAATTAATTCATGCGCAATTAGTGATAGAAAAGAAATCATGAAAACACTTTACCTTGAAGGATGTGAGAAATCTGGCAGTTTTTGCAATAAATGATGTCCAGCGTGGTCCATGCATGTTCAAATGATGTAGTTTTTTGCAAAAGACAAGTCAAATACATTTAGAGACTTGCCATAGAGACAGAATTTCATATACTTGAGTCTATGATATCTCTAATCACTACAAGACACCACAGAAGGGATAGAAAAATGGTGAGCACAGGCTGACCCAAGAAGCTTTTTGAAATTCTTGCTCTATGACAGGTCTGTGGGTGTATCTGAATTGTCTGTTGCAAACAACCTACATCATTTGAACATGCATGGACCACGCTGGACATCATTTATCGCAAAAACTGCCAGATTTCCCACGTCTGTCAAGCTAAAGTGTTTTCGTGAAAGTGTGTCTATCACTAATTGCGCATTAATTAGCTCAGTCAATCTATCTAGTTTTTATGTGAGTCGGTAAAGAACTGAATGAGTTATGGGGAATTCTTTGAAAACGTCCCAAATCAGAAAAAATTTGGCCGCGCCTTCGGTTCCGACATTAGCTGTAACATGAAAAAGAGAGGGAAAAGTAGATCCACGAGCTTTTCACGCCATTGGAGGAGTAGAACCCCCGGTTCCTTCAATCAAATCATGGACCACGATGAATGAGGGGACGACTTAGGTCAACGATGCCTGTGGACATTGCATGAGCCGGGGCGAGAAGCGGGAAGTGGGAAGTAGCTGTGTTTGTCGTCCTGAATTAGTTTCCTATTTATCTTGGGCTCAGTTCTTCGGGTAGACTGGTGGTGGCTGGACCAAGGCGAAGCAACAAGGCGGTCCGAGGCTGGTCCGATCGATTAGCGGCAGCGTTTGCAGGAGGTGGGGTGCGGTTGGCGCAGCAGAGTTGATGGCCGGTTGATTAAGGCGTTGAGCCTTGATCCGAGGATGGGGCACAGCGAGAATGGGTGTGGTCCGACCAAGGCGCAAGGTGATGCGCACGGAGCGACGTTGATCCAAAAAGCGGGATGAGGTAGGTCCTTTGAGCGGCCACGGCGTAAAATTTGAACGAGTCGGTCACATCTGCGACGCGTTTTTAGCTTGTTTCGACCGCGCCGCCGCAACCTTATGTTTTATTCTCGGCGGATACTTGCTCTAAATTTGGGATTAGGACCTTGTTCTGATTCCGCCACTTCCCCTTATATATTTATCCCCGTCCCTAATCAGAAGTAAGGTACGAGAGCATCTGAAATATATTCCACTCTCACGACTGTAACCAGACGCTCGGCGTATTTAAGTTTTTGAATCCAAGCATCCGTAGGCCGTTCAAAAATAACAAGTATGTGCAATAAGTTTCCTCAAAGTCTTAACCTTGATGACCCTCGCATGTGGGTTAATGAAGCCTGCTTGGGGATGGTCCGCACTCCCCGTCGGGTGAGGCAAATCAGGCACAGACAATCAAGTGGCGGAGACCCCCGCCGCAATGTTCATAAAAAGAGGTTGTTAGATAGCTATTGGAGTAGGACAAATCAGGGCACTATGAACAGCTGAAGTTGATACTTACCAAGCGGCGCGTCAATGATATCTGAAGCGGGCTGGCTGCTCGGAGGGCGGCAAAAGGGAAGCGCACCGCCGCTACCGTCGCCGGCGTCAACCATGGGTGTATATCAGAGTTGCCCCAAAACGGGGAGCACGATTAATCGTTGACTACAGTTCGCGCGGCAGATGGATGCCTCTTAGGCCCCTTTTACTCATACAGAAAAGGGGCCTAAGAGGTCGCGACAAAATCGCTGAATTCTTAGATTGGTGCCCCTGCCTCTCCAATTCATTGCGGAGAATTACGAACAAATAGGGGTACCCTCCTCAATACAAAACTTGACCAGGAGACGATTTATGTCAATGGGATGCAGAGCGGACTGAATTCCAGTGCCACTGACAGGGCTATCAGTAGTGACGACAAGGTGCATCCCTGAGTCAATATAATGAACACGGCATTCAGGGGCTTCATACCCGTCAGAATGCTATAAAGCAACCATGCCCTCTTCGTTTCTAGGAAGTGCTAATATGAGCCAGTTCGACGCCATCTTTGGGTGCGCCCTACTTCCATTTCTCTCCAATTAACGTGACAGCCGAATTGCCGATAGTTGTATCCTCATCTCCACGTGGATGTCCGCGTCTCTTTACGGGATCGTGATCTCCCAGATTTTCGAGTACTTCCGGTTGTATCCCGAGGACAGCAAGTTGCGGAGAGGCCTCGTTTACACCTGCCTGCTCCTTTTAACCGTTGATATGGTCGCCCAGTTCGCAAACGTGTATCTGGTAAATAACCACCGACTTGCTCCGTAACTCCGGGACTGATTCTCCGCCAGCCGACGGTCACTTATTGGGGTGAGTGCACCCGTTTTTTCTTCTCTCGTAGGTGATCTGAGACGTGCGCGCCAGGGAATGCGGCTGCCGCACAGAAGGAGGTAAAATTCAAATACACGGCCGAAATTCTGTTTGACGCCGCCGATCTAGTACTGGCCAGTCCCACTCGGTGTGATCAGCACCAGCGTTACTGGATGTATCGTCGATACCTTCCTCATCAACCGTTTCTATGGACTGTGAGTCTTTCGCAAACCCCTCATAGCCTTTATCTCATTTTGAACGGTCGTGTAGGTCCAAAAATCTGTGGATCTCGCTCTTCCTGGGTGCCTGTGTGGCAGTTGGAGTACGTCCCCGGTCGCCCAGACTACTACTTGATTTTTAACCCTCGCGTGGTAGTTTGCGGGCAACATCATGCTCGCCGTCACTATAGAGCTCTCCAACGCTTACTCTGCGGTATGTGACCATTTTTTAATCGCTTCCTTGTCTCCTTAGTCCGAGGCGCTCCAGAGACACGAGGCGGCGCTTGCGACATTGATTTGGACTGTAGGCACAGCCAGTGCAGGCGAGTCACCCCCATCACCCTTGATTCTAGCTGATGAAATTATCATCTTTAACACCAGACGTCCTTATCGCCGCAGCACTCATCTGGAGACTGATCACACTAAAATCAAAATCGAGTTTTAAGACCACCAAATCGTCAGCGCAATTATTTATTTTCGCATCCATATACGACGGCTGACGCTGTACCCGGCGGCAGTTTGATTCAGCGACTAGTTATCGGCACAATGCAGACAGGCTCCGCCACCAGCATTGCGGCGCTCCTGGTCCTCATTATGTTCTACTCGGGCAACGCCGCCAGCAACAGTGAGGAAAATTTCCTTGCCCCCATGCATCTTGTTCATCGCATTTGAACTGCAGTGCCCGGGACGTTCCACAACTTCCTCTCGCCGCTTTATGTGCTAACGCTCTTGTACAACTTGAACCTCCGGAGGCAGGACGGCCTCAGCGGCACGCGCTCTGGCGGACGCTCGACCGAGAGCAGGGGCAGGGACAACATATGCATGGACGGAATCCGTGAGTGGTTGATGTCTCTTCTGCGTGCATTCCTGCTGATATTTCATGACAGACGTGCACCGCTCCGCCCTCGTTTCTATGGATCCGCCTCAGAACGCGTCCCGCAGGGTCGAGGTACGCTTCCATGCATCATAATTATTGACGAGTCTTCCAGGCTAATGAATTCGTTGTCTAGACGGAGAACTACGGCGAGGCGATGAAGCACGATCTAGCGGAGATCGAGTCGTATGGTGCAAAGAAGGTGGATTTCCAGGATATGTAGGATCGCACTGTGGTTTGATACCCCTTTATTTACATTTATGGATGTTGTGCAGTATCACTTGTAGGTATAGGAAAATAGTGAATTATTACCCTCTTTATAAAATTATGGGTGTCTGTCTGAAGCCTTTTGGGTTTCATGCATGCCAGATTTGCTGGTTCGACTCGAGCCCGGGTCATATATCGGAACAATGAAAAAAATTACATTCATTTATTTCTTTGAAACAGCTTGAATCCGAACCTCGTGTTGCATGCTGATAAACAGCTCTTATGTTAACATGCAAGAAAGACACAAAGGCTCTGTGGGCGGAGGATCCCCACTTGTGCTTAACAGGCTACTTGGTCTTGCAGGCCTTACTCGTTCGTCTCGAGGCTGATCCACGTTACTATTCAGCACTGCCGCTCTTTTCGCTCTCGTTCACAATCTGTCAGGAGAAACCTGGACCTGAGTCCCAATAATAGTACAAGACCGTCTCGATCCTTGAAATCAGAATCACAAATAAAGAGAAAAAAGGCCCGATGGCAGGTGGTCTGCACCCTCACCAAAGGAACGGGTGCAGTCGTCTGATGGGGGAGCCGCTCGTTCGACTCGAGCTCGGGCCATAGGTGGTTCCGATGAGTTTTTATCCGTTGACTTTAGACTCAATCTCTGCCAGACAGAAAACGCCACAGAGAGACTCTTGTTGAACTTAACTTGAGGTTCAGCGGGTGCATGTTTGAACTAGAGATTTATGGTTCCCCACAGCTGCAACTTGGAATGAATAAGTTCAGTTTGATGACGTAGCCACCGCGCTCACTTTCGATTCAACTTCCGCCTTCCCGGCTCTGCTCGGAGATCTCGGACTCGCCTCCATCTCATCTCCCCGGCTTGTCTCGGTGGGTGGCGCCTGCCCCCGCCCTTTCCCACACATCTTTCCACACGACAACTGCACCATTACCGCCGGCCGACCCGAAACAGTTGCGCTAAGTTGCACCTTTTGCGCAAAAGGACCTTGTCTGCACCTTTTGCCACGCAAGTTGCATCTTGTCCCACGAAAGTTGCACCTTGTCTGCACCTTTGGTCTGCGTTTCCCCATGTAACACTCCGCCTCTCCGTGCCACCCGGCCGCCGTCCCGCCATCATTTTATATCACAAAGTACACCCTTGCTGCTTTTTCACCCGGCCTTCCACACCCGGCACGCCCGTGCACTGGCCCGTGCACTGTAGCATCCGCGAGACCCGTCCCTACGTGTGACCTAGCTTTTCCCGCCCGCTCAACTCCCAATATCGGTTGCGTCTGCTCCCACCCGCCCCGCCCGCGCCGTGGTTAGTTGCCGCTGTGAATTCAGCGCCGCGGCGATCAATTCCATCACGTCGCTCTCTGACTCGCACCACCATCTCGCCGCTTGCTCTCAATCCATGCTGCCCGACGCCCTCCTATGCCCACTCCACTACTACTAGTTCCTGACTGAACTTGTCGTCCCCCACCCCACTTTCAATCAAATGTCGTCCTCCCAATGTCTAGCGTTTCACTTCTCGTGCTTGATCCCTGGACTCGCCGGCTCAACGCCAGTCATCAGCCTTCCATCCCCGTCTCGACCCTCGCCCACAGACTCTCAACGCTAATATTTTCTCCTCCCCCGACCCATTTTTGAAAACTCAGGTTCGAAATTCGCGGTCACAGGTCACACCCCCGTTCGAATTGATCGAAACTGTACAGTATTAACTCCACAACATACCGATTGGCGGACTTAAAGCTATTGTGTGCAGCCAAGTGGCTTGTAGAGGACCTAGCCGCTCTTCCGGCTTCTGGAAGTGGTTTTATTGCCTTAGGCAGCACATCTGTGCCAAGGACTTTCTTAGAGCGATAAAAAGTCTATCGCTGCCGTCACAGCCCTCGTCGCTCGACAACGTCTGTCAGAGAGCCAGTGCGGACTTGGTGATTGCGTTTCCCGTTAAGAAATCATCTTTCTTATAAGGGGTCAGGAGGTTCGGACCGAGTGAATCACCTGCTCCAGGGTAACATTAACATAGTCAGTTACCTCCCGGCGAGTCAAGCTTCAGATAACGCGACTGGGATCAATTAGAAGCGTGCCTGAGTGTTAAGTGGTTTAATCGTCTGGATCCGGATGGAGTGCTTGTGGATTGCTTTGCCGTCGCCCCGAGCGTGCGGGAGGTCTTCCTCGATCCACCGTGCCTAGGTTCTTCCAAATATACTCCGCCTGCCTGCATCATTACGATTCCATGGCAGCCGATCCCATTTGCGCTGCGCACCAGGCCTCCGCGAGGTTGGTATCTTTTTCCCGCGACACCTCAACGCTGCTCCGGGAGAGCTTATCACACTACCCGCGCTGCACAGACTCCACGTACAAGATTCGATTTTCTTCGCCCTTGTCAGTGCTGGCGTTGCAGTGCTCCTCATCAATTTAAATGTGGATTTGGTCCTAGCTTTCCTTAGCTGTTCGGCGCGCAGTTAACATCACTCTCTAGTAATCGCCTGGGAGTCCTCTCCTGATTTCATTCCTATCCTAGGATCATGTTCTACTCTCACTCATCTCTGTTTCGATGTTGCCGAAATCCTCCAGAACGCAGATACGGTTATTCCTGTGCTGAACGCATTGGGAGACACAGAATTGTGTCTAGAGCTCACATTGCTCTTCTGGAGGGACAAAACGGAATCCAACTGAACGCTGGATGCTTTCAAGGACTATGAAGCCGCTTTGCACCAGATCGCTGCCCGGCGGAGAGACAAACTGGTCCCGCTCCGTGAGTTCCTAAAGAGTGCGTTACCTTTCGAGTTGCGGGTGCAGAGATTTCTTGGCCCGGACTACGAAGGATTCGACGGGCGGGTATCGGGCGTCCTTTGTGGATGCAGTCGACCTTCCTTGAGGTAAGAAATCACGTTGGCCGAATAAATACCGGATATCTAAATGGCTTTTAAATCTTGCGTTAGATCTCACTTGCTGCAGTAGGTGAACTACATACTTGGTCGGAATGGCCATCGGGTTCATGCAGTGGGTTCGGAGATAAATCTACAATACAGATTGTGCTTACGTGATATTTTCATGACTAGTAGATGGCTCGGAAACAGCCTCACCTCACTCAACCCGGACCCCAACAAATTTGAAACTATTGCTAGCTTTTGTGTGACTAGAGTAATCTGACGGGCTAGAAAAACCTGGGCTGTTGGAGGTATGGAAACGACTCTGGAAGTGGCATAGAAGGAACCTGGACGTCGGTGAGCTGTGTGAATGGAGGACGCCATGAGGTCTGGTTTTGCTAGTAGCGGAGGAAATGTAAAAGAAAACTTGATACTAATTCGTATTCAACTTGTGTCGGTTACATTTCTTAAACGTCCACCAGCCAGTGTCCCGCAATAAAGCAGATCCGGAGTTACGGACAGCAAAAATAAAATAAAGCTGAAAATACATAGTAAGGGTCGGAACTCGAAACAGAAACTATAGTCGGTGGGCTGGCGTTTGAAAATGCTCAGAAGAAGAGCAAAAAGCTAGAATACGTATATTCTACAACAGATAGAAACTCAACTACTATCAATAAGATTTTCCACACGCTGACGATCCAACTCCATACAGGCGGGGCATGTAAATTCAGAACTACTTACAGAAGCAGAAAATAAAGGTGAAACCAGTAAGGGCCAAGACCAAGACCAAATTAACACGGTTAGACCCTGCAGAACCCGGACTGCCCCCACCTCCTACGGAGCCCCCGCTACTGTCACCCCCGGAGCCGTCGCTACCGGGGCCGTCGCCAGTGCTACTACTAGCACTGGGCTGTACAACTTTCTGCGCATCTTTCTGGTCCACACTGCCACGAGAATCAGAAAATCAGTCAAACAGAATCGCGGATGAAAACAGACACCCACACAAGGTTCTGCATTTCTAGTGACCAGGGAGTCTGAAGACCCTGCGGCTCAGAGCTTGCGCCGTATGCTGTGATCTCCAGCAGATGCGTCCCGGTGACCAGATTCTCGCTCTTCCATCCGAATGTGCAGTTCGCGGGCGTCGGCGAATCCCCGCTAAGGCCGTACGTTGTGTCCATCTCGTCGATGACGACCGCATAGTATGCGTTGATGGATGCGACCTGGACGTACACGGCGGTTCCTGCCGGCGTAGTTAGCGGAGATCTGATGGGGAAGTAGACGGGACCTACCCTGGAAACTGTACGACATGGTCCCTGTCTCAAAGCTGTCTGCTGTTCCCGAGATTTTCTTGGCCTTGCTGCCCGAGGAGCAGGAGGATGTCACGGTGAGCCAGCTGCCGGTCCAGGTGATATTGTTGCTTGATACGTCAACGACAATCTGGGTGGAACCCGCGGGGGCGGTGGGAGCAGATGTCGGCCCGGTTGCGATTTGGGTCGGAGGCGTGGTGGTCCCTTCCATGTAATTTAGCAATAGGTATTACACGGGCCATGATTCTCAAGCTCCTTTCGAATACCTACCTGGTTGCGTTGTGGTTGGCGTATTCGCGACTGTAGTCATGTCCGTACTGGTGGTTTTATGGGTCGTCGTGGTCGGCTTGGTCGTCGGTGGCGGGCTGCCACCGCCCGCTCGGCACCTACCGATATTAGAGGAATCGCGGTCTGAAAACCAAAGACAAACACCAGTCCGTCAGTTCACGCCGACTAAATTGCAGAACTAATAAACGCACAGCAGGTATCGCCGTCGGCTTCGGGGACGAGGATGGTGAGAATATGAACGGAGTGAGAATATAAATAAAAGGCATACGGCAACAGCCATCGCCGTCGGTGCATGGGAAAGAGTTAGCGTCGGCGCACCCGTCCCCAGTTCCGGTACAGAATTCTCCGTTCGGGCAGCAGCCGCCCAGTTCACAGTAATAACTGAATTCATTTCATAAATATGTGAGTGTAATGCCTGTTTCCGGACAGTATCTGGACGCACCCCCCAGGGCAACAGCCATCCCCTGGAAAAACAGCAATGAGTAACGGCAGAGAATGAGCGAAGAATAAATAAAATCAAGTGCTAACCGCTACAACAGCTGTCTCCGGTAGGGCAGCAAGTCCCTGAGAAGCTATCGCACAGACTATATCCAGGGTCGCAGGTGAACTGGCGCAGGCCAAGGAGGCCTCTGATCACGGTCTGGGGTTTATTCGGAGTGCTGAAATGCCTGAGGGGTGCAAGACGGCTCGAGCGCGGGGGATCGGTATCCTCTGAGGCGCCAATGCCATTGATATATGGACAGAGAGTTGCGAGTAGAAGAAGGCGAGAGAGGAAGAAGATCATCCTGGGAGGTAGAGCATGAGAGTGTGGGTGCGCGCCTTTTATGTATCCTCGTTCTGGACAGTAGTTGGGTCGACAGATGGGGTGTTTTTCAACATTCAACGGTGATAATCATCTGAGCTAAATTCCCATTGCATCAAAATGTCAGATTACGTTGCCTCAAAAGCGTTGGTACCGTTGTTCCGCATTTACATTCGTTGAGCATGCAAGGCTTATGGACCACGGGGGTGTAAAGCACTCCCTCCAGATGTTCCGAAATGAATGACGGTCAGTCCAGTGCAATGCGTGAAATAAAGGACCATAAGGAGAGCTGCGAAAGGTCCTCCCACGATGATGGGCAGGGAATAGAGCTGGGCAGCCTATTTTTGAGAGATGGTTACCACGAAGTTCGCCATAATCAATGGCTTGGCGTGATGCGGCCAAGTTTGTCAATTAAATTTGTTTTCCTGCCTCTCTTGATCTTGGGGGAACATCTAGAAGAAGCGATGCGATTCATGCGAAGTGCGGTGAGGCATACAAATTCGGGAATGGAAAAAAACCCAGCTTGAAGCCAGCGCCACCTTTCCGGCGTCTGCAAGAGTGTTCGCCGTGATCGCTTGTGTCAAGTTTGTGTGAAAACCTCAAGAGACGTTGGTAAAAAGGCAGGGCTCAAGGGACAGTGCCGACTGATTTAAGTTGACACTGGTCACCCATTGTCACGGCAACCCAGCCATTCATCATTCTAACAGCAACCCTGTGAAGCCCTGTGATTCATCCTTCGTGGTTCTTCTCCTATTTGTGCACACACAGAGCATCGTGAATTTTCTTCGAGGAGTCCTGCTCCACCGCCGTTTCCATGCCAGCGGGAATCAAGGGATCTCTACAAAAGGTAAGTCACTCTGAGAATTTCATTCATGTTGCTGATCAACTTCAAGCTTCTGAAGGTCATCTGCGCTGTTCATTCTAGTTCCCAGCGACGTCGGTGGCAGTGGTAACATACAGATTCTCTCGCCTGGAAAAAAAATGGCTGGCGTTCATATGCTCATACTTCATGTCCAGACGCGGTGCTCATCAAAGAGCAAGTTCTCTTCGCATTCGTGCGCGCAGTGGTTGATATTAATACAGGATAATCGTGGCCTCCCTGATGTGGAGTTGTTCGTCACCGACTGGGATGCAATCAGCCTGGTTTCGGACCGGTTGTTCAACTTCCGATCAGCGACTAGACAGATGCCCACTACTTCACGTCCGCTTCCACGCACTCGATTTTTTGCGGTCTTCAGAAGACACCTGGAAAAGACAAGCTAGTGGGACTAGTGCCAACAGACTCGTCTCCAGAGCTTGTCGATGACTTGAAAACGACCCACCGGAAGCTAAGTGATGATCACTAGAAGTACCACCACTCCCGTTTTTTATTTGAGCCGCTCGTACTGTATGTTTTTCGCTCGACGCATAGCAATAACTAACCCGTTCTTAGTCCTGGATTCCGTTTCAATTACAAGAAGCTCCGAGGATACTACGCCAGTGATCCGGAACTTCTACCATGATATCTCGAGGAAAGAAGAACCGGATGTACCCGGCCGCAGAGTCTACAACGACATCCCTCTCGACTCGTACGGCCACTATCGCGGCAAATGGTGCAGAAACTCGCCGCGGGACGATGAATTTCGCTACCTTCGATCAGGGCTCCGATGATGAAAGCGTGGATGAACTCTTCACTTACGACGTACCTCGTTTGGCAAGCGACGCAGACATAGTTCGGCAAATTTAACGGTTTGTGCGTGATACCATGTGCATCTCTGGTATCTTTTATTCTATTTCTCGACATGTCAATTTCTTCTGAAAAAACTGGTTAGACTCTGCTGTTGCGGTGGAGCGTGTTTTCTCCGTACCATCGCTCTCTGCCGCGCTTTTTTGAAGCCGGAGACTATCCGGGCATTGAGGGCCGAAGCATTACCTTCGTCCAGACGTATATCCCTCGAGGACCTTCTCCACTGTCCAGACGGCAAAAGAGGTGTAGATCAGTGCGTCAATTACTGTAAAATGTACTGTACGTACCGTAAGGGGTCTCACCAGTGCTTGATGCCACTACCTCGTTTTTGTTGCAACTTCACCGTTACGGTTTGGTTACGGTTTACGGCCGCGCCAGCACCAGTGAAACACCGTAATCTTCACGTTCTTAACTGTACGGGGAGGATCTCTAACAAAGAGAAGTCCACGTTTGTCGTGACCTTGTGCGGCGGGACAAGGTTTCCAACCGGATTTGGTGTGCAAGCACTGCAAACAAATGATGCCACGTCACACGTCACACGTCAGCCACATTCCTTCGTTCCTCCCGCCACCGTCATGCTCACCGCTCGCCGCCCTCCCACTACTACACTAGGATCAAGGCGTGCCGTCACCGACGCCTGCGTCCCGCGGCCTCGAGAGAGTTAGCTGTCGGACTCCCTGCTTTGGGTGTCACATCAGCGGCGGAAAGTAGAGAAGTCCGCCGCGGCTTTGCTGCTCTCGATCGTCTCACGCGCTCGTCTCGCCCAACGTCCGTCTCCCTCTGCCATCCCGCTTGTGCTCGCAAGCACATCTTGCATAAACTTGTACTGAGCCTCCAGAATGTGCCGAGGGCCTCTCGACATCAATACATCCGCTAAGTCCACCAGACGGTCCTAGTTGAGAAGACGTTGCTGGTGGGGGTTTTGCTTTTCTGATTCTCTTCCCTGCAGCCTCCAGCTCTATTGGAAAACCTCCGTTATTGCCCAACATCTGTGTCACAGCGCCGTTTGCTGTACTTCGGGCACTGGCTTTGTCTCGTTTATCGCCGGCTGTATCCCCAGGCGGTTCTATTGGTGACAAAGACACGGGCACTGATCTCTTCTGTTTACCGCCAATTTGCCTGTTTCTGGTCTCGTTCGCGCTCCACCTTGGGTCCAAAGCTCGAAATCCCACTACCCACAGCCAATTCTGCGTCTCGCAATCCGTTCTCGCCCTTCCGGCAATGCCGACTCTCGTGGCCCACAAGTATCTATCTGAAGCAACCGGTTTTCCAGCGCAGTTGTTTTAGCTCCTGCCAAGTTAATCCAACCGGGTGTTTTCCCGCCGTTCCTCTCTTGTCCCGGATCTTTCGAACCATATTCCCATTTGGAACAAGAGAGTTGTTGCCGTTTGCAACCGCCGCAGAATTTACGACCTTCTCAGCCTGTTCAAAGTGACTTGGCGCGTTCTGATATCTCATATCTGCCAAAAGTCTGACATTGAATATTAACGCAACCCTCGGTCAAGCATCCATCAGTGACTTCTATAAAGTCAGAGTGCGGAAGCTTCCCTCTGTACCGTCGTTTTCCCGATGTTCCGTCCCTCTCTCTTCCAGCTTGCAATACTCGCGGGCGTCGCAGGGGTCACTCATGCTGAAACAGACTGGTCCGTAGTCATTTCCGACTCAGACCTCAACACGACCATGGTGGTATATACCGTCCTCGCCATTATCGTCACCATAGTCCAATTTTTCCACTGCTTCACCGCGGTGGTGCGGATGGAAGCAGGACTCGGAAAGCGGACCTTCATTGTCCTATTTCCCGGCCTTGCGTCTCTTCTGGCACTCTACATCCTCCGTGCATACTTCCTCACTCATTACCACAACTCTTCCTCCCATTTATCTCGCGCCATCTACGCCATGCTCTACTTCACCGAGCAGTTCTCCAACATCCTGATCGCGACTTCGACGATGGTCCTTCTGTACTGGACCGAGCGAGACTGGTATACAAATACCCTCATCCTTGCCATCAGGAAGGGCCTAGTATCGCTCATGGTCGTGGCCTGGCTGGCACTTGTTGTCGCCCAGACAATCTTATACCGACCGCCCTCGGACGTGGACCACAACGCTCTCCTAACGATAGCTTTATACCAAGACAAGCTCACCCATGCGATCATTGGTTTCTACAACCTCGTTACTCTCGAGATTGCAGTGTCGTCGTTTGTATTGTGGATCTATGCGCGGAAACATCGGGAACCAGAGTCTGAAAAAGATCACGTACGCCCTTCCGTTCCCTTTCCCCTCACTCAATGAAAATCTGATTCATCTTATGGTGCAGCGCACTAACATCCTCTTCTTCATCACCATCCTCCTCGCAATCCGCTCCCTTTCTCTCCTGGTCGTCCACGTCTTATCCTTCGTCTCGATCCCCCCGCACCTCGTGAACGCCATCTGGAACGTCATCTTCGTCGGATGGCTCATGCTCGATCCAACCCTCTGTTACGCCGCGCTGTACGCCTTACTCCGCACGTCGGGGGTCAAGCCTCCAATCAAATTCCGCCAAATTGTACAAGTGTGCTGGGAAGTCATTATGGCGTGCCTTGCGTGCCTTTCCTGCCTCTGCGGCTGCTGCCACGGCGGGACAGAGACCAAGGAACTTGAGGATGTCGGTCCTCCGGAGTATACGGATGGTCAGGGTTGACACATGTATTACTTTTGGTATTGCCATGTTCATATCGTCTGAAGTTCTTACCAATGTATACACGTGTAGGGTTGCTATTGGGCCTGCGATGAGTGCAGTGCTTTCAGGGTCTGCAGTAGGTTCTTCTGGTTCGTTCCTTCGCATCTTGAACTCCTCTGTCAATTCCTCCAGTGATACTTGCACTGGTTTCGGTCCAGACACGCAGAAGTCGCCAAAAGAACCCGAAGCTTTGCAATCAGAGATTTTATCCCCGTCAGTGAGTGATTTTTGCAACAATCGGACTTCTTCGCGATCTCTCCGGATTACGGGTAAGTGACAGGCATCGCCGAAAATTTGGACCTATAAATTAAACTTAATTTACAGCTGGTACGTCGCCATGACGCGTGCGACACCAGCATGACGCGTCTTCAGGCGTGCCAGAGTACAAAAGTGCACGTCTCAGCGCTGGTGTCTACTTCCAGCTCTTGCACCCTACGTTACATCCACTCACACATCACCCCCCCTCACCACACATCACTATCATGTCCGGCATACTCAACGAAGGGAAAGAGCTCCTCTCCAACAACTCTGGCTCCAACAACAACACGTCCACGCAAGGCAACCAGGGAAGCGAAGACTACGTTGACAAAGGTGAAGTCCTGCCCATTTCTGGCTGCACATACTAGACGCTGACGGCGCCGCTAGGTCTCGACGCAGTCGAGAAGAAGGAGGGTATCCCCGATAACCGCGGCGTCAACGAGAAAATCACCGACGGTGCGAGAGGCGAGTTCGAGAACGTTACTGGGTGCGTATTTATTTTGGCTTGTAACTCCGCTGGTGTACTCGTAGACTGATGTTCCACGCAGCGATAACGTGTCATCGAAGATATCCAATTGAACGAACGATAGTTGTACGAACAGTAGTTGTACGAACAGTGTAATTAAGGTGTAATTCACGCATATCTTCCTCGGGTTGCTTTCGACGATGAATTTCTGGATCAGAGTGCGGATCCATATCGAAATACCGTCATGCTTGAGAGTTGAGCAATCGAGCGCCGACTCCCTAGTGTGACGAACCAATACTTCGAAACACATTCCCGGTACTCATTTTGCCCTCGGTTTCAAGCTACTTAAACTTATGCAGAGATGTTGCATCTCTGAGTTCAGAATCATGGAAACCAAATCTTTTCGTCCCACTGCGCATGCTAAGGGCGAGGCCACTTTTGCACTAATTCAAAAACAAGGCAGAGTATCTAAGCATCTCTGGCGTGTACGGGGCACTTCAGCACAGACGGATTACTGTCGGGCGTATCAGTCGAAGGTCCGGAGTCCACAGCGGTTCCGACTTTCATAGTGGGATTCCTGTCCGGTGCCGAGAGAGTCGCCAGCCTTTCTGAACTGGATTGCCCCGCGAAGATTGGGACAACATTCGAAGAACAGCCCACTGTGTGAGCCCCATCTGCGTCCTGAAACTATGGAAGAGTGGTCGGAAACGGGGCGAGTTCCTGTCGTGAAATATCGAACACCTTCCTTGATCGAGGCTCCAGCAGGTGATTCATCATTGGATAACCAATGCATTCGCTGGTGTATGTCCATTTCAACCCCGCATCACCCAATATCTCAATGTGGTGAGGAAGGCGCTGGAATGGGCTGCGTCCCTTCAGCATGGTGGCGGAGAATCTGTCAAGCGTGATGATGCTATACCCAATTCCTGTCAGTGCAGATTTCTCTCGAATCAACAAACCCTCAAGCAAGAGTTGGTTGGTGTTTCCAAGATATGAAACGAGCCCATGATCAAGATTGCTGGAAGCAAGGTCCCGTCGAGAGCTTGAGCAGGTCCTGGAAATATATCCGAAGGGGTCTTGAAACGACGGCTGCGGGAGAGTGGACACGCCAGATGTACACTCGAATGGGACATAATGCCTTGAGACGTCCACTGACATCGATGGAAGCCAGCGACGTGCGGACCAACAGTGATTTGCCATTTTCGGACATCAGGAATGGGGACCTAGTCACGGCAACTATTCGTTGATGTCGCAGATGTCCCGGGCGCCGGAGAGAAACCAGCGCCGGATGAGTTGTTGCAACTGTCGGGCAGCCTTCCGCTGGCTGTCAGTCTAATGGCTAACATAGCCTCATTTGACGGATATTCGGAGACCCCTAGCTCGCTTACGGATTGGAAATATTGCACTCCTGTCAGACGGACAAGATAAACGGTCGATCGCGAACCTCGAGAAGTACATCGCTCTTTCGCTCAACAGCCCACGGCTATCCTGCGAAGAATCTCATCTCCCTGCTCTCTTTACTCCCAGACGGAATTAGGGCAGAGGTCCTCGTTACTCGGGAGAAATCGGCTCTAGGGGAGCTAAGAATGATCGATTCCATCTGACTTTGTCAGGTCTTTCAGAGCCCCGCATTGTAATCTACGGACATCGCGTTAGCAAACCATCGATCGGTATAAGAGATGCAACTCATAAGCAACGCGAGGCTTGGAACATCGGCCAACAGGGACAAAAATTCTTCAACCAGTCCCTGAGTCTCCAATGGCTCCCGTGGTGTCTCGAATTGTCGAGCACGAGAAGGCACGTGGCGCTCAGTTTAAAATGGGCAACCATTACTTTCGGGAGCCGAGGTGAGTTCCAGCACCAAATGTAATCCCAGTAAGTCGACGGTAGTGTTGGGGGACCGTAGATGCGGAAATC
Source organism: Mycena capillaripes (assembly GCA_029204075.1). Taxonomy (NCBI): domain Eukaryota; kingdom Fungi; phylum Basidiomycota; class Agaricomycetes; order Agaricales; family Mycenaceae; genus Mycena; species Mycena capillaripes. The sequence goes on along the minus strand of JARHKZ010000014.1, from coordinate 1,107,316 downwards.
AGGCTCTACTTGAGCAGCGAGGACGCAAAAAAAAAGAAATTGAGCCGCCTGGTCCTCCGCAGCGACGGAGGTATTGAAAAATGAGTGGGACTTGATTCCATTTCAGATGAGACACAGACCAAGACGCACCGAGGCGTTCTCGCATGTCCTGGGTATTTTATGATGAGACACGGGAGAGTTATTCCTGACTCCCAAGAATCTCCTACCCGAATAGCGAGTTTCGGGGCTGTATTTGAAACTCGGTTGAGAGTGATCAACGCACAAGAGGCAGGCAGACTTTACTTGAAACCAATGGCCCGCAGCTTTGAAGCGACGTCCTGAGATGATATGAGGACTTGTGCGCGCACAAGGCTGGCTCAGTTATTTATCATCTGAAGCCATATCATTGCTCTCGGCGCTCATGCACGCCCACGCATCTGAGAAACAGTAGGGACATCAAACTTCGTCCAACCTATCTTGATCGGACGCCGGTCCGCGACATCGAGATCGCCGCAGGCGGTATGTCGTGAAAATACAGATTGTGTGAAGCCAGTGTAACGACCCATGACTGAACAAATTATTTGTTCCTGGCTTTCTCCATCGCGTTCGTTAGCATGGTCTGCACGATAGTAACGCACTCCTCGTCGTGGCAGCACGGCGCCCATATGTCTTCCAAGGCCGCTTTCCGAGTACGAAAGACGAGTTTGCTATGAATAAATAATTAGCGAACACTGAGCCGTCGTAAGGAGTCAGCAGCATACGATCCGACCACGGCCTTGCGGGGAGCATTAGGCTCCTTGAGAAACAGCGTTGGGATGCACGTTATGTTGGCACATTTCCACATCTCCGGCATGCCAAAAATTTGCTTCGCGAAGGAGTGCTGTATGCCGCCAGCGGTCCGGTTACAGAGTTCTTCGGAGACCCTGTACGGTGGGCCGATGTCGCATGATCTCTCGTTGGCGGCGAAGAAGTCCGGTGGCGTTGGCACGACGGCCCTATAGCGCATGGCCTTTCTTCCGCTCAAGATGGTGATCTCGTCTGGGTGGTAGGAGGGCGTTATTTCTCACCAACGGACAAATAATATTCGACGTACAGAGGATTTCAGTGTCCGCATGGGGGAAGTCGAGAGGCGCGCACTTGTCGGAGATATGCAGATTCTCTGTTACGAGCTCCAGAGCGGAAGGATTGGGAATAGCGTAGTACAGGTGGGGATGGTTCGATCCGGCATACCTGTCAGCTCAAGGTCAACCGACGGATGCTACGACGGCTACGGTTTATACGAACCTATGGTCCAAAATGTAAACGCATTGACAGGCGAGTCCCCATGATTCTTTGGCTCGTGCTTCTCGCTCTTCTGCCGGACTCATGCGGACAAAGGGTGGGTTGAGGGGCGGAATGGGCGTCAGAGGTTTGGTGGAGATCTTCCCCCGGCAGAGCTCTTTGTGTCCCTGCTTCCAGGCCACGAGCTGGCTGGGTACAGTTTTAAATCTGGTGTACAGAAAAGGTTGCGAAACTCACCACGCGCTCGAGCAATATGCGGTATCTCTGCATCCTGTGCACACAAGTGTACCGTCCTTAACCCCGCAGTGCCGACAGAGCATTGTGATAACGATAGACCTGGATTGTTGTAATACTAAATTCCCTACGTCTATGAACGCGGCCTTCACAGATCTCTTGACCGGATTAGCCTGAATTTGAAGAAATTCAATGACGATTTGATGACGATATCGACAGGCAGGAAAAGAAAAGATCCCTAGACAGGCGGATGTTCGTGGAATCCATCTTCCAGACCATCGAACCAAGAGGAAGTAGGCCCAGAGTGCTAAACCTGTTCGCACACAAGCACAGATGAGGCTCACCTATGTCTAACTTAGAGTCTAAGACCTTGAAATCGAGATTCGGACATGTGACTGATCGATGGTGATTTGATCGCCATTTGATCGAGTTCGGCATTGACCGAACACCCAGCAAACTCTGAACCAAATGGCGACATTTCAGATGCCGTCCGAATGACGAGATGGCTTACACTCTGCCTTCCCTTAAAGTTTAACCATTGCCAAAGGCCAAAGTTTTAGAGGCCGATTGAGCCCACATCGGCACAGAATAACTCGCGGACTGCGGTCATCTAATACTAACATTCAAGCTGCTTGAACTATTGTGTTCCAATAACTCGGTCGTACTTGTTCCCCGCCTTGAATCCTGTTTTTAGGTTTGATACAGCACTGCTACTTGCCATATCACGGCTTCAATTATCGCATGCCGTGTTGTGCCGATGGTCTGGGCCTTACATACGTCGATCGCCTCCGGAATTCAACACCCCTGGTGGTTATCTATGCACGCTCTATCCCCTGAATAAGTGCAGGGCAGATCACTGCGTTGCGAATGTCACCACGCATGATTGTCTCTGAGTCACCAGTGGCTTCGATTTTCAGGGCCGCAGGATCAAATTTTCCGATCTCCATGGGACCCTTGGCACTCAGACAGGAATGACTGTGAGTTACATCTGAAGGACAAGTTGCTTGAATGAATGACGATGTGGGTCAGAAATTTAATGTTAAGCGCTCAGGAATGGACATAGAAGGGCACGGTCACGGCAATCCGATTGGACCGAAGCTAGTGCTTCCCATACGAGGATCACGGGCAGTGGCTAACTTACCTACTGTACTATTTCGACCAATTGTTCAGGTGACCGCGGCACCCCATTTTATTTTATTTTTTGATCTGTGCAAAAATCGCCTTTAATGGAAAAAAAAATTAGCGACGATCCCGAACATCGAAAAATCCCAAAGTAATGAACAATTGGTGGATATAGTCCAGTAGACGGAACTGGAAAGACTCAACGGCCGTCTCCGTTGCTAAGGTGGATGGAGTCAGAACTTGGTGCGTTATACCTGAACCTCCTCTCACTTTCAAGGTCCCAATTTTCAACCATTTTCACCCACCGCGAGACGAATCCACCTCGCCGCAGATCCATTTGGCAGCTGGTGGGCATAGATCGACGAAGTAGAATCCGCGTGGGAACGTGCACACGTCGGCCGCGTGGAATAAAATGATTGCAACCGTCCCTGTGTTCCTACTTCCTGTGCTTTGTTTGTCCATCCATTTCTTCGTCCCGCTCAGTCATCCGGAGATCAACGTAGTTTTAATGAATTCTGTGGCTTAATCCTTGCTCTAGAGAATTCCGTCTTCTCATCCCGTCGCTTGGATTCGATTCGTCTCTCAGTTTTTCAGTCGAGACCTGCACCACAACCCCATTTTTTCCTTAGGAAAAACCCCCGAGCCTCGTGTCATCCTCGCTTGCATTCCGGCTTCGTTGCCCACCCAACTTCAAACTCTTGGCTTCAGCTTTTGACCGACAGCCATGACCTCAAAGTCAACTGTAACCTCCCATCCCCCCGCCCCAGTCGTCCTCCCCAGCCTCGCCGACATTTTTCCCGAGTACATTGTGCCACGCACCCACACATCTACCGCATCCAGACTACCGCGGGCTCACATTCAGTCGGCTCCGCCTCCAATCAGACCGCCGCACCGGTCCTATTCGTTCGATGTCCTCGAGAATGACCACCACGTTCCGTCACTGCTACACATCCCATCTCGCTGTGCGCCCACCGCGTCATCTTCCAGGTCCCATGGTTCATGGGGGTCCAGCAGACACCTTGCCGAGCTTGAAGACGTGGACTCGATGGGTTATGAGATAGATATCGACGGCGTCGGCGAAGGAGGGAAGAAGCACCTGTGCCCACAGTGCGGGAAGGGCTTCAATCGCCCCAGTAGCCTCAGAATCCACGTCATTACACATACTGGTGCTACCCGTGAGTGTTATTCATTTTTGCACATTATGACATTCGCCTCCACTTCCCTTTTATACTTGATCTCACTGACAACTTTGATGTCAATTCTATAATGAGTTATCTTCTGGCTGACCCTTCTTTACTTGCACTGTATACAGTCTGTTCCCTCTTATTCAACCCACTGCTAACATATTTGTCATATCATAGCTTATCGCTGCCCAATCCCTTCGTGCGGACGCGCATTCAACGTCAACTCCAATATGCGCCGCCACCTCCGCAGCCACTCGTCATCGACGTTTACATCACCTCCTCCCTCATGCATACTTCTCAGTCCACTCGACTCCACGCCCAAATTGAGGGCTAGCCGCGCACCAGTATACCGATCGCAGCCACCCATATACCACACGCTGATATCCCGCGTGTCGATGGCATATATGTCTCCGCCGGCATCCCTCCCTACCGCACCTCCACGCGGAAATGAGTATAATCACGACGTGAGGGAGATGCGATGGTATCCTCGCTCGGAAAGCCATGTGCGGGGCGAGCGCTAGTTAGAGCGTATTTTGCATCGTCACGGTAGTTCCATCATTCGCGTCCGTATTCCCTCTTTGCGCCCACATTTTCTGCCTCATATAGCTAAATTCCTCAATCCCAGTCTCACATCGTTCTGGTAAAACATCACACCCAAACATCTGCCCCACAAAATTCAACCCGGCGTATAGACTGTCCGAACAGCGTTCGGTTCCTTGTGTCTCATTTCCGTTTGTGTACGACGTCATCGATTGTTTACAACAATTGTTATCTGTATCATGGAATCTTGAGTAGACGAGGAGTCCCTAAATATCTCATATCTGGGAATCTAAGGATCGAATTATTGCGGACCTGACCTGCAGTAGCGGGACTTTTTCTTCTTGGAATGCAAACGGAATGTGTAGAATCAGAACGGTGACAGCCGTGTTCCTCCCTTGACCCACAATATGATGCACCAGGGGTAGCCAGGGTAGCCTCGAGGTGGGAGAGAGAATGCAACCGAGCCAATAAGCATCTCGCATGTTTCTCTCATAGGACCGAATGGAAGGATCCAACCTGATACAACGCCCTCGATGGGAGGAGGGCGACAGATCGAAGGTCGGGATTCCGAGTCGCCTCGGTGCGGGGTGGTCCCGCGCGATAATTCGCCGCCGGGCATGGGAGAGATGTGGGCCCACGCAGGGAAGTGAAGATACCCTATTCTGAGTCCTCACCTGGGAGGGCGTTTGAAGAGTCGAAGATTGCGGTATTGTATGTGCCACGCAGTTCCCAATGAACTTTAATTTGAAGACTGACGCGGACGGTCGATCAGCAGGACGACGCCTTGAGCCAAGTGGCTAATCACTCCCCCGAAAAGCGGGTGGGGCAGCCACTGGCAGCGGCGTACCATTATCCTAAGTGGGAACAAAGACAGTATCCGGGCAATATTTTGCGCGATTACGAGAGATCAAGGTGGATCTGCCTCGGAAGAGCTAAATTAAATCCCCAGGCAGTCGGATTGATTGGGGACAGATCATGACGGTAATAGAGCGATTGAGAGCTAGGAGCCGGCCGGCACTGGAACGGCCATGGTCATGGGTGCAGTAAGGTGGAGAGGATTCATGCCAGCCGATGTCGGGAACGACGGCGCCAATCTCTGTCAATCAAGGGCCAGTCCGCGCCAATCCTCCAGGGGAAAGGATTGCCGTCGGCTTGTGACCAGCTTTCTTGGCGAGATCCCCATGTTTCTCTGCTGCGAGATGTTTCTTGAGGATTTTCCACAGTCTGTTGACCGTCGAAAATTCAGAAACCAAAGCTTAGAATTTTGCAAACGCTGTGTGCAGCCGGTCCTTCCATCACATTCCATCAAACCTGCCGCCGGCTACGAAAATCCCTGAACATATACTTGATACTGATTATCACTATCACTGATTCCAAACGCAAGGATGCTGTCGAAGTGAAAATCCCCCGACTACAACGGTCGCAGACACGGATGCTCTTGCCGATCTTTCATCTGTCACTCTATTAATTGTTGTCGCACGGCATCAGATCTCACGACATGGATTTGCGGATTGGAAATCAGTTGTCAACAATCTCCGTGAATGGTAGATCGAGCGACCGGTAGCATATAAATAATTGTCAACTCGCCGAGTGAAGTGGTCTTACCTGCGGCTGCGGGTCCACCAAACTGTTCAATATCACGACCAACCTTGAAGCGATTTTTACCAGGTGAATAAGCATTTTGTTGTGGCCAGACGCAGCGGCCGCGGCCGCCGAGAAGAATGTCTGTCTCAATAGACCTAGATTAGTAAGGGATATACTACGTCAATGTGCACGCCAGATAGCCATCGCAATAACCGGGGGAGATAAGTACCAGCGAAGTACCACATGGCCGGACATGCCCCAGTTATCTTCAGCGATAGATTACAACCCGGGGGGCTGGCTAATGGACCAACGTGATACGTCTGTCGACAGGTTGAATTCACCTGTTCGAGTAACAATAGACGGTGCGAGTCGTTGAGCTGAGAACAATTGAGGAGCTGGAGGGATCTGCGCCACTGTCCTGGAATGGTAAGGATCCGCAGGAACACGGAAGGAAAGTTGCCGTGGCCATATTTCTTGACAACAAAGGAAGTACCGGCAGTCGAGATGCCGAAGGCCAGGTGAAATCGGGGCGAGTCGCGGTGTCCACGATGATGTCTGTCAGCCTATGGCCGGGTTCACTCGCCGTCTTGAGATGGTGGAGCTGGAGTTTATCAGAGTCGATCTGATGCAGAGACTGGGTATCGGTATTCTGGACGGCACAGGGTCGACGGAGATTGGGAAGAGCGCAATTAATAATCAGCAGGGATTAAAATTAGAGTCAGAGCGGGAAGAACAAAGGTTGCGGGAATGAGCATCAGCACGAGACCCCGACCATTCGTTGGCAAAGAGAGTCTTGAACAGAGTGCAGAGCCTCAAGGAAAGGTCATTGGATGTTGTGGGCGGCATTTCGGTGGGTACGAATGTGCTTGAACATGATGCGCGCAGCCGCATCAGAATTACAGTACTGTTCGCGGCCAGGAGGCATGCCTCAGATCCGCCCAAAAATACACAGAAAATTGAGGAAATCATCCCCGGGCGCTGGACTGAAGATCGGGAGCCGGTCAACCCAGAGTGTGTCTAAGGCGGCGAGAATCTGACATCCTTGATCGGGAGTTGCAGAGAATCCTAACGGCGACAATCTGTGTCCGTGACGTGGGATTCTTGGTGCCCTCGTGCTTCCAGAGTGCTGTGGCGGAAATCCAAGGAGCTCCAGAAGTGGAATTCCTAGATTTTGGCGACGAATGCGTCATTTGGCCGAGACAATTGGCCGAAGCAAGTGGGTCACTGGGTGGTCAGGAATAAAGACAATGTTTAGAATCACAACCAATTCCAAACACCACACAACATATCACCATATGACACATTTCTCCTTTCACCACCACCTCTGCGCTGATGGCGCTCAATTCTTTTGAACTTGGTTCGAAAGCTGAAAAGCGTTCTGAATCGCCAGCCCGTTGGTTAAGCTGGCAGTGGTGCTCCCAAGAAGTATATATCGGTATACTTTTCTGTCGTGGCGCTCGCAGAGTTTCAGCAGTTTCTAACCAGGGACCGGAGGAGAGCCTTTTGCAAGTCCAGTCTAGGCTCCTCTGGAAAGACGCTTCAAAACCTGGTATCCCGTGGAGCCTTCAGTCGTGCTTGAGCCGAGTAAAACGGCCCCTTTGCTATGAAACAGTGGGGCCTTGATATATATTGCATACCACACTCCGCGGGCTCGACTGCACTCCGTTTCTTTGGCACTCCGGTTCAAAAATTTTGCTGCACCTCCGACATGCGCGGTGCACAAGTGCCCAAAGGAAGAGATAGAGGTTAATCGTGATATTAATTCTAATCTTGCTAATTCACGCCGATCAGACGCGGCAACTACTTAGGCAGGCGGGCCATCCTCTAGATGCTCGGGAACACTCGTGTTCCCATGTAATGAGCCACCGGTCCAGCGGAGTGCTCGAATGGTGCATGGTGTACGTTTTCATTCGGCCCCAGGATCTTCTAATTGACTCACGATTTATGCCCCGTATTTTGGCTCCATTTTCTGCTATCAACGCATAATAGTCTCGTATCTTTGGGTCGATCCGTCTTCCCCGTGCTGTCTCTCTTGCCTGATGTGGTTCTACCAATTTAAACGGCGTACGGCAATTCCAGACTCCGAGGACTAAATCCCGTGCTTGAACGCAGCAAGCGAAGAGAGCTACTAATGCCTACTGCCGCATCGCAGGCTTCCCGGTCCTGACCGTCAGTCCGCGGGGTAAGCAAGTGCTGCTGGCGGCAGACCACGACCCGAGCATGTTCATGTGTAATCAACGACCACCAAGTCGGCTGCTCCCCTGAAAAAATGTGCACGGATATTCGAGCTGGCCACATTGCGTTTGAGGCCGAATGAAGGTTGAAAATCCGATTTCATCTCATCTTCTCCTCTAGCGTCGCCACTCTAATGCCGACACCCAGTCCCATGATCCATACAATGCTAATTCAGAACTCGAAGTCGCCATATCCCGCGAGGGCTTTCAGCTGCCAAATCAGAAACGCACCCGACGCCGCATATCATGATCTTCACCGAACGCCACTCCAGGACACGCCCTACCTAGTCCCCATGATCCACGGGATGCCGACCTAGGAATCGACCTTGTCGCATTGGCCGGGCTGCCGTCCAATCTGCCAATTCAGAAATACGCCAAACGCCGCGTCTAATGATCTTCGCGGAATGTCATTCCCGCCCGCGACTGGTCGCATCTCCGCTACTGGCGTGCGGACGCCGACCAAGGATACAAACCCGTCGCGTTAGGTGAGCCGATCCGTACGTGTATCCCTTTATCTGTCCGTTTACCATCTTGGGCGGCAATCTTGGTGGGGGACTCAGGCTACGTCTGGTCATGATACCACTCACTCGTGTCCGTCTATTTTTCGGGTCTCCGCCTCAATCGACTGTCTATTTCCGTCTAAGCACGTTCCTGATGGTCTACTTTCAGTGGGCTCAGGTACTGTACTGCCAAGATTTGACGCTCAGCCACCGCCCTGTGTTCAATCGAGGAACAAGCACGTTGAATTACCATTTCCCCATCAGCCGCAATGTCTTTCTGTCAGAGATAAGGGCGTGGCAACAGTTCGCACCGGCGTTTTCCACTCCCAGAAGGTAAAGCCGTCTTTGCGTTGCCCGCCGGTATTTTGACGACTGGACGGACTCCCGAGCTTGTCGCAACAAACACGCACATGTAATCATGCGCAGATCGCCCACAACGAACAATGTGCCATACGGTGTTTAAAATTTTGAGCGCAACCGCTTCCGCTTTTGTGCAGATCCTCCGCAAATCGAGGCGATTGCCAACTTGGGCTAAAGGCCCAGACCACATTTGCCCGGCGGCGGTCTTAGAACTGGGAGTTCCCGCGCGGACTGTCCGACGGCAATGGCCAGTCGGTGACTTCTCGCAGGACATATTTAATCCTAATATCCGCGACACCGGTGCTACCCTGGGGATTTGGTCCTGCCTCATTACTCAGGTGATCAAGGGGTTGAGGAATGAGAGTGCCCATAGCATACATTTGACACATGTACGTAGTACGGGCCCCGGCTGTTTCTTAACGGGACCGCGCCGGAATATACCTACCTACCGGTGGAAACCGTAGCAAGAGAGCTCTGATGAGTAGTGGACCAACTTATTCGAGTGAAACGGATGTCTTGTTGGTGATTCAACCGATGGGTCCCACATGTCAACAACTGTTATTTTGCTGATAAAATATTCTGAAGAATCCTCCTCGCATGCAGAATCAAATTACAACATTAGGTGGAGCAAGCGGAGTATTCTGATCACACTAATAGTATCGTGATTCTCCAACCCCGAATCCGTTTCGCAAATGATGACAAAGGTCTGCTCACAAAGCAATCTCGTCCTCTATGGTATCTGTCGATTTCATGAACTCAACTCAACGTTGAGCCTTGGCCTTCACTTCTCATTAAAAATTTCGCCGCAGCGGAAGTGCCAGGTAGAAAAAAATTCCAGGAGCTGCTGAATTTCGAAAAAAAACCAGACACATGCACGGGCAAATCATCCCAATGGATCAATGATGCGATGTTTGATGCGCCGGATGGCGACGCGCGTCGCGCAACGGCAGAAAGCATCTGAGATGGATGATTGGAGCTCAAGGGAAGTCGCATATCTTGTGAGGATCCCACGCCGGCCTGGACACCGAACTTGAATGCAAATTGGAAGCCATCAAGAATTGGCTATATGATCCATTTGCAATAGCGTGAGTGCGAGAGCTAGGGTAGCGAGGATCCCCACATTTTATTGTTCGGCGGATCCTGTGATTGCCTTCTCTCATCTGCGAATGCCGCCGTTCCCGTTCAATTGTTTTTGGGGCTCTCTGTAATAGATGACTCGGTCATACCTTGGGACAGTCTGCAAATTTTCAAGCCGCGCTAATGTGTCAGTAGGTAAAAAGGACAAACCGTGAGCTATTCTCGAGAAATCTATCTTTGGAATTGGGGACGGGAGGAAATCCCGACATGAGGATTACGATGTATTCGATTCACCATGGGGATGCGGGTGATAATTATCTGACATATGAAAGGACATTGAAGGAAGGCTGGCAATGACCTCGAGGAACTACAAATTAACAGAGGACGGGTGCAATTGTATGACGTTCTGCAGTAATTCAGGCTTTCAACGTCGATCATGGAAGATTGGCCGTCCCGTCCGTATCCCTCGCTTCCGTGGGCCTGCAAGAAGGCTCAGAAAGCCAAAGTTTGAACCTTGTTCAGCATTAACGCCCGCGGTCTGCGAGCAGCACGGAAAGAACCGAGCGGGGACCACTTAGTATACCGCCGTGTGCCTAAGCTTCCATTTGGGGATTTCCACAGCCGCAAATCCATTTGGCGGCGGACGCAGATCGACCGATGCGGCGGCACTGCCTTAAGATGACGCGAGCCGCGGAGTCAGCTTATCGAGATTCCGGGTAATTTGAGCGCTGGCGCCAGATCTTCCTCTCCTTCCATCACCCTTCAGGCTACATAAGAGCCCAGACCCCGGCCGATCCCCCTTCTCGTCTCGAGGAAATCCCCCGTCTTACATTTATATCTCTTTCTGTGCACGCCGTCCGACTGCACAATTCTTACTCGACCTCCACTTGCTACCTATCCGCCATGGCATCGACTTCGACTTCAATCCCTCATCGTCCTACTGTTGTCCTCCCGAGCATCCACGAAATGTTTCCGGAACACCTCATGGCGCGTTCAGCGCCTCGCGCACTTCCCGCGCCCTTTCCCGCGCCAAACTTCCCACGCAGCCATTATGTTCCGCAGTCCCCGCCCCGAGACCAGACCCGACATTTTCTTTCGACGTCCTCAAAAGCGACCCGCGTGGCTCCTCGTTGCAGCACATCGCCTCAAGCCGTCCAAGCCCGCCCGCAGTGAGCAGAAAGCGGCGGTCTAACAGTCGAGCGGGCTCGTCTTCGGGCTCTTCTGACGGGGACGCCGAGGTGGAGGGGGATGGCGACGAAGGTGAAGACGGAGATGACAGCGGGGGGGCGGACGAGGGTAAGAAGCATGTATGCCCGACATGCGGCAAGCGCTTCAACCGGCCGAGTAGCTTGAGGATTCATCGCAACACGCATACGGGTGCTACTCGTGAGTGTCTTTACTATCCTCTAATCTTCCTCAGTTTCTCCCCTCCTGTCAACCCGAACTAATTGAACCTCTTCCAGCATTCCGGTGCCCATATCCTTCATGTGGGCGCGCTTTCAACGTAAACTCAAACATGCGTCGCCACTTCCGCAACCATACCAGTTCCGCCTTTGTTGCGTCCAACTCGAGCGCGTCGTCGCCCATCTCCCCAACATCAAGCGCCTCACCCACTTCGCCGATGTCGTTCTCCTCCCATAGATCGTACCCCTCCTCGCCGTCGTCGCACGCACCTTCTCCCACCTCCCCGCCCAGTGCATCCTGGAGCGACTCGTCGTCAACATCCCGTTTCTCGCCACCGACTCCGCTCTCGGCCCTCCCATCGCACCCCTCGCATGCGCACTCATGGGCCGCAGTACCCAAAAGTTACCGCGTTGCCGGCGCGCACGCCCAGAGCTATTCGGAGAGCGACGTGCGCAGCGAGCGACGGTAGCTGTCTCAGCAATCCTGCATCCTCTCGCACGCTGATCAAAGCAGCGTCCGGCATTCGCTATTTAAGTTGGCTCTGCCGTCCACAGTACACTCTTGAGTGCGCCGGTTCGCCGGATAGATTATTCTTGCTTCCGGCCTCAGGACATCACGCATGCCTCCCTGTATCGACCCATCTACCGCACTCGTACTGTACACCACTTCAGCTTGTTGTATTATACACGCGCAAATCGGAATTAATCATTGTATCAATCATACTTATTGTTGTGTCGAACTTCACCATATGGAAAAACAACCAGTTTCAAAGAGCTTGAGTAAACCACGCAGAATTCGGCTTTTACGTCTGTTGCGGAGGCTGACTTGGGCGGCCTGCAAATCAGATTTAAATTTAAGACTACAGCTTCAACTTCAACGAAAGCCAATAAAATGGGGTTGATCTGGTAAGATGCGGGGGATTTACGTTTGATAATGGCGCCGGCAGAAGATTCATTAACCTCATATCCGTCGGGGGTAGAGAGTGAAACACCGCGCGCCTCTTGGCGGACGAGGATCTGCACAAGGCGGAAATCTGCGCAGGGTCCGGGTAGATACGGATAGATACGGATCTTCCGTGAAAAATCGGTCCAGGTTCTGGTCCGCGATGATGGTTGCCCCACCGAGCCGCGGCAAATGCATCAATAAATGTCAAGAGAGACTCAAATCAGACTGCGCACACATTACCAAGCCCTCTATGCTGAGATGTTGAGTCCGTTTATCCGGATTGATGGGGGTTGAGAAAGCGGGGGCCTGAATAGCCACAAGCACAGCACGTCGCAGTCAATCGATACACCCACGAGAATGGTAACATATATGCGACATGGGACGACTTTGAAACACAGATCCAGTGGTAATGTTGATAGACGAGGCAAAAAAAGAATCATCACGGGAATCGTAAATAACGCGAGATATCTTAACTTCTTCAAGTTCTGAGTCGACGTTTCCTGTACACTGCCTAGGAAAGCTGGCAGGCGTCAACAGCTTGCCTACAGCCTTGCGCAGCACCCACAGACGTGGTTACAAATCCACTGGGATAGCGTTGAAAATCACGAGCTTGAAACAACGCAAAAGTAAACCAAACGAATCAAGGCTATAGGGTAAGCTAGGTTCTATCGTGCATACATAATCAGCTCTAATCAGACAAATCCGGAGTTTTGTCGCTCGGGAATATTGCCGTTCCTATCTATCCTTTCCCGTTCCTTTAGCTAAAAAGTTCAAGAGAGCTCATGGTGAGGTGTAAGCAGGTATGGTTGCAAAAAAAAACGACCAAGGAATAATTAGGCGCCTGTGGGCGTCTGCACGCTTCCGAATGCAGCTCTCAATATGTTCAAATGGGGATACATGGCGATGAGTGGGCTGCTGGGAAGGCTTCCATCGAAAGCACGAGTCCCCTAAATTTCCTTGCACTCAAGCACAATAATTTGAAACGCAGAACCGGCGGTGTGGCCTGGCCTTTGATAGCTGGCGCAGTTGAACATCGAGCCGAGCTTCGTGTTGAAAACATGTTCGACCAAGGACTTGAAAACTCGAACGTACCAACAGCCGCGCGCACCATAGATACAAGAAGCTGAACATATCCCCATAGAATTTCACCAGTAGTCAAGAATCTGCGCCATCAACGTGATGATAATGGCTTAGAGACGGGGAGGGACTGAAAATCTCGGAAAGGATCCGGAAGGCGGATCAGGATCCGCAGGTGTCAGCAAAATTGTATTCAAAAGATGCGACCTGCCTACCGGGATATCCGCAGCAATACTTCCTTCCGCGAAGTGTCTATTGAAACCAGATATCTACGAACTTGAAATGCCGCAGCATCTCGGAAATAGCAGACAAACCCTAAAAATCCTGAGTCCGCTTACCCGCCGGAGAGTTTCCCAACGATTTGAAGCTAAGGCTCCAACTGTTTTCGTTTAGTTTTGGTTTTAAACCAATAAAACCGTTTTTATTTTGGTTTAGTTTACGGGGGGCTGTAAACAGTAAACAAATCAAAAGTAAACCCTTAAAACCATTTTTATTTTTGAAATAATTCGCGGCAGGCCACACATGTGAATTGTGTGCACTTTGCGACTACTGATCTGCCGAACTTCGGCCGGGCTGTGATGAGCTGCAATTGGAGGTCGGCAACCCTGCCGGAAATCAGTGATGTGAAACTGGTATCGTCACATTACGAAAGAGTCCCCTATATCTACCTCTCTTTTGCTCAATATGCTCTCCCAAGAGTCCGAAAGGCCATTAATTGATGTTGAAATCCTACCTAAGCTTAAACCAGCTTGTATAAGTCCTGAACTTTGTACACTGATTTTTTATGGATAATCTTACTGTTTATAAACAGTTTAAACGGTTTCAAAACCTTTTATTAAGGTTTTGGTTTAGTTTACGGACAACCGTAAACCAAAACTAAACAGTTGGAGCCTTATTTGAAGCCCACAGAGCCCCAACCTCACCTACCTACCGGCATTGAATGCCGACGGCGAGAGACCCATCCGCGACGTGAGACACGCGGGAAGCGATGGCAATTTAATTTGCACCCAAAGTCACAGTACAATAATCTACAATAATTGGGGGAGCTTGCTCCCCCGATTCTGTTAACAGTTAAGGCGATCCGATTTGTGTGTCACGTGCAAAACCGCGGTCGTGAAAGTCACGAGTTGATTCCCACGATGGTGCTGCCGCACAGCGGCAGTTCGTTTCGGCCGAAATCCATGGCAGTTAATCTCCAGTGCCGAAAACAAAAGCTCTGTATTAGCGAGCTCCCCCTTACGTATCCGGCACCGGAATACAAAACATATTGATGCTTGTTGAATTTGAGGCTCAAACAGGCTCAAACCGCGTATGGGCCCCAATTCCTACACGTGATAACCGGCAGGTCGTGGGATTCATCATACTGAGGACTTCGTGTCGATTGGGTATTCTCATCTGAGGGGCGGTCTCAGCCGGTAGCAGTATTATGCGACCCGAGAGTAAGAAATGAAGTATTGTCGGATGATTTGCGGCCTGGGCATCAGACTTTTGCAAACGGAATTCGTTGCATTCGATCTTGGGCGTGTGTACCCTGCTGGAGGAGTGGGACAAATCTTTCACGCGTACTCCGGCCTCTTGTTAAGCCCACAAACAACAATGGGCATGTGCGACAGACTCACGAATCCGTCTGCAGAACAGCTTCCGCGGTACTTCGATTTACGTGTCGGCCCGAGTGTGGCAGAAGAAAATCTGACTTGGGCTGTCCCCTCATCTCCGAGGTTTACCAACGGTGGAGGCAATACGGATCAGCCGGCCGAGTTGGCGGCCATGAAATCCTAGTGGATTATGCTTTTGACAACTGGCAGAATGTGTGTATGAGAAGGTGAAATTAGTGGACAATTAAAACCTACGATTGGTCGCTAAATGCAACACAATTAGAGTGCAATTTGACTTGATTGAGAAATTGACGCCTTAGTCCGGATCTTGGCTCAGACATCCGCGGTATTGGAGGGCTCGTGGACACCTGTTTTACATGTGTCGACGGAGATTGCGAGGTGGTGATTGCAGGGACTTTGAGCACCGAGCGGGGAACTTCGACAAAGCCCCTGTTCTTCGAACATGACCAGCAGGATCCGCGCGCGGCAGACTTTCTGACTTTCGGGACTACTTCTCAAATTCGCGGGAGCTGTCGAGTGGGGAAGACGGTGAAGCCGGCCAGAACCATCACTGACATTGAAATGGAAGATTCGCGAGAAGCCGAAGATTCTCCCGGGGCGGAGGAAGCGCAAATCATCTCACAGCACTTGTGTCGAGATCCTGGAAGGCCATTCAATGAATACCGTGCACATGGGGAAGAGTAATCAGACCTCGCTGTCAGTACGCCTCCAGACAGTGGCGTGGAAAGGTTCTCCTCACACGCGGCCAGGCCTCGGCTGGATGTAGACGCTAAGTGGCAGAACGCCAACCGGGACGCTGCTCAGGTTTAACTTCCGGCACGCATGTCAGTGTGAGCCGACATGGGAAGAGGATTGGCGATATCGATTCACAGAAGGACGAGATGATCCCGGGCGGATATCTACCTCGCCAATGTGCCGCATGTTCGTTTACCTGTACGGCAGAAAGTTACCCCATCACACGTTTTCGGCGAGTTCGCGATGCTGCACTCCAGAGTTGGCTGGAAGCACTTCTATTGGTGGACAAGAGAGGAAGTGGTAAAAGTCGACAATAGACTCGTTCCACGAGTCGTCTGGTTGTTTGTGTCGCTCTATCGGCGCAGTTATCGGGAGAGGCGATTTCATGAGTTCGGGGCATAGCTTCGACACCTTCAATAATGCACACACTCTAAACCCATACGAAAGAATAACCAGAGAATACAGGTCCCGAGACAATCCCGACGTTGCCCCCAAAGTCTGGCAGATGCATTTTCATGGGCGATAGGATTGACCTCGAACTCCCCGCCTGGAGATCACGGTAGGGTCCGGTTACGTGACAGCAAGCATTATATGTGTCGCGCTGAGACTATATAGGTGATCGAAAGGATGCCGTACCATTTGCGGCAATCGCCGGCCCGTTTTCGTGATCTGTGGCTCAAAGCCGCTCAAGTATCCTCAGCCGAGAATAAATCCCGAGTAGTGTGGCACTAAAATAAGCGTGCCCATCTTCTGATAATGGAGTGGACGATCCTGATGGACATAGGAACAATTATGAGAGAATGTAAGACCAATGAAGTCAATGGTGTAATGTCCGGGGCTCATATCACCGTGAATTTATAATATAAGACCGGGAATCATGAAAAGTGATGTGTCGAGACTCGGGTCGTACAGGGTCGTACTGTCGGAGAGACCAGTGAAGCACGGGGATCGGAAGCACATGTGAAAGCAAAAATCCAACCACCAACACCACACACAACCAATCCAATGTGCATGAGTTCGGGCTCCACACAAAGTATATGTGTGCTGAAATCCAGCAGAACAATGTTGAAGTAGTCCAGTGTGGCATGTCCACCGATGAAAGTTGTGTTTTATGAAATAGTTGCGGCTGCGCGGCCAGGCCGCCGAGCATGATGAGCACAACCAAAATATCCTTCCAACAATTATCCTTCCTTCCTCGCCATCCTATAAATCTCTTCACCAACACAACCTCCAACCAAAACCAAAACCGACTCTCAACACCAATCCCAAACCAAACCATCCCAACAGCCAATTGCAAACAGCTACTGTTCACATAGAGACCATTGTTCAGAAGGAATGTGTACCTGTTTTCTTCCAACGTGTCCCCTTCTCGACACACCACAGGCCAGTGCGCACTTTTCCCATCGACCACGTGCCCGTGATTCCATGTTTCAACCACTTCCAAGGAATATACTGAAATTGCCAAAGTCAACCTGCTTGGGCACAGAGCCAGCTTATCACCAGTGTCACTTGTCCACCGGTTTTAAGGGCACGGATACCTAGGGTAGACATGGTGCAGAGATTGGATCGATTCCATCAGCCCTTGGGTGAGATCTTGAGAGAGATTTTAACCTGCTACAATTACTAAGGAGTGAAGTGGCAAGACAGAGGGGGCCGACCTAGATTCTTACACGAAGAAACAAATCTCTGGACGTGATGAGAGATTTTTGCCACGCTTTGCGACTCTGAATGGCGCTGTGAAAATCAACGCTTAGGATCAGTCAAGTATCAGGCGAGGGGTCCTGCCAATTGAATCAGGTCAAGATCCCGAAAGGGCTTGAGTCATTGACTCGAGCTTGACTGAAGAGCAAACCTTAAGGAAGGAAGTGTTAAGGAGTAGTTACGGGCCGTTTGTTCCGAGAATTTAGACTCTGTGTGTTTGTTGTTTGATACAGGGGCTTTGCTGCTTGCTTGAAATTGCTTCTTTCCACCACGGTACGACGACGGCTTCGACCTCAACAGGCAGACAGAGAGCTTACCCCATGATGACTTCTGAGAGTGCTCATTGCGATGAATTTCAGTCTCGGGACAGAAGGCAAAGGAATTTTCAAAGCGTTTTAGTTGTCGATGAAAGAGGAAAGCAAGTTTGACATCATCAGGAAAATGTTTTCCGTCTGGCACGAGTTGGCTGATCTAGCGCTCCTGGCTGATCTGACGTTGCTAGCGCCAGCCCGCCAGAATCTTGCCAGAATCACTGCCAGAATGTGCCAGAATTGATATTCTATGAAGACCTTCCAAGAGTTTTCTATCGGGATACGGAACTCTCAAGTAGCTTATGCAGACGTTAGGAGCCTTAGAGTCAAGCTTTCGAGCAAGGAGAGGTCGCGAGAGTCAAGCGAGAGTCAAGCGAGAGTCTTAAGTCATTCAAAACCCGATGCGCACGTGTGCAACACATGTGCAAATATGCCGTGATTTGCCACGTCTTTCTTCCTTTCCTCCCATCTTCTCGTCCCCTCCTGCTGCAAATTCTACCTCCCGTCGCTTCGTCTGGTCCCGGCGCCCGCTGCAAACTGCTTCAAGACTCCTGGCTGCCGCAATATAGCTTCCAGACTTCCAAGCTGCCACGAAACATTTGCAAGAGCCTTTGGCTGCAAATCTAAAGTCCGCAAATCTGACTTACATCAAGTTTCCTGCTCTGGGCTCTCTCGCTGGCTTGCCACCTCTCTCTAGTCTGACCCTTGCGCCCTGCTCTTCGACTCCGGCTCTATTAGCCAGTTTCCTATATGTGCATTGTTCGCACTTGATCGCCGCGTGTGGCATTCCTTCCCGTGCCTCTACTTACTTCCTCCCCGTTGCAGACCACCTGGCATTCAGCAAATTTATCGGCAGTATGTCCTTCTTTCGTCCATGCTTCACAGCTGACGACTCCTTATCCACTTTGGCAGGTGTAGCCGACATACTGAGTGATTGCACGAGAAGAAACGGATGGTATGCTGGTATGCCGATATCTTTTTCGTTTCTACTTCAGCTAAGGGTGTCTTAGCGGGTCACCGCAAACTTCGGCACCGTGCATTCCATGCTGATATTCGGGGTGGACCTTGGCTCGTGCAGGATGCAGCGGCGGCCAAACTCATAGGGCGTGAAGAAGAATGTATGGCCGAGGCAGACGGTGGGCAAGTACGCTGCCTGTCGGTGCATCCCCACTGGTGCTCATGCAGGACACGACGGCCCGTGCGCCCTTCTGCCGCATCATTTCTATATGCTGTTTATATTTGTACCGGTATAATACATGTTCTTTCTGGTCTGTCTGCTAGGAAACACAAAAGTATAAGGATATGAATGAAAGCCACAATACACCCATTATGGGGTGATTCAGGCGCCAGAAAATATTCTGGTGCCAGAACATGTTCTGGCGTGGGCCATCTTTTCTTGGCGCCAGGTGTGATTCTGGCGAGCTGGCAGTGTTGGCTAGCTGTTGGCTGGCCTGACGCCAGCTCTGCCAGCTCAAAAACATTTTCCTGATGATCAGTATTGATTCGACACAGGTACAAATCATATCAACAATCAAACGCACAAACACGCTAGCCTTCCACCGTCACGATCCAGCAACTGACCTCCTCTTCCTGGACTCAATCGGTCAGAGATCTCTGTTGGCTCGTAACCTGCGATGGTCTTAATGAGGTCATGGCAGGTCTCTCTGAACTCGTAACCTCGCCCTTCAGAACTTTGAAACTCTTCTCATCAACTTCTCATCCGACTTGGGTCTCAAATGAAAAAGTCCATCTCGTTTGACCTCCGATATATCTACTTTTAAATTTTGAGCAACCTCTTCACTATGATGTCCACCAATCTCGGGGTGCTTAACATTAACATTAACTCGGGAGTTTGCAGAGAATTCCTGGCTGCGGTGGAACACCCTATTCTCCCCACCGTGAAGCTAATGATTGGTTTTATCCCACCGCTGGTATGCTTCTAGACGACCATCGACATCAATGCGCCTCTTCTGGCTTCGCGCCCCAGGCTAGCAAGTCGATCAGGTGCCGCCAATCCCCGATTTGCATGCGAGGTAAATTATTACCGGTGCGGATTCAATTTCCCTAATATTTAGCACGGTAAGACGATGTGAGGCGTCGCACCTATGCTTCCAGATCTACTCTGATACTTGGCTGATAACTCAGCAGATAGTAGCCCTTCCGTACGATGATGATTGATGGAGTACCGGCAATATTCCGCTCATATTGAGGTACGCCAGCCAATCCATGATGCGGGAAGCCACTCAACTGTCCATGACCTGCTCCAACGCACCCACCCTACCACCCTCTGCCTAAGAAATATAATCCGTGCATATGATGAGCAGTAGCCAGTGATCGGAGTCTCGGTGTTCACACGCGCATTCCGGAGAGCTCGGTGCGTCATTTAGATTTTTTTCTTCGACGTGGCATAGATTCAACTGTTACCTAAAGTTTCATTGCCCTGGTCCCATCCTGAAGCCACGGTAACTACTGCTGTGACCGGCACCTCGCCCCTCGCCAATCCTCGGATTGGGTGAAGGGAATTAATGGATGATTATCGATATGGATGCCGAACGGCCCCATGACAGCGAAGGGTTCTAGCCTTTTCGACCAGTGACTGCCCAAGCCTCAAGCCCTTCAGTCACTCCCTGGGTGATTGTCATTCAGCTCGAGCTAGCCACCATGCAATCCTCCCCACAGGGGCTATATATGGTGGCTAGAAGACCCCCAGAGATGTGCTGGCTGCGGAGAAAAAATAGCCACCAGTTGATCTGGTGGCTCTGCGCAAACTCTCTAATCAAGTAAATTAGTCTGCCAATCCTCGACCTGGGAAATTACGAATTCCCCGAAGACCAGCCTAGAAGGATGGTGGAAGTGATCAACGCTACTGGTGCGCCCTCCCACCGGCGCGACAACGCACTAGCCTAGTTTGCGCTGGAGTGATCCGCGGCCTTGCATTGACGGCATGACCCTCTACACGGCCGCACCATTAACTTAGCGAATTATTAAGTTTCTGACAGGTTACGGATACACAATGTTTATCTTACTGAAATCGACAACGGAGACCGGTTAAGAATTATTAAGAGAGGAGAATCGTAAGATTTTCTCAAGAGGTGATGTGCCCCTTCTGGACGTGTCGCCGGTTGGCAGCAGACCTTCCGGCAAATTTCAGATTATTATATTCAGGCTGGCTGCACACAACCGCTCAAAGAAACAGAAGAAGAAATATATTCGCCACTTGGCGATATCAATCGCCTGTCGACTACTTTTTGAAATGATCACGACTCAATGTTCCGAGCATTCAATGAGGTTTGACCCTATTATTGATCCGCAACCACCTCGTTCTTTAATTCCAATTTCTCACTGGCGGCGCCACAGTTCATCTATCGAAGGTTGAATTGGCTAGTCAACCCGGTGCTGCTCCTGCATGCGATTAAGTTACGCCCGCCTTCAATTCCCGCGGCGGTTGGTAGCGATACCTTGCCGCGGTTGCAGTCCTATATCTATTGCTGCCACGTGTCGGATCGGTATCCTGCGATCCTCCAGAGCAGTTCCTTCTCCTTGATTTCTGAATATCTGGTTACCGCCGTTCATTACGTACAACAGCGGCGGCCACGGCAGCAGAGCAAAGAAGGTCATTGATCAAACATCTGCAATGGGCGAACTTTGACTTTGATGTAGGTGCATCGGCCTCTTTCAACTCGGCTTCTGCCAACTTTGATTTTTAACTCAGCTATATATCTCTACCTCTACTCCGTTGTGTTGGATCGGCATTGGATGAGGGACATTGTTTAATCCACGAAGAAAGCGAAAATTTGAAGATCTTGCGTCCCCCTGCATTAATATCAGGCCGCTCCAAAACTGTCGTCAATCAATAATGCAATAGTGAAGTTGGTCATACTGTAGTCCGCTTTTCCTCCGCTTTCCCTCGTGAGCGTGGAATTGGGAGAATATGCTGACAGACTGTTCCGATGAAGAAGAAAAAACAAGTTCCGCTGTGCTGTGTCAATAGCAAGCGAGATTCTCCCGCCCCCTGTCTTGATTGAACGCAGCCGTGCGCCAGGACATGGTCTTACGACTGCGCACGTTGCCTCAGGGTTCTACTCTTGATGAGCTCCAAAGCAAACCACCATATTCTGTACGTTCCGTCCTTAACTCAAACCGGATTCTCTGGCATTGATTTTGTGAAGTACGGCCAACGAATAGACCTGCGCTTGAATTGAAGGCAATACTATTACTAACAATAGTGCTGGCAAAGAATCGATTCCGATCAATGTCCCGTATCAGATTTTCCCGTTACTTATCTCCTTGGTGTTGAGGCTCCGTTTCACGACTGAACGCCGGAGCAGTACATCTATTCAGTATTTACAATAAATGGGCGCTCGGCCGATGTCTGTCAGAGATCCATTGCCATGTTTTGGTGACAAATTCTTATTTTCAGTGTGAAGTATGCTGAGAAACAAACTATCCGTTGCCAGCAGACAAAGATTCCGCTTTCGAAGTATTTCCTTCCCCCGAATTAGACAGGCCAGCACTTCCATAGAGCTTCGGTACTGTATGGAGACGCATGTCGCATACCGCAAAGACCTATTCTTGTTTTCACCGACCCTACTCTATAACATTTCATGGCCGCCAAGAGTCCCGATTGTTCACTGCGAGTATTTTCTCACAGATATCAAACCGCCCGAGCCAGCGGGCCATCCGCCTATTCTCACGGAAGCGCACTTTACCTTATGCGTACGAGCTTCCCTGCTCCTGCATCAAGCAGGGTCCTCCAACTGAACTTTCTCAAGGACAAAGAGCCTGTCACCGAAGACCATCAGAATCATCTTTTTGTTTTTATTTTTATTTTTATTTCTTCCTTTTTCTGTGGTGCGATAAGGTGTCCCGGTTTATGTATATGCGTTCCCGGCGTCGATAACCAGGGTCCTCTCATATAAACATCATCATTGTCCGGAGTACACGACGAAGGGCCCGGAAGAAATAGAGCACCAGTCCGTGACAGGAAGAAATTTCATGCAGCACGACTGAACTTGAATCTTCTGCATTCTACCACCGGTTTCGATAGGCTATATCCTTAAATCAGGGCACTTGTATAAACCTGCCATGTACCTGCCACTGTGGAAATCATCTCGGTCTGATGCAATTCGTGATGGCGTGCTGCAGCCTAAAGTGGGAGCTCAATCATTTGGTTGAGACTTCCGACGGAAATAGTCGGGGAAGGACAGAAGCATTGGAATCCAAGAACCCGTTGCAAACTCATCAAGAATCAAGGGCCAAGATCAATAGAAATGTTCAGAATTTCGCTGCCGCGGCGGGATAGACAAATGATGTAAATCGGGCGAGCTGCGCGGTATGTGCCCTAAATTTTAGTGGTGCGTCGGCGGCTGACTGGGAACTCACGCCACCTATCAGTGACTCGACCTCCAAAGCAAGTTAGTGTCTGATAGCTGCGCCACTCCGTCAAAGAATTCCCAGCCTGTATTTATAGTCAGTGTGATTGAGACATTACAAGATTGCGACAGTGTGATTCAGTGCCGATCCCATTGCCATGGGGATGCTGACAATGCCATTCCGGAGGATGACTTTCAGCTTGGCTCTGGGTTAGATTGTCTTCCAAATTGTGAGGATCACTTACCGCAAGTTGAGGACTTGGACAAAGTACCAGGCCCCGTACGGTGCAAATTCAACCAAAACTGGAGGCCTGGACATGGAGCGCAAATCATCTCGGGTACAATCCTAGCTGATTTATCACGGGCGCAATTAGGCGCAATTGTTCACCTCATACAGCCGTACGTCGATCCCCCTTAATGGTGCGATTCAAAGAACTGTTCGACAGCTTGAGCCAGAGTTTTGCTTCACGTCGACGTTCACGATGCGAGCAGCTCGGAAAAAGCCCGCCGCGCGGGAACCAGTTGGTTTGCCGTACGCTGTGCCTGATACTGGAAATTTTGAGATCTGAAGCTGCCCGTTGATAGGCCCATTTGGCCCGACATCCATTTGGTATTTCGCGCACGCAGATCGACTGTCAGCCACCGGAGGTGACGTGATACCCGCGGACCAGCCGAGATCTGGCCTACTTCTCCCACACACGCTCTATATAAGTGCCCACACTGTTTCTCGAAAAGACAATCCCCCATCGAGTTTTCAGCTATATCTGCTGTCGCACTTATCCTCCGATTGACCGCCATGGCTTTTACTTCAGCTCCAACCCCAGCCATCGTTCTCCCCAGCATCCATGAGATGTTCCCTGAGCATCTCATGCCCCGCTCAGTCCGCTCCTCGCCGCACTCTCGTCTCGTGTCTGCACCTGCCTTCCCTCGCAGCCCCTATGTCCCTGCACCTCCACCATCACCAGCAGCTCTATCCTTCTCGTTCGACGTCCTTAAAAGCGACCCGCGCGGGTCCTCACTCATGCACATCGCCTCCAGCCGCCCCAGCCCCATTCCTGCGTCGGATTCCATCGTTCCGCAACACCGGTTGACGGTTCGCACGCAGCCGCAACCCCCGCGCACCCAGCGGGGACGCTCGTCCTCTGGTTCGTCGGACGGGGACGCCGACAACATGGATGTAGACGACGAAGATGGAGAGGACGGCGTGGGCACCGAGGAAGGCAAGAAACATGTCTGCCCCATGTGTGGGAAACGGTTCAACCGCCCAAGCAGCCTGCGGATCCATGTCAATACGCATACAGGCGAGACACGTGAGTAGTTCTTCTGTTCTCTTTCCTTTCGCTTCTCCCGTTGCCATTTTCCCGTTCCTGTTCGCCTCTCGAGAGGAGCTCATGCTGATAGTTATCCTCAGCTTTCCGCTGCCCGCATCCCTCTTGTGGGCGCGCGTTCAACGTCAATTCCAACATGCGCAGACATTTTCGGAATCACGCCAGTGGCGCGTTCGCCTCCAACGCGAACTCGCCTATTTCTCCATCATTCTCCCATCACTCGTACAGCCCAACTTCTCCGCCGGGGGCATCGTGGAGCCCGACCTCCTCCGCCTCGTCGCGCTCGCCCGCCACGCCGCTCTCACCCCTGGCGCCTTTTCTCCGGCATCCGTCTGCGAAAGGGATGCGCGGTCCGGGAGGGATGTATGGCTACACCGAGAGCGATGTGCGTAGCGAGCGGCGATAGTGTTGCGTGCGCATTCCTACCATCACTCCCTCCTTCCCTGTACCGATTCCCGGTGGGGAGACGTATACATTAGACTGCCACCCTCCTCTCTGTCATTCCTTGTCTCTACCAAAAAAGAAAAGCACCCCGCCTGCTGCGCGGGCTTGTGCTGCGATGTATGTATCCTCCTTGTAGCCTATCTCACTTGTTATACCGTACTGTATCGAACGCAGAAAGAAATTCTTGACCTCCAATAAATTTCAACTTGAGTGTGGTTATGCAATGTTACTCCCACAACTTGAATTGAACTATCAGTAGAGGTGGTTTTTTGAGGAGGAGAAAGTCCTGCTGGCGCGCGGTGCGCGTCTGCAACCCATAAAGGTTTGATCTGTTCGCTATGCAGATAAGCCTCGTTCGATTCGGGAGGAAGACATCAAACAGCAAGTCTCGACTCGGTAACGTTCGGACGTTTTTCAAGAACGACGCGTCCAATCATCATGGTCCGAATTTTCAACGGTCCGCTCAATGCGCTCTTGTTTAGGTGCCACAACGTCAAGGTGTGCCGCGTACATCTTTCAACAAACGCCGTAGCCGCAGAGGCGGTCCTCGTGCTGTCTGTACTCCATAATAGGTCGAGATAGAAGGAGAACAGAATTCAGTGAGGGGGGCAGTGGCATCCCAGAACCACATCTCTTGGAACAGCCATCGCGGGAGTTGCATCATTCCAGTTATAACCAGACAGTTGGGCGCAATCGGGTGCCTGAGGCTGTTGAGGCTCGCATAGATGACTATGAAGCTCGATTTGCCGGAACTTTCTCATACACGGGAGCAACAAACTGGCGCCCCGAACATCGGACGCTGCTGGCGGGCGTTGCCTCGGTTTCGCAATATCTTTGAACAGAGATTTTCAAGTTTTAACAGTCTGAACTAATGAGGGCGCCGTATGCAGGATTTGCATATGTATGGAATACTCGATCTGCGGGCGACTCGTCAATCGACCGAGTGCCGTACACGGCGCCTTCCTGTCTGCGGGGGATCTACACATGTATGATTGCGTTTCGTTTCCGGCAAGGTCGGTGTTCGTTTTATTGAGACGCCGGCTGGGACGCGGCAATCTGTTTTGGGCGCTGAAAGAACCGAGGGTAGATACTTGTGCAGCTTCTCTTTATCTATGACATTGGGCCCATATCACCGCTGATTGGGACCGGCGCTCGAAACTGAGTGATGATACTCTTGGGTGTACAAGGGGTCTCATAGCCGAGAGGAAAGGGAGGCGGCGCCGGCTGCACCATAAAGAATATCCGAACACGACCTGGAACCGGGCACAGACGGCGAAGAACAGACAGATAGAAGATTTTGGGGCCGCTAAATATGACAGGACCTGAGAAGCCCGGGTTGGCCATTTCCAACTTCCGAGCCCGGGGTTGCCATGATTTGCGGTTATAAGCGAGAGCGCTTGCCGGGATCGGCACACAAGATCGTTAGGAGATGGATATCGTCATCTTGAAGCTATGTAAAAAAGAAAAGAAAGGAATTGGGGAGAGCGGAGATGCGAGGATAATTGGGGGCTGATGCGGTCCTGGTTTAATTTTGTCTCGGAAGATTCAAAGCCAGGTTGAAGAGATCAGCATCCCAGATGGATAGAGGAGCCTATCTGTTCGGAAATCGAGCTCGGGAACACGGCAAGGAAATTGGAACCGTGTATTCGAACTCGGGTTCCCAGAACATATGCCTTGAGGTTCTGAATCAGCTCCGGGTTATCAGCTTGCGTCGCGGTCTACGGGATAGCGTGCATTCTACGGGAATGTGGACATTTTCCGGGATCTCGGGATAGACGGGCGACGAGATCCGGGGATATCCTCGGATGGCCAGGTCTTGGAAAGCAGGTCACGCAGTTATGTGCTCACCGCAAGAAAATGTACGTACAGAGACAGGTGGTCAACACGGAGGAACTGCACACACGAGGACTAATCCCTGTCTCTTGGCTTGCTGCGCTTGCTGAATTCGCTGGAGGGTTCTAATCCTCGGATTCTTGATCGCCGTACCTCCATTTAATGTCCGGACTAGCATGAACATCAGGCATGAGAAAGAGTGGAGTCAAAAGACGGACATTAAATGGTCAAGACACCGACCAAACACACTCAATATGCATGCATTGTGGCATCCTAGTGGGCGATTCTGGCTCTAACAGTTGCTGACGCTTACTCAAGACTGCATCGTGAACCCCGTAAAGTACCTCTATCTGTGTAAGAGGTGATCGCGACTGATTGGCGTGGCCACCAGCAATATTGGGATCAATATTGGTACTACTAACCTCCTCATTGAGATGCCCGTGCATTCCGGATTTGCAAAGAATGTTGGATGCCGAATGAAACGGAAGAAACACATCCCGCGCAGTGGGTTAGGTTTCAGAAATGAGTGCCTGCTGGTAAGGCCACGCTCCAGAGGACGATAGCAGACACGATCCCGAAAGCAAGTGAAGGTAAGTATTCAGCATCCATCACCTCTTGCAGTAAGTTATTTCATCCATTTTCTGCCCCAGGCATCTGGCGTAGCGTTGAAATGCGCTCTTGATTTTCTGGCAGCAGAAGGGAAAAAAGAAGGTCCGAAAGATGGTGATGGTCGGAAAGGAAGAGCAATTTGTTATGGTATGTTTTGCCCCGTTTCCAATCATTTCTGATGCGATCCTCTTTCTTGACCACTAAACTCTCTCTTCAGTCCTCGAGTCTACCACAAACTTGCTTCAGTGGTGCTTAAGCTGATACTTCACGAGTGCTTCAGGATTTATTAAAATGTGGGAAAAGCGTCGAAATGTTGAAGCACATTCGAAGCGTCGAAGCGCCTCCGGAGGCGCTTCGACGTGCTTCAGATGTGCTTCAGCATGTCGCTTCAGAGCTGATGCTCATCAGCAATAAATAATTGTCCCTGAAGCACATCTGAAGTACCTCTGAAGCGCAATTCAAAATGGGACGGTCAGAGCCAGAAGTGCTTATCCCATGCTTATGCTCGGAAAAGAATTCCTTAAGCACTTTTGAAACACATGGCTGAAGCACCGTCGAAGCGTCTACTCTGACTGTCCCTAATGTCCTCTCGGTATCTCTCTGGTGTAGTCGATCCAACACCGATCGAGGATCTCCTCAATAATCTTGGCACTGGCATGCCACCAGACACATAAGTACTTTGACTTAACTGTGGCGGTTGAAACATGAGGACGTTTTAGGATCTATGGAAGGGATTGCAACTTTGCTCCAGCATACCAACCGCCCTAATCTCCTGACAAATTCAAGATTACTATCTTGGTCTTTGATGAAGAGTCCTGTGTTTTGAAGCAACGCTAGGGTCCTTCAATCTGCCGACGAACGATTCCCTTGGGGATCTCCGGCGCTGTCACGGTCCCAGGATCCTTGCCCAACGTTCTGATATGGATCCTACTCTCGAGCAGCATTCCCATCGAATGCCTTTGGTTTTCCCAGTGGAGTCGTAATTCCGTTTCCCTGACTTCTTTCACCCCGGTAAAGCGATCTATAATTAAGCGTTATCAGTTACAGCCTCGCTGATTTTTGTCGCGCCTTCACCACCTCCATCGAGTGAGCCCTTGTCCGTTTGGTATAGTGTGACGACGGACTGCCCCGGTTTAAATTGTACTTCGGCGACGCTGCGCCCGCTCTTTGACCTTATTCGACTCATCTGGGTTTTAACTTGCGCCATAAGGCATTTCCCCCCGCTCACCCTCCGAATTCTCCTCATTCCGAAGCGGAGCGGATCTCTCCAATTCTATTACTCATTGTTCGTTGGCCACGGCAGCACCTGTCGAATCCTGTCGGGCACGTATCAGGTTGACCCATTTTCAGAAAAACTCATCCTCTGCTGCTGGTAACAGCCAAACCCTCGCCGACCCCGCCGTGTTCTTCGGCTGCCTCTTTGGTCCAAGGTCGACGCGAGGTCCTCTGATACCCATCTCTACGGCTGTTATTACGATATTTATTTGGAGTCGACCTTGACCGGATGACGACGTGAAAATGACAGGTACAGGCAGTCGAGCTACAGTACTCAAAGTACGCGTACAGCGTCAATCATGATGCCCACTTCGACATTCTGTCCGGCTTCCCTTCCACTTTCTGCGATACTAATCCCAAACACTCTTGGTAGACATCGCTCATGGAAAGCCGCTCATTGACATCCCTTGTCATTAGACGAAGAATTATTGAAATATATATACAAGTTATGTGGCGGGGTCCTCGATGTTAAGTTGGGGGAGCAGTCAAATAATGGCCTTCAAGGACGGAGTGATTCCTAACTTCCTGTTTCTGGATTGTTTGACAACGGCCGCCGACATTCATTGTTCCCTGAAATGCGACTTTTCATGTCAAAACTCGCAGCGGCAAACTTGGAATTGAATTGTTTCCGGGCCGGGTCTAGACTCTACCCTAATAGAAGATCTGATTATTTATGTCACTAACCGGTTGTGCATTCGCCTTACTTACGCACGCGAGAAAACAATTAACGAAGTGACAGATCGGTTAAGAACTCAGTGTCCGCCGCCGTTCCTCTCGCGGGATTTTACCTCGCCTCTCCGTCAGACATCATGTGTTCAGGGATTTGCGCCGGGATCTGCGTTACACGCGAAAGTTTTAATTTCGGTAAGTACTTAAAATTTCGGACAGGCCACCACCAGCCACCACAGGCCACCACCAACAGGGTCTTCAGGAACCGGTTTTTTATCGTCATTTCTCATACAGGATCGCAGAATCAAATGTGAAGGAGCCAAATAGATAGCCGAGCACGATCTCGTCATCTGCGTTGGACCTGAAACTGTCGTCGGGCGATTGGCGGCGTACTGATGTCGTTCTAGGATTGGCTGCTTTCGCTTTGTCTCACTCCATCTTCCGAGCACACTTGATTCGTATCCGGGTTTTTCTCCACCATTGTGGCGTTTCTTTTCCTTTCACATAATTGTCATTAAGTCAAGTTTCACCCGCTCTTCATCAAGTCAAGTTTCTCCTCTGCCATCTTTCCTTCATCCCCGTTTTCAATCCTCCCAGGGGCCCCACAGCGCGTTCTAGCACCAACACTTATCCAGCCCTAGCATTTATATTTATGGTTGGTTGGTCTTTCCCAACTGGTGCTTTCTGAACTCCTCACCCAATTACGCTTGCCGTCCTGGGTTTACTACCCGAACCCGTTCTCGAACCCATTCTCTTGGTCCACTATAATCCGCTATTTTATGTTCCTTTGACACTCCCGCTTCAGCGAGTTGTCAGCGATTGAAGTCTATCTCCATGTTCATGAATGTATTCTCCAGCACTCTCAAGCGCACCCCACAGGCCCCACGGCCGCTTCTAGCGCCAACACTTATTATGGTATCTTTCCGGAATATCTATAAAAACTCGTCTCCCAATCACGCTCGCTTTTCGGCGTGGGGATTTAATTTAGCTGTTCCAAGCCAACTCTATCAGGCTCTCACGAGATGTTGCCTGGATACCAGCCTTTTTTGTATGTTATCTCCCGCGTCCAATCACCGCCCAGGATTGTGCGGCCAATGGGGTTGGGGCCTCATATGCCTCATCTCTTCGTGACCCTCCTGCGCGCTGGCTTTCGCTCCCAGAGCCCTACATCACGTGGACAGTTCTTTGCGCGACCCATGGTCTCTGTCCCACGGTTCCCACCCCACTGTCGACATTCATTTACGGGGGTCAAGTGAATATATTGCAACCACTGAAAGCTGTTTTTTAAGTTGATTCATTTCCTGATAGGCTGGAAATCCTGGAGCAGTCAGCCAGGTGCTTAACCGTTTTCCAGTAGTTCGCAAATACTTATGCTCTAATGTATTCTGATTGAACGACCCTGCATGTACCACCTTGTTCCCTTCTTTCGGAACGAGCAAGTACATCCACCACTTCACCCTGGTCCCTCGCTACAATTGGACTTACTGGATATGTTGCGATTAGACGGGATGATTGAATGATTGTCTCACAAGCCGTGATCCAGGCGGCTTTTTGATCGACATGAACGGTAAACAAAACAGGTGACCACTGGACAGGTATGATTTTATGGGGTTTATTCATGGGCCCCTGCGATGTAGACGCAATTATTATGGTGGTTGTAAATTGAGACATTGTATTTTCAACAGAGTTGGACAATATTGGTTTGCTAGTTCATCTAGT
Source organism: Mycena capillaripes (assembly GCA_029204075.1). Classification (NCBI taxonomy): domain Eukaryota; kingdom Fungi; phylum Basidiomycota; class Agaricomycetes; order Agaricales; family Mycenaceae; genus Mycena; species Mycena capillaripes. Next base: position 1,076,183 of record JARHKZ010000014.1, on the reverse strand, counting down.
CACTACACACGGCAGGCAATGACACTGGAATGCATGCGAAAACACATACTACCGACGCGTGCGATTTGCCTGTGTTAAGTCAGCCAAAAAAGTGCTTTTGAGCATAAAAAGTCCGCCTTTGTGCAGGATTTGTTCTTCTGGCCCCAGGAACCAAAAAGCAATGCATGCACAAAGGCAGCTCAAAGGGGCTTTGTTGCCCAACTTACTGCTTGCTAACCTCATGCAAAATGCATGTGTCGACGACATGTGTTTTAAATGCGTCGCTTTTTGCCCCCAGTGTGATTAACGCACTTCAAAATCAAGTGCCTTGAATGCATGTAATTTACGGTTAGATGAAGGTAACACAAAGGAAACATAAAGGCACTTACAACACACAAAGGGGGCTTTGTGTATGTTGCCTTTGTGTTACTTTCATCTCCTGCGAATTACATGCATTTAAGGCACTTGAAGATCAATTGCATCAATTTTTGCCTGCAGTGTCGCGAGGTAAGGTACGCTGTAAGTCGTAGATTGACCGAAGAGTCATAGCTACAGGTACAGGCTATACGAAACCAGGGGGTGGCGGTGCTAATAGTGATCACATCACGGGTAGAGTCGCCACGAACAGAAACGCGGTGAATAAGCGCGCGCCGACGATCCCCGGCTTACTTCAACTCAATAGTCCCACTTATATCTGGCACACATCTGCTCTTGAATCGCCCTAGTGTCTGCTTGTCGGAAGCACCTAGTTCGACTACAATAGTCCCGTCTTTTTTATTTGCGGATTGGATACTAGTAGCTAACTCGGTAAAAACAACATTCCGTATTTTAGCACGCCCCAAGCATATTTAAGCGCAGTAATGAGCCGGCTGCGGCATAAATTCTGAAGCTGGGCCGAGGGTCACAAGAGCCGGCTCGGCATTGATCCCATATCACACTAAAACGGGTTCAGACATAGGTAATTTTATGACGACGGTATCTCGGAAGTAAGCAAAGGATCCCCATTCTAATAAAGGACCTGCAGTGCGCGGCCTACATCCTCCATCTTTAATGGGAAGAGAGAGGATCTCTGTGGTTCGACTCGGGGCAGGACATTCCTCTTCAACGTAATTTTTTTGTGCTGGAGTTAGCTGGAATCTATTATCTGGGATAAGATCTCCTACTCACCAGATGGTACAACTTGGAGAAATGAAGCTCTCCCCCCACACCCCCTCCCCCTGCAGGGTGAACATTCGCCATCCCAAAGGTGACGAAAACCGAGAACCTTTGCGGAATCAACAGGTTCGACTCCGGGACGGGCCATAATCGATATAGATTGAATTCCAGATTCGCCCACTTCGCGCTCACGGATGGAGTAGGGCAATAAATCGGACGTTCACGTCCCGAAGTTTAAGAAGATTGGGGGTGTCTAACCAACATTACGATAGAGAGAATAAAATTCTGCGGTGGACTGCACGTCTGCTGTCCATGTGCTTTTGCTGTTTAAACCCCGTTCGACTCGGGGTCGGGACATTCGATTTTCACGTTCTTTTCGTTTTCTTTCGTCCGGCGTGGCTTACAGGAGATCATCTAGCAGCGGCAGAAAAAATTTGGAGTTATGATACAAAGATTGATTCTGATTCTGCTTTATACAAGATAAATAATGTACAGTACGTGTGTGGGATTGGGTGGTCGATACAAGCGTGGAGGTTAAATTCGTCAAGAGGGTTTACAAGTAATGCGCAGATGGAGGGATGGAGCAAGAATGATTTGCGCGAGGGGAGATGCAAGATGACGATGGTAATCGTGATAGGTTTATCCAGACTGCCCGCGTAGGGATGCGGCTCGTAAACGAGCTACGGTTCGGAGGAATCAACTCGGCGAGATGAATGGCGCGAAGGAACGCGCTAGTGCTGGCTGCGCACGTCGCTCTCAGAATACGAGGACGTGTAACCCATCCGATTGCCACCCACGCCGCGGTATGCCTCCCAAATGGCCGGAGCGAACGGCGACTCGGGTGCAGGGGTCCAAGTGCGGGGTGATGCGGGCGATGGCGACCTGTACGAGTCGTGTCGGGATTGGGACCGGTAACCCACTTGCGAGATCTGCGCGTGGGACGCAGGGAAGGGCGACCCGTATCTCGGCTCTGGCGGAGCTTTCATGCTCGACGTGCGCAGCCCGGACGCAATACGCGCGTCGAAGACCAGCGAAGTAGCGGGCGTAGAGTGCAGTGCGGAGGGGAAAGTGGAATCGGGCGTCGTGGCCTTGGATGTGGAGAAGGGAGGGATATAGGGAGGGGTGGAGGCAAACATGCGGGCGGTGGTCGGTAACCCTGCGCCGCCGTGGTTGCGATAATGGCGGCGCATGTTCGAGTTGACGTTGAAGGTACGGCCACAGGAGGGGAAGGGGCAGATGTATGCTGGGAGGAAGACACGACATCAATATTGTGATGAGAGCAATATAATACAATAGTCTGAATAAACAGATGGTACTCACGCTGAGCGCCGCTATGCGTATTAGCGTGAATCCGAAGACTGCTCGGACGGTTGAAGCACTTGCCGCACGTTTTGCAGGCGTGTTTCTTCCCCCCATACGCCTCCCCACAATCATCCTGCTCTGTCGCTGTGTCATCGGCGTCTCCATCAGACGAGCCCGAGTGCAAGGACGCGCTCGTGGAGGAGATGTGCTCCAACGATGGAGTACCTGGATGGCTTCTGAGGACTTCGAATGAGAAAGAGGCCGGCTCCTGTCGTGGCTGCGGCAGCTGCTGCGGAGACGCAAAATTGCTCTGGCTGTATGGGAATGTCCCCTTGACGTTCAAGATGTGCTCAGGGAACATCTCGTGCAGGCTCGGAAGCACTGTGGGCGGCGCATAGTAATATCGAGCTGACGCTGAAGCCATGACCGACACAGCAGAAATACAAGAACCAAAAAAAATGCAGAGCCGGAGGGAAAATGAGTCTGCGGGAGGATCGACCCGTTGTCTTGACTAGAGCAGAGACTTTGGAGCCCAACTGGACAGCGATACCAGTCTTATACGTTTACAGTGAGAGCGATGGGCGATACGAGGGCGATAGACGGGATGGATGCAAGATGGACAGACAGGACACGGCTGCGATCAATTTTCACCAAGCCTTTCCCACGTCCGATCGGCGTGATCTGCGCCCTGAATGGAGATACGCGGGGATGAGTGGGTTGGAAATTTCGCCTCGGGACGCCGCTCTTCAGCCGCTGGATTGACCACATAAAAACGAGGGTCGACAATAAATTCACATCCATTTTTTTTTGAGCCGCAGCATATTTCTTGTTTTTTTTTTTTTTTTTTTCAGGCCCGAAACATCCAAACATTAATGACGTCGATTGAAGATCGACAACATACGGGTTCGGTGGATTTAAAGGTTTCAGCAGCGTGCATGCTGGAACGCTGGAAAATCTCCGCTGATTCTATCTCCATTCCAGAAACATTCATCCCGGTGTGGCGCTCATTCCGCCTGTTTAATACACGCAGAACGTAATAACTGGCATAGCGATGAGAGCGAGAGGCGACACTAAAGACACTCATCCGCATTGTACATGCGGAATTAAGCATACGGGAGTTTGGGCGTGGCAGTTTGGCGTACGGGATTTAGTGCGTAGATAGTTCATTCATTTTCCTGTACGCAAGGCTCGACTCGCAGAGTGGATGTGCTTCCTATGCACCGCCGGAGTTTCATTGTGACAGAGCCCATGATATAATAGAGTGTGAGACAAAGTACCGCTATTATCAGGACAGGGTTGACAGATTTAAGGGTCACGGTCTGCAACGAGCGTAAGCGGGGAGTCAGCAGGGGCACAAGTATCCAGGGCAATACCTGGTGAGTAAATGGGAACTGTAATTGGTGTCAGCAAAATCAGATTGCCGACAACCGAACTAGGTTCGCTCAGGTCCGATTCAATTCCCGATCAAACAAATGTACACTCGGGCTCAAACCGAGCAAAGATTATAGCCTGGCCAGCCTTGGTCATAGGAGGGTTCCTGGAGTGATAAGTGATAGTGATAGGGGGCTTCTGGTGGTGCCAATGCGGGTACGCGGCACTTGATGTCGGGCACCCACGGTGAATATGTATTCCCGCCAAACCAGATGTGTCAACAGCTGAATTGTCGTGTTACGACCGAGGGCGCGAAGCGTCGCCGGCGATGAACCCCACTTGATGTCGGGCATCATCGGCGGTTATGTAGTCCACTTGATTAGATGCATCAACTGTAGCTCTTACCTCGAGTAGCTGGGCTTCACAATACAATGTTTCTTGATGAAACATCCTTGCGAGTTCCTAGCGCGCTAGAATGGGAGATCCTGCGGTTGTTGATTTCCAAGTTGAACCGATCATGGGGAACCAACGATGAACCAGTTACAGCGGCTATTATAGTGAAAAAGAGAGGAATGGTTTGGTCGTGTGTCCGAACCAAATTTATCTAGGATCACGCTGGATTTGTGACTGTTTTCTTAAATCTTTGTGCTTAGTTTCCGGTTTCCGTGCTCGGGGCTCATATAACCGCCCCGCGTGAAATTAAGCCGTCATCCCGGAAAGAACCTACATTGAGGCTGGCGTTCCTTTTCTTTTCTCGGAGTCTTTCTCTGAATCATTCCTCTATGCAAATCGGTGGGTTTATCATGCTGCGCACCCCCTTATGATTCAAAGCCCAGCCGCATCGTTCAGTTAATCACGATCACGTGTCGACGAAAGACGCGTCTGAGTTGGAAATAGTCTACGGAGGCTTTGAAATCCATTAATTATGTATCTTGACATCTGGAATCCTCATAGGTCACCAGGTCCTTTCCTAAGGTCCTTTTTCGGGAACACACATAAGACTTTGTGAGACTGTGGCTTCGCGCCCCACCACTTCGATTGAAGAACAAAGACCTTTGCCGCGGCAAACTCGTATCATCTCATGACATGAGTTTGTTTCAGTGGGTGTCACGGTGCGGGTGAGTGCCGAAGCTGTTCCGAATCCAGCCGGCTTGTCTGAAAATTGAACCCCGAGGAACAGAAAATAAATAGCGGGAATCTCAGAATGGATAGTGGTGGAAAATGACCTTGCCGGTCAAACAGCAATCAAAAAATGAGTATCGGCAAAAGAATCCGTGGAGCGGAGCTTTCGGAGTTTGAAAAGGCTTCACGGGCCGTAATTTTATAAATTGGGTGACGTAGTGGGTTTATACCGGAAACCAACATATCTTCTCTCGCTGGCTCTGCGATCCATGTTCATCACAGGAAACTGAAGATAATCCCGCCCTTTTGTGGTTCATTTTTCTGGTATCAGCTCCGCTCCGTATTTCACCAGCCCGAGAGAATGGTCTACTATGACGCAATCTAAATATGGCAAAGCGAATAGAAACTCTACTGTGAGAATCTGTGAGAATTTGCGTCACCACTGCCACGACACATGCTCACGCACGTTCGGGATTTCGGCAATACTCTTCAACGGTCACACACATAAGATCATGACTGAACGACGACAATCCATTACCATGATGCACCTCCCTACCGCTTTGGTCGCTGCCGCCGTACTTCTCCCTCTGCGCGCCGCTGCCGACTCAACCAAATGCCTCGCTTTGCAACATAGTCTCCATCTGGAGAACACCACCATTCTGAACGCCACTTACATCGCTGCTCCAACAACCGTCGCAACGCCCGGGACATGCCAGTCGACCGCGCCAGTCACCGCAGCGCCCCTTTGCCGCCTTCAATTCGTCATAAACACAACCTCGACCTCCGCTGTGCATGCGGAGGCATGGCTCCCGGACACCTGGTTTGGTAGATTCCTAGGACTGGGAAACGGCGGCCTCGGCGGATGTAAGTCTTCGATTGACTACAATCGGATACAGCTCACAGGCCATGCCCTCAGGTATTGATTACGCGAACCTTGACTATGGAACCTCCCTCCATTTTGCTGCCGTGGGATCTGACAACGGGCACGACGGCAACAGTGGGGCCGTATTTCTCGACCACCCCGAAGTAATCAACGATTTTGCGTTCCGAGCAATACACGTCGAAGCTGTCATCGGCAAACAAATCGTTCAGGCGTATTATGGGACCCCCGCCGCAAAATCGTATTATTTGGGATGTTCCACGGGCGGCAGGCAGGGTACACAGGCTGCGCTGAAATTTCCAGGAGACTTCGACGGCATAGTGGCTGGCTCGCCTGCAACGGACTTCAACCACCTCCAGCTGTGGTCGGGTATCTTGTCTCACTATGTTGGGGCGCCAACCTCCAGCGCCACGCCGTCGCCCAAATTTTTGCCCCCAGCGCTGTGGGCCGTCGTCTCGGCCGAAATTTTACGGCAGTGCGATGGGCTAGATGGTGTTGTCGATGGGATTATTACCGAGCCAGATGCCTGCGACTTCCGCCCTGAGGCGATTCAGTGCACTGGTGGCAACGCAACCAGCTGCTTGACGCCAACTCAAGTGGAGTCAGTGAGAAATGTTTTCACTCCGCTCTTTGGAGTTCAAGGACAATTGCTTTATCCGCGCTACTCACCGGGAGCGGAGGCAGATCCAATTCAAACCGCAATATTGGGTGGCGCAGTCTTCCCATTCACTCTGGTATGTCTCTGGCTCGTTTTCGTCCCAGTTCCTCCTGAACAGGCCCTTAGGACTGGGGTAGATTCGCCATTCTTAATGACACAAATGCCACTTTTTCGAATATAGGTGTGCAAGATGCCCCGTTGTGGGACTCCATTAATCCTGGGGGAATTGCCACTTTCGATGGTGATCTGTCCGCATTCCTCAATCGAGGCGGTAAACTACTCACATATCACGGACGCCGCGACCCAGTAAGTTCCAGTTTCTTTTGCGTTTAGGAAACTAGTTTGATTGGTACGATCAATAGCTTATATCTTCCACGAATTCGAAGCGTGTGTACGACCTCATCTCGCACACCCTCTCGCTGCCGGTCCTGGATGACTTCTACCGGCTCTTCCTCATACCAGGAATGGGGCACTGCAGCGGCGGGCTCGGAGCTCCGTCATTCGGCCAGTCGAATGGCCTCAACGTCGTCAATGCCTCGTCGCACAACATACTGTTAGCGCTGGTGGACTGGGTCGAGGGCGGGATTGCACCAGAAACCATCATTGGCTCCGGGGCGAACAACACATCGCGCACGCATTGCAGATACCCCATGCGAAGTGTCTTAAATGGGACTGTGTTTGTCTGTGAAGTCTAGGTTGTGAAAAGAACGAGACATTCAAAAGCCTCGTTTAATTGTACGATGGAGGGGGGAAATGAATATTTGTTTTCTTCTCGAAGTTGATCCATTCCGTGTGGCAAGCGGCTCCTATACTTGATCGCTGGGAAGCGCTTCCCAGGGCTCGATCATATCTACTAGGATCAGTCGATATGGTGGCCATTCACGCGACGCGTCTCATGGACTTGGATGAGCTAGCCCAGATTAATCTCGTTCCCTGCAGTGATGCCCCAAAATCCCACTGAGATAATTCCACGGGTATCCTTGCAAATTTCAATGAGGCTTGTTCAAAACAAGAGAAAAAAATTAAGTTATGAACACCACAAGTCCCGCCCCCGTCGAAGGGGTCCTTTTTTTTAAAGGTGACACGTCAATTGTAATTGACGCAGACGTGCCGCACCCAAGCGGAGCCGTTTGTGGTTCAGGTTGGATACGTATGTCCACTGCGCCTGATAGCCGCGCTAAGGTAATTTGTCGGGCGGAGCTTTCTTGGCATAGAGAGATTAATACTTCCAATGCCACCCGGATCGCCTTGGGAATCGGAAAGCGGTAAAGAGGTGTTCAGTCCAAAAGACTGAGAAACTACGAAATTTTTGCGAAACCAGCGACAACCATATTAATAATGTGGGCCAGACAATTTTGTGACATGGATACACTTCAGCCATTGAAATCCTGGCGAGTAATCCTCATTCCTCGAGGCCTGAAGATTCAGGAAACAAGACACTCGCCTCCAACGCTTGACTCGACGAGGCAACGACGAGGTGACCACAACTACTAAGCACGTAAGCAAAAGGGAGAAAGAGCGGTAGTGGTCGGAATGATTCATCCGAGAAACAGCACTACCCTGAAACAACAACAAGATTCTCCTTTGCTCTCAAAGCACTTGCAAGCCGAAGTGTTGAAGCAAACAGCGGTTTCTCGTCGAGTTGACATCACCCTTCCCTCAGTGCATCTCGCTTCTACGCCACTTGGATGGCTCAGGGCATGGAACATGGCGCTTGAGCTGAGCTTGAAGCATAGTCAAGGGAGGATCGGGATTCGAAAATTGGATATGGGGTCGAATGGCTCTCGATATCCACAACATTTACAATCTCATTTTTCTAAGCTCTTGAATATGTTTAGGTTGGGTCCTCTTTTCTACCCAACGGAAGACAAAAAAACGTATTTTCTGGAATGCTTATGTCCTGCCCTCGAGTCGAATGGGTACTTCGCATGAAAGCGCGCGGATCCATCGCATCAAATGTGGACGCGCACCGCGCACCAACAGGACTTTTTCCTTCATATTCTACTTGTCTGGACCGTACCGTGACCGGACGCGACACATCATCGCGTCTGAATACCACTGATTGACGGGCGGTTGACGTCAACAGCTGTACGGTGGCAGCACAAAAACAAGGATCCACAAGACTCAGGTCCCGTTCCCAGGCCGAACAAGCTCACGGCATAGTAAGTGCGTTGTATTTTAACGTGCACCAGCAGGTTTTATTCTTGCTGAAAGTTGACCTCCATCTTGTTTCCCGATGGTTCAGTCATACACCAGAACTTATTAGGGACAGTCAGAGTAGATGCTTCAGTGGTGCTTAAGCTGGTGCTTCACGAGTGCTTCAGGATTTATCAAAACGTGGGAAAAGCGTCGAAATGTTGAAGCACATTCGAAGCGTCGAAGCGCCTCCGGAGGCGCTTCGACGTGCTTCAGATGTGCTTCAGCATGTCGCTTGAGCTGATGCTCATCAGCAATAAATCATTGTACCAGAAATACATCTGAAGTACCTCTGAATAATGATGTTCCTGCTTTGGCCCGGCCTGAAAGCCGCGGCTTTGGCCTCCTTTTGCCGGCTTCACAAAATGTCAGGCCAGGCCGCCCCTTCCAGGCCCGGCTTGGCTTGGCCCGGCTTCGGCCCAAGCCGGGGCTTTGAGTGATTCTTTCGCTCTCCCTTCAGGTGGGACTCAGTTTATTTGAATAAATTCAGAATGTACTCTCCCTATCCTCTTTGATACAGTTCCCGAGCAAACGGACATCAGATGACCTTAGAATAAAGCAAAACCCTTCCGTCAAATTTTGATGGGGGCTCTCAAAATTTTCAATTGCCTTCAACAGAGTATTTTTTACCTATGATACCTCCACAATATTATCCTTCAACGACTTGTATGACTTAGTGGCCAGGCTGCTTGGTTTTGCACCTTTTGGAACCGTCTTGCGTGGAACCGTCAAAGCCGGGGCTTTCGGGCTCGGCTTAGCCTGAAGGAATGTCAGGCCGGGCCAAAAGCCGCCTCAGGCCGACATTTAGGCTCGGCTTTGGCCCGGTACCAAAGCCGAAAAGCCGGGGCTTTACGGCCTGAGGCCGAAGCCGGAACATCGTTACCTCTGAAGCGCAATTCGAAATGGGACGGTCAGAGCCAGAAGTGCTTATCCCACGCTTATGCTCGGAAAATAATTTCTTAAGCACTTTTGAAGCACATGGCTGAAGCGCCGTTGAAACGTCTACTCTGACTGTCCCTATTGCTATGGGGGCCTTTTCCCCGCATTTATATATATATATAAAGCAAAAATGAAATGGGGATACGCACTCACTCTCTTCCGCGCAGGATCTCTGCATACCAGCCGGATGGGTGCCGTCATGGACGATACCCGGTCTCATTGGAAATATGCACATATTATTATACTATGCGGGATCCCAGACCAGACCAGGTAAGGCACTGCGTTCAACGCCCGATTAGCCGCAGCATTACCTCCCCAGAATTGGCTAGTTGCCGTTGCGAGGTCTGGCAGGGTCTGGCTAGGTACCGGCTAGGTGGCTAGCCGAGGCGTAGCCGAAGCATAGCCACACCTATCCCGAGCTGGAAACGGCCTCGGCTAGGATAGGGAGTGAGGAACATACAAACAGCTACCGTGGACGCTCTCCCCGCACGTCTGTCTCCTCGTACGCGTACGGATATGGCTTTGGTTTCCCCCAGGTGGACACTTGCCGGAGCGTCCCCGCGCGCTCGGGCGTACACCCGGACAACGCTGCCGGGGAGAGCACCGACGCCGGTGTAACAGGAGAAAGCGAAGAGCCGGGGGATGCGGTCCACGTTGCACTGGGAGGCGAGGTGGGCGAGGTCGAGTATGCGTGAATCAGAGTGGAAGAGGAGGAGTTGAACGAGGTTTGCAGCGTCGGTGGCGCCGGCGTGTATGTGTTCGCATCGATATTGTTGAACACCGCGTGTTTCCTCTGGTGTCTGCGCATATTCGAGTTCACGTTGAACACGCGGCCGCAGGAGGGATGTGGGCAGCGAAAGGCTGGATCTAAGTAAGATGGTCAGTGTTGGGTTAAATACGTGAAGGACAGTAGGGAGGAAAATTTGTAGACACAGCGAAAGGACTTGATAGGAGAAACCCACTCACGCATGACGCCCGTATGCGTATTAACATGGATTCCCAAACTGCTTGGCCGGTTGAACGCCTTTGCGCACGTCGGGCACACATGCCTCTTTGTGTTATTCTGCCCAGCGCAGTCATCGCCCTCGTCCTCAGAGTCATCTCCATCACCCGCATCCTCCATCGCGGCGTCCCCGTTGGAGGATGAAGCCGAAGAAGAGCCCGATCGTGGGGTGGTCGTACTGCGAGACATGGGGAGCCCGGAACTCGGAGTTGGGCTTGAGGTTGCGGAGAGATGGGACGCCTGGTTGCGCACGACGACTCTGCGGCGGATGGGGGCGGGGCGGCTCGATGCGATGTGCTCAAGCGAAGAGGCTCGAGGATCACTTTTGAGGACGTCGAATGAAAAGGACGGGTATGGCATTGCGGATTGAGCCAGATTGCTCGACTGAACGGCACTGCTCCCAATGCGTGAAGCGCGTCCGGGTGTAGACGTAGAGGCAGGCGGATCGGGAGTGAGTGCGGGGGATGGCGAGGGTGAGCGCGGAATGAGGTACTCTGAGAAGATTTCACGGAAACTGGGCAGCACGACGCGAGAACAAGGGACCGAGCTGGAACTCGGAGTCGGGGCCATCGTATCGTAGTACACCAGGTGCGTGACAGCAGCTCCGGTGATCTTGCAACACTTTATAAGATAGATCCAAGTTCCACAACCTCGGCAGACTATCTGGCAGCGAAATCCGTTTGATTCGCGCCAGGAAGTTCTTTTATGTGGTGGGCGCGGCTGACAGTAACATCGAGGAAGAGAGAGAGAACAGATGGGATTTGCCGCTCATTCGTAGTTCTCACGTCAGACGCCATGCGCCGTAAGCAATCGGGTGGATCTGCGCTGAGATGGATCTTCAACTGAATGGGGGTTTTGAGCGGGAATTGCCTTGGACGGTCGCCAGAGGCCAGGAATCCGGTAAGCATAGTGAGTATTGTGCATACGCGGCGAGCTAGCCTGGTCAGGCGTTGGCCTTTTGATTTCAATTTTATTTTCCACTCAAAGCTCATGCAGGGATGACTTCCCGTTCCTATCTGACAATGCCTCGAATTCCCGCTTTCGCTTCGGTGCTGTAAGTCCGATAACGCTTTGCGATCAACACTGAAATTAAACATATCTTCAACTCTTTGGTGATGTACTTTTCTGTCTTGTCTACGGCAGCGCGGTGCTACATGATTTCGGATCTTGATTTCTCGTCGTGCAGCAACTTGCAAGGCAACCTTGCCGCTAGTATACACACAGCAAAGGATTGATCCAAAACCATCAATGAGTGTGAGCCGGCCCGGTCCTTGGGAACGGGCATCAGCCGATCGAAGACCGGCGGCTTTGGTCGTGTTTGGCTTGCAGGTGGGGTCAGTTCCTGCCTCGCAAATGCTAAGGCTTCTTTCCACAACTTTATTGCCACAATCCAAATCGACAGATCTCTATAAAATTGATCAAAGAATAAAATGACCGCAGGGAATTATTTATAATTACCAAATCCCAAAAGGTGTACCTCATTCTACGAAATATTTTATATTTTCTCGGGAGTTATAACAGGGGTGTAGAATGCGGCGCGGCCATATTGTTCATAGCCTAATTACAAACGATTTACTCTGCGAAAACACATTGTTTTAAGCAGAATCCAGGAAGCCTTAGGCTTTTTACGATGAATCCGCGAAATCTGTATTTATGGTCGAAGAAGATTTCCAAGCGCCGAGTTTACTTGGCGAAGATGAGTTTATATGTTAAATTAATGCCTTTGAAGCCTTCACTCGCTTATAATACCCACAGAAAGTCGTGAACGAAGAAGGCGGGTCGGATGTGACGATTGGTCACGCTTTGTGACAACTCCATCCCTGAAGCCGTTCAGTGCAATTATGCAAGGAATCACATATATCTGGCCATATAAATTGGTATGGTCTATCCTATGCACCCCTTGAATGATGTTTGTGTAGTAAGATTTAGGTGAATAGCTCCAGAAACCCTGCATTTTCATTAAAATACTCTATTTGCATTGTGGTAAAATTTCCAAAGATATCTATGAATATTAATAAAAGGGTACTGATAAAATGTGTAAAATAGCTGCGTGAGTTGATCCAGGGGCACTAACACAATTTTAGACAAAAAAGAGCTGGATGTATGTCGGGATCTATGGCCGTTACACAAGAAATAAAGCATCTGGGACCAAATTTTGGAAGAATACCTTTGGAGGCACGTAGGTAAAGGTTCAAGTAGCATTTCTCTCTGCAGAAACTTTTGCACCGGGTGTATGTGGAAGGAGCTCCAACAAGGAACATGCAATGGGAAGATGTGATTGAGAACAAACAATCGCAAACACGCCGGATCGATCATCGGCGGTGCCCGTTCCCACGGTCCTGACAAAACTGATGGTGTCATACTCACACACTCCCGAGTCTGCTATTTTGATTCTATACCGGCTTCCCGTTCCCGATGGGTCTGTGTGTACCTGTGGGCGCATTTTCGGAAACCTTACAAACCACCGAACAGCGAGGTCAGCTCTGAACGGAAAGATTAGCTGTACTTCGCTGGATTTTTTTCTTCAACACCACAAACACCATGCGGAATTTTATCTTTACGCGTCATCGACTGTGGATCTCAGATCTGAAGTCAGGAGAACCCTGGTAGTGTATAATATGAGTATCGATTTGAGGTTCGTTTATGCCTGATGATACGGATCGACGGTAAGGAGGACTTTGATAGGCCCCCGGTCACTACCTATTACGTCGGTCCGGAATAGAGTAAAACAACGCCTGAAAATGGGCGTATCTCGGTCCGTTTTATAGAGTAAAACTGGGTCTGAGAGCGCGAGCTCGGTCCGGCATAGAGTAAAACTGCGCCGCAGGCAAGAAAATTTTGGGGGTCAGTAGCACCCTTGGTGGAGTTTTTTTTTAAAAACCTTATGCGAGGGGACAAACGCCTGTCGAAAACGTGTACGCATGGGAATACAAATTATTTGACGCAAAATGGGCCTGAAAAGTAGGCGATAAGCGAAATTTTGAATATTTGAGCACCAAAACTCGGTCCGAAATAGAGTAAAACTGCCTTGAAAACCGGAAATTCATAGAGTAAATCAACCAAAATTTTCGAAAATTTCCGGACCGACCTAGTAGGTAGTGACCGGGGGCCTACTTTGATGCGGGAAGAATCGGGAGTGCCGCTATTCGGGGACATCGGTTTCTCGGGGTGTTCGGCGGAAGACACATCGCGGTTGTGAATCGGGTGTCCAATTCGCTAGTATTTGGCATGATCCATGAGTAATGGAGGACCATTTTATTTATGTTTATTCGGCGAGGATCTATTCGCGAGTAAATCACTGATCTGATTCACACAACGATCAGCGAGCGAACAAGGTTAAAAATGGGAGCGAGGTTGATTCATGTAGATTTGCGCGAAAATCAAGCGCTGACGATCATCGCGGATGCCTTGCGGCTGAGGAATTCAATGTGCGCGAGGTGGATTTGTAGCGAGGTGGATTTGTGTAACTCCGAATTCACGCATCCGTTGACTGATTGTCCGTAATTAGCTCGTGAGCTCTCGTAATACCGTCGGACTTCCTCATAAATCCGATTCCTGTGAACCAAAAGACCATCTCGGTTTCCTCCTGCCTACATTATGGTTGGTTGTGCAAACATGTTCACGTGATTTCGTCAAGCTGAATCTCATGTGCTACATTAGCAGGACCGTTAGCGTAATCGATTACCCGACAGACTTTACCAACGAGTTGGATCGTCGTGGCCATCTACCTGAGCATGGATTTATATCGTGTTAGAAATGGACGAGTGTGAGTGTTATAGCGTTCAGGTGTACAGCCTTTGTTCAGTCTTGAGAGGTAATATCGATCTGAGATTCGGGAATCGGAGCAGACACAACCTTGGTGAGGCTGAAGATCGGGATCCGAAGTGATGACGCAAAGCCTCGAGTTTGATTCTACTGCCAGATCCAAGGCTGAACTTTAAAGGTCGAGGTGGTTATATCACGCTCATAGCAGTATTCAGAGAAACTCCAACAACCCAAGTATTGCATGACCAACTCAAACCCAATGAAAGAGGCTATTGGAGAGGCAGCTGCAACGGCAGTATCCCGCTATCACTGTTGGATCATCAAGTTCGGCGGACAGTATATGTTAATAAAACAAAGAGTGCGGGCACTTGCCGCACTGGCAGGTTGATGCCGGGCTAGCATGTATACATATTGCATGCCAATTGAGTGAGCGGTGGGCCGGGGGTGAAAGACTAACATCATCAGCACCGGAAGTTTTGTTGGCTTGTATTGGCCATTCTGGTAAAATAGTTCATCTCAAGTGCCTTCAGGCACTCAGATGTATTATTGAAACTCCGATGATCTGCCGCCGTCTGCGCCGCTCGGTTACATGGTCCCGAACCTTTATGTATGATGACACCAAAGCACTGGACTGATCCGTGTCCGGCGGCTGTGAAAGAACTATTAGAGGGGTTGTGCCAAGCGGCATGCCGCTTTTGTGCATTGTGCAAAAGCAGCATGCCGCTTTTTAAAAAGTCTCAAATTTCAACACCTGAATGCTATTACACAGTTGTAATGGCCTTCAGAGGAAGAAGAAAAAAAACGGCATGCCGCTTTTGGCACAATCAAAAAGCGGCATGCCGTTTTGGCACAACCCCTCTATTGAATCACCTCCTCCTGTGTGAGGAATGAACAGCGGCTGAAGGAATTGCTGCCATTTGCCGTCTTACGCTGCATTGTTTCTTTACAGTAACCGACTGCGGAGCACCCTATTGTAGTAGTTCCTCACTTTCAATGAATACATTTTGCTCACAAAAAACTGAGAACTTTATTTATGTCTGGCCCAATATGAATCCTCGGGACGCCCACATCCCGATGGGCGCGTTTCTGAATTGAAAGGAGTGGGATTTAGTACTGAAACCTACGCGGTCACTCCAGGATGATATAAATCGCACTAATATTTGCCGCATATTAATGGCATTCTATCCCTATATTGGATGTCCGAGTAAGCGATGCGAAAGAGGCCTACTTATTGAACCTTGTGGATCCGGGATATGCTTACCAGTCCTCAGATGAATACCGCCAACAATGTCTACGAGGCAGTCTCCCTTCGACGTGGTGAACAAGTCTCAGTGCTTGCATAGGCGTATGGGAGTGTCAATTTATGCTTTCGGGGCGTGTCATATCCACGCATTATCAGCAGTCAGCTTGAATGTGGTGCTAACAGACCCTCACCTCGAGACACCATTTATCTCCCTGGAGGGCCGTCCACTCTTCGTAAGCGCCACTTAGAATAACGTTGCTCAATTCAGTGATAAGATGAAGCGATAATCCGACACTACGGAGTGTCACGGTCGAGCCGCAGATGTTGATTTTGGCTACACCCAGTCATTTAAAATGCAGATTGCATGACCTTCGGATGATCACACTACTCCACTGACTATGCAGTTCAACGTCGTTGCCTTCATCGCTGCCCTCTTCACAGTGACGGCTGCTCAGAATGCTTGTCTTGGTACTGCTGTTATCCAGCCAGCTTCAACTCCCAAACCGTTGTGTGTCTAGATCACTATAGCCCCCGCAGGCCCATGCCCCACAGGTTTAATAGGACCTATTGTCGTCGGCCATACCGAGTGTTGTCCGGTGAGTTGCATCTCGAATCAAATGGGCTGTGCGGAGACTTATGTGCACTAGAACCGCACCACCTTTTGATGTCGATCTCTTGCACTTTGAATTGTGTTCAAGTAAGAAGACCAATGGATGGGTTGATACTGTGTTTACAATATGTTCTGTTTTTTCCTTGAACCATTATTGAATTGAGCAGTAACTGTAGCGTTACAGTGTTCCTGCGTGAAACCGAGATTTTTCGGACGAAATCTCATTACATAATTGGATCAAAAATCACGGTATTGTAGCGACTATGGATCTTCGCTGCGAGTCCAACGCACCTTCTCTCAAAACAATCTGATCAAATCTGAGCCCGTGGGGACAGCTCTGCTGAGAATCACCGAAGAAAAAAAATAAAGAAAAAAACTGTTCCCGCCCTATGTTCTTCTGCAAAGAGTTGTAACTTACTATTACCACTTACGCATTGCATGGTGCACAAATATCCGGTTATCTCCAGAGCTTCGAGCTAACTCGGACCCGACGATCTCTAGACGAACTGCGGGGCAATTCTCGGCTAACCGGATAATGAGAGTAACCCAATCAAGCCGCCTAGGTCCCTGTGAATCCGCAAATTACACGCAAATGGTCAACAACGTGTGGGCCATCGGTTTCAATTACATGTTGCTGTTGCATGCATTCCGTTTGGGGATCTTTGGAATACGTTCCTAGTCCACAGTAAGCCGCCAGGTACACATGCGCAAGAAGCTCACCCGAGTCGCCCCGCTGGGCCATTTGTGGACCATTTTCAGATTTTTAAGATAGGTACCAGTGGACACAGAAGAAAAGTCGTGCCTTCGATTTTTTCCTCGCTACAACTGGCAAAGTCGTTGAATAAGTATGGGCCCGCGTTGAGCCTGTGTTCAATGGTTTACTGCCAAGAAGGAACTACCCGGTGAGCAAATGCAGTTCACACGATTGGAGAAATTTTGAACCGATTATCCCCGGCATCCAAACTCTCCACGCGGACTGACTGACTTGCACATGTTCGACACAGGCCGACGTATGAAGTCTGCGGTGATAAAAAAGTGCATGTACGGGCTTTTGGAGAAATAAAAACGATGTCTTTGTCCAGCATGTCCCGCTCCGGAGTCGAATGGGCTGAATCTCCACGGACCGATTTTACAGTGAGCATACCGAGGGTGGATGTGCATATGCGGGTTCAGGGCCTTAATCTGCCTAACGTTTTACTTATCCGCACAATCTAGCAAGTGGTCAGCTGTCAGCTGTGTGGTGCGGCGAGTCCGAGTCAAAATCTTCAGCGAGATGGGCTGTCCAGTCAATGGCGGGGTCACTAGGCTTCTAGAGTTATCGGTAGCACATCTCCTGAAAAATGGTGAGTTAGGGGTGTTGAAAAAGGAAAAAAAAAGAAATCACCTCCTTGCATGTTCCGCGCCCGAGTCTCACGGGATCACTTGCTACCGCACCAGCTTTACAGAAGACGTGGATTTCACCATGCATCGGGGGATCTGACTGTAAGATGTCGCTAGATTTACCTGCAAGATCTAAAACTGGTGATGAGTCGTGCGCCGTGGCAGGTCTAACTCGAACTGCGGAAAAGCCTTCAGAGACCTTGTAGAACAGCGAATGAACAGTTTAAATCAAAAGGTCAAAGGGTGTAAGCAGTTCCAGCTGCAGATATAACTAATGTTGTGAGCAAAAAATTAATTACATGCTCTACAATTCGTTGAACCGTCTTTCCGGCCGGCGACTGATTAACGCAGAATGAGCTAAGTCTTCAGGGCTTTGCTTTCATCATAGCGTTGGTGAGCAGCGTGCGTATGATGGTTTCGCACTGCGGGTCGTAGCAGCACGGCGCCCAAATGTCTTCCAAGGCTGGCTTCCGAGTACGAAAGATCAGCTTCCTGTCGACACATTAGCCTCGTGCGACGAACGGAGGCAACAGCTTACGGCCCAATCACCGCCTTGCGAGGCGCATTAGGTTCTTTGAGGAACAGCGTCGGGATGCATGTGCGGTTCGCGCATTTCCACATCTCCGGCATGGCGAAGACTTGCTTCGCGAATGAATGCTGCAGGCCTACGGCGGTGCGGTTGCAAAGCTCTTCGGAGGCCCTGTATGGGGGCCCGATGTCGCAGGATCTTTCGTTGGCTGCGTGGAAGTCGGGTGGGGTGGGCACGATGGCCCTGTAGCGTAGGGGTTTGAGTCCGTTGTGGATCGTGATTTCGCCTGTACGGTGCCAATGGTTAGACTTCGTGGATGGAAGCCGAACATTGCACGCACAGAGGGTGGATTGAGTGGCGGAATCGGGGTAAGAGGCTTGTTAGAAGTTTTGCCTCGGCAGAGTTCTCTGTGTCCCTGCCGCCAGGCCACGAGTTGGCTAGTTCAGAGTGGCATAAATATCGGTACTGGTCGGATTTCATCCGGACTCACCACTCGGGTGAGCAGTACGCGTTCTCTCTACATCCCGTGCACATAAGTGTACCTTCATTGACCCCGCAATATCGACAGAGCATCGGGATGGACCTGGATTTCCGTAGTTTTGGGACTGTTGGCTCTTTGTGAAATTCTGGATCCGCCGGGATTACTTGGGGTGTTTCCTGGGCTGGATGAGTGTCTCGAAGGAAGCAGTACGACACCAAAACAGCGATACACCGCCAAAGTGCCGGCACGCTGCCTCCAGCTGGAGTGATCAGATGATGGCCATCTATTTTGAAAGCTGGTCCCAGCTTTCTTCTGGCTGGTGACCAGCTGCACACGTCCAGTCCAATTTCCAGGTGAACACCAGCTGGCTGACGACGTGAGTTCCATTTTCCTCTCCTCCTGGAAGCCAGACTCCTGCGATATTATATCTCCTTTTTATATCTCTTGCATAATAGATAATTCAGTTAGCGGCATAAAACAATCTCAGACTCTGTTCGGTCTGAGAAAACTCTTACCACCAAAAAAATTGATGAGCGATCAGATTGCGTCCGTGCGCAATGTTTGTCCATGTATGGCATCACGTGCATGTTGGTCGTGTCATCGTGTCGTCTCTTCCTCCTTCTTGTGCCCTTCACCTTCACGGCCGTTTCCACTTGTGATCCTCTTTACTGCTACACCCACTGTCCACCATCTGTACAACCCGAGAGCATCAGCCTCAGCTCCCTCTATCTACATGGCCTCAGTCGGCTCCCGTCTTTTGCAGCCCAATGCGCGTGATCAATTCATACCCTCAATGGCCCGCAACCTCCGCTTCCTTCAACCCTCTTTCATGCTTTGCCATACCAATCAAGCCAAGCACTTTCGACCATCATCACCATTGGAGCCTAGCGTCGGCGTCAAAACTTGTACGTTCTCCATGACTCGCTGCGCTACCTCCCTATCCCCAAACACCTCAAGCACTGGCTCAAGCTTTTAACGGCCCAGTGGACCCACTCCAAGCACATGCACATAAATATTATACAAAAAAGCCACTCAAGAACTGACGGCTGCCCGAACACCCTTTCCCTCGCTTTCTCCGCCCTTGGTCTCAAATCCCCTTTGGCCATGAACAGGTTCTCAAGATGTGTACGAGACATGTTTGGCACAATTGAAAACCCAAGGCCACTCAAGCCCACCGGAACACCGCTACTCCTAGCACTCCCCCGACAACACCCAAGTCTCCATTGGTGGCTGTTCGCGCACTCAGCGCGGGTCGTTTGCCGCAACCGTCGGATGCTGTAGGCAAACACTGGCCCTTACCTCAATGGGCATCGTCCTCCACATCTACACCCAAGGGCGAACGAAGCGCAGTGATGGTCCACCCATCCTCAGGCCTCTTCCACCTCATTCAGGGATTGGTGACGACGACGACGAGGGGGCAGTGCGTTACATATGATTTCGAGTATTCCAATGACCATGTAGTGCGATACTTGCCTGGAGTGAATGGATTATGTTTGTACTACCAAATTGATTATGTCTGTACAACCACGTCGATGTGCAAGAATATTTTCTACGGCTGGCTACTCGGCTATGACCCAGTCCATGGCCCAGCTGGCTGCCACTTCAAAGTGGTACCACAGTGGATCCATTCAGATTGAGGCTGGCCGCCAGCTTGTGTAAGGCTGGGTCCAGCTGGCATCGCCATGGGGTTGACACATCGTCACCAGCTGGCGGCCATATGACGGCCCGTTGGCGGTGTAGCCAGGGGCAGGCCGACGTTCACGAATGAATCCATCGTATGGCACTCAAAAGCTCCCCTGGACAATCGATGAGTAGTCCCGAAAAAGCTTTGCAGCTGGTTCCACGAAATACGAGGCTCACCTGGGGCCATTTACGGGTTTGGTGGAGAAATTCATCCACGTGACTCATCGTGATCATTTGATGACCATCAGATGGCGGTCGAGTTCGGCATTCAATGTTCGGCCCTCCACCCAAATTTTTTTGAACGATGTCAGCTTACCTAAAAAAATTTCCCCCGGCATGCATTGCCGAAATTTTAATTTCGGGCACTCGGGATCTAACTTGAAGTTACCCTCGAGCCTGCGATTTGCTTACCTCCATCGATTTTCAATATCGCGACGGTGTAGCCGAGATCCATTGCTTCACGCACACAAGCAAGCAAAGTTCTCCTGCTCCTCCTTCCAACGAGGCATTCTTTTGGGAAGTCCATGGTTACCATCGCAAGTTCCGCCAATGTCAATGGAATGCTGCAAGGAATGCATGTGGTGGCGATAGGACCTCCTTACACGACTCGGCTACTTAGCACTCCCGGTGAGTAACCTTGACTGAAATTCCGGCGTGGCGTACCGACTGTGTCGCCAAACTCAGAGACAGCGGTTGGTGCCGATACTACTTTCAACGGTGCTGATCCATGCCGATCGGTTGTCTGAGAAATGCGCGAATTGATGGTGTACTTACGCTTGCTTTTACACCAGGAAAATCCCCGGAAACGGGCGCTCGTTATGCGGACCGTGCCGCGCAACGCTACTTGCCGACCTACCTACTTGTCAAACCTCTTCTGGCACCGATCTCGGATTCTACCAACACAGAAATAGTCTGAAAGCTGCCACATGCTTGTCTATGGAATGGCGCTCCCGCCCGAGATCCCTCGCATCTCCGCCGCCACATTGCCTCTTTGGTTTCACCTCGCACCAGTCAAGGTGCCGATCTTCCGTGCCAAGTATTTTTGACATCGTCGTCTGAGCTCGCAAATCATTTCGGGCGGCATCAGTCATGGGGGTCTCGGCGTGCCGATGGTTCTCCGAACCTATTATCTCTGTCATAGCACGAGCTTCTTTCGCTTGTCCGAGATCTATGCCCGACTCCGCGCATTCCTCAACCCCTTTCATTCGCACTTGCTAAATCTCAGTGCCGGACACGCAGTCGTCAACTGACACACATTTCAACGTATCTGCTGTGGGCCGCTTGAAGATAAAAGGTTAAGCGAGAGTCCCACAATCAGTGGTTTCCACTCCCGGACGAACCGTTCATAACCTCTTTATAATTGCTCCATCACCGCGAAGTCGTTACCCGCTGATAGATTGACAGCGACAGATAGACGGGCTCCGAACTCGCCGCAACGAAGCACGAATTAATCGCGCATAGATCCCCCGCAGAAAACCAGGTGCCGCTGGGTACCGACATTTCCTTCTAGGTTTCTTCCCGGGGACCATCTAGTGCAAGGAAAGTTGATCTGGAAATTATACAAATAATTCTCTTCGTTCGTGTTACTCACAGGAGCTCCGTGCTACTTGCTTATGCACAACGGCGATAACCAGAATCATCTCAGATCTTTTTCTTCTGGTACCTGACTGGGTTTCTTGCTTGCATCAGTATTTCTTTTTTTTCATCCAGCGACGTCGATGAAGTCAAGAGTAGACACCAACTGCCGCTAAAGTGTAAAAGCCTGCGACTTAATCAATTTAATACAACTTCAATATTTTGAATAGGTCTCCCTGCCTTGTCAAGACGATTAACGGAAAAAATAAGAAGCTCGAGTGCGCTTCTGTTCTAGTTCAAAAATCACAATACTCATCGGTGGAGTTAGTCCATGAGTCAATCGCAGAAAATTGAAATAGAGGGTATTAGCAATTGATATAAAACGATTTTTGCCCCATTTTATGTCCTCTGATTGGCTGAAGGCTGTAGAGCAGTCAATCCGAGCTGGTATAAAATCATTTTCCACTACATAGTTACCAAAAGCTCTAATCCGGACCCTTATCCGAGTAATCATGCCATCACGATGTTCCAAGCCCTGATTGGCTCAGTTCGATCCGCAACTCACTCGATGGTGACGGATTCCCTGTAAAGTGACACCGGTGTACGGTCGTAGCAAGTCGTACATTGCCGCAGTTCCGCTGAAATAATCGCGTGTTAAATTTAGCGACTATCGAAAAGTTCACCTTTACCTATTTATAGACTGGGAATGTTGTTAATCGTTACCCCATTCTTCTGCGTCGATCTATTACTATGGGGACTGACCACAACGAAAAAGGATAACTTTAACCGAAGGAAAAACTTTACGTCAACCGCATAAATAACACAATTGAAGAAAACACAGCCGAATAATCAAACCTAGCCTGTTCAACGATCGAGCAAGATGATTCGGAAAGCCAAAGTTGTCGCGGCGTGCATCTGGGGATCTCAACGACCTCCATCTTGGGATCGTAACTGCCACGAATCCTTCTGGCGAACGAAGATCAACCGATGGCAGGCGCTTAATTTATAAGCAAATCGGGATCCTTCCCATCCCCGTTCGTGCTACACAAGACCCTAACACCGGCTTGATCGTTGCTTCTTAGCCTTCTCTACGAAGAAATCCCCCCGTCGCGCAGTCGTATCTCTCTCTGCTGTGCCACAGCATTAGACTGCGCAATCACTTACTTTAAATCGAGCCTACTATTTGCTGCTCGACCTAACCATGTCCTTGCTTTTAACTTCGATTACATATCATCCCACCTTCATGCTCCCAAGCATCCACGAAATGTTCCCGGAGCACCTCATGGCGCGCTCACCTCCCTGTACCTTTCAAGCGCCGGTTCCCGCTGCCATTTTCCCGCGCGGCCATTGTGTGCCCTCGCCTCCGCCTCCGCCTCTAGTACCGCACCCAACCGTCTCCTTCGACGTCCTCAAATGCGACCCGGGACGCATCTCGCTGCAGCGTATTTTCTTGAGCCACCCAAACCCACCAATCATGCGCAGGAAGCAGGGGGGGCATAACCGAGTGCACTCGTCTTCCGCCTCGTCCAACGGCGACCTCGAGATGTATTTGGAACGCAAAGATGGCGGGGACGCGAATAAAGTTAAAAGACACGTTTGCCTGCTCTGCCACAAACGCTTCAACCGGCCAAGCAGCTTAGGGATTCATCACAACACGCACTCGGGCGCCATGCGTGAGTCTCCCCTTCCAGCTCTCTCGTCCGCTATTCAAACGATACTAATTGATTTCTTTATAGCCTTCCTGTGCCCATATCCTTCTTGCAGACGAGCATTCAACGTCAAATCCAATATGCGCCGCCACTTCCGCAGCCACCCTGGCCCCACAACACCCCCTTCGACCCGGCCGACCGAGGCGCCCAGCGGATCTTGGAGCGTCTCGACATCTTCTGGATTTTCGTCATGCACTCCGTTCTCGCCGCTGGCTCCATACCCGCACGCGCACGGATGAAATGCGACCCCGGTGAGCTACCGCGTCCCCAGGTGCATGCGAATGCTGAGAGCGGGGCGTGGAGCGCAGGGCGGTAGGATGTGGAGCTATTAATCTTTCCCACGTCGCAAGGAATCTCGCTTTCACCCTCGTATTGAACCGAAACCCTTTACACACTGATACCTGCTTTTCCTCATACTTATCCTATGGATTACTCTAAAAAACGTTACCAAAACCCCACCTTATTTTAGCCGTACATTACGCCATAACTTTGGACTGCTACCTCAGCCGTAAACTAGGCTTTATACGCGAAATATATGACATCATCATCTTTCGTCCCGCAACTGTGTTCGCATGTAGTATTTTACCTGATCGGCCTCCACTGAAATGTGCACTCCCCACTGCTCTGGCCATCTCTTGCGCCATTTATATTTGTCTCGCGGCTCCATAGTTACTGTCACTGCGTCACATCTATCCCAGCTCGACTTCAAGTTGCACTGTGCTACATCCCTTAGTCTTGTATTGCATTAGAATCAATCTTTATATCATGTTCAATATTTTCTGGTCTCCAGCGAGCATCACATATTTCCCGAGCGACTCTCTTGCTTTTTCAAGATAAGCTGGGATTCGGGGCTCGGAACTCAAGTTTGTCTAACGGCGACTCTCGGAGAGGCTGTGGGGTACTGCCACTGACATGGCAGGCACCGCCATTCGGCTTTCTCTTCCCGACCACCATGACGCGTGCTCTTGAAGTACAAGAAATCTGCGATCATATCTGCGACTTTGTTGACGATTCCCGCGATCAACTCGGTGCTTGCTCTCTCATTTCCCCCTTCTTTACATCGGCTGCACAGCGACACATTTTCCGCCAGATCAGCATAACTCGGCCTTCAACTGGAGGCTCGGATGTAGCTCGTCTCTCGCGCCGCCTGCGTGCGGTCCTCCGCGAATCACCTCATCTACTCCGCTTCATTCGTTGTCTCACCGTCAGTTTCGAGCAAACCGTGCTTTTTCCATTTGGCGGGGCTGAAGTTTACGCATGTGGAGACAATCATTTTGTGTGGACCGACGGTTGAGCCTACTCCAGGCGCGTCCTCTCTCGCGGCCTCTTTGATAGCACTTCCCTCGGTTTGCGCGGTGAGGCTCGTATCGATTCTCTTCGACGACATGGCGAATCTGTGCACCCTGTTCCACCAGCGCACATCTCCCTTGGATTCGATCTCACTGGATCATATAGATGTCTCAGCCACTCCGACTGCGCACACTGCAGAGGAAACTCGGGCACGACAATATATCACGATCAAGAGATTAGAGACTACGGACGCGAGCTTCCGACATCCTGACTGGCTGGTACATCCCCTCTGCCCCTTCGATTTTTCAGCCCTCGCAGAGCTGGGTATATGGCGAGAATTTACACCCAACATCGTGAATATGATGCATGCAGCACAGTCCTTGCATACCCTCCGAATTGATGCTCGTGCGTACTATGGACGACGTCTGGCAATTCGTCTAAAGTTACTCATTTCAGGAAACGTGACGCCTAGTTTCAGACTCGCCGAATTACACGCGCTCAAAAGGCTCGACATTTTCGCCGGCTTCGGCAATGCCACTGCCGCTGTGAACCTGTTGGCATCCGTCCACACCAAAATACGCCTCGAGCACTTGAGCATCCGTGTTTCCATTTTTGAGACACTGGATGAGAAATCCCTCCGCAGACTTGACACAACGGTTGCAGACCTGCCAGCACCACTCCGCACAGTGCATGTGTCGATTTCGCTAGTCGAATTGGCGTGGAGCGGCATGAACGGTAGCGAGTTTGCCGTCAGCATGCAAGGCCTGCGAGCGCTGTTCCCCCGCTTGGATGCGCGCGGATATCTAGGGCTAAGCTATATCAATGGTGCGTCCTGTGGCTTGTCCGATGCGTTGTTCTCAATCATCACTCGCAGATGGATTACAGACGGATGTTTAAGCTCACATTCACATGATGCCGATCCTGTATGGCCCGATGCACCTTCCACTTTCGCTTTTTTTTACCTCAAGACAAAATGCCATTGATATCCCGGCGCTGAGCCCAACGGGTTATCCAGCAAACTGTTCACATCAACCGGATCGGAAGTAGGTGGCACCGTGCACCAGCGGGGACTCCGAGAGTACTTTGGACTCTTCTTGATGCTGTATGGTCCTGCTTTCATTTTATCGATGCATTGCGAACCCTCCTCCATACATAATAACATGTTTCCCGGGAAACAGAGACCCCGCACCGAAAAAGAAAAGCGGTAAGAGGAAACCCTCGTGTCCTGTTATGGCACATATATATCGCCCATATCCTCCCATGGAGTCGAACCAGGTACCCCGCTATCAGCACTCCGAAAATCGACGTCTATTGGGAGCAGTTGTGCACCGTGCACTGCGGGACTTACCAGTTCATGGAAGCAGGACTCATCGCACCAGCTGAATTCAATCTGAGCTTGCTTTGAATCAGCTTCGATCTTTTTTACGATGAGGAGATTATCTGGCTCGGTTCCCGCGCCTTTGACGTCTGGGTTGTACTACAGTATTAGATGGCTTTTCCAAAAAAATCATCTTGCAAGGATCCCTACCAGAATGAGGGTACCGAAGAAATATTACATAAATCAGGTCAAGATCCCGGGAGCGGGATCCGCTGGCTAGATTCATGATCGATAATTACAGCCGTTTGCAGTACAACAGGCGCGGTTTTTTTTTTTTTTTTTTTTTTTTTTTTTTGGCGACATTTTGCTTAGAACACTCCCCCACGACCTCAATTCTGGTCGGAATCCTTCGGGAGTAGGTGCGTTCGACTCGCACTGAAAATCCGCAGGGGACCCAGTACCGGTTTTTTTGATGTAATTATGTAATAGAATTTCTGCCGAAAAATTGGGGTTTCCATTAGAACGGCTGCAACGCAATGAATACTGGGCCAAATGACTTAGTTCTTGGATATGTTATGTATCATAACTTGTACCAGGGGACTGTGAGGTTTACACATATAAATCCGCTCAAATTTGCATAGTAGGCTCTACTTATGTTAGTACACAAATATGGTCTTTGGTACAGTGCCAGATCACAATGAGTTCGGATAACACCCAAAAGAGATATGACATCCCCTGGAGCTAGTTATGATACATAACATATCCAAGAACTAAGTCATTTGGCCCAGTATTCATTGTGTTGCAGCTGTTCTAATGGAAACCCCAATTTTTTGGCAGAAATTTTATTACATAATTACATCAAAAAAACCGGTACTGGGTCCCCTGCGGATTTTCAGTGCGAGTCGAACGCACCTACTCCCGAAGGATTCCGACCAGAATTGAGGTCGTAGGGAGTGTTCTAAGCAAAATGTCGCAAAAAAAAAAAAAAAAAAAAAAAAAAAAAAAAAAAAAAAACCCCCCGCCTGTTGTACTGCAAACGGCTGTAAAGGGTTGAGTTCCGAGGGAAAACAAAATGAAAAAACCTCCGATGATCAGATGATGACTCGCTCCGTCTTTGCCCGAAACGAATGGATACCAACGTCTTCTTCAAGCATCGCGTTGACACTCGAAAGCAACACTGCAACGTCCTGTCACCTTTTCCCGACTATCATGCAAAAACTCCATGGCCTTGATTTTTCTGTACATATTTTTACCCGCTGGGCGCTATTTATCTAGTCTCTCGTAGACAGACGCTCTATACAACCTTGCTCGTCCCTCGCTGTATAGAGTCTGTTAGTTACCGCGGGGTCATGTATGTAGTGCTCTCTTATTACGTGATCTTACATAAGTCTAGGAGGCGATGGTTCGAACCCGGCCGCAACACTCATTTTAAAAACAAAGTATTTTGCTGCCCCGCAGCCTTAGGTACCTCGCATTCGTATTTCCAAGCTGCAAAGAGGCTCTGGGTGATTTATCATCTTTTTTAGGCTATTGCAAGGTCAACTTTAACAATTTGATGTTTCTGAGCCGAGCCGTTGCATACAAATGTCGCGACCTCCACAGCATATTTTCAAGGGCTTTTTTCAAGAAGCTAAATCAATAGATAGTTAGTAATAGATAATAAAGCCTCATAAGTCTTCAAATTAAGCAGAAAGTTTGTGTTTCTCATGGAAAGGGACGCGACTCGGAAAAAGCTTAGCTAAGATTATGTAATAACGGAGCACTGCATACACAGGCCCGCGGTAAACACCAGACTACTATTTATCCGATTGCCAACGTACTGTTTGCGAGACACCGGAGACCACAAAACCGACCGTGTAGATGACCGGCAGATAAGTATGCACAGTCTAACTATAGATTGTTGGTGATAGCCCGGAGCATCCAAGGAAGTTCATGCCGGGATGTTCCTTGTGCTTCCACTCTCCGGGGATATGGATATCAGTGCTTCGTTCCAACGTGTGGACGGCGTGGCACAACATCACTGATATCTCGGATTTGGCCCCAATGTTTGTTTTCCCAAGGTAAGCCTACCTACCTATGGATGATCGAGGCCGTGCACTGAAAAACAATAGTCGAAATGCTTCCTAATGCCTCTAAACACTCAACGAGTGCCCGGGCCTCAGTTCCTTCCCGCAGCCGATGACACTTCGGGTACACCTTTCCACTCATAAACAGCAACATAGATGTTTGGATGGAGGGTGGAAGGTGGGGCAGATGATCTCAAATGCGAATTTCCCATCGTCAACTGGGTACGCCCGAATTGTAATAGGCGTGCAGTGTCGGTAATGGGGAGGTGGGCGTCCAATTTTGACCCTGGTTTCTCCCATCCCTATAGGCTTCCAAAGTGGGGGATTACCCAGAAGCATGCTCCACTGGAGCAGTGCCCGTGGGGAACGATATGTATGCAGACGCCGATGAAGGCGTCATCTCCCAAGCGCTTAGTATCTCGGCGATCACTTATTCCTTGCACTTTCAATGCGGCTTCAAGTTCCGTTAATCTCCCGCATCGACGTCCTTACTCAAGCGCACGTTGAGGATAGAAACCCCGGGCATCCTGGTACTTAAGAACGGCGGACCCGACTTCGCATTGCTATTCCAGTGCCTCGCTCAGCAGTCCCAAAATGCAAGGACCGTCATACTTTCTGCTTTCCATCGCAATTAACGAGGTAAGCACAGTGATCTTTCTCCGTCCGACCGTAAGATGGCGCGAAATTCATGGAAATTTGTATTTCTAGTACTCTGGAGGAATGTATAATCTTGCTGGATGCCTGAACGATGCGAATGACCTCAAGTCTTGCCTCGATGAAATCCTCGGACCCACTTTGCCCACAGCTGTCTGTTCGCTCACGAATTCTCACGCGACTCGGTCTGCTATCATCAACGCATTTCATGAACATCTCATCTACAATTCGAAGATCTCCTCGGGCGATACTATCATTATTTACTACGCTGGTCATGGTAGCCGGGTTTCGTCTCCAGCCGAATGGCACGCACCTGGTGGTATGGTTGAGACGCTTTGTCCCGCCGACCAGGGGACGAAAGACCCCCAAAACGGCAGCCGCATCATTCCAGGGATCCCTGACGTCACAATAAATGCGTTGTTGTCAATTTTGGCGGCCAAGAAGGGAACTAACATTGTGAGTGTTCCATTCCATTGTTCTTTGTATACTTCTTATATAGCAGTGCCGCACAGACCTTTATCTGCGACTCTTGCCATTCCGGAGGGATGGATCGCGACCCAGGAAATGGGCTGAGATCCGGCATTCGCCGGGGAAGCACCGTTGAACTCCGAGACAGCCACCTGGACAGCGAAATTCTACGTCAGTCGAACGCTGGGGCGTTGAAATTTGGGTTTCGCGGCAATTATTCTTCCCATGTCCTTTTAGCCGCATGCGCTGCCGAAGAGAATGCAGCCGAGGACAGCTCAGGTTCTCCTCGCGGCTTTTTCACCAGAGCGTTGACCCGCGAGCTGCGGGAATTGAAGACGCTGATCGGATTGACCACCTATTTTTCGTTAATCGCATCTTTGAGGCTGCACACTCAGCACCCTCAGTGCGAAGGCAGGCCTGCAAATTGTTTCCTATTCTCCGGCCGAGACAAATTCGGCCCATCTGTCTTTCCCATGACTCGAGATGACAATGGGGGTTTCACTGTGCGTGCTGGCCACGCTCACGGAGTCGTCGAGGGTACAGAGATGACGGTCTATTGGGAAGCGTCCGCTTTGAAAAACCGTGGTACTCTCGTCGTTCAAAGCGTTGACTCGTTCTCGGCCAAGCTTCGTCGAGGAAGTGAGGAATATTTCGAAGTGCCGCGGCAGGCGTGGGCCGGGATCCGTCGCTGGCCCGATGCCATGCCTTTCGCAATTTACACAGATTTCCCCCTCGACATCCAGACCATTGGTCTGGAATCGGCATACCCCCTAATTAGAACGCAGAATGTATCCGACGCAGATTTCTCTTTCCGTTTGGTTCCTTCTAGTCCAGCTCGCATCGAATTGGAAAGCCGTGATGTCTTACTCGCCCCGCACTCAAAACACACCCTCGAACTGGGCGATACACGGCTGTGTTCGATACTGTCGAAAATCGCCCACTTCCACTATCATCTTAACCGCCATAAATCTGGGACAGATCCGCTTGCCGAAGGAGAACAGGCAGTCCTCCGCCTGTATCGGCTGAAAGAAGGAAACAATGGCATGCGCCCTGCGTCGACCAGAGACCTGTTCAAGAACAACGTGGCTCATCTCGAAAGGGCGGACACCGCGGACTCACCGACGGGATACGGCATAGAAATATACAACAAAGGTTCCTCGAACCTCTATGCATACCTCTTCGCATTCAATTCTTACGACTACAGTATCGAGGTGCGCACATTCCCTATGTGGACGAAATGAATCTCAACCTTTCCCGTAGATATTGTATATGCCGCCTGCCGCACTCAATGTTCCCCCACCGTTGAAAGTCGGCCAGTCGATCAGGATTGGCTACGACGGCGGAGGTGGTCCATTGTGTCTTGCGCGCAGAGACATTTCTGACACGGCGCCCTTATGGCTGAAGTTGATCGTATGCACCGAAAACGTCAGCATGCATCACATGGAACAAGCTTCCCCGCTGCAGATATCGCCTGAGCCTACCGCTAATACTGCTTCGAGGTATACCACTCTAGACATTTTCAACAGAATATATCTGGAACGACCCAGTGGGACGGCGATGTGGGAGACATCGTTGGCCGCCATAAAGGTTTCCACTGCGGCCCCCAAATTAGGCTTTATGAAAATCTTACGTGCTGGGATTCATTTTTAATGCCAGCTGGTTCAGATAGGTAGTTTTGGTAATACGTCCGTTTGTATTTTGACATCATCTAGAATCCGATCCACATAGTTTGAGGCTAGATTTTGAACAGTTTTTTTCTTTCTTTTCTTTTCTTCTGTGCGTGGTTCGAATTTTTCACCGAGAGCCCATGTTCCGAGCGTTTCTGCAGCCATCCGCTACGAATGCCCAGATTGTGCCAAGGTCTTGTTTTGCGCGCGTCTGAATACTGGGCCAGCTCATAACCACGATAAAGAGGAACAAACTTCCTCCACTGAAGCCATGCGACGAAGAGACAAGAACGAAGTTGTGTGCTCGAAGAATGACAATTACGTATACTCGCCCCTAGTAAATGAATGCAACACCCTTGCCATTTCATCTCAGATGAACCTTCTCCACCAGACGTTTGTGGGTGGGATTGCCCGCTGGAGAGCCACCGTCGCCAATGCAGTGTCCCAAATTCCGGGTATCTGAATCGGAGTGTGCAGGCCTGTGCGACATGTCCCAGCCCTGGTGTTACTCGGCTGAATGGCAGAGTCCTGAGGGATCTGGCTGATATCGATGGGCTTTTCGCACAATATTAACTTGAAGAAAGCTGCATCCCGGTTCTGTTGCGCAGGGGCAACTCCGAATGTGAGAGGGGTGCCTCCACTCCAGCCATCTCCAACCACTAAGGACGAAGCGGAGGAAAGAAATTGAAAGAGGCCCCGTCCTCTGAGTGGCTCTACCGCCGATTCACCAGGTGGCGGATGCACCACCTGCGGGGGAAGTAAGTATCGAGCATGAAGGTAAAGAAGAAGAAAATAATCCGCGTACCTGGATGTTATAAGTAGCCGGATCGAACAAAACAAGGTAGGGGTAAACTGATTGTCGAGAATGGCTGATAATTTTGATTGCATATGCGCGGTCTGGAGGAAAGCTATCAAGCTTTACAACACCATTTTTGAGCAGATTTCCAGATCTATTGCGGTGTGTCATCGACCCTCCGGGGCTATACTTGAAGCTGTATAACTCCAGGGCGGGGCTAATTCGGTCGAAATAATGAAGTGGGTTCGACGAGGGAGTTTTGGGAGGTTCCAGACCGAGATAATAGTTGAAATGCGCAATTTTGTTCAACACGCAAGTGAGGGAGTACGCATTTCGCGCAGGAACGATTACATCAGGACTGGCGTACAGGGCGACCAAACGATCCAGCCTTTCGATTGTAGTTCCGCCTTCTAGGCTTCGGCGAAGAACTAGATTTGCCGCTCCTTTATCCTGAACCCGGACAAAGTGGTTCTCGGTTTCGAAGTCCAGGTCACTGAATTCCGAGTCCAGGAAGACACGAAGTTTCGGAATTTCCGAATACTGGGGTGCGGAGAATAAGACCCTGTCTGCATAGAGTCCGGCGCAGAATGAATCTTGTCCTTCGAACCTCAGTGCGTTGGCCATTTCTCGGTATGTCGCTGTTCGTTTATGGCGCATGAACTTTACAAGCTCACGCGTAAACGCTCCCCCGTCCGGTGACTCGTATGCGAGCTGCTGCTGTTGGCAGGCCGCAAGCAGCACGTACGAGGGACGAGTATCACTGAAGAATCCTGTGTACTGAGTCGAGTAGCCCAGCTCTGCTGCTGCTGAAACATGCGATGGCGGTATTACAGACGTGTCCGATCGATGCCCGGCGTTTCCTCGCGGAACATAGAAAGAGAAAGATGTGTCTAGAATTAATGTCTGGTTCAGATGATAAGAATATTTCGGAGGCCCAACTATGAAATATGGCCTACGATGTTGGTTCCTTTGTTCTGTGCCAACTCCGACAAAAGAGAATGAATTGCACTGTCGGATATGCCGGGAACATTCTCGCCGTAATCATATGGAACCAGGAGATCCACATCGCGGCCAGATGCCCCCTGTGATGCCGACAGTCTCCGCCCTTTCCCGGCAAAGTATACAACAATGGCATCGTTCCTTTTGATGGAGGGATTGTGGAGAAGATGGTTCTCGAAGGCCCGGAGAATTCCTTCGCGCGTGGCCTCGGCATCTTTGACAACCCAGATCTGGGCATCCTTGGAGTATTGCGACAACACTTCATGCATACTGCCCGCGTCTGAGCCACATCCCTGGAGGTCTGAAATTCCCTTCGACCGGTACTTGGAGCGCAGCTTGTATCAGATACGGACAGATAAAGGTGGGGTGCGCACCTGATCTATCCCGATGACTAGAGCGAAAATTTGCAGGGCCATGGATTGGCAGGCGTTAGGGACAGAGAAAAGAGCTAAAAGGAGACCACGCTGCGGCTTTTGAGCGGCATCGTCTGACTACGTCCCACGTCAATGAGGAGTATGTGCGCAATCTCCAACTCTGGGTAGCTTTGCCCAGGAGGTATATGGAGTAATCGATTAGCTGACGTCGCCCATGAGTTACGAGGAGTCATTTCTATTGAGATCATAGAACAAAGCTATGACCTGGCCTACTTGCCGCTGGTTGCGAACGCCCCTTAATTCCCGGTAGCGGTATTAATCGGAAACGTTCTGACCGGCGCTTGTGAGGGGCCAAGAACCCGCATTCTGGAAAAAAGATGTGACGTTGAGGTTCCTGACCGAGCGGAAATTTTCAAATGAGGTCGAGATATAGTTCCACATGGGTCTCGTTCGGGGTCGGCTGGGCAGTTCTTTCTCCTCACAGGAGGAAAACTACGGGGAAAGAAATCGGCCAATCAGACAGACCGGACGCGTTGCTCAGAGGTAAACGAGAACTTCCCCGATTGCCGGTACCACGCCTTCCACACGCTGCAACGGCCAGTTGCGTTCTCCAGAGGGCTGCATATAAATGACTTCGTTACATAATGCCTCGTTGAGGTTTTGTTTTTGGGAACGGCCGCCCGGTGACATCGCCAATGGTCCACGAGTAGCCACGTTGCAACGGCGAACTGTTATCTCCAGAGGCGGAAAGCACATCCGATATCCGCGCTTCCGTAATTAACGGCATTTCGAATGGATGAGAAGGCCACGAGCTGCCACGAGCAGCTTACAGACTGATCATTTTTGACAGTCGGTGGCTAGCCATTTAGTCATCGGGCCACGCGAGCGACTTGACCATGGGCAATGTGCAAGGTCACTGAGCGATCGACGTGAGCAAGTCATGCCGCTCGGGTGACCTGACCCACCTGGCCTTTCGACTAGTCACTGACCTGTCACCGACCCCCATAACACTGCTTCACGAGCCGTTACAGCTAGAGACCCGCGAGCCGCAGATGAATGCGAGCGCCGGACAGCCCATCAGACGACGTCATCCATCGAGTCGATTGTGACTTCGGATTCGTGCTTGTGTCCTAAAAGTGAAAACGATTCTGGCCGTATTGCGAGCATAATCTGCTTCTTGGGAGCTGGGTGACCCACATGTGAAGACTTGCGTAGTTCCAGAGGAGGTGATCCAGACGATGCACCTAGGCGATATGGAATCAGACGTCTGGTCCACTACTGTCGGACGACGTGGCCATGGATACGAGTTTCGAGAAAAGGCGGTGCGCAAAATTAGCTCGCCGCTGCCCAGAGGGATGGTTTTTGACACACCGCGTGAAGTCCGCGACAGAGGGAGGATAGATCTTCGCTGCTCTGAGTTTCCCATCGTCTTCGAGATGTGAAGGATAGATTGCACAGATTCAGCTTTGATATGACGACCATAATGAAAAGGTGTCGGCGAGACGTTGCCAGGTATGACGGTTCCTTTGTACAAATTTTGATTTCGCATGCACGCGTGTGATTTAGCGCGCGCGACCTCAAATGTGCGTGCGAGGTCGGTACACCATGTAGATACTGGCCAAGCACCCTACACAACCGGATAATTCACAACACCTCGAGCGCCTCGTCGATGAGACCGAGCCCCATCCCTGCAGCCGTTCAGGGATGCGTATACCGCAGGGCGGCAGTGAGACGAGTGGGGCAGAGTCAGACGAGCGGGGAGTGTGAGGAGTTGGTATTGTGGGGAGGGGGACTAGAAGAGCGCGGGAAGGGCAATTGGGTGCAGCACAGCTGGGGAATGGTGGTGGTCAAAAAGAAAGGACGCGTCAGCCAGATAAACATAGCCAAAACATGGCACAGCTTGTGCACCTCAGGGAGCGCTGCCATCATGCCGTAAAGGATCTGTTAGGTACCCTAAACCTTTGAGTAAAGGGTCCCTTTCAACAATTAGCACTTCCGCAACTTCCGCCGCAAATGTGACACTCAAACCAAACTCAAACTTGAATGCGGAAATTTGATGGCGGCAATTTTCGGCACGGACGCCCAAGGGGCTACCGACTCCGAAGTATCTGCCGGGACCATATATATATATATATATTTAGCTGGGTCGGAGGCCCTCCCCCCATACGTATGTAATGACAGATTTTGGGTGGGATTGGCGCTGTTCACCAATGATACGAGGACGAATGTGAGCATTACGGCTGTTCGGACACCGTCTCCGTCCTCGACCACTACGGCTGGTGCAGGGCAACTTCCTCCGCTACATTGGTCACTGCCAGTGGAGAAGGGGTACGAGTGAGATTGTCATGGGTTAGTACTAGTCTTGTATTTGTAGCGT
The DNA here is from genome assembly GCA_029204075.1 of Mycena capillaripes. Taxonomy (NCBI): domain Eukaryota; kingdom Fungi; phylum Basidiomycota; class Agaricomycetes; order Agaricales; family Mycenaceae; genus Mycena; species Mycena capillaripes. The sequence continues at coordinate 1,040,594 of JARHKZ010000014.1, read as the reverse complement.
TGCCGATGGCGCTTGTATCGTAACATGAAATTGAGACCCATATTACAAGAATCCTACTTGGCGATCTCCGAGCGACTCTGATCACTAGCTTGTAGTCGCCACTCACTAGATCGACTTCGGGATATTTGTGTCCTCAAGGAAGTGACACGAGTATTGTGATGGAATCGAGTACGGCGGTGTGGTCGTCGTACTCGACCGCCGTAAATTAAAACAGATAAAACGGAGGCGTAGTCAGATCCTGCATAAATTGGATTCAACAGATATATCCGCTCAACGGCACCAGTAAGTCCCGCAGCGCATGGCGCTCCTCTCCATTCATCCCGTGCGGCCCCGTTCGACTCAGGCGCTGGACATCCCCCCGAATAAATCCTTTTTGTCTTCTGATAGAGGAATAGTTGTTTTTTTACTTAACCCATTCGGATGCAGCGCCACATCTTGCGAAGACGAAGGAACAGTTAACCATCCGTCTGTCATCCATCTGCGAGTGATGATTGAGAAAAACGCATTTGACCAGCTACAAGACGCACCATTGATATAGCTTAGCCCCAGATACCCACGCGCATTCACGCGGGGAAACAGTGCCCGCAAGCCCTGCATCCTGGTGGAAAACTCTTCAGCGCTCATCCCGTTCCACGGCATTGGGACTCGCGAAATCGACGCATGCACTGTGCGGAGTGGTGCAGGCAGGTCTGCAACCGTTGCGTCAAGTCGTCGGAGAGATTCCTCCTCCATTGTCACAAGGATGGAAACACGGATGCTCAAGTGCTCGTAGTTCAGTGTGGAAAGATGCCAACAGATTCACGGCGGCGGTGGCATTGCCGAAGCCGCCGAAAACATCGAGCTTTTCGAGCGCTTATAATTCGGCGAGTCTGAAACCAGGCGTCACGTTTCCTGAAATGAGTAGCTCGATCAGATGAATCGCCAGACGTGTTCCATAGTACGCACGGGCATCAATTCGGAGGGCATGCAAGGACTGTGCCGTATGCATCATATTCACGATGCTAGCTGAAATTTCATTTCCCGCCATATTCTCAGCTCCGTGAGGGGCCGAGGAATCGAAGGGGCAGAGAGGAAGCACCAGCCAGCCAGGATCTCGGTCCTTCACGTCCGTAGTCTCTAATATCTTCATCGTGAGATGTGGCCGTGCCCCAGTTTCCTCAGTGGTGTCCACAACCAGGGTGGGTGACACATCTATATGATCGAGTAAGATCGAATCCAAGGGCGACATGCGCTGGTGGAACAAGGTGCAGAGTACCCATGTCGTCGAAAGTAATTGCTACGAGCATCACCGCACGAACCGAGGGAAGTGCTATCAAAGAGGCCGCTAGAGAGGAAGCGCCTGGACTAGGCACACCCGTCGGTCCCTACAGAATGATCGTCTCCACCTGTGTAAACTGCAGCCCCGCCAAAGGAAAGCACGGTTTGCTCGAAAGTGATGGTGAGGCAGCGAATGAAGCGGAGGAGATGGGGCGACTCGAGGAGGACTTCACGCAGGCGACGTGAGAGACGAGCTGCATCCGAGCCTATGCTGCCAGTTGAAGCTCCCGTGCCAGGGATGCCGATCTTGCAGAAAATATGTCGCTGTGCAGCCGATGTAAAGAGGGGGGAAACGAGAGAGAAAGCAACGAGTTGAGTGCGGGAGTCGTGAAGAAAGCCGCAGATATAATTGCAGATTTCTTGTACTTCAAGGGCTAGCGTCCAAAAGAAAACCGAGTGGCGGTGCCCCCTGATGCCAGTGGCAGTACCACACAGCCTCAACAATTTTAAGCAACAAATTTTCGCTCTCAGCTTTCATTTTGGGGGTTGGTTCTTATTAGGCAAGCTAGTTGGTAGTGATTTCCCAGCCCTTGCGCTTTCTCATTTTTCATCCAAGGATTCAAAGCAAATTCGAAGCGTTGGAGTTTGAACGACCGTTTGACGACCGTCGTCGGTCATTTTAGCATGGTCTGGGGCCTTCCCTCTTTCTCAATCTAACTATTATTGCTAGAGTGATAGAGAATCAACTAGATGCGGAGTGCCCTTGTAGGTAAGAAAAAAGTGTGCCATCTATGTTTTGGTGCTAGACTGATGATGAGCATCACCGCCTCATAGACGCGTCAGCATTCCACACCAGTGCGCGCCTCTATCTTCCGCGATTCTGTCAGGTCGCAGGAAGCTCCCAGTCAAATGGAAGGCGGGACATATTGCCGACGGCAATCTTTTTAATATTCCTTCCTGGCGCAATTATGCTCATGCAATTTTTTCTCCTTGATCGGTCGGAAACGATGTTCACTCGAGCGGATAACGTTTCGAGTGGGCGATCAATCCCAATGAAATTAAAGACACAAAGGATGTGCATTTTTGAAATACAGTAATTGGAGCCGACTTCGCACCGAGACGCGCCTGGCTCGAAAATAGTGCAACTATCGAGTTTGTTGTCCTTGGTCGTGGATCAAAGAGCGCGTCGTAGGCTTCTCAATATATAAATAGCACATCGGAATTTCCTGCGTTCGGCTCTGAAGAAACGCACAAACGGCGTTGTCGGTTGGCTCTATCAAATACCGTCCTGCGCCATGCGGGTATTGAGTTCATCCAAATTGTCCCTCATCGTCCTGATCATCCCCTCGTTGTCTTTTCCGCCGTCCTTGAGGTACTCGAGATACATGTTCATGGCTTGTTGGAAAATTGGGGCGGCTGCAGGATGATAGTACAACTTCGCGGGGTGCGTAGGCGCGAACAACGATCTCGCCGCCAAATGCAACTCTGGATTGTCTCGATTTTTGACGATATGGCGGATGAAGGTCAACCACGCTTCAGCAAAATTAACCATGATATCAGACTCGACTCCCGTCAGTCTCTGGAGAAAACATCTGCACACGGTAGCCATGGTCCTCGCGAGATACGGTTGCTCCGGCGCCTGCGTGCAGGCCAAGATGAACTCGGTGTTGAAGATGATGAACGAGCGGCACGCCCGACCACGGAGGTCCGTGACTAGGCTGTCAATAGTGACGTCCTGCCCTAGGTCCATTGTAGCGTCCTCATTACCCCTGCGCAGCAGGGGATCCGAGATAAAGATGCGCCAGTCGCTGAGTGCCCTGTCCACGGTATCCTGTGTCCTCGGAACATCCTTTGAGTGCAAGAGCGTTTTTGAATGATAAGCAAAATGAATCAGCCTTTTGACTTGCATCACAGAGGAGAGGGATCGGAATGCCTCAGAATCCAAGATATTTTTCGCGGCCATAAAATCGTACAACTGATCGTCCCGCTGACGCCAGAAACGGACAGGGTGGCGATATGTCGCCGTGGTTATAACGGCGGATATGGCCAACAAGATATTTTCGTCGGTGTCGGTGGTTGTGGATAGCGTTGCCACTAGGCAATCCATGACATATTCTAGAGGGCATTCTTCGGTCGCCACCTCGATTGGCTGGTCATATCGCCGGTTTGCCAGGTAGGAAATAAATATGGGCATGACATCCTCCGGCCTGAGGAGAGGTAAAAGTCGAAAGAGGTACGGCATGGCTCTGTCCAATGTCGACACCTCCGCTGAGGGCGGTCCGCGGCTTGAGGGATCGAACATGTGAGTGAATATCGCGTTGCTGAACACCTGGGATCGTGACATAATAACTTCGGGTTTGTCGACAGGTAAAGGAATGTAAGGGACCAGTTTGTTGCATGTTGGCACAAACTCGTATGGGAGCTCCGCACCATGCCAAGCATTCTTTGCTGCTCCAATGATGAGGTCGCATACGAAAGTGACATTCATCTCCAGCCAGACGGTCTCGTCATGAGAGATTTTTTTGAGGATGAGCCCAATCTCAGATAGAGATCTCGCCGAGGGATCGCGTCTCCAAAGGTTCACAGCTGCAATATCATATTTCCAAGAAGGATGTAGATCCAGAAGACGGAGATCGTCCACCCTGCCTCGGATAACGTCGAGTCCGTTCATCAACTCATCCCAAACATCGAAGCTGTTGTCTGCCATCTGAGCGAGATGAGCAATGTATTTCCGTAGATTGTTGGCGTTGCTGTATCTCATTGCCACTTCTGCGGCCACTTCAAAAGGTGTAGCCCAATTGGGTCCTGGGAGCTTCCCGCTGATTGTAACTGTTTCCAAAGGAACTGCGTCCAAAGCTGGTTTCCCAAACCAGGCACGCTTCCCGCCACCAAACAATTCCCCAGTGCGGTCGGATGTCATACCCAGAGCCCATACGGCCTTCATGGCGGATGTCAGACTGTGCCGGTGCAAGGGGCTTCCGGATACCATATTCCTGGCGCTGAGTAGAATCTCGACGATGCGTTCATCCAGGGATCGCTGACCGGGCGCGCCTTCGAGGAGGGGTACGAATAAATAATCGTTCACTAGATAAAATCCATTCGGTCCGTGGATGGCGTCAGGGATGGCCTCTAGAAAAGGGAGAAGTTCGGCGTGGTCCGTGAGAGATTCCATTGTCCACGATAATGCGCGCTGGTCCCGCTTTTCAGACTTCTCTAACGCTTTTTCCAGCACCACATCGTTGATTTTCGGCGTCGTCGATGGAGGCAGCGAAGTCAACCACCGTTTGCGTCCTCCTTGGATGAGGCGCCATGCGAGCCCTGAAAATGGGGTACGATATGGGCAGTCGGAGCTGAAGATTGGGAGGAGGGTCAGGACAGCATACACCGCCACGCAGAGGGCCAAGATGCCACTGATGAGACCCATCATGACATCGTTAATTGGGACGAGGAAAGCGATGAGTCCAGCGAGGAAGAGGAGGAGCGAGACGTGAAGGAGGAGCGGGATTAGATCGACAACCACATGCATTCCAAATCTTCGAACTCCAAAGTATAAAAACGAGAAGATGCGGGCGCGTCGAATGGGCGACGGTTGTGTTTCGGTCTAGCAGTGTTGAGACAGATGAGCTGGGGGTTGATACGAAGTAAAAAAAAAGTGCTTGCCTTGTGGAGGAACTCTCTTGCCCACTGCTCGACGAGGGTCGCGAGCAAAGCACAAGTAATCGCCAACGTTAGGCTGATAAACCACAGCGCATTGCAAACAAGCGATGAGGGTGTCGGCTGAAATTTGCTCCCGTCTGGAGATGGAACAGAAGCACTGCTTGAGTTTGCAGCCAGCTCCTGAACAATCCGAGTGAGGAGTTCGACCGTCGCCGCGCCAGTGTCCGGTTGCAGCGTCCGATAGCTCTCGAGGAGGAAAGCTGTGAGGCTAGCAGAGAAGAGACCGGACTACGTATTGTATCTCATCAGGGCTACGGGCGTGCGGATCAACGGGACGCACAAAAATTAGCATGCCCTCCATGTCCGCTTTCCAGCTTTCCACCAATCCCTTGTCGTATCTCTCTGCCTCGTTGATGTAGATTGACCACAGCTTGGCCGCCGCCTGCCGGCTCTCCGGCTCCGAATACTCTCGTTTCTCGGGTGGCGAGTGGTATAAATAACGTTTGTCCAGCTTCGTGCTCTGGGCGGGTTTTTCTGGTTCTGGTGCCGCAGAGCTTTGCGGGAATATCCAGGTTAATACCCGCGTGAAGAGCGATGCATCTGTAAGCGTATCAGACGCGAAAAGATTGATACTAGCCTTACATACGGTTATCATTAGCATCGTTCTTTTCAGGATCCTGCGGTGGGCGGGAAGGTCTGATGCGCATTTTCGCTGGTTGGGAAGTATGGGTGGTTGTGGGCGCCAGCGAGTCTGACAGACCCCGGGAGGTATCAAACCTGTCGTAATCGATGCTGTTACGCCGCTGACTTTGATAATGGACAACTGGACCCGGATCGGCGCCCGACAGTCCCCCGACTCGCAGGAAGCCGCACTATAGTCTCAGGGAGGGACATCCGAGTCCCGGGAGGAGCAGAGTATCCCATTCACATCCTCAAGTCCACCTGAATTTCCGGCCCAAGAATTGTTGATTATATTCGACGACGCCCAGCAATAGTACGGAGCACGGAAGCTAAACCTTACTAGACGATTCCACGATGTCCAGCGGGAAGCTTATTATAGCCGTGGGCTGCCGTGGGTCCGCGTTAAAAGCACATACATACTTATGGCAGGATGGTCCAATATTAACTCGCGTGCCTGACGGCGAGGGTGGCTCAGAAGCTCCGAGTCCCCGAAAGCAAAATCAAAATCAAGGGAAGAAGATTCTAGCAGTAGGGGGGAAAAAAACAAGCACCCTCCCATGAGAGTCAAGTCAGAAGACTCGGACAACCACAACAACCGAGCCGAGCGCACTCCGACTCCCGAGTCGTGAGATGGAGCAGAGCCGAGAGCCAGTACATCAGGAAAAACAAAAGGACTTGTACCTGCGCTGTGTAGCCTTGGTAGCGCTCAATAGCCGCGGTAGCCTGGTAGCGACTCAGCAAAGGTCCCATTTGTACGAGATCGTGTACAACCGATCTCATAAAGCAAACTTGTGCGTTGGCAAGCGAACGAGCCGAAGGACTAGCGGAGAAGGGTGGACAAAGGGTGGAGGTAAGGAGCCAGAGCAGTCACAGCTGTCACGCGGCAGTAAGCACCTGAATTAAGCGTCTCACACCGCAGTTGAAGGTTCGGATATATATCATGACTTATCATCGACCTTGAACCTCAGTGGAGCAAAGAAGTAACTCTATTAGTAGTCTAGCCTGTTAGCGTAGGACTGCAATGCAATTAGTACTTGTGAATAACTTGATGAGAATATGATAAGTATGCACGCCTCAGTTGCGGAGCAGAGAAGTAACTGACGCTAACCGAGTATCGTAAACTGTAAAGTCTTGGAATGACGGGATGAATGGTATGTAAGATAACGAGGTAAGATATACCGCTAACAAACCTTCGTCAACCCCAGGACGTTGTTGACGAGCTCCTGTTGATTGAGTAGCATAAGTACCAAACGGATTTTAACATTCCGAATTTACGCTGCTTGCGAAACAGGGCTCGATTTAATAGGTGAAAGTCCCGCTGCTGTTATACTCATCTGGGGACATTACGTTTGGACTTGAACCATTACAGGAACGAGCCATAGACGCTGAGGAGGTAGTCTCTCGTAGACAGACGCTCTATACCATCTTGGTCGTACCTCGCTGTATAGAGAATTTGCTGAAACTTGAGATTATCGCCAAGAAATTGAATTATCGAAATCACCAGAGGCGGTCCTTTAAAAATGCGACAAGTACTCCTGGTGCGGGTGCACGTCTTCAATCCGCCCTCATGAGAACAAAGTTACATGAGTGCAGTTCCCGTCCAATTTGCGACCAGGGCATTCAATTTCTGGGACTGGTTTTCTCTGTTGCGATCTTGGTGCTCGCAGGGCATGCTGTATTCCATATGTTATTCATACTCGGATTATTTACAGGCAGAAATCCTTGTTCCATTCGGAGCCAGGTCATTCTGCGGTGTGTGTGTTGGGTACGGACTTCTGTTCTCAGAGGTCATGAGTGCGTTCGGTTTTTGAAAATGTGAATAAGTCTCGATTTCCAAGAGGAGCAGTCAGTGCAATGTCAGTGTGCGACGCACGTCGGCATTCCATTACACTTCCAGACAAGAGTTCCAACGTTGCATGTGATAGTGACTTATAAAATAAAAGTAGGCACCCTGTACTTCAAGTCAAGTCAGAGGATGGGTGAATTAATTGACAGGCGCGTGACGCGTTCTTTGGTGCTGTTTGCTGATGGCACTGTACGCGACACGCACGTGAGCCTGCCTGGAGTCCTTCTGATTCACATCCATCATCTCTGCTCCCAGGATGAGTACCTTCGATACACGATTTCCCAATGAAGTTGGGATGCGTGTCTTCTCGACCGTCGATGCACGCTCGCTCAGGGCTGTCCTCCTCACTTCCCAGCGGTTCCACAATCTCGGCTTACAGGAATTGCTATGCACCCTCGTCTGGAATGCTGCAGCGAAGGCGGAGGCAAATATTGAACTCTGGGAAAGAAATATCAATGACCGGAGGCGTATCCCAACGGAGTTGTTGCTGTTGATGAATGTAAACACGCGCTATGGTACGGGGTTCCGCAGCTTTCTTCCTGTGCTAATTGTCCTCCGTCAGAGATTGAATCCCAGCCCGAGATTCTGAGTCATGTTTCCTCGTTTCGCAACCTCGGCAGTCTATCACTATCCAACGCATGGCTTGCGATCTCATTCTGCCAGGTCCTCGCCAATCTGCCCAGTTTGACGCATCTAAGTCTCGAATCGTGTTCGGTCGCCAATCCCCCTCCCCACTTCCCGCACTCATTCCCCTCCTTCTCACCCAATCCTGTGGGGATCACTGTTAACGTCCTCACTCTCTTCAACGTCAACCCATATCGCTACGTGCCACCTCTTGACGAGAAACCGAGGATGAGGACGACGCCTGGGAGGCGCCGCACCGAAATAACCATTGGCAGCCTCCGTCCACGCTCCATCTCTTCTGGTTGCTTCCTCGCCTACGCACCCTCACGCTGGGCTCCCTCATCCACATGCCCGCATCTTTTCTGCAGCAAATCATCTCCCTGTCGCTCGCCCTCATGGCAATGCTGCATGCGATCAACACGTTAAACCTCTACCTCCCCCACACTGCCAACCTCCGTCATCTGTGTATAAATTCCCCGGCCGAACGTTGGCAGCCCCGCGCACGGAGGAGCCTCCCCCACCGCCACAGCTCTTGCTCGGCGTACCCCTTCTCGAGTCGTTCACCGGTCCAGCATACATCGCCGCGCGTCTCCTGCCTGGCGCGCCCCTGCTCCGCTTGCTTAAAGTCGACACTTTCCTCCAGAAGACGCAAGACGCGCTGGAACTCATCGAGGCCGCAAGCGGTTCGTCGCTGCACACAATCGAACTGCGCATTGAGGACTCGGGCGACGAGGTACTGCGCGCAGTCGCACATCACCTGCGCACGTGTGAGGATGTGCGGGTGGTATTCCGCTTCTCTCGGCCAAGCTACGTGCGTTGTGTTCCCTCCGATTCTCGAATCAGCGATAATAAACTCGCTCTGCTCCGCAGGACTTACTCTTCAACCTCGGCGTCGCGCACCTCCGCACGCTCCACGTGCACGCCTTCCTGCCGCTCGAGATCCCCGCCCCGAGCAGTACGACCAAGGCATGCATATGCACAGGTTTGAGACCCGCTCGCGTACGCACCGCGGATCGGGCGAGCGGTTGCCCCTGATGAAGCTGACTGCGCGGAATACCTCGCGGTGTGGAATCGGTAAAATGTGGAGTTGAGGAGGGTGAGGTTTGTGGAGGGGAGGGAGTGGGCGAGGGAGTTTTTTGGTGGGAGATGGAGTGCTCGGTGCGTTGCGGTGGGTCTGGAGGCGTGAGCGTGGGTGACGGAGGCAGCAAGGGCGATGGAATCGGGCAGCAGGAATCTCGGTACTGTGAGCCTTTGAATGATGGTCGGTCAAACTCGAACTTTCAATTGGATATCACACTGTAGTCATGAATTTTCTGTTCAAGTCCGACTCGATCAAAATTTGAGGGAATAGTTGGTTATAATACTGACTCCAGAACCCATCAACAGAAATAAAAGACGGAAGGGGAAATACAAACGACTCAGAAAAAGCTAGATCCCAAGAACGTCCTGCCCCCAAATCGAACGAGGTCCTTCTACCTGTAACCAGGCCCACGTGGCACGCGTTTATCGATCGCAGACGTGCACCGCGGACCAGCAGGACTCGTCCCCGCTGCAATTTACTCTCATGTTAGGCGCTCGAGCGGTGTTGTCAAGATTTCAAAAGTGCGGCGATTCCATTAGACTGATGCGGTCGAGTTCTGAACTGGGAATAATTGTCATGAGTTGCAAGGCTCTACAGCTACGACTTCCTACACCAAATACTGCACCTGAAAGTGACCAACACAGTCAGGATTGTTTGATGCCGAAAGATCGACCACCGCATATCCCTTAGGAAGTGGCTGGGCAAGATAGAGGCAGAAAGTCAAGGGGCGAGAGGCAGCATATACATCTCGAGTTCAACGTCATTGTGAAAACAGTTGCGCCGTGGTACATATGAGATCATATTGCAGGAGAAGTTATTGGAATGGATAAATCATTCGAGATCTGCGGACCGAGAGGCATTCAGCACCTCCCATGGATCGAGTTTAAACGCCGCTGGCAACTCGTCCCAAACTTTTTGAGTCGCGGCTCGATGCTCTGTCTCGGCAGCGAGATAGCAAGGTGCGCAAACTCTCGTACGGAGGGCGGTCCATGAAGCTGGCTTCATCCACTCGAACGGATTAACAATATCCCGTTTTGTGAATCCGTTGAGCGCCAATCGACTTTTGAATTGGCAATCTCCGGGCGTAAGGCAATCGGCAGATGGAAGGGATCGGAGGAAGCGAAATACGTCGTGGTGCTGGGAAACTGTGAGGGCGGAGCGCCCGAGCAAAACCGCTCTCAGAAGAGATTGCGGCAAGTGGACACGGGTACCATTGAAGAGAAGGCCGTCGATGATGTTCTCGAGTCCGGAACAGGCAACGTTATACATTGCCATCGGGAGGGCCCAGGTCAGACCGAGATCGTGGACGAGCAGGAGTAGCGAGAATATGCAGTCGGAGGAGTCGAATGGACTTTGGACGGTACACAAGTCATATTGCACCAGCGACGCCGGCAAAGCAGCCGAGAGATGGAGCAAAGCGCGCCGTCGAAGATACTCGACATCATATTTGGTGCTGAGCCGCAAGACCCCGGCAACAATGTCGAAGGTGGTAGGTGCCGGAGGTCTTTCAAAGAAACTGGGAATATGAATCAGACTACTGAATGGGGGCAATCGGGATTCGGCGGCGTACCCAGAATCAAAGATAGCACGCAGAAAATACTCGGCATCTGCGCCCGAATCATGGAGGAGTACGAGAGGACATCCATCGATAAGGGACTGTTCCTCTGGCTGCGGCATCGACAGCATATCTCGAAATACTGGGGACCGAGCTGCAAGGATGCCGCCAGGAACACGAAACAGGCGATTGCCCGCCTGAAGTACCAGACCGCGGTCAGGGAACCACAGGTCTTCCACTCTGACAGGAGCGTCTTGTGAGTTGTCCGCATGAACCGTGTCGGCTCCATCCATCCTGAAGAAGCCGAGACCGAAGCGAGCGCGATGAGAAAAGGGATGCTGGTGCTTGGCAAAGACGGGCTTTCCACACAATCCCACGCATTTGATGGATGAACTTTTTTCTTCCTTGGCGCCCAAAACACGTCTGTATAAAATAGTCTGTCCGTGTCGAGTTCTCGCCTGAATCACCTTTACGGGGTATGGAAACTAGACTCGAAAGTGATATTGGACAAAATAGGCGGTTATGCATACACATCGATGCCTGCGCAAATGTAGAGTCGGGTCGTTTCTAGGGTCTATGATCCGGTTGAGCTTTGTTCGCCCAGCGGAACAGACCTAAGTGGAAATGAAAAAAGATGCCGAATACCTCCGAAAATAAGTGAATGATCTGAAGTATTGCGGCTACGGCTCAGGAAGCGGCTTAATTAAGGCAGCGGGTAGAGGCCATAGCAGCTTTCTCATGTGTGAAGCTGTAGTCTATCCCAAATAGGTTGGAATTGCAGTTTAATTCGGTCAAATTATGCTTGTGGGCTTGGCGTGTGCAGCCAAATTATAATCGACCATGTTTGGGTTTGAATAATTTTTGTTTTCAGTAATCACGGGTGTTATGTTTTCAGCATACTCCCCTTGACTACTTCCCGGCTTATTCCCTCCACTTGCTTTACTATAGGTTTCCCCTTTTGGTTTGATGTGCTGCTGTATATGCGTCGTATATATGAAGTAAGCCCGGTGTACAAAGAATATGTCGCTAATGCGGAGATAAGAAACAGTCGAATAAAGAACGAACATCTGGCCATCCAATCATCCACATCCAAAAATGCCCCCCAAACCAACTGATGCTCAGACTCGGCTGAACAGCATTACAGCATGCATGGTTGTAACGGAAAATACTGTTGAAACCCTGGCTATTGCACTCAGAGCCCCGTTCTTGGAAGCTATTGCCAACACAACTCGGTCGCTTCTGAAAAATATTCAGGTGAATTCCACCAATTTATGTCCACTTTCATTCTCAGGGCGGGATTTAGACGGTGAAACAAAACAAGGAGACCTGCGCCGAGTTGATGGAAGAAACACATTATGTGCTGAACGGAATTATTGGGATCTATATTGAGTCGGATTCCGGTGGAGAATTGGCGCCCAGTGTTTTGAATCATATTGGAAAATTCAACGAGTGCGTGAATTCTGTCTTGTTGTATGACTCCCGCCAATCATCATTGTTCAGGACCCTGCAGAAAATCCACACCTTTGTTGAAGCCCAACAAAATGGTAGTAAAATCAAGAAACTCTTCCGTCAGAGTGAAATTAGTGCTCTGCTCAAGGACTGTAAAGCAGGGTTGCAACAAGAGTTTGATTTTTTCCTCGTAAGGAGACTACTTGGAAGTGCAGCAATTTATCAATGGCTGTATAGATCAGGACGACCAATCTCATGCCAGCTATCATGGAGCTGCAAGAGGATGTGCACAAGAGACACCAGGAAATCCTCAACATGATTGAAAGCCTCTCTGAATCATGCAATTCAGACAGAGCATCAGTTGTATGCCATTCAAGTAAATCTGCAGGAAACTAGTGCTTACTTGCACACAGATCAGCACGGTCTATTCAAGTACCTATACAAGGCATAGACTTTTCATTGAACCACTCCCTGACTCAGCTGACACAAATATCACAGTTCCACCTCAATCTCAATGCTACCATCGGAGCCCAAGATATTCTATGGCCGTGAATTACAACTTTCAGAAATCCTTAAACTCTTTAGCCAAGAGAGTCCCCGGATAGCCATCTTGGGTGCCGGAGGAATGGGTAAAACCAGCCTAGCAAGAACAATTATCCACCACGCAGATATTATAATTCAATATGGACAGTTTCGACACTTTGTTGCCTGTGACTCTGCAACAAACAAAGTAGCACTTGCTGCACTTATCGGAGCCCATCTGGGCCTCAAGCCAGGCAAAGATCTCACTCGGGTGATTGTTCAACACCTCTCCAATGGTCCACCAAGTCTATTGATTCTTGATAATCTTGAGACAGCGTGGGAGCCAACAGAGTCTTGCTGTGAGATTGAAGAATTCTTGTCCCTTCTCACAGGTGTAGACCATCTTGCACTGATGGTATGAGCAGCCTAATTTCATTCTATTCTACTGACATACCATCAGATTACAATGCGGGGAGCAGAAAGACCAGCTAAAGTACGTTGGAGCCGACCATTTCTCCTTCCTTTGGAGCCTCTGGACCAAGATGCTGCCCGGAAAACTTTCATTGATATTGCAGATGGCACACATGAACCTGCTGATGTTGACAAAGTTCTCTCCCTAACTGACAACATGCCCCTTGCAATCAATCTCCTTGCGCACCTGGTGGATTCAGAAGGATGTTCTAGTGTGCTATCCCGCTGGAAGCAAGAAAAGACATCCCTGGTCTCAGACGGATATGACAAGAGATCCAATCTGGACTTATCCATTTCAGTGTCTCTGTCAAGCCCCAGACTCCACTCCGTCCCTCAGGCCAAGGATCTTCTGAGTCTCCTGTCAATGCTCCCTGATGGACTTTCAGATGTGGATTTGGTGCAAAGCAAACTTCCACTTGATAATGTTTTAGCATGTAAAGCAACATTAATTCGCACCACTCTGGCTTACAACGATGAACGAAAACAGCTGAAGGTACTGGTGCCAATTAGGGAATACATGCAGAAGATTCAACGCCCTGGGGATCACCTTGTTCAACCTCTCCTAAACCATTTTCAGGAGCTCCTCAATTTTTATGGGGAGTACTATGGAACTCTGTCAAGTTCAAGCACATTTGATCGAATCTCATCGAATTTTTCAAACATTCAGAACATTCTCCACAATGGGCTTCAACTTAGCCATCCAGACCTTAAAAATAGCATTCACTGTGCGTGTAGTTTGAATAGGTTTAGCCGGATCAGTGGTCGAGGGACCATCTCTTTGATGCAGGAGATTCCTCATCTCCTTCCACTGCCCCATGATCATCACCTGGAGGCTTGCTTTAGGATTGAGATGCTAGATTCATGGCAGTATTATCCAATATCCAGTCCAGAGACACGCATTTCCCACTCTTCGGAAAAGCTTGAGTTGCTGAATGACACAGATATTAAATGTATGCTGTTGTACCAATATTGTTTGTCAAGACTCACAATGTCTACAGGCAGATTCTATCTGAGCATAGCAACTTATTATAATGAGCTCAAACATGACTATCCGGTTGCTATGGAATTTTACCAGACTCTTATCTCTCTAGCAGTTGCAACTGGAAATCTCAAAAAACATATCCAGGCATTGTGTGGCCTTGCGCTTGCCAAGCTACGGCAGGGCCGTTACTCTGCAGCCCAATTGAATGTCTATGAATCTCATCGGTTAGCCAAGATTTCAGGCAACTTACACTTGGAAGCACTGTCATTACTCATAGCATCTACTTGCTGGATTGAAATCGGTAACTACAGTCAAAGCATCTCCCTTTGCAAGAGTGCTCTGCGTTTGTTAGGACTTTTAGGAATATCTGATGGAGGTTTCAACCATGGCATCTTGCATTCTCAGGCACTGGCTCACTCAATTAAATCGGAATATACTGAGGCCCACAAGATCCAGACTCAAATTCTTCAGAAAAGTTCTGTCATCCAGGATCCCCACCTCCATTGTATTACTACACTCAATATCGCTGAAACTGATATGGGGACAGATGCCCTCGCGAAAAATGTTCAGAAAAATATTGATACAGCTAAATCTCTCTCCTTGAAAATGAAGGACCCTAGGCTACTCTTAATATCTGAATGTTCACAAGCATATCTCAATTTAAGAGAAGGAGACATGGCAGGTGCAAACACAGTATTCTGCAAACACCTCACAAGATTGTGGGGGCAAAACTCTGAAGTTGTAACCTATTGCCTGGAGAGACTTGCAGATGTTAATCTGTGGAATGGATTCCATGGTGCATCGGTCTGGCCAACAGTCTTCCTTGCCCATTCCCTCAGATTGAAACAGAAGTTTGGAATCCATAAAGCTCTGCAATTTATAGGAGATTTGTTCTGCACTCAAGACAATGAAGCTACAGCAATGAGCTTGTTCACAGTTGCTCTTGAAGGATTTACCTATATGGATATCCACCTGAGTAGAGCAGAATGCATGCTCCGACTCGGAGACATTTCCAAACGGCATGGTGACCCCCTTACAGCAGTTCAGCTCTGGGAAACAGCAAGACCATTATTTGAACGATCATCCCAGAGAAAGCAGGTTAAGAATATTGATGAAAGGCTGGCCAGTGTGGGCAATGATGTGTTGGAGCAACACCAGAGGAATTTGACCCGTATGGTAGAGCTCAAAACACCTTCGGGAATTGTAGAAGAGGTCGACAATGATCCACTCAGCAGTGAAGAAGAGCGGGAGGACTTGGAAGATGACCAAATTGATCTGGTTACCATCTAACTTCTCCAACAAGTTGTGGAAGTGTGTATGCAGTTGTAATAGTACTGTACTTATTTTTACTGTGCTACTGTGTCTGCAGTCAGATGGAAATGGCTCGAATTATTTATTTACAAGGGGCTGCTCCGCTGCTTCGCATCCTCTGATGTAGAGGGATTTTTTTCAACTATCATAGTCATTAGTTGAAGAAGAGAACAGCTCTGCCTGAACTCAGAAAGATGCCGACTTTCGAACCCGAGGGGGAAAAAAAAGTCACATTTTCATCCGCCATGTCCTTGCACCGGAATCGAACGTTTGCAGTTCATATGCCGACCATACAGTGTAGCTGTGCGGCGCGCACTAGCAGGACTTGTCTCTGCTGTAATCTATTCTGGTCTTGGTCGCCAAATTATCTTGTCCGTCGCCACAGTGTCTGCAGGATTTAAAAATTCAGATGATATATTGTTCGAATCTATACTCGCCTTCTGGCCGTTTATAATAAATTATTATGTCTACCCACTGCGACTTGTAGATTTGCTGCTGGACCCTGCTAATTATTCCTCATCACTCACGGAACTTGAATTAATCTGTCTGAAGTAACGAGACTTTCGAAAACCGGAGAAAAGGAAGAACCGGACATCGCGAGTTTATGTCCTGTCCCCGAATCGAACGGGGTCCGTCTACCACTCTGCGGACTTGCAGCACTGCAACCGGAAACAAACGTGTGCCGTGCACCAACAGGACTTGTCCCCTCTCCAAAGGCCCACTTCTATTGCACTTCGATGATTCGATTTTTGATGATAATCACAAAACAGTTGAGGGTGCCTGACATGGTTCAAGTTCCTATTCTGCGCATGATACACCCACTCAGAATAAATAAAACTAAAAAATCTCGTGGCTTAAGCGTAACAAGTGTTACCCTATACATACCCGGAACGGACGGGCTTCTTCTACCTGGAACCATTCGTTATTGTATTCTATGTATGGAAGGCAGGCGTGCAACGCGTCCAAGCAGGTCGTGTTTTTTCTCCGAGGCATCTGATGGATGCCTGCTTCTGGGCGTTTTGAATTGTACCATCGTGACTTGTACAATTGCTGCTGGATTCTTTACGGAAGTCCAGCTAATCAATCTGAACTTGACGAAAATACCAACATTCGAACCGACCAAAAAACTCTCAACTGAGTGATGTCACGCCCCCGAATCGAACGGGGGTCACTCTACGCGTATGAAAACCTATCTCCGACCATGGAGTACAGAGGTGCGCCGCGGACCAGCAGGACTTTCCCTCGTTGTGATACAACCTTCCCACCCTCATTTCAATTTTTTTTTCCTTGCGCAGTTTGCGCGCCACCAGAACCATGTTGATTCTGCCCTATCAATCAAATCTGTTTCCATAATGTTTCTGTGGAGCCGCCAAGTTGAAAACTTCTCTGTTGTCAATTTTTACTGTTTCAAGCGTCTCGGATTGACATCTTACAAGAGCCGATGGCGAGAAGACCTCGAGTCGGTTGGATTTTGGGGGGATGTATGCGCCTGTATGTTCTTCACGCCAATAGCGGGCACAGCCACCCCTAAATCTTTCCTCCATCCACCGTTCCATTCACCGTTTACTTTCTGCGGCTCCGGCTCATCCAAGATCCATTAGACCAAATATACACGTCCGACAATGTCTGAAGTCAAGGATAAAGTCTGTCTGATCGTCCACGATGGCTGGGGGATTGCCACGGAGCCTGGGCTCGAGGGTAATGCCATCGAGGCTGGCTCGACCGAGAACATGGACACCATCGGCGCGGAGCACAGTCAGCGCACACTCGCAGCTCATGGTACTGCTGTGGGTCTCAGCGAGGGGCTTATGGGAAATTCGGAAGTCGGGTACGTTTTTCACTCCGTTTCTTTCTCTCTCTTTTTATTTGTTTATTTTTCTTTTCTTTTTTCTTTTACTATGCTATTCGGCAACTGACGACGCCCTCAAAGGCATCTTAACATCGGCGCGGGGCGCATTGTGTGGCAGGATATCGTCCGCATCGACGTGTCCATCAAGAAGCGCGAGTTCCACAAAAACAAGAACATCTTGGAGAGCTTCAAGCGGGCCAAGGAGGGTAACGGGCGTCTGCACCTCCTCGGATTGGTATGTGGCTTCTCTATTTCCCTCCGTATTTCCCTATTAATAGCGCTTAACCTTAACTCCACCCAGATCTCCGACGGCGGCGTACACTCGCACATAACGCACCTCTACGCGCTTCTCGAGACCGCGAAGGAGCAGGGTGTCCCGCACACCTATGTCCACTTCATCGGAGACGGTCGCGACACGGCACCGCGTTCCGCGACAGGATACTGCCAAGATCTACTTGACTTTATGACGAAAGAGAAGTACGGCACACTGGCGACGGTGGTGGGCCGCTACTACGCGATGGACCGCGACAAGCGGTGGGAGCGCGTCAAGATCGCGGTGGACGGGCTCGTCGGTGGAGTGGGCGCTGAGGGCTCCGACGCCATCGCAGCCATTAAGAAGAATTACGAGGCGGACGTGACCGACGAGTTTCTCAAGCCCATAATCGTCAACGGGGACGAAGGACGTGTCAAAGGTACGTCGCTCGAGCCCGACTTCGATGGTTCCTGGCTAATTTACGCGTTGCAGACGACGACACACTCTTCTTCTTCAACTACCGCTCGGACCGCATGCGCGAGCTTGTGACCGTGTTCGGGCTGCCCGACAAGCCGATGGAGGTCACCGTCCCAAAAGGGCTGCACATCACCACCATGTCGACCTACAACTCAGAGTTCCCGTTCGCAGTCGCGTTCCCCCCGCAAGCCATGACGAACGTGCTCGCGGAGTGGCTCGCCGCCAAGGGCGTTAAGCAGGCACACATCGCTGGTGCATCCGCCCTCTCTCCCCTTTTATTTTTCTGGTCTAATGTCGCTGACAGAAACCGAAAAATACGCGCACGTAACGTTCTTCTTCAACGGCGGCGTTGAGAAGCAGTTCGCGCACGAGGAGCGGCACATGGTTCCGTCGCCCAAGGTCGCGACGTACGACCTGCAACCCGAGATGAGCGTGCAGGCCGTCGCCGATACCGTCGCGCGCGTCGTCGAGAGCAAGGAGCACGACTTTGTCATGTGCAACTTTGCACCCCCGGACATGGTACGCCTTTCCCTTCCCTTCCCTCTCAATCTCCCTCCCTCCCGCAGACCACCCCGCTCCCACTTCCACTCACAGAATTGAAACAGGTCGGACACACCGGCTCTTTCGACGCCGCCGTGCGCGCGATCGGCGCGACGGACGCGGCGGTGGGCACGGTGTACGCCGCGTGCCAGCGCGCGGGGTACGTCTTACTCGTCACCGCGGACCACGGGAACGCGGAGCAGATGCGCAACGCGGAGACGGGTGCGCCGCACACTGCACATACGTGCAACCCCGTGCCATTCATCCTCGCTAGCGTGGACGAGGATAAGAGCAAGCCCAAGTACGCGTTGAAGGCGGATGTGGACGGCGCGGATGAAGAGCCCGGGGCGTTGTGCGATGTCGCGCCGACGGTGTTAGATATCATGGTGCGTTTCTGTTTCTTGTTGTCTTTATAGTTAGTTGAGTTTAGTTGGGGTTGATGCGTGATCTTTGCGATTTGTAGGGTTTGCCGCAGCCCGAAGGTACGTTTTGAACTTCCCTTGGATCCCTTCGGTCCTGACAAATGCTCCCCGAAGAAATGACAGGCCGCTCGTTGCTCGTCCGGAACTAGAGAATGTAAGCGAGACGGAATGTAAGCGAGACGAATAGAAGTGAGTCAATTCACTATGATGGGTTTCCAACGCTTATTCGCATCACAGAGTAAATCCTAATAGAACTAGAGAATTGTAAATGACTTGAATCAATTGTATGGTTTTCCCTCGGCCTCCCCCGCAAGGCATACAAAGCACCAGGAATACTTGAATGTGATTTGTAAGTTCTGACAAATGCGCCCGTGTTGAGGCTTTAGGTTTAAGTCTGTGGTTACGGGGAAAGAATCAAGTTTTCAAGTTGATAAAAAGAGAGGAAAAGAGGGGAAAGTAGAGAGAGATTGTGAGAGCTCACCGGCGTCGATTCCGAGCGCGGTTTGTGTTGCGCAAGCTCCAGATTGAGAAGAAGCACGCCAGCGCGGGAACGGTATCAAGATGATGCGTGAACCCGCCGAGTGATTTCAAGGTCTATCTCTTCGGAGATAGTACCTGGTTTGGGTTAAACCCAGGCCAATCGTTTTCAAGATCCACGCGGGCCGTCTTTCGCGCCGTCTGCTGCCGTGAGCTCCCGATCTCCTCTTCTCACCACCATCGTCGCGCCGCCCTCTTCGGTACAAACCACCGATGCCTTCCTCCGACGAGGACCCAACTTGGACTTCCTCTCTCGAGGCGATATCTATCCGAATCGGTACTCTTATTTGCGTGGAATCGATGCAACAAAATCTCACCACCACGCGGGAAGGAACGGAGATGGAGACAGGGAATTCGCGAATTGGAAGGTAAGTCCGCCCGAAAATGATTGTCTACAACTTGACGGTGGGGGGCCCGGAGCAGGCTGGATGGATTCAAGGACCTTGACCGGATGCTAACAAGGGCAGCGGTGAGTGCAGGGTGCGCGGCGAGCCAGAGGTGTGAGGTTGGAGGTCGAGGGCAGCCGCGAGCACGTCCGAGTCGTCTGGCTGGCCTACGAATTAACGGACTCCGTTAGTTTTTGTCGCGTCATGTCACAGACTCACGCACCTTGTTACTTCACGCGTCAAAAACTGTTCAAGATGAGCAGTTTTGTCGCGTTAGGTCACACAAACATGTCTCCAAGATGAACCGCGCGCTGTTGTCACTGTCTCGGATCGTTAAGGAGACTTCCAATACCGTCGACCTCCCCAACAAAATTGTCGTCTGTCGGCACAGTTACCGACGACATCCGCCTCACCAAGGTGCCCAAGCTCACCATCGCTGCTCTGCATTTCACCCACGCAGCAAAAGAGCGCATCTTCAACGCCGGTGGCGAAGCACAGACGCTGGACCAGCTCGCCCTGCAAGCACCCACCTGTGCCAACACCGCCTTGCTCCGTGGCAAGAAGACTGCCCGGGAGGCAGACAAGCACTTTGGCATGGGTGCGTATTACCGTTTCGATGATTTTTTCACCTTCGCTGATTGATGTCTCAGGCCCTTACTCATTATTCTCCCGCTAGTTTGAGCAGGGTTGCAGACGCAGAAAGTCCAAGGGTTTCAAGGTCTAAGAGACCTTGCTCAAAATCCTCCAGCATCGGCGGGGTGAGTTGGAGATTCAGGTGGTGCTTGCTATATGTTATGCCAGGGCCGCTACTTTACACTTTCTTTGCATGCACACTCATCTTCTCTGGCATGCCCTGACAGAACATCACCTCATAGCTACCGTATGAGTGTACAGCATATGATTTCGTCAATATACATTGTCTACCAAACTACTGTGCGATCCGAATACGTTTTCCAGCCGCTTCGTCATGGTCATCTGACACACACAAACAGCGATGACGGGCACCTTTGCCTTTGCATTCGTACTGAAGTGCACAGTCCGCATAGGCGCATCGGCCTGCGAGGGTTGCGCTTCTTTGTTTCCGGTCCTGGGCCTGTGCGCGGCTTTTTGAAAGGGGGCTCAGTGGTCAGAGAGAGATCTGGGCCATCATTGAACCTCAGCATCATTTGCTGAGAGCGCACTGCAGGAGAGGGATCGGCGGAAGGAGATGGAAGGTTTGCGGATGATGGAGACGTCGAGGGTACGTTGTTATCAGATGCGGGTACATTGTCTTCAGATGCAGGCACAGGATCAAAATGCGCGTCGGATCTGAGCTCTTCAGCAACACGTCGTCGAATGGCCATGGGATTGAATGATTCCAAGTCAACGCCAACAGCGGCTGAGGAAAAACATCAAACTTGGAACTCTTGTTATGAGCCAAAGACGTACCGTCTGCATCAAAATCAACTTGCTCAGGCTCGAGCGGGATGGCCGGAAGCACGACGGCCAGCCGGTTGGCATTCCCAAGGAGCTCCTGGATTGGAGCGAGGCATTCGGTATTAGATCCCAAATAGAGTGTCGCACGCGATGATTTCCATTGCAAGGTCTTCTTGTGGTGCCGAAGCAGCTGCTCGGGGAGTTTGAAGTAAAGTCGGCGGTCGGCCTCGATGATCTGGGGTGACTGCCTCATTACTTGGCGATTCCAGAACACAGCAAACACGATGTAGTCGGTGGTTTTGTAGGCTAGCTCAGGAGCCGCATCTCGGGCGGATGCAGCACGGAAGGCATCAACATTCTGTTTAAAGAATTGGTACTCCGCAACAGTGTGCACGGGGATGACGGGGGCAGGAGCACGTTGGCGAAGCTGAATATATCGGTAAATGTTGCATGGTTTTGTGCAGAGACGAGTGAGGGCGTGTAAGAGAACATCATTGTGGTGCGGAGCCGCCTGGAGGTTCAAAGGTGGAAGTTGTGGAATGGCAACTTCTTGGGTGATGGCAGACCCAATAGGTATAATCCCAAAGGATTCGGACGTGGCAATCCGTGTAGCGAGCAGCCTCGGGACTGGAACTGACGGTTCTATCCCAAGGGTAAGGGCCTTCTCAACGAGATCGTCTAAGAGCCATATGTCAAAGTGACTGAGCCATTTCTTTCCGGTACGATTGTAGTGACCGATCTGTTTAAAAGGAGTCTAGTTAGAATTAAATTCATGATACTACCAAGCCCCAAAACGTACCGTACGGTTGCGCCGAAGAAACCAATTCCCAATGGTCGCTTCAGTGAGTTCTGGAGAGGCACGGAGAGACCCAAAGATCCGACGAATGAGCATATGGACTCCTCCCTCAACTGAATTCGTCCCACGGACCGTACGGTACAGCGTCAATCCATCTCGATCCTTCCCTCTCACATAATAAAGCGCAACACCAGGCGGGTCAGACACAAAACCCAGCCGAACAGTCTCGAGAAGTGTCTCGGCAGTTTTCCGAGCCTCCTGAGAGAAAAAACGGTGCTCATTACCCTTCCCCCGATCAACCGAGTCGCGCACATCTTTGAAGCTGTTGAACAACGTCTCCAAGTCAGTGGCAAGCTTTTCTGGAGGGGGGATGTATCGCCGAATCCGACGATTGAGGGCAGCCTTCTTGCTGCGGATGGCGTAGTCCCAGGAGATGCCCTTCTTTTCCAAGACCTCCCGCACCTTCGCCTCGTCGTCCTGGTCCCGAACGAATATCGTTTCGCTAAACTGGTGGGCGAATTCTTTGAATACCGAGTGTTTTTTGGGCAGAAGTCGGAGGAGGCGATCCATGAAGTGGTACGCGTCGTCGAGAACTCGAGATGCGAGGGTGTTGTAGACGTTAGGTTGCCGAAGGATCTCCTGTGCATGTCGCAGAGCCTCCATCACCATTTGTTCAGTCAAATTATCCGGATCATCATCGTTGGAAGGATCAGAATCCTGGTGCTCTTCATGAAAAACAATACAGAAAAAGCAATTATTGAATACTCACCTCAGGCCCATCCTGCTCATCAGGTTCAGCATCAGACGACTCGTTCTCACCACGAAAATATGTCGCTGGATCAGGCTGGACTGTGTGGCGCGGAGGTAACAGCAGTGGTCCGGGTGGGTGGTGTGGAGATGTCTTGGAAGAGGGTGGGTTCATGGGCGCCGGGACACCCAGAGATGGGTCATAATCGGATGGGTGAGGCGGGGTGACAGAACGGCTGCGGAGGGTCCGAATCTGGACAATAGCATGCCCACCGTTGTCCATCAGCCACTTCAGTGTCTGCGAATGTTTCGCAACCACATGGCCGGGCACAAGAACATTGGTGAGCTTGATGACTGTGTATGCAGGGGTAACTTTCATGGGTCCCCCGCCCGATGGTGAAGGCCATGTTCCATCGTGAGCAACTAGTTCGCCTTCTGCGATTGGCGCTTTGCCGATCACCAGTGTAACTAGCTGGCCTGCAGAGACCTGCAACGGTTGGAGAGGTAGTCCCACCGAATCAAGCTTCATCAACGTCTCATAAATGTGCAAAACGCAGTCCACTTCCTCTGCGAGTTTCTTGACATCATCCGCCTTCACCTCTATACTCCATTGAGATGCTGATAGATAAGAGGAATTGGGAAGGGATTTCTTGAGGACGGTGTCGGCTAGAGTGGGAAGTGAACTATTAGTGTCGGAGACGGCACCTTTGACCTTGGCGACATGGGACAGATCAATGACGCTGGCAGAGTCAATGAAGGCCCCACTGGGCATAGACCATGCTGTGCTGATGCTCTGCATGGATCGTCGAATCTGGTGTCCAATTTTGACAATACGCTTGTTGGTAAGCAGCGAGAGGAGACATGGTGGAACTTGGGCTGCCGATTTGATATGTGTTACCTTGATTATGGATGAATATCAAGACTGCGTACGGAGAATGAAAATCTTACCCGAAATATGTAGGCTTTCTTTGCGGAACAAAGTTGAATAATATGCAGAGCCTCTGCAGTGCACTTGATAGAAAGCGAAAGAACAAGAGGCTCGGTAGCTGGCAACGAGGCGAGTACAACAAGAATGTCATCACATGCTGAATCGATAGCCGTTTGTAGGCTGAAATACTATCTGTGAGGGGGAACCTGGCCACCTTAGAGGTTTTGGCCTGTTATTAGCCGTATCGAGCACCTCACCCAGACCTTATGGGCCCTAGGGAACGGGCGCGCTTCCTACGAACAGTTTGAGCCTAGTCGGGGCCATTTTGAGTACTTCTTCGTACCTCGGTGAATTTATTTCTGCCGGAGTTCCCATTGATGGGGAACCTGGCCACTTGTGTGAACTACCGTTTACAGCTGCAGCGGTGGTCTTGCAGTGTATTATCATACTTATGGTTCACAAGTCGTCCTTTTTGAATGCTATAATGGTACAAAGAACCTATAAATATGGCAGAGAAGAGTGTTTCTAATGCGAAGTATAAGTGCCGGGATCAGTCATGCAAAAGAAATAGGGCTCGCATACGAGCCAGAGGCCCTGACTGGCCGAAACAAGTTGCAGGCATGTTTATAAGAAGTAAATGAACATACCTGGATACCAAAATCCACTCCTCCGTCATGCACCTGAGAACCCGACGTTTGGACTTTGATACCACAAATATTGGGCAGATGCAATGTCCAACATAGACTGAGGGAGCTATCAAAACAATAAAATTTTGGACTATGCTTAAAATTGATGCATTACATATGAAGATAACCCTGGACAATAGCTGGACTTGGACGGTCAAACATTCATTTGATATGAAGGTCGTCCAGTTCCAGTCCTCACACTTGGATGGGACTAGTTTTCGCATGTTCACCAACAAAGGAGGGAAGATATAGAGCCAATTTAAAACTGAGATAGAAGCCTGCTGTCAGGGAAGAAGAATGAGCCCCCAAAGTTGTGAATTGATAAAGAATTGGTGGAGAAAGGAGTGAAGTGGCAGTTCGGAGATAAGAAATTAAATTTCCCACCCTGCAGCCCGATATCATTCGCGACACCGCTTAACATCGACTCATCACTTTCGGCTGAAAATTGTCCAGGACAGGCAGTATGGGTTGCATTCCACCCCCGAGGACCAAAATGATATATGGCTAAGTATCTAGTCTTATAATTAGCAAGTGGCCAGGTTCCTAGTCCGGCCAGGTTGGCAGTCACAGATAGTAGTCGACAGGAATATCGGACTGTTTGAAGGGCGGAAGGTTGCTGAAAGGGTCTAGAACAATGTGGTGAACATTCTCGCACAGCGAGGCATTAACACTTTCATGAAATTTCCGCTCAGCTATGAAAATGTCAGTCTCAACTCGTGAAATAAAAATTGCCTGCACCTCGCGGGTTATCAGTATAAAGTAACTGAGTTGGAGGATGACCATGGTGGCGAAGTTCAGCCTGCATCCGTTCGTATACCTCGCGCAAGGGTGGGAAGCTTTGGGTGAGTGTGAATGCATATGCTCGAACTTCTTCATCTGAATTCACGATTGAATACATTGCCGCATTAATCGGCTCGCCCCCTGGTAAACAACACTGATGGTCTATCGTCTGCAGACTGTTAGCAAATTTAAACAGAGGAAGGAATGTAATACCTTGTATGTATGATCAGCTTTGATGATGGTCGCCGGTAGCGACGACATGACACGGTCGATAAGAGTGCGATGTACAGAGAACCATGTCGGAAAAATCCCATTCGGCTTTAATCGGCGTTGAACTCGTTTGAAGCCGTTGCATGGTCACATGCCTCGGGCTGGCTTCGAACGCACAGCTCGGTATCAACCATGCGGTTCCAAGCCACGCCGCTAGTTCCAAGCACTGCCATGGTCCCATGGTGCTTCGGAACCTTTCAACCACTTCCGTGATATTTGAACTCACCTCGAGTGCCAGCAATTGTAGCGCGCTAAATTTCCCGCAAGTTAGATACTGAATGGCACACAAGAACAGTAATATGTTAAATTCAGCAAGCTATCAAGTTACAGAGTACTCTAAAGGCCAAGTGAAGGTGTAATGCAAAAATCTAACAAACAACATGAACACGGAAATGGCAAGGGAGTGATAATAAACATACCAAGCTGAACGCAGGGACCCTAAATAGACAAGATGAAGTGGGTCAATGAGAGGGTTAGATAGAGCATTTTGAAACACACCTTGTCGCCGAAGACGTCTGCGGGAGGCACTCCGTCACAACTGCCAGTGAGAGATTGGCGAGAGTAGGGCAGACGTACTTGGAAAGCCAGCCTGAAGATGTTGAAGCTGAGGAGCAGAGTGGATTTAATCACTGGACGTCAGAACACATTGATTGGCGCACATACCTTGAAAAGTGAGAGAGGCGGTCGAGGATGGTGGTGGAGAAGGGAGAGCGATGGAGTCACAGTGTCACAGTGTGGTGGTTGATATAGTGGGCGCTCCACAATGACATCATTTTGCTCCAAATAGTTATTCTCCACTCTCCTCCTCGTCTTCGGTGAGCGGTGTGGTGGATTGGCTGCGGGAATTTTCGGACACGGTCCAGGTGGGTGGTAAAAATCGCCGTACCGTTATCCCGTTTATAAAAAAGTGGTGGAGCTCATGGTGCTGCAGGCGTCGCTTGGACTTGACAGCTATCCGCAAAACCGTAGACGTTTTCGAAAAAAAGTTGAGTTGATCAAAAGTGATGCCATCGACCTGACACCCTTCGCTCCACTGGCATCGTCACCGCCTCGTCAATTGCCGCACGCTCTTAGTCGCGCCAAATTGGCGCAGGCATTGGGCCTCAGAGGCCCATGAGATAGTGCGCGGTGGCCCAAGGACGGTTAGCATGAGTTGTCCATATTCTAGTACTACTGGGTTGGATAATGGTGTTGCGTTTGAGAGTACTAGTATGTTGTTTACTGGTCAACAACTTGAACAATACAGCGCAAGCTATGATGCATTATGACGCTGCATGGTCATTTTGCTATTTTAATCCTGGTGCTCCACTTCTGATGAACTGAAGTTTTTTTTCGAAAACGTCTACGGTTTTGCGGATAGCTGGAAGCGAGTTGGAAGCGAGTGAGGAGGAGCGATCCAGTGACGTGACTTTGCGTGTGCGTGATATCACATCACTCTCCGGTCATGGCGCGAAAATGCTAAGCACAAAAGTTGAATGCTCAACAGAAGAAGGCGCACATTCGGGATGGTATGCAAGGGTATGCATTATATTGTTGATTTTATCGACGAGGATATGTATTTACGAGTTGATAATATAGATTGAGTTGATTCTTCAATTTCCTCTTGCGGGGCTCTTGTTCTAATGTTTACTTGGCTTGTATAAGGAAATTAACTGCATCTGCCCTCGCCAGCTTCAGACGGCATGGAATGCCTTGGAACTCGCTACGCAATTTTAAACGGCATGGAACATGTTGGAACTTGCATTCACAGCCTTAAACGACTTGGAACTGCTTCAAAATCCCTCTGCCACGCGTTCGAAGCACTTCCAAGCCGTCCGAAGGTCCCATGCCTCACCATGCCGTTGCATGCTGAATGGCATTTTTCCGACACAAGCAGTAAACATGGACTTAAAGTATTGCCTAGATGGCGCGTATCCAGCGTAGCCCAATGGATCTTCAAACTTTGAGAACTGGGGCACATTATTGGGTCCACGAAACCCAAAGTGAAGTGCGGCACAGTAATACATGGTCTCAAGACGATTGTGATGTAGGACTTTGAGCTCGCGCACCATCTTCGAGAATGGATCGGCACCAAAGTGGCCTGCAAAAGTAGCCTTCATAACATCTAATTCAGCGGTGTCGAGACCGCCGCGAGCGCTAAGACAAGCTGTCAATGGTAAGATGAATATCTCCAGTACATGCTAAGGAACTTACCAGGGAAGGCCCGCTGTACATACTCCGGCAACTGGCGTATAATCCAAGGGTCGCTGCCCTGGTAGCTCTTACCGCATCCCTTGTCATTTCCACGGCGTGGGGAGCACAAGTATCAATTTGTGAGCAGGAAGTAATCGGGACCTGACAACGTGCTAATCCGACGTGCTATCGGGTTTTCATTATATCCTAGCAAAGAATAAGTGACGGTGAAACCAGTGAAAATAGAACTTACCATTCAAAATAAGCCTTACACCACATTCACACTTGAATGAGTCTGGGCAGTCAGGCAGGAAGTGCGGCAACCAGACAAATATTGGGAGAAGGTAAAGACCCGTGGGAGCAAAGCCGCTGACAGCAGCGCACTTGAGCGCAAAGACGGGGTCAATGGGGCGCACCCAAAAATGCCCATCTTTGTAACAGCGTGGCATTTTGAGTTGACCGGTTGTGTCTTTTACAATCTGGGCCAACGTGGTCTTGAGCCACTAGTGGTTTTCGGATAGGACCTTGGGTTCAGCCTCTTCCGTCTCCTTTTGCGCTACCTCAGTGTTTACGGAATCATCTTCCTCGCCTTCTTCATCTCCCAAACTCTCATCGAAAATGAGTTCACGAGAATGATCAAGCGCAGCGTCGGCTAGGTCCTTGTTAAGCTGGACAATTCCAGCACTTGTTGATGGTGGTTGCACAGTAACAGTTGAGGGCGGGGCTAAGGGAGAAAATGTATGGATGAGGTTAGAGATCAAACTAAAAAGAAACTGGCCCACCTGGGTACCCAACGGCTTGTGGCTGTTGTGAAACTCGAGGAGCAAAAAAGCCAGTAGCGCCAGCAGTGCATGCAACATTGTTCACAGCGCGTCCGGCTTGGGCAGTGTTGGGCTGGACCGAAGAGCTAGCAGAGCTCGTCGAAATGCGCAGACACATTCCCCTGTCTTGTATACGCGTTGGCGCCGACGAGGCGACCACCGCCTTTTTCTTTCGACCCGAGCCGACACGAGAACCGCCCCAGCCATTCCCTGTGCCATCAGACATAATGCAGGACGTGTAGTACTTGTTAACACGGATTTATAGGCTCAGTAGCCAGTAGGCTGGCGCAAGAGTACGCGGGATTAACTGATAGTGTATGGATTTTCTTTAGAACGCGCTATAGCCAGTATCGCGACTGTAGTGGACAGTGAAACTGTCCCCAGAGTCCCCAGAGCGAGATTGTGACAAGGTATCGACACAGGGACATTGAAAATTGTTGACGACGCGTCTCCGGGGCGAAAAACGACCGTGACGTTGAGGTTGAGCATAATCGACGCGCAAGGTATGTCAAGTTCCTAAAAGATTTGATTTCGTGGGCAGGATTACGATGTGGCTATACGATAACTCCGGTTGCGTTAAACCACGTTAAGCCACCACAGCCTTAAGCCTTGAGCCCGTGTTGACCGATTTCGAAGTGTTGTTTATTATTAATGCTGATAGAGATCAATGTCTATATTAGCTGGATACGCACGGTAGAGGAAGAACCATCGATAAGTTTTGACCCATGGCACCCGCAGTACTCATCATCGGCGCGAGTGGAATCGTCGGCCGTCCCCTCGTACAGGAATTCCTCAAGAACAAAACCAAATTCGCGCGCATTGGAGTCCTCGCTGAACCCGCCAAAGTCTCGCGGTTCGAGGAAGTGAAGGCCCAAGGCGTGGAGGTGATAGTCGGCTCCTTCCTCGAGGCGAGCTCCTACAAAGGTATGTCAAGCTTTGCATTACGCTCGCCGCGCTATCCTAACGCAGAGCGCAGGGTTCGACACCGTCATCTCCCTTGCAGGCAACCTCGCAATGAAACTCCAGCCAGGGATGATCGATGCCTTCATCGCAGGCGGCGCGCGCCACTTCTACCCGTCCGAGTTCACCACCAACTTTGCTGCTCGCGACATCGGGAAGATGCGCTGGTTCCGCGACAAGGTCGCCACCCGAGAGCACTTGAAGCAGCGCGCGCGGGAGGTGCCCGGATTCGGGTACACGTTCCTCACGACGAGCGGATTTACCGAGTTCGCGGCGTCGTCGTTCAACAACGTCGACACGGAGAAGCATACGGCGAGCCCGTATGGGAGCCCCGAGTCGCTGATTACGGTCAGTGCGATGCCCGAGTGCGTTTCTACACGCCCAGGAATTTGTGATGTTGATTTGACTTGAGCGTAGCGTTATCCGATACACCGTCGAATCTGTGCTACTCCCGCTGGAGCACGGTCAGTCGTGCCGCGAACTGAAGGTATCCGCGGACACGCTCACTTGGGACGCGCTCATGGGGCTGCTTGAGGAGGTGCAAGGCGTCAAGTACGAGACGACGTACTTGGACCCGCGAGAGGCGGCAGAGAAGGAGGAGGAAGCGCGCGTCGCGGGAGACGTCGAGGCTGAGCTTTTCTGGTCGGGAAAGACATTATTCGCCACTGGCGTGGGCCACGTTCAAGGCCCATTCGACAACGAGCGGTTCTCGTTCACGCCGGAGAAGCCGAAGGAGACGTTCCAACGGCTGTTTGGTAAAAAGTAGCGGATGTGCTCGTTATCTATCTCGAACCTCGTTTCTACGCCGTGGACGGCCCCGGCCGATCCTCAGTCATGTATGTGACATGCGCTGTACTTGATCGTAGCATCGTAACAAAATGATGATTCTCAACGCTCAGCTGTTGCGCAAGGATCGAATTGGAATCCGAGCTATGAAGCCGAAATATGAAATCATTCAATATCAACACTGAGGGAACCCAGTCAGAAGCAAGAGGACTAGTCCCGGCTAGTAAGTCCACAACCAATCCTTTGCGACACTAATCCGGACTGGTTCGCCGTTCTCAAGCTGTTCTTGACATCGGAAAAATCGATTTTAACTGACGAACGCCATAAAAAGCGACATTGAACTTGAAATGGATAATAGCAGGGAGGGGTGTAAGATAGGTGACACAGATGCAAGGGAGCAGGCTTGCATTGAGCCGGCGCAAGCCTTCTATAAGATGTTCATTGAGGCTAAACAGATTGTCGGAAAAATCCAATTTGGCTGGTCGAGGTTTTTCTGAAGATAATCCGCCTGACAGACTAAATAATGGGCCGCCAGGTTGGGTCAGGTCCCCTGACCTGGCGTCGTCAGGCTGATCGCATTCAGATTTCACTTAATATTTATTTGCCGGCTCTTTTGTCCGTTTATTGTAGTTCAAGAGCTTTTTGAACCCTTTTCTGCGTCCTGTTGTGTGAGCTTGGCTTTGCTTACACTGGCTTTTCGCCGCTTTTTTTTGGCTTTTCTAACTGGAGGGGCTCAGCTTAGAAAAGGTCTCACAGCTTTTTGCCTTTTTTGGGGGGCTTTTCCCTTCAGAACTAGGTTACGAGTGGATAGTATGTCAAGAGAGACTAGCTTTTCCCCTTAGAAACCCTGAAAAGCTCCAGAAAACCTGATCAGGGCCCGACTTTTGTCCAACCCAAAGTTGGCATTTAGAGATGAGTTTCCAGCTATCCTAAATTTAGCCATCGTTGGTGTGTGGTATACTGTAGTGTTTCGACCAAAGGTTCACGGGGTGTCACCCGTCACCTCAATTGTTCACTGAGTACGGTGTTCAAAATTTGACCGAGGCCGTCACCCCTCAAAAATTGTTCGCTCCGCCAATCAGCTCGCCCACGACCGCGCAAGGCCGCGCGGCTCCAATGTGAGAGCGCAGCTCGCAAAGCCCACCCGGAGACACATGGGGCACGAGAAGAGGTTCAAAATTTACTAAAAATACTGAGACGAAAAGTGCTTTAATTTTATGCCCTTGCGGCTCATTTGGACAGGCTCTTGTGGCGCCCTTACAGCTTTTTGCGGTACAACAGGCGCGGGCGGTTTTTCTTCCATTTCGGGCGTTTTTCGATGGTTGTTGATCGAACACTCCCTCCGCGCTTAAATTTCGTCCGTTTGCCCTGGGAATTAGCGCATTCGAACGGTATTGAAATTGTGCACACAATGGTCTCCTAAGAATTCCCCACTGGATGTTTAAAGCCAATGTGGGGGTGATTTACCATTTCTTCGGTTGATTTTTCACTAGGACACTTGCTCTGGGCTCAATTCTCCACCTTTTCCCCTGCTTGTAGGCTCAATATCTTTGCGCTTCAAATTCTAAGCTGACCTTGTTTATTGTTAAATTTAGAGTAGCTCAACAATCGGTTTCGCGCCCTTTGAAGACGTCAAAAAAGTCATCGTTCATTCACTCGGCGTCACCGTCACATGCATATGTACCAAAATCGTTCAGTTCAGGGGTCCCCGTCACCCGTCACCTGAACCTTTGGTCGAAACACTGCAGTAAGGTAGAACAGAGATGATGACTCGCAAAAGAGAAACATCTTGTGACGATCAATACACCTAGTGTTGCCGCGGCTCGGCTCGGCTCGGCTCGGCTAGCCGATGGAGCGGAGCCGATATTTAGCCGAGCCGAGCCAGCCGTTGACAGTGCGGCTATCCGTGACTCGGCTCCAGCTCGAGCCGGCTTAAGCCGCGGCTCAGCCGCAGCTTGCCAATGTTTTCTTGCTCTGCGCCATCGCGCTGCTCCCCCCTCTGCTCGCCACTCTGCATGGCTCCTGGCATTGTCCGGATTACGCCCCACTCCTAAACGATACTCGGGGCTAATCCCGTCTGATATCTCCATGCCAACCATCGCCTCGAGGCCAACCCTTGAGCATATTCGCCCTGT
This sequence comes from Mycena capillaripes, assembly GCA_029204075.1. Classification (NCBI taxonomy): domain Eukaryota; kingdom Fungi; phylum Basidiomycota; class Agaricomycetes; order Agaricales; family Mycenaceae; genus Mycena; species Mycena capillaripes. Next base: position 1,008,197 of record JARHKZ010000014.1, on the reverse strand, counting down.
CTTACGCCTCCATCTTCGCGCCTCATCGAGCCAGTACCCTGGCCCTTCAAATGAGAAAACCCTGACATTGTCATATAAAATGGCCCTCTCGCAACAAGTCTCGGGAAGCAGATTTCGACATGACTCCGCGCCGCCGCAAACAACACACTGGTAATGCATTCATGTTCTTCTCCATTCTTGCTCTTTTTTATCCCAGCTGCAGTCGGAGCTTCCAAGCCTACCAGTCGGCATGCTCAGAGAGTTAAGACTAGGCCTCAACACCAACAGTCAGCTGAGAATCCACTGTCTGTTCAAGTTGACGGTGCGTTGTTTTATTGGTCATTGGATATTTGCTGAATGCTTTCAGCCCCTCTCCTTGGCCTCAGATGTGACGCTCACCTCATCAATTCGATGGCGCACACCGTATATGCTTACAACTAGTCATTTCAAAATAAACTTTGATCTTTGCGCGTCCACTCTTGCTGAGCGCTCCTTGTCTGATACCTGTGTATCTGGCATAAATCCCTCTCGTTCTACCTCGGCCCAAGCCCCGCAACACGAGGCAATTGTTCGGCCTGTTATCCCATCGCACAGCTTCACCCCATCGAGATAGCAAACTGCTAGTTTGGATGAAAGTAATGGGGTTATGTACGGGTTGCTTTCCTATCGCCTTGCCAATGCATCTACTGATCAAATGTTGCGACTCTCTTCTGGTCCTTTTCATAATTTGACTTGCTCGCTGTGGCTCGAGATTCAAATGACGCAACATTGGGCGGGTATATATCATGGTCATCTCGCACGCAGAATCTTCCCAACATAATGCCTCCCCGTCGTAAACCCACTGAAGCAGAACCAGACGGTAATTCATCTAAATTTTTTTCGCACTCTTTATTTGACTTTGAAACAGCTGCAGCCCCGACTACGAAGCGTAGCCGGCGCGCTACCAGAGCTCCGACCGCGCCTGACAAAACTCCGCCTCCACCCCCTCCTCCTGCTGCACCTAAATGCCCACGGCGCCAGCCAGTCCCACCAGCCGGGCCCGCTCCTGCTCCTGCTCCTCCTGGAGCTGAGGATGTGCCTGTCGCTCCCGTTCCCATTGCAAACGATGATGATCTTGCTAATGGTGCTTTCCTAAGTTGTAATGTATTTAATACGTGCTGAATGCTTATTCCAGGTCTTCCGGCTCGTCCTCGCGACGTCTTCGACGACGATGGGCCCGACGTTGGCACTGCCGGCGCAGCACCTCGTCCCAATGTGCATTTCGCAGGTGGTGAAAGCGATGACGGAGAAGAGTTCCCCGAACCACCGTCTTCAACCCCTTCTCGGAGTCCCTCGCCAACCCGCCAGCGATCCTCGCGGCGCCGCCGACAAGGATCACCTCGCGCTGGTCCACATGCGTCCCCGCTGCCCATCCCGCAAAAGCGAGGTAGCGACCGGTTCGTCTCGGCAACAGATGTCTGGACCTTTTTTGAGCCAAAGGAACCAGTGGCGCCACAGAAACGAGAGTGCCTTTTCTGTCGGTGCGTGTCAAGCTGTCATTTCTTTCGTCCACTAACTGTCTGCAGGCAGCAGAACGCGGCGCACCCTCACACGAGAACAACAAAATTCGCTACTACAACCAGCACTGGTGTTCTGCGCAGGCATCTGTTTGAAAACCATTTAGATGCATGGGTTGAAGGATGCGACCAGTTGAAGATCTCCATCACTGCGAAAGACGCCCTACCCTATGTCGATGCGTATCGTGTGCGCAAGCATCAGAAATCGGGTGTCACACCTAACTCGGACCCGGCGGGGAAGAAGAGAACAGCCTTTTCGCAAGAGGCCTTTGTCGATGCCCTCGTCGAATTTATTGTCGGCGATGATCAGGTAAGCCTCGCTTTTTGCCTTCTTTTCCCAAATTTAATGTGTTGCAGTCTCTAAATGTGGTTGAAAATGAACAGCTTCGCGCTATTTTTCTAATGCTACGCTCCGTACTGAAGGACTCCGACATTCCGCATCGGACCAAAATTCGGAAGCGGATCATTGAGATGTGGGATGACCATCTTACGACTCTCGAAGCTGAGATGGCGGTGTGTCTTTTTCTTTTCATACGTGCATGATTGCCTTATAAATCACTTCACATAGGATGCCATCGGCATGATCTCGAGCACCACGGATCTGTGGAGCGACAAGCAGAAGACGCCGTTCATGGCGGTCACCGGCCACTGGCTCCAGGCAAAGTTAATCAACACGCCCGCCGGTCCTCAGTATACCTTGACGCTGCGCACCAATTTAATCGGATTCCTGCGTGTACCTGGCCATCACGATGGGGAACATTTGTCGACCGCATTTCTGTTTATAATTGATCGCATTGGCATTGCGTCGAAGGTACGCCACTGCTTCTGGGAAATATCTCTTTGACCTCGAATCCATCGCAGCTTGGCTGGGTTACTCTCGACAACGCACCAAACAACGACACGATGATGATGTTTTTGGAGTCGGAGCTCAACAAACGTGGAATACCATTCAGAAAATTGGAGCGGCGCATTCGGTGAGTTTTATTATTCTTCCAAGCCCACAATCTGATCGTTATCCAAGATGTTTCCCCCACATTGTAAATTTAGCATGCAAAGCCGTGTTGAGCGCCATTACCGACATGGATTTTGCTGCGTCGGAGGCTGCTGACTTCGAACCTGCGGCTGGTGAACCGGGAACGTTCTTAGCGGCGATTGATCGGGATCCCATCGCAACGGTCCGAACAACTGTTCGGGTGGTAAGTGCTTTCTTTCTTTTGTTATTGCCTCAACTGATCTCTGAATCTTCTAGATTCGTGCATCTTCTTTACGGCGTCAATATTTTTCTGAAGTTCTCAAAGCCCTTCAGCAGAAGGACTTGCAACTCCTGCGGGATGTCGATACCAGGTGGTCATCAACACTGATTATGATAGACCGCGCTATTCTTCTTCGTGAGGTAATTCATATCGTCTTCTTGCCAGTATTATTCTTAATTTGTACAGGCGATCGACAAGTTTCTCTCTGACCCCCAATTCCGGGACCTCCACAAATACAAACTTGGTGACAAAGAATGGGAGGCTCTCGAGGCGTTCAAACGGATATTGGCGGTAGGTTGTCGTCTTCACTACACAGTAATTCAATTCCGACCCAAGTATAGGTACCACATGCCTTTTAACAGAGGCTCTCCGCCGAAAAGACCCCTACCCTCGGGGACGCGCTTCCCGCGTTCGAGGCGATGATCAAGGCGTGGCAAGCACAGCAAGTCAAGTATCACGAGACGGCGCACATCGTCCAGAAAGGAATAGACAAGCTGGAATTGTATCGGGAACATGTCGAGCATGTGCCAGCCTACATCTTGTCTATGCGTGAGTTGCACCATTTCATTGCAGCGTCGTTACTCATTATATCTCGAGTCATCAACCCTGCCATTAAGCTACGCTGGTTTGAGCAACACCAGCCAGAGCGAGTTCAAGACGTCAAGAACCTGTTTCTACGTGAGGTACGCACAACCCGTCAATTCTTCTGATCGTTATCTAATGTGCTGTAAGCTTCGTCCCTACCGAACCTACCGAACCAACCTTGCCAACACCCCCGCTCGGCCGTCACAGACCAACTGGGCTGACGAAATCCTCGGTATGAATGCGCCGGAGCACCCGACACATAGTCAGAGCTTGAAAGATGAAGTGGATTCATTTTTCATGGAAGGTCTGTACACTCTCGGGTCGGTCCGCTACTGGGAGGTATGTCATCTTCTATTTCTTCTTTGAATTGAGTTTGACTTTCCCTGTGTAGGAGAATCAGCTACGACACCCAACTATATTCGCGCTCGCAGTGGATATTTTGCCCATCCAAGGGTCTGCTGTCCCTTGCGAGTGTGTCTTCTCTTCCAGCGCCGAGACCGACACCGTCCGGCGCAATCGTACGGCGCCTGACCTCATGGAGGCGCTCCAAATGCTCAAATTCCCCATTAAAAAAGGCCGTGGACTCAATTTCACCGCAGGGACATCGAGAGAGGAGGAGATTGCCCTCATGGAGGTGGAGGCAGAACATCGGGGATTGGTACCAGAGGACCCAACGGGCTATAGTTCTTTCATTCAATCTTTACTTACTCTCGAATACAACTCGGAGTAGTTTATCGTTTCTCCGCGACTCAATATATCCATCCTTCATCCTTTCGCGCATAAATAATCAATATCAATGTAATATATTCAGTGGGTTCGGCTGTACACGAAGAGCTACACAAAAAAAAAAAGTAACATCCGCCAAACGTGCGAACACTGACATTCACACGCGCAAATACGCAAGCCAGTTGAGACTTTGATTGGCCGCTACTGGACTCGTGCGCAGCGTCATTGTGCAGAGGGTATGTCCGGCGTGCACATGAGCGAGCTTGCGCGCCGGCATCCTTCACCTCTGCCTCTGCCTCCGCTTGGGCGGAAATGGATGTTGCGGGGTCGGTGGCGGCGGGCGGGGATGGCAGGGCGAGCGGCTCGTATGGCCCGCACGGCGGCGCGTAGGTTTGGCATTGTTGCTGCTCCTGCTGTCTGTGCTTGTAGCGGCGCACGTGGAACGACTCGTCCATGTTCGTATCCGCCTTGCTACCCGACGCTGACGGCGTGTCAAACTCGTAGAGCCCGCGCAGCTGCTGCTCAGTGAACACTATCAAAAGAATCAGCTCCCAGAACTAACCAAGGGTCGAGAAAGAAACCCACCTTGACACCCAAGTGCCGTGCGCACAACCTCCTTGATGAGCTCTGGGTCAGCGTCCTCGGCCGCACAGCAATGCAGAACCTGGATGGCCGCGAAGGTGACGTCGCGGAGCAAGTCACGCAGCCCTACGCCCCAGAAAACGCGGCTGTCGCGGCAGGTGGGAAATTTTGCGAGCAAGCTGATGAACGCATAGAACGGGAGGCCGGGCACCCTCGAGCGCACCGGGGAGTGAGGGCCTGGCAACGCCAGCCAGGGACGGCTCAAGTCTCACATCGCTGGGTTCTGTGGGAGTCAAGTACAATTAATGCTCAAGCTTGTAGTAAATAGATATCGACGCATCTCCAATCGTGGTGTAGATTCGGGGCAGTGAGAACGAGGGCGATAAAGGAAGGGCCGGGAGATTAGTGGTTTGCAGCGCTCCGAAGAGCCCAGCTGGGTTCGATGCCAGAGCAGCGGTCTTGTACCCGGGAATTGGCTGCTGGTAGTCCTAAGAAGGGATTCTCAAGGGATTCTGCTTGGCGCAGGGTCCAGTGGTGTGCACCAGGGAAGGGCCAGATCGAGGGGGGTACGTAGTAGCACCCAAAGGCATTGCAGAACGTCCTGGCTATCCTCCACGTCGTCTGCGCTAAAGGAAAAGCATCGATTGATTGAATATACGGCAGATCAGAATCATCAGATAACAATATTGCGCGGCGATTCCGCCTCGGTCCGTCGCATTTGTCAAGCGTCGACGTCCTTCTAGGGTGAAATGAGTGCAAGGAAGGCGTAAGGGTCATGGCAGGGGAATAACGCGAAAAATGCTGCCCGAGCCGCGGCTGAGCTGAGGCTAAGCCGCAAGCCGCCCAAGCCAGCCATCCATAAATGGCTCGGCTCGGCTTTAGGCGGTGATGGCTTCGAAGCCATCACAAGCCGAGCCGAGCCAGCCGCAGCCAAGCCGCGGCAACACTAAATACACCACGTGACCATCACGCGTTGCGTGTACTTGCATAACATGTACAATCAATGAACGTTCTACCATTTCGACCGGGTCACAGCCAGACCTGAAGTGACTATTTATTTTCGTCTGGGTTTTTGGATCCTAGAATTCAACAAGAAATACCGAAAAAGTCAAGTTAAGGTTGCGCTCAGCTATACATGCATTCGCAGTTCAAACGCTATATATCTCGGTGAAGTCCCAAAGTCCCTATTTGTACATGTCGAACTTGGTCCAAGTCGCAAAAAAAATGGATTACGAATAGTTACAATTGTCGAGATACCCTCAAAGATGATCTTCCGTCGCCCGAATACCCCGGTGGAGGTGTAACCGGCCACTCATACACCTGCGGTGGCTCAATTTGAGCCTCCAGTTCGCGTACACGTGCCGTCATCAACCATGTCGGGGTCCGGCGCCGCGGCCGCCGTATGTGATGCGCTGAAAGTAGACAGTACTCGCGCACTTCTTTCGGCTGGATAGGAGGCAGGAGCGAACGATGTGCTGCTATCCCACTCCTCGTTAAGGTCCATCTTTTCTTGCGCGGCGCGCGACTCGGTTCGTAGGTGCTGTCGGCCAATAGGGACGAGAGGTGGCTGAGAGTCATTCCATGCGCTGGCATTGGATGGGACGGAGGGAGCGTCGGGGGACGTAATGGCGGAAGATAGAGGGGCAGGGTATGCGGCCTGCCGAGTGGTGATAATTTGTGCGTCGGAGTCCCAAGCCCCGATGTTCTATGGTCCGGATGTGTCGGCGTATGGAGAGGTGATAGGAAGTGGAGAGGCGTTGTACGCAACTTGTCGTCGTCGACGGCGTAAGCAGAGAAACAATACGGCCAGGGCGATCACCAAGCAGATTCCGATGGCAATTCCAGCGATTGCCCCTGCGGGGAATGAATTCCTGAGGGAATTACAAGCGTCAGACCGCATTTCCTCAACCTGGGGGTTTAACGATTTCACCTGTGTGTGGATAGTTGGTCCTGTTGTGAGCTAATCGAGGTGGGAGGAACGGTACTCCCACTGCTGGCGCTCGTTGTAACAGGCGGCGACGATGGGAGAGTCGGCCCATGTGATGGTGTTATGCCCTCCGAGCTAGGAAGGACAGTGGATGGGAGGAATGCCGAGCTGTTCACGCTCCTCGCGCTGGTCGTTGTGCCCTGTGAGGTGGCCCCAGTAGTTGGGACGGGATTTGAAGTGCTCGTTGAAGTGCTCGAGATTTTCGCTGTAGTTGGGGGAGGATCCGGGGTTGACGTGGTTGGTGGCGGAGCCGGAGTGGATGAAGGCCCAAGGACGAAGGCTGAGGCCGCTGCCAAGTCGAATATTGTGGGCTGCATAGTCGTTAAGAGAGATACCGTGGACATGAATCACGGACCTCGGGAGTGGCAGAAGCCATCGAGAAAGCCCAAGATGGAACCGCTTCTTCTCCCGCTGGAAAAATACTATCAGAATGACTGCGCCATGTGGTCCCTCGTTAACTGACTTGGAAATGGAGGCGGAAACCTAAAATGCGGAGTAAGTTGTTTGGTCTGCCCGATTAATGACTATAAACGAACTGCTGAGGAAGACCAGGACAATCGAAACGGTTGCTATAGTCATCCCAACTCCAACCAGGGTCAGTGGAAGCTCACACACAAAGGAAGAACGCTACGTTGTACTTATTGGCCTGGGTGAGCAAGCATCACATGCAGCCCATACTACATAGAGAATGCCGGAGCAAGTACACTGCTCCCTCGTAGACCCTTTGGCCGAGTGTAAGAATAGAGACGGTAATCGTAAAGGGACGACGCACCATGGCAAATCTCTTGTGGAGTCCATTCGCATAGGTCGAAACCTGCATCGTTCTCGAACTTAAGTGCCTAGCATGAGCTGGTAGTTGGGGGAAAAAAATCAATAAAATCATTCACTAAATCGCAATTGCCATTCCGTGCGGCTATTCTGTGGAGGGCCATTCCCAACGAGTCAATTATCCGTGAGCTAGTTTACGCTGTCGGACTGCGCTGTTTGGCCGCAGGCTGCGTCGGTGAGGAGAAGCGGGACTATGCTGTAGAAACAGTCTGAGGAGCGAAAAATTGTGGATTGGCTCCAGGTCTTTGCATACACAGGGATTTGGCTTCCGGCGCCTAAACCATTGCCAGCCTCCGGCCAATGTAGCAGCGCAAAGGAAAAAGAGCTGACGATCTAGCACAAAACGAGGGGCGATTATGGGAGAGCAACAGAGCTCGGTGTCCTGGGTAACCAGTAACAGTGTGAGATTTTCAACTTGAATTGATTGGGTGATATTTACGGGATGTCAGTTTTATGACAGGCAACAAAACGGCAAGGAGATTATCACCTGTTCATGACATTCAGAGAATCTTCCCATGATCGTCGGAGTCTGGCAGCTTTCAAAGACCACCTCGAGCTCGGAGAGTCCTCGAGTCAAAATCTCTTCGGAGCCAGGGGATTGATGGGCAAAAGTAGATAATATTGACCTGGGGAGCCGCTAGATCTTGTGTTAAAGTGTGGCCATTTTAAGGACCCGAGTAGAGTTCCATCTTGATTGATTCTCGCAGAGTTATGGAAACGGATATCCGTGGGAGTGGGCGATTAGTTCCAGCCTGGTAAATTCCAGGACGGTTTAAATTGAGCTGGGCGGTGTAGGTATTAGTTTATGTTTCAAACACTGGTCAAAACTAAAAACAGGTTGAGAGCAAGTTAGCGTTGTTCAGAATGATTGAAGATGGGCTGCTTGCTTTGTTCCCCGCTTCTTGTTCGGTGGCCACTCAGGGAGGTATTCAATGCGATGCCCTGCGAATGCCAACACGGTGATATCAGCCAATGTAGCGCCATCCTAAGCAACATCGTACACGCTTGCCACACACGCTATGCCTGGATCAAAGAATGAACGGGAGCATTTCTTGCAGATCAGGTGTCCGTACTGGTCCGTGATGATTGATGTTCGCCGATATCACGTCGTCACGGAAATTTCAATGCCGTTGAAGTTCATTGTGATTGGTAAGTTTTAGTGCACAATTTACTGTAATTGACTGGAAACTAGTATTGAAACCTATTTTTTTAACTGAGCGAAATTTGTACAGAAACGTGACGTATCAGCATCTCTATTAGTGCAAATAAAATGTGAAATAATACTTCAAGTTTCAGTGCTAATAAAACAGACAATAAAAGTCCGCATATCGGTGCGGTTGAAATTTGATATGCGACGCTTTATCTGCATTAGACAGCATCCTATCTGTTGGGTGACTTCCCGTAAGGTAAATTTATGGCGGAGGAATATCGACGGCATGCAAAATGATGGGATCGGACAGTTAAGTCCAAAAATCTAACCTCAGTTGTTTCCCGTAACACTGTAGCAAAATAGAGAGTTTGCGCAGAGCCACCAGATCAACTGGTGGCTATTTTTTCTCTGCAGCCAGCACATCTCTCGGGATCTTCTAGTCACCACATATAGTCCTTGTGGAGAGGATTGCATGGTGGCTAGCTCGAGCTGAATGGCTGTTCTACACACCGCAGAGAGCAGCCACCAGTTAGACTGGTGGCTCTGCGCAAACTCTCTGAAGTTATCTTATTAGGACAGACCACCGCTTCGCTGCGGTATCGTGAGGCGCAGGACAGATTGAGAAGAACAATCTCAGCTCCTGTGGCCGTCCAAGCAAGGAACAGACTCCATGATAGGATGATTTTGCCATGAAGACGGGAGTGTTATTCATTGAGCATGAGAAATCTACATCAGGGATACGCAAGTGGTAAAAAACTGGCAACTACTGGCAAGTGTTTCATCCAAAGACTCGAAGGAGAGATTGAATGCCGAGTAGAATCATAGGCGAGTGAAGAGAGCGAAGAAGCTATCCTGTCTGCGGAAGCCAGCGGTTAGACGAGCTAATGAAATTGATCCCGTTCTCGTGACCATCCTGGCCATAGAGCCGGACAATTTGAGAAGAGCAAGGTTGTCAGGAAATAATCATTGGATTGTTTGAGAAATTATGGACGCGAGAGGACAGACATAACCCAGAAATGTGCGGCAGAGTTCAGTTGAAGCCAAGTACGCAGCAGCAGACAGAGAATTTGCAGCATGGTGAATGGGCAAAGCGACTAAATATTTGTATTCCACGCGACAGCAGGGCCGCTTTTATATTTCTAGGATTTTCGGGGATTACGTGGCCTCACGGCTAGAATAATATAATCAACCTGCACCGGAGGCAGCAGCAACTGCGACCCGCTGCGACATGTCATGAAAGAACTGCGCGGAGGTCAGCTGTTCCGTTGCAAATGAAACGGCCGTGGTGTGAAAAGCAGAAATTTGACGATGAAAGGAGTTAAGCCAGAGGAAAAGCAGAGAAAAATCAAAAGGCGTGGTCCGTAGCGGACAATGGGACCATTCCGTAGTCCAGTGCCAATGAAAAAGGAAATGAACTCGCTTGTAGCAGGAAAAAGTTCGGGAGAAGCACAGGTGAGAGAGATAGCGTAAGCGTACGGCAGGAGAGAGAGGCTCATTCCCATTCGAATCCCCCGAGGCATAGGAAAGGAACGCGCTGTAAACGCGGCGCAAAATCTGGGTTCAAAAATACAACGATGATTTCTCATCGGACCTGATTAGTAACTTATGGCCTTAGTAACTGACGGCCTTTGACAGCCTTAGTAAGTCTCGAGCACGGTCTTCCCGGCACTCCATGCCTCGATTTTTTCAACGAAGACATACAGAGAAACCTAATAGTTTTGTCAAAAAAAAAAAAAAGATACAGGAGAAGTAGGGAAAACCACCATCCGGACTGATTTCGCAGATCCAGAGCCGCTGGGAAAAATGGTACAGTTTTATACGAGCCGCGCCTACTTCTGAATGAGTAAGCCCGGTAACTTACAGTGTTTTTAGTGGAGCATCCTTGAAAACGCATCTATGAACGTGAGCTTCGTCAGCTTCTTAAAGACTGCTTTTTAGATGCGCTCTCCGCACGATCCTTCTTTGTACCACAATGCTCCCAATTACCACCCCACTCACCAAGCGCCTCAGTGAGTACATGTATTCTTCATTCAGCACGCGAGAGGTCACTAATTGTATGTGCAGACATTACCACGCCAATCATCTGCGCCCCGATGGCGACTGCTTCGACCCCCGAACTAGCAGCGGAAGTGAACGCCGCCGGAGGGTTTGGATCCCTCGGCGCAGGTAGCGATACATACCTCAACACGGATTCCTTCCAGGGCTGACTCTGGCCGATACTGTTAGGTTTCTATTCTACCCAAACCTTGCGAGAAAAAATCCAGAAAGTACGAGAAAGGCTCAACATTACCCGCGGGCAGCCAGTTCCCATTGCTGTAGGATTTATCGGCTGGGCCCTCGATATCACAGAATCGTCCGATGATCCCCGCCTATTGGCAGTCCTGGACGAAGTTCCGTTTGCCGTCTGGTTCGCAATCGGACTCGACTTGGATAAATATATCGACCAAGTCCACATGCACAACAAGAGGACTGGGCGCAAAACGTTCATATTCGTGATGGTTCATTCGGTGGAGGATGTTCGCCGAGCTGCACAGAAGGACGTCGATGCGGTTGTGGTTGAAGGTGCGAGTACAGCTAATTCCTGTCATCAATACTCTAACTGGAAAAAAAAATGTGAAGGAATCGAAGCCGGCGGACACGGAGGGGCCAATGCCCCGCCGCTTTTCGTGTTTTTGCAAGCTGTCTTAAACGAGATCAAAGCCAACGGTGGGCCGCTCGTGTTGGCCGCGGGGGGGATATCTACCGGCGCTCAGATTGCCTCCCTGCTGACGATGGGTGCGGATGGCGTCGTGTTGGGCACACGGTTCCTGTTCACGCCTGAGTGCAAATACTCCGACGCACAGAAGAAAGTCCTCCTTCAAGCTGACCTGGGAGCCACTGTCCGCACATTAGCGTATGACGAGGTCAGCCGCACGAACGGATGGCCGCCAAACTTCAATGGTCGTGCAATTTATAACGAAGTGATGGCCGACTACAAAGCCGGTCTAAGCCTCGACGAGCGCATCAAGAAGTTCGAGGAGAGTACTCGCAATGGCGATGATTCGCGCCTGGTTATTTGGGCCGGGGTTGGGGTAGGACTGACTAGCGAGATCAACGGGGCAGCTGTAAGTATGACAGGTTGCTGTTTTACAGGCACTGGTCCGTCATAGGATGTCTTGCGGGGCCTGCACAGGGACACGATTGCCCATCTGCAGCACGCGACCGGCCTATTGACGGACTAATGTGTAAAAGGCGGAGAAATACATTTAACAGCAAGACTATCATGTCTCATGTATAGTCGAAGTCACAGTAAACAGCAGCTATATCTTTTACCTCTTTACCAAAGCCGCCTCAAAAACTGCCGCCTAGGAGCTGATTGAAACATAATTTAAACATCTCCTTGGTCCGTAAGGCTTGCGAAATAATGTTCGCACAGAACATCATACGCCAAAATGAAAGGTAGCGCGGTTTCGACCAGCCGACATGTCTATGTAAAATGAAGTCAAGTTCAAACCATTTAGTTTGGATCATGAGTAGATCTCCTTATCAGATCTTGCTTTTTTCCTGAATCTTTTTCTAGGGTATGTTACACAGCATCAGGAAAAAGCGAAATTGTTATGGACTGCCACATAGAAGCCCATAGACACCATAGAGGCCATAATGGTCATACAACGTTGCTATGGCGTCTATGTGGGTCTATGTAACCGCCCATAGAACCTGTAGCATTGGGATTTTCCTGATGCAGGGGCTCAATTTCACACCTGCAAAAGCTTCAGGAATGGCACAAGAGAGTGTTATGCAAAAAAAATTGCCCCAGAACAGTTCTCGGCTCTGGTCTGGTCTACTTCTGCATCCGGAAATGGTGCAGTCGAGGCAAAGGCAGGTAAGTGACTGTAAGTCAGGTTGTAGCCGCAAATATTCGAGATTTGTCTGTTGAGTATTAAAACATAGAACAATGGGAATGAATTTGTTCTATGCTGGTATGTATTGAGGAAAGTCAAAATTGCAAGTGAAAGAACCCAATAGGTAAGGTGGCTCGACTCGAAACTGACGGTCCGGCACAAGGGGTGGAAAACACCTTCCCTATATGGAAGGAGGAGGGGGGAGGAAAAATATTTTCGACCCCATATCCGATTTTCATCCCGGTTCTCCCTTGACACTGTAATTTCTCGTGCAATATGATCTCATGCATATGGTGGTGGGACTGCTTCCACCATGCCGTTGAACCCTGAATGCATATGCTGCCCCCCGCCCGCTGAAAAGTGTAATACAGTAATTTGGAGTGGTTCCTGTCTTAAGCGTGATGTACGCTGCGTTCCGACGGGCGAGGTACGTCTTGCTCGTCACCGCAGACCCCGGGAATGCGGAGCAGATGCAGGAGACAGGTGCCGTGCATATGTGTCACGTGCAACATCAGCAAACTCTGATTTTGGTACCTTGCTATAACCACTATAACCTGTTATAAACCACTCTATATCACTATATAGCAGGTCACCTTTTTCATAGCCCATCATAGCACTTGATAGCGCTATAAATTGCTATATAGACCAATCAGCAAGTGGGGACCGGGATTCAAAAATTGGATATTAGTGATGTTCAGGGCCCGGCTTCAAGCCCTGGGCCGGCCGGGCCAAGCCCTGATAAGCTCAAGCCGGGGCGGGCCCGACACAGGGCTTGAGCGGGCCCAGGGCTTGGGCTTGAGATTTTTCAAGCCCGGGCCAGGCCCTGAAGCCCGGGCTTATCACTTATAAAGTTGAATGTTTCTTCAATTTTTGACTCAGCAAACTCACCCATTTGATCAGCATTTTATTTCCATGAAATATGGACAACTTCCCCTGAAGAAATTACGGAATTGGTGGCTTTCACAAGTGTAACTTGCCGGCTCAGAACACCTGAAAAGGAAATCGTAAGTTTGAATGGTCGAGAAGTTAAATAATGAAGCCAGTAAGCATTCTAATACACACTGTTAAATAAACTGTAGCTTTACTGTGTAACATAGTTATATATCCAGATTTTTTATCGCATGTGTCAGGCCCAGGCCTAAGCCTTGAGCCCCGGGCTTGAAGCCCTGGTTGCGGGCTTGGGCCCTGGGCTTGAGATTTCCCAAGCCCAAGCCTGCTCAAGCCGGGCCCACGGAGCGATTTTCCCACCCCTAGCGCCGGGCCGCCGCTTCCGAGTCGAATCGCCGCCCCTATTTTGTTTCTTCCCTTACATTTTGACTTTCCTCAATTCACACTGGAACAGAACATGTCATTTTCCGCTTTTCTATATGTTTTAACACTCAACCAACGAATTTGATACAGGCCAGCCCAAAGTTGGTTCCCCCTGAATTGCCCCCAACTTGGCCATGACCAAGCCGTTCAGGGACTGAGAGGTGGCCCAGGCCCAAGAGTTATTCCTGGAGGTTGGTTTTGGTCAATTAACACTTCCTTGGGCCATTTATACACCTTCTGCAGCTGTAGAGAGCCCCGGTGTAACATACCCCTACAAAAAAAATCCAGCCGACTTGGGATCCCCCCCACCCCATATCCGAAATTTTAATGGTTCCCCCTTACCAATCAGGGTTTGTTGATGAACCTCATGCCATTCATCCTCGCTGACGTGAACAAGGATAAGAGCAAGCCTAAGAACATGTTGAAGGCGCTCTGCGATGTCGCGCCGATGGTGTTGGATATCATGGTGCGATTCTGTTTCTTGTTTGGTGGTTGGATTCTGATGGGCGATATTTCCAGGGTCTGCCGCAGCCTAAAGGTATGTTTGGAGCGGCAATTTAACCCTTCTTTATCTCTTTGGGACTGACCAATGTTCCCCACAGAAATGACCAGCCGTTTGTTACTCGTCGGGAGTTGGAGAACGAAGGCGAGATGTATGGAAGTGAGCCGAATCAATCCGCTTCGTGCTTCCAACGCTTATTCGGATCGCAGACGAAATAGAATTTGTGCGATAGATATGCGGATGATTTAAATCAATTGTACGTTTTCTCTCGGACTCCCTGGCTGGAGCTACGCATCATTGTCATCAATACTTCCCAATCTGGGGTGGTTTGTAAGTCTGACAAAGCCGCCCAACATGCTGACCGATCTTACTGCTGTTTATTAATACTGGTAGAATCACTGTCTATATTAGCTGTATGCGCACACCGGGGGAAGAACTATCGATAACTTTTGACTCATGGCACCCGCAGTACTCATCATCGGCGCGAGTGGACTCGTCGGCCGTCCCCTCGTACAGGAATTCCTAAAGAACAAAACCAAGTTCGCACGGATTGGAGTCCTGGCTGACCCCGCCAAAGTGTCGCGGTTTGCCGAAGTGAAGGCCCAAGGCGTGGAGGTGATAGTCGGGTCTTACCTCGAGGCGAGCTCCTACAAAGGTATGCCAAGCTTTATGTTACGCTCGGCGCGCTATCCTAACGCAGAGCGCAGGGTTCGACACCGTCATCTCCCTCGCAGGAAACCTCGCAATGAAGCTCCAACCCGGCATGATCGACGCCTCGATCGCAGGCGGCGCGCGCCACTTTTACCCGTCTGAGTTCGGCACCAACTTTGGCGATCGTGACATCGGGAAAAAGCGCTACTTCCGCGACAAGGTCGCCACACGGGAGCATTTGCAGCAGCGCGCGCGGGAGGTGCCCGGATTCGGGTACACGCTCCTCATGACGGGCGGATTTACCGAGTTCGCGCCATCGTTATTCAACAACATCGATACGGAGAAACATACGGCGAGGCCGTATGGGAGCTCCGCGTCGCTGATTACGGTGACTGCGATGCCCGAGTGCGTTTCTTTCCACGCTTTGTTCATGAGGGATCATCGGTGTTGATTTGACTTCAACGCAGCATTGTCCGATACACCGTCGAATCTGTGCTATTCCCGCTGGAACAGGGCCAGTCGCGCCGCGAACTGAAGGTATCCGCAGAAACGCTCACTTGGGACACGCTCATGGGGCTACTTGAGGAGGTGCAAGGCGTCAAGTACGAGACGACGTACTTGGACCCGCGAGAGGCGGCGGAGAAGGAGGAGGAAGCGCGCGTCGCGGGAGACGTCGAGGCTGAGCTTTTCTGGTCGGGAAAGACAATGTTCGCCACCGGTGTGGCCCACGTTCAGGGCCCGTTCCATAATGAGAAGTTCTCGTTCACGCCTGAGAAGCCGAAGGAAACGTTCCAGCGGCTGTTTGGTAAAAAGTAGCGGATGTGCTCGTTATTTGCATCGAACAACAAAATATTGATTCTCAGCTGTTGCAGAAGGATCGAATTGGAACCTGAGCTATGAGCGAGGTGGCCGAAGTATAGAATCATTTAGTAATAAACACTGAGGAAGGAAGGAAGGAAGGAAGGAAGGATATATTACTGCGGAGGGATACTCGGCAGAAGCAAGACGATAATTCTGGCTAGTATTAGGTACTCGACCAATTCTTTGCAACACTAATCCCGACCCTCCATCTAGAGTTCGCCGTTCTTGACACCGGCATGCTTCCTGCTGAAACCGGCCTTCCTGAGCGGGACCGTGCCATTATACCTGCAGTCCTACCTATCACCCTTGGCGACGCCAAATTCGTCCCATGAAACGAACAGGTGGCCCGGTCTATATGTGTACGCTCAACGAGCCTGTTATAAAAGATCGTCCAGTCTGTATCGCTATCGCGTTTGTGGCGTACAGTGAGTCCCAACCATTGACCTCTCTCCTAGAAACTGACCTCGTTCTAGCTCTCTAGTCGCCATGACGGTTTCGGCTGCCCCAGCAACTGACATTGGAGTCACCCTGGCCGCTGTGATCTCCGACTTCCACAAGATGGGAGATTGTATTATACTGACGATGGTGCAGAGGGGGACACGAGAGCTCGAGCCTCTTTGTAAGCTCGAGACTTGTTGGTGGTATGTCAGCGAGCCGTCAGCTCTTCTGGTTGGACTGACCGATTCCTTCAAGATTTCCTAGCCAGAGGTTGGCCACACCTTTCACCCGATCCGTGCCCGTAATTTGCCATGTAGAAAACATGTCTTCGCTTGTCTGGGGACACTGGGGGAGAAATACATGATACGTCCATCCGAGTCCGCGAGAAATCCAAATGTGAATGAACGATAATCCGAGATGCACTCAGACTCAGTACTCATCCAGTCCACTTCCTCTGCGATGCACACCTGCCTCTGATACTGCTCTTCTCTCCTTTGCCAGGAGGACCCCGTTCGGCTCGGGGTCGGGACATAATTCCTCATAATGAGGTCATTTTTACTTTCGCTCGGAATTCAACCTATCTTGTCAAGCCTGTTGAGACAGGCCCATGATGACGCCCCCTCCAAGCCGGAGCCGCGGCCGCAACACCCCGGATGAAAAACGGAAGCACAGATTTTGGAGTGGACCGAATTTTTCCAGTTTCCGCCTGTTTGTTCTATACGTTCAACGAACTATCACACAGCCAATGCATCATCTTCATTTTTAAACCTTGCCAACATCACTGTAATTCGAGCGCACAACATAGGCAAAATATTGTAGCAGTGAAATGTCCTGCTGGTGCACGGTGCACGTCTGTGTTCGTTGACATTAATAGGTGCTCGGTTACTTGCGCGTATGATAGGAGGACCCCGTTTAATTCGCCCGCTTCAGCTCCGCATTATATTGATTCCACATCCCGAGATAGTTCGCGCAATCCTCCTCGTCGGGCACAACCGCGCGCCTGGGTCGTGGTGCGATCGCGGAATCAGGTAACAAATTGTAGTCGCCTGCAGCACTAGTCCTGCGCAGTCCGCCGTCGTTTTCGAAGATTTCGAGCGGTGGGATGGCGTGCAGGTGGAGCGTGTCGAGGTGCGGGAGGAGCGGAAGATGCGCGACGCCGAGAATCGAGATAGAAGAGGAAGTCCTGCGGAGCGTCAACCTCATCTTTGTATGTTCGCAATAGAATTCACGTCGTGGCAGAGAGCAGCGGAACATCACCCATACATCCTGGTATGCGCGCAGGCTGTGCGCAACAGCGAGCAGCACCTCGTCGTCCCAGTTTTCGATGCGCAACTCGATTGTATGTAGCGGCGCGCCGCTCGCGGCGTCGATGAGCTCGAGCGCATCCTGCGTCTTTGAGGAAAAGGTGTCGACTTTGACTAGCGGAGCAGGCGCGCGTCGCAGAAGAGCCGCGGGGCGATGAATGCAGGGCCGGAGAACGACTCGGGAAGGGGCACACCGAACCGGAGCTGTGGCAGCGGCTGGGGTGGCTTTGCGTGCGGGGGTTGCAAGAATTCCGCCTGGGAACTAACACAGATTGCGAAGGTTGTGTGTGGGGGGGAGGTAGACGTTTAGCAGGAAGATCGCGTGCGACATGGCCAGTGGGGCGACCGAGAGAGAGATGATTTGCGGCAGGAGGCGTTCAGGGATTTGGATGAATGGCCAAGAATTAAGGTACGTATGAGCAAGGGATAAGAAGAGGATGGAGAATGAGTAAGGCTGCCATGAATCGTCGGGTCCTCGTCTTCGTTAACAGGCGACATGTAATAGCATGGGCTGACGTCACTGAGGGTGAGGTTATTGATGGTGGTATCTACAGGCTTGGGCGATAAGGACGGGAATGAGTGCGGGAAGTGGGGAGGCGGATTGGCAACCCAACACGGTTCGAGACTCGGATGCGTCAAATTGGGAAGATTGACGAGAACCTGGTCAAATGAGATGGCAAGGCGAGCGTTAGATAGCGAGAGACTGTCGAGGTTGCGAAACCAAAAAACATGACCCAGAATTGTGGGCTGGGATCTTTTCGCTGGCGGAGAAGAAACCGAAACACCCGGAACATGGGGTGTATTGCATTCATCAACAATGCCGCTGGGATATGTCTTCAGCAGTTGATATTTTGTTCCCCGAGTTCAATATTGGCTTCCAGTGCCTTGGCTGCAGCATTCCACACGAGAGTGCGTAGTAATTCCTGCAGGCCGAGATCGGGAAACCGCTGGGAAGCGAGGATAATAGCCCTGAGCGAGCATGTGTGAAGCTTCGAGTCCTTTAGGAGTGAAGCACACAATAAGTCAGAAGCTCAGAGGAGGGGGACAAAGAGAACAGAGGTAAGTGCTCTTTGTTCAAGGGAAGTATTCTACTGTAGGCTATTTCTACGGGTGCTTAAATAGACTACAAGTAACTACGGAATGAGTCAGTATAACTGCGGAATCACAACGGACTACGGATCAAGACTACGGCGTAAGTAAACGGCTGCGAGAGGACGACTGCGGCGGCCCGAGTACCGGAACCTTACAGCATGCATCGACGATGTACTGTACAGTTTCGCTCAATTCTCCCCGGCTGTGACCTGTGACTGGCAGATTCGAACTTGGGTTTTCGTAAATCCACCGGGCCGGCCGTGACACCAAAAAAAAGTTCGTAAACTCGGTGGAAACTAGCGGGGCACCTCTCAGACATTCCTAGAAGTAGTTTCAACCGTAGAATAATCAGAATGGCTGCGCAGATTGATATGTCAAGAATATACCACCCAAAGCTTTTTTTGTGTCAATCTCGAGCCATAGATGAGGAGGAAATGAGCCGAAGCGGCGATGGGAGGCGGAAGCAAAGGTATGTTTAGCCCAATCATGTCAAATTCGGTGTCCTGAAGGCTGAAGCAAAACGCGCAGTGAGCGCAAAAATGGGATTTTGGGGAGGCATTTTTGCCGATTTCGTGACTTTTTTGGCACATTCGAAAATCTCCTCGGTGACCCGTGACAGGTTCGAAAATTTTCTTAAATTTGGAGCCCTGTGACGCGTGACAAACGAATTGAGCGAAACTGTACAGTATGAGAAGACGCGCAGCCAGAGTTGATTGGGAAAGCGGGTATTATCGACGCTCACGAGCAGGTGGACCGTGACTAGAGAATGCCACGAATAGCAAATATCGCGAATATTCGCGAGTATACATTCGCGAATAACAAATACTTATATTCGCCAATGGCTGTGGCAGTGCTATTCGCACGAATGCGAATATGGTCCCCAAGACCTCTGAATATTCGTTGAATATTCGTCGGCTAATCACCGCGGCAATGGTCTAGTTACAGGTTGTGATGAGAACGGCAACGCAATGTATGACGCTGGGAAGTAAGGATAAGATAAAGAAAGTTGTTAGGGGCTATACCCAATATGGTAAGTAAGTTCAAAATAAGTTGTAGAGGGACGCACCCGGGTCAAATGGCCACCCAAATGTCAAAAGAATTGCACAGTAGGTGCACATGCTAACTATCACTGAACACAGTTACCCCGAGTTCAGCATGCTGCAGAAGCCTGCAGTTTACATTTGCGGCAAGCTGTTCACATTCTTCGGAGATTTCTCAACATTTCTCCGGAGTCTCCCCAGTAACCCCGAGTGACACCATACTTCAGAAGCCTGCATTTGACGTTTGTGGCAAGGTGTTCACATTCTTCGGAATTTTTTCAATATTTCTTCGGAGTTTCTCAACACCTATTTAGGTTGTATTTAAGATACGGTCTTCAGTTGCTTTCTTCAATGGCTTCTGGTTCGACCAGAGGGAGGTCTCGGAAGAAGGCTACAGGCTCTGCAACTCCCTCTTCCCTTGCATCGAGTCCGGATCCACCAACCTTCCCCCGTTCAGATGGTGACCTTGATTCGATTGCACCGGAGGACAGCGCATCCCAGGTTCCAAGCAGTGTCCCATCCCAGGTTTCAAGCAGTGTCCCATCTCGCCGTAGCAAGGCAGTAGAACGTCGAGACTACGATGCTGACGACTTGACCGATGTCAATCTTTGCGATGAGGAGAACAATTTACGTGGGTGTTGAAATGATAATTAAACACTCATCTCACCTATCGCTGTATCCCTAGGACGTGCACGGCGAGAGTATCATGCAGCATTCTACATGGAGTTCAAAAAGCCTGTTCTTGAGCGGAACAAGGATGGGTCAATTGTGTACACAACGGTGAAGGGCTCGCCTGTGCCCATCTATGTTTTTGAATGTCTCCAGTGCGTCATTTGAACTGCCAGTTTGATTACTACTTACTTGCAACCCAACAGATGTGGCAAACTCCTGAAGCGCAACGCTAGCCGTGATTACAAGATACATCTTAGAGTGAGTTGTTCTAGTCTCGTTTTGTTCTCCCGAAGTGCTGACCTGGACATTTGCCTGCTGCTTCTTGGACTTGCTGCTGATAATGCATCCAATAACAACACACTTGTCGAGTCACTTGCTGCCAGAATCGGTCTATCTGGACGTTTCCGGGGGAAGCTGCATCGCATCAGATGTTTTGCTCACATTTTGAACTTGGTCATGAGGGTATGCATTTATTCTGTCTCGAAAGTTGCGCCGCTAATCTATACACAATGCATGCAGGCTTTCTTGCGTGTTTTCTTGCGGGTGAAGAAGTCGGCACGCGCAGGAGGAACCACCGAAGGGTGGCACTCTTTGGAGAAGGAAGTTGCGAGGTACGATGCGGAGGACAGCGATGATAAGTCAGAGAATTCAGATGATGAGGTGGAAGGAGAGGAGGAGGATGGTGACAATGAGGTGGATCGTACCCCAATTGATCCGGATTTTGACGCAGCCCGCAATGCAGCAGACAGCGAGATGATTGACGAGTGCGAGGATGGGGAGAAGTGTACGGGCTCCCATCTGAATGATGATATTGAGCTTCCTCCCTTGAGTGTGGAGGAGCGCAAGCAAGCTCGAGTCCTTCTCGCAAAGGTGCATTTATTTTCAGAATTTCATCGAAACTTACAACCATATTATCAGGCCATCGGTCTTTCAAAGACTGTGCAAAACAGCTCGCTGAACTCCGAGGCTTGGGAGACGAAGTCACAAGAACTCCATGTTCCCCTTCTCGCCCTTGTTAAAGTGATTGATACTCGATGGAACTCGCATGCTCACTGTCTACTTCGCATTCTGGACCAGCAGGCTGTTGTAACCCAAATGTGCACTGACCGTCATCTCAAGTTAAGGCAGTACACATTTTCGGGTGAGGAGTGGACGATCCTGGAACAACTCGAAGATATTCTCGAAGTGTGTCCACTCTCAACTCGATATAGACTATGTTCAAATTGCTAATCCTTGACTCGTCAGACATTCATTGCTGCGACTGAGAAGATATCTAAAGCTGAAGTGGCTCTGGTTTTTGAGGTCATTCCTCTCATCGACAAATTTACAACTGTGTTGGGTCAAATGATAGATGACACTACTCTGCACATTGCCATCCGTCATGCCGCCAACACAGCACTCACAGTTCTCAACAAGTATTACTCCTTCACCGATGACAGTGAGATATATCGGATTGCCATGAGTGAGTCAATTTTGCAGACAGACTTATACTGACAGATATTATTAGTTCTTCACCCACGATATAAGACTTTTTACTTCCACACTGTTGGGTGGGATCAATCATGGATCGATGAAGCTCTCCGACTTCTACGTCATGCCTGGACTTCACATTATAAGCCAACATCAGCTGCACAGAGCTCTGGTCCATCTGTTGTAGCAAGCACATCCCAAACTCAACCTGGCTCTCGTGTATGCCTGCTTTCTTGTGTCCTTCCGACTCTAATACCTTTATTAGTGCTCTAAAATCAGTTTTGAAGTCATGATTGACTACGGGCAAACAGACCCTTCAGCAGCTGACGCTCTTGAAGCATGGCTTGCATCCCCAGCACTTCCCTACGAAAATGATCCAATTGGACATCATTCCAGGCAGCGTGAAGCGGCAAAAACAGGGCAAAATTTGGAAGTTGAAGCATTTGCGCAAATGTGTCTTGATTATTTGTCTGCACCTGGTAAGATAATATCTTCCCTCTCATGCTTTGCACTCATATTGTTGTATAGCAACCTCTGTTGATGCTGAGAGACTGTTCTCCTTCTCAGGAGGTACTGTTTCAAAGCTGCGCAATCAACTGTCCGAAGATTCTGCGCATGCTGCTGTTATGGTTGGTCAATGGGCAGGCAACCCAGATCTTATTGCAGTCAAGGAGTTTGAAGCCCAACTTGTGGAAGGCTGGTCACGGAGAAAGAAGAGGAAATCTGATGTTCCAGCCGAGGGGCAGTCCGCACCAAAGGTCGTTGTAATTGCTGATGATGGTGTTGATTAGATGATTTACTCGTGAATAATTCGCAAATAGTGAATATTTTGAGTTGTTGAATCTGAATAGTTGATATTCGCAAATATTCGTGAATATTGCTTACTAAGCAACGAATAATTGCCATCAATACTCGTACGAATGCGAATATCAGTTTCAAGGTTTTGGTGAATATTCATATTCGCGAATATATATTCGTGGCATTCTCTAACCGTGACGCGAGAGCAGAGCAAACAGAGTCACGATCACAGGGTGACGGTGCGATCGCAACTTGGCTTCACCACTGCTTCACCGCGGTCAGTGCCATCAACAAACAGCGACAAAGAACGCGCCAATTGCGCGTACTACCAGTCATCCAAGTTGTCAAAACTTTCGGAATTGAAACGCGTCCACCACCAAAACGCAGGTGTTTTATTCACGCCAGTGCCGCCAGAAATGAACCCAAAAAAATTACCATCCTCGCCAGATTTCAAAATTTGAAGATTCACCTAGTGACTTTCTGAAACATGCACTCGGAACAAACTCGGAACAATGTTTGCACTTGTGTATTGCAACTCCATCGAGTGTGTACAGAAGAACGGAACTTATCCCAGCTCTCGTAACAGGCACGAGTTTTGATCAATGTTAGAGCGTCTGGCTGAGAGACTACTTCCTCTGGGCGTTTTAAATCTTCTTGACTTTGTCGCCAGAACCTCCATAGATGTTTAACGGCTTCGATCCTCGCTAGCAATCTAGACCATGCAAGGAATACACTCCGCAACAGAAGATTAGATATGGTGCGCTTCACTTAGTGGCCACTACTTTGTTACAACTGTTACTAGTGACGCAAAAAATTTGATACTTCTTATCCCTCTAGTGAAAGTGCTCCTTTCAATGAGAGGAAACTTTTGGCTAGAGGAATTTTTATTACACTTAAAATTGAGGGAGTAATTCTGTTTGGGATCGCTCAATTTGGGACTGCACACTCAACTGCCTTCTGTACCACCCAAATAGCCTTGTTAGGCCTGTATATAGTAGCTTATTACATGCTATAGATGAGGTTATGACTTCAATGTACAGAACTCGGGCTCTGTGGCCCTCTGAATTTGGCTGCGATTTTCAAGAAATGAACGAAGATTTGTCAAAAATATGCTGGAAAGTGACCAATTGGATAGCTGCAGTCTGATAAAGAGGAATTAAACGGTTGGCAGAGACCTGAAATTCATGGTCTGATGGCTGTAGAGGGGTATACAGAAAAAAATCGGCCTCCGGCGGATTTGAGACTAGTCAATGTTAGGTGGAGTGAAGCGCACCATAGACAGCTTCCGGATGAATGGGGCACTTCTGCTCCCAATAAAGAAGATGTGTGAATAAAATTCGAACTTTTCTGTGGCGGTGTCGTGGGTGTGTGGATCTTTGGGTGCAACCCGCTTTGCTCCTTTCGTCTTGACCAGTGACGTCGTCGAAGCATTTTTCTGTCATGTCTTGCCTTATGCTTCTGCCAGAGCTAGAACACGCTATCCGGGAATTGGAATTACTGCTCTGTCTGGCCCAATTGCAACTGGTCTCATCCTGATCTCTCCTGCGAGGAGTTTCATTCCCTGACTTCCCGACGCACCGCTCAGCCTCCGATCTTCCCCGCATTGCGACTGTCACTGGCTTGCACTCTCCTATGTCAAGCTGAAATTTCTGCTCATATCAGCCGCCGTCATAGTATTGACTGGCGGCAAGGGTCGATCTCGATTGATCCCATCGCTGTCGCTGAGCGTCGGGGACGGAAATAATGACCTCTCGCCTTCTTTCCGCGTCTCGCACTAGGGGCTGATGCTGGATTTGACTTCTGCCTACCGTGCGCCTCGGTGCTCCTTTCGTACGTAGAAGGCGCGCTTGGGACAAACTGAATATCTGTCGTTAATACAAAGTTCACTCCCCTCAGTGCCCAGTCTACTCCTGAGGTCTCTAAATTGCAAATGGTTCCTGTAAGCCATACTTCCGAACCCTGCAGGCAACCGACGCTCGCAAGGTACCAAGCCTGCCGTCTGTCAACATGTCTCCTGCCGGCATTTCTCGTAATCCCACTGATCTCTCACTTTGTGGAGCGCCATCCCCTTGCACTCAACGCCTCACGATTGAATCTGACGATCATATGCCTGGTGCAATTGTCCGTCCAAAGAGGCTCATTTTTGAAGAATCGCTCAGAATTCGATCACGGACACCTCAAAAAATGTGATCGCATTTCCTCTATCACCCACTGAACGCCTCTTCCAGATGTCTTGTTCAAAAAGCGAAATAAGTTGTGGAGTGAGCTGGACCCTTGTCCCATTGTAGCCGCTACCTCAGGCTCGGCATTCTCCGCGTACCTACGCCACATCTCATTACGCTCTCACAGAAGTTTCAAGTCCGTCGCAGCATATAACGGGCTGTAGTCACCTCTTCTCGTTAACATGGGCCAGTACACCGATCTCTTTGGGTGCTTCCTTTCTGCATTCCACTTACCGGACGCGTTCGCTAACTCTGTCGACAGCTCAATCTTAATCAGCTCCTGGCTGTCCACAATCCTGTATGGGGTGGTACTCTGCCTGACGTGGCAGTATGTGTGGACGTATCCCAGCGATGCGCGCTTCCGAAAAGGACTTCTTCTCTGCTGCTTGTTCACTTCCTCGCTTGCGATGATCGCCCAGTTGGCGAACGTTTTCTATGTAATCATTTCCCCGTCTTGCCCTTGATACCCATCCTCATCGTCTACCTCCTAGCCAACAGTCACCTTCTGGGGTGGGTTTATCGTGGTACTGCGCAGTCGCTGAGACCTGATATTCCTGTGCAGGCGACACAATTGCAATTCAGAAACAGGTAAAGCTATCATGGTACCCAAACTCGATCTATGACGCGAGGAAACGCTGCAGTACTGGCCGGTCCCAGTCTACGTGATTTGCAACAGTCTCACCGGTGTCATGGTCGACAGCTTCCTTATCACTCGCGTCTATCTACTGTGCGTCACTTACCGGAGTAGCTTTGCGTAAATTTACTTACTCCCTCGGCACAGTTCCAAGAACATCTGGATCGCGCTCTTCCTCGGCGGCTGTGTTGTTATCGGGGTTCGTGTGGCGAATTAAGAATTAATCGCACCTAACATTGACCTTTCTCAGCTTGCGGGATCTATAATGGTCAGCGTCATTATATCGATGGCGAGCGATATCTCAGCGGTGCGGCATGCCTTATCCCGTATCTTCTAGACTGCGCTGACGCTGCGTATTTTAGAGGAATCATGCGGCAACCGCTGCCTTGATCTGGACCGTCGGAACCGCTGCAGCCGGTAAACCTCATTTGGGCATTGCCTCGGTCTTGGCTGACTTGTTGCAAGATATTTGCATCGCCGCAGCCCTCATTTGGAAACTGGTAACAATGAGGACCAGTTTCAAGAGAACCAACTCGTCAGTGCCTCCCTCCGAGTCCGCTGCACATCGGGGAGCCCTCATTCATTGCAGGTTGATCCGGCGCCTCGTAATTGGCGCGATCCAAACAGGCTCCGCCACGAGCGTCATTGCCGTCGCGACTCTGGTTGCATTTTACATTGGTAAAAGCAGCAGCAACGGTGCGTCGTGTCCCTTAATCTCTCCCCGATTCCTTGTTTCCTAATGCCGAATGCAGTCCCAACGGCGTTCCACTACCTAATTGGGCCGCTCTACGTACTGACCCTGCTATATAACTTCAACCTGCGCAAGCACACTGGGGTGAGCGGTTCTGGGCGGTCTGGCACTGGGCGGACGACCGACACCCGCTTGACCGGGACCATTATCTACATGGACGGGATCGGTAAGTGGTTTCAAACCCTTTCTGCTCCACGTTCGTCCGAGCTCATCGCGCTTTTTCTTATAGAAGTGCATCGCAGAACCACCGTCTCGATGGACCCGTCAGTGGCGAATGTACCCAGCGGCGTGGATGTGCGCTATCTCCTATTGTCCTGTTGTGCTGGATAAATGCTAATGACGTGATTGTGTAGCCGGTAGAAAGCTACGGCGAGACAAAACTGAACGACAACAGAGATGGAGCGACGAAGATCCACGTTGCAAGTTTCTGAATGTTCAGTTTGCGATTCGCTTGCATCCAGATTGACGTGAATGATTCAGGTTTGCAAATTGAGTGCCTAGTTGTGTTACATTCAAACTTCTGGCCTCCTTCCCCTTTTCTTTCTTCTGTTGCAAACTTGAGATATTACGCACTTGATGAGAAGACAAAGAATCAGGAGTTTGAGCAAGCGTACTGGCACACGGAGCGCGTCTTGCGCCTGTCACATGTGTGAGGCAGGAAGGACAGTCCGCTGAACGCATATCGTATGAGTTCAGGTACGCATGCTTTACTCGTATATAAGATGCCAAGGCGAAGTATGACAGGAGAATAAAAGCAAAGGCCCTAAGTAAAGTTATGCCTCAAACGTCATGTCATGTACCGTCCCTTTGCTGGGATTGCTGCTTTCGTCCGTCGGTCCGCGACTGTTCTTGGGGTCATCCATCCGTGACTGCACGAACACGTGTGATTGAAGCTCAAAGGCCTGTCCAGAATCCCTTGCGCCGAATACAATCGTAGAGTGACGCCTATTTGTATTGTGGGAGCGTGGTTGCAAAGAACCCCAGCTCGTTTCGTTGTTCGGAGAAAGGTTTTGAGTGCTGAGGATCAAATGCTGGATGGCTGGTAGTGGAACTGGATGAGTAGAGCTGCGCCGTGAAACGAGGCCATAGACACACGCACCAATCAACACGAGGGCAAGCGGCAGAGTCGACGCTGCGCCTGTTTGGAGCACTCCAAGAAACTCCATCACAACCCATCTTGGGAGAAAAAGAAGATCAGTCCCGAGCAACCCAGTCAGATACATAGCTCTGAGCGTACAAATTTACGAGGAAGACGACTATAAAGTACAACAATCCCTGTGTGAGTACACGTCGTACAAGAGTTGGCAGATTACTGGAAACAAATCCAAGCTCAGACCACTGCAGCTGCAAGGAAGAGGATACCTCACAAGACACCGAGGGTACGAGAGGAATAGACCAAGAAGAATGTCGCTGTCGAGGCCGCAATAAGGTCGTAGGTCATATGAGCACCATAATAGCTATGCCCTCCCTCATCAGCAGACATATACGAGGGAGAGGCATCGTTACACAATATTCCAGTCCGGCTGATGAGATACCAGCCTCAGGCTCCAGATTTATGGAATATTTAATCCGACCCACCTCGTTCGCATGAAGAACTCGTCCTTTGCAACTGCGGCGTATTTTAGACAACTGCGGCGCAATAATAAAGAATGAGGTGACACACACCCTCCCTAGACGGCCGCGAACTCAATCTCAGCATCGATGAGTGAGACGCTGCCTGGATCTGGGTCTTACAATTTGAATGAATGGCTGAGAGACAGGATGCCTGAGTACATGTTCATCTGAGGTTGGATGAAAGCAATACTCACATCACGATGATAGGTAATACCGAATATCTGGACCTGTTTTGCGATTGAATCGGTGCATAAATCGGGGGAGTTTCAAGTCTCACCGGAAAACCAAGGAGCAGAACTGAGCCCAGCCCATACCAAACATATTTGGAGCGGCCCGATATGGCGTATGTTCTGCATTTTGTCCTGTATAAGGCTTGGAGTGGTAAGTATACCGGGGACGCACCGAATGAAAACGAGGATTTGAACGGCCATGCCAGCAAGCACTGAAGACGGACATGAGTGCCATAGATTCGTGCATTTTGAAGATAGCATACGCACTCGCCGTTACATTGGGTAACATATAGAAAGACTGGCAGGTGGCTGGCGTGAAATGTATTCCGTAGAAGCCTAGAGTATCATAATCGGCCATTAAATTGTTTCAATAGCCAAGGGACCGCACGGACCGACTCCGTTGGTGACTAACGAAATTATAGTCATGCTGGAGAGGTTCTTCTGAATGATCCAAGATAAAATAAAACACGCACTAGCGAGCCACAGCGTAGAAAAAACACATTGGACTGAGCTTGCGCTTGGTCCATTGCTTTTTGTAGAATGAATAGATACCAGGAATGGTTTGGAACACGTCTCCAGCGGCGAGGGTAAAGGAACTGGGGTGACTGTGAACTTCCTATGGACGAAACGTACGTGAAGCGTACATTACACGGAAGAGGCTGAGCCTGGCAAAGGGGGCGGAGCTGGACCAACTGTCAGCTTGATTCTCGGCGATAAAGCGAACGTGCAGCATACGTTATATGGATGACGCTGCCGGCTGGCATGGAAGAGATGGGGGATTATTAGGGATTATAGGAAAGAATGGTCGCGAAGGTTGGGAGGAAACATGTATTTATTCGCCCCAGGGGAAAGCCATCCACAAGCAAATTCTCGTCATAGAAAAAAACCAGGGTCGGTGGAGTTTCGTTTCCCGATGCCATAAAGATTGATTAGAAGCAGACTAGCGGCCGGTACAACTTACAAGACGATGTGCAAATCCTGACAGCTTTCGAGCTTGGCGCCAATTGGCGCCCACCGATTTACTCAAGTGACAGTGGTACTGAATGACGTCACGGGAGGTTTGACTTGGAAGACCGTTGGTAACCTGGATACGCTGCAGAGACTCGCGATCATTTCGGAAACGCCACCAATGACCATGCTCTTCCCTTCGGTCAGGCTACATTTTGCGCATGCGGAGACTCTCATTCTGCACGCGCCGCCGCTCGGTCGTACTTCAGCCGGCGCCTCTTTTTTTTTTTTTTTTTTTTTTTGACGGCCTCCGTGATATCACTGCCCTCGGTCGGCGGGATGAACCTCATGTCAGTTATCTTCGGCGACATGGCCGGTCAGTGTAAAGTCGGCGTACCTCAGCGCACACTGCCCTCGGTGCTTGCATGTTCGCGGAAATCTGGTCTGTATCCCTCACCCAATACGTCCGTCCGTCCTGATCATTCCCCCCCCTTTCGCTGGAGGATGGAATCCACGCCAATCTCTAATCATACAAGTGACTGATCGACCGTGTCGCTGGTACTCATTTGATACTTCATCGTGAATCAGTGCTCGCAGCCGGGGTCGGTAGGGATATGTAGCCTTGAACTGTTGGTTCAAATTCTTACTATGTCGATGCGGCTCATGTATATCTTGATTTACTGTATTAGTTGGAGGGGAAACGGACAAGCCGCTCTACAGACGTCAGACGCATCCGGTAGGCCTGAGTGAGGTGTTTTTTCTACTTGAGGAGCCTCAGATGCGACCTTTTAGGCGAACCTGACAGGTCGGGTTTACTATTTTCGGCGGCTGTTTGACTCACACCCGCCGTGGTCATTTTTACACCTCCAATTTGCTACATTCGAGTCTTGAGAGACTGATCCGTCGGTTATGAGTGTCATGATTGAAAATTTCGAGGACGGCCTGTTGGTCTGAGCCACATGATTGAACGGTTCGGATTCAACAAAAATATTTGATTGGGATGAACGAGAAATAAAATGTGGATCCCCAAAACAAAGCCACAAGTCCTTGTAAGTATCTATCTTATGGGTCAGGACAAGGAGCAAAATACAAAGTAAGCTGTCTCTAGGTTCCCAACCGAAGCAACAACTTAAGAGCAGTGCCAGACAGTATGAACGTCGTCGGCATCTGGCTCAGAAAAAGCGCTGCATTGCGCATAGAAAGCTCCGTTCTTGATGATAAAAAAGTCGGGAGTCCCACACCCGACCAACTGGTAGGTACCAGTGGTCCCTCCATCGCTTGTCTTGAGATTGAAAGTACGGCTGCATGGGTTGACATTCGACTGGAAAGGACCGAATCTAGTGAGCGTTATGAACGCCAGCCACGAAAATGTATTCTTACCGGTGATATGTCAGTGAAACGGCTTTTTGGAGCACCAGAGAACCAAGCGACATTGTCTCCGTTGACATTGAGATTGCCGAGGTTAATTCCGCTGTCAAGAAATCAATGTGAATCCACGTAAAGGGGCGTGTGGCTCACCTGACAAGTGGAACCACAGTAGAGTTCTGGACTGGGGAAGCTGTGGCAAGGGACAGCAAAATGGCCATGGAGGTAGCGAACAACATTTTCGATGATTCACAGAGGAGCTGGTGTGGGCAGCGTATGAAGACCTGGGTTGGTACAGGATGAGACGAATTTGTGGTTGCTTTATATTCGGGATTCGCTAAACACGGGACTCCTTGCTAATGAGCGCTGAACTCTTTCTTCCGGTGACGACGCATCTACCTGCAGGCGGAGTACCGAGATCGATAGGCCTCGTTCGATGGGCCTCGTTCGATGTGGTGTTCATGCTTTCGTATCCATTGCCAGCTGTAGGCACCAGGCCCCCCGGCATACACTTTCATTCTATGAAAAAGTATCCGACTGCGTTTGGACGAGACATTTCTGATACGAGATAGTGGAAGTGGACAGTGGAAGAAATGTCATACAGTGGGCATGTCCGGCAATGGAAATGTCCCGTCCAGACCTACGCGAGGTATACGGATATTCTGTCATAGAATAAAGTGCGGTGACTGTTCAGTATGCCGGGGGGCCAGTAACATCCTGGTGCCTACAGTTGGCAAGCAGTGAATGGGACGAGGAAACATGAACACCACATCGAAATTCGGTAAACCACGGGACTCCTTACTAACGAGCGCTGAACTATTTTTTTCCGGTGACGACGCATCTACCTGGTGTATGCGGACTACCGAGATCGATGGGCCTCGTTCGATGTAGTGTTCATCTTCTCTCGTCCCAGTCATTGCCAACTGTAGGCACCAGGATGTTACTGGCCCCCCGGCATACTGAACAGTCACCGCACTTTATTCTATGACAGAATATCCGTATACCTCGCGTAGGTCTGGACGGGACATTTCCATTGCCGGACATGCCCACTGTATGACATTTCTTCCACTGTCCACTTCCACTATCTCGTATCAGAAATGTCTCGTCCAAACGCAGTCGGATACTTTTTCATAGAATGAAAGTGTATGCCGGGGGGCCTGGTGCCTACAGCTGGCAATGGATACGAAAGCATGAACACCACATCGAACGAGGCCCATCGAACGAGGCCTATCGATCTCGGTACTCCGCCTGCAGGTAGATGCGTCGTCACCGGAAGAAAGAGTTCAGCGCTCATTAGCAAGGAGTCCCGTGTTTAGCGAATCCCGAATATAAAGCAACCACAAATTCGTCTCATCCTGTACCAACCCAGGTCTTCATACGCTGCCCACACCAGCTCCTCTGTGAATCATCGAAAATGTTGTTCGCTACCTCCATGGCCATTTTGCTGTCCCTTGCCACAGCTTCCCCAGTCCAGAACTCTACTGTGGTTCCACTTGTCAGGTGAGCCACACGCCCCTTTACGTGGATTCACATTGATTTCTTGACAGCGGAATTAACCTCGGCAATCTCAATGTCAACGGAGACAATGTCGCTTGGTTCTCTGGTGCTCCAAAAAGCCGTTTCACTGACATATCACCGGTAAGAATACATTTTCGTGGCTGGCCTTCATAATGCTCACTAGATTCGGTCCTTTCCAGTCGAATGTCAATCCATGCAGCCGTACTTTCAATCTCAAGACAAGCGATGGAGGGACCACTGGTACCTACCAGTTGGTCGGGTGTGGGACTCCCGACTTTTTTATCATCAAGAACGGAGCTTTCTATGCGCAATGCAACGCTTTTTCTGAGCCAGATGCCGACGACATTCATACTGTCTGGCACTGCTCTTAAGTTGTTGCTTCGGTTGGGAACCTAGAGACAGCTTACTTTGTATTTTGCTTCTTGTCCTGACCCATAAGATAGATACTTACAAGGACTTGTGGCTTTGTTTTGGGGATCCACATTTTATTTCTCGTTCATCCCAATCAAATATTTTTGTTGAATCCGAACCGTTCAATCATGTGGCTCAGACCTACAGGCCGTCCTTCGACTGACACGCAGAAGGGGCTTGAGAAACTGGAGGTGGAGATTTTGATGCTGCCATTTTCTTCGACGTAGTGGAAGGAGCCACACTGGCAGTTGGACACCGGAGTGAATCAAGGGCAGGAGCCCACTTCATGCAATGGTGATAATTTGAAGATTAATGTCAATCAATGCCCGCCGCTCTTTCATGCGCGCGACAAACGATTCACCGCTCACCCATTTTGGAAGATAGATATTCATTCAAATGGAACACATGGAAAATACAAAGACGGCTCAAACACAACTACTCTGAATAATGATTGACCAACCACAGAAACCTCAGACCGTAAGCACATCACCTCTTCTTTCACCAGATCCCCAGAAAAATTATAGTTAGATCCTTGTCCAGCTCCGCTCTGGCTGCAGAGGACATTTGACTCCATCAAACAGGCCACGGTGGTTTGCTCCGGCATATCATTCCTCAGAGCGGCTAGCCTTTTATCAATGTTGTCGACCTGCTTGGCCTGTGAGGACCGTTCAAATAATGGCCTCGCTGTCGTCCAAAATTCCACTGCTTTCAGCTGGTCACCGTGCCCTTGGAAAATTTCTCCGAGTCGCAGCATGCATTCCGCTCTGCTACGATGGATATCCATCTGTGTAAAGCCCTCCAAGGTAATGGTGAACAAGGTGACGGCCGTATCTTCATCATGTTCAGCATAGAACAAATCTCCTAGAAACTGGAGAACTTTGTGGATCGATCGTTTCTGTTTCGATTTTAATGCATACACAAGGAATACTGCTGGCCAAGTATATGTGAAATAAATGGCACTCCAGCGGCCAACATCCCCAAGTCTCTCTAGACAGAAGTTTACCAGCTCACTGTGATTTCCCCAAGATAACTTGAGGGTTTTCTGGAGAACTTCACTGACCAAGACGCTTGAACTGCATCACACATTGTGATCGATCTCAAGCCATCCAAGTTTCTGAATATTGCCATTGCTGTATCGATGCTCTTTTGCACGTCCTGCATTGGTTCACCTATTGAGCCATTCAGCTCTGCAAGGTTCAAATAAGCAATTACATGAATGAATGAACCGCCGCTTGCTCTCAATATTCTTTCTGAACCTTAGCACAAAGGTTACCTTAAAGATGTCCACCACAGCTTGAATTCCGGCAGTACAATGCTTCAGGAGCGTACTCAACTCACCCTGTCGAAAGAACTGTCGGATTCGACTTCTGTCTTGTTGTGCTTCCACAAATGTATGGATTTTGTGAAGTGTCCTGAGCAAGCATGATTTGGCACATCCAAACGTTGGTTTAAAAAATAGTTTGAACTCAGCACATTTCCCAATTTGGCGTAATAGATTGGGTGACAATTCTCCAATATTGTCAGACTTGATATGGAGAGCAATAAGTGCCTGCAGCGGCTCATGGAGTTGCTCTATCAATCCGACACAGATTTCCTTGTTTTGTTTGACATTCTTTTCAGACCGGGTAAGTTTGACAAAGAACTATTCAACAGGCACTTAACGAAACCGTTCTCAGGAGAGAACGAGTTGTGCATGAAATGGGCTCCAAGAATGGGGTCCCAAAGCGGCTGGCCAGTATTTCCACGGTGTCCACAGCTCTATTCAAGCACTTTTCAACAGTATTCAATCGAATTTGAGTCGCAGTGGGCTGAGTGGGCATTGTGATTATGGAGATCACCTCACTGCTGCGAATGTGTGGCTTTTAACTGACGATATCCACTGCCAACTGGCAGCTTACTTCATGACATGCGTAACTGGACTATTCCGAATGAGATTGATTAGTGCCAAGTGCTGTATACCTATCACCTTCTCCTTGGTTCGCATATTGCCGAAAAACCTTGGAACTCAATGCAAGCGGGAAGAGATCAATCATTTTGATGAGAGGAGGCTAAATGATAGATAGATCCTCAACACAGCTCCTAGTATGTCTTCAGTTGCGCCAGAAAATGCAATACGTAGCGTGTTACGACACCAATGGACAGGTCCGGCGCAAAATCGGCACAACACCGCAACCCTTGGTAGAGGCTCAGATCGTGTGGTCGTAGCTGAATTAGGTACGAAGAAGCCACGCACCCCCAATGTGTGCCCCTCACACGTCGGCCAAGAGAGCCAAGCTCATCGCGGGCGCCGTGCCTCGTTAACAGCACCCAGGCAGGCGCCCGGAAAAGATCGGTCAGTCCAAGAATACACTCGAGATGGTGATAGAGGGTACCTGTGTACCTCACGCTGCCCGTCTCTGGCTTCTAATGCATTCGGCTTCTCTGAAGAACGGCAAATCCCGTGCTAGACGTTTGTTCTTCCATTATATTCGCCACAACCTGGATCTAGAGTTTGGACCTTGAACTTCGGACGAATGTTTGAACTATGACGCCGGATGCAATCGGAGTCAATGCCCTGCCGTGCTCTCATAGTAAGTAGATTCACCCGAGGAGCAGCGGGCTGGTACACGACATTAGTAATCACTCAGTCCTGCCGTCGAATTCCTGCAAGAGTGGAGATGAATGTCGCGTAAGTAAAACATAAGGATGCCGAGGCATGCGCTAGTGGGGGCTGCTAATTTACCCGGCTCAAATACTCGAAAACGAGTTGGTGGCGATAGGTCTGCAGGTCCTAGCGGGTACGGCCGTCCGTATACGTGTCCACCCGTCCCGTATGCCGTCTTGATGACCCAAATTTAGAACTCAGTACGGTACGTACCGTACTACTACGCGTAAAATACGGCCATATGCGAGCGAGACGACATGGCTTAGCAGTACTACTGAGGTTATTGTCTAACACTCTTCGCCGAATTGCACTTAGAATGTTCGGTGAAATATCCCCCCATCCAGTTGAACTTTGTCGACAGTTCAAGGCCACATGACACAGAGACTAGAATTAATCGAAATAAGGATATCATAGTAGTTGCATGCCGCTGGCTGTATAGATCAAACTGCATCAACTCAGCAGATGCCGCAGTGGGCCGATTGGCCGACTTCCGGCTCGCATTAATACCGCCATCGGAAGGTCATCTCGAACTCTGATGCCAAGGTGCGATCAAACAATGTTTACTGTGATCTTCACTTTATTCTCTGCTTCTCCTGCATTACTTCACATCGCAACGACTAGATCCTGTTTGCACAGAAGCCATTCAAGCCATCTGATGGTTTTTTTGCTGTGCACAGCGAAATGGCTCGAATGGCTTGTGAAGCACGGTTGAAATCGGGCACATTAGCTTCTGTTCTAACAATTTATGACTGGTATTTAATATAGCCTCCAGCTCCGTGGCTGCGGATCGCATTCTCTGCCAAAATGATATATTTTGGTGCTCTGTGCTGAATCAGAGGGCATACATACTATCATGCTGATTTTTGAGGACTAGGATCCAACGAGCACCATTGATGAGTGAAATTCATCTGGGAGATGTGAAGCCTCATGAGCCATTAGCCAACTGTGTGCATGCAGCAAAAAAGCCATCTGATGGCTCAAATGGCTACTGCACAAACTCTCTATTATTCACGTCTGAACTCTGAAGATCTGAACTGTTGATCATAAGTTTTGTGGTAGGGCTGCCCTTGGAGTTTAAAGTTCCAGTACTGATACAAAGAGGCAAGCCATGGTGGGTATGGGTCTCACTGTAGTTTAGGCCCAATATTATGTAGCTCTCAATAGTTCAGTCTGCCAGCCATGCTGAATTCCATAGTTATGACCCGAGAGCTATCATAACAGTACATATCTGCGAGCTAACGCGATGTTTTTCCCACAGACTTTTTCCTGATGTATTCGCGGAAAGAGTACCCAAGGCTGCTGCGCAGGTTTTGAACATAATTTTGCTGAATGAACCTCCACAAGTGCTCTTGGTAGACCGTGTTTTCAACGAGCTCAGCTAGATGGTCAACTTCCCTAGTTGTTGATGGCCAAGCCACACCGCCAGTTCTGCCTTTCAAATTATTGCCAGTTTGAGTTCAAGGAAATTCAGCGGACTTCAACCCTCACGCTTTCGATGGAGGACTTCCCACAAGCCCACTGATCGCCGTGTATCCCCATTCAACATATTGAGAGCTGCATTTGGAAGCGTGCAAATCATGATGCCCACTTGGAATATCAGTGGTTAACTTTGGAACGGCGCTAAACTCATTTCTCAAGCGAAGGGTTTCATTCTCTTCATAAAATTGCATGTCTGTCCAAAGTCATTTAAACTCCGCTTATGGCAAATCGGCTCCGAGTCCTTGGAATTTCAGTGCTTAATTTTGGAACGGCGCCAAATTCAAGCGCTCATTTCTTAAGCGAAGTGGTGGGCCGCTTTCAGCGCCAATCTCGTAGACCTCGGTCGGAGCCAATTCTCTTCGAAGGCTTGACGCGTAGAGATCAGAAACCTCTATCAGAATTCCCACCAATCCAGTTTAGTATCCGACCAAGTGGTGGGTGGGAATCGAAATTCACTATGTCTGCGCAGGCCCCCGCTTGAGCCCTAAATGCGCCAATCTAGCTCACTGCTCACACGAGATCGCGAAGCGCACTGCACTCTCGTATCTTTGGAGACTAGACAACACTCCAGAAAATGTCATGTTTCGGCTACGTTTTGGGGCTGTCATGGGCCGAAAAAATGAACTGACAGGTGTTATGGTGATATATGCAGCCACGTCCCGCGTAGAGCAGACCGGATCACCGCAGTTGGCGCAACAGCACCGCCTTCTGCTGGCTACAAATAAGGGCCGCTCAAAAAGCATCCCCAGCACCCCGTTCCTGAGTGTTGTTCTGCCAATCTCCTGCTTCAACCTTCGTTGGGTGCCTCTTCAACCATACTGTACTGACATGGTATCCACACTCTGGTATGATATAAGTCAACTATGGGTGAGCATTCCGGCTTCGAATATACTTACCAGAGAAATTCACGACCGCTGGCAGGTCGGGACGTTCTTTTACGGTTTGTTCTCTCTGATGCAACGACCTAGACTCATGGTTCCTAATCCTCAGGGATATACCTCGTGCTTTTCTGTATCTGCATGTACATCCTGCTTCACCGGCCTTCTAGTCGAGGAAACACCGTCCTTATGGTCACAACAATGGCCCTGTTCACCTTTTCTACAATCCTTATCGTACTCATCCTGGTTCTGGTAACCGCCGAAATCGAAGAACTGTCAAGCATCCCGTCTGACAGCATTCAGAACGCGGCTTACATTATCTACGCCATTAACAAGTGGGTGTATATATCAAGCTCTCATCTAATTTGGATACTCACATGATGGCAGTTCTATTGGTGACGGCCTACTCGTATGTGCATTTTACCAGTGCCAGTTGTTTTGATCAATTATCTTGTAGATTTACCGCTGTTATGTCGTTTGGAATCACGATTGGCGCGTCATAGTCTTGCCGGTGATGATGCTCATCGCCAGCACCGGTCAGTGTCTTTTCATCCTTTGTCTCAGGGTTTCTCACGTTAGGTGAAGCGTGCGGGCTTGACGTCTTTCTGGACGCAACCCCGCAATTCGCAGTCATTCTAGCTACCAATTTTCTGGCAACAGGTCTAACAGGCAAGTCCATCTCGTGGCCACTGGAGACTCGATGCTAAATAAGATCGTGCAGCCGGCCGCATCTGGTGGATCAGCCACCATTCTCGCGCGTACTTGGCGGCAGCTGCGCAACAACGATATGCATCTACCATAGCGCTCGTGTGGGTCTCCTAATCAGACTGCTATTCCCTCGTTCGTACTTATGTCTTTCCAGAGTTGAATCCGGGATGCTCTATTCCGCGACTATACTGGCCTTCCTGATCGTGATCTCGTTTCCAAGCCTTTCGTCTACGCTCGAGGAACCACTCCTCCAAATTGTAACTCAAGTCATGGTATGCATGCCTTTTATTCGATTTTATCCTATACATGACTGGGTGTTCAATTTTTTTCCGCAGGGCATCGCGCCTACGCTCATAATCGTGCGCGTTGGAATGGGCCTGACAGTGGAGGAGAGCCTGAGCTCATTCAGAGCGGCGAAAAACCCGGGCATGCCCCTTCACCAGCAAAGACACGCGGGCTCGAGGCTTGGAACTAGTATCGGCAGTGCTGATCCCAGGGAGAATTTTGCGCCTGGTTATGTGGCACGCGAGAATGATCATGGCTTCGGAAAGCCTCGGTATTTGGGCGATGCGGCCGTTTGATTCCTGAAATTCACTGCCCAATGTGTGTGGAGGTTGTTCTCGTTTGATGACGGTAAATGATGATGATGATGATGATGATGGATTCTTTATTACACAAGAGCGCGGTGGAGTGGTGGTTTGACTACCCGACAGCCGAGGATCTGAAAGTTGGATTGGGAATTTTTTCAGACCGAAGGCAGAGAACGCCTGAGACGCCTTGCGGCTAGACCACATTAGGGTTCATGCCAGCTATGAAAGAACGCGACAAGACTCAGCCGAAACGAGAATAATCCGAGAAGTCAGGCGCGGAGAAAACCATGTCCATTGCGTTGCGCTGGAAAGCTCAGTAGCGATATTGGAGGCGACGAGCCAGCGCAGCATTGCAGGGAATGGGTTGACAGCTTCGATTGAAATCGGGCTCGGAGCTACTTCCACCTGTTGCCGTGACGGCAACGGCCGTCGAATCGACGGTTATTCGACGGGCACGGGCACGAGCCGTCTCAAGACGGCCCGTCGAGGGGTTGAAAAAAATCTTGATGGGACGGCACGGTCAAGGGCACGGCCGTTGACGGTACCACGGGTATTTACGGGCGACATAACGTCGAGTTTCGGCTTGGAACTTGAACGACTAGTGCGGCAGACTCCTGTACAACGTTGTAGTAAGTGCACATCGTTGCCTCATTGCAAGTCGAGCACCCGAGACGGCACCTAGCATGCCAAACCAAATTGAAGAACCTGAGGACAACAAAATTGAGACTTTGAATAACCTCAGCTACATATCCTTGAAATGTGGAATTTGACGCCAGAAAGTGATCACAAACTCTTGAACAGACATGCAGTTCCGAGAGGGGAAATGCCGTTTCGGCATTGCCCGGGTTGAGATTCCTTAGTGACCACGGTGGCTCACAAAGATTCAGCCAAGATCGAATATGGGTGTGAGTTGCTTTACATACCTATATTCCCCAGTTTAGACACTGAAATAGGTGAAAGACACCAGGTTTGGGGGCACCCGCCGAACGGCCGTTTTCAACGGCAAAAAACGGCTCACATCCGTGCCGTGACCGTGCCGTTGATGAAGGTTGAAAATGGTCGACGGAACGGACACGGCACCCGTTCGACGAGTAAGCCGTAGGCGAATCGCCCGCTCTCAGCAGGGCTGCGCTGGCTTCTAGGATTTGCACTGCCCCAGCAACTTCTGACATTTCAGGATTCAAACACAGGACATCTCACTTGGTGGCGACGGCGGTCAAAGTCAAAAAGAGAAGTTTTCCGCTGTTTGGCTGGTCGCTGTTTGGTTTTTCTTATTCTCCGAAGTTTCATCACACAGGGAGGATAACCAATTATTTACCAGAAAAACATGTGAAAAACATTGAGAACCAATTTACAATGTGCTCCATATTTTAGAGGCTACAGCATGCAAAATGTGTTCAAAATAATTTCTCCATGACCAACATCATGCAGAAGATATCCAAGCCATGGAGAAATTATTTTGAATATCTTTTGTATATTAAACCAGAAAACATTCAAAGGGCATTGTAAATAGGTTCTCAATGTTTTTTGGATGTTCTTCTGGTTAATAATTGGTTATCCTTCCTGTGTCACACTTCCCGGCTCACAGGGACCAGAACCTTATTATTCTTACCTGAGGCAAGCCTTAGATGATAGCAAGTCGCTGTTCATCTATACTTATCTGTATATCTATCGAACACTTGAGCGATTCGACTCCTCCGAGTCGAGACGGTCAACTCGCGCCGAGGGCTCCGAGTGCTTAGGTAACGGCTCTCCGAGTCCGCGAGGAGTCGGCGACGAGTGGCTACGTCTATTTACGTCCATGGTTTTATGGAATTACGATGTGAATTCTCCGTGGCGTAGCACGGGTTACTGCTTGTTTACCAGAAACAAACAAATCCTATGTTACTGTTCACTTGCAAATAGATGATGAAGATTCATAGGGGGAATATGCTCTGAGGAGACTCGGGTGCCATTGGCAAGCCAGGTGATGAGGCTCACCGGTTACTATTAGCAGTGCATTCTGGCGGTCCACAGTGTTGTCAAGGTCAGTGACTGACAGTCAATGAATTAATAAAGGTCGAGCAGGCTGCATTGACGGGAGTCAATGAGCGGTCAGATCAAAGCCTCGGACGTCCGGACCGCGGACATGTTTGGTAGGACAAATACTTCAATTCTCGTCACCATCGCTACGTCATTGACCCAGTCTTGAAATCCACTGACGGGTCAATCAAAAACGGTCAATACATCGTCCGCTGACTTGACCAGACGGCGTTGACCGGTCTAACCAGGTCTGCCACGGGAAATTGCGGTGCGTGGTGATCGTCTGTAGATCTAGGATCTTCATGCTATGATCCGAGCTGATCCGGGCATCGATCAGTATTCACCACGTGTTACAGGAGATTCTCATGCCGGCTTGTGATCACCGCTTTCGCTCCTGGGGTCTCCGTGCGGCGCTGCAGTTCAATGCCTGATTAGAGGATGGAATACGAAAGTTGGTTCGCATTTCTGCCCTACTATCATGAAGTGAACGCGGTCTCCTTTCTTTCCATTTTCGCATTTTCTAATTATATCATCGGCATGCCAATTGATCGACGGTGACATCGGATCTGGAGGTCGTCGTAATCGCCGAAGATGTATAAAGACGGCCGTCAACACGCCAGCTTTTTTCTTTTCTGGTTCCCCTCTTCATCCGCCATGTTGGCCCCCGTCGCTCTTTTGCTCCTCCACCTCCTCCCTGCCCACGGGCACTCCCCCGCACACAACCACGACCACGTCGCCCGCAACGCCCTCCCCGACGCGTGGTTCCAGCCCCGGGACCACCCCGTCCGCGCGCTCTTTGCCCGCGACGATTTTCCCGCTGTCGGTTCCGATGGTGCGCCACAGTCTACTCGCATTTCCCTAAACTCAAAAGGCTAACCATACTGTCTAGCATGGCTCGCTTCCCTGCCCCCCTTCACCCCTGATGGGTCGCATACACCCGACACCACCAAGCTCCCCCAGGCGTGGGTCGACGCCTACAACGCTGCCAAAGCGGCCGGAAACATCCCCACCATCCCTCAAAGCACGACTGGCGGCCAGTATCCCAACGGTCTGGACCCCATGAGCGCCGACATCTGTTCTTCCTACGTCATGTGTCGAGCCCCGGAGGACCATTTCAACGTCCCTGATGGGACGCTGGCG
Organism: Mycena capillaripes; assembly: GCA_029204075.1. NCBI lineage: Eukaryota > Fungi > Basidiomycota > Agaricomycetes > Agaricales > Mycenaceae > Mycena > Mycena capillaripes. The sequence goes on along the minus strand of JARHKZ010000014.1, from coordinate 966,377 downwards.
CTCAACTTTGACGACGGGCCCACAGAGGTACGATACCCATTTCATTCCAACTGGAACTCAGCGGTTAACGCTCTTCCTCCAGTTCACGGGCCAGCTCCTGGACTTCCTCAAGACGAACAACGAAATCGCGACGCATTTCGTCATCGGGTACAGCATCCAGCAAAATGTCTCGGCATGGCAACTGCTCTTGGACTCTGGACACGACCTCGCTGCCCACACGTCCGTTTCCCCCCCTCCCATCATTGCCAAGTCGAAAGCTGATTGATTGATTGTGCAGATGGAGTCACCACCAGCTAACAACGCAGAGCGACATGGAGGTGGTTTCCGAGGTACGGCACCTTTTTCACAAGTTACGTTTTTTTGCGTCGATTGAGCGCACATACAGCTCGGATGGAGCATGAACATCATATACCTGTCGACCAACGGTCGTGTCCCCAGGTAAGGGTCGATGCTCGTATATCAATTCAAAATTTTAATCTCGACCAGATACTGGAGGCCGCCCACCGGCGATGCCGATAACCGCGTACGCTTCTTCATCTGGACGTCGTTCGTTGTTTTGCTCACATAAGCATATAAACATATAGATCCGCGCCATCGCCAAATACGTCTTCGGCATGGAAATGGTCGTCTGGAACCAAGACACCGAAGACTGGAGCCTCACCGAGACCCCGGCGCCGACCAACACCACCTTCATCGCCGGCCAGATGAACACCTGGCTCAACGGGCCCAAAAGCCCCGGCCTCATGATCCTCGAGCACGAGCTCTCCGACCTCTCCGTCGGCGCGTTCATGGCGGCGTACCCGCTCATGAAGTCCGCGGGGTGGAACACCGGCTCCGCGGCGCGCCTCATCAACACGGACGGCGCGTACCGCAACTCGCCCGGACCGAGTGGGACCGTCACCGCCGCCGCGCTGCTCGACTTCAAGGGCGATGGGCCGTCGGGCGCCGCCGCCTCGAATTCCTCCACTGGTGGAAACACGGGCTCGGGCTCGAGCGGGAGCGTGAGTGCGGTTAAGCCGACGGGGAGCGGTGCGTCGGGGAGCGGGGCGAAGACTGGGTGAGTCTGGATTGCATTCATTTTTCTTGATAATTTCTGATTAAATTTGAATTCGTTGTGTAGATCCACCCCCTCCAAGAGCGGATCCGCCTCCGCGCCGAGCTCGTCATCAACCGCGGGCACCGGCGCAGCAACCGCGCGTCTGGACATTGCGTGGTTCAATGTCCTTGGATTGGGAGCAGCTGTGGCGTACATGATGTTATAGACAACATCGGACTCTTTTTTAGTTTCTGTTGCTCGATCGTATCTACCACGAAGGATTAGTTACACGTTTCATTTCTTAACATACTAAGTAGAAGACTAGTCATTTGGCCGTTGTCTGGTACATACATACCCGTAGACGTTCGTGGCGCCGGCGCGGCGCTGCGACGACATGTCATGCGAACGTCTGCTTTCCCATCGCGTCACACGAGCCCTGCCTGACTGTAGACGGTACACTCGTAATACCGAACGAAACGTCGACAACATACCCATTCCACCCTCCACTCCTCACTCATTCTCATTCTCATCCTCGTTTTTGGATTTATGTCGACCCCGAATCGGTGGTGCGTCGCGCAGTTGGGCGGTATTGCGTTGGATCCATCTCTGCCCTGCGCGAGCCATTGCCTTTCAAACAAACGCGAGACCCCCGCGCACACGAGCCCGTAACGTATCGTGTGCGTCAGGCTCCCTCTCCTTCGTCCGTCTTCGTAACAGCCGTGGAAGCAGCCTGGCTCGCGGCGCCGCCAGCTGCTGCTCGCAGTCACCGCCCGCTGCGTATCCCCCCGCCCCTCCCGTCGACGAGGTGGGACGCGACGGGCGCGTGTCGTGCGCCGCTGTTTCCTGCTCGTACTCCGCTGCTGTCCTTCGTCGTACACGGATGCCGCGAGTCAGTAATATTGTGCGGAGTGAGCAGAGCGCGGGTTGAGTACATCGGGAGAAGCGATGTGAGAGTGCTCAAGGCCATGAATACAGATCTTCTTCTTCTCCTTCTGATCAGGCGGTACGTGCTTCGGCCTTCCGGCCACCCCCTATTATATATTCAATCGAGTGCCCTCTGTCCCTCGCATTTCAGCTCGTTCCCACAAGAATTCTGCACAGCAGAGCTCCTGGAAATTCCCCTTTTTTTAATTTCTCATCTGTGCTGGCTTACTGGTTTCAGACTGAATCAGCGTGGATAAATATATTTTTGACTTCCGCGTTCAGCGAGCCTTCCTCCTCTTCCCTCTCTCATTTAGTGACAATAATATCAACACTGAACTTGACTTCGTCCTTGCAGGCCTCCTCCACTTAGCGCACAGCGACGATTCCTGTGTTCCCGATGACGAGATATTGTTAATCCAAACTATTTTTTCTTCCAGGGATGCTCGTTCGCGTTCACTTGCCCGGATATCGATGTCCAAATTCCCTATAGATTCTTTCTATGTCGAGTCAAGATGTCCCTGTTACTTTGTTTCAGGCCAATCCTCGTTGGTTCCTACCAGCATGTACCCCACCCTGGCATAACCCATTCTCCGGTGTAATTTCTATCTCACGAAGTATCACAGCCGACTGGACTCATGCTAGGTCTTGCAATGCGATCTCTCGACCATCAACTCCAACCGTACACACTTCCTCCATTTCTATTCGTTATCCCCGCTCCTTGCAGCAACACACTTCATCTGTATCGAGACCGACTCACTCGTTCTTTCCCTTCATCCTTGTCCAACTTCACGTCAAATGTGCAGCCTGACGAGCTAGAAGATCAATAGCGAAGCACTCAGCCAAACGCCAACACCACGAACGACTCAGAATAACGGTCATGCAAGCCCGTTTCTACAACGCGAGCCCGTTCAACTCGGGAATCAAGCTCCCGTATAAGTAGCCTCGGCGTTTCTTTTTCGCTGTCGCTGGCTCGTCCGCCTGACCTCTCATTGGAGACGCAAATTTTCATCCATAACCTTTTTTTTTTCGCTCCAGGCGAAAATACACGCAAATCGATAGCAATGAGACGGGCTAAACAAGACGGAGGTACATATTCAAAACTACCATACAGATGGGAAAAGTGGAGTGACTCAGTGGGCGCTCGCGGTCGGGCCCTCGGTCTTGGGTGGCGGCAGAGGCCAGTTGGTCTCGTACGCTGTCTGCTGGTCTACGCTCAAGACCGTGAGCTCGCGAATCTGTGCGTAGATGGCGTTCATGGTCATCTTCGCCACCGAGTTGATGAGCGTTGTCATCTCCCGCTCGAAGCGCTGCGCCGACTCGCTACTAATGGCGTCGAGCTGCGTCTTCATATCCTTCGTCGCTTTCTGAGCCCTGCTCGCAACGCTTTCCAACCGTTTCTGCAGATCATTCACCTCTTTGTTGATTTCCTCGACCTCCTCGTTCATCTGACTCATGACCGCCAGGCGCCGATCCTGCGCATCGTTCTCTGCGCGCTCTGCGACGCCTGTCATGACCTTCTGAAAACCAGGATCGCCCAGAAACTTGGCAAGATTGAACGAGGAGATGAGCGTGACGTCCAGCAAGCTAGTCGAAGAGGCGACGATCTCCTTGGCGCCCGGGATAGACGAGGTAGCCTCCAGCTCGCTGGGCTCGAAGAGATTGGTCAAGGGGTTGAACGTGATGCAGCCGTTCAAGCTGAGTCGAACAGGCTGATAGTTTCCAGAGTGGGCTTCGCGGCACGAGGCAATGAGATCTGTGCCATCCAACCGGATACTCTTCTCCTGGCATGTGCTTCGGAAACCGCCTTGGCCGCGAGAAACCCAGCGCAACACACCGCTCGTGTAGGCCACGTATTGGTTGAGATTCACGGAGACTTCGCGAGCGGCGCCATCGGTCCACTCGATGGTCAGGATTGTTTCCCGCAGAGTGAGCGCACACTGGCTTAACTGTCGTCCGGACGTTGAATTTCCGGTTGACGTCGTGGTGCTGCTACTAGCCCGTGAGCGGGAGAGTGAAAAAAAAAGAGAGACGCGATTTACTTGAAAGCACTGGCAGTAGAGATTGTAGCGCCAGATGAATTCGAGGTCTTCGTCGTCGTCGAGCTCGTCTTTGTAGTGGAAGATGTGCCTTCCGCAGAGGAGGCGTCGCGCTCAGACGACCCGAGCCCCCGGCTCTTTATCGAGGACCCCCCTTTCTTGTTCGTGCTGAAGTGGCCTCCTCAGTAAGCCCAATCCGTAAACAACGAGCCGGAAATAGGCTCACGTAAGGGAAGAATTATTGGTAAAAGGATCAGACATGGCGCTATAGAGCGGGTCGTGTGGGGGGATCAAATGAGGAGTTGATATTGAGAAAGTGGGGCTACGACTCTGTCGAATGCGATTTTATTCAGTCCAAATAGACGCTGAAGTCCAAATTAAACACACCGCGAGGAGACTGCGCCGCAGCGTGGAAAAAAAAAAGGAGCACCTGAACGTTCAAACGAGGGTGTTCAACGCCTTTTAAATGCTGTGTATGGAATGATGCGCCAACTGGTGGACTAAGATTGACGCTCGAGTTGAAGATCGCCGCTCAAAATGCGCTGCATTCTTTGATCGGTCCGTTGAGTTCGCCAAGCGCCAACATTGGCATAATATCGATTGCAGGAATTGAAAGGCCTGTGTAAGACTACATGTATTCCGGTCGAGCGAGTCCTACTGAGCTAATAATATTATCTGTTAAACTCGGGACAGTGCATCATTTTCGACGCGACTCGGAGTCGAGTGTGCATTATATGCAATATTTTTGTGTACTAGGGAAAATAGTTCCCCGCAGCCCACTTCTTATTGCCCGTCCTAGTCTCATATATGAAACAGTGGATTCTGGCTCACTTCATCAGTGAATCTACGATGGAGCGCCTATGGCTGAAACTGATACCCCTGCCGGTACTCTCTCACGATTGGCCTGTACTCCAATTCTGGCACACCTAACACCTACGCACAGACCCGCGTGGAGGTGGGGAAGGAGAGTCGCCGCCTGCCTGGCTCATGGCGACGAAAAACCCCTGCTCTGCCGGGTTTCGGCCCGGTCTACATTATTCGCACTTGCAGGTTCCCTTCCCTCAGTTCTTTCTGGTTAGTTTGCATGTGTCCCTGGTTGGCAGGAGTGATGATCGATGGCGGAAATCGCCGCTGGTCTCCCGTGAGACTTTCCGTACAGCCTGACTTATAATTGCTGTGGCCACAGCTATGTTCATTTTTAGCCTTGCCGCTGCAGTAGGCCCGTTTTCTCCGTAGGAATCGTCAACATTTTTAATCCCCAAAATTTTCCTAGTAGGCTGATAGTCCCGATTCAACTTTGCGGGATCGCGTCAGTATAACATGAATGATATATACTCCTGCTGGGCAGAGGCGTCGCCTGCCTCCATTTGATAATTTCTCGGGGTCACAGTCGTACTACCTTGTATAGTGATATCAACCCGGGTATTAGGCGTCCACATGTGGGGCACAGCGTTTGGTTTAGAATTGTTAACACCAACCTGGGGAGCCGGGATGCTGTGGAAGCAGCGTGGGCAAGCGTGTACATATCTGCGAGGCGTATGTGAAGCTGTATAAGCACCCTCCTTAGGTCAGGGTGTAAGCGCTGGAACATTGCACTTAAATCTCCGATGTACGGTCCATGAGAATCGTATTCATCCGTCTCTAATTTTGGCAAGTTGAATAGCAGGACCCACCAGCCACGCCCCTACGTACTATCAAGTTGAGCAGGATCGCCCTACAAACGTGGTCATCAGCGCGGTAAGTTCGTGGTAAACGCCAGATTGAAACATTGATCATCGACGTTCTGCCGTGCTTCTGGCTGTTGCGGAAATTAATGAGTCTCTTGCTGTGGCGCGTACGACTAGTTTCTGCAGCCGGGCCACCAGGCTGAGTCCGCATCTGCAAGTTGTGACCGCAACGCGCCAAAGAGGAATTTCCTGGTGACTGGGGTCAGTTAAATTACCAGTTAAAGTAATAAGAACCGAGGGATTCGGCTCAAAACGCGCTTTTTGAAGAATCGACAATGACACTCAGATCTGCCAACTTGGACGTTTGTTTACACGACAGCACCCCGTATTTCGAAGAAAGCTTCCAACATTGTCATTGTAGCATTATCTAAATCATTCAGAAAAAAAGCCGCCGCAATAGAAACTACGCACGCTTTCAACCTAAAATCGAACCCCCAAAAAGAAGCCCCTATTCGCGGTGTCCGACAAACATCGGGGTGATGGAAATGGAAAATCATCAAGCCGCAGTCACATCGCAACGCGTGATTGTTGAATTGCAGAAGTTGAGGTTTGTTCCGCCATCTCCGCGCCCATGCACTTATGCCACGTAGCGCGCCGACTGACGGCGGTGACACGGACTGATGCGCAGTGACGCGTCGGTGGCTGTGTTATTCATGCGGCATGAGTCCGCCGCATATAACTTTCTACCAGTGCTCCCTATGTGCTAAATCGAGTTGGCGCTGGTTTGGACGCAAAAAGCCCCAACTTGTCAGCTGTCACCAGCCACAACCATGTCTGCTTGAATCATGGTCTCGAGAGACATCTGTCCAGCACAGTCGTTCGTAACCCCTCATGCCATCCGTGCGCGGCATTCTTGCCTACGCCCCAGCGGCCCTCTGTTTCACGCACAATACACCGTTACTTGTATTAGCACAACCCGATTTATATACTCTGGAGTGTTCCGTGAATGTTTATTTCTTTATTTATGGGATGGCCATGGGGAAGAAGTCCACGCTGTATTAAGCCGTCGTATACGGGCATTTCAACATGCAACTGTGGAAAGGATCAGTCCAATTCCTGTCGGGACCCGGGAAACGATGGACATACATGCCATTGTCTGGATTCAAAATACAGCACTTCCCGACAGCACCTTCACAATGAGTGCTCGATGAGCATAAAGTGTAAGCAAGTAGTGTAAAAGGGCTTACAAGGTTTCTGTATGGCCGGTGGTGGAACGGCAGGTATGAGCCAGCTAAAGTCAACGCACAAGCAAGAAAGACGCACGGTGCCGATGATGGTTTCACCTACACAACAAAAGGTTAGCGGACGCGCGGAAGAGGGGATCGCACCACTTACATTGTCCCCCCAGAGGTACAAGGTCGTCGTTCTGGGCGACGGCGCCTTGCATGAGGGCAAGCAGGAAGACGGCTAGAACTGAAATGGATTTGAAGGCGTGCATCGAAAGTGATATCGCTGGTTTACTGGCTCTGAGCAGGTGTGGCGGGGGCTTTTATAGGTTTCAACGGGCCGCTCACGGGTTCCGGAGGTGGTGCGAACTGAATAGCTGCTCTGAAAATGGAGATGATACCTATCGGGGCAGAATATTCAATTCGGTGACACCTTTGCATCCCCCGACGCGCACGAAGCATTAAGCCCTTCAATATGGAGGCCATGGGCGAAATGGGTTCAGCATGGAGCAATCGGAAAAGCTTGGCAAGACATGGAATGGATACTTACGGCTCCCGCCCTTCATGCTAACGGCAAGCACGGAGCGAGTGGGTGAGGCGATGATAAATTCAATATATTATAGCGGCCTCTAAGTGAAACCCCAGATCCCTACCAATTAACCCAAGAGAAATGGGGCAACACTCATGGGCTATGAGTATATTCAGCGGCATCCGCTGAGTCGTTGGTAGGCATAATGAGACGGTAGACAACAGAGGTTTGATAGAGGTCTCGAAAGGTTCCAAGCAAAGCGGAGCGCGGTAGTCCGATCATGTAAATAGTCTGTGACTGTATTCAAACCGGCCTTAGGGCATGCCAAGTGAAACAACCCCTGATGGTACCCTCTCCATGTCCTTGGGGCACCTGGCAGATGCCCTAAGTCATGTATGTAACTCTTTGAAAGTCCACCTGAAAAGTGCTCTCCATCCTCGCCAGAGCGGCCATACTACCGTCCCCTGGCATCCCGAACAAACCTAGAACTCGGACAAACAGGTATATCTCCTTCATTTCTGGGTCGTTTTCAATATTCCTTGGGGTCCTGCAAGTTTTATGATGTCCCCTACGTATCATAGACAAGAAATTGGCCCGACACTGATTACAAAGTGGTCCTTGATTCGAAACAATTTAGCGGCTAGGACGGATCGTCAGCATTCCTTCTTTTACTGCGGTCTCGGTTTCTGGTTCAACCAAAACGGCCTAGTACTCAGAACAGCGCCGTGCTTTTGTGGTGTTGTTTGATGTCCGAGTTCTAGGCAACGGGCCGATTCAGTACCGATCACATTTTTGTGAAGTCCTTTTTGCACCGGCTGCGCTGAAGTCTTTTGTGTCACTTCTTCTGCATCTAATTCAACTGCTCATGCCATATATATTCTCGGAAATTCTCTGATAATTCGAGCTAATTCATCTCTGTTCAAAGTCCTTTGCGTAGAGGCTGTATTGGACAGTATCCCGGTGTTCATCTCCAACGCCGTAGGTAAAATAAGCTATTCTGTGGCCTTCGCTAGGCAATCCTTGACATTTGCAATACCCTGGTTCAATTACCACGGGCCCCACTACTAGGACCTTTCGGTCAATTTGATTTGGCACCCTTGCCATGTTTCTCCATCCTGTCAGAACCAAGCAATTTTCCAGCATGTGACTTTGTAAAAACATTCCATATTACAATCCAGATCTGATTTCCCCGCATTTTGAAGCCAGTCTACCACTCCATTTCCTTTCACAGGCACGAGCCAGCATCCCCAAATATGGTTTTTTTGCAGATGATTACCGAATAAACCACAGCGTGCCACGTCGCGTCACGCCGCGTGTCCGCGTGTTAGTATGCGCCGCCCGCGTCAATTTCTCCGGACCTAATTGAATAAGTAGGCCGCTAACGTTGGCGAATCGACGATGATCTTACCCCAAGGCTCACGGGAATTTTCACCGCTGTATCGAATCAAATGTATGAATCGCAGGTGGTCTCTTTCTATCGCATGACAGTGTTGGAAATATTGTCAGCCATATTTGATAGATCAATTTGTACAACTTCACTTCAAGTACGAGCTCCGATTTCGTAACAATTTGCAATTTTTGTGTGTTGATGCGGAACCCAGGGGAACTGAACCGTCACTAATCTCGTTCTGGAAGAGGGAAAGAAAGGAAGATAAACAAAATCCAACTCACAAAGTCTCGGCCGGCGGCTGTCACATCAAACAGGTCACGTGGATGACGACACCTCCCTCACCCGCCTCTCGTACCAGGACGAAGCTATGCGCGGCCTCCCGCTCCACGACGCGCCCAAATCGCAGCGGCATTTGTTTGACCTCTCAATTCTACTTTTCCTCAGCGTCGCAGGCATCGTCCTTTTCACCCCCCGACGCACAGCTTACACACGCACCGCGGCCCGGGATTTCCAGCGCCTCCAAGTCAGTTGCCCTGTCCAGCACCCGGCGCTTACTCCGAGAATCCCATTTTCTCCAAGTCATAACATGGAGGTTTTTGTTGAGCGGCTTCAGGGCGCCATACAGGTCCGGACTGAATCCTTCGACGACGCGGCGCAGAAAGGCAGCGATCGCTCATATGATAAGTTCCATGCTTTTGAAGCGTATCTGGTGAAGACATTTCCCGACATGCACGCTGCTTCATCATCCATTTAACCTCCACTAACAGCTACTTCTTTAGATTTGCAGCGCTTAGGTTGGAACACTTTGCAGCGCACGCGTTGTTGCTCACTTGGCCGGGCAGCAACAAGTCTCTGGCACCAATAAGTGGGTGATTTGGATCCTCACACCCTTTAAATCAGCTACAATTCTCCATAGTCTTGATGGCCCACCAAGACACTGTCCCTGTACCGGATGACACTCTTGCGCAATGGACATACCCACCATTCGCGGGTCATGTAGACGAAGATGGCTGGCTATGGGGTCGTGGCTCCGCAGACTGTAAAAATCTGCTGTACGTCTCTGGTTCATCCATTGCACAATTTTCTGTGTACTTACTGTCCCTATGGAATATATGCCTTAGCATCGCAGAGCTTTCCGCCGTATCTGAGCTCCTCGCCGGAGGATTTTCGCCTCAGAGAACAGTTCTCCTCGCTTTTGGATTTGACGAGGAGAGCGGAGCCGTGGTGCGTGCACCGTGAATCCCAACTGCTGTTTCTTCCCGGATATCCTCAGTTCTTCGCATGCTGATTTACTCGAGCTGCAGCACAGTGCGCGGGCAATTTCGGAGCATCTCGAGAGCGTGTACGGCTTGAATGGAATCTTCATGATGTGTGTACACTCATATCGAGCACATTTTTCACGGCTGGAGATCATCTTTCCTTGCAGCGTCGACGAAGGGGAGTATGTCATGGAAGACTACTTCGGGCGGACGTGGATCGCGCCAGCGACGGTGTGTTGTGTTCTCCACATCCAATGCCCACACGATTAGTTTATGTCTGTCAGGGCGAGAAGGGCAGCACGAACATCAAATTGTCGGTTAACGTCCCTGGCGGGCATTCCAGCATTCCGTGCGTCTGTAACTTCCCCGCGCACGACGATGAATGAGACACACGCTACAGTCCACCTCATACCGCAATCGGTATCCTCTCGGCGCTTGTAGCCACAATCGAGGCACACCCGCCGCCTGTCACCCTGTCGCCAGCGAACCCGTTTGCGGCCTTCGCGATGTGTTTGGCGGAGTATGGTACGGACATATTCTTCCCTATCCCGCTCCAATTCTTGATGAAAATTCTTCAACTTTCGCTTCCATTGGCGCTTTATTTATAATTGCCCACCCAGCTACTGACCCACCACTGTGCAGGCACGATCGACGAAGGGCTCAGGAATGCACTCGCGCATGAGAGGACGTGGCCCGTTGCAGCAAAGATCATGGCCGACCAAAGTTTGGGCGATGCAGCGTGCGTTCTTACCTTGCCTCCATGCTCATCCTACTCGAAGTTGTCTCATTCATTTTCGTAGGCGCCTGTCTACAACGCAGGCGGTGGATATCGTGGCCGGGTGCGTGGACACACAACTTGCTTCTCAAACCAACTGATTCGTGTTTTTCTTTCAGCGGAGTCAAGGTCAACGCGCTCCCCGAGGAGGCGCATGCTATCGTGAACGTTAGGATGAATCTGGATGATTCCATTTCTCGGCATGTGGAACAATCAAACATTGTTTCAGCAATCTTGATTGGCAGTTCAGAATTGAGGACCGATATCTGACGCTTCTCGCGCCCGAGGCGGTCAGATTCAACCTCAGTGTCGTTGGTAGGTCTCTGTATTTTCATGTTGAGCCAACTGATGAACGCACGGGCAGGCTTCGGCGACGACCCACCCCCCGGTGTGACACATTACTTGCGGTTTGAGAGGCCAGGCTTGAGCGCGGAGGCGTCTCCAGTCACGCCCGCGGAGGGAGCGGCATGGGAGTGAGTCGACCTTGCTTGCATGTGAATCCTGCGCCTTTGACATTCATTATTCAGGGTCTTTGCTCGGACGTCTCTGTGGGTAGTCCTCCAGATATTATGCACCAGCTTCACCCAAGTTACATTCTCGCGTAGACATCTCTGGCCCGACGCAATCGTCGCGCCGTACCTGATGACTGGCGGCACGGACACTCGAGACTATGTCCGCCTCGCGCGCGCCATCTACCGTTTCCGCGCCATGCGTGAGTCGGAGAAGTATAACACGCACGCGGTGGATGAGCGGGTGCATATCGTACGTGGCTCTTGTTGTTTTCGATTCGTGTTGCTTTGCAATTCATGTGGTTATTTTTGGGTGCAGAACGGACACATGAGCGCAATCGAGTGGGTGCACGCGTTTATACAGAATGCGGATGGGATTCACGCATAAATGTGGGTCGGCTCTGATTCCCCACTCACATTGGTAAGTCTTTTGTATAAATAATCCAGGCTTTCTTCGGCTCCGAATCCAAACTCTGTCCTTGTGCAACGGTCGATAATCAGCTTAATCAACTCGGCCTGGTCAAAACAGATTACAAGTATACTGCTACTTTTTACCAAAGAGCCGTTGGAACGTTTCCTTCGGCTTCTCAGGCGTGAACGAGAACCGCTCATTGTCGAACGGGCTCGGAACGTGGGCCACACCGGTGGCGAACAATGTCTTTCCCGACCATAAAAGCTCCGCCTCGGCGTCTCCTGCGAGCCGCGCTGCCTCCTCCTTCTCCGCCGCCTCCCGCGGATCGAGATACGTTGTCTCATACTTGACGCCTTGCACCTCCTCAAGCAACCCCATGGCCGCGCCCCAGGTCAGCGTCTCCGCGGCCACTCGCAGCTCACGGCACGACTGGCCCTCCTCCAGCGGGAGCAGCACAGATTCAACAATGTATCGGATAATGCTGAGCCCACCAAATCAAATCATCTCCAATAAACAAAGCCTGGGAAATAACGCACTCGGGCAACGCAGTGACAGTGATCAGCGACTCGGGGCTGCCATACGGGCTCGCCGTGTGCTTCTCCGTATCGACGTTGTTTATCCACATTGGCAGGACCTCAGTGAATGCGCCCGTCATGAGCAGCGTGTACGCGAAGCCTGGCACCTCGCGCGCGCGCTGCCGCGCGTGCTCACGAGTTGCGATCTTGTCGCGGAAATAGCGCTTCTTCCCGATGTCGCCCACGGCGAGGTCGGTGCCGAGCTCAGACGGGTAGAAGTGGCGCACACCGCCTGCAATGGCGGCGTCGATCATACCCGGCTGAAGCTTCATTACAACGTTGCCTGCAAGGGAGATGACGGTGTCAAACCCTGCCCTGCGCATTAGTATAGCACGCTGGGCATAAACCCTGACATACCCTTGTAGGAGCTTGCCTCGAGGAAGGAGCCGACTATCACCTCCACACCCTGAGTCTTCACTTCCTCAAACCGCGAGACTTTGGTGGGGTCAGCAAGAGCTCCAATGCGTGCGAACTTGGTTTTGTTCTTGAGGAATTCCTGGACAAGGGGGCGGCCGACGAGTCCACTCGCGCCGATGATGAGTACCGCAGGTGCCATGTGTCAAAAGTTATCGATAGTTTGTCTTCCTCTGTATGTACGCCGTTAAATAGACCGCGAGATTACTATCAGTGTATCGGTTCAACATCGGTCAGCACCTCGGGCATTTGTCAGACTTACGAATCACCCCGAATCTGGGTCTCGTGAAGTGCCGAAGTATTGATGATATGATGCATATTTCTATCTACCCTGTCTAATTCCGGGCGAGCAACATGCTTTCTGCGGGGGACATTGGTCAGTACCGAAGAGAAGAAAGTATCAAATAGAGGTTCAAAATCTATGCTTTCAGACTGTGACAGATCCTGCAAATGGGAATTATCGAGCAAGGTCTACTTTTAGTTTCGAGGGACCATGTCATGCCGCTGGCCTTGCGCGGCGCAAACGGGTCGCCGATGTTGTATGTCGGAAAATCCAAATTGAACAGATATGGGCATGTCAGGTCGTCTCAGGCCATCAGGCTTTGGGGGAGCTGGCAAGGGTAGAAAACTCGGATAATCCCTGGTCAGCCTGACGCAGCCTGATCAGGCAGGTGGGGAAATTTTGGAAAAAAAGATTACTGCTGTTTTTCATGGCACTACCACCTCCCAGTCATCAGTTTCCAACTTTCACAGAGGTCTGTAGCAACCAAAATTAATGTTCGCAATAGAAATTGAATACCACAGCAGAGGAAATCCCACTACTTGACCACTCTGCCATAGAACCGCTGTGAATATAGGTCAAACTGTGTCATATATCCTTCATTTCCCCCCAGATATGGGCTGGTTGGCCCTGATACTGCATGATAATGTCCCACTAGCCTTCTCAGAAAATAGATACAACTCATTCAAGATGTTGCATCCCAGGATAGACTCTGGTAATTCTTGTGAGAGTGCAGATACATGGCCTTCGCAAAGTGCTCGAAATTGGCTGGCCATTCTGTGGTAGATTTGATTCAATACATGCAGACTTTGTGGAGAATTTCCCTGAAGAGCGTGTCAGTTATGAGCAGCGCATTCAAGCACGTTATTTGGATCTGATTTTTTTCATCTTTTTCATCTTAAAAATTTCTTCAGGTGCGGTCCTCAAGGTATTGTACGATACAACCCTCAATTCCACAGTCATACATGGTACAATATTGTGTCCTGCCCAACTCGAATGCTGCTATGTGTTGCATGTTGGACTCGAAGCACCAGTTCAGTGTCGCACTGGTACACAAATTCCAGCCCAGCAGGTGGAAACCAAGCACCAATTGGGTTGGATGTCAAGTGCACAAGTCTACGAGAAAACAAAAGAATGCTTGGCTCGTGCTAATGGCCTACATGATTTGGGGAGCGCTGACGACTGCTGGTAGGCAGGATAATCTTCATTCTTCATAGGGCCATGTGAATCCTGGTTGTGGATGATCAAGCCTGACTGGGCCTGACATGCAGTGTCGGGGAGCCTGACATGTACCTGGTCAGAGATATGGGAGTTTTTCGACAATTAATATTGACGCTGGCAACTGACAGTCGCATGAGTAATCTTCATTTTGTCATAGATACCATCGATGCTGAAGAGTTAAGTACATGAAATACAATTTTTTGGACCATATGAACCCTGGGGTGGATGATCAAACCTGACGCAGCCTGACATGCAACATTGGGGAGCCTGATATGTCCTCCTGGCCAGGCCTGACAATACCATCAGGTCCTGGTCAGGCCGTGATCAGGCAAATCGGATATTTCCGACATAGCGTCTGTTTAGAAGAGACTAGCACACTCCATTTAAAAAATAAATCCTATACATGAAAACGCAAAGAACAGAGCTTTTTTTGATAAATCATGTGATAAGTCACAAGTTGTTTCCTACGGGTCGCGCGAGCGCAGCGAGTACACCGAAAAAAACACACAGGGAACTCGGAATTCGTCGTCTGCAGGTGAAACAAGGACTCAGCAGTGTGCGGGCAAGCCTCCGTGCTGAAGGCACAGGTGGATAAAGCTGGTATTCAAACAGAGTACAGGGAAAATACATGGATGATTCAAAGAAAGCTACTCTGTGCACTCCTTGGCCAAACCTCAAAACTTCAAACAGCGACCAAATCGACATGCTCCCATTCAGCATCCAGCTCCGGATTCTTTGATGCTAAATCATCTTCCAGCTCTCCTATGGTCGCAGAAGGCACATTTAACTTAGCCAGAGTGGCCAGGTTGGTTCTATGCTGCTCCAACACGGTGTCCCCCACAGCTGCCAGCTTTCTATCAAGAATTCCGACCTGCATGATCTGTGAGGACCGTTCAAATAATGGTCTTGCTGTTGCCCAAAATTCCACCGCCATGAGCTCATCACCATGTCCTTGGGAGATGTCTCTGAGCCGCAGCATACATTCTGCCCTACTCCAACGAACATCCATCTGTGTAAAACCCTCCAGGGCAACAGTGAAGAGTCTAGTAGCAGTCTGTTTGTCAGCTTGAGCCAAAAACACTTCTCCCAAATATTGGAGAGCCTTGTGTTTGAGAAATGGCTGATATATAGAGCAACTCACCCCAACAGCTTCCATGGCAGTTTCATGAGGATCCAAACTCTGATTCACGATCATTCCGTCACATTTGTGCTGTTGGAATTCCGAGTCCACAACATGCCATCTCTGACACCGCTGACTGGCGTATTGAAGGCAACCAGCATTGTGCCTTATCCTCTCACGTCTCATTTACCTTGTCCTGCGTAACTTTCTACCCAGTTCGCCAAAAATATTCCCGGCATTTGGTCTGATTTGTTCCACGCAACATGTAGTTCTCAAATGGATCCGGTCAACTCCCCCACGCCACGCAGTCGAATCCTGCCAGTAATGCGGGGTTGTTGTATACCAATTCGCCCGTACACTAGAGGGGCATCGAATGAGGCATTGCGGCCCAGGCGCAATCTTATGCCATCGGCATTGCCATGTCCCGAGCGCGTGAGCTCGTTCCCAAGGCGAGCTCAAGCAGCCATCATGATGATAATGCCAACATCCTCCAGTCTATGAAGTCGTAGGACACAAGGATATTCATCTCAGGGTCAGATTGAGTTGCAGAAGGGAGGAGTAGAGGCAGCGAGAGATGCTTAATTTATGCTGATAAAGTCTCAGCATTGGTGTATACCGCCAAATGGCAAACATCTGGCCAAAGGTTTGGGTGATATGTCTGTCACATGGCATAAGAGGCTGCCAGCTGTTGTTGAGAGTGATGTCAGATTCGGGGCCACCTTGGGCTGGAGGCCAGCTGTGAGTTGCATCTGGCATATAGCTGTTTTTTAATTCCCTACCATTTCACACATTGATTCGCTCAGTTGAAAATGTCACATTCAAATTGGTATATTACAGCAAGCTTCAGGTATATCTACGGTGACTGCACCTCGGCTTGGATCTCATACCTCACGTGCCCCCTGGGGGCGATAGGGTTGAGGCCCGAGTCACGGTGTCATTTGGGGACGAGCAAGGAGGTCACAGCGTGCCTCCAATTAGGGCATGATGTGCAGGCTGTGTTGCCAAGTGGTGTGTATGGGTTTACAGGCTTGGATGTGTAGTCAGTGCGAGTAAAGAGAGGAAACAGGTAGGATATGCACCTCGTGTGGCAATGCACATGTGGGTGTCTTACGCATCAAGACCAAGGCCATTGCATGCTGATGACATGGCGGGTGGGAGGAGGTTAGCGGTGGGGTGCACCTGATATGCAGAGACAAGCCTCCTGCACAGATGCGAGCGTGCTGTGAAGAGAGGGTGTTAGTGCACCAAAAGATGGGGAAGGGGGGATGGGATGAGAATACTCACTGGCGGTGGAGAGTATGCACGTACAGGTGGCTGCACAATGGGCAGGCAGGTGACAAGGATGAATTGGGAGTGCGAATTGACTTGAGGCACGCCGTCAAATCAGCCGGCGGGCAGAGGATTGCATATATTGGGACGGCAGCCTCATACAGGCGTACATACCAATGTCTTGAATTGTGGCCGGGAAGACATGTTCGAGTTTTTTTGAAGCTTGGTGACTTGAGAAGAACCAGAAAGGCCGCCACAAAGTCCTATAGAGTGGAAAACAGCACCAGAAGTAGTCTTGAGAGCTTGATGTAAGCAAATAATTACTTTTAGCCCTTGAAGCTTGAGGGTCTTGAAAAAATGGGAAACAGCATTGAGGACTTGACACAAGTATTCACGGTGCGCAAAAAGAGAATTGTACATGCTCTCGGCTTGAGTGCATGCAAAAGAGGAGGAGAGGTGCAGACCAGTTGGTGGTGGGAGGAAGAGTGGTCACATCAAGATCAACCGTCTGTCAAATGCACGTGATTTGCCAACCTTTGATGTGAACGGACTTGAGACATTTTAATATTCTGATTTTCTGCCTCATCGAAGCCATCTTTCCTTTTTGTCTACTCATGTGCGGTTTTCACTGTGGCTAAGGTGAAAGTTTGATTTTCTTTCTCACCCATCTCACGATGCCGTGTCAGTCTGCATCAATGTTTGGCCATGCGCGGCAGTGCCACATCATTTTTACCATACCCTAGTCCGCTGTAGCGGTCCTGTATCCAAACTAAAAAGTAAAAATAAAAGCTACCATCCACGCCTTCTGATGTCCCCTCTGAAGAACACACACAATTTTCAAGCAAAACATATTGGAGAATATAAGAAAAGGTTTGACTCTCCATTCCTATATTCTGCCACGTCTAATCGACTACGTTCATACGCAGCACACCACCAAATCTGGTTGAATGCTAGCTTTCACGATTTGTTTGAGTTGCACCAATATCAGCCTTCCCCGTCAAATTGCATCTATCAGAGCTAGAGGCACAAGCTCAACCGCCAGAAACACTGAGACTCATAATTGAGACCCTCAGAATTCAACAAGTGCTTATTCGCCATTGTTGGTGTAGCTACAACTACAAGTATCTCAACTGTTTGCCATTGAACCTTCCTTGTATCCTATTTATTGCTGGTTCCCCGTAGAATCAAATTGTCATTCTCAAAAACCGAGGCACAGAGTTAGTCTCTCATGGACAGAAGCTTTACATAATCCAGTCCGTACCTCGCTATACATTGTCTGTTGGTTACCGCGGGAATCTGATCGTGTAGAGAGCTTGTTATGTAATATGTGTAAGCGATGGTTCGAAACCGACTGCCAGCAGATTTTCATGCAGCCTCATTTTTGCACTTCCTCAATATTTTTGGCGGACACAGAAGCAGAATAATCAATTAGTTGTGTTCCTGAGGTTTTTTTTTTCCCAGCCTGTTTCGTCCCCTCCGAAGTATTTTGACAACCTTCACGTCGGATTGGACTTCGGCCGAAATTCGGGCATGACAAAGCCGCCGACTCTCAAAACCAGGATCTAGGACCTAGCTCAAAGTTGTGAGTAGACATAAACGAAGGGGAAGACATGTCAATAAATCTTGCTGTCAAATTAAATGTAATATCGCGTCGTTAATGCGCGACTCGAATTCTGCTCATGTGATATTACATAATAGCGCGGTCCCGCGGTAACAACAAGACTAGCACAGAGTCGTCGGGAGTCAGAATGATGCTGCAAAAATTGGAATGTGTCAGAGTTCGGATCGCTGCCGCAGCACAACCACGTACAGAGGGGTGGAGATACGTGAGCATACGTGTCCTCTGTGAAGGTTCTGTAGCATAAAAGCTGAGCTCGGCGCGAGGATAGAATAAATTCACCAGAACATCCGAGTCGATTACCAATCAACTTCAAACAGGCTCACAGCATCTCCGTCTTCACATCTTCAACTCGCTTCCATCATGGGCCTCTCCGTGTCCCGTTTGTTCTCCGGCCTTTTTAGCAATAAGGAAATGCGTGCGTACTTCTAGGCGGTTCCTCACGTAATCTTTCTGACGCTGCCGGCCTCGATAGGAATTCTTATGGTATTTTACGTCTCATGTGTTGTGTATCCGATACGATCCTCTTTTCGATAAGGTCGGTCTCGATGCTGCTGGTAAGACCACCATCCTGTACAAGCTGAAGCTGGGAGAAATCGTCACCACCATTCCAACAATCGGTGAGTCTCCACGTTGTCTCGCCTTCCGCAGTCGCTTCAACGCATCCAATCAGGTTTCAACGTCGAGACTGTCGAGTACAAGAACATTTCCTTCACCGTGTGGGACGTCGGTGGTCAGGATAAGATTCGTCGGCTGTGGAACCATTGTGTGTCCATTTTTTCCCCGCCCCTTTGCCGGCCTCACACCTCGAAAAGACTTCCAGAACACCCAGGGCATCATCTTCGTCGTCGATTCTAATGATCGGGAACGTGTGTCCGAGGCCCGCGAGGAGTTGCAGCGGATGCTCAACGAAGACGAACTCCGCGATGCCCTCCTCCTCGTTTTCGCGAACAAGCAGGATTTGCCGAATGCGATGAACGCTGCGGAGATTACAGATAAACTCGGTCTTCACGGTCTCAGGCAGCGGTCTTGGAACATTCAGGTAAGGGTTCGATACCATCCGTCTAAGTGCGCACGTTAATCCCTTTTCTCCACCAAGGCCGCGTGTGCGACATCTGGCGACGGTCTTTATGAGGGACTAGAGTGGTTGAGCACCAATATCAAGCGTCGGATATAAGGGCCTCTGAATACTTTATAGCGCTTGTTACACGTGTCACGACCCTCACGATAAATGTATCCACCACACTCCCTCCCCCTCGCTAGTCTCTGCCCTGCTTGTTGTTCACCTATCTTACACTAGTATATATATAATCTCTTCTGCCTGTCCGTGGCTGGTTATACTATAGTTGTGGGCCCGAACTCACAGTTCACGGAATTCAGAATCGCTTGAGGATGTTCTTAGCAAGTGCGTCAAGCCGGACCTACGTGTGAGACGGGGAAGACTTAAGCAACGCACGTCCCATCAAATGGTGTCCAAAATTGAAGTCCTCAAGCTGGAACCACGCACGGGACAGAAAAGAACCCGAAGGTGAAGAGAAGTTCTATCCACCGAGATGATCCTATTCATTGTCATGTCTGGTTGACATCCATGGCTTGTTATACTATAGTTCTGGGCGCCATGTTAACGACAGATGCCCCTCAAAACTCTAAGATGTCAAGGATGAAAGTGTAGATAGGATTTGTGCCGTGAGGGCTGCCGGCTGCTAACGGAATGGAGCTGTCCTATTCATACTTGACCCAAACGACATCGCCAATGGGGAGATTTCGGTTGAGTGGTCCGTTATTCTACTCTTTATAAAATATTTGTACCTCAGATCACCCAATGCCTGTGAACATCAGGAATAAATACAACGTGAGGAGTTAAAACTTCACCTTAGCCATGGTATCCTCTGTATGTGAATTTTCTACATGCTGAGAAGACATTGGTAAGAGTATGACTCAGTTCGAGGTGTATTTGACTTTAAGAGCCTGGCGTACAATACTCAGGCCCCGGTCTTTTATAAACAGACGCTCCAACAAAAAGTGCTCGCACCTCGCGTGTTGTACCCTGGCCCTGATAAGTCCCCTCACTTTCATGGAATAAAACTCAAGTTTTCTCCCGGGATACGATAGTGATCTTTGCGTTTCGAATCATCCGGAAATGAGTGTTTTCCCCGAGCTATATGGCTTCCTGCCAGCCGCCCGTGCAAGCCGCCCCATTTCGTTGTCATGTATGCGCTCACGAATTGCCGCAATTCATGCATGGATCCCGGGTTCCTCGCATGCAGACTAAACTCCTATAATGCTGAGACATTGAGAAAACACAGGAATACCCAGTCATTTCTTGTCAACAGATTATAGATACTCATGCGGCAACACCATGATAAGCTTGACAATAGAGACTTTGCAGTGGGCACCACCGGTAGCTATCTGGGGCTCCCGAGGCATGTGGTGCCAGTGGCGCTGCCAATGACGCTCAAGATGAGCCACCAGATGCCACCGGGTCAGCCACCGACGTCGCTCTGCATAACGGGGATGGAGTCACTCACAACCGCCGCCACGTGTGCCCCCGGGTGACTACCGGTGGCTCACCGCAAAGTCTCTCATTGTCCAACGTAGGTATTAAACAACTGGTTTAATGCATAGGGGAGCCCCCTTCTTGCCGTTGGCCATGACGGGCAATAAGGTGGTACTCAGGCGAATGCGAACAGCGTCGCCCTCAGGCAAAGTAAAGGAGAATTTCTCAACCAACGCGCAAATAAACACTTGCACCTGCAATACTCTGCAGCGCAAGATGTGAGCGTGATTAACCCCAAGTTTATGTACTTACGCAAAACGCCATCTGGAATGCCCGCGGCTGATCAGGACTATATGGTGACTTGAATAGGTCATATCGCACCCGAGACATGTTCGTGGACCACCCAGGAAACTCAGACTGTGTACATTTTTAAGAGAGGTGAAGATCCAACAATGAGCTGCGCCCACAGATTTGCGTAGGGCCCTAGGGCCGCCTCTCCCTTAGAAATTGTCCCATCGAGCCAGCGCATTGGGTTGAACTCGCTGGCGTCTTCACCCCAGCGCCCCTTGTCTCTAGGAAAATAAATGGACTCTTAATCAGCTTCGGTAAAATGGTGCATTTTATGAGATGGGCTTCACTGATGGTATGAAGCGATTGCGACGGCCACAATCTGGCCCTTGCGCACAGGTATTTGAGACATTATTTCGCCCGTGGAGGTCTTAATATAGCTACTCAGAGGGATTACTGTGTCACAGACAGCAATGCGCTCCGAGATCGGCAGGGCGGGGTACATTCTGAGAATTTCCTATGCAAGTTGTCAATTTCCAAGCACACTACCGGCGGGCGGCCTGCTCACCTTAATAAACGCATTCAAAAATGGCATGTTCTCGTAAGCTCTTCCACCACTGCGGTCGTCCCTGGGCGCCAAGTGGATTTCCGTTCGCAGTTTGTCCTGGAGCGCTGGAGTTTTCGCAAGTTCTCGGAGTGCAAACGCCAACGTGCTCGCCTGAGTATATATTCAATCCGTCATACTGGATCGCCAGCCATCGCTCGCTCACCGTCGTGTCCTGTCCCGCAGCAACAATAATTCCAGTCTGGGCGACGATATAATCGTCATCAAGTGGATTCTTTGCGTTTGCAGAGCGATTCTGTGTCACTGCGCAGATCACCATCAGCGTCCCAATGTAACACAATCCAGAACCACTCACGAAGGCGGCCGTATATATCGGTGTCGATTTCTAATCCTTGCTGTGCCGCATGCTTTTTCTCCCTGACGTTCCGGGCACCGATTTCCTCTGTGACACGTTTGTTTGCGCGCATGTGCCTGAATGCTTGGATGGGTAGACGGAGCACTGCTCTCCACCACCACAATGGCAAGCGCCCACCGATCCCTTCCACGAGGATTCGGGCTGGGGATTGGACGCCTAAGTTAGCACTATGAAGCTGTGGATCTAAACAATTTTCGGACTGGAAAGACGACCTACGAGCCCCGAGTATTATGGGACACGAATTCCTCCCCTAACTCCTTTTCGGAATATCCCAAGAGAACTACAAGGAAGATATGGGTTTGATCCGTTGAAAGAATCTGTCGGGCTTACCTTCACTGATTGTACCGAGAGTAGCGCGACTGAGGAGCGGGGAAAAATTGGTCGGCACGTTGCAAGAGCCGTCTAATTGCTCGGCAAACTGTGACATAACACCAGAACATGAGACTGAAGTGGTAGAAATGATGGAGATCGTACTGCTTGTGCTGCTTTTTCAAACACCGGGAGATAACTTCGTACGAAGGTCGCGTTAAATCCGGGATTCAGCGCGGCACGGAGTCGTTTATGATCCGATTCTAAAAGAACATCGTCTTCGGTATTTGGAACAGGATGCCAGTGAGCAAGCTACCGGTGGCTCCCACGACACTTTTCTCGCCGAATAGTAGATACAGAAAGATTTTCAGAGTGGGGCCAACTCCGAAATGGGGGCTATTCAGAATGAACTGCAAGGATGCGGGATCGGAGACCATTAAACGGTTTTCCTGTGTGCGATCAGAGATGAACACAGCGCAGGCCAGACAGACTGACTCCAAAACATCCCTTCACGCGATAGACGGGTCCATACAACTTCCGCCATTCGAACTCATAGTCGCCATACACATGGGGTCGCATTAATTGCAGCATATTTCCTGGATCATTCAGGGCATCAAGGAAAGTATGGGCGTTGAAATCTCACCGAAAATCCAGGACGGTGATGGAGGTCCGGGGATTTTACGGACTGCGGCACCTTTGGCTCTCCAGACGAGGATCAGATATGTACAAAGGATCAAAATCAGGGCGGCAGATCCTGGTCCATAGTTCTCCGAGAGGTAAGCGAGACCATTGAGGAAAGTCGACATGGGGGGCGGGGACGAGGGAGATCCGCGTTTGTACTTGTGTGAAAAAACGTTGGACAACCCCCGTTCTATTCTCGTTATCTTCACATGGCGATGTCTTCCATCCAAACTAACAGAGGTCATATGCGAGACTTCACGGGACGGCCGAGATAGTGACCGCGTCAAGATGTCGCTGCCAGGGCGGCCAAGACAGGTATGGCGGAATATCGGGCTTCCAGAGAGCCGGGAAAACAAAAATAGGCAAATACCGAAGACGTCGTTGAAAGATCCCACCAGGGTTAGATGTCACATTCCGGGAATACGTATTGTGAGTGGACGACGACGATGATTTGGAGACTGGAAAGGAAATCTGCAATGATCACAGTGGAGAAATTGCGGGTGGACCCATGTAAGGTGCAGAAGGAGACTAAACCAAGATTGAAGATGGTGGTCACTGGCACTGCCAACTGGTAGGAGACGTGTCCCTGGTCACGTAAGTGATCCGACCGAAAGTTCTTATCAGTCGGCTGCCAACATGCCGCCAGTGCAGTCACTGCAGTGTTTGCACTTTCAAGTCGAGTCGATTAGTGGTCCCGTTTGAGACCTGAGCTTGAAGTTAGCTGGTACAGAATCCACTCGGTACAACCAGAGATTGCGAGTTTCGCCAGAGAACCCTGTCCGATTTCTTTTCAGTCCGTGTGCTGGCTATAGATGCTTCACACCTCAGTGCAACCTCCAGTGACATCTCCGATCTACTTGCTCCTGTCGCGCTCATTGCAAATCCAAGTCTTGCCGAACGCTCTTGTGAATGGGTGCTCACAAGATGCTCCAGAGCATTATGAAGCTTGCTTTTATTTCTCGCTACCCCTTCCTCCCGACCATCGTTTTGCCATTAAAACTTTCCTCCAGATGCTTACATGTAATTTATGCCGATAAAGTCTCAGCAATGGTGTATGTTGGGGCTGGGAGGGAAATGGCAGTGATGCCATTCGATGGCCTGTCCGGAGTCGTACGCCGAAACCTCACGGGCGAATTAGGTTGGTTGCAAACAATCAATATCGTTGAATGTTGCCGCAAACTATTAGCCTTGTATTAGCCGGGTCCGGGGTCGGGAGTTTACCGAATCTGGCACGTGAAAACACGTGAAGGACTGATCGCCCATCTACCTCTCGCCACCATGTCGCTCGCCGCCGACCTCTCTTCAAAATGGCTCCTCGTCTCCGAGCCCGCGCCGCACGTCCTCCACATTGAGCTCGCACGGTCCGTCTTTACATGACCGTGAAACTGTACCTCATCTATATCCCCCAGGAATCCCGTCAACGCGTTCTCAGCCGAGTGATCCTTGTTATGTATTGGTTGCGGTTCCAGAGACTTATGTGAGGTAGATTCTGGCGCGCATACGCAGCGCTTTTCGACCGCATAACGGCTGAAGGGAGAGACGTCCGTGCTGCCGTCTTGTCGTCTGCATTACCCAAGTTATTCACCGCGGGGATCGACCGTGCGTCAATTCTTCGTTTTCCTTTCTTTCCACACCATTCATACAAATATCCATCCAATCCAACAGTCGTCGACGCAGCCAAAATCACCACAGGCGGCCTCGACGGTGTCGCTCCCTCCGACGGTGCCCGCAGCGCGCTCGGCCTGATCCGCGACATCAAAGAATTCCAGCACGCAATCGGCGCGCCCGAGCGCGCTCCTTTCCCCGTCATCGTCGCGCTGCACGGCCTCGTCCTCGGACTTGGCGTCGACATCGCCGCCGCATGCGATGTGCGCTATGCCGCCGAAAATGCGCAGTTCAGTATCAAGGTATTTACCCATCTCGCTACTACTTGAATTAAAACCTGATTGCTTACGCCCCCGTGCAGGAAGTCGACATTGGTCTCGCTGCAGACGTCGGCACCCTCGCGTACCTCCCCAAAATCATAGGCAACGCCTCTCTCATGCGCGAGCTCGCATATTCCACGGCTATGTTCTCCGCCGACGATGCACAGCGCTTGGGCTTCGTCTCAAGATTAATACCGGGGTCACGCGCGGAAGTGGTGGGCGCGGCGCTGAAGTTGGCTGAGGTCATCGCGGGGAAGAGCCCCGTAGCGGTGAGTGGGACGAAGAGGATTTTGTTGCACTCGAGGGATCATAGGTGTGTCTTGCTCTCTCTCTATCTGCCGCCCCCCCTTCTTTGAAGTATGACCAGGTTGCTGATGAAAATTTCATTTATTTAAAGCGTCGCGGAGAACCTGGAGTACACCGCCGCTTGGAACGCTGCGGCATTACAGACGCAGGTGGGTGCCGACTTCCCACTTCACTCTCTTTCCCTCCATCTTTTGTTCTTCCCCTCTTTTTTTCGGCGACTTCTCACCCTTTAACCTCCTTACACCACCTTCCCTTCTTATCCGTCCTCCTCTCCCTCCCCCTTCCGCCCCTTCCGTATCCGCTGCTGATGCATCTCGTAGGACATCCCCGAGAGCCTCGCCGCCGCCAAGGAGCGGCGCGCGCCGCGATTTGCGGCGTTGGGAGGGGCAAAGTCGAAGCTTTAACTACTGGACAGAATAACTACTATATCGGCACGTGGTATTAATGTATTGAGCCCATTTATTGCTATTGTTAGAGTCGTTGGTCAATGCCAATCGGATTTCGGTGGATTCAAGACTTATTTGCAAGATATAAGAAGACTCACTTGCTTTGATTGAGGCCAATACACGAGTATTGAAACCTGTGACGGCCGTTTACTGGACGGTTCAATATGGTACGAGACCCATACCGTACGCGCCTGTGCCTCGATCAAATACAGTACGGGTGCCATCCGTCTGCAACAATTATACGCGTCTACTGTATGCCCTACTTGGGGATCCACATTTTATTTCTCGTTCATCCCAATCAAATATTTTTGTCAAAACCGAACCGTTCAATTATGTCACTCGCAGACCGACAGGTCGGTATTTCCAACTCGAATGTTGCAAGAGATGTCGTACCAAGGTAGGGGACATACACCTTCTGTCAACATCACGTGAATCTTCCGAATATGGGTAATTTATGGAAATAATTGTACCAAAAAAGGTGTAGTTCAGTTGGCTTTTATTGCTTCCATGAATTTTGAGACATGCATATTAAAAGGGTCCCCACCAACCCTCTAAGGGTTTGGGTTAGAATTGAGTGAGGAGTTGCTGTTGCAAAGGACGCCGATTGCACGCCACCTTTGGCATCAAATAATGTTGGAAATTCTGTCGCACCTTGCAAGGATAGCCCCTTTTTAAGACACCTAGAGATTTATGGAACAGATAAATGTCAAAGTGCTTATATATTTTTTGACATAATCACTGGTTGAGCATTTCGAGTTTTTCATTGAAAATATTGGTGAAAAACTTCTTTTTTTTTCACCCCTTTTTTTTTTTTTTTTTTTGATTCAGAATCAAGCTGAGAAAATCGAAATAAAATTGATACTTTTTCTTGCAAAAGTAATACAAGTTTTTCATACACATTTATGCCCCAAAATATGACGTTCTAGGTGTTGCATAAATCAATTGCAGAAACAAACTTTGCTTTCCAAAAACTTTCTTTTGTGAAATCTCAAAATCTCTTAAGACTACATTCCTGCACCTGATATGAGTCCAATATACCCTTCCTAAGGAGGGTCGAACTCTACGGTCTCCCCGATGAGGCAGCTAAAACTGTGCATCAGGGGAATTTGATGGCTGTCGGAAAACTCTGGGAGATGGATTTCGCGCTGGAGCAAGTGATGCACAACTGTAAGATGAGTTAAAGTGCATTTCCTGATGTTTCACAGATGATGCATCAAGTTGGCCGACAGCAGATGTGATTTTTTACAAGACAGCGGCATTCATACTGGCCTGTGAAAATTTTCATGTCAAGACAGTGTGTGAAACTGGAATGAGAAACATTCTGCCAGTCTGTTCCTATTTATTAAGCTCACTCTAGACAGAGAGGTTGTCGAGAGGTAAATGGCGACCTTCGGAACTTCCCGGATGCTCACGTGGATGGCCAGCATAGGCCGGCATTCGCTGTTCTGGGCAATTCAACGTTGAATACAGTGATGTCGCTCGTGAAATGCATCCTGGCTATATGTAGGATGTACTAATGCAATACAGATGGATTCTGAGACTTGGGCAAAAAAAGTTTTCTGAGCCCAAAAGTTTTTGATTTGATTTGATTTATGCAACATCTAGAACGTCATACCAAAATGATGGTGAAAGATTCAAAACTTTTTTCACTGCTATTTTCACTTGAAAAAAGACAATAAAATAGGTGAAAAAAACCTTCAGTAAAAGATGGTGTAAAATTTGAAATCAGGATTCCATATTTTCACCAAATTTGCATCATCCTTTTTTTTTTTTTTTTTTTTTTCACCTCAAAAATCAGTGAAAAATATATGTTATTTGTTACCACATTTTTCACCACCAATATTATCTCAGACCGCCTAGTGGACCACACTAGGTAGTGGGCCATCTTCATAATATAAGTCAGGAGTGACCCGACGATCAAAAGTTCCGGCAGGTTTGATTGTCGGGATCCGGCATGTGAACATCATTTCTTAATTCCGGACCGCCTTTGGGTTCGTTCCTCTTTTGCTCTTTTCTCCAGCCGTTCTTCACCGATCCTCAAGTTTGGGGACTCGTTTTTTTCCCCTGGATCCGCGCCCATGCTTCCAGTACATGTAATGTGACAAAATCCTTTGTCTCCACATGTTGGGCCATCCAGAAGCAGCTCAATGCAATCACAAGTGGCCCCATGCTGCCACCGCTACAGCAATCCCGCTGTGAGGGCTGAGGTCTTGGAATCTCGGAAGCGAGTTCAGAGCATGTAGCCCAATTCTCTAGGGTGTTTCTTTGAAGGTAAAGTCTGCCACCTCCCGCTCACCATCGGTGATTACTCCGAATCATCAGATTTCAGTTGCACGGAAAGATGAACTTTGTTTGAGGGATAATGGGCTTCAGGGCGGTCTCTATTGCAGTCTGGTATGTCATAATGTCTCCTATGTTTCCATCTGTACTCTAATTGGGGGATCAATTGGCCATTTTACGCAACAGGGAGAGCCTTTCCGTCCAGACCCCAATTTCAGGCATCCTATGTGGCAGCAAAGGGCCACAACCATGGGGTCCATACCCTTCAGAGATTTGGCTGAGTGCATGGAATAAAGGCTTCATATCATTTGAATGATTTCGATCCATTTGGGCCGACAGTACCTGCTGGAATGAACGATTTCGTGGGGTGGCCCACCAGGGGTTTTTTTGCCCCTTTGGGACAGGGCGAAGATAAAAATTTGGCAAGCGATTGGATTGCATTGTAAATTCCAGTAAAATATATCAGACTACTCATAGGATGTATGTCTTCGTCTTACATCCCACAACTTGATGCTCCCCTCACTCTATATGCCAGCTCAAGGGCAAAATAGCTAAGGTGGCCCAGTACCCAGTCTC
This sequence comes from Mycena capillaripes, assembly GCA_029204075.1. NCBI lineage: Eukaryota > Fungi > Basidiomycota > Agaricomycetes > Agaricales > Mycenaceae > Mycena > Mycena capillaripes. Next base: position 937,829 of record JARHKZ010000014.1, on the reverse strand, counting down.
AGATAATATCCCAGGAAAAGCAAGATATTTTTCAAACATTTTTCGGTGGGAATCTAGGTGAAAAACGCAAAATAAGGTTAAGTGAAAACCTCAAGACATTTCCAGACAAAGCTACAAGGATTTTGTTTCGCATTTTTCATTGGAAATGGGTGTGAAAAATTCAAAAGTATTTTCAAATGTTTTCCACTAGGAATGAAGGTGAAAAATGCAAAATAATGTTAGATGAAAACTTTGAAACATCAACTTACCAACCTTGTTTTATATTTTTCAGTGAAAATATAGCTGGGGAATGTGTGCTGCCTTGAGCAAATTCCTTGAAGCACACTGGCTTGAAGTGAAATGCTTGAAGCACACTGAATGTGGAGTGGCCTCAAGCCAATCGATCAATTTAATCCTCTGAGTTCTGGGACAAGTCCACAGCTCCATAATCAGCTCTGGGAGCTTCTAAGAGGAAATTGTATGTTGCTTCAAGCAAACCACCTGAAGCACACTGGCCTGAAGCAGAATGCTTGAAGGACATCAAATGTGGTGCAGCCTCAAGCCAACGGATTAATTGCATTCTCTGAGCTCTGGGATGAGTCCACAGCCCCACAATCAGTCCCGGGTGCTTCTGTGAGAAATTTGCATGTTGCTTTGGGCAAACCACCTGAAGCATCCTGGTTTAAAGCAGAATGCTTGAAGTCATTTGAGCTCTGGGATGAGTCTGAAGCTTCATAATTAGTTCCAGGTGCTTCAGCGACAAAATGGTGTATTACCTCAGGCAAACTGCCTAGAGCACACTGGCCTCAAGCAGAATGCTTGAAGCACATTGAATGTGCTGCAATCTCAAGCTGTCTGCTCAATTAGACAGCTTGCACAAAAGCCGCACGGGCCGCATGCAGCTTTTTTGCATTGCGCAGAGCCGCAGGGGTAATTTGATTTATTATGTTAATAAATACAACTCCAGAGTTGAAAACTGGTCGCTAATGTGCGAACCTATGTATTTTGTTGACAACCTCATAGCCCAATCGTGGGAATGTCATCATTGACTGCATCAATACCGTTTGCTTTCCACTCATGCCTCGCCACTCAGGTTCTACAATGGCACGCAGCAAGAGACATACCAAAAACACTCCCCATCAGACCAGTACACGTGGCTTGACACGGCTGCAGGCCAAGAACAACGGAAGTTATGATGAAAGTTCTGACATAGAGCCTGCGCAAGATTCTGCCACATGCGATGAAAGCTCACCTTGGCTGGGCATGGAAGGGAGCCAGCTGCTGTCAGACAACGACAGCATCCACGGTGACTCTCATAAGCCATCCTCCAAGGCCACTGAGGAGGAGGACAACGATCCTACCCTGACCTGTTTGATCTAGAGGCACCAGCCAATGCGTAGGCAGTTAGAGCGCGCTCTCCTCGCTGGCAGTAACCAAACCCACTGTTTGAGCTGGATTGATAAAGAATATATATTTTGAGAAATTTAATCCTATGACAAATTGCGGTGGAATTATTCTGAAAGAACCAGCCATGTTTCAAGTTGAGCCAATGCTACAAAAAAATTCCCAAAACAGAAAATTTATGTTTGTGCCTTAGGTACCGAGATTAGCTGTAAGGCCAATCAATGCCCGCCGCTCTTCCATACGCACGAAAAATGATTCACCGCTCACCCTGTTCGGAACATAGATATTCATTCAAATGGAATACATGGAACATACAAAGGCGGCTCAAACATGTTGGAAGGACAATCGAAGCACTGTCGAACTGCCTCTTTGACAGGCTGTTGAACTTCTAACAGCTTTGTACACACTGCCCATTTCTACAGCTCACTAGTTTGGTATTCTTTCCACAGTTCTTTACAGCAGTTTTACAGCCCTCTTTTGTATAAGTATCATAGCCTTTGAATCGAGACCTCTGCGCGTTTGCAGAGGGTCACTGAGCTCCGCTTCGTCCCTAGGCTCTAAATCCAACAAAACACAGCTACTCTGAATAATCTTTGACAAACCATAGAAACTTCAGACCGCAAGCAAATCACTTTGTCCTTCAACATTTAGATCCAGATCCTGCAGAGAAAATTTAGTGAGATCATTGTCCAGCTCCGCCATGTCTGCAGAAGGCACATTTAACTCCACCAGACAGGCTAAGTTGGTTTGCTCCGGCATATCATCACTCAAAGCTGCTAGCCTTTTATCAATGTTGTCGACCTGCTTGGCCTGTGAGGACCGTTCAAATAATGGCCTCGCTGCTGTCCAAAATTCCACTGCTTTCAACTGGTCACCGTGCCCTTGGGAAATGTCTCCGAGTTGCAGCATGCATTCCGCTCTGCTGCGATGGATATCCATCTGTGTAAAGCCCTCCAAGGCAATCATGAACAAGGTGACGGCTGAATCTTCATCGTCTTCAGCATAGAACAAATCTCCTAGAAATTGGAGAGCTTTGTGGATCGATCGTTTCCGTTTCGACTTTAATGCATAGACAAGGAATACTGCTGGCCAAGTATATGTGAAATGAACAGTACTCCAGCGGCGAACATCCCCAAGTCTCTCTAGACAGAAGTTTACCAGCTCACTGTGATTTTCCCAAGACAACTTGAGGGTTTTTTGGAGAATTTCATTGGCCAATACCATCTGTCCTTCTCTGAGGTATAGATCTGCTTGAATTGCATCACACATTGTGATCCATCTCAAGCCATCCAAGTTTCTGAATATTGCTTTTGCTGTATCGATACTCTTCTGCACATTCTGGATTGGTTCACCTATTGAGCCATCCAGCTCTGCAATGTTCAAGTAAGCAAGTGCATGAATGAATGAACCGCCGCCAGCAGGGTCATTCTGCAAGCTCTGAGTGTATATATCACGAGCCTGAATATATTCCGATTTAAGCTCGTGAACGATCGCAAGAAGAATTCTTATTCCATGGTCTGCCTCACAACCGGACATACCACAAAGAATAAGGAGAGACTGCGCCCTTTTGAATTGGACAACACTTTTCAAATAGCTACCAAGTTCATACAAGCACACAGCTTCAACGTGGAGTGCCCCTGCTTCTTGGAAGAGATGTCCACCAAGCTTTGCGGCCCTCTGTGATTCATGAGCGTCTAGCAGTGCAGCAGGGAGATCGCCGGAATCCAATTTAATATATGCTAAGCTGTGCAGTGCGGTAGATTGTTGTCCTGTATTTCCGGTTGAAATGGACAACGAGAGTGCCTTTTGAATGAACTCGGTCGCAAGGGGAAGATTGTATCGATTCCGATAATAGTTTCCCACATGGATGTAAAATAGACCTATTCAGTTCATCTGAGTGTCAATTCAAGTCTATCGATAATTCAACTTACATTTGGCATCTGAATCATCAAAGTGAGGGAAGTGCTCAAGACCTCGTTCGATCAGAGACTCCGATCAGATATTTCGCCAAATATGTAGGATAGAAGGCACTCCCGTATGAAAGAAACCTCGAGTCTATGATCAGTCGGTGTAGGGAGACGGATCTGTCCCATAAAGGGAACTTGTCCTCGTCCCGTAAACCGACTGAACATGTTCAGATATGTTCCACAATAGATGGCACGTCCGTGGTCCAGATTCTTCTGTTGCACCACAAATGAAAGAATATTCTGGATGTTTGCAAAGTTTGATGCAATTCGAGTAACTATCTCAGAGGTTCCAAGAGTTCCATGATGCTTCTGGTAAAGCTCCAGTAGCTCTTGATAATTTTGAAGCAGAGAATTGACCATATCCGGGCTGGGGGGATGGTGTCGCAGAAGAAATTCACGAATGGGTACCAGCACTTTGATCCGTTGCTGGCTGGTGGTATATGCCAGCGACGTGCGAAGCAAGGCCACTTTGCAATCAAGAATGTGGTCAATTGGGAGTTTACTCCGGAGAAGTTCTGTATCTGAAAGCCCATCTGGAAGCATGGACAAAAGGCTGAGAAGTTCTTTTGCGTGAGGCATCGAGTTAACTCGAGGGCTGGAGAGTGACAATGAAATAGACATGTCCAAGTTCGATCTTTTATCATAGCCGTCTGAGATCAGAGAGGTTTTCTCCTCGTTCCAACGGGAGAGGACATCAGAACATCCTTCAGAGTCGACCCGATGAGCAATAAGGTTGATTGCCAGTGGCAGGTTGTCTGTTAGAAGGAGAGCCTTATCAATGTCTTCGCTATCGTGTGTCTCGTCCGCGATATCAATAAATGTCTTGCGAGCAGCATCTCGAGTCAAGGGCTGCAAGAGTTGCAAAAATGGATGAGACCATTGAACTTTGGCGGGACGCTCAGCTCCTCGCATTGTGACCTAATATAACATATATCAGTGGGAAGGTACATGAAGTCCTGGTAAACTTACAATCAAACCCAAATGCTGGATATCTGTGAGGAGAGACAAGAACTCCTCAATTTCCTGACGACTTTCTCTTGTTTCCCAGACTGTCTCTAGATTATCCAGGACCAAGAGGCAAGGTGGGCTGCTTGAAAAGTGGTGGATTATCTGCCTGGCCTGGTTTTTTCCTGGATCCAGCCCTAGAATCGCCACCATCAAAGCAGCAAGTTCAGCTTTGTTAGAAGCTGAGTCGCAACCAACAAAGAACCGATGCTTTTCATATCTTGAGGTAATATCTGTGTGATGAAGGACTGCTCTTGCAAGGCTTGTCTTGCCTATGCCACCTGTTCCCAATATTACAACTCTTGGTCTTTCTTGGTTGAATGCCCTCAGAATGTCTGAGAGTTCTGCTTCGCGACCATGGAAAATCTTAGGCTCTGATGGCAACACGGTAATTGAGTTTGAGCTAATCCATACTGTTAAAACCATAACTTACTCACGAAACACAGACACATACCTATCGTAGGTGCTCCAGGATAATCTGCCTGTATGAATCGAAGATTCCCTATCCGAACTATTGACATCCGAAAGGGAAGCGATCAAATCCAGGACTTGTTGGTGAGTTTCTTCTACATTTCTCTCCATCTCAGTAATATCCTTCAAAAAACCAACATTTTGGACCTAAGTGTGTTGCTCTCAATATTCTTTCCGAACTCAGCGCAAAGGTTACCTTGAAGATGTCCACCACAGCTTGAATTCCGGCAGTGCAATCCTTCAGGAGCGTACTCATTTCACCCTGTCGGAAGAACTTCCGGATTCGACTTCCGTCCTGTTGCGCTTCCACAAATGTATGGATTTTGTGAAGTGTCCTAAGGAAGCACGATTCGGTAAATATCCAAATATCAGTTCAGAAAAGAGGCCGAACTCAGCGAATGTCCCAATTTGGCGTAATAGACTGGGTGGTAACTCCCCCATATTTTCAGAGTTGATATGGAGAGCAATGAGTGCCTGCAGCGGCTCATGGAGTTGCTCTATCAATCTGACACATATTTCCTTGTTTTGTTTGACATTCTTTACAGACCGGGTAAGTTTGACGAGGAGATATTCAGCAGGCACTTACCGGAACTGCTCTCAAGAGAGATCGAGTTGTGCAGGAAATGGGCTCCAAGAATGGGGTTCCAAAGCGGCTGGCGAGTATTTCCACGGTGTCGACAGCTTTATTCAAGCACTTTCCAACATGATCCAACCGAATTTGAGTCGCAGTGGGCTGAGTGGGCATTTTAATTGTGGGGATCACCTCACTGCTGTGAATGTGCGGCCTTTAGCTGACTGATCGCCAACTGGCAGCTCGCTTCATGACATGCGGAACTTGACTATCGAGAATGAAATTGATCAGTGCCAAGTACTGGATAACGATCTCCTTCTCCTGGTCTATTTTCACTACCCTGTGCGTCCCTCGCACATTACCGAGAAGCCTTCGAACTCAATTCAAGCGGAATCATTTCGATGAGCGGAGGCTGAATGATAGATAGATCCCCAATACAGTTCCTGGTACGTCTTCAATTGCCGTTGTCCGGCAAGAGCCAGAAAATGTAATGCGTAGCGTGTTACGACACCAAAGGACAGACCCGGCGCAAAATCGGTACAACGCCGCAAACCCGTGGTGGAGACTCAGATCGTGTGGTCGTAGCTGAGGTAGGTATGAAGAAATCACGCACCCCCACATGTGTGCCCTCTCACACGTCGGCCAAGAGAGCTAAGGTCATCGCGGGCGCCGTGCCTTGTTGACAGCATCCAGGCGCCCGGAAAAGACCGGTCAGTCCAAGAATACAGTCGAAATGGTGATAGAGCGTACCAGTGTACATCACACTGCCCGCCTCTGGATTCCAATGCATCCGACTCGGTCTCTGAAGAACGGCAATTCCCGTGCTGGACGTTCGTTCGTCAGTTATATTCGGCACAACATGGATCTAGATTTTGAACCTTGGACTTCGGGAGAATGTTTGAACAATGATGCCGGATGCAAATCGGATTCAATCTCCTGCCGTGCTCTAAAAGTAAGTAGATTCACCCGAGGAGTAGCGAGATGGTACACGACATTAGCAAGCTTGCCGAGGCATCGGCTACTGGGGTCTGCAACTTCAAATTTATCCGGCTCAAAAACTGGAAAATGTGTTGGTGGCGATAGAGCTGCGGGTCATGGCGGGTACGGCTGTATACGTGTCCACCCGTCCCGTATGCCGTCTTGATGACCCAATATCAGAATTCAGTATGTTACGTACCGTACTGCTATGTGTAAAATACGGCCATATGCGAGACGACAGGCAGGGCTTGCCAGTACCACTGAGGATTGAAGATGGATCCCTGACCCCGAAATTCTATCAGTGGATCGCATCTGGGTTGTTCTCTGACACTCTTCGCCGAATTGCGCTCAGAATCTTCGGTGAAATAAGGATATTGTACTACAGTCGTTTACATAATTCCGTGAACATGTGATTTTTTCGCGCCATCACGTGGTGATCGGAGACATCGGAAGCTCAAAATCATAGTCCCTGAGAGTTGGCTTGAGTCAGGCTTGCTCCCATTAATGCGAAAGCATTAACAGAGATAGAAGATGAGACCCATAATATTTTGAATACAGGCCTGAAACTTCGGCACGCTCGGCATCGTGCACGTGATGGCGTGAATTTTTTTTTGCGTGTTCACGGAATTATGCAAACGACTGTAGTATCCAGGAATCCGCTGACAGTGTGGATCAAAAGCGAATGAGTGCACTGTGAGTGCACTTAGTAGATACCGAAGCGGGCGGTTTTGGCCGGCTCTCGACTCGCATCAGTGGCATCTGCGCGGCATCGGATGGTTTGAAATCACACGATTTGCAGTCGGATTTATTCCTTAACTGAGACAAGTAAATTAGGAGGGGCAAATTTCTCCGCTTGAGGATGATTTGTGCACGGAGGATTAGTGAAAGGACAGGTAACGACTGCGTAGGCTTTCTATTTTCTGCATATCCACCCTCCAGGCAAGATTCTTTGACAGTGGGAACTGCGGCCCGGCGCCCCATAACGAGGCGGATCAAGTCCCGTTTGATGAACTATTGACTGGCGATTGGCGCCGTCTGGACGACCTGGAGTACGACAACAGAAGCAGCGGTCACACCAACCAGAGGAGACACTCCGAGGTAGGCCGCCATCCCAGAGTGGAAACGCAACAAGCCGATGTTCTTGATCGCGACGAAGCCCTATCACCGGTGGCGCGATAAAGTACAGACTAGTTTCTCGCAGTCTTTTCAAGTTTTGTGCTAACACCATGATCCATGTGTATCCAGGCATTGGAGTGAACGAAAATAACAAAACCTCTCGATAATCAAATTCATTGCAAAGCAGAACAAACGAGTTAACCATTCCCGCTTTCCCTCCTAATCGGACTAGAATCCATGTGTGGATTAGGCCATTGCTGTCGCATGGCAGTACGAGTCCAGTCATTCAACTTTTTGGGGTTTGTTTCGCGATATTCAAATTCTGATTGATCGACGACCCAGGTCTAGTCTAATTTATTTACATTAGAGCCAGTCTCAATTTGATGGAAACACTCCAGTACTTCGAATTATTATATTTTCAAATCTTCAACTTTGATCGGGGAGCGACCAGTAATCTGTTGCGTGTTTTATTAAACTACTACCGCTGAACTTAGTACTGCAAGCGTGCCTTACAATTGGCCGCCCTTCCCTCCCAAATTTGTCTAAGGATGGGAAAAGCGCGCAGAGAGATGAAGCAATATGCCACGTGAGTAGAAAGTAAAACGGGGAAGACGAATATGTCTTTGTATGCCGGTACCCGGCAACAGTAAGGGGGAGCTCGCTAAATCCGAGTTTTATTTCTCACTCCCTCAAAACTTGTAAAAGTCAACATCTATTGAGTTATCCTAAGGGTCAAATACATTTTCACTCAGATCCATATCATAAGCATCTAATTGTAATCCTAGCATGGCCGTGCGCGCCATATCATCTTCAAGCATCTTCCATGATTCAGTCATCAATGTTTGCAGCTGGTCTAGTTGACAGATTCATTTGGAGCTCGACCAGCCGCTTGCATCCACTCTGCCTGGGAGTTATACTGCTTTGGGTTCTCTCTTTCCGCTGATTCTGAGTCACTATCATCATCAAAATTATCATCTGGTATGTTCACACTTGTTGGCAATGTGTCATGTGGATGTACATGGCCTTTGTCCAGACATCCTCTCTGGTATACCACAGCCCACCTTATATATTTTCCTGCTGACCATTCTCATCTGGAGGTAGATTCTCTCCACACAGTAGTTCTGCAGGGTCTTTTGCGAAAGGCTGGTTGAGTATCATTTTTGCATAACAATACTTTTGATATATCTCCTCATCGCTTTTGTCGGGACGATATTGAGGCCAGACTTTAACAATATATGGCAATGCACCATGTGTTCCTCGCAACTTGCAGACATTGTCTTTGTTCCATTCATAGTTGGTTGCAAAATCTATCAAGTTGACTCCGGGCAAATTGGGTTCTAGTGACCGAGTCCTTTTTTATGCATACTGTTCAATGACAGATACATAAGTTACAGTTCAATTTTCAAATCAACCTCTCCACCAATATCATGTGGTCCACACATATGGAACGGGGCGGTTGACGTGAAGATTCTATTAGTTTACAGCCCAGTAGAATGTGGCAAGTTTCCTGAGCAGATATATCATGCTCAGCTACAAATGTAGACAACATTTCCTGATATGCAATCCCAGCTGCATTAGTTTCCTGGAGACAGGGGGTTGCGGCTTGAAGTACTTCAGGATCGGATGATGAGTGGCTGTCCTTTTGTTGGCATGCCACAAAAGAATAGCACTAGTATTATAAGAATTTAAGAGCTCATCATTCCGACAGGTGCATAGCTCTGGATGATCTCTTTTAGCATTAGGTTCTTTAGTATATTCTGCTCTCTGTAACAACCATCGTCAGAACAAACATACTACTTTGCCAAAATAAAATAAAATAACATACCTCTCGGCATTGTTTAGGAAATCCAAATCAACAATAGGTTTCTCCAGTGCTTTTTTGCTTTCGCTTACAGTAGCTAGGACAGTACTTTGTATGGCATTGAAGATGATTTAGCATCTCAGCAAGTTCCAGCTTAGTGTCATCCGGTGTATTGAACAGACAAGCAGATGGATGTATAGCTGCAGGTGGATTTGAAAGATCTGGATGCCAGGTTGAGACCCCAATAGTCAGGTCTAGGTTTTCAATAGATGGTATATCTTCAAACCAGAGAAACCCAAGAATGTGACTGCTCCCATGATGCTGCCATTCAAATCGCCACCACAAGTCCTTGATTCCAAACTTGGGTTTTAGATAATGTTTCAAATATAAGAAAATTGCATTCTGTAATCCAAGATCTTCTACGCCCTGGAACAGCATCAGTTGCTGCACACAATTTATCTGCCAGATTTTTGGGTGATGTTAAAGGAACTTGATAAAATTTAGTGCAAATGCTGTCAGTAATTATAAACACATACCACCACCATGAGCAGACAATGGAAAAGGCTCAGCCCATCTATCAGATAACATATCTTCAAATGTAGGCAAGTAAACTGGAATTAACGTCCATTTAGTATTTAACCAATAAGCAGCAGTTGGCAAATTTGGGGCATCAGCCATATTTTACCCAGAAAAGCCCAAAGAGTACAAAGCAAAAAGCCAGAGAACTTAGAATGCCCAGAGAAATAAATCCTTGAACAGCCTGAGAGCACACAATTCAATCAAGAAGAAAGTCACAGCAAGAGAGGCAGGAGATGAGAAGCCCATAGGCTTTGTTTATACAGTCAGTACATGCAGCAGCCATGCTCACTACATGCACTCTACACTGTGCATTTTAAATTTTAAATTTTAGAACAGATCACTGTTATTAGTAGCACATATATTAACCAAGCATCCTACATGCACTTTAGATATTCAATTTTAGAATTAACTAATTATTGCTATTAGTAGCGCAGCCGATTGGCGGTTGAAGTGCCGTGCCGGCGCCAGGGCTGTGCTGCCGGATGCAGCAATCAAACAGAACCAAACTACGTGAAACGCACGTGATCCAAAATCGAGGCCGCCTCCACCTCCTCAAAGGGGTCGCAAGCTCCCCCAATCATATGACCAGGGAAAGGCATCAAAAAGACAACAAGCAACGACAACTTCAAGCTAAAATGCTGAAAAGTGAAAATATTTACGCGGGTGAACCGCTTACAAAAATGATTCCTAATTAAAATTAGGACTCGTAATAGTTGTTCTCCACTCCCCTGAGAACAGGTTTCTAAATGTGGAACGCGGCTTGGCCGACACAGTCGCTGTATTCGAGCGAGAGGCTCTGGGTACCGATGGAAAGCAGGTAAGTGGTGTAAGGGTTTCCGAAGACAGTGTTCTGGTATGGTAGGTGCGCCCAATGGTTTGGCGGCTCACCGTTGTTCCAAGGGTATCATTTGACAAATCCTTCTCGGCTGCTTCGGATTTCCCCGGCACTCGCCGGCAATCTGTAAGTTTCTGGAACACAGGGCAACGCCGGACGCTGATTCAGAAAGCAGAGGGAACACTCCGTCAATTTTCTACTACCGCCGCTCAGCAATCCTCGATGATTCCAAAAGAAAGAAAAAACGTCTTTTGCTTCTGAATTCCGGCGTAACCGGCTATTCTCGGTTCAACTGCCCTGTTAATCTGCTGTCCGTCAAAGCCGTAATGGGTAGTGGAGCATGCAGCAAGTTAGTTTGTGCCACCTCTTAATTTGACTTCGACATTTGCGACTATTCAACGTTTTCGGATGTGTGACGTCGGCACTTGAGCAACAACGCGATACAGATGATTTCTCGCCAATCGCTGTCGTCAAGAGCACACCGCCAAGCCACCTCCTATTCGCCGTCGGGTGGGTGAGTGAGCCAACAGATGTTTGCGATGGAGAAATACAGACAGCCCTGTCGAGACATGGGCAGAGTTTTTTTGTTGATGATCTTTACGAGTACTTATGTAATGAGTGATCGTCCATTTCAAAATTTTCCCATTGACGTTCTCAAGTGCACATGAACGGTAAGTCCCATTTATCCGTACCGAAATAATAATGGCTGTGTTGAAGGCTTTTTAAAACTTGCATTAGGTTCAGCTAGTGATAAAATAGTGGCCGTGTATCATCCATTTGTACATAAATCAACGACAAGTCATGACTTTTGATCGGTGGTCAGTAGAACAACTGCTGCGCTCTCAATGCTTCGTCGTTTGCCTTGCCCACAGGCTCAAAGAATTATGCTCTAGAATGCGCAGCGGACCAGCGCCTCAAATCCCGAAATTTCACCCTTCACCATGCCCACCAAAGACACCCAAGACACTGGTTCTCAAGATACTAGGAGACCGTCGAGCAACTACTCTTGAAAAACGCCAAAGTTGACCTTGCGGCGCGATCCCCGGAGAAGGCCGCTGCTGCTATCAAAAGACAAGATGAGGAGACAGGGAAAAGGGCGATATTTCCTCAGCTTGATCTTGCAGATCTACCCAGCGTGCGCAAATCCGCGGAGACGTTTTTATCGCAGGAATCCAGGCTTGATATTCTGTTCGATAACGGGTGGGGGAGAAGTCTCGCCCAGCACTATATGCTCACTAATTCCTGTTGAAAGGGGGGTCATGATCACTACACCCGGAATTCTCACGGCACAAAAGCACGACCTTCGTACGGATAATCCATCTTTCCCCAGTCAATCCCGATTGACAACGCTCCTCAATGCTCATCCTCAGAATTCGGCACGAACGTTATCGGCCACTTCTTCCTTACGGAGCTCCTGGTATGTGTTTATGCAGTGCCATTACTCAAATTCTGAAACCCAGCCTGCTTCCGGCACTCACTAAATCCTATGAAGAAACGGAAATTCCTGCCCGGGTCCCCCATACCTCTTCTGCGGGGCACATATTCGCCCCCGGGAACGGCATAGATTTCCAGAGTCTCAAAGATGGGCCCGAGCGCGATGTGTGGGTGAAAAATACAGGTATTTTCAGAGGACCGTGGTACGTATATCATCCACCTCAGCCAATAGATGCCTTGCATTAAGTTATTGAATGACTGTCAAACGCAGGGCGCTGTACGACGAGAGCAAGATCGGCAAAATTTTCATCTCGAACTATTTTGCAAAGACGCATTCGGACGTGCTCCTATCCTGTGCACTGCACCCCGGTGGGATAAAGACTGAGCTGCAACGGTACACGCTGTGTCTACTGTACATGCCGCCGAGTCTTACCTGTGTCTTCCCAAGACACAGTGCGGGCTGGATTAAAGTCCCTGCTAATGCTTTGCTATACCCCGTCCCGTGAGCCGTGAACTACCTCCGACAGTCCTGCCACCAATCATGATGCGGAAATATTCAGTATGGGCGCATAAACGCAGTTATGAGGCGCAACTATCGCTACGCCGGCTCTCACTGACCGAGTACGTTGAACCTTCCACCGCTTCAACGCTAATGAGATTTTTCAACTCAGTACCTGGTTCCGTGGGTCAAGGTCAGTAAGGCGGACAAACGCGTATCGAATCAGAAGTTGGAAGACGAGGTCATTGCGTACATTAGAGAGCAGGTTAAGGGTTTCTGAGTCGGTGAGATCATTACAAGGGAGCAGTTTCGTTCCGTTCATAAGTACTGCGGGGGAATTCAATGGGAATCAACATATAAAGGCAACTCAAACACAAATACTTCATATACTATGAAGGCCCTTATTGGACAAAAGGTTTTTTTCGTCGTCCGAGTGGTAATTTTTTGCGAGATTTCGCGGGATCTTCCGAGATCTCGCGAGGTTCAATTTTCTTTCTCGAGATTTCCCGAGGTCTCGCGAGGTCTTGATTGCGGTTTCATTCCACACGTTCTCTCGAGATCTCACGAGTTTTTGAATAAAATTTCACCAACTCGAGATCTCGAGAGCTCTCAAAGCTCCTGTCTTTTCAACGCCCCATATACAGCCTCGAGGTCCCTCGAGACCTCATCAGCCAAGCCGCACCGTACACATGGTATGTTGGGTCTTATGCGCAGCTCACCGCATGCATCGACGCTTGACTTAGCTCTGAGTAAAAATATCAAGTCAATGAAACCATAATAAAGTGCACTCATTAGGAACGCAAGGATTCAACTAGAATTCTATTAAATTTAAGGCATGGTTGTACTGTAGCGTACATAATAATTCCAAGCTGAATACGGCACAGTACACGGTGTGCGGGGAAGGCGTTCTGTGACGCATCGACATCGACCAAAGAAAGATGTATTGGACAAAACCTCAAGAGACAGGCGAGGGAGACAAGGGTTATTAGGGATGGGAAAGAGTGGGTTATGCGAAAGAAGACAGACAACGACAAAACGACTCACCTGCCCAAGCATACTCCCGCCTGGCACGCGCTGGATTTGCATCCGTCGTGAACTTCCTCGGTGTACATACGTGCGAAGACGCCTAAAGAAGGGCCATTAGGATCATCGTCAAGCATGCAATCAGCAACGCAGCTCTAGCAGAAGGCAAAGAAAAGACTCAACCCTCCACATATATCACCGGGGGTAAAAGATGATGCATGTGGTTTCCGCATGCGTTAGACGCATGTGGTTTGCATGTGGTTTGCATGTGGGTGTGACATCTGACAAAGGTCTTTGGTTGAGATAAGCCTTTATTTTACCAAGTACTAATAAAAATGTAATTAGATACAGCAAATATAAGAGATTAGTTGTGAATGGTTACCAGTAAATTTCAGGGTTTAGTTTGTATTTATGTGAGATGGGTAATGTTTTTTTTTTATGGAAGCCACACCTTGGCTGCAGATGCCGTCGCGTCCTCCCGAAGCGACAGCACGATGTGGTTGCGGCTGAGTGTAAATATCCTATTGCTCGTGTATCTATTTAAGTTCTCTCCATATATTTACTCAGTATTTCTTTGTCATATATTTACTACTTGTCTTGAAAGTCACAACACCGGTGATTTGCGAGCTCGGAACCTAGTGTGGAAACACAAGAAACAACCAAAACCAAACAACAAAACCAATATTGGGCAAGATAGACTGAACCTATCCCAAACCAACACTAGAAACGATGTATGATAGTTGTTTCATTCACTTCCAAGGTAGCCGACGAGTGTCAGTCCCTAGTTTCAGAGCCTTTAAAAGGTTGAAAGGGAAAGTTGATTGTTCAAAGTAAAAGTCCGACGAAAGGTTGTGTTATGATACGTACGAAACCGAAGATCCAAAGGATACAACTGTTTCGGACTTCCTTGATGCGATATATGATAACCAAATTTAAGAAACATAAGAAACGGTGAGGTTTCTGTAGTTTCTTGCGTATCCCAAAGATCCGCGTTGATAAAGTTGTTGCCAAAAGTGTGTAGCGTGCGTTTTGTCGGTTTCCCAACCAGTCCCAGTCAAATCTCGAGTCCCAGAATCTTTCCAGTCAATCCAAATCCAGTATCCCAGTCCCAATATCCAGTTTACAGTCCAATCAATAGCCAAATCTCAGTCCCAGTATCCTTCCAATCCAGTCACACAATGTTTCCGAGTCCAAAACCAGATTCAATTCAATCACAAACTTCCAAACTTCTATTCCTTCCCAATTGTACGAGACTCGCCCTTTACAAGTATCTAAGACTTGCAAAACTCGAATAGCGTGAGGGTTTCTTGGGAGAAACTTCGCTGCCTACCTCTCCTCTACTCTGGCTACTTATACAAAAGATGATATGACTATGACAATAAAGAAAATATGTAAAAGAGTCCGTTTATCCGCCCTATTTCCCGTGTTTCCGGAGTATTTATAAGACCTCAAAGCGCCTCATTGGTTGGTGAGGTCGGATTCGTCATTCCGGGTATATTCCGACCGTCCTTGGTAATATCCTTGCACATGGCGACGTGATGGGTACTTGAAACCCTAATTGCCAAGTGTTTCTTGAGTTGTGGAACTCCCGTTCCTGAAGTATCCCTTGGATCGGTATAGTCGGACCTTGTAGCCCTGTTCTATAGCTTCCAAACGATACCCCACTTCCTTGAGACCATTGAATGAGACCGATGAGGATTAGAGTTCACTATCCTCATTGGTGTTTGCTATGGTTCTGAGATCGACAATCACAAGACCCGGCTGATATTATCTCCTTGAAACCATGCCCGGCATAGCCGCGTACCTGGAACAAGCGGAACGACGATCCCGTTGTCACATGCAACTATGTTCGACATGATTTCCCCACTGATCCACGCTCTGATACTTCCAAAACGTCAGAAACCACTCAAACCGTTGTAAGAAACGGAAGAAACTGGTGTTACGACTGGTAGGTTGAGTTGTGCTACATCTTCTCCTACAGGTTTCGGAGCGAGCACATGCCAGAGATACTCCTGATTCCTCAGGAGTGTCGTCCCGTTACTCAGATGATATTGGCCTCTTTTATGGGAAGAGTTGATACATTCAATACAACAGATACATGATATACAGAATATCAAACATAAGGAAATCACAAAAACAAGCGATTTCAGTGGCGGTTCAATATCCTGCTTATCACTGGGTCTTGGGAGGTGAGGTGATAAAGAAGGGATGATGTCGGGCCGCCGGCAGGCGTTTGGACAGACAAACAGAGGATGAGCGCAGGCCGCCCGAAGGACAAAGACACAATCATGTGCTGACCAAGCCCACAAACACCTAGACAAAGGCGACGTACGGGCACACTCTTAGCCCGACGAAGACAGCCTGTGTTTCAGTGTCGACAAAGGAGGATTTTACAGCAACAAAGACAGTGTACAGACGTAGTTGTCAGATGACAAAGACGGCATCGCCCGCAGTGTGAGCGTGCGACAACAAGCACAGACTTCATGTGACTCCAGCCGGTCATGCCAGCACGACTCGGCCGTAACCACATTGCAATGAGGACACAACGGCATCTGTGGCTGAGTCGCATAAACAAAACCTTTACCTATCTCACATGAATACAAACTCATGCTGAAATTTACTGGTAACCTTTCAAAACTAATCTCTTATATTTGCTGTGACTAATTACATTTTAATTAGTACTTGGTAAAATAAAGGATTATCTCGACCAAAGACCATTGTCAGATGTCACGCCCACATGCAAACCACATGCATCTAACGCATGCAGAAACCACATGTGTTGTCTTTTGCCCCCGGTGTATACGCATATCCAGCACCAGCTGCTGGTCATTAAGTGCAATGAGCCATACTGCTGCAGTCTACAGCCCAAGTGCTCTTGCAGGATGCAATCCTCGCAGCTGGAAGCCTCCTGGTGCTTATGGGACATGAGAGCGAGCAAGATTGGGGAGCTGTTGTTCGGCAGGGGTGGGGTGTGAAGCACAGCAAGGAGGGCTTTAGGGCATCTATGGATGGGGATGAACGCTGAGCACTTCAGCCTGGATGAAGATTGCCAGAAGGTATAACGGGAGGCAAGACCAAGGCATTTGAAGCTGGGGGGTGGGATGCATGGTGGGAGGCGGGCAGTGGGCGTCAAGCAGTGGTGGCTGACAGGAAGAAGGTTGGTGGTATTTAGCAAAGACACGGCGGACTTCGAAACCTGCCGAGATCAGCTGCCATCAAATTTCCGCATTTGGGTGTCACATTTGCGGCAGAATTCCAAGAGTGATACTGGAGCTGCAAGGTGGTGGTAATTAAGTTTCCCCTCCACGTTCTTCCCTCCACCAATGAGATCAGTGAGGCCGGTGCGGATTGTGGAATTGAGGACGTTGCCAACGTCCTTGAAACGTTCTGGGTCAAGAGCTTTAAGGTGGGTGTTGAATACGGGCTCAATGTCATTCCACAACCGCAACGATGTATTGGAACACTGTTGTGCCATCTTTCTCAAACTTCGGACTACGGTGAGCACGAAAATATAAATAGGGAAGCCAACGACGTACTTCGTGGATTGCCCATTCTTTCCTCAAATCATCCCTCGACTCTTCGGGCAGTAAATCGCTCTCGTAATTGTCCATGTCATTATGGTCGGCAGATTGGCCGCGGTTGAATTTTAATTTGATGTGGCCATTGTTCTCAAACAGCGATGTGATGGTAGTGTGACATGTCACCCGTGCCTGCTATTTGACTTCGTCCTGGCACTCTTCCCCCTGAAACTCGACAGCACGCCCTTTCAAAGATATGGTGGTCTGACTATAGGCATTATAGGCACCTTCTACACATGAGCCAGGCATGTACAACGTGAGAAATGCCAATTATGGTGACTTCCTCGTCTCCATCAATTTTTCATTACCCTCTGGCCCGCACACAGCGCGGGAAAGTCGTGCAAGAGCGTGGAATAGCCGCTACGGGCTGGCGGTCGGGTCTGCATGCTGCATGGGTGATTGTTTTCATTTCTTTCCCCTCTTGCTTCCTGTCACCACAACCCATGCCACCCCCGTGATACACTCGCTCAATCGATTTTTTTCTTATCCTATGCTACTCTTGGCCCCCATCACCTCAACCTCTTTCCACACTCGCCCCGCGCTTTTATCCGACGGCCTTGGCCTGGTCTGACGTGTTTATCACACACTGCTGGTTTGGACGCGTTTATCGCGTCACCACCCCCGATCTTGATCCATCGTGGACACATCTGACTCGGGTTGCCGGTTTTCCCTACATTGCACTGAATCCACCATTCCATTCGGAATGGCAAAGGCGTTTTATTCCATATTCCTGTGTACAATTTCTAGTAGCAAATGCATGCCCTTTTCCACCCAAACTCACCATGCCACCCTGAATATTGTATCTATTCTAGAGTGCACTTTTTCTGGGACACCATAGATGCATGGCATGGCAGGGTCTCAAAACAATTATATGCCGTTGAGGGTGGGAGGCGTTGAGTGGCATAATGTGACAGGGCCACCGGATATCTGAGCCCATGAACAATGCCACATCAAATCGAAATTCAACCGCGGCCAATCCGCCGACCATACTGTCATGAAGAAAAGTAGTTGGCGCCCATGCACAGTCTGGGATGGATGTGCTGTGTATGACGAGGAGAAGAATTTGTTGTTCCTTCTCATGGACTACATTATTCATGGCACGCTGCTTGTCCCGATCCGCCCAACCCCGCTATCCCGTCCTAACTCTCGCTTGCATTTCTTCGTTGTTGTGATTGACAGAGACATGTTCCGTCAATCTCTTAACTCTACAAACTGTAAGGGCAACCTCGAAGGCCCGAGGTACTCAGGGACTGACGTGGGGGATCCAAAGGTTAATTGACAGTAGCTAAATATACAGAGAAGCATACCTGACGTGGGGGATCCAAAGAGAAGAAACTCTGAGGATTCCCACGTCAGCCGTGGGTATAAGTAAGCTACTAGCTAAGACCATGTGACTGGAGTGATCGGCAGATGTCCCGGGCTCGGTCACATGCGAGGTGCCATCGGGGGTCCCCCTGGCAGGTCACGTGCCGGCTTCCGGTACCGGTTCCGGTAGACCGGTGACCGGGAGAGCGACCGGAAGGACCGGAAGGGCGTTGGATGGGGGTCGGGACGGGGGTTCCCCTGACACAAACCGTGTATGCTACTGAATAAATCAATACTTTCCGTACACTGTTACCGTACCATTTCGTTCAAATCGACAGTCACGCGTCACGCACCCCCCTGTCGATGTCGAATTTTGGTCGGGGTCACGCGTCACGCAGGCGTATGTCGAATGTCCCGAGCGTGACCAAGGTCCCAAAATTGCCCCGGAGATGCAAAAAAGGCCAAATTTTCGAAATTTTGCGCCGCAAAAGTCGAAATTTTCGGGGTGTCACGCAAAATTTTCGGCGCTGTCGATTTGTCGAATTGGTTGAAAGGGTCACGCGTCACACCCCCTGTCGATCTGAACGAAATGGTACGGTATATGCCTCTCACTGCACCCGATGGAGGCTTGATCCCCCCTGATCCCACCTCGCATACCTTTTCAGCTCCGATGAGGTGCTGCCCGTCCCGTCGGGCGCTGATAAGGCTGTGAGGCCCGATAACAAAATAAATAAATTTGTGACAAAAGGTTCAGCCTGTCATGATTGAGTTACCAATCATGATGATTGTAAGTTCTTCCCACAGTGCCAACAGAGGCACGTTGTTTGCACGTTGTGGGACGACACGGACTCTTATCCATGGACTCCAAAGACGACGCGCGTGCCACTGCGCCCAGTCTCGAGAACCAACAGGCGAAGACACGGGCAAAGTCGCCGTCGAAGAAGAAACACACAGAATCGCCATCGGAGCGCGACGTAGTCGTTATCAGCAGCAACGAAGTGATTCCTGCGCCGTCCCCACCTGCGTCCAGCGCGGATGAAGACGAAGATGACGACGACGACGACGACGACACTGACGGTGCAAACAGGAGCAGCGAGAACAGCGCCGACAAACGCACGAGTGGCCGACGGACGTTCCCCGACGGGCAGCTGCTGCGTGTCGACACCATGCATGCGACCAAGGCGGAGACGCCGGGCATCCGCCTCCGCGGGGTCCTCGGCCCGCGCGACGAGCTCGCATTCGCCATCCTCTCCACATTCATCGTCAAGCCCGAGTGGATTTATTCCTTCTTCGACCCCGCGACGCCTGTCGTGCTCGTCGCCGACCCTGCGATGAGCGGCGGTGACCCCGAAGCGTGGCGGTGAGGGCAAAGCCCTTCGCTCTTTCTGCATCCAGGCGCTGACGTCGAGTGCGATACAGTCCGGCGCTGAAGAATATCTTCCCAAACTGGGTGCGCGTGTGCCCCCCGCTGACCGGCGGTGGCGGCGGGCGCGGATGTATGCACATGAAGTACATGCTGCTCTTCGCGAAGAGCGGCGCGCTGCGCATCGTCATTAGCTCCGCAAACCTCGTCCCGCATGAATGGTGCCACATCGAGAACGTATGTGCCGCTCCTCCCCTCGCGCGGTACGTGCTGATACCATTCTCTGCCTGCCGCAGTATGTCTTCATCCAGGACTTCCCGCGCGCCACCCCCGGCGTGGAGACAGTCAAGTTGCGCGCGGGGGAGAAGCCCAGCGAGGCGTTCCCGGCGGTGCTCGTGGACGCGCTGCGCGCTACCGGCGTGGAAGCGGCACTAGCGAGCATGATTCGGCAAGGCGTGCGTTCGTTTCCCTTCTTTTACCCTTTCTTTTCCCTCTTCTCCTCTCGTTCTTGCTCACGGGATGTTCTCTCTCGCAGCACACCGCACTCCCGCTCCCGACGCTCGTTCCCTCTGCGGACACAGCGAAAGCGGGGACCAAGTCGACAGCACTCGAGCGGGGCTGGGATTGGAGCAGGGTGCGGGTGGTGCTGGTATCGAGTGTGCCGGGGAAGTGGGAGGGGTGGGCCGGTCAGCATGGGGTGCTGAGGTGTGTATTTTTCTTCCTTTTGTTTAGCGCCGAGCTTGAAGACTCTGATGGGGCGTCGATGGTACTCCATCGAGCGACCGCTTTTAGGCTCGCTATCCCCCACGCTCCCTCTCTCGCTTCCGCCTCTTCCTTCCTTATCCTATCTTCCAGCCTCGAGCTAACACCACCTCATCCCCCACAGAACAGGGCAGACACGCCTCCTTCGTGCGGTCCAGGCGCTCGGATGCTCGGTTGACGACTGGGGGAGCGAGGGCAAAGGGAAGGCAGGGCAATGGGGGAATCTCAAGAGCAAAGGCAAGGGCAAGGAGAACGAGGAGGAGTATGAGCTCGAGCTAGATTGTCTGGTGCGTGCTGCTTTCCACCCCTTTTCGAGTCCGCGCGCTGATCGTCTCTTGCGCGGTAGACCTCTTCGATCGGGACATACTCCGTGCCCTGGATCGCTGTATTCCGTCTTTGTGCTGGCGGGCGTGCGCAGGCGCTGCGGGCGTATCTCGATCGGCAGAAGTGGGTGCGCGTACCCCTCGCTGTACCTCCTACCTCCTGTTTATCATTCTTTGATTC
This sequence comes from Mycena capillaripes, assembly GCA_029204075.1. NCBI lineage: Eukaryota > Fungi > Basidiomycota > Agaricomycetes > Agaricales > Mycenaceae > Mycena > Mycena capillaripes. The sequence continues at coordinate 916,655 of JARHKZ010000014.1, read as the reverse complement.
GCAGATCCCCGTGCGGGCCCGACGCGCGTCATCTACCCCACGCTCGAGACCATCCGTGGCACCGTACTCGGCGAGGCCGGCGCGGGCTCGATGTGCTGCAGGCGCGCACAATGGGCGAAGATCGCATTCATGCTCGCGGATCCGGCGACGGGGCTGCAGATGCGGGATGCGAAGAGTAGGAGTGGAGGTGTGGGGATGCATACGAAGGTGTGTTTGCGGGCTCGTTTCCCCTGCTCCCCCTTGTTTGTTTCTTCCGCCAGCCTAAAACGTGGACTTCTCTCTATCTTCCCCGCGCTCGTCGCATTGGGTTTGTGACTGACGTATTGCACCCACAGATGATCCTCGGCACGCTGCGCTGCGCGTCGGCGCAGGATGATGATATCAAGAACGAGACGGACAGCAAGGGCGAGAGCGACGTGGAAATCATCGACGCGGCGGGGAAGCCATTGCGGAGGCCGCATGCGTGGTTCTATGTTGGGTCGCACAACTTTTCGGTGAGCGCATGGGGTGCGCTGAGTGGGAGTGGATTCAATCCGCTACTGAATGTACGTGCGTTTGCTGCCACACCTTCTCCCTGCTTCACTACCCTCTATCTTATTCCTTCCTCTTGCTCTCCTGCCGCACTGTCCTCCTTCGGCTGGATGTTGATTCATCTTGTACAGGTCGTGAACTACGAGCTCGGCATCGTCCTCCGGCTCGAGAGGCCCGAGGACGTGGATGCGGCGGTCGCGTGGGAGCGCCCTACGCGGAAGTATATCGATGGGGACGTACCGTGGGTGAGTACCCTGTTTTCTAGCTTCTTTGTCTCCGCCTTGTCAATCGTATACCGGTTTCTCTCTACCTATTCCCGTTCGATTCCGCCTTTGCCTTGGTACTTGGGATATTCAAGCCCAATGCTGACGCGCTTTCACAGATCTCGCAGGATAGCAAGTAGACGCACAAAGTGCTTATTCTGATGGCTTTCTGGATGGCTTTCTGGATGGGTGCGCACTTCAAATCGAGTGGCATTCATAGACAGAATCGCCGAATTCTGTGGCGACGAGACTCGGCGTATGTACAGTAACGCTCTGTGTATTAATACCTAAGGTGTATCTATGCAATCTGTACAATCGCTTGTAATTCAACTGATGTAACTACAGACCCTCTGAGAAATCAGGAGGCGTAAGAAAGATTGCCTTATATGGAGATTTACCTTCCCAAGGAGGCAACTATGGACGCAAACAGTTTCAATTTGGAAGCGGTGAAGTCAGATAAGTTTCATAAAATGGTGGAAATATTCAGGTATGTAGATCCCAATAACCGGACAGTTTTCTTTCAAGACTAAGCAATTAGTGTAGCATCTTCATAGATGTTTGAACGGCTCCGAAACGGTTCGAGGTGTCACACTAGAGTAAATTCACAGGGAACTAGTCACATCAATCTAATCGGCACCCCTAGTTGAACGATATTAACTTTCTTTTCACTGCGATAGCAAACTCGCCCCGTGAACAGTTTTGTGTACTGCGCGGCCTTGCAGTCTCTCCTGTAAACACAGTTCCAGCTATCCGCAAAACCGTAGACGTTTTTGAAAAAAAAAGTTCAGTTGATCAAAAGTGGAGTTCCAGGTAGTCCTTTTGTTACCTGGGGGGTCCGATCGGGTCAGAAAGTTATTACATAATCGTCGGAGTTTGAATTCCGACGCGCTTCTTTTCCTCTTACTAACGACGCGTTTTCTCTCTTCCTCGTCCATCCACTGGCCTTCTAACGAGATCTGTATGCGTATGGATGCGCCATTGCAGGATTCTGATGCACAAAGCTCGTCAAAAGTGCCCGTAAAGCTTGTCAGGCCGTACACAAAGGGCAAAACACAGGCTTTAGCGATTCCTTCCATCCCCGAAGCTCCAGACGCTTCTGCGTACCGAATCGCAAGGACTCCTGCTCATATAACTCCTCCCGCTTCCCCAAATCCTGAGCCATTCCCTCATGTACAACCACGGTTACACGAGGCACGACAAAATGCAGAGGCCAGAGCCACAGCCAGATCACAGAAAAAATTCGACGCCATGGAGGACTTCCTCAAGAATCTGGCACCATTTGAATCCCTCGGTGATTTCCTCGCAGTTCTATTCCACAATCGGCCCCACGGCGAGAGTGATCCCCGCGGAATAACCCATGCTAAGAGTGTCGCGCGATTCCTACAAGGAAACACGGCCATCCGCATGTCCGACATCTTTCCATTAATCTATAAGCATCGAAATTCTTTCCCTTCCATAAATTCCTCCCGTGTCCATAAGCAGGACGAAATGTTCGCCACAGACGGTCCCCTTGCCGATATACATCACGCCCGCCCGTTCCTGTCTACTTGGGCCACTAGAGTCACACTGGGGGCAAAGAACAACGCATGTGATTTCACATGCCGTTGACGCATCCAGTACGCATTCTGGTGTGACGACTCCACTCGACTCCCAAAGGTTGACAAAGGTGCTTTGCAAGGACAAAGAGAGGACAATGGAACAACAAAGGGAGGTTGCAGCACCTCCGGCCCACCCAGGACCCCTCAGGGAACCTTTGTCCTCCCTTTGTCCCTCCTTTGTCCTCCCTTTGTCTGTGCAAAGCATCTTTATCAGAGTCGTCACAATGTGACCACAAGTGCAAGACAAATGTGTCAACGGCATGCGAAACCACATGCGTCGTAATTTGCCCCCGGTGTCACGGCAATGGAAGCAAGGAATCAGGTCGGAAAAGGAACACAGGATGATCCCGACGATCCTGAAGACCATGTTCAACTTCGAGCCCGAAGCAACGGGCGCGGAACTGGGCATGTCATAACTCGTCATGATATGCGCAATTTCAGCCTACATCGCCTTGAGCGCAAATATCGCAAACAGCAGCCTTTGCCAACATTTCTCTTAGAAAATATGGCTGCCCCAGAAATAAAGAATGGAGTCTTCATTGTTCGGGAACGGCGTCCGCATCTCATGGTGTGTGCGGACACGAATATTTTATTCTGATATCTGATTTCGGGCCAGATTATCATCTCTGCGCTAGCATCATTCATTTTGTCCAGGAATTGATATGCGAACGGCGATCTCGCGATGATTCTCGGTGTCTGGCATTTTGCGTGCAAATCCCATGCCGACGTCAAGTGTGTATGTTGCCGTCTCGGAAGCAGTGTCAGTGATACTACTGCTCGAGACGCCCTACATTCGATAGCGACCTCGAGCCTGGCTGAACTCCGGGACAAAATACAGGATGCAACAAACCGTGGAGAAACTGAGCATTCCATTTGCCTAGATAATATTCAACAATGGTGCCCGGTTTTTGAACAGGGAATCGGACGGCAGAGCCAACTGAAGTTGGTACAGCCGGAACTTGCATCGGTCTGGTGGATTGTGCGCCCGGAGCGTTTAATTCTAAAGTCTACTACGACCGTGTGGCTCTGAACGAACGAAGAGAGCTCACCGTACATTCTCTGTTCGAAAATATTGATTGGGATCATATCATCAGTACCTCCAAACTCCATTTCGTTCGCGAGCTTGCCGAGTTTGTGCCACAGCTTCACATCCTCCTTCCCCTCATTATGGTGACGTTCCGTTCGGCACCAATAGCTAAGCACCGAATGCGTGAAGACCGGGGAGGAACACCGTTGCAGCCAGTGGGGACAAACGGAGAGCGCTCCACGGAGAATCAAGGAATGGAGCGTGCAGTTCACGATATTGATACACAGGTCGGAATCGATTCCAGCATTGATTCGGGTCCACTGTCGTGGCTTCGTGATGATGGAGCTTCGTATGCAGCCATGTTGCGGCTGACGAAACTTTGTGCACCCTTGGGAGACAAATTTAAGAGGAAAATATCCACCCCCGAAATATGGCACACCGGCGCTACCGATTTGAACTCCATCTCTGAAAACCATTATGGGCCGGCAACCTTCTCGGACCCATCTTCCCTGTCCAAGTGCTCAAATGCGGCTGGGTTAAAACGTCCGTCGAACATCAAATCATGCGACTACTACCCGACAATGCGAAATTTGCGATTAATTTATACGGCCCACGTCCTTGACTGTTGGAGGTAAATTCAGTTTATCTTTTATTGTGAAATCGCAGCCTGATACTTCGTTCAAGGGTTTACTTCAGCGTCGAAAACCTACTCGAACATTTTCAGGATCTTGAGACAGCAGGTAACCTGCCGACGTTAGAAACACTTCTTGAGGCTGCGGAGGTTCTTGTTGATCGATACACCTCGCAAGCTGCGGTGGAGCATGCACTGGACGCCACAGAGGCCACAAGCGACGATAATTCAAATCGAGTTCCCGTGGGAAGTCCATGGGTTACTCGTACGCGACCCGGACCTACCCAAGAGCCGCGCGAGGCGGCTTCCGACCCCATGCCGGACCTTGTCGAGATCCAGGAGCCGGATCCCAGTGTAAACTCATCAGAACCCACGCAACAAAACGAAGAGGCTCCGAAGCAACATGAAGAGCGGTCGGGATTCACTGGTGATCGCGTGTTGCGCAACAGCCAGATTTTTATGATGGAATTCGGCTGGTGGCTCGAATTGATTATGGCTGTACCAGAGGGTGATATTGGTCGCGTTGGGAGATCATGAAAGTCAGCATTTCCCGTTCACGACTCTCACTGAGAAAAAAATTGACGATGTTCAATTTACTGCACCAGATTTGGATCTTCAAGTTCGCCGGCTCATCTCACCAAAACTACATGGCCTATTTGCTCGAGGTCTATTGTTTCTTGCGCTATGAAGCGTCGAAAGACCTCAAGAACGCCATCCTTAACAACTGGCTTATCAACGTCAGGGGTGAACTTGGTAAATGGTTGCCCGCCAACCTCCATCAAGAGCACTACAACCGTTGGCTTGAAGATATGATCCAAAAACACGGTGGTGAGTTTGACGACAAATTCTACCGTGAAACTATATCCCCAAATGTGCACCATTTCCTTCGCATCAAGGAGGAAATCACAGCAGCGTTCGATTCAAAACGCCGCGGCAAAACCCATACGTCCCCCCACCTTCGCGCCGAGCTCCATCTTCTGCTTACCATGTTCAAAGAGCAGGAGGCTCATTTGTTCCGCTCGGGATGCAGCCTGGGACACGCTGCAATAAATCAGTTCGCTCGTGGGTGTCGCCGGCTCGAAGAGGGAAAGCTGCAGGAGTGGCTGGACAAATCCACCAGCCTCGGTGATTTTTTACAGGTGTTGCATCGGACTGAAGGGTCCGCTTCGGGCCACGTTCAAACTAACACATTGTCCCCTGATCCCGATTCAGAAAACGAATCAAATATGCGCTCAAGCTCGCCCGTTCAAAGTGTTGATAAGCCGTGTAATAAAACAGGCCTGAAAAATCCAATTTCTTCGGGCTTACCATTATTGTATGCACATCTTGAGGATCTAAGGTACTTCCCTACCTTTAGATCAGTACAATAAGCGCAGGAGGTATATTACCCACCACGGGTCGATTATCATGAAATCACATACCTGATAGAGACCAAACCAGTGGTTGACCAAGCTGTGTAAAACTTAATAAGAGGTCGCAGTAAGGCGCAGACGCTATCACAAATAAAGGGAAGAGTTCAGATCCACTCTAGTGGCTTATGAGCTTATCACGAACCAAGTTCGCGATAAAAACCTAAGTCCCTTGTTGCAGTGTATTGACGGGTTGGACGAGACGCAACAAGTCACATGACCCGATTAGTAGAGCACAAGCCGCCAAGGCAATCCAGGCACTTGCGATCGATATTCGATCGTAACTGTTTCGATTCCCGATTAGGAGGTAGGGAGTTCTCAAGCAATTGTGAACTCCACTCTGGCCCCAAACATGAAGTGTTTGGTATCAACAGAAAGCTATAGACCAGGGCTTTCTAACTAAAGGGACGAGGTTCAGAGAGGAACATTATACCACCAGGATATTATTTGAACTTGGCACTAGGAACACCCTTAGCCCCTCAAATAATATCTCTAGGCAACCATCTTAATTTAGAGTGTCGTTGGAGACGTCTGACTAACTCATGGACATCTGCTGACTGTTTTCTATACATTTTATTCACATGTAAACGAGTAGCTTATTAACTGTTTGTTCTAAGAATAGTTTAGCTCCTATCCTGTACAGTATATAGAGGGGAGGTCCCAGTCTGTTACAAGCACGGAATCGCACCTGGCTAGCATCTGGACACCTTATATAAGGCTCCTCTTGCGCTGTGGGTAGCATCTGGGCTTGTCAAACTCGGGCTATTCACTTTCGTGATAGTGCCAATCTAACAAGCTTCTCAATACAACTATACTCTGGGGACGTGATAAGATCAACGGGATACGACGTGTTTATTGTGAAATCAGGGGACGCATTTGGAACGGGATACGACGTGTTTATTGATTTGTGAATTGTGTGTTTTATTGTCCCATATTTTGTGAAGGCTTCTATTTCAACTTCGTTGAAATCGTACATCTTCCAACCAACACAGACTCATTAGGGTTTCCTATCGGGAAAACCTTCTGAATTGCAACTTGGCCTCATCTGGTCTCATCCCTCGACTTATATACTCACACTATACTCTGATCCGAGGTTCAGAACTCATCAGATTATCTGTGACTATTCAATCGTTTGGAATACCTATTATTGTTGGTGATAGTGGTTTAGTGGTTGTGTTTCAGGATCTGAGACTACTCTGTAGCTCATATCTGACCCGACTACCTTATCACGAAACCTTCCATAGTGTGGTGTTTTAGTCGTAGAATCTGAGCAAGCCGTTCAGTGTCTCAAGCGATGAACGTCCGTTGAGCTCACAGTCACAATGAATCATTACGAAGCGATGTCAGCTCCGCCAGCACTCGCTCGCTCGACTCTATCCTCAGCGGCCCTGACCCCAATGAGCCTGAAGACGATGGAGACGATCGCAGTGGTTTTAAATTATCAAGTGGCTCCTTCAACGCTGCATATATCGACCCTGACACCGGATGTCTGGCCCATGATGAAGATACAGAGGAGAGTGAAGATGTTGTCGAGGAAGGGCTCCCGGAAAGTCTTGTCGCATCAGCAGAGGAGGATAGACAAGACGAAGAATATTGTATGTATTATGACGTGGCTAGGGAGCCCGAGAGCGACTCGGATTATGAAGATGTGTAGGTTAATTATCAGAATTGGTTACCGTCTAGTTCGGGTTTTGTACTGCGGTCCATATTGTGCCGCTGTTTCAGCCACGCTCGGGGCTTTTTGGCGCATGTTTGTCGACTTTCGGGGTTGTTGATTTGTTACGGCTCTGAGTGCAGGACGTGTGCGCTTTGTGACGTTCCTATCGGGTAAGAGAACGTTGGGGAAAGAGTCTGATGCCGCGCCTTCATCTTCTGTCAGTTCTTCGATGACCCGAGCGCGTCGTTTACGAGGTCGCCGGGTTGTTGCCAGCGTCAACCTGCTGCTGGGCTGACCTTCCCCTTCATCTTCACTGGAATCTACCGCCCTCTTCCGCTTCGTCTTCCGCTTCTCTCGCGCTTTAGCATTCTTTGCAATGCGGGCGGCGTCACGGGCGGTGTCAATAATCTGCCGGATGCTCTTGAGACAGCTATAGAGGGTTCGGGTGTGTTTTTCGCGATGTGGCCAGGAGATGAGAAGGGGGGCGAGGTCATCGTCAGATTTAATGGAAAGGAGTTTGTCGAGAAGAACCGTGTGGAGAGACGATGGGAGGAAAAGAGTCGGGGGCATGTGTCGGAAACGACCAGCCAGCTGTTCCTTCACCCGAATCTTATTCCTGCATTCCACCAGAGCAATCGAGGCAGATTCGCGCTCTTTCAACGTCAGCTTTACTTTTCGTGGGGTCTTCGTTGGTGGAACAGTAGCTGGAGTGGGTACAATGAATGGCGTAAGAAGAGCAGCGGAGGGAGGCGCAGGGAAATCGAGTGCGCGTTTAGAGCGATCCAAGCAAAGGGAACAGGGCAAAATTCGTTTTGCATCGATGCAGTCCAAGTTAGACGTTTCAACAGGTGGGTTGGAGTAGTGTTGATTAATGAGTCGGTTTAGGCATAAGGATTCTGTGAGGAAAGGGGCTTTCTCGTGCGGCATGGGTGGCGTCTCCTTTTTCTTTTTCTTAGATTTTTTCGGCGCAGGTTTATTAGGATCTGGAGGTACCGGACCTGAAGAATGAGTATCAGCAACAAAATTTGACCGCAAAGCCGGAAAGAAATACCTTGAAGCTGTTTAACAGCTGCAGTTATCGTACTCGGTTGGACTAGAATGACACCGCGTGCAAGACTGCCAATCTCCCGGCCTGCGCGGCCCTTCTCTTGAAGAACAATGTCGAGGGTCGACGAGAACCCAAGAGAAATACTGTCTAGAATGGATTTGGTGTTGATACCGTTCGAGAAGGCTATCGTTGCGATGATAATCTGGCATTTTGGATCCTCATCGATCATCCGAATCGTTTCCTTGTTGTAGTCGTTAGAGCATAGACTGTGGTACATACGGGTCCGCCGCAATTTATTCGCATTGGGATGTTGTAGGCGCCAGATATAGATGTAGACACGAAAGACCATGTCGAGGGTGGAACAATGAATACAGGTCTTCCGACCGCTGAGCAGATATGGAAGAAGATCGGGAAACTCGAGACTAGCGAGGCCGTGGGTGAGAGCCTGACGAATTAATTGGACATTGTCACGTTCGTTACTGCGACGAATCAAGTGGAAAGCCTCTCCATAGAGCCCGAGATTGACAAACGGCATTGGTATCTTTTCCGGGAACGAGGGTTGCAGATAGTGCGACAACAGAGGTAGATGGGGGCAAACGACCGCGAACAAAAAGGCCAATTCTTCCGAAAGGAAGGCGAAAGTTTATTCCCCACTCGTTGATTAAATGAACTTCGTCGACGACGGTGAAGAGAATTCGGGAACGGAAAACAGGCCATTCGGATATCAGACGCCATTGTTTGTCGCAAAGGTGTTCTGGATCTACGCATATCACCTGGAATGTCTGGCACTCCTTGATTTCAGTTGCGAGGTCTTTACCGTTCCGACGCGCTTCAGTCAAGGTCTCGTGACAATATGCAAGAGCGGAAATGCCAAGCTTCCCGAGCTCCAAGACCTTGAGGACAACTGGGTTGATGAGATTTGAAGGAGATATAGGCAACGTACAATGTTGTTAGCCAACCCTTTCGTCGGAGTCACCACGAGACCCACTGGCTGAGGACGCGTCGGCAGATTAGAAGGGTAGAGATGTCGATTGGTATTGTATTCGTTCAAAACCAATATAGGCACGGAGAAGGCTGCTGACTTTCCGTCTCCAGTCGCAGTGCAGCATAGGATGTCTTCTCCATCGAGAATTGGCGCCACAAGCTCTTCCTGTACGGGGCGGAGGCCATCTTTCCACTGTGGAAGTACAGCTTTCACAATTGTCCTAAGAGTCTCGAGACCGCTAGAGTCCTGCCAGCGGATCTTTCGGACCATAGTAGTTGACCAGAGTCATGAAAAATGGAGGGGATGTACAAGAATCGCGTCGAAGACGGTGGATGAGGCCAAGAAGGGTGTTTCCCACGTTTCAAACTCCGATGATTATGTAATAAGATCCTGACCCGATCAGACCCCCGCGGTAACTAACAGACTTCAACAAACCGAGGTACGAGGTCGAAATTGTTGAAGTGTCTGTCTACGAGAGACCAAGTTCCAGGATTAAAATAGCAAATGACGACGGCAGCGTCAATGCTTGCCCCCCAACTTGCCCCCGTATTCTTGACTAACAAGCATACTGTTCTCAACTGCAAAGCTACCTTTGCCATCTAACCCAGTAGTACTAGGACATGGAAAACTATTATCATGCCAACGGCCCTTGGGCAACTGGCGATGCGATGAAGGTGTTGGTGGAGCGAAGGCACGAGGTTGATGACATCACTTTTGATCAACTCAACTTTTTTTCAAAAACGTCTACGGTTTTGCGGATAGCTGTCATACCCGGACTTTTGTCGTCAACCTTCAAAGAAGTGAACAAATGTGCAGGATTCACCTTCTGAGAGAGCATCAAGCCAGCGTGAACGCGGAAGGTGGGACATTTAGACATAGTCAATACTCGGGGAGTGCAATGAGTTCAGCATGGTGAAGTTCTATCACATGGCAGGACATGTATACGATGGGATTTCAAGTGCGACACCTTCACTGGGGGCAAACGACGCCACAGTCGGAAATCGTTTTGCAGTGCATCAACATGTCTGAGGATGCCGTGGCTCTATAATTCCCAGAGAGTGTCCTACAACCTTCTGAATGGTTTTTTTTGGTCAAGCCCTCCATTTTCTCAGGTGTATTTGTCGGTGTTTTGACCTTGTGAGCTTGTCGGCAAGCTCACAAGGCTAAACAAGCCACAAGTTATTTGTCGAAAGGCTGATGCAACATCACCTCGAGTACCTTGTCCCTGGGCTGGATCAAGGTTTAGTAGTCTAGCATTTTAACTCGAGGCTAATTTTGATAACTAACTTTTCTCGAGTTATTGGCTCACTAAGGATGTGAACGTGGGATCCCCTCCGTGGAAAAAAAATCATCTGACTGGTTGAAGGTGAAAGCGATTGCACCATCCCAAAACATAGGGAGGCTGTTTCCTCATTTTCTTCAGTGAGTCTACATTTACTTCCTTCTGCTCAATTCTGTTTGGGGACATATTCAATCCGAATCAAGCTCGCTTCCGGCATCTCGGGCATCTCAATTTTTGCTACAGGCAGGAACTAAGGTTCAATGGTTGTTGTATCCTGCCTACCTGTCTTCCTATTTCCTGTCTGCTGCGCATGGCAACTCCCTCTGTACCTTGAATCTGCTTGCAGCTTAACAACATCACCAATGTGAATGTCAGTAAATGTGATGGTGCGGGGGAAGATTGGGAGGATCCAGGGTAATAATGAGATTCATACACTGCAAGACAGAGGCTGCCAAAAAAACATGTTCACCTTCTTAGACAATATTTTGATGGGGTTAGTTTCCTGCACATCCCAATCTAATAATTCATGGTCATGTTTTCTGCTGTCTGGACCTTGATGCCAGCGGATATCAATTTTTTGAATAAAAGATTAAATCTTATCATCTTTCCAACCAAAATAATTTAATTTAAAACATCAATAATCAAAATTGCACAAGATTAAGGCTAGCTGTTGAGTGAATACCGTGCTGGAAATGGACCGCGAGCTCTCAGATACTCTATGATACTGAACCACATTGAAAAAATTCTTATCGTTGATATGTTATTTTGAAACAAAAAAAAAAAAAGAGATACTTGGCTCAGTCCCCCAGGTAGTGACTCTTGTAGATCCTTCCGGCCATTTCGTCTGTTTCAACACCCTGAAAATGATATGCTGGCTCCCGGCTGTTACCGTGCTACTGGAGTGTCTCAGTTCATCGTCCTTGGTCCCGCGGTTTAAACATCTCACTGTGGAATCCGTGGATCCGGTAGACTATGAAGTCCCCGTCGAGATGCTGCATCACAAGCGGAACCCTGAGCATGGGGTTAAATTACGGTCACTATGGCTCAGAGTCACTAACCGTGAAGATCTTCCTAAAGTAACAAAGTGGCCCTTGAGGAACCTTGTTTCTTCCGAGCCAACCCGCCTAATCGCAGACGATCTTGACCTGCTCCTCATATGCAAATCTATTATACCTGGGGAAGCTGAGGAAGACAAAGAGCATGAATATGATTACCGGCCGGCGGAACCCGAAGGCATGTTGTTTTCCTTTCGAAAGTGTACGCCGCTGATTCTCTTGTCTGGTGTAGAGGTCGATCTGAACGATCGTTTTCAAGAAATTTCGGACTTCGAATAACGTTAGGCAGACATCTGGGAGCATAGAAGCACTGGGGGCAAATGACGACGCACTGGGACATCGAGTGCTTCCAATGCATTCAGTCAGCATTTGGGCAGATCATGGAAGAAAGGTGCCAATCACCTTTATGGCACCTTTGTTTCCAAGGGGTGACCGAAGGAAAAACAAAGGTGCTATAAAGGTGATTGGCACCTTTGTTCCTTGGGATTCTTCCATGCCAACTGAATGCATTGGAAGCACTCGATGTCCCAGTGCGTCGTCATTTGCCCCCAGTGCTTCTATGCTCCCAGATGTCTGCCTAACGTTATTCGAAGTCCGAAATTTCTTGAAAACGATCTTTCAGATCGACCTCTACCCTAAAATTTTGTTACTGTGCGGAGTCGAACAAGTGACCTTGTGGTTTTCCGGACTTGGTTTGTGACCTTGCGAGCTTGTGGTGATTTTGATGAGACTTGTGACCTTGTTTGGCCTTGTACAAGGTCACAAGTCTTTTGTCAAAAGTCTGATGTGATTCCAGCTAAGCTCAAAACGATAGACACAAATCGATTTAAGAGCTGAGTTCAGGCCGAGCACTGCCCTCAAGAAACAGTTCCTAATGAGAGCCACCAGCTCCGTTGTCTCGATATTCACCTCCACAAAATAAACTTTCCATGGCGACTCTCCTTCCAAGGTCAGTGGGGCTTCAACAGACTAAAATGGACCTCTCGCAGCTCTACATTCAGCCTACCACAACATGGTGTACTACAACTACAGCGGGCCCACCTGGCGCTTTTGGACCCAATGCAGTGTACCTCCTCGGATTGGGACTGCCTCCCGCAACTAATAATTGTCAGCTTGCTGTCGCATACATGCAGAATTCCCATCGTGGTAGTGTTGAAAATGGTGGGATACATGGTGGAGTGGATGGAGCTTTGTTTGGTCGGGGGCGGTGCTCGGCCCGGACTCAGCTCTCAACTCGATTTGTGTCTATTGTTTTGAGCTTAGCTGTCAACTTAGGCTTTATAATTGCAGTAGACACTGCATGTTCGCATCTGGCATGTTTTGGATTCAACTTACAATGGAGGTGTCAGGAACTGGCCTATTATTTTTCAACCAACACCGGGTTCTCACAACCCGGGTTATCTTTCTCTGCCAGGGTTGCGATTGTAACCCCTCTGCTTGGCGGGATTGTATTATCCCGGACGTCCGGGTTATCATAAAACCCCGGACACTCCTTTGTCCGCAATTAACCCTGACGGCGGAAATCCCGCTAGGAGGGCAGGGCCCTATCAAACCAGTCACCCTAACTTATGGCGTGGTACCTGACCCCTGCTCCTAGCCTTACAATCGAACCCTATAATATAGAGTATATAAACCTACGGTAGAATCCTTGTACGGTAGATTCTACCTTGTCAAATCACTGGCATTACTTTGGCTTGACTACGGGTTGTCTCTCCACTGGCTTCCTTCTGGCTTGCGACCTTTTGCATCGCCTGTTGTCCAACTACTGTTTTCCTCTGCCGATATCACACCGCATTCGACTCCTTTCACACTCCGCCGCGGAGTATTCTCAGGAGAACCCGCCCTTCTAGCGAAGAGGCCATACAACTGATACTGCTCCTCAGCGAACGCACCAATTACTAGTTTCGAGGCGGATCCTGGCTGGGATATTTCCACTCCGGGTTTCTGTCAAGCCGACCTAGCAGGCCGTTACTGACAGGAGGCCCGAGCAACAAGCATAAAAGAACTGACATTCCTTACCATCAGAATGGCTCCTAAACAAGCTGAGATGTGAAGGCAAAGGAGAGCGAACAAATCAGAATACATTGTAAGCCAAATTATGAGTTCCCTGCATGGCGATTATCGGCTCAGCTGCCGAAGTCGGGAAGCCGAATAACTTTGGTGGTGAGCGATCAAATATCACTGCTGACGCAAAAGGTGCTGACAAAAATGTGATGCACATAACTTACGTTACCGGGAATTCCACGTGTGCGAGGTGCCCATCGACTTCTCGCTCTCTTTTCTCCAAGACACAGAGCTCGTTCTTGTGTTGAATGACCTCAGCCTTTATTGCCACCAGGTTAGCGCGCAACTCTGCTGCATTGCCAGAGGCAAGCATTTTGGCGCAGACATGATGATCGTAGGAGCAAAGAGGTGAGGAGTTTGACCCGATCATTATGTTAGCGATTGCCGTTGTGGTCGTGCCGGCAGCTCCCCACATAGTTTGTCCTTGTTAGGGTCGGATGTCGTAGATTAGTCACATATTGGGTTTTCTCCGCTTCCTCCCATCCCGCTGCGAGCCCCGTTGGCTCATCTCCGACCCAGAGACCCCCGGAGGTCTCCATCTTGGTGACAAGAGTGTGCTTCGCTCTTCCCACGCCCATTCCGTGACGAGAAAGGCTTCTCCAGTTCCCCAGCAGTCTCCTGAGCAGCGACAGATTCTCTCGCACCTGCTGCTAGCAGATTTCTCATTTTTTTTTCTCTCCCTCCCCCCACCTTCACCTTCCCTCCCTTCACCCCCGGCACTACCGTCTTCGGCATACTCGCAACGGACGCGTTTTTAACGCACATTCACGGACCTTTTTCCCTTTCGTGCATTAATGCCGAAAAAGGACACAAAGGAAAAGAAGCAGAGGAGGAAGGAGCGAAAGCAGGAGGAGGAAGAGCGACAGCAGCGCGAGAAGGATGAGAGCACAAGGTGTGAGCATACGGCTTGTCTTCTCTCTGCACCGTCTGCACCATCCCCCATCATTTTCCTCCCCGACATCGCGGATCCTAATGTCGACCTCGCCGACCCAGCACCATACGACTGGGAGCCGGTCGCCAACCAGCCTCATTTCGATACGACGACCCTCCTTTTCATAGACGAAGATGACACCTCTTCCGTACCATCCATTCCGATGCCGCTAAATTGCGCGCTCCGCGATTTTTCTGCGTTACGGAGCGAAACACCCCATCCTTGGCGCACGATACGCCGTCGCACCCAGCGTCTACTTCCTCAATGGTCCGCTCGCCTCCCCTTTCCTCGCTCGGTCCCAAAACAGCTACCCATTCCACCGCAACCGACGTTACAACCCACCGCCGCTATCCACTCCATCTCCGAGAACCGCGACGATCCTATCCCGGTCCTTGTAATGCCGCGCCCAGCACCACTCCCCATTGTGCCCTACGACCCATTGCCTCTTCAGGGCCCCGTATCTCCCCGTTCATTACCAGCAGAGACGGCGTATGGTCCCGTTCAGAGCGGCCTTGCACTCGTCTGTGCGCGCGAGCACCCATGGGTTCAGCTTGCCCTCGGTGAAATCTCCGCTATTGCGTGGGGATCCTACTACGACACACCGGGCGATTGTCTAGCAGATCTTCCACCGGATCAGTTAGTTTTCCTTGCCATCCTCGTCGAAATCACGTCGCTCGAACCGGTGTTTTCTGGATTCCTACATCCAGTAATCACTGATTTCGCGAATACTTGGGCAGCACATTGTAGTGGGGCGTTTGGTTAGTTGGAGAGCGCGGGGTCGCGCCACGTACTGCGCTTTGCTTGTACGTTTTTTGAAGGGGGGTGCCTGTGGTCGTGCCGGCAGCTCCCCACATAGTTTGTCCTTGTTAGGGTCGGATGTCGTAGATTAGTCACATATTGGGTTTTCTCCGCTTCCTCCCATCCCGCTGCGAGCCCCGTTGGCTCATCTCCGACCCAGAGACCCCCGGAGGTCTCCACCGTGTATCTCCACAAGTCGGCCCGGAAGCGCGCCACCCTCCTCGCGCTCAACTGGCGCTTATTGTCTTCTGCTTCTGGCTCGCGTTCAGATCAGGCTGCGGGGCTGCAATGCCACGCCGAAGGTCGTGCATGTCAATCAGTGTGTCCCCAGCTTGCCCTCGTTTTGTGTGAAGCAAAAGAGGTTGGAAGGAGGAGTGGTGCTCATGCTTGCCCCGCAGATACTCCAAAGAATTCAAGTACCGCCCCACGAGCCCGATACTCATTGAGACGCTCAAGGACAGGTGCGTACCCGTGTGCAAGTCGAAATCGGGGAGAGGAAGGGCAAGGTGACACATAGATCCGGAGGAAGGTGCATCCTACGTCTGGCTGTTCCTCATCTCATTTGTGCATGTGTCGGTCATGGCAGTCTGTTCAGCCCCATGCCAATACATCTCTCTCGATTGGACAGCCTGGCCATGCTATCGAGGTTCCTACTATCATTCACTTGGACTTCTGCATACCACATATACCAACCACACTTTGCCGTACCAGGTCAGGCCTAGTACTATCTAGCCTCCCATCGGGGAGGCCGTTGCAATATTCACTGTGAAATTCCCTGCAATCCGGTTTTTTTTGGATTTCTTCTGGGTTTTCAGGTCATTCTCTTCCTCCCCTTATGGTCCCTTCACACTATCGGCTTGTCCTCCAGAAAAAATCCACAGTTCAGACCACATTTGAAAAGGTGCCTGCTTAATCCACCCCAGACCTACCCATTTTTTCAGTTTTAAAAGCTATTTGCCCATCGCTTTTGGGGCAAACAAAGTACATAGAACCCATGAGGACACCCCTTCTGACCTAAGCCCTAGCTCAAGCGCCGAATTATTTAAGCCGCAATGGTACAAAACTCGCCAGACTGCATGAAGTGGCCTAAAACAGCACACCGGGGTTATTATTGCGGGACAACCGAGGGTGACGTGCGCATATATAATTACATGATATGATAGCCCATGGTCCAGGCTCCATGTCAAGCACAAAATCATATTTCGACGGTAGTATTGCGGCTGGAATATGATTTTGATCCCCAAACCCGATCAAAATAACTCGCTTTGACCAATTTTGATGCCCCGGGCACCCACGCATGTGATTCTGGTGTGATTTGATCGTTGCCATTCACCAACCTGGCCATGACAACATCATCCCGCACACCTTCGGCGTTCTCCTTCAATACCATCGGGCATTTTGGCCAATACCCATACCCGGCGCTCCCTTGGGTTGACCGCAAACTTGGTTCGTGATAAGCTCATAAGTCACTAGAGTGGATCTGAACGCTTCCCATTATTTGTGATAGCGATTGTGCCTTACTGCGACCTCTTATTAGGTTTTATGCAGCTCGGTTAACCACTGGTTTGGCCTTCATCATGTATGTGATTTTGTGACAATCGGCCTGTGGGGGTAATGTATCCCCTACACTTATTGTATTGATATAAAGGTAGGGAAGTACCTTAGATCCTCAAGATGTGCATATAACAATAGTAAGCCCGAAGAAAATGAATTTTTCAGGTGTGTTTTATTACACAGCTTATCACCACCTCTCACACCACCTCTCCACGCTCACCCGACACTTAAGCACCATGCATCTGCAGCGCTGAACATCAAGAGCTCGCGCACGAGACAGGCACTAAGACAGGTGTATGATTTGTTACATACCTATCTGTCAATCATTGAATTATAAGAAGAAGCCATCAAGCATTTGTGACTCTGATGAGGATATGAGTCTCTTATACTGTACCATTACGACCACAGATTCAGGTGACGGGTGACATGGGGTCATGAACTGAAAAATTTGTTGTAAGATTGATCCGTACAGCCATACTCATTTCTTTTTGTTGTATCCAACCCCATTTCCACTCCATTTCCACAGTTTCCATCCATTATTTCATCGCTATATACTCATATTTCATACCTTCTATTCCAGATCCCTTCGTCACCTTGAACACCAAACTGTACTTTATTTCATATTCCTGTTCAGATAGTTAAATGGATATATATCAGCTGCTGGTACTGGTTGAATATATTCACCACTTTCTTCTCTTGCAAAGAAAATTGACCTAGGTGACGGTGACTTTGTGATTTTGGAGGTTGGAGAGCACTCGGGCTCTCTGGGGTCGGAGATAGGCCAGCGGGGCTTGCAGCAGGGAGGGTGAAAGCAGAAGGAAACCCAATATGAATACATAAGGTACAACATCTGAGGTAAGTACTCCCCAACTCTCTCACAGGCTGTCAGCCCATCTCCAAGGTCTAAATAGGTGAAAAAAGGTCAAAATTGCTCGTCCGGCAGGTGCCGGACTACCATATATGGTTATTTTCTTGTGATTGCAGAAAAACGAACACCAAGTTCAGTGAACAACTGAGGTGATGGGTGACACATGTCTCACTTGTACCTCATGTGTTGTGGCAATGCTGCAACTGATGGGATCAATGGCAATCCACTGGGCATCACTAGTTTATCACTGTTTGTCTATTTGAGAGCAGTTGTAAGATTGCCAGATTTGTCCCCACCCATCAAACCAAATATGGGAATTCACACACGTGATCTCCGGAGCTTCCGGGGCATTGTCCTCAGCTGTTCAATTTGTGAAGGGTTTTTAGGTGGGTGGCATTGGATAATGGGAGATTTTGAGTATGGAAGATAAATGGGGGAAACAATTCAATGAAAATCATCTATGGAAGGCATCTCTGCAAAGAAGCAAGCCTTGAAGCCGCCGGGAGCAGACAAAAAAATTGTAATACATGACACAATGGGAGGTGTGTTGATGCGACAGAACACGATGGGACACATCCTTTACCATTAAAGGGCAGAGTACAGCAATTTAATGTGATATTTGGGGCCCATCGACGAGCTGGAGACCGCGACAGGTGTTGTGCCACTGCACACCCGTTCAAAAAGTCATCGTGGCAGAGACTTCTAGAGGAGACAGGATTGGAGGGGGGTAGAGAAATGTGTAGTAATTCAATAGATGGATGAAGGAAGGTGTTAGCCCATGTCATTGAGGGCAAGGAAACGTGGGCACGTTGTGGTAAGAAGAAAGAGACATTTGACGGAACAAACAATGTGCCACAAATCTCCGGCGCTCCAGAGGTCATGTTTTCCTGTTACCATATTTGGTTTGCTGTGTGGGGACCAATCTCAAAAGCTGCAGTTGTATGTAGATGGCCGTATGATCGATGTTTGATGCCGTATTTACTATATGCCGTGGTTTGGAAGACTGTTCCAGCTGAGAGCTGTAAGGGCAACCACAAAGGCCCGAGGTACTCAGGGACTGACGTGGGGGATCCAAAGTTAATTGACGGTAGCTAAATATACAGAGAAGCATACCTGACGTGGGGGATCCAAAGAGAAGAAACTCTGAGGATTCCCACGTCAGCCGTGGGTATAAGTAAGCTACTAGCTAAGACCATGTGACCGGAGTGATCGGCAGATGTCCCGGGCTTGGTCACACGCAAGGTGCCATCGGGGGTTCCCCCGGGTCACGTGCCGGTTTCCGGTACCGGTCCCGGTAGACCGGTGACCGGGAGAGCGACCGGAAGGATCAGAGGTGTCGGAAGGGCGTTGGATGGGGGTCGGGACGGGGGTTCCCCTGACAAGAGCCATACAGACTCCTTCGCGCCGGCTCATCAGGAAAAACTGTTGAAATAAAGGTAACCACGGCCTTTACTCGGGAATTGGCAGAAGACCCTCGCAAACATGCAGGGAATTCATTCGGTATAATAGAGAGTTTGCGGTAGCCATCGGGAGCCACCCGGTGGCTGATCGGGCATGCAGTACCAGTGGCTGTGGCTGATCTGGTGGCTGGATGTATGACCTCGCTGCTGTCGCCCTCAGCATCATTATCATTCTCGTTGTAGTTAGAGTCTGAATCATCGTCACTATCGGGTTGTTGAGTGCCAGCTGGCTCTACAGGAATGATGCCATCTTGTTTCGCCATTTCACGTGCGTTGAAACTGGCATAGTGTAGAGGGATGTTGGTTGATGTGGTAAAGAAACAAGGGTTGAGTGGTGCAATGTCATACATCCAGCCACCAGATCAGCCACAGCCACCGGTACTGCATGCCCGATCAGCCACCGGGTGGCTCCCGGTGGCTACCGCAAACTCTCTAATAGCTACTTATATGTAGTTGAACAGGAACAATTAGACCTACTATGGTGAATTAAACTATATAAAGTGTAAGTGAGGTACAGAAAGGTACAATAAATGTCTGAAAGAAAGAATGAAGCTGGTATCCTGAATAAATGTGTCCGTTTGCTGTGTTGGTGACAGTGAGTGACCGACTTGAATTCCAACAAAAGCTCTACTATTTTTTGACCCCGTACTTGGCCACCTAAGCATTCATGCTTCAGTATCAACCTGTGGTGTCATTCCACATGGGCAAGCCAATTTCAGATGAAAGGCAGACATCCTACGAAGAATTTAAGCCTACTCCCACTCAAATATGTGAGGATTGTTCCTGGCAGTGAATTTCTTTCGGACGATGGTTCAACAAGGCCAAATAACAGGGTAGTGGGCCACCTCTCTAAATCAAGCTTTGGAGCTGGAGGTTGGCCATCGGAGCCATCGGGAATCTCACCTGGGACATATATTCACAGTTAGAACATATATTAGTCCACATGTGGCCCATATGCGAGGTGTAAATAACTGCTCCTTCGACACGGAAACAGCCCGAACTTGGGTCGTTCAAGCAATGACGACTGTAGTGAAAGATGGAATCTTGCTGGGCCCCGAATTGGACCCCAAATGGCATAAAGGAAATGTATAGAACATATTTGGACTAAGAACTTCCTACCAAGTTGCTTGGAGCACACCAAAAAAATCATGAGCCTCAAAAAAAGCTCTTGTACCTTCACAGGAAGATAGCGAAGGAGGTTGTGGCCTAATCACAGCGGAAATGGTGTCAGATGATCCGCACGAATCAGGGGAACCGAAAAAGCCCACAAGTTCCCAGAATCGTGAAGATCTGTCGAAAGGGAGCTGAGACAAGAAAGCCAAGCCGCGTCGGCAACAAGAAAATGATTCACACGTTTTGGAGCCTGATCCGACATGTCGTAACTTTCCATCAACTCATCACTTTGAGTCCAAATTTGGTGCAGGGCTCCTTATGGGTCCTACTCTCATCCCTCATTATGCCAGGTTATAAACATCAAGGCTTGGGATGTTAGCTACCAAATGGCCAACTACGGGGTCCGAAATAGTTGACATGCATTTGATGTAGTCACATGCCATGCTTTTGTCTTTTAAGCCGACGGGCAAGCTGGGCCCCAGTTTCAAGCATTATAAATGCCACTCCTTCGCAATAGGCCATCTCATGCGTGTCAAAGGGCTTCCAATTGCGCTGCGGAAACAAGAAAATATTGCGCAAATTTTCTGGTCGTCGAATCAGCCATGGAATTGGGCGGCGTGGACTTTTTACCTGCACCAGTCTTTTGTTGCATCGGTAGAGAGGCCCATCCCGATACCTGTTGTTGGCTAGAATGGAAAGTATTACATTGGCCGATTGAAATCCCAGGTCAACAGAACTGCTACTTAGCGGTGTGCCGTGACGGCACCGGAATGCATCAACGGCAAGTGGCTCGCACGGGGTTCTCCGGCACAGCCGTCGATGCCGATGCGGTCACAGCCTGTATTTTGCATGTTTAACTCCGGGTTGGTTTAGATTATTTGGGATGAGCACTATCAAGGTGTTTTGGGTCTTAAAACGACCGACTACTTAGGTTGTAATGAGCGCGACAGTCGAGCTTCAACGTTCAACACGATTTTTTTTTTCGGGATCGGGTGGATGCCTGACAATCAAAGTTTTTTTTTTAAATGGCTGTCTAAGTAGAAAACAGGGTCCGAGTAATGTTTTTATTGAGTCAGTTAGGCGCTGGAGAGAGCGGCAAGGGCGCAGCAGCGCCATTTCAATGGTTGTATAGATTTATTGTCTACGGAGAAAGATACGGAGCCTTCAAGGGAGCTCATATTGCCATAATAATTTGATTCTGTTGAAAAATAAGCGCCGATCGATGTTTAATTTTCTGGATGGTGGAGTTTTCACTGTTGTGGATTGATTCTGATTAACCTCCGCGTCCTCAATCGCAAGAGAGAAGGAACCCAGTATTCAACAACAACAAAAACTACCATAGAAGAAACTACAAAAGAAGCTACATTCCATAATGCACGAAATGGGTCCAGCGCTGAAACGAGTATTAGGCTCCTCTCGCAGTTTGGCTAAAGCGACATGGAGTGCTTTGGCCGCCTGGGTGAGGTCAGGAAGCACGGGAGGGTCAGAGTTTGGGTCACAATTTTTGAAAAGATGTTCATAGAATGTGTCTGCTATCTTGGGACCATCCAGATCATTCATGGCCCTTCAGCTAGGTAAGATTCAGTGCCCGGGGAAATATTTCAACTCACCACATTGTTGCTACGACTCCGCGGAACCCGGCGAATAACAGGGTTGCTGCCAGATGCATGGCTTCGTCGGGTACTCTCTTGTCACCCTTTGCTGTCTCACACGCACTAAGAAATGCAAGTGACATAGAATTTTTGAGACCTGAAGCATTCACTCTCTCTGGTGTGCGCATGATCGCAGAGACTTTGAGGCGGCCATCAGTGAGAATCAGGCCGCTATTAAGTGGTTGTTCCAAATCTTGCACTCCATGGCATGCAAAGTGGACTATTGACGATTCTCGAAGATGAACGAGCGCAGTTCCAACTTCAGTGCTGACCAGAGGAGTAACCCATTCATTGGGCACCCTCTCGACCACTTTTTTCAGCTCTTTTCTAGCACCTGGCAGAGGGGAGCAATGTGGGGCCTTGGGCTCAATTACGGCCGTCATTTTGAATGAGGTAGCGATGCGAACAGGAGGGTTGAGTAATGCACTGAGGTTAGGCGTGTAGGATGACACCACATAATCCGAAACACAATCTGTTTCGTCCTTGCCATATATTCCGGCCCCACGGATTGGAAGGAAAGAAAAAGCCCCCGTTGGGCACCACCAAAGCCTCGGTGAATCAGCTGACTTCTGCCATAAAATCGGTGATGGGAGGGCACGCAATCAAATGTTCTACTGAGCTCTAAATTTAGGGTATCAAACACTGGCTTCACAATATTTTTCCACAGATCGGCAAGAAGTCCTCGGAAGACATCATTTTGGTCCACTTCGATGGTCCCTTCCCGGCCAGCGGATAACCGAGCTGGTAGTCCGGACTGATCATTCCCATAGTTATGAGTTTCACAAAATGTCTCAAAATCAAACCCCGGGGTTGAAAGTCCGCGAGACAGGTCGGCAAGAACATGTGCTTCGGGCAGTGTGAATGATGGAAGCTTCAGATACTGAACTTCACGGGATAAATGTACAATCAATGCAAAGCAGGTGGAGTTGGTACTGGTAAGAATGACGATTTGACCGGACACTGCTGCATGTTGCAAGGTGCCTATAACCTTAGGTTGCATAAAATCCTCAAACTCAGGCAATTGTTGAACCTCTTTGACAGTCTTCTCCCAGTCTTCATTGAGCTGGCGGCAACGTGCACCCTCGGATTCAATAGATCTGATTTTGTGCTGGTTACCTGTTGAAGTGTTTCTGTAGGCGTTCCGGAAGGAAGCCTTTTCCAGTTGCGCAGCCAGATCTGTGAGTTTGGCTGATAGATCAGGGTGAACTGCTGCTAGGTCATCAAGTGGTGTTCGCAAATGTAGTGCTTGGGACCGGAAAATTGACCGGCTAGCTTCCTGCAACTCGAGAGCAGTATTGTATCGCTTCAGAGCTACAGCACAAGTAGCAGCATCAGATGCATGGGTGGAGACTACTGTGGTCGACAAAATCTGCTGTCGAGACGGAAGATCAAGATGAAGTGCAGCAACCTGGGGAAGCAGCCTAATTGCCGTATGGTATGCAGTCAAAGATGAGGTAGGAGAGTATTTTTCCACACTCTTGGCCCAGAATAATGCCTGGTCAAAACGGAGAGAGGGAGAGGATACAAGGTATGTTACTGCTTCTTGGAAGAGTTGACAGGCGCTGTTAAGATCGTCCGTATCCTGCGCCTGTACATACATGGAAACAAAGCATGTTGCAAGGTTGTGAAGTGAGGAACCTCGATGCAGATGAGGCGGTTGCCGAAGGTTCAGTGCTTGTCTATGGAGGTCTATCGCCTTCTCGAGGTCGTTTGTATCAGCTTGCTGCTGAAATCTTCTGCAGAGTGCATTGGCCAGATTGTTGAGGGAGCTACCACGATCGGGATGAGGTGTCTCACGAAGGTCCAGTGCAGCTCTATGCAGTTTTATAGCCTCGTCAATATCTGCTGCATCTCTTCCCACGTCAAATCTCGCGAAGATTGCATTGCCAAGATTGCTGAGTGACATATCACGATACGGATGAGGTGGTTCACGAAGTCTTAGTGCTTCTCTGTGGAGCCCGATGGCCTCGTCAATATCCCTTGTATCACGATGCATCTTAAATCTTCTCCAGAGTGCCTCTCCAAGATTGTTAAGGGAGGTGCTACGATACAGATTAGGTGGTTCCCGAAGGGCCAGTGCTTTTCTGTGAAGCTCAATGGCCTCATACAGGTCTGTTATATTTCCCTGTTGGTCAAATCGTGCCAGGACTGCACCTGCCAGATTGTTTAATGAGCCGCTGCGAATGGGATGAAGTGGTCCATGAAGGGTCAATGCTTCCCTGTGGAGGTCTATGGCCTCGTCGAGATCCCTTGTATCACCGTGCTGCTCAAATCTTATCCAGACTGAATTTGCAAGATTGTTGAGGAACATGCCATAATCTGGATGAGGAGGTTTACGAAGGGCCAATGCTCTCCGGTGCAGTTCTATGGCCTCTTCAATATCCTTCATATTCCCCTGCTGCTCGAATTTTCTCGCAAGCGCATTTGCCAAATTGTTCAGGGACATGCCATGACCCGGATGCGGTGGTGCCTGAAGCGGCAGTGATTCTCTGTGCAGTTCTATGGCCTCTTCAATATCCTTTTCATCTCCTTGCTGCTCAAACCTTGTCAGGATTGCATTGGCCAGATTAGTGAGGGAGGTGCCACGGCCCGGATGAGGCAGTGGAAACAGGGTCAGTGCTTCTCTGTGGAGTTCTATGGCCTCGTTGATGTCCCTTGTATCACCCTCCTGTCTAGATCTTTTCTGAACTGCACTAGCAAGATTGTTGAGGGACATGCCACGATCTGCATGAGGAGGTTTACGAAGGCTCAGTGCTTCCCTGTGCAGTTCTATAACCTCGCCAATATCCCTTGTATCACCCTGGTGCTCAAATCTCGTCAGCACCGCAACTCCAAGATTGTTGAGGGACATGCTGCGATCTGGATGGGATGGTCCACGAAAGGAAAGTGCTTTCCTGTGGATCTCGATAGCCTCGTCGAGGTCCTTTGCATCACCCTGCTGTTGAAATCTTTCCCGAAGTGTGATAGCCAGATTGTTCAGGGCGCTGTCATGTCTGGGATGTGGGGGTTGGCAAGGCGTCACCACCTCTCTGCGAAGCTCCAAGGCTTCGTCTATATCCCTTGTATCTCCACGCTGCTGAAATCGTGTCCAGAGTCCATTGACCAGATTGCTGAGGCACATGCTATAACTCGGATGAGGTGGTCGACAAAGTGTCGCCGCTTCTCGGTGGATTTCTATGGCTTCATCGATATCCCTTATATCCCCCAGTTGATGAAATCTTGCTTCGAGCGCAGTCGCCAGCTTGTCAAGAGTTTTGTGGCGCTCCGGATCACGGGCCAACAAAACCAACACCTCTCTGTGGTGTACAATCTCCTCTTCGAGTTTGCTCGAATTCATCCCGTCGTTCTTAATCAGTGTCTGGTCAGTCAGGATTGGGATGTACAATTTGAACTATAGCTGACGGTTTGGAGGTCTCCTGATGGGGGTGGTCTTCCTAGATTGTGGCCCTGCACCAATATTGGGATTGTTTTTGCACAAGAGATCCTTACAAGTCTGAGTAATAGGGATGGATGATGATGGGCGGAGAGATGGAAACAGGTCTTGTTATAACACAGACTAAGTTATATCTCCGAATGCGGACAGCTGTCATGCATACCATCGGTGGATTATAATCAGCGGCGCCTGTGAGTATAACGGGATAATTTCAGAAACGGCTGATATATAGAGCAATTCACTTCAGCAGCTTTCCACGGCTGACCTACCAGTTTCGAACTCTGATTCACGATGGTTCCATCGCAGTTGTGTTGTTGGACTTCCGAGTCCACAACATGCTATCTCCGACACCGTTGACTGGCGTATCAAGGCAACCGGCATTGTTCCTTGTGCTCTTACGTCTCATTTAGCTTGTCCTGCGTCACTTTCTACCCGTTCGACTGTTCTCGAATGGATCCTGTCAACTCCCCCACGCCACGCAGATCCTCCTAGTACGCTGGGATGTCGCACACACATTCGCCAGCACACTAGAGGGGCATCGAGTGAGCATTGCAGCCCAGGCGCGATCCTGCGCCACCGGTATTGCGTCCCGAGTGCGTGAGCCCGTTCCCAAGGCGAGCTCGAGCAGCCATCATAATGATAATGCCGACATCCTCCAGTCTACGAAGACGTAGGGCACAAGGATATACTTACATCTCAGTGTCAGATCGAGTTACAGAAGGGAGAAGTAGAGGCAGCGAGAGATGCTTAATTTATGCTGATCAAGTCTCAGCATTGGTGTATGCGGGGGGGGGGAATAATGGCGGCGATGCCATTCCATAGCCTGTCCGGAGTCGTACGGTCAAACCTCACGGGCGAATCGGGTTGGTTACAAATAATAAATATCGTTGAATGTTCAAGCCGCAGAATAACTGTAGTAGCCCGCGGCGCGCCGCGGCAGAGCCCGCTATCATATCTTCCATTGGTGTTCTCAACGCTCTTCCAGTTCCTCCTTGAGAACATGCATGGCAAAGCTCAGCTGCCAGGCCCCCACTAACTTGGCTTTGGAGGTGAGCCGTTAGTTTCTAAGGCGATATTTTTGGGGGGTTCTCAATCTTTTGGTCAGTCATCCATGGATTTGGTTGAAACATAGCTAGATGTACTTGACTAATTCATTGCCAGTGCAATGTTCCAGCATCCGAAGTGCACGGGCGTGGATTGTGACGATGAATATGTTGTAAAATCATGTATTACAATGGCTTAAAGACGGGAGATCGTGTTCTTCACAGAATAGACTATGAATTTTTAGCGAGTATCTGGGTATAACTTTAGCGAGAGCGCCCGAGCTTCGCTCTGCTCGAGTCTCTCGCAGTAGGAACTTAGCTGAAAACTTGTCTCAAGCATCCACAGCTCGACAGCACATCCATGTCACCATGCTGGTCCCTGTGTTGTCATTCCGGAGCGAGCCTGCTCTGGTTTTGGCAACAAAAATTTGCTTGTAAAAACAGTGACGGCAGTGAAACCTGGGGAACAAATGAAGATAAGTGAATCTGGGCTCGCCAGTACCGAACTTTTTATTGTGCTGTGATGGACCGGGCTTCCTATCTGGGACATATGCGCGGACTTGTATGGATTCCTAATCCTAAATATTGGGACTGATTTGGACTACGAAATTGACGTCGAACTTCTTCTCCTCGATTTGAAGGCCAACACAGAGACATTTTTTTTGTCCATACAGATCTCTCGAACTGTTGCCCAATTATCCGATCCACTCACGCCTGATAATTTCTGGGCTGCCGATGTCCAGTTGTTCGTTTCTGGAGGCTGGTATCCCGGGATTCTCGTCGTTAATTGGCGACAGAAAAATTTCGCGCTATTGAACTGGTAGCTAGTACACAAGATATACTATAGGAGGTGTGCCTTTGATTCCAGGCCTAAACCCCGGCAACATTCAATGATGGTCTCCAGTAATTGCCAATTAAATCTAAGGTGACCGACTAACCCCTCGGCAATAGTACAGCCTTTATTTTGACCGATATTTGTTGTTGGAACGAGGCTCGAAAATTGGTGTAGGAGTAAAGCGGCTGATACTCTTCCCAGATGAGAATGTAAATAGAGCCAAGAATTATCTGCCGAACCAAGGCAAGAAGATATAACAGATATGCGATCGTTGGGTAATCTGTCAACTGAAGCAGATAAAAGGAATAAGCACGAAACATCATGGACTGAGGAGATGGGAAAACACTACGAAATTGTCTGCAATGGCACACATGTTTTTCGCTGTCACAGGGATCACAAATCGACGAACAGAGGATCTTTTGAATCGTCCTGCGGGCAGATATTCAGAGTCACTGGGTGTTTCAGAGTGCAAAGTTTCAGAGTAAGGTTCAGAGTTATGAAATGAGCCACGATGGGCTCGAGGAGCTTGGTAATTGTATTGAGCAATGGAAGCGCCAAAAAATAATGGATTGCATACCTTCAGCTGCCAAAGTAGCTGGCAGACCAAGGATAGTACTCTGTTGCAGGGGAACGCCTTCACAGAAAAAAATTGCATGAGCAATGAATAAAGTAAAAGGATCAAAGAGAATACCGCTGGGATGACAGGGAGAGGAGAGAAAAAGCCAAGCGTCGAATGAACTATCGAGCCGGTAACCGCGCAACAAGTCCGCCCAGTCAAAACCGAGGATGATGTCGTAATCTGCTGTCTCGACAACATTACATTGGATCATGGTGGAAAACGAGGAGTGGCCAGGCACAGAAATGGTGAAGAGGATTCCATTGCCGCTGGTCCCGGAAGAGACACGAGCGAACGAAGTGGAGAGTATGCTGTGACTGAGCGGCGGCCAGCACACCATTCACTTCAACAGACATGGTTAAACAATGATTGTTTGAAGGAGGCTTGAAAATCGGTATACAAGTAAAGCGGATCCGGAATGCGGGGAAGGAAGAAGCAGCGGGGGACACAGGAGGAAATAAGAAGCGACGAGAGGGGCAGAGGAGTTTGGGTGCAGTAACGAACAAGGAGTCGGACAGCTGAAACCGACAGCAAGGGGTGAGAAAAATGACATCATTTTTCCAGGAAAGGAAGGTGATTTCCTAATTGGGACGAAAAAAACGAGTTGACACGAACTTTTCGAGTTACCCCCAAAACCCACTATCAATATAGATAGCGGGCATATTAGCCGGGCCGGGAGTTTACCGAATCTGGCACGTGAAATTACGTGGGCGCTGATCGGCATCTTGGCTTGCATCTCGCCACCATGTCGCTCGCCGCCGACCTTTCTTCAAAATGGCTCCTCGTCTCCGAGCCCGCACCGCATGTCCTCCACATCGAGCTCGCAAGGTCCATCTCTAGAGGACCGTTAAACTGTACCTCATCCATATCCCGCAGGAATCCCGTCAACGCGTTCTCAGCCGAGTGACCCTTGATATTTATCGGTTGCGGTTCCAAGACTGAGGTGAGGCAGATTCTGGCGCGCATATGCAGCACTCTTTGATCGCATAACGGCTGAAGGGAGGGATGTCCGCGCCGCTGTCTTGTCGTCTGCACTACCCAAGTTATTCACCGCGGGGATCGACCGTGCGTAAATTCTTCGTTTTTCTTTTTTCCACGAGATTCATATAAATATCCATCCAACAAACTAGTGGTCGATGCAACAAAAATCACCACAGGCGGCCTCCATGGCGTCGCCCCCTCCGACGGTGCCCGCAGCGCGCTCGCCCTGATCCGCGACATTAAAGAATTTCAGAACGCAATCGGTGCGCCCGAGCGCGCTAGGTTTCCCGTCATCGTCGCGCTGCACGGCCTCGTCCTCGGTCTCGGCGTCGACATCGCCGCCGCATGCGACGTGCGCTACGCCGCCGAAAATGCGCAGTTCAGTATCAAGGTATTTACCCATCTTACTGCTACCTACTTGAATTAAAACCTGATTACTTGCGCCCCCGCGCAGGAAGTCGACATTGGCCTCGCCGCAGACGTCGGCACCCTCGCATACCTCCCAAAAATCATAGGCAACGCCTCTCTCATGCGCGAGCTCGCGTATTCCACGGCTATGTTCTCCGCCGACGATGCACAGCGCTTGGGCTTCGTCTCACGAGTAGTGGTGGCAAGGTTCGGTTCGGAAATCGGTCCGAACCTGAACCGAACCTGAACCGGACGCGCGTTCGGCGTTCAAGTTCGGAAAATGCCTGAACCTGAACGCGAGGTTCGGTTCAGCGTTCGGGGGGAGCTGACGCGTTCGGACGCCGAACGCAAAATTGAACTGGAAGTAGTCATTTCTGCGGCTTGAACTGCAAATTCAGGTCATTTTTTGGTGTGAAATTGCTGTTCATATCAGGAATAGTCGACTGATATGTGTTTTTCCTCTCTTTGAACCACAATATGGTGGAGAATTGTGGTTTCTAGCTTGATAGTCGTGACACATCATTATGTGTCACACCGGTGTTAAAGCAAACTCATGTCGTCTCGACGTTGCCACCCCATAAGCTCGCTCAGGAAGTGACTCCTGCCGCCCCAACGTTTTTTATGATGAAGGTATATATCCAAATATTTTTCCAGGCCGGAATTCACTCACCTTTCCATGGTTGGGATTTTCTGGTTCGAACGCGTTCGAACGCCGAACCGAACGTGAACGGGCGTTCAGGTTCAAGGTTCGGGAGCTGCCCGAACCGAACGCCGCGTTCAGGTTCGGCGTTCAGGGCGAATGGCCCTGAACCTGAACCGAACCGAACCTTGCCAGCACTACTCACGAGTGATACCGGGGTCGCACGCAGAGGTGATAGGCGCGGCACTGAAGTTGGCTGAGGTTATCGCGGGGAACAGCCCCGTGGCAGTGAGTGGGACGAAGAGGATTTTGTTGCATTCGAGGGATCATAGGTGTGCCTTGCTCTCTCTCTCTATCTCTCCCCCTTCTCGGAGGTATGACCAGGTTGCTGATGAAAGTTTTGTTTATTTATAGCATTGCGGAGAACCTGGAGTACACCGCCGCTTGGAACGCTGCGGCATTACAGACGCAGGTAGGCGCCGACTTCTCACTTCGCTCTCCTTCCCTCTATCTTTTGGTTTTTCCCCCCTTTTTTTCGGTGACTTCTCACCCTTCACCCTCTCTACACTACCTTCCCTTCCTATCCGTCCTCCTCTCCCTCCCCTTCCGCCCCTTCCGCTGCTGATGCATATCGCAGGACATCCCCGAGAGCATCGCCGCCGCCAAGGAGCGGCGCACGCCGCGGTTTGCGGCGTTGGGAGGAGCAAAGTCGAAGCTTTAACCACTGGACAGAATAACTAATATATCGGCACGCGATGGTAATGTATCGAGCGCATTTACTGCTATTGTTAGAGTCGTTGGTTAATGCCAGTCGGATTTCGGTGGATTCAAGACTTCAATTCGCGCTTCGATGACGTTCAATTCGACGATGATCTGAACTGATCACGCCATTTTTTCTTGTCCGGCTCTGTAGATCTCTCTTGTTCAAGAAAATCTCATCGGCGATCTGATCTGCGTTCCTCCATGGGACCTTGCATTTAACCTGGATGCAAAGCTGCACGGTATGTAGCAATATGAACAGAGTTATGCTTAGACATGTCCTCGGCATGCTAGATGGCATTCGGTACGAAAACAGCCCCAAAACAGAAAATACCTGATATGCAATATTTTCACAAATTCCTTTACATCATTAATTGCGTGTGAATTAGCTAGGTAGATCTATATAGTTTTCATGTGGATCAGATAAAAACTGAGAGAGTTCTGGGGAATTCTTTGAAAACCTGACAAAACAGATTTTTTTTTGCTCATATTAGCTGTAACAAGTGCTTACAGCTAACAAGACATGCCGTCGCTTCGCTCCGGCTAGTAAGTCCTAGTAACTTCCATGATCATGTCTGTCGGAGGTCCACAATATCCCTGATAACCATGATTCTAGAGATGAAGATATCATAACAGCTCGTGTTGTTCACTTAAAATCAAACTCATATTGAAGCTAGGTCAGCGCCAGTGCTAGCGCTCTTAGGTCTAATCTACTAAGTACTTCTATACATGCCGGTTCTCTAGGTATTAATACCCCGAAGCGAGCGGCGGTAAATCAGGAAGTATGAGTGGGCATGGTTAGTTAGGTGCAGGAGATCGGAAGAAGACCAGCGAGACTCATTTCAGATACCATGGGATGTACAGTGGGATGTACAGTAACCAACCACCTAATTGCAGTGGTACTGGACCATTAGCTAACTTGTTGCTTATGGCGCGATTGAAACACATCGAAAACTTCATCAGGGTACTTAACAACGGAGAGGAGCTCGCGACGCACGGGCTGCGATTATGAAAGTGGGAGGCAACATGCGCCTCGGCTTAAAGTAGCAAAGGACGTCGGGAACACGTATACATCCGAGCATCAACGAGTGTAGTGCCTCGTTACCGTAAATTTTAGGCAAGCTTACCATATCACAGGAACGGGGACCGACGGCACCATCCAACGACGCATACAGCGAGTAAAAACGAACCCTGCAGGCCGCGTTGGGACAGGAGCACGGGGTTAAAGGTGAATAGAGCATACAGGAGTCACTCCTCATGCACCACTCTACATCAGCAACGTTGAGTTCAAACCCCTCGAGAGTCACCAATCCTGTATCGCGTCCATGCTTGCCATGGCAAACTGCATCAACCCCCACGTTGACCGATGCATTCCACGCCGCCGCGTCCTCGCAAAGCGCGCAATCACCACGATACTACTGCGTCCCGTTTACCCCTGTAAGGTACAATTCACAATCGTTTTACCCGTTGCTGAACTCCCCGCGACCGTCACCCTGAACGCCGATCGACTACAATACGTCCATCCATCAGCTTAGTGACTGTTAGATTTGGAGCGAAAACGCAAAAACGCACCTCTCACTCAACGACGACCCCACGCACGGCATGTAGCTGCGTGAGGAGGGGAAATAAGTCGTAGGTGAGCGATATGTAGGTGACACATAACTCGGCGGTTTGTTGAAGTCCGATGGTGCTTTCGAGCGCTGGAGGAATCAGTGGATGCATGGAATTCGAGGGAATGGAAGCCGTACCTTTGTTAACGATCCCAAACATCTGCACGACATCGCGATACTTCAGCTGGGCAACAAATTCCGCGACAATCGAATACAATCCAGCGTGCGCTGCGCGTTACGATGCTCGTGATCCCGTTGAGGAAGTCAACCTGTCCGCGCTTGCCCAAGTGGTTGTAGCCTGCGAAGGAAGTGAGCACCCGTACACAGTTCAGACCTAATCTAAGACGCAAGCACACCATTTTCTAGATCGACGCTAAGTTCGTACTTGCGTCTCAGTCGAGGAGGCGGACGATGTATCTGCGCGAAATGAGATTAAATCGCATAGCAGCGAACGGTGAGTGTACGACCAACAACCATCCCCAGGCCCGGCTCAGCGACTTCAGCGGTCCCATCCGTACCGACGTCCGACCAAGTACCGTGTTCGTGCGTCAGTACACGCAGAGAGGATAAGAATGACAACGCACCTGATGTCCCAGAATAGTCACTCCTCGCAATAAGAGCTGGACCAGTGGTGCGCGATGCGGTCGAGTCCACGAGCAGCAAAGGGATAGATCGAGAGAGAGAAGATGTACCTCAGACAATAAAAACCATCCACCCTGGTTATGGGCGAGAAGGAGGGCAGATGAACA
Organism: Mycena capillaripes; assembly: GCA_029204075.1. Taxonomy (NCBI): domain Eukaryota; kingdom Fungi; phylum Basidiomycota; class Agaricomycetes; order Agaricales; family Mycenaceae; genus Mycena; species Mycena capillaripes. The sequence goes on along the minus strand of JARHKZ010000014.1, from coordinate 883,655 downwards.
GGACCGGTTTAGTAGGGACCCGCGTTTGGCTCGCCGGAATGGTAGGGGTTAAGACCACAAAGAGAACTATTGTACAGCATAGATTTGGGTGCATAGCTATTGACGTCCGAGCATATAGAGGTTCGAGCAGCGAAACAGCAAATGAAGGATGATTTGATGGAGTTGAGAGACTGCAATCTTCGCCCATTGGGGTCGTGAAAGTTGGCGCGAGACATTGAAGGACCGTTGGTTTGAGTTTGGTGCTGGATCTGAGCTTGCGTGGAACTTGCGTGCCAGTGAAGTGGCGGCTCCATGATTGCGGCAGTGGAACAGGCGAGGTCTTGACGCTTGTGTGAACACTGAGCCTTCGAGGCAGGCCGAGATATAGCTTGGCGAGTTCATCAGTTGGGTCAGCAAGTACGGTGAGCCCTTTCAAGGGGGACCGGGGATGAGGGCAGAAGCGGGGAGAAGAATACGCGAGTGACCTGGTGGCCTTCCTCATATGAGCGAGGCTTGAGCGGCTCGGTTGTTTCCATGCAGGCTGTGCGCGTGGGAGAGACCAGATTTTTATCAAACCAAAACCGTGCAAGGATTTCCAAAATGGGAGGAAGGGAACGACTTCGGGAAAAGCGGCTGAATTCCGGTAATAGCAAACAGGGCCAATGTGATTCGAGGCATTTACTTAATATTTGAGTAATATGGAGGAAGAGTGGGCATGCCAGGGATGGGGCAGAGGAACGGACGCCGGACGGGGGCAGATGATGGGGTGTTACAAAGAAAGAAGCAAATTAGACCCTGCCTTTTGAGTGGTAGTTGACCGGCTGATCGGTGAGGTTGAAAATAACAATCTTTGTCTGTCGGGTGGACCCGGAGAGAAGCTAAAAAAGCTGGGTGCGGCATTGACGAAATCCGCGTGTCATAATGCAGCGCCAACCGAGAGGCGCCAACTAATCCGTAATGCGCAAAAATAAATGCCTCGAGGCGACCAAGCCAATGGAATACAGGCACCAAGGGAAAAAAAGGGTGAATTAGGAAATAACAAACATGTACAATGTGATTCGAGGCATCTGCTTAAGATTAAGATTAAGATGCTTAAGATTAAGATTAAGATCGAGGCATCTGCTTAAGATTAAGATACGAGTAATGTCGGAACCAAAGGCGCGAACGAAATTTTATTGTTTTTGTAAGTTTTCGAAGAATTGTTTGTAGCTCAATGAGTTCTGTACCGATTTGGATGAAACCTTGGTAGATTTGACGGGCTAATTCATGCGCAATTAGTGATGGAACGCGATTTATAAAAAATTATATATTAGGTAATCTTTGTTTTTGGACCATTTTCATGCCGAATGTGATCTAGCATGTCCAAGACATGTCCCAGCGACCTAATCTTTATATACCTGCTTAAACATGTGATAGAGCCAGAATTACACAAAAATACAAGATAAATGTAATCCTTACAATATTTCTGAAGGCCAAACCCGCCAAATGTATTCAACAGAGCTACAGGAACTGTAATTAAATTATCCATACTTCTGGCTTCATCACATCTTTAATAAAGTACTAGCAGTTACCCGTGTCTTTGCCACGGACACAATTTGAACAACCAAAACACCAAAGCAGAGATTCATTCAAGATCCTGCCTTCAACTTCACCCATTTTCTGCTGTTCCACCTTCCATCTGAACGAACACCCATAATTCTCGGCCCATCCTGCCTTCATTGCCAATATATTTCCTGCTTCAGTTCACCAGTGTTTGTTCCACACTTCAATTGCCGGTATACTCTTATCTTCACATGCATGAAACGAACTTCACAGACTGAAGTTCGCATTCATCGGGATCCTTTGTTCAACGGTTCTTCGAGATCCGAAACCATAAGCTCAACATCAAGGAGATTTCGGACACCATCTCCTTCAAATTTTGTCTACAAATGTTCATCTGGGTGCCTCTGTATTCAGTGCTGTACTTACTGAGGAAAGCAACAAACCAACAACACTCCTCTATGACAAAGGTGCCCATGTCAAGAATTACTTTGTGTCCAAGAGACTTACTACATTCCGATATGTGTTATAAATGCTTGCAATTCAGTTGATAAAAGCAAGAAAGCTTTTCTTATAAGAGCCTATCTAACTTTTAACAACCAATGAAAAATAATTTTTTCATCAACGCTCGGGGCGATTATTGTTTTGCATCGGTTACTAATAAGCTCAATTCTCTTATGCTGCAATTTTCAGCCAACATAAAGTTCAACGCACCTCGGGGATCTCGGCCAAGTTGCCTTTTGAGCGGTAGACTGCCCTGTTCATAAATATTTCAATAATCAACCCTAGATAGCTATTTCTAACGAATACAACTTGTATTCAGCCCATACTCTCTACTCACTCCCTGTGAATTCACTGACTTGGAACCCTGCCTTATAATTACTTGTGCTATCTGTGGTTGATTTCTAATTGTGAGGGCTCTCTTTCTTTGAACACAATAGAATGTTTCCTTTTGCTATTTACATGGAACTGATAGGTGAATCTGAAGTTTAAGTTCCTGGGATTAGTCCTAACAGAGCTGCATCGGTCAAACTTGACTCGTGCCATCAGAGTCTAAACATTTTTTGCGAAAGCAAGATCCTTGCCGATGCTCACTGAGCGGTATGTATAGTTGGGGATCATCTCCGGTAAATGAAATCTGGACATCCCAGTGGAGCCCAATCCAAGAATCCAACATCGTGAGAAAGACTGGAGCCGAAGAGGTAAGGTTCCCCAGGGGTAGAGGTAGAGGTATTTTAGGTCCTACCTCTACCCTAACTCCCAAAACCCCTACCTGTCAGAGGTATATCTCTACCCTACCTCTAAAACCTCAGAGGTAGACCCCTCAAACCTCTACCTCTACCTTTGGAGGCAAACCTCCCAAAGATTCCCAATTATTGCTCATGTTGGCAGTCCAGCCATGCATATAAGTGTAAGGCTGCTGCTCCAACCTTACTACTTTTCTCTGCACTGTCCAACCTCTCCCTTCCAGGACTGGTCCAGCCTTTGCTGTCTGCATTATTCCCTTCAGCCCTGATTTAGCACACCAGCACCTCAGTCCTCATTGCTCCTTGCAATCCCGCATTGTACCTTCACCACTACCATTGACTGATCATCATTGGCCTCAATCTCATTGTCTATTGACTGATCCTCATATGACCTTCAGATATTCCTTATCATTGACTCGCCTATATCCCTCCTCAATGATCACCTATACCACTCTTCAATATCCTACCTTTCATATTGCCGTTGTTGAGTCCTTATCTTACATTTTGATTTATATCTTATGTTACATCTTTTCTGTTACATATCTGATCGCACATTGATTGTGACGTAGATTACTTACAGTATCTTCTCTTCTTGGTCTTGACCACCATGTATCTTCCCTAGTGGCTGCTCTTGAATGACCACACTATTGTTCTGTCATTCTTGGCTCCTCTTAGTTCTGTCTGGCCGACCTCTCTAGTATTGACTGCCTCCACAATACGGCAGCCTTCCAATAAGAACACAATTTATATATTGCGAGGTCTGCAGATACTTTACAATTACTTCTTTGAGGCTTTCTCCTTTCCTTTTCCCATGTTCTGCCTAAGTGCCAACTGAAACTCCTTGTCACCAATGAGGTCATGTTTGACTCCATGACCCAAGACAAAGGAAAATGTGAACAGATTTTGCAGACAGCCAATTGGGTGTGAGATGTAAGAGTTGCCGGCCTTCAGAGAAAGTGAGAGCAGAAGCTGTCGTAGTGCCGGAACCCTCCGAACATGAGCTTGAATCTGGTGCGTATATTTTTCTTCCTCAGTACTATTTATTCTCACTTCAATCCCCAGACCATATACACGAGATCGTGACATGTGTTGCAGAATGTGCTCGCGATGCTGCATCTCAATTCCTCCGATTTGTAGCCTTTTTTCTTCTCCCGATTCTTACTATCGTTCTTCTGCTGCCGTTTGCCGCATTGGTAGAGGGTTTCCCTTCGTGGATGATTGCCTTCGGGGTTATTTCGATTTTTGCGTACGAGTCTCTTTTTTCTCATCGCATTTGGTACGTTGTAGTTGATTCCCTTCTCACTCAATGTCGCTCATGTTACTGAAGGAATTGTTTTTCACCCACAACGGTTTTTTTCGCGTTCACTTATGATCTCGCTTGGGATACTTCATGTTCGGAAAACCCGAGCGCACTGGTCTAATTTATCCCCTCGGAACCAAAAGAAACGGCTGAAAAATTACGAGTTCGGTCTCTTTTTTCACGGAACAGACGAAGAACGGCCTGTTCATATGCGTGCGTAGCGTGGTTGTCCTTTTGTCAACGACTTCTCATCATTTTCGCAGGTGTTCGCCTCGATACAACACTGTTTGAGCTCGGTGTTCGGCTCTGGAAGCAGGGCTTACTGCCGTCCAATTTCTTCGAGACGGTCTCTGCATGGACCCGCAGCTCCGACTTCATACTCCATCGCATTGATTGGGCAGACACTGTCCAACAGCATGGATTGGGAAATCTGTCGCGAATCACTCTTTCCGTGCCCCATCTCGGTGGAAATGGTGATGAGATGGACGTTGACGGTTCGTTCTCTCATCTGATTCTGTCCCTCGCCAATTAGAATTAACTTGACTTTTTCAGATGAGGAGCCTGTCGCTGAGTCTTCAAAGGGGTCATCTAGCTCGCGCAATCGAAACAAGGCTCAGCGTATGCATCAGGCCCTCGCAGCATTGGATTCGGAAAACGACGAGCCTCAGCCGAAGAAAAAGCGCAAACGGACCGGCACTTCAGTGCGCAAAGCTACCACTTCGAAGCGCAAACCTGCTGAAGACGGTCGACTCAGCGAATCAGATGGAGGGTCTTTCGTTGACAAAGACGGTAACCAGGACGAGGAATCGGACTCCGAAATTGAGTTGGTCATCGACAATTCTGAGGTAAGTGTACCTGACACTTGTTGTGTACCTTCGCCCTGATTATGTTCAGCTTGCTGAAAGGCTCGCGTTCAAAACTGATCCAAGCGCCAATGGAGTACGGAAAGGTAAAGGGAAGGAGAAAGAGATTGACAACGCAGGCGCGAAGCCGAGGAAGAAGAAGAGGAGGGTAGCTAATCAGCCTGAAAAGGTCATCGAACCAGTAAGTGATCCACACCTAATCGAAGACGAATCTGACTACCACGTCTTAGGGCCGCGAGCCTTCAGACCGTCCTAACGCTGCGAAAGCAGCAAAGTCTCCAGCGCAACGAGTAAGACGTTCACGTCTGTTCTGTCCTGATCTACAATGAACCCTTAAATCTTCAATAGAAAGCGAACCCCATCCGACATTTCTTCACCGTTCTAGAGAACAAAGATGCAGACGACAACAACAAGTCCTATCGGTGCAATCTGGGCAACAAGAAGGTCATAACGCTTACCGCCTTCTCAAACGGCAATCTGAGCAGTATGTTGCATTCTATGGTTGACGTCTCATGCCAAGTATTTTTGTAGCTCTCAGATCTCACATTAAAACCTCCTTCCCAGAGCACTATCGGATGTTCCTTGTCCGGAACGAGAAGAGTGGACCGTCCCCTACCAACGAAGAGTTATAAATTGCTCTTGGGAAGAAGGAGATGACCGAGCAGATGTCGCGCAAATTTGCAGACAAGCTCAACAAAATTCAAAACTCCATTGAGGCTGCCTTCGAGAAGCAGCAAGCCGAAAAGCGGGCAAGTCTTCCCTTTTGCTCAAAGTCAAGCTCTCTAATTTTCTTCGTTAGGAGCCATGGGATCAGCATCGATTTGAGGAGCTACTTGCTAAGTGGGTTGCTGCCTGTGACCAGCTCTACTGTCGGCGAACCGGAATGAAAGGACCTACTGAACTATGTTCACATGCATTCCGGGCGTATTCTTCAAATCCCCAGCCCTAAAACCGTCCAACGCCGTGTTCTTGCGATGGGTGTTGAGGTTGAGGAGAAGTTGCGGGACCTTTTCGCGGTAAGTTGGCCTCTTGTGTATTCTTTCTAATTCAACACTCACATAAATCCAGAAAAACACCTCAAAATTCTCCATCTCACTCGATGCCTGGACGTCGAGCAATGGACATGCCTTCATAGCAATCATAGTTCACTGGGTTGATAGCGATGGCAAACTCCGTATGTATCTCTCTTCGCCTCGCCTTTTCTCATGATCGTTTATTTCGGCTTTCAGAGGAGTGCTTGATCGATTTTGCTGAGCTCGTTGGCGACCACTCGGGCGATAGCATGGCGAATGTTGTTCGGAAAACACTTGAAAAGTACGGACTCAAAGGCAGAGTAAGTTATTGCTTCAGGACACGGTATGGTTTGCTCACCTCCCAATTAGATCGTTGCGTTCGTTATGGACAATGCAACAAATAATGACACAATGATTGAGAGCATCGAGAAGAAATGCTTTGCGGAAGGTATTTTTGACTTCTCGGCTCGCAAGTCACGAATGCGATGCATGCCGCATACAGTTCATCTGGCGGCCATCAAGGTAAACGACCTTCTATTCAGAGATTGATTTACGTTCTAACTAGTCGTACACCAGCTTCTGGAGGCTATCGGTGCCTTGACGAAAGAGGAAAGCAAGAAAGCTGGATCTCAGACGTCAAAGCATGCGTACCAGGAGACAGTCACACTGGAGGACAACCATAACGCCGACTGTGCTGCTGCCGTGCGAACGGAGGAAGAAGACAGTCTGGAATCCGACGTCGCAGGAGCCCATGGCATCTCTCGGGCAGTTTTTAAGGTGTGTCGTCCATCCGATGCGAAATCATAATTATTATTGGTTCACGCTATCATACAGCTCCGAAAAATTGTTAAGCATGTTCGGTCTTCGCCGCAGCGCCGCCGAGTATGGGAGCTCACTGTAAAAATATCTCTGGATGGCCTAGATGCCGAGCTTTCGGAAGCACAACTCATGCTCATCCTGGACGTTCGAACACGATGGACATCAACCCATCAGATGCTTCGTAAGTTGATCATGGTATTAGAGATCCGACTATTGTTCACGATTCTTTCCTATAGGCCGTGCAATTCATAATCGCAACGCTATCACTCGTTACGTCGAATCAAGTTCTGACCTGAGTGACTTTGCGCTCTCAGACTTGGATTGGGAGGCCCTGCAGACGGTTCGCTCTTGGTTGAGTGAATTTCGTCAGGCCACGACCGAAATGTCAACTACCAGTAAACCGATGCTGTCACAAACACACCTAGTCTTCCGTAGTCTGCAGAGGACAATCAAAGACATCCTCTCTGAACTTCCAAATACTGCTGATCCCATGTTCAAGCAGGGCCTCGTCGATGCTCATACCAAGCTCAGTGACTACTACTATAAATTTGATGCATCGCCGTATTATCTCTGGGCCGCTCGTAAGTTAGTATATCCAGTACAGATCAATTTTACTAATTTCTTTTGCAGTCCTCGATCCTCGCGTCAGCTACTCTGGGCTGGAAAAGAGCTTTGAGGATGACTACACACTTCTCGGGGAGCTTAAGCTTGCTAAACAGGAGCTTTTCACCGAGTACCGTGATAACTATGCTCCCCAGTCCCCATCTCCTCCCGCAGCGAGCACCACTCCGACAAACTCAAAGCCTGCAGCATTCGGAGCTTCGCCTAAGAAAAAGAGCTTCTTTTCTCGCCTTTCCAGCCAGCAGGAGATCTCCTCTGTCCTCGACGAGCTTGACATCTATTTCCAGATGACGGCGTCACCGCTGTCAGTAGAGACAACGGACTTACTTGGCTGGTGGCACCTCAACCGTAATGCTTTCCCCAACTTGTACAAGCTGGCGCACGACATACACTGTATTCCAGGTATATTCTGCATGTTTGAGCAGTTGCCAGGTACTAATCTTTGCATTTAGGTTCGGCTGTCGCTGTCGAGCGCGTTTTCTCCGGGGGACGCGATACAATCGCTGTCAGGCGGGCAAGTCTCAAACCCGACACTATTCGGACCCTGATGGTGCTGAAGGCGCAGCTCAGGCTAGCGCGGAAGGAGGTCATCGAGATTTTAGATGATGCGGATAATATTTCATTAAATTAATAAATTAGGCTGTCCCGTACCTTTCCGTACCCGTATTACGGCCGTAATCTTCCCGTAACGTACCGTTTGGCCTTTTGAATCCCATATGGTCACCGTACCGTACCCGCACCGTGTCCGTAATACGGGACAAAATGTCCGTACCGTATACGGTACGTACGGTGACAAGCCCTAGATGGTGAACCCGTCTTTTTAGCTGAGCAGTGCATCATCACTGAAATGAGCGCAAAATAAAAGTTACTCCTGATGAGGATTAAACCAGAAGCCACTTTGTGCAATTATATATGTGGAGCTCTACCACTAGACCACACAGCGATAAAAGTTGAGTTTTGGTGGGATAATACCTCCCAATACCTCTCTACCTCTGGAGGTAGGGTAGAGGTTTTGGGAAGTTTGAGAATGTCCCTACCTCTACCTCTACCCCAGCTACCCTACCTCTTACCTCTGGAGGTTTACCTCTACCCCTGGGGAACCTTAGGAAGAGGCTGATGCAACATCTTGACAGTGGACCGTGGAGCCAATAGCTTTTTCCTTCACACAGGTGCCACTGTTGTCCTGGTCAAACCACGGCTTTTCTTATATAGATATATATTGTCCCTCCCTAAATATCAGGTCACTGGGACATGTTCTGGACATGCTAAACTACTTTTGGCATGGAAATGGCCCAAAAGCACAAATTACCTAATACATAATATTTCTATGAGTCATGTTACATCACTAATTGCGCATGAATTAGCCCGTCAAATCTACCTAGGTTTCATCTAAATCGGTGCAGAACTCATCGAGTTCCAAACAATTCTCCGAAAACTTACAAAAACAAGAAAATTTTGTTCGCACCTTCGGTTCCGACATTAGCTGTAAATCCTCAAAATGCATTACATCTTGTTCATATCTTCGGTGTAATGGCATAGCACGATATGTGGAGCCCAGCCAACTTGTTTGCCCGTGTGATGGATATAATGTCCACTAAATGCTCAGCACTCATTGCTTATGTCATGACGGGTTGCAATCATAAAATCAGCACCGATAACTTTCCGACGGCGGACTCCGACAGCAAATCAATTCACGACGACCGGAACCAAACCTGAATCTTCCCTTAAAGTGGTCCCATCCTGTCATTCTGCAGTTTGTCCCAGCAATTCACAGCTAATGTCGGAACTGAAGGTGTGGTGAAAAAAATTCTGTTTGGGGACATTTCCGAAGAATTCCCCATAACTCAATGAGTTCTTAACGGATTGACACAAAATCTAGCTAGTTTTTCCAGGCTAATTCATCCGCAATTAGTGATGTAAAGGAAATTGCGAAAATATATTTTATCTTTCCATTTGGCACCTGAGGCATTGTTTCTGTTGAACACCTCCTAGGAGGGTGGGTACTTGTTCAAACACACTGAATTTTTGAGATGGAGGACTTAAATGCATTATAAAGAGGGTGATGTTGCCAGAATTATGATTTTCTTCTCCATTGCAAAAAAGGAAATCCATCGCCAATCCTCGTGTGCGTTCAACACAACTATGGTCTTTTGACCTTTGCCGGGGCTATTCCCTGGCTGTCCTTGGATATAGGCTTCGATTTCAGCAATAAATAAAAATTGACCCCAAATGTGTGTTGGGAAATTTTTCTGACCTTGAATGTGTTGGGAATTTTTGAACTACTGAATGAGTGTTGGGAAATTTTCAATTCCTGTAAATGAATTTTAGGAAATAGCCTCAAATTCCCATCTCATACTCAGCTGAAAAAAAAGGTCTGTATGTGTTGGGAAAAGATGAAATTTTGCTATGTGTGCTGGGAAAAAGTGATGTATGTTGGAAAATAATAAAAGTGCATTTGGAATGGCATACCCTTCTGTGCTATCTTCCATAAGCACTGCTGCAACAGAAAATGATATAGTGTCTCACCTTCATCTCACCGCACCACCAGACCTGCAAGATTAGCTGTGCGTGCATCCTCTTTCCTCTATATAGCAAGGATCGAGCTGGGTATACAGTGTCTGTCAACGAGAGACTACCTCTTTCCCACACTTCAAAACTTCTCTGCCACCAACTCTCCCAAATAATATGAAATGCTGTGACTTGGGTCAGTCATTTTTCATTACTTCCTCTCTGTGAAATTACTGACCTACGCTCGAGACCAGTTCCTGAAGTAGGGTTAAAAACTGAAACCTTGCCCATGCAACATAGTCTCGTAAGTACCACGTGGATGACTCAACCATCTCCCCACCGTAGATCTGGATGTCCGAGGTATATGTTTTTCCATTTTGTTGATTTCATTTCATTGATATACTTCCTCCCTCTTTCTCACAGAATCTTGACACCACCTATGGTTGTACCTTACCGTGGTAGTGAGATGTGCTTTTCCATACCCCCTGCAGTTTATCTCTCCATACATTGGTATACTTATCACTGTTCAACTTTGTTTTCTCAGACGAAACAACTTTTCACCACTGTGTGCATGCTCACCGCCTGTGTACGCGCTCATGCATGAGTTGGTGTTCGCCCCTGAATTCTATACAAGCCGTGTGTCCCACTGTACCTCCAATCCTATGGCCAATGTACTCGCACTGTTCAAACTTTGTGAAATTTTCAGCCTTTATTTTGTGTACCGATTCACAGAGTTGTTATCGTGTTCGACTTTCAGAATCAGACTTTTTGTGATCTGAAGTTCTCAGATCTTGCGGCAACCCTATCCTTTAAATTGCTGAATTCACTGTATGCCCATATGAAGTCTCTCATTAAGATTTCTATTAAATGTTTGGCTGCTTTCCATAGAGTTGATATATCCTTGTTGAGAGAGTTACTGCCGCCCCATGCCCTGCTTCACATGCTTTTGTACTGATTTGGAGCAGATTTCAGTAGTTGGTAAATAATTAGGTTGTTTTAGCGAGAATACTGTTAGTGGGCTTTGCCGCAAAAGCAGGCTACAGAGATTATTTGGTGGAGAAAGACATGTGGCGAGCATCAGCCGAAAGGCTAAGTTATGAAATGATGGTTCTCACCCTCCACATTTGGATCAGACATCGCATACCTTTTGATCTGCACATCATCTTGACCCAAAATTCGGTATGAGAAGTCTCCCAAGGTGGTACTCAGTCCCTGGTCAAACTCCCATAGATGTCAACTCCTTCGTGAGATATTAACAAGTGGCCGACTAACCCCTCGCAGATAATAACATCCTTGTCTGGTGTGCGGAAAAAAAAATGCAAGAATAGTAATACCAGACAAGGAGCTTCAGTAGGCTTCAGTTAGTCTATTAGTTACCACGCTATGACAAGAGGTGTCCTGTGTTATTATAGAAGCATCCGTTTTGGGACATCATGTGTACCTTGCCCCAACACGACTTGACGTGTCATAGACAAATATTGTGTATAGATGCTACCTAGAATGGAAGAAATGCTTTTGGATGCCACATGAAGATCTGAGACCCTTCGGTCAGTGAGTTAGAAGGGAAGCCAGCTAGGATTAAGAAATACACCTGTTTTAGGGCCGAAATCGCCGGAACACTACTGCAGCGTATGTGGGGGCAACCACGGAGGCCCGAGGTACTCAGGGACTGGTGTGGGAGATCCAAAGGTTAATTGGCAGTAGCTAATTATACAAAGAAGCATACCTGGCGTGGGGGATCCAAAGAGAAGAAACTCTGAGGATTCCCATGCCAGTCGTAAGGATAAGTAAGCTACTGACTAGAACCATGTGACCGGAGTGATCGGCAGATGTCCCAGGCTTGGTCACATGCCGAATGCCATCGGAGCGACTCTGATGGCTGAGTCACGTGCCGGTTTCCGGTACCGGTTCCGGTAGACGAGTGACCGGGAGAGTGACCGGAAGGGTCGGAAGGGCGTCGGATGGGGGTTTGGACGGGGGTTCCCTGACAGCGCAGGGAAAATATCCTTGATCATGACAATATTCATTCTAACGCTTTCTGACCTCTTCAGATGTTATTTATCAGTAAACTCACGTCGAGGCGTGTAAGACGCGTGAAAATAAATGGCTTGTGTGGTTGCGCATCTCCCATCATTTTTGATAGCATGGGTCGCAGCTTATCAGGGCGCGGTAGCTAACAGACTATAACCAGCAAGGTACGAGCTACATTCGGTTATAGCGTCTGTCTTAGAGAGACAGGCTTCAGTGGTGTGGGGCTGCATTGGCAGTGGACTCAGCCTCCAGGATTTTCCGGCAAGATTCTTGCCGGAGAGGTTGCAAAAAAATCTGTAAGCTTCTTCGAGAGCCATCAGGTTTTGTGGCAGCTCAAATTAGAGGCCTTCTCAAAGAGCGCAAATGCACTCTTGATGATCGTTTCCGTCATGGGAACGATTTTCAGATATGCCAGGGCTCATCCTGACTGAAGAGTGGGTTTCAGCGGGTTTTCCATGCCGATCACTTTGTCCGCTCTAGAGTAATGGTTGATTGTGTTGTCCAAGTTGGCCCTTTCATTCGAAATATCGTAGCGGAGGGAAAGTGCTGCAGCGAGGTTACCACGAAACATCGTGTAATTGCAGTTGTCCTTCAGACACAGAAGAAGGGCCTCGTGATACATCGCAATCACCTCATCCAAATCCGGGGGCTTTTGAGTCTCCAGAAATAGATTGTAGAGCACAATCCTGGGATATTCACGACATCTTGGGTGGTCAAAGCTTCCTGCGGAATAAAGCGGGAGGGCATCCCATGCGTGCTAAACAGCCCAATCCAAATGCACTATGTTCTGCGTTTGCGACCAGACTTGCCTGGAAGAAATTACCACCACTCGTAGACAGTGCTCTTGGCTTGGATGACCCAACAGACAGAGTGAGAGTGTAGTTGTCGATACTTGAATTGATTCCTCCATATCACTCTCCTCGCCAAGGATCTCGAATCGCGCTGAGAGCATGAGCGACAGGTTTATCATGGGCAGAATTTTATTGGAATGGCCAGAGGAGCACGTTGAAAGGGATTGCCGACAATACGAGATAGCTTCCTCAAGATGCTCCATCTTTCCGCAATAATCGAAGCGGTTGTTCGCAATACGTGTGAGATTATTCAAGGTTATGAATTTACCGGGATCGCCTTGAGGCGACATCTGCAAAACTTCCAAGCCGCTGATAAGCCGTGTTTCGGAGCATGCATGAAAACAGATAAAAGGAGCACTATTAGTAGGCTATACAGGGAATGTGTATGTCTCTATCAGTGAAACCTACATGTAGCATCAGACACTAAGAGCATAGATGAAAAATGTAGTCTATAGTTCTTGAGTGGTCACTTATCGGGAACAGTCCATACCCGAAAGGACTATCTGGCCAAGGAGAGGACAGACAATATCACGAACCCACTAGAGTGGATAGTCTGGACTCTTTATCTTATCACGAAACACGACTAGTGATGGGAAAGTTCGGTTCAGTTCAGGTTCGGGGTGTTTTTTTCCGAACGCCGAACCTGAACTTCGGTTCAGGTTCAAGGATTTGCTGAACCCCGAACCTGAACCTGCGGTTCAGGTTCAAGACGGTTCGGTTCGGCGTTCGAACGAGTTCAAACGCGTGAACCGAAACTATTTTACAAAAAAAATAAAAGTGCAGCAGTGCAGCGTACACAAGAGAACTCTAGATATCATATGAGACTGGAAAAAATACATACCGTGTCTTCGAGTGCCTTGATACCCTTCCGATACTGACCACCGTGCACGGAAGTAGCGATCCTTGACATTAGGATCCAGGGCTGCATGATTTCTAAGCCACTCGAAAGCGTAAGAAGAATGGAGACGAACCTAAACAAATGAAATACGCAGTGGACGTTGTTTCCGCACGGTGGAACTATTTGCGGAAACTCTTGATGCTTTGACTGAGGGCCTCACTGATTTCAGCATAACGCGGGTGTTGCGACATTGTCTCCCAGCGCTTAATAAGATATTCAAACGTTGGGATACTGGTCCAAACAGTCAGATACCGCTCATTGGAGAACGTCTGGGTCACATCGGCTGGTTCCTGAGCGAATAGTTATTGATTATTCAAGCTGAGTTACAGTAATCTAAGAAGCTGGACAAACTCTGAGCGCTTCGTGAATAATTTCAAGCCGCTCCCATTCGGGTAACGTGAGTCTGTAGTCCCCATACGATCTGTTTCGCAGAGGCAGCACCTCATTACTGGACTCTGCAATAAGGGTGAAGCGATCAATTGCCTACAAAGTTGTCAGTGATGCCCTACAATCTGGAGAATAAAATTACCTTGCGAAGTTCCAAAGCGAGAGACAAGCACCCGTACAGAGACGCCCATCGTGTGCGTACCCACAACAGCAACTCTAATGGAGAAACCCCGACTTGCATGCAACAGTTCTTGAAGAACTTGCGCGTCTGAGGCGACATGCGAACCTGCAACGTTGAACTGAGTCAGCCGAGCACCACGGAATTTTGTAACCACATACCTGCTTGATAAAGGCCAGGATCTTCCCAACAGCGTCACCGGCAGTCCACTCCGATTCTGCTGGGGGCTCGCTTTGGGATCCTCGTCGCCACCACCCTCAAACATAGTAAGGACTTTGGTAACATCCGCTTCATCAATATCACCTTTATTGCAGGAACAGAGGCGAACAACAGTGGCAGACGGCCGGCTTGTTGTCTCGTTGGACACACGGACGGCAGGTAAACTGTGCAGGGAGGACGGAGATGAAATTTACACCAGTTTAGTAGCGGCATTTGGGGAATTTTTTTGAGCGGTTCAGGAGTTCGAACGCGTTCGGCAAATTTCTGTTTGTCTTGAACCGTGAACCGAACTTGGGCGTTCAGGTTCGGCAATTTGCCGAACCTGAACCTGAACTTCCCGTTCAGTTCAGTCCGGTTCGGGTTCGAACCGATTTCCTGAACCGAACTTTCCCAACACTAAACACAACCCATGCTATGAAATATGACCAAGTCCAACTGGCCGACATGGCGATCACGCTTTGATCGGATATCACCGATATCATCATGATCTTCTGAATTGGGAAGATCGAAGTTCAGCAGAAGGTTTCTGAGCCAGGCATTGGTTGAAGAGATGGACTGTAATCACTCATTTAGGGGTGATCACAATGAAACCAAATGGCAACCCATTTATTGTGGGAACCACTTGGTGTCTCCTGGACTTCTTGGTATCAATGGAAAGCTACAGAATGCTAGAACATCTAGACATCGTTCTCAAGGGAGAGATGTGTAGTCTGCACTAGATATTTGGTTAGGAGATCTTGGTGACAACTAGGGGCTCCAATTAAATATCTGAAGGCAACCATCTCAACAGTTGACGTCTCTGACGTCACACTGACGTTGCACTGACTCACTCTGACTCGATTCAATACATATTAATCATGTGAAAGGCTTGGAAACTTACAAACCATCTTTGGAGTAGCATAATCATAGTAGAGTAAGCCAGTTTTGTACTGTATATAAGGAGGGCTTTTGTACGATAGTAGACACTGATGCAGCACCCCAACTAGCATGGCCTTGTGTTCTCTGCGCTGGGGGTGTCGATCAAGGTGTTTACTGTTGTGCTTGGGCCTTTGCCCCCAAGTATCATTAAATACCACAATCAACTACTTTTTGGCAGGCTATCAAGGGAGAACAAAGGGTACTGACGTGATTATTGTGATATCAGGGGATGCATTGGAACGGGATACAATGCGTACTTGCATTTGGGCTCAGGGGCATTTTTGTAATAAGTGCTTGATAGTCTTGGAGACTCTAAATCCAACCTTGTTGCACAGACCCAGAGCATCACACTAGCTCAAGTGCAGCTCGCACTTCAGCTTCTGAGATTGCATTCACTCCTGACCCAAGAATGAGGTATCAACCACCAGTTGATATCAATTGAAAGTTGAGGAACGCAACTCGTCAGATCGTCTATGTTGGATGCTTAAAAGCATAGTTTAGTGGTTGGTGTAGTGTGTGTCTTGGGTGATTAGTGTTAGAGATCCACATCCAGTGGATCCCTGGCCTTATCACGAAAGTAGATTGCACCAAGCTTCTTGCGTGTTTTTGAGTGTTTTAGCCATAGCCCCCAAGCACACCGACCACCGCATTTAATTGCCTCGGAAAGGTTGTTTGGATCCTGGCGGCGGTAATAGCGATGGCGGTAGATTGTCAGCATGTTCTCCAGCATCAGAAATGAGCTAGGCCCAAGAAGCAGCACAGCGTCTTGGCAGCACTCGAGCACTTGTTCTAGGCTGCCCAAATGTTCGAAGCGCAGAAGATACAACATCCCAAGAGTGTGAAGAGGTCCACCAGAGTCATGAGGAATAGATCCTGATCTACAAAGCTCGAGGGCCTCCTTGATGTACAAATTGAGCGCTTGATATCCACATCCTCCTTGCGGAGCTCAAAGCGAAGACGTGTGGCAATGGCCAGAGCTTTGATTGGAGCATGTCGGTTGACATCTCTAGGTGGCTGAAGGCTCAGTGCAGTCTGACACAGTGATATGGATTCTTCCAACAGAGTGGTGTCCTTGTGTGATTGAAATCGGGTGAGGAGATGACAACCCAGAGCTTGGGAGGCCAGAGCATGATGGAAATTTCCGACAGGGCAAAGACACATAAATTTGCGGCAATGCACCTCCGCTTCGTCAAGGTCTTTTGCCTGGCTGAAGTGACGGTAATGGCCTTCGAGATAGAAGATGTACTTCTCCAGGACCCACAGACAATATTTGTCCCTGAGACGAGTGAGAGCCAATGCTCGCTGAGTAGTTTCCACAGCATCTGCAATGTTGTGGCCCTGGCTGAGCAACTCAAAGCGTAGGTAGCTGCTTTTCGCCACATGCTCGTGTGCAGTTAACTGAACTTCGAGGACTGGTAGAGCAGATGTTAATCCACCACAGCTATAGACAATGGCCTTGATCAAGTCCTCTATCTTGTTGAGCCTTTTGAAGCGCAAGAGCAAGGCTCCGGCCAGTGAGTTCAACGTGACATATCAATCCGGATTGCCCTCGGGATGTAGGGCAAGCGCCCGTACGAGGGAAAGTATCGCCTCGTTGAGCTCGGGAATATGGTTCTGCAGTTTAAAGCGCTCGACAAGACAATTGCCATGCAAGTAGCGGGCGGCAGCATCGAACTGGGAAGAGACATGATGGAACAACAGGGCTTTGCAACTATATCGCAAGGCCTCGCTCAGAGCTATGGAAGCTCCGCCCTGCATTATGCACATATGCCGCAAAAAGGTGTGATGCCCCAAATATCAAGGTCTTGGGAGGCTCGGGATGGCCGGGCAGGGTCAACGCTGATTTAGGCGATGCTCAGCGACCAAATCCTCGACATTTGTGGTCGACTGAACCCATTTTCATCAGTGAGAAAGTATATTATCAGGCCAAGCACTCACCATCAACAGGACAAGAGAAAAGTAATTCAGCAGCTGGGCAATTCTTGAACTCGGGTTCAATAGGCAATTGTGAACTTAGAGATGCTGTTCATGTACCAAACTCTGAGTCTCTCGGGAACAAAGGTGGCCTTGGGGAAGGTTGCTGTAGATGCTGGCAGGCAGGGAAACGCAGGCTGTCAAGATGCCCTGTCAGTGTCACTGCTGTGGTCGATCGTCGGTGGATGTTCTGAAAATTGGCGGGGTTGTGGTCCGAGGTCACGTTGCACAGAATCGTGGGTGATTTTTAATCATTGGCTGAACTGGAGGTTTAGCTACCCAGGAGAAGATGCGTTTTGGCCCGTTTTGCTACAAGTACAAACAAAGAATATGTCATATGAAATTTGTCATCATTGAAAATCAGAGCAGCGGAGAAGTACTAAGGGGATTTTTCGAGTCCAAATCATAAAAGCCCTTCTGATCTCCCTTCCTCTCATTTTCCTGATTTTTTAGGTCTGGCTTACAATTTATTATCCCTTGAAATCTTGCTCAGTTGATGTGTCACTTATGTTTAGTGTTCAAACAGTGTATCATTTACCATGTCTACGAGATCACTTCATCTCCATTGGACTGCCGTCTCCTTGCCGCAAGATCAGTGCGGAGTTTATTCTGCATAGAGGTGAGTATGGCCTAGCAGACATTTGTATCTCTTTCTTACTTCGTGGTATTCATTCCACCAATTTACCGAATGCCAGAGGTTTGTTTTCCAGCAGTAACAGTGTGAGCTGAGTTGGAACATCCGGCCCCAGTCTCGGCTGTCATCTTGAAACTGATGACAACAATGCACCAGTCCGGCTTCGACTGCCAAACGGCTGATCAGTACCCTTCGGCAATGGTTAATGCTGGCTGGCATTTATCGGAAATCAAGGCTCAATTTGTGCCACAAACACTCAGTGATGGCTGCCGTATTCCAGTGGAGCTCACTGGTTTCTTTCACACTCTATTACAATGTTTTCGCCGGAGTCCGCCAAAATGAGTGTGATCTGTGGTTCTTCAAACATGCCAACATCTTTGATTTTGATTCAGGACTCATCCATAACCTGCTGGTTGGCTTCAACAGCATAGAATTCGCCAACAAATGGAGCCTAATCTGAATGAAACTCTTTGCTTGGTAAACTTTTCCCTACCCTGAAAAGAAGTCAAAATGGATAGTCTTCGTTGATTGTCTTGAGAGGAAGGACTGGTGGATCAATTCAAAGTACCATAGAATCATAACAAGACTCATCTCCATTGTTTTACTCTAGACTTCCGTCGCAATTAAATAATGTGGTGCAGTGACAGCTGGTTGACATGGCCGAAAGCCTGTTGTCTGAAATTTCACTTAGAATCAACTGCTCTGTATGAAGTCTGGAAATTGTTGCCCAGTTATCAGAGGGTCTTTATGCAGCCTCCCGAAGGTTCAGCCACCCGCCTCGCAGAGGCCTAATCCCACGTCATTTTACGCTTACGGGAACGAGCACATGCACAGGATCACGCTGTGACAGTCACGTAAACTTTCTCACCACGACCGCTTCTGCGAACTAGATCTGGCCCAATCTGGCCCTCCCGTCTCACCTGCACTTGATCTGCACATGGAATCGTCTTCTCTAGGAAATTCATTCGCTTGACTCCGCGGCCGCTAGTGCATTAGAGCTCTGCCCGACGGCAATGGTAATTTGCATATTGCCTCCACATGCACGGCTTATCGCCATGGTACAAGGCCCTTTCTGCCAGCCTAAGTGTAGGGATCTCATGGGACACAGCCCACAGCGAGCTTGACACCGATGGTGGAGGCGACGCTCGACACAACTAGCACGATACGACGACGAGAACCCTGTAAGGCGCGTATGTACTACGCTCCAGATAACTATACGGCTAAATACGCGAGTGATTCATGACCTCGGAGCCGGCTCGTATACGTCCACGGGGATAAGGTCTACACTAGCCTTGCACAGCCTTGCACGGTGCTGTGTCCTTCCGAACACCGAAGGTGCCCATGAGTCACACCTCATAGACGCGAAACGGATATGAGGAGTACCACAGAATGGTTGGACATTGGGGAAGGTCTCGGACACGTAGGGAGTATTTCCAGGTAGCCCTCCTCTCCCTCCGAAGAACGCGATTATGGGTAGTGTTTAGTGGACATCTTTCAATGATTGACATATGGATCTCCGCCGGGCCTGACTAGGCCTGACTACTGAAGGCCACTACATTCTAGACGCCGCCGCCACCTGACAGAACTTCGATGCCTTCCCGATCTTTTTGTTCGACGGTTGGACATGATATACTTGGCCCTTGTTTCCATGAATGGGTATGACTCAACGTGTGATTTGTCATTGTCCTACCACGGTGTGACTCATTTCTTTTATTCAGATTGGAAGACCACATTCACGGGTCTCTTCTACGGAGACGTAAGCGCTCTGTCCGACGCGGCAGGCTAATTTTGAAGATGTTCGTTCGCTTCACCGCTGAATAGTGAGAACATTGCGAGAACTCCGGGATCAGTAAGCAAATGCGTTGCGGTCCTCTGTGCAACCACAAACTGTGGTTCTCTTCCTGCATTCAGCGATAATTCCGCTTCACCCCAGTCGGATTGGAAACACCGGAAGACTGTTAGTGCGTGACGTTAATGTTTATCGTTGGACACACGCGGGTTCTCACTGTATTCATATTTAGGGCCCCGATTGCTCCCGCATGCGCTATTCTCCCCGAGACCAGATTAGAAGACTACGAAAGAACAACAAGGAGAAGGAGTCACTTATTGTATCCTCTCGGTCTGGCGGGGCATCCCGATGGGAAACTGACAATTGTGTGTATGTCATCTAATCTTATACCACCGCTCAACAACTTTCCTTGATCATCCCCCACAGAAGATTTCAAAACCTAACGGTCAAGTTCTCCACCCACTTCCCAGGCGAAATACGAAACGATACTTCACTGCGGGGTGTGCATTTGAGCTTCAATCTCAATCTCGCATATGAAAAATTGGCTCATTGAAAACACTTGTTTAGATTTGCATCTGGGAGATGACTAAGCGCGCGCTTCGAGCTGTAGAGATCTCGATTGCCGGATTACCAAAATTAAACCAATGCCTACTTAAAGCCCATTTCATCCCGTCTCGCCGAAAGGAACTCCTGAAATGCTCTTCCCAGTCCCCCGCTACTGGCTGCGGCGCTCTTCCTCTTCTTGGGCGTTTCCTGCCACCCAACCACCAGCAGCCCTCCTGCAAAACGTTTGACACTTCTCAAGCCTCGAAAACCCAGCTCTCTCGCGGGGTACGCAGCCAGCCGAGGGCACACGGTCATCGACGGGCTCCTCCTATTGCGTCGACGCTGCCAGTCGGAGGTGTGTCAGGGCGGTATGTGTCCTTCCGGTGCCTTCGTATCATGCATAATCTCACGTCCCAATGAGACTGCTGCGACGAAGGGTCTTCGTGTTGTGGTGATACAGCATGTTGTGATAACGATGACAATTGCTGTGAAGGTATGGCGCTGCCAGCACTGCGTTTAGTGCCATCGCACTCATGATTCCGTAGGGGGGACATGTTGTTCTGGAAGGTATGCCATGAGCGTCAATGCATATATATGCTCTTATTATGCCTGTAAATAAGCGACCGTTGTGCCGTCGCCGACAACGGCGATGAAGGATGTTGTCCCGTTGGGGAGGACTGCTCAGGATCCCCAGATGAATGCGACACCTCCGGCTATGTCCCCTGCTCCAATGAGCACTTCTGCTGTCGTATGTGCTTTCTTTGCCCTTACGTTCAATCTCTCTGACTTCATTTAATTTCCCAAGGTTCCGGAGAAACTTGCGGTTGGTACTCTCGGCCCTGCGAAGTCACCCATAACTGACCGAGCTGAATGCGCAGCCCGCGACTCCGATGATAACCCTACGTGCGTAGCCAGGGGCGGGGGCGGTCAACCATCTATCCAGACACTCACGCCGACAAGTCGTAGGTTTTATTTTTATTTTTCGTACGGGCGGCTAATCTCGCTATATGCAAGATGCCCACAGCCTGCCCACAAGCGATGGGTCTCAGTCCCAGAATAATGGAGTCCACAACGTCTCTGTAGATCTTTCCTCGGACACCGGGATCACCTGGTCGGGCGATTGGGGCTCAGTTGGATCGTCCTGCTCCTCTAGTCGAAAGGGTAAATCACTTTCAGGGACTGGCACCAACAGTTCTTCGGGCGTCATGTCGTACTCTTTCACAGGCACGTCGATTGATTATCTCCTTTCTTCCGAGGCTGATTCACGCCCAACTATTAGGACCCAGCGTGTATCTGAGTTTCTCTGGATCCAACGCCTGGTACACTGTGTCGATTGACGGTGAAGAGATCAATTCTGTGTCCCTATCAGCACAAAACCGGGAGGACTGCACGATGATTTGGTGGAGAAAAACAGATCTATCGTCCGGTAGCCATGACCTGGAGGTCACAGTATCCGGGGTCAACGACACATCCTCCTCCTCCTCCGATCTACAGCAGAGGGGTCTGATAGACTGGGGGTTCGATATTTTGCAACTTATGTCAGTTTCTTCAGCGATCTCAAAATTCTCCTGTTCGACGTTCACCCTTCTGTTTCAGAGTCACCGTGGCGGCGTCAGGGTTGTTGAGTGCCGGGTCATCGAACGTCGCTTCCTGGCCACTTGTCCTTTTCTCAGCTCTCGTTTGTCTTTCACCCTACGTGTAGTCCGGAATTCTCATGCACCCTTTGTCATACTTTACTCTGTCCTGTGAAATTTATCGGTCCAACTCGGTTGAGTTAGCTTTCTTTGTTCATTTTGAACCCTAGGCCTCAGGCAACATCGACACCCATAGGGGCGGGTGGTTCGATGCATTTACCATGATGCCGAATAAATATATGCAGGCCGTAGGCAGGGACCTGCACTAGCCATGCCCCAACCATCAGCCCGTTTCAACGAGACGCTTGTGGAGACTTTGGCCGGGCTCGAGGTCCATAGTTAAATTCTTCACGAAACATCTCTATCGGAAACACAGTACCGAGAACCTACGAATATCCCTGAGTCGACGTTTATAGAACAAGGAAGAGCACCCACGGTCGACTTTCCCAGAGCGTCTCGCGTAATGAACGCTTCAGCGATTGCCCAGAAATCCTCGCCGCCAATGGCGCCCTGCACCCAGTCGTTGTAATAGTTTGTTTGGCCAATACACACGAATCGCTCGTCGTCTGAAAGTGTATGGGCAGCATCCATGCCCTCCAAGTCGGCATCCTGAGTGACAGCCGCAACGCACTGGAGGTGACTGAGCGTGGTGGAAAGGATCGGGCGCAGATCTATAGTCAGTGATTCGCCATTGAAGGCGAAATGTGTAAGGTTTGGGATGAGAGGAAGGCCAATACACAGAGCATGCGAGGTGTTTAGCCTCAGGGGGAAGTCAAATAATTCGAGGTGGGTCACGTTGCGGAATAGGGGATGGGTGAAATCAATGGTCCGCGGAAATAGTTCTTCAATGTGAACCGTCAGGCGAGTCAAACAGCGGAGGTCGGCCAAGGAATTTAGATGGGAGGTCAATGGCACATGCGAATGCGCCATCAGGTGCCTAACACCTCGACATGCGGCGAGAATAGCACGAACTGAGGATGGCGCAAATGTGTCTGCCAAAAGTAGGTATTTTATACCTTCAAGGAAAGACGGCGGTTTTATAGTAATGACCTGGAGCAGAATTTCGAGCGGGACGTTGGAGAAACCGCAGATTCGACGCCGGGAGGACGTGATCATGACGATGCGATACAACAGAGGTTCAATCCTAAGAGAGACATCGGAGAAAATTTTTGGTAGCAATATGAGTGGCCTACCAGTCCCTGACTCGTCCTGCTTTGAGCATGAGAGTAGGAATGGTCGTTGGGTGTGAGACTGCGGCGATTTCAAAGATTTCGCGCTCCAATTCCGGGGGAAGTTTAGGCTCCCCGAGACTGGTATTCTTCCACTGAAGATCCATGTTTCCTGCTCGGGATGTCAGTTTAAATACAGCCCAGGCGCGTCACCCACAAATCGATGGTGGAAGCAGACAGAGGAAGGAGAGCGGCACGTGTCCTATGTTACGCTGTGACAGTGACGCAGCCCAGCTTGCGTCATGACCACTCTGAACCTTCTGGACCTTCCGCCCGAACTCATCGTCGCGTGTCTGGTTCACCTTTCCTCCACCGATGTAGAATCTTGTCTGAACTGCCGAAATCGCCTCTTCCGGGAAATTATCCTCAACTCGGTTCAGATCCAATACCTGCGAGAGCTGGAGCATGCAGGCGTTGAAGAAGGTGTGCCAGTGTCAAATTCGGTGGTATCGGATCGTCTGGATGCTCTACGGCGCCGGGAATCAAACTGGCTCAACTTCACCCCCACTTCAAGGCATATAATTCCGATAGATTTCCCGACCACTGGAGTATATGATCTGGCGTCAGACATTTATCTTGTAGGGGACACGGGTGGCGATGCGAACGCTTTGCCTTATACTGCAATCAAGTATATACACACGTCGCCCGAGTCGACATCGCAAGAGTGGCGTCGTATCGATGTCGAAAAGCCTATCGCTGATTTTGGGACAGCGTTAGAGGAGCATGACCTGATTGCATTTGTTACTTAGTACGCTTTCTCTCCTCGGTCTTCATGCTCAATTAACATGGACTGCGTATAGTATGCTGCACGATGAGAATCCGAAGATGGCATCGATAGAGGTGCAACTCAGGCAATTTTCTACTGGCGCACATCATCCTCGCGCAGCACAGACGACATTGCACATTCAGGATGTTGATCGAGAGCACGGAAGGCCTGTATTCTCAATTGAGATTTTGGGCGAAACTCTCGCTCTTTCTATGATGTTCTGGAGCTACGAACGGCGTGACCTGGATGGCTTACACTTATACAACTGGAAGTCTGGAGTCCTAAGAATGGTATGTATCCTTTATCTACGATATAGCACGTCGCATTTACTAACCCTCATCCCAAGACTCCATTTACCGTGTATAACACGGGTCTAGTCTTTCTTTCCCCCGAGATCCTACTAGTCCCGAACTCTATCGCAGAAACGCTCGAGGTGTTCGTCATCCCCCCAACTTCAGAGGAAGGAACTGCTCCCTACCTTACTCACTCTTTCCACTTGCCCCAGCTCCAGGACGAAAACAGCATCCTGTCCTTCCGCTGCCGCGGCGCGCCCAATCCGCGCGCCTTTACCAGTCACCCCAGTGGCTTGAAATTCTCTCCCGACTCCGTCGACGCAGTTCTCCTCTTCATCTTCGAAGTAAGCCGTGGAAGCGGCTCCACGACGCACATCTTCGTCCTCGACCGCGCCCTCTTCTCCGCCGTGCTCGAATCCCACTCCGACGTAGGAGAGGATGTCCACTGGGCAGCATGGGGCCCACAGTGCACGCGCTGGGTCGACGCGGGGCCGATCGCGATGCACTACATCACAGTCGCCTGCGGGCAGCGCATGGTGTCCATTCCGCAGCAAGCGTGGCGGGATCCCGCGCCCATTCGGATTCTCGACTTCAACCGGCACCGCGTGGATGCGCAACGACGCCTCCTCGGAGTCGGATCTGTTGGACCTGTAGAACGGGAGCATGCGACGGTGCGTGTGGTGGACGATGCGACGGCAGCGGATTGGGCGGCGCATCGCGATACGTTCGAGGATGCTGTCGTCTCGCGTCTCCCGTATCTCGAGATTATCTCGAAGGAGGAGTTTGACTTTGACGCTGTTCTGGTCAATGACGAGAATATTCTTGGTGCGAGGGTCAGTATATTCGTTTTATCGTTTGATTTCTACAGCTAATTTCGGGTACCACAGTTCGGCGACAGAAGGCTTGAATCACTTGAAGTGCTTCATTTCGGTTAATTTCTATTTGGGTCGTTTAAATACTTGTCTTTGGGCATCGCCTCGAGCTCCCATTTGAACCAATGCTCAATTTTAAAGCTAGCTCGCGAGGGGGCTAACCATGCCCCCCTCAGATTCAAATACCCATCCTCCCGAGAAAAAGAGATGACCTGTTGAACCGTCAAACAGGTAGGAACCAGGAATACAGCTCGTCTATGGCCTGGCAGGCTTGCTTTCAGAGGCAGCGAGAACGAGCTGAAGCACAAATGCGTAGACAATAATTGTATGACTCGTCGGCTCCCTCCGTGGCGAATACAGTAAAACGAAAAAAAGGCAAGCCCAGTAGATCGCATCGGCAGACTGAAAATTCGAGCCAGGGTTGACTGTTATACATAGCACGGATTCCATCGACGAGCGCTAATCCAGCACGGCGTAAAACACAAACGATGCGGCATACTGTATCAGGCAGGTTATTATACATCGGTGCGGATTCCATCTTCGAGCGAAAAATATTCATCGAGGCAACGTATCAGAGCGATACAGACCATTCAAGTAACTCAGCTCGAGGTACCCGCGCACATCCAGGCGCGGAAACAGCGCTCGCAGGCCAGGCATCCAGGCAACAAACTCTGCACCGCTCACATTGCACAAGAGTGTCGTTCTCAAAACAAACGCATTTACTTTGCGCAGTGGTGCATGTAGGTCCGCAAACGTCTCGTCAAGGCGTTGGAGCGACTCCTGTTCTAGTGCTCGAAATACGGCAACATGGATGATCAGCTGCTCGAGGCACACTTCGGTGTCGACAGATGCGAGGAGGGCCACGCTGGCGTTTTCGCGACCGGGGAAAATGTCGAGCTTCTTCAAGCCTTCTTGAGCTATCAACAGTTGAATCCCATGGACCGGCCCGCTGTGACGTCTCCGTACGGCCATTTCACATGCTCCGATATGGATAAATTCAATGTAAGTTATTCTATCATGCGTCCTTTGCTGTTGACAACCCTCTTCTATTACCCTCTTTATAAAATTAAGCCTGTCTGAAGCTTTTAAACTCCGCTTTTGGTCAATCAGCCCCGAATCCCTGGAGTGTCAGCATTTGACTTTACGGCGCTTATTCGAACCCAAGTGGATGTGAGGCCGCGAAGCGGCCGAGCAGCCGCTTGTAGTGTCTAAAAATACAATGACCTGGTCCTCGACGTTAGTGATTCCTCGGCAATTGATGTTGCGACTTACCGAATATATATAGTACCTAGTCTTTCAATTGGTACTGTACGCCGGAGGCATGGTACCCTGCTCCTCGACTAACCTCCCTTTCACGCCTATGCCGAGTTGGAGACGGTCGACTTTCGAAACAGGCCCCGCTATTACGACGTTATATGGTCTAATACCGGATTCCGAGGCCGCGCTACCCAAGCGTGCTCCATTTTCTAACGACCGTGACCCATCCGTGCTCTGCTCGAATCTGCGGAGGCGCCGGAAGAGGTACCATACGCCGAATGCGAGACCAAGGCAAGTAAGAATGCCTATCACGATGCCTACGATGGCGCCGGCGGACCAGCCGGAGCGGCTCTGTGTCGACGGAGGGCCGACGCTAGTGGACGACGGTCCAGCAGCAAAAGTAGCGCTGGTAATATCTGGAGGCCGGGCCACGGCTGCTTTTGGTGGGAAGAACGCCACGGGAGATTGCACGATGATATAATCGAGGAAGAACGCGCCAGGAATCAAGGGCGTGATGACGAGTGAGTGTTGACCAACTTCACTGAATGTCTGCCCAATAAACTCGAAGCCGGACACAGTACTGGAGGAAGAGGTGCCATTGGGTGGCATCTGAACGTCCACCAGAGGGCCGCCGTCCAGGGAATACGCCGCAACCGGGCTCGGGAAGGGACTGACCTATCAATTCCTAGGTAGCCTCTATGAGTATACACTCTCACTGCACCGTTATGGAGACAAGTATATATTACCTAGGTAGCCTCTATGAGTATACACTAGGTAGATTGTTAGTTATCGTGTCTACGAATGGACGGACGCGCGTACCTCTCACTGCACCGTTATGGAGACAAGTGAGAGCATACACGCGCCACGTCACAGTACATATGGTCCGTGACCGTCACACACAGCCGAACGCGGCACAGGCTGGAACCAACACACCCCCGCAGCCTAAGCTGCGTAGGCTGCTCGAACCACACCCCCTCACGCTTGGACCACACCCTCTCAGCTAAGACCCAGGGAAGCGCGGTGACGGAAGAAATCGGGCGCGGGAAGGGCTTTGGTAAGGATGTCGGCGACGTTGTCGTGGGATGTGACGCGGGGAATGAAAGCTTTCTTCTTTTCGACGCAGTCCCGGATATGGTGGTAACGATTGTCGATGTGCTTAGCGCGTGAGTGGTTCGCTTGGTCGCTGGCGAGGATTCGGGCAGCGTCGTTGTCACAGCGGATTGGAGTGGGAGTGTCGACCGGGACGGTAATGCCGCGCAAAAGCATGCGAAGCCAACAACATTCCTTTGCAGCTTCGGACGCGGCGATGTACTCGGCCTCCATTGACGACACCGTGACCACCTTCTGTTTTCGCGACGCCCACGAGATAACGCCCGACCCGATTGAGAAACAGTACCCCATGACTGACTTGCGACGTTCGAGGTCGTTCGCGAAGTCAGAGTCTGAGAATGCAGATAGGTCTAGGTCCGCAGAGCCGCCTAACACCAGAGTCATTTCCCGGGTGCCCTTCAGATAGCGCAGGACACGGATCGCGGCGCGCCAGTGCTCAAAACCGTAGGCATCCAGGAACCAGGCCAGGCAGCCCACGGCGAACGCTATGTCCGGGCGAGTGCCAATCGCCAGGTACATCAGTCCGCCAACGAGGGAGCGGTAGGGCGTCTGGGCGAGGCGGTCAACCTCGAGCTGGGATAAAGGGGGGTCTTCGGCGGCAGGGCGGCGTAGGCGTAGGCCAGCCTCCATGGGTGTAGTGGCGGGGTGGGCCTCGGATTGGTGGAATTGGGTGATTAGGCGGTCGATGAGGGCAGTCTGAGACAACGAGATTGTTTTGCGTTCCGGGTCGCGCGTGATGCCAATTCCCAAGCAGAAATTGACGTCCCCCAGGTCCGATATCTCCCATTTTGAGCGGAGTTGGTCCTTGAACGATTCATTGCTGAGGCGGTCCGACGCGGCGCACAGCATATCATCGACGTGTATCGCGACGAGGTTTGTGGCGCCATCGTGAATGCGGACATAGACACACCACTCGCAGAGTAGGCGCTTAAAACCCCATCCGACCATCGACTCGTGCAGTTCACGGTTCCACATCCGCCCGCTCTGCTTGAGCCCATATAAGCTCTTCACCAGCTTCCATACATGGTCCTCCTTCCCGGGCTCCTCGAAGTGTTTCGGTTGACGGGCGTACTGGATTTCGTCGTCTGGGAGGCGGGCATTGAGGAATGCGGTTTTTACGTCGACCTGCTGGATATCCCACCCACGCGAAGCTGCAACGCTAAGGATGGCGCGGAAGGATTCAAGGCGAGCTGTAGGTGACGTGGTACTGGTGAAGTCTCGGCCGTATACTTGTCGGAAGCCCTTCACGCAGTATCGGACTTTGTTCCGGACAACGGCGCCAGCCATGTTGCGTTTGCGGGTGTAAACGGCGCGCAGATCCAGGATCGTTTTCTGGGCTGGAACGGCGGTGCGGGGAACCAACTCGTACACCCCCTTGTCGCGTAGCGCGGTGAGTTCTTCGTGAGTCCCTTCAAGCCACTTTGTAGCATCCGGGGATGCCATCGCCTCCGCGTAGTTTCTGGGGTCGTCAGGATACTCGACGTCGATGGGGTTCTCGCATAGGTATGAGTTGAGTTGGGCCATTAATGCGGTCTCCAGTCCGTCGTCATCCTCGGGCGTGGCGGCGATCGTCTCCTCCCAATCATCCAAAATGGATTGTTCCCCGTCAACCTCGGGCGCGGTACCGGCAGTCATGGCGTCAGCGCGGGTTGGCGGCCGGCGCTGTCGCTCCGATCTGCGGGGTGCGGGCGCCGAGGTGTCGACCGGCGGCGTCGATGGTGGAATAGGATCGATGTGGGCAGTAGAAGGCGGGCTCGAGGTGGTAATGGGAGGGTCGTCCGAACTCTGGTCGTCGGGAACGCATGAAACAGGTGGCGGTGTGTCGGGGCGGATCACACTAAGTAGCTCTTTATTCAGCTTTATGCGTACCACGTCGTCCGATTCAATAAACCGCACGTCGATGGAGTTGTAGACTTTCCCAGAAGACCGCTCCCAGCACCGGTACGCCTTAGCCTGCGGCGCGTAGCCGATCAATACGCACTCAATGGAGCGCGGATTCAGCTTGGGGTTGTGTCCCCGGATAAGGACAAATGCCCTGCATCCGATTTCCCGTAAATGAGATATGTTTGGCTTCCGCAGCTCAAAGCATTCAAATGGTGTACGTCCGAGTTGGGATTTGGAGGGAGTCCGAGCGTGTAGATAGGCAGCCGTGATGACGAATTCGTCCCATAGGTATAGCGGTGCGTTGCATGAAATCATCATAGCGCGCGTCTTGTTCATTACCGTGAGATGGAAACGCTCGACCTTTCCGTTCTGGGCAGATGTCTCAGGCGCTGTACAGCGAATCTCAGTCCCGCGCGCGGCGCAAAAATCGTTGAATGCCTTGGACTTCAGTTCACCGTTGTCGATGTTATAGGCGCGGACACGTTCTCCGGTGCGTGCTTCGACGGCCAGCTGCCAAGCAATAAGGGTGGAAAACGCTTGTGATTTATCCGCGATGGGTAGCGACCACCCCCTACTAGTTGCATCGTCGACGATATCAAGAATGTAAAAGTTTCCGCTCCTCGACTTCTTGTCGAATGCTCCGCACAAGTCAACGTAGACCAGCTCCAGACGCCGTTTGCTCTTCTCCCCCCCGCGGACCTTCGGAATGGCGGCTTTAACCTGTTTTCCGAGGATACAAGCGTCACAAGGAGTAGCGGGGGAAGATGTGTCGAGGTCCATACCATCGACTAGCTGATGCTGATAGAGGTCGGCGACGGCTTGCGGGTGTGCATGCCCAAGGCGACGGTGCATGCGATCTATTGACGCTGAGGCCGCGAGCGACTCGGCGGGGAGTGGGATAGGCGAGCAATGCAATTTGTACAGGTCGCGGTTCTTGCTAAGAGTGCCCGTGCAGATGATATTTCCGTCGGTGTCGGTAATCCAGGTGGTTGCAGCGTCAAAGTGGCATGTAAAGGCGTTGTCCTGGCAGAGTCGGGACACGGACATCAAGCGGATGGAGGCGTCGGGTACGTAGAGCGCGTTGACCATGCTGAATTTGTCGTTCACAATGGTCCCGACACCGGTCGCATTTATCGAGCTTCCCTGGAACCCCTTGATCGCGCGAGGCGGGATCGCGCTGAACGTGGCGAAGTCGTCGCGGCAGGGCGTAATGTGGATGTTCGCCCCAGAGTCGGAGTAGAGCTCGTACCCAGTCGTCGTGCGAGTCTGCGCCGCCGCGTTCACGGTATACTCGCCCCAGTCGACGGAGACTTGAGGCTCTTCTAGCGCGAGGAAGGTCTCGAGGTCATAGAGGGAATCAACGGGGAGCTCGTCCGTGTGCAGATTGACATAATTAGCGCATGGAGGAAGTGTGGCTGCGGGCGGCGCGGGCGGAGTCGATACCAAGCGGAAGTCCTCCCCATTGATTGTAATGCATGCGTACCCGTCTTTGTCCCGTCCGACCTTGTGCGAGGCGCTGTCTTTCCTCTCGTCACGCTTCTTGTCCTTCCCCTTCCCAGACTTCCCATCGTCTGCGCGCTTCTTTTCCCTCGCCTCCGCGATCGATTTGCCGGCCATCCCTCCCCCTTTCGCAACACAGTAAGGATATGTGTGCCCGGTGGGAACGGCGCACGATGGGTTGTTGCAGATGTCGCGAGTCGCTTTGGAATTGGAGTTGGAGGACAAGGCGGCGAAGGCGTGTGCAGTGGTGGACGACTCGGGCGGGATCTCGCGCTTGGCAGCCAGGCGGGCCGTTATATAAGCTGGGTCAAGGTCGGGTACAGCGAGGAGAGAATCGACGAAAGAGGGGAATCCAGACAAGGCATGAATGAGGAGGACAGTATGGATGCCGTCGGCGGTGGGTGCGCCGCCAGCCCAGACAGCCTTGTTGAGCTTCGAAATGCGCTCTGCGGTGTCGGCCCAAGTGCTGGGATCGGCCTCGAACTTGATGCCCATCGCCTCGCGTAACTTATTGACCTGGTCGAGGGGGCCGCGCTTCGTGTGGCGATTGCGGATGGTAGCCCAAACGGCGGCGGCGGTTCTGGCGTCCTCGAAATAGGCGTGCTCCGACGATGCGCAGACCAGCACAATGAATGATCGGATGGCCTGGTCATTATCCAGCCATTGTTGGTGGGAGCGCGGATACATGTCGAAGGAAGGCGGCTCGACGGTGGGGTCAAGGTAGCGCAATGCGCCGGGGTACAGACCGATGGTATTGCTTACACGGGTCTCCCACTCCTTGAAATTCCCCTTCTCGAGCGCGAGCTTCTCGTCGGCAGGGAAGCTGTTCGCATTGAGCGTGATGGGTTTGACCTTTGGCCCCTTGTCCGCGATGTAGCCAGATACAGACTCATGGTGGCGGCGGTGGGAGTAGGTGCGATCGAATTCGTTGCCCGACGATTCCGAATCTTCATCGACGTAGCCAAAATGAGGCTGGCGGCCGGCGTTGCGATACGTCGGCACATACGTGCGAGGTACGGGGGCGGCATTATGGGGGATGGTGGGACGCGATGGCGTCTCGTCGATCGCACCGCCGGGATAAGCGGATGGTTGGGACCAAGGATCGGCCGTCAAAGGACGGAAGGGATTGTTCGAAGAAAGCGAAGCTGGAAATGCCATTTCTGGTGATGCGATGCGACGATGAGTGGATGTCGAGGAAGTAAGAACAAGAAGAAGAGCGCGCTGCGCGACTTGTTGGACCAGGGCCAGACGGTGCGTAGAGGAGTCGCCTAGGGATCGTGCTCGTTGTCGTCAACAGCGAGCTAAATGCCCATAACCTATCAATTCCTAGG
Source organism: Mycena capillaripes (assembly GCA_029204075.1). NCBI lineage: Eukaryota > Fungi > Basidiomycota > Agaricomycetes > Agaricales > Mycenaceae > Mycena > Mycena capillaripes. Next base: position 851,465 of record JARHKZ010000014.1, on the reverse strand, counting down.
TAGCCTCTATGAGTATACACTCTCACTGCACCGTTATGGAGACAAGTATATATTACCTAGGTAGCCTCTATGAGTATACACTAGGTAGATTGTTAGTTATCGTGTCTACGAATGGACGGACGCGCGTACCTCTCACTGCACCGTTATGGAGACAAGTGAGAGCATACACGCGCCACGTCACAGTACATATGGTCCGTGACCGTCACACACAGCCGAACGCGGCACAGGCTGGAACCAACATGACCAGCAGCCCACGCACCTCAAACCCACTGCCTAAGCAAACATCAATTTCACGAAATTGACAAAGCGGTCCTCGAATACGTACCCGTGAAGTTGAGAGCCACGGTCGCGCCGAGATCGGCCGCCCCTTCCACACTGTTGTTCAATGTGATGGCTGTCTTAACGAGGGGTGCTTTCAGCACCAACTCGGGGCTCCAGCCTTGCGAATAGGCCAAATGCGGGCTCGTGTTGAGGACAAGAAGCCTAGAGGAGCTCGCCAGGGCGGAAGCCGGAGACGCCTCGTATATCAGATAATCGAGGAAGACCTCGTTTGAAGTTTTTCAGTGAGTGTGATTTCGAGAGTGTGGGATCCATCCTGAAGTGTCGGCGAACTGAACAGCTGATGGTGAAAATGTGCGCTTTTATCGGCTTGAATCACGGTGGAGCTCACGACCCCATCTAGCGAGAAACTGAGGGTGGTATTTGGAGCTTGTGAGTTTGGACCGATCCTGCAGAACACGGAGATAGAAGTCCCTAGAGCGTGTTCAGGGATGCATAACTCCCTCAGCGAGAATGGACAGCCCCACCGTTAAAGGTATAACTGGCAGTCGCACCTTGAGGACCAGGGGCCGTCATGGTGGCGCCGTATTCGAAACCATTCTCCGCTGATTGGACTGTGAGGGACAACTCAACCCAGCACTCATAAACGCACCTGTGGTCGGGCCCCAGCCCTGGCTGAAGACAATATTGGGATCCTGGTCGTCTACGATTACAAATAATCCTGACATGGTGGGGGAGGCAATTGGGAGGAGAGAGACGCTGGCATTGCCGTTGTGTAGTCTTGGAAAAGGCTATGCATCCCGCTACGCATCTTTTTCAATCAGATCAAAAGATTCCTTCCCGGTCCCAAACTTCCTTGGCGATGTGACCAAGTTATTCCCAGGAGGCAAATACAGAACAGCTCAAAATCCCTTCACTTTCTGTGAGCAATAGGAGAATATGGAAACGCCGCAGGTAAGACCCTAGCACTGGGCTTCAGAGTTGACTTCAAGTTGAAAATCGAAACACATCAGGAAAGGTTCAATTTTAGCTGATCGGCAAGGTATCCGTCAGATTGACCTGACAATCGTGCGGGAAACTATCATGAGCAGTATATTATTATCAACAGCCATTGGAGCCGTTTGATGGCTTTCGGGCCGTGCGCAAAATTGGCAGGTGAATGGCTCCATTCAGAGCGATTGACGTCATTTTTTGGCTGTGGAGCCATTCGCTGCGCATGTTAAAAATGCCATCAGATGGCTCAAAAGGCTGCTGCGCTAACTCTCTATTCAGTAGTTACTTTGGTCTTCATAACAGATCTGCACAGGTTGCCGCCCCGCTTGGGCAAGTCGATGCGACATTTCCCAAGCCAACGGCCGGACTTATAATAACATGATGCACAGATAGTCGCATGCTATGGAAGTACTGTAGCAGAGCCATAAGAATGAACGGACTACTCGGCGTTTATTCTTTTTCTCGTTCTTGTTTTAGGGCCTCAGTTTGCTTATCGGCAATTCGCCGGCACAATGAGATCATCAACGATTCTGCCCAGGAGCCGACCGAGGGACGCCGGGTCAGGCGGTCCGGTAGTCTCGTACGACACAGCATCACGTGCTGGCCCACAGCATAGTCTCCTCTCATGAGTCATAGACAGGCGCTTCCAACAGAAAACTTCGTCTGTTGACACCACCACAGGCGCCTACACAGCCTCGATGGAGACGAATTCAAGCATCTCTGAGCCACTTCTTCCTCCCGAGCTAGAATGCATGATCTTCGAAGAAGCAGCCCTGGCGCAGCGGACCATCATCCCTACTCTCATGTTAGTAGCGAAACGGGTGAAAGACTGGTGTGGAACATGTACTGCTCATTCATTTTTCCCCATTAAAGCTTATTCCCCAGGGTTGAGCCTCTGTTGTACCGCGTCATTATGCTTTGGTCTACCGGGGAAGGAGCTTTCGGCTTCCCTGCTTTCACAGTCCCCATTCTGCTCAAAATACTCGAGAAAAAGCCACAGGAGTTCTTTCAGAACTTTGTGAAACATCTTTTCCTCCAAGGACGTTTCGAGTTCTCAGACCTGGAAACCATCTTCACAGCCTGCAACCGTGCCACGAACATTTACGACTATTACGTCCTTAACTCCCATAGTATCGGTGTCCTTGGTGGCCTAAATTATCTGCGCCATCTTTCCATTCCCCTTGGAACATTCTTGGACTTATGCACCCACCAAACGCCGTCGCTCCACACTATCACGCACCTTCAGCTTCTCAGTACCTATGATAAACCCGGCATGGAGAGAGTGGCTTCACTCCTTCCTCTCTTGCCGCGTCTGACGCATATCGCGTTCAATTCGATTGCACACCATCACGGATTACAAGCTGCCCTCCAGGCAAACGTAGATCTTCAGTGCATCCTGTTTCTGATCAGCGCTGGCTATCAGGAGGAAGAGATCCAGGACACCGATAAGATTGTAGCAGACAGTCGATTTGTGTGCCTGGATCAGGAAACCAGTTCTCGCAGTGACTGGCTGCGTGGCGCCGACTCAGGCGAGGATTTTTGGGCGCTTGCTAACGAATTCATTGCGGCAAGACGTCAAGGGAAAGTGGATCGTAGGCGTGCAGTCCATTTGTTAACGCTGAACTCAATTTTTTCCAGGCGCCTGGTACACTATCTCGGATACGGACCACTCGTGGCGAGTTTAACGCTCCACTCTCATGTTGTATTACCTTGCTTGTCGAGATCTCTCCACCCTCACGATGGCACCATGTTTCGTACGATCCCGGTGATCCTATTTCTGCCGACGAGATGTAATATAGTTACATAAATTTGATATCCAATGGCAGGCGATTGTATGGCACATATACTGTCCAATAATTCAGGTTTCATTTGAAATGACACAGGACACAGAACTATGCTGAAATGACACACTTTGTAGCAAGAATAGTTGAAATGGCATGGTCCTCAAAAAAAGTTGAAATGATACATTATTAAAAATAAAACTGAAATGACACACACTGAGGAAAAGTTGAAACGACACACAAGTCCCTGAATATATGGTCAACCAGTGCTCGGAATGCATCACCTTGCCGTCGGCGACGGGAAGATCAATTGTTGATTGGGGCGGAAAGATCAATCAATCTCATCGCATGCTCCCGCTATCTCGTGTCCATCATGAACGCCGACGCCCACTCTGGGGACTCTGTCCGCCACTTCCTCATGGAGTGCCATAGGATCAGCACTGAGACGCAATTCATTGTTGACTCACTCCCCAACGCGGAGACCCCGGCTGTGGAGCGGGTTACACACCAGCTCGACGCCATCCGAGACATTCTCACCAGCCTTAATGATCCATATCTGCAAGGCGACGACTTGGACGCCCTGATCTTTTATGTAACCAGTCTCCTTGGTCCACTCGAAGACTTTCTGGCACATCCTCCCTTGCCGGCACACACTCACATTCCCCGCCAACCTCGTACCGGCCGAGGGCGCCCGGCATATATACTTGATCTCCAAAGAGCAATCCTCTTGCATGACTTGGGAAACTCCTGGGACGACGTTGCGACAGCCATGGGCATTTCTCGGTCCACCATTTATAACCATCTGAACGCCGCTGGCCTTTCTTCTGCACGGCAGGAATGGTCCGTTCTGTCTGATGACGAGTTGGATGAGCTCATCTCTGAGATATCACTCGCACATCCCTTTGTGGGCTCCACAATTGTGATGGGCCACCTCGAGGCAAGAGGTTTCCATCTTCCGAAGACTCGCATCCAAGACAGTTTGCGGCGGGTGGACCGTATAGGGGTACTCGTCAGGTATGAAGAACTACTCTGATAATTCGTCTCCATAGCTCTAATTGAATGTAACAAGGTGGTCCGGTATTATCAAGCGCCGTGTCTACAAGGTGCGAGGTGCAAATGCACTCTGGCACAATGACGGGAATGAGAAACTCCGTCCCTGGGGTTTCTGGGTGCATGGATGCATTGACGGACATTCCCGCTTGATCATATATCTCGCATGTTGCTCCAATAAACGAGCTAGAACAGTTGGAACGTTGTTTAGGCGAGCAGTAGCCGAATTTGGGTGGCCAAGCCGTGGCCGGGGTGATTTTGGGCTAGAAAATAACGAGATGGAGCGGCTTCTCGTGGAGCACTGGGGTGTAGATCATCGCGCGTACCTGCGTGGCAGGTTTGGACTCTGAACTCACCTTTAGTTTGTCTCTGATGTTTCTTTCTTTCAGATCTCTTCACAACATCAGAATTGAACGCTTGTGGCGCGATGTTCGCAAGGACTCACTGGAAACCTTCCGCCAGATTTTCATGTATCTCGCAGCCAATGATCTCCTGGTGATGGAGAACCCGATTCATGCTGCATGTCTCTTTCTGGTCTTTCAGCCTCGAATTCAGGCCTCACTCAACCGAACACGCGACGCATGGAACCACCACAAAATTCGCACCGCTGGGAATCGAACACCCATTGCTCTTTACGAGCTCAGCCGTGAAACTGCAATTAGGCGTGGCTACTGGACGGGTGATATGGGGGATACCCGGGAAACCGCCAGCGACCCCTTGTACGGGTATGACGGCGAAGCACCGAATCCTCCCGCTGGTACTCAAGCAGACTCTGTTGAGTCTGATCCCACTCCGACTGGAACTCAGGAGCAGAGAGAAGCCGGCATCTGTGTGAACGATGATGATGAGCTAGGCCGTGTTAGGGATCTCATGCAGGATTTCGATTTCGACGCTGACGACGGGAATTGGGGCATAGATGTATATTGTAGAGCGGTCCTCCTTCTTTCGTCCCGAATTTTGAATGACCATTGATTTATTACTGTCTGCAAGCTCATAAACACTCACAACCTGGCACAAAGTGCGAATATAGATCAATGCAGTCGGGTGAGAGAGAATGTCCTATGCCACTGGGCCGGATGTTGCGCCCAAATGTGTTTCCTCGTCTCGATATAAGTGAAACCGATGCATCTGGTTTCAATCGGTTTCCTCTCAGCCAACTCCTCACAGTTTTGTGGCAGCTACTGCCCTTCAGCGCACATTTTGTAAGTACGGCCGCTTTGATGAGAAAACAGCATCACAAAGGCCCGCAGAGCCGTATGGAAACTGGGATTATTTAAAAGCCTTTTAGCGCATCAGCGCTGAGTTTTGTCAGCACCGCACCCAGGGTGCGCTGCTGATTCAGTACTACGGGATGACTTGTGTTGGCCACAATTTCTAAGTCAACAATAAACTCGAATTTTAGGGTTCCTGAGCCTCAAAATAGTTAACTTGTCGCCGAAAAAATCAGTGTCAGAACTGTGCAACCGAACTTACAGGTCATTGGTGTGCTTGGCTGTATTTGTAAACGGTGTGCAGGGCCGCCATACCGCCACTAGGGATCCCCACCATGACCGTAATTACGGCCAACGGTTACGGGTCTTACCGTCATCATATCTGTCCCGTAAGGCTCTTGGACGGACATTTTACGGTTACGGCTTGCACCGGCACTAACCCGTGAGAACCCGTAAGAATACGGCCGTATACGGGATCCTTACGGCCGTAAATTGGACACCCAAACCTTTCAGTTTTGAGGGAAGTTTCGTTTTGAAATATCAGTGTTTTCTGTTGATGAACATATAGTAGAGTGGCGCCGAGCATGAATACTGGTGGATCGGTTCATTTTGAACGACAACGGCCTTATGATGGCGGGTTGAACCTCCTTTGGACTTAACTTGGGCTCAAAATTTCCTCGATTCTAAATCTCTCTGCTTCACCGTGCACATCTGGCAATGTTTCACTGTTCAATTTTTGTGGTCAGAGACTCGAATACATCTGCTGTATGTCAAAAAATCTGCTCCTGGGCTTCACTGAATTTATTCATAGATTTACGGCTGTAATTACAGTTACAGACCATAAAAATGGCCGACCGTAACCGTAAGGGCCTCTGGGAGCTCTTTACGGTCACGGTTACGGCCGGCTGGACAACGATTACGGCTGTAATCTTTACGATCGTAACCGTATACTCTACGGTGCGGATCCCTAACCGCCACACTCTTTTCGCAGCATCATATTAAACCCTAACAATTCCAGTGATACTGCACTGCTCAACCACTGCATTATTCGCCTCGGCTGGTCCAGCGTTGGCATACTGGCATGTACTTTGTTTGCCACCTTTTCCAAACCACGTCCACTCAGGTTGGCGTTAGAAAAGATTACAACGCCTGTGGCCGAATGCATTTGCCCACCATCTAGTTTCATCTCTTCCTTTAGCAGTCTTTATCTATTCGAGGTAAAAACTCTACCAGGAGAAGCAGATCTCTGTCAACTAGTTACAAGAGATCGAATCTAGCGACTGGTATGAAAATTTGCATTAAGTGCCGCTGCAATCAGAGCTGTGACTTGTTGCCAGTGCGAGCTCTCGTTCACGTTCTTATCTGGGTGATAGATCTGGTAAAATTCGCGGCAGTCTCAGGAGGTTGATCGTACGAAATATATTTGGTTACGCACGTGGCTAAGGCGACGGTACATGGCTTTGTCCGAATCGGCTGCAGAAAAATTGGCCAAACTAACTCTTTTGTTCGTGTCCGGGTGGGGAAAGCGAGACAATATCTTCGGCACCAGTTTGACCCATTTACTCTTTGCGAGAGCAGTTGCCTCACGAATATCTTTCTGCTGTGGAGTTTCAGGTTCTGTTTCAGGTTTTGCACGAATGGGAGAGTCAACATCAACCCAGACTGGCTTGGGCCTAGGCCGTGGCCGAGCTTTGGGGGGCGATTTTGCAGTGTATTTACGCTTTCGGGCAGAGGGAGCAGCATCAGAGTCCGATGCTATCAATGACAGCCACGATGCAGGTGAGGGCAGGTTCGACTCATCAAGTATACAAAGCTCTCACATATATTGTGTGGATGTCTTCGGCTACGGCGTGCCTTGATGTCTGGACCTTCCTTTGGCGCCTTCCACCATTCATCTCCGTCCATGGAATCGGTGTTAGTGAGATCTAGCCTTGATAAGTAGTGATTCTTAACGATATTTGACGGTCACCTTCATCGCTGTCCGACGCAACTTTACGCCACCACGGAAAATATTCATCCATGGCGGGTTCGTGCTTTGCAGTCGACTTAAAATGCCCACTCCTACGGAAAACCAATAAATATTTGAGGGAAACGTAACGACAGTTATCCTAACTTCGAATTACGTGTACTCTGCTCGCGTGTGCTTCGCCTGGACTTCTGTATGTTACAAGTCAGCAGGGTTTAGTAGCTCTGCAAGTGAATTACACTTACCGATCTCGAACTGCCTTGTTGAGGATCTGGGGAAGGACTTGGGGCACGAGCACCGGTACCTGGTTTGGTCTGAATTTATATATATATTAAGTACCGAGACTGGAAGCGAAACGATTTGGACTCACTTTCAAGCGGTTACTGACCTTGCGTGCTAGGGCCAAGCAGCATTTGCAGAGAATGTTGGAGATTTCCTGGTACTCCGTGCGTTCAACTTCATCCAAGAAGGGAGCAACAATACGACTATAAAAATATTCGAGGCCGAATTCGCCTTGGCACACGATCTCCGATAGCATCTTCCTGGGGTCGGATGCATCCCCGAATGCCGATGCGAGGGAAGTCGTGAGACTGAAAGGCGAGTCCCATTTGAGGTCGATGAGATCAATTGTCTCAACCATATGCGATTTCGGCTTGCCAACCTATGTAATAAATTTCAGCTGCAGGTGAAAAATACCGTGGGAGAACTTACCGGAAGAATGCGAGCTGCAGCTGGGGATTCGAGGAGAACCGCCAGCTCCCGAAATCCTCCTTTTGGATCGAATACGCCGCGAAACAAATGAGTTCGCAGATGGCGCACGCAGCTGAGGAGACTACCCGACATCTGTCTGATTTCAGACTGTACTATTTGCGCCTTGGCAGTAAACGCTCGGGTGGAGCGCAACACGTCAAGCCCACGATATACAGCGTCAAAAGCGGGAAGTACTGTGGTGATACCACCCGGTCCGACAGCAATCAGACTATCGAAATCCTTCAGACCGTTGGCAGGATTCTTTTCATCTGGATAGTCTACCGAACCAGCGAGAATCCGGATCCTGTCAAGCGGTGCCAGGATATGTTTCTTGAGTTTGTCAAAGCACAAGTCAACGGGAATCTGTGCGCTCGCAGCTAGATCCAAGATCTCCGTGAGGAGCGGGAGAACATCATTAAATGAGCGCAAGTGATCCATGGTTGTGGTTTTCCACTGTAACAGTGTCAGTACGAGGAGAATAAATCATACATTTAAATTTCAAACCCAGTTCAAGTCCTTAATATTATCGGGCTTTGTCATGTTTTGGAGTAAGCGCACGAGCTCCCGATGAACAGCAGGATAGGGATCCCACTCCAAGGTATCCTCGGTGTCAAAGTCATCGTCGCCATTGAACGAAAAATTCTGAATTAATGACTATTACTTAAAGGTTGGGGGTAAAAAAGGGTTCATACCTCGTTAGGAAATGATGTGTGGTCCTTTGAGTCGCCTGGGGATTCCCGCTAGCAAGGAATTAGTATCTGTTTAGAAGCAGGGAAAATTGCCCGATACCTGATCCTTCTCTTTTCCTTTCGGGATGGATGGAGGGTAAAAGTCCGAGTCAGAATCGCTTTTCTGTGCGTCGGCCGATGGCTGATGCTTCAGTGTTAGGTGAAATTGAACGGGATCAGGGCTCAAAATTCGCACCTCTCGCGATCCCGAGCCCTGGGTTGTATGCTCTCGACCGCCCTGATTGAATTATTGACAGTAGAGTGACGTAGAAGGGTGAGAACGTACCTCAGTGTTCACGTTGCCACCCTCGGGCTTCACGCTCACCATGCTTTCATCACTATCACTTGAATCGTCGGAGGCGCCACCGACTCGTGATTCCTGATCGGACATCGGGAAGGTTGCGTTCGTATCGCTATCAGGAAAAGGTAGATTTGGGCCCGCGGGCTTCAAGGCAATATAGATAATGTTCTTGAAGCCTTTAGCACCTGGTGGGGCTGTGAGAGTAGTCGCCCTGATTGAAGAATGTGTATTCAGCGGTTGAGAGAATTTTTCAGCAGTATAGCAAACGCACCTGATCAACGACTCGAGGTCCAACTCGGCCGCCGAGGGCCGGAGACGAAACTCGACTCGTTTTGACTGTCTGCCCCGCTGCGTTGTGTAGGGACTCCTCTTGACGCGCAACACGCGAAAGTCGTACTCGGAGACTGCCGGAATATGCTCGTAGACCGTGAGGACCGCCTTGTGGATGCTCGCTGGGGTACTGTCCTTCGGGAGAACGATCTTTTGGACGTACTGTCGTTCAGAGAGACTGAGGAGCCTGAATTTTCAAGTGCCATGTAAGTGAGGTATCTATTTAAACAGACAATAAGACACACTTGTCGGGACCAGGTCTACTATATCTATCCTGAGCCACTGGTTTTGTGCCTTCGACCAGGACAAGAGTGAAGGAGGTTCCGGGGCCAGCGGCTGGTGGCGCAGGAGCGGTCGGTGGTGCAGGGTCGCTCTTGAAAACTTTCCTCTTGCGCTTTTTCGTGCTCGAATTGTGAGGATTGAGATCCGCCTCGAGATGCGACTGCAGTCAGGTAAGTGAGATAAGCTTGGCACGTGAAGATCACTCACCTGCGCTGCCGGATTGAAAGGGTTACCCGGACCCGTATTCAACGGGTGAGGGAGTTGGGACGCAAGCTTCTCGTCTCGCTTCTGTGTGGCAGAAAGAAAGGGACCAGAGAGGTTCTCGGTCGTCCCTGCAGCCGCAGCTGTGGCAGCGGGGACATAAGAGCGTGATCCAAAGATGCTGCTGTGCGTCGCAGAGGGGGCGGGCGTGGGCGCAGGGGCAGGCTTATCAGTCTGGGAAGACAAGTGAGAGGTCAGGTTATTTGAATCAAGCTGACAGTGTACCTGTTTGATGTGCTGGCCGGCAACACAAGTACAGATGGCACACTTGATCAGTGCTGGGTGTTCACCAGGGTCGCCAGAGGGATTTGGTACGAATATTCCACATCCAATGCCGCATTTTGGATTGGTGCACCTGCCCAGGTCGAGAGGGTCCATGATGGGGGAGGAGAAGATGGAGTCGGGACGATGTCACGCAATATCGAGACATGGAAATCCATCATTAAGTAATCAGTTTCAGAGATAAGGAGCGCCAGCAGTCAATCCACGGTCATTGCATTGTAGGTCGAGAGGTCGAGGGAGGCCAGCCCTAAAGTCGACTTTTCAATGTCATTTTGTGGATCGTCTAGCAGCCGATCACATGAGCGTGTTTTTCCCGCGGGTGTCATTTCAACTTCTTTGTTGGAACCCGGATCATTTCAACTTTGTTGCGGGAACCGATGTCATTTCAACTTTTTTCTGCAGAACAGTGTCATTTCGACTTTTTTTCGGTGGGAAGGGGTCATTTCAGTTTTTTTTGAGCGAAAAGGTGTCATTTCAATTCATTTTCTGTTATCTTATTTATTGGACAGTATATAGCCCATACGATTGTCTGCGAAGCATGATGATTTCTCTGTGCGCGTAGCACAGTAATAAAAATCATTAGATTCAATTGTTTCTCCAAAGCTCTGTGAGCAAAAGCAGAAGCTCTCAAAGCGAAAATATGGCTGTGTTTACAATACAGGCTAATTGCCTCAAGGAAAGATTTCCACTCTATAAGCTGAAGCACAGAGAATGGTTTTCACAACGCCTTCAACGAGAATTTTCACTCTGCGGGTGCAACAGGAGCTCATCACAAAGAATGAGCGTGTAATACAAGGCCGTCGAGTTCAACGAAACATTTATTGGTGTGGTTGCAAGCAGGAGCTCGCAAAGCACAAGAACTTTCGTACAGGCCAATGCCTTCTGACCTTCAACGAAAAATTCCAACCGCGGTTTTTTGTCCACGGTCAGCCTTCCGTACTTGTATTCTCTCCATCCCTTTCAAGCAAGGTCTCCGCCGGCGCAGTCGGGGCGCGGGTTGCCAGTCCCCATTCCTAGTGATTCGTAGCTCATCAAATGACTATATTGATGCTACTAGGGCACTTGACGTTTTGGTCGAGTCTTGCTGTATTTTATATGGCCCGAATATATTGTTCTACGATGAGGTGGTGAAATTTAATTCCGAATCCGGTTTAGCGGGGCAGCTCTTGCTAATGCATGATGCACATCAGAGTCGAAAAGGGATAGGATACGTGTTTGGTTTTTCCGCTCTATTGCAACCTCTCTGAACGCACGCAAAATAAAAGAAAAAATGGCATCCTTATTTACGTTCCGTCATGTATTCCAGAATAAAATGATTCAGGATCTTTAAAAAGGAGAAGTATTGGGTGTGACCTCCAGGGGAGTTACGGGCTATGAGCAGAGCCACATGGCTAAATCCAAAGGCCTAGAACAAATAGTACTTCGCCGTATATTTGACAGAGATGGGGGCGGATCCCGCCACGCACTGACAGAAAATCAATTGCGCTCGGGAAAAGCTGAACAAACGAAAAGGCCTACCGAGGTAGGAGGCTGCCCGCCGACAGTGTCAATGCGAAAGATCTGCGATGCAAGATCTCCCTCCACGCCGTTCAGGGAAAGCCAGTCGATGTTGGTCGCGGAGTCAGTAAGCGCGAGGATATCGCCGACCTTTGCGCCGATCACGAATGCGGTAGAGTTGCCTGCGAATCGACCGGTGGAGGTAAAGTCCCACTCGGGGGAGATACCGGTGCCGGAAGGGGAGGTAACGAAGTAATGGAACTGCAAAAGCTGAGAATGATGGTAGGAATCTGAACGATTGTACATACACCGTCGAGATGAGGGGCGCCGACCAGGGCCCCAATGGCGGTAGCTGGAACACGGGCGGGAACACGTTCCCAGATATTGAAGGCAGTAGTTTGAACCTTGGCAAATTGCGGGCTACGGTCAAGGCAGGAGATGTCGAACAGGGCAGCGACGGCGCCAATTGAACTGGACAGGATAATTATTTGAATACACCATGCTCGAAAAAAATACACTACTCACGCGAAGGTCGTGCCAGAGCAGGTATAGTTCTGGATGCCGACACCAAGCAGGACGAATTGCGGCGCTGTGGCGGGCGTAACGAGGGCAGTTTGGTTTGCAGGCAAATCCATCACTGCCTTGGAGGTGTCGCAGCACTCCTGTTTGAGAGTGGCGGCGGACACAGTCACAAAGAGTGCAGAAGACAGGACGACGAGGAACTGGGAAAACATTTCAATGAGGTGGCTGAATAGAAAGGTCAGAACCGAATGTTTGTGGATTTGACTCAACTGTACCTCTTTATACACCAGTGGCGGAGGCTACGCAGGACCTCATCGGAGTTCCTTTCCAGAAAACTTTCGCCAAGAATGATCCAGAGGGGTCATCTACGCCCTAATGTCCATGGGAATAGCTGCTCTTCTGCTCGTGTTATGACTGAGAATGGATCCATAGGCCACACACGTCGGCGGGCCTAGTCATTCGGTGATATAGGATCCGGCTCGACGCATGGGCCTTGTGAGTCCATGAGATTTTCTTGACAATGATGCAGCGAGAGATGATCTCCCGCAGTATGTATGTGGTTTTGGTGCACGGTACGGTTCGAATAACGACGGGGATCAATGTCAGGCCTGAGGGACAGTCAATATCCAGAAGTTAGGCGCTAGCGTTTCTTTCCATCGTGTCATTTAGTCCAGAATGGAACCCACCAACTGAACGGCGGCTTTGCGTTCACCGGCAGGGGTGTCAACATCAGCGGCCATCTACCGGCCGTAAGTATCATTGACGTCGGCACATGGAGACCGATATCGGCAAGCTGCGACAGTGCTAATGAAGTGAGCTGCACCGGGCAGTGGGGGGGAAATTCTCTCGAAGAATTACGGAAACCGCAAGAAGGGCTCTATAGGATCCGAGGAATGCGGCATAATGATCAGCTGTCAGTTAAGAATGGCGAGTCATTGGCCAAGACCACTCGCAGATATTTTTGCTTTTTTTACACATCCAGAAGTTGAACAGCCCACGTTGATTGGTCAGTCGAAGGCAGGAGTACTTCAGTGTTCCACAATTGAAGACCAACTGAGCGGCGTAATCTAGTTGTTACAAATAAAACCGGGGTAGGATCGCGAGAGGGTAACAAAGATCACGAGTCAGAATTGTTTACGCCATGCTATCGGCAAATGAGGGGCATTGTGCCAGAATTATCTCAAGGCGTCTCGTCCCAAAATTCTTCCTGTAGACCGCGGTACCAGTTGAAACCTCGTGGCACGTTCCAGGGCGTCTAGACCAGCATCCAGAAGCAAAGTAGTCGAGCCGTTTGTTAGTCGCCACTCAACTGCCGCACTCTTGAAGTACTGAAACACCGAAGGAGATTCCGCAGGATCGCCCGGATGTCCGTCCGCCCTTTCAGAACCACTTCAATGCGAAGTCGACCAGCTCGCAGCCGTAACGGCGACTTTTATGCGGTCTTAATTCCTCTAAGACAAAAAAAAACCGTGGAGCCATTTTACCGCTGGATAGAAATGTCGAACAGATATATTCCCCAATTATTAAATTTCAGGCAGCAAGGTGATATCACGAGCCCCACATTTTTCGCACTATCAGTCCGACGCCCTTGCGTTGAAATGGATTAACGATGATTGAATTGATGCAGCATGGCCCGGACACGGGGTGAGTACATCAGCAGGATGAATTTCGGACGGCTGGGAAGAGGAATCTTATGCTGGTTTGGACTTAGAATAACCAAATGAACCGAATGTCAAACCACAAGACCGTTGTTGTCGTCCCGCGGTGAGAGGCGTTCAGAATAACTGCATGAAACAGAGTGGACTTTGTGCGGTAGACAGTGTTCATCGATCGAGGGTTGATTTGGACGGGGGGTGTTTAGATGCAGCTCCGTGCAGTCTGGGCAATCATAAATTGTGTGATGAAGTTGTTATTCTTAAAACAGAAGCCTTAAACCAGAACATTGAATGGGATACGGATTGCGCGGGTTCAAAGTCTCGGACTGGGATGCAGCTTGTTCAAGCCGCATGGTTCAAGCATTCCAAAGGTGAGCGGGACTCACCAACAATGATACGAGCAAGTCGAGCGTGGCTAAAACACATTCTGCAAACGGTTCGTGCCAGCTAGAGGCAGGCCATTGAATCGATCAGTGGCACTTGATTGCGAATCTGACGGAGGCCGGTGGACCTAATGCGGCTTTTTGACCATTGTTCCTGAGTGAATTCTTCGACCTAGGCCTTGTACGTCCCACATGGGCGGCAAGATCATCTGCTCACAAATTCTGGGCCATGGGTGATTCTCGTTTGATCTGGGTCCGGATAAGAGCTGAGCCAACGAGCAAAATTAAAGTTGGGATTAGCCTTGGGCGGCAAAGAAAAATAAATTCGTTCTTTGAATCGGCAGGATGAGGAGGGGATTGATGGGATGATGGGTGGAAGGCGTTTGGAGAGTACAGTATGCAGTGCGATCTAAATTTCCTCGGTTTCGCTGTTGCAGGGCTAAGGAAGAACGTCATATTCTCTACGCTTCGAAGCCTTCACCGTCCTCGCCACTCATTCGGAAATTTGAATTTGAATTGTACATTTGGACTACTCCTTATAGAATCGCCATCGCGTTCGGAGGGCTCGCAATACCCCCTACGACGTTGAGGTTCTGTATGCTGAAGAAGAACGAGTACCTCTTGAGCTCATGACACGCCGCTGTCAGCTTCTCCAAGTCCAGGAATTCGACTTTATCAACGAAAATCAGTCTCTTTCAGTAATTTAAACGCGATTATTCAAATCAAAACTCACCAATGCTCTGCCCCCATCCTCCAATGAATACCTGGTGCAGTGCGCGCGGCACCCCGCCAATGGTTCCATTGAACGGCACGCTCTCGAACGCGGGGTTATCGCTCCCCACCAGCGAGAGCTTCTTCTCCCAGAGCCAGCGCAACGTTGCATCCGATGCCTCCACGCCGATCCACTGCGCGTCCGCGTCCTCGCGGTAAGGCAGCACCGACTGCTCGTGTGAGGACAAAGCGAGGTATTGCTTGGTGAATCCCGTGCGCACAATGAGGAAGTCGCCCGGCTTGGTGAAGGAGGTGGGGTCGAGGCCTTGCCATTTTGCGACGGCGTCGAGGTCGGTGGTGGGGATTGCGATGGCCTGAATAAATAGCCGTGGGTGCTGTTAGACAGGGATAGATCGGAGAGAACGTACGGTGAATGCATCGTAGCTGGCGTTCTTCGAGTCCATCCACCCTCCCCAGTCGAGGAGGACACCGCGGCCCGCGATACCCTTTTGAGCCGAATCTGCGATCGCAGTCATGAGATATTCCATATTGTAGGTTGGTAAACCCACTTTGGATGCCCAAGGTGGAGGATCCACCTGGCGCCATGATGTCCTCGAACGTGATCAAATCGTTATAAAATCTTCCGCCAGCTTATCAGCCCACACCGGTCAACAACGGACCCAAAACGCACTGATACGTCGACTGGTTCGAGTTTGTCGAGTACGGGAAGTGGCGTAGCCCATCAAACTGAGTAGAGATCTGCGTATTGAGCGTGAGAATGTCGTCCTGATATCCCGAGAAGGGCTGGATCGAGTGGATGAGAGGCGGGCGGGTGGGGTTGAGCGGCGGGTCGGGCATGCCGAGCTCCAGGTTCAGATTGAAGGCGCGCCCAAACTTGATTTCATCTTTGGCGGCGAGGATCGTAGCGTTTGTGATGTGGTTGAGCGCGCCGAATTCATCGCTGTCGCCCTGCATTCAAGCGACATTAGACAACATATTGTGAGGGTAAGGAAGTACACACCCACACACCCCAGGCAGCTTTGGTCGGAAAGGACGAATGCAGCGGGAGCTCATCGTAAGTGGGCCAGTTGGCATAGAGGTCGGACTCATTGTAAGTTCGAGCGACAAGAGTGCGTGGATGGGGGATAGGCCCCGCGTTCGTGAGGACGGCCGCGAAGAGGGCTACTGTAAGAGCGGTGAGGGATGCCATCAGGAAGCGGAGAAAATGTCGATGCGCTTTTGAACCCCGCACGGAGAAACGAACATCCCCGAATTTGCGTTGCATCACCGATCGGGTGATCAATGTCAGATCATCCCGACATCTCGATGGTCTCGTGGTGAAAAGTGAGACAGCGGATTGGAGATTCTCCGCGAGGTCAAGAATGAAATCTGACTTGTTGTAAATAAAATTGCCGGACAGACTTGGACGATCCTTGGCTGATAATAAGCAAATCGAGCTCGTACAGACGTGGTCTTCGATGTTAAAAGTCAAGCAGGCGGTCAGTGAAGCGAGGGCTCAATTTATGTTATCGGGGAAGAACTAAGCGAGGATTTTAGAGAACTAATTGCGGCCGGAAAAGCAAGGTGATGATGGCGATTGGAAGAAAGAGCAAATTTGGTTGTGGTATATTTGGTTGTGCTTCTAATGATTGCTGGTACCAAACTTCTTCATCGGCCCTCCATCAAGGATCACCATCGTCAAAGTCCTCGGTTTCGTGCATTAAAATGAGATCCTACCATAACTAGGTATGCAAGATGACTCTGTAATTGAGCCCTTCTTCGAGGGCAGCGCCAGACACGGAGTGCACGACATCCATGTCTCAGGTACACGGCTATCCCGGGAGGCATCGGGATTTGACGGGTTTGATCATCGGCGGAATCCAACGGGCCACCCCTAGACAGACGCTTTAACTGAGAAACTCGTACCTCGTTTGTTGAATGTCTCAGGTAAGTAGTTAAAGATCTGTAAAATCTTCTGTTCACCAAGATCTTTGTCCAAATGCTGATAGCTATCTCTCCTAAGACAAAGGATCCAATAGAACTATAAACATCTTTTTCTCTATGCTGCTCGCTCGGCTGCCAGGAATTCGACCTTCGTCGGTCCAGTGGCCCGGAATTGCACGCAGTGAGGGCAATCTTCAGGTTGCTTCTTCATCATCTTCGAGTCATCGTGAGCTATCACTGAATGTGAAACTCCCGCATTTCCTTTCCAAACTGGGATGTTCGGGCGTTGCGCTCGTCGTTAAAAGTCCGAGATCGGGTCTCCATCTATATCTACATGCCTGTCATTGGGCGGTAATCTGGCCAGCAAATCCTTCCCTCATCCACATGTTCTCGCGCTCTCTCAACCTTGCTTGCACACTCATTCCCATTGCCCTGGTCCTTGTATGGCCCTCGCTGTCGGTCAACCAGTTTAGTCCGCGCCGAGTCCTCCATTCATTGGACATTCGTTCCCTCTTTGTCGCTCCATGGACTTGTAGGGCATCGATATATGCTCTCGCATCTCGCATGATTCAAGCAGGGATAGTCCTCCGCTCCCATGATCTTGTTGTCGCACACAGTTATGCGTTATGGTTCGCTATAGCAAGTGTGCGCATTCTGACGGGTTATCTGCTAACGCGCTCAGTTGGCTGGGCGTATCCAGCCCTGTTCTCCCACTCCTCGCTATACGAATCCTCCTCGGGGCTCGGACCCTCCATGTTGGCCTTGTTGGTCCTCACTGGAGTCCGTGGCTGGTCGGAGGTTCCCAGCAATCGGGTCCAAGTCGTAGAGCCCCTTGCTCTAGGCGCTATATGCGCCGCTCTTACATGGATGGATGAAGCACCATGGACATATTCTGTCGCACTGCTGCTCGTCATGCCCATGGCATTTGTCCGGAGCTTCCTGCCTGCCTCGACCACGGAAAAAAATATGCGGCAGAGGCGCTCTCGAAGCATGGCAATCAGTGTGTTAACTTGCCTGGCCGCTATCACTGTCCCCCGACTGATACCGACCACACTGTACCCCGTCTCATTTCCGTCCAGTCCAAGTCCTCTCCTCGACATTCTCGTCTTATCTTATCCACGACCAAACGACAACCCAGAATCCTCCATCCTCAATACCACCCTCATGTCCTTCATCCCGCTCGCAATAGTCCCCGGGATAACTGTTTCGGTCTTCACACACGTCGAAGACCATCCTTCCTTTGCATGGGCGAAGGATCATTTTCCAGAGGTCGAGTTTTACGCCGACACAGACCAACACCCGGACTCTAGCTCAGGGCAGCATCTGCATGTTGCGGAGGCTTTACGGTGGGCGTTCACGCAGCCTGCAGAGTGGGTCATGCTCCTCGAAGACGACTTTCCCCTTTGCGGCGCATTGGGACGGGATGCTCTCGCCCGTGTCATGCAGGAGCTTGAACGGGGACGTCACCCAGATTTCCTCGAAAGAAGAGGCGCGTTCATCGGGACGGGAGGAAGGTACGTTATGAAGAGACGTAATTCCCCCTCATGTTAACATGCCTGCTCAGCGGCCTCATATTCCATAAAAGCCTTCTCCCAATCGTCTCCACTGTCCTCAAACTCCACGCAAACATACAGTCTGCCTTGCCGGCCGACGTTCTCCGCCGACCCGCCGACCTCATCATGCAGGATTGCCTCTTGGGCATCGATCCTTTATGTCCTCGGCGCGCAGAGGTCATAAATATGCATTCTGATACAGTCGCCAAACGAGCTTACCTAGGCGGAAACCTCGTCATCACCTCTCGTCTTATAATTGACCACATCGGCGCGACAGTATCGACGACTCCGGGACGCTCATACGGGCAAGACCAATGGAGGTGCGGCTGGAGGCATCCGTTTCATGGGCGGGATGAAGTGGATGTTGTGGTTGTTTGACTGTTGTATGTAGTGCAAAATGTATCTTTCCGACTATGCTTAGCTGGGGCAAACTCGAAACTGGCCCTTGAAACTAATCTTGAGTTCCGTTCTCCGGGTTCTCAATCACGATGTTTCTCCCGCGAAATTTTGGGAGACAGTTCAATGGAACAACTCGAGTCGACGGCACAATCAAACCGTTGAGTTGGCAGCATATTTATTCTCTGCCCTCTTGAGTCTTGAGCTAAATCGTTTCAGCGGAAATACTTAGCTCTGCATCATGATCTATCAGGCATAGCGCCACAACTTCCTTGCCGATGAAGATGACAAGAGCATCTTCAAATGTTTCGTTGCATACTAGCGTCCAATGCAGAAAAAAACATGTAGTTCGAGTGGTTCGAATCCGAAGCGGTTCGGGCCGAACCCAAGTTTGTATGGTCGTGTTAAACAGTTAAAGCCCGAAGCCTCGGACTTGCTCCTAACCATCACGGGCTCTGACCTTTGGTCTTCTGTCTGCAAGGCCTAGCGCAGCATGAACTTCACAAAATCTCCACTACTTCCGGATCTCGTGCGCCATACCGCAGAGCTACGCCAAATCCTCCGCGGCAATGTTATTCTCAGTGGCGCTACGATGTTTGGTTTGCAGGACATGATTGACAGAGAACCAGCCGAGCTCGGAAGATACGACGTGGAGATAGAGAGGCTAATTTGAATTGATTTTGGAGCGCACATCCCTCGCGGCTCATTTCCGGGCATGTCGAAGCGTCTTTTCTCCGATTCGGCGTTTGCCTACGGAATTGTTGACCGAGATCTTAGAAATCTGCTCGCCACCCAATGAAGACCTCAAGCTTAAAGTTAAAAACCCGAAACAAGAAGGGGATCTCCTCACCAAACGCTATCTGCTTGACCTGTCACAGGTAACAACTCCATTTTCTCAATCAGCCTGGTTCTGACTCTTCCCTCAAAGGTGTGCTCGCAATGGCACCAAATGCACTTGGCACACCGCGATTATGGTCCACGATAAAGGTGAATACCACTTTATGGCTCAAGTGCACCACGTCTCCGGAGAACGAGGTGGTCAGCATCCATTGCGCATCCGAGTTGCTGTCAAGACCAGCACGCAACATGTAGATCTATACGGCCCGTCTGTTTTGGAGTTGCTCAGCCAGCACGCACATAGGCAGCACATTAACCTCTGGGCCGATCACGATTGGAGCCAATATTTAGCGAATGCGAGAGGGAATCTTCCTCTCTTGCAAACACTTCGACTCAGCGCCCACTGGGACGGAGCGGAAGTTTTTGCAGGAGCGCCAGGATTAACGATGGTCTCTCTCTGCGTGCCGAACTATGACACGCCGACCAATGGTTTAACATTAGCGCTTTCGCTCGGGAGTGGTTCCTCATACCGGCTCGATATCGATCTCACCCGGCTCTCCGTTGACGCGACATGGCCTCGTGTTTCCGCCGACCTGGAATCGCTATCCCTGGATTTGGGCTTCAAGACACCCCACCAGTGGTGTGGCCAAAGTGTGGCATCCAGACCATTTCTCGGCCTTTGCCCTTCGCTCTTCCCTTCACGACAATCTCACGTCCTTCCATATTTGCGCCATCATCACAGACGAGGAACTATTGACGTGCCTTGCCGAACTACCGCTGCTCAAAAGCTGACTATCTCGGAACGTAAGACGCGCACATAAGTATTACGGACACCCTCCTGTAAGCTCTTAGTTGGAAGAAAGAGGACACGTCTCTCGTTCCTCGGCTAAGATCCTTGAATTTGACATCCCGCTTTCGATTTACGGAGTGCACGTACGGCGATTTGGTTTCTTCACGTCTAGAGCCTGGACGAAATAAAATAAAATCACCGAAAGTCCATTCCGCGCCGCACTGCGATCCCTGCGCAGCGACCGCCGGTTGACTCCTGAGCTGAGAGCCCAGCTCTCCAATTTGGTATCCAAAGGGAAGCTGTGGTTGACTTTGAATTAGAAAATGCTCGATTAGGGCTGCAGTACATTGTGCAGAGTTTATAAACATCCGCGGACCCCAGTTCTCTTTGTTTGATGAAGCACGACAATCTGGTCGCCATTTGTGAACTACAAAAGTCCCATCGAATAAACCCGCAGAAGCGGCGTCGACTTTTTCCCTGGACTGATGTATCAGAAGCAATCAAATAGAAGTCGGTCGCCCAAAACATATTCAGGAAAAAAAAAATCCTCGGTCCTGATGGTCCTACCGCGTGGACAACAAATTTCTGAACAGGAAGGCGAGCCGGAAGTTCTTCCATTTTGAACAGGAACGTACAAAAAAAAAAAGCAAGGACATCTTCTTTCTTAGAGAACGGGATCTCGAAGCGCCTTGACCAACCGATGGTGCGAGAGTTTGTCCATGTTTACTCGGCGGATTCATCGCGTCCGAGTCCCGTGCCAACAGCACCGCCACTCAGTGGCATTCCCACCGCCATGTCTGAGGCGTCCGAGACGGAGAAGCACGCTCCTGGCGGACCACCAGGCTCAGAGTTCAATTCAGAGGCAAGCCAAGTTCTCCAGGACCGGCTCTCGTTGACACGTAAGCGGGGACTAGGCTGCAAAGCTTTTCAAGGCGGGCGACTATACTGTAAGTACTTCATCAGCAAATCCTGGGTATGCTACAGAGTGCTATGGAGTACTCCATAGTGCCATAGTGCCCATAGTGCCCATAGTGAAGGGTTATTATTCTATAGTACTCTGTAGTAGCCCGGCCTACTCTAGAGTGCTCCATAGTAGCCCATAGTAGCCCTGTAGTACCTCATAGTAGTGAGGTCAACAATCAGAAAAATAATTTCACTTTCGCAACTCACTTCACTACTTGTAATGAATTTGTTCACTTCTATTTATTTCTATTACCTTTAATTAAGTGAATTACTGACTTTATTGAGTAACTAAGAGAGCATAATTAAATGACTTCGACAAGATTCGAACGCGCGACCTCCTGGTGATGGGCAAAAGGAATGTATGTACAAAAGACCACTGCACTAAAGTAACCATACTTGGTATTGAAATTTAGCACAATATACCCTTACTTCAGCCTTCCTCCATGTACTACCACTGTTCAACTGCTCCTCTCGGCCTCAATACCTTACTCTATATTGGTTTCAATAGTCCTGGAAATATTACTGAGAGATAAATAAACTGCTAATGCAGCGAACATGCCAAGAATGGGGTCCATGAGTCACCTGTCTAAAAATAGACCCAAAACAAAAGTTGTAGAGCTCGATGAGAGCTTCAAGACTTGTCTAAGGGCATTTTGCATGAAACAGCTTCGTTAGGCTGCAAAATGCAAAACACTTTCCCAAACGCGGCGGTTTTCATAACTTTGACCCCTTCAGAAAAGCCTCGAACAGAGGGGTCAAGCTTTGAATCAGCTGGGACATCATCACAATTGCTCAAATATCATTTGGGAGTTCATGCCAACACTCACAATGAATGATACTTTTAGGGAGTTTCTACAAACCGCTACATAGTACCAACCGGTGACTACAGAGTGCTACATAGTACTATATAGTACCACAGGGTCACTATGGAGCACTATGTAGTACCAATGGTTACTATGGAGCACTATGGGCACTATAGCCACTACAGGCCACTACAGGTGCAATAGGATCCACTATGGACACTATGGTTCACTACGGGAAAAATCAGGATTTGCTGATGTTGTACCGAGGCAACCGTCACGGTCACGATGGGGTCTGTTGCGTTGCCCAAACGCGCCGGGTCACGGTCACGATGCCTTCGGTTGCCTTGCTCAAGACCGTGACATGGATGAAATAAATTTTGTTCCCATGAAAAACCCTATAAAAATTGTCAAAAAGCTCTCAAACCATCGTCGTTGTTGATTAGATACAGAACGAGTGGCTCAAATGGTGTTTAAAATGGTGAATGGGGACAGGTTTAATATGTTTGGTTGCCAAATTTCCAACCATCACGGTCAAATTTGGGCTGGTTGCTTTGCCCAATCTTTTTGATGGCGTCACGGTAGGTCGGCTGGTTGCCTCAGTACAAGTACTTACAGTAGTCTATAGTGGTGCAGCCGATTACTATGAACGCGCTATAGCTGAGACACCCACTGTGTCCACTTACTTTTCGAACTTGGCCGCCACGTACATATCTCAAACTGGAAAGGTAGATGTTTTCTTGCCAAACAAGCCCGTCATGCGAGACCCTCCATCAGGTACCATGGTGCACAGGAGGCCGCTCGGCGGGCTTTAGTACTCGAACCTAGGTCATTCAAAGCACGGTACAGACGCGCGATGGCTCGAAAGGGTCTGAAACTCATCCCCGAGGCACTCGTCGACATCGCGGGCATCCTCACTGCGGACCCAAGCAATTCACAGGCCAGGGCTGAGCTCGCGGTCTTGGTGGACATGCAAACGAAGAGCGGCAGGCGTCCGCTTGAGCCAGATCAGATCCTTGCCGCCGATTTCCCTCATGCTTATGGGTCTCCTTCGAATCCACCTCGGAATCCTGCCGATCCTCACCAGATGTCGTTACCGCTTTTCTACAAGCTGGCTCCGGATGAGAAACCAGGCTACGCCGCAATCAGGCCTGGCGTGGTGGTAAGCGCATGCATGACCTGCAAGGCGACCAAGGACAAGAAGGATCTCAAAACGTGTCGGAAAGTAGGTGCTCTTTATTAGCTCGCCTCAATGTCCTGAGGTCGTGCAGTGCCGCCGGGCCAATTACTGTGGCGTTGAGTGTCAGCGCAGAGATTGGCCGACGCACAAGTACACATGCGGTGCGGCTTCAGACAATGGAATCACGATGAAGGTCGGAAGAAATATCCACCACCACCAATTCTTTCAGCTTCACCTACTATTTTACGCTGTTCGGGCGATGGGTCCGCCCAACCTTCCTGGCGGGAAACATGAATTCTTGCTAATGGTCGTCATCGACATGGTTCCTACTGATTCTTCTTCCTCCGACTCCCGTGAACCTCGACAACGCATCACGGTCAAAAACATCCTCCCGGTTCCCCTCTGCATCGTTCCGCCGGAGATGCTCGACATTCATCGCGCGGTGGTAGCGGGGACAAAGCCAGACGTTCACCTGCACTGCATCTGGATAACGACGACTGGTGTATACCGCCCCGGCGAAGAGGAAACTTCTCGTGTTGGCGTGATCGCCGTTATGCCATTCATCTTGGGAAATATCGGAAAGCCCATGTTTTCGCTGGACTTGTATAGTCATTCGTATGGAGTGTACCGCCGAGTCACTCCTGACCTCGATTTTCTGTTTGCGTGCGTGTCTCCCTCGCCCTTCGACATTGAGGTGAAATTTATGGAGTTTCAGGAGTATCAACGATGAGCTGAGGCTGGATACTACAAATCACTACGGACTGCAAGCTTGAAACTGCCTGCAGAATTACGGAGTGTCTTTGCTGTATATATCCGAACTCGTCTCTCGAGATGACTGTTTCGTTCAAATCTGATAATTGATCTTCAAGGACCGTAATCCGCAACAATCGAAAATTACGGGCCCGACAGTGCCGCCTCGTATTATGGTACATGTAGTATTGAGTTTTCCAGGATAAGTCCGTGTGTAATGTCTACTGTAAGTACTTGTACTGAGGCAACCAGCCGACCTACCGTGACGCCATCAAAAAGATTGGGCAAAGCAACCAGCCCAAATTTGACCGTGACGGTTGGAAATTTGGCAACCAAACATATTAAACCTGTACCCATTCACCATTTTAAACACCATTTGAGCCACTCGTTCTGTATCTAATCAACAACGACGATGGTTTGAGAGCTTTTTGACAATTTTTATAGGGTTTTTCATGGGAACAAAATTTATTTCATCCATGTCACGGTCTTGAGCAAGGCAACCGAAGGCATCGTGACCGTGACCCGGCGCGTTTGGGCAACGCAACAGACCCCATCGTGACCGTGACGGTTGCCTCGGTACAAGTACTTACAGTAAAAGTCTGTGGAATCTCTCCCAGATGGTGTTGTAAATCAAACCTCACCAGCCCATAGAGCCGCAATATATCGACAAAATCAGGTAGGGGTATACACAGGAGGGAGCTCCACCCGGCCAGTGCCAGCACTTACAGGGTCGAGCTCGCGCACCCCGCTGTCCACGTGCTGTACTATCGGGGGCTCATCGTCGCGCTGCCCATGTGAGTTGACCGCCTGCTGCTGCTGGCGCTTGAGGTCCGCGACGGAGCTAGAGGAGGAGTGGGAATGGCTCGGGCCCGCCGTAGAGGAGCCGCCAACGCTAGCCACTGTACCGCGGCTCTTATGCTGCGAGGAGGATCCGGAGGCAGCCGACGCGGAGGAGACGTGCGAGGGTTGAGCTGGACGTGGTCGCTTGCCGGAGGAAGATGCAGGATTCCCGTACGGAGCCACTAGCACAGGTGCGGATCCAGGTAAACCGCTCATGGGGATCGTAGCAGTTTGATCCGGTAGGAATGGTTGGATCGATGAGAGGTTGTTATCCGGGACTGCTATGCGAGAAGCGGTCGTTGCTCAGTATTCTTTTTTGAGGGGAAAGGTGGTAGGAAGGGAGGTGGTTGCTTACAATACTGCTTCGCTCGGCGCTTCCTCCGCCAGAAGAGAATTGCGCCGATTATAATGAGAACGACGACGATGGCGGCAATGACGCCCCCAATTAGAGCACTCGACGTCTTTTTTGCGGGTGTTACCACAGCAGTAGTCGAGGGTGATGGGGACGACGTCGAAGATGAGCTGGCCGACGTCGACGATCCCGCAGTTAAAGACTGGCTCACACTGGAAATGGCCTCCGA
This sequence comes from Mycena capillaripes, assembly GCA_029204075.1. NCBI lineage: Eukaryota > Fungi > Basidiomycota > Agaricomycetes > Agaricales > Mycenaceae > Mycena > Mycena capillaripes. Next base: position 825,849 of record JARHKZ010000014.1, on the reverse strand, counting down.
TGTGACGTTGAAGTAATCAAACCACACGGTGCCTTCGCCATCTCCGACGTTGTTCACCGTTACCATTGTTACGACGAGATTGCTGAAAAGTAAGCGGTTAGTGGTTGAAACATTCCAGTTGACGGAACCGTCTCACTGAGGTCCACTTGGGACCGCGCCCGATTGCCAGAAGAGCTTCTGGAAGCTATCTTTGCCGGAGGAGGGCGAAGTTACGGTTGTCGCTGGGCCGCCGTCAATGGCGTATGAGGTTTGAACCCCATCAGAGCTCGCGTCGAATGTCCCATAGACAGAGATACCAGCCCCTATCGAGATCTAAGAGAAGAGCTGAGCCGAGAAAAAAATCCTCACCTGTGAACGGGACCGAAAAATGATCGCCGACCGTCAGTGAGCTGCTCACGGTACCAGCATTCTCATGGCTGGTACCACCGACGCTCCATACACCCGTGTATGTGACGGACAAGTCCCGGTCGTCGATAATGGTGAATGAGGGGGCCATGGAGGATGCAAAGGAGGGGCAACGACTGTCTGGGCACTGCCACGACGCGTCCATCATTCCAGATCGACGTCATATGAAATGAAATTCCAATTGTTTCAACTCCGTTTGGACCTAAAACACTGTCGTGAGCGGCAAGAATCGGGGTCGGTTTGGCTTGGTAACACCCAAGTATAAAAAAGTAAGTTGAAACGGACCATGCTGAACCCAGAGGGTGGCCAATGGTCTCCGATAGTATTTGAGAGTCAGCTACTCGCAGCGATTACCGTTTGTTTCAGCCGGAGATACCACAAGCATCGCATCAGGCACGAAGCGAAAGCGGTGCGTCGGTAACGAAAGTAGTCCGCGCACGCCGGGGAATCGGCATTTTGGTCTGAAGACAGGTCCTGACCGTTAGGTAAAGCTAGATAACTACCAAAATCCAGACTCTTATTGTGTCCCGGTGCAGGTGGGTTGACAGCATGAAGAGGAGATAACGGCGAGACCAGGCCGAGTTTTAGAATGGCTGCCTCGCAATTTCCCGGTCAGGTGATCAAGTAGTACTCGGTTCGTTCTGTGTGATAATCAAAGTACGTAACAAGACTGCCAATTATTGGATCCTGTTCCTAAACGAAATTTTGTGCATCTGTGAAGTATCAACAGCGAATTGTGAAGTTAGATATTGGGTGAGTTACCGTAAGAGTTAAATATTCCAGCGCATTTTGAGCCTCTTTGGGGGTGCCAGTGATACGATCAACGGGCAGGAAATTCACGCCGTCTGTGTTTGCCGCAAGCCAAATAATGTTTCTATACATAAATGTTTAAACCATTTCTCTGTGCGCCAGCCAGCTTAGAACGGTCCCCAGAGCATCCTGATATTTCCTCGAGAACAAGAACGTGCCCGAGCGTATTCGATGGGTTCACAAGTTTCCTGTGTTGTGTGCCGGTTCGGACATTGATTTTGTGATTGTTTTGGGGCGGCATGAGTTTTAGAGTGTTTCAGAAAGATTGGAAGACGGCAGTGTACAGCATTGTATGCACATTGCTGGGCGGAGAGTATGTGACCGGAGTGACATGAGTGATGATCAATCATTTGAGCCCCAAATGGGTCACTATTGAGGATACTGTACAGTTTCGCTCAATTCTCCCCGGCTGTGACCTGTGACCCAGAGATTCGAACTTGAGTTCTCTTAAATCCGCTGGGCCGGCCGTGACACCAGAAAAAAATCATAAATAGCACCAAAGCATGGCGAGCACCTCTAGGTGATTCTGGAAAAAGGTGTGGCTGCCGAGGATCTGGATACCCGATTTAAACTAAATAATTAGTCTGAAAGGCAAGTACGCACCACAAATGGCCTCTTCTGCTCACAGAACAGCCCCGGATGTGGGTGAATTGTTACATCCGATGCAATATTTGATTTTTCCGACACAAGGAAGCACCGCCGCAGCCTCCGAACGAGTAACTTGAATAAAAACGCGGTGCACGCGCGAAAATTAGGTTTTTTGCAGATTTTGTGACTTCTTTGGCACATTCGAAAATGCCCTCGCTGACCTGTGACAGAGTCGAAAATTTTCTTAAATTTCAGGGCCTGTGACGCGTGACATACGAATTGAGCGAAACTGTACAGTATTCAAAATCTAGACGGGGGGCACCTATTCCTTCCTTCCCCACGCTAGATTCGCAATATTTCGAGTGAAAGGAGAATAAAGGTTGTCCGTTTTCGGGTGATGCTATTCATGGAGTCCTGACAGGTCCTTCGGCATCACGGCGGATGGTGCAAATATATTCTGTACGAATATTTAAATCTTACGGGAAGTCACCCATTATCAAAAGGAAAAAGCACTTGTGCTGCAGTTGTCGGGTCCAGCCGACCGTCATTATGCGGACAAAGTCCATCTTCGGTATCCTCCACATTCCATCCTCGGGTTTCGCAACATACAGCGACTAACTGTACGCAGGAGGCCGCACAGCAAGGAGTTGTTCCAGATTTCGGACTCGCTCCTCCATCTCTATACGCGCCTGATCCGAGTAGTTGGAACCCTGCGCCATGCCTACGGGCGCTGGAAATGTTATCAGTGTACGCATGTCCACATGGCCACATTACACCCCGCTGAGCCTTCGAATTCGAAAACACTGGCGCAGAATACATGCTTGGCATGTTTTCGCCCTGGAAAGAGCGATCCCCAGGGGCGACTGTTTCACTTGTATGCTCAAGCAGTTGGTATTGCTCCAGTCGGGGTCTGTCTGCGACTACGGCGCCAGAAGCTAAATGCAGCTCCGAAGAGGGCCAATCCACCGACAACGCCAACTACACCGCCGATGATTGCACCAATTTTGGATTTGCGAGTCGCATTGACGCCGGCGGTGCTGGAATCTATGCATCAGCGGAAATGTAGGGGCAAAAAAGTGAGATTTTCAACTTGGAACTTCTGTAATCGTGCGCCGTAAGAAATCGCTCATAGGCTTAGAGATATAACACACAATAGGAATCATGTGCTGCTCCCCACCGCTGGATTGGAGGGACTGGCCAGCTGATCTTGAATAATCACAGCGTAATCGAACAACGCAGCCTCTCCGGCTGGAGTGGACGTCGACCGCTTGACTGTCCACGTCACGGTAGGCTCAATGGTCGGGTCCAAGCTGGTGGCCGAGAAAAATAGGGAATTATACACGTAATCTTGTTTTCCAGGATAGTGGAAAGCCGTAACGGATAGCTCACTCATGTCGAAAGTTATATTGCCGGCCTGGTTCATGATTGTATCGATGCCGTAGATATAGACCGCGGACCCTGAAAGGGCGAGGAGTACATATTAGTTGCAATAGAAATGAGCGCTGAGACGAACCTTGGAATGTGAACTTGCCAGACATGAGAAAGCCATCGTGCCAGGTCTGATTATGGACTTGTAAAGGATCGGGTCTGGCATTGCAAACAGAGCAAGGCGTGTTCGGTGTCACAGCACTCCACGGGCCGTCGAATGACCAATACTGGCTTTGCGTATCGTCTATCGTCACATTCATAAGGGCCGCGCGCGCCTGCCCGCTGGAAGGCGAACCTGCTGGGAGGAGATATGAAATGAGAGCGACGCCAGTGCCAAAGACAGAGATCATGGTGGCTGAGGGAGAGCCTACGAGTTGATGAGCACAGGAATGGTGTATACAAGTATAGGCTTGCCATTGGATCCGTATACGTCGCAGCCTCACCGCATCTTTTGTCGCATTTGCCGCGCTTTGATCAAATGGTATGATTTTTGGCCAGGAGGTTCCCAGGTGCACCGAAAATGACTGGGTGGGTGATGTTAAGTATAGCAGCAAGGCTCCCAGGATGCCAGTGTGTGACCGAACTTGTTATAATCCGCCGTTCCAATGATATCGAAGTCTTCGGCAAGTGCTGTGGTCCGCGACGGGCACGAATAACAGTATTTGGAACAACAACGATGGCGCTCGAGGTCGCGACGACGACAAATTCTGTATCGAAAATCGCAAAAAAATTAGGGGTTATTATGGGACAGCTTTAGCTGCGCCCCGCATCTTGCAAGCCAACATGGGATTCGAAAATGATGCTTCACGTACACTTGTTCGCAGGCTCCTCCGCCTCTTGGTCCCAATCAGCAGAGTCCGCACCACACAGGGACAATGCCCACTTTCGAGCGGACAAGTCGTCGATGGAGATGATCGTTGCATCCTCGGTGGAAGAGGAGGAGTTCTGTCTGTTCCAGGCATAGCATCGTTTATGAGCATCGGAGACCAAACGACGATGTACGTCGAGATAGAAACTTTGCCAGTCTATGTTAAATCCGCGTTTGTCAGGGTAGATGAGGTTGAAATCCTGGAAACAATCGGATTAGTAACGCCGGAGATGGAGAAAATGGTGGATTGCTACCCATTCTTCTCTTGAGGTCGGACCCTAGGACGATTAGCTGAAGTAAATAAAATGGACTGCATCTGTGACGTACATCCCCGCGCCCTTTGAACCATAAGACTATAACGATGCGTTTGATGGCATGCGCCCAAATGCGATCCTTGTAGGAAATTGGACCAAGATTCTCTATTTGCGTATCTTCCATAAAACTAGAAAAATCGAGGGGATGTTCGTCAGTCGCTCAAGGTGCGGGGTCATTGACTGCCGGGTCGAACGGACATGTCTCAAAGTAGATGCCGACAACACATTCCACGTCCGTACACGTGAGATATTTTAGGACCTTTTCCTCCAGGCTGTGGTTGAGTTGGATATGTAGAACATCAAAACGCACCGCAAATCCTGTCCCCGACGCTTTACCGACTCCAATATCATATACAAGAGCAGTTATTTGTGCGTCAGCCTGAACACATTGGCTGCAATGTAAAGCTGTAGTAAAGCTGTCAAGTACTTCAGACACGACGGAAAGATGGTTCAAAGCAGGCGCTGTGGTTGGTGTGGCTGCCATCGAGAAGCGGGCCTGGCCGCCTAGGAAGGTATGGAATAGATCTGGCGCCCGTAGGCGTAGACGTCGACTCAGTAAAGTAGACGGGCCCAGGAAGAAGCCTCGGGATTCGTCAGGGAGTCGTACGAATATGAGATGGTTAAATATTGTGTGGTGGTTTTGTACAACGTAGGGTCCGGCGACTGATGCGGCCCGAGGTGCCAGACAATGACAACGTTTCTTTACCTTCTTTTCTTCCATGTCGACGCAACAAACAACCCAAGATTCGTACGAGTAATATTGTCTTGCTTTCGCGCGTCACGAATTTGGGATGGTGCTCCTTGGGGGTGTCTTGGTGGGTGACGGACAGTGCCTGCAAGTTGCTGGCCACGGAATTTCGAAATACTTTGGACCGGAAAAAAACTGTACGCAACTTCTGCCGCCAATGTGTTCTGGTCCTGTTCACAGTTGGCCGCTGCGTAAATACTACTCACAGGATTGCGACAACCTGGTGGAGATATCGACATTTGCGACTCTCAATGCGGAATCTCAGCCGGACACCCATGAATCGAGTTATCCATTTATCAACGACGTTCAGGGTTAGTTGGTTGATATGTTACCGACTTCCACTCGACCATTTTTGGCCGTGCCTGATGATTTCGACTCCGAATCAGATTCAACGCCCTACATATCACTGCTCTGAGCCCGACTAATCGACACGGCACAGGTGAGGCTTAGGCATCTCCTGCTGCCACGGCTGTCCACTCACGAAAAACCAGGAGCGGGTATAGCAGTGGATCAGAGTAACCTGATCATTTGGTCCGCAGTACCATTAATATAAACTGGCTCGATTCTATGATCGCCCGCAACATTCTGCTTCCGGATAGCTTCTTGGGTAAGTTAAGAATCTTAAGATAACTCTTCTCACGACACTCCTGGAAGGAACTATCAACTGGGTGTTGTCCGGATCCCATGTCTCTTCAAGACCTTGAATCCCTCTTGGAGATGAATCTCGCAGAGAGGTAACCTCCAAGTCGCACTTTTGTTGGTGTTCCTTGCTGGCAAGCAGGCTTTTCTTCCTCTTTGTTACATCTCCATCTGACGGTAACCCTTAGGAATATATATCGCAGTGTTCCTCGCGACCGTCTATGACATTGGTGAGCTCAGTCCCACACCCATGTAACGCTCACCCGAGTCCCCAGTCGTACACGGCAGGAGACAGATAAACGCAAGTCGCGTCTTCGTCTATGTTGCGATAATCTCGACGTATGCTATACCCACCATGTGGGCGGCGACATGATGGATTATCGCAAAACGCGCTTTCATTACGAATGGCCAGAGTCTCGAAGATACGGTAGCGTATCTATTTATTAACCCACTTGTGAAGCTTCCAGCCTTCGCGCTGCCTGCCAACTTGTTCTTTGCGGACTGCATTTTGGTGCGTGGGATATAATGGTACAAGAGGTTATTTTAACTTGTTGACCATAGCACTGGCGGTGCTGGGCCGTCTGGAATTGGGAGATCAAGATCTACTTCTTCCCGCAGTCTGCACTCTGGTAGGGGAATGTATGTGTCAACGTGCTTCATTCTTCCTACAGTCCTCGGATTCTTCACCATCATCATCCATCTTCGCTATCGTGACATTTTCGCGCCTGACGAGGCTACTATATAGGCTCTTGGGGCGTCGTATTTTATCCTCGCTCTCGTTTCGCAACTGTCCGCCACACTCCTAATCATATACCACGTCTTTCGCATGACTCCAGGTAAACCAGAACTCAATACTCATTTAGTTTAGCGGCATTAAACAATGAGAGATTGAACCCTAAAAGTACATATTGTGCCTTCTGGCTTTGTAAACTATTCAATTTCGGCCGCAACAGCATGGTCCCGGAGGGCAAGTACACCGCCTAGCTTGCATCAGATATGAATAATACAACACATTGTGCAGAGACGTACGGGCTCCGGGGATAAGCGGGCGGTCGAGAAGACGCCGTCCAAGGATAAGGATAATACGCAGTATCCGTGGGACGTACGAAAGAGCTGCTTTGCTGGGGAGGGATCGCTGGCTGCACACGCGGTTGTGTTGGGTTCGTCGGTACCAAGCCGTAGTTGTTGTGTCCATGAGCAGGAACTTGATATTGTCCAGAGGACGGTTGGCCTGTCTGGAAATGATAACTGGCGGGGTTGGAATGGGTTCCACCGGGCCTGGCATTGGGATTGGACGGGTTTGGCTCCAAAGCCTGAGATATAGACGGATTGTACTGCGGACTCGCCATATAAGGTTGAGTGAGGTATACCCCGCTAGACGATGGGGAGCCAAAACCTCTGACCGAATGCCGGGGGGCAGATTGGCCAGACGTATGAGGCGAAGGCCCGCCGCTGGATGAATCCGGGGTAGGACTCCTCACAGAAACAGACTGTGTCTGCTCCTCAGCGACGGGGACGTATTCACATTGAAGTCCCTTCTGGATACACCTTTCACAGGGCTTTTCCTCGTATTGATCTGAGATGCACTAGGAAAGAGTACTAGAACAATAGCCTCTGAACAAGGCGAGAATATCTACCTTCATTTTGCGTCTGCGACAGTTCAGGCACGCGATATGAGCTCGCTTCGGTTGAACGGGTGGTTGGGACATTGTGAGTATGACCTGTCTGTTGAACCTGACTTTGCTTTATAGCGCGTTCCCGTCCCTTGCAGAGACTACGATACTCAGTTACGTTGAGCCTCAGCCCCGTCATAGGATCATTTGCGGGTTGGAATCAACAAAACGGGGCGTCCAAAGAAGAGGTCGTCGGGCTGATTCAGAGCCTTTGAGACCCGGGTACGTCGGTCAATAGCTTGGTTACGCTGTGGCGCTCTTTGTTGCGAAATGAATCTTGCACCCGAAAGGAACTCACCAGTTGAAATTTCACCATTATCAACATACTGGGTTCCACAAAGGACTCGACACGGCTGAATTATTCCCCGAAAGGTCTCGTAAATTGGTGCTCGAGATGGTGGTAGAGTCGGCTGCGCCAAACCCTAGCCCTCCTCACTTTCTTTCTCGGACATCCGTTATTCAACGGTACCTGCCCACACATCAGCAGAATGTTTTAGGTCTGCGGCTATGGCGCCAGACCTGCCATACCCTCCAAATCCCCATATTTTCGTCTGGCAGCGTAGTGACCTGCACGGGTGCAGAATGTCAAAACTGGCGCCATAATTGTTCCTGGGGCCAGTATTAAATGTTACCTGATTCCAGGGCTACTTATATTCAGATGGAAAGTAATGTATAAACAAATTGTATTGCATAGCTAAAGACATGTAGTATAGTTACCCGATGATGAAAGCTCGGCTCCACAGAGACGGCGGGCGGAGATATACGCGCAGCAGCGGCAGAACTTGGACCAGCGCGTGCATGGAAGCTAATGCATGCACAATCTGCCCGTCGTACATATAAGTGCGCCACTTTACAGTACTAGACATCGAAATTAGAATAGTCAAAACAATAGAGACTGTGCACATACCCGCACCCCGAGTAGTCAATAAAAGTCCCACATAGTTACGCAGAAGCTTCAAAGCGGTGCTGCCAGTGAGCCTAGAAGATCACGGTCAACATAATACGAATGAGGTACATGTGCGCACCTCGCTGCACACCCCTCAATGAAGGGAACGCACAGTCGTTAGATGGGTCAGCTGAAGTATGAAGATTCCGAGAGCAATGCAGTGAAGTGAGCTTGAGGAGCTCGAGGCTTTGAGGCCGGACGCTTCACAGGAGGTTCGAGGTGCAGCCACTTGAGGTGGAAACCTTGAAGGCAAGAGAGACTCGGGATGACTTGAAAGCTTGAGGGCGAGAGGGACTTGAGAGATGATTTGAAGAGCTTCGGTCCGTGAGGGATTTTTGAGAGACTCGAGGGAGCTGGGGCACAGAGAACTGGGGATACAGCCCACGGGTGGTACCAGCGACGCCAAAGGGACGACAAGAACGAATGTGCGACAATGGGGGGATGGGAAGATGGTGGGAGAAAAATAGATGCGACGTGGCCACACGCCAATTGAAACATTTTGCTGATGCAGGCGATTCTGGTCCAATCTGCGGTGAGTGGATGTGAAGAGATCTAGTCGGTATAGCGCTGAGTGGTTTATTCCTTAAGAATTGGGACTACTGTGATTTTGCACGAGTGGCGTTTGGAATGGCGCGTCCAGATAATGTGAGGGAGCCGCAACGGAATCTTAGGATGCACTGGCGGAAGCGTACGTGGCACAACATTCGTCTGTGTCAACTGAGCATGCAGAGTGAGCTTCTCCCTCGTCCAGATATCATAAATTTAAATTAGCTGGTCTCACTTGCGTTTCCCCAAAAAGTTATCCCTTTCCATTTTTTATCTTTGTGTTTGCATGTGTCTGGGTGATCGGAGACGCGCCTGAATGACACGTGATGTACTTACTGCCTCTTCGGCCTGTGGAGAGCTTTGAATCCGCTGGGATCAAATTCTACAGAGAATTCTATGTAGAATTTTTTGATCGGAGAGTGCAAATGATTACCGAGAAATTCTCGAGAGAGAAAAGTGATGGGGCGCGTAGAATTGCTGGAGTGCGCGTAGGATTGATGTAGGACACGTAGAATTGATGGTAGAAATGTTTGACAGCTTGTTGACAGCCCACCCGGACGCGTCGCGCCCACATCTTCCTGCTCCTGTTCTGTTCGTGTCCTACGAGCTTACAGAATATCTCTGCTGCCTTTGCTTTGGTTCCCTCAGCTCCAAACTCTCAATTTCCATGGTCTGACTCAATTCTTGTGGTTCGCCTGTGTAGCTCAGCAAAGCATTGCATCGTGACCTTGATGGACCCTCTTACCTACATGGCCACGCTATTCACAGGTCGAAATGGTGCTCCTCCAGTCCTCTTCATTGCATTGCCGCAGTCAGTAATTCCGTCCAAATGGGATTGTGCATCTATACCAACTTCGATCTTCAACAATGCAATCGCCTGGACTACTACCACAACTACTATGTTCGTAAACAGTCCTCGCCAGAGCTTTATATCTGACCGTCCCAAACTCTATTGCAGTTGGGCCTGATATAATTGAGCTCTGGTGACTGTAGACAGTGTAACCAACCTTTAGGCTTATCAAATGTTGAGAAGTTCTAAGGCTCACGATGTCCAATATCAACCAAATACCAACGTACTCGATGCGCACAACCAAAATACCAGTTTGGGAAGCTAGCGGTAGTGGCCCAAAGTAGAACTGAACTACGTCCGAGGCTCCGAGCGCATCTTTGAAGGCATCGTGAATGCCGAGAAGCTAACTCCGTCCACTCGCTTGTCGTTTCTGCGGAGTTTTCCGGTGGTGTCCGGGTGAAATTTGATGGTAGAAAGATGATCATCGAAATTCTACGAGAATTCTACGGTAGAATTTGATCCCAGCGGATTCAAACTTCTGGGCCTGTGACGTGGTCGGCAACTCTGCCAAAAATCAATGATGGAGATGGTATTGCCGCATGGGGAATTTCTGCCCCTATCTCAACTCTTTTCCCCTCAAAACCGACTACTCACGAGTACAAGTGCCCTAAGACTTCCTGGGAAGGTTTAGTATCACCTCCAAGTATGTATCGTACCGTTTAGCACATCTAAAGAGTCCCTATTTTAAGATTTGGATTTATGCCAAGCCACGGCCCACCGAAGTTTTGTGAGCCAGATTCATCGCACAGGGTCCATAAAAATATCTATTCTAATGTATTTCAACTTTAGGAAGAAGGTCTATTAGGCCGAATCTTGAACTTCTTCCTCAATCTCCGCTGAGGAGCCATTTTGGTCCAGAAATAGCCAGTTCTCTGTATCCGATTGAGTTATTAAATAAGTGGCCAATAGAACTTCATTAGACACGGATTTTATTCATTTTATCCCATACAAAGTATGTGTGGATGTGGATGTGTGGCTCGCAATTCCGTCTGATCATCTCTCAAGCCAATGTCGGAGTTTGAAATTAGCGGTGCAGTGTGACGGTCACTACTCTTGTATCTTGCTTCCATGACGACTGGCGTGGACGCCGTCAGTCTCTAAAACATTTGCTGTCTATCTTTTGCGATTTCCTCTCAGGAATACATCGCTATTCACACGGCCCATAGCCGTGCGTGTTTTCTCCTGGAACAAGGGATTCAAAGTTATCTTTCGAGGGACTGCGTCACTAAGGACTCTCGACGGGGAGGTTCATACTTGTCTTTGCGCCTCTCTGCCCAAAGATACAGCGTTAAAATCCCGATCCACGGATCTGCGCTGGGAATCGGTCCATTTTTACCCAAGTGATCCCTGGTTCGTCGCTGTAGATCTCAATATCAGCAAAATGCTCGGCGAAAATAGGGCGCTGCAGAATTAGAAGTTGAACATTGATTAATGTGTTCGTCGATACTTGCTTTCCCGTATCTGTCGCTAATTCTAGCTCCAGAATCAGATATATTTTTGTGTGGGTCTCCGCAATCACCACAGCGCCATGCTCAGTGCAAATTGCAACCTTTTCTCCTTCCCAAATTCTCTACTCTTTGAGTGACCTCTTAGCCAACCCAGGTCTGGTATCGTGTTAGGTCCATTTTCTGAAAGTCTTCCGCCCCTGCTTTTCGGAGTGCATTGCAACGTAGCGGACTGAACATTTGACGGGAAAGATTGTTGGTTGCCCGCCACCAGCCACTTAAGACTCCACGTATGTCGGTCGTCTGCATGGCTCTCTTTCTCACCTTCACCTCCTGGTTGTATTTATTTTCTGCGGTCGCGCAAGGCCAGCTGGCTTCCTCGTCCTGGCGTGTGCGGTATTTTATGCTACTATTGGCGCTGGACTGATTCTGAGCCGTAGAAATCGAATCTTACTATATCGCGCGCTGACCGCATCAGCGTCGCAGAAGCTGCGTTGGAGACGGCCATTACATTTCTCGATAGCACTATGGCCCAGTTCCCCGATCCAGGTACACCATGCACTACAAGTTCCCATCTGTGTGCTGCGCTCATATCTTCACCAGGTGACTCCTACGGAGTATCCGGCCTCTTTTACTCCCAGTTAGCAGAATTCGATTTAGCGACCAACCAAACGAAGTATTCGAACTCTGTTGCGACATACTTTGCACTTGCGTCGGCAGCGCTCAGTCAGGATTTCGATGCGCAAAACTTCACTGGAGAATTGTGAGTCAGTCCGAATGGCATTCGAGTCCTTATATGCAACTTGAACTGGATCATAGTGTCAGCCATATCCATTATTCCGATGCTCCTCACTCACCCCCTTTTCATTCCGCCAGCTGAACGACGGTCTGTAAGTCCTATCATTATTTTGTCAACAAGACCTATCACCAAAACTCAGACGGCTTATAGGAACTATGGCCACGGGGCGGCGATGGCGTTTACCGCATACAAGAATTCAATATTTCTGGACTACGCCAAACAAGTATGGTGGACCGCAAGGGCCTATACACTGTCTCAGAATGATGTGAATATCGGCACAGTGCCTCTCAAAAATTTCACGCTGAACCCAACTTGTCACGGAAGTAAGTTGCTTCGACAACGCCGTCATTTGACTCATCGCATCTTCTCCGCAGTCACCATGGCTGGGGGCACATTCTACGTACGCCTTGATGAGTTATTTGTTCATGGCGCAAATCTGATACCGTAAATCAGAGGAAAGATTATACCCAGCCTTACATAGACGGCCTTGCCACTGGGTGAGCATGACCATACAGTGTATACTAAATACCAAATACCCCAACTGACCTACTTGCAGGAGTTTTTTAGTGTGGGTCTGTTCCTGTTCTTTTAGCTCCCCTTCACTTACCGTACAGTACAGCTTGTCCGCTCTACTGGCCGAAGCCACTGCAGACGACCGTGACATGTATCTGGAAGCTGCAAAAGAGTCGGCTGATTTTATCCGAAACCAGTTGTACAACTCCGGGAATGTTGTCCTGGTCCAGGATGGCCTATCCGCCCGGAAGAATGATTCTTGCGAATTGAATTCAGAAACAGTGCAACAGCCGTACAACTCTGGCCTCGCCATAGAAGGATTGGCCATTCTTTATTCGATCACACAGAATGCCTCCATCTATTATATGTAAGCAGACCTTGCGGCTTTCATATCCGTTCTGACCGAGTCCTTCGCAGGATTGGCGAGCTGGTGGCCGCTGCGATACCATATTCCGGATGGCAAGGGCCCAACGGAGTCATGTTCGGAGGTAATCATACTTGTATTTATGTTCATGAACTACCGTTGATGCTCTCATCAGATGTCTTCTTGCCTCGCGCCCTTGCCACTGTCTATGCACGTAACGCCACAACACCCACATTGCAGGCCTACATCGCAGCTTATCTCAGTGTTCAGGTCCGTATCCACAACTTTGCCGTCGGTCAGCTATTTGATCGTGTATCTAGTTCAACGCTGTTGTGGATCTCGCAACAGCGAATGGGAGCAACATGTACGCAGGCTCCTGGAATGGGCCGCCATCATCAGTTTTTTCCGCGGGGAATCAAACTGGTGCAATCCAGGCTCTTATTAGTTCAATAAATCTCCACAATCAGACCTCGCCAACTAACCAGACCTCGCCAACCAACCAGACCTCGCCAACCAACCAGACCTCGCCAACCAACCAGACCTCGCCAACCAACCAGACCTCGCCAACCAACCAGACCTCGCCAACCAACCAGACCTCGCCAACCAACCAGACCTCGCCAACCAACCAGACCTCGCCAACCAACCAGACCTCGCCAACCAATACTCCCATCACAGAGCCCAGTCCCTCTCAGACACCGCTGTCTCCCCGGAAAACCTCCCAGATTGGGCCAATCGTTGGGGGTACACTGGGTGGTCTGGTACTCCTGTGCGGAGTCGTCGTCTCGGTTATCCTATGGAGACGTCGTCAACCACGCGGGGGAATCTCAGTCGCTTCCTTGTTTAGTACTCCAGCGGAGAGGATAAATCCCTTCGATGTGCAACTCAGGAGCCCACAAGCTGTATCCCCGAGGACGAACAAGCTCGGACAGGCTCCGTCTTCGACCCAGGAGTCTGGTAATTCCAGGGATGCCTTTACACCCACGACGTCGGAGCTCCCCACGGAAGAGTTGATGAATCTGTTGTACCGGAGGATGCACAATATGGAATCTGGGGATCGGCCTCCAGATTATCCTATCAGCCAAGTTGGTCATTGAAAGGCGTGTAAAACATGGGGCAGTACCGATTCTTCTAGCCCAGAATATACCCTATACAGCGAGGTGCGAGCAAGAATGTGTAGAGCGTCTGTCTACGAGAGACTAGAATATACCATGTCGATAGCCTAGATCTTTCTGTTTCTGTATTTGATCCTCCGTTATTCATTTGTCCAAATGAAGATGAACCGTTGAGGAAAAACGAGTCGAGACTTCGTCCGTATGTTGTGTACAGACTTAAATTTATGGTGGTCCTGCTTCGGCATCATCTGATTACACAGCAGGCTGGCTACCCAGTCGAGTGGGCAGAACTAGTTCATCTCGGCGTTTATGTACGACAGTACCTCAGCGGGGTTGTATAAAATTTGTACTCCGTTCGCGTGGTCGGTCCGTAGAGCTAAAGGAGGCATTTTAGTCATCGGCTTGTTAATTGGAGCACCCTCACCACCGGGATCGGAGAGCAAGGCTCTCTGCGCGCACCAATAATCTGGCAGGCTCCGGAAGAAGGAGAGAAGAGCTCAGGCGCAGGAAGTATCAGAAAAGGTGGCCATCCCGGGGTTGCCGCAAATATGTCTGAACATCACACTAGCATAACAGCAAGACCGAATCGAGACAATGCAGCGCCGTAGAAGACTCGCATTCAAACCAGATCTTCTTAAAAGGTCCTCCTTATCTTTTGCGAAGTTCCAACCCGAATGCGTAGCGGCCGCGAACTGGGCGATGGATATTTAATCAGCATGAGGAATGAGTTACAAGATCAATTTTAGTATGTCGACTCGTAGGTCCACAAAAGAGACCGTATATGCTGGTACAATTATAAGCTGAAAGGGCAAAAGTCTGGAATAGTTGGTACTGGCTACGAACCCACAACGACTAGAGAGATACGTCCGCCTAGAAACACGTCCACAATGCAACGGCCGAGGCATGCTTTCGCTCGCGCAGGACAGGCGTGCGGTCGGCCGCGATAGCGGCGAAGAGGGAACGAACAAGGACACATGCCAAATATTTCGCTCGATCACGCCAGATTCAGAACCGTTGACGCAAGATGAAGCCAACTGGTCGTGGTATTAGGTTATGCACATCCTCGAACGCAGCAGACGCACCTCGGGTTTTTCATCCCTTCACGTCGCTCCCCAGCCAAATGAGAACACCCCTAGTCCACACACTGTTTCCGCTTCAACTCAAAAGCAAAAGAGGAACCACATCAATATTCATCGAAAGGAAATACAGAAATAGCTGGATAAAAAGAAGATATAGATGTAGGGCGCCCACCAACAACCACACACTCTCCCTCCCATCCAACCGCATCATGAGCGCCAGCCAAAGGCGGCACCTCGTCGGTCACAAGGGCGATCAAAAAGCGTACGGCAGCAGTGGGGAGCCCCGACGTGTGTACACGCCGGCCGACAGTATAGAGGACGGGAACGCGGACGAGGAGGCGGAAGAGCTTATACCAAGTCCGAACTTTTATCTGTTGAGAAGTTCAGCAAAGGGCAGAGAATGGCAGGAAGAGATTTTCACGGACGTCCTCATGGTTTGTTCGTAAGAGGCGTGGACAAACAAGCCACGCTTTTATAGCTGGCAGTCGCTGACACATCAATTCCCACGATCGTTGACACGTGCCAGCGTGTCTTGCGATGAACAGCGAACACATCAAAAACGCACACGATACACTTGTCGCAAGTCGTGGCACGGAAAGTCGAGATTCGCGCAATCTCTACAACTTCGGCAACATAAAGTGCCATACCCAACTCTTTCTCCTCCTTTTATTGCCTGAACCAAACCTGAACGAATATTCTTTGTACTTCCTTGCTCTAGTACGCGATCGTCCCTGGTCACTTGGCCCTCCAGGTCAATGTATGACTCTTTAAAGAAGGTAGAACGTATGAACTCACTTTCATTAATTTCTACCTGGTGACCCACACTTCATCCGTTTCCATAACCTCTTGCTCGGATCCTTCAAAAGATATTTCTCGGAGTTAGATATCCACGAAGATTGACGGGACGGAATTCTGCCGTTCGGGAACCCGGAGGCTCCGAAACCACGAAATCCCTTCGGCGCGATCTTTCGGAATAAGTGTGCGTACACGGCAAAAAATGCATTGGACTGTAAACACTCACCAGGGCCAACCCCATCAGTGCCACGCATGCCTTCCTGTACTACATCGAGGTCAAGCGTTGGAGGTGAAGCCGACAGAGTCTAACTTAGATGCGTACCAGGCTTTCGTAGTGGAATTGATCGTTCTCTCCAGTTTCGGTGTGGAAAGGGTCTACAATTGCCAAGTTGACTTCTCAGGTACAAGGATCTTTCGTTCTTGAAGCAACGCCTCTCAGAGTGAGTATGGAATTTTCATGGAAGACTGAATGCAGCACAGTCCCTGAGTTCGGATTGATAGTAGGGCGGTCGGTGGGATAATAGATCCCCGATCGAAGGCGATATATATATATATACGAATGAATGGACTGTGGGTATAGGTTTTCGATACTGAGCGGAGTACAAGGGATATTCCGAATAATAATCCGCCATGGTGGGAGACGTTCCCCGTGCAAGTCTCACTGAACGATAAATGACGAAGCTATATAGATGATCGCTTTAGCATCCCCAGAAAACCAACCATGAAACAAACACACCTTCGACCTCGCCCGCCTGGCGTCTCTCGACAAATTTATCCGCCCTCTTCCAATAGTCCTCGCCCCCACCCTCGCCCCCACCCACGCCCTCCTCCCAATCCTCAAACACATTCGTCACCCTCACCACAACGCACCGCAGGTCCTGCGCAGCAATACTCGCCACCCCCGGATCATCCAACAGACACCGCTTAAAACACACCACCAGCGCCAACACGTGCAGCGCCGCGCAACGCGCAAGGACGCCCTCCACAATGGGACCCGAAAAGCAGTCCCTGAACGAGACATGCGTCAGGCACGGCACGAGCGCTAACTCCGCCCAGCGCGCGCAGCCGTCGTCGTCGCCATCCGCCAGCCGGTCCTGGACGTCCAGATGCGTGAGCCGCCGGAACATCGGGTGTGCGAAATCGAGGTTGCCGCCGAAGAGGCGCAGAAGCGGGGCCGAGAGGCGTTGCAGCGGGATGCGCGCCAATAGGGGCAGATGCGCGGGCTCGAGGTTGGTGTAGAACATTGCGTGCGTCAGGGAGTCGCTGCACGCCGTGAGGAGCTCATCCAACTTGGAGATAGACGCGGCGAAGAATAGTGTGCGGACGTGCCGCGCCCCCGCGCTCGATTTCAGCATTTTGATGAACGGGTCGGGTGGGAGGCGGAGGGGCCACGGCCGATTGGTTAGCTTGCTGTTGCACACGAGGAAGGCGCCGTAGAGGAGCGGCTCGATCCTAGATTCGCCTGAGCGCGTGGGGTTGAGATAAGGAAAAGTGGCGCACCAAATTTGGACGCGTCGTGCGACTAGCATCATGTGCGGGACGGATGGGGGATGGAGAAATGCTGTGAGAGTGAATATATGCAACTCCAGCTCGGCAGGGAGCTGGGGATTACAGGTATTCATGTTCGTGGTAAGAGAGGAGGAGCACTGGCACAGCCACGGAAGAAGCACCGGGCCATCACAGAAAGCATGCTGCACGCTAATGAGCGTGGAAGAACTGTTTCGGGTCAGTTCTGCCAGTCTGCCATGAAGAACGGCAATTGTCAGGTTTCGGCAGAACTGACAGAACAAAATACAGAAATTTCCAGACCGACGTGTTTCCTCCGCTTTGAACCAAGTTGAGGCATCTCAACGAGTTTTGATGTCAGCATGAGTGTCCAGACCAATTTGGGTGTCTGTTCCAGCGCCGCGATTTGTTCGACGGACCCAGAATGAACAAGAGTTAGCTGTGTTCGACTGCAGGAAGTGACCAAAACGATGGCTGGATAGATTCGACTCGGATTTGGGTGCGATTTAGACATGATTAAGGTGCCAGATTTCTGCGGCCGGAAGCGTTCCCTTCACTCTCCGGCTGACCAGTAGCCTCAGACAGCCTCAGAGCTAACTGCCGGCAATTATCAGTTTGGCAGACTGCACGCACCTTTTCTTATCTGCAAGGAGATGACGCAATGATGACGCGCTGAGTCCGTAAACGGGATATCCGGGATCACCGAGGACCGCCGGCGATCTAAACACGACCTCACGCATCTTGCCTTCTACCACCACCACGTCTGGCCGCCCGTCGTCCCAATCGCCTCTCGTCCCTCGTACTCGCTCCCACGCGTTCCTCGATGCCATCGTCCCCGCTCACAGCTTCCGCACTCCGCTACATTTTATTTTATTCAGTTTCGATCTCAGACACTTCCATTTCTATTTATTATATATTCTGTATCTAGTAAGCTATTCTATACGACTCGTTTCGCCCCCGATTCCGTCCCTCGTCGCTCCCAGCCCTCGTTGTTGCTGTTACATGGATAGGCCCAAGTTCTAGAACTTTGTTTGATCCACCTCGCACACATATATTTCCTTCCTTCCTCCTTGCTCCCGCGCTTGGACGCTTGTTTGGCATTTCATTGAATATCCAGCGCTTTCTAATGTCACCGCCAGTGATCAATAATGTTGCTCTTGGTCGCAAGATCTGGTGCAAACCTCGGTTCGAGCCTACTAACCCCATCGATGCTCCCTGCCCCTCCCTTAGCAAGGGCGAATTCAAGCTGGCATTCGAGTAAATTTTCTTCCTGGCTGACATGACTCCCCGCTAAAAATCCTCTCAACGTTCAGGCTCACAACATGAAAGGAAATATGTACAAAAAAATCCAGTTCAGTACTCATATGCACCCACGGGGAGTCGAACCCCGCTCTCCGCCCATCCAAGTTCGACTTTGCTTGCGAGGTAATCGAAGGGCGGTGGGCTGCCGATGCCCCACAGGTGCCGCTGACAGTCTATTCCAAGGCGTCAGACAAAGTACACCGAATTCTCCGCCCGCCGCGCCGTGGAATTCAATTAGTAGAATAACTACGTCAACGGTCACATCCTCTTCCGCGATGCCCCCAGTTCCTAATCCATGTGGGTTTAATGTGGATAATACTTCGCTTCGCCGTGTATTTCACAGAGCCCGCAACACACTATAAAACGGATTCAAGCTCCATTTCGGTCAAGAAGAGTGGGGGGGGGAAAGCTTATACCAACGCAAGCGGCAGTCCACCGACAGAAAATCTTCGACGCAAGATCGTCCTGCGCGCCTTCAAGGGCGAGCCAGTCGACATTGGTCCCGGGGTCGGCGGCGCCCAACACACAGGCTGTTGCATTCCCGGCGGTTGACGTGAAGTCCCGATGCCTATTCTACGCCGGAGGCCGAGGGTACTATTTGGCAACAGACAAATTTCGAGGACCAGAAAAATGGTGGACGCACCCCGAGAAGGAACGGCCGCTGCCGATGGAGGTAGCTGTTACGTTTGCTCCAGATATGGAACGCGGTGGTTTGGATGGATACGAATAGCGGGGTTGAGAGAGATGTCGAATAGGAGTAGGGATGCGACGGCGCCGATGGAACTGTAGCAACGAGACCAGATCCTTAGTATACAGAGATAGATATCGTACGCATAAGTGGAGCTGGTGCTCGAGTAGGAGTACTTAGTAGTTCTGAATGCCGACACCGAGCGGTCACGAAAAGCGGGGCCGTGGTGGGATTGACGAGGGCTGTCAGATTCGCGGGAGGCCCATGACGACCCTGGAGGTATCGCAGCTGTGAGCGACCGGGGTGCTGACACAGGCAGAGCTAGAGAAGAGGCGGTGAAGTGCCAGCATTTTTTTAGAAGAAAGTACAAGTAAAGGAAGGGAAGAATAAATCTCTGGAGAGAGAGGTTCGTGCTGGTCGGCGCCACTTTATAGAAAACGAGTCGCCAGAGCTCCGTTCGGCGAGGGTGCTATACTTGGATTGGACAGCCGCACTGCACTTCGGAACCGAACCCGGGTGAGACGGGGTAAAGAACCTCTGTTTATGAGATTTGAACGGCGAACTGAAAGGACAACAAAGATGGGACACGCTGGGAATCGAACCCGGGTGACACAGCGTATGGAAGCTCTGTTTATGAGAATCGAACGGCGAACTGAAAGGACAACAAAGATGGGACACGCTCAGCGTAAAGGGTCCAGCCTGGACCCTTAGCCGACGTTGAAGGTCAGCCAGGTACAGATATGTCTGGTTGTGCCAGAGCCAGTGATAGTCATCCACGTAAAGCTTTCATTCACCTGTTCATGTCCTTCCGGCGCCAACAACCATATCGCCCCACTACGGGCGGCGGCGTTTGTGGCTGAAGGAGGAGGTGGGAGGAGGACCACACGGTTGGATAGGAAGACGGGCTGAGGAGAAAAACCAGAATTGCGCTCGAACGTGAAGTTGTAGCAGATGTCATGGCTGTGAGCGGTGAGGAATAAGTGGAAGGTCGTGCTAAGCGCATGAACGCTGTCGAATGCAGAACTGAAAGGTACGCTGACAGAGCATGGGACAGAATGACGAGATCGTGGCCGTGTCCGGAGCGAAGAGAAAAGCTACGTGGAGGAGCATCTGGTGCTAGATTTCCGGTGAGGCAAGATACGATGAGCTGAGCCTTACGGAACATGAGTCCTGAGTCGGTTGTCACCAAACGTGTCTCGGAGTCTTTATTTAGCGTGAAGCGATCTAAATTGGATGTTACATGTAATACACAGCCGGCTTTCATCGTTGATGGGGGAGGTACTAAGGGTTCTTGTATCCCCCTGGCCTGTACCTACGAATTAAAGTCAACTACGAAGCGTATGGATGCACAGAGGCAAGAGAAATTAGAACACACCAGCGCCATCCCACCGCGACGAATGGAAGTGCGAACCCGAACCCCATGTAGGCGATGCATTTTATGGCGAACTTCCTCTGATTAGAGTAGTCGAAAGGCATGTTCTGGGATGGGTTAGCGTGCGAGGATAGATGGGGTCAAATTTGTACATTGTACTCTGCCGCATGTGTATGGGCCAGCCGCCTCCCAGAGGAATAAAGGGGCTGGCGAATGGCGGCGGAGAAATTGTGAGCAATTGTAGGGCGGGCGAGGGAGGCCATGGTGTGGTGTGATGCTATCTGCGAAACTGAGGCGTCTTATATTTTTGCCCGGAGACCGAGAATCGAGTCCAGATTGTCGATTCCATACCGGACAACCGGGACACTAGGTTGTTTTAGCTGGAATGAAGGGACTGTCCAGACATTGCAGTGCGTTCCAGGCCCAGCACCGAGAGATAGGTCTATGGCCCCGGCACGATCCAGATTCCAGCTAGTTCAAACAGTGGGCGCGTAGGCCGTTCTCGAAGACGGGTTGGAGTGACGGGTTGGAGTACGCGGCGCTGCTTGTGGAACCCCTCGGCAGAGATTGAGACTCGAGAAAGCAAAAGGTGCGATCGGAGTGTGACGTGGCATCACGTGAAAGCCAGGAAGCCTTTACAACATGGGAGGTACGAGGACTAAGTATATTGTTGTAGCGCCTGTCTACGAGAGACTAGGAAGCCTTCACCTTCCGCGACCTTCATAAAAGTTCAACGCTACCTGGTCTTCCTCAACCCCGCAGGTGAGGTTGGATAGGAGACTGCTTTCCAAAATTCTCAGCTGGCTTGGCGTGTGGAACCCAAACTTGGTATTTCAACCTCGAAAAGGCCTTACTAGGGCTCAAATTCAACAGAATGAACAAAAAAGGAAGCGGTGATTGGACATGCTGTACTATCTGTGAGGGGGAACCTGGCCACCTAAGAGGTCTTGGCCTGTTGGTAGCCTTATTCAGCACCTTACCTGGAACATATGGGCCCCAGAGAATAGGCGCGCTTACTGCGAAGAGTTTGAGCCTAGTGGGCGTCATTTTGGGTACTTTTTCGTAGCTCAGTGAATTTATTTCGGACGAGTTCCCGAAAAGGCAATTGACGGGCTACCTGGCCACCCGTGCAAACTGTCGGTTTACGGCGGTGGCGGCGGTCTTGCAGGGTGTTATCATGTTAGTGGGTCATAATTGGTCCTTTTTGAATACTATAACAATGCAAAGGGCCTCTGAAAAAGGTGGAGAAAAATGCTTCCAATGTGAGGTGTGAATGGTGGGATCAGTCATGCTAACGAAATGAGGCCCGCATGCGAACCAGAGGACTTGGCTGGCCAAAAAAATTTACAGGCATGTTCTTAAGCACAGAATGAACACACGTGTATGTCTAAATCCACCTTTGTGTCATGTTCCTGAGAACCCGACGTTTGAACTTTGATGTGACAAACAATAGGTGAATCTGGTGTCTGATGCGGACTGAGGGAGGTATCAAGAAGATAAAATTGTGCAGTATGTTAGAAATTGAAGCATTTCAT
The DNA here is from genome assembly GCA_029204075.1 of Mycena capillaripes. Classification (NCBI taxonomy): domain Eukaryota; kingdom Fungi; phylum Basidiomycota; class Agaricomycetes; order Agaricales; family Mycenaceae; genus Mycena; species Mycena capillaripes. Next base: position 803,524 of record JARHKZ010000014.1, on the reverse strand, counting down.
ATGAAGATTGACCTTGACAATTGCTGGACCGGGGTGGCCAAAGGGCCATTTGATATGAAGGTCGTCCGGTTGCCATCCCCACACTTGAATGGCAATCATGTTCATGAGTCCAGAGACAGAGGAGGAAAAATATGGAGTCAAATTTATGTTAGGAGCAAACCCTACAGTCATAGAAGAAGAATGAGCCCCCAAAGTCGTGAATTGATGAAGAATTGGTGGAGAAAGGAGCCAAGCAGCGGTTCGGGGATAAGAAATTGATTTTCCCACCCTGCAGCCTGACATCGTCTGCGACACCGCTTAACAAGAACTCGTGACTTTTGGCTGAAAGTTGGCAAGGACAAGCTGCAAAGGTTGTATTCCACCCCCTAAGCACCAAAATGACATATGGCTAAATCACTAGTCTTATAATTGGCAAGTGGCCAGGTTCCTAGTCCGGCCAGGTTGGCAGTCACAGATAGTACCTTGTGTACCGTCGCGATTCAATGATTCAACATCCTGAGCACAGATATTTGAAAAATGAAATTTGGAAAGGATGAGTGAATCAATGCCACCAGTAACTCAACACGGCTCAAAGTCTACGTGAATTAACGATCCCAGATGCCAATACTTATAGCAACATATTTTCGCAATCAAGTGGCACTGAGAGCTCCCCACCGAGTCCCATTTTTTTTGTGCTCAAGATAGTTGAATCACATCCCGTTGGCGGTGATGTATGTATTAGTCGTAGTGAGGTACAAATACATCACGGTACAAGCTAAACGAATGTGGGTACCAGAGTTCAAAGCAAAATCCTCGAATTAGTACAGATAGTATTTCGCGGTGTATTTAACCGAGATCGGGGCAGAGCCCGCAACGCACTGCAAAGCCGGGGTTTAATCTCGTGCTAAAGAGAAGGGAAGCGCGACGGAGGCACTTACGGAAGTGGGAGGCTGTCCGCCGACGGTGTCGATACGGAAAATTTTAGATGCCAGAGAGCCCTGCACGTTGTTGAGGGCGAGCCAGTCCACATTGGTCGTGGGCTTCGCAAGGGCCGGAATATCGCCAACTTTGGCGCCCATCACGAAGGCAGTCGCGTTGCCAGCGAATTTCCCCGTGGACGTAAAGTCCCAGAGGGGCGAGATGCCCGTGCCCGAAGGCGAGGTCACAAAGTAGTGGAACTATGTGCACAACTTGGATCAGCGATGATCCGCCCGCGCGGAAAGAAACGAAGAACGCACCCCGACGAGAGAAGGCGCGCCGACGTCGTTGCCGATGGTGCTGGCCTTGACCTTGGGCGAGGCCTTATTCCAGATGTTGAAGGCCGTGGTCTGGATGGTGGCGAACTCGGGCTTTTTATCGAGACACGCGATGTCAAACAAGGAGGCGACGGCGCCGATCGAACTAGGAGGAGTTTATGAGTGCGCTATCTGGGTTATAGAACGAAGGTTCTTACGCGTAAGTGGAAGTGGTGCTCGAACACGAGTAGTTCTGGATGCCGACACCCAGCAGCACGAAAAGAGGTGCGGTGGTGGGGCTAACGAGCGCTGTCTGGTTCGCGGGAAGGTCCATCACCGCCTTGGAAGGGTCACAACAGCCACCATCCTTGTGAGCAGTGTCGTCGTTGTGACCAGAGTCGTCCTTGCCATCCTTGCTAGGAGCAAGCGGTGTGCTCGAGACGAGGAGGGCCACAGAGGCAAGGGCACTGAGTAGCTTGAAGGCGAGCATTTTGGATGCAGCAGACACGAAACTCGTGGGTGGGAAAGAGAAAAAAGAACGGAGGAGATCTCGCGAAGGAGAGGTTGATGTTTCACAGTCCCTCGGCTCCCTTTTATACAATAGAAAAGGAACCCGAAACGCACGCACAATTGACGTCTGCCAAAGCGCGTACCGTAAACAGATCGACATCGCTTCGGTCACCGGCGGGAGTATCATATTTTCAGGAACACGCTCGTCGCTGAATGTTGAATTGATCATGGAGTCATTGGAAGTTCCAGAAGATCGACCAATGTTTGTCGAAAACCACAGTTCTCCGCTTGTTTGGTTTCAAAGTTCAACGGGAATCTACGGACTAGGGCGAAAAGCAATGATGCCCAAAATTTTCGGACGTGGGCAACTTGAGTGCAACTTGCAGCCTGTGGGCCCCATTGGTCAATTCGGCACCGGACCCGGCGTCATGTAAGTGAATTAGGGCCTGACTTGGATGATCCATTAAATGATTCCCACGCTCGCCGTGGATAAATCCTCCACCACAATAGACCGGATAAATTTCTAGTGCCTACCTGAAAGATTGTTTCCCGTCCTTTCCCGAAGGAATTTGAGCGAGCAATGTAGAGACAATATCGTGGGATCATCCAAGTCAGGCCCTAGAGTAAATTCTTGAGTATTACGAAATCCAGAATGAGTCACGCTACGCCATGGACAATTGCAATCAGTCTGTCATCTTCTTCGACTGCTCCAGCGTTCTTGAATTGAGTATTGACAGTCTGATATATCTTGGTTCCCAACTGATAAACAAGTCAGTCGAGCTTTCAGTGCCACATATGCCAAAGTGCTCACCATGCACGGTGGGAACACCTCGATATTGACAATTCACCCGCTCTCACTCGCTGCATCGGACATCAACAGTGCCCTTTCACAAAAACAACATACGCACATTGAGAAAAAGTCCTATTTGAAAGCTCGAAAGTCTTCATCTCGCCAATCCATCGGGGATGGAAGATCTGCTTCGGATCGCGGAGTGTCAAGCTGGGCCAGTTCTGAAAGAACCTGGGAAACGTTTCACCCCAAGATAGTTCAAGATACGTATCCGACAACTCTTAAAATAGGTGAGAGTGCCATGAATCCATGCACAGGATGTGAAATCCAGAGGGGAGCCATCTTTGAGGCCAAAGAATTATCGGCTAAGCGGCGTCGCAGACATGCATCTACGAGAGCAGCGGGTTGACAGCACCGAGTCAAATGATGAGGTTATGGGGGAATAAGGACATCCCACGACAAAGAGAACGTGTGGGGAGACCTCAGCGGGCACGGGCATTGGATATGATGCTGCGGGAAGGGAAACGAAGTCCGAAGGATATTGTATTTTTTGAGATTGGGGGAAGAGAAGAGGCGTCGCAAGGAAGTATTACGTCTTCGTGGCAGCTGTACATTGAACAGTCGACTCAGACTGGCGATAGACTGGATGGGCAGCTGTTCAGCAAGGCGGTTCTTATGAACGTGAGTTCGAGACTTCGAGTGTCAGGATCGAAGCCACCAATGTTTGGTCGTCGCGGAAGGCCTCCATGGATGTCATGTCCTGTGGCCGGGAGTCGGCGGAGGTAGCTAGATGGACGAAGGGCAAGAAGATGGTGGCGGATGGAAAGCAAGATGGGCAAGGCCTGGAAAAGCACACTGTGAAACAACTGATCACATCATGCGCCGAGTGATGGCCGCTCGAACAATCAAAAAGTTCACAACGTTCACCGTGAGCTCCGTGAGCTCATTAGATAAGCTAAATCAGGGGCAGCAAATATCCATTTTATAACTCATTTTTAGAAGGCCTCATTCGCGCTTTTATGTCCATGAAACCTTGCACTAACCACCTAGCCTTGAACATAAACCCTAACCACTGCTGATGCCCAGGGCATGCTGTGCTCGCCCTAACTTCTCGACAAGGCCACGATGAGATGCAGGTGTCGCCAACTACTGTAGAATTACATTCAATTCGGCAGGGTGTGTGACACGTGACATCTTGGACATATTCGTCAATTCGTCAACGGCGGAAATCGACCGTGACATGTGGGAAATTTCGGCGACCTCTCAAATCGCTGCAAGGCAATATAGGGAGTTGAAAAATTGAACTGGAGCATTTTTTCACATCCAGTTGCCTTTAAACTGAAGATAAGTTCAAAATTGGTTCAAATGGACTTTTCTCCTGCATGATTATGGTCAGTTATTAGGTCGAAACTAATGTTCTGCTCTTTAACCATGCTAAAAACATGTGTTGCAACTGAATTTGTAACAACCCTCTCACAGGAATATTCTTCTTGATATTTCTACAGTTTTGAGAGGTGTTTCGACTCCACTGTGACTCCCTGACATATTCGTCAACGGCCGCCGTGATGCGTGACACCGACCAAAGTTCGGCGCCGTCAACCCCCTCCGTGATGCGTGACTGCCGAATTGAATGTAATTCTACAGTACTACCTTATCCCTGTTTGACCGGTAAAAAACTGTGAACTCGATGTTTACCAAGCAGTTCATGGAGTTCATGAAATCTCCAGAGTTTACAAGGATTTGGTGAACAATTTGATTCAAGGCTTAATGGGATTATGCATCTGTTGCGATTTCCTTAAGTGCCTCCGGAAATTCATATCAAATGTGCCGCCTCATCTGAAACTCAGCCTGCCTGTGATACCCATCCAGTTACCCTCTTTATAAAACTAAGCCTGTCCATCTATCCGTCACTTCTTTTGATGACAACGGATGCCGGCCTGATCCGCAGAGCCGGCTCTCAATACCGACTGCCTCGGGCATGAATCGGGACGCATGCCATTACTTCTCCATCAGAATACTCACAAACTTCCTCATATTCTCCAGTGAATAGCCGGGGATTGCTATACACTCTAGCTCAGCTCAGCCAGTGCATACTCAAGATTGGTGAATATTGATTCAACTAAAGTCCTCGGGAAAAACCGTGAACGCTTCAAGGCACCAGTCAAGGTTCGATACTTAAAAGATGAGGGTGGGAGGCCGCAAAGTAGCCGAACAACCGCTTGTAAAGAGGGTTTGATGACCCAGGGTTGGAGGTTCGCTTGCGCACACAATATTCTCAATGGATACAAGAATTGATCTACAATTCATCATTGCGTTCCGAGGACATTCTGAGTTGCTGGTTATTCACCCAACCCCCTTCAATATCCTCAGATTCCGCGGATACCAGAAGCATGCTTCTGTTCAGACTATGTCGAATGAGTTTGGACATGCGCAGTTGGAAATGATATACATGGTAGTAATACAAATGAGTGGTACACGTGCGTCTGCGTCCATCCGCGCCGAGTCGCCTATACTGAATTGTATGCCGTCTTGTTATATACGGCCTTTTCCGGCTAAAAAACCAACAGTCACGTCAGTATTTGGAAAATGCAGCCTCGGTGAAAAAAACGCGAACCACTTGCAAGCCAGGAAATCCGCCGACGAGGGTGTGAGTGTCGTCCTCTGTGGTGCGGGTACGGGTAATTTGAATAGTTAACTGAGTAAAGATTGAGGTTGTAGAGGTATGAAGGCAGGAGGACCATACATACGTTGGGAGTGCGTGGGGGAGTGATGTCCCATGATTTCGGAGACGGTGCGCGAACGATGGTCCGATGTTCGGGACGAGAGTTCAGCCTTGGGATCAAAATTATTGACAAAGAATGCTAGAGATGGATGGAACGCACGACACCAGAAGAGAGTTTGAATAAACTGTATAGGATATTACCTATGCTCGCCGCGAACACAATTTGAACTCACGTTTCGCAAGGAAGGTATAGAGTGCAAGCCAGATGACTGGAATGAGGATTAGGAAACGCTACTTGGAAAAGCATTCGTTGAATTCACAGTTGTGCTTCATTGTCTGGAACTGGATACGAAAGTAGGTGAGAAGAGCGATATTCGGAGAGCAGAAGGTGGAAACAAACGGTAATAACCACAGCCACCGACGTAAGGCTGATGGTTGTCTCAGCAAATCGAAACACTTGGAGAGAAAGATCATATCACCTTGTAATCAATCTGGTTTCTTACGACAGATACATATCAGAGACGGGAACATATCTGTCTGTCTCGACACTCACGGATCGTCCAGGTAATCAGGCGGTGGATCAGCTCCTCGCTCCTTTGACAACAGTCACTAACTGGACAAATTAAACACAGCTTCACAGGTGACGCACCTGGGCAAGTTGTACGGCGTATACAGTTGGCGGATATAGAAGCACATCGATATCGTGATGAGGAGGTCGAGGACGACACCGACATTAAGCGCGGAGGTGATAACCCAGCCGTAAGTGTCTTGAAAGTGGAAATAATCCGGTTCGAGCGGGATATCGAGGAACGCCTCTGTAGCCATTGCTATCCCACCCAGGAACCGCAGGAAACACAGAGCCCAGCAAATTAGGCTGATGTATATGCGACCGGATAATAGGCGGATCCGGTAGGCGAAGAATCCCTGGCGCAAGGCTCAAGATAAATGCACGGAGATGAATGTGGACATTGGGCGCACCTGCACCAACGCGGTGATGACTGTTTCGAACACAGGGAGGAGGGATACAGAGTACGAGTTGGCCGCTTTTTCGAGTTCCGGGACGCCTGCAAGGACGACAGTAAAGTAATAAATTGCATGGCAGCTTGCGACAGAGTGGCAGAGTTCGAAGAAACTGCATACAGCGAGGAGAAAGTTAGAAGATGAAGATGAAGAATCGTAGGGTTTGTTATGGCTTACAGGACTGAGCCTACCTGAATGGCACATAAATCAGTCAAATTCTTGGCCGAGTTCTGGGAGCACTCACTAGAAGCTTGAGTCCAGTTCTGTCTGAGCCGCAGTTGCGGAAGTAGACGTATCCTTGAAGGGCCACTACACCGAACATGACGAGACTCAGGAACACGCCTATCTCCATAACGCCAAGAATCAACGGTGTGTCGACTCCGTATGCGATCATGGTCAGCCGAATATTAAACGGGGGTAGATGCGAAGTAGAACTGAGGGAGGAGCGGAAAAAGTCGTCAAGACTGTGGGGGGCGAAAGGAAGGACCAAAGAATCCATTCTCTGCATGATGGATTATAAATGGATGCCCCGACGAAGATCCCAGGGACTGGCAGGTAATCAGATCAGTGTGCGACGGGATGCCGTGCGTGCGAACAACGACGACAATAGGAGCCTTTATGAGGGTTTGAATTATCTCTGACAGCGGCCGGAACGATGGAGAAGATGAATCGCATATATATATTCCGCCCATCTGACCACCAATGAACATTCGGAGTAGCTGGAAGTGATGCTGATATGATGGTCCGCTGATATGATGAGGAAGCGCCTGTGGTGGGAAGCGTTCGTGAACCAATACTGAACACAGGAAAATACAAATACACTTGCACCGATTCTGTCGCGGCTTTAAAACTCGTAATCAAGTCCTTAGTAGACGAGTCCATGAGGATTACCTAGTCGAGTAGGTCCAGCGCAGGCGGAATCGCCAAGGGAATTGAAAAAGAAGACCTGTCATCCGCGGGAACAATGTACATCAGAACGCAACGAAGAAGATTTCTCGGGAACTGATTTCCCAGGAAGGAGGCGGAAGGAGGCGGACTGTTGGGGGCAGCGCCTAATAGACGGATCATCTACTCAAGCGCAGATGTGCCTCCTTGGTTGGCATCGCTGCAGGCGAGATTGAAGGGCGATATCTGAAACACAAAAACGGTGATTGGGTGGAAACGATGGCCGTTGTTTAATTCGGGCTTGTCGGAGGTCGACCGCCAATCCCGAAATCCAGATGAAAAGATTTTCTGGTGGTCGCATTGAGAGATGAATTGAGATGTAAGCAACCACTCATTGAAGCATCATATCATTTCTAGGGCTTATTATATTCTCAGTTGTGCACTTGAAAGATGCTGTTTGTGGGGTCGCGATCAAGAGCAAGTCAACAGTATTTCGAGTGATGGTCGCGGAGCAGAAATCGGGCTACTTGTTTCTGCTCAGGAATGCATCAGTTTTGACTCGGAGAAAAATGTTCCAAGGCCACGGAATGCATTGGGTGGAGAAAGCCAGAAAGATTGGGCGCGGAATTTCCGCGTATAGCACCGTATCGGTAGATTCAGAGTTCAGCTTGATGAATAGGTATTTCAGCAGAGAAGCAAACATACCTAGACTACATCGAAAGCCGACCCCAATTGCTAACTTGCACATATGTGCACGGACAGTAACCCCTTCTCGTGCAGCCGAGGTAATGCCGCCTCCATGGCTCGTACCAGTCCCGGATGATTGAACTCGAAGGGATCAGGCTGCTCCCACCGGTTCTGCGTGATGTGCATCTCGAGTGACACTTCCCGCAGAGCCGGCAAGCGCTCCATGACGACCTGGTCGAAATCGCGCATATACGTGGCCCACTGGTCCCACTCCAAGACGCCGCTCCGCGAGGAGAGATGGATGGTCGTGATGCAGTTATCAGTGGGCACACCTCCCAGCATAGTGTTCAGCACAGGGCCATAGCCGAAGCCGTTACAGTCGATATGGACAAGGGCGGGGAGGAAACCGAGGTCGATGCGCCTTAGTGAATTGTCTGTGGAACAGTCTTAAGAATATTTGGGAAGGAGGAAAGGTGAAATCTACCCATTGCATCGACACTCAGACGTTCCACAGTCGGACCTATCTGACGCAGGAATAAATCCAATCTGGCGCCGGTGATTTCCGTGAGGCGTAGATGGTTCAGAGCAGTGAAGTCGAAGGGGCATGCAGGACTATTCAGTAGCTCTAGGGCCCCGGTGGAGAAGCCAAGCACAAGCTTCTGGATCCTCGGGCGTGGCGTCGGGGGTTCCAATGGCATAAAAGCAGGTGCAGGATATATATCGCAAAACGTCAATGTGATGTTCTCCAGACCAGCATTGCAGTATGACAGGATAGTGTGGAGCTGTTCGGCGTTGCAACGCTCGAAGTCCCGTATCGCGAGCGTGCGCAGAGACGAAAGACCGATGAGCATTTGGATACTGTGAACAAACTCGTCGTATGGATCTTGGGCCATGTCAGCGAGTGAGAGAGTGTGCACTCGAGACCAGCGGATCCGCGCCAGTGGGATGAGAATCTCCGGCTCGCACGTCCCAAGTGATAGAGAATGCACGTATGGAATGAGGTGAGGGGAAGAGTTCATCAGAGCATGGAGCCGCTTTGCTTGAATTCTCTGTTTTATTCCGCTGTCACCATGTTTGACTGGGACTGAAATCTCTCGAAATATGTGCGACTGTGCCGGAGAGACAAAGGAGCGACAAGTGAGAGAAGTAGACTTCAGTTCGGCTGGAGACTCGTGAAGATGATCGATGATGATTTCCCAGAGCTCCTGAAGAGGAAGACCTGGTGCTGGCATGTCAAAATGGAGGAGAACTTCGGAAGCGGTGGCAGCTGGTGGCAGGCTATGGGGAGGCTGTGCAGCGTGACTCATGATCAGGATGGATCATTGGATGCCATCATTTCACGCTTTCGGCCTGACCACCTCCTTCCTCTCGACATATGCCTGCACCAGGTCTCCCTATTCAGGAGCTCTGGGAGATCATCATCGATTTCTTTCACGAATCTCCCATGGATCTGAAATCGATCTCTCTCGCTTGTCGCTCCTTTGTCTACCCTGCACAATCGCATATATTTCGCGCAATTTCGGTCCCAGCTAACCACGGCCATGGTCATAAACAGGCAAAGCGGCTTTGTGCTGTGATGAATTCTTCCCCCCACATCAATGGATATGTGCAATATCTATCACTTGGGACATGCCAGGCTGAAATTCTCATCCCACTGGCTCGGATTCGTTGGTCTCGAGTCCATACTCTCTCATTGGCGGACACAGTCGTATATCCATACAACAAATTCCTTCGCAGTGTTCGGAAGCTTGTCGGCATTCCATCCCTGCGCACGCTGTCGATAGAGGGCTTCATGCGTTTCAACGCTGAACAACTGCACACGTTGCTCTCACATTGCAGTGCTGGCCTACAGAATATCGCTTTGACGCATTGCAATGTCCACCACCCATCTAATTCCATTACCGTGGAGCCTCCGCTGCTGCGCCCGAAGATTCGGAAGCTTACGCTTATCTCGGCCACGGTCTTGGAGATACTGACTGGCGCTGCATGCGCCTTCGACTTCACTACCCTCAAGGATCTAACCCTTATGGATCTGACCCTTATGGACGGCCCTATTTTGGATGCATTTCTGCGTTGGACGGGTCCGACTGTGGAACGTCTCGGCGTTGGCGCAAAGGGTAGTAGCTTTCACTACTTCTCTTTCCTAAATATCCTTCTAACTGTTCCCCAGGCGATTCCCTCAACCTCAACAGTCCCGAACTCAGCCTCCTCCCTGCCCTCGTTCATATCGACTACAATGGCTTCGGCTATAGCCCTGTGCTGAACACTATGCTGAGAGGTGTGCCCACTGATAACTGCATAACTACTATCCACCTCTCCTCGTGGAGCGACGTCTTGGAACGGCATCAATACGCCACGTACATCCACGATTTTGACGAGGTCGTGACGGAGCGCCTGCCGGCTCTGCGGGAAGTGTCACTCGAGATGCACATCACGCGGCCCCGGTGGGGTCAGTCTGATCCCTTCGAGTTTAACCATCGGGGATTGATACAAGCCATGGAGGCGGCACTACCTCGGCTACACGAGAAGGGGATGCTGTCCGTGCACGTTAGAAAATTGGAGTTGGAGTTGCTTGTCGATGTAGTCTAGGTATGATTGCTCCTTTCCTGAAATATTCACTCATTCAGATAACCTCTGGATCTACCGATAAGAATATTCCCCGACGCCTGAATACGCAGCTAGGTGACAAACACAATGCCAACGAATTTCGCAACTTTCGGAGAATGTAGCGGAACGGATATCAATATTATCCGAAGGCTGAATGTATAAAAATGGTCGTCGCATACCCTCGTTCTGACTCGGGGTGTTAAACCCTGGAACACATCTGCATTGATACTTCTGCATCGTACTGCTATGTACGCGATTCTGAATCTCGCCTCAAAGTTCCGGTGTATCAACGAAGAGCAGCTTCGCGAACGCGGGAGGGTAGCGGTCCCCATGCCCCGCGTCCGCCTCCACCGCGAGTGCGCGCACCGCGGCGACGTCCTCTGCCGAGAGTGTTACGTTGACCGACGCGAGGTTATCGGAGAGGTACTGTTGATTCAAAATTTCGTGAGCATTTCCAAGGCAGGGGTGGGTCGCACACACCTTGATCTTCGTCGTACCGGGGATGGGGATGATGTCCTCTCCCTGCGCGAGGAGCCACGCGAGCGCGACCTGGCTCGACGTCGCGCCGTACTTCTCGCCCAGCGCCGCAAGCCCGTCCGTGATCTTGAGGATGTTCGGGAAGTTGGCTGCATTGTATCTGTTACACATGCCGGGCTTGAGTTCGGAAACGAAACAGGGAAGATCGGGACAGGGGCACGCACCGTTCAACCGAGCGCCGGGAGTCTTTCTCCGGGAGATCGTCTGGGGAGCGCTGCGCGTGAGTCGTCAATTATATTTTTGTCGACTGCGATTTATAGAGGGGGCTACGCACAATGAGGCCGCTGAGGAGCCCGCGCCCGAGAGGCGAGTATGCGACGGTCGCGACGCCTAGCTCGCGGCACGCCTGCAGAAGCGCGATCTTGGGGTCCTCAATATCGAGTGTGAAGGGACTGTACTCGACCTGCACGGCAGCGATAGGGTGCACGGCGTGGGCGCGGCGTAGCGTGGCCGCAGAGACCTCGGAGAGACCGAGGTGCTTCACTTTTCCCTCCCTGAAATATGAATTAGCAAAAGGCAGCGAAGGGAAAGGAACGTAAGGAACTTGACGAATTCTGCCATCGCTCGTACGGTGTGCTGAGGAAACATTATCAGCGGGCAGGAGCTGAATCGAAAGAACGGCGAAACAATAATACCTCAATGGGAACAAAGGGGTCAGCGCGCTGCACAGGATTCTACTATTAGGAGTGCAGATCGAAAAGAGCACAGGTGTTGCCCACATGAAGATAATAGAGATCGATGCAATCCACTCCAAGTCTCTGCAAGGATTTTTCTATAGCCTTCCGCGCGTATTCAGGGGAGCCGTCGATGACGCGTGGGCCTGTCCTGGCAACGACACCAAACTTGGTCGCCAAAAAGATTTCGTCACGTTTGCCTGTGCGCTTGAACCTGGAGACAAGACAACGTCATCATGAAATGACGCGACGTGAAGAGAACGGAAACGCGTGCCATTTACCTAGCAACTCCTCAGAGTCGCCATAGAGGTCTGCAGTATCCCACATGGTACATCCTGCGGCGTATGCTGCGTCCAGGACCTGGACGAGGTTGGTTCAGCTTGCTATATTCGGGAAGCGAACGCCGCAGATAGACAGACCTTGAATCGCTCCTCGTCTTCGAGGATGGGACCGTATGCGCCGGCGACGCCCATTGCGCCAAAACCAATCGCAGATACGCTCACACCACCAATTTTGCGGGTTGGAAAAGACATTCAAGTTTCACTGGGGTGTTCAGCAAGGAAGTTGGGAGATGGAGCTCGCAGTAAGCCAGCTTTTATTTGAACCCGGGGTGGATGCCGGTTCAACGACCGACACGTCGCAGAGGGGTTTTTTTCTCCCGGATTTGTCGTCAAACTCTTCACATATTTTCTCGGATGCGAGTCCGTAGGCTGGTGTTGAATCGGCGACTTGGCGCTTTTGATTGCCGTGGGCCGGTGCGGCCCAATCCCCTGTCATCATGTTTACGTGCCTCGGCCTTTTGAACGTTCGGCAGATTGCCTCGTTTGTGTTCATTGAGTGATACTCGCAGCCATCCGACGATGGTTGAAATTCAGTGGCAACTCGAAGACTTGGTTGATATTCCAGACCATCAGTGATCGCAACTGGCTTGGTAAATTGTCTCGACCACCATGTCGACTGACAAAGGAGCTGAAAGTTCTCTGCGTAATTCTTCGGTCTCTTGAGCTGGCTCATATGCATATAAAAATATATGAGTAAAGGCTTCGAGCACTAGGCAACGGTCACGTGGCAAACGTGCAAACGTTTCGCGTGATTGTGGAACAGAATTCAGAAAAAGATTTAACGCGACGTCTCACCGGAAGTAAGTTACTGTGTCAGCTGGATCTACTTTTCAGAGTCCCAAGTTCAAGACAATAGTATTATCCACTGCTTTCTTCATGAGATCCAACACATCCGTGTCCTTGTGTATATGGAACTATCTTGTCATTGCTTTGTTGTCAGACCAAGAAATAAAATACAGAATACAACGTAAGTTGTCCCTACGTACTCAACTCCCTAATACAAGCAAACTCAGGAGCAGTGCCAGGTAGTATGAACGCCGTCGGCATCTGGCTCAGAGAAAGGGGTGCATTGCGCGTAGAATATTCCATTCTTGTCGATCCAAAAGTCGGTCGAAGGACCCCCACACCCGAACTCCTGGTAAGTACCAGTCGTCCCCCCAGCATTGATATTTAAATCGAAAGTGCGAGTACAAGGGTTGACATTGTTCTATAAAAACCGAATTACTTAGGATTATGAACGCCAACCACGGAAATGGATTCTTACTGGTCCGATGACAGTGTAATCGCTTTTGGGATGTCCCGAAAACCATGTAACATTGTCTCCGTTGAGAATAAGAGTGCCGAGGTTAATCCCACTACCAAAGATCAATGTAAATGCATGCAAAAAGACGTATGGCCTACCTGATCAGTGGAACCACAGCAGAGTTCTTGATTGGGGAAGCTGTGGCGAGGGACAACAAGACGGCCATGCAGGTGGCGAACAACATTTTCGGCGATAAACTGAGGAACTTGGGTTGGCGGTGAATAGCGACCTAGTTTTGTTGGTAGAGAACGATAGGCAGATGTGATTCCTTTTATACTCAAAACCTCCGGGGTAAGGGGATTGTTCACCAGGGACGCACTTCCTGTCCGTGTACCTGATTTAGTCCGGTTATACGCCGGCCTACACAACATTCACCGCGACAACGCATCTACCTGGAGTACTGTGCCTTTCCATTCAATTCAACAGTCACGCGCAGACTGCGGAAAACTTTGAATGGCAGTATATGGATATGTTTGGTCGTCACGGACGAGCTAAAAATAATGAAAAAGCTACCAGAACTGAGAAAAGTTCCAAGGAAGTGAGATGATGCAATTGAAGAAGGAAAGCATAAGTGATTTATCCTCCAATTTTGCACTGTCTGCTAAACTCGAAGGAAATGGTGCGGAAGATTTTTTCCATGTCACCGTCAACGAGGCAGGTTGAGAATTTGACGAACGTGCGGCGGTAGTACCGCGGCCACCTGCATCTTCAATACATAATTATACCTGTCCAAGCCTTTTTAAAACATTCGCAATCACCTCCCTTCCAGCATCCACTTGTTGAAAACTGCCATAAGGTGGGGATCCTTTTGCAAGGCCTCAAATAGGACAGGTCAAAGAACTTGGAATAAGGCTTACTTCACCTTGAAACAGAATATTCGCAGGCTACAGCAAAGTGGGCAATCCAGCCGATTCCTTTAACTTGCATTTGGGCCTAATGCCGCGATCGGCGCTGCCGCAGTCTCCACTAAGTTCACTTGGGTCATGGGCCTTCTCTTCATCAGCTGGACCGGAAAGTGAACCCGAAGTCAACAGCAAAGGGTGCCAGGCCGCGAAGGAGATGAGCAGTCGCTTGTCTGAGTTATATTGGTCAAATGCCGCCGGGACTACGGACACCAACCAATTCAAAGTTGGCGCCGTCTACACCAGAATTGATTGAACAGGTACACTACCCCAGGTAGATGCGTTCACTCCGGAAATCTGTGGTATTAGGACACCCTAAAATCTATCTGATCATACATTCAGGCGACAGGTCAACAGTTGAATATAGATGGGACAAGATGGTATATCACCGAAGTACACCACATTGGATGAGATTCAATTCCTTGTTATATCTGGAGTAGGCCTGGGACCACACTTTTAATAGAGCCGTAGAACCATAGAGCCATAGGCACCCCCCTTCCATGAACGAACCGATAGATTGCTAGTCTCTATGATAGAGCCCATAGAACCGTAGCGCAGTAGAGCCATAGTGGTTCATAGACCCCCATAGACTCCCAAAGAGACCGCGCTATTTGCCGCGCTATTTCACGAGCACCTTTGTCACCGCTTAAGTATCACCAGCTCTCCCAGGCCATTATTCACTGCGTTTGCGGCCGTTAAAATAAGGAAATGGAATATGTTTAACCACCATATATATATATATAGCATGGAAAACAGACAGGCTAGCAACAGGCTGTAAGAGAGAAACATCAACGAACAATGCAAGTCGAGTCCCACTTGTTCTCCGTCTCGCAAGGCTTGACTGTGACTGGTCAGACGTTGACCAACATCACCAACAATTACGCCAACGTCCCCACTGTGCCTTCTGGTAATTCTTCCTTAATGTAGCTTGCTTAGAAGATTACCAAGATGTTCAATATCGGCACAGACTTCTGAACCATCCCAATGGGTGATATCGACCTCCAACATGTGTTTGCTCAACGAATCGACATCTGATCTGGGTGGGCCGCAATGAAGAGACTATTGAAATCTGTACAACAAATAGGCGGTCCGAAAATTAAACACCCTTACATGGGAAATTGATTCAACTAACCGAGCCAACAAAGAGGTATCAACATCTGCCAAGGAACCCTCATGACCCAAGCACGGCCAGGGGTATTCATTCATTCAGACATTCATGGAGACTTGAATCCCGTTTAATTATCATTCACAGATGGTACCACATCATCAAATCTACACGATACGAAATCCAATCAATCAATATATGAGAGGGGGTGTGGGCAGGTCATCCGGAACATGAGTGTACCGATCGAACGAAGTCATCAACTTGTCCCGGGTCCATTCATGAATCTTGGAGAAATCTTTACATTGATGTGGGACACGGAGCCTCACCCTGGTCTCGTTGAAGGTCGGGTTCCACTCCCACCTTCAGAGAGGAATTGCGAAAATCAGAAATGCGGCATGGCATGCATTCGAATAGAGACTCACACCAGGACGCTTGTGTCTACGTTGCACATCAGCCCCTGTCGAATGCGCTCGACGCAGTGGTCAATGTGAGACTCCCGTGAACCGATTGTGTGCATACCCCAGTTGGGGTAATACGTCGGATGGAGCGCCTGGCGGATTTGATTCTACAGCACCCATAAGTACCGACCCTCAGGAGACGCATTCCACTCAACTAAACAATGTAATTGATGGTAAATTTCCAACTCAGCTATGTAGTAGCCCGGGTCGCCCGCGATGCCAGAAGTCTTGTTCGGGAAGAGCACAGCTTCGCTGCGAGGTAATCGCAACTTCGAGTCTGCGGTGAAACCGTCAAAAGGTTGAATAAGAGTGCCAACCTAACAAACCTTGCTGAAGATTGTCCCACGCCTTATCGAGAGCCGGAGACGGTTCCTGGAGGAACGTGTCGTCGTGCGGGAAGACTTGAATGACATCCTCCAGAACCCCGTGAACGGGAGCTTCAGACGAGTATTAGGCAAATGATAAGACTGTGGACCGCCACGTACTATACAGCTTGGGAGGGGCAACTTGTTCACGATGCAAGGCTCCGGCAAGCAAGAGCGTCGTCTCCAAGAGTATAACGAGAATGAGCGCTAGGATGGTGCGCGAGCCTCGTCGGGGCGGGGCGTAATTAGGTCCGTCGCCGTCTTCCACTGATAGCTGCTGGTACATGATGAAGAGGTGAGTGTAGGCCTTGGCTCTGTCGATTTTGTGCTTTCGCAAGTGCCATCAGGCCTTGATTTGGTTGTTATGTTGTGGCGTTGCCGTTTTCACGTTTTGAAAATTTGCTCCGGATCGACAGCTCAGATCTAGTTCAGAACTCACCGTACCGTACATACACTGTCCCTAGAGCAAGATGAGATCTGCGAGCTTCTGTGAGCCTCGCAGCAATTTTCTGTGGACGTTGTCGTGTGTTCTAAATTGAGACTTCTCCCCAAATCAAGCTTAGCCCTCCATCAAATCAAGCTTTTCGGAAACGGCTAGTTACTTGACGACATTTATGAGCACGCTTTGTCGCCTGATGACAGTGATGTCCCTTGATGTCACATCAAGTTTACATTGAGTTCACACCTAGTTTTACGCCATGTGACTATGGGAAACCACAGAAACCTATGGTAACAGTGTACTAACACCATGCAATTTGAAAACGCTCATCCGTTCGGCTCCTCAGTCATTGCGGTTGGTCGGCTGACCAAAGCAGGTGCCGTTAAGTAATAGGCAACGGCTACCGAACGGAACCTAAAATGCATTTCAAACAGCTTCTAAATTGGGACTTCCCGCCGAACAGCGCGTTTGTACCCCCATCAAAAGTCGGAAAAAAAATATCACGCCGCGCTAAGCTTTTCCTGCCATGTATCAGTGTCAACCTACCTGTAATGCACTGATGATGCGTTGCCATATCGCGAGACAAAAACACATGCGAGGCCAACCCGCCCACCACTTAAAAGGGGAGGGTACGATCTTCACTAGTACCATCTCATCGCGACCATGAGGTTTACCATCGTCTTCTCTACTCTTCTTGCCGCTATCACTGCTGTCTCCGGGCTTGCGATGCCCGACGTAGTGTCCCGTGACGGTTCGTGTTAATGCCAATCTGCCTAATTGCCGGGTTCATCTCGAGGGTCTTATTAGTCGCAAACGGGGTACGCTAAATTGTTGCCTATACGCTTCGGCTCACTTCTAACGCTTCCTCAGTCGGGATACGCGCGCACAAACGGGGAGCCGGAGGCGGAAAGAGCTGTCCCGGTGCGTTACATTGAATCCTAGATCTCGCTTCACCACTCACGCTATCTTTCTCTCCATCAGGTGGAGACCGTCAACGCGGTCGTCGAGGTGCGTGCCATCCGCTTCGTTGGTTTCCACGTTTGTTTTTTTCCGGTGTTAACCTATTTTTTCAGGTCCACAAGTGTGACTAAACGAGCTCTCGGGGTGCGTTGCATCATTGCCACACAACTCGGTTCGGCACTAATTGTGTTTCAACCCCACGCCTCGTTTCAGAACGTTAGCTTCCTCAGTGGGAGTATCCTTCCGACTTCAGCGAAAACGGGGAACCGGAGGCCTAGAAGCAGAATTGGAGAGTATATAACTTTACTGTTAAATTTATGTTTGTCCTGTTCTAAGTTGTCCCCCGTCTGGTCGAACCTCCTCCGAATTGTGTTCAACTCAGGAATGCATCAAAGTAAAACCAACGGTTTGCCGTTCACGCATTAGACTCGAACCAGCCTCTGAAAGGTCTCCCAACCGCGCTGTACGACCGAGTTAATCTGTTCCGGCGGAACCGCCGAAGTGAACCACTGCCAGGCATTGGGATACACTTGCGAGATCTGGGGACCCAACCTGCGAGACAGACTGTACCTGCATCCTTGCGCCGCCCTGTGGTCGTAGCGAAGAGGCTTGAATCGTATGAAGGATCGCAAATTTGACCATCGTTTCATGCAATTTAAACTAATTCGAAGTTTTGTGCCGTCTACACCAGAATTAACTGAGGTACAGTACCCCGTTCACTCCGGAAAATCTGTGTGTTAGGATGCCCGAAAACGTACCTGATAATACATTCGGCGACCGGTCAACAGTTGAACATAGATGGAACAAGATGGTATA
The DNA here is from genome assembly GCA_029204075.1 of Mycena capillaripes. Taxonomy (NCBI): domain Eukaryota; kingdom Fungi; phylum Basidiomycota; class Agaricomycetes; order Agaricales; family Mycenaceae; genus Mycena; species Mycena capillaripes. The sequence goes on along the minus strand of JARHKZ010000014.1, from coordinate 785,189 downwards.
TTACCGACCTGCGCCACATGAAACGAGGTTCACTTTTATTTTTATACCTGCAGCGGACTTAAAACCACACTTGTGTGAAGCTGCCTCGCCTGGGTCGGTGCCTTCGTCAATGAGTTTCTCAACAATCCGAATATCGTGCAAATTTGTGCTGCAAGTTTACATAATTCATCTCACGAGCTTGATCGATATTGACAACTTTCACGATGCCAACAGGTTTGCCGTTTCGTTTCCTGGAGCAATAATTTTCCCTTCGGAAAATTAACGGTAACCATAACGCTACCTTCCGGCAATCACCGACCATCAGTGATGAGCCCAGCTTTCCCTCGACCACCATGACGAGCGAGATAGGTGGTCCAGGTTCTTTCCTGCGTGGACTGCCCGACGAACTAACGATTCTCTTAGTTCCCTACCGCTACCAGTTTGACAGCTGACACGTTATTTTTGGCCCTTCTTAATGCCACGAAGCTGTACTTGTGGCGCTTGTGTGGCGCTGAACGTCTCCGCTGAACCTCTCTGTTCCACACATTTGCCAAAGATGGAGGACTGGTCATATCTCAATCCTAAGTCGACCTCTCGCACGACCACTCAAGCCCCTGACTTTCTCTCTGAGTCGTGCGTTATGATTACTACTCACAGACGTTGCCCGTTTCTCACAGTGCCTAATATCTAAGTGGATCTGGCAGCGGAATGTTCTCCGGCTCGCAGAGCTTTACTGTGACAGGCCAGACGTTTACCAACATCACCAACAATTATGCCAACGTCCCAACTGTGCCTTCTGGTAATTTCTCCTCGACGTAGCTTACAGGACAGCCAAGATGTTCAATATCGGCAGACTTCCGGATCATCCCAATGGGTGATATCGACCTCCAACTTGAACATGACATACCGTCAGAGAAAGACATTGGGGTTGTGTACCGCCATCAACGTCGAAGTGGTCCCCGTCTATATTCCGCCAAAATTGACGGTCGGGACATGACTGTGGCCATGTATCAGGGCCAGGCCGCAGAAGAGGTGCGTAATGTTGTCTTTTTTTGATAGATACTCTGATCCTGCTTGGGCAGGAATGGCTGCGGGATATCGTAAAATACATGGGCGTTCGGTCAGCATCTTGCAGTGTTTTCGCCGCATCTACAATTATTGAGTTATGATTACTCTCAGCCATCCCAATATTGTTCAAATTTATGGATCAGTGAGCTCGTACAACATACATGCTACAGTCTTCCACGGCGGTGTGGCCTTAATCTCGAATGTGACCTTGTTCCTGATAATGAAAATTTAGATCTGATACCATTTCGACATTTTTTGGACCTTTATCGCCATTCACCCATCTTGACGGTGTATGTATATGCCTACTCTGTACGTGCATTCCTCAGTGCTTCCCTGCTGAATGTTGATTTGTCTGGAGTACATGGAATTCAGAGTATGAAGGTTCAGCTTTGTCGACTGGTTCACTGACACTGTTGCAGACGGCGAAGGATTATTTCTTCTCTGCTTTTCAACATTTCCTGGTGAGTTCAGTCATATGGAGTCAAATTCCTCAGATGAATATTCACAGGCACCGGGTGAGTGCACATTTTGGATACGACGCTCAACTGGACGCCTCTGCGCGGAACTCGTCCCCAACAACGACTACTTGCTTTGTTACGGGGGTATTGCCAGCCCACAAACAATCAAAGTCCTGGACACACCTAATCAGGAGACCATGGTCGTTGATTCCTTGACACTGGACCAATATTACAAAATCTGCTATTGGGAGCTATCACGAATCCGACACTTGTACGGTTCTGCCCAAATAACAGTGAATCTTGGAGCAATAATTCTCTGTTCGGCCGGGGTTCAATTAGAGGACTCGGTTGAGATCGCACTTTTGCCGGATGAAAAGGTTAACGTGGAGAAGTGGGAAAATACCAGAGAAGCTATGGGGGAGACGAGAGGAAATGGCTGGATTCGGTAATGTTCTGCTCGGATACCGATTTGTCCTAACCACCTCTAATCTTCAAGTTACAACTCCCGTGATGTATCAAGCAGCGTACTCTTCTGGCTACGCTTCTCGAACAAACTGTCGCGAGCATGGTTCGGTCAAGCGAGTCGAATCTTCTCCCGCGTACAAGTCACGTCCAACTTTGAGGATTACGGTATGAGTTGAAGTCACGTTGATCTTCCTTTCCCGTTTACTGTTCACGCAGTTTTCCTGCAGACCATCGATTTCGATCTATTAATCTCAGCAACGACCGCCCGGTCACCGAAAGGCTATTTATTTCTTTGCCCCGAGAAGGACTTTCAAATTGGTCCATCGTCATGCAGATGGCCTGACTGTCCCGCTTACTGGACATTCGATCCGTCGGGTACCGTACGTCTCAGCATGGATGAGGCAACGCGACTTGGATTTCCTTCCATTCGGTTTACGATGAATGTTTACGGATATTCGTGGGACGCCAGCGTCTACGCGGGGCTCCGTCAATTCCACGAGGCGAAAGGTTTTGATCCAGAAAGCCAAGATCTCGCCCACTATTTCAGGTACCCAATTTACCAGCTGTCCAGGGAGGTAGATGCTTCCTCTATTCGTGGTATGTAAACCATCCGTGCTCGAATCTGGTTTGACCTGCTGCTATTGCCAGTGCATGACGACAATTCCTCTACATTAGAAGACGATGAGTCGGAAAATACACACACCTCGACCTGCGAGAATAATGAATGTGGGCTGGATCCGCCGGAGGATAGCTTGGCTTTATCTCCAGAGTTATCAATCGACGACTGGGCGGCCGCAGGCGAAGAGGCAGAACCGTCCAGTCTCCCTGATGAGATTCTACCGGTCTCACTTACGTTGAAATTCTTAATGACCGCTCAGATGGCGTTGATTTTATTCCTCGCATTCTCGTCACTGTTCTAATGCATCGGGCTCATTGTTACTTGTTGAAGGCCATTTGGCCCGAGTGTACATGGTGTTGAATCCTTCAGTCAAAAATGCGCCACCCCAATTCCAAACTTGCATGTACATCTGTCACTACCTTTGCCACACCAGATTGGGGCAGGAAAGAAACAAATATGGCAAGGAGATAGTCTCTTCTAAACAAACACTACAACAATTCTCACTCGTACCTCGTGTGTTGTAGCAAGGAGATGCAAGGCGCGCATCGGGTTGCCATATGTATTTCAATTCTAATGAATCCGAAGTCTTGCCATGTGTCAAAAGTGATGTCGTTTTTTTATTCTCTTACTTCGACCACTCGGAATCATTTGCGGAGCGTTAGGAACGTGAGAAACCAAGTACTACACTCCCAGGTCGTTCATAATTCCCTTTTTTTTTCAAACATTTTTGATGCACTGCGCAGCCTTTTGTGCTCTCTTTGTCTGTTTCTTACAAGGAAACTTATCTCGTGGAGAGCCGGGTGTCAGTTGAATCATAGCATTAACCACCTCCGGGTACCTCCGCGGCCAGGATTTTGATTCCTTACCACTGCGTTGGGGGTTCGCGCTGTACTTGCGGCGGTTGTAGCCCGGCGACCTCCCGTGCCCTCAATTCAACCTCAAATATTATCCTGCGTCGTATACCTCTTGTTCTCCCGTTCGAAAATGTTGCCCGGATGAGCCGAGGCCCGAGATGTGCATGAGCAAACAAAAAGACTGTCACCAAAGGAATTTGGACGATTCGCGCTGTAATTCGGCAACGTTCCTGCACACTCAATTCGACCGCTGAGATTCAGCCTTCTCGGATCTCACATCTTTGTGCGTCGAGGATGCCGCCTGCAAAAGCCGAGGACCGCAGAGGGGCCCGAAAAAGAATGGGAATCTGTCCATTCTGGCAGTAGTGTTCGGTTCCGTATATTGAAATTCAGTCCGTACACTGAAATTCAGTTCGTTGTATACGTGTACATTTTAGTTACAATCAAGGGTAGGGAGAGCTACATGGAGAGGTATAGTTAAGTTAGTGTGTATTGAATTATTACTCATATCCATCCATCCCCGTCCGTCAGTAAATCGTCCGCCTGGCCGCAACCGACTCTTACAGCTTGGCAGCAGCAGCGGCCTCCTCATCCCTGATTTTTTTCATCGCCGCCCGCATCGCGCTCGCACGCTTCACCACGGAGCGCATCGTCTCCTCATGGTCCGGAGCCCACCCCTCGGGCAGACGCTCCGTCCCAAGCCACGTGCGCATCCACGGCAACGGCACACCTTCCCTCCCCTCCACCGTCTTGTTCCATACCCCAAGAATGATCGCCATCTCCCCGCGCGCAATCTCCGCGTGCACAGCATCCAATGGCTTCGACAATTTCTCCCTTCGTATCCGCGTGCGCACGATATCGGCCGGGGTAACCACGACCTCCGCTTCACTCAGTGCACGCCCCGCAGAGGCGGAGGCGTCCTGCACGACGTGCGCGGCGAAGTCGTCGACGAGCTCGGGCTGAATGGCGATGGGTGCGTCTTTAGTGTTTGGGGGGCAGTCCATGTGGACGACGCTCGCGTCGTGCTCGACGCAGTTGTGCACCCCGATGTCGAAGAGGTTGATGCGGCCGAGGCGCCTGATGAGGAACCACCCGCCCGCGACGAGGAATGCGGCGAGCGGCGTGGAGAGCCCGTAGCACGCCTTGAGGCCGCGATAGACATCTGTCATGCTGAGATTTTTGCCGTCGCGCTGGCTAGAGGTGATATCGATAAGCTGCCGTTCTTCATTAAAAGGGGATGGACACGTACATGTATCCGTGGTTAGCCATCGCATTGAGGGCGGGGCATACGGAGCGGCTGTCGCCTGGTGCGGGAGGCTGGTAGTCGTGTGTTTTCCCCGTGACGGGGCAGGCCTTCAGCAGGGCTGTAGTTTCGTCGACTTTCAGGTGGGGGGACATGGATAGATAGGGTTTGTGGGCAGGTGCTCGGCTTTGCAAATGCGACGGAGTCTTTTTGAAGGATCTCTTGACGCGGGGCCGAAAAGAGTTCGGTCCAATTGTACGAGCGATGCCATTCCTGGGAAATGATAAAACCAGGGCGCTGAGCCAATCCTGTGCCTGTGCGACAAGGGGCGATGCCGCGCGCGCCGCGACGTGTTTCAGACGGTGTTGAGCGGCTGCCTTCCATTCACGATGAAGGAAAGGGATTTGTTAACGGCGAGGGGGAAAGACGGGGAAGAAAACGATGTTTATCGAGGAATAGGCTGCTCTCGTCGCCAGGAGGTTACCGGCCAACGAAAATATCGTGGATCGCTTGTAGTTCGGGTATCAGTGACGGGCGGGGATCTTTGATATCGCGTCTAATGTGGCAGTGCAGCCCGGCTTTCCTTTCCCCGGTCAACCGGTCGACCCTGTTCATCGTTTCATCCTCGTTCTCGCTTCACTTCAAAGACCGAAGGAAGCGAATCCACCAACCGAGGAAGAGAGGGACCGCTCCTGCGTTTTCTTCTAATCTCTATTGGCGTCTGGTTCAATTGAATACGATGGTTATATCTGCGGTGCTATATATATTCGTGGATGCGGTGAGTATATTTTTTCGTGCCTGATCTATGATCTATGAGAACTGCCATACCGCCTGTCTGTCCAGCTGCCATTCATTCGGGCCGGCACCACGACAGCATTCAGTCAAAGTTCAGAGAAGATACGTCGAAAGTTAGACGCACTGGCCTCTCCAAAGATCGTCTCCGAGTCTTCTATTCTCATCTCGGACACTGACTCCCCCTCGGATTCTGGTGCTGATCCATACCAATCAACTATTTTGGCGTGGAATAGCACGGGAAGGCTAACAGCCGCATTATTTCAGGAAGGCGGTGAACGACGGAGTTCACGGCAGCATTTTTTTCACTGCATTTCTCCTTCACGCTCGCTAGCGTTCCGCATCCAGCCATATCGACGGCGTCCTGCATACTGACTGTCAACCTCAACATCTGCTCAACGTTGGCCTAAATCGTGCCGAGTTAATGCATGGGCCACGTCGTCTTGGGGTGGACAGTAGACCAGTATGCTCTTCTTCGTCCCGGTGCACTACGAAGCGTGTGGAACGGGAATAGCAATTGGCAATAGATGGTAAGGCGATCACGTATCTTCAGTGATTGACCGCTCATGCCCGAGAGAGTCGGCTTCTTGAACTCTAGCTTCCGTCCCTTCTAGGATTCGTTCTTAAACGGGGAATTAATCTTTCGCACACCCAGGTCTCAGTCGTCTTGGACCGCTTGGAAGATGGCGGCCATCACTTGGCATTCGCTGATCAACTGATCCCAACAATGGCGATGCCCGGTTCGGCGCGGGGTTTACGGAATGTACTTATCATCCCGACGACGAAGACGCCGCTGGAGCTCACCACGATTTCTTGAACTTGTTACGCAATCTCAACCCCACATCACACTCCGAGCGCGACGGGAAGAATTCTGCGAGTTCCAGGCTCCAGCGCGCGGACCTCGACACAGCCCACATAGGCGGCATTTTTGTTCTTTCAACCTAACTGACCTTTGTACTAGACCCGAATGGCAGAAATCGAGTGTTTGTGGTAAGTCCTGCTGATTTGATCAATATGTCTTGTTGCCGGACTAACAGCACCTGGTTGAAGGCGGACCCTGAACTATTGAATTATATCCATGCCCTCTGAGTTTGTGGTGCGGGAACGAGGTGATAACTCCGTCGTCGAATTTGGAACAAAAATATTGTGTCCAGGATGGAGGAATGGACCGCTTTAAACTTCAGAAAGGACTCCGGCGTATAATAAATGACGGACTGAACTGGGCAGGTTGTTCCATGTTCTTAGGGACACATGAGATATAGTCAGGAAGAAGAGGTTTGGATAGTCAGGTTTTTGATATTGTCGGAGTCCACGGTATTCAACACTTGGACACAGTTTTTTCGCAGGGAACGAAAAACCGTTGGTTCCCTACTCAAAATACATCACACGGATATCCTCGTCAGTCAAGACCACCACTGCACCGCTTGACGGTGAGAGATATCTAATACGTCCTTCAACGGCAAGCCTTATGGTTCTCATTTCCCTCGTCCGCCGCCCATCGCGCTCCCGATGCGCATCGCAGATCATGAACGGCTCTCCCACCGGCCTGTGCAGAAAATATCCCGACAGACGCAGGGAGACCAGCGACCAGCGGCCGGACCAACCGGGCTCAGTGGAAATGTGCCTCAATATAGACATCTCCTCCCCGAGTCGAGAGACGCGGAGATAGAAGAACGTTGAGCGCACGGGGTCTTTTTCTCTGTGACGGTCACGACGAATGGGCCACCACGGGGGTGGCGCTTGGCAGGTCACGATCACGATATAGGTCTCCCTGCGCAGAGGGCTCTTGTGCGCTGATATGCGAAGGAGGTGTGGAGAAAAATCGCAGGTGAGCGTCTCGGTAGCGACGGGGACGATGTGAGCAGGGTAGGAGAGATCGCTTTCTCTGAGGTCTGGCGTGAGGGGGAGTGAGGATTGACGTAGCGACGCGATGCTGTATGCACTGACGACAACCTTGGACGGCAGGCGTCGGTGCTGGGAGGCTATGATGATGTGTTCCGGGAGCAGAGCTACGTCGAATAACTAGAAGAGGCCATGCATTGCTGCTCAAAGTTTTCACACTGAAATAAGCTGAACGGACATACATTTTTTTGTGTGGCATCGCACTTGAGTGCAACATATGTTTTCTCTTGCCAATTAACCAACAGAACAGCGTGTTCCTCGGCAGGGCCGCGACCGCGGCCGGATAGTGATTTTCCTACCCGGGTAATCACTGCAAGGAAGTAGTCCCCGAGTATGTGAGGATCTGAGTGAAACCAGACGCAGGGCAGGGCTTGCTGGAAAAGACAGGTTGCATCTCCGGTTTCCAGTGAGACTCGATAAACGATAATGCTGCTGATGATTGTGAGAAGTGATTTTAACTAGGTCAGGTACAAGACGCACGGCGCCGGGACCAGTATCTCATGCACCAGTATGTGGACAAACACGCCCCCAGTGACAACGTCGATCGACCAGACGATGTTCTGGATCGGGGTCTGCCAGAGCCATACACATTCCCGTCGTGCGATGGACCAAATCTCAAGGGATGACGCAGGGATGTTGCGCAGGAGAGCAATGTACTGTCCGCCGGGCAGAACGCGCAGACCCTGCAACATTCTCGCCGCTGCCCCCGGTAACGGTAGAGTCAGCACTCGTGCGACCTTGGGTGGGGAGGTGGAGGTGGGAGACCAGGTTCGTGGGCCCGCAACAGTGCGCTTTATCTCGTAGATCAGATCCCGGGTGTTGAGCCTCAGAAGAGTGTCCGAGCTCGGAGGATCGATAATCCCATGGAATGCAAGGTCGGAGATCAAGGCTAGCCAGAGTTCCCTTCTGAGAGTCAGGACGTGCAGCAGTCTGTTGACTTGTCCAAGGCGAAGGACTGTGTGCACATCGCACTGAGCGAGAATTCGAGGCAGAATGTCTTCGTCGAGATCCTGGAAGTGCATGGGAAGAAGGGCAAGGCAGTGTTAATGCAATGCTCTGATTGATGTCAAACGCCGACTCACTTCACGTACACGTGCCGTGACTGTTCGCGTTGCATCCAAGTATTGCAAAGGAAAATGAAAAACGGTCATGTTCCCTATGACACTTTCCAGACTGATAGTGACCAACTTCAAGAATTACCCAACCGGCATTCCGAAAGTCGATGGCTGGGTGAGACGAAATGGTGCAGCTTCTCTCTCCAGGTTATTTGTTTCGCTCTCCGGATCTTGTGGGTACAAACCATGTTTGGTCTTCACAGCGTTCAAATTGGCCGTCTGATCCTCTTATGTTACCGACCTTGAGCAACCTGATACCTCCTTTGGTTCCACTCAAGTTCCACTGACAGCCTGAGGCGAATTAATTATTTTATTTATACCCGTTGTTACCCACATGCCGAGGAGCCAACTCATCCTGTGGGCCATCTACCCTAAAAGCCCTCCTTTATTTGTCCCACTAGAAATCCTTGGACTCGTGGAAGCAAGTTTTTAACATCTCAGATTCTCAGCATTTATAAATAGAAATTCAGCAGTGGAATGCAACATCTCGACGGTTTTGAGTTGAAGCTCGGGAAGTTTCAGGTCAGGTTTTTCTCGAGACAAATCGCTCAAGGTGTTCAATTGTAATACAGATACCTTGTTCTTTTTATCAGTTGTGCCTAGAATATCGATTCAACCAGTGATTGTGCAGTACTTATCTAACGTAAGGTCGATATATAGCTAGAAATCACCCTGAAACTATCAGTATACATCCAGTCGAACTATGGCCAAGAAAGATGAGAAGATGCGGACGGGATTCTGGAACGTCGAGGGAGGACGCGTCACGCGAGCGTCGACGCGATGGCGATCCAGAGCCCCACAAAGATGCCACAGAGCGGTGATGTGAATCTGAGTCGCCAGGCTGAGTTTGTGGTGCCAAGGGCTCCAGACGAAGTGGGAGCCGCCGGCGTGCTGGTTGCCGTGGCCGTCACAGAGGTACCCGTTACTTGGACGCTGTTGGAAATGCCGTTAACATGAATTCTCAGAAGTTAAATAGCCATAGGCAGCCAGCCTTACACAAAGTCATTCACATCCAAATGCCACGGCCCGTCCGAGTCGGCCCGCTGCTTTAACTCCCGCCTGCTGCTCGACGTCGCCGTATCCAAGATAAGCACCTCGACGGAAATCAACTGTTCCGTGCCAGCAGCGACAGTGTACACGACGTCGTACGTGCAATTGGATGCCTTGGCGTCGGATGCGTCGGTCCCCGCAAACGACCACGACTTTCCGTTGATGCTGACATTATACGCGAGATTGCTGGAGGAGAAGGACATAGCGATGGAGTATCCTGCGTGTAAACACGCATGGTGAGTATGGGATGCATGCATTTGAAGGCAAGGAGCAAAGAGTGACTCACCAGTGAACGTATACACCATGCTCCCGATTGCATCGAGGCTGCTCTCGCCGCTGCACCGCTTCGCCTTCGAGGTGGCATTACAGGTAGACACTATTGAGACCCACTCACCGACCCAGGATATTTGGGTGGAGTCAACGCTGGTCCAGACATTTTGGGTTCCGGGGCCTGCGGGGGGAGGGCTAGTCGAGCCGGAGAAGGTAGGGCTGGGAATAGGGGTGGTCGAGCCAGAGGAGGTTGGGCTGGGGGTAGGGGTTGGAACCGAGTGGTTGTCCTCGGAATGCGATGTTGTTTTGTGCGTCGCTGCGGAGTGTCAATTACTCACGGGGGCATATTTTGGAAATTTTTCTCACTGGTGGGCGGGGGCGGCGCCTCGTGGGTCGTCGGTTTGTGCGTAGCTTCTCACAGTGTCAGCGAATCGGGCGAGCAAGATCAGAAGTTTAAAATTTCTCACTGGTAGGTGGTGGTACCGTCTCCGTGGTTTTATGTGTCGTTGTCTTGCCGCCGCCGCCGCCGCCGCCGCCGCCTCCAACGCCGCCTCCACCAGAACAAATTTCGCCGTTCGGGCAGCACCCTACGTTACCGTTCGAGTCGGCTGCGCAGTATTCCCTAAAACAATAAATCAGAGCTCCGAGTCGTCCCTGTTGTGCGAAGGGAGCAGCGGAACTCACCCGGGCCGACAACATCCACCAACTGCGCAATATCCGACGCCAAGTCAAAAAAATGGTCGAGGACAGATTCAGGTCATGTATCTCACAGGTACAGCACTCCGTTGTATGCGGTGCGAATGGACAACAATCGCCGGTCTTTGAACAGCATGAACCACTGTCGCGGCAGCAGCCTGACATTAAAAATAATCGTATGAGTGAGTTTCGGACATGGACAGTAATTTTGCATACCATTATCGCAAATTCCGTACCCGGGGTCGCAAAAGAACTGTCGGGAAGCAAGACCAAGTAGGCCCTCGATGCGTTTCGCAGGCGTTTTCGCAGCAGGTCCCCCTGCCGTGGGTAGAAGCGGGTGTTGGGCAGCTGTAAACGTGTGTGCAAGGAGCGCCACTAGTAAAGGGAGAGTAGGCGAGCTCAGCATTCCGAAGCTTTGAGATCAAGCAAGCAAGCGCAACGTAACAAACGAACCGTAGTGGTCCTGTCGTTCAGAGAGCTTTACGGGTCCTATTAGTATTGGTGATAGACATCTACGCCACAGCCGAAAGATCTGTCAGATCTTTATCACAGACTCTGGTCCCTCGATGTTTTATTACTGTACCCTCTTTATAACCTTATGCCTGTCCGTCTGTCTGAAGCTTTTTACACTCCGACGCTTCCTTTGTTCACGACTCGCTAGTTCCTCACTGCCGGCGCGGTCCGCAGGCTCGGCTCTGGGGCCGATCCTTCGAGCCTGAATCGGAACACTTGTCGCCGGTCCCACAATCACCCTCCATCACTTCTCTGTCCGATATACTCACAAGTGTCCGCAGATTCCCCGGTAATATCAACTCAACTCAACTCAGGTCAACTAAGTGCACAGTAAATATCAATTCAAACTCCAGTCAACTCAAGTGCTCAGTAAAAAATGTGAACATTCCAAAATGCATCTTGAACGGGTCACGCTAACGATCGGGGCCTGCCGCCGGCGCCTGTGCCACTAATCGTGGTCAAATGGCTCCAATCAGCCTGGAACCCTGCCAAGTCCACCACTACACCCTGCATTTGAATGCTCTTCAAAGAAAGTTACGTATCCTGATATTCTGGTACACATCCTCATTGATCAACATTTCTCGAATCTGTCTCCGAAACCGCAAATCAATTGCGAGCCTAAGATCGTTATCAAGAAGGCTGCAAGTCAGAGATAACTATGATGCAACAATCGTGAATACATATAATTCCTGTCTCACACTCAGACTGAATACTTGTTCCAGAATATCTGCGCATTTTCAGCGGCAAGTGTCAGGACCCAATCAGCCCTGGATCTCGATTGAACATGTCGCAGAGAGCAGTTGAACACATCCCGTCCGGCCATCATGTGGAATTAGCTATCGGCTTACCTGCAAGTCAGGGAAGAGGATGCCTAAGGCCGATTCCTCTCACAGACTATTGACCTTACTGTTCAGACTGCTTCGTTTACGACACAAGATCGTACAACTACATTAGAATGGGAACGTCGAGAAACATGATGAGTACGGAGAAAATTCAAACACATCAAACCAAAATTCCCTGTGCCCAATGATCTTGTCAGACTGACGCCGATCCTGGCGATGTCGTTCTTCTGCGCAGTCCTCCTGTCTCATGTGCGCGCGTCTATGAAGCTGAATCTGGTTGTTCAACCCCAGAGCCGCAAGTCTTACATTGATCCAAGTGACATCGCTCCACTCTGAGAAGATAATGAAACGGATTCTTTTTTTAGAAGGTCATCTTTCTGCCATGAAAATTTTCTCCGGACTGAATGTTGACCAACTTTGAGAATTACCCAACTTATTCGGCTGTGTGAGACAGAACCTTGGTGCAACTTCTCTCTGGAGGTTAAGCATTTGCTCAAGGCTTCGGACGGTGAATGAAGACTCTGAACTACGCAAGATGTGCGGCGTTGAGAGACTTTCGGTGTTTCAACGCCCAGCCTCGAGGCGGGCGACATCTTGTGTAAAGATGAATGTTGATTCAGAGGATTGAAGCGTGAGGGAGAAAGAGACGAAGATTTGTAGGATATAAGTGCAGTCTGCGTGGAGTGCGAAATAAATGGCTGATGTCATCCAGATGATGGAGGGATGAGGAGGATGTGGGTGTACAAAGGAAGGGATGTCCTGTACGAGTTTAACACCGGCGAGGCAGGATGAAGGATCACTTCACGCGAGAGGTGACCGAGCGAGCGTAACGAAGTGCATGAAGATGACATGCGCCATTGCATCTGAATTACGAACGTGTGTAACGCGCAACGCATGAGGTGACGAGCGCCGTCGCGCCAGAGGCGACGAGCTTGCGTAACGCGCATGCATGAAGGTGCAGCACGCGCATGCATGAAGGTGCAGCACGCGCATAAAGCAGCGCCAGAAGTGACGAACGCGCGTAAGGCAGCGCCAGAAAGGGCGAGCACACGTAATGCAGCGCATGGAGGTAACGTGCTCCGTCGCGCCAGAAGTGACGAGCGCACATAGAGCACCGCCAGAAGGGTAGAGAAGTGATAGGAGGGACGAGCGCGCCATGCAGCGCATGAAGGTGGCATGCGCCGCCACGCCCGCAGTGTCGGGTGTGCGTAACACAGCACATGAGGCTGACGAGCACCGGTGCGCAGCGCAGACCGAAGCCGAAGCCTTGGCATAAAAGCACGCATCGGCACGAAACAAGAAGGTGAAGGTGCGCCGCGCGCGAGAGGGAGGCGACAGCGCACAAAAGGATGGCGAAGTAGCGCATAAGAGGAAGGCGTCGTCGTGCACGAAATGAAGTTGCCTTCGCACACGGAATGTATTCGTAGCAATAACACGCGAAACGGGACGAGGACGCATCGCGCACGAAAATGAGACGCGCCTTGCGCAAACAAAAAAACCTTGTACGGCATTAAAACGCACTACTGTGCAGAGAGAAACACATAGGACGCGCTCCGGCCGTCGCTAAGAGCATGGTGCTCCAAAGAGCGCACGGGGGACAAGGTAGCCACGCTACCGGAGAGCGCACTCGCGCCGCGGATAGCGGGAACGCGGTCGCGCTGTAGGGCGTAGTCGTAGCACGGATCCTCCAGGGCGTTGGCCTAGTGGTGTGGGCGCCCGCCCAAAGAGGAAGATGAAGGGCGAAAGACATGGGATGAAGTCTCACCACGTCCCCATCTTCCATGATCAAATCGTACGGAGAGGCTGTTTAATGGCGTCCCAGCGAAGCCCAGCTCGTGTCCGAAGAGGTCGAGGCGAAGATACTCGTCCGAAGCGACTGTGGGCGAGCGGCAAGGCAAAAGACCGTGTGCAGAAAGGGAAAAAAAACCGAAAGAAGAATGGGAAGTCGTGGACGCGTCTTATAGCAGGTCGAAGTGGGCTGAGAATAGGACCAGGATGCCAAAAAGCTGAGCCGTAGAGGACGAAGGGGTTTCCGAAGGGACTATGGAGGAAGCCTATGTGCGTGGCAGAGAAGGGAGGTGATGTGGCTGTGTAGAGCCTCATCAATGCCAATGATGACGGCCATCATTTGGCATTCGCCGATCGACTGATCCCAACAATGGCGGTCTCGGCACGGAGTTTGCGGCGGAATGTATCATGAGTCCGACGACGAAGACGCCGCTCGAGCTCAACCACGATTTCTTGAACTTGCTGCGCGACCTCAACCCCACGCGACTTCTTAAGGAGAAATTCTGCGAGTTCCAGGCCTCAGCGGACGCGGACATCGACTGCCAGTGAGCCCGCATCGGCGGCATTTGTTTTTGCCTTCACCTTTTACTGGACCCGAACGGCAGAGATCGAGTACTTGTGTTAAGTCCTGTTGATTTGATCAATCTTTATTTATTGCGGACTAACGACATGAATTTGAGGCGTCCTGGTCGAGGGCCGCGGCGGATCATGCCCTCTAGGTTTGCGGTGCCGCCTCAAGGCGAGACCTCCGTTGTCGAATTTGGAATATATATATACGGTGGTAATGACTGTTATAAACTCCAGCAAGGCCCCAACTCCGGCTCACAGGGAATGACAGACTGGACAAGGCAAGTTGTTCCATGTTCGTACAGTAGGGACGCATCTACAGTACAAAGTGTACAGAGACAGCCAGGAAGAAGAGGTTTGGATGGTCAGGTTTTTGATATTGTCAGAGCTACAGATGTTGAATAACGTCCGCGGGATTCAACACTTTTGCAGGGAACAAAAAAAACCAACGAAAACCGTTGGTTACCTACTCAAAATACATTACACGGATATTCTCGTCAGTCAAGACCACCACTGCACCGCTTGACCCTGAGAAGGATGTAATATCTTCTTCAACGTCAAGCCCTATGGTTCTCATTTCCCTCGTCCGCCGCCCATCGCGCTCCCGATGCGCATCGCTGATTATGTGCGACTCCCCCACTTGAACGTGCAGAAAATATCCCGACAGACACACGGAGAGATGCGACCAGGGGCTAGACCAACCGGGCTTAGTGGAGGTGTGCCTCAATATCGACATCTCCTCCCCGAGTCGAGAGACGCAGAGATGGAAGAACGTTGAGCGCACGGGCTCTTTTTCTCTGTGATGGTCACGACGAATGCGCCACCACGGTGGTGGCGCTTGGCAGGTCACGATCACGATATAGGTCTCCCTGCGCAGAGGGCTCTTGTGCGCTGATATGCGAAGGAGGTGTTGAGAAAAATCGCAGGTGAGCGTCTCTGTAGCGACGGGGACGAGGTGAGCAGGGTAGGAGAGATCGCTTCTTTTGAGATCTGGCGTGAGGGGAAGTGAGGCTTGACGTAGCGACTCGATGCTGTATGCACTGACGACAACCTTGAACGGGAAGCGTCGGTACTGGGCTACGATGATGTGTTCCGGGAGCAAAGCTATGTCGAATATCGAATAACTGGATTGCTACTCAGTGTCCTCACACTGGAAATAAGCTGAATGGAAATACGTTTTCTTTCGTGGCATCGCACTTGAGCGCAACATATGTTTTCTCCTGCAAATTGACCAACAGAAGAACAGTGAGTTCCACGGCAGGACCGTGACCTCGACCGGATAGTGAACTTTCTACTCCGGGAATCACTGCAAGGAAGTAGTCCCCGAGTATATGAGGATGTGAGTGCCAAAAGATTTCGAAGGGTAAGTCTTGCTCGAAAAGACAAGTTGCATCTCCAGTTTCCAGTGAAACTCGATAAACGATAACTCTGCTAATGATTGTGAGAAGTGACTTTAACTAGGTCAGGTAAAAGACGCACGGCGCCGAAACGAGTATCGGATGCACCAGTACGTTGGCAAACACGCCCCCAGGGACAACGTCGATCGACCAGACGACGAGCTCGCCCAGGGCCTGCCAGAGCCATACGCACTCCCGTCGCGCGATGGACCAAATCTCCAGGGATAACATAGGCGAGTAGGGCACATGCAAGACAGCAATGTACTGTCCGCCGGGCAGAACGCGCAGGCAACTGATCCTCCCCGTTGTCGTCCCCGGCAATGGTAGAGTCAGCACTCGTGCGACCTTGGGTGGGGATGTGGAGATGGGAGACCAGGTTCGTGGGCCCGCAACAGTGCGCTTTACTTCGTAGATCAAATCCTGAGTATTGAACTTGCGAAGAGTTTCCGTGCTCGGAGGATCGATAATCCCATGGAACGCAAGGTCGGAGATCAAAGCTAGCCAGAGTTCCCTTCTGAGAGTTAGGGCGTGCAGCAGTCTGTTAACTTGTCCAACGCGGAGGACTGTGTGCACATCGAGTTGAGCGAGAATCCGAGGCAGGATGTCTTCGTCGAGATCCTGGAAGTGCATGGAAAGGACTTCAAGAAGGGTAAGGCAGTGTCAAGGACTCACGTCACGCGCACGTCCCGTGACTGTTTGCGTTGCATCCAAGTCGCGTAATTACTAAGAGACTACAAGCTTTACAACCCGGGCACGGCTACTCGCTCCGCTCGCAGCTGGCCTCCGGCAGGGTTGACAGCTTGTAAGAGATTATTGAAAAGGGAGTTGAAAACGGCCATGTTCCCGCTATGAAACTTTTCTCCAGACTACTAGAGGGCAACTATGAGTTCTGAGACCGATTACGCACCGATTCTCGGTCGATTCTGGTCCGATTCCCCCCCCCCCCCCCCCCCCGATTCTTGTTTGATTATGTCCTCGATTCTTGTCAGCCGTTTCAGCATCAAACATCAATGCATCCTGACAAGAATCTCATTAATCGGCGATTAAAAGTTTTGTGCGACTCCTGAGTCGATGATTCATGATCTGCACCGATTCTCGACCAGAATCGGCCTGAGAATCGAGAAATAATCGGCCCGGAATCGTCGCGTGAATCGGTCTCGGAATCGATAGTTGGCCTCCCCTGATAGTGGCCGGCTTCCAGAATTACCCTGTGAGACGAAAATGGTGTAGCTTCTCTCTTCAGAGCTTCGTGCTGTGAATGAAGTGTCCCGCGTTTCCAACGTTTCAACACCGAGCCTCGAGACGGGCGACATCTGTGATGGCCAGTCGGGTAAATGAATTCGACATCAGCGCAGTCAACGGTCTGTTTATCAAGCTCGCTTCAATTGCGGGCCGCGCCGTACTATTGCCTTTGTCTCCCACGCGCGTCAAAGTGCTGCATTTCTCCTCATCCACACGACACACGTATGAAGCGACCCTCGCTGTATGTGCCGCATCCTCACATGGCTCAGGATACGACTTTGACGCATCATGCCAGCTCTACCGTCCTGAGACTCTGCCGCCAGCATGCCATCGTTAGACGCAACAGAACGTATTTGGTGCGGCGCTGCAACCACGTCAAGCACTCAGAAAAAACCCCGACTCGGAATGGAGGTGCACCCCAGGCTGAGCCCCCCGACGCGCAACAAAGCTTCATGAATTATTTCGGGTCACGGAACCACCCCGCTGATTCTGCGAGTATCCCAGGTACGTATCAATCAAGATATCTCTTTCAGTCGTCTGTAGTGATTTTATTTTGCCGGTGAAAAACAGGATACACATACACGCCCGCATGGAACAAAGTCTGGTTCGACAAACTTCCGCCATTTGAGTTCACGGATCCCGCGCTGCGCGCTGATAGACGGAAGCCCAATCTCCTCACAGCCTCGGCCGTTATGGAAGACATCACACCGAAGATGGGCACGGTTCTTCGCAATGTGCAACTCAGCAGGCTGTCCGATCCAGCGAAGGACGAGCTCGCGCTCTTGATATCGGAGCGCAAGGTCGTCGCATTTCCTGAGCAAGATTTCATCAACGCTGGCCCCGCGGCTGTGCAGAAATTCATGGATTATTTTGGGAAACGGAACTACCACCCGGTGTCTGCGAGTCTGCCAGGTGCGTGAATTTTGTTGTCTTGTTCAATGATATTTACTTTATCGCAGGGTTGCCCGGCTTCCATGTCATCCACCGCGATGGAAAGAAGTCAGATCTGGACGCGTTCTTTAGACAGAAGACAACATCGTGCCTCTGGCATCAGGATGTTAGTTACGAGATGCAGCCGCCAGGGTATGTTATGCTCGGTCTGCTAGATGGACCCAAAGTCGGAGGAGATACTGTATTCGCGGCGACGGACGAGGCATATCGGTGTGTGTTCTCATATTTCAAAAGCACATCTTCTGAGCGCTTTCCTTCGTTCATCGTTTGACAGTCGCCTGTCCCCCTTGATGCAGAATTTTTTGGACAGAATCAACGTCAAGCACTCGTCTGCGAACATTATCAATCAAGCTCGGCTGGCGGGGAGTCTTGTGCGCAAGGACCCCATCACGTCCGTCCACCCGCTTGTCCGTATCCATCCCATCACTGGCGCGCATTGCATCTTCATCAACGGGGAGTTTATCACGGGCGCGGTTGGATTGAAAGACGCTGAATGGAAGCCTATCCAGGAGTTCCTACTCCAACACTTGATCGGCTCACACGACATCCAGGCGCGCGTTCACGGTTCTTGTGTTGTGTTCTGGCATATTGCTGAAATCATTTGACAGGCGCGCGTTCAATGGGCAATCGGAACGATAGTCATGTTTGATAATAGATCGACAATCCGTGAGTGGTTGAGCTTGATATGTGTACAATTCGACTCATATGCGCTAGACACGCCTGTGATTGACTATGCGGACGATGTGCAGGACTCGCATCCGAGGCACATATTCCGCTTGGCTGCTATGGCGGAAAAACCCATTCCTGTACCCATTGCTTGAAGTTGAACACGGTCCGTAGACATTTTCCTGGTGCATACGAGGTAAAACATGTACATGAATTTCGAGCCGTACGTCTGTTCTTTTGCGGACTTGTTACAGAACCACCGGAGGTACTGACCATAGCACTCCGAGTACTATCGTCTCACTTCGCGGTACTCATATGGTGAACCCGCCTGCAAGATCGCATTGCCCGCGTTGATCATTGTATCGCACATCATGTTACTCATGTTCCTGCGCATATTCTGGACAGAAGTGAGTTGCGCTGCTTGCGATTCATCAGAGAAGTACGTACAATCTCTTGCATCGCCAAGGCCTTCAAAATCGGTAAGATGCCTTGTCAAGTCAGCTGTCAACGCAGTACGCACATTGTTCATCTGTATGCTCTGCAGCTCGGCCATTCGCAGCTGTGTGAAAACTACCAACGAAATAAGCCTCGATAGTGAAGGTATACAAAGTACTTACACATCTGGTCCTCGGCCGAGTCGGCCGACTTTCTCAATTCTGCAAGTTGTTGTGTCATGGTCGTGGGCAACCTCCATCGCATTTGGATTTTCGACTCGTTGGGCTTCTTGAAAAGAAGAAAGAAGTAAAGATCCGTATAGGGACAGAGCACCGATCCTGGGTCGAGACACCAGCCTGCGTCGAATTCGGCCAGGACCTACGAGATACGTCGCTACCAGATTTTGTAAGTGAGGGAAGCACAGCGCACCTTGGTCAGCGGGTGCTCAGGATTACTCTTCGTTTCTTCGTTCAAGTCCGAAAGAAAGCCCGTGGCGCTCAGAAAGATGTGGCTATTTCGGTGTCCAAACAAGATCTAGCCCTCCTCGTTAATTGAGTGGTCGTGGGTATGCGAAAAACGATACAAACACCCTTGATTAAACGTTAAAAGTTACTGGCACCGAAATGGGATTGCCCGCCCTTGAGATTCTCCGTATGCTTGGGGGTAATACCGCATGCCATCCACCTTTGGGATGGGTGACAAAATATGTGTCATCAGGCCCAAGAGTAGCGAAAGCAAGCTTGTCCTTCTCCATGGCTTTGAGAAGGCCTTCAGGAATGTCGGTACTGTAACTGTCTGCGGGGAAATCAAAGATCATGACGATGTCACTGTGTCTCATACGGCGTACACCGATTCCGCTCGTCGTTCTTTCCAATGAATTTCGTCCCGGTGGGGTTGAATCTTCGTATGGTTGAATTGGTAACGAAGACGACAAGGTGCAGCACGTACGAGATCCAGCCCGTCTGCGTAATGGGCAGCTTGTCGCTCGTAACTTGGTCCACAAAACCTTGCGGCATGTTTCTGTATGAATGGCGGCGACCGTGACCAATGTAGAACGACTCTTCATCCGGACCTGAATAATGTGTGGTCAATCTCACCAAGGATCCGATTTGAAAGCTCTTTACCAAAAACCACCAGCGTGTTTGGAATCTTCATATTCGTATGGATAGGCGAGGGAAAGTGATGCAGCGTGATCGTACGAGGCCGGGGGTTGCCAGTTATATATAAACGTTTAGGCGCTTGGCAAACATGAGCGCGTTAGAATCGATAGCAACAGATACACATCTGACATACTATTGACATAAACACATCAGAATCGATAGCAACGGACTTACATCTAAAATGTAAACTAATATTAACATTGGCCATCCTTCCGAACAAACGCGCAAAAACAGATGTTTCAAATTATTGGATCCTGGGCTTCCCTCCCAGGTGTATGGTTGAGAAAAAATTGGGGGGGTTTTTCTTTTGACGCGCTCGCAAATGGGACCTTGGGATTTCAATATTACACAGTACAAAGGCAAGTCTCAGAATACAATAAAGAGTGGCACGAATCGAGACTAGGGTTGAAGTGAGCAGCAACGCCGAATGAATATCCATGAGACACAACACTCACCTAATATCTTCGCATCTCGTAGCCCCCGGTCGCCATTTTTATAGAGTTCCCCCCCTGTATCATCGTTTGGCAGAGCATGTCGTTCATCTGAGACTGGAATCTCTGCGGAAAATTGAGTTCGATCATGCTTCGGCTATCAAATATAGACATACGAGTCGTTGCATCGCCAAAGCCTGAAATTTTTACGCATCCTAAGCACCAAGTGGTGGCTTGCGAGTTAAATCGAGTGCTCACAGTTTCGGTCTGCTGCCGTTGCATGTCAGCCATGCGCAGCTGAGTCAGGACTTGGGGGACAGAACATTAAACTGGAAGAACCCTGTCAAGGACCAAAAGCACACGCACACATTTGATCTTCGGGAGACTCGGCCAACTGCTGCAGCTCGGCGAGCTTCTGGCTCATCGGGTCTGGTAGAGACCATCTCGTCTGGATGACTGTGTCATTCGGCTTCTTGAATTTCAAAAAGAAGTAACGATCAGAGTAGGGACAGAGTGTCGAGCCCGGCTCGAGACACCAGCCTTCATCAAACTCAATCATGACCTGCAAAATATACGGATATGATGAACCACAGTGTCTGAGACTCGAGAGGGCGTACTTTGGTGAGGGGATGTTCGGCGTCGTTCTGGGTCTCTTCGTTCAAATCCGCCATAAACCCCCCGACAAAAAGAAAGATGTGAGTTTGCTCATGCCCAAACAAAAGCTGGATTCGTCCGAAATCAACAGAGCACTGCGAAGGGTAGAGACTACTTACCCCTCTGATAGCGCTGTCAAAGTTTGCGACTTGTGGTTTGAGTTTACTGATATTCGTCAAATGCTTGGGCAGAAGCCGCGCATTCCATCCGTTGTTGTGTTTGATGAAATAGTTGTCATCGCTGCCGAGTGTGATGAATGAAGCAACGTTGGCTTTCACATGCCCGATAAGGTCCTCCGAAAGGCCGGTGCTATGGCAGACTAAAGGCGGAGAGTTAAATTGTGATGGTGGTGGCACGCCACAGACGACGTACACTGCTTCCGGTTGTCATTCTTGGCGATGTATTTCGTCCCAGTGGGATCAAATCTGTAGTAGAGAAGATATAGAGGATCAAGACGATCCACTATGAACGGCACGTACGAAATCCAGTCCGTCTGTGAGACGGGCAAGTCGACGCCTTGAACTTCTGTGGCGAACTCCTCTGGAACGCCTTGGAAGCTGTGCCGACGACCGTGACCGAGAAAGAAGGAGTCTTCATTTGCACCTGTACCACCAAACGGTAAGTCATGAGAGCATCGACCCAAATACACCGACCAAAGACTACCAGTGTGTTTGGAGTTGTAGCTGGCATGCCTGAAGAAGGGGAGGGGGAAGATGAATATCGTGCCAATATCAGTCATTTATATACGACAAGGCCCAGGGGCTGACAGCCATCACGGGTGACAACGGAATCAAATGTGTAGGCAGGGCTGTTGGGCGCGTCCGCCAAGGCATTGCGTGTGCATGGCATACGGCATGCCCAGAAATCTAAACCTGGTAAAAACATTAGTTCGAAGTGTGCTGTATATCGACTAGAAAAAGGATCGGATACCATAGAAGAAGCGACTCACATCAGATGTCTACAATTGAGACGTCCTTTCCAATCTTTTTGGATCTCCCCTCGGTCAGACTACATTTCCTGCCGGGGAACAATAGCTTGCCTTTTCATAGCGCTCTTCTGTCAACCTCGAAATCTGTTCAAATTTGAGATTTCTGAGATGTCGTGTCGAGTTGAGGCATCGTGGGTCACATCGGCAGAGTGTGAACACTGTAATTATTCTCTGCTTCGTCTCGGATAGACCCCGACGAGTGAATAGCTATAGATGGTTGCGGTATAAAATTCTTTTCGTCGAAACTCATTGTCTCGGTTCTCCGAGTAAGATATAGCCAAGAACATCCAGAAAATCCCTGACTCAGAAAGAGTTAACCACAGCCTCGAGCTCACGCAACCTATCAACGCTGGCATGCGCCACGCTGGATAGCGCCGACAGCAGAAGAAGGCGGTGGATATGCGAGAAGAAAACTGAGCGTGTTCGCAACGGCGTGAGCGTCCCAACACGCGCCGAGCGGAGGAGAGGAGACCGGGGCCTGCATGCCTTATGGCACGGTGTAGGCGACTCAGTGAGAGCGAGCGTCCAGCGCGGCGACGAGATCAATGAGCGGCGAGAACGGTGAGATGGGCGTTAACCATGCGCAATGCACGATCGCGACGGTGGCGGACGAGGGTACTGTAATGTTGTTAGTCATAGTGTTTGGCAAAGACTTCGAGCGGCCATCAATTTAGAGCACAACGGATTATAACTTGTCCACCAGAAAGTCCACCAAGTACACCATCCACCGCGGTGCAATTTCTCATTCAGGTGTGTTCTCTTCCCGTATCTTTTAACAGGCAAGCTCTCACAATCCGTGGTCAACATTCAATTATGACGACCACGGCCATCACTCAACATTTGCGGATCAACTGATTGTAACAGCATGATCGTGGCGGTGCTCCGCCTCGTTGTCAATGAATCATCCTGACGAAGACGACGCAGACTTGAGGAAGACGTTAGCACGTTGGGAGTTCGGCCGTTTTACTGGATCGGCTACACCATTCCAATCCACATCCCGCTCCGACTCCGACTCCAGGCTCCAGGCTCCAGCGGAGAGGCCGAGGCCGATCATCCGTTGGTGACTCGGGCCTCGGCGGCATACTAGTAGTTCTGATCCATACTAAATCTTCGCATTCTTATGCTAGACCGACAAAGCACTATTATCCGTACGTCCCGCTAATTTAATCAATATTTATTTCCTGCGTACTAACGATACTGCTGATGAAAACTTTAAGCAGGCGCTGATGGTGAAGTCGTTTAATTATGGACCTAGTCAGAGCTCTCTGATGTTGTGCCAGTGGCTCCGACTCCAGGCGAGAGCTCTGAAGCCTTCCGGGCACGGTTGGAACTCCGTTAGTGCCATCGTGAAATTGATTATTGCGTGGGTGAGTCTGTTCCGGGCCACTGGTGGTCGCGCCGAACACCGCAGGAGGCTTACAGAAACGAAGTCAGCGCCCATTCGGCGGGGCTTAATTAATGATCGTCGCTGATCCTCGAGCTCGAATCCGCTCGGCGGGCGCAAATCATCTGTGTTTATCCATTTTTACCAAGATGACCGACTTGCGATGGAAGTCACTCACTCTTATTCACCAGGGCACCGTGGAGCGGGAAACGAAAGCCTCACCTTCAATCCAGCTCTCTTTTGAACCATGCCTAAATCTCCGCTCACCAACTTCTCTATAACGCTAAATTGCAAATGGTAATATCGTAAATCCGGCATGTAACCTGAGTTCGGGCCGACAAATAGCACTGATTTGTGGAGGCGGTGGTGTCTCAGTTCCTGCAAATTCCATCTGTCTGTTCTCTTTCGTCGGGGAGGCGCTTACAGAACTTTTTTTAGTGAGCTCAATTATTTTTGTCACCGTGCTGGGTCGTTGCAGTGGAGACCTAAGAAGGGTAACCAGCGGTCACCAGCGCCTGTCCAGCGCTCAAACCAAGTCAGTGTCCAAGCTCGACTCAGTCCATGGATGCGCAGATCGTCATGGCTCCTCCATCCAATGAAAAGTATTTTAACTTATCTCGACTACCTGCACCGGAGAGGCAACAAAGTATACTAATTTGATTCCCACAGTATCGATAACATTATGGAGATCTCTTTCAATTAACCGATTCCTCTCTTCCAGACAAAACTATTTTCAGTACAATGTCAACCCCACTCTCAACAGCGGTTCGCCGGTGGCTTCGGGTTCCAGCGAACTCGGCGCAACCCAAGTCCCGCCGCTACAGCGGCGACTTACTAGCGCCAACGCTAGACCGCAAACGGCAATATACCAAAATCGGTATATCCGTCGATTGTCATTTGGTGCGAAGCGGGATTCTATGGTAATTTTGTACCGCGTGCCTGCCCTCGGAGATTGGGGTACTGAGCCAGGATCTCCGTTCAAACCTTGTCCGCGGAATCTGCAGCCCGCACAACCCGTCGGCCATCTAATTGTTCTCCCGCGTCCCAAAGCACTTTTCTGCTGGAGTTGAGTCTTAATATCCGTTGTGTCACACAATGCAATAGGCGCCAAAATGATGTGGGTGAAAACTCTATGCATGTAGCCGCTCGGAAGCAGTTAAGAATGTCAATTCGCAAGATATGCCTCAGAGTGGGCATTCGCGTGCAGACGACATTACACGACCCTAGATCCCGGTATAAATGGCGATCTTGGCGCTCATTTGGCGAAGTTATGGCTTCATTCCACCATTTAATACCACAGACCAAGCTGACAGTGAGCCGTTCTTGGACAGAGAAGACGCCCACATTGTCTAAAAGTAGCGCGTAGCGATGATCCTCGCTTAGCGCGCACCTGTTAAGTCCCCGGGATGTACACACAAACCGTGCCCTGCATTGCCACCACTCGTGATCTTGCCTACTGCAGTGTGCACTTCCTCCCTCCGCCGACGCTCGCTTACCGCTGCTCGCCCATCCGCCACACTGTTGCACCTGATCTGCACTGTTTTTCCATCTTCGGAGAACCTATCTTGCTGTTCCGTCTTTGGCGATTGTGCGGGGCGTCTCATCGCCCGCGATGGCTTCTCGGCTGAGATCTGGACAATTCGGGGTCGTCGGACGCCGCTATTTAAACTAGCGTACACGGGGCCTCAGTGCGCCACATCTCGCCTGGTTCCATCCGCTACCTCTAGTATGGCTCCCTTTCGCCTAGAGTCGACACTCGGACTCGGGGTCATTGAG
Source organism: Mycena capillaripes (assembly GCA_029204075.1). NCBI lineage: Eukaryota > Fungi > Basidiomycota > Agaricomycetes > Agaricales > Mycenaceae > Mycena > Mycena capillaripes. Next base: position 759,884 of record JARHKZ010000014.1, on the reverse strand, counting down.
CTCGGGATCTTCGCGACGCTTGTGCTGTTCGGCATACTCATCGTCCAGGTCTACATCTATTACCTGTGTAGCTCGGATCGCGCATTGATCAAATATTGGTGAGTTATTTCCCCACAGAAGTTGTACCGTACCATAGAGCTGACTTCGTTCCAGGTCGCTGTGGTTTTGTGAGTCGCTTCACAATTCGCAAACTCTGCCATGGTTTGTTGCTGATTATGGTTCCATGAAAGCGTCTTCGAGGCGTGCCATACAGGAGTTACCGCCCAGGCTATATACTACTGGACCGTCACTCTAGCCGATGTCCACGACAAACCGGGGACCGTCTCTGGACTAAGCTTGGGCATGGTCTTTGAGACGCTCATTACATTTCTCGTCCAGGTGCGTCCAACTTCCCGCCTACCGGAGCGGGGGTTGCTTAACCACTTCATTTCCAGACGTACTACATCCTCCGCGTCTACCGTTTCTCGCAAAACGTGTGGATCAGTGCCCTCCTATTCACTCTGTGTCTGGGGCGTCTTGCCGGGGGCGTCGGACTCTCCGTAGGGAGCTTCTTGAACCTCCCACAAGAACCAGACTACTTCAGCTTGCAAAACCGCCTCGGGTGGCTCGTCACAGCAACCTTCAGCGTAGGGGCGTCTGTGGACGTATTTGTCGCGGCCTCTCTGTGCGTCTATGTTTATCGTTGGAAGACAGTACCAACGTTGAAGACGTGCGTGTAATTCTTCTCGTTCGAGTGACTCTATTTATCAATGGTGTATTTAGAACCTCACAGCTGATCAACCGGATAATGTTTTGGTCCATCCGTGCGTACATTCCATTCCCTGCCCAATTTTATTTGCTTACCTCACACGTAGAGACGGGCTTAATTACGAGGTAACTCCGTTTCCCGTAGCTTGCCATTGGTTCTAAAATTTTCCGATAGCCTTATATCCGTAGCAGTCGTTATTTGTGTGCGTTCAGTCGCATTTAAACAGTTGGATCCATTTGAACTTACTTGAACCCACAGTTCCAAACAATGAAGGAGAACTGTACGCAGCCGCGCCGCATTCTCTTGCCTTTGATGATCTGACGACACTCGTAGACATCTGGATCGGCGTCTTCGCGGTCCTCGGAAAATGTGCGTGAACACTCCTCGTATACTTGCTTGAGCTCACGCCCCACCTCAGTGTATTCAAATTCACTTCTCGCCTCGTATGTTGTTTCTTTATGCTTCAATCTATCTTACAGTATAGTTGAATTTAAACTGAGCAGCCTCAACATTCGCTCCTTGCAGCGGAAACTGGACGCCAACACGCTGATTTCGTTCGCACTTTTCTCCGATGACGCCGTGAGTTCTCGCTCCATCGTCCTCATCCTTTAGAAGGGGGATGACTAATGCTTGTACAGACCGGCGCCAACGAAGCCGTCGGGGACGTCGAGTTCGCGCGCAGCTCTCTGGGCCCATCCCTACGCTGCGTGGAAAACTGCTCCTGCAGCGGAAGTTGTCGAGCCACCGCCACTACCGACCCCACACATAGTCCGATATCAACTAACCTCAGGAGTAGTACGATATCATTCCAGTCAGTCACATCGCCGAGCCCAAGTCTGGAAAGAGGCGGTTTGTATGCATGTTCATATCAAAATAATCTGTAATCTGTACATAGTCCCCTGTTTATCAGGATCTCGAGACCAAGAAGGCAAAGCATGCATCAGAGAATCACCGGGTCCCGGCCGCAAAGAAAGCCTTGCTCGGAACTTATGTACTCTGAGCGAGTCTGCCTTTCCCTCCCATGGTGACCAGGCCAAGATCTGTGTCCGACCCAAAGTCGGGCTCAGGATTCTTGAGCACTGTTGGCCCGGGATGCTGTGCCCAGCAGGACAAATTTCAGAAAACAGACAAATTTCCAATTCACCCGGAGGCCATTTTTTAAGGTCGAAACACGCCCTACCAATTCTACCGTAACATAAAGCAGCGCCTAAACACAGTCGAAATTGAAAGAAAAGATGAGAAGAAATGAGCCCAACTCGGCCTGGACCCTACCTTGGCCGGGCTCAAGATATTTCCTGACCCGATCCTCTGTCGGAGCTGTGTCCTATCACCATCTTCAAAGCAAAAGAAGATGTACTGTATTTATGTTGGAGGAGGAGGAGGAGGAGGGGGACAACCTGATATCGCAACGGTCCCATTGAGGAACAAATGGGTACTGTACTTACATACAATACAGCCTGGAAAATGTATTGGCGATTTGTCCGATTTGTCCCGATCTCAGGATATGGAGCTAAAAAGACGTGGAGACGTATAGCGTTTCACCATTAGTCTCAGCGTTTAGTGGGTGGTCATACATGGGTCCAGTGACATTACTAGATAGTCTCATGGTACTCTGCCTTACCACACAGTTAATTTGCGGCCAGACTTTGAACAAAGTCCAGCAGCATCCAGTGAATGTGATGCCTCACATATATATGATGTTCCGGCCAATTGCTGTGTTTAATGGGGAAAATGAAGGAGGTGCGAGACCATATTGCATTTAGAAAAACTGAAGAATTTCCCAGTGTACATGGTGGAAAGGTGATAGCATCAGCACCGGATCACCACGGCAACAACGGCTTGATCGCGGCCAGGGCCCTCAATTCAGCGGTGGTAGGCATTTTCCCTGGAGAATATAGTCTCAAACCCGACCACTCATGACATCCCATTCTGGGAACCCTGTCATGAGGGTCTGGGCACAAGTCAACCACTTAGCCGTACCATTGCGCTATCAAACTTTGATGGTTTTTTGATTGTGGTTACCACGGTCTGCTCTGCATGTACTTCACCTGTAGAGCATTGATTAGCATCGGAAAAGTCACAACTGTGCTCTAGAGCACCGGAAATTGTTCAGGTAATTTTCCCCAAGGCACCATAACCCAGGTGTAAAGAAAGAAAAGTACATATGGCCGTAACCACACACGTACAAGCATGTAACAGAAAAGTTTGGTGTGAGCATTCAGAAAAAGGCTGAATAGCTTCAGAAACGGTTGACTCTGCAATTCCGGATATTTCAGACTGAGAATGGTCCGACCGGTATCAGTGTCTACAAGCAAAAAATAGCTGGGCAGAGTGAGGTAACCAATATAAAACAGCCATCAAAGTTTGATAGCGCAATGGTACGGCTAAGTGGTTGACTTGTGCCAGACCCTCATGACAGGGTTCCCAGAATGGGATGTCATGAGTGGTCGGGTTTGAGACTATGGAGAATATTGACCCATATATGCGATGTAATATGGATGTACTGCATTCAATTCGGCAGTCACGCGTCACATAGGGGGTTGACGGCGCCAAAAATTGTTCGGCGTCATGGAGGGCCTTGACAAATTCTTTCGTCACGGTACGTTCAAACGCTGAGCAACTTCAAGGAAGGGATGGACAGAACGAGGAGGGAGAGGAATTTCTGATGTCTGTTGGCAGCACAGACAATGACCCTCTAGAGCGTCGCGGGCTTCAAGACAACTGGGTTGCCATAATCTCTGCATGTTCCACGTGTGGCAGACGTGAAGAAATGCGCTGAACAAGTATGTCCGCCCGATTCCGAAAGGAGAAGACAGCGAAATTGTACGACGTCGCTTCGGTGCGTTTCTGATGCGTCTGGAGTGATTCAACGGCCGCCTGAAGAGCAAATATTTTGCTCAGTTCATGCGCTCCGGGCAACACATTGATCACTGCATACTTATCCTCATCACAGAGGTTTTGCCAACTTTTTTCGTGGAATGGGCCGAAAAACATCAGAAAGATGATTACTACACGAGTATGCAGACTAGTGTGCCGCGACTCGGGACTTGCCGACGCCAAGTTGACTTGGCACCGCCGACTTGAGTCGAGTCGAGTCGAGTGGTTACAATCGACTTGGAGTCGACTTGAGTGGCTCAAGTCGGGTCCCAAGCAGAAGAGGAAGCGATTGGGGTCATACTTTTTTTTTTTTTGTGACGCTTCTGATAGCGTGACTGGTGCATGACTGTGATGTGACATCCTGTGATGGGTAAAAAATCATTTTTCATATTCAATTCATATTTCAAGTTTTTACAATGTCTGGACACGTTTGCAGTAATTTTGAAAAATTGTGTCGACTTGGTTGACTCCAGTCGAGTCGACTTCTGATACAAATCGACTTAGTGAGTCGTGACTCGACTTATTGAGTCGCGACAACACTAATGCAGACAGCGGCACCACCCCGTACTACCCTCTTCCAGTCTCGCCAATCTGTCGTAGCTCCCACAACTTCACCTACAGCACCACCGACCATTATGCCCATCTTACAGAAACCGAGGAGCCAACAGGCGTCTTTGCACAGACACTGCTTATCCCGGCGGAGTTGGTGCAACCTGATGATCAACATCTTGAAAGTGGAAAAACACTTCCCAAACAGCTTGAGGATGACGCGTTGGCGGATGACAAAGAGGAGGAAGGGGAGGAAGAAGCTGGCCGTGCATGGGGTGGTGTGTCTACTCGTTATGGCACAAAGTGATGGATGGTCACGTGTGACCAAACCAACCTCGCACGCGTCATAGCTCAATTACACCCAACCACCACACCATTTTTGCTTATTTTCTCATGCCACCCGATCGAGAGTATCGCTATCATGATTCAGAGACAAAAAACCAATTTATTGGGGCGATGATCGTAGAAGAAAACATCAAAAAACACGCGGCCACCTTTGACATACCATACGAGACAGCACGAAAAATTTGGAAAAAATACCGAGACACGGGGTCTGTTGAAAATCGACCTCGCAGTGGCAGACCCAAGACTATCACCCCCCGGATGGAGCATTTAGTCCATAGAAAGGCGTTGGGAGATCGGCGAAAGCCGCTCGCCGACATTGGTAACGACATCGAGCCGCCAATCAGCAGGAAGTCGGTCGCGAAGGTGCTAGATGGGTACGGGTACCACAGGCGGGTTGCGAGGAAGGTCCCCTTCCTTACGAAAGCCCAAAAGAGAGCAAGGCTTGCATGGGCACGCGAGATGAAGAACATGGATGAGGAGGGTTGGATGGATGTGATCTGGTCCGACGAATCCTACGTGCATTTGGACGACAAAATCGGCCGGATCTACGTGACACGCACCGCTGACGAGGAATACAATGATGACTGTGTCATTCCGACATTCAAACAGTCCAACCTCCGGGTCATGGTGTGGGGATGTATCGCCCATGGGTGGAAGGGACCACTTGTGATTTTGGAGTACCCTGGCGGCAAGGGAGGTGGAATGACGGCAGAAAGGTACAGGGAGCAGGTCCTCGAAGGGGTGCTGGAGGACGCTATATGTGAGTTCCGGGCAAAACAACCCGGAATTCGCTTTCAGCAAGATGGTGCATCATGCCATAAAGCCAAGAGCACGCACCGATGGTTTTCTGCCCGCAAAATCCCCCTATTCCCTCATCCAGCCAGCTCCCCTGATCTCAGTCCAATAGAGCCTGTCTGGCACGAGCTCAAAAAGCGCATCCGCAAGCACCGGCCAGTCCCGACGACGTTCGAGAGCCTCAAGAAGGTGGTGATGGAGGAATGGGAGAAGCTTGACATTGCTGATATAAACAAGCACACATCGAAGATGGTTGAGCGGGTGGAGGCAGTGCGGAAGGCAAAGGGTGGCCACACAAAGTTTTGAGGGTAGTCGTGCAGTAGTTACTGAGATTTCGTCGAAGTAAGAGGAGAATCGCTTGGTTGTCACGCGTGACCGTCCATCACTTTGTGCCATAACGAGTATGCTTGTCCTCTCTGATGACGGCTGCAGCTGCGCAGAAGGAAAGTCTGATCTTGGGGAGATCCGATTCATCATCTTCCACGGTGGCAAATCTTGCCGTTGACATGGCCGGCATTCTGGTCAACCTCTCTTCCTGCACCGATTTCGACGCCTCTGACCACTCTGACGGCGAACCTTTCACCCTGGAGCAATTTCAAGAACTCAAGAATCAATCCCTGCTGCGGCAAAATCACGACCCTGACGCCGCTACCGCCAGTCAACGTGCAATCACCATGATGGAACTCCAACGGGGTGAGGATGACATGACGGAATTCCTGCAGCGTTTGTTAGACCTCGGCGTATCGCGGGAGAGTCTGGCAGACCACATCAGCCAGAGTGTAGCCGACCAACTGTTCAAACTGCCGCCAAAGACCCTCCCTGGCTCTCTGTCCTCCCCCTTGCCAATGCCTGGCATTCAATGTAACACCTCATCTCCCACAATTTTGCTCCCAAACCCAATATGCAACAGCGCCAATGAGAGGGATTTGAGAAAGAAAAGAAACATGCTCGATTTGCATCGTATGGAGTACGTTGATTAATTAGAAGATTCGTTATTTTATATACCTTGACATACAGTTGTCCAAATAATCAACTATGTACTAATACTAGGAACACAGCTCACAGCCCCACAACGTGGGCGTCCGCGGAATTCCCACGCAGGAGAAAACCTCAAATTAGGAATAAGCAGCAAAATGTTGATGGACACACCTGAAAATTACTTCCTAGCTCCACACAGTGGGCACAGCGGCGAGTGAAGGGGGGGGAGGGGGGGTCTGCGAGGGTCTCCCCCGTGCTACCGAAAACTTCAAATCAGGAATAAGCAGCAAATGTTGATGGACGTGCATGAAAATCATTTCCTAGCTCCACGCAGTGGGCCCCCCGCGGTAAGCGGAAGCACCACGCAGTGGCCCCAGTGGCGAGCAAAGGGGGGTCCGCAGGGGTATCCCCTGCGTCAGGTCTATCTTTGGCAACTAAATGCACCACAAACTTATAAGATACTATAGTCCTTAGACGTGCGTGTAATAAATATAGAGTTTGAAAATAAGGCTATTTTCAGGGGTGCTTTATTACATGGCTTATCATTGGGGCAGTATTCACCAGTGTTGTGGAGGTCGCTTACTAGTCAGTGACTAGTCGCAAGGTCGGTTTGGTCAGGCCATCCAGGTCACCCGAGCGGCATGACTTAGTGACCTAAGTTTCAGCAGCGACGTTGCCACGCGTATTGCCGCAGACGTGGGAGCGATTGCTCGGCTAGCCTACGCAAGGGCAGTGTAAAGGGCAGGTCGCTGGTGCGACTGGATGACTAGTCACTGGCTAGTCGCCGGCTTTCAAAAATGACTAGTCAGTTCAAGTCGCTGACCCCCACAACACTGGTATTCACATTGCTACAGCATTCCTGCCAAAACCCGGATCAAAAAAGAAAAACGGCTATTGCGACCCAGGCAGGTTTTAAATGCAAATACAACGCACCTACTCCCAAGGCAATCGGATCAAAATTGAGCCTGTGGCGTCGATCCGGCTGGAAACGTTGAAGAAAAAAAAACCCCCCGACCGCGCCTGTTGTACTGCAAACGGCTGTAAATATTGCAGCCTGAACTCCAGGACGACGCTCCGTGCAATGAACGAGATGTCTCCGTCGAAGATCCCATTTCAAGCTTTAACGCCCTCGGTGAGTTCATATTTCTGGATGAAGTGCGCTCGTGATGAACGAGTATCGAGATTGACTTGCCCTCCGACGGCGCGCAAATCACGAAAGAGGGACAAAACACGGACGAAGTCCAACCGCACCATGACCTGTACAACAAGTGGGTGCCCGGATGCCTGATGCATAGCTTTCCAAGGTCTTACCGTTGACATGCGAACTTGTTAGTGTTACGTTGCAGTCGTGTTCAATGGGAACCTCATGCCTGCATCATAGTTAAGCAAAGTAGGCTCCCCGTATTTAACTCTGCAGGATTCTCTAAACTCAGGCTTTTAATGTATCGCTTATTCTCAACAAGTTAAAGATCTCTGAGGAACGTGAAGCAAATACCCATATTTTGCGAGAACATGGATCGTGAGAGCATGTTTGAATTGGAACCATCAACATTCAAACGAATTGAACAGACTTACTTTCGCATCCATCTGTCACAGCACTCATAAGTGCTGAGATGTGTCATCCCTCAATCTCGGGCTCGAGTGATTAATTGAATCTCAGCGATCTCAGGTAGGTTCAACACAACAAGATCTGTGTTATTGGACTGTTTTAAAAGGACGCATGTATTCCTTCTGCTAGCTCTGACAGCTAAATATAATCGTGTACTGTTTAAATGAGCGACTTAAACACCAGTTTTTGGCCTGTAACCCAACTATCACGAGCGCGCGGCTGACAGCGCCAGCTTGATTCGGCGATTCATCTTTGCTGCCAGTGTCTCCAAATCCAATCTTCTTTGCTTCTGAGCGGCACTTTCAATCTGCCCCATCCACCATCCGCCGGTTCCGCTTCCGGGACGTTTCCAATTATTCATGGGCTCGCCGAACTGGACTTCATGCAGATAGGGGTACATGAGGCTGAGGGCTGCAACGGCCTGACGCTGTTCTGTAAACCATAATTTCTGCCCAGATAAGACCCCCTCCACCTCAAGCCGAAGGACTTGAATGTTGGGCGGCAATGAAAGCAAGCCGCCGAAGATCCAGCGTAGAATATCCTATATTCGTTGTTAGTGATGTAGAATTTGAATTTGAATTAGATATTATATCTACAGAGACATACATGAATGTCAGACTTGGCAGTTATCTCCGGTGCGATATATTCCATAGTAGGAGTGACTATCGGGGCCTCCTCCGATTTGGTATCGTCTTCCACCATTTGATCGACCCACCGAATGGCTCCTGAAGTTACAGCACGGGGGACAGTTCTATATGTGGCGAAGCTGGCGTTAAATTCCGACTCCCCTCTAATTTTGACCGTCAGCTCCCTGAGGTCAGGAAATAGACTCGTAATGGAAACCAGGAAATCGAGTGTCGGAATTATGGGTGGGAGAACGAGGGATTTAATAGGACGCGTGCTGCGCGAAATGTGCATGCACAGAAACAAAAGATCCTCTGTGCTGTCCTTGATTGTCGCCAAGACCGTCACTCCAGCAACTGGGCGATTAGGTGTCAATAATTCGATTAATTCTGGTGGACCTGTGAGGGTGCCCAGAAGTGGAATCGTACTGGGACGGATGGTGGGGATTTTGAGTGTGAAATGACCAGGGAGTGTGTTTATGACCAGGGACGCGAGGCGGGGGCACCGCCCCAAGAACATAAACAGTGTTTCGTCGTCGCCGGCGCCACACACAAAATTAATGGATAGATGGACCAATTGAGGAAGTATCCCGGGTCCAAACCCCGTGAACAGTGGCAACAATTCGCAGTTGCCAAGGTCGAGTTTAAGGGTGTGTAGACAGTCGGGAGATGCTATCTGGAGAGGTCCTCCGGGGTCTGGATATCCGAATCCGGATATTATTTTCAAGCTTGCCAGCCTCAGAAACCCTTCGCGCGCGACAATGGTGCAGTCGCAGAGCATCAGGTCGTCTAGCCTCGATAGAGATAATAATGTCGCTCGCAAATTAGCGTCAACGATAAGACAGCGTATATGGAGGGAAGTTAGATTCTGGTAAAGTCCGAGTGCTGTGAAAAAGGTCGCACGGACCCTTTCACATGCGGTATCGAATTGGCGCAAATTTTGAATTTCGGCGGGAGACTGAGTCGGGCGGAATATGTGGAAGGAGACCTTCCAGGACTGAACCATTGACGCGTAGGGGCCTTGTTTCAATGTGTCCAGCCGAGCTGCAGTCCGATGCAAGTGGCGAGCACGTTCTACCCAGTTCTCCTGGCCAATTCCGTCCGCCAGCGCCGCCACGTCAAAGCTTTGGTGCCGAAACAAAAGTGGCAGGGACAGTGATCGAAAGAACTTGCACACCAATGAGATTCGGCGGAGTTGCTGGAGAGAGCACAAAGCCCAACATGCTAACCAGACCTCTGCGGGTAGGAGGTGCAGATATTCTATGGGGGGCTGCAAGCTCATGGTAGTGAGAAATCGAGTCATGAATACGCTCATTGCATCATTGTCTGCACTGCCTCTAGATGTCTGTTGGGCACCGGTATTTCCATCAGCAACGCCCGCCATTTGAGTATAGCTGGCAGTGAAGGAGACATGGACAGTATTCGGTCGGTTCGTTGTCATCACAGCATGAGTTAGCAGCGAGAAGCACCCCCACCTTACGTAGTTCAATTCTGCTCGGGGATCTCGGAGATATTCAACAAGGTAGATTCACTGCGTTCCGGGCTGACCTACACTTAGTCAGCACGGATCGGCCTATACTGTACCGGCGTGTATGGTAGCAACCGCTGAAGTTGTGTTACACTCATCAACTTTTGAAAGTTAGCAACCGGTTGCCTTATTGGGAAATGGTTACTCCCAATAAAGCAATTGATGGCCCTGCAGGGCCGAAAAATTGCCCAAAACAGCTTTGAAAGTCAGTTTCTGAGTGTTATGGGCATAATTTAGGCAGCATTTGGGGTCCCCGTTACGTGTTACGGTTGCTACCATACACACCGGTACAGTACATTTGCCGCTCAGTTTTGGGGTACAAAACAGATGGCTGTGTCCTGGCATAGCCACCGCTAGCTCGCCACTTATTTTGGGCTCAGATGGCAGATCTGTAGGCAGACTGGTGACTGTACACTTTTAGTGTCATAAAAATAAAATAAAAAGCAAAATCTAAACAAATCAGAAATTACAGAAGTCAGCCCAAGATAAGTAGGCCGAAGGCAATGCACCTGTCTGTAATAGTTGGGATGAGAGGGCCGAATTCAGTTGACTAAGCGCTGAAGATGCAGCAGCGGACAGAGAACCTCGCCGATGGAGAACGATGTGAAATAGCAACATGATTCCACCTTTGCTTGCCGAAGTTGTGTTGGTAGAGTAAGAGAACTATGATGATCCCCCTTCGGCGCTTATGTGGTGCTTTGGTGGCGCTTCCCGTTCCCGGAGTAAGCGCGAGGATGGGAGTGGCAGGAGATGTGGATGTTGACAGCAATAAAGTCCTAGTACTACAACAGCAGCAGCAGAAGTGCGTAGATGTGAGCAGGTGGTGGCGAATAACAGAGAGTCAATATGGTAAAGACGAAAGCAAGGAGGCTGTGCTTGCCGACTAAAATTGATTCAGCATGCGTTAAACTTGCGGTGGTGGCAAGTCATCTCTCAAAAATTGTCTTTCCGTCGCCTGTCAGCACCTGCACTTCGCGCTGCCTGGAATCGGCATGCGATCATTGATCATGGGGAGATTCTGCCGAGTACGCACATTTTCGACAAACCTGATACTCTGAGTGGCATGGAATATTCAATTTCGGGCACGAATTGGCGTACAAAGCCGTTTTGCAGCCACTTTTCCTCTCATCCCCAAGCTTACACCGGGGGCAAAGACCAACACATGCGGGTTGCGCATGCGTTAGACGCATGTGCTCCGCATGCGAGTGGTTTCTGGAACAAAGCTGAAAATCAGCTTTGTTGCACCTTTGTTTTTTCTTTGAGTTGCCCCAAAAACAAAGGTGCCCAAAACTGATTGTCAGCTTTGTTCCAGAGGCCCCCTCACATGCAGACCACATGCGTCGTCTTTTGCCCCCGATGTTAATGCTCAACCTTTGTTAGCGACACGGCAGCTTCAGAAATGGGGAACACCCGGAATGCGAGCATATCAACTAGCATGGCTTGTTGTACAGTAGTTCACTATAGTCTTAACTTCACTATGGGTCCTATGTTCGACGAGACGGATATGTTACTGGTGGGTCATAACACCCATATTGTGGAATGAACCTACGGGTTGGAGGCATCACTTCTTCCAACCTCCCGAAATGGAAAGCTGGATCTTGGAATGCAAAAGTACTGTCATCATATCTCGAAAAACACTTGATTTAACTTCGACAGATCTCTTAGGAGATTATTATTTGATAAACAACGCTTCACATATCAAGACTTGGGGAAGCGATATCTATCCGTGTGGCTACTGGCACTGGAGATTTACTTAGTGTACTTGACGCTCTCGAAGTTAACTCTACAACCGACATCTTTAGTTCTCTCATCAGCCAATCTTTACTGAGAAAGCTTACCCCGCAGGCGCAGTCGCGCATCCAGAGCCACCGGGGCGCGTCAAAGTCGCGCCATTGGTGCACCTGTCGTTGCTACCGCCAGACTTGAAGAAATGGACGTGGTCATGCTGGGGGACGCCCTCATAATGGATCGACTTTGTTGAACCGCCGTTGGTGAAGAAGACACAGTCTCCAGGCTTGGATCCGGTGCTGACGCCGATTACCTTTCCATTGCAGTCCGCCCCTTCGTGAAAGGTGAATTTGACTGCCATGGCGGAGGAGGCGCAAGCCAGGAGAGCGGTGGCGATGAAAGCGACGTTGAATTGCATTGTGATAGTGTAGTTTCTAATAGAGCGAAAAAAACGGTGTGAGTTAGAGATCATATGAGAGAGGGATTAGAAGGGAGTGTGGAGAGATGGGCCCGGATACTAACCTGATGGAAAGTGGGAAGAGGAGCTGAGGGCAAAAGCCTCGAGAAGGACCGGTATTTATAGGTTTTTCTATCTCTGCTGTTTCAGAAGCACACACAGGCTGTGGCACTCGCAAACGGACAGTTTACCTCCCGTGGAGCGGATAGACACGCATAGCAAGCGAATGCAAAGGACTCGAGTCTCGGAAGATCAACGGAAAGTATTGAATTACGCTAACGGGGTGTGTGAGAAATTAATTCATATTTTCAAACCAAGTTTTTACGTGGGTTTGGATCCAGCGCAACGCAAAGTCCGCATAACGGGAGTAGCACACTGCTGACAGGTTGTAAATTAATTGTAGTCTAGATCGTGGTCGAGGTACAGCCCCTGCTTATTATCTGAGACTGGGTACTGGGCCACCTCAACTATTTTGCCCTCGAGCCGGCATATAAAGTGAGAGAAGCACCAAGTTGTGGGATGTAAGACGAGGACATACATCCTAAGAGTAGTTTGATATATTTTACTGGAATTTACAACACGATCCAATCGCTTGCCAAATTTTTATCTTGGCCCTGTCCCAAAGGGGCAAAAAACCCCCTAGTGGGCCACCCCGGGAAATCGTTCATTCCAGCAGGTACTGTCGGCCCAAATGGATCGAAAATCATTCAAATGATATGAACCCTTTATTCCATGCACTCAGAAAAAATATCTGAAGGGTATGGACCCCATGGTTGTGGCCCTTTGCTGCCACATCGGATGCCTGAAATCGGGGTCTGGACGGAAAGGCTCTCCCTGTTCAGTAAAATGGCCAATTGATCCCCCAATTAGAGTACGGATGGAAACATAGGAAGCATCATGACATACCAGACCGCAATAGAGACCGCCCTGAAGCCCATTATCCCTCAAACAAAGTTCATCTTTCCGTGCGACTGAAATCTGATGATTCGGAGTAATCACCAATGGTGAGCGGGAGGTGGCAGACTTTACCCTCAAAGAAACACCTTAGAGAATTGGGCTACATGCTCCGAATTTGCTTCCGAGATTTCAAGACCTCAGCCCCCACAGCGGGATCGCTGTAGCGGTGGCAGCATGGGGCAACTTGTGATTGCATTGAGCTGCTTCTGGTTGGTCCAGCACGTGCAGGCAAAGGATTTCGTCACATTGCATGTGAGGGAAGCATGGGCGCGGATTCAGGGAAGAAAACGAGTCCCCAAACTTGAGGATCGGTGAAGAACTGCTGGAGAAAAGAGCAAAAGAGGAACCCGAAGGCGGTCCGGAATTAAGAAATGATGTTCACATGCCGGATCCCGACAATCAAACCTGCCAGAACTTTTGATCGCCGGGTCACTTGTGCCCAAAATTTGACATACGGCATCCCCATAGACTCCGTTCCATCGCACAAGTACGAGTTTGCACAATTCTTCATCGGACCCACTTATATTATGAAAATGGCCCACTACCTAGTGTGGCCCACTAGGCAGTCTGAGATAATACCTAAAACCTCGACTACACCAATTTCCAATTTGGAATCATGATGGTCAGATATTACGTCGAGAAACCGTGTATACTCAGTTGGCTAGTGCGCTGCACGTTTTCCTGAACTAAAAAACAGTACACCGCAGACAACCCAAGAATGACATGCATGAGCCCGGCCGTTTCGGGCGATTGTAGTTTTTAGGCTTCCCGATGTTTTCCTTCCCACGACAGTGTTTTCCTTCCCGTAGATCATCTCCACACACCCATGACGCGGGTAATTAAAATAACGTTTGTTCTATCATGGTCAGACACGTTAGTGACTCCTGCGGAAGATGCGAGGTGAGAGTGGGGCTCCATCATAGGCTGTGCGTTTCAGCCTTTCCACCCTGATGCCATACTGCAGTATGTACTCGTAATGTCCCGCGCTGCTACTCAAATTTATTTAGCCTTGAACTTCGTAGCCATAATCCTCACGGATGTAACCGTATACGGGACGGTGGATACCCCTAGCAATAACCCGATAAGCCACAACACAGTTGCTCCCGTCGGTACTTCCGCAACGGTCGATGGTGAAACCCGTATTTCCTTATAGTGAGGACGGGGAATTTTGGACTATCTGGCACGCTATGCGACAAGTTGTGACGTGTTCAATTCAACTGCTCGTCTTGGCGCACATTAGACGTTATAGTCTCGGCCCCTGCACGGTAGTGAAATTTCACAGCATGACTTAATCCGAGTATCGGGTGCAGACGACTAAGACGCATAAAAGCCAGGAGTGGTTCGGGAAGCCCTTATCCAGCGAAAGTTAAATAATCCGTTCTACAAGCAATCTACAACCTCAACATGAAATTCGCATTCTCTATCGTGTTCCTCGCCCTCACAGTCATCGCCGGCGCGAACCCCGCCCGTATGCCATCCATTGTCTGTATTCCGAGTGTCGTGGCTGACCGAGTTCTTCCATCAGGTCGCGGTGGCTATCAAGTTGAAGCGCGTGGCCGCGGCGCCTACAACAGGGCTGTTGACCCTATTGTTGAGGAGCGTGGCCGTGGCGCCTACAGCAGGGCTCTTGACCCTGTCCTTGAGGAGCGCGGCTGCGGTGCTTATAACTGGGCTGTTGAAGCTCGTGACCGCGGCACCTACAGCAGGGCTGTTGAAGCTCGTGGCCGCGGCGGTTACAACGCAGTCGATGAACCTGTCCTCTGAGAAGACATCTACTCCAGTATGCAAGGCATGGATCTCGTGTTTTCCACTCACACCGCTACGCTTACATCATTTTCTTTCTTCCTTTCCTTCGGGATATCTCACATAATGTGGTTGCACTTGTGTTGTGCTAAGATGACTTGAATAACATTTTTTATATGGCGCGAGTTGTGGAATAAATGCTGCGATCGAATTTGATACTTAGTCCACCCATTCCAAGTAGTCCAAGGTGAGCAGCAGGATGTTTGTTGAAGGGAGCCGCGCCGAAGGAGGGAGTGTGTGGGGGAGAAGATATCCGAGAAAGTGGAACTCTGTTTGCCGATGAGAATTATAATTCCAACATCCGGCGATAAAATACTTCGGCGGTTCAACCAGTCAGTATAACGGCGCCGTGCCTCGCCGTAGTTCATGCGCGGCGCGAGGGAGGGCGACCTTTTGCAGTATCGAGTCTAAATCATCGCACCCGCCTTCTCAGCCTGTTGGTCGCAGAGTGTTTCCGGAGGCCTCTCACGAGGGCTCCTACCCATATAATCCAACCTACGCCCCCCCCCCCCCCCAAATTGATATCTTACAACACCCGGACAATGGAGAGAGTGAGGATTAAGATCACAGTGAAAGAACGACTTGTGTAACAGACAGAACGGTTCTTTCCGGCTGTCGCAGCCAAGGGTTATATTTGAGCTTGAGTCGCGTGGTTGTTGTCTTGAATATCGGTTTTTCTGCTCGCTGCGTCTTGCCGAGGGCTGATCGAATAGTTCCCTATAAGTCCGTGAAAATTGAAGTGAAATTTACTATTTCCGTAGACCACAGTGTCAGCGGTGGTAGGCATTTTCCCTCGAGAATATTGACCCATATATGCAGCGATGTAATATGGACGTACTACATTCAATTCGGCAGTCACGCGTCACATAGGGGGTTGACGGCGCCGAAAATTGTTCGGCGTCATGGAGGGCCTTGACAAATTCTTTCGTCACGGTACGTTCAAATTTTGGTTCAGGAGCCCGAATTTCCCTCGCCGCAGGCGCATTCTGGTTGATTTTTTGCACATTCTCAAGGAGTTTTGTTATTCAACTTGTATCCAACAAGTAAATCCTGGTGTCCAGAGGTGAAAACCGTTAAAAACTGTGAGTTTTCTATGTTTTTACCGGAGACCTTGTTCCGACTTTATGTCTTAATTTTAACAGTCTTTATTCCGGATGCTTAAGTGGCAGTAAGTGTTGGTTCGCACGTCTCTGGCATACATCGAGGCCGCGGGAAAGCCACCCCACAATTCGCGGTACTAGGCTCAGTCCTCTTCTGGGCTGCATTCCTGGCCGCCATGTTGCTCCTCCGCATAAGGCAGGCACGTGCCAGGAGGTAGTTCGCTCACCTGCAGAAGGACGAGCGAGTGGTCAGTATTGCTCCGTTTGACATGCACTGCGCGAGATTGGTTGTTACTTTGGAGATCATGCGGGGCCGCTGGGTCGCAAGCTGCGGCCACTGTTGAATGAAGATCAGATGGAATCTCGAGTTATGAATGGGATAAAGAATACCTGAAGTACAGATCGAGTTCCAAGACGGTACACTCATCCCGTCTTCATCGACTTAATCGTAAGCTAGCTGAAGAGAAGACTTTCACACTGGTCACAACGAAGAAGGGGCTCAAAATTGAACTACGAATACGTAAACATATTTCTTTCTATCCAGACCGGCAGTAATTCAACAACTCAAGTTTGTCCATGGAAACCCAGGAGTTATCCTCAAGCATTACATGCCTTCACCAAAAGAGGGAGACTTGTGCCCTTCTCCCGCTCAGCCAGCACTATCGGCGATCGAAGCCCTCTAGCGGTGCAACCGATGCCGTCACTGGGAACAGCTGGTTCGAACTCGAACTCGCGGATGAGCGTGAACAACAGGGCCTTGAATCTGTCACGAAACAAAAATAAAAACCAATCATATGAGTGGTCCGACGGCACAGAGGGAGAGGGAGGGAAATTAGACATACTCAACCAAGGCGAACCTGAACCCAATGCCTAAATTCGACATTATTGAACTTCAGATTATCTGAGATTGGAGAGAAGAAGAACAAGCACGTACAGTTATTCGGTCCCGCAAAGAAGGTGAACAGGTTTCCCCATACGCTCGGAATCGCGTTGGATGCATCTGGGACGTGTTCCCACCGCTCAGGTTTGAACTCCGCGGCATCGTCCCCCCAGATCTCGGGGTCGGTGTTGACGGCCAGCATGGGGAGGTGTATGATCTGCCCTTTGGGGATGCTGGATTTTGCAACGGCTTCAGAACTATTAGTTATTTATCAGCGGACACGAACGTACAAGAGAGTGTCGTGCGATTTTCCAGCTGCGTCGATGTACGGCTTTGACAGAGGGAGGATGTCGTCTTGCATCGCCATCCGGTCGAGGAAGTCAACCGGCGAATAGATGCGCAGGACTTCCCTTACTATGCTGATCACGGAATGATTAAATCGCGATGCCGCAAACCATGGGGCTGGAATCTAACCTGTCGAGATATGAGAGAGAGTTGAGCTGGTCCATCGTGGGATTTTCAGTTGGTAAGGTGAGGAGTTCCTCTCGAAGTTTCTTCTGGATGGCGGGATAGATAGAGAGGGCATGAAGCGCCCACCCCGTCGCAGTACTAGAGAAATAAATTGAGCCCCCCAGCTCGCAGGTTTCAAGCGGGAAAAAAAAACCTGGTAGTTTCGTGCCCAGCCACAAAGAAGGCCGGTATCTCTGCAAAATCTTGAGGAATGGGGCCCGAAAACGAGGAAAATTGAGTACGTACGCGAAACGACCTCGCTGTCGCTTAGGCGCTGGCTCGCAGGGACTTCTTTGGCCAAGTTCGCCTTGAGGAGCACGGACAGCAGGTCCTTCTTGTCTCCGAAGGACTTTGCCCCATCAGACGCTCGGATGTTATCAGAAACAATTCCGCCGGCGATAGAGAACATCTTGTCGCGCGCATTGAGTATAACATTGCGTCCCGGCAATGGCTGGACTAGTGTTTAGTAACGTTTTGTAGTTGAGAAGGTAATTGGGGACGTACCACGAATTGCAGAACTGGGACAATCGCTTCCATAAGCTGATACATTGCGTTGCGCGGGGTATTCGGACTATGGAAGAGCTCAGTGAAAACCTGGGTAAGCTCGTTCGGGGTCTCTGTTTCTTCGAGGGCATTAAAATCATAATTGAACCCTAATCATCGTGTTCATGTTTGGGCATACGTGGGTGAGTGGAGAAGTGGTGACACCTACCGGCCTGACCGATTACGTCCAGTGTCATCCGTCGGAGCCAGAAGTACACATCGATGCGCTTTGCAGCGCCGTTGTTCTGCGCGAGCTGGGAGGTCCATATGTCGCGAAGCTACATGGAAAGTGTCAGGGAAGGTTGCCTTCGGTTGCTACTTAGGACTCACCTGCACGGCCTTCTCGACAAAGACGTCAGTCAGAAGCCCAATTTGAGCGGTTCCGAAAGCTTGATTCTGCAGATTATATCAGCAGAGAGTCAATGGAAAATACTAGACTCGCAAGAATTCGCCTCTGTTTTGTTGTGGAATCAAAATTTATTATTTTACTTGAATGTGGCGGACTCACCTGGCGCTTATGGTCCTCCAGATCCACAGTCAAAAGGCCTGGAAATGATGTTATCGTGATAACCATGAATGGCAACTGAATTGTGAACTAACCAGGGCCGAGCATGGCCTCCCTGCTCTTGTTGATGAATGGTGGCCTCTGGTACACCGAGCTATTTGTTATTATATGGTTCAAAGCCTTGATGTCGGAGGTATGCAAGTAGTTCGCCTGTGGAGATACTCAGAAAAAATTGCCGCTATTGGAAGCTTTAACGAACGCTGAACAAGCTCTTGAATAGGAAGGTTGGGCCGAATTGATCACGCCATTTTTTGGTCAATTCAGAGTCGCTCTGGTATCCATTCAGTAATAAGCTTCAGGCAGGTTCCCGAGCTTACTCCCAGCAGTTTGAAGTTCCCGAAAATGTAACTGGGATTCTTGGGACCCGACAAGTTACGCAGCGGGTACGTCAACTCGCGGTACACCCGCTGTGCTATGAACAACATTGCATAGCAGAGAAACGTCCAAGCGACGGGGACCAGCATTTGCGAGATCATGCCAAATGGTTGTGCTTCAGTGTCCACTGAGTCAGTTTATAAAGAGCCACGGTCGATGTGTTCCCACTGATAGAATGACAGACTCCGAGTTCACACCCAATGATCGTCAGCAAATGGGAGTCAAAGGGCCGCACACGCCATCCATTGCCGGCTGACAAACGAGTAAAGAAGCCAGTAGAGCATAGAACTGAAGGGTAAAAACCGTCGAGATCGGACGCATTGTCACCACCTTTTATGTGGTCGGACCGAAACAGGACAGGCGTGTGTCAGTAGATGGAGTGTATTACACGGGACGTTCGCGTATTTTCTCTTGATGATGACAGACGCTTGGTCTAGGCTCTTCCATGGAGTACGCGGCGTTCTTGACGCCCCAAAGCAGGCCGTGGTTGGTTATCCTCTGCCGTAACAGAGACGCGGTGATCCGAATCTCAACCCTGGTGTATCTCGAGATGAGGCTGTGGATTTTTGAAATTATGAATGTCATTCTCTGTCCTACCTACCGTGGCATGTCGATCATGCCGTCCCCGATTGTGAATTTATTTGCATACACCTATGTTCCACTGCGCAACATATTCCAACAGTGTTACGGCGATGGGCTGAACCAGGGAGAGCCTTGGTACATCTATGACGCCGTGAAAGTGGTAGAGTAGGGTAGAACCATTGGTTGAACAGGGTCCAGTCAAGGCGGCAGAATCCAAGACAATCGTGGGGAGGTAGCGGGATTCTTGACAAAAGACTCTCACAGACAAGGTAGTCCCAGTTCCAAGCAAGAAAGCCGTCCGAGAGCGTTTTCAGGTTCGTTGCTGATGGATCCGCTTTTCTGCGGGAGAGCCGTCGGGTTGTGTCCGGCAAAGCCGCCGGATCATGATGGAAGCAATTTTCGAGTCACAGTATGCGACTGATTGACACATGGACAACCCATTGCGCGTGAGCTGGGTCCAATCACAGGAGCCGTCCAATGAAGGGTCAATGATTGGAAGGCTTCCCATAGTGACAGTCACCAAGCGCTAAGCATTCGTGTTATTATCGGAGGCCGCGCTGTCGCACTTCTTTCCTTGCCACCATGTCTTCGGAAGCTTCCCAACTCTTCTGGCTTATCTTGCTTATCACAGAAGCTTCATGAGTCAACCACCATTCTGGTGGCTCTTGCCTTAGTGTTGGCGCCTCGGGCGCGATCTTGCACTAGTCTCTTCTAAACAGACGCTACAACAGATCTCACTCGTACCTCGTGTGTTGTAATCTTGCACTGGTATCCATCAGACGCGGCGACCATGTTATCGCGACGGCTCCAGGCTCGCGGATTTTAAAGATACAGCGCAGATGTATTGGAACATGATGTCACTGAGTGACTCGAGATGCAAGATGGCAGGCCCGCCGAAGACGTTGCGCTGGGCAACGGTTTACTTCGCAGTGGCTCAACAATCGCAGGATCTCGTGGAAACCTTACAAGCACGTACGGTGTCTTGCAGATTTATACGCCATCATGGATGACGAGGGAACCGCCCTAAATCTCTTTCGCGCGACATTGGAGCCAGGCACGAATATGAACATCCATCGCCTCCGGCTGAATGCATGGTTGGGATTAACGATAGTCTGATCCAGCGTGGCGACCACATGAAGCGAAGGAAATGTGGCTGGACACCTCTTTTCGTTCGTTCACCACGGATGAGGGCTGCTGCTTCGGTGAAGGAACGGTTGGAGAAACTAGGATGCACTCACCAGTACCATACAAAAACTTTCCCTGAACTAATGGAGTCTGCTCATTTTGGACCGAGAGCCTCTAGTCTCGCGGTCACTGAAACCACTGTACAGAGAAAGCGGTCACCATACAATTAAGCCAACCCACGAATTTCCACAATGATATGACTCTTCCCTCTTCAATCATTCTGCTGCCCATCATTACCCGTTCTTGAACGATTCGCTCGTTTGGCGGTGCAATCGCTAGCTGTATCCCCTTTGGCTTTGCCTCTCCTCTCGTCCTGCAGAGCCTGCCTTCCTGTCCCATTTGGATACCCATGGCATTCGAGCACAATTGCTCAGGTGACAATATGCAACTCAATCCAGCAGACCCGCAGCGGATTTCTCACTGCGCGCCGTGATTATTCTCCCACCGCGCCGCTCAATCTTTCTCACTGCGGCCGAATGACCGGCGTAGATAAAAGGACCAGTAACCTCACCCTTCCACTTACTCCCACCGCGCCGCTCAATCTTTCTCACTGCGGCCGAATGACCGGCGTAGATAAAAGGACCAGTAACCTCACCCTTCCACTTACTCCCTTTTCTGCTCCCCTGTGATGCGTCGCGCCCTGGCCCGCAATCTTCTGGCTTCCTTCAACTGCCCACTGTCACTGGACTGCTACCATTCTGCTCTCCTGCTCTCGGATTCAACAATCTCTGTATCGCGTAGTCACGCTGCAAAATCTGAATAGTTTTCCTTGCCATCCGCTCGTCCTGTGTTCAAGGCCATAGAATTGCTACATTTCACAAGACGATACCCACAAAACAGTCCTCAATGTGCATGCAATCATCTGCGGGCTTCATTCAGTCTATTCGCTTCAAGTTGGCAGGCACAATTGAATTCCCTCATTTTCGGTGTCACAATCTGATGCAGTGATCTCGGGCTCGCTCCTTTGGCGTCGGACCATGTTTAACCCCATCACCGGCCGTCACGTTGAGTCGCGGGAAAATTTCAAGATGGTGGTGCCCATGTTGGCAGCCAATATTATCCCGACGCTCCCCCAGTTCTCGGAAATGGTTCGTGCTCCGGCTGCTTCCCGCTGAGTTGCTCACTCGGATCTCAATTTCCTGCTTTCTAGATTTGTCCCGGTCCCTTTTTGCTTCACTCATTTCTCCTGCCCCACAAGATAATTTGCCGCCGATCTTAAAGGTTCAACATATGGATCGCAACCGTTACATGTGTGACACAAATTTCTATTGACCTTTTTCGGAACTATGCTGATCGAGATCAGGTAATTCTCTACTTCCCATCGTCAAGTATTCGTCACAACATTGTATTCCTTATATTTAATTTAATTTCACCTTTCGCCTCTCTTTGCCGGAGCGAAGCGGAGGTCCATCTTGTGTACTGTAGTATTACGTTCAATTCGTCAGTCACACGTCACGCTCATTTTTTCTGAGGGTGGCAATTATTTTTTCTCAATTTATCGGATTTTCTTGGATTTTTAAAAGTATCAAAAAACCGGGGGCGGTGTTGAATTGAACGTAATACTACAGTATCTCTCTGTATCAAGTAGTTGACACTGCATGTTGTGACACCGAATCAAACTACGTAGATAATCACCTTAAATGGTTTCTTCATGCAAATCTAACGTCGAAGCTCACCCTCGCAAGAGAAAAGCATCAAGGAAATCAAAGGAGAGCATTTGAAAGTCATGGTCGCCGTTGCCGCAATTGTCGATGTGACGGGCATATGTGGTTAGGCGCCAAAGACACAGTGAGTTATTCTGCCCCGCAAAGAAGGTAAACAGATTTCCCCAAACGCTCGGAATCGCGCTAGTGTTCCCGCCGCTCAAGTTTGAACTCCGCTGCATCGTCTCCCCAGATCTCCGAGCCAGACTTTAACTCGAGTCGCAGAGTTGAGAACACGCTTTCAAAGACGATTCAAGGACAATCGGCCATGATCATCGAATCTATAGCGCTAGAAAGTTATCATCATATATGCTATCGGTTTCTACGACACTTTCGATTTGCCAGCATTTCCACCCCCCTGAACCTGAACCTCGGAGCAGTCATCTGTTGTTCCTCAACCAATTGGCTTCAAGACTTTTTCGAGATTGCCTGGGTGCCGAACACGGAAAACCCTCTTGGGTCGTGGAATCTTCTTGCAGAGGCAAGAGAATTCGAAGTAACAGAGGACCGCTGGACCCGGTATGCATTTTCATTTTACCCGTGGTCTGTTGCTTAATTGTATTTACATTTCAAGGTTTGACTCTGGGGACGTGTCAACTAGCATTCTTCGGTTAACCCAGTTCCGAAGGGCAAGGTCCTGGCTCAGTCAAGCGAATTACATTTTCAATCGCCTCCAAATTACGTCCCATTTCGACGATTATGGCACTTGTAACTTCGTCATTTGCGAGTCTTTCCGGTAAAATGTTCAAACAGCAGTCATAGAGTCTATGTGGTTTGAAATCTTGATTTCGGGGAGTAGGGAAGAACCTCCCATAGGCTTCCTATTTCTCTGCCCAAAGGAGTCGGACCATCATCCTTCTGGTGGCCAGAGTGTCCCGCCTATTGGTCTCTCGATCCGTTGGGCGTCGAACGCCTTACCGCAGACGAGGCGACTGAGCTCGGATTTCCTTCTCTTCAGCTCAACACAGCAATATGCGCAAAATCCTGGGACGCCAGTGTCTACGCCGGACTCCGGCAGTTCCACAAGGCCAAGGATTTCGATCCGGGCGGCCGGGGCGTGGCCGATTATTTAGAGGAGCCACTATATCAATTGTCCAATGAGATTGACGTTCCATTTTCCCATGGTGAGTCAACCATCCGGAAACAATTGGTTCGGCTCGACTGATAAATGCTGCAAGTCGACGACGAGGATGCGTGCGCAGAAGAGGATGATCAGGACCAATGTAGCATGGACCTCAGCTGGTGAGTACTGAGGATCTTGGTAGGTCGAATACGATATCGGTGTGTGTACCTGGCCAATCATCTTGCCCGTATCCGCGAAATTCAGTTCGTGTTAAGTAGAACTGTCGGTCCCTTTCCCTAACCTTTTCCATATATTTATACATGTCCGGTGGTTGTTGCTTACCTGTTGACAGTGATTTTTCTTAAAATATTACGGTTGCTTCTAGTCGTCCATCGATACTTCACGGCAAATCCAACTCAGTGATGCGGGGTGATTTCTTTTTAATGTCAAAAACAAAACCTCAGATCACTGTCATCAGATCCGATATCGATCACGGATTCAGAAGTCTCCGGCAGCTCGCCCTCGACGACGACGTCATCCTGAGTGGCCACCCTGGACCCCCGAGCTGGAGCCATGCCGACGCCCCGTAGAATTAGATGTCTGAGGAGGAGGCGCAGCCGCGGCGATTCGACACCCTTCGCTCATCACCCCAGCACGGCGCAGGGACGTGATACAGGTACTATGGCGCGCTGGATGTTGCGTCCCGGCCCCGCCGCTTGCCCGCCGCGGTAAGCCACTCCACAGGTATCCGGTTCCACGAGATCCTACGGCCTCCCGGACCCGTACTTGCTATCGCATTCGACGCATCTGTCGACCGACACGGCCAGAGTCTCTCGCGTCTCAAGCGCTCGTCCTGCGACTGTCTTCTCAACACCATGAAACATATCTTGCGCGAGCCCCCGATGCCCCAGCGCGAACGCCCAACGCTACCACGTACCTGCAAGTAGAATGCATATTTATACTGTATCATCCATACGGACCGATCGGTTCGCTTAACTGCTCTGGGAACACCATCGACCATCCTCATGAGGCATCAAAATCAGTTATTCGTGTCCCTTCTGAGCCCAGACAGGAGGTCAGTTGAACTCCTCGTTTGGAGAAGCGACCGGAGCCATGGCAGGCCAATCAGGATCCAGGGCGTCAGAAGATGGTAGGAGGATGAGTCTATTCTCTCCCCATTTGATTCCCCAGGGTCCGATCTGTCTGTTAGTGTGGCACACACTGCTGAATGTCCCTACTGATAATTTATAAAAGGCACGCCTGCGGGGGAGCATACTGTTACCGCTGACCGTCGCAATGAAGCTCACTCTTATTCTAACCTTCATCTTCGCTGTTTCCGGGCTTTGTGGTGCCGCACCCTCCATCAAGCAGAGATGCGACTCCAACGCGAACGAAACCGTGATCAGTCGATCTTCGTTTATCGGTCGTGAAATCCAGATCACTACCTCGTTCTGCGTCAATGAGCGACCCCACAGCAACAATCATTTCGATTTCACAAAGCGCGATGACTGCATCCCGGACGATAGAGATAACTGTCAGTAGGATTGTATGAGTACGCGGGGAATCTATTCCCTCCCAATCTGATTTCGAGCATGCTATTACGGCTGACCGTCGCAATGAAGCTCGCTCTCTAACCTCCATCTTCGCCATTTCCAGGTTTTGTCGTCCATCAAGCAAAGATGCGATTCCAACGCGTGCTCAGTCGATCATCGTTTATCGGTTGCGAAATCCAAATCACTACCTCGTTCTGCGTCAATGAGCGACCCCACAGCAACAATCATTTCGATTTCACAAAGCGCGATGACTGCATCCCGGACGATAGAGATAACTGTCAGTCCGGATGTTTTTCATTCATTGGCCCAGGACATTCAACGCGTTCATTCTCCTTCCTTCACTAATGCAGGCGAGGTTGATAACTGCACTCGCGGAGAGCCTACGCCTCCTCCCACCTTCCTGGGCGACTGCAACAATTTGATCGCGTGGCTTGATAACTTTGGTGCGTCCTACATAAATAGAGATGGTTTTGCTAGTACTTACATATTCTTATTGCCTAAATCACTTTGACACCAATTGTTTCCTGAACGTTCAATTTTACAGCTCCGAATTTCGCGCTGTTAGCGAATCAGATGGTCGTCGTCACCTTTGGGACCTGCACGTTGCAGTTCGGAGCTGGGGCTCAAACTGGCGGAGTCTGCGCTAGCAGGCTGGTGCGGCCAGTGTTTTCGTCCGCAACTTCGCGGAATTAGGGGACAAATTATTGACTGAAGGCTCAGGGAGACGTGGCGAGTTCGATCCTCAGCAGATGCACTATTGAAGCGTCTGGCGGAGACGCCTCGTGCAACTCGGGTCTCTATGAACTCCAGTCAGTCCTTCTGAAATTTCTTCTTATCCTAACCGCGGTATGCTTATTCACCGATTGTCCCGCAGTCTTGTTCCCAATTAGGCGCTGCAGATTTTCTGTTGTTTGTTGGAGAACTATCGGTCGACTTAACTGTGATATATATCCTCTTGTACCATCATCTCGCTTCGGAATTCGGAATCTTGTTGAAATTGTCCCGAGACATAAATAATTGCGCAGGTTCACTCTCGAGATGCGCATTTCGGGATTGACCGAGGAAGTCTGTCAAAGAACTTAGAAAATAATCCAAGGTAGGCAGTGTTTTGCCTGTCAAGACACCACGACGTGCATCACCCACATAGAAGACAAGGAACGGAGGTTTCTCGGAACCTGTGAGTTTGCTTTCCAGAATCGAACAGCGCGCTGCGTGCGCAAGTGACGAGGGTGGAGATTGTATTGAATCATTGACAGGTTCAAGGAACAAACAAACCTTGCAGTTCAAGTTAACTTGTCTCCGTATTCTGAGGACTTTTTATGGCATGATTGCGGTCAGGTGAATCATGTAGAGGTGTTAAACGGCTCTTCCCTGATGACAGGAACGGTTTCTGCTATTTTGTGTTCTGGTTTGCAGTCGGAGTGGCTTACAAACTGACTCCTCACACCTACTGAAATGCTCACTGCGTCGCGATAAATCAGTGCAAGTTCCAGCAGGGGGTGGGAAGGGATATACACATTACCAGTGTAACAGGGTACCGGGACCCGGACGTCGACATAACATTGATACCGATCCTTTGAATACGCACAAGGTCCGCCGATGGTGCTAGAACCTCTCATAGCACAAGGAATATTTGCCCACATAGAAGGAGTGTAACGCTGTAATGGGGTATTAGGGCATAATTCTGGACCCTGAATGTCAGATTAGCATAAAACTGAAGCTCAATCAACACTCAGGGGAGCATGGAAGCTGATTCAATTGAACGACGATTCCAAGTATCACGAGAGGTACGATATTTGTACCTTGTGAAAGTGTGACTATAACTTGAAGCGTACTGATACAGATAAAAGGCATCCCTCCGATTCGCATTAATTATTGCATCCTCGAGAGAATCAATGAAGCTCAGTCTTGTTTTTGCAACCGTCCTCGGTGTCGCGGCATTATCTTTTGCGGCGCCCTCTCTCAAAGAGAGATGCTCCAACGCGACCTTGACTAGTCGATCTTCCTTCATTGGACATGAAGGGCACGAAATAAATATCACTACCGCATCGTGTGCCCCTCGTCCTCGGGTAGCGTCTCTGATTCCGAGCTCACCAAGCGTGCTACTTGCATCCCGGACCCCACTACTTGTCAGTCTGATTTCATTCAGCGCTCCAGAATACTGACCACGATCCATGGATGCAGGTTTCGTAGAATCATGCCTTGGTTTCACCCAACCACCCACTTTCCCTGCCGACTGCAAAACCTTGCTTTCGTCCGTTGTTGCTTTTGGTGCGAGGGATCCTTGGCCTGAGACACTTTCACTCAATCACAGAGTTCACAGCTCCAAATTTCACGGTACTGGAGAATCAGGTGACTTTTGTTACCTTCAACAGTTGCCTGCTCGACTTCGGCGTTGGGCCCCAAACCACATTCTGCGGGAGCAATTGGGTACGTACCATTCACTATACTATCTGCACGTTGACAACCAAATCAATCACCTGGATTTGCAGGCATCAATCGGGGCCACCATTCTATCGAGATGTCCTAACCTGGCTGGCGGAGAGGCTGTGTGCAACAGCGGCCTCTACGACATCAAGTGAGTAACTCTTCCAGTGGAATGACTGCGGCATGCGTTGAACGTGCTCCCAGTATCATCCCTAATAGCTTTGGTGGCTTCGGCGGCTTTTAGCCAACGCAACTGCTGCAGAGTGTCGATCATTTACTTTGGGAACTCGAAGCTATGTTGTACTGTCTCCTTGTGGTGTCTGTTTGTATTTTGTTCAAAGTTCGTTTGCGACACCAGTCCAGGCTGTTTCGATGCTATTTGTCGACTCATCCCTTCCTCTGACGGCACTGTCCGCTGAGAATCCGGCTTGAATAAATTTTGAGAGAACACAAGAGGTTTCGAATTGATGACAGCGCCACCTAGTGTCTCGTAGACAGAGGCTTCAACGTATAAACTCGTTTGTTGAAAGCGCCACCCAAGCGCCACCGGCGCAGCATTGCGGCATGATACGTGCCATCTATATTCGATCGGGAATGGGTACCGCTTCCGCTTCAACCGTCTCTTTGGCACCTTCAACGTCTCGCATCGGAAATCCCGCTTTTGAAATGTTTTGCCCAGTCACAAACGTCCGGGACGCAACATTTCACACTCGTCATGACAAAAGCGAAGCAGAGAGATTATACTTGCTCAACATTGAACATCCGGCATGTAAACATCGCACTTATTTCTGCAGAACTAGCAGTAATTCAACTAACTCAAGGTTTGTCCATGGAACCAGGGAGTTTAGAGGGTGATCCTCACGCATTATATGTAATCAACAGAAGGGGTAGACCTGTGCCCTTCTCCCGCTCAGCCAGCACTACCGGCGCTTGGAGCCCTA
This sequence comes from Mycena capillaripes, assembly GCA_029204075.1. Classification (NCBI taxonomy): domain Eukaryota; kingdom Fungi; phylum Basidiomycota; class Agaricomycetes; order Agaricales; family Mycenaceae; genus Mycena; species Mycena capillaripes. The sequence continues at coordinate 731,460 of JARHKZ010000014.1, read as the reverse complement.
CAGCGGTGCAATCAATGCCACCACCGGGAACAGCTGGTTCGAACTCGAAGGCGCGGACGAGCGTGAACAGCAGGGCCTTGAATCTGTCACGAAACGAAAATGAAGGCCAATCAGATGAATGGTCTGACAGCACAGAGCGAGAGGAAGAGGAATCAAACATACTCGACTAAGGCGACCCTGAACCCAATACCTAAATTCGACATTATTGAATTTCAGATTCTCTGAGATTCGAGAGCAGAAGAACAAGCACGGACAGTTATTCGGTTCCGCAAAGAAGATGAACAGGTTTCCCCACACGCTCGGGATCGCGTTGGATGCATCTGGGACGTGTTCCCACCGCTCAGGTTTGAACTCCGCTGCATCGTCCCCCCAGATCTCGGGGTCGGTGTTGACGGCGAGAACGGGGAGGTGTATGACCTGCCCTTTGGGGATGCTGGATTTTGCAACGGCTTCAGAACTTTTAGGTATTTATTGGCGGGCGACGAACGTACAAGTATCGTGTGATTTCCAGCCTCGTCAATGTGCGGCTTTGACAGAGGGAGGATATCGTCCTGCATCGCCATCCGGTCGAGGAAGGTCACCGGCAAATAGATGCCCAAGACTTCCCTTACTACACTGATCACGTTATGATTTCCGAAGCGCAAAGTCCTGGCTCATTCAAGCGAATTATAGTTTTCAGTCGCCTCCAAATTACGTCCCACTCGACGATTATGGTACTTGTAACTTCGTCATTTCCGAGTCTTCTCGGTAACATGTTCAAACAGTCCTCATCGAGCCTATGTGGTTTGACATCTCGATTTCCGGGAGTAGGGAAGAACCTCCCATAGGCTTCATATTTCTCTGTCCAAAGGATTTCCGAATCGGATCATCATCCTTCTGGTGGCCAGAGTGTCCAGCCTATGGTCTCTCGACCCGTTCGGCGTCGGACGCCTTACCACAGACGAGGCGACCGAGCTTGGATTTCCTTGTCTTCAGCTCAACACAGCAATCTGGGCAGCCTCCTGGAATGCCGGTCTCTATGATGGAATCAGGCAGTTCCATAAGGCCAAAGGGCTCGTCCCGGATAGCCAGGACGTGGCCAGGAATTTTCGGGAGCCATTATATCAATTGTCCAATGAGCTTGATGTTCCATTTGCCCATGGTGAGTCAATCATCCGGAAACTCGGTCTATCTGGGTGACAAATGCTGCAAGTGGACGACGAGGATTTGTGTGCCCATGAGGATGATCAAGACCAATACAGCATGGACCTCAGCTGGTGAGCACCGAGGATCTTGGTAAGTCGAATACGATGGTTTTACGTGTATTTGGCTGATCATCTTGCCCATGTCCGCGAAATCCAGTAAAAACAATCATTTGAGTTCGTGTTATTTTGATACTGAACTGTCTGTCCCTTTTCCATTATGCCATATACGCAATACATTTCCAGTTTTTGTTGCTTGTTAACGGTGATTTTTCTAAAAATATTACGTTTACTTTTGGTAGTCGGTCAATACTGCACGGCCTGCGAGTCCGAACGGCTCAACAAACGAATCGATGCCGGGTGGATTTTTTTTACTATCAAACACGGCGCCTCAGATCACTGCCATCAGATCATTGTTCACGGAACTCTCCGGCAGTCTCTTGAAGGCTCGACGTCCAGCAACAGCAGGGTTCCGGTTTAAAGCACATCGTGTCCTACAATGGCCCCGGTTGGAACCACTGATGGTTTAAACCAGTTGGAACCAATGATGATTTGATGATTGGAACCAGCTGGAACCGCTGATGGTTTAAACCGATTGGAACCATTGATGGTTTGATGGTTGGAACCAGTTGGAGCCACTGATGGTTTGAACCAGTGTGAACCAGTTGGAACTGCAGCTGGAACTGTTGATGGTTTGATGATTGGAACTGGTTGGAACCATTGATGGTTTGATGGTTGGAACCAGTTGGAACCACTGATGGTTTGAACCAGTTGGAACCAGTTGGAACTGCAGCTGGAACTGTTGATGGTTTGATGATTGGAACTGGTTGGAACCATTGATGGTTTGATGATTGGAACCGGTTGGAACTGTTGATGGTTGCAACTCAAGATGTTCAAACTGTGGAATTGCTGTGTTTTTTTGTGACACATGAAAGCAAACATATGTTGTTGGAAGATCCGGGGGCTGTGCGAGCATCGGAGCTCGGTCAACCGTGGGAGTCGGGGTTAGTAATCACTCGGGATTGCTCATGCGCCGCCCGACGATGAATCAGCAGGGTTGTAGGGTATAAAAGCTAAAGTGAATTTGTACCTACCTCATCCGTTTTTAACCTACCTTGTCTTGGCTTCTGTGTCCTCAGGAAGTCACACAAGATGAAAATCTTAAATTCCTTCATATGTGGTTACAAGTGGTTCGGCCTCGCAACCCCTTCTGTAGACTCACCTGAAGGAAATTCATAAGTGTTTGAGATTGGTGATTGAGAGTTGGACTTTCCTGAAGAGGAGGGGAAAGAAAACCCTTAAAGAGTGTGATATTAACAAGTTGATTGACAGTGGCACAGTTGCTGAGATTCAGCAGCTGAATAAATAAGCTGACTTGTGGGCAGGTCTCGGCAAGTTGATCCGAGCCGAATCTGAGTGCGGAGTTGGCGGAGTTTCAAGACTTCAGAGACACAGTGCTTAATGTTATAAAGAGGGTGATGCTCAATTCTCTTCTGCTACCGTATCATTTGTACCAAGTGTTCACGCTGTGATAAGGACCGCGGTGCTGCTAACAGAAATTTTGTGTGATCACGGTAACAGCGCGTCCGTCCTCTAGGGGGTTTATTAGAGTGGGAAGCAGTGGGATAGGAGGGTGGAGGTGATCCGCTGTCGAGAGGCAGATGTGTGTGTGTGGGTGCAGTGTGTGCGATGTGTGCGATGTGTGTGATGTGTGCGCTCGGTAGCAGGCTTGGGGCTCGGTACCTGTTGTTAGCATCTGAGAGCTTTAGGGAGAGGATGACACCGTAGACAAGTCTCAAAAGACGGTGCCCTGTACTCAATCGTTCAGTGCCTTTGCAAACACAGACGTCTGGCAGTCGTTCCGATAGAGCATGGTGGGAGCTCGGTGGTCGGAGAGGGGTCGAGCTGAGGACTTGGGATCCAACCGAAGTCAGACCTTGCGAAGATAGGGGAACAGTAAAGTGTTCTGCTTCGAGGACAAGTGAGGATTGGTGTGGTCGATCCCTGTAACAGGCTTGGATTGCACAGGTGGTGTACAGATGGTGAGCGAAGGACTTGATCCTGTAATTGACTGCTGGGTATTGACTGGTAACTTCTTGCCCCTTGAAACCGTTGTAGTACATGCTCTGAAGGTACGAGCTCCGTGCTTGAGAGTGAAAAGGGTAGCTGGGTCCGTGCTAGGCGTTTCACAGGTGCGTAAATGGTGTCGGTCCGTCGGCTGAAGGTGCTTGGGCGTGACTCAGACAGCCATATCGGACTCGAGTGGTTGTTCTGGGTGAGCGAGGTGCACCCACAATGTGTGCGCATGGGTCTGAGCTGTGATCCCTGGTGAACGGGCTGTATACTTGTTGCGTGAGTACGGATGTGAAGGGCCACAAGGGCAATAGTGCCACATGGTTGAGGTCAGGGTGGTGGACCAGACAGGACGGTGGGTCGGTAGGGCGAGCTGAGGGCTGTCGTCTGGTCGAGGTGAGAAGTCGGTGTCGGTGTCGAAGGTCGATCCCGACCCGGTACCGTGGTTTCCCGATTAGGTAGTGCGTGGTCATAAGTCGGTATGGAACAGAAGTTGCAGAAAGCGGCATTAGATTTCAGGCAAGGGGCTAAGAGGAGGGAGAGGAGACTTTAGGGGAGGCTTGAGGGAAAAGATGGAGAAGGAGGAGAAGAAGGAGAAGAAGAAGAAGAAAAAAATAGAAAAAGATTAGAATTAATGAATTAATGAGTTAAAAGCGAGTCAGTAAATGTATGATGCAAGTCAGGAACACAAATCAGTAAGTCAGTAAGTATTCGAGCAAGTTGGTACAGGTACATATTCAAGTCGCCATGTGAGAGTCGCGAGTGTATGCCACGGAGGGGACCTGAGGCAGTGAGAGGTGCGTAGCATGATCACCAGCCTCACAACGCACCAGGTAACAGGGTGTCATGGAGGACTGGTGTTGACCAGGTAAGGTTAGATCTGAGATTCCAGACAACCATCAAGCCAATTCAGAAAAAAATTGGCCAGACTCCTGCCATCTTTATCCCATCATCTGGACAAAATTGGCTGAGAGCCTAAGAGAACAAGGTATATGGTCAATGTATATAATAGGAACAATGCAATTTCCGAATTACTGTATTGTCAATTCCTATGCTTTGAGAGTTAACAAGGGGGGAAACCCACAGCAGGTAAACTTTACCTGCTGTTGTGGCACTATCACTGTGAAAAACCGAGTTTGTTGATCTCACTGCCCACTTGATGAAATTCACCTTTCCCCCGAAAACCGGTGAAATCCCGGTGAAATCGGCAGTCAAGTTCCAGCTTATTCCTTGCGACTGGACTAATGTTGCTGCCGACTCCGACCGAGTCAGGCAGGGTCGACTTCTAAGTCGACAACTAAGTCGAGTCGAGTCGTCTTGAAGAAGTCAACTCCTGTCGACTCGGGAGTCAAACGAGTCGACTTTGAGTCGACTTGGTCGACTTGAGTCGGGCAGTCTGAAGCTGCTTTATCTTGGAGAATAAGAAATATTACAGTTGGGCTGTCTCATAGCTCCTGTGGCTTGAATTTTCCAAGTTGTTCTGATCAAGTTCCGATTCATAAAACTGAAATATGTGATATATTAGGATGGTCAAAGAATGGTGTGCAAATATGTTTTTTAGGCTCCATATGTGATATAGTATGGATCCAGCTTCTATTTGAGAGCCTGGGCATGTCTTTCTATCACTATAACTCCGATGAACTTGAGAATCGAACATGGTGACTGAACGTGACATGAAATCACACTGTGTCACACCTTCCGTCACTGAACGGAATTTAAACAAAACTCAAATACATTGGAGAATTTAGACATCAACAATGTTATAGAGTCAATAGAGGTCATTTAAAGTACGCTAAATGCACCCTGGGTGCTGAACATAATTATCCAGCGATATGGGGAATAATAAATATATCCCGAGACAACAACTGCTTTTCCCACTACCCCAGCCCTCCCCCCACTTGGTGGTCAACATAACCCTACAGCCTACTGAGCCTATTGGAAAAAAACCCTTCTCAACTCCACAGACTCAAGTCGACTTCAAGTCGACTTGAGTTGATCTAGTTCGACTCGACTCGGCAGGTGAGTCGAGTTGAACGACTTGCATCGACTCGACTCCCAAGCGACTTGACTTTCGAGTCGCGGCAACATTACTGGACACTCACCCTGACCAAATGACTCAGTTAATGCCAGGAAAGGATGTTCCTGAGGTGAAAAGCGCATGATTTGGACAAAAGAAGCGAGCACACTGGGAAAAAGGTCATATTGTACATGAAACTCTGGTGAATTTCACTTGTTTTTCCAGGGAAAATTGGGGTGAATTTCGCGAACTCGGGGGTTCACAGTGTATGCATAGCAGGTAATTTATAACACCTCCGGGGATCTTTTGGTACTATTAGGATCACTGAAAATCATTGATAAGATCAGATTGTCCAAATTTGGTCTTTGTCCCCCCTTCCAATATCACTAAAGCCTCTTCAACACGATGATTACTGTTTTTGTGTCAGCATTTATAAGCACTGGAGAGATGGTGTCTTGGCATATTGCAGTTTCAAATGGCTTTATACACATAATTTTATGTTTGTTTTGATGTCTCACAAAAAACTAATCAACTACAGTTTGAACATCTTGAGTTCCAATGGGTTTCAACCATCAAACCATCAGTGGTTCCAACCGGTTCCAACCATTAAACCATCAACGGTTCCAACTGGTTTAAACCATGAGTGGTTCAAACTGGTTCAAACCGGTTCGATTCGTCGGTGGTTCCAACTGGCTCCAACCATCCAACCATCATTCCAACCGGTTCAAACCATCAGCAGTTCCAACTGGTTCCAACCATCAAATCATCAGTGGTTCCAACCGGTTTTGACCAATTTCCATAGGAGAAACAGGGCAACTGAGCCTCGGTTTGAACCAATATGGTTCAAACCCGGTTCCAACCGGGGCCATCGTAGAACACGATGTGGTTTAAACCAGAACCCTGCTACAGTACTGACATCGCGTCCGTACCATGCTACCGGACCCCCGAGCTGAAGCCACGCCGACACCCCGTAGAATCGGATGCCCCGGCGCCGATGCGACACCCTTCTCGCGCCTTCCCGTGTCACACCCAGCACGACGTAGCAAATTGCATACAGGTATGGCGCGTAGGTATATCCGGTTCCACGAGATCTTGCGGCCGTCCGGACCCGTACCGCTATCGCATTCGACGCATATGTCGACCGAAACGACCAGAGTCTCTCGCGCCTCGAGCGCTCGTCCGGCGACAGCCTTCACAGTACCATGGCACATGCTCCCAGCGCGAGCGCCCAACCCTACCACGATTGCCTGCAAGTAGAATGCGTATTCTATACTGTGTCATCCATACGGACCGATAGGTTCGCTTAGCTGCTCTGGAAACACAGCGACCATCCTCAAGAGGCATAAAAATTCCGGTGGTTCAGTTATTCGTGTCCCTTCTGAGCCCAGAAAGGAGGTCAGTCGAATCCGTCGTGTGGAGAACCGACCGGAGCCAGGGAGAGCCTAGTCTCTCATAGACAGAGGCTACAACAATATGGTGCTCGTACCTCGCATAGGGCGGGCCAAACACTCAATCAGAATCCAGTGGACGGTCAGAAGTGGTAGATAGGATTGTATGAGTACGCGGGGAATCTATTCCCTCCCAATTTGATTTCGAGCATGCTATTACGGCTGACCGTCGCAATGAAGCTCGCTCTCTAACCTCCATCTTCGCCATTTCCAGGTTTTGTCGTCCATCAAGCAAAGATGCGATTCCAACGCGTGCTCAGTCGATCATCGTTTATCGGTTGCGAAATCCAAATCACTACCTCGTTCTGCGTCAATGAGCGACCTCATAGCAACAATCATTTCGATTTCACAAAGCGCGATGACTGCATGTCGGATGATAGAAATGACTGCCAGTCCGGATGTTTTTCACCCATTTGCCCTGGAAGTTCAACGTTTTCATTCAATAATGCAGGCGGCGAGGTTGATAACTGCACTCGCGGGAAATCTACGGCCCCTCCCGCGTTCCTGGGCGACTGCAATAGTTTGATCGTGTGGCTTGATAGTTTGGTGCGTCCTACATAAATGGATATGGTTGCACTACTTACATGTTCTTATTTCACAAACCACTTTGGAACGAACCGTTCGCTGAACGTTTTCAATTTTACAGCTCCGAATTTCGCGCTGTTAGCGAATCAGATGGTCGTCGTTACCTTCGAGACATGCAAGCTGCAATTCGGAGCCAGGGCACAAACTAGCGGAGTCTGCGCAAGCAGCATGGTGCGGCGAATGATTTCGTCAGCAACTTTGCGGGAATCGGGGACGTATTACTGACCCAAGGCTTAGAGAGACGTGACGAGCTCGATCCTGGACAGATGCACTGCCGAGGCGTCTGGCGGAGATGCCTCCTGCAACTCGGGTTACGAGTGGTTAAATGCACATTTAATCCCGCGCACAACACATGACCCAAAATTTGATTTTTGCACAGGATAACCCCCATAAGTGAAGTGCCGCATAAAATCAACCTACGTCTATATTGCGGGAATTGAACCACCTCCGCAATCGATTGCGCAAAATCGGAGTTTGAAATGCCGCGCAAAGTCGGCAAGTCCAAAACCCGCGCAAAGTCGGCGGGTCCAAAAATCGCGCGCAAAAGTCGGGTCACAACGAAATCGCGCGAAGTCGGCCCGCCAAAAAATACTTCATATGCGGAGCTTGAGGTCTTCGAATCTGAGAACAACTTTCATAGAGAGATGGAAGAGCTTGGAAGTAGGCAACTGTGAGGAAAGAAGAGGGGACATCGAGAAGGTGGAAGGAGGGAATAAAGAGCTGTTTCGACAAACCAACATCCACGTGGTCTTGCGTTGAGCGTACAGACCTCTGTGTGCACGAGCGCAGTTAACCTCGGTTAACGCTGAGCGTTCGATATCGCCATGGCCGAGATCAAGTCTTAAGAAAATGTTCAGAAGCCAGTCGTATAAAATAAAGATATCACAAGAATACCGTTTGGCCGTGTACAATCATTACACCCTGACCGGCACGGAAACATACATCAAAAGCGCAGTACCGTATTTGGACCCTTCTTCGCTGGAGTTTTCGTCGCGGAACGGGAGACCGCACAATCCAAACCCTTCACAGAGTCAGACGGCGGATCGCAGCACTCACGGTCATCTTCCGCTCTCACGGCCCCGGGGTATAGTTGGGCGGCAGCTCATCAACAGGCGGGCTCGACGCTCCACGCGCACTAATCGCCGCCTCAAGCTGCGCGACACGCTCCGCCATCACGCGCAGCTGCATCTCGGTGGACGGATCCGGCCGCACTGAGCGCGACCCACCCGAGCCCGCGGCGCTGCTGCTCGTGGGCACGCTGCTCCCACCCCCGCTCCCGCTTGCAACAGACATCGTGGGGGTGTGTCGCGTCCCCGAGCTCTGGCTGCGTGAGCCGCCGTGGGGGCCGCCGTGCGGGTCGTTCCACAGCAGCGCCGCGACGTCGATGTCGGGGTTTTTTTCTGGGACGCGCGGCGACGACGACGGCAGCGACGCCGCAGAGGACGCCTTCTCCCACATCGCGGCCTGCGTGGCGAGCACGGACGGCGGGACGGGGCGGTCCAACGCGAGCGCGGATGGCGAGCGGAGTTCGTTTACTCGGTCCGCGTCGGCATTCACGGCGGCAGGGGCGGGGGGCTGCACGGGATCGACGACCGCCCGCTCCTTCTGCTTCTCCTCTATGCGCTCGATGCGGAACCGGAAGCGCCCGCGCATGCACCACATGGTGATGGCGATGAGCGCGATGGTGAGCAGCCCGCCGACGACGCCGCCCGCGATCGCGGCGGTGTTGACTTTGTGCGATGGCGCTGGTGAGTCCGTAGAGCTGGTGGTAGGCTGTGCCGGATGGGCTGCCGGACGAGGGGAACGAGAACGATGATGTTCCTAGGTTTTTATGTGAGAAGAGGGGACGAGGAGGTGGACTACGCATGATGTACCGGAAGGCGACGGCGGCACGCTGGGGAGGGAGCTCGTAAATGACGGCGTCACGATGGGGACGGGGGTAGGCGACGGGTCAGAGAAGGCGCTGGTGGCGGTGGCTGGGTCTTCGGGCACAGTAGATGCTGAGAGCTAGGTTGTGAGATGGAATGTTGTGTGAACGATACGACTGCGCACGTACCTCCGGCGTCTTGTCTGGGGTCGAGGAGGGAGCCTGGTCAAGTCAGCCATGTGCGCCACTTCAAGAGGGACGACACCCACGAGTGGCTATCGCACATTGCGATCCGATGAATGCATTGGCGTTGGGCAAGTCGTCTGGGCACGCGATGGAGACGCACACCTCGACCGCTCTCAGGAAGCTCTCGCTGCTGCACAGGCAGGCGCCGTCTCTGCACACGGATATCAGGTTTGGTGTGCGCACACCGGCACGGAAAATACATACGAGGGATTGCAGTTTGTGAGCTCGGGGTCGTTGCTCGCTGAGGCGCACTTCTGCACGCAGGGTGAGGGTGCGGTGGTCCGGGCGGAGACCATGGGTGGGCTCAGCGCTGAGGCTGCGACGGGGGAGGGAGCTGGTATTACTTACAGTAGCCCATATGGTTACATTTTTTTCTGATTGACAGCGAGCATCAATCTAGGGTTCAACAGCCGAGTTGACCGTATCCACACACCTGGGAACTTGAAATGTTAGGAATTGAACTCAGCGCCAGCATTGCTTCCGCAAACTAAATTAATATAACGCTGGAGTTCACCGAAGTTGAAAATACTCAAAACAAGCATCGCGTGGGCATACATCGAATACGGTCAATAGTACGCCCATGGTTATCTTCCCATGGGCTTTTCTTCTTTTGTTTGAACTTGAACAATACTGAGGGAAGAATCTATCGGAGAGGCATGATTGGCATCTCTTTTTGCCGGTCACCTCTGGCTTTACTGTTCATTTGATATTACGTGAATCCCGTGCTGCAGCATCAGCAGGAACTAACACTGCATTCAGACCCCCCCGTAGGCACAGATGTGCCTACGTTCGCAGATCTATGCCGAGGTGTGTCTATCCAGGCCGACATTGGTCGACGTTGGTCTAGCATGTCTGCCTACACGATGTGTGCCCACGTTGAACGATCTTGGCCGACGGTGGTCTGCCTATCGTGGCCGACCCTGGCCGACCTGAGTCCGGGTAGGTGGTTGTCGAAATGAGGTCGCAGATGTGCCCTAGTTTTACCGTACCATTTCGTTCAAATCGACAGGGGGTGTGACGCGTGACCGTTTTAACCAATTCGACATTTCGACAACCGCCGAAACTTGCGTGACACCACGAAAATTTTCGACTTTCAGCACGGAAATTTTCGAAAATCTTGCCTTTTTACATGCTCTGGACGGTTTGGGGCTCTTGGTCACGCTTGGGAGGTTCGACAAACGGCTGCGTGACGCGTGACCCCGACCAAAATTCGACATCGACAGGGGGGTGCGTGACGCGTGACTGTCGATCTGAACGAAATGGTACGGTATTGGGAACTACTGCTTCAAGTAAAACCATTATCCTGGCACTTGAGTTCGCCAGAAGAGTTGCCCACGGACAGCCGTCGGAGTGATCCGTGGAGTTCAGATTTGAAGGCTGATTGATACTCTAATAGGCTAACAAGGTGCGTGAGAGTGAGGAAGGGTCAAACCAGGTGTTGAGATTGAGAATGGGTACAATTTCTTGATTTTGCATAGCTAGGCCCATCAGTCTAGGTGATTCCATGTGTGCCTATTCCGGCCGGAACACGTAGGTCAACCTCGGCAAGGATCGGCAGATGGATCGGCAAAGGTCGGTGCACTGATCTGCCTACACATATGCCTACTGGGATCCGGCAAACCTGTGCCTACAGGGGGGTCTGAATGCAGTGTAAGTGTTTGGATCGACATCTCTCAAAGCGGAATTGGTGTGGAGTCCCTGGTTTAGAGTAGCTTCTATTGACATCTTTACCTTGGCATAAGTGCAAGAGGTAATTGATAAGAAACAAGGGGCTGGTCGGCCGCTTTGTTCAAAAAAAAAGGGAAACCAAGAATGGGTGGGAGAAGGACGGGGGCTCTAGGGCAATGCCTGCCAGATTACTCAGAGGTTAACGGCAAGCTGCCGTCAACGGCGCTGGGCGGCAATGGTACGGAATGATTGGACCGGTTTTCTTGGCAGGTGACGATCAAGCCTGGCAGTCCAAATCAAGGCGGCACGAACTCGCATCAGCGGAGTTTAAGGCGGAGTGGCTTCAGACAGACACGCATAATTTATAAAGAGAGTGAAGAGCGCAGACAACCTTGGCATGCCGGCACTGGCACCCACATCCAATGGCATAGTAATGTCCTTCAGATTTGGGTTCGTCAGACCTCCAAATGATATTAGAACCGGGACAAGAAGATCTTCAAGTTATGTTGTTGGGTTGAAGAAAATTTGAAACGGTGTCTATATAACATCTCTGAGCGCTTAGCTGACCCGGGCAGGGACATGGATAATCCAATGTCAAAGGACGGAGCGAGGTGTCGCCAGAACGGAGTGAAGTGTCGCCAGATGGTCGTTGGGGACAAGAGGATCGGTGATGCACTTGTTAGAATTACGAGATACGCCAATGCGAAGTTCCCGGGATCCGAGGACGGCCAGAATGGGGAGGTGTAGGACCTGCCCTTTGGGGATGCTGGATTTGCAACGGCTTCAGAACTATTAGGTATTTAAAACCACTTACGTATGCGCTACCTATGGGTTTTAGGACCTCCACAGGCCCATGGGTTGTGAGTTTATGGAATGTTATGGGATTTTACTGCGAACTGGGTATATGGATGGCCCAAATGTAGAGGTTACAAAGACTTATGGGTTCTGAGGACTATGGGTTCTGAGGACTTCGACTGTAACCACCGTACTTATTTTTGGCCCTGTAACTTCACCGTGAACGATTTCGAAGCCCTCTGGAAGCCCTCTGACTGCCTCAATACGACAGTGATCACGGCTGACACCTCTAGCTCGACACTCAGCCATTCTCAACGCTCCATCACGACCGCATGCGGTGCGCCATTCTCCCACCGGTCATAACAAATAAGGGAGGAAAAGGTTATACTTGGTCAAAATTGAACATGCAAACATCGTGTGTACTATTCCGTTCAGAGCTCAGAATAGAAATAAATGAACTAACCTAAATCCTATATATGTAGTCCGAGAGTTCAAAACGAAATCCTCACGCATTATATGCCGTCACCAGAAGGGGAAGACTTGTGCCCTTCTCCCGCTCAGCCAGCACTAACGGCATTTGAAGCCCTATAGCGGTTGGACCAATGCCGCCCTTGGGAACGGCAGGTTCGAACTCGAAACCACGGACAAGTGTGAACAGCAGGGCCTTGAATCTGTGACGAAAAATGAGAACAAATCAAATGAGTGGTGCGACGGCACAGAGCAAAAGAAGAGGAATAAGACATACTCGACTAAGGCGAACTTGAAGCCAATGCCTAAATTCGACATTATTGAAGGTCGGATTCTCTGAGATCGGAGAGAAGCACGTACAGTTATTCGGTCCCGCAAAGAAGGTGAACAGATTTCCCCACACGCTCGGGATCGCGTTGGATGCATCTGGGACGTGTTCCCACCGCTCAGGTTTAAACTCCGCGGCATCGTCCCCCCAGATCTCCGGGTCGGTGTTGACGGCAAGCATGGGGAGGTGTATGACCTGCCCTTTGGGGATGCTGGATTTTGCAACGGCTTCAGAACTATCAGGTATTTATCGGCGAGCACGAACGCACAAGAGAGTGTCATGTGATTTTCCAGCTGCGTCAATGTACGGTTTTGACAGAGGGAGGACATCGTCCTGCATCGCCATCCGGTCGAGGAAGGGCACCGGCGAATAGATGCGCAAGACTTCCCTTACTACACTGATTACGAAATGATCAAATCGCGATGCCACAAACCATGGGGCTGAAATCTAACCTGTCGAGATACGAGAGAGAGTTGAGCTGGTCCATGGACGGATTTTCAGTCGATAAGGTGAGGAGTTCGTCTCGAAGTTTCTTCTGCATGGCGGGATTGAGAGAGAGGGCATGCAGCGCCCACGCCGTCGCAGTACTATGGAAATCAATTAAGTTCCAAGGCCCACAGTTCTGAAGCGAAAGCCGAACCTTGTAGTTTCGTGCCCAGCCACAAAGAAGGCGGGTATCTCTGCAAAAACCTTGAGGATTGGCGCCCAAAAACAAGGAAACTCGAGTACGTACGTGAGATGACTTCCTTGTCGCTCAGGCGTTGGCTCTCAGGAACATCTTTGGCCAAGTTCGCCTTGAGGAGCACAGACAGCAGGTCCTTTTTGTCTCCGAAGGACTCGGCTCCATCAGACGCTCGGATACTATCAGAAACAATTCGGCTGCCAACTGAGAACATTTTGTTGTGCGCATTAATCGTAGTATGTCGGCCCGGCATCGGCTGGACCATTGTTCAAGGATCTTTCAGAAGTCGAGAAAGTAATAAGGGACGTACCAAGTATTGCAGAACAGGGAGAAGCACTTCAGCGACCCGATACATTGTATTGCGCCCAGAATTCGGGCTGTGGAGGAGCTCAGTGAAAGCCTCGTTAAGCTCGTTCGGTTTCTCTGTTGCTTCGAGGGCATGGAAATCATAATTGAACCCTAATCGTCGTGTACATGTTTGATCACCCGCGGGTGAGTGTGGAAGTGGTGGCACTTACCTGCCTGACCGATTACGTCCAGTGTCATCCGTCTGAGCCAGGAGTATACATCGATGCGCGTTGCGACGCCGTTGTTCTGTCCGATTTGAGAGGTCCATATGTCCCGAAGCTACACGGAGAGTGTCAAGGAAGGTTGCCTCCTTAATTGCCACGGCTCACCTGTATGGCCTTCTCGACAAAGATCTCCGTCAGAAGCGCAATTTGAGGGGTTCCGAAAGCTTGGTTCTGGAGATTGCCTCAGCGGAGATCCGATAGAAAATACTAGACTTGCAAGAATTCGCCTCTGTGTCGTAAAATCAACAATTTATTGGTTCATTTGAATGTGAGGTACTCACCTGGCGCTTATGGGTCTCCACATCCACATTCAAAATCCCTGAAAATGATGTTCTCGTGAAAATTGTGAATGAAAAAACCGAGTTGTGGACTAACCGGGACCGAGTAAGATCTCCCTGCTCTTGTTGATGAATGGCGGCCTCTGGTACACCGAGGCATTTGTTATTATATGGTTCAAAGCTTTGACGTCGGAGGTATGCAAGTAGTTTCTCTGTGGATATAATGAGCAAACGTCGCCGGTATTGGAAGCTTTAACGCACGTTGAACAAGTGCTTGAATCGGAAGATTGGGCCGAATTGAGCACGCCATTTGCTGGTCAATCCAGCGTCACTCTGGCATGCATTCAGTAATCAGCTTCTTGTAGGTTCCAAAGCTTACACCCATCTGCTTGAAGTTCCCGAAAATGACACTGGGATTCTTGGGACCCGACACGTTGCGCAGCGGGTACGTCAACTCGCGGTACACCCACTGCCCCATGAACAAAATTGCATAGCAGAGAATCGTCCAAGCGACGGGGACCAGTATTTGTGAGATCATGCCAGGTGGTTCTGCTCCAGTGTCCGCCGGGTCGGTTTATAAAGAGGCACAGTCGATGTCTTCCCACAAAGCCCAGGCTCTGAGTCAACACCCAGTGATCGTCGTCAGAAGACCGGACGCAACCGGCTCACAACCGAGAAAAAGAAGCCAATAGAACATGGAACTGAAGGGTAAAACCGTCCGAATCGGAAGCAGTGTCATCATTTTTTATGTGGCCGGACCGCAGTACGACAGGCGTGGGTCAGTAGGTGGAGTGTATGTATACACGGGACATTCACATATTTTCTCCTTGGTCTGGTAGTAGGCAGATAGGATGACCCGCGTGTGGGTGGGGGAGGGGGTTCAATAGAGATCGATGTCGTCGCGCTGAGTCGATAGACGGGACGCCGAGTGAGGACGCGTACGATAAGCCCCTATGAAGAACTTAAGCGCTTTCGGTCCCGGAAGCGACTGTCGGCAGTAAGTTTGGTTCTTGACGCCCGAAAGCAGGGTAGCGGGTGTTGCATCAGTATTGAGACCCTTGCCTGCATTCGTGATGGTGAGTGCTCAGCGCAATTGAACAAGCCCGCCGAACATATGACGCGCTCGGGAGTCGGGATGTCGTCAGGTCGACAAACAGCCAGAGGTGCCGGTCAAGGGTATCGAAAGCTAACCATGGCAGATGTTCTGCGAGCACGGGCGTCGCTGAAAGACGCAGGGTCGAAACGAGAGCCGGTGCTTAGACCAAGCTTAGACACTGAGAGACGGCCCAACTGCTTCCGGGCGAGTCATCCAGCCTTCGTGATTCGGATCCACGCCGATCCAATGAAAGGAGGTTGTGGCGATGCACGGCCATCAGCGGCACGTCATCACGTCATCTCCTTCTCTGAGTCACCAGCAAGAAAACGTCGTTTCAAGTCTGTTTGCTTTCTGGACGCATATCTCGGTTCATAAGTAGCCAGTGAGGACCCTAGACTCCTAGCTTTAGCTTCCGGAACCAATCTTCCCAGCTCGTCGGTACAATGTCTACTGACTATGACCTATCTACTGTCGCTGGCGCGCAAGCGTATCTAGCACCTACACAATTCGCTACCACAAGCGTAACTTTACTCTCTGGCGTGCACGTTAACTTTACATACCGACTACACCTCTCGACGCCGTACAAGGGTCGCTCGACACTGGTAATGAAGCATGCGAAATCGGACATCGTGCTGTCCGCTTCTGAAACTCTGTCTGCAATGGAAAGACAGGTGTGTGAATACATCCATTGAGCCCATGAGCCCAAATACCAAGCGAATATTGCCGCTGGGATCCTCCCGATGTCGCTGACTCGTCCACTAGGCCTTCGAAGCAAAAGCACTAGCAAAAATCAGGCAACGGATCGATTCAGCCGCTCTAGCAACCGTACCGGAGCTCCATCATTTCGACGAGCACGCGCACGTAATCATTATGGATGATTGTGGCCTCCAGTCGCTCAATTTGAAGCAGCTGATGCTGACGGCGACCCCATCGCCTGCCGTTGCACGCGAGATCGGCCTTGCGCTCGGCCAGTTCCTGGGCCGGCTTCATTCGTGGGGTGCCTCTGACGCTTCCTTGCTGGATGAATTCGATCAGAACACACAGGCAAAGGTCATTGTCCCCTTGTACTCATACTTGTACTCATCGTCCCTGATGCATTGTACCAGAAAATTACCTCGTGGATCACTTACGAGCGCCTCATATCTACTTTAACCACAGACAACCTCCCCGCCGTCGCATGCCTTCCAGCGCCAATCTCCGACAACACCCTCGACGCTCTTCGTGCCCTTGTCGCCGAACGCACTGCCGAGATCCACAAGTCGCGCGAGACGCTCACCATGGGCGACTTTTGGACGGGAAACGTAATGGTCAGCATGCGGCCCGCTCCCGACAGTGGCAGCGCGCAATGGGTTCGCGAAAAATCAGTTTTTGGCCCTCTGATGTGAACTTGGGAAGGTTTTTTTTCGTTTGGTTCTGGTATGCCAGAAGTACCGTCACATGTACTAGAGTATCAATTGTTCTTGCTGATTCCTCGGTTGAAGGGCAAAGGCTTCTCTGTGCTCAGTAGGGTTTTAGCGGTCCTTTTGCACTTTGAGATCGGATCGCATATTTTATTTATCAACTACATTCCATTACGCGGTAAGCGGTTCGTCGTGCACAGTATATATGTATCAAAACCCTGCTTCTAAAAGGTACGAAGAGTTTACCGGGTCCCTATTTTCCACCACCATTGTCTTGAACTCATCCACAACATCCTCGAGAGCAGCGAGTCTACCATCAATCTGAGCAACGTCTTTGCCTTGACCTGATTGTTCAAACAACGGCCTGGCGTCCTTCCAGAGTGTTTGTGCACTCTTCACATCCCCTCGATTCCTCATTATGTCTCCCAGACGGAGCATACAGTCTGCCCGGCTGTGGTGAGTATCCATGGATGTGAATCCCTGTAGGGCTACAATGAAAAGATTTTCTGCGGTTGCATCATCTCCCTGCGCAAGGAAAACATCTCCCAACGACTGCAATGCCTCGTGTAAGGCATGCTTCTGCTGCGCCTTCTGTGCGAATGCCAGATATACCACAGCGTATGTTGAGCTCCAATGAAACTTGGCATCTCCCCAGCGAGCAAAATCCGACATTTGCGCCAGACAATAAGATGAGACTAGAGCATTCTTCCCCAAGGACCATTTCAGACATTTTTGGAACATGGTCTCCGCATTGGAAAGATCCCCTTCTGCAAGCCTCAGGCTGGCAAGGCACATTTCGCATTTATTGACCCCGGGAAGATATCCAACGCCGTGGAACAGTTTTTTTGCACTTTCCAGATTGTGCTCCACATCAGATCCAGTCACCCCGTGATTCAGATCGACCCGTGCAAGACCCAGAAGAGCCTGGGCATGTCGGTACTTATCTTCCTCGGGTGAGGTATTCTGAGCAGTCACAGCATAAATGCCACGTGCTTGTGCATATTCAGACTTTAGAAGATATATCTCTGCTTCGGAATTGGATATTCCATTATCCAGGTTGCCTCCAGACAGGCCGCAGAGTTCCAGCCGCTGTTTTGCTCTTTGCAGCAAAGCAATACCATTCTTATAGTCTCCAAGCGGCACGCAGAAGCTGGCTTCAAGCCATAACGAGTTTGCTTCCTCCTGGAAATTTGCAGATAACCTGGCAAGTCTCTGTGCCTTGACTGCAAGTGCGCGGCCAGCGGATTGGGCAAGTTGCAATTTGGCAGAAGCCATCGTATTCAATATGCGTGCCTGCTCATTCATGTCTCCTGCAGATGTTGCAAATGCCAAGGCCTTCTCCAGAGACTCGATGCCTTTGGCCGCCTTGCCTCGGTATACTTGATAGTATCCAAAAGCGCGATAAAAATGCGCTATAAAAAGATAAGCTGAGATAAAATCATGATGAAAAGAATGCTTACAATGCATGACTGGATCATTGACATGTTGGATATGTAATATTGTTTGAGCAGCGAACACCTCTGGATCATCAATGGGTCGCTCTGACAGCAAAGACTTGAACACTGCTGTAGCAAACATAACATGCAATGCGTGATCTTCGGGCCGGAGAAGGGCTGGAATTTTATCCATAAGCCGAATTCGACCACGGCCCTTTGCTATGCTGAAAAGATTGAGAGACAATGTGCACATTATTGTGTCCTCTAGAAGCGGGTTGTCCGCCCGAAGTCCTTGCAGCAGCAATTGATTGACATTTCCAAGATTTGGTGCAAGTTGGTTCACGCGATCTGCCTGATGGGATCCCTGGTACGTAGTGTACAAATCAAGCACCCGCTGAAAGTGCTGTCGAAGAGACTGGACAAGAGATGGTGTTGGAGGGTGGAATTTTTGTACATAATCTCGGATTGGCATGAGAGACCTGAGTCTGTTCCTGTCATCGCAATAAGCCAGCGATGTTCGCAACAAGACAGTTTTCCCGGCCAACACATCTTCGATAGGAAGTTGGCTTTGTAGAAGTTCCCAATCCGAGAGTCCATCAGGCAGAATAGACAGAAGGCTCAACAAATCCATGGCGCCCGGCGAAGATGTTAGTCTAGGACTGGACAGTGAAATCTGAATAGATGCATCCATGTTAGATACGTGGTCATGGCCAGCAGATAACAAGGAGGTTTTTTCTGTCTCCCAACGGGTGAGAACGCTGGTGTAACCTTCATAGTCAACCAGATGGGCAACTAGAGCTACGGCCAATGGCATGTTATCAGTGAAGCTGAGAAGCTGGTCAACGAGCTTTGGTTCATGAAAACCATCAGCAATGTCTTCAAAGGTTTGTCGGGCTGCCTCAGGTGATAACGGTTGCAGGGGTTGTAGAAATGGGTGCGTCCAGCGAACTTTAGACGGCCTTTCAGCGCCCCGCATAGTGATCTTCATTTGAATTGTTATATTCAGTCAAGTTAAATAGTGCATAGTACTCACCATCAATGTTACTTGAGGTAGTTCTGTCAGTAGGGAAAGAAACTCTTCAACGCCGCGGCGGGAATCGACGGGGTCCCAGGCTGTCTCCAGATTGTCCAAGATTAAAAGAGAGGCAGGTTTCCCTGAGAGATGTTGCAGAACTGGTTTCGTCAAGTCCCTCCCAGGCTTAAGGCCGAGCTGAGCCCCTATGATGGCCCCAACCTCGATACTGGTGGAGGCTGAATCACATGCCACAAAGTAGCACAGCTGAAATTTTTTAGCCACATCTGGGTGGTGCAAAGCTGCTTTAGCAAGGCTCGTTTTGCCCATTCCCCCTGGCCCTAGAATTGCAATCCGTGCAGAGTCCCGGTTCAGAATCTTGACAATTTGTTCAAGTTCGGTTTGGCGGCCATGAAATATCTTGGGCTTGGCCGGCAACATTGAGAAGGAATCAGAGCTGAACCAGAGCATGTGAGCATCGTGCAATCGCAGTGAAGATAATATGTACCTAAAACGAGAGCTGGAGATGTCAAGTCTGGTGTACACCTGTTCGAACATGAAGATCAAACATGTTTTCAGCCGTGATGAAGGACGTACCGATGAGGCCCCATCCGAAGTAGTTTCTTCCGGCAGATCTGATATCATTTGAAGCAATTCCTTGTGCATATGATCCGCAGTTTTCAGCATTACACTGATATCTCTCATCGTTGTAGCACCAGAATCAATCTACGGCCAATTGAGACTCCGTAGTTTAGTGGCAGAAGGCTGCTGACCTTGAAAATTTCCAGAGCGTGCTTCAAGCCTTCACGACAGTCCTTAAGCAAGCTGGCGATTTCCCCTTGGCGAAGAAACGACTTGATCCGGCTCCCATCCTTTTGCGCTTCAACGAACGTAAGAATCTTGTGAAGAGTCCTGAGTGTTTCGATATCAGGTGTGAATGTCTCCAGAAAATTTGAACGTACTCCGTAAATCTCCCAACCTCATGCGACATTACCGGGGGAAGGCTTCCGGTAGTTTCCGATTTGATGTGAAGATTCAAGATGGCATACAACACTTGAAGGACATCTTCTAAGAGCTGGGTACATTCAGCTTTGTTTTTCTTTACATTCTGAACTGTATTTCAGCATTCCTCCGCTAGAACCATCTCTATTGTAATTACTCACTTGTACAGCGGTCATCAACGACAAAGTTGTCAGCGAAATGGCTGTTGCGAAAGAGGTACTGAAGGCATCGTGAAGATCGTTGAGGAGAGACACGGCACGTTCTAAACAGGTTATGGTATCGTTCAAACGGATGTCGGAAACACTGGGCTGGCGGGGCATCTCGGTGGGGGAAGAAAGGACGAGACTTAGTCGTCTACGCTTGGTCTACGCTATTTATCTTTCACCGGTCGCATACTGTAATCCGATGTCCCCGTGGATCAGATACTTATCGCCCGGCATCTTACTCAGGTGCCGGCTAATGGCTCGTCGGGAGTCAGCCGACACCATGCGTCTCCGTCTCGTCCGGAGCGAGAGCACAGCCTCAGACTTTTCCCTCGTCGTCACTGACTCAGTATTTGCCGTCCCTCCCCTCTCAGCCTACATATTTTCCAGCTTCCGTTCTCATTTCTAATCGCTTACAAATGACTCATCTCGGCCTCAATCGGTCAGAACCCCGTTCCTGGTAGCAACATAAGCCCTGCTCTTACCAACACTGAATCCAACGCCCGTATCTACCGGGCGCAATGCCGGCAGGGGGCATCGAGGCAGGACCTAAGGACTGACATCCGCCGATGACATCCGCATAATTGCGGAGATATCCGCGGATTGCTCAAGTGTCATCGACCAGGCACTTGGCGGACCACCAAGCCTCGAGCGTCTCCCTCGCCGACTACGCACCTAACATGCCGCCACATCCAATCCACATCTGTGCAGACGCGTAACTATGAATGATCATCCGGATGAGGCCGGTCCATGCCGGTCCTTAAGATTCAGAACTTTACAAAGCCGCTGCCAGCAGTAGCGTCAATATTTTACCTCGATTCTTCCACAATCAATGCCGTTCACGATGATGTGTAGTACGATGGCCTCCACTCGCTCTCTGGTGGAAGGCGCTGACCTCGGTCGTTCGGCACCTGAGCTTGTTACCTCAAAGGGACGGAGGGACGGGCTGAAAAAATCTGATGGCGTTCAGGTTTCAATGGGGACTGCGGCTGCTTTGCGGGGTACGCGGTATCTGCTCCTTCTCTTCTTTCAGTTCTGCTCACATAGCCAGTACATTTTGTTTATAGATATCGCCAATGTTCATGATCGTTCGTTCATCTTTTGTGTACAAGTCTTGATCCTTCAACCGAATGGCCACTCTTCGCGCGGTTCCGCGCTGTGAACGTCGATACCGCCTCTTTCGCGCCGTCTTATAAGTAGATCGATGCTCCCCGCGTCGAATGTACAAAGCTGGTTTGCTTCTGGCTCAGCCGATGTGTCGCGACCTCTCGCTGGGCCGTTTAACCGTCGCAGCGGATTTAAGAATCGCAAGATTGAATGAGGTCTACATTTCTTTTTATCTGTTGCTCGCTCCTCGCTCGCTCAGTTCTCGGTTTAGCCCCAAAGGTCTTGGGGACGCCTTCAACTATGCACCAAGGGAGCGCCACCCGTACCGGTCAAGGGACCTGGTTAACGCTGGTTGAGGTTTGTAGTCGTAAGTAGTCTTAAGTAATTTCACCACACCACCGCATCTAACCTATCAAGGTCGGTGGGTTAATCTCCCTCAACTTTGATTCCGTAGGGGCGAACTCCTCAATCGCGCTCTCCTTCACCGAATCCCCGTCCTTCATCCGGCCAACCGCCTCGAACGATTCATCATTCCCCGACGAATCTAGACGTGGGACACCGTCCTCGTGGTCCCCGCACCACTGCCTCGTGGGTTTTGGACCCGACCCGCCTTTGCTTTGTGGGGCGGATTCTGTTTTCTCACAATCATATCAACTGCGCCGCAACCAGTGACGGTCTCCAACGTCTCCTGTGCCATCTCCTTCATGCCGCACGCCGATGACCTGCGCGCCTACACAGGGGATTTCACCGCATCGGACGTCAAGGCCACGAAGGTTGACAAACAGGGTCTAGGATGCCGAAACATCAGGAAACTCTGATTTCATACCTGCTATAACCTGCTGTAAGCCACTATATATCACTATATAGCGGGTTATAGAAAGGCACCCTTTTTCCTAGCACTCTATAGCGCTATAGAGTGCTATATAGACCAATCAGGGTTTATTGATGAAGCTAACTGCGGCAGATCCTCTGCGAGCACGGACGTCGCTGAAAGACGCAGCGTCGAAGCTTGGTCGCAGCCAAAGCTGTTGGTCCCAATTAGGCCCAGCTCCCAAGATCTGTGAGTCATCAAGCATTCGAGATTTGGATTATCGCCGATCCATCGCCCTGGCGCACTTCTTTCCGTTGCCACCATGTCTTCCCAACTCGTCTGGCTTATCACAGGAACTTCGTGCGTCAACCACAATACCCGTAGCTCTTGCCTTACGCACTGTATTTAGTGCTGGCTTAGGTCGCGATCTTGCACTGGCAGCCCTCAGACGCGGCGACCATGTTATCGCGACGGCTCGCTCAGTTACCAAACTCACCGATCTCAAAGATAAAGGGGCAAATGTATTGGAACTCGATGTCACTGCGCCGTTGGACGAACTGCATGTGATCGCAGAAAAGGCCGCTGTCATCCACGGGAGAATCGATGTTGTCGTCAACAACGCGGGTTAGGATTGAATTTGATCCTAATAATTGGGCTTCTTTTTTTGACGCTCCACCTAGGATACCTTCTAGTTGGAGCCATCGAAGAAAGCACGTACGTATCACTATGATTCCCTGAATTATTTCGCCTTTGAATCGCTTCTCATCCCCAGGCCGGAAGAAACACTCCAGCAATTCAAGTAAATCGCTGACTTGGACGGTCTGCAAAAAAAGCCTAATTATTTCAGCACCAACGTTTTGGGCGCACTCAATGTTACTCGAGCGATACTTCCCTATATGCGCGCGAAGAAAAGCGGCACGGTCGTCTTCATGGGTTCCGTCGGTGGCTGGTAGTGCGTCCAATCTTCCTCCAAAATCCCGGGACTTTATCAACCCGATTGATTGTTGATTGTGGCACATCCAGCGGCCTCCTCAATGC
Organism: Mycena capillaripes; assembly: GCA_029204075.1. Classification (NCBI taxonomy): domain Eukaryota; kingdom Fungi; phylum Basidiomycota; class Agaricomycetes; order Agaricales; family Mycenaceae; genus Mycena; species Mycena capillaripes. Next base: position 708,147 of record JARHKZ010000014.1, on the reverse strand, counting down.
CGGTCTCTACTGCGCGACAAAGTACGCTCTCCGCGGCCTTTCCGAGTCACTCCACCTCGAGATCGCCCCGCTCGGCCTACGCAGCACTTGCATCGACTTCGGCGCCTTCCGCACGACATTCCTCGACCCCGCCCACCGCCCGCCGTACATCCCGCGCATCGAAGACTACAATGCTAAGAAAGTCAACGACGCGCTGCTCGGTGCGCGACAATGGCCGGTTATCTCTACTCTATGCCTGTGCTAATTTAATTCACCCGCGCCAGCGTACGATGGCAAACAGCCGGGCGACCCGGTGAAAGGCGTGGAGATGGTCATCGATATCGTAAGGGGCGAGGGTTTGGCGGCTGGGAAGGCATTCCCAACATCCGTTGCGCTTGGGAGGGACTGCTATAAGGTGGTCAAGGCAGAGGCTGAAGCCGTTTTGGCGCGGCTGGAGGAATGGCGTCCGTTGTCAGAGAGCACCGATTTCTGAGATTGGGGACACGTTACGCATAATCGTATATCAATTTGTACTTGAAGAAGCCCGCCCGAAACTTGTGGTTGTTGCGCATCACGGAAAACCCAGAAGAATTTGAGGAGGACGGGTTGGTATACTGAGTTGCGCCCGATTTTCAAACCAAGGTGGGGAACACTTTCACTGGGGGCAAAGGACGCCGCACTTGGAAATCGATTGCTTCCAATGCATTCGGTCAGCATTTTGGCAGATCATGGAAGAAAGGTGCCAATCACCTTTATGGCACCTTTGTTTCCGAGGGGTGACTGAAGGAAAAACAAAGGTGCCATAAAGGTGATTGGCACCTTTGTTCCTCCGGATTCTTCCATGCCAACTGAATGCATTGGAAGCACTCGATGTCCCAGTGCGTCGTCATTTGCCCCCGGTGTTTGATAAGGCATATCAGCATGAAACTGTGTCATGCAGAGGTCCCATGTTCGAGTCTCACCTGCAGTAGTTTTTTGTCATTCCACAAGGAACACTGCTTAATCTGCTCAGAATAAACAGTGTTCGATCACATCCGATCACTGATTGATCGTAAAGTCCCAAAAGTACCTGGTCACATCCCCAGCCGTAGCACCTGAAAAGGCCTATAACATCTTCTGTTCAAAAAAAATCAGCCATCAAACAGGATTACGCGTTGAGACGCCAATTGTTTAATCAAACTTCATATAGATTCTTGTTGACGAGTCCTGGCCCGATCATGCTTAGACTATGGTCGGTGCGCCGCACCTGACGGGATTCATCAGAACTTTATACCAGATTAGTCTCTCTTGACAGACGCTCTATATCAGGTCTAACTCGTACCTTGTTTGATATACCGTCCAGCAGTAGCGTCAAAATTTTACCTCGATTCTTCCCAATCATTACCGCTCACGCCGGTAATCTTCGCTGAAGCACGATGGCATCCACGTCGCTCTCGGGCGCGTGTGGTGGAAGGCGCTGACCTAGCCCGTTCGGCACCTGAGAAATTGTTGGCTTGAAGGGACGGGCTGAAAATATCTGACGGCGTTCAGTTTCAATGGGGACTGCGGCTGCTTTGCGGGGTACGCGGTGTCTATAAAGTGTGTCCATCCATGTTCCTTATCTTCTTCGGTTCTGCTCACAGAGCCAGTACATTTTGTTTATACTATCGATACCCTCGCCAATGTTCATTTGTGCATCTTTTGTGCGCAAGTCTTGATCCTTACGACGCCACTTTCCAACCGAATGGGCCACTCTTCGCGCGGTTCCGCGCTGTGAACGTCTATGGGAAGGTAATATTGATGGGGGTTCGCAACTAAAGAACAGACTGACTATATTCAGGATATGGCTTGGTATTTATACAAGTCTCTTATCTATGAGTCAGAGTAGGAATGATACCAAGGCAGTGTGAAACATAATGGAGCATATGGCGGTGGAGCTAAAAGCAAGCTAAACCTAAAGAGAGCATGGCAACGGTGAAATACAAAAAGATTAAAAGGGAAATATGGAGAGGTACATGTGCATTCCACATGGTCAGGAACGCGCCTGACGCGTCCACGGGTTGTATTTCCAACACTCCCCCTCAAACCGTGGATAATCCAAGAGCACAAGCGAAATGTTTGGCTTTAGCACTCGGGAGGGCCTTTGTGAGGGTGTCGGCAGTCATTTCATCCGTAGCACAATAAATGAGCTTTATTGCTCCGGCCTCCATGATATAGCGAATGTAGTGGTATCGCAAGTCGATATGTTTCGTGCGGGCATGGTAATGGCCATCCTGTGCAAGAGCAATTGCAGATTTGCTGTCGCTGAAGAGGGTGGTGGGCCAAGACAAAGGGCGAAAAATTTCCCCAATGAGTTTGCGCATCCACATAGCTTCTTTTGCAGCATGAGTTGCAGCGACGTATTCAGCCTCGGTCGTAGAGAGCGTAACAAGTTCCTGTTTCTTTGAAGACCAAGAAACGGCTCCCCCGTCAACCATGAATACATACCCAGTAATGGCCCTGCGATGATCCTGCGAGGCGCCATCTGCATCAACATAGCCTCGTAAACCACGCTTGTCTCCCCCATAAACCAGCTCCAAGTTCTTCGTTCCGATGAGATACTTGTAGATGTGCTTCACGGCTTCCCAATGGACCCAACCAGGGTTGTCGTTGAATTGAGAGACAGTTGAAACTGCGAACGAAATGTCAGGCCGAGTACCCATTGCGGCGTACATCAGGGATCCAACTGCTTCGCGGTAGGGAACATTCTTCATCTTGGCAATATCCTTAATGCTCGTTGGTGACTGGGATTTGCTGAGAGGAATGTTCGGATCAAGAGGCATCGCACTGGGTTTTAAACCATCGAAGTTAAACCGTGTGATAATTGCCTCGATATAGGCATGCTGCGATAACGCGAGTGTGCGCTCCGCAAAGTCCCGGGTAATCTTGATTCCAAGTAGCCAATTAATTGGGCCAAGATCGGTGAGCTTGTACTTCGCATTCATTTCGACTTTGAATTTCTGGATCTGCTGAAGGGAACTTCCCAAAATCATGCAGTCGTCGACATGAATTGCAAGTATGAGGAGATGGTTTTCTTCCTCCTTGAAGAATACACCATGGTCGGATTCGGATCGTTTGAAGTTCAGGTCTGCGAGTGCTTCGCAAAGGAAGTCGTACCAATTCTTTGCGCCTTGCCGAAGACCATAAATTGATTTGTGCAATTTCAACACAAAATATTTCTGGTCCTTTGTGGCGTAACCGGGTGGTTGCTCGAGGTGAATAGACTCGTCCTCTGCCAGGACTCCGTTTAGAAAAGCGCTATCAAAATCCACGGTGTGGATTGGCCAGTTGTTGCGTGCTGCAATAGCTAGAAGCAGCCGAAAGGACGACAACTTTGCAACAGGTGCATAAGTCTCGTAAAAATCAACACCATAAATCTGGGTGAAGCCTTTTGCAACCAATCGAGCCTTGTACTTCTCGATTTCGCCGGCGGCATTTTTCTTGATACGCAGAACCCATTTCGAACCAACGACGTTGGCGCCAGGTGGGCGCGAGGTGATAGACCAGGTGCCGGTCTGTTCCAGCGCGGTAAGCTCGGCTTTTATTGCCTCTTCCCATTTAGGCCAATCCGGTCTCTTTCTCGCTTCCTCAAACGTCGGCTCGAGTCCTTCAGCACCAGCGGTCACGGCAGCCATTGCGAAATCTTCTATAGCGACCATTTCCCAGTCATCAGAGGTTGCTGCATCTTCAGCTTCCTGGATGCCCCTTGGAATTGCGGGGTCTGCGCGACGGTTGCTTGGGAGTCCCTGGCCCTCGCGAAGACGTCGTACGTATGCAGATTCTTTTCTGATGCGTTTAGGTCGTCCTTCTGGCTCTTCTGGCTCTGGATTCTCGAAATCATCGCCCAAGAAATCGTTCTGCAGCTGATCGTCATTCTGCAGTGCAGGCTGGTCTTCTTCATCGGGAATTTCCTCGACTGTGGCTCTCGGAACGGGTGCATTGACTGCTTGCGGTGCTTGCTGTGCTGGAGGGTTTAAATTTCCCACAGGTGGACGCTCGACTGGCTCCCACTCCCCCTCGAGCGGCAACTTCGCCACAATGACAGTGTCTTCTTCAAAATTGAAACTGACGCTTCGTTCCACTCCCACTGTGCGACGATGGGGCCAATAAATTCGGTGAGCTACACTCTCCTCATCTATTCCAACCCAGTTACCAATTCTCCCTCGCATATCCAGCTTGGAGTTGGCTGTATCGTGCACGCGGACTTTGCAGCCCCAGGGGTGCAAATCATCCAAGACGGGCTTCTCTCCGAAAACAAGTTCATACGGAGTCGTTTCGCCAATAGCGCGGGTCCAGGTGCGATTTTTCAAGTAAACTGCATGCATGAGAGCTTCGCCCCACAGAAATTTCGGAAGGCCGCTATCATGAAGCATAGCGCGAACCCTATTCAAGAGGGTGCGATTGAGCCGTTCGGATACACCATTGTATTCCGGAGTGTCGTGGACCGTGAGCCTTCGAATTGTTCCTTGAGTCGCGAGGTGAGCATCGAATGCTTTGCTCATATATTCCCCTCCACGATCCGAACGTAGGCACTTAATTCCGACGCCTTTCTGGGTCTTCCACCAAGCTTCATTGGCCAGATAATGTTCAAAGACTTCGTCTTTATGAACCATTAAATAAACCCGTGTGTACCGGCTTTTGTCGTCTGTGAAACTGACATAGTACTCCTTGTGGTGGATAGTGCGAACAGGTGCGGGTCCCCAAAGGTCTGAATGAACCTCATCTCCGAGATTCTCAGCACGTTTGGCCTCCCGGAATTTTTGGATAGGCTTCCGAGTCATCTTTGCAAATTCGCAAGATTCGCAAACGGTGGGTTCACTGGATTCATCCAGTTCAATGCCTTGAACAAGTCCTTTCTTGACGAGCTTTCGCGCAGCATCGTGTGCAACATGTCCCATCCTGCGATGCAATTCGTCGATGGTGACCTTCACTTTTGTGGCTCCAGCAAATTCAGTTGCAGGTTTTGGGCGAGGTGTAAAAACGCGATAGAGTCCACCTTTCTCGCTGATCTTGCCAATAGGGTTTCGATACCTATCGAAGATACGGCATGCACCGTCCCCAAACCAGACATGCGAACCAGCAGCGTCGATACGACTGATGGAGACCAGTGTGACTCCCATCATAGGTGCGTACAGTACATCCTTCAAAAGAATTCTGGATGCCGGTTTATTGCCGTTGGGAACAGTAACATACATGTCCCCCTTGCCAATCGCACTGAAGGATCTCCTGTCTGCTGCAGTGATGGACTTCACCGCGATTTCAACGAAATTAATAAACCGGGCTCGATTTCCGGACATGTGCTTGGATGCGCCCGAATCGTACAAGTCTATGTCGATGAGGCTGTCGCCTGACTTCTCCGTGGTGAGCATTCCTGAATCAAATGAAGTCGTATAAGCTTCTTCTGTCCCAATGCTGGATTCTTTCAAAATTCCATCATGAAAAGCCTCGGCTTCAAGTGCTTCATTGGAAGGTGCGTAGGCCAAATAATCTTTGATATTGCCCTCATTGATCTCGATCCACTCGAAAGAGTCCTGGGAGGTCTGGGAATCCCTTTCGTTCCCGCTGTGAGTGTTGTCGCACTCGTCCTCCGAGTCTGAAACATCTTGGAGGTCTGGCATCGATTCATCGCTGTCCGAATCTGTGTCGTCGAAGTCGAACAAGTCAATCTGCTCATCTGAGCTAGAATCCGAGCCAGTAGACTCGTCGTCTGAGTCTGTAACTGCACGCAATTCTGGCATGTCTTCGTCCTCACTTTCTAAGGTAGAACTGAGGTGTTCTGAGTCCTCGAAAAGGCCGTCGAAGATGTCACTATAGTCTTCGGAATAAATCGATGTATTGTCCAGGTTGAACATTTCTTCCTCGTCGCTTTTGCTGCCTGCGAAATCTGCGGAGACGTTGAGACCTTCTTCAACGAAATCCAACACATTCGATTCTGCAATGGCCATCCAGGCAGACTCTTCTGCCTCTGCTGCTGCAGCATTGGCCTTGGCCTTTCCTTTTCCTCTTCCTCGTGGACCCTGGCCGGCCTTGCCGCCGCCTTCAGCCCAACAATCCGACTTGTAATGACCTTTCTTTTTGCAGTTGAAGCACTCAACATCCTTCTTCGAGTTTGAATTTGAACCTCCGGCCCGACCCTTCCCTCGGGAAGAATCATTGGAGTAGAAGGCAACATCCCTGTCGTCCTTCCTGCCATTCTTTTTCAAAAGTCGGCGTTCGTATTCATTGGTGATAGTGAGCATGAGATCATTTGCAGTAAGGGTAGTTCCAAGCACGCTGGATGTAGCGCTGACTGCGGAAATATAGGGATCAAATGAGGAGGGTAAGGAGCCGAGGATGATTGCGTAGAAGTCGTCCTCGGTCGGGGGCTGACCCATTGCTGCGAGATCTTCGCGCATGGTCCTAAGCTTTGTGAAATGGGAGCGAATATCGCCACGCTCATCACAACGTTCTTCTTGAAGCCTGCGGCGCAAGTCTACTGATACCATGCGAGATTTCTTCTGGAACTCATCTTGAAGCTCCTTCCAAATTGCACTGGCTGTCGGCTTGCCTCGGATCTTCATGAACAGTGAGTCTGGAATCGTCCCTGCGATCTGTTGCTTGACAATCGCTTCGCCCTGCTGCCATAATTTCAGTTCCTTCTTCCACTCTGTGTCTAACACTGTCTGTTGGGCAGTCAAAACTACTGGTGCAGCATTCGTCGCACGAATGGCCGTAAGAGGGTCTACTGGTTCCGCGGCTGACTCGTCTAGGTGCTCCGCGAGACCTCGAGCATCAGCAGCCCAAATAAAGCGGTCTTTATAAATGACCCAATTTGTGCCGGTAACTTCAAGCTTGGGGATACGCAGGAAGTCATCACCAATTCTGGTAGTTGTGGACGACATTGTGTGGATAGGATTTTTGTTTTAATAAAAATATCTCGGGACAAGCAGGTGCAGTATGAGGATGATCAAAGTGGCGAGGATTTTCTTTAGATGCGGGGTGCGGGGCCCATAACCTATGGGAAGGTAATATTGATGGGGGTTCGCAACTAAAGAACAGACTGACTATATTCAGGATATGGCTTGGTATTTATACAAGTCTCTTATCTATGAGTCAGAGTAGGAATGATACCAAGGCAGTGTGAAACATAATGGAGCATATGGCGGTGGAGCTAAAAGCAAGCTAAACCTAAAGAGAGCATGGCAACGGTGAAATACAAAAAGATTAAAAGGGAAATATGGAGAGGTACATGTGCATTCCACATGGTCAGGAACGCGCCTGACGCGTCCACGGGTTGTATTTCCAACAACGTCGATATCGCCTCTTTCGCGCCGTCTTATAAGTAGATCGATGTTCCCCGCGTCAAATGTACAGAGCTGGTTGCTTCTGGCTCAGCCGATGTGTCACGACCTCTCGCCGGGCCGTTTTAATTCTGGATTACGGTCCTGTGACCGCCCCGCGTCGCAGCGGATTTAAGAATCGGAGTATCGGCGGCATAACGCAAGAATGAGGTCTACGTTTCTTTTTATCTGTTGCTCGCTCCTCGCTCCAGTTCTCGGTTTAGCTCCCAAAGGTCCTTGGGACGCCTTCAACTATGCACCAAAATCCAAAACCGTTTACGCTGCCGCGATTCGCGAGGTGGAAGGCACAGTTACCAACCCCCAAGGGCTCGTCAATAATGCAGGGAGCGCCACCTTTACCGGTCAAGGGACCTGGTTAACACTGGATTTTGGGGTCGAGGTGTGTAGTCATAAGTAATTTCACCACACCACCGCATCTAACCTATCAAGGTCGGTGGGTTAATCTCCCTCAACTTTGATTCCGTAGGGGCGAACTCCTCAATCGCGCTCTCCTTCACCGAATCCCCGTCCTTCATCCGGCCAACCGCCTCGGACGATTCATCATTTCCCGACGAATCTACGACGTGGGACACCATCCTTAACGTCCCCGCACCACTGCTTCGCGGGTTTTGGACCCAACCCGCCTTTGCTCTGCGGGGTGGATTCCGTTTTCTCACCATCGTATCAACTGCACCACAACCAGTGACGATCTCCAACGTCTCCTGTGCCATCTCCTTCATGCCGCACGTCGATGACCTGCGGGCCTACACAGGGTACTTCACCGCACCGGATCCGGGATTCCACGACCCAAATTTCTTGACAAAAAGTATAAACTCGGTGTTTTACTCGAGTCACACACCTACTTAATATGCTGCGCAGTATGGATGGCTGGAGCTTATACAGTGCAAACGAATACCGTAGCATTGCACACCGGCCGTCAAGTCCCCATCGAACCCCGCGGCCGTAAGCTCAAGACTTCTGGGTCCAGCCTCGTTTACAATTCCTGATAGACTGGGCGAACAATGCAACATTGGGCGGTGCTGGCCCGATTATCGTGGACGGTGAGATATTTATCTCATCCTCCGATTTTCGAGAGGAATAAAACGTTCCAGGTGCAAAACGCGATCGGTACGGCCTCCCTGAACTTTCCCAATGCCGTAGAAACTAATAATGAACTTCTCAACAGCGCAGTGTGGCCAGGTCGGACGTTCCCGTTCTGAAATCCCCTATTTATTGTTGACGAGAATTCAGGTGACATGGGCATCGCTGTTCCAACGCAGTTCGTTTCCACCAATGATCTCCTCCCGACGCGCAACGCCCTTGCGACAATGTTCGCCGCAATTAATCCCACTACAGGCGCACTTCCCGAGTCGGGCCCGCCGCTCAGCCAGCTGGGTAGCGACACGTATCATTGCTGGACGTTGATTGGCACGCGTAAGTCTCTAATTCCTCGGAACCGCTTAATTCTTGATACCCAATATGAAACAGACAACTACTATCTTTATTTCGGGGACGTCGAATGGCTCCAAAGTATCTGGACGAATTACACCAAGGCTGTCGCGTTCCTCGAAGCGAAGGTCGACCGCAAGGTTGGTCTGATGGACGTAACAGGACTTCGCGACTGGGCGCGTCTCGGCGGCGGCGGCTTCAACGCAGAGGGCAATGCTATCTTTTACCGGGTACAGTTCTCCCCATCATCCCTTGAACCTCCACGCTCACCGACCTCTCAATCACAGGTCCTCATTACCAGCGCATCTCTCGCCTCGGCTATGAACCTCCCGGATCTCGCTGCTGCCTGGACACAGAATGCCACAGTCCTCAAGCAAAACTTCAACGATGCGTTCTGGGTCGAGGAGCTAGGGATGTACCGCGACAACGTAACGACGACCCTCTGCCCACAAGACGCCAACTCTTTTGCGATTCTCTTCAACATTACCACCTCCCCCGCACAGGCCGCGTCAGTCAGCGCGGGCTTAGAGAAGAATTGGAACGACCTAGGTCCCGTCGCCCCTGAGTTGCCGGACACCATTTCGCCCTTCATAAGTGGATTCGAGGTCTGTCTTCATCGTCTTGATCTCCACGTCGTCCATTTCTGAACTGCGATTCGACTTTCAGCTCCAAGCCCATTTCGTCGCGGGGAACGCCAGCCGTGCGCTGGATCTTCTGCACAGAGAGTGGGGATACATGTTGTACACCAATCTTTCGGTGGAAAGCACCCTTCTTGAAGGATTCACTGCGAATGGCTCCATCTGGTACAGTCTTAAACTTTACCGTGCCTGTTTTTACGCTCGGCGGATGCTCATCGCATGCATGCATGCAGGTATCGCTCATATCGAGGCTACAACTACGACCCCGCGTACACTTCCCACGCGCACGGATGGAGTTCCGGCCCCACGAGCGCGTTGACGATCTACGTCCTCGGACTCAGCGTAACTGCACCCCAAGGCTCCGAATGGCTCTTCAGCCCCAACTTCGCTGGGCTGCCGCACGCCGAAGGCGGCTTCGAAACGGCACTGGGGTGGTTCGGTGCGTCGTGGAATGTCTCAACCCTGGTTGGAACGACGACGTTCTCGGCGAACGTGGATGTGCCTGTGGGTACGAGTGGTGTGTTCGTGGTCCCGACCGAACTGTTGGGTGCGAGTACAGGCGTTTCGGTTGAGGTGGATGGCATGAAGGCGGTGGTTAGGTCGGATAATAGCGTCTCCCTTGCGGGCGGGAACCATGCGGTGGTTGTCGTTGCCAGAGATTAAGATGTTTCTTGTACAATAAGCGGTGTAGTCAATATCTTTCAAAATTGTGGTCTGTAAACGGTTCAAATCGCAAGCTTGATGATGTTCAGAACACAATGTGATTTCGATATGACCTAGTACGATTTTTGTTGTGTCGCAAGTCAAGTAATTTGGGGCAAGGAGATTTTGACGCAGCACTGACGTTTGACGCATGCAACGTCAGTCTGCGTCAGTTGAATTTTGCGTCAATGTTGAACTCGCCTTGAATGGTATCCCTGGACTCCCAATGTCAGTGAGCATCAGACTGGGGCACTAATACATTGTTTGGCCTCCGAATACGGCCGTTAGCTTGCGTTGAGACCGTTAAAACAGTGAACAAAACTTCTTGCAACGTCAATCAACGTCGATCAACGTCAATGTGATAGCGTCACAAAACGTCACTGCGCCGATCTGCGCAGATTTTCAACGTCAGTCCAGCGCCTTGCAGCGTCAATGTAGACAATTCAAGCGTCAGTTACCTCTCCAGTTTGCGTCAGTCAGCGCCGATTCTGCGCCGTGACACAACGTCAGTGTGACCGACCCACGTCAGTTCAACGTCAATGTCAATGCTGTCTGCGCTACTCATGCAGCACTCTGCGCCGGTCGCCTCGACACCCAAGTAGATATCGCATCGCACCACCGCAAAATTAAAACCCCACTTCCTATGACAGAATTCTGCTTTGATCGCTGTCGGTTGTCGTCGCTGTGATCCCGGATAACCGCATTTGGAACACAGCGATCAAAGTCCTTTGGCGTCGTCGATGACGATGAGCACGGAAAAAGTTGGTTCAAAATCAGAAAAAAATTGTCAACAAGTTACCCAAAATACCGGATAGCAAGTAGTAAATCTAACAAAAAGAATGCGCCGGTCGGGCGTCAACACGCGCGCGCGCCGGCCTGCGTCGATACACAGCCACCAACGTCAATGTTGAATTGACGTTGACTGACGCACCCACGAATGGTTTTTGAGATTGCTGTACGGAAGGATTCTTCGATATCCATCGGAGGTCATGGTAAGCACCGGACTCCCTCGTTTCAAACCTTGGCGGAGTTATTCACAAAATAGTATTCCGATCAAAATGACTTTCAGGCCCATATGAACATTGAAACCACCTGCGCTGGCAAATCTACTCTCCAGGCAGTTTCCAGTACCCAATGGTGACGTTTAAACAGTAAAATTGCAACGGTATTGGCAACAAACTTGACGGAACTTTTCAAAAATCTTGATCGTGTACTGATGGTTGGATGGAGCAGAGAAGGTAAGTTACAGGTTTTACTTACACATTGTATTGAAACTTGAAAGACACACATTGGTACAGTGACGAGCAGGGAAATCAAGATGGGCTAACTCTGATGTCGAGGATGCATATCTCACTACCAGTGTCACATACAACGGCGATCATGTGTTTTGAATTGTGTTTGCAGGAGATGTAATTCAGGTTCAAACACGGGCAGTTGGGTGATATTCATTCTGCACATACATTCCTGGATGATAACTGAAGGAAATACACACAAAACACTGCGTTACTGCGACGTTTGACGATGCAAAGAGGAATCCCACAATATCACTAAGTGTGACGCTGCGGCACTGTGACACTTGCTGCGTCAATCAAACGCCGATCCGCGTCAGTTGAAAAACGTCACAGCGCCGATCAAACGTCAGTGCAACGTCAAAGCGTCACTTTCACCCTGCCCAGTAATTTGGCTGAACGCAAATATCTAATAATTGAGCGATTCATTGAATGCAACGGTGAAGTCTCTCAAGACATCAGCGCTGTCGGCGAGAAAGCTCAAGATTGTGGGAATGGGTAGGGCGCCGTCCGCTTACAGCCGCTTTCTTCCTCCCACCTGTAGGCGAGGTTCGGACATGGAGCACTCAGACGGCAGTGCAGGGAATTCACTGCGACATTAAGTGTCTCGTGGAGGAATCGTGAATCCCATGGCATGAATCCTAATAAGAGGTTTTCCACTTCACTCCCTTCCGGGCAAATACAATAATACTTTTCAGAAGATTTCTGGGCGGGAGGGCAAACCCCAGAAGAAGTCTCCGTGGTGAGCAATGATGAAAAGAATTTCAACATGAACTATCAAGTTCAGAGTATTTGTTGCAAATGTGACATTCGACCACCAAGGAATGTTCAGAAATTAGTGCCGCCTCTTGGATACATTGGGCAGACCGAAGGAATACTGCAGGAAACCCAACCGCGTATTGAGGCGGCAATGAGGGGAATTGAGGCGGCACTGACTGACGCACATCTGCGGCGGTATACTGCGGCGACTTCGAACTTGGACACGATTAAGACTGGTAGACTACGTTTCTGACCGCTTTTCGGTCTCTGAACATGTTATAAACCACCCCGAGCAAAACCCAAGATAAGCCCACCCGAAGTTTGCTTGATTTTCCAGGTTTTCTACTCCAAGTGCAGTTGTCTGAGTGTCTCAACGATACAAGTATGGCCACCACAACACTTGTAGTATTATCCTAATTTATGCCTAATTATGCCGCCTCAACGCCGCGGCAGGCACGGCACATATCTTCCTTGGTCAACCAAATTAGGGTTTTCCGACAATCCAATCCATCACACGCCAGACTAACGGTTCGATTGCGATTCTCGTAGTAATCATCGCCGCGAGTTCTCCCTCCGCACAAATGGTCTTCTGACAGAAGGGACGGAAGCATACCAAAAATACATGGTGAAGCTGTGCGAAGCTGTACGAAGCTGTCCTCCATACGGCATTGTCACAAGCCAGCCAAGGCACGCTTCCTACGTGCCCTTCCGGTGCCACTTCTCTCTGCCTTCCCCCGGCTCACAGAATGTCTGCTACTAGTGAAGACGTCCTCGTGCCCTACACAGAGATCCTCCGCCAAGAATGCCCGCGGTGCATATCCACACTCTCCTCTGCGGTCCACGACTAACGCATCGCAGCCTTCGCATTCTCGTTGTTGGAAAGGCATGTCGCGTGAATACAGGAATTGCGGCCTATCGCTGACCGTAGCTGCCAGTCCGGTGCAGGCAAGTCCGCATTGATCAATGCCGTGTTCGGCGTTGAGGGGGCCACAGTGAGTGCTCTATGTTTCCGTGTGCATCTCAGAACGTGATTGTGCTGCCCCAAGCCGGTGTCGCACAGGACTCCCGGAGTGCACAATATCGATAAACCCTTCAGCTTCCCGCAAAATGATCGTATCATCATCCACGACTCTCAAGGCTTCGAGCCAGGGGAGGAAGGAAATATACAGACAGTCTCCGATTTTATTGAGCGCCGATCCAAGATGCCAGCGCTCGCCGATCAATTACATGCAATCTGGTCAGCGGAACATCATGTTCGTTGTTTCACTTCTCACACTCGTTCTTCAGGGTTTGCGCCGAAATACCTTTCGCGGGCGGGCGACTTTTCGAGAAAGGTGTAGAAAGAATTTTGGTGGAATATCGGGGAAACTGTGCGTCTTCAATCTATCATCATTTCCCTCCTCATTTCAGCACCACAGTACCGATTATTGTCGTTTTCACGAAGCTTGATGTCCTTCGAGAGGATCTGGGAAACAAACTGGAGAAGCAGCTGGAACAGCGAGGCCAAGAAATGGATGACGACGAATTTGAAGCCGAGCTCGATACCATCGTGGGCTCAACAGTACAGGACCTTTGTTTCAAGCCGTTATGTGCCCTTACGCTCTCGGAGCCTCCGAAATGGGTTGCAACATCAAGTGCGCGTCTTCTCCTATCGTAGATAACTCCATTGATAATTAATCGTCAGCAACAACGGACCCACGTTACAAGACGACAATCGCAGAATTGGTCGACCTCGCCCTTGAACTCACAAAAATAGAAAATGTCTGGATTGAAATGGCTATAGCGCAACGGTCCAATGCTCAAGCAAGTATCGATGCATCGATTCGGTAATACTCTTGACTCCCATAGTGAATTCGGGGTTCTGATTCGATTTCCCGCCAGTGTTGGACGGAAACGTACGATCGGAGCAGATCGATTTAAATCGTGGTTTTCACGAGTTTGAACAGGATATTGGCGCGGCCTCATCTCCGATATCTTTCTCGGCTTCACGATGAGAAGTGTGCTGGAGGTTTTGCAGAAAGATATCGTCAATGTGTGGAACATGCATGATCCTGAGAAGGTGAGTGGGATTCAGATCGCAGGAGGCTCCTCTGATATTTCGCACCAACGTTCAGCATCTGCAAAAACCAGAGTTCTTGGCCTTATTATCAGCTCTGGTGGAGGATCTATCCGACGAGGCCGCGTATGCGCTTACTTCAATGCCTAGAATTAATTGTGAAAGTGTTCCTGCAGAAACAATTATCCTCTAACCGAGAAGGCTGTACAAGCAATCATCGAGAACCCGGCCGCCATCATCATTGCTGGCCCCACAGCGGTGGTTGTTCTGTTCGCGGAATGGGTACGAGGGACGTACAAGAAGACGTACGCGACTTTGATCACTTTGTCGCATGCCATTTCTCTGACGGTAATATGATTTCAGGAAAAGCTCCGTCCGCTGTCTAGTGGCATTCATTGTCGACCTCACGCTCACTATGGACACCCTGTTCTATCTTGTGCTTTCCCGAGGTCACACACCGATCAAAATCGCACTCGTCAACAGCGCACTCCGGATCTACAACCGTCGCAAGGCCCCCGTCCATGCCAGCATCAAAGCATGGGTGGACGGATGGGGAACATTCGGCCATCTGGACGCAGGCGTTATCATTAAAAAGATCGCAGACATTATAGCGGACAACAGTGTAAAACCCGAACAGTGGGCAGTGACGGACGAGGGGTTGGACGAGTCTTGGATGCCGATAGAGGCGCTTCAGGAGCCCTAGACTGACGACTATATATCTGCCTTCTGCCTTGATGCCATTTATTTTGTATTTCTTCCAATTTCGCTCAAGTCCCAATTGAGCACGGTTTCATCAGTTAACTGGGCCTGCTCCTTCGACTCGTCGGATTTGACCAGCTGTGCTGGCAACGCAGTAAGAGCACCTTCGCAGACATTGCCATGTGCTCCAGAATACCACTGGACCACGAACCGATGCGGGAATTCTTCGTCCAAAGATACCGCCTCCGAGATCGACGTCGCAGTGCAAACTCCCATCTCCGGCGGTCACAGAAACCCCATTTGAGGTGCAAGTAACATATCCACCGTCTAGCTTCGCTCATCGGCTGAAAACAATACTCTGTGTCAAACGCGAAATTGGTCTGCAACGAAAGTGATTTAGTTGCTTCAATTTCGTTGAAGTCATCTTTTTTCTTGTCGATTTGAGCAGCTACGATCAGATGGCTCTCTCAGAAGAGACGGGTGAATCAGTGGTGCGCTGCTGCCTGTTAAATGTGTTCACCATTTCTATTGGCTTGTATGATCGACGGGCAGAACCGCGTGCGAGAAGCCGTGCCACAATTCCAGGCTGCCTGCACTCGGCATTATTCATCTCGCCCAACAATAGTAAAATCTTTCCATTGCTTTTGCGAAGTGGAAACTCATACCGTGATGTAGATGCTCCGGTGCTGCCGCCGAATACTGCATCAACCCGCGTTTGCCAGAGCAACTCAACAGTCAGGCGTGGTGCACCACATCAGCGTTTTGACAAATAACTTGTGGCTTGTTTGGCCTTGTGAGCTTGCCGACAAGCTCACAAGGTCAAAGCGCCGAAAAATACACCTGAGAAAATGGAGGGTTTGACCAAAAAAACCATTCAGAAGGTTGGAGGACACTCTCTGTGAATTATAGAGCCACGGCATCCTCAGACATGTTGATGCACTGCAAAAAGAGAATAAAATGTTGTCACTGTGCGGAGTCGAACGAGTGACCTTGTGGTTTTCCGGACTTGGTTTGTGAGCTTGTGAGCTTGTGGCGATTTTGGTGAGACTTGTGACCTTGTTTGGCCTTGTACAAGGTCACAAGTTTTTTGTCAAAAGTCTGATGCACCGCGATCCATGACGACCAGATGGCTGGTCCGTTTTAATTGTCGCCGCGTAGGTATATTTTTTGTTTTGATTCGAACATCAAGGGACCTTGCAAGAAATACATAGGAGAGTTTATTTAATTTTTGCAGCACAGTATTCGGACGAGCACATGCTTTTTCTGATACAAACGGAGCATCTCGGTTTCTCGAAGCTGTAACTCCGTCATTATTATGTATCCCTATGCCGTGGCTCCACGTAGAAGGTGGATGAACGTAGGGATCGAGTCACCTAGATTGAATAATAGACACAGGCTAATTTTTGGGAGCGGGACATGAAACGAGAATGTATTCAACGATGTAAAGGGGTGCTCACTTGCGCCATCTACCAAGATGTCAAGTTTGACTGCGTCCAAGTGCGCTCCTTGCGAGCGGCAGCGAACTCGGGGATCTGTTCCTCAACCTGCGTTCAAGTCGGTGCAGCGCAATCGCCGGGCCATTTTCTTCGATTTCTTCCGGGTCGTCATTATCGTCATTCTCGCATGCAGTGATGATTTCCTGCACATCTGGGAAGATACTTGACAGGTATGGAGCCGCCGGTGCTGCGGCGTATATCGGGGAGCTTCCAACTTCAACAGTGCGAGTTTTGTCTGAACTACACGCGAAGCGCTTTCACGTGAGGGGATACCGATAGACCATATGCTGCAAAGAATTGGTGAGCCAGAAATATCGTCCTTGGACCATCGTTCCATACTTCGGCCACCCCGCTCATAGCTCCTATTCCAACTCGATCCTTGTGCAACAGCTGAGAATCAGTCTTTTATTGTTCGAGGCAGACAACGAGCACACAGTCCGCTACTTTTTACCAAACAGCCGTTGGAACGTGTCCTTCGGCTTCTCAGGCGCAAACGAGAACCGCCCATTGTCGAACGGCCCCGGAACGTGGGCCACGCCGGTAGCGAACACTGTCTTTCCCGACCACAAAATCTCCGCCTCGGCGTCTCCCGCGAGCCGCGCTGCCTCCTCCTTCTCCGCCGCCTCCCGCGGGTCGAGATACATCGTCTCGTACTTGACGCCTTGCACCTCCCCAAGCAACCCCATGGCCGCGCCCCAGGTGAGCGTCTCCGCGGCCACTCGCAGCTCACGGCACGACTGGCCCTTCTCCAGCGGGAGCAGCACAGATTCAACGACGTATCGGACAATGCTGCGCCCCCCAAAATCAGATCATCTCCCATAAAACAAAGTATGGGGAAAAACACACTCGGGCAACGCAGTGACCGTGATCAGCGACTCGGGGCTGCCATACGGGCTCGCCGTGTGCTTCTCCGGATCGACGTTGTTCATCGAAATTGGCAGGAACTCGGTGAATGCGCCCGTCATGAGCAGCGTGTACGCGAAACCGGGCACCTCCCGCGCGCGCTGCCGCACGTGCTCCCGGGTGGCGGTTTTGTCGCGGAAATAGCGCTTCTTCCCAATGTCGCCCACAGCGAGGTCGGTGCCGAGTTCGGACGGGTAAAAGTGGCGCACACCACCTGCGATGGAGGCGTCGATCATGCCGGGTTGGAGCTTCATCGCGAGGTTGCCTGCAAGGGAGATGACGGTGTCAAACCCTGCCCTGCGCATTAGTATAGCGCGCTGGTCATAAAACTTGACATACCTTTGTAGGAGCTCGCCTCGAGGTAGGAGCCGACTATCACCTCCACGCCTTGAACCTTCACTTCCGCAAACCGCGAGACTTTGGCGGGGTCAGCGAGAACTCCAATGCGTGCGAACTTGGTTTTGTTCTTGAGGAATTCCTGGACAAGGGGACGGCCGACGAGCCCACTCGCGCCGATGATGAGGACTGCGGGTGCCATGGGTGAAAAGTTATCGATAGTTTTTCCCCCACTGTCGGTATCCAGCTAAATAGCAGCGCGATATCTATCGGCATTAATAAACCACGGTTGAAAATCGGTCAGCACATCGGGCACATTTGTCAGAATTTACAAACCACCCCGAATTTGATGGTACTGATATTTTGCGTTGCCGTCGAGTCTGGGGAGACCATATAATTGATTCAAATCGTCTGCATATCTATCGCACAAATCCTATTAAGTGTACGATGCAAATAAGCATTGGAAGCACAAAGCGAATCGCGGCGACTCACTTCTATTAATCTCGCCTACATTCTCTAATTCTGGATGAGCCCGAGCGACCGGTCATTTCTTCGGGGAGCATTGGTCAGCACCGAGGGGATCAAATGCAGCTTCATAACAAACCTTCAGGCTGCGGCAGACCCTACAAATCGCAAAGATCACGCATCAACCCCAACTAAACTCAGCTGAAGAACAAGAAACAGAAACGCACCATGATATCCAACACCGTCGGCCCCAGGGCTCCTTATCCACGCCATCCACATCCGCCTTTAATGTGTACTTGGGCTTGCTCTTATCTTTGTCCACGCCAGCGAGGATGAACGACACGGGGTTGCACGTGTGTGCGGTGTGCGGCGCCCGTCTCTGCGTTGCGCATCTGCTCCGCATTCCCGTGGGCCGCGGTGAAGAGCAGCACGTACCCCGCGCGCTGACAGGCGGCTTACATCGTGCCCACCGCTGCGTCCGTCGCGCCGATCGCGGCGCCGGTGTGCCCAACCTATTTCAGTTGTGTGAGTGAGAATGAGAGCGGGGTGGTTTGCGGAAGGGAGGGATATTGGGAGGGAAAGGAAAGACGCACCATGTCCGGGGGCGCAAAGTTGCACAAGACAAAGTCGTGTTCCTTGCTCTCGACGACGCGCCCGACGGTGTCACCGTGTCGGCGACGGCCTGCACGCTCATCTCGGGTTGCGGGTAGGACGTCGCGACCGTGTGCGACGGAACCATGTGCCGTTCCTCGTGCGCGAACTGCTTCTCAACGCCGCCGTTGGAGAAGAACGTTTAGTACGAGCGCGTATTTTTCGGATTCTGCCCGCGACGTCAGATCAAACTTGCCTGAAAACAAAAATAGAAGGGGAGAGAGGGAGGAGGTATCGGCGATGTGACCCAAATTGGAGCAGATGGAACAATTTCGAGGATTCGGAGAGCGATGCATTGTTGATGAAGGATAAGAACGCCGTAACGCTGCGTGACATGGTTGTATTTGGTTTGAATGGTGTTGGCGATCAGATCGGTGATCTCGGGATTACCTTTTACGGACGTCAGCATCCAAGTCGTTGAGCAGAGGGTACAAGGCTTAGAGTGAGTAGGCTCGAGACGGTTAGCGGTCGAGCGACGAAAGGTGAACAGAAGTGGAGGTATATCAGAGACCTCCGACTTATCGACCATGCTTGCCCAAGGGTGGGGCATCCAGAGCCCACAACTTCAGATATCACTCAAATGGAAAAGCTTTGATGGACTGAGGGAGGGGTTCCACTCCATGAGATAAAGAAATAGTTCTTTTGATTTTTGTATGTTCTCTGCTCGTGCGATGCCAAAAACCCTAGCAATGTTGAGCACAAAAGGAAAAGGAGAAAGCCGGAAAATGGAAGGACGCATATGCACCGGAATTCACTCTCCGGGCAGGGAAATCAACCTAAATAAAGTCTCGTTTGACTGAAGCCTTCGTCCTACATGGGTACAAGCATTGGTGGTCCACAGCCCTTGACCTGGCAATTCCAATTTAAGTGTGATGGATTGAGACCGGGGTTCGATTCCCTGCCAATGCATATTTCGGCACGACTGATTTTTTTGAGCTTTCAGAATAAAAGAGGTACCCTAATTTTTCTATCGAGCATTCTTAAGGAACTTCGCTTGAATTTCTGAAACCTCGTTTACAGACAAACACGAGCATCGGCGGGTTATTGGTGATCCCCAACCTCGCATTGCAGTTGTACTTACATGTATGCTTGATGGGCCGAGCGCGTGGGCCGAGCGCGGGGTTCGACTCCCCGCCGATGCATATGCCGCCACCGTCTTTTTTGGTTTTGCATATCCTCTTTTCATGACGACAAAAATGAAGAAATCTAACTGAACTGAACCCAAGGCGAAGACGGACAAAGTTGACTGCAATCGGCGAGTCGTCTGTGAGCAGACAAATCAGCTCGAATCAATTACACCTTGGCTGAAACCTTGTTGGTAAATTGCAAGCATCGGTGGGGTAGGATAAAACCTGCAACCTTCTCTTACTTGGGGATTGGTAGAGACCGGGGTTCGACTCCCCGTTGATGCATGGGCTAGCATCGTATGTCCATTTTTATTGTTATTTCATCGTGCGATGGTACCTCGAACAACACAAGGTGGAGAAAGGGAGAAGAAACAAATGGGATGAGAGGACGTACATGATCAAATCTTCGGGGAAAACCGGCCGGAAAAAGCGTCCCTTGATTGAAACTTCGTTAGTAGATGGACATAAGCACTGGTGGGGCATGGGCAGCCTGCGGCCACTTCATACTTCAGTTTTAATGCGTGAGGCCGAGCGGGGTTCGACTCCCTGTCGATGCATATTCGAGGGCGCATTTTTTTTCTCCCTTCACCCTCTGATGCGCAAGACCACAGCTTTTGGTTTCGGCAAAGAGAAAAAAGCGGGCGGATGACGCACATGACTTCAATCGGCGAGCACGTACCTAAGGGAACTAACTCACTCGAGGGCATCATCGTTCCCAGATATATACAAGCATCGGTGGGGCATAGGCGGCCCGCGGCCTCTTCATAGTGCTGCCCTCACCACTTGATTGATGGCCGAGATCGGGGTTCGACTCCCCGTCGATGCATACGTATTGCGCGGGCTAATCTTTTTTTTTCTCGCCTCGTTTCGCGTTCCTCTATGTGCGTTCCCTGGGACGGACATTTGACTCGGTTGGACTGGAAATTTGGTGGGCTCAGAACTAGAAGGATCATAGAAGCACCACAGGACCTGAGTGCATCACTGAATTGGCTTGACCACCAAGGTAGTAATAGTCACCCAGCCTCCGGGGAGTCCAAATTAAAGGAATGCAGAGAACAGAACGCAAGGGATCCATGATCGAGTTCACCGTTGCTCCAGACGACAAAACCGTCTTTCTGCGGAGAGAAGCTGCCCTCCGGCACGGAAATTCTGGAGGTCAACGCGTGACAAGGAAATATCGAGAAGCATTAGATTCTTCCTATGGATGCTACTACATGACGGCTACAAAGTTGGCAAATTCTGGGACAACATACCAAGCTGCCTACAGAGAGGACAGTGCACGAAGTGCGGAGTGCACGAGTCAATGGAGCACATATTGACCCGGTGTGACGAACCTGGTCAAAAGGAAATCTGGGACTTAGCGTCTGAGATGTGGCAGATGAAAACAGGCAAGGACCTGAGACCCACAATCGGCCAGATCATGGCCGGGGGTGTACTAAAATGTGGGAACCCCGGGGAGACACGTCTACATAAAATATTAATCACTGAATCTGCCCACCTCATATGGCGCATAAGGAATGAACGAGTAATCCAACAGAAAGGCTCCGCCTCAGTAGCGATGGTAAGGAACAGATGGCTGAAAGGTATCAACAATAGACTGGCCATAGACTGTTTAATGACAGATACATTTAAATATGAGAAGAAGGCTCTGAGAATGTCCTTAGTCAAAAGTACTTGGAAAAAAACTCTTAAGGACGAACGTACCTTGGCCAAAGATTGGCCCAGAACAGTCGGGGTTTTAGTGGGTATCGGTTGACCGAAGGCAGTGAAGGCGGAACGGTAGTTGACTTTCAACCACCGGGAAGCCCGAGCCCGAGGAAGAGACCTAAGTCCCACATATCGTGCTGTAGGCACGAATGCGATAGACGCATTTCCTCGAGAGATTACATTTTTTCGTCTGGCCTGGTTCCAAGTCCGAGGCCTCACCCTAGCGGGCGGAATCGACCGACTATGTCGGCCCGGAAACTCCGTGAGGTCGCCCGAGGGCCTACCGAGAGGGACGGGGTAGTAAGTGGCAACAAGCCAGCTTATACTCGAGCGCATGCGCACCGCCACCCAACGCTCCTCAAAAAAAAAAAAAAAAAAAAAAAAAAAAAAAGCTGTATGGACGACGGTTGCTGTGGTCCGAGCGTGTGATGATGCACTGCCTCGACTTATCTCTCTCCCACGTTTATGATGCACACCTTTGCAATTTAACCCTCTTGAGTGTTCCATTTAATTCCTAAGTACAGCTCGGTCCTACAATTTTCTGCAATCCGAAGGTGCATGCAAGCAACTTACAAATGCGTAGTCTGGAGCAACGGTGAACTCGATCATGGATCCCTTGCGTTCTGTTCTCTGCATTCCTTTAATTTGGACTCCCCGGAGGCTGGGTGACTATTACTACCTTGGTGGTCAAGCCAATTCAGTGATGCACTCAGGTCCTGTGGTGCTTCTATGATCCTTCTAGTTCTGAGCCCACCAAATTAAAGGAATGCAGAGAACAGAACGCAAGGGATCCATGATCGAGTTTCACTCACATCACCCGAACTGTCTTGTTCGTTGGTCGAAGATTCACTTCGTCGGCAGAAAGCGTCATTACTGGCACTTAGACCTCGCCTACATCGAGGAATTACACGCAAGAACTCTTCGTTGTACTCCATGGCCAGTGAATTTTTGGCTCGACTGAAGGCCTTGGCCATCGTGGCTCGAGCGAAAGCACGTTGGTGCTTTGATGTCTCCGTTTTTGGTGGTCGCTGAAATTTGATTTCAAGGGAGCGAAGAGTTAGATGCAAAACTCCGGCAAGAACGAAGCCTCCGGAGGTTGGTCAAGTTTGTGGTAGTCCTTGGAGCGAAAGATTCTGGCAAGGTAGGGTCTGATTTGTCTGCAGCTTACGGCCATCGTTCAGTGTCGGGAATTACTTTCAGGCGACGTTCATCGAGCAAGCCAGAGTATCTAACTCGCGACTTGTTGACGTCAGACGAGACGAGGATGAACCCGCCACTGCTCAGTTGAAGTCTTTTCTTTCCTTCTATTCACGGAGCGCCAGTTGAATAGAATTATCCAGAATACCGCTGAATAACGAAGAACCGATGTGCGACAATTCATCCTCCAAGGGTATCGCCTCCGAGATAGACGTCGCACGGTGCAAACTCCCATCTCCAGCGGTCACAGAAACCCCATTTGAGGTGCAAGTAACATATCCGACGTCTAGCGTTGTTCATCAGCTGAAGACAACACTCACCTGCGTCCACCGCGAAATTGGTCTGCGACGAAAGTAGTTCAGTTGCTTTAACGAGGTTGAAGCTCTCGTTTTCCTTGTCGATTTGAGCAGCTACGATCAGACGACTCTCTCAGAGGAGACGGGTGAATCCGTGGTGCGTTTCTGCTCGCCAATATATCTTAGCTATTCTATTGAATTGTATGATCGATGGGCAGAACCGCGTGCGAGAAGCCATGGCACAGTATGAGAATGCCTACACTCGGCTTCATTCTGCTAACCCAACAATAGTGAAATCTTGCATTGTTTTTGCGAAGCGGAGACTCATATCGTACCACTAATAGGTCCTTATCCTGAACAAAATGGATTTGTTCACATCGAAGCTAGCCGTTTCGCCGCTTTCAACCTGCTTCCCCGAATACCGTGGTGCAAACGCTCCCGGCGCTGCCACCGAATATTGCATCAAGCGCTTTCTGTCGCTTTTGCCAGAGCAACTCAGTAGTCGGGCATGGTGCACCACCGCTATCGATGCTGACCAGATGACGGGTGCGTTTTAGTTCCTGCCGTAGAGGTAGATTTTTGACTGAATTCGAACGTCAAGGGACCTTGCAAGAAATAGGAGAGTTCATTTTGCACCACAGTATTCGGACAAGCAATTGCCTTTTCTGACAAGGCAAACTGAGCTTCTCGGCTTCTCGAACCTGTAACTCCCTCATGATTATGGATCCTTGTCGGTTCAGCGCGCTGTGGCTGCACTACAAGGTGGATGATCGCAAGGCACTCGTTAATTACATTGTATAATGGAGACTAGGTCAATGGAGCTAATTTGGGGCTGGTATGTAGCTGGGCATAAAACGAGACCGATGTAAATGGATGCTTACTTGCAGTATCTACCGAGGAAGCCAATTCGCCCGCGCCCAAGTGCGCTCCTCCTCGCGGGCGGCAACGAACTCGGGGATTTGCTCCTCAACCTGCTTCCAAAGTCGGTGCAACGCAATCGCCGACCCATTTCCTTCGATCTCATCTGGGTCGTCATTATCCTTATTCTCGCGTGCAGTGATGATTTCCTCCAGGTCTGGGAAGATACTCGACAAATATCGAGCCACCGGTGTTGCGGCAGATATTAGGGAGCTTCCAACTTCAAGCATGGCGAGTTTTGTCTGAACTACACGCGAAGCGCCCTTACCCAAGGGGATGGACCTGGCATCAAATTCAATGCTCAACCAGCTCAGCTCGGGACAATGGCGAGCAAAAGCATGGAGGGATTGCAAAGTGGTTTGCGGCTGTCCACCCACCGAGCCTGTTTCCAGCCACAGGTTCTGAAGGTGCGGCCATGCAGCGGCGAGTTTGGTGACGGTGGCATCGTCAAGGTCATACCCGACGGGGGCCATGATGGATACGGTTCTGATGTTGGGGAAACAAACGAGGTTTTCGATTGAGCGCCCGGTTATTATGTAGCTCTCGCGCGCGACGGGGGGCAAAGTACTTGCAGAATTGTGGAGGAAGAATGTCTTGAGGGAGTTGTGTGCGCAAGCGGTCCGCACTGCATGAAACAGGGCGTCCGTCGCTGCGAGGGGCACGAAGGTAGCCAAAGTGACCTCCAGCGTAACCAACGGCGCATGGGCGAGGGAACAAAGGAAGTTGGTCGCCGATTCAATATTAATTGGCCCCATGACGAGTCGGGTCAATCCAGGCAGCTGGGCTAGATGTTGCGCTACGGCCATATTGGGGCGGCCAATGGTTAAAGACTCGAGGTTCTTTAATGTGCAGACAAAAAGGGACATCGCAGTATCGACATGATCCGAGGGGGTTTCGAAAGCTATAGAGACATGGGTAAGTCCGGGACACGAAGTCGCAAGTGTCGAGAGGAGGGAAATATTGGTGGTGGACGCTTCGCAAAGAATTGTGATTTGTTTCAGTGTGGAGGGGAAGAAGGCACGGGTTAGAGAGAGTCCCTTATCCGGGTGATGCCAGTTGAATGTTTGGAGATTTGGAAACAGAAAGCCACCTGGGCAGCACAAGCTGAGGGCGGGCAAAATTTCCACAATTTCAACCCAGTCGTCCAGCGACAGTATCCTGACTCGAGGAGAGTAAACGAGGGGTCGATTCCAATCGTTCACCATGATCGGCCGCAACATGTGCTACGGAAAAATGAGCGTAACAGGGAAGAAATGTAAGATCACTGACCCAAATGCGCTTTCCCCGTGGACCTCTGAACGGAGCAAACAAGCCGTCTGGCATCAGCCGCAAAAATGGACCAAATTTAGTCTGGGTCCTCCAAAGGACATCGAGCGCAGGGCCGTTGAATAGGCTGCAGGTTCTCGCAAGGGCGCACAAGGTGCGCCGATCTTCCAATTTTCGAGAACTAAGCGAGACCAGTGCGGCCATGGGATCCAAATTGGAGCAGATGACCTCAACAATTTCAAGGATCCGGAGAGAGCGATGCATTGGTGATGAAGGCAAGAAAAGAATGGGACGTCACACTGAGTCACAGTGGCATTGTCACGTAGAAGCCACAAAACAATTCAGGGAGTACCTTGCAACAAAAGGATAGTGGCATACACAGCGGCACGGGGAAGAAACTAAGAGACCAACTTCCAAGTACACGCGATAGAGGCGGAAAAAAAACAGTATGTATAGATACGGTGTCACAGACAGATACAAAAACACACACAGACACGAGAGTACGGGGTACGGTTACTTTACTGTTACTGCAGATGTGAATAGAATAGAATAATTACTGCCAAAAAGAGATGGGAAGGAAGAGAGAAAAGAAGAGAGAGAGGAGGAGGAAAGAGGGAAGGTATGTACGAGTATGGTATGTATGAGGAAGAGAAAAGAAAAAGGAAAAGGATAAGTATGTAGTGCAGTGTATGACGATGAGAGGGTCGATGGATGATGTGGATAGTCCAAGAATGGATTGGATGTGTGTGTCCATGGGTCGAGCAAGGCGGGCTACGTCGCGACCAGCCGGCCACCCTCGTCCCCCGCCTGCGCATCCTCGTATTCGCCCTCCTCGCTCGAGTCCGGTGAGTCCTCTGGTACACCCACGCCTCCATTCTTCGCAGCCTCCGCCGCCTCCTCTTCCTGCCGCACCCGCTCGCGCTCGACCCAGTCAAGGTACCGCAGTAGCCTCGCATGCGCGTCCGCCTCGCGCTCGCCCTCCCCGCGCACAAGCACGATATAGCTATCCGGCACCAGCGCGCGCCGCTCAGCCGGGGGCGCCTGCGGCGTCGTCGTCGCCGTCGCAGGAGGTGTCGTCGAATCCGTCGCCGCCGCCGTCGCCCACATCTCCGCCCACACCCTCCCTGCGTCCGTCCTCGCGCCAACCATCGCATTCACCTCCAGCACGCCCACGTCCCGGAGCACGAGCGGCGGCTCCCGCTCACGCGCGACCGCCCACCCCGCCCCGCCCTGCGCCCCCCCGCCGTCCTCCTCCTCTCCCTCGGGCGCGGCCGTCGCCCCGCTCCCCAGCACGTGTATCAGCTGCCCCTCCTCCAGGTGCATCTCCGCCCCGTCGATCGCCTCGAACGGGAACTGCGCGCGATACAGCCCGGGGGGCACGTCCGCGTATTGCTCGGCGTAGTACAAGTCCTCCGGGCTCTCCTCGTCATCATCGTACTCCCCCTCCACACCCTCCTCGTCGTAGTATCCACCACCCTCGCCCACGCCCTCGTCGTCCCCATCCCCATCCCCAAAGTTCCTCGCAAAGTCCGCCGCCCCGACCCCATCGCCCCCTCCACTGCTTGAAGACGGCCCCCCACCTCCACCGCCAAACGACATCCTCCCGCGCCCCCACATGAACGCACTCCCCCACCCACCGCCGTCATCGTCGTCCTCCGCCTCCTCCTGCAGCGACGCGTAATCCGACAAGCGCGCCACCCCCCTCAGGCGGCGCGCGAGCCTTGCAGGGTCGCACGCAGCAGGCACATCCGGCCCCAGCCCCGCATGCCGCTCGTCCGTGCCCGGGAACGCAAAGTCGCGGATGACGATCGGGGCCTTGGAAGTCTTTGAGCTGTCCGTGTCCGTGTCCGCTGCAGACGTCGAGGCAGCCGCGGTATCTTCGCCCTCGCCCTCGCCCTCGCCTTCCACCTCCGCAGCGCTGATACTCTGACTAAGCCGGTGCCGCGCCCCCGCCAAGACGCGTGACGTGCGCTTGCTCCCGCCCCCGTGCGCGCTCCCCGAATGCCTTCGACTCTCCGGACTCGTCCCGGGGCTCCCCCCAGCAAACGCGGACGGCGGCCCGCTCGTCCTCCGGCTCTCCCGCGCGAGCGACGTGCGGCGCGAGAGCGCGGGCGAGGGCGGCGCGGGGCGGGAGCTGCTGGGCGTTGGGGTGCGTGGTTCGTCGCCGTCGTCGGAGAGGCTGAAGACGAGGGAGGTGGGGGTGGAGGCGGGGGAGGGCCCTGCGGAGCCGGACCCGGCGCCGGAGCGCGTGAGGACGGCGGAGGGAGGGGGGAAGGAGACGCGTTTCGCGGAGGAGGGGGTGGGTGCGGAGACGGTGGGCGTCGCGGGCGCCATAGAAGTCGCCGCGATGGCTGCTGAGGAGGATGATGGTGGAGCGGAGCTCGATGTCGAATTGGCAGGCGTGGGCGTGAGCGGGGAGGGCGTCGTGGGCGTCGGTGCCAATGCCGAGGTATCCAGCGCGGGCGCGGGACTGGGATCGGCTGTCGAAGCGCGCGGCGTCGTGGGCTCCATCCCATTCACACTCACACTCACCTCATCCCCACCCAGCCCACTCCCATTCCCCCCATTACTTTCCCCACCACTCTGGCTCCGGACGTGCCCTCCACTGGCGTTGGCGTTGGCGAGGCCATTCCCATTTGAATTAGCCGTAGCCGCGGCCCCACTTGCGCTCGCACCAACACTCGCAAACGCCCTCCTCCCAAGCGGCGCAGGCTTCATCGCAAACTCGTGCGCGCCGGGGATGGGCGGGGGAGGAAGGACGACGAGGGCGAGGGGAAGGAGGGCCCGCGCGGAGGGGGGGTGTCGATCGTGACGGACAGATGGGGGTGCGGGTGGGGGTGGGCTGTTGTGGAATCGGATGTCGTTGGAGGGGCGAGTAACCCAGCTTCAGAGGTGGACGTGGATGGGGGTGAGGATGGTGGAGACGCTGCGGGTGAGAGAAGAGGAGGTGTGGTAAGCAATCGGTATTTTGGGATTGGGTATAATGAAGACAGACGGAGACAAAGGCAGATTGAATCAAAACGAGGAAATGCAATCCACGCGTGTGCAAAGAAGCAAAGCAGGAAACAATAAAGTAAGAGGCGAGAATGGGGGACACGTAGGTCACGGCAACGGCGACAGGGACGCGAATAGGGTGTGAGATGGGAGACACCGGCGTCGCAGCGCAGCGGAGTGAGGTGATATGGACTGATATGATATGATAGTGGTAACGGTCAATCACCCATCCGTCCTTCTTCTGTCCCTCGGCCAGACAGGTCGGGACAGGATCCACGACGCCCCACAGCCACAATCTCGCCCCCAACAGTGGACACCCCCAAAAAAAGCGAGGGAAGGAAGAAGGAGATGGGATCATGATGATGATTCCCCCATGAAAAGTTGGCGCCAGATGAGCGTCAAAGACGATGGGACGCGTCTGCACTGCGCTTCGTCCTCGATGCGCGTGCTACCGCAGCGCGTACACGCACGCCCTCCGCCAGTCTCCCAAGCAGCCTTTCCCTCCCCCTCTCCAGAGCCACCCAAGCACAAAGAAAGGAAGAAAGAAGACGGCCACACACCTTTCTTTGAATCCACAACAGAGGCCATCGTTCGCGAGAAGTACGTCCCCGTTGTGTAGTTTTTCGTGCGTTATTCTGCTGCTGCAGCGAAACCGAGGCGAAAGTGCGAGTGCGAGCCGGTCGTACTGCGCGTGTGCCGAAAATGGATCCGTCCGAGTGCGAGTGCAGGCGGATAACAGCACTGAAGTACCCAGAAATAAAGACCCAGAGAGAGGTTTGTAACGCGGCAAAGTAGCTCGAGGTGTAAACGTGTGCTAGTGTCGAGGCAGACGGCACGAGCTCCTAATCCAAAGTCTCCCAATCGAAGCCTTTAAGTCGTCCCCACAAAGGCCTTTGTTGCGCGAATTTACTGGGGTCAGGTGAGGGGAGAAAGCAAAGCAAGCAAGGGAGCAAAGGACAAAGGCCAGACAGATCGCGGCTGAATACGTGCGTGTGGCGGGTGATGAGTGCAAAGGCGGCGAGAGATAATAGGCACAAATACGAGCACGCGTGTGAATTCTTTGCAGAGCCGTGATGCGGCTGTCGTGGAAGTTTGATCCGATATCGACTTATGCCTGGACCACGATATGCACCTTGAATTCTTTTGCTATTTTTCTGCCTCTGTTTCGATTGTCTTGTTTGCTGCGCTTTCTGGGTTCAGCACCCCAGCAGCCTTTATATTCGCCTCGCCCCGAAGCCCATCCCTCGTTGGCCTGGCGACTCTGCGCAGCAGGCATCAACAGCATCGATGACTCGTTTCGACTGCTTCGTTTGCTGACTATTCCTTTTGCTGACTGGTCGTCTTCGCGACGACACCTCTGGAATCTAACCCTCTTGAGTTAGTCTTCCATTCCCACTCCCGGCGACGGTACAGCTGTTACAGCTCGGTCCTACAGCTTTCTGCAATCCGAAGGTGCATGCAAGCAACATATGAATGCGTAGTCTGCAGCAACGGTGAACTAAATCAGCCAACTACTGCGTTTTTTTTCTCTGCATTTCTTTAATTTGGCCGGATGGTCAAGTCAATTCAGTGATGTACGGTGTTGTGGTGCTTTTATGATCCTTCCAGTTCTGGGCCAACGAATTCTCAGTCAGCCGAGTCAAATGTCCGGCCCAAAAGAGCGCACATAAAGCAATGCGAAACGAGGCGAAAAAACTGCACTTTACTGAGTACGAAAGCACCGAGTGGGAGTCGAACCCCGATCTCGACCCATCATACAAGTGGTGAGACCCCATGAAGAGGCCGCGGGCTACCCATGCGCCACAGATGCATGTATATATCTGGGAACGATGATGCCCTCGAGTCAGACATTAGAGTCAGTTTCCCTATTAGAACGTGCTCGCCAATTGAAGTCATGTGCGTACATCCTCCGCCCGCTTTTCTCTCTCTTTCCTCTGGTGCTGAAAGCGAGCGCTGGGACGGAGCGAGAAGAAAAAAGCGGTACCTTCTTTAACATTCATGCCTCGACGGGGAGTCGAACCCCTGTCTCAACTGATCGAATTATCCTCCAGTCATGTGGGCTGCCTATGCCCCATCGATGCTCGTTCTCATCTACCAACAAGAGTGCAGTCAAGGGACGGTATTTCTTAGTCCAGGCCAACTCGGCCTACTACAGACTCGATGATTTGGCTCTTCTGCCTCTCTTCGTCAGCCAAGAGCGCATACGCAGATAAAATTATTTTCACGCCATCTTCTTATGCGTCGACAGGGAGTTGAACCCCGCTCTCGACCCATCAAACAATCGGAGGGTGGACCGTGGGCTGTCCATCCCCCACTGATGCTGTTATCCATCTGGGAACGACAGTGCAGGTAAGTCTTTTTTTTTTCTTCTTCTAGCCAATCTCTCTCTACTGGTACTCCATTTTTCTTGTTTTTTCGCCCTTCCCGCTGGTGCCGAAAATAGCTAGGGCGTTGCACACTGGAGGATGAAGGGAGAAAAAAGAGACCGATATCCTACATGCATCGACGGGGAGTCGAACCCCATTCTCGGCCATCATGTCAGCAAACTTACTCCGTATGAAGAGGCCACAGGATGCCCATTCCCAACCGATGCTTCTATCCATCTAGGAATGAGCGTTCAGTTAAAGGTCTATTTTTCAACTTTCTTCCTATTGGAAAAGCAACTTCAAGAGCCCAAATAAATTACTCGAAGTCGGCTGCTCTTTCCCAATTTCAGCTTGGAACCGAACTCACACTAGAACCGACAAAAACAAATCGACTAGAAACATACATCGACGGGGAGTCGAACCCCGGTCTCAACCGATCAAGTATTCTCATCTTTCTTCCGAGATGAGGGCTGCGGGTTTCCCATGCCCCACTGATGCTTCTTTTCACTCACTCACGGAAATGCAGTCAAGGGACGAATATTTTTCTCCAGGTTGGATCTCCGGCCCACGTCACTAACGACCCGATGACTTGACTCCGTGCTACCTCCGACCCGTCTCTTTCTTCTTGGTGCCTCTACTTCTCTCTTTCACCTTAGCACAAGAAGAGGACATACGCAAATAAAAAGAATTCCCGTCGTATTCTTATGCGTCGGCGGGGAGCCGATCCCGGGTCTCGGCTCATCATCATCGGACATGGACCGCGGAGCTTTGAATTGACGGCCAATCAGCGTATTGCATAATGTAGTTAGATCTAATCGCGCGTAAATCGAGCCCGTCAGTGGCGGTAGATTGAAGCCAAAGGGCGTAGGTCTTCTTATTTTCTTCGGACCAGGAGGTATATACCAAACTTCACAACGACAAGCAGAATAGTTTGAAGGATTTCGGCCGGGGTATCTCGAGTCGGATCGAAACCTGCAAGTCATTATTAATATAAAAGCAATGAGCAGGAAAATAAAACACAACCTTTTATCGTCAAGAATCCACTGTAAATTTGGTCCTTTCTGGACCGAGTCCACTCGACAAGTTCTTGTTCAATATCTGCGGTGGGACGATTCGGGTCGTCTCTTTCCAAATCTTTGAATCGACAGATTAACTGGTCAACCTAGTACTGGGTACACATGTCCTTTAGTTCCCCGACAATTATATCCACGACACAGAGAGCGCAGAGAGCGGAAAGCATATAATATGAAAGGGGTCATGAAATAATTGATGTACGAACATGTCAAACTCTAGTGTGCGTACGTGAGCGGCACCCCGCGCGCCTCCTCCCAGCCCGCCTCGAGTGCCGCAACGACATCGGCCGGTAGCGGCCCTTTGTCCAACGCCTCCAAATTCTCCTCGAGATGCTTCTTCCCACTCACCCCCACGATCACCTTATCGCCCAACTCTCCCTTGAGTACCGAATGATGCGCCAGCCAGCGCAGCGCGGCCTCGCTCTCGGTGATCCCGTGCGGCTTAATCGCCGCGCGCAGCAAGTCGAGCGCCTTGAAGTTCGCCTCGTGCCAGTACACCCCGCGCGTCATCCGCGCGACCTTGCTCTCCGGATTGAATCTGTCCGTGGCGCCGAACGCGGCCTGGTCGCGGGTGTAGCGCGATGTAAGGAAGCCGTTCGCGAGGGGGTTGTACACGTAAAAACTCATCCCATAGACGCGGAGACACGGGATGAGCTCGGCCTCGACGGCACGGTGCTGTGCGTTGTATACACCCTGGTAGACACTCGGTGCGACCCACCCATTGCGCGCGCAGAGCTCGCAAATCCGCGTGACCTCCCACGCTGGGTAGTTCGAAAGCCCGAGGCGCGCGAAGAGGCCCTCGGTGTGCATGGTATTGAGCTCGCGGAGAGTGTCCTCGTAGGGGACGCTGCGGTCCGGGGCGTGGAGGTAGTAGATGTCGACTTTTTCAGCTTTTAGCGCGGCGAGGCTGGCTTTAAGGGCGGTACGGAGGTCGGCAGGCGCGTGCGTGAGCGAGTCCGGGGTGAGCCAAGTCATGTTGCGCCCTTTTGTTGGGAAGACTTTGGTAGAGATCCTAAGGCCGCGCGCCTGCCAGCCCACGGAACCCAGCATTTCCTCGCTGGTTCCGGCGCTATACATGCGGGCGGTGTCCACCTAAACTGAGTTAGAAATGAGAGCGTACGTCGAGAGACTAGTGTCTACCTCGGTGTGGCCATGCTTCTGGAAGTCGTCGAGGAGCTCGGTAGTGGCCTCGGGGGTAGTGATTCTGACGGCACCAGTAGCACCTAGAAAGAGGAGCTTAGCATAAAGATTATTTTGCGAAGTCGAAAATGGGACATACCTGGCGCGCCAATGAGCATGGCGCCGAAGACAACTCCGACATTGCTAACTGGTGTGGTGGACATGATGTTTTTGGCGCGGAGTGAACTCTGAGTGAAGTGGGGAAAATGAACTACGGTCAGCGTGTATTTATATTGACGCGTCTTTCCAAGACACGTGAGGAGGTACGCTTGCCGAGTCTCAGTAACGGTTTTTGCATAATTCGGTTAACCATCCGAGATGACTATCTGGAAAGGGTCAGCATCGGTTCATTCTCCGGGTTTTCCCACGGTTCGCTCTGCCCTCTGATACCGTCTTATGTTCCCGGTCATCCACAACGTCGTCTGTCGGCGCAGGTCCCGACATTGCGACGTTTGTTCGCTTCTTCAGGCTTTTCAGTACGAAACACTTGGACTCTCTAGTTGATGCACACAAAGTTATGGCGGGATGGAAGAGGCACGCATGCTCTGGGAGCTGTCCTGCTCATAAAATTCACCTTGTGTTTGCAAAATCCTTCGCCGCAAGGTCCAAGGAAAGCCTCATGGCATGTACACCAGCCTCACAGATATCATGTGATGCTGAACTTGTTTCTCTAGGGTGCCTTGTTGAGTCAATATCGGATTATTCATGCCGAAGCCTGCCCGCCGTTAGATCTAATCAGTGAATCGATGGACCTTAGTTTTTGGAATGGATACTTGAGAGTCAGCAGATTGATCTTCGAGCGGAATATTTACTTCAACGGCAGGGAATGGTTGAATCATTTCCGATTGAGTTCCGGGCGTACTTGAAGCTTCATGTGTACAACTGGCGATTCGTACTCGTTCGCGAGACTGTGCTACAGAACTAACAGAGCGTATACAGTGTTAGATTTTGAACCTACTCAACTTTCAATTTTGAGCTTGAACGCAGAGTCTCAGGTGCTGCTGTAATGCCCAGAGGTAACTATTGCATACATTTTACACATCTGGTGGGTCAAAGGACTGTGTAATCTTCTTAATTCGCAGCCGCATTTTTGAACTCGAAAGATGTATTGAGATTTCACCTTTTTCTTTCTTTCTTTGTGCGGGGGAATTATTACTTGTGATGAGATTTTTGTGCGTGTCGCGTGCAATTCTGTGACCCTTGCACTCAAATGTCGCTTGTTATGTCAGCATCTCCTTTCTTTCTCTCAGCCCCCGCCATGGTCAACCCGTCGACCACCAACACTGCTCTGGCCACGGTTCCTCCCCACCGCGCAGCGGCTCCAGGTTTTGCGAGACTCGCTCGATGTCCAGGTACCCTACACCAGTGGCATCCAGCCAGTCATGGCGGAAGACTCGGCTATTTATTACGATGTCGAAGGGGAGCGGTATGCGAGGTGCGTTCCTTCCTATTCTCTCGAGCTCCAGGCGCTGATTCAGTCCTTGCTTATCCTCTCTGGTCTCTCTTTACCGTAGTCGCCTTGACCTGGGAAACGCAAAAGAAGAAGATCTCCTGGCTCTTGCTTCAGCTTGCGAACCGGCCACCTTCGGAATGGCTCAGAAAGACGTTCTAGACGAGGCCTATCGCAAAGCTGGCAAAATGGACCTCGCCACATTCGCCACGCGTCTGGACGTCGTTACCTCCGGGCTCATCGACGCCATCAGTCCAGATATGATTCAGGGTAAGATACTGACGGCCAAAAGACTGTGTGGGTGGAGCTGTACAAGCTGATTTGCGTTCTCGCACTGTTGAAATGCATGAGAAGGGCGTTCCAGATCCAGTGTGGCTCGCACCGTTCGTGGCAAAGCGGGCTGCCCTCGGCATGCACATCTCGGACGTAACACTCCCATGCCTGCGCCACATGAGTCCCATCCTCACTGCGAGCGACTCAGGCCTCGCGATCCACATGCAGCGTCATGCCCTATCGCTCATGGACGGTGTCGATGGGCATGGCTTCTATCTGGACGAGTTCAACATGCGAGCCGTCGAATTCGAGCCGCTAGCGATCCCAAGACATTTGAAGGACGACTCCGGTCAGGAACAGGAGATGACTCATGATCAGTATGAACGCTATGAGTGGAATAAGGCGGCGGGTCTGGAGTTGGTGGAGGAGGGTATCGAATTGCGCTTGCAGAGGTAAGGCGATGGAAGGTAATGCAGCGGGAGTTGAGGAGGGAGAAACGGCGCGGCTTGGAGGTTGGCTCGCGGAACAGCGTCTCAAGGGTGGAGCGCCTGGCTCGGAGTCAAAAGCACAAGGACAGGGAGGACTACTGGGTTGGCTGATGTGTTTCACCTCTTTAAATTTGTACTCTTCACATACATTTGTGTCATTGAAAACACTTCTTCTATTGAACAATCTTCTCGGCCGGAAGCGTACGCATCCATCGACGGAGAAACAACCCACCAAATCGGTATCCAGCCCTCGGCCCACATGGATTATACAATCTCAGTGACGAAATACCTTGCGATTATCCACCTTTTACGTGCAGCCACAGTGCCCTGAGTCGACAGGGATACATAATCATAAGGGAGTTACAGCTTCGAGAAGTCGAGATGCTTAGTTTGCCTTGTCAGAAAAAGCACCTGCTCGGCCGAATACGGTGCTGCAAAATGAACTCTCCTATTTCTTGCAAGGTCCCTTGATGTTCGAATTCAATCAAAAATCTACCTCCGCGGCAGGAGCTAAAACGCACCAGCCATCTGGTCAGCATCGATAGCGGTGGTGCACCATGCCCGACTACTGAGTTGCTCTGGTAAAAGCGACAGAAAGCGCTTGATGCAATATTCGGTGGCAGCGCCGGAAGCGTTTGCACCACGGTATTCGGGGAAGCAGGTTGAAAGCGGCGAAACGGCTAGCTTCGATGTGAACACATCCATTTTGTTCATGATAAGGACCTATTATTAGTGTTACGGTATGAGTCTCCGCTGCGCAAAAACAAAGCAAGATTTCACTATTGTTGGGCGAGCTGAATAACGCCGAGTGCAAGCATCCTCAAATTGTGACATGACTTCTCGCACGCGGTTCTGCCCGTCGATCGTTACAAGTCAATGGAAATGGCTGTTTGGCGGGCAGAAACGCACCACAGATTTACCCGTCTCCTCTGAGACAGTCGTCTGATCGTAGCTGCTCAAATCGACAAGGAAAACAATAGCTTCAACCTCGTTGAAGCAACTGAACCATTTTCGTTGCAGACCAATTTCGCGGTGGACGCAGGTGAGTATTGTGTTCAGGTGATCAACGGAGCCAGACAGTGAATGTGTTACTTGCACTTCAAATGGGGTTTCTGTGACCGCTGGAGATGGGAGTTTGCACCGTGCGACGTCGGAGGCGGTATCTTTGGATGAGGAATTGTCATAGATCGGTTCTTCGTTATTCAGCGGTATTCTGTACAATTCTGTTCAACTGGCGCTCCGTGAATAGAAGGAAAGAAAATACTTCAACTGAGCAGTGGCGGGCTCATCCTCGTCTATTCTGTCAACAAGTCGCGAATTAAATACTCTGGCTTGCTCGATGAACGTCGCCTGAAAATAATTCCCGGCATTGAACGATGGCCTTAAGGCAGACAAATCAGACTCTACCTTGCCAGAATCTTGTGCTCCAAGGACTAACACAAACTGGACCAAGCTCCGGAGGCTTTGTTCTTGCCGGAGTTTTGCATCTATCACTTCGCTCCCTTGAAATCAAATTTCAGTGACCACTAAAACGGAGATATCGGAGCACCAACGCGCTTTCGCTGAAGCCACGATGGTCGCGGCCTTCCGTCGAGCTGAGAATCCAGCCATAGAGTACATTGAAGAGTCCTTGCGTGTAATTCCTCGATGTAGGCGTGGTCTAAATGCCAGTGATCATGATGACGCGTTCCGCCGATGAAGCTGTACGGACAACGGTTGCTGTGGTCGTGCGAAGGCCGAGCACAAGCCGAGCGTGTGATGATGCACCACCTCAACCTCTCTCGCTCTCCCACCTTTACTCGGGAGGCGCGAGGCCTTTCAGGGGAAGGCCACCCGCCCTCGAAAACTGCTGTCGCGTGCAGTGTGAATTGGATGGCGGCGACGTGAAAAAACCGTCGTCGGATCAG
The DNA here is from genome assembly GCA_029204075.1 of Mycena capillaripes. NCBI lineage: Eukaryota > Fungi > Basidiomycota > Agaricomycetes > Agaricales > Mycenaceae > Mycena > Mycena capillaripes. The sequence goes on along the minus strand of JARHKZ010000014.1, from coordinate 671,147 downwards.
TCGGCTGATCGAACCTGAACCCCAGATGTTCATTTCTGACTTTTCTTGGACTTTTTATGCGCGGTGGTACTATTCACTGCGTTCAGATTTATGCTACATTCTCCTGCCACGGTCCCGCCTCGCAGCCTAACCACCCGTTGGCCCGGCGACCGTGCGCAGCTTTCCTGGCAGCATTCACCATTGCGTAAACAGTATCGATGACTCTTTTCGACATTTTGGTGACTATTCCCTCTTTTTACTAGTACTAGTACTCCTTTCCGAACTTTCGCTTGACGATGCACACCTCTGCAATTTGACTCTGTCGAGTCTTTCATTCCCACGGTACAACTCGGTCCTACCGCTTTGGGTTGTCTGTTCAGCCTTGGTCTCAAGTGTTTATTCAAGCTCGAATGTGTTTCACTCCCTACCAATGAATTTTCTTGCAATTCCCAGAGACCGAATGACTAACCCGTCAGTGGTAAAGGCAATTCATTGACATGTGTCGCAAACAGTTCCTAAAAATTGTGGAGGCCAGCCGCCATATGCGCTCACTCTATTCTGATACTTGGGTCACCATCTTTTTAAAGCAAGTCTATGCTGCGCCAATACTTGATCCACTGCTCCATGTCCTTCCACGCCAACTGTAAATCCATAACGCGCAAGTATTCGGACCCCGAAAGCGCGTTAAACATGTCTAGCTTCATCAGCCCAAAAGCTTCCTCCTGCGAAATCTCTTTGCGACTAAGGGAACGGAAGAAATGGAGCAGGTGCGGGACGTGGGATGTCGCGATGTTCTTCTGTACATTGGTGGCGGTTTCGAGACGAGACAGCCAGTTCGCGTAGGACACGAGCTGAACGCCGAGCTCGAAAGCGGCGGCAGCTGCAAGCGTGCGCCACGGTACGGATTTCGGATTAATCAAGTGCAAGATCTTTCCCGTTGGCAGGTCAAGAAAATCGACGATTGCGGCGGCGGCGAGTTGCACCGGAATCCACGACACATCCTGAATATTCGCATTCAGCCTTTAGGGAAACTGCCGTGTTTGTGAGGGCTCACTCTACTATCGTCAGGCAGGCATCCAACAAACTTGCCGCTCTGAAAAATAGCTGGAACCCATTCGTGTGCGTTCTAAGCACCGTTTATCCCTCCACAAAGCTGACCCACCCGTACGACCAGCATTTTTGCCGTGGCATACGACTCACCGGCTATGCGTAGAATCTCCTCGGCGATCCACTTGGACTGCTGATAACCATTCCCGGCCGCTACAGCAGCCTCTATCGCAACCTCAGGATGTCCTCGCGCGTGCAATTCTGTTGGTGTGCTGTGAAAGACACCGATAGAGCTAGCGTACAGCAGAGTGCGGGGCTCGGAGAAGGGCGAGGTCAGTGAAAAGTCGACGAGGTTGCGCAGGCCTTGTACGTTGGGCTCGAACGAGCCCAAGGTGATGTTAAAATTCACCGGCCAGTCTGGGTGGCATTATTAACGTTAAGCACCAAAATTTCCCCCCCTTACCAGAATGGATGATATGTGTAACACGCTTGTAGAGCTATTATAACTAGCATTATCAGTACCTCATAACAATCAATTTCTCAAGAAGGAACACACCTCCTTATAGGCTTCCTCGGAAACACCAAGGTTGGGTTCGGTGAGATCGCCCTCGAGCAGCGAGAGCTTCTCCGATCCCAAAATCCCAGGGTCCAGTCCAGCAGCCGAGCCAGGAGGTAGCACCCAAGTGCTCCTGTGGTTCCTGTTACGAGCACTATCATGCCATGGTCGCGCGTCGGCGTATCCTGTTCGTTGACTGCGGGTTTAAGACCAGTTTGGGTAGATTCTCCGTTTACTTTGCCGCCATCGCAAGCATCGCACTGGTTTTCGCCTCTGTGCTTTGTTTCTCCTCTTCAGCCCGCCCCGTTTCAGAAATACTACCGAAGATATACTCCCCGAGCCGCGCGACGGTCGGATATTCGTACACGAAATTTCTCGTGTCCCGGCGGGTGTCAAGCCGTGTGTGTTCGTGCAGTGTGCGGAGTAGGGCGTTGCGGATCCACGTCGCCTGGAGACTGTCCCATCTGTGCTGAAAAATGTCGTCCTCGTCGCCCACACGGGTATTGAGGACTCTGAAGATCGCCGTACGCACGAAATTGCGCACGGAGTCCGCGCGCCAATTAGCCAGGGGCGGAATATTGAGCGTAGTAGACTCGTCGACCATGTTGTACAGTATTTCAACTTCCTCCTCGTACTCAGCGATTACCGCCTCCCGGCGGACAGTCATTTTGGCGGTATACGTGAATCTGTTTGGAATCCTTGAACGAAAGTCTTCAAATGATTGATAGCTCACGGTTTGCTTGGCTTCGCCACAATAATCATCTAAATGGCCCCCTGTTAAGTTGCATACCCGCCAGGATAATATCTGTGCTAAACTCCTTAAATAAACGTGAATGCTGCGGTGCTATGTCGTTCATCTTCAAAACTGTGAGCCTAAAGGGATTCATTTTTCTGGGAAGTGTTGTGGAGTTGTGGACAAACCAAATCATATTTCGGAACTCGGCGAGCTTGACTTGGTCTGTGGGATCAAACCTGTATGCTGGCTTGGGATCCACAATGACGCCCGCCTGAAAGCGCCCGCGGCCAAACATGACGGAGGATTGGACGTGGGGATCTTGGTTCCACAGACTCTCTGATGACTTCCTTAGCAAATGAAACGCGTCTGGACGAAACCAACTCGTACCCAGCGGTCCGGGATTCGTCTAACCAACCGCAGTTAGTTTGGGCTACTCAGTAGTCAAAGAAGAAGTACCTTCTCGCCGGTGTTATGCATAATCTGATCGTCTGTCCTCCCGAAGACCTTCCAGTAGCCGGGCTTGGTGGGATGAGGCAGCAGTAGGTCTGAAGTTGCGTACGCGCCGATACCTCTAACTTTAATATTTAGGACAGCAGGTGTACAAAACACGTTCGACTGGGTACATAGGTTAGGTTTCATGAGAATGAAACAAGGATACAACACACGCACCAACATCACTAGTTCAAAAGTATTATTCCCATATGGAATCATCTCGGGCATCACCAAGGCCGGCATGTGGAAATATTCCCAGTCATAGGGGCCGACTTCCGCTATATATGTAGCACGTTCAGTATTCATTCACATTCCGACATAGGTGTTATATATATGCCGACCTGGAAGCACAGTGCTCATTATACCGGCTTCAGACCTGTATCGCCATCGGAGAGTGCAAGAAGAAAGCCGATAGATGAAACGGCAGTACAAAATGAATACTGTAACTCCTTGCGAAGTCAAATGGTCTGGCTTCCTTGTTGAGCGGACCACCACTATAAAGCTGGATATTGGACAATACCATTGTGGTTTAATTGCTAGCAGAGACAAATTAATACTCACAACACCAGTACGTGAGGCTAACCATCGCACGTATTCCGGCTCGCGAGACCAGGCCTTGGAGAGGTTTAGTTCGACATGCCACTTGGCATATTGGATTGACAGAAGAGCACACCTCTACAAACGACGGCACGGACAATAGTAAGTCGGTCTCGGTGGCCTTGGCGCCATCGAAGAAATTAGTTGGTGTAGGGACCATAGGTATAGGCTTCGGCTCAAACGAGGTGATGACCAATCCAGATGAAGCCTGGCACAATTATAATTGACAAATTCGTTCCGTCAGTGTAGTTATTTTAACGCACCGACCAAAATATTTGAAGAATTCCCATTACTTGACGCATTCAGACTCAAATGAGCTTGGGTTCAGCTTCACGCTGCGAAACACAATACTTACTATGGTACATCGGAGTAGCATGGAGTGAAAGGCGTTGGTCTGTGAGATCACGCTCACCGAACCACGGAATGAGCATGGTTTCTAGGGTGCGCTGGTTGGACCAGTAAATTGGTTTGGGGAATGCGGTAGATCCTACCGTATATCTTCACATTAAACATGACATCAATCGCAGAACGAAAAACGAACCAGAAGAGTGCAGTATAAGCACGGTAGCGTCTGGGCCCTTGTACTCGTACGGTACCGACTCGGGGGTCAGCGTCCGTTCATTCTCAGGAAAAAACAACTCCTCGAAAAGCGGAACATGCGATACGTCTGGGAGCTCTCTCTGCCGATATTTTTCTTTGAGAATATCGAGGGCGGCGACCGCAAGTTCCTGCATAGATGATTCATGGCCAATTAGGAGGTGCTTGACCCCAACCTTGTCGAGCAGGTGTGCGATTGCTGGGAATGAGTTTCGCGGAGAGATAGGGAAGACAACGTAATTCGCGCGGAAGCAGCTGTTGATAAGTGTGAAGTACGATATTGTATCTGACTCGCAGGTGAGATTGATTTGAGCCCGCCCAGAGAAAAGTAGAAGCAGACGCACTGGATGTAGCGAGAATGGCGACCACGGGCGTTTCGGCCACGCTAGGAACCCACTTGAAGCGGTCCCTGAGGAGTTTTGCGCCGACCCAGGCTGCATGGACGGCCTCTGGCCAGTAGATCGTCCTCATAGATCCATCGGCGCAAGCAAAGACAAAAAGTTTGTGATTGGGGCTGTTATAAAAATGTGAATCGTATATTTGAGGGACAGACAAGCTCCCATCCAGGGGCGTGGACAGAAGGTGGTGCATGAACGGGCCTGGGTTTGGGGCGCCGGGGGCAAAACATGTGGATGGGTCATGGTTCAGGAAGTGTGCAAAAGAAACCGAGAGGCGATGTTCAAGATGATTAAAGGATGAAACTCATAGATATACTCTATACGAGAAGTACACCACCTCCGGCACAAACCGACTATCCACATTTGCCAAGCCATTGGACTTATCCGGCCAATAGAGTTGAACGGAATTTTCAACCTAGGACGAATTGAAGAACGGTGATTGACCAAGCTGTGGGAACGCCAAGAGAACACAGGCAGGCATGAGAGACTTTGGTTTCCTTTCATTGCCGAGCCGTAGTGCGGGTCCTCTTTTACCGCTATTTTTTGGTTGGCTAAATTTACGACCCAGCCGACACCAGAGAAGATGATTTATTCGAAAGTACGGCAACTGGAGTTTCACCCGTGCAGGCCCGCTAGCGCTCGCCTGGAGGAACGGTATCCACGCGTCTGTGGGTGCAGCAACAGCAAGCAAGACTCTCCTCGGACTCACTTCTACGCTCACCGGAATGGAGGCCGCTCGGAGAGTTGAAGGAAGAAGGCGGTGCTCGGGACCGAGTCCGGGCGGAATGATCCGATGTCACAGAATGGCGGTCACAATTTTTCTTACTTTCACCGCAGCCTTTACACGCGGTTTGTGCAATCCGCCTCCTTTGTGCGCCCACCATTGTGTAAAAGTACCCCGGGATGGGGCGTAGTGACTCTTGTGCGCTTGAATCTTGCCCTGGATATGGATCACCCAGAGCTCGCCCGAGTCGGCGGCCCGACACCAGGCGGCCAATATCGAGCCAGGTCGACGCCTTCAAGTTCATCGCTGAGAGAATAGTTGGATCGGAGTGTTGGAGATAACTCCTGAGCTGCAAAACTCTGCAGTCCTTTCCTGACTGAAGTCCGTGGTGCTTCGTGGGCTCTGTGGTCCTCTGGGCGGTGTTCACACTCAGCGGCATCTTGGGACGGACGGCTGAATGAAAATCTGGCTATGAAGAACGGGTGCAGCTTGGGAGCATGTTTTACTTGCGTTTCTACTTCCGGCCCGACGTTTCGACGCCGTTTTCCCAGATCATTCATTCCCTCAGACGAATCACGACTGCGACTGTGCCTCCGTTTCACCTCTTTCTTCGCCGACTCGTCAGGCATCTTCACTCGTGAAACTTGTACTCTCTGCGTGTACCCTCGCAGGTTCCCGACCAGTATAATAAGATCATCCGGAAACTGAAAATGGAGAAGGCATCCTACCGCGAGCTCCTAGACAGGAAAGCAACACTGGCCAACATGAGGATTGCCAAAGCAGCAGCAGCCAGTGCAAATGGTGATGCACCCCTGGCGCGGAATTCTGGCGGTCGACGTTTGACAAAGAAATATCTACAAGCATCAAGTTCTTTATGTGGATGCTATTCCACGAAGGTTATCAAGTAGGGATTTTTTGGGACAACATACCAAGCTCTGCACAGAGAGGCAAGTGTGGAGTTCATGAGTCAATAGAACACAAATTGACTGAATGTGAGGAGCCTGGCCAGAAGGAAATCTGGGAGGGGTTTAGTCGTCGAAGAGGTGGTGCCGCGCCCGGGAGTGTCTTGTCTTTCCTTGTCATCTTCCTCTCCCTCTCCCTCCCGCTCCCAATCGCCTTCATCGACCGCTACGGCGACAGCACGAGCGCCAAAGCTGGGGTCGCCCTCATGAGCAGCGACCTCCCTCCCGTGTCGTCCAGCGGGAAGCTGAAGGTGAACGGTTCGGGAGGCAGAGTCGGGTGTGCATCGGAAGCACGACCCGAAGAAGACGAAGGACCAGCGGAAGCCGCTAACTGAGACGATGACCGTAGCCAGAGAATGCGCACGGGTTACGCCAAGATAACCCACTCCGCGTGCTCGCTGTCGCCACTGCGAGTGGCAAAGACATTCACGGCAACAACAGCGCCAGCACCACCCGCGTAAAAGACGAAACCGTCGGTCCGCGGACGACGGAGGGTGCGCGTGTTGCCGTGCGAGGCGGAGCTTCATTGATGCGACATTGCTGAGTCCCGCTGTTCAAGCATCTGAGTCGCACTCTTGGCGCCGACTCACTACGGTAAGCGAGTTAAGCGAGCTAGCCAACGAAACAGCCGAGTCGCCCTCGCGTCATATCTCTCCATCTCCGGTACACAAAAAAAAAAGCGATCATACAATTTTATACGCCTTTGTGCCCACCACGGCCGTCCCGTCACAATTATCTTGAAGCCCTTGACGGACTAGGTTTGAGTACGGTACCCGCAGAATCGACGCCCGTTGCCGTCACGAGCACGGATGGAGTCGAGCTCTGATGGAACGAGTTTCTCCCCATTCAAGTGAAAGAGAAGGGGCAACAAAGGAAAGGGGGAAGACGTACCTGGCCCCCGCTACTATCTCAAACTCCGTCAAAACACGTTATGAGAACGGCTCCAAGTCCGCGGCACATTACTTAAAAGTTACAGTCCAATAAAAATCTCAACCAACAAAAAAAAATCTCAACCCATTGAGTCAGAGAAGGGACAGTCATAATATTTTGACGGTCAAGCGTACCTGTCTCTTGGAACCGGGAGCAGACCCTCTGCTGGGGTAACGGCCTTCATTTCACCTCTGACATGTTCTATTCTAGAAGTTTGAACCCCGAGGAATGGAACAGAATGGGATCCAGGCCGACGGGCCGCATGTCAGAACCACGCCAACGGTCGACTGTTAGCGCCGAAGTCCGTCTATTTCGACCAAGTGTCCACGTAACGCGTAACGCAAACCTCTGAACTGAACCTTTGGGACACTTGTAACGGTAATACTGGAAATGAACAGTCATGTAGTCCTAAAAAGAGCTGGAAAAACGATTCTAAAATATGCCAAAATTTGAAAAATGTCAGAAAATATCTACTAGTGCTGCGCGCAGTCCCTGGTAGCACACAACGAAGAGGTGCAGGTGGGGGTGAGGGTTCCTCTCCAGGATTAGATTTCTCTGCATCCCCTTGGCATCCCCTGAACGAGCAAGCCCGACTGCCATTCTCGCTTACAGCAAAACCCGCCGTAACCTTGAAATTCAACATGGTACGATGAGACTGATATTTTCACTTGTTATCTCTGCCCATGCTGTATTGGATATTCTTATTCAGTTTGTGGTTGTCGTAATCGCGCCTTCCCGCACTCCGTAAGGTCTTTGGCGGCGTTTGGAACGAGTGAAAATTTTAGGCGCTAGGCGGAGGTAACATTCCAAGGCGTGATTTGAACACTTCGGAAAATGAACACCTTAGGTAGTGCGTAACATAGCCTGAACACTTGGTCGAATTCGTACAGTAGACTGCAAACGTTCGACAGATCATTGTAGACGTTGCTAAGAAACCATGTCAAGAAGGCTACAAATTCTCGTTCGGCTCAACTGCCGCAGTAGCGACCGATGTCTCCTCGGAACGAACCTCGTTCCCCATGAAAGACAATTCACCGTCTACTCGCGGTGCTCTCGTTATACATGTTGCAACCATCGGATAGCTTTCAATCGAATAATCCCGAAGCCTGACAGTACATAACCATCAACTGGTAGAGCATGTACTCTTAGTACTCAAATATAATTCTCCCCAGGTTTGAACAGTAGTCCGCAACCAATCGGAAGCCGGATTTGGAGACAGCGTCAGAACTTGGAGTATGTCATCTTTTCTGAGGGCATCTGTGTTTGGGTATGTCAAGGCTTATCAGCGAGAAGGTCTCTCCATGACACGTATCACCTCGGCGGGAAGCCTTCGTGCGCACTTGGCATCACTCAACACTCATTCAACACTCCACGGATCTGATGCAGAAGATTCGGTATGCGTCCCGCTCTCCCGAAGAACCGCTGTCGACTTGCGGATTAGCCGCGGGGGAACTTGCAGCCGTTTTGTGAATAACAAGAGCACTTCGGCTGAATGGACTTGCCGAGTACGGCATGAGCGGGAACAGAGCACGACGAAAAAGGTTAGAGCTGATGGCGGAGTTTGAAAAGGCTTCAGACACCCGTAATTTTAAAAAGAGGGTGATATACGGGTTTTGTAAATCATTGATGCTCGAAACACTAAATTGACCAAGGGTTTCGGAAGCATTCTCTGATTATTCAGAGTCCATCAGCCAACTGGTGCTTGGTTTGAAACCGGCCACGACCTTACCATCGACGTGCGCTCGTTTTTGTGTCCTCGTAAGGACTTGTATTTTTTATTTATTACTGATCATTGGCGTTATAAGTCTGCCTTGCCATACCACCTATAGTATGGTCTGGTAGCTCAGTTGGTAAAGTGATTCTGGAATTATTCAGAATTCATCATTTAACTGGTGCTTGGTTCGAAACCCACCATAGATTTATCCCCCCACTCAATTTTCTTAAAATTTGTCCTTTGGGCTCTCTGTTTGTCATTTTGCCTTGAAGCCACCGGGAAACCATTATCCCCCCCCGTCAAGTTTGATTGAAGGAACACGGGCATTTCTTTAAAATATTACAAAAAAAATAATTGATAAGATAAGATTCGACCAAACCAGGTAGTAGTTCCTAAAAGGGATGCCCATGTCCAGGACTCGAACGTGTGCGCATTCGTGCTCCACGGCCCTGCACCTCATGCACACAACTATCCCACTCTGGCACTCGTCCACGGGAGCTGCAAACGGTCTGAACAGGCCAAAGCAATGGTCATAAACCCTCTTGCACTGCAACACCCCCCGGCGTCGTGCCCTGCGCCCAATGCGCTCGGCGTCGTCCTTTTTTCGCTGGCGTACGGACCTCTCGGATGAGTCGGATCCCCCGGATGCCCCCCGAATGCTCCGAAGACGCTGCTTCAGATGACGGAATTGTTGCAGTGGGCTCTACGTGCAATGTAGACGTCATTACGCTCGAGCGCTGCTCAGCGCTTCTCCGCGCAACCGAGGTGGGGCTTCAGACGCCCATCAAAATATGTGTGGCAGCCCCCCAAGCGCACGGACCATCGGTGGAATCGCTCGCCGAGGTGTTTCGGATTGGTCCCATCAAAATTGCGGCATCGCAGCCTACGCCCGTTATATGGGTGCAATCGCCCCTCCTCCTGTTTCTCATATTCTCCGCACTCTGGTGGGCCTTGTCTAGTACCCCGGTGACAAATCTCCGGCCACTGCGCCCAAATTTAATTTCTAAGCTGGCGCTACAAACCGCGTCCATCGACGTGCAAACTTGGATTGATCTCGTGTTGCTATGACATCAGGAAAAACCTCCCTGACAGTGTTTGGTAATTTTTCAGAAAAATTTCTCACCACCATTAAAATTTCTGCAACTTTGCATACTTTCTAACAACTTTTACTAACATTTTTGCAATGCTATGAAACCACCGCTATTCAGTCGTTAATTTTGGGCAAATTTTGGCGATATTTTGGGTGAGACATTCTTCATTTTTTTCTTGCGCTAAACAGGCCCTAAGAATGAAATCGAGTCGGTGGTCGGCCCGTCATTGGTGTGCGGGTCCGGCACACAGATCCTATCCCTTGTCTAATCCAGGGGATTTATATTGTATGGGCAGTGGTAGCGAGCTCCGAGAGGCTTATGAAATGCATGTCAGGGGAACCCCCGTTTCCAACCCCCGATCCTCCGATCCGACCCCCGGATCCTCCGATCCGACCTCTGGTCAGACCTCCGCTATCCTCCGACGTTCCCCCCGCCGAGCCAAACCCCATCTGGACGGATCCCCGCACTCCGCATGGCACTCCGCATGTGATCGTGCCCGGGATCACTGCCGTTCACTACGCCATCAACAAACCATGCGCAACCCGTAGTTAGCCCTAGCTGGTATATAGGCACGCACCTGGCCGGGGAATCCTTAGACTTTCTCCTCTTCGGATCCCCCCTGCCAGGTGCGCTTCTTCCTGTAGTAGTGTACTTCAATTGACTTCGGATCCCCCCTGCCAGGACTCTTGAGATATTTCGGGCCGCCAGGGTTGCCCTTACAGCAGGAGAAAGTCTCTAAGGGATTAACCGGTCAAGATTGCGAAGTTCGGCTTGGATAGCGACGATTCGGAAGACGATCTTCCGCAACCTCCGGATCCTCCGCAACCTCCGAATTCGAATCTTGCCCCCTCCTCCCCGTCCTCCGAAGCTGACATGGCCGATCCTACTTCCGCGACTTCCGCCGACATGGACCGCCTGTCCCGCATCGAAGAGACCGTCGCGCGCCTCGCAGCGCTAATTGAAAACACCGCACAATCTTCCTTTCCTGCCCCGGCCCCTTCCGATCCGGATCCGGTCGGAGGTCCAGGTCTTTTCGCAAACCTCAGCCCAGCCTCAAAATCGGTCCTCCGACCGAATCCTCCGTTTGTCTTCGACGGCGATCGCACGCAAGGTCGGGCCTTCCTACACGCTGTCAAGACTTACGTCCGGCTCATCCCGGAGGCCTTCCTCGAGAACGGGGAAACCTCCGAGGAGAAGGCCGTGAGATTCGCTATGTCCTTTATGGCGAAGGACTCGGCGTAGCGCTGGGCAGAGCGCATGGCCGGGAAACATCCGTTCCCACTCTCCACCTGGGATGCATTTGTCCGGGAATTCCGTCTCCGCTTCATCGAGGAGAACGAGCAGGACCATGCTCTCGCCAAGCTCGAGTCCCGGGGGTACTACATGGGTGCCCGGGACGTCTTCCGCTACACCGACGACTTCGAGGACCTCGTCGAGCTCGCCGGTTTCGAGGACCAGCTGGTGAAGGTCACCAAATACCGGACCGGCCTCACCCCCGCCATCAACCACGCGATCACCACGTCGAGCGATCCTCCGAGCCTCACGGATTATCCGGGCTGGCGCTCCCGTGCCTACCGCCAATACGAGGCACTGATCCGTGCACGAGCCGCCGGAGGATCATCGCAACCTCCGACGGGGGTTGTTCCCCGCCCCCGCCCGACCACGGTCGCCCCCGTCTCGGCAGTCGCTCAACCTCCGAGGTCGGCGGCTCCTCCGCTCCCACCTCCGGTCCCGATGGAGGTTGATCGGACCCGTGCCCGCGTGGTCTCACGCCGCACCTGCTTCCGCTGTGGCGATCCGGGACACCTCGCCCGAGACTGCACCACCCCGGTGGACATCCGCTCGGTGGACGTCCTCGATGAGGTGATCCGGCAGCTCAGCGGAGAATTGTTGGAAGAGCTTGCCGCCCGACTCGTGACCCCCGAGCCGGCGATGGCAAACCCCGAAGTGGAAGTGCCGGAGGATTTTCTCCCCCGCGACGAGTGAGCGGTGCGCCCTCGTTCGCGTCCTCCAATCGTTTTGCCTGTTTGTATCACGAGTCCGATAATAAAGTTGATTCAACAGTTGAAACGAGAGACGCACCCCCTGCTTCGAAAGGATTTCCGGAACCTCCGGAACTTCCGAAACCTCCGACGATCCCCCGAGTCCGCCGACCCGGCTGGGAACGTAGACTTCCGAAACGCTACACGGTGGCGGCCACTCCTGGCTCTAACTCCCTCCATCTTCCGGTGGAGATTGAGTCGGTCGATAACGCTGTCAAACTCTCGCTCAAGGGTTTGGTCGACTGCGGCGCCACCTCGGAGTTTATCGACAAGGAGTATGCCATCTCCACCCAAATTCCGCTTCGTAGACTCTCGCAACCCATTCCCGTTTTCAATGTGGACGGGTCTCCGAACGAAGCTGGGGCGATCTCGGAAGTTGCGGATGTAGTCCTCCGGTACAAGGGGCATTCTGAACGGGTCCAGTTCGCAGTCACGCGCCTTGGTAAGCAGAAGCTCATCCTCGGGTATTCGTGGCTTCGGAAACATAACCCGGAGATTGACTGGGAGACGCGGGATGTCAAAATGACCCGCTGCCCCGCCTCCTGCGCTACCTGCCGCGACGAAGTCCGAAAGGAACGCCGCGAGGCCAAGGTCGTAGCTCAGATCCTCCGCTCCGTCCGCGCCGGCCCCTTCCCATCCATCTGTGTCGTCGACGCGGATGACCGAGAAGGTGAAGACGACGACGACGACGATCCGGATCTTCCGGAGTTAACCCCCGACTCGGAGGATAACTCGGACGATGAGGACGACCCGATCGAAGATGGCGACCGCATCTTCTATACGCGGTTCGGACCTTCGGAGGATATCCGGGCGACCTCCACCGTTTCCCAGAGGCTTGCGGAGGCTCACGCTAAAAACTCCGGACCTCCTCCGACGGAAGTTCCCGACTGGATTCGGGAGTTTGAGGATGTCTTCAATCGGGAATCCTTTGACTCTCTTCCGGAGCGTCGGACGTGGGACCATGCCATCGAACTCGTTCCCGATTCGAAGCCGGCAAACTGCAAGGTCTACCCGATCTCCCCCCTCGAACAGAAGGAGCTCGATGCCTTCATAGAGGAAGGGTTAGCCACCGGCCGAATCCGTCCGTCCAAGTCGCCCATGGCCTCGCCGGTCTTCTTTGTGAAGAAGAAGGACGGCGCTCTCCGGTTCGTCCAGGACTACCGGGCGTTGAATGCCATGACCGTGAAAACCGGTACCCGCTCCCTTTGATCAATGACCTCATTAACCGGTTGAAAGGAGCTCGGTACTTCACGAAACTTGACGTCCGGTGGGGGTTTAACAACGTCCGCATCCGCGAGGGTGATGAATGGAAGGCGGCCTTCCGGACTAACCGGGGGTTGTTCGAACCCCTGGTGATGTACTTTGGCCTGACCAACTCCCCAGCGACCTTCCAGACCATGATGAACGACATCTTCCGAGACCTCATCTTGTCCGGAGATGTCATGGTCTACCTCGACGACATCCTCGTCGCCCACTCGGACCTCGCGCGCCACCGGAAGATCGTCTCGGAGGTTCTTCGGAGGTTGCGTGCGCACAAACTCTACCTCCGACCGGAAAAGTGCGAGTTCGAGAAGGCCTCGATCGAGTATCTCGGCGTGATCATCTCCCACAACCACGTCGAGATGGACCCCGTCAAGGTTGCGGGAGTTGCCGCCTGGCCGACCCCAGCGAACAAGAAGGACGTGCAGCAGTTCCTCGGCTTCACGAACTTCTACCGGAGGTTTGTTCGGGGTTCTCGGATATTGCCCGGCCCCTCTTCGATCTCACGAAAAAGGGCATGCGGTGGTCCTGGGGAAGCTCGGAGGATGCGGCCTTCCGAGCTCTCAAGGACGCCGTAACCTCCGACCCGGTTCTTATCCTTCCGGACCCGTCCAAGCCGTACCGGCTTGAAGCAGACAGCTCCGACTTTGCCACCGGGGCTGTCCTGTCTCAGCCCGATGCCGACAGTAAGTGGCATCCGGTCGCGTTCTTCTCCAAGAGCTTGAACGAGGTCCAACGTAACTACGAAATCCACGACAAGGAGATGCTCGCGATCATCCGAGCCCTAGAGGAGTGGCGACACTTCCTCGAAGGCACGGAGCATCCGGTAGAGATCTGGACCGACCACAAGAACTTGGAGTACTTCCGTGAAGCGCGAACCCTCAACCGCCGGCAGGCTCGGTGGTCCCTCTACCTGTCCCGGTTCGACTTCGCCCTTCACCACAAACCCGGAAGTTCCATGGGTCGCCCGGACGCCCTCTCCTGTCGTCCGGATCACGGAGGTTCGGAGGATAATCGCGACGTTACCCTTCTCCGTCCCGAACTCTTCCATGTCCGTGCAATGGAAGGTCTCATCGTCGCCGGCCCGGAGGTTCCGATCCTCCGAGACATCCGGAACGCGCTCTCTGGAGAGGCCGACCTCGAAGACCCCGTTGCCCGCGCCGCACGGGAGGTCCTCAAGGTCCGCGGCACCCGGTCCACCCGATCCTCCGAGTGGCATGTCGAGGGCGGGCTGCTCTACTTCCGAGGGAAGATAGTGGTCCCCCGAGATACGGACCTCCGGCGTCGGATAATGGAGCAGCACCATGATACGCGGATTGCCGGGCACGCTGGCCGTTTCAAGACGTTGGAGCTTGTCTCCCGGAACTACTGGTGGCCCCAGATGTCCCGACACGTCGGCCGTTACGTCGCCACCTGTGACCTGTGTTGTCGTACCAAGGCCCTCCGGAAACTTCCGATCGGAGAACTTCATCCGACGGAGGTTCCCCCCGAGCGCTGGCATACGGTCTCCGTCGACTTCATCGTCGAACTTCCGGAGGCCCACGGGTATAATGCGATCATGGTCGCGGCGGATGTTCTCGGTAAGCGGGCGCACTTCATGGAATGCCACACGCAGATCGATGCCGTGGGCTCCGCGCGCCTTTACTACCGGAACGTCTGGAGGCACCACGGAACTCCCGTCCGCTACATCTCCGACCGAGGTCCGCAGTTCGTCGCGGAGTTCACTCGAGAGTTGTTCCGTCTCATCGGGATTCAACCGGCGACCTCCACCGCTTACCACCCGCAGACCGACGGGCAGACCGAGCGCATTAACCAGGAACTCGACCAATTCATCCGGCTTTTCACAAACTACAAGCAGGACGATTGGGACGAGCTCCTGCCAGCCGCGGAGTTTGCGTACAACAACCACATCCACTCGTCGACACAGCAGGTTCCGTTCATGACGGACACCGGTCGGCTCCCTCGGATGGGGTTCGAGCCGAACGGTCCACGCTCGCGACTGGAGGACGTGAACGACTTCCGAGATCGGATTGCCTCGGGGGTTTCGGAGGCCCAAGCCGCACTTGTCAAGGCCAAGGACGAGTACAAGCGGTACTACGACCGCCGACGAACCCCCGCACCGGAGATTAAGGTCGGAGATCGCGTTTGGCTTGACGCGTCAGATATCCATACCACACGCCCATCCCCGGGGCTTTCACATCGCCGACTCGGACCCTTCCGTGTCTCGGAGGTTATCGGACGTGGCGCGTTCAAACTGGACCTTCCCCCACGCCTCTCCCGATTACATCCGGTGTTTCCCGTGGTGAAATTGGAGTTGGCGGAGGTTGACCCCTTCGGAGGTCGTCTGGGGTACGAGGAACCCCCGCCTGTACTTGCTGACGGAGCGGACAGCGAGTGGGAAGTGGAGGAAGTCCTGGACGCGAAAATGCGCTACCGAAGCCTCTGGTACTTTGTCCGGTTCAAAGGATATGACAACTCGCATGATCAATGGGTAAAACATTCGGACGTCTTCGCCCCTGATGCTATCGCGGAATTCTACCGCAAATACCCTGGGAAGCCTCGAGCCATCGCCGCTGCCACTTTCGACGCCCTTCCCTTCCAGGACCCCGCCACATCCTCCGCCCACATCCGAGCTATGCGTCGAGGCGCCGCATTCCAAGGGGGGGGTGATGTCAGGGGAACCCCCGTTTCCAACCCCCGATCCTCCGATCCGACCCCCGGATCCTCCGATCCGACCTCCGGTCAGACCTCCGCTATCCTCCGACGTTCCCCCCGCCGAGCCAAACCCCATCTGGACGGATCCCCGCACTCCGCATGGCACTCCGCATGTGATCGTGCCCGGGATCACTGCCGTTCACTACGCCATCAACAAACCATGCGCAACCCGTAGTTAGCCCTAGCTGGTATATAGGCACGCACCTGGCCGGGGAATCCTTAGACTTTCTCCTCTTCGGATCCCCCCTGCCAGGTGCGCTTCTTCCTGTAGTAGTGTACTTCAATTGACTTCGGATCCCCCCTGCCAGGACTCTTGAGATATTTCGGGCCGCCAGGGTTGCCCTTACAATGCATGGATTCAATTTTCAAACCGTTTCACTTAGCCGTGAAGTTAGTCCGCGGCTTGTGAACTTTGCGGGTAAACATTGCAAGTGTTAAGATTTCGTGCTTGCCCGAACACCGCGTGAGCTAATTCGTACTCAGCGGACTACTATCCCAGCGATGTTGGGCTGTTGGTGAACAGGAGGGCCGGGCGCAAAATTGTTAAGTCATTTGCCGAGACATCAGCTCCGTCGGATCAGACGATGAAACCATCACGTGTGTAGAAAGGTGGTTCGTTTTGATGGTTGCCGTCAGCTCATCTCTTGTCTTCTCCCATCATCTCCTTGCTTTCCTCGTCCCTCTCAATCCCTCTGCACACAGCCCAGCCACCGCTGAGAGTCCCCCAATTCAGGAAAGTATACTGCTGTTCCCTCTTCATCTCATACTAACGACGCTGTGGCTTAGTGCCGTGTTTCTCTCGTTCTCGGGAAGCGTGCGTGCAACGTGCTCTTTCTTGTTGTGTCTCGCATGGGGTAGGCTGAGGTACGGCTGTGATGATGCGAATGTATGTCCCTTATCAGCATCTGATTGTCAAACTAGGAGAAGTCAGAGGACATGCAGACTGTCCCGGGCCTTTGTACGCGATGATCTCTTGTTCCTCCTTACGTTCTCATATCTGTTCCAGGCCGTAACCCGTGATCCTCTCGCTATCGCCGTACTCTCGGACAGGTGTCATGGACGTCGCTCTCAGTGGATGTGTCTCGGCTCGGTGCGCCGCGTATAAAAACTCCCTTCATCCTAGGCTCGTGCTCACGTCATAAAGTAGTCGCCAATGGACCCGAATAATGGCTGCTGGGTATGTAAAGTACCACACACCCGCCCCTGTTTCTACATCCTGCACTTGACGTCTTCATCGTCGATGCAGGTACTACCTACGCCAAGTCCCTTAACGGCCGCTTCTTACACGTGCTAACTCTGAGTTTCCAGCATTACAATTATTTCTACCACATACACACTGTTGCAGCTTGGTGACTATCGCATCCCACTTACCTTCAGTGTAATGATGCTTCACTGTCTAACAGACACGCTAAAACGAACACTTTGGCCCGGTGTGGCTCCCCCATGTCCCCGGTATGTGTCGATCACAATCAATGTTTGTATTTGAACTAATTTCTTGACATGACAGCGATTCAGTTCCAGACATATTCAATAACGATGTCTCCCGCTATGGCTCCGAGGCCGTTGTGTGTATCTTTCTTTGTTATTTGCGCTACTGACTCACTCTTGGCTGGATACAGATGCAGACGACCGCCGTGTCCTCTGCACTGACCTGTACAATGATGTGGCCTGTGGTGATTTGGAAACCCCACACAGTTAAATTACACCGTAGCACCACTGTAATTAGACAGCTTTTAATGCAATTCTACTTGTTTATGCGTTCTCTCTTGTGTGGACATGAACAATCTGAAGAAAGTTCCACGCAGAATTGAGGGAACCTTCACGCAACTTTCTGCAACTTTGGCCAAAATTCTGTAATTTTTTTCGGGGGTAACATATTTTCGAAAAATTTTGCCTATCCTTGCAACTGGGGTAATTTTGGCGAAATTTTCGGAAAAATTGTTGAAAATATCTGCGGGGGGTTTCCCTGATGTCATCCAGCAATGCATGCTCCCACAGTGCCGGCTCTTCCTCTGCAGAAAACAGATACGCCACGATGGCCCTGGAAAGATGTCGCAAGCCGCTCCTGCTCAAGGAAACACGACCGACTCCACCAATGCTCATCAAATTCTGGACAGGATTGCCCAAGATTACGCCTGCAGCACCGCAACAGGAAGTCAAAGCAACAGCACGGGTGCTGGTGGGTTCCACACTAGCCTGCCAACCTCTTGCGCAAATGGTGGCTCGCATAATGGCCAAGATCATCAACCCCCAGCGTCCCATTCGGAAGGTTTGCGCGCGCGCACGGGAAATGGTCTAAATAGCACTCAAAATTGGTCCGACCCCCGTAATTCCTTTGTGAACGTAATGTACTGGAATATATACCACAACTTCACACTCAAGCTCACAGATCCCGAATTTCATTCGTTATTACGAGAATACAACATAATGTTCTTCGCAGAAACTGATATGCTCCCGGGCGAGGAAGACGCCGCAGATGTGCCTGTTGGATACACGTTGCTTTCCCTCCCGCAAAAAGCTCTGTTGAATAACTCACGACACGGAGGCGGAATTGCCCTAATTATCCGGGACACATTTAAATTTACCAAGTCAAAGCTTAGTTCACCGGATATTCTCGTACTTGATATGGGGTCCATTTGGCTAATTGGAGCATACATCCCTCCTGGAACTTCACAATGGGAGGGGTGGACCGACGTTGAGCCACTGCAAAAATCGTGGGAGACAGTGGCCTTGTGCACGCGAAGTGATGACAAACCCGTGGCTTCTCTCGCCGATATAAATGCCCAAACTGGATCGCTACAAAGCTCCTTGCGAGGGTTGAGTGGCTGGAGCGATGGAAGAGAGTCTCGGCTGACCTTGACGCGAAAATCAATGCACGCGGCCACACAGTGGTTGAAGAGTGCGATCTCTACGATTTGTGCATCCTAAATGGCACACAGCTCGAAACTTCCTCCCCAGGAAGATTTACATTCTGGCAGCCTACTGGACAATCAGTCGTTGACTACGCAATTGTTTCTGCCAGTCTCTTACCCATGGTGCAAAAGTTTCACGTGGAACTACTGGCGGAGGATGAGGATGATGACTGGGCTGACCATGTCCGAATTTGTATTACACTTGACTCAAAAGTGTTCGAATATGCGGCGCCTCTTGCGACAGAGAGAGGGGATGCTCCCAACTTTCAGGGCTCCGAATATATTGACCAACTCTATCAAGAGACGATGGATGCAAAGGAAACCAAGGATGAAGCATTAGAGTCCCTGTGGGGACCCATCCGCTGCGTGGCGTCACCAACTCACATCTATGTGTACGGAGTTGCGGCCAAAGGAAACAAAAAAACTGGCTGATCTGGTGCAGGGATCTGCTTTGGCCCTCAATCACCTTCAAACAGAGCCGTACGAGTACCTGGTCCCGGACATCTATCTGCTGACCGCGCACGTCTGTGTGCAATCTATGAAGCTCTCTGATCGTGTTCATCGGATACTAGCTTGGTGATCTTCTGCACATCGAAGATGATAATTCGACAACTTTTTTATTCAGCAGCGAAGAATAATGTACTGGGATGGCCGGGGTCCAACGGCGATTTGTTCAAGGCTGTGGTTAAATCGCTAGCCACGAGACACGCCCAAACCCGCTTTGTTTACGTCCAGTCAAAAGAAAACAGCCAGGCTAAACGGGACACATACACATTGGCAAAGACTGCTGCTGGTACCACTGGTGCTCACAGCTTGTTCGACTTGGACATCAACGGTGCACATATGGAATGCGGGAACGTACACTGGTGCAAAGTCACAACGGACTTGGAACAAACCTCGCCTGTCAAGCCAAAACCATGGATCACGGGCAAAGATTCTGCTGAGAAAGAAGCATCTCAAAGCCATCGAAGTCGCGCAAAAGTACACACGCTGCAATTCGCGCTCCAGACCGAGCTCTTGGCTACTAAAACCCCAAAAGAATTTTGGGACTTCATCTGCAAGCGCTGAGACGGCCCAAAACTACATAGGGCCTTCCATCATGCATTTTTGCGGTTTATAGCAGTCTTTACGGGCTTGCTAGGACAAGTAGATGCATTACTAGTGGACTATTGACAGCCCTAGTACCTCTGTTCGGTGATACAAAGGAGGACCAGAGTGAGCTCCAAAAGGCTGGTTGTAGTACTGCTAGGCGCAAGCCAGGTACACGCACTAAGGAGATATATACACTGCCTAGACCTGCCCTAGCAACATTCTCACTACTAAAAGGACCAACGACTGCGTAGACAGCAATGAGGGATATTGCACTGAGACCTAGGAGGAGACAGATATGTTCATTGATAACTAGTAAAGCCTGCTATAGGCAGCTAGGACTCAAGGATAACATATATATTGATGGGCCTACTAGCGAGAGCTCCTAGGAACACTTCTGAAGGAACAAGCACATGACAGTAGCCAGGCAAAGTCCGAGGGACACACATGATGTGCGCGACGCGGTCGCGACTCACAAACCAAACCAAATACCCCTATGTATATGACGAACAGAACATATTGTCACCCATGCCGAAGATGACAATCACTAGCAGCATGCGGGCGGATCCTAGTAAGCATACACATGGACAGGAACAACTCTAGGCCGAGTCTAGACTTCTAGCCGGCAGGATTTGTACTTGGGGGTGCAGATGGCACAGCTAGGACATTCCCAATATACCCTATATGGTGCATCAATCTCCCAAATGAGATTTTGTGCAGCATCTACAATGATGATTTAACATGGCATCTGTTTCCGTGGCTGCAGCATGACCAAGAACCCTGATTCAGTCTCTTTGTTTCTGTTTAGTATCTACTTCTCTGTACAGTATATAAGTCCTGTAAAACACCGCACAAAGGCAGTTCATCTCATCCCCACGTAAGCCTAGGACCAGGTCCAAAGCTTTCACAAGGTGTTGGTGTGCTCAGGATAGTGTGCAGAGATAGTTCTGTCTTCGTATAGTGGCAGCTGTATATGAATTGGAGTTTTTATTGGCTTGAAGCGAGAGCTTTGAGTAAGCTTAAGTTCCTAGTGGAGAGACCTGTAAGAAGGCCTTCACACCAGATTTGCGAGGGGTCGCTAGAGCCATTGGTCTGACTGTTGCCTTTACACTTGCACACCTCAGGTGTGGATTCGGACTGGAACATCTTAGGATAGCACCTCAGAGTCACAACCAAAGGTCCGCTGGTACACAGGTATCATCGTTGGCTGCGAGACAATACTCCGTGCCAAGGGGCTGCAGTCTTGGATTTGTAGTGTTACAGGGAGTCGCGCCTATCACAAGTGTTTGCTGCTAGGGCACTCGACCGGTATGCCTAGGGCAAAGGATTGTCCCTAGGGTCCACCAAAACCCATAACCCTATATATATATTTGCTAGAACTGTACATCCGGGACTAGGAAGCTATCTGTATAGTTAGTTAATCAAATGAGAGTTGTTGAAGAGGATCTTTCGATCACTAGTGTTGGATTTCTGCAAACCTTGTGATTCTGAGCTCTGCTGTCTGCATACTACGGACCGGACCCACAAACAAATTGAGGAGACACATTGCTAAGTGGAGTGTGGGTGTTGTGTGTAGTGTGTTAGTATATATCTAGTGCCCTAGGGTGTTAGTGTGTGTGCTAGGACACTGTATATAGCCCTACATTCACGTCACCGTTTCAGCGCACCGATCCATTTCTTAAAAAACCAAAGTTATTGTGACTGAGCTCTCTGCAGACTTTGACGCCAGATTAAACCACCCCAATGTTGCACCGGCAACTTTCAATGCAGAGCAACTCCCTTTCAATGCAAGAATGACCAGAATGTAAGGGGAACCCCTGATTGGCGCCGGATCGGTCCCCGATCCAACGGTACTACCACCCCGACCCGGCCGCCGGTCGGCCACCAGCTCGTCGATACGACCACCGGCCGCCGGACTTCCGGATGGCATTCCGCTTGTGACCAAGCCCGGGACATTTGCCGATCACTCTGATCACATGATCCTAGTCAGTAGCTAATTATACTCACAGCCGGTGTGGGAATCCTCAGAGTTTCTTCTCTTTGGATCCCCCACGCCAGGTGCGCTTCCTTGTATATTTAGTTACTTTCAATTAACCTTTGGATCCCCCACGCCAGTCCCTGAGTACCTCGGGCCTTTGTGGTTGCCCTTACACAGAGATCTGCATCCCCCTCCTGATTTATCACCTCGTCTTTCATATACTCGAATGAATTTCTGGGTGGTAAACGGGGGTCCAAACAGGTCTTCCTGTTTCGGCGAATTTTTCCCAACCAATGAAACACAAGGGCAAACATGATGGGTTTTGTGGTCATTTTTGATTCATAAATGACACCAAACATCTGGGATGTTGTAGCGACAAACAAAAGCAGAACAGTTGGAATTCTTCCGCCTCCTTTTGGGAGAAAAACACGAGGCATGTTTATGGCTTGAGCATGAATGCAAAAAGTTATCCGTTTTTGGACTCCAAACATAGATTCTGTTTTAAAACGAAAAAGACTAAGAAACATGACAAATGTTTGGCTGGCTTTTAGGAACAGAACATTACCCATTTTGGATCTCAAAAAAGGAACAACAAAAAGACCCAATTTTATGCTCTCTTTTTTGTCCCAAAACATTGATTGCACGCCCAGCACCTGCTCATGGTGACGGGTCCGGTAAACTTGTAGATAGACAATGTGGTGAGTGCCTAGTGGGTACTAAGCAAGCCAGGTGGTGGGCGCTCAGCAGGCACTGCATGGGTGCTCGGCACGCAATGGATGTTTTGTGAGAAAAAAGAGAGCATAAAAATTGGGATTTTTTTTGTTACTTTTCCAGATCCAAAATAGGCAATTTCTGCTCCAAAAAGGCCAGCCAAACATTCATCATGTTTCTTTGTTTTTTTTTGTTCCAGAACAGAATTCAAGTTTGGCATCTAAAAACTGAGACCTTTTTGCATTTATGCTCAAGTCATAAACATGCCTCATGTTTTTCTCCTGAAAGCAGCCAGAAGAATTAAAACTGTTTTGCTTTTGTTTGTGGCTGCAGCATCCTAGATGTTTGGCACCATTTATGAATAAAAAATGACAACAAAACCCATCATTTTTGCCGTTGTGTGTGTTTCATTGGCTGGGAAAAATTGGTCGAAACAGGAGGACATGTTTGGACCCCATGTTTACCATCCAAAAATCCATCAATCCCAGTAGTGCAGGTAGCACCCTGCCCGCTGGCCAAACATGATTCGCACTCCTGGGCCGGATGTGGCAGGGCGTCCCGCTCCTGCCCCGTGCTCTAAACGATCCAAAATCAGCACTCGACAAAAATATGTATACAGTACGGCCACAATCAAAACAAAGGAGGAGAAGAAGAAAAAAGAAAGACAGAAGAAAAGATAAATACACGGGTGCGCCAAACGATCTGATCCCCGGACAGAGTGGTCTGCATGCATGTGGGTGGCACTTGCAGCCCCCCTCGTCTCATCGCTAAGTGCCTGAGAAAAAATCCTGCCGCCGCTCCAACTGAGGGAGAGAGCATGTCGGACGTGTGCAGAAGTTGTCCATCTATTAATATCCCGTTTCCATCCCGGCGAAGGCAGGAGGGAGTAGGTGGGAGTTGCCAGAGATGCTGCTATCGTTCCCACTGGCGCTCGCAGATACCGCATGCGCAGCCGCTGTAGAGCGCATGACCGGAGTGTGACGCCTGTGGGGTGCGCGCGCACAGGACATGCACTACGCGTCAGATTACGATGAAGACATCTCATCTTTGGCGCCCATATTTCACCCCACCCGCAACCTGGGGGTGGGAAAGGATAAGACAGGCAGACATGATGGATAAATCCGAGGGCTTGCCCTCGCAATCGCAAAATGGGCCCGATATTGTTGGAATATGGCAATATTTGGCATGCAGGTTCAACGGGTACCTTGCGCCGCCGCACGGCAGTGTTATTGGTTACCTGCAGGGATAGCGGCCAACTTAAGATGGTTGGAATGTTTCTCTTATTTTTCCTTTCTAGGTACTCGTATAATCCTTTTAGTGGTGGTGGGCAATGACCGATGAGAAATCAAAATTCCCACGCTCAATCACATGCTCAATAGTATGAAAAACCTGACCCAGCCCTCGCGGGAAGGTTTCGTGGTCAAATCAGCAGATGAAAATTAAAACTCGACACTGGAAAATTTTAAATCCTGTGGGCGCAGGCAACCTCCAGTTTCTTTTGGTAATTTGTGGAATTTGGCGAAGCCGGCGGTTAAAATAGACTCACTTTTGAGTCTAAATTATGGAATGTTTTTAAAAGTCCGGCCTGGAGGTTGCATCGAGAGCCCAATTCTAAACAACATTAGTTAGGAGCCCATATTTTTCGTCAGTGAATTGAGTGTGAACGGATTTTCGCAGTTTCGGCCACCAATCAGTCCTCCATCACGGGTGTCACACGCGTGACTCTTCGCGTCGAGGCGGTCGCGTCATCTTCTCCGCTGGCCAGGGCCACTAATTCACCTCAAGTTACTCCATAACCGGTCCTGGGAGCTCATATACCCTCGTATGTTCCACAAATTCGGCCACCAGCTGTCTCAATAACACTTTTATAGGCATTCTTCGGACATAATTCTACGCTTTGGATTCACGCTGCTCTCGGTCATTTTCTGCCATTTCTCGGACCACAGACTTATTTTGACTCCTACCATTGAACCTTGGCGTTGCTATATGGTCTCTGCAACTCATTACCAGCCCAATATATCAATACAACCACTTTGCTCTCATTAGGCACACTGCCCGAATCTTCACACTCTTTAGCTCCTCTGGCTGTTAGCCCCGACTCTCGTTTTCTGTATGAAATTTAATTGAACGAAACTGGAACGAATACGATAGGAAACGACCCATTTTACGAATATCATCCAGAGTGGTCTCAAACAAGTGTGCGACACACCTCAATTGTATACTATCACGCTGATGATTGCAATATTCTTCAGTACTCATGGGTAGCACATACAGAAAAAAGCCCAAGGCCAAGCGCTCCCACGCCCAACGTGAACAGCTAGCAAATGCACAGGCAGCAAGCCGCCGCCATGATGTCTCCGCTACCTCGAAGAAAGCATTACAAAAAAATCTACCAAACACTCGAAAGGTCCTTACTGCTACTCAGGAGCAATTGCAAGCCACACAAGAACAGCTGGCTCTGACTATGACTCAACTTTCCCGTACCCAATCCACTCTAATCACTGTCCGAAAACATAACGCCTCATTGATCAAACATAATTCTGACATCTATCGGCTTCTTCGAAACGAAAGAAGAACGACGCAACGTTACGATTCTTCCAAGGCCAATTTGAACGCGAGAATCGATGGGCTCTTGTCTGCGCTTCAGCAAGCAGAAGAGGAACAGCATGGACGAGAACATGAACACAGACGAAGATCATCAGTTTTTAAGACAAGAAGCCCGTCGGATCGACGAAAGCGGTGTCGAGAAGGCGAGGAGAGCAGAGTTGAATGCTCACAAGCAGGAGGTCGTGGATGAGAGGCGAGAGAAGGATGCAGAAAAGGCGGAGAATGCGAGAAAGGAAACGGAACGGCTTACCGCAATCAGTATTCAACTCGACCGCGACGAAATACAGAAGCTGACGGATCCGAAGCTGAAGGATCAGCTTGAGCTCCATCGCCGCGCGGGAGACAAGGCTGTGCCGATGAAATCACGCCTGAAGAACAAGGGCGACCGTTTGGCTGCTGTCCTGGCTGCCCTTGATCATTTACAAGGGATTGTGTCTGTAGATGTTACTCAATAAACCCGCTATTCCATTAAGACTTGTGTCGTGTGGCCGGGATTCCAACTTAATCTTGATTAAGTCATAATACCATCTAGAAAATTCTGAAAACGTCCTATCTATGCTCTATAGTGATATGGAGGTCGAATCGAGGATATTATTAGGTCTCTCCTTTATAGAGAAGCGATTTTAGGCAAGGTTAATTATCAGATGCATGTTAACACAACAACACAAGATATCTTGAAATTTGCCGGTTGGAAAAATATGAGGTCCTGGGAAGGAACGGTATGAGTAGTTGCGATTGCGATCCCCCCAAAAAATTGAGGCATTTGGATGAAATGTGGCCATAATGTGAGCGCGAATGGTGGGTCAACTAAATTTGATCATCTCCGATGTAAGTGCACACGTGATCGTCACGGCGGATCAATTGGACTTGCCCACCACCACTTTTAGTTACATTGAGGCACTCGTAGAATGCTATATATTCCCTGTACTTGTGTCGCCTCTCCTCAGACTTCCGCTTACATCTGTGTGCGCAAAGACTGAGGTGAGCGACTCAATCTTACTTACTTCTTTACTCATTCTGACTCGTTATCTAGTTACTTATCTTACAGGTGAATATATTAGACTTCCGCTTACATCTGTGTGCACGAAGACTGAGTTACTTATCTTACAGAACTCTCGCGCACTTTGTTGTCTTAATTCTCACAGATATCGTATCGTGTCGCCAACGCGGGTGGAGCCCCCGGCGCCGATTCCTTGCACGCATGCCCGCGGATGCGCGATACGCCAGATCAAGACGGCCACGCATGCATGGTGCGAGTGCGGTTGAATACGGTACTGCTTGGAATGTACAGGCTTCTCAACCCGACGTCCGTGCGAACTGGGCCCAAGCAGAAATAGCAGCGCACCTCTTTCTGCTCGTCCTTCACCTGCAGCTCCACGGCCACGGATAAGCGCTACGACACGACCTGCGAAGCCTCTGCGTGTGGCCGGCATAGCTGATGAAGGAGTGCTTGTGGAGCCTCGCGGTCCCAGACGACCTGCGAGCCTGGCCGTACGCCGAGTCTGTCGGACTAACGTCCACTCTTCGGGACAGAGGGAATGTGTCTTCGCGCGACGACCAAGCCAGAGACGCAGAGGTGACGTAGACATAAATAAAGTCTTCATCAGTGCGCAGGTGTCATAGAAGGGATTTACTTACATACTTCATAATTCCTGCTTCTCGCCCACTATCGCCCCCTGCTTCCGACGCTCTACGCCCACTTTTATTGGAGTGTCGCGCCAGCTCACTCCCAACCACGAGTAGCCACTGAAGCCGATTCTCGAGAAGCCCGAGAAAAGACATTTATCCATATCCAGATGATCCATAACCATACCCATCCGGACCCCGACCCGAACTGGGATGGACGACTCGACTCACCACCGCACCGCAGGACAGGGCGCCTGCGGGTGGATGTGAATCTACACACACATACGTCGGACGCGAACCGGGACGCAGTCGCATAGGATTACACTGAGTAAAGCGGAAGAATTTTTTCGGAGTGCCTTAAAGGCTTAAACCAAGAGCACCACCTCAGGAGGAAACTCGTCGCCTTGGGGGTGCTCAAGGCACTCCTCAGCAGGAATTTCGGGCACTCCCTAGGCGGTCTTTGGCCACTACTGCTCGTTGGCCGCATGCTTCTTTTTTCCTTGCCGCTTATTCAATAAACGGTCAAATGAATTGTACTTTGCGACCAAGAAAACAGGGAGAGCTGCGCTACTTCCCTACGTACCTGTTCAAGGAAGCTAAAGAACGAAAGCCAAAAGCCACTAGAACAAGTCAGTCAATTGTCGAACGAGCACGCAGGAACAAGAGCCCACCTAAGCGCTGTCAGCGAACGGCACAAAGATTTGCGGCGAAGTCAGTGGGTGGGTTCACCGACTCAAAAGTACTTATCGTACCAGCTCGCATGTAGTACTTGGAATATGAACCTGAGATATAATGAATAGTTGGTTTCGGATATACAAGGACCTGGGGAGTGAATGGCGATCGTGGCGTCGAAATATATTGAAGCGGCGGGCAGAGGAAAGGTCACTTCAGCGCTGCGGAGGGAAGGGCTTAGTTTTCGCATTATTCTTTTAAGAGATAGGCAGGTTTGATCGTCGTGTAAAGATGAAGTCGGGTAATATGACGGGGAGCAGAGGATAAGAGGAAGGAGGCAGCGTGACACACATACTTCATAACAAAACCCGCCGGTCTGGTCAAGGAACTCGCAGGAATTTGTGTGGATATCGCCGCGTCAAAAGTTCATATCGGCGAGTTAAGTGCGTGTTGTCGGATTGGTATTTTGGCATTTGAGGATACAGAGGGATGGGAGCAGAGCACGCGAGAGGAAGAGAGCGCGCGAGGGAGAGGGGGGAGTGAAAGGAGGGGCGGAGGACTGGCGGAATGGGTATGGATGAGGATGTGAGGGGATGATGGCAAAGAACATAGTGGGTGTGGAAGGCAATCAGGTGAGGAGGGACGCGTTCCGTCAAACGTTGGCATACAATCCAAGTGCGTAGTCGACGCACGGGAGTGTAGGTGTTCTAGGGAATGGAAAAAACGCGCAGCACATGCAGCAACGATTGCCTCACCTGCGAGACCCGGCTCTGCGTGCTGCTGACGGGGATGGGAGGCGCTTGCTTGTGGAACACCCGCCGTCTGCTGCCACTACGCAACACTGACTCTGCGAGTGCCGCAAAATGGCTACCCGTGGAGCGTAGGTGGTGCCAAAGGCGTACTTTGCAGAGACTCTAGCAGCGTGGGCGTCGTTGGATAGAAAGCGCACGCACCGTCCTAGACGCGAAATCTCCCTTCTTGCGTCTTTTGCCTGCCAACATCCAAGGCCACTCAGAAAATCAGAAGATGAGCGGGATGACAGAAAGGTGGGTGGCGATGCAGCCACGGATCATCAATTGATTCGGCCAAACATGTCTTGCTTTAAACGCTCATCCCGACTTGTGAGCCAGTATCCTTGCAATATCCTCTTACATTCGCGATTTACAGCTGCTTGTGCCTTCAATTCAATTTTGAGCCTTGCAATAACCCAGCAGCCGAAACCTGCTGCCCGCTGCTTTTTGGATACCTCTAACCCCAGTAATCCTTTCTCTCGAGGGCGCGTATCGCTGCATCTATGACGTCAAAGAATTCCACTGCTCTTCATTACATGCCTCAATTTCTCATCCTCTTTCCTGGCTCGTCGCCAGATGGAATCCTCGTCCCACATAGTATTCTTCAATGCTCACCGCTTGAAGTGAAGACTATGACTCTGCCACCCTCAGAGGGGTGGCGACACGCTTTCACGCTCGCGGCTCTCAGGTTAGTCACAGTTTACGAGAACGCCACCGTCCTTGAATTCTTGCGCTCGTCCGAGGAGGCGACTCTTCTTTGCCGCTGTGCTACCTCAGCCTCAATGCCAAAGCCGCACTAAAGTGGAACATGCCAGCTACCCTTGTCTGCCCGCGCCCCACTCCATTTGACGCTGGCGCACATACTACGTACACCGCCTCAGATGCAACGAAAAGTGTGACGGGAAGAGAGTCCGCAGCCGGTAGGGAAGGTGGAGGACTGTGCGGCGTCGTCGCGCCTGCGTACAGGCCGATGGTGGGACAGAGGTCGACGAGAGATCCGCGCGGGAAGTCAGGAATCGGGTACCTACGTGCGGCTGCATGATTACTCAAGGTACGGGAAATTCGGTCGGGCAGCACGCTTCCAGGTGAGAGACCCACTCCTGTTCCTTTTTTAACATTTCCTATGTGCTTTCTAATCATTATTCTATGAAAACATGAGGCCTCGGCTGCGTACCCGAAATGTACACCCTCGCCATGGTCCACTTTTCGCACAAACCTCACTCGCTTGCGCATGATCCCTGTGCACACCCTCAGCATCGTCGCGGGCCCTGCAGCGCACATGGATTGCTGCGTGGCCGCCGCTCAGGGCGTCGATGGAGCGGGATACGGGATTCGAAGCCGCACATCCCTCGTGTACCCCCCGCGGAGTCTTTATTCCCTCGAGGGGAGCGGGCTAGTATCCCGGTCTCGAAAGCGCACCTTCGCTCTTCTCCCTTCCCCCCTCCCGCGCCGTCCTCGCCTCCTCTACGCCGTCTAGACTCTGGTGTGAGCTGCTGCAGCATTGCACTCGTTTCGTCATTCTCACTTCTGGTACGACGCATACGTGACGCCGCCGTGTACTGGATACAAACGATGGAGCGGAAGCTTCTGCGACTCCGCCCCCCGCTCAAATCCCCACGTACGAGCTCGGCGCTGATCGTGGGAGGGACGCAGTTGCTTTGAGGCATTTGCACGGCGCGAGGTCGCGAGTTCAATTGCAGAAAGGAGGTCATAAAGGCAGCAGGCGGGATGTACCTGTCCGCGGGCCGTGGAGCGTTCGGCTCATTACAAAGATCTTCCAACTCAATAGTATGTCTCGGGATGTCTCGGCTTGACTATGTCGTGACATCTGGAGCCGAAACCAAACGAGTCGCAGTAACATTGCACATATAGAACAACTGAGCACGAATTAAATACTTGGACATCAGGAAACACGCAGTTCAGACCTATATAATCCAGATGATTCGTTTGAACGTCTGCAAGATTATTAGCCAGGTATAAGCACAGTCAGCATATTCGACCTACCAGGATCTTCACCAGCTGAGGTCCATACTGAAATCATCCTCATCATCCTCTTCTGTACACACATCCTCGTCGTCCACTTGCAGCATTTATCAGGCAACTTGAAAGAGGTCCTTCCGGATAGTTGACTCACCATAGGCAAATGGAACATCAATCTCACTGGACAATTGCCATAGTGGGTCCCCCAGATGCCTGGCCACGTCCTGGCTGTCCGGATCGAACCCTTTGGCCTTGTGGAGCTGCCGGAGTCCGGCGTAGACACTGGCGTCCCAGGAGTCTGTCCGAATTTCCCTGCTGAGTTGAAAAGAGGGAAATCCGAGCTCAGTTGCCTCTTCTGCGGTAAGGCGTTCGACGCCCAGAGGGTCTAGAGACCAATATGCCGGACTTTCTGGCCACCAGAACGAGAATGGGCCAGTTCGGAAGTCTTCCGTCGGACAGAGAAATAGAAACCCTGCAGGAGATTCTTCTTTACTCGCCGAAATGACGATGTCAAACCAGATGGTGACTATGAGAGCTGTGTTAACATGTTATTAGAAATTCTCGGCAACGACAGGTTGAAAAGTACCATAATCGTCAAAGTTGGACGTAATTTGGAGGCGGCTGAAAATGTGATTCGCTTGACTGAGCCAGGACTGCGAGTGTATGGAGCTGTATAACGAAATGCTCGTGTCTGACACTTCGCTAGAATTTAACCTCGGACATATTAGAGCACATCACCCTGCAGGCAAGATGAAAAGGAATACCGGGTCCAGCCATCCTCCGTGATTTGTTTTGCCGTCCCTGGCAGAGTATCCCACCACGAAGAAAGAATTGGTGTACTCGGCAACCAGGCAATTTCAACAGAGTCTTCGAGCCGATCTCTTGAAAGACAAAAGATGACTGCTCCGAGGTTGAGGTTTATGGGGGTGGAAATGTTGGTAAATCGAAAGTGTCCTAGAAAATAATAACATATATCATGATATTCCTCTAGAGTCAGAGATTCAATGATCTTGGCCTCCGTATTTGGTGCATTCGAGGAATACATTCCCTGTGTCTGCGCCCGGAAGGGCTCTAAATAGATGGGATAATCGTTGACTTGGACCAGATCCATGCACAGCCGGCCACTTGAACGACGTATCAACATTGTACAATCCGAGTAGATCTGGATCATTCAGAAGGAACACAGTCATTCAGACCACTGGACTTACCAGCCAAAAGCCAAAAGTGGAATAAAGGTAGTTCCTTGCCGCCTGCCACATGGTCAGAAACACGACATTTATTACGGACCACAGGGTCAGACGTCCTCACCTCGAAGTCATGGCTCTTTTAAAAAAAGTGTCGATAAATTGACAGCTTGCAAATGGGAAATTTAAAAGTACATACACAATGGGCGTAGGTATATACTTTTAATAAATGAGAAGGTTGGAGGTCCAAGAAATCTTCGAAGGGGATCAGATCTGATTGACGCATTGATAGTGAATACATATTTTAAACCGAAAGGTCGCACCATCGTGGAACAGTGTAGCATGTAAACCACCGTAGTTCGCGACTCCGCGGATCTGCATAAGATTTGGGTGGCTAGGGAAGGTTTAATGGCACCGGCAAGTAGTTAAAGCATTGCATTGCACTGACCGAATCGACATATATTTCGCTAAATCTTGTCGCCAGTCCTGCAGGACTGTTCAGACGCAGCAATAGAAACGCAAGATGTACCGCACCTCCTCTGCGCCAGGTCCCTGATACATGGCCACAGTGGTGTTTTGACCTCCGACTCTCGCCGAGTATACACGACGAACACCCTGCCGTTTGTATTGGTGATCAACGACACCGGTGCTGCTGATGGATATTTCGCGTTGAAGGTCTATGTCCCCCAGCGGGACCATCCTGAAGTCTGAGCAATATTTACTATATCTTCGCCGGCCGCATGGGGGAACTTACCGGAAGGTACAAATGGGACAGTCGTGTATGAGTTGTTTGTGATATTGTTCAACGTCTGGCCAGTCACAGTGAGATTATGTGCGCCCGAGAACATTCCGCTGCTGTAGCTGAGTTAAGCGCCCATGAGCCACGATCTGAGCCAGGCGTGGGGATACATAACAAGGAAGAATAACTCACCAGCCAGATTCAGGCTGTCTGAAGGTCGAGTGAGAGGTGAACTCGTCAGCTGCAGAGGATTCGTCGTCCATGGATGGTGGGGGAAGAGGAAGAGATGCTAAACGCCCGGTGCACAGCTGTCGTGCCATATCCGGGAGGGATAAATATAAAGAATCAATTGTTGGATATCAGGAGACACGATCTATGTGCACGGCTGTACCTGCGTGTGTCCGATAGCACACTGCCCGCTGGCCGAACACGATTCGCACTCTTGAGCCGGATGTGGCAGGGCGTCCCGCTCCCGCCCCGTGCGCCAAACGATCTCAAATCAGCACCGGACAAAAATATTTACGCGTTATCACCCCGAAGGCGCCTACGAGTACGGTCATGATTAAAATAAAGAAAGAGAACTTGACAGGAAAGAAAGACAGAAGAAAAGATAAATACACCGGTGCACCAAACGATCCCATTCCACGACAGAGTGGTCCGCATGTATGTGGGTGACACTTGCAGCCCCCGCTCGTCTCATCTCTGTGAGCGCCAGAGAAAAACGGCGCATCATCCTGCCGCCGCCCCAACTGTGGGGGGGAGCGTGTACGTGATGCCGGTTGGACTCGCGCAGGAGGAGTCCATCCATTAATGCAGCGTCTCCGTGCCGGAGAAGGGAGCAGGAAGGAGGGAATACTTACGACTTGTGAGAGATGCTGATGTCGATCCCGCTGGTCCTCGCAGATACCGCACGCGCAGCGCTGTAGAGCGCAGGACCGGTGTGCGACGCCTATGGGGTGCACGCGCACTACGCGTTGCATTACGATGAAGACATCTCATCGTTGGCGCCCATATTCCTCCCACACCCGCAACCTGGGGTGGAAAAGATAAGACAGGCAGGCGCGTTGGATACCTCTGAGGGCTCGCGCTTGCGCTCGCAAAATGGGCCCGATATCGTATCGTGTCGTCAACGCAGGCAGCGCCGCCGGCGCCTATTCCCTGCACGCATGCACGCGGATGTGCGATATACGAGATTTAGAGAGGGTCGACGGCTGGTGCGAGCGCGGGCGGTCGGATACGATAATGCATTAGATGTATAGGCTGCTCAACCCGATGTTCGTGCGAACTGGACCGAGCATCTCGATCCTCGAGCTTGACCGAGCAAGTAGCAGCTCCTCCTTCTGCTTGTCCTACTCATCCTTAACCCCCAGCTCCACGACCACGGATAAGTGCGCGCGAGCAGCGCAATACCTCTGCGTGCAGCTGGTATGCCGAGTGGCACTGTGGCGGGAGTGCTTGTGGAGTGTCGCGCTCCCAGATGACTTGCGCGCCAGGCCGTCCGCTGAGTCTGTGGGACTGACGTCCAGTCTTCGGGACAGAGGGGCGCGACAGAGCCAGAGACGCAGAGGTGACTTAGACATAACCTCTTGGGAAGCTGAGCTGGAGGTAACATGAGCTCACTGTTCTGTCTTCACGCCCACATAGCAAACGAAGACGCCCACGTCATGGCATCTTGTGGGGACTCTGACAACAGGCCCCGGGAAGCTCC
This sequence comes from Mycena capillaripes, assembly GCA_029204075.1. Lineage (NCBI taxonomy): Eukaryota > Fungi > Basidiomycota > Agaricomycetes > Agaricales > Mycenaceae > Mycena > Mycena capillaripes. Next base: position 637,310 of record JARHKZ010000014.1, on the reverse strand, counting down.
ACCAAAGGGTTGTCCGGAAAATTCCTGGATTTCGGCCTCAAAAACCCAATTTTGGGGGGCCCAAAAACCCAATATCGGACAAGGCTCGTAACGCGTCACAGGTGTGACCCCGCCAAAAAAATGTCACAGCGTCGGCATTTCTTCGCAGATTTCGTCGTGTTCGCGGTTTTTGGACAGTTTTGGGCTTCATCTGATAGTAGGACCAGATCAAAGAGCCCGCTTAAATTGTCCCAACACTGACCCGCAAAAATGGGCCGGAAGTGGGCCGGATCGTCCTCAAAAACCCAAAATTTGGACAAGGTTTGGCAAATTTCGACCTGAAAAACCCAATATCCGGACAGGGAAATGGCCATTTTTCGAGCTCAAAAACCCAATTTTTCGGACAACCCTTTGGTGGAGCTTCCCGGGGCCTCTGACAACCCAGGGCAGGGTGTCAATGCGTCTGGCAGTATTGGCGTCATCGGAAAGAAGTTGCAACCCCAGAATCTGTCTTCTTTCCTGTAGTGTCGGGTTGCGCGATTCCTGCAGGGAGTCGGAGCACTTGCAGATGACGGATGTCGTGGATGATGCCGATCACCCGATCAATTCCGGCTTGTCCTATTTTGCTCTACTGTACAGTTTCGATCAATTCGTATGTCACGCATCACACCCGATTTCTGAAAACCCCTGCAATAATTCTTTCTCAATTTTAGGGGGTTTGGAGACTTGTCGGAAAAATAAAAAGTCACGTGCATTTATGAATTGATCGAAACTGTACAGTACCTGCTCTGTACGCCTCCCTTCAATCCCCGGCCTACGCACACCTACCAACCTACGCGGGCCGAAAATGCCACCCATCTTGCCATCCTATGCACCTACCTATCACCATGTTGGCCCGTCCTACGTTCCTAAGTGCTTTGTCTGCTCTACTACGGAGGTGTGCGCTCGACATGTGGCTTTGACCCGGGCAGGTTTTTGGCGACTCGTGGGTGAGCTGTAGTAGAATCTTTTTGAATAACGCATTCGTTTGCCTAGTGCGCCGTGCCCCTATTCATGTCCTTTCATAGCTTTACTTCGCGTTCATTTGAGTCACCTCCGCAGGAGAATGGACAATGCGTTGATAAGCCTGGCATTTGAACACCCGTGAAAAATCCAATTTTGCGGACATTTGCAACGCATTAGCTATAAGTTGGCTATGCACTTGGCGTCACTCAGCAAGGGCTATTGCGAGACCCGAGCAGTTAGCTATGGACTTAGCGTGTATGTAAGGGATCCTCGAGTCTGATTACACAAAGGGCTGTCTAGGCTTTGCGTTCTTCTGGATTAGAGGACCTATAACTAAAGGTGTTGCCCAACCATCTCTTAGCAGGATTGGGGCTTCTGCTGCACGGTCTTATCAAGGGTATAACTACTATCCATCTGGCAGGCAGTTAAATTGATCAAAGAGGATGGAAGAGGTGAATACACACAAGGGAAAGGGTCAGCCTTTGAGCAGAAAGGTCAAACTCTGACTGCACCAAGTTCGAATCCCGAACAAAGCTGATTAAATCCGGCACGGATAATACCGGGGCAATCACGGAATGAGGATCAGTTGCGGATTGTGCCGAGATGTCCCAATTAGGCGATACAAGTCGCTTGGACCAGGCTTGATTAGTTGCAAAAGCACGTTACCTGGCTGACTGAGGCAGCCATGCGGTCGTGAGTCAGAAGGACACGGCTGGGCAGGGGGTTTTCTAATTTTACTCTTATCAAGGGTTTCGTCTCCATCAACGGAGGCAAATTTCTTGATCTCTTCACAAAATATACCCTGTACCCTTTCCTTATCGTTTATTTTGTCTCCATTTGTACGAATCATGTCGGGGCTTACTAACTGCCGACTTCCGTTTATCCGTTTGACTAACAGTATATTTATGTTCGCATTTCGATATATGGGTTCTTGAAAATGTATATAAGCCTGTAGGTTTCGTGTGGTACTCCAGTGGACCCGCCCCTTTCTCTACTAGACCTAGGCTATTGCTTTGTGTCGCCATAGAAAGATTGGGATCCATTCGGAGCACCTCTAGAAGCTATTAGTTTCTTTTGTTGTTTCAGTTACAATACAAAGTGTTTGGTTGGCTAAAGTTTGGATTTCGACGCGTGAATTATAAGGGAATAATATACAGAACGTGTGGATATACAGATTTTGGGCACGGCCATTCGGAAACATAGTTTTGACGACAAGTCATACTATTAGCTAAAAATGTGTTGTGACTGGAAAAACGAAACAGAGCTTGGTAGTACATCGCATCAGCGACCTAGGAGTATCCAAAACAATACAATCTTGTGTTAAAACACTTTCCGAGCCTCTCAGAACGTGTAAAGCGACTAAGACAGTTCAGACAAACCTCAAGTGACCTTTAGCTATAAAGTCCGCTTCAAAGAACAAGTTAAATTGCAGCAGCCATATACTGTGGTTGGAACCCCGAACCTCGCACGTAGATTGTAGTGTTGTTTAGTGTGTTTTGGTGTGGTTTTGGTGTTCGCACTGGAGCTATATTCATTTCGCATTTTCACGAGCAGCCACACAGTCAGCGTTTCAGCGTCTCACCCTCGCCTCCGTTCTAGCCCAAGCCCTCGCGCAATCGGTCACCCACCTATCCTTGTGCCATGTCTCAAAGATCCGTGCTAGACCTGAGCCCTTCGATTTCGGCGCTGCTAGGCACCTACAGTAGCAGGAGCGTAGTGCTCGTGCGTGTCTTGTTCGATCTCTTGCCCTCCATTGTCTCTCAACTCCCTCCCGTTTTTTGCCTTTTGGCCTTCCCTTCACATTCTCGGCGCATTTTGCACTCAATACACTTGCTTCTACTTGCGAATTATTGCCGCGTCTCGTCCTCCATATCTGGCTACTATGTCTCGTCTCACGCGTTCCTCCCACACCCCGCTTACGTGGGTGCGGTATTTCGACTATGTGGGCCTTGGTGTGCATTTTCTTCTTTTCCTCCACCATCGTTCAGAATTCATCAAACTTGCGTGGGGCAGAGGAATTGGGGGATCTCTGCACAGCTAACGTGATTGGCTTCCTCGCGCCCATCGCGGGCTTTGGCATTGTGTTTGCGGAAGATGGAAGGGCAATAGGCTTGCGATTACATTTTTTCATTTATTTTCACTCGTTTTTGTCCTTCCTTTTGTTCGTTCTGTTTTTGTGAAGTTTCAGTCCTCATTTGCTACAGTACTCAATTATCCCGCTCTTCGTTGCGTAGGTAAACAGGTATTACCCTCACTTACCAATCGTTCTTAAGCCCAATCAATCGATGATTTCCGAAACCCTTCAGGAAACAGTGCGTGGTCTTAGGTAGAGCAACAGATTTACGGGTGTTATACACTCAACATTATACAAGATCTGATCATATGAGACATTCACAGAAGAGGATCCCACTCTCTCTTCAACAGGTGCAGACGCTCAAGCGTCCCTGTGCCCCGATAAAGCTGCTCCAAAGGCACATTGCACGACCTGTTCTGGTATGTCACGGGCATGCCATCGTGGTGCAACTGGAAGTAGGTGAGGGCCTCCTACTCGATGCGGAAGACGTCTCCGTGTGAGGCGGGGTCGGTGTACCAAGAAAGTGCCTCCTGCACCCACAGGTTAGAATTCGGTATCATCACACAACAAAATAACTTGCCGCCTAGACCCGGATATCCTTATGGCTGAACACGGTGTCTTGGGCAAGAGGTTTGTTATTGGGCACGTACGAGTCCCACTCAAATGCATATGCGGTAGCGCTCGCGTTGGGGCACTTTGTCTTGAGCTCCTTGTAATATCCCAGGATGTGTGGCCAGATTTCGGATTTGAAAGTGGTCGCCTCTGCGCTAGTGAAGTGCTTGAATCTGCCTTTGCTGCAGAACAGATCGACGCTGTCATTCCGGCGATTATAGCTGACATTTTTTAGATCACTCACCAGCAGGCTGAGGTCCAGCAACGGCTTATAGAATGCCTCTGCCTCTGGAGCAGGACCGAGATGGAAGAGGAGTATCATGATGAGTGTTTCAAAGGTGGGGGTGGGGCGGTGATAAGCAGGATACTGAACCACCACTGAAAACACTTGTTTTCGCGATTTTCTTATGTTTAATATTCTGTATATCATGTATCTGTTGTATCTGTTGTATCAACTGGCTTCCTATAAGAGGCCAATATCATCTGAGTAATGAGATGGTGCCCCTGAGGAATCAGGAGCATCTCTGGCATGTGCTTGCTCCAAAACATGTAGGGGAAGATGTAGCCCAACTCAACCTACCAGTTAATATCAGCTGGGTCCTGTGATTGTTGATCTCAGAACCATAGCAAACACCAATAGGGATAGTAAACTCTAATCCTCATGGGTCTCATTCAATGGTCTCAAGAAAATGGGGTATTGTTTGGAAGTTATAGAACGGGGCTACAAGGTCCAACTATACCTATACAAGGGATACTTCAGGAACGGGAGTTCCACAACTCAAGAAACACTTGGCAACTATGGTTTCAAGTACCCATCACGTCGCCATGTGCAGGACATTACCAAGAAATGGTCGGAATATACCCAGAATGACGAATCTGACCTCACCAACTGCTTTGTGGTCTTATTAATACTCCAGACACACGGGAAATAGGGCAGATAAACAGACTCTTTTACATATTTTCTTTCTTGTCATAGTCATATCATCATTTGTATAAGTAGTCAGAGTAGAGGAGAGGAAGGCAGCAAAGTTTCTCCCAAGAAACCCTCACATTATTCAAGTTTTGCAAGTCTTAGAGACTTGGAAAGGGCAAGCCTCGTACAATTAGGAAAGAATACACCGCCATTTGATAGAAAGGTTTTGTGAATGTTTGGTGGTTGATATTTTTGGATGTTGACTTGGTCATCGTCAGATGTTGCCAGATACATTGCCACAATAAAAAGTGTCACTTCCTCAATGCTTCGGTGACATGATGTTTCTACAACATCGAGACCAATATTGCTTGCAGGTCATATGCAACATTTGATTAATCAAAGTACAGAACACAGCCAGTATTTGCAGTTTGATGTCCCAGCGACACACTATCATTATGCAAGAAATGATTAATTGAGCATTTGAATGTACATGAAATAGGTAGTGCTGTATCTATACATGAGGAATATCTACTCGCATCCTGGTGCAATGAACTCTCATCAATCAATGGAATCATCTGTTGTTGTTGTCGTGCAAGGCAGCAGGCAGTGTCAATGGGCCAGCTACAGGCACGGCAGGAACACTAGGACGTCTTTCAACTTGACATGCTTGTACCGCATCAGGACTGGATTGAGGATACGTTGTTTGATCCACTTGCCGCATGATTAGGCATATCAAATCTGGTGAGCAAATGAACTCACTGTAATTGTTTATCAGGATTTGGGTGTGTGGCCTGCACGTCGGCAAGCTTCGTATCAATGGCGCCCCAATACTTGGCATCAGTGGTCTCTGTGATGAGCTTACACTGTAAAAAGTCCGTAAGCCAACTGGAAATTATACAATGGATGAAGGACAGACCAAAACAGCCACACACCTGCAGACAACAATCAACCTTAAGTCAGACCTTCAGTTTCGATATAATGAGGCTCAAGAGCTTGATGGTGTCAAGTGAGCCCGACCATGACGTCTGCCTGGCAAGAGGAGGGGAACCTAGCGAGGTAAGAATCTAGAACAGTGTCAATAATGGAGCAAGCAGCGACGAAATCAACTCACTGTGGCTTTGACGAGGTTCCTTTTAGCAGACTTGCTCACGAATCTTGTTGGTGGGTGGGTGGGTGGAGGAGAGAGACGACGAGAAGTGTGGGTCCACCAACATTGCGCTTGTTTGGTCTCTGATGTGCACGGGCCATCTTTGAGTTCGCATTTGGAAATTGTGCACCTGCTGCAAATTTGCTCCAAAAAATTGACCCAAATTCAATCTAAATATTTGGATTATTCCTTCTCTTCTCCTTGACTCTCATTCTGATCCTCAAGCAGCTCCAAGCCCATTAAATTGGTTTAGTCTTAAGATTTGGCTGCTCATATTCGTGGGATTACCCCAAGAAGACCAAGGATCGTACACCCGAGGGCTTCTTCACGGAAAAGTGGAACAAAGATCATATAGGTCGCCTCAAAGATCACTTACGCAAACATTCACTTGGCAGCTCAACCGGTGAAGACCAGACTTCCTATGCAGAATTGCTTGAGATTCCAAATGAGGACCTGGCAGTCCTTTACAATGAATGCACCGCGCGCGGCAATGCTCCCTCAATCTGGTTCATGAACGCGCTAATTGGTATACTGAAACGCCTCAAACCCCATGACAACCCGGACAGCTACAGACTCATCGCACTCGAGAGCTGCTTCTTGAAGGGTCTGACCATCCTTGTTCACTGGCGTATCTATGATTGGGAAGAAGCGAGAGGTTTAATTCCACCGTCACAAAATGGTTTCCGCCCAGGCTATCGTACAAATAACAACCCGTTTACTCTGCGATGCCTGAAGGAATGGGCAAGAGCGCACGGACGAACCCTTTTTGTTGCCTGTGTGGATTTCACCAATGCCTTTCCCTCCACAGATCAACCGACTCTTTGGTTGAAATTATTCAGGCTGGGCATGGGAGGCAAAATCTTCGACTGGCTTCGAATGCTATACGAAAGAATGGCATACTACGTGAAGCACGGAGATGAAATGTCACCAGAACTCAAAGCGTTCATCGGCTTACTCACCGGGGACCCGGCGTCGCCCATTCTGTGGAATCTGTTCCTGTCTGATCTGTCAATGTTGCCAGATCTTGAGGATGTATTCTTGGCAAGTGTCAGGATTTAAATGCTGGCACAAGCAGATGATCTCCTCATCGTCTCCCTGACTGCTCGTGGACTCAATGTCAAGCTGGCTACCTTGGAGCGCTGGTGTGCTACGAACTTTATTCTCGTCAACTTGGTCAAAACAACCATCTTGATCTTTGGTTCTACACTCTCGCCACCTCCTACCTTCCATCTTGGCAACACACAGCTCACAGTGACAGCTGAGGAGAAATATGTCGGAGTCAACCTGCGGACAGACACTCGGAATATGTTCTCGGATCACTACATAGCCAAAGCACGCACCGCCCGCTATTGTGGACGCCGGATTATGGCGATTGAAGATATGACCGGAAGGCTGACTCCCAAAGAACTAAAGCAGTTATATATGGCTCGAGTTGACTGCCATCTGATCCATGGATGCGAAATCTCGCCGGACAGTGAAGATGTGCACGTCAAGCCGTTATGCAAAGTTCAAGTTACCTTTATTCGTCAAATGCTCAATCTCCACCGACGTTCCATGATCGCACCATTATTCACAGAAACCGGGATAATGCCTTTGCGAGTCCGTCGTCTCATCCTCGTTCTGGGACACTTGTGTTATTTCCTTGTCCTAAGTGACGATCACTATGCCCGCGCTGCCCTGAACAGTTCAATTGAACTTAGCAGCAATGGGAAAAAGTCGTGGGTTCAAGATCTAATCAAGGCCGCAACGAGGCTACCGTTCCACTGTCCAGAGCTGGTTCTAACACGTCAAACAACTGTTAATGACGTCGAGGAATACGCGAAACTGGTGCATAAACTTATGCTGGAATGGTTGCAGAGCGAAATAGACTCATCTGACAAGCTCTACTTGTTACACGGACGACGTGAACCTCAAAAGGACAAGGGACCGTCTCAAGTCACTTCCTGTATGCGGCACTATTTGACATTGGTGAAGACGTAGAAACACCGGGAGGCAATTACCTCCGTGTTACTCTCTACACATTTGCTTGCCGTGGAAGTCTTGCGCTACGTCGATCACGCACATCAACCAGTTCCTCGCTCGGAAAGGTTGTGCAGGTTCTGTAGAAGGGAAGTAGAAACGCCGGAACATGCCCTAATCACTTGTAAGTCTTCGGACGCACTCGTGGACTTACGGGCTATCTTCCTAGCGAAACTATTCACCGACCTTCCAGACCTACGCTTCCAGATGATGGTACTCTCGAATACTGATTTCTTGAAAGCCATTATTTACCCGAGAGCGACTATCCCGCTGGTTGCAAAATTTGCGTTCGATGTCCTGGAGATATTTTATGCCGTTCCCGTGTTTCGTTTAAATGCTTGATTCAGAGGGCCAACCGTGTTGATGTGCTGACTATTTTTTGCTTTTTTGGGTTCTTTTAGTTCTACCGCGGCGAGGATTGAAAGTTTCGACTGACAGTCGCGTTCGTGAGCTCGGCTATAGGGATTCAGAGGGGCCCAGGGACGACGATGTAGCTTTATAATGCGTCTACATCTGGATACTTCCTGGAACCGGCGTTCCTGAGCGGGACCGTGCCGTGTAATGCTACCTACCTGACGTGACAACTGCCCCGCGCAATAGACGCGCATCGGCTGGCACAGCTGCACCGGAGAAGCTGTAGAGTGCTGGGTGCACATTATCCGCGCCCCCCTGAAGCCGCCTCGAGCACTTTCAAGCGCGCTTGGAGCATGGTCCCCGTGTGGAGGGTTTTCGCGGATAATGCCCGGGCCAGCCCGGCGCTCGCGAAGGTGCTTTGAGATGGGGAAATGCGGAGCACATGCAGGGATGCGCGTGAAATGATACCTGGGCCCGTTACTGATAGGGTAGGAGGTGCTTGCTTGTGGAGGGTCGGTCCTTGCCCTTTGCTGCCACTACGTAACACCGACACCTCGAATGCCGAGCGCGAGCTCGAGCGGCGCGTTGTCGTGTGAAGCGGCGCGAGGGGGGCATCCTCTCGCCGGCAACACGAGGCGTGGCTGAGGATGCAAGGCTCGAAGCGGCGGAGATCACGGGATTAACAGAGAGCAGGGGTCGCCTCAGCTGCGGGGGGGAAGGGGGTTAGTTCGGATCATTCTTTTAAGAGATAAGTAGGAAGGTTTGGTCGTTGCATCAAAATGAGGAAGGGGACAGTGCGACACACCCCTCATAATAAAACCTGCGGGTCTGGTCTAGGCACTCGAAGAAATTTGCGTACATCTTGCCGGGCCAAAAGCTCATGTTGGCGAGTTTTTTTAAATGGACCAGACTGTGGGTGGATGCGTGCTGTCAGATAGGTATTTCGGCATTTGGAGGATACGGAGAGATGGGAGAGGGAGCGAGAGGAAGAGAGAGGGGGGGAGGAGAGTGAAAGGACAGTGGAGGACTGGGGTGAGAGAAGGGGTACAAATATGGATGTGTGGGGATGAAGGTAAATAACATGGTGGGTGTGGAAGGAGACCAGGCGAACGTTGGCATATGATCCAAGTATGTTAGTCGACGTGCGAGAGTGTGGGCCGAGATTTGCGTGTCTTGACCTCGGGAGCCATAATTGAGGCAGCGTGAATTTCTTTGCCATGTTGCATTCAGAGGATGATTGTTAACAATGCATTCTCACGGGCTCAAACACAACCGGTAAAGCGTGACCGCGTTTCGGTTGAGTTCATTCTCACTTTGAGTGGAGAAACATGAATTAATGAGTGCTCAAAGAGCCCGTAAACCTTTTCCAGCCCTGCAAAAATGCATAAAAACCCACCAAAACTCTATGCAATATGCATTATGAGTAAAATGCATAAAATCCCCCCACCAAGTCGGTGGACCCCAGATTCCGATGCAAAATGAGGGTTATGCATAATGACCTAATGCATTATGAACAATCCAACTGTAGTAGGATTCATGGGTGGCGACAGTGTGTCACAGTCTGTGGGGACGGTGTTGGCCAGCACCACCAACGCCGACCAGAGTACGCAGAAGAGAAAGTGTCCCATGGAGGACGCGGGTGATGCAGATGCGGTCAAGAGGCAGTGCAAGGCGAAGGAGAAAGACGCCAGCGGCACCAGCGATGGTGCACTCAAGCGCAAGACCAAGCAGAGCACCGCAGGGAGCGCCGAGGCCGCACCTAAGCGCAAGCCCAAGAACACAGAGGATGTACGAGATGCGAAGCACACACCGGCTAAAAAGAGCGGCACAGATAATGAAGCGCGACACAGTGCCGCGTTTGATGCTCGTGAGTGGCGCACTTTGCATCAAGCCCGACACTTCCCAATTGAGAACACTCGCGTACCTGATCGCCGAATAAGCTGTGCTGTCAAATTTTTCTTCCTCTTACAACCACCTCCACTCCGCCACCGTTGTTGTGCCTCGTCCTCCCGCCGTCGGACGATGGCTACCACCTACTCGCAACCAGGAGGTCATTGACAGCCTCTCCATTGGTGATGTCCGGAGATTTCGTAACCACGTACGTTGCGCACTCGTATCAGATCCTCCACGGAACTGATGGGCTCCCCAGATATGGCGCCAGAATCCCTTGAAATTTATCGACAACTCTTGGATCGATGTTGCCGCATTGCGGCACTTTCTTGTGGCACCGGTATTGGAACGAGATGTAACGGTCATTTCATCATCACCCCTCACCCAGCGGCCGATCAAACGAGAATCGGACGCGTCAAACGCACCTGGCTTGCATCTGGGTATCAAAAGCGAGCCCTCTTCCGTGGCATTACCTGTCCGCATGCGTACTTTGACAGAAAATGACCGGACGGTCATTGAACTCCTGGATTCGGATTCAGAACCTGATAGTCCCGCAGCTACCAGTGAGTAACGGCAATCTTGTTTATTATCATAAGGTTTACAATTGCACAGCTATTGAAGGGTTCGACGCTTCCAGTAGTATCCCCACATCTCCTAACGAACATTCTGGTGAGATTGTTTCAATTTATATTCCGTTTGAGCTCATTAATTTCTGTAGCTGATAATGATGATGACGAGCTCACTATGCAGCCATCTGACACGCACTGGATGGATCCCGGCATCTCGTCGATGGCTATGAACATCCATCATGAACTCACCGCCGATATATGTTCCCACGTTGAGCGTCTCGAGTTTCTCACTGAGATTCCAACATTCTGGCCCGTTCCGCGGGTCCCGACCGTATTCATTGTTGATCTCAGCCACGCTAAATGGGACCGGGCGCTCGCCAAGCATACCACTGACATGTTGATCAAGTATAAGGTTTATTATTTATTGCATAATTTACCACAGTCGTTGATGGGCTTTCAGGATAATGACTCCTGGCACGGTGGGACCGGTATGGGCCACTTCAGGCAGCCCCCATGGGGTACCCTCTAGGGATGTATATCAATTGGAGAATAAATAGCCCAAGGGGGTCCCAGGTTGTAGGGGGCGCCCAGGCCCACCCAAACCTGGGTGTGCCCATGGCCCAGGTTTTTTTTGCCTCTGGGCAGCCCCAGCGCACTGCTCCCAGGACCATTGGGCATGCCCAAGAATGTCACTTGTCACACTGGTATCTGGGGTCCTGAACTCATCTTTTGGGCGTTCCCACCGGCTGCATGCAAAAAAAAGATGGATTATGGCTTGTGTAGCTCCAGCCCTGCGCACTGAATTAAAAAAACTAATGATTTTGGCTTGTCTACATCCCACTACTGCCACTGTTTGGCCACTTCCTCCTAAACTGTTTGGCCCTCTTATTGGCTGCCCTGCAGCCCCAGGTCTGGCCTGCGCAGCAGAATAAAAAATTGGTCAATTTAGGTTTTCCATCTATGTAATATCTATGTAATACTGTCTGTATCATATATAGCCTATGCAGATTTTGTGCTTTTAAATTATTGCTGTTCTATTTGACTTGTGGCTATTAATCGCTTCCAAACATAACCCCGCATCACGTCCTATACTGTATCACAAATGGATTAAACCACTTCAAAATTAAGTTGCAGATTCTATTCTGTCACACATAATCAATGTTCAACTTTATTTTTCAACATGTTGTATATCACATTTGATCAGTTAAATCATTCCATGCTCCTACAAACTAACCCAAGCATATTCCACAACCACTGATTGGTGTGCCCTAACCATTTATTGGTGTGTATTGGTAAGCCTGTACCACCTCTGAGCACACCAACTCAAGCCTTGGGCATGCCCACTCCAGTGTTCATGGGTGTGCCCATACTAGCTTGGAGCATGTCCATACTAGCTTGGGGCACGCCTACAAGTGTTCATGGGCACGCCCACAAGCGCTCATGGGCGTGCCCATATCAGCTCTGGGCACGTGCACAACTGCTCAAGGCCACGCCCACACGTGTTCATGGGCGTGCCCACAACAGCTCTGGGCGCGCCCACAATAACTCTGGGCATGCCCAAGAAGAGCTCACCTCACTTCTTTTAAATATCCATGTTCTTTCATTTCTAATGCAAATCTATATACCATTATCACCCCATTTATAAGATTACAAGCGCTCGGGGGACCGCTCCGCGGTCCCCCTCTCTCTTGATTGATTGCAGAAATTGGATTTAAGTTCAAGTTCAAGGGCATATTTTTCACATATAATCTCTCCCTCATTCTTTTAGCCTGTATTTTCTCCCAGTTAAGAGCAAAAGCAGCAGCTGTATTTAGTAGCTCTGAATGTGGACTAAAAAAGACAATATGTGGATCTTCTGCTCTTTCATAATTTTCCCCCAAAGCATAAATCCTCCAAAGTGAGGGCGGAATTTATGAATGAAAATGTAATTACAGCTAATAACAGTACAGAAGGCGCGGGTGGAAAATTTTCCATTTGGGGCTGTTTTCAAAGAATTACCGGTGTCTCAGCGAGTTCTTCTCCGATTTGGATGAAACCCAGCTAGAAATCTTGGAATAATTCACACGGAATTAGTGATAGAGAGAAAGTTGCGAAAATGTTCCATATTTGGTAGCATGGGCTGATGGCAGCATTTTGCGGATCAATCCAGTTCTAGGGTATCTACACACATCCCAGTAGCATAGATTATGGCCCAAGGTGGCCTTAACACATTCCTAAAAATTTGATTGAGTCAGATTGTGAGAGCTCAGTTTATTGTGCTCAGAAACGGATCACAACCATGGAGGATCTGCCACAATCTGGAAATGCTGTCATAATCAAGTCCATATTCGAAATCTGGATCTATGACATTCTTCAGAATGTGTCAAGGCCACTTTGAAAAAAAAAAACTATGCCACTAGGATGTGTCTAGATGCCCTAGAACTAAATTGACCCGTAATATGCTGCCATCAACCTATGCTACCAAATATGTAACATCTTCGCAACTTTCTCTCTATCACTAATTCCGTGTGAATTAGCCCAAGATCTCTAGCTAGGTTCCATCCAAATCAGAGCAGAACTCACTGAGATACCGGTAATTCTTTGAAAACAACCCCAACTGGAAAATTTTCCACCCACGCCTTCTGTACTGTTATTAGCTGTAAATTCATAAGTGTTGGGATTGATGATTGAAAGCAGGGTAGTTTTATGAGGGGAGAGAAATGCACTCAGGTATAGCATGAACAGCATCTCACTCGGAGGAACACGATTTTATTCTGTGGGAACTATGGGGGAGTTAGAGCTTCGACTTCACATCACCTTTGACTTGGGCAACAGCAAAATCAAAGACGCGGCCCGACGCGATGGTCACATGGCCGTTCGGACCAAAGCGGGGCTTTAATTGGGCGGCAGGCGAATCCTCGGAAAGTGGAACCCACGGGCCGAGTTTATTCGAAGGAGAAGTCGTTGGGAGAAGTCTCTGTGCGAGAGCGGCGAGTTCCGCTGAATGAGAGCCGATGTTGAGGTCCACTTAAGCTGAAAGTCCATCATTGTTGTATTTGTCGGACTTCTATGAAGAGGACAAAAACCCTGAAAGAGGGTGATATCAAGAATTAAACTTGAGGGTGGCACACTTGCTCAATGCTGAGATTCAGCATCCTCCAAATAAATAAGCCGCCTTCAGGGCAGGTTTCGGCAAGTTAATCCGTGCCAAATCTAAGTGCCGAGTTGGCGGAGTTCTAAGAGACAATTATTTAGCGCCTGTCGTGTTGGTGGGGCCGAAGGCGGCAAGAGAACATTGGCGCTTACCGTGAGAGCATCCAGAGTTTTGGTACCGTGCAGTTCCGGTGGCGTGCGAGCACCCACAGTCTCGGGCTAAAAGGCCCATAAAAGGGGCATAAAAGGCTTCAGACGGACACCCGTTATTTATAAAGAGAGAGATGTGTGTCCATCCATCTTGAAGCCTTTTTAAACTCTGCTGTTAATTTATCATTTCAGCAGCTCCTTGCCAGACCTCAGCTAAGGTCCTCAAACACTTATTTGTTCACTTCCCTCGCCGCTTCGTTCAACTTTTGCGACACACATTCGCTCTCTAGGAGGTTCGGGAGGAGCGGCCGAGCAGCCGCTTGTACTGTATATAATTCAACAATCCCATCCACTCTAATACCGGTCCATTCAAATGTCAACATTTCTACACCTCATAGGATTCCCCATCTTTTGGAGGGAAAACTCGATTCATTGGCTGGAATATGTACCGGTCCTTCGGCTTTCTGTGCTTGAATCCTCAGACTCAAGCTCAAATACGAAGCCGGGCTCACCAGAGGTGTTTTTTTGCTGCGTGCCTGGAATCTGAATCGGCAGGTCATGGTTTACCACAGTCACTTCCATTGACTCTGCATTGCGCCGCTTTTGCGCGACGCGTTTGGTTGGCTCTGTCTGCCATCACAATCCACACGTGTTTCACTGCTCGCTGACTCATACTTTGATCGAAAACTTGACGCATGCCACCCAAGTGCCACCTGCTTCCTTATGCGCAAACATTGTCGCTGGATAGTCCACAGCGCATCATTTCGTTCTCCATTCATGTTATTGACTGACTTGTTCGCTCTAGCCGTCGTTCCACTCTTCTCGACAGAAGAGGCAGGAAGAGGGCCCGTGCTCGGGTCTGCATTCCCTGTGCAGCTTTCAACCCTGGCGATACGGCACCACAGTGGAGACGCCCACAGGAGTACCATCTGCCGTGTTCTGCGGCACTCGGCCCCATTGCGAGCGTGCAGCCGTGTCACATACCCCTCTTCTACACGTTTTACACTAGTGCAGGGCCAGTGCTATAGGAACATTCGTTGCAGAATGGCAGGAGACTGCTGAATTATGGTGCATCCTGTTCATGCCTTTCCTAGCTCTCTCCCCATGACAATGCTCGTTTTGAGTAGGCTGCTTCCGCCGTTCGTGAGGGATATCCAGCATACCTTGCGTTCCACAGGTGCTTTCATTTAAATCTCCAACGGCGATGTAATTGCAGAGGGGTACAGCGCCTGCGCTCAGTGTCTCCCTCCTTGCTGCGTTGCTCAACACATTCTCGTCCTCCATTGGCCGCTGCTGCACTACATCTAGCCGATTGGCATTTTGTATAATGCGGTCGGTTATTCGTCTTTCTTGATGCTTTGTGCTGACGGTCATGCAGTCGATCCGGATCGAACGGATATACTTGGGATCGTTATCTTCCATGTTCAGAATCGGGTGTCGGATTATCGTGCGTCCGGCTCTTCTTGCTTGATTGTTTCCCTCTTGAGTAATGTGATGTCTGAGTAGACCAACTCGCCCTTCGGTGTGCGGATCCTTCCATAGGTACGTCTGAACATCTCCAACGGCGGTGTGATCGCCGAAAGATAGCATTGAGTATTAATGCAATTATCTTGCTCGCTGCCTCGCTGCTGGGTACGCCCCGTGTGTGACTGCACCGATCCAGCCAGGGTAATTCCTTTCTGCTTACAGCAGATGTCAGTACCGAGGGCGCGGATCCGAAACTTTTTATATTCGGATGTTTTCAGAGAATTCTCTGTAACTCACTCAATTCTCTGCCAATTTAGATGAAAAGTGGATATATCTGTCAGGCTAATTCATGCGCAATTAGTAATAGAAAATAATTCATGAAAACATTATGTGTTGAGTAATCAGTGGTTTTGGGCTGTTTTTGTACCAAATGTCATCTAGCATGCTCAGAACATGTCCCAGTGACCTAATATTTTGAGAGGGACAAAATTTATACCTAGGGAAAGATGTGATAGAGCCAGATGCATGTATAATTTCATTGCAGCTCCTCTATCGCCTTTGGATATCTGGCAGTTTTGACATTCAGAGATATTGTATGAATTACATTTATGTAGGGGTTCTATATAAATCTGGCTCTATCACGCCTTTCCTTAGGTATATATAGTGTTCCTCTGAAAATATTAGGTCACTGGGATATGTTGTGGGTATGCTAGATAGCATTGGGTGCAAAAACAGCCTCAAAACACAGATTCCTCAAATACACCATATTTTCATGGATTATTTTCTATCACTAATTGCGCATGAATTAGCCCGACAGATCTATCCAAGTTTCATCTAAATCTGTAAAGAATTGAGTGAGTTACAGACAATTCTCCAAAAACATCTGACAACAGAATTTTTCCGATCCGCGCCCTCGGTACTGACATCTGCTGTAATTTCCGTGCGCTCGACTGGCCTGTTTCCAAATCCCAAGTACCCGCACACTCCGATTCGGTTACTCAGCTTCCGCCAATCAATATAGATTTGCATTCAAGTTACACCCTGAGTCCTCACCTCGTCATACCGACATGTGTTTTGCTCGTCATTTTTGTGTAATTATTCTGTGAAATTCCTTGGCAGGATTGCAGGTTTACTGTCTGTCAGAATGTGCAAAACATCAAGACATATCTGTATACAGTACCTACGTATATCAGTGTATTCCCTAACCTGAATATTATTCCGTTCTCGCGTTGCATTCTACAGCCCAATGTAAGAGAATTTGGGTGGCTAATGGTGCGAAAGACTGCAGATGATTGGTACAAAGGTTGGCTAATGAAGACTGTGGAGACACTTTCCTTTATTCAGCTACAACCTTGCTTCGATTTTTGGGCAAAGGTAATTCAATATAATCCTCCGTTATTATCCCACCTTTACCGTTGTGCAGCTCCCACGAAGTCATGGCTCCAATCTTCCCTTAGCTCGAGTGACATATCTTCATTCCTGTGTTTTCACGCTGGTGCTCATACACATCGGTCTTGTGGTTGTATGGGCACGGGAATTGGAACATAGAGTGGTCTCTTCCACGCTTCTTGACACACAGAAAATTATGTTCTTCCTCTTTACAGCAATTGCCGGAGTGTTTGGGACATAAAACCTCCTGTATTTTGTGAATCTGAAACTCGCCGCTCGACGAAGTCCAATAACGCAGCCGAGAGCGCGCCTCGAATGACGTGCTTCATTAAGAGGAACGAGTACTCCTTAACCTCGTCCCGAATTTGATGCCCTGCTCATGGCGTTCTTGGCTTCCAGCAGCTCGACTCGCTTGAATATGTACACTAGAGCTATTTACATCGATGTAACAACCACCTTGGAAGAGGATAGCGAAGCAATTTGCGCAGCAGCGCACAGCGCAGACCGGGATCCATCATCATCATGTTGACAAGCACGAAATCGTACCGCACAAATGAGGGGTCGCATCTGAGGATATCGCGAGCACCACCCCAGCCCTCGAGAGACCAATAAAAGAGGTGAACATGTTTGAACCTTCAAATCTATCTTAAAGCCTCTCATCTTCGTGAAGCAAAAAACCAACCATGATAGTGTTTTCATCTTTGATGCGTCATTCTACGGGGAATGTCTCCGAAATAAATTCGTGCAAGCGAAAGTCGAAGTTCCCAACTCGGAGTGCTGGAGAACTGTCATTAACTCCTCAAGTGCTTTCAAATTTCTCCAGTGCTCTGAAATTCATGAAACAATCCGAAACCGGCACGCCGAATGCCCAATGCGTTAGCTTTCTAGTGACGTCGAAAAATACATTGGGTACCTGATTAGCCAGCCTCGCGAAGATTATCGTGTTCGGTTGGATATTAGTTGGATATCGAAGACGAAGAGCAAATTCATATACTGATGCTAGTGATGACAAGACGGACCTACAACCGCTACATACAGACGTATAAATGTAAATACTCGATGTACTCCAGTACTATGCACCAGAAAATCCTCTTGATACTTGACAAGACATGCCGTCGCTTCGCTCCGGCTGATGAGCATCTTATCGCTGGTTTCGTATGTACCTGAGTACCGCATATCATATCTTGTGAGGCCTCAACTTACTCGGTGGATTGGACCGATGTTCAGACCCACTCAGACCGACTTAACATTGTTCAGAGACTTGGTAGGCCTAGTTAAATCTATTTCTAACACTTCAGCCACCACCCTGGAAACGAGCAGCGGTAGATGAGATATTAGAACTAACCGCAGCGTGCAAGCCGCCTGGAAATAACTTCGTCCTGTGGGGCACGTAGTAGTCAGTGGAGGGAGATTAGACAAAAAATATATTGTTAGACTCACGGTAGATTATAAGACACCCACAAAGTCGCAGCAGCTATGGGATTAAACTCGAGACACAGGAATTATAGCCAGATAGAATGGGCCCGAGGAAGGGACTCGTTTCGAATCAGGACGCTGCGACGTGCGATGGAGATAAGCTGGGAAGAAGCACCGTAGTGTGTTGCCCAGCGTACCTCGAGCCCTGGAGGAGCGGGGGGCGTCGCTGGCGCGAAGCGGCCATCGATACTACCTCCATCTAATGTGTACAGCGAGCAATGCCCGCCGTGAGTGGCCATGCTGGAGCGGTGCTGAGTGTGTCGTGTGCATGGGGAGTCGAGACTCCTTCCGCGATGAGATCCGGAGCCGTGCTATTGGTGCGGGATGATGGGAAGTACATGAGCGGCGGGGGCATGGAGCAGGGGAGCGGAAATGCAACTCAAATATCCGTGAAGATTCCATCGGCCGGAGGGACTGCAGAAATTAGTGTGGCCATTTCTGTGTGCGTATCAACCCGTCAGTGCTCGCCGAGTGGTCCTTGAAGACTTAAAACGAACGGAGAGTCTGCCCCATCGTCGAGGATGTCAGAAAATATGCCGAGGTGGCTAGAAGCCAATGAGCTCGTAAAGAACACAGAGCTACTCGAGTGCAGGTGCAGGAACACAGAGAGGGCATAGATGATGGGGGAAAAGGATAGAATATAGACTTAGGCTATGCTAGACTACAGGAAGCTGATATATGTATGCTAAGTATCAAAGAAGTGATATAAATCATATCTATCAATACTCGGACTGACGCGAACAAACAATCATATATCTTGACAGAGGATCCCCACGAAATTCAA
Organism: Mycena capillaripes; assembly: GCA_029204075.1. Lineage (NCBI taxonomy): Eukaryota > Fungi > Basidiomycota > Agaricomycetes > Agaricales > Mycenaceae > Mycena > Mycena capillaripes. The sequence continues at coordinate 618,350 of JARHKZ010000014.1, read as the reverse complement.
TTCTTCGGGGGGTGAATTTCGCCTGGAAGAGCGGGGTTGGAAGACGGAATGAGGCGAGAGGAGAATCGACGCACCAGGCCGCAGAATGCCGCGGCGACGCAGAGCTCGTCCATCCCCAGTGTTTTGGCATCTCGTCTAAGGTGAGGCCTTGGAACACGGCGTCAGTGGTCAATACAACATAGTCTTCCGGATAGCGCACCTTCATTGCCTTGCCTCGAAGAACTTCGCGTTGATGGACTGGTGATCTGCGTGCATCTGTCGCGATGAGCGGGGGAGCATCCGGCGCAGGCGGGCACTCACTGGGGCCATCTGCGACGTGTTTGTGCTTAACCCACACCTCAGGGCGACACCAATATCTGTGAGAAGCGTTAGCGTGGGTGCATCAAATATCAGATCTTGCCGTCGCATCGATGGGCTCCAAGGCCTCCGGTCGCCCACAGCCCGAAGTGAATGTAGGGCCGCACAGATGAAGTAGCCAAAAGCACCCTGGAGTCAAGCGCACAGAGCCCGAGGCAGCGGAGGCACCGAAGCATATTTAACAATGGCTTGACGTTGACGAAGCTGGCAAATCTTGCCCATTCGCGTAAGGTGACAGAGGGGAAAACAACAAAGGATTATGTTTGATCATTGAGCTGAGCTTGCGGGCAACTTGCGTAAACTTGCGATTCCATGATTCTCGATTCTTGATTAAAATGGACTCGCAGGGTCTGGACGCTTGTGTGAGACTTGAGGGCAGAGATATAGATTGGGGGATTCTGCAGATCTGGGAGGCACATCAAAGCCTCCAGCTAGTACCGAGGAACATTTTGCAGGAGGGACGATGAATGAGGGGGATGGGAAGAGAGGAACGTGCCGTCGACGTGGCGTTCTTCTTTTTGAGCGGGGCTGAAGCGGCTCGGGTGCGTCCGGGTGGGCTGTGCGCGCGAGAGAGAGCAGATTTCTATCAGGCGGAAAGGGAAGTTGCATTTCCCAGTTCGTTGTACGTGAGAATGAGGTACAGAGATTGTGGGGCTTGAGCGCGCCGATGGAGCCGCAGAAACCACGAAAAAGGGAAGGTTGAAGTTAACTTGTGGTGTTCCTGTCAAAATTAAACGTGAGAAGTAAAGCCTTAGAAAAAAGCAAAAATATAAACATGTGCACATAAAATCAGGGCATCTGCTTAAGATACGAGTAATGCTTAAGATACGAGTAATAATAATATGAGTAATGCGGAGTGGGCGGCCGTTGGGTTGGTCAATAGCGTAGTGGGGCGTCCAGCTCTCTGGATCGAAGCTAATTTCTGATCAAGGCAAACCCCGAAACGTAAATGGAACTGAGCTGCACAATTGGGAGCTGCCGGTCAGAGCATGGGAAAAATGGAAGAAAATAACTGTAAGGAAGCCTTGACGCGACCGAGAGAACGGTTGAACGGAATGAAGCGGTGGCGTGCGAAAAGCAAACAGGTGCATACTGATACGAGGCATCTGCTTAATATACGAGGTATGCTTAATATACGAGGTATGTGAAACAGATTAGACAATGGGTGATACAATAGAAGTAAGAAGCAGACATACGTCGATAGGTGCGCAGGACGATGATCAAGAGTGGTGCCGTATTCGTGTTCAGCGTTGAAGAAAGGAGCATCAAGCGGTGGACAGGTAGTGCTGGGGCGAGGTTGAATGCTGACACAACGCGATTCGACTGGTGTGGTCGCCTTCTCACATCGTCGGCAATTTCTTGCTGAGTGCAAACAGTTTAAATATTTAATACTTAGGAGCGTACCTCGCCGAACATACTATTTATCGGGAAGTCAACGAGCGAACTAATAGTTGCGGCAGCCACAAGAAATCATGCCCCACATATGAAAAATCTCGGCCCCTGCCTGTGCGTTTTAGCTCGTTCACGTGGCTTCACAATGCACTCACCGCCATTGTCCTTCTCTAGACTAGCGAGCATGGAGCTTTTAAACCCAACGACCTAATCAAGAAAAAAAAAGCACGCTCAGAAGTCGACTGCATTCATAACAGTCACTTGCCAAATTTATGGGCAGACCACTGCCACACCACCTAATCTTTGCGTGCACTTCGGGATTCCAGATTGCCGCTCCCGCATGTGGAAGACAGTGCTAGCCGAGGGCTCAACGCTGTTGAGGGGAGCCTTCATGTGGATCACTTACACCATGGAAGGGAGGATACATGTGGGTCGGCACCGTGTGCCAGTCAGTCCATAAACTCCAGAGCATTCAGGTCCAAAGCATAAGATGGTTCCCTGCTTGAGAATGCCGGGGTAAAGTATCAGACAACAGGTATTGCACCCGACTCACTGCGGTGTTCTTGCTGAGCCTGGTTGGTTTCAATTTTGTAGGTTCACCGTGTGAGCATCGGATTTTTCTCGGGCCAAGTCCCCACAAAAACATGTGCCGAAAATGATACAATAGCATTCTCTCTGTTAAATCCACTGGCGGCGAATGGCGTTTTGTTATCTGTGCTTGTCGTTGATATTGCAGGGTTTGGCCAGTTGCTGGGGGCTCACAATATGATGTACTGAGCATGATTTAAATTCCTTACTTATATGACTTCAATTTATGGTGAAATCAAATGAATTGCTACATACATACACAGGCTAGCAAAGAGGACAAGGACGGGGTGTCTCCATTCGCTAGCGAACATCCACACTGGAGCGAATGTCCACACCGGTGGCGCCCTCCCATCGCACTTGCACCCGAGCTATACTTAAGCATACACACACACGCGGTTACCTGTGCACCCATATCACGGGGACCAACCAAATGCGACACTCTCAGGCTCAGACTCGCGTAGCGAGTCGCGACACACTCACCAAAATACTTCCAGTCTGGAGTTGGCCAAGCGAGATGCGACACTCTCGCGTATGCACATCACATTGCCGAAGTTGCGGAGCGAATGAAGTTCAGCGCGCGCTCTCACTGCCAGCAGCTGCATTTGTCGTTCAAGCGCTGATTCACCTTGAATCATTCAAATGTCTTTTTTGTTTTCAAAAGAATGGCAATTCAAATTTACTACTTACTATCGGACACAATTGAAAGAATTAATTACTATCTAAAGAGCCTTGATGTGAAGACTGTTACAGGTGTCCGCTTTCTCGTGGCTTCTACCCTGAGAAGTACGAGAAACACGTCTCCCCCTTCCAAGTCAGGAAATAATGCCGTTGATGTGGGGTACTGGAGTAAGCTTGCCTGTCAATACGGCCTGCAATGGAGGACGCAATCCCCAAGTCTCAACTCACCTGTCAAACATGCCGAGGTGCGTGCGAGAAGGGATTTGCGGCGCGCGTCTGCGCGAGCGCAATGGTGTTTTTCGTGGCGGCTGGAATCAGGTAGTCGCGCCCGCCACGTTCACTGGAGAGGCGGGAACACGACGATGGAAGTGAAACTGACATTTACGCACCTGCTGCTCTGCGCCTGCTCAAACATCCTCTGTCCTATGCCCTTGTCGGCTGCGCGATGGCGGCCATACGGATCGGCGCCCGATGGGCGTTCGGTGGACGGGTGAAGAGTGAATGCTACTTCCTAGCTGGTTGAATCCATCACCAGTCAGTGATGCGACTTGAAGGGCGAAACTGTGACGCACCTTGGGTCCAGCTCACTGATGCTTGAGGCATCTCCGTCCTCATACAATGCGGCGCACAAAGTCGGCGGCGTCGGTGTCAATTTGGTGGTGTGGCGGTCGGAGGGCATGGATCGAGGTGGAGATGATGGTGGTACGGAAGAGAGGGGCAGTTGCAATCAGAGCGGCTGTTCTCGAGGCATGCCGGCAAACAGGTAAGGCGCCGAAAGCGGACAGTGTCGCAACTTGTCCTTTAACTCCACTCTGGTGAGATTTCCACGACAGTGTCGCAACTCCCACCCACTAGCCGACGAGTCTGAGAATGAGAGTGTCGCCGTTGACGCATCCCCCATATCACACTGAATTTGGAGTTGTTGACCTATGACTTTACTCTGTACCCAATTCGCCGGCATTACGGTGGCAGCGGTGGCATGCTTAGTTCTCGGGTAAGCCTTGGGACGTATTCTAAAGATGCCGTAGCTGGTTAGATTGGGTATTTAAGATTGAATGAAAAACTCACTTTGCTCTATGGGCGATGGTGACGGCGCAACCGGGGTGCGCAAAAGCCTCGAGAAGGTCATAGCTGTCTTGAATGGTTTCGAACGATGCTGTAGGCGAGATGGATTGGACAATGGATCGATTTGGATAAGATACTCACTTTCTCGATAACCAGAATTAGCCGATATCGAGGATGCCACCTGAGTCGGATTGGATAAAATAACTCGACTTTGTGAACGGCGGCGGCGGGACAGTCGGGCCGTGCATAAGCCTGCGCACCTTAGATGTCCTCCGGGGGTCCAAACGATGCTGGATGTTGGTTATATGGGGTTGTTGGAGTGAGAATTAAATGGGATACTCACTTTGTTGTACAGCCCAATTTATCAGACATTGTGAACGACGACAGCGACGCAGTCGGGGTGTGCAAAAGGCTCGGGATGTTATGGAAGTCTTGAGGGGATCTTAAAGATGCCATAGAGGGTCAGATTAAACAATTGGAGTGCGATTTGAATGGAAAACTTACTAAGGCTGGATTGTGTGGACATTGCGGACGGCGGCGCCGGCATAGTCGGAGAGAAACGCACAAGCTGGAAAACGGTGTAGGAGGTTTGAAGGGGTCTTTGCGGTGCTGGATGTGCTTGAGTTCATGCCAATCGAGCACAATCTGGAGGAGATATTAACTTTTTTTTTCCCGGAGAGTCTTCCCTGCCAAAAAACAAAATCAGTCTGGTTAATCACTCAAGGAACCTGCCTTGCATGTGCGAGGTAGATTCTGGAGGCTTAAAGCGGGTCAGGGACGAGTTGTTTCCGCCCTCAGATAGCAAAATATCGCACGTACCTCCGACAATACCCCCAATAATGTCCAAAAGATCCCACCCTGCTCTTGAGCCTAGGTATGGTAGAGTGGCATTCAGAGAGGTGATGACTGAATCTAGTGTACAGGTATGTAGGAAGGGGCACGAACCAAAAAAAAGAGTGGCACAATGGTTGCGGTGGATGAGCAGTGGTGGGACATTTGGGGTAATGTTGTTGATGATCAAAGGCGTCGCCTTGTGCAGCGAGGGCATCAAAAGGTATCTGTAACATATTTGAGCTCTCCGTGCTGAGCCAGTAATTGTGCATGGAGGGTGGTGGCAATGGTGGCAAAGAACAACGGGCATTGATGATTGATATATGTGGAGTGTGTAGGCAGACAGAGCCAAACAAACGCGTCACGTGAGTATGTGCCCCGGTATAACGCAATATAAATGATTCATTACTGTACATAGCTTACATCCCATATCCATTTCATTGAATTTTGGTGAACAGATCCTTCAGACCCAGAGGGATGTAGCCGGTGAAAATACATCAGTAAAACAACATATTTGTCTTTGGTGTCTTTGCCAAGACACCAAAGACACCATTTTCCCAAAGACTCGCATTTTCGGCTATGTACAAAGTATTGGGCTAGAACATATATCCTAAGAAAGAGTTTTAAGACGTGATAGTAGTGAGTTTGAGTTAGAATGAAGAGTCTTCAAGTGTCTTTCTGGGGTGAGAGATGGTAGCCGAGCCTTTACTCTCTACTGAAAAGAACTTTAGAGCAGATTACTGTTCTGGCTTGGGATGGTATGCCTACTGGCTGAACAACAGTTAGAATGCATGAAAGGATCAACATGAGATTTTGGCTGGATCATAACACATTTAGCTGGAGTTTATAAGATTTGAGCAAATTAGCCTTGTCCGTTTTATTGATTTGTAAAGTGCAGCATTATAATTGGCTGGTGCACATGAAGTAAAATACATTAAAAATGAGGACAGCAGGTGAAATAGAAGGTATTCACTAGAGTGCAGTTAATTCTCAGAGGAAGGGAAGACCTAAGGAAAGGTAATAGATGGACCTGGAACGCAGTGTATGGCAAGAGGAAAAGAAGAACTGTAGCTCTCCTTTCCTCCTTCTAACCCCTAAGCTTGCATAGTGAACTAGGAGGTGGGCAAGCCAGTTACATTTTGAGTGAAGTATAGAAATGGTATTAGGGTGGATTGGATTGTTGTATTATATACAGTACAATAAATATAAATTTGCATTAGGAATGAAAGAATGTGGATATTTAAAAGAAGTGAGGTGAGCTCTTCTTGGGCATGCCCAGAGTTATTGTGGGCACGCCCAGAGCTGTTGTGGGCACGCCCATGAACACATGTGGGCGTGCCCATGAGCAGTTGTGGGCATGCCCAGAGCTGATATGGGCGCGCCCATGAGCGCTTGTGGGTGTGTCCATGAACACTTGTGGGCGTGCCCCAAGCTGGTGGGGACATGCTCCAAGCTGGTATGGGCACACCCATGAACATTTGAGTGGGCATGCCCAAGGCTTGAGTTGGTGTGCTCAGAGGTGGTACAGGCTTACCAATACACACCAATAAATGGTTAGGGCACACCAATCAGTGGTTGTGGAATATGCTTGGGTTAGTTTGTAGGAGCATGGAATGATTTAACTGATCAAATGTGATATACAACATGTTGAAAAATAAAGTTGAACATTGATTATGTGTGACAGAATAGAATCTGCAACTTAATTTTGAAGTGGTTTAATCCATTTGTGATACAGTATAGGACGTGATGCGGGGTTATGTTTGGAAGCGATTAATAGCCACAAGTCAAATAGAACAGCAATAATTTAAAAGCACAAAATCTGCATAGGCTATATATGATACAGACAGTATTACATAGATATTACATAGATGGAAAACCTAAATTGACCAATTTTTTATTCTGCTGCGCAGGCCAGACCTGGGGCTGCAGGGCAGCCAATAAGAGGGCCAAACAGTTTAGGAGGAAGTGGCCAAACAGTGGCAGTTGTGGGATATAGACAAGCCAAAATCATTAATTTTTTTTATCCAGTGCGCAGGGCTGGAGCTACACAAGCCATAATCCATCTTTTTTTTGCATGCAGCCGGTGGGAACACCCAAAAGATGAGTTCAGGACCCCAGATACCAGTGTGACAAGTGACATTCTTGGGCATGCTCAATGGTCCTGGGAGCAGTGCGCTGGGGCTGCCCAGAGGCAAAAAAAACCTGGGCCATGGGCACGCCCAGGTTTGGGCGGGCCTGGGTGCCCCCTACAACCTGGGACCCCCTTGGGCTATTTATTCTCCAATTGATATATATCCCTAGAGGGTACCCCATTGGGGCTGCCCGAAGTGTATGGGCGACTCTAAAGTGGACGTCACGTTCACCCCTGGGGAGGCGGCCATCAATTGCCCCGCTCTCACATGTACTGCATGTCAGAATCTAAACAGCGTGGAGGCGCAATAACCCTCAGTTGTCGCAAGAGACAATGACTGATATTAAATGTACCTAAACAGCGCGGAGGCGCAATAACTACAGATACATTCAGTAAATGTAATATCTCATAGGATGTGGACATACCCCTCAGTTGTCGCAAGAGACAATGACTGAGGGGAGATGAAGTGGAAACAAATCTGTACTTATAGAGTTCCCTATGATAAGTATCACGGAGTTGATAAATAATATGCAGATAAGTATCACGGAGTTAGGATAAGAATCACGGAGTTTGATGGAGGCCGAGGGTGTATGATCATTTTTTGACACTGCAATGGATTTCACGTGTGCGCCCAAGTTGATAAAAAACTGCTCAAAGTTGTGCGTCACAACTTGAGCCCCGCATCTCGAGATGCCGTATTCGCTGCCTGTCGTGAGACACGGAGAACAGAGGGCAGCACCGCTGAGGAAGTCGTCGCAGTGTACGTTCACATCAGGAAAATCCAAAATGGCCCCATAGCCAGGGGGTATTTACGGGAGGCTATGAGCTGCTATGAGCTGCTATAAGAATTTTTGCATACTATGGTGAGCTATGGTGAGCTATGGAGAGCTATGAAAGTTGCTGCTACAGCTATCATGTTCTATGACTGTCTATCAATAGTCTGGCAAGCACTACATAGTGCTCTATAGTGACTGGCTGGAACTACATAGTGCTATGTATGTAGTAAGTCCCAGAAAATGTAGGTAGCAGCAAGCATTTGGCACAATGCCAGGTGTTAATATGAATCCTATTTCACCTTTCTGGCAGTATTCATGCACATCTGAGCCCAATTAAAAGTATTGAGTTTCTGAAAACCACCGTGTCTGAAAAAGTATTTTGTGTTTTACAGGCTAACAAAGGCTTTTGAGGCAAACTGGCCTTAGAGATGTCTTATAGCTCTGATTGAGCTCTACAACTTTTGTTTTGGGTCTATTTTTAGATGACCGACCATTTTCGGCCATGTTAACCAGATTGATACTTCACTTATCTATCAATATCATTACCTACTAGGGAACCTATAATGTATACTCATTGAGGTCAGTAGTGAGGGGAACAAGGTTGAACTGTGGTTAAAAGGTAGAAGAGGCATGGGGTAGCCATATGGTTCATCAAATATAACAACTACCAATGGTTGTTTAGTCTAGTATGAAAGTCTCCTACTTTATATTTTATTTGTAATCATGAGGTCGTGTGTTCGATTCTCGCAAATTGTATTCATTTAAGTCTGCCCTCACATTTGTAGTCAGTCAGTAAACTCAGTTAGTACTTGAATTAGGTAAAAGAACTAATGACCATAGAAACAATGAAGTGGTTCTAAGCAACAAATGAACTAGGAAATAATTCTTTTTCAGAAGGAAATGACCTGCATTATGATAAATATGCCCCACTATGAGGTGCTATGGGGTGCTATAGAACTGGACCCCCCCCTCCCACGTTTCTATGGGGTTGGTCCATCTGCTATGGCAGCTATGGCGGCTATGGGGGGCTATGAGAGGCTATGAGGCAACTTTGTGTTTTCCTGATGCAGCTTATCTTTCATTTATTCTTGCTTTCCCGAAACCTACATTTGCGACAGATTTATGAACGTGCTCAGGAGGCCATGCACCGCTGTTGATGCTTCTGGTCGTCAGTGTGATGGCAAGCCAATGCTGAGACTGAAACCGAAGGTTCAATTCCTCCTGCAGCTTTCCACTCAACATGCTAACCTCCTTTCCCAGGGGAAGTCGCACGGGCACGAGTATTTTGTCGCCTGTGACGGACGGAAGCCCAAATGCCAAGAACAACATCTCAACTTCAGCATTCCCAAAAATCTCGACGAGTGTTTGTTGGCGAAAGCTCTCACTGGCAGATCAATGACCAATGACCCGAGCAAGGATACTAAGCCTTGTAGTTGTATTGTCCATCCACATATCGGCGGCAAACAGAAATATTGTCGTGAGTATTCCTTTAGTGATTCGTGACTTTGCTCATCCACCCCAGCACACACCCATATTTTAGATGGCAAATCCGGTGGGCAGACCAGGATTGATCATCATGCATGTTCGTCTAGGCGTACATATTTTGTTCCGATGTGTTTTGCTCAGCCGATATAACATCTCCCGAAAACTTGACGTCAGGTGCCTATAATCTCTACCTGCAAGATCTTGTAAAACCTGTTGAGGAACGGTACATTCACCGATTCATCAACGGGCCAAAGGGAGGGCTCATCATTTTTACTTGCTCCACGCCATTGCTCGCGCTTCTTGATGATACTGGAGTGGAGGCTTTCGAAGACAACACCACATACAAGTGAATAGCAGGCGATCTGAACAAGTGGGAGGTGGTAATTTTTTACAAAGCCATTCAACACGGTATTTGATGATTTGATCTATTATTTCGATGTTGTGTGCATAAATTGACTGTTCTGCAGTGATCACCCTCGCGAGGGCGTACATCAACCGCGCGAGCACTGATTTCTTTGAGCTCCTCTTCGACACATTTCGCGAAATCAAGATTGAGGCGACCGGTAAGGACCTGCGACTCGCTCGCTTTGTCCAGAACGGGAACCTCCTTGTCATGAATGCGGACATGGAGGCTGCACAGGCCGTTGGTGCTGCGCACTCCCTCCTAAAAACCAACCAACCTCAGTTCAGTGGCATTACGACCCTGGATCCCGCAGTTTTCGGTACATTCTTTATTAAAATCTGTTGTGGACATTCGATTCGGTGAGTGCGGTGTTCGTTCCCCAATGATAATCCTCATTCGTATCCAGCCCTTTCAATGGCTTCAAGAGTCTCATTTCGGACTCGGCTGTTTCGTCGCTCCATCATGATTATCTCAAGAAAATTTGAGTGGTCCACTGTACATGCCATGTGCACCTCGTGGCGGCGGCTCCAGTATGGTAAACCGCCCAACTGGCTGCGCCTCGAGTCCTCGAGTCCTGAAATGTGGACTTCGTCTGGTCACTGTCGCCCGAGAGACTCGGCCTCCTCTGGTCTTGTCCTTCTCCGCATTATTCTACGTCCATATGGTACATGCCGGCCATGATTGGATATCCTAGAGACTTCCTATGAGCATGTCGTTGGCGTGATGGCCTTCGATGCAAAAAGGGGGATTGGTCGTAATCTGAATTCAAGGTAGCGCATCCAGCTCAATTCTGGATGGATTTGGCTCGTTTCACCTCTCAATAACTTGCGAGAGCCTAGGCTTCCACTGGATACACGAGAGATCTGTCCCAAGGCTGCCTTTCACTCACACCGCCGACGCCCGCCCACCACAGCACCTTTTCTGTCCACCTGCTGAGTCAGCATTACTGCCACCTGATCGGATATCCCCGCTTCGTTCCAACCTCGCATGAGTCCTCGCACGACTGATTCCTCCTCAGCGATGGTGGAGCAGACTCTGTGAGAATAGCGGTACATTCCGGGAATTCATCGTGGCCCATCCTTTTTTCTTGCATCCAGGCACACATGACACTGGATCGGACCGTTTGAGACAAGAATTCGGGGGTTTAGATTCAACAACATGCTCCGGGTGCTAGCTGAGGACTACCACCCTCATTGATCCTTGTTGTATTCACACAGCCTGCCGGTTTTTGTGTCCCCATAGGGTCAGTTCCGAGTTATGGTTTCTCAGCGGAGAGGTGTGCATTATGTTCTACCATTTTCTTGCATCAGACAGACGTTGGATATTGGATCCTTACCGGACGCTGACATTCCACCCAAGCTCCAAAGCCCTGGGATAAATATTTGGACAAAGCTACGCAGGACGAGACGAATCATTCAAATATGCCAACATTTGCTTTGTGTGAGGATTTGGAAGGAGATTTTGTCTGCCTCGATGAAGTTGGGGTTGCTTCTGAGAGTGGATTGGGTTCTACAGCGCGACGGGGGACCGGGTGCGTGAGCTCGGCTCGTGAAACTCTTAGAAGTGAGGGACGATGGTGGACATGATGAGCCTGGAGTCCACCGGGAGACTTCCTCAACCCGGCGTTCCTGAGCAGGACCATGCCGTGTATCACTACCTACCTACCTACCTACCGCCGACGAATTCCGCCGGCTGAAGGACTTTATGTACATCGACTCAGATACTTTATTAGGTCATCTTAAGTTCTAGGCGGTCTAGACCACCAGAGGACTTAAGTGATGGAGAACTCAAGTGATTGCACAAGGATTATATAAAACACAAAAACAAAATCCACCTATGAGATTCAAACTGCTGACCTTCCGATTTCCAAGAGAATAAGACATGAAGGGGTTAACCACTACACTAGGAGGGCCATGCCCAAAGTCCTCAATCAGACTGCCATTATATCTCTTACATGCCCTCTTTCTACCATGGTAAGTACTGCATATGTATTGACTCACTTGTCATTTCCAGTCATCCTTCATCATGTTTTTTTTATATAGATCAATTTATTGAAACAGATCAATCTCTGAATCATCTATGGATAGTGGTTTGGCCACAGGACCAGAAGAGGCAAAATAAAGAAAGTGGAGAAGGTTTAGGCCATTATAATGCTAATATTGTATCTGTGTGTTTCAGGTACTATCTCCTTACTGGTGTAGTGGTCAACACCTTCACCTTCCAACTTTGTGCAAAGTCAGGAGGTCTGGTGTTTGAATCCCCTGGGTGGATTTGTTTTTGGTGTTTGGACAGGACTTAAGTGTTTGGACCGGACTTAAGTGTTTGGACAGAACTTAAGTGTTTGGGGACTCAAGTGTTGCTGGACTGAAGTGGTACAGGACTTAAGTTCCAGGGGGGTGTGGTCCTCACATTTATAGGCTGACTGCATGCAGGGTAGAACTTAAGTTCAGTGGGACTTGAGTTCCGCTGTGGTTCAGACCGGCATTAACTTAAGTTGAGCTCCTTCAATTTCATATCGATTCCGTTGAATCGTTGAACCTATTCATGCAATTCGTCGAGGGTTTGAAGCACAAGGAAATCAAGGGTATGTTTCCTTTTCGTATTAGACTTGCGTTGCGCTGAAAACTACAGATTGGTGGGCACACAAGGAAATGAGCAACTGGATTATCCCTTGTCTGGTCAAATTCCAGTCCAACATTTTGCCTGAGCATTGGGATTGTACACCAGCGACCACCAACACGGGTGAAGCGCAGCATCACTGGACCAACTCTTTGACTGGAATTGGTTTGTCGCTGGTTGAAGGGATTAAAATGTACTATTGTGGACCCCATACTTGGCCACCCCCCCTAGTTGGCCATTTGGTGGCTAGCATCCGGAGACCTGATATTCATAAATTGGTGTTATGAGGGATGAGAGTAGGACCCATAACAAAGGTCTGAACCAAATTTGGAGTCCAAGTGATGAGTTGATGGAAAGTTACAACATGTCGGATCAGGCTCCGAAACGTGTGAACATCATTTTCTTATTGCCGATGCGGCTCGGTTGTCTGGGCTCAGCTCTCTTTTGTCCAGTTCTTCGCCATTCCAGAAGTTTGTGGGCTCGTTCTGTTCCCCTGGTTTGGGTGGATCATTTGACACCATTCGTTCTATGTTTAGGCCAGAAAATCTTTCGCTATCTTCGTGTGAAGGTACCACTACTTTTTTTGAAGGCCTCATACTGGCTGACACTGTATAAGACGACACTGTGGGGCTACTGATCTGGAACTTGGCGTGAAGTCTTTTGGAATTCAATACTTCGATTTGGGATGCACTTCGGAATTTCAGCTGCTCAACTCCCCTCAGTGCAATACTCTGCCGCAAACTACACAATTTTGATCCTGCCAACTGTGGGATTTTTTGGGGGAGCTGGGAGCACTTGGGTATGAAGTTATCGATGTAAATATGTTGCATAGCTTGCTTTTACGCTGTTTGAGGCCCAATTTGAGCCACAACATTGTTCCATTCTTTGCTAGACATGCTATTGCTCCAGCGCCCTCGGTGCAGGCTTTTCCCCTATTCCAGCAGCACTCGTCTACACCCCAGATATGAGTCGCATGTAGACTGAGATAGGTTCTAATTGTGGATATATACCCTAGTTATGATTCCCGATTGCTCCGGTCGATGAGTTCCAGCCTCAAAGCTTGGTTTGGGGAGGTGGCCAACTAGCCTTGTTGAATTGCCTTCCATGTATTTGGGTGGAAGTAGGCTTAAAATCTTCGTAGGATGCATGCCTTTTATCTGAGATGGTTCTGCGCGCGTAGTACGATGCCAAAGGATGATAGCGAAGCATGAAAGCTTAGGTGGCCAAGTACGGGGTCGAAAATAGTAAGTCATCTATGTATTTCTCCTGCGTCAATTTCTCAGCTTGGATAGTGCCCGCATGGTTGATCGGCGCGTTGTAGCCGAAGTTCAGGCGTCGATCACGACCGGTGTTCTGGCCAATTCCAACAACGAGATGTCTCATCGCATGCAGCGCAATATAAATCGGCTATCCACCGCTACACGCAAGGCACGCGAGTCGGATGAGCAAGGTAAAATGGAGGCTGAGCTAAAGGCCAAGATTAGCGACCGAAAGGCAGGGAGAAAGGAGTCTTCCGCCACGGAGAAGGCTCTCCAAGCCGAGTTAAAGGCATTGAAGGGTGGCGCAACGTCAAGGAGTTCAAAACAAGGCAATTTTACCCGGCACGAGTCCTTCGTAGTCTCTGCCAGCTCCAGTGGGAGGGTGAAGACGAACATGGTTCCGACAAAGGCTGCCGGTATGGTTATTTCTCTCTCCCCATTTATTTTGCCCCTCCGAGCGTCGCTAAAATCGTTTCAGGCCTGCGCAGCACGGAAAATGGGACGGATATGCTCCCTTCTGCAGCTCAGCTCCCTTCTCAGCCAGCACTCCTAACGCCGCTGCATGATTCAGGTCCTTCGAACTTGTTGTTCGACCACTCCTCGATGGACTTCGTGCTTGATACTCCCCCGGTTCGGACCTCAGCCGTGTTCGATTTCGATCTCCTTACTTCCGACTGGTTCTCAAACGTGCCGACGATCTCCTACGGGTCGGCTTGTGATTTCGATCTCAATGCCGGTGTTTTTTCCGACACCCAGAACAACGCCTCTGCATACGATGCGTCCTATTTTGATCTCAATGGCTTCCTTGATAATGCCGCCGCGCCCATTGGTGCCGAGACTCCCACAGGCTTTGAATATTTATTTCCACCTGCAGGGTTCGCGGCAGGGGCTAGCGCTTCAGTTCACGACTACGATTGGTCGGCACTACCGCCTACGAATGAGCTTCCAACGCTGCCTGCTCCACCGACATCCTTCCCATCTCCTCCAGTTCACCATGCACCGTCGCCGGAGCCCCCGATCTCAGCGAAGGCGAAGGGGAAGCGCAAGGAAGTGGACGAAGAAAATATTATCACCACGCGACGCAACCGTGTGAAACGTACGCGCTCCTTTGACAACCAAATTGGCGAGGTGCTGCCCACCGAAAAACCGCGGTCTTCCCGGTAAGCATTTGGTCTTGATTTGTAGCGGGACTTTACTAACATTCCCTCTCAGTGCGACTTGATTGTTGACTTTGGCTCTATACTACTAGCACTCCCTCTATGATGTAATATTCAGTCATAAATCAGCTTGCGCCATGTACCCGTAAACGTGCCGTGCTGTACTTTAACTCAAACGCAACACTTGTCAATCCAAGCGCAACACAGTGGCCTGGACTGTGAGCTCAAACACGGCACAGTGCCGCGCATCGCGTACAATGTGTCGGGCTTCCGGGCGAGTGTCGCTCTTCCCAATTGGGTCTGTCCGTCGCATCTCGTCCATCGCGAAGAACACAGGGGGCAAATTGGGGCAGCCATAATGGCAACCGTGCGGCATCCGACACGCACTTGCTGTGGCATCCGTCAGGCATGTGGCAGCTAACTTCCCATCCACCTGTCAAGGTGTGGGATTTGTGCTCACCGAACACCATATTATAGAACCAGCGGGCCACCGATTATAGTGTTGTTTTGGTGCACCGGTTAATGGTGTTGCGGTACATTTTTGCCTCTTTTGCATTGGACCTCGGTTCAATCCTCACCGGAATTTTCTTATTGGGTATTCCGACAAAGCTCATCACACAGCATTGTTGCAGTATAGCACATTCAAAGAAGGTCCTAGTAGTATCTTCCAAGTTGGTTTATCTGAGGACCAAAAGTCAGCAAAAATTATCTTTGAGCAGCCACCAGATATTATTCATTTGTTCAGCCAAACTCGGGTGCCAAAGCTCAAGAACGAGGAAGTCGAAATTTGATGGGCAGAGACCGGACCGACATCCGGAATAGCGAGAGTTCCAGTTGCGATGAGAAAAACAAGGTAATTTATTTTCTGAGGAGACAGTTCACATCTAAACTTACTCACAAGAGACTTTGTCTCTTACAGTTTGCGAATTGAAGCTGCGGAAGTGCTGAGAGCCCGTGGGAATACAATTGAAACTCCGATGATTTATAATACTGTAGAATTACCTTCAAATCGGCAGTCACGCGTCACGGAGGGGGTTGACGGCGCCGAACTTTGGTCGGTGTCACGGGTCACAACGGCGGTTGATGAATATGTCGGGGTGTCACGGTATTTTCAATTTTTTATCCAGGAGCCACACCTCTCAATTTTCCTTCACCGCAGGCGCCTTCTGGTGCAGTTTATGTCCATTTTCGCAGATTTCCCATAAAAAAATGCAGAAATTCTACTGTCCAGGTCTCCAGGAGTGAAATATGTAAAAAACAGTGGGGTTTTTTGTTTGTTAATACAGATCTTGTTCAGCCTTTGAATGCTCGCTTCCTAGGCCTCCCTAACGGTGAGTTGTGGTGTGTGTTGAATCCTGCCCGAAATCTCCGTGCCTGACGAAATTATATGTTTGTCACGGTCAAGCTCTGGGGTTGACGAATTGACGAATATGTTCAAAATGTCACGTGTCACACCCCCTGCCGAATTGAATGTAATTGTACAGTAACACGGCCACCTATACACGGTGGCGCGGTTAACAACAGACTATCGGGAGCTGTCAATGACATGACACATGCCGAGCACATGCCCCAGGGATGCCCCAGCAATTGCGTGTCAGATGCCGCACGGTTGCCATTATGGCAAGTGCCCCAATGTTTGCCCCCTGTGGAAGGCGGCCGCTGCTGGCGCTGAGGCTGTGCCTAAGCGCAAGTCCAAAAACAACGGTGGCGTGTCGGCTTGAGGGCTAGTGCTGGGTTTAAAATGTTTTCTGCCTTGTATAATACACGGCTGCGCAGCGGCCTCGATGTCTTGAAGGTATGGCACGTTTAATACATTGAATACCGGCGCCGCCGGCCCGAAATTTTTGATGTATTTAATGTATAATACGTGTATTTTATACTGTGTTTATACTGTATTCTACGTATTTAATGTATTTAACTACACATCCCAGCTCTCTACGTCCCACTCAGCATCTTTCTCGGTCCATTCAGCAGTTGGGGCTTTGGCGGGCTTCTTGGCGGGCTGCGCGACAGGCTGTTTTGGCATCCCCTGATCTGGTGCGAAGCGATCGGTGAGTTTAGGCGCATTGAGATCAATGTAGGTCTCGATCTCCAACGTCCCGCGATTGGCTTGACGAATGACAAGCGGAGGAGGTGCAGTGTCTGCACCGGTTCGGTCAAAAACCGAGTGGAGGCTGTTTTTAGGGACCCATATTCCTCAGCGGAAAGTCTTGTGGCGAAATATGCAAGTCTTGTCGTCTGGCAGTATGACGAAGGAGCTAGGAGTACGATGAGGGGGAATTACCCTCTTTATAAGATTACACTTCTCTGTCCGTCTGAAGCCATTTAAACTCCGCCATCTCCACTCCTCGGCCACATGGTCTCCGCTCCTCGGCCGAATGGTGAGTCCCATCGCAAAACCTACCCTTTATTGTCTTTCCTTCACTTTATCAATGTGTCCCACATTCCGCGTACATGCCCATTATTTCTCAATTTCTGTATTACTTTTCAACGCGATATTCACCTGCCCAACGACGAAGCCGATCATCCACGGCATGATCGTTATCATCATTCCCTTTTTGTCGATCTGTGCGCCGGTGACACTTTCACTCACCTATATAGCCCCAGCAGCCCTTCTAGTTAGAAGGGGAGACTATACGGGTCTCCCCTTCTAGCTAGAGGGCTTTTAGGTTAGAATAGCATGTACCCAGTATTTACCCGTAAATCCCTTCTAACGGCCTTCTAAGGATTACAGTGCATAGCGCTAAGCGTCGCTAACGGACATCCGCCCTCAATCAGTGCCTCGACCTCCCATCACTTCTGCCAGCGACGTCGCCTCGCGCCCTCCCCGACAAACTATCATCAACCCGATCAAAATCCCCGCTGCACACACCGAACTCGCGCGTTACGACCTCAAAATTCATGATAGGTGCGCAGGGAAAAACAGGTATATTCACATGCGCAATACGTACATAAATGGCAAACAATCGGCTCCCTATATCGCACCTGTTGTATCTCATTATTCACAGTACAAGTACTCAGAACAGCCAAGAGTCAATAAAATAATCCCAACAGATACATTGAGCCACAGAAAATATAAGGTTTCAGGGATATCACTGCATTCAAGGAGCTCCTAGACTGAGACCTACACAGACCTACACAGACCTACACTCAGTTTGTCAAGGATTGCGTAGGTCCTCGCAAGGTGAGTGTAGACAGCTACACACACTCTGTGTAGCTGAGTTTAGGCGTGACACAGGCTCCTAGACACACCTAGAAATGCCTAGACTCAGCTACACAGAGTGTGTGTAGCCACCTACACTCACCTTGCGAGGACCTACGCAATCCTTGACAAACTGAGTGTAGGTCTGTGTAGGTCTCAGTCTAGGAGCTCCTTGAATGCAGTGTATATGTAGAAAGTAGGTAGAAGTAACACATCGTGTATAAGTATTCATCGCCAGTGGTGGTGCATCTAAAATTTTGCGTCAGGTTAGCATGGACACGCAATTTACCCTGCAACCCCGCCTCAGGGGCAAACCTTCTTTCGCTTGGGCTGTGCTTCGGGGAGAGTGAGTTGAACGCACCCTTAGGCTGCGCATCTCCGCGATCACGACCCCAGCCGGCGGCCCGCAGTGTCCTTGTAAAGTTGAAAAAGACCAGCTTATCGTATTAGGAGAAAATGCTGGATGTCAGGCCATCCTCTTGCTCCACTTGGTCCCGGGACTCGGGAGCTCTTTCTGTACAGTTATGACATTTAATAGACATTTAATACACGATGTCCTGGGGCTCTCCATGTATGAAATGTTTTATACGCTGTATAATAGGTCTTGTATAAAATGATTGTATTGTACAGCATTTAAAACCCGGCACTATTGAGGGCGCGCATGCGCCTCAACATCGCCCAGTACATACAACATGCACTATCTCTCTTATTTGCAACCCCCCAACCCTTCTACGCTGTTTATTCTTTACAAGCGCTCGGGGGACCGCTCCGCGGTCCCCCTCCCCCTTGGGCATGGTTATCAAGTTTTGGTACCCTCGCTGTACAAACCGAAAGTCCAAATATCAAGTTAGATTTCGGTCAGGCTAAACTAAAAGCACTCAATTAATTTCAGTCCGCTAATCAGCTTGGATTTCAGCTCCTTTGAATTGAGCTCCGATACTCTAAATTTTGAATAGAACCCCGAGCCGAAATTTAGCAATTACCGGTGTGATTAAGACTGGAGCAAAAGCGGAGCTTTAATTGCGTGGTAGCAGAATCTTGATGCAGTCCAAAGAACTGCGATCATGTGTGCCGAATACGTGCCACTTGGGCCCCTCCGAAGATCCGAGGTCCAATGTTCATAAGCGGAGTTTAAAGGCTTCAGATGGACACCCTCGGAAGCTCTTTGTTTCCCTTGCGGGTGGGAGAAAATGTCGGCATCCCTACGTCGGTGTGGCGTCTGGGCGGTGCCTGTCAGATTGTTGTCAGGTGGTGACGGCAAGCTGCTGCAAACGGCGCAAAGTGGCATTAGTACGGAATGATCTGAGCCCTTGTTTAGCACACCATGGGCTGTGTACCGGCAGCTGAACATCAGAGCGGCACATAAATACATCAGCGGAGCTTAAATGGCTTCAGACAGAGGGGCAGTCAGAGTAGAGGATCAAGGAGGGATCATGGGTTGTGATTATGGAAGGATTATGTCAGGGGAACCCCCGTCCCAACCCCCATCCGACGCCCTTCCGGCCCTTCCGACCCTTCCGGTCGCTCTCCCGGTCACCGGTCTACTGGTCTACCGGAACCGGTACCGGAAACCAGCACGTGACTCCACCATCAGAGTCGCTCCGATGGCATTCGGCATGTGACCAAGCCCGGGATATCTGCCGATCACTCCGGTCACATGGTTCTAGTCAGTAGCTTACTTATACTTACGACTGGCATGGGAATCCTCAGAGTTTCTTCTCTTTGGATCCCCCACGCCAGGTATGCTTCTTTGTATAATTAGCTACTGCCAATTAACCTTTGGATCCCCCACGCCAGCCCCTGAGTACCTCGGGCCTTCATGGTTGCCCTTACAGCAGAAGAAACTCTCTAAGGGGTTAACCGGTCAAGATTGCAGGCTTTGGCGTGAATGGCTCGGATTCCTCTGATAGTGTCCCAGCCTCCCCTACCCTGAATCTTGCCCCCTCCTCCTTACCCGTAGAGCCCTCCATGGACGCCGCGAGTACCGCTGCCGCCGCTGCGCAAGCAGCAGCCGAAGCCGTCTCCGCCCGCATGGACAGGTCGAGAGTACCCTCGAGCGAATTGCACAAAAAATCGACCCCCCCGTGCTGCTTCACCTGCCCCATCCCTTGCCGGCCCGGCTCCGGACCCGGGTATAGGATTACTCCCCCCAGCAGTTCCCGGCTCGAAATCGGCCCTCCGGCCGAACGCCCCGTTCGTCTTCGACGGCGATCGGAAACAAGGCCGGGCATTTCTCCACGCCGTCCGGTGGTACATCCGGTTGCTCCTGGAGGCGTTTCTTGAGGATGGCAGCCCCTCTGAAGAGAAGGCGGTCCAGTTCGCCATGTCCTTTATGGCCAAAGACTCCGCATCAAAGTGGGCCGAGCGCTATGCCGCCAAAACCCCGTTCCCCTTTTCCACCTGGGACGCGTTCGTCACGGAGTTCCGGCTCCGGTTCGTCGAGGAGAACGAGCAGGACCACGCACTGCGCACCCTCGAGTCCCGGTTGTACCACATGGGCGCACGGGACGTCTTCCGGTACACCGACGACTTCGAGGACCTGGTCGACCTCGCCGGCTTCGAAGACCCGATTATCAAGGTCACGAAGTACCGGACCAGTCTTAACCCGGCAATTAATCTCGCTATCACCGGGTCGAGCGACCCTCCGGACCTGCGAGACTACCCCGCCTGGCGCCTCCGGGCCTACCGGCAGTACGAGTCGCTGCTCCGCGCGCGCGAAGCCTCCCGTGAGACGACCGGTTCTGGTCGCCACCAACCGGCCGTACGCTCGGGAACCCTTCCGGTCGCGGTCGCTTCCGTTCCGGCGCGTTTTACCGCGCTGCAACACAGAGCTGCCGCTGCCCCCGCACTTCCGCCCGTGGTCCCGATGGACGTCGACCGGATGCGCGCCCGTAGCACCCCGCGCCGTGGTTGCTTCCGCTGCGGGGACCCGAACCACTTTGCCCGGGACTGTACCGCGCCGGTCGATGTCCGGTCAATCATTGTCTTGGATGAGGTGATCCGGCAACTTGGGGACGATTTGCTCGACGAGCTCGTTGCGCGTCTGGCATCGACGGAGGCCGCTGCGGAACACGCCGCCGCCGCCGAGCCAGAGGATTTCCTCCCCCACGCAGAGTGAGCGGTGCGCCCTCTGTTGTGTCCCCTAATCGTTTCGCTGTCCTATGTAACGAGTGTGACAATATATCTCTTGCATTCACCGAACCGATAGACGCACCCCCTAGACCAATCGAGACTCCGGTCGTTCCGGTCGTTCCGGTCGCTCCGGTCGAGCCGGAACCCCGACCACCTCTCCCGCGGACGCCGCGCCCTCAGAAGAAAACTGCCTGGGAGTGCCGCCTCCCGAAACACTTTACCCTCACCGCCACCTCGGAGAGCAGTAACTCCCTCCGGCTTCCCCTTGAGATCGAATCCACCACCGACGCCGTGAGGCTTTCGCTCAACGGCTTGGTGGACTGCGGGGCTACTTCCGAGTTTATCGACACGGAGTATGCCGCTGAGCACAAGATACCGGTCCGCCGGCTCTTGCAGCCCATCCCAGTCTACAATCTGGACAGCTCTCCCAATGAGGCCGGCTTCATTCGGGATGTCGCAGACGTGGTCCTTCGCTACAAGGGCCACAGTGAGCGTGCTCAGTTTGCCGTCACCTGCCTCGGGAAGGAGAAACTCATCCTGGGCTACTCCTGGCTCCGTAAGCACAACCCGGAGATCAACTGGGCCAACCGCGAGGTTAAGATGAGCCGTTGCCCTACCAGGTGCTGTGCTACCTGTGTTGCGCGCGCCGACCAGAAGCTCGCCAAAGTCTCTGCTCGGATCCTCCGGCAGCTCCGGTCCGGTCCGGTCCCTCGGATATGTGTCATCGACACAGACGAACGTTCTGGTGAGGATGATGACGCAGAGTTCGACGAGGACCTACCGGAACTCGGATCGGACGACGGGGAAGATTCGGATGACGAGGACGACTCTGTCCAGGAGGGAGATTGGGTTTTCTACACTCAGTTCTCCCCCCCGGAGGACATCTGAGCGACCGGTACCGTTTCGCAACGGCTGGCTGAAGCGCATGCTAAGAACTCTGCGCCCGGTACGGAAGAAATTCCCGAGTGGGCACGTGAGTTCGAAGATGTCTTCAACCGGGAGTTTTTCGACTCACTCCCGGAGCGCCGGTCATGGGACCATGCCATCGACCTTGTCCCGGATTCGAAACCGGCCAACTTCAAGGTCTACCCCATTTCCCCTCTCGAGCAACGCGAGCTCGACGCGTTTATCGAAGAAGGGTTGGCCACCGGTCGGATCCGGCCCTCAAAATCCCCGATGGCATCCCCGGTCTTCTTCGTCAAGAAGAAGGACAGAGCGCTCCGGTTCGTACAGGACTACCGGGCGCTTAACGCGATGACCGTGAAGAACCGGTACCCCCTCCCTCTCATCAACGACCTTATTAATTGTTTGAAGGGAGCCCGGTACTTCACGAAACTCGACGTTCGGTGGGGCTTCAACAACGTCCGCATCCGGGAAGGCGACAAGTGGAAAGCCACGTTCCGGACGAACCGGGGGCTCTTCGAGCCACTGGTGATGTACTTCGGCCTGACCAACTCCCCCGCGACCTTTCAGACAATGATGAACGACATCTTCCAAGATCTCATCTTGTCTGGGTATACCTCGACGATATTCTCATCGCGCACTCGGACCTCGCCCGGCACCGAGAAATCGTCTGGGAGGTCCTCCAGCGGCTCCGAGAGCATAAGCTCCACTTGCGACCGGAGAAGTGCGAGTTCGAGAAATCGTCGATCGAGTACCTCGGGGTGATCATCTCGCACGACCACGTTGAGATGGATCCGGTCAAGGTCGCCGGTGTCGCCGCTTGGCCGGTGCCGGAGAACAAGAAGGACGTGCAGCAGTTCCTCGGCTTCACGAACTTCTACCGCTGGTTTATCCGGGGGTTCTCCAACGTTGCCCGGCCGCTCTTCGACCTCACAAAGAAGGGCTTGGTGTGGCTCTGGACCGAGAAGGAGGCATTTCGGAATCTCAAGGATGCGGTGACCACCGACCCGGTCTTGATCCTCCCAGACGAGTCGCAGCCTTACCGGGTGGAAGCAGACAGCTCAGACTTCGCATCCGGTGCCGTCCTTTCTCAGCCCGGCGCCGACGGGAAGTGGCATCCGGTCGCCTTCTTCTCCAAGAGCTTGAGTTCGGTCCAACACAACTACGAGATCCACGACAAGGAGATGCTCGCAATAGTCCGAGCCCTCGAGGAGTGGCGACACTTCCTCGAAGGTTCGCAGCACCCGGTCAAGATCTGGACTGACCACAAGAACTTGGAGTACTTCCGGAAGTCGCAGAACTTGAACCGGCGACAGGCGCGGTGGTCCCTGTACCTGTCCCGGTTCGACTTCACCTTGCACCACAAGCCCGGCCGCTCGATGGGTCAACCGGACGCACTTTCCTGGCGACCAGATCACGGCTCCGGTCGGGACAACGAGGACGTCACCCTCCTGCGCCCGGACCTCTTCCACGTCTGTGCTTTGGAAGGTGTCGCCGTCGCCGGTCCAGAAGTCCTAATTCTCCGGGACATCCGCGATGAGCTCTCGCACGAACCGGACCTCGAGGACCCCGTCACCCTTGCGGCTCGCGAGCTCCTCAAGGTTCCGGGCCGCCGGTCCCGGTCTACCCGGTCGGACGAGTGGCACGTCGACGCCGGCCTGCTCTATTTCCGCGGCAAGATTGTCGTCCCCCGGGACAAGGACCTTCGCCGCCGGATCTTGGAGCAGCACCATGACACCCGGGTCGCCGGTCATGCCGGCCGCTTCAAGACGTTGGAGCTTGTCTCCCTGAACTACTGGTGGCCCCAGCTGTCCCGTCACGTTGGCCGGTACGTCGCCACCTGCGATCTGTGCTGCCGGACCAAGGCACTCTGGAAGCTCCCGGTCGGGGAGCTGCACCTGACCGAGGTTCCCGAGGATCGCTGGAGCATGGTCTCTGTCGACTTTGTCGTCGAGCTCCCGGAGGCCCACGGGTACGACGCGATCATGGTCGTGGTCGATGTCCTTGGTAAGCGTGCCCACTTCATGGAGTGTCACACCCAGATCGATGCGGTCGGCGCCGCCCGGTTGTACTACCAGAATGTCTGGAAGCTCCATGGTGTGCCGGAGAAGTACATCTCCGACCGGGGTCCGCAATTCATTGCGGAGTTCACCATCGAGCTCTGGCGCCTTATCGGCATCAAGCCCGCGACCTCCACAGCGTACCACCCGCAGACTGATGGCCAGACCGAGCACGTCAATCAAGAGATGGAACAGTTTATCCGCATCTTCACCAACTACATGCAGGATGACTGGGACAACCTCTTGCCGGCCGCCGAATTCGCCTACAACAACCACATCCACTCTTCCACGCAGCAGGTCCCGTTCATGACCGACACCGGCCGGCTCCCCCGGAGGGGGTTTGAGCCGAACGGGCTGCGTTCGAAGCTGGAGTCGGTAAACGAATTCCGCGACCGGATCGCCTCTGGCGTTTCCGAAGCCCGATCCGCGCTGGTCAAGGCCAAGGAGGAGTACAAGCGCTACTACGACCGCCGGCGCACTCTGGCGCCGGAGATAAAGGTCGGGGACCGGGTCTGGCTCGATGCCTCGGATATCCAAACCACCCGGCCGTCGCCCGGTCTCTCGCACCGACGCCTTGGCCCCTTTAAAGTCATCAAGGTCCTGGGTCGCGGTGCGTACAAGCTAGAACTACCACCCCGGCTATCCCGGCTACACCCGGTCTTTCCGGTGGTGAAGTTGGAACTCACGGAAGACGACCCCTTTGAAGGCCATCCGGGTTACGACGAGCCCGCCCCGGTCCTTCTGGACGCTCCCGGTGACGCCCCGGAGTGGGAAGTCGAAGAGATCCTCGACGCAAAGGTGCGCTGGAAGTCGCTTTACTTCATGGTGCGCTTCAAAGGGTATGACGACTTGCACAACCAATGGGTGAAACACTCCGACCTCTTCGCCCCGGAAGCTGTCGGCGAGTTCTACCAGAAATACCCAGCCAAACCGCGCACCATTGCCGTCGCCGCTTTCGACTCCCTGCCCTTTCGGGATCCCTCCCTTCGCATCCGGTCTATGCGTCGGGGCGCCGCATTCCAAGGGGGGGGTGATGTCAGGGGAACCCCCGTCCCAACCCCCATCTGACGCCCTTCCAGCCCTTCCGACCCTTCCGGTCGCTCTCCCGGTCACCGGTCTACCGGAACCGGTACCGGAAACCGGCACGTGACTCCGCCATCAGAGTCGCTCCGATGGCATTCGGCATGTGACCAAGCCCGGGATATCTGCCGATCAACTCCGGTCACATGGTTCTAGTCAGTAGCTTACTTATACTTACGACTGGCGTGGGAATCCTCAGAGTTTCTTCTCTTTGGATCCCCCACGCCAGGTATGCTTCTTTGTATAATTAGCTACTGCCAATTAACCTTTGGATCCCCCACGCCAGTCCCTGAGTACCTCGGGCCTTCGTGGTTGCCCTCACAGATTATGGATTTATTTTAGCGTGGGAGAATCCATCAAAATCCATAATCCTTCAGAATCATCGAATCGCCTCTGGAGGCGATTAAGAAAGGATTATGAGGATTATGGATTAATGTGCTATTCATCTTTAAAGACTCTACAAGCCCATTGCTGACTCTGCTCTCTAACCAAATCATAAATCCCATTTTATTTGCTGCCTCAAATACCACCTCCCACCTCTTCCGTCGATCATCTCTGGCCCAAAAAAAGCAAAGTGTTCTGCCACAACTTCAAAGAAGGCAGAGAAAGTCACCACAATTGCCGCTGAGAGCAAGTAGGACCAGCTCGACACATCGCAAGCAAGGCTGACACCAAACACGGGGCATTCCGAAAGTTCTGCAGTAGTGTTAACCACTCAGCCAACTGGGATTTATTCTGTTAAATGGCTAGGTTGTGGAAGTCAATAATCAGAGTCTATAATTCATTATTAATCCTTAAATTTGTCTGAGCGGTCAAAATTGACTGTGATTATGGAGGGATTATCGGAGATTATGGTCCATTAAAGATACCATAGTCCTGTCATAATCCTTGCCATAATCCCTCGTGAATCCCTCTGTAATCCTCTACTCTGACTGCCCCCTATTATGGTCTGACTTTATGACTTAAATAAATACAAAGTTTTGAAGGGAATTCAGTAGAATATCCTTGGTCTTTGTAGTTCAATATGTATTCCCTGTCTCTTCAATACACCCTGAGTTTTTTCGCGAATTAATGACTATTTTTATGGCCAAAACGGACGACTTGCACGCGGCGCGGCGGCGCTGTTGATGGGAGTCATCAAACACGTCGGGAGGACGGCGGTTGCCGAGTCACTGCCCATCTTTGACAGCAGCGACAGGGGAGTGATGGGAGGGCAGGTGTCCCGCTTAACGTTGCCGACACCTGACGCTACGCGCCGTATGGCTTAGAAGGACTCTTAAGGGGGGTTTAACGGGTAAATATAGAGTACAGGCTAATTAACGCAACCCCCCTCTAGTTAGAAGGGGAGACCCATAGATTCTCCCCTTCTAACTAGAGGGGTTGGTGGGGCCATATAGGTGCCCTCCTCAGCTCGTACCAGTCATCCCGTTCATCTTAACTCATTTACACGACGTTGTGAGAATTTTCCCGAGTCCGCGGATAGAACTCTCATACTTATTCTCACAACATTCCCCCGGAGGTACAATTGTACCGGCGACAGCTGTCAGCGCCCAACGATGCGTCAATGCCGATGGCTGACCCACTTGAAATCCGATGATCTGATTTAATCGGACTTCTTACTTAAAGCCGAAAAAATGGGAAAAGCGCCGGGTTGCCGGTAACACGTAGCAGTCACACCGGTGATCGGAATGTGACTTATCGTGACTAACACCTGTGCCTGTCAAGGTTAAATTAGTCAGGGTTAGCATTAAGGTTAAGGTTCAGGTTTTGCTTCTTTAATTACATCTACTGCCAGAAACCCTCAACTTAGAGGTTAACTATTTACATACGCTATTTTAGGTTTTGTTCTTGCTGAAATCACTGGACTATTTGTGCTAATGGTTGCTTTCCTAGTACTTTACTCTTATTAAAGAGATAAAGAATATAATTAGGAATATTATATTTAGCGCCCCGGGTGCCAGTTACATAAGCAACGCCTTCTGTAAATGTGTGAGGGGCGCAATTGATGTCAGAGCGCCCCTTGCGATACAGTGCCTTGATGGCGGTAAGTCACTTATGACAAGGCCGATCACCGTTCATTACCGTGATTTAGCGGGTTACCTTTTTTTCGCCACATTGCAGTGTTGAAGTACCTGCAGGGAAGACGGTAATTCTCCTGCGGCAAGCTCATAGATGTTTTCTTTTTCTTCCTTGTGATTCGGCAGGTGCCTTTTTCTAATTCACCACCAAGCTATGACAAAATTTAAGGATGTCCTTCACCATGTTCACGCTGAGGCCGATCTTTTGACCTTCAAAGATGAAATTGAAGAGCTCATGTATGTTGAAACACCATCTGCCATTGGTGCTCACCATTGACATCAATCAACAGTGAACGGCGCAACGCACTCGCTGGGCCTGCCATTTTACCGCCACGGGAAATTAAGACAAAGGGCCGTCCTCGCAAGAAACGCCTTGCTGCTGCGCATGAGGCACAGCCGTCGGGTAAGAGAGTTAGATTGAGCAAGGTGGATGAGGATGGTGATGGACACGGCCGTCGGAATGCAGTGCATGTGGGAAACGTGGTCATTATTCTACCACTTGTGCTAGACGAACAGAGATGGCCCATATATACTAAAATATAGTGTATCATCCTTCATACAACCGTTCTGAACTCAAAGATTGAAAATTTCCAAATTTGGACGCCAGACAAGTATGTCTAATCTTGGCGCCTATCACGTCAAGGACAGATTTACGGTAAGATTTGATTATTTAAGGGGGGCACAACTGCCCCTTAAACTCCCCCCGGGGGGCACGCGTTTCAGGTCAAAACGCCCGGGGCGCCGAATAGAATCACCCATATAATTAACCCCTTACTAAATCTTTATATAAACACTTTTCAACTAACTCTGCTCCGCCTAGTTTTAATTTTAGTCCTCTAATGATACCCCTCTTTTCTATTTACGAAAAAAACAAAAACTTACTTATTTAAAAATGCTTGACCGACTTAATGTATTAAAACCAAAAATTATTTTATAATTTAATGTTCTTCAAAACTCCAAAAGTTGATTTTAACTAGCTGAGCCGGACACACATTATTAGTGCTTTTAAAATACTCCGATTAAGGTGGGGGTACTCACGGTTAGGGGTGGAGAATTTCCCTAAGGTTCTCGGTTAATACTGTCTGAATAATTCAGATACCGTAGTACCTACAAGTGATAAGGTGTGAATTTTCAAGGAATTTTACTGTTGCTGTATGGGTCCAATCGTAGTGTCTTGCGACTTCGGATTTCTAATGTCTTACGACTTCAGAAATGGTCCTGTAAGGTGAGAGGGTTTAGTGTGCTCTGAGGGCATGCAATGCTACAACCCGAAACTTAGAACATTTAAAAATGGATCTTCGGTGTCTGAATTTGAGGGTGAATCAATATCTTCATCGATATTCTGGAGCATTATGTTTGAGCGTGGTGATAACCGTCTTTTTCCAAAGACTGGTAAGGTCGAAAAAATTCTTGGGCCTCTTCCAAGAAACCACAATATCTTCATCGATATTCTCATCCATTTTTGGAGCATTATGTTTGAGCGTGGTGATAACCGTCCTTTTCCAAAGACTGGTAAGGTCGAAAAAATTCTTGGGCCTCTTCCAAGAAACCAGCATTCGTCTGTTGAGGATGTTTATTTTCCTTACATCTGGTATGAGAGAGGGGCCGCTTCGAGCATGAACGAGAGAGTGCAAGACGACTCAAACATGGTCTCTAACGAGCCAGTACCATTGCTGAACTTGAGGAAAAGAATAGAAAATCTATCACTTTTGGCAGCGGTGATCCACTGCCACCAGAATCCTAGATTGGTATCACCTAATTCCTTGATAGAGAAGTAATTCCAGGCCGAGTTAAAAGTGGATTTAAGTCCTTTTTTCAGAACACAGGACCTGAAATTTTAGTTCAGCATCAGACACAATTTTCAAGGCCAACCCCGTCCGGGTGATGCTGATGTTCGTTCCAAATCTTTCTAATCACACTGGATACCGGAGCGAAGCGGTGGCCTGTCTTGTTACATTTACATCTCGGATCCGTCGTTGATCTACATTGCTCTGCCTTTATTTCCTGTAGTGGAGCCGTGCAGGCTCCAATAGGAGGTATTTCCACTCAGTATCTTTCTTTGAATACATTATTAAAAAAAGGTGCGGCAAGTTGTGTTCGCTGCAACTTGTTTTGGTCAGTCTGAGAGGAGATCAAAAGTTGCGGCATGGACAGCCAAGGACGAAAAAAAAAAGTTGCGAGAAAGTCAAAATTTGAAAGAAGAAAAAAGAAATCGTGCTCAAAAAATGTATAGTACACTTTGACTGCCAAAGAAAACATCTGTTTACACGTTTTAAACGTTTTTTAAAAGTTTATTTTGGTTTTGTTTCATTTCCTGGTAGGCGCAAACTAAAACGAACAGGTTACAGCGTTACCAGGTCAATAATCCACAACCAAGGTTTCACATGTTATCTAGGAGGAATGAACGCTCAGATAAACCATCTATCGAGGCAACACAAGGTTCTATATCCCCCCGTACTGTTGCAGTAGCCCTTTCACGTTCTCTACAGCCAAGTCAGTGTCAAGTCGCCCATGATTTTCGACGAGATGGCGGACAGCCTGGTGAACGAGATCGCGAACCACCTGGTCGGCCATGCGCTGCGAATCATATACTTGAAAGGCTACCTGCAGCATGGGTAAAGATATTGGAGGCGATTCAATCGGCAGCGTCATATTGAACAACTCCTCGAGAACCAGGAGAAGATCTATGGTGTAAGCGATTAGGACACGCTTAGCCTTGGGACTACAAGCAATTGTGAAAGGGGTTTCAAGGCGAACATTTAGTGGACATACGTATTGTCGAGAACAGCGTCCGAAATCCATTTCAAGAAAAGGACGGTGATTCCCAGGATGGCGATTGGCGGCGCGATCGTAGCTGACGCCATATTACAGAGTGTGACAAAATCGGCGATTTTATCGACGGGAGATCTATGAAAACGTCCAATCTCCGTGTGGAAGTGTGAATGAGACATACGGCTTTACGGCAGCGTTATCCTCCATGTCCTGGATGTCGTAGAGCATTAGCTGCCTGAATTCTTCGCCATTCAATACCTGTAAGCAGCCTTAACAGTTGAGCCTCGTGCAGGAGAAAGAACGCCCACATTTTGTTGGTCGCGCAGGTTGCAGCATGCGATAATATCTCGGTGAACTTGGAGGAGGCATTGCTGCAGCAACATTTTGCCTGCTCCAGGAATGCTACCGCTTAAACAACGCCAATAATCTAAATGCAGAATATTAAGCAAGAATTCACGCTGGCACCGACGAGGCATACATTTCATGCCTTTTCTGGTGTCCGCTCAGCAAAGACGTAGGGAGAGCAGCCGTCACTTACTCAACGCAAGCATCTATCTTCAGTTTGAAACTAGTTCTCTGTGCCACAACCCATACAACCCATGCATCGCCTACATACTGTTCCACGGTCTGACGAGTAATTTCAACAAGCAGGACGATACTGTCGTCGTATCCAGGGATCACTTTGGGGACAAATCACAATGTGCGTTCCAGGATCAAGATAGACTCACCGGAAACATTGATATACTTTGGCATCTCGATACCCAGCCTTTTCACAGCTCGCTCGAGGGACTGCACGCATACGTCGAAATCACGCCGAGCGAAACTCCGGCTGTCCTCGGGAGATGCCCGGTCGTAGAGATACTTCCGGACCAGCAAGTCGTACTGAGTGAAAACGACCATCACCGGGACTGGAGCAGTAGGTCGGATCAGTAGGAGCTACAGCAGTGGTGAGCATTACCGACTTTTCCGCTCATGAGCAAGCTTCAGTAACCGTTCTGTCCCAGTCTCGATCACACGCCCACCATCGGTGGGCGTCTGGATACAAAGCCTGACCAAGAAATGTCAACTAAGGTGGAAAATCTAGACGGCGAAGATACCCAACCATACAGCATGCAGTCTATCCTTCAATTCTAGCCTTTCGTCGCTCCTCTCGATGATGAATTTGCGAACTAAATCAAAAGTATCCCTATTTGCTGGCTCGAAACCTTTCGAATCGTGAAGAACAAAGCGTGGGTTGGTTTCAGACGTGAATTCTGAGTAAATGTTCGCTTCCCCAGCTTGCCAATCGGAAACTTTCTAGACGGCGTTGAATACGTGAGTGAACTTCGCTCAACGTCAAATTTACCGCATCATTGATCTTGAACACGTAGTTGATCAACTTCGACTTCCCCACGCCCGACTAAGATACGTGAGATTCTGGCTGCGGCGGTTTGATGGCGGGGACATACACCACCGACCAATACAATGCGGGATCTTCAAATTCAGGTGGTCAGACGCGGTCATCAAGTTAATCTAAGCCACCCACCGCGTGCACCGTTGGAGGATCTCGTCCATCCTTTGCTCTGTTTCTGTAGGCCGACGACGGTCAGCCTCGATGTGGGTCAAGTTGTCGCCGACATGTAACTCTGCAGTCGTGAGCTGTCCGCTTTGATCCGGCCTGTGCATAAAATTCATGGGTGCACGTAGAGATGTCACTGACGTCGAGGGCCCGGGCGAGTCGCTGGGACTCCTTTCGCGCATGTTCTGCTGAGTTGACTCCCCCGGAAGTGGCTCCCCGCTCGACAACTGGACCCTTACGCGCCCTGTGTTTTTATTCTTTGCCTTGAGGTCGAGATAAACTGATAATGCAGCATCAGCATCGGCGGGCGAACAAAAATGAGCCGTCACATTCGTTCTGGGAGTCTAACTGCAATAGCTCCCTAATGGTGAGCGTACATCTTCCGAGGCAAATATTGGGCAGCATTCGGATGGAAGGGGTGTGATAAAGGAGAACATTAATGACCGACGACTTCGAAGTCGACTTGCTGAGTAAATGTATAAGATAAACAGGCATGTGCACAAGTCGATTGCATACAGGTTTGCGACCGCATCCCACTTAGGCACCAGGTCTGCTTTGACTACTTGGGTTGTAAGGACATTGACGCCGTCTTGCGAGACCCTAACATAGAGATTGGGGTATCCGGATTTGAAGATACCTGATTTCCAGGAAACCTGTTCCACGTTCCGGACTACGCATAACGCATATTTGTGAGAAGTAACTCTACTAGTAGGGTGGTGACTCGGGCCTGTACGCACCACGGAGAGAAAGTGTCTTTGCCATACGGCGCTGGATGATGGACACGTACGAGCAAAGAGGAAGACTCGAAGACGCACTTTGACGTCTTTCCAATGCAGTGTTACCCTATTTATAAAACTAATTTACCCTCTTTATAAAATTAAGCCTGTCTGAAGTTTTTAAACTCCGCTTTTGGCCAATCAGCCCCGAATCCCTGGAATATTAGCATTTGACTTTACGGCGCTTATTCGAATCCAAGTGGATGCGAGGCCGCGAAGCGGCCGAGCAGCCGCTTGTAAGACATACGGCAACCCCACAGCCTTCCGAAGAAGTCGAGAAAACCGTTAACATGCTGTTGAACAGGTGACAGAACATCGGTTGCTCCGACATGACAAGGAAACAGAGCAGGGAGCTATAGTGGTCTCCAGGAATAGGTCGACTCTTCTTCCAGCACCGCTGCAAGAGATATGACCAAGCCATGCCGATGCATATTTCTCCCCACCCAATTGGCTAGATGATACTGCCGCCCGGTATTGACTGAAATCTAGAATCCAATTTCTCCACGTGGCGGCTCTTGATAGAGGTTCTGATCAAGGTTCTGATAGCGAATAGCTCGTCGAGCAGGGCGATAGGATTCCGAAGCGAGGGCGTCAGATCCTTGCGCGTGTCGGGATATTTTTGGAAACACAGTCTTCAGGGTTTGGACCACGCTGTCCGAAGCGTGTAAAATCACTATGACTGACTGGGGCGCATCACGCCCAGCACTTCGGTTGGGGCGCTAATTTTTGAGCACATGGCCTGCTCATTTAGCACTCATCCGAAAATCTGGGCTGATTTACGAACACTGGCAGACCTAATTTTTGAAGAGGGAGGTGACTATGGCCAAAACAGGAGATATTTGATGCAGTTACTAAATAACTGATCGCTCGTAATTCCGGATCATTTGTAACCGGAGGTGGCTGGTACACATGGCCAACCAAATAAACATCTTTCCTTCGTCCACCACGCGCCTTCATGGAGAGCCAAAATCTGCGCCCACTCCCTAATGTCAAATTCCGAGTTCTGGTTGCTGGAAGGGCCAACGCCGGCAAGACTACGATTCTGCAAAGGGTGTGCGAGACGACGGAGAGTCCGAAGGTCTACCAAGTCACTATCGATCACATGGGAAGAGAGATACGCTCAGAGAAGGTACGTTCATTGCTTTATTGACCACCAGGATTGCCTGATCACTTCTATCTAGATCCAGCTCAATCCTTCGTCTGAAGTGCGTCCCTTGTAACATCTATACCTATACATTTCTGAGGTTTTGCTTGGGTTTTGCAGCGTGGAAAGCATGACATCTCCGATGAGCTAGTGTTCTCCAATCATACCGGCTACATCTTCCACGATACTCGTGGGTTCGAGAGCGGAGGCACCAATGAGTTACACATTGTCAAGGATTTCATACTTGATCGTTCCAGGCGCAGAAGCCTATCGGAACGACTGCATGCCATCTGGTCTGCGATCCTTGTTCGATCGAGTTACGGCCGTTAATATGTTCTGTTAGGTATTGTATCCCGATGGACAATCAACGCCCCGAATTGAACATCGAACCCTACCGGTGTCTTTGTCTTGCTGAAAATGGTGAGCCCCAAATTTCACTCTGGAGTGACGACATTGAAGTTGTAGCGTAGTACCCGTGATCGCGGTGTTTACGAAATATGAGGCGTTTCGACGCAATGTATGCTTTGGCCTGGAGGATAAGTATGAAAGGGAGATTTTGAGCGAGGAACTGGATTGGGAGTGCCAGAAGATATTTGCGACTAAGTACCTGGGTGTATTGGGCCAGGCTGGATACCCTGCATCTATTTTTGTCTGCCTGGAAGGTGAGAAGTCCTCTATGAAGTTTGTTATTGACGTACACAGTTATGTAGGTATGAACAAACCGGAGGCACGGTGTCAAAGCCTGGTTCAAGCAACTGTCGATGCCCTGAGCCCAGACACGGTGGCATTGATTCTCGTGGCAATGCGAGGCAACAATATCAGACTGAATGTACATCTTGCACTTAAAAAGTGGGGTTTTAAGGTCATACCGCGGAAATACTGACCCATGAAACAGGAATTCGGAGTTGTTTCGAAGTTTTACACCAGGTTTCCAGAGCCAGTTGTCTAACATCATGAGTTACCAAAGCCATATTTGCAGAATTATCTTGGAATGGTGCGGTGAAAAGGTCTATGCAGGCATTTCCTGTGTTATGGGCAAGTACATTTAGATCATCTTCTCATTCAGCTAATGGCTTGATCCACTAGGTGAGTACGATGGGTCACTACTTTCAGAACGTGAGTTGTGTGCACCCTGTCTCTATCCATGCTGCTGATCTGTATCCTTTGAAAGTACTAGAGCATGCTTTTCCGGCTTCTAACAGGTGATTTATGCTCACTACCCTACTCCCACCCCTGCTGATCTGAGCTCCCGTGTACCTTTCAGGATGTGAGTTATGCTTGCTGCTCTCCTGCCCCTCCACTGACACACACCTTTTAGACTGTGGGTCATGCCCGCCACTCTCCCTACTCTCTGCTATCTAAGTCCCCTGCACTCCTTTCAGAGAGTGAGTCTCACTCACTGTTCTTCCATCCCCTCTGCTGACACATGCCTTTTAGACTGTGAGTAATGCTCCACTCATTCCCTCTGCTGATTTGGACTCCTGTGCACCTTTCAGAACGTGAGTTGTGCTCCCTGCTTTCCCACCCCTCCGCTGATCCAAGCTCCCACACACCTTTCAGGTGGTCAGTTTTCCACTATTCTCTTGCCCCCTCTTCTGATTGGAGCTCCTGTGCACCTTTCAGCAAGTGAGTCATGCTCAGCATTCACCTGCCCGCTCCACTAATTGAAGCCCTTGCATGCCTTTCAGGACGTAAGATGCACTTGCTGCCTTCCAGCCCTGTCTACTAATCAAAGTTTCTATATGTCTTTCAGCTTGTGAGTTGCATTCACTGCCCTTCTGCCTTGCCCTGATCAGAATCCCTATGGGCCTTTGAGGATGTGAGCTGCACCCACTCCCACCCTTTCACTTATCTGAGTTCTTGCACCCCTTCAGAATGTGAGCCATGCTCACTCTTCTCCTGCCCTCCCTGCTCATTGAAACTCTTCCATGACTTACAGCAAGTGAGTTGTGCTCATTGCTCTCCTCCTCAATTAATCTGAGCATTCAGAATGTGAGTCATGCTCACTGCCCTCTTGATCTGATCACCCACATAATGTTCAGGAGGTGAGTCATGCTTGCTCCTATCCCTCTGGTGATCTGACTCCTTATGCACCTTTCAGAATGTCAGTCATGCTTACTGCTCTTCTGCCCCCCTCTGCTGATCCAAGCTTCCCACATACATCTCAGCTTGTGAGTTACAGTCACTCTTCTGCCCCCTCTGCTGATCTGAGTCCCTGTGCACCTTTCAGCCAGTAAGTCACATGCACTGTTCTCCCACCCCTCCGCTTATCTAAGCTTCTGAATGTCTCTCAGCTTGTGAGTCAAATTCACTGACTCTGCTGATCTAACCACCTTTCAGAATGTGAGTCATGCTCATTGCTCTCCTGCCCCTTTTGCTGATCTGAACCCCTGCACACCTCTCAGTTTGTGAGTCATGCTCTATTGTCCCGCACCCTCCACTGATCTGAGCCCCTGTGTGGCAGAATGTGAGTGGTGCTCACTGCTCTCCAGCCCTACTCCTGATCTGAGCCCTTGCATGCAGCGAGTGAGTTGAACTCACTGCTCCTCTACCCCCTGTACTGATTCAAGCTCCTACACATCTTTCAGTTTGTGTGTTATACTCTTCTCACTCCCTCCGCTGATCTGAACAACTGACTTGCCTTTCAGAATGTGAGTTGTGCTCACTCCTTTTCTACCCCTATGAGGATCTGAGCTCCTGCACACTTTTCAGGTGGTGGGTCATCTTCTCTATTCTTCTGCCCCCCTTAGCCAATCTGAGCCCCTGTGCACCTGTTAGGTAGTGAGTTGCACTCATTGCTCTCCCCCCCTTCCCCCTCTGCTGATCTCTGCATGCATTTCAGGATGTGAGTCATGCTCACTGCTTTCCTGCCCCTCTCCTAATCAGAGCCTCTGCATGCCTTTTAGCGAGTGAGTCACAGACTGCCCCCCCCCCCTCCCCCAACTCCTTTTACTAACCTGAGCTTCTACACATTTTCCAGGTAGTGGGTCATCTCCAATGGTCTCCTGAACTGAGTCCTTATGTGCTTTTCAGCGAGTGAGTCATGCTGACTGCTCTCCTGCCCTCTTTGCTTATCAAAGCTCCTACACACCTTTCAGTTTGTGAGTTGTTGTGCTCACTGTTCTCTAGCTCCTCCGCTGATTTGAGCCCTCAAATGTCTTTCAGTTTGTGAGTTGCACTCTACTCTTCTACCCTTCTGCTGAGCAAAGCTCCTATCCTCCTCTCAGACTGTGAGTCATGCCTACTGCTTTTTTGCCCCCCTGCTGACATGCTTTTCAGGTGGTGAGTCATTTTCACTTTCCTGCCCCCTCTGCAGATCTGAGCCCCTGCACATCTTTCAGATAGTAAGTCACAGATGCTCTCCCACCGTGTCTGCTGATCTAAGCACCTGATCTCCTTTCAGAAGGTGAGTGAATCACACCCAACACTCTCTTCCTCCTTTGCTGATCCAAGTCTCTATGCAACCTTTCAGATGGTGAGTTGTGCTCCCTGCTCTCCCTCCTTTGCTGATTTGAGGCTGTGCACACCATTCAGGAGGTGAGTCCCACTTGCTTCTCTCCCACCCTCTCTCCTAATTTGATCCCCCCCATGCCTTTCAGGATGTGAGTCACAGTCATTACTCTCTCACCTCCTCTGCTGATCCAACTACCTTTCAGCCTGTATGTCATGCTCACTGCTTCTCTCGCCCTCTGCTGATTCAACTGCCTTTTAGATTGTGAGTCATGCTCAGCACCCCCTCTGCTGATCTGAGCCCACACGCACCTTTTAGCAAGTAAGTCACATGCCATTCTCCTGCTCCCTCTACTGACCCAAGCACTGGTTTACTTTCCAGATGGTGAGTCATGTTTAGTGGTCTTCCACCCCATCTACTGATCCAACCCCTTTGCATGGCTTCAAGTTTGTAAGCTGCACTCACTCCTCCCTCATCCCCTTCACTGATCCAAGTCCTTGTACACCTTCAGCAAGTGAGTTGCATGTATTGCTATTCTATCAAAAATACTGATTTGACCACCAGCACGTAAGTAATACATCATGAATTCCCTTTTCAAATTCTGATCTGAGTCCCTGCACTGTTG
Organism: Mycena capillaripes; assembly: GCA_029204075.1. Lineage (NCBI taxonomy): Eukaryota > Fungi > Basidiomycota > Agaricomycetes > Agaricales > Mycenaceae > Mycena > Mycena capillaripes. The sequence continues at coordinate 580,828 of JARHKZ010000014.1, read as the reverse complement.
CAACCTCTACACCTGACTGTCCTGTGTTATGATCTCAACACTGTCCTTATATAGCCTCTTGTTCCATCGCTGACAAGTTTCCTGGTTAAAGTATCACTTACATATGAGGGTTAGGTGCAAGCAGTCATCTTTAGTTTAGGTTACCACCCCAAAATTACTTTCTTTCCTGGGACTTGGCCATATCTCATCTGGAATCATTCGCATTTCTGCAAAGCAAAGATCTCTTGCTTTGATTGGTACTTACTATCTATTGAACATTAATTGTCAGGCTCATATCTGATCGAACAGTGCTTGTCATCATCCTGCGCTTTACACAAGTTACGTACCTGAATCTGGTGCTTGATCCAATGGCTGCAGTGCAGCAGGCATACAAAGCATTCTCCACCTCCAACTTGGTTGACAGAATACGCCAATGGCTAGCTGCTCATCCAAACCAGACCCTTGGGCAGATTGAGGGATTCGTTCATTCCATTCCATGGTCAGTGTCTCCTTTGCTCATTGTCTTCATTGTCACATTTAAACTCATGCAGGGACATGAAGGAAGAGGCAACCGCAGGATAGGTGTGTTGTAGGGATGAACTGTATGTTGATATTTGAGTTGTTAGATGTGGTTCCAGGGTGTAGACAATTTACATAACAACATGGTTCTACATCTTATCAAGAGGTATCACTGGAAGATCCCGAGACACAGCCTCATAGGGTAGGTATATAGGGTCTATGACCCCTTATTCCACTTTGTGGAAAACCTCCCAAATGCTTCAAAAATGTGTTTGAACACTTGAAAAAAAAAAGTGGAGAATATATATATATATTTCAGGTTGTTTCGGGTTGGAGAGCTCGACTCGGCAAATGAACGGATGGGGGAGTCCAGATATACCTTGGTCATCCACCACCTCGGGATCAAACGACTCTGCCATCTGAACAGAGTAGATCCACAACTCGGGTGGAAAGCGTGCCAAAGCAGAGCAAGAAAATGATTTTCTATCAGATGAGGAAATGAAGGAAAACCCGTGCTGTATACCAAATTGCACAATGACTGAGCCAAATCTTCCGATGATAGCGTGTTTGGGATTGGTTTGCGACTCACCTCTATTGCATCAGAAAAGAACCTAGTGAGTTCTGTGCAGAATTACGAGGCTGTCATGTTTTCTAAATGCTTTACAGTCGTTTGCGGGACATAAGGTGCGAACCGAGATTTTTGCATTTTTGGGCACTTTTTGATCTTTTTGCTTAGAACACTTGTCCTGCCCTCAGTTCGGGTCTGTTTGGCTTGGGAGTTGACCCATTCGATTCGCATTCAGAATGCGCAAGGGATGGGCTCCTCAGATTTTTTAATTTGGCATCTGAAACGGCTTTCTGAGCAGTCCGATATTTTCTGAGGATTTTGCACTGGAACAGCTGCCCTGCACCCAATTTGCGACATTTTTCTTTGCCCTTAGACTCGATCTGCTCGCGTTGGGAATACGTAGCGGACTGCCCCTTCAGATTGGGAATATCGGACCCAGAGCCCTTTCCTGTAATCTGAAACAGGTCCAACAAAACAACATGTGACTGTTTGTCAAAGGAACAGCTCATATGTGCCCAAATCTTATTCAATTGTTCCCTTCATAGGCTCATTCTCTTCTCCCTAACAATACAAAGAGGATGGTATCTTTAGATTCTGCAGTCTGTCGCTACAAGGTCCTCATAATATAAGACTTCCTTTGTAGCCCGATTTTCATACAAAACAGTGGTGAGGGTCTTACAGGATGCCCAAAAACCAATTTCTCCTCATAAATCGCACTTTGAGCTGTTTGCATACTGCATTTGTCGACTTAAATTGGCATAATATATGCAATGCCACATTCACTATGTGCTTTGACCTGAAAAGGGTGAAAAAAGAGAAGTTATATTAAATATGTAATTAGGAATTCTGAGGAGGCCATCTCCTGAGGAGCCAAAGCGCGAACATCTGCCAGGATGGTCAATGTGTCATGCAAATGCACCAGGTACCTCCCATATGCCAAACTTTCTGATATTTGGAGGGGTGCTACAACCCCATAATCTCTACCTCTGAAGCATTAAACCTAAGCAATCTCTCTCTTTATAAAATTATCCCTGTCTGTCTGAAGCTTTTTAACCTCCGCTTTTGAGAGATCAGGCCCAAGGCTGTGGAAGCGCTGGGTCCAGACTTCTGGAAGCGCTCAATAAACGGCGCTTCCTCGGGGCTTTTGGCCCCATCATCAACTTTTAAGCGTGCACGCGCCTATAAAAGCATACACAAAGCCAAACCCTGACAGGTGCCGTTTATTCAAAAAAAAGAGGGAGCCGGCGCAAAGCGCCGGCAAGCACTTGTATCTTTAAAATCGAGCCAACACTGGTTTCCACAAAATGGGAGGGTACAGGGTCTAGGACTCCTAGATGTCTTGCTGGTGAACACGTGCTCCTTGTCCGTCCCTCTGCACTAGATCACCTAGGGAGTCTACGAACCGTTACGTGAAGGGTCTTAAAGATGGGTTTCGTTGGGTAAGAGGAACGAGTCTAAGAGAGGCCAAGCAGGGGTACCCTCTGACTTCTATTACCATTCTATTTGGCTCAATTCGCAAAGTCCCATTTAAGAAAATTATTGTTTCGGTAAGTCCTCCACCAAGTCCTGCGCCAAACCCTCTGCACACAACCACATGCTGTATTCAGATGCAATACACTACACAAGAAATAGTAGGGAAGAGTATGCCACAGGAGAATGTTGTAATCTACATAGAAAGAGGAATTATACAATCTACAATAAGAAGAGGAGGGTGTGTGCCACAAGAAATGTGTACAGATGACAGGTGCTACAAGAAGTATGTGCCGGGAATATAAGAAACATATACAAGAGGGATGTACGCAAGCAAGATAGGTGATGTCCACGGACAGACAGAGGATCATTGCAGAGAAGCGGAGAGTGGTAGTCACCCTATTTATAAAATCGCTGCTGTCTGTCTGTCTGTCCGTCGGAAGCCTTTTCAAACTCCGCTTCCAACGCCGCTATCACTTTCGTCATTGTGGTCCTTTTTATGTCCACCTCTACTGCCCCATTTAAATCAGAGTGCTAGGCAGAGATCGAGGCGCTAAGGAACGCGCTAATCATGCAGGCAGTAAAGAGTCCAAGATCAACAAAAGAGGCGATATTAAATCAGGGCGCTAGGCAAAGATCGTGGTGTCAATTCGAACACGCTAATCAGGCGGAGTCTGAAGCCTTTATAGCCGGGCATGAAAGGGGAAAAGAAGCGGCGCGAAGGAGTCGGCAGGTGCCTGTAGTTGGCTATCGGCGTGGATGTAAAAAATCGTTCCTTGGCATCTGTCAAACAGCCTCTGATGATCATCTGCATTCGGCATTCAGCTATCCATTTCCTTCTTCGACTGTGCCGCCGTCTTCTAGCCACAGCCGACCATCTATCTGAGGAGTAATCAATTTCTCATTTGGAACTGGGGTGCCTTCGAGATCTTTCTTCTAGCACAAGATCTCTTTTACACACCGTTTACATATATGTGAAGCTGTAGCCACCCGGTTGCCTGCGAATTGGCATTCCGACCCACTTCGCCTGGCTCCCTTCTCAACGGTCGAGGGCTTCCAGCAGAATGTCGGCGCCCGCATCTGATGAAACCGAAGAAGAGAGGCGACGTCGATTGCGCTGTGAATCTCAACGGAAAAGACGAATCAATTTCGATGACTCCTCACTGGAATTGAAGCGGAAACAAGATGCCTAGCGGTCGCAGGCTATCCCGTTCTCTCACAGATGAACAGAGTTCAGCTGCTCGACAGACCAATACCACTGCACGCGCGACGAGTCGCGCAATGCTGGATGACTCGCAACGAGCCATAATTTGTCAGAACGTTGCTGCTGCACATGTAACCAGTCGCTCCCTCATAGATGACCCTCTCCGAGCAGCAATTCGTGCAAATAACACTAGGGCTCGCACTTTGAACCGAAACACTATGAATGATATGCGGCGAGCTGAGATACGTTCTACAGATCGCAAGACCCATCAGATCCAACGGACCAGACATGTAGCAACTGGGACAGACACCGCGTGGTGGGACCGAGTGGCAGTTCTCAATACTTCTCAGATTGCAAAACCCCTTGGTCTTCGCTGGAACAGGGTTTGTAAAGTATGCGGCATCAAAGTGCGCCATTAATTTCTGCTCACCGTTGTGCTTGATATCTGACACCTCTGCAGGCACTGACAAATGAGAGAATACACGACCAGTGTTTTGTTTGTGGCCCGAAAGGTGTCCATTATCAACCCTCGCTTCCTCCCTATCCACACAAATGGGATTACTTTCTGGATGACCAAAAAACAGCTGGAATATCACGCAAACATGTTGTTATTGTGATAACACAAAATTTCCAATAGCAGCACCATGGTCCTGATCACAATGCAGGTGGCAAAACTGAATGTGGCGGCGGCAGCGGAGGGTTGACAGAAGCTTGATTGTCTCCTTCAAAAGGAGTGTCAGTGGTGCTGAACGACCTGCAACACATGTGACCAGTTCTCTGGGCTCCGGCGGAGGAGGAGGGCTTTCCAACACCATCTGGGACCTTACACAATGCATGGCCCGCATTTCGGTGTCACCATGGTTGGAAGGAGGTATGTGTGTACAGAGGCACGTTGGGGTTGAATGCGAAGATGCCTCACGCCAGGGGCCCCCACTGCTAACCGGTGACAGGAGCACAATGGGAGGGGTGAGCAGTGCCTCAAGGAGCGGAGCCTTGGCTTGACGTGGCCCCTGCGCGTCCAATGGCATGGAGGGTTGCTAATCTTCCCAAATCTCATCCTTGTCATCGAAACTGTTGTCAATGCTACATGCATACAGACTGAGTTTGTGTTCAGTCTTGTGTCAAAAGCATCATATCTTTCTCCTAATAACTGGATTCCAGACAGAGAATATTAGCCCTATTCCTGGATGATACCCAGGAACACAGCTCTTAATTTCTGTCCAGCTACTCATTTGATATGTAAGATGCCCTCTATAGCTCTATAGTGCACAACAACCCTTTAAACATGAAAAAGAACGGGTTTTGATGGGAATTTCCTAAAAAGGAAAGACAAATGATTCCGCCGCAACTGTATCTTGCCACCACTCCTGAAAGACAGCTGAGATGCAGTAGTAAAAAAGCAAGATGTACTGCACCTCTTCTGTGCCAGGTCCCTGATACATGGCCACAGTGGTGTTTTTGCCTCCAAGTCTGGTAGAGTACAGACGACGAACGCCTGACCATTCTCGTCGGCAATAAACAATACTCATACTATTGTTGAAGTGTATCTTGTGCTAGAGGTCTATGTCCCCCAGAGGGACAATCCTGAAGTCTGAGCAAATTTATTGTATCTTCGCAGGACGCATGGAAGAATATACCGGAAGGAACAACCAGAGCAGTGTTGTAGTTGGTGATATTGGTCAACGTCTGGTCAGTCACTGTGAGATTCTGCGTGCCTGAAAACATTCCGCTGCTATGGCTGAATTAAGCACCCATGAGACACGATCTGAGCTAGGCGTGATGATAACAAGAACTCACAAGCCAGATTTGAAAAGTCTGAAGGTCAAGTGAGAGGTGAACTCGTCGGCTGCGCGCAATTCGTTGATAAGCAGGATATTGAATCACCACTGAAATCACTTGTTTTTGCGATTTCCTTATGTTTAATATTCTGTATATCATGTATCTGTTGTATCAAATGTATCAACTGGCTTCCCATAAAGAGGCCAATATCATCTGAGTAACAAGATGATATTTCTGAGGAATCAGGAGTATCTCTGGCATATGTTCGCTCTGAAACATGGAGGGGAAGATGTAGCCCAACTCAACCTACCAGTCGTATCACCAGTTTCTTCTGTTTCTTACAACAGTTTGAGTGGTTTCTGACGTTTCAGGTGTATCAGAGCGTGGATCAGTGGGGGAATCATGTCAGACATAGTGCATGTGACAACGGGATCGTCGTTCCGCTTGCTCCAGGTACGCGGCTATGCTGGGCATGATTTCAAGGAGGTAATATCAGCCAGGTCTTGTGATCGTCGATCTCAGAACCATAGCAAACACCAATAGGGATAGTAAACTCTAATCCTTATTGGTCTCATTCAATGGTCTCAAAGAAGTAGGGTATCGTTCGGAAGCTTTAGAACAGGGCTACAAGGGCTGACTATACCGATCCGAGGGATACTTCAGGAACGGGAGTTCCACAACTCAAGAAACACTTGGCAATTAGGGTTTCAAGCACCCATCACTTTGCCATGTGCAGGACATTACCAAGAAAGGGTCGGAATATACCCGGCATGACGAATCCGACCTCACCAACCAATGAGACACTTTGTGGTCTTATTAATACTCCAGAAACATGGGAAATAGGGCGGATAAATGGACTCTTTTACATATTTTCTTTATTGTCATAGTCATATCATCGTTTGTATAAGTAGTCAGAGGAGAGGAGAGGAAGGCAGCGAACTTTCTCCTGAGAAACCCTCACGTTATTCGAGTTTTGCAAGTCTTAGATACTTGTAAAGGGCGAGTCTCGTACAACTAGGAAGGAATTGTAAGGGCAACCCTGGCGGCCCGAAATATCTCAAGAGTCCTGGCAGGGGGGATCCGAAGTCAATTGAAGTACACTACTACAGGAAGAAGCGCACCTGGCAGGGGGGATCCGAAGAGGAGAAAGTCTAAGGATTCCCCGGCCAGGTGCGTGCCTATATACCAGCTAGGGCTAACTACGGGTTGCGCATGGTTTGTTGATGGCGTAGTGAACGGCAGTGATCCCGGGCACGATCACATGCGGAGTGCCATGCGGAGTGCGGGGATCCGTCCAGATGGGGTTTGGCTCGGCGGGGGGAACGTCGGAGGATAGCGGAGGTCTGACCGGGGGTCGGATCGGAGGATCGATCGGAGGATCGGGGGTTGGAAACGGGGGTTCCCCTGACAGGAATAGAAATTTGGAAGTTTGTGATTGAATTGAATCTGGTTTTGGACTCGGAAACATTGTGTAATTGGATTGGAAGGATATTGGGACTGAGATTTGGCATTTGATTGGACTGGACACTGGATATTGGGACTGGGATACTGGATTTGGATTGACCGGAAAGACTCTGGGATTCGAGATTTGACTAAGATTGGTTGGGAAACCGACAAAACGCCACATTACACACTTTTGGGCAACAACTTTATCGACGTGGCTTTTTGGGATACGCAAGAAGCGACAGAAACATCACTGTTTCTTACGTTTCTTAAACTTGGTTATCATATATCGCATCAAGGAAGTCCGAAACTGTTGTATGCTTTGGATCTTCAGTTTCGTACGTATCATAACACAACCTTTCATCGAACTTTTACTTTGAACAATCAACTTTCCCTTTCAACCTTTTAAAGGCTCTGAAACTAGTGACTGACACTCGTTGGCTACCTTGGAAGTGATTGAAACAGTTATCATACACTGTTTCTAGTGTTGGTTTGGGATAGGCTCAGTCTATCTTGTCCAATATTGGTTTTGTTGTTTTGGTTTTGGTTGTTTCTTGTGTTTCCACACTAGGTTCCGATCTCGTAAATCATTGTCGTCCATGGATAGTGGGGGGACAGGGAGAGGTGTTAAATGCCAGGAGCACAGGCTGCACACCTGTTGTGCTTTTGAATTCAATTGTTCTACAGCAACAATCAGACAATAATTGCATCTAGCTTTTGCTGTGAATATTCCTATGCCCTGATCTTTATTTCTCATTGTTCAACAACTATAGTTTGAGCAGCTGCGGATGGTTCTAAATATGGACTACATATTTATACAATTATGAATCTTGTATTCTTTAGACATTACAGCCCTTTGCGGAACTTAGGGCGCGGGCCATTTTTTTTTTTTGGGTCCGTTTTCAGCAATTTCGTCGGTGTGAGCTCAAATCTCAGCCGATTTTCTTGAAAATATAACCAATCGATTTGCATGGCGATTCCGGAGGGCATCTCGGGCCGGTATTTTTGATGGTATCATCTAAGTTACCATATATGGAAATTTCGGTGTTTTCATGCATAACCGCTGTAGCGCTGGAGATATGGCCCTGGGAAACTTAGCCTTTTGTTTTGAAACACTAATGACTATTCCGGAGGGCATCTGGAAGCCAGAATTTGTTTGTGACTGCCCCATGGCATAAACAATGTGCTTCAATTATATGATGGATTTAAAGCACATTATTTATGCCATGGGGGCAGTCACAAACAAATTCTGGCTTCCAGATGCCCTCCGGAATAGTCATTAGTGTTTCAAAACAAAAGGCTAAGTTTCCCAGGGCCATATCTCCAGCGCTACAGCGGTTATGCATGAAAACACCGAAATTTCCATATATGGTAACTTAGATGATGCCATCAAAAATACCGGCCCGAGATGCCCTCCGGAATCGCCATGCGAATCGATTGGTTATATTTTCAAGAAAATCGGCTGAGATTTGAGCTCACACCGACGAAATTGCTGAAAACGGACCCAAAAAAAAAAAAACAGCCCGCGCCCTAAGTTCCGCAAAGGGCTGTAACTTAACACTGCTTTCATTGTGTTCAAGTTCTACTTTCAACACGTGCCATATCGGGGAGAGATAAATATATCAATTGTTGAATATCAACAGACCACTATGTGCTGTGTCTATGTGTGTGAGTGTATGCTGGCCTGCATGTGTCGGTTGACTCGGATAGCACCCCGCCCAGCCGCTGGGCACGATTAGTGCTCCTGTGGCAGAATGTCCCACTCCCGCCCCTACATCTGCATTCATGTTTGTGGCTCTGAAACCCTCGCCCTAATCAATGCACAACAAAGATATATGTCCGCGTTATCACACTGCAAGCGCCCATTGTCACGAACACAATCATGACCGAAAAAAAGAAGAAAAAATGGAGAGACAAGATAATAAACAAAGAAAAGACGAGGAGAAAGACAAAATAGAATGCTCCCCTGGCCGCACGTGCGCACACCTTGTGAGCCTCCCCTACAGTCAATGGTACCGATATGTGACACGGGGGAGGGGGACACGAGGTGCATCACTCCTGCAGGAGATAAGTACCTGTATACGTGGTCTCTCCACAGCGCAGGGCGAGCATGCAGTAGCCTAGTGCTGCTGTCTCCACAACAACATAAATAGAAGTTGGCACTTTGCCCGCAGAGCGCGTGCTGTCCCCACTCCTAACTTGGCACCTGCCCCACGCAATAGACGCGCATTGGCTGGCACAGCTGCACTGGAGAAGCTATGGAGTGTTGGGTGTGCATTATCCGCCCCGAAGCCGCCTCAAGCACTTTCAAGTGCTCTTGGAACATGGTCCCTGTTTAGAGGGTTTTTGTTGATAACACCTGGCACTCGCAAAAGTGCTATGGGGATGGGGAAATGTGGAGCACATGTAGGGATGCGTGCGATGTGATGCCTGAGCCTGCTATTGGCAGGGTAAAAGGTGCTTGCTTGTGGAGGATTGATGCCCGTCGTTTGCTGCCACTACGCAACACCGAGCCCTCAAATGTCAAGTGCGAGCTCAAGCGGTGCTTGCTGAGTGGAGCGGTGCGAGGGAGGCATCCTCTCGCCGGCGACACAAGGCATGGCAGAGGATGCAAGGCTCGAGGTATTAGAGAAGTGAATCAAATAGGAATGGAATCATCATTAGGGCCTAATGACTAGGCTTTCATACTCTACAGGATATACTAGAACTTTCTATATAACTGAGTAAGACAGCAACGGGCTTGGTAAGTTAAACCTCGGGATTGATCAGCAAGAACGGGCGGATCATAAATCCATTGATGGCGGCTTAATCTTTATTCCAACACGAAGCGGCGGAGATCACGGGAGTAACAGAGAGCAGGGCTCGCCTCAGCGCTGCAGGGGGGAAGGGGGTTAGTTCAGATCATTCTTTTAAGAGATACAAGGGGCTGGTCGGCCGCTTCGCGGCCTCCCATCCCCTTCCATGCAATTTATTCATACCAAAGATTTATTTTATTACAACCAGTGGGAGTCTTTGTTTGCCTTGGAATAGGTGGCACGGGCAGTGCCTGTCCGATTGCTATCAGAAATGACGGCAAGTTGCCGTCAACGGCGGTGGGCGGCAATGATTCAGCTGGTTGTTTAGCACAGTTGCAGACTAAGCCTGCCAGTTGAACATCATTGCGGCACCGATAGGCATCAGCGTAAATGACACTGACTACACTGCATCAGAAGGAGCCTGTTCGCCGCGGCCGCCTTTGTTTCTGTGTGGTGGGAGAGATCTGTCAAGGTTAACGCCGGGGCAGTGTCTGTCAAAGCATGCTGGAAGGGTGACGTCAAGTGCCAAGATGCCGAATGATTCATTGCCCGTGGGCCGGGGGGGAAAGAGAGCACGATCAAGGGCGGCGGGCTGCCATGGCGGGTGGCATCAGCGGAGATTCAGCGGAGATTAAAAAGGCTTCGGACGGACAGAAGTGCTTAATTTTATAAAGAGGGTGAAGCATGGAGGTTTGGTCATCGCATCATGAACAGGAAGGGGGCAGTGTGACACACACACCTCATAATACAACCCGCCGGTCTGGTCGAGGCACTCAAAGAAATTTGCGTACATCTCGCCGCACCAAAAGTACATGTCGGTGATTTAAAGTTGAACCAGACTGTGGGTGGATGCGTGTTTTTAGATCGGTATTTCGGCATTTGGAGGGTACGGAGAGATGGGAGAGAGAGCAAGAGGAAGAGAGAAGAGTGGAAGGAGGTGTAGGACTGGGGTGAGGGAAGGGGTACAAATGTGGATGTGGGTAAAGAATACGGTGGGTGTGGCAGTGTTGTGCAGTGTTGTGCAGGTCGCTGACTGGTCAGTGACTAGTCGAAAGGTCAGTCAGGTCGGGTCAGTCCTGTCACCGGAGCGGCCTGACTTGGTGACCTAACTCACCACAGCGACGTTACCACACCGTTACCACGCACATTGCCGGAGACATGGGAGCGGTCGCTTGGCTAGCGTCGGTTAGCTTCGGCTAGACGACGCGAGGGCAGTGCAAAGGTCGGGTCACTCGCGCAACCCGATGACTGGTCGCTGACTAGTCGCTGACTGTCAAAAGCGACTGGTCACTTCGGGTCGCCGACCCACCAACACTGGGGTGTGGAAGGGGATCCGTCGAACGTTGGCATACGATGCAAGTGCCCAGCCGGCGTGCGCGAGTGTCGGTGTCCTAGGTAATGGAAAAACGCGGAGCACATGCAGGCATCGGCGTGAAGCACATCGTCTAACTTGCGATACCTGGCTCTGAGCGTGCTGTTGACAGGGAGGGGAGGTGCTTGCTTGTGGAGTGCCCGCGGTCTGCTGCAACCACGCAACATCCGGAAACAAACCTCTGGCTATAGCAGCTATAGCTATGAAGTGCTATAGTAGCAATCCATAGCAGCCCGCAGTCGTTGTAGCCTGAGGTTTTTTTACTGATGAATGCCGACCCCACGAATGCCGTGCGATGCCCACCGTGGAGCGGAAGCGGTGCAAGGGGGGCATCCTCTGGCCGGCCACATAAGACGCAGATCTGGATATTTGTATCGTCTGCAGCCTGCAAGCGAGTACCAAACGAAAGTGAGGTCGGTACGTGGAACTGTAAATCGTCGCCGACCAACTTGAAATCATTTCGTCTTCGCCGCAGTATGAGTTCCCTGCGTGCTGCTCCAGCTAGACCTGTGGCAGTCGTCAAAGACTCTGCCAGCGTTGACGTCGCACGCACCGTCCCAGACCCTCTAAGTACTTAGGTCCCTTCTTGCGTCTAGATCTTTTGCAAGCCCAAATGCAGTGTTGTTTCCTGCGAGTCGTCCGAGTCATTGTGAGGGTCAATGCAAGTGGCGAGTGGCGTCTTATGAGTAGTGGGCACAATTTCCGTTTTCAGATCGAGAGCCCAGCCGGGCCAGCCGAGTCAGAAAACCGGAAGATGAGCGCGATGACGGAAAGGTCGGGTGGCGGTGCACACACGGATTATCAACTGATTCGGCCGAACACGACGTCTTGCTCTAAACGCTCACAAGATCCGCCGCCGCTTCGCTCCGGCAGCTTAGAATCAAGGTCGGTATATATACTCTAACTATACCAGAAAGCAAACAGTGGGGGGTGGTCAGAATATATATTTGTGCGCAAAGAGTGATATTAATTAATTACAGAGCCCAAATCATGCGGCCGTTTTGCTCCGGCACTGGGAACGGGGAAGATATTATTCATGATACGAGTACACGTTGAGTAAATACACTCTGCAGGGAAGGATGAAGATAGGGAATTACTTGAGTCTGGCAGATGTTGGAGGAAGGCCGGTAAGAAGGCATTTGTGTGTACTAAAGAGGCATTAATCAAACTTGACAGAGCATCGCTAAATTGAAATTTCCCAGTCCATGCCTTTGGCGTTATTCACGAAGGGATCTGGGATCTTGCGGGGGGCGAAATTTTGATGAAGAAATAGGCAGAAATGAACAGCAAGGAATTCATATAGAGGCCCGTGTACGTTCAAGATTGATGAGATTAATAAAACTGTGGATGCAAATATGTCGATGATTCCCAAATCAAGTTGAGATGAAGGCTTAAATTAAGCTGAATGAGGGCTTGAAAATATAAGGGACGCTGGGTCGCCGCAAGTAAACCTACGACATGAAGGAAGTAAAGGAGTTTTAAGGCGAACAAACGCACCCGAAACACAGTATTCTATTCCCTGGCCCTATTCAAAACTTACAGAGGGTCTGCGTAAGGTCGAGATCAATGTGTTCGAACCAAGAGCCAGAGTGTAGCGTTGAAAGGCCAAACACGTAAAGGCACGCACCTGCGACGCGTCGAATGACTCACGGGAACCCGTAACGTCTGTGCATAGACTTTGTGGTCATTAGAGGCGCGTATCGCTGCATCTATGACGGTTTCCAAAATCTACCAAAGCATTCTACTGTCGCCATCTGCCTCAACTTCTGATTCTCTTTCCTGCCTCGTCCCCGGATCCTCGTGCCACGTCAACGCTCACCGCATGGCTCTTGAGTGAATACCACGACTCGGCCACTTAAAGGGCCGCATTACATGGGTACGCCGCCGTCTCTGAACTCTTGCGCTCGTCAGCTGCATGACACCGCAGAGGCGACTTTATCTTGCCGCTGTGCTGCCTCAGCCTCAACGCTAAACCCATAACGATTTCGCACTGGAGCGGCACATGCCTGCTCCCCTTGTCTGCCCGCTCGCCACTCCATTTGCCGCTGGTGCAAATGCTGCGCACGCCGCCTCTGAAGGAACGACGAGGGTGGGAAGGGGAAGCGGGTCCGAGGCTGGCGGGAGAGGAGCGACTGCGTGCAAGCCGATGGGGGGGCAGAGGGTTGACGAGCAGGGGTCGGGGACGTACATGGGATACAAGGAATTCCGAGAAGCAGCTCACTACATTTTGATGGCCCCTCGGCCGACCTGGTCGACGTCGGCTGAGGTTGGCCGAGGTTGGCCGAGGGGGCTCGACCGGGTTGGTCGAGGGGAAATTGGCCGAGGTCGGTTGAGGTTGGCCGAGGTTGGCCGAGGTTACCTCGACCAGGTTGGGCGAGCCCTGATCTCTGTCCCAGCGCCCCTCCAGCATCCCCGGCACCATCAACCGGCCTTCCCACAGCCATGTGAGTGTGAGAGTGCTATACAATTTTTAGTTTGCCGATGGGTTGGGCTGTGTGACAAATCAACCGATGTCGCTTGGCATGGCCAAATCAAGCCATAAATCCGTGATGCCTCTGGTGGACTGGAAAAAAAGGGCTTGAGGGAAAACCTAGAGTTGTGGGTTTAAGTGTTATTAGATGATACTTATAAACCTTGCCAAGGTGCATTGGATTATGTTACGCTGTAAACAGTGGGGGGTCGCTTTCGGCGTTATGTCCCAATTTGGGGGGGCATTTCACACGTTGTGATGTATGTGACAGATCAGTAGATCGCTCGCTCTTTTGCGTCAATAACGGTTAGCGAGGAGCGGCATGAAGGTAAAAATGAGGTTGACCAACCTCGACCGACTAGGCCGAGCCAAGGGATTGGCCAAGGTTGGCCGAGGCACCCCCAAAATGTAGTGGCTGAACGGCTGCATGATTACTCGAGGTGTGGGGGAATTGGGTCGCGCGGAACGCTTCCAGGTGAGACCCACTCCTGTACCTTTTTTAACATTTCCAATCTTCGTTCTACTCTTTTTTTCTATGAAAAGGACGAGCCCCTTTGTGTATCCGAAGAACGTACACCCTCACCACTTCTCGTGTACAGCTCCTTCGCTTGCGCATAATCCTCGGCACACACCCCGCATCGTCGCGCGGCCCTGCAGCGCATGGATCTGTTGCGTAGCCGTGAGCTCAGAAATCGACAAGGGGTCCCCGAGCGTCGATGGACCGGGATACGGGATTCGAAGTCGCACATCCCTCGCGTGCCCCCCACGGAGTCTTTGTTCCTTCGCGAGGATCAAGGGACGCATGTTAGTATTACGGTATCGAAAGTGCGCATTCGCGCTTCACCCTCTCCCCCTCCCGCGCCGTCCTCGCCTCCGCTCCAGCATCCGTTCTGCCTTCGACTCTAGTGCGAACACTTTCGTCATTCTCACTTCCGCTACGACGCATACGGAACGCCGCCGTGCACTGGACACTATCAACGATGGAGAGTGAGCCTCTGCGACTCCGCGCCCCGCTCAAATCCTCACTCACCGGCTCGGCGCCGATGGTGGGAGGAATGCAACCGCTTGGATGCATTCGCAGGGCGTGAGCGGGCGAGTAAAGATACAGGCACAGGTTCCTGAAAAGGAAGACACGGAGCGGGATGTACTTGACCGCGGGCTGCGGAGCGTAAATTGCGATTGTAAAGACGTTCGAACTCAGTAACATGTCTCGGGATCCCTCTGCTTGACTATGTCTTGAAATCGGGAGCCAAACTGAAGCGGGTCACAGTAAAATTACAGATATAGAACAACTGGGCACATATTGAATATTTGAACATCAGGAGACAGGCAGTTCAGTTCTATATGATACGGATCATTCATGTTAACATCTTTGCAAGGACCAGGGCAGGAAATTAGCCAAGTATAAGCACAGCCAGCATACCCGACTTACCCAGATCTTCACCAGCTGAGGTCCATGCTGAATTCGTCCTCATCATCCTCTTCTGCACACAGATCCTTGTCTTCGACTTGGAGCATTTATCAGCCAATGTGAACAAGGTCTTTCCGGAGTGGTTGACTAACTGTGGGCAAATGGAACGTCAATCTCATGGGACAATTGGAATAGTGGGTCCCCCAGATACCTGGCCACGTCCTGGCTGTCCGCATCGAACCCTTTGGCCTTATGGAACTGCCGGAGTCCGGCGTAGACAGTGGCGTCCCAGGACCTTGCGAAGATTTTTGTGTTGAGTTGAAAAGACGGAAATCCAAGTTTAGCCGCCTGTTCTGTAGTAAGACGTTCGACGCCCAAAGTATCGAGAGACCAATATGCGGGACACTCTGGCCAGAACGAGGATGGGCTAGTTCGAACGTTCTCCGTCGGACAGAGAAATAGGAAACCTGCAGGAGGTTCTTCCTCACTCGCTGAAATGACGACATCAAACGAGATACTCTCTATGAGAGCTGTGTGGACATGTTAATGGAAATGCTCGGCTACGATGAGTTTAAAAATACAATAATCGTCAAAGTTGGACGTAATTTGGAGGCGGCTGAAAATGTGATTGGCTTGACTGAGCCAGGACTGTGGGTATATGAAGTTGAATAACTCAATGGTCGTGTTTGAAACCTCACTAGAGTTTAACCTTCGACATGTTAGAGCAGATCATGTGCGCAAGATGAAGAGTAATACCGGGTCCAGCCGTCCTTTGTGATTTGTTTTGCCGCTCCTAGAGGAGTGTTCCAAAATCCAGGAGAATAGTTTATACTTGGTGACCAGGCAATTTCGACAGGATCTTCGAGCCGATCTCTTGAAGGACAACAGGTGACTGTTCCGAGGTTGCAGATTATGGGGTTGTAAATGTTGGTAAGTCGAAAGTGCCCTAGAAACCGATAACATATGAGATGATATTGTTCTAGAGTCAGAGATTCAATGATCTTGGCCTCCGTACTGAGTGTGTTTGAAGAAAACATTCCCTGTGTCTGCGCTGGGAGGGAGCCTAAATAGATGGGATACTCCATCAGGAAAATCCAAAATGGCCCCATAGCCAGAGGGTGTTTATGGGAAGCTATCAGGTGCTATCAGGTGCTATAAGACTTTTTGCACACTATGGCAAGCTATGGAGAGCTATGGAGAGCTATGAAGAGCTATGAAAGTTGCTGCTACAGCTATGACATTCTATGGCTGTCTATCAAATAGTCCAGTGAGCACTACATAGCACTTTATAGTAACTGGCTGGAACTATATAGTGCTATGTAGTAGGTCCCAGAAAATATAGGTAGCACCAAGCATTTCAAACAATGCTAGGTGTTACAAGAGCGCGGTGGGCCACTTCACGGCCCACCACTTCGGCTGAAGGATTATCAATTGGTGCTTGAATTGGCGCCGGCCTATGGCTGATAATCCAAGGACTCGCAACTGAGGTCGAAGAATGGGCGCTAAAACGTGAGGTCGCATTGTTTGGCATTGTATACACTTTTATAGAGCGGAAATATGGCGTATGAGCTTGTGAGACAGATGTGATTGATAAAGCGGGGCCAGTCGTTGATGCGAAAGATGGAAACCAAAGTTGTGGATTGATAGACCTCAAAGCGGAGTTTGAAATGGCTTCGGACAGACACGCATAATCTAATAAAGAGAGTAAATATGAATCCTTTCTGACAGTATCTGTGCACATCTGGGCCAAGTTCAAAGCTTT
The DNA here is from genome assembly GCA_029204075.1 of Mycena capillaripes. Lineage (NCBI taxonomy): Eukaryota > Fungi > Basidiomycota > Agaricomycetes > Agaricales > Mycenaceae > Mycena > Mycena capillaripes. Next base: position 564,056 of record JARHKZ010000014.1, on the reverse strand, counting down.
GAGTTTCTGAAAACCGCCGCATCTGAAAAAGTATTTTGCATTTTACAGGCTAACGAAGGCTTTTGAGGTAAAATGACCTTAGAGATGCCTTGTAGCTCTCATTGAGCTCTACAACTTTCATTTTGGGTCTATTTTTAGATGAGTAACCCATACACCCCATTTTTGGCTGTGTTAACCAAATTAAAACTTTAATTATCTGTCAATATCATTACCATTGCTAGGGAACTTAATGTCATTGAGGTTATGAGGGGAGTGAGGTTGAATTGTGGTTGAAAAGTAGAAGGAGCATAGGGTAGCCTCATAGATTACCAAATATCTGAGTCCTTAATGGTCCTTTAGTCTAGTATGAAGGTGTGCTGTTTTATACACAATGGGCGTAGGCATATACTTTTGAGAGATGAGAAGTTTGGAGGTCCAAGAAATGTTCGAAGGGGATCAAATCTGATTGAAGCATTAACAATGAATATATCTCTGAATCGAAAGGTCTCGCCATCGTGGAAAAGTGTGGCATGTAGGCCACCATGGTTCGCTGCTCCACAGATCTGAATGAGATTTGGCTGGCTTGGGCGACCATTCAATGGGAGCAGCAAGCAGTTAAAGGATTGTTTGACACTTGCCGAACCGCCATATATTTCGCTATATCCCGTCGCCACTTCTGCAGGACTGTTGAGATGCTGCAATAAAAAGGCAAGATGTGCCACACCTCCTCTGCACCAGGCCTGATAGATGGCCACAGTGGTGTTTTGGCCTCCAAAATGTGAGAACTGGAATAAAAATTTCGGTCTGGCAGAGTACAGACGACGAACGACCTGCAGTTCCCGTGGGCGATAAACGTGGGCGATAAACAATACCCGTACTATCGTTGAAGCGTATTTCTTGCTGGAGGTCTATGTCTCCGAGCGGGACCATCCTGAAGTCTAAGTAATATTTATTGCATCTTCGCAGAAGGCATGAGGAAACTTACCGGAAGGTACAAACGGAACAGTCGTGTACGAGTTGTTGGTGATATTAGTCAATGTCTGGCCAGTCACAGTGAGATTCTGCACGCCAGAGAACATTCCGCTGCTATGCCTGCATTAAGCGCTCATGAGACACGATCCGAGCCAGGCGTGAGGATACATAACAATGGGAAAGAGCTCACGAGCCGGATGCAGGCTGTCTGAAGGCCGAATTTGAGGTGAACTCGTCTGCTGCAGAGGATTTGTCGTCCATGGATGGTGGGGAGTGGAAGAGATGCTAAGCGCCCGGTGCACAGCTGTCGTTCCATATCAGGGAGATATAAATATAAGGAATCAATTATATCAGCAGACCAGTATGTGCAATGTATCTATGCGTGCAATTCCCTGCCCCCGTGCCAAACGATCTTACCCCACAACGTCCACGTGTATGAGGGTGGCACTGACGCCTGCGCCCAAATCGGCGCTCGACAAAAGTATGTGTATGTCCGCGTTATCACCCCACAGGCGCGCATCGTCGTAACCAAAGTCACAACCAAAAGAAAAAGAAAGAAGACAAAGAAGAAGGGAAGAAAGAATGAAAAAAAAGGAAGCAAAGAGAATACACCCGTGCGCCAAACGTTCTTAGTTGATTCGGTAAGATTGTCCGTGTACATCGTGCTCCCGCACGATGACCCACAAAACAACACCTGCCCCGCTCTCTCCCGCTCCAACTGAGGGAGGGAGCTTGTGCTCGATGCGGCATGCCGGTCGGTCTCGGATGAATGCCATGCATCCATTAATGGCCACGTCTCCGTCCCGGTGCAGGGGAGGAAGGAGAGAGTAGGTGCGACTCGTGAGAGATGCTGAGTCGTTCCCGCTGGTATTGGCAGATACCTGTACCACACGCGCAACCGCTGTAGAACGCAGGACCGGTGTGCGATGCTTGCGGGACGCTCTCAGAGGACAAGCACCATACGCCATCCATGTTACGATGAAGACACCCCATCGTTTAAGTCGGCGCCCCACCCGCAGACAAGACCGGCAGGCACGATGGATACCCCAGGGCTCGCGCTCGCAATCACCAAATGGGCTCGATACCGTATCGTGTCGCATCTTCGACGCGGGCGGCGCGCGCCAATGTGCGATTTCGATATGCAAGATCTAGACAGCACGGGGCGAATGTGGTCGAATACGGTACTGCATTGCATGTACAGGCTGGTCCCGACATCTGCGCGAACTGAAGCCGAGTCGAAGAGGCAGCACACTTCCTTCTGCTCTTCTTTCATCTGCAGCTCCACGGCCACGGATAAGCGCTTGCGATGTCTCTGCGTGCAGCTGGCATGTCTAGTGGAGGGAGTGTTTGTGGTGTGTCGCACTCCGAGACGACTTGCGAGCCTGGCCATCCGCCGAGTCTGTGGGACTGATGTCCAGCCTTCGGGACAGAGGAAAGGCATCGTCGCACGATGGAGCCGGAGACACAGAATTGACGTAGACATAAACTCTTGGGGAGCTGAGCTGGAGGCGGGATGAGCTCACTGTTCTGCTCTCAGCAAACCAAGACAGACACCCATGCCATCTTGTCTAGGGTCTTGTTTTTAATTCCCAAGGGGGTTATAAACCGTTCATAATTTTTAGTTTGTAAACAGGCTGTTTATAAACAGGCTCTCTAATTTAGCCGAAAATTCAAATTTTCGGTCTCCCCATTCCAGCAGCTCTTCCAAAGCTCTTCCCACCAACCTTGCCATCATACGGGAAAGCATCTTGGTGTTCTCGGGCCAATCTGAGTGACTCAGAATTGCTTTGGGATTTTCTTGGGATTTTCACCCAACCTATCAACCCAACGCCCATCAACGTATCTGCGACCAAGCATCGAAAAATCCCATTTCAGTATTGCTACACTGGCGATCAACTGGCGATAGCTTGAGGAAACTAATCCTGAGCTCAAAATTGTCCACCAGGTGGAAATTATGGCGAGTTTTTGGTTCTCTGGGTTGACTCCTCAACCAGGCTTAGATAATTAAAAACACGCCATTTTGCCCTGAGAGATTAAAAACCGGTTTATAAACAGCTGTTTATAAACATGTTTACAAACAAGCATAATAAACAAGACCCTAATCTTGTCCAGTCATGTGAGGGTAAGAGAAGAGAGTGATAATCAGATCGTAATCATGATGCATCATGCGTCCCGAAAGGGCAATCAGCGGCTCGCTTCCTTTCCCACGTTGTTCTCAGTCGCTGCCTCTGACTTTCAACGCAATTTGAACGCAATGCATCCTGCTGGCACAATTCTACTCAAGTCCAAGAATCCTTCTAAAACCACCATACTGTAGAATTACATTCAATTCGGCAGTCACGCATCACGGAGGGGGTTGACGGCGCCGAACTTTGGTCAGTGTCACGCATCACGGCGGCAGTTGACAAATATGTCGGGGTGTCACGGTATTTTTAAAATTTCACTCATGGGCCACATCTCTCAAATTTTCTTTGCTGCAGGTACATTCTGGTGTAGTTTATGCCCATTTCCGTTATGAAATGCAGAATTCTGCTGTTCAGGGCTGAAATATGTGAAAAAATTGCAAGTTTCTGTTCTTTATCAAAGATCTTGTTCAGCCTTTGAATGCTCGCTTCCTAGGCCCACCTAAAGTTGAATAATCATGTGTGTTGAATTTTGTCTGAAATCTCCGTGCTGAGGAAATTTTGCGCTTGTCACGGTCACCTCCCGGGGTTGACGAAATGACGAATGTGTTCAAAATGTCACTCGTCACACCCCCTGCCGAATTGAATGTAATTGTACAGTATCTGCTTATGGAGCCCCATCAATTCCCAGTCCTTCGTCCCTCAATCGTCATCGGCTGTGGCACTGCTTTGGATCTACTGCTGTTGTGCCTTATAGGTAAGTATCCGGGTGTCTGTGCCCATAACGACTTCCATGCCTACGTCGTACGTCGCTTCTTTAAATTCTTCACTTCGAGCACTGGCAGGGGACAATATCGATCCTACCGCCTTGACTCGCTCTTGGTTTCTTGCCGTACTACGTCCCACGGCCACTCCCAAGTACTTCTTGGCTCGTGTCGTACCATTCCTCATATGCAGTATCCGTGCTATCGATCTGGTCTACATCTGCCACGGAAGCTCTCTTATCTTACTCTCCTATGCACTTGTTTCTGCTTATTTCGACGATCCTTAACGATTGCTGGGCTGAAAAAACCCTTCCCGCCGAGACATCTCCCGCCGAAACGAACAGGATCGATCGTCTCACTCATAAATTAGCCATGTAATCCACCTCTCATTCAATACATTACCGATTCAGAGGCGGCCGTCGGTAAATGTGGGCCTTACCCAACTTCAACCCCAGAATCCGCAGCTAACTTGGCTGCGCCAAAAAAAAAACAGTCCACACCCCAATAATGCATCGCTGGGGAATCGAACCCCGCTCTCGATCCATCAAATCCGATTGGACATTCCACACGATAGTCATGGGTTTCCAGCGCCCCACCAATGCTTGTATCCAACTGACAGCCATGGCGTCGTCAATCCGATTCATGACAAACCTCCAGCACTTGTAAAACCTCCAGCACTTTATTGTCAATTTACCGAGTCGGCCGTGGGCCGAACATCAACTTCGACTTGGGAATTACAACTAGGAGAGATAAAAACCATTGGGCCATGTAATACTATGCATCGACCCGGTCTCAACCTATCATCTGATGTGGATGTGCATCACATGGAAATTGTGGGTTCCAATAACCCCGCTGCGTACAACCTCCCGTAACGAGGCTTTTCAAGGCGGACATTAAAATCGAGTTATCTTCCCGCTGACGAAATTCGCGGTCATTAATTTGAATAACCGATGGTGCGTGAAGAATCTTGTGCTTGTACTGGAGAGCCTCATGCGTGGAGGAAAAAGTACAGTGCATATTGTTTAATGCATCGGCGGGGAGTCGAACTCCGATCTTAACTGGGAGAGAGATAGCTGCTCTACATGAAGGTTGTAGGTTCCAATATCCCACGGTGCGGCCTTCAGCAGTGCACTCTCGTTTATTCAACTCAACTTATTTGTTCTCTCCATTTGATAAAATGATCTCTTTTATTCAAACGAGCACTTATTCAAACGAAATGCCGGGGTCTAAGTTACTTCCATGGGCAAAACTTCAACCCAGAAATTGTAACTACTCAAAGCAGCGACAAAGATACAAGCTAGCAGCTCATGCATCGACGGGGAGTCGAACCCCGCGCTCGGCCCATTAATCCCGAGGCGAATCTATGATGAAAAGGCCGTGGGCTGCCTCTGCCCCATCAATGCTTGCATCTATTCACTCACGATACTTCAAGTTTCTGTGCCCGTTGACATGCTCAGTGAGCTGGACACACACAAGCTGAGGATTATGTGCGTAGATGCTCTAATTCTATCTTTCACTTGTCGCATGACAATGACTGAAAATAAACCCATAAACAAACTGTATTATGTATCGACGGATCGTGGCCTATAAGTTCTCTTGGATGTCTCCATTATGGAGAGACTGCGGGCACCCAATGCCCAACTGATGCTCTCACCGCACGCTAGTCTATTTAATCGGAGTCTTTTCTTTGCCGGCTGAATAACCTCCGGCACTCCATAAAATTATCAAGTCGGCTGATCCGATCTTTGCTTCAGCTTGGGAGTAAAAACTAGAAGCGATTGTGCTTTACTTCACATGCATCGGCGGAGGAATCGAACTTACCTGCAGTCAGAAAAAAATAAGGCGGGTAAGGCCGACAAGCGGCAGAGCCCGCTACCATGTGCCCTCGAACTAAATGATGGCCTGTCGTAGGGAATTCGTAAAGCATGCTTAAGTAGACTAGTTCGGGGTTGGTTCGATCTCGAAAGAGACAGAACATTTTCATTTGTGCAAGACTATATCTTAGGTGTTATATATGCTCACAAGATCATGCAAGTGCACGTGGAAATTATCTGCTTGCAATGCGCAGACATCGGCAGCGGTCCTCAGGCAAGAGTGGAGTATTTTGAGGGCCCAGTGTATATAATGACATGCAGCGCGGCCTAATGGAATGAGGATAGGTGCTGAAAGACTCGGGAGGAGATGCAGAAGAAGAATTGTCCGAGCGTAAGGATGCAAATGGCGCCAAGCATCTTCCGAATGGCACATCAGACTAAATGTGGTTGTAGTAAGGGCGCAGAAACGTGTGAAAGGCTTTCAGCAAACAAGGGTCGGCCAGCATTCAGAGTAAGATGAACCCTTTCACTCGCGTCGTCCGCAGCACAGATCTGCTCATCTTACAGTTGAACTCAAGCCATGAGTTGTAATAGCACAAGCAGTCGCCGGCGCTTCGCGCCGGCTCCTACTTGCTAGATGTAACTAAAAAGACCTTCGAGTTCTCTTGAGCAAATTGGGAGCACAGATTCAAGGAAATTTAAAGCTAATTTAAAAAATGGAGCACAGAGCCAGTGGGAGCGCAAAGGGAGAATGGTCTGATGCCCTCGGAAGCTAGAACAGTTTCAATTGCAGGTGCGCAGTAGCGGCGATGTCTCAACGTCAAAATTATCACCATATTTGCTGTTGAAGATACTTTACAGGCGCGCAGTGATCGCGCACTGCGCAGGGCTTCACGTTTAACTCGTCAGAGTATAGACATGAACAATGAATTCGCATTGCGGAGTTAGTCACAATAGAAGTTCCTGCCACACAATGTTAGTCGTGGTTTTTGAGGTGTCTCCATCATATTTTAAAATCAAGACGTTGTCCGCGTCTGGTACACGCGTCATAGCAGAGTAGAGTTGTCCATGCGAGAACACTGGCCTGCGGAGGTCGAGGCCTAGTTTTTGAACAGTTAAACCCTGGCATCCATTGAAAGAAGTAGCATAGCAGAGAGCTAGCGGGATTTGCTTTCGATGGACGACAAAATTGAATCCTTGAGGTTGAAAGTGAAATCGGATTCGAGGAATGTGAAGGCGTATTTGCATGACCGCCTCGTAAGTTTGTATATATTATAAATTATAAATCATGCTCCACGTACGGGAACGACCATTCTCCCGGCAACGATAGAAGAAATGGTCTCAACTTCAACCGTATACCGGAAAAGGTTTCGAACTATCACTCTTGTGTTTTTCGTCAGGCCACGGGATGCATCGAAGTTCCGTGTCAGCTTGCATATGGCTCCAATCTTGAGGACCAACTCATGTGGAGGAATCCCTGGCTCCTCCAAAGAGTTTAGGAACTCGGTATCAGCCAGAACAGTTTCGCTTGAGTTCTCGGCATCGCCCTCGACCGAGTCGCTGCTGTGGTATCGGTGAATTGGCCCCGGAACGTTATGAAGAATACTGGCATTGAAGGCGTTCACAAAGGAGTTAAAGGGGCTAAGAGTTGCTCGGGAAATGCAGATGGTGGGGTCTGCAACCACAGTCGGTGGAAAGACAAAATCAATAAGCTCCTGGACCGATTGTGTGTGGTTCAGACGGCTTAGATCAACCATATCTTCCTCATAATTGTCTCCGATGACGTCCAAAAATGATGAGAACTCGAGGTCATTTCGCTGGCGCATTGATTGCTCCAGCCGTAGGATTTCGAACCGGTTGAACACGGGTTGAGTACGGAGAGATGCCCTGCATATTGCAGTTCGGCCTCCGAATCGAACAACAGGCGCCACCTAATGCAACATGTTGAAAATGCGCCGAAGATTATGGACAGAAAATACACAAACCTGTCGAAAGTCTCCAATAGTTATGATCATTCGCCCGCCCCAGACGCGATCGAGCTTTCCTGTCAACATCCGCATTAACCGATCAGCGCAGTCGAACGCCTTGAAATGCAAACCACCGATCTCGTCGATAACATGACACTTCGCGGCATGCAATAATCGTGCCCGATCGCTTTTGAGTCCAACAGATGATTTCAAAAATGGCTTATACTCGTCAACTGGGATCCCATAGAGGTAGTGTGTTGTTCTTCCCCCGGGGTAATTTTTCGCCGCAAAAGCGGACGATGCCGAGAGTAAAACAATTTCATCTTGCTTGCGAAGAGCTCCGATGACTGGATACAGAAGGTATGTCTTGCCACGACCCGCGCGACCATCGATGTGGATGGGAGGGGGATCATTCATGGTTGAAATCTGCATGATGCGCTCATATACAATGAGCTGGATTATATATTGGTCAGTCAGTCTTTGAATCAAAAGTAAGATAACAGTCTGACCTGTTCCGGAGTAAGACTGTCCCTAAATGCGCAGAGATTGGTCGGGTCTCCACCCCAACGTAGGCGCTCGGCGTCGACTTCGAGCTGACTTTGTTCTGGTTCTGGAAGCCCCATATCTGTCAGTGTTCTGCCCAGCCCTCGAAGGAAAATTTGGAGTGCGTGTAAGAGCTCCTTCCTGACCAGTGTCGGGTCAAGAGAAGATGTCACTCGCAGCATGCGATCACGAATATCAGCGGAGAGACAGGCCTCATGAGAATCCCAAATGGACATAACGGGATGACCTTCCGTTGCCAAAACAGCGAAAATCCATGCAGGAGCTGCGCCAAAATGTAACAGTTCCTCAAATGCCATGATTCCTTCATCGCGGTTATCAAATAGACCCATGGCGCGAGCAGCATCCTGGTGTGTTGGGTAAGTGACTCCATCTACAGTGCGAATGTCGACCCAGTCCCGAGCACTACGATGCAGAAGGAGAGCCCTAAGGTAGAAAACATCGCCATGGCAGGGGTAAACCATTTGGATACGACTGACGGTGATATGCCCCTCCTCATAGAATCGAATGCGCATTCGAGGTCTTGTTGGATATTCATCTTCCAGTATCTCCAAATCGTGCATCCCTTTTCAGGATCGTGTTTCTCTAGTCTGCACTTTGAGCCGAACTCAATGTAGGTCATCTCGTCGAGATCGGGGTGATGGGGGCGCGCCATGTATCGGACCAGCAACGTGCCGTCAGATTCAGAACCATTTTTGCGCGCCATTTGGCCCCACTGCCTGCCAGGTAGATGAATTGGAAGTCGTTTGACTGCGGGTTTCTTTTCAGTGATATGAAAAGATGCAATGCGAGTGGCGGCTTCAATGCTGGACAGGTATCTCCCGCGCTCATAGTCCCTGATTTCGTCTACCGGCTTGCGAGCAGAGGGGGAAGGGGTTGTAGGATCACGGGGTGTTCTTTGAATACTCCAGTTGGCCTCATCAAAGCCCTTGAAAAAATATTTGAACAGATATTGGAAGAGATTGACCCCCATCGAATATTCAACATTGATGTGGCAATCATACTTAAGTATGAGCCATGCAATGTGAGAAACGATGAACTCGTCCTCGCGCTGACGACGGCGATGTTCGAAGTATCCTACCATGCAAAGAGTCAGAGATTGATTGCCCAATTTCATCTGCGAATACAAACCGCGATCGTTGAACGCCGACTCTGTTTTGACAGGCTTTGGATAACCGTACTGACACTCACGCGGCCAACCGCAACGGTGGTATGTTTTCTTAGGATCGTGGATGTGTGTCATATGACGCTTCACGGCATCTCTGAGGGGTCCTGCATTGCGTGGGAGTTCTGCACTGAGAAAAGAGTCGATGTCTGAAGGGCTTCTCGGTACATTTCGCAGCGCAAGAGCAATATGCTCATGCGGAAGTCCGCGCTTCTGGACTTCGGTAACGCGGATGTGATAGAGCACAGGTCCAAAAAGAGAATGAAGGTCTTTCATGAAAGAGGAGAGATACTGCTGGAATACTCGAACAATGAGGTCAGGTCGATCATTCGCCGATTGGCCTGGGAGAAGTTGAGAGATTATTTCCGGCCAGCGAAGATTGGTGGTAAAAGTGATGAAGAGGGTAACGGGTCCAAGGGCCTTGCGAAGAGCGAGGCAATCAGAAATGTTGGCTGCAGACCATGACGGCGAGTAATAAACGTAGACGGTAACCGTACATCGTCGACGGGTTCTTCATCTCCCATTCCGATGTATTCTTCATCATCTGTGCCCTTGTGCTGGTTTAGGCGAATATATGTGAGGCGTGCTTCTTCAATTGCGCTCCAGGCATCGACCAAATATTCACCTTAAAAAAATCAGTGAGCTAGAATCGTGTGAAAGGCTGAAAGCACCGGTCAATCGTGAGAAAATAGACATTTGTTCGGCGTTCAAGAAGAATCGAGAGCGGTGCCAGCGGGCTTGGCTGAATTTATTCCCGGCCGCATTAAGACGATTCGGCGACCATCCTAACGTGCCATGCGGAAGCAAAAGGAGATAGTGCAGGGGTTCCACAAAGGGAGAGAACAGGTCGAGGAAGATAGGAGTGTCTGCTCCCTTTTTTCGAATAACCAGTTTTCTTCGGGTGGGGAGAGCAGCTGGTGCCAGTGAAATAATGGCAGCAATTTCCGCGCTGGGGTTTGCATCGGAATATTGCAGATGAAGGGCAATGTCTTCTTCGCCGTCGTAAGCATTCATATTTTCTAGCTCTAAGATGAAGGGGTTGACTCATTCAAGTCCTGCTAGCGCACTATTGATCCATGCTTGTGGTATCTGTAAATCATCCCCCTTGGCAAACATTGCGTGGGGATCGTGAATGAACCATCTAATAGCGTGCTGTCCCTCATGCGCCGGAAGTATGCGATGGTAAGTGCGACCACCGTTCAGAGTAACAGCAGAAACACCCGGGGAAAAATGCATGAAATCTCCGTCATGGACCCCAAGAGCTGTGAGTGAGAACAGTTGGTTGAATTTTTGTGATAGAGCGGCAGGTTTTCGATCGTGGATGAAGGTATCCCATTCCTCGGGGTACGGCGGGAGAGGAGTCAGATAGTGACTGCCCTTTGGGCCGCAGACGAAACACCGGTCATGGCATTGCTCCCCCTTTAAAATCTAGAAAAGGCCGCTCGAGGAGTGAGAGAATAATTCGGAGATAATCAATATGCGAGTGCGCACTTTGATACCGCAGTGTTTACAGGTTTTATTCCAATGCAGACCGAGTACTGGTTTGGCTTCGGAAGAATTTAATCATGCCATGTGAACCCACCAATTTTCAGTATTGTGAAGCGGACCCAGTGTTGCATTTCTTGCTGCTCTCATCGCACCTGCATTGGTCTTTCGTCGTGAATCTCGCTCCGTAGAGGTCTGTCGGGCACGGCGGGAATGCGGCGCTTCACGCCGCCGCTCTCGATGGGACTCAATTTCGATTCCTTCCAGCATTTGATCCGTCATTGATTCTTCGGGTCTTGGAATGAATAATGAACAGTTAAGGCGGTAAGAATATGCATCAAAGGAGCTACGCACCCAATTGAAAACACCGACTCCATTGCAAGTACGCGAGAATGAAAAAAAAAAACAGGGCGAAGGGTGGGCGAAAGTGATTGCGAGGGATCCCGAAAACCACAGCTATCTTGATAACTTAGCGGGCGCACAGTTTCCGCAGCAGACGCACAGTCTCCGCAGTAGGAGAGCGGATTGCGCACAGCACAAAGTTTATTGCCATTTTGGTAGAGAAAGCTGTTGAGCCGTTAGCGCCAATCCGTCAAGCAAGGTTCAAGGGTGGTGATGGAATGTCTGCCGCGGCAAAGAAAGGACCGCGGACCGATGAAACTGCGCAATCTGTCAAGCGTGAGTAGGATCCGAAAGTTCGGGGCAAAGGTTCCCAGAGCGGAGTTTAAAGGCCTCACACACAGGTAATTTTATAAAGAGAGAGACACAGCAAGCTTTCAGCAACTCCGAATCTGAATGGGGACGATAAGAACCAACTAGGATCTCACGAAGTATATCCAAAAAATACCATGGAAGCGGTATGGCAGCAGAGGTAGATGAGCCAGACACGAGGGTGAAGGCACCGTAGCAACGTGGTTGTCGCACCATTGTTTAAGACAACAGTTTCAGCTTGTATGGGGAGCAGAAGACATACTTACGCAATGACACACCAGAACGCTCGGTGAATGAGTGGGGCGAACATACAATGTAGTCCAGCTGTCATTGTGAGCTAAAGGATGGTATTTGTCGATAAAAAAAATGCAGATTTAATATGACCCGCTTGATGGTGTTTCCAGCACAACCGTCCCCGAAGCAAGGAAGCTTTTGGCAAACAAGAGCCTATGGCGGCCCAAGCATACGCAGCATCACCAAAAGTGCAGAACCCTCCAAGGGCGTCAGAATAAGCTTAAGGTCACAATAGGGTCAAAATAGGCCAAGGCCGCACAAGGGTGCTCAAGCCCCAGTTACAACTCCCAAGTGGGTAATATGGGGGTTTTGAAACTCTTACAAGGGCCTCTGGGCCTCGGGCGAGTTCAACGGCTTTGTGGGCCTCAGGGTTATCTACGCCTCCCATATATCTTATAGGCAGTTCAAATTGAGACAAAAACCAAGAAAACGGTAAGAGAATGTGATTGGTATCGCGACGTAGTACAAGAAGAACTGACTACTGACTACGAACTAGAAGCAATAGATTTGAATGAGTAAGGAACGCAAGGCTGACGAAGAACTGAGACGAATACGAGCGCATCATAACGCATTATCTACAATAAAAACCAAATCAGTTTCTGAAATGAGGGACAGATTAGATTGCGTACCTCGGCCATCTGCGTCACAAACAAAAATTCTGGACAAAATATAAGAGCCGGAACCTAGGTTGAACAAGAAAATATGCTCACAAAAACCGAGTAAGGAACGTCGTTGAGATCGAACCTAAGTCCCCAAAGGGTAGCCGCGGCGTACAGGGGGACCACGCTGGAGAAATACTGCACCAGCGATGCTTAGCGTCGTTCGGAAAGCGAAAATACTCGCTATGTAACCTGATTAGCTAGACGAACACGAGAAACAAGATCAACGCGCTATCGGTCGTAAACGATCCTGAAATCAGAAAAATAAGATTAGGTTGAGGATGTGCGTGAAAATGATCATGCACCAGTCAAGAACGTCTGAGATGGGGAGATGACACGGAGACTCATTTGTCGCATGGTGAAATAAACTGAGAATTGGTCCATATATGCGGGTAGTAGGAACACTGACTTCTCTGGGCTGTTACTGTCGAGGGAAAAGCGAGTATCAGTACGATTAAGTGGCGTCAGAAGTGCACTCACTTCTCTTAGTTTGAGAAAAGGGATGGGGCAGCCGTCTAGAGTGGATAGCCGGGAGAGCGGGACGACGGAAGGGACCGAGAAGAGCCAGGGGTGGGGAGAATGTCAAGAGGGAAGACTCAGACTATGAGCGGCATCGTGAATGTGGGATGCGCACCGGTAAATGCTATCGCACGAGCAAATTCACCTTCCATCGAATCAGCTGAGCCTTGAGAAGTCGAAATCGTCGATGTGGGACGTGGGATACTGCTGTGAGGAGGGCGCGCAGATATTTGGCCTCAATCGGTAGGCGACATGAGGTCAAGTGAGCAGAAACTCAGAAGAGTGGAGGAGAATCGAGTGCACCTTGAAATAGCAGTTGTTGTGAGAGTGGAGTCATCAACCTCAGAGACTGCACTATGGGACGTGGTTAGAAGAAAAAGAAGGAAGATAGGATGGAAACATACCCAGAAGTAACAGTGAGCGGTCAATTGACGCCGCGGCAGTGCTGGCAATGGGGAGACAGTCGCGCGTCGCGTTTGGGTACCCGGGCTGCGAGCGAAAGGCAGGAGCAGCGTTCAGGATATCCCAAGATTGTGTGAGGACTGTGGTGTTGAGCCGGAGAGACGGAAATCCAAGTTCAGTCGCCTCTTCTGCGGTAAGGCGTTCGAGGCCGAGAGGGTCCAGGGACCAATATGCGGGACACTCTGGCCACCGGAACGAGAATGGGCCAGTTCGAAAGTTTTCCATTGGACAGAGAAATAAGAAACCTGAAGGAGTGTCTTCCCCAGTCCCAGAAATTTCGATGTCAAACCGGATAAAGTCTATGAGAGCTATTTGAACATGTCACTGGAAATAGTGGCCTGCGACAAGTTCACAGCTCTTTGCGGAACTTAGGGCGCGGCTCGTTTTTTTCTCTTTTCAATGAGATTTGCGTCGGATGGCTTTCCTGAGCTCAATTCTCAACTGTTTTCCTTTGAAACATGCTCATTATGCTGGCATTGAAAGTCTGGAGGGCATGGTCTCCTCGGATTTTCTGATGGCCAATCAAATTGCTTGATTGGGAAATTATCCGTGTTTTTGAGCAGGATGGGTGTAACATTAGCAATTGTTGTTCAATTGGCCTAATTTTTTGACACAATGGATTCACAGGTGTACCAGAGGGCACCACATACCGGCATTTTTTATATGATTTGTATTTGGCTCGAGACTTTGAAAAGGGAATGTGGTGTTGTTGTAATATAGACTGGATCTGATTTATGTGTCACATTAAAAAAGCCGGTATGTGGTGCCCTCCGGTATACCTGTGAGTCCATTGTGTCAAAATATTAGGTCAATTGAACAACAATTGCTAATGTTACAGCCATCCTGCTCAAAAACACGGATAATTTCCCAATCAAGCAATTTGATTGGCCATCAGAAAATCCGAGGAGACCATGCCCACCGGACTTTCAATGCCAGCATAATAAGCATGTTTTAAAGGAAAATAGTTGAGAATTAAGCTCAGGAGAGCCATCCGACCCAAATCTCATTGAAAAAAAAAAAAAAACAAGCTGCGCCCTAAGTTCCGCAAACAGCTGTAAAAGTACCATAATCCTCAAAGTTGGATGTAATTTGGAGGCGGCTGAAAATGTGATTCGCTTGACTGAGCCAGGACTGTGGGACTACGGAGCTGTGAAACGAAATTTTTGCGTTTGACACATGGCTAGAGTTTAGCCTTGAACATATTAGAGCAGATCACCATGCAGGCAAGATGAAAAGCAATACCGGATCCAGCCATCCTCTGTGATTTGTTTTGCCTCTCCTGGAGGAGTGTACCAAGGTGCCAGGAAAGGTCTTGTATTCGGCACCCAGGAAATTTCAACAGAGTCTTCGAACCGATCTCTTGGAGGACAAAAGATGACTGCTCCGAGGTTGAGGGTTATGGGGGTGGAAATGTTGGGAAATCGAAGGTGTCCTAGAAACCGATAACATATATCATGATATGGTTCTAGAGTCAGAGATTCAATGATCTTGGCCTCCGTATTTGGTGTATTCAAAGTATACATTCTCTGTGTCTGCGCGCCGATCGAGGTCCATGCAGAGCCGACCACTTGAACGACGAATCCACAATGTACAAACCCGCAAGACCTGGAACCGTTCATAAGGAACGCAGCCATCCCAACTGGACTCACCTGCCACCAACCGAAAACGGAATCCATGTATGCACTTGCCTCCTACCGCAGAGTCAGGAACACAAACTTGACCAGAATCAGGCTTCCTTACCTCGAAGTCATCGCACTTCGAAACAATATGTAAATAAATTGAGACTAGCAGTAACCCGTGCTTCGCCACGGTGGGCACTTCGCAAATTTTGATGGGTCGCTTCAATTGTTATAAGACATTATTAGGGTCGAGTACATGTCAATACATTCTTCCGTTCAACTTAGTGATTGCCCTGTCGGCGACTCTGGGCCGAAGTGCCCTTACCCTTGTCATTCGTCTCCGGCACTGTGCGATCATCCTTTGTCTGACGCTTCTTGGCGCTAGGTGCTGCGGACGCCGCATCAGGATTCTGACTTTCAAAAAACCCAATGAATTTAAGGCGAGTAGGAGTTCCAGACGCTTGAAAAGAATATTATTCAGTCATTTCGATTTGACGGCAGCTACAGAGACGGCTCGATCTTTAGCTGGATTAGCTTTGGTTTACACTGAGGCAGACCGGCCAAAAACAACTTGGTCCACATAGACGATGAAGTGTTTCACCGTGTGATCATCGTCGCGCTCGACACCAGTGAGGAAGCCGGTAACAGAGATAAATTTATTGTGAGTGGGAACAGGCTTATACTTCTTCCATCACAGAGAGTCGGGAATGAGGCAGCAAACTCGGAAGACTTTCTGTTTCTTGGTTGCAGAGATATACTGTGTCGTTGATAAGCCTGGCATTTGAACACCCGTGAAAAATCCAATTTTGCGGACAATTGCAATGCATTAGGTATAAGTTGGCTATGTACTTGGCGTCACTCAGCAAGGGCTATTGCGAGACCCAAGCAGTTAGCTATGGACTTAGCGTGTATGTAAGGGATCCTCGAGTCTGATTAGACAAAGGGCCGTCTAGGCTTTGCGTTCTTCTGGATTAGAGGACCTATAACTAAAGGTGTTGCCCAACCATCTCCTAGCAAGATTGGGGCTTCTGCTGCACGGTCTTATCAAGGGTATAACTACTGTCCATCTGGCAGGCAGTTAAATTGATCAAAGAGGATCGGGGAGGTGAATACATTCAAGGGAAAGGGTCAGCCTTTGAGCAGAAAGGTCAAACTCTGACCATACCAGGTTCGAGTCCCGAACAAAGCCGATTAAATCCGGCACGGATAATACCGGGGCAATCACAGAATGAGGATCAGTTGCGGATTGTGCCGAGATGTCCTAATTAGGCGATACAAGTCGCTTGGACCGGGCTCGATTTAGTAGCTAAAGCACGTTACCAGGCTGACTGAGGCAGCCATGCGGTCGTGAGTCAGAAGGACATGACTGGGCAGGGGGTTTACTAATTTTACTCTTATCGAGGGTTTCGTCTCCATCAACGGAGGCAAATTTCTTGATCTCTTCACAAAATATACCCTGTACCCTTTCCTTATCGTCTCTTTTGTCTCCATTTGTAAGAATCATGTCGGGGCTTATTAACCGCCGACTTCCGTTTATCCGTTTGACTAACAGTATATTTATGTTCGCATTTCCTTATTTGGGTTCTTGAAAATGTATATAAGCCTGTAGGTTTCGTGTGGTACTCCAGTGGACCTGCCCCTTTCTCTACTAGACCTAGGCTATTGCTTTGTGTCGCCATAGAAAGATTGGGATCCATTCGGAGCACCTCCAGAAGCTATTAGTTTCTTTTGTTGTTTCAGTTACAATACAAAGTGTTTGGTTGGCTAAAGTTTGGATTTCGACGCGTGAATTATAAGGGAATCATATACGGAACACGTGGATATACAGATTTTGGGCATGGCCATTCGGGAACATAGTTTTGACAATAAGTCATACTATTCGCTAAAACGTGTTGTGACTGGAAAAGCGAAACAGAACTTGGTAGTACATCGCATCAGCGACCTAGGAGTATCCAAAACAATACAACCTTGTGTTAAAACACTTTCCGAGCCTCTCAGAACGCGTAAAGCGACTAAGACAGTTCAGACAAACCTCGAGCGACCTTTAGCTATAAAGTCCGCTTCAAAGAACAAGTTAGATTGCAGCAGCCATATACTGTGGTTGGAACCCCGAACCTCGCACGTAGATTGTAGTGTTGTTTAGTGTGTTTTGGTGTGGTTTTGGTGTTTGCACTAGAGCTATATTCATTTCGCATTTTCACGAGCAGCCACACAGTCAGTGTTTCATCGTCACAATCTCAAAGATCGCATCGTCCTTGTCAATGCTACCAAGCATGACCGGGGTGCAACTTGTACGACGACCGGCAGCTAGAAAGCGACATTTTAGATGTAAGAATGGTGCCGGATCTGAATACACACCATTTCGAGTCCTACGACTACCCTTATTATTCGAGACCTCATGGATAGGGCTTGGTGGGCGTGGCAGACAACGATCTGAAATAAAAGGCTGGTGCGCAAAGCGAGGAAACATACCCTGCTCCTCGTTTCTGGTGTTTGGTATATGCTGCGTCGGAGGTGGAGTCAAAGGTATATTCTCCGACGCCTGAAGACCGTCAGGACAGCATTCAATGACAAAAACAGTTAGACAGCACCTGGAGAGCTTTGACGCAGCTCCTGGAAAGTATTCCCAGGGATATGAGAAGTATGTGTGGCGGAAGCCGCCAGAGACGCAGGTTTTAACGGCTGGTGAGGATCGAGAGTGTCAAAATCGCGTCCAAACACGAACCAATCTATGTCCATTCGCGTTTCCCTGTTCTCACGCTCCTGTCTCCTCCGTGCCTGCTGTGCGAGAGCTACCTTCGTCGGCGGGGGTTTGGGGGCTGGGGAGAACGATTTTTGCGATCTTGTCGGTGTCGCCTCAACTTTGCCAAAGAGAGTGCACTTGGCGCGTCATGTACATTTCCATCGCGGCTGGTCTGTGGGACACGATGTTGGCGCGGTGATAAGCCGTGTAATAAAGCACACATGAAAATAGCATTATTTTCAAACTTCATGTTTATTACACGCACATCTAAAAGACTATAGTATCTTATAAGTGCTGGGGACATGTTACCCACCAGAGGCCAAGTCTTGGGACATGCACATACCTAAAGAGGGTCATGCAAGTGGTTCAATATAGTGTATAACATCCAAAAGGGAGTACACTGCGGCACTATTCGTTATCACAAACGAGGAAGAATATTAGTTCTTACCAATAGGACGAAATGCTTATCACGAACCCGTTCGTGATAATCTCTTAAGTCCAATGTTGGCTCTGTTGATGCATCTGAACGCGACGCGACGAGTCACATGACATAGAAAGCCCTAGGTCCGCCTCATCAGCTTCAGTCTGACATTCGCGACCAGTATTGATCACGACTGATCCGACACCCCTTTTGGAACCCAGTGGTTCACAAGCAATTATGACCCAACGGCTGGCCACAAACACCAAGTGTTTGGTATCAATCGAAAGCTACAGGCCAGGGCTTTCACATTAATGGGACGAGGTCCAAGGAAAGGACATAATAACCGGGGAGTATTATTCGGTTTTCGTGCTAGGAACACCCCTAGCCCCTGGAATAATATATAACCATGCAACCATCTTAATTTGGAGTGTCGTTGGAGACGTCTGACTAACTCATGGACATTTGCTGACTGATTCCTATTCATTTTATTCACATGTATTCTGGTTAGCTTATAAACCATTGAGCTAAGAATAGTTGTACTCCTATCCTGTAAAGTATATAGAGGGGGCCTCAAGTGGGGAACCAGCATGGAATCGCACCTGGCTAGCACCTGGACACCTTATATAAGGCTCCTTTTGCGCTGTGGGTTGCATCTGGGCTTGTCGCACTAGGGCTTCACTTTTCGTGATAGTACCAATATAACAAGCTTCTCAACTTTTAACTATATAAACAACGGTGGCGTGACATCAAGGGAGAACAAAGGGTAACGACGTGTATATTGTGATTTGGTGGCGTGTTATCAAGGGAGAACAAAGGGAACCGACGTGTATTTGATTTGTGTGTTTGATTGTCCCATATATTTTGTGAAGCACCTTATTTCAACAAAGTTGAAATAAGCCAAGACTTCCATCGCATCACAGACTCATTAGGGTTTCTTTCGAGAAGTCCTTCTGATTTGCAACTTGGCTATATCTGATCTCATCCCTCGACTTAATATACTCACCATATACTCTGATCCGAGGTTCAAAACTCGTCAGGATATCTGTGACTATTCAACTCGTTGGAATACCTGTTAGTGTTGGTGTTGGTGGTGAGTGGTTGTGAGTTGGTTTGAGTTGCTTAGTGGCTCAATTCGGCTCATAGTCCTTATCACGAAACCTTCATTAGTTGGTGTTTTAGTCATAGATACTGAGCAAGCCGTTCAGTGGACTGCCGTCTTCAGATTCGCACAAGTCGCACTGACGTCGTCTTCCGCGTTGCTGATGTCGTTGAGGAGTGGCTGGAGGTGAGCCAAGGAAAAAAGATCAATAAGTCCACCTACATGACCCACTCACTGATGAATCCAGGTGTGCTGCTCCGCTCGCTCCAGTTTGACGTTTGTCCTAGACACCCACCTCTTTTCTTATATAGATGGTGCAAATGGGAAACCCATAAGGACATACACAATAGGCGTAGGTATATACTTTTGATAAATGAGAAGGTTGGAGGTCCAAGAAATGTTTGAGTGGGATCATATCTAACTGAAGCATTGACAATAAGTACATTGTCTGAATTGAAAGGTCGCACCATCGTGAAAAAGCGTGGCATGTAGGCCACCGTAGTTCGCGGCTCCACGGATCTGAACAAGATTTGTGTGGCTAGGGAAGGTTTACCGACAAGTAATTAATTGCACGGCACTTACCGAACCGACATATATGTTGCTATATCTTGCTCCCACTTCTACGAGGACTGTTTGGATGAAACAATGGGAAAGGAGGATGTAACACACCTCCTTTGCCCCTGGTCCCTGATAAATGACAACAGTGGTGTTTTGACCTCCAAGTTTGGCGGAGTATACACGGCGAACACCCGAATGTGCCCGTCGGCGATCAACAATACCCGTGCCATTGTTGAAGCATATCTCGTGCTGGAGGTCGATGTCTCCCAGCGGGACCATCCTTAAGTCTGAAAAATATTCATTATTTCTTCGCAGGACACACGGGGGAGCTTACCGGACGGTACAGGAGCAAGTGTGATATTATTGGTCAACGTCTGGCCAGTTACGGTGAAGTTCTGTGCGCCCGAGAACATTCCACTGCTATGGCTGGATTAAGCGCCCATGAGACGCGATCTCAGCCGGACGTGAGAGTAACAAGAACTCACGAGGCAGATTCAGGTTGTCTGAAGGTTGAGTGAGAGGTGAACTCATCCGCTACGGGTGATTCGTCGTCCATGGATGGTGGGGAAAGGAAGAGATGCTAAACGCCCGGTGCACAGCTGTCGTGCCATATCAAGGAGGGATAAATATAAAGGAAATGTGCTGTGTCTATGCGTGCAATTGTATGAAGGCCTGTGTGTGTCGCATTGGGTAAGGTGTTTCGCTCCCACCCCCGCGCCGGTGCCAAACGATCTTACCCCACGACGTCCATGTGTATGAGGGTGGCACTGACGCCCGCGCCCAAATCGGCACTCGACAAAAATATGTCCGCGTTATCACCCCACAGGCGCGCATCGTCGCAATCACAGTCACGATCAAAAGAAAAGGAAAGAAGACAAAGAAGAAAGAAAGAAAGAACTCGAAAGAAAAAAAGACGCAAAGAGGAATACACCCGCCGTGCGCCAAACGATCCTACTTGATTCGGTAAGATTGTCCGTGTACATCGTGCTCCCGCACGATGAACCACAGAGCAACACCTACCCCGCTCCGTCCCGCTCCAGCTGAGAGAGGGAGCTTGTGCTTGATGCGGCATGCCGGTCGGTCTCGGATGAATGACATCCGTCCATTAATGGCCGCGTCGCCGTTCCGGCGCAGGGGAGCAGGAAGGAGAGAGTAGGTGCGACTTGTGAGACATGCTGATGTCGTTCCCGCTGGTACTGGCAGATACCCGTACTGCACGCTGTAGAGCGCAGGACCGGTGTGCAATGCTTGCGGGACGCTCACAGAGGACATGCACCATACACCATCCATGTTACGATGAAGACACCCCATCGTTCAAGTCGACGCCCCACCCACAGACAAGACAGGCAGGCACGATGGATACCCCAGGGCTCGCGCTCACAGTCGCAAAATGGGCTCGATCCCGTATCGTGTCGTATCTTCAACGCGGGTGGCACACGCCGGTGTGCGATTTCGAAATGCAAGATCTAGACGGCACGGTGCGAGTGTGGTCGAATACGGTACTGCATTGCATGTACAGGCTGGTCCCGACATCTGCGCGAACTGAAGCCGAGTCGAAGATTAGAGGCAGCACACCTCCTTCTGCTCGTTTTTCATCTGCAGCTCCACGGCCACGGATAAGCGCTTGCCATATCTCCGCGTGCAGCTGGCATGCCTAGTGGAGGGAGTGCTTGTGGAGTGCGAGCCTGGCCGTCCGCCGAGTCCGTGGGACTGACGTCCAGTCTTCGGGACAGAGGAAGGCATTGTCGCACGATGGAGCCGGAGACACAGAATTGACTTAGACATAAACTCTTGGGGAGCTGAGCAAGAGGCTACATGAGTTCACTGTTCTGCTCTCAGTAAATCACCACAGACGCCCATGCCATCGCATCTTGTTCAGTCGTAGAGAGTGATCATCAGATCGTCATCATGATGCATCATGCGTCCCGAAATGGCAATCAGCGGCTCGCTTCCTTCTCCCACCCTCTGACCTCGTTCTCAGTCGCTTCCTCTGACGTTCAATGCAATACGTCGCACTGGCACGATTCTACTCAAGCCCCAGATTCCTTCTAGAACCGCTATATCTGGTTATCCAGCCGCATCGATTCCCAGTCCTCCGTCCCTCAATCGTCATCGGCTGTGGCACCGCTCTTTGGATCTACTGTTGTTTCTGTAGTTACCGGGGTGCCTGGTCAAATTCTTCCCTTGGCAGGGACAGTATCGATCCTCCCCCTTGACTCCTTCCTGTTCTTTTGTCGTACATCCCATGGCGACCTTCCACATATTTTTCGCGTATTTTACCTCTCTTTGCGCGGATCCCGAATCCTGGCGCATGTATGCAATATTCGTGCTATCCGTATCCGCGGACCGTGCTATTAATCTGGTCAATATCTGTCACGGAAGCTCTCTCATCTCACTCTCCTATGAATTTCTCTGTTTCTCATTTCAACGATCATCAACCCTGTTTATGGCGCCCAAGTTCTTCCCACTGAGACATATCCCGCCGAAACGAACAGGATCGATCAACTCACTAATAAACTAGCTATGTAATCCACCTCTCATCCAATAAATTACGGACTCGGAGTCGGCTGCAAGGAAATGTGGGCCTTACCCAACTTGAACCCAGGAATCTGCAGCTAACTTAGCTGCGCCAAAAAAAACAGTCCACACCCGATAATGCATCGCTGGGGAATTGAACCCCGCTCTCGACCCATCAAATCCGATTGGACATTCCACACGATACGTGTGTTGCCAGCGCCACACCAATGCTTGTATCCAACTGACAGCCATGCCGTCGTCAATCTGATTCATGAAAAACCTCCAGCACTTTATTGTCAATTTACCGAGTCGGCCGTGGGCCGAACATCAACTTCGACTTGGGAATTATAACTAGGAGAGATAAAAACCATTGGGCCATGTAATACTATGCATCGACCCGGTCTCAACCCATCATCTGATGTGGATATGCATCACATGGAAATTGTGGGTTCCACTAACCCCGCTGCGTACAACCTCCTGTAACGAGGCTTTTCAAGGCGGACATTCAAATTGAGTTATCTTCCCGCGGACAAAATTCGCGGACATTAATTTGAATAACCGATGGTGCGTGAAGAATCTGTGCTTGTACTGGGGAGCCTCATGCGTGGAGGAAAAAAGTAGAGTGCATATTGCCTAATGCATCGGCGGGGAGTCGAACTCCGATCTTAACCGAGAGAGATAGCTGGTTTACATGAAGGTTGTAGGTTCCAATATCCCACGGTGCAGCCTTCAGCAGTGTGCTCTCGTTTATTCAACTCAACTCATTTCTTCTCTCCATTTGATAAAATGATCTCCCTTATTCAAACGAGCACTAGGAGTCTCAGGCACTAAATAAATGCCGGGGTCTAAATTACTTTCATGGGCAAAACTTCAACCCAGAAATCGTAACTACTCAAAGCAGCGACAAAAATACAAGCTTGCCATTTATGCATCGACGGGGAGTCGAACCCCGCTCTCGGCCGATTAATCTTGAGGCGAATCTACGATGAAGAGGCCGTGGGCTGCCCATGTCCCATCGATGCTTGTATCCATTCACCAACGATCCTTCATTTTTCTTTACCCGCTGACATGCTCAATGAGTTGGAAAGACACAAACTGAGGATTATGTGTACATCCTCTAATTCTTTTTTTCACTTGTTGCGTGACGATGACAGAAAATAAACCTCATAAACAAACTGTATTATGTATCGACGGATCGTGGCCTATAAGTTCTCTTGGATGTCTCCATTATGGAGAGGCTGCGGGCACCCAATACCCAGCTGTTGCTCTCACCGCACGCTAGTCTATTTAATCGGATTCATTTTCTTTGCCGGCTGAACAACCTCCGGCACTCGATAAAATTATCAAGTCGGCTGCTCCGGTCTTTACTTCAGCTTAGGAATAAAAACTAGAAGCGATTTTGCTTTACTTCACATGCATCAGCGGAGGAATCGAACTCACCTGCAGTCGGAAAAAAAATACCTCAGGCTTCCTGGGCCGGCCCGGACATATGTAACTTCCTTGGGTACATATATCGGCCGAGGACACATAGCCTCAGCTGATATCTCAATTTTGGGTATGATAATCAAATAAATTATATTTTGCGACTAAGAAAACAAATGAAGCTGTGCTACTTCCCTACCTGTGCAAGGAAGTTAAGGAACTAAACCAGCACAAGTCAGGAAGGCGCCGAACGAGAGCACAAGAGCCAGAACCCACCTAAGCGCCAGAAGCGAACGACACAAAGATAAAAAAAGCCCTGGTGACGAAGTCAGTGGGTTCAACGACTCAAAATTAGTCAACGTATCGGCTAGCATGTACTTTGAAGATGGGCAGATGAACCTGAGATATGATTAATAGGGTTAGTTTCGGATGTACAAAGACCTGGGAAGTGGATGCTGACCGCCGTGTTGATCGTGGTGTCGAACGATATTGAAACGGCCGACATCACGGGGTCCTTGAGTTAGTTTTCGCACTATTCTTTTGAGATAGGAAAGTTTGGTCGTCGCGTAAAGATGAAGTAGGGTATATGACGGGGAAGAGGAAGGAAGCAACGCGATATGCACACATCATAATAAAACCCGCCGGTCTGGTTGAGGAAGTCGAAGAACTTTGTGTATTGGGTCTCCCTACGCCAAAAGTCCATGTCGGAGATTTAAAATTTGGACCAGACTGTGGGTGGATGCGTGTTGTCAGATCGGTATTTCGGCATTTAGAGTGTACGGAGAGATGGGAGAGGGAGCAAGAGGGAGAGAGAGAGAAGGGGTGGAGAAGGGAGGAGAGGGGAAGGAGAGTGGGGGACTGGTGTGAGAGAAGGGGTATGAACGTGGATGTGGGTAAAGAACACGGCGGGTGTGGAAGGGGAATCAGTCGAACGTTGGCCGACGATCGAAGTACGTAGTCCGCGCGCGAGTGTCGGTGTCCTAGGGAATGAAAAAACGCGGAAAAATGCAGATCCTGGACGCGGAGCACATCGCCTCACCAGCGATACCTTGATCTGAGCGTGCTGACCGAGGAAGGGAGGCACTTGCTTGTGGAACATATGCCGTCTGCTGCCACTACGCCGAGTGGCGCAATGCCCACCCCTGGAGCGTAGGCGACGCTGTGGACCGCCATACGAGGCGCAGATCCGGAGATGGATATCGCGGGGATGTCGCACGCAGCTTACCAGCGTACCAAGGGAAAGCGAGGTCGGTAAGTCGGTCCCTTCTTGCGTCTAGATCTTTTGCAAGCCCAGATGCAGTATTGTTTCCTGCGAGTGGCCGAGTCATTGTGAGCTACGATGCAAGTAGCGAGTGACGTCAGTTTTCAGAGAGAGGCCCAGCTCGGTCAGAAAATCAGAAGATGAGTGCGATGACAGAATGGTTAGGTGGCGATGCACCCACGGATCATTAACCGATCATTCGGCTAACGCGTCTTGCTCTGAACGCCCATCCCGCGAGCCAATATCCTCGTATATTCGTGTTTCACAGTTGCTTATGCCTTGATCATCCTTTCCAGCCTTGTAGTGACCCAACAGCCGAAACCTGCTCAGTGCTCTCCACTGCTTTTTTGGATGCCTCTAAGCCCAGAAGTCCTTCCTCCCGGGGGCCCATATCGCTACCTCTATGATATGACGGTTTCCAAATCTACGAAAGCATCCTACTGTCGCCATCTGCCTCAACTTCTGATTCTCTTTCCTGCCTCGTCTCCGGATCCTCGTGCCACGTCAACGTTCACCGCATGTCTCTTGAGCGAAGACCACGACTCGGCCACCCAAAGGGGCGGGGGTACGCTTTCATGCTTTCTTGTTAGTCGCATTACATAAGTAGGCCGCCGTCTTTGAACTCTTGCGCTCGTTCGCTGCACGACACCGCAGGGCCGACTTGTCTTTGCCGCTGTGCTGTCTCAGCCTCGACGCCAAACGCGTAATGATTTCGCACTGAAGCGGCACATGCCTGCTCCCCTTGTCTGCTCGCTCGCCATTGCCGCTGGTGCACATGCTGCGCACACCGCCTCTGAAGGAACGACAAGGGTGGGAACGGGAAGCGGGTCCGAGGCCGGCGGGGGAGGAGCGACTGCGTGCAAGCCGATGGTAGGGCAGAGGGTTGACGACCGACTCGCGCGAGAAGCCAGGGGTCGGGGACGAAGTGTGGGGGAAGTGGGTCGCGCGGGACGCTTCAAGGTGAGACCCACTGCTGTACCTTTCTTAAAATTTCCAATCCTTGTTCTACTCTTTTTTCTATGAAAAGGACGAGCCCCCTTGTGTATCCGAAGAACGTACATCCTCACTACTTCTCGTGCCAACTTCATTCGCCTGCGCATGATCCCCGTGCACACCCCGAGCATGGTTGCGCGGCCCTGTAGCGCCGATGGATCTTTTGCGTAGCCGTGGCCGCGGGAGTTGACAAGGCTCCCCGGGTGCCGATGGAGCGGAATACGGGATTTGAAGCCGCACATCCCTCGCGTGCCCTCCACGGAGAATTTATTCCTTTCAAAGATAGATTCTGAGGGACGCGCGCTAACATCCCGTTATCGAAAGAGGGCATTCGCTCTTCTCCCTTCCCCGCTCCCGCGACGTCTTCGCCTTCACTCCAGCATCCGCTCTGCCGTCTAGGCTTTGGTGTGCGTTGCACTCCTTTCGTCATTCCCACTTCTGGTACGACGCATACGCAACGCCGTGCACTGGACATTAACAATCCAAAGAGAGCCTCTACGACTCCGCGTCCCGCTCAAATCTCCACTCACCGCCTCAGCGCCGATCGTAGGAAGGGCGCAGTTGCTTTGAGGCATTCGCATGGTGCGAGCGGGTGAGTACAAAGGCAAACGCAGGGTCCTGAAAAGGAGGACGCGAAGGCGGCGGGCGGGATGTAACCGCGGGTCACAGTGTAAATTAAAGTTGGAAAGATCTTCAAACTTAATAACATGTGTCAGGATATCTCAGCTTGGCTATGTCTTGGAATCTGGAGCCAAAACGACACGAGTCGCAGTAACATTACAGATATAGAAAAAATGGGCACATTGAATATTCGAGCACCGGGAGACAAGCAGTTCAGTCGTGTATAATATGAATGGTTCCTCCTCACGTCTTTGACTGACATTTTTTGAGGACTCTGCAAGATGATTAGCCAAGTATAAGCACAGTCAGCATATTCGACTTACCAAGATCTTCACCAGCTTAGTTCCATGCTGAATTCGTCCTTATCATCCTCTTCTGCACACACATCTTCCTCGTCCACTTGCAGTATTTCTCAGCCAATTTGAACGAGGTCTTCCGGATGATCGACTCACCATGGGCAAATGGAACGTCAATCTCATTGGACAATCGATATAGAGACTGCCCCAGATACCTGGCCACGTCCTGGCTGTCCGGATCGAACCCTTAGGCCTTGTGGAACTGTCTGAGTCCCGCGTAGACACTGGCGTCCCAGGATTTTGCGAAGATTACTGTGTTGAGTTGAAAAGAGGGAAATCCGAGCTCAATCGCTTCTTCTGAGGCAAGATGTTCGTTGCCCAGTGGGTCCAGAGACCAATAGGCAGGACACCCTGGCAACCAGAACGAGGATGGGCCTGTTCGAAAGTCCTCTGTCGGACAGAGAAATAGGAACCCTATTATCTGAGACTGGGTACTGGGCCACCTTAGCTATTTTGCCTTCGGGCCGACATATAGAGTGAGACATGCACCAAACTTTGGGCTTCATGCCGAGGGTATAGATCCTAAGAGTGACCTGAGATATTTTACAGGAATTTAAAGCACGATCCAATTGCTTGCCGAATTTTTATTTCGGCCATGTCCCAAAGGGGCAAAAACGGCCTAGTGGGCCACTCCAGTAAAATGTCCATTCCAATCCGTACTATCGGCCCTAATGAATCGCAAATCACTTAAAATACATGAATGCGTTATTCTATGGACTCAGTAGAAAATCTGAAGGATATGGGACCCACAGCTGTGGCCCTTCGCCGCCACATGGGATGCCTAAAATTGGGGTCTGGACTAAAAGGCTTTCCCTGTTCCTCAAAATGTACGATTAACCCCCCAATTAGAGTACGGGTGGCAACATAGGATGTATTATGACACACCTGACCGCAGTAGAGACCGCCCTGATGCCCAACATCCCTCAAACAAATTCCATCTTCTCGTGCGGCTGAAATTTGATGATTTGGAGTAATCGCCAGTGGTGAGCAGGAGGTGGCAGACTTGAGCCTCAAGGAAGTGCTGTAGAGCATTAGACTAGATGCTCTGAATTCAATTCCCAGATTCCAAGACCTCGGCCCCCGTGGCGGAATCGCTGTAGCGGTGACAGTATTGGGTCACTTGCGATCGCATCGAGCTGTTTCTGGACCGTCTAATACGTGGAGGCAAAGGATTTCACCACTTCGCATGCGTTGGAAACATGGGTGTTGATCCAGGGAAGAGACCGAATCCCCAAACTTGTGAATCGGTGAAGAACTGCTGGAGAAAAAAGCAAAACAGGAACCCAGAGACCGTCCGGAACATAAGGATTGATGTTCACACGCTGCATCCCGACAATCAAACCTGCTGGATCTTTTGATCACCGGGTCACTCCGGTCCAAAACTTGACATACGGCATCCCCATAGACTCTGTTCCATCACACAAGTACGAATTTGGACAATCCTGCATCTCACTCACTTATATTATAGAAATGGCCCATTACCTAGTGTGGCCCATTAGGCAGTCGCTGATAATACAGGAGTGTGTTCCACACTCGCCGAAATGAAGATTTCAAACCGGATACGGTCTATGAGAGCTGTGTGAGCATGTTACTGGTAATACTCGGCCACGACGGGTTCAAAACTACCATAATCGTCAAAGTTGGACGTAATTTGGAGGCGGCTGAAAATGTGATTTGCTTGACTGAGCCAGGGATGCCAGAACAGCGGGTACATAGAATAGGAGAGCGAAATGATCGTGTTTGACAAATCACTAGAATTTAACCTTGGACATATTAGAACAAATCACCATGCAGGCGAGATGAAGAGTAATACCGGGTCCAGCCATCCTCTGTGATTTGTCTCGCTGCTCGTGGAGGAGTGTGCCAAGGTTCAAGGGAGGGACTTGTATTCGGTGCCCAGGCAATTTCAACAGAGTCTTCGAGCCAATTTCCTGAAGAACAACAGATGACTTTTCCGAGGTTGAGGGTTAGGGGGGCGGAAATTCTGGTAACTCGAAAGTGTCCTAGAAACCAATAACATAAATCATGATATTGTTCTAGAGTCAGATATTCAATGATCTTGGCCTCCGTATATGGTGCATTCGAGGAACACATTCCCTGAGTATGCCCCCGGACGGAGACTAGATAGATGGGATAATCGTTGGCTTGGACGAGGTCCATGCAGAGCCGGCTGCTTGAACAACGAATCCACAATGTACATTTGAACAAGTCCTGGAACTGTTCATAACGAACGCAGCCATTCAAGCTGGACTCACCAGCCACGGACCGAAAACGGAATCTATGTATCCCCTTGCCTCCTGCCATATGATCAAAAGCACGACATTACTGACCACAGGTTAGACTTCCTTACCCAGAAGTCATCGCACTTTAAAGCAAAATGTAAATAAATTGAGATGGCGCAAATGGGAAATCCATAAGGACATACACAATAGGCGTAGGTATATACTTTCGAGAAATGGGAATCTTGGAGGTTGACGAAATGCTTGAAGGGGATCAGATCTATTAATATTTGAGGCATTAACAGTGAACATATATACCGAATCGAAACACTCACCATCGTGGAAAAGTGTCGCGTGTAAACCACCGTAGTTTGCGACTCCACGGATCTGAACAAGATTTGGATGGCTAGGGAAGGGTTTAATGGCACCGACAAGCAGTTAATTGCACGGAATGGCACTTACCGAACCGACATATATTTCGCTATATCCTGCCGCCACTTCTGCGGGACTGTTAAGATGTAACAATAGAAAAGCAAGATGTACCACACCTCTTCCGCGCAGGGTCCCAGATAGATGGCCACAGTGGTGTTTTGATCTCCGAGTCTCGCCGAGTATACACGACGAACACCCTGCCGTTCGTATTGGCGATCAACAATACCGGTGCTATTGTTGAAGTGTATCTCGTGCTGGAGGTCTATGTCTCCCAGCGGGACCATCCTGAAGTCTGAGAAATATTGATCATATCTTCGCAAGACGCATGGGGGAACTCACCGGAAGGTACAACCGGAGCATTTGTGTCTCCATTCTTGCGTCGTTTGCGAGCCCAGATTCAATGTTCTTTCCAATCGTCAGTTGGGATTCTATAGGTTACGACGCGAGTGGCGTCCCGTGTTGTGAGTGGTGGGCACGCTATCCCGACGCAGCCCGTAAACGTGCCGAGCGCGTAGTCCCGCTCATGTCCGTCCGATATGATTTCTCAGTTTGAGTACGCCTGCGATACAAATCCAGCGAAGAAGGTTCAGAAACCACAGTTGCATTCCGTCAGTGGATAGTTCTCAGATTGAGAGCCTAGCAGCCGAGTCTGAGCCAGAAAATCCGAAGATCAGCGCGATAACAGAAAGGTTTGGTGGCGATGCAGCCACGGATCATCAATTGGTGCGTCTTGCTCTGAACGCTTATCTCGACTTGCGAGCTAATTAATTAATTAACCGTTCTTTAACGTACGAAACCTGTGCCAATTCCCCATGTAGGTTCATCCCCATTTTGTATCGTCTCTCCCTCTTCTCCTCTCGTCGTTCAATAATGAACTCACTTCTCCATTCGTATGGGCACGGGGCATGTTTTCCATCACTGCGGCCTACGGAAACTTCGCCGCAACTGCCAAGGACTCTGCTGAAAATTTCGACCACGGCACGAGGGCAGACTGGCTCCGTTTCAGTCCAACCGGTGCTCCGTTGTAGCAGGGAAAGGGGACGGCCACGGTGAGGGACATGGCAGATACGGACAAAGAGTGGAATGATAGCTGTCTACTACATGCGGATGTGTATGTAATACCACCACATCTGGCCACCCAACAAAATAGCGACGTCCTCGTCGCGATCCCAAAAGACCTAACCCATCCAAGCCTCAGGTTTTATAACTTGTCCTCCAGCGAGGCCTAAGGAAGCACGGAAAGTGTCGGATATGAAGTGGATGAGAGAGTGATGGTGCCCTTCCACCCCAGTGCCCACTCAACAGAATAGCGACGTCCTCGTCGCGATCCCAATAGACCTCACCCATCCAAGCCTCAGGTTTTATAACTTGTTCTCCAATGAGGCCTGAGGAATCACAGGAGGTGTCGATACAAAGAGGGGCAGGAAAAGGTCCAAGTTTTATCGCGGGAGAGTCGGAAGCGGAAGCGGGATGAATGATCGCGTTCAACTGGAAGCGGACAGAATGATCGGGCTGGAGGATACCTCAGACGGCGTAAAGGGTAACATCGTCGACACGAGCACCAATAATCGAGGAAGATTGCCGGTCAATTTGCTCCAGGCCTGCAGCGGAACCAAGGCGCGGACACCCAGCTTGGACAGTCTAAGCTCGGCTGGGCATCACCACATTCCGCAAGCGCTCGGCATTGACGAGAATGTTCCCACACGTCTAGATGGGGCGAGAAAAAATCCCACGCTTCACCGGCGGTAGGATTGGTGTCGAGGGAGGTCGAGCGGCGAGCACGGGGTCAATCGAGTCGAAAAAGTTGCCAGAGGTGGATGCGAAGTGGTGATGATGATACCAATAAGATCTAGCTCGATCTGAAGGCTGGTGAGCTGGATGCCAGCAAAAAAGATCGGATGACGACGAGAGTGAATGGTCGAAAAAAGCTAGAAATGATCCCTCGCAAGCGGGTAGCGGAATCTGGTCCAAGGGTGTATCGTCGAATCGCTCCAATCACCATATGTAGCAGGGAAAGGGGACGGCCACGGTGAGGGACATGGCAGATACGGACAAAGAGTGGAATGATAGCTGTCTACTACATGCAGATATGTATGTAATACCACCACACCGTTTGAATGAGAAATTCAACCCAATAAATGAAGGCATGCTGGTCTGGTGCTTCAAGAGTTGAAAGTTTCAATTACGGTGCTCGTCCTGCTGACCTCCCCGCAGCTCTTCGCAGCAATTGCTGCCTACGCCGCAGACCTATCTACCGAAGATTTTCCATGCATAAGAGAGGGCAGTTTCCCAACCCAGGAGACCACCAATATTTTGCCCACAGCTCTCGTTCTCAAGTCACTGGGCCTTCTTTTATCCTTGCTTTTACCATTGCAGTAACTCATGCATCTCTGGTATCCACTTGCCAAATTTATCTGGGGCCCGTTTCACTGCGGGTAACTGCGGCGCGCGCGCGAATGTTTCTCAAATCCTCTATATGAACTTTCCAGAATCTCTCTGGGGTCGACCTAGTCGTTTGTATCCTTGTAATATCCTCTTACGTTCGCGTTTTACAGCTGCTTGTGCCTTGATTCTGCTTTGGAGCTCTGCAATAACCCAGCAGCCGAAACCTCCTGTCCACTGCTCTTTGGATGTCCTTCAAGTCCAGACGTCTTTCTTCGAGGGCGCATGATAGTGTATCGCAGCATCTATGACGGTTTTCAAATTGTCTCAAAGCATTCTAATGTTCCTCATTATCAATCTCAATTTCTGATCCTCTTTCCTCGCTCGTCACTGGATTCTCATCCCCCGTACATTTCAACGCTCACCGCGTACCTCTTGAGTGAAGATCGCGGCTCGGCCGCCTTTGTGGTGGCGGCGGCACGCTCTCGCGCTTGCGGCTTTCAGGTCAGTCACAATTTCTGAGAGCAGCGGCCCACTGTCCCTGATTTCTTGCGCTTGGACGCTGCATGGCCACGGTCCAGCACCGCGGAGGTGAGTTTTCTCTGCTGTTGTGCTACCTCAGCCTTAACGCTCAACCCACAACGATTTCACACTGGAGTGTAACACGCCCGCTCTCTTTGTCCGCCTGCACGCAACTCCCATTTGAGGCTGGCGCACATGCTGCATACATCGCCTTGATGGAACGAAAATGGTGATAACCGGAAGAGGGTCCGGCAGGGAAGGAGGAGTGTGCAGCGTCGCGTGACTGCGTGCGAGCCGATGGTGGGACAGCGGCAGCGGTTCGATGAGCGATTCACCCGGGAGGCCAGGGATCGGGGACCTACGTGCGGTGGAAGGAAATTCAAGAAGCAGTTGGACGGTTGCATCCTTACTCGAGGTGCAGGGGAATTCGGTGGCGCAGCAATCTTCCAGGTGAGACCCACTCCCCCTCCTTTTTTACCATTTCCAAGTTGTCTTCTAATCGTTATTCTATGAATAGGACGAGGCCCCCTGCATACCCAAGGAATGTACACCGTCACCACTCCTCGCGCCAACCTCATTCGCTTGCGCATGATCTCGTCGCGCGGCACTATGTCGCATGTGGATCTCTCGCAAGTTGCGTAGCCGTGACGGCAAGAGTTAACAAGGGGGCGGCGAATCTCGATTGAGTGGGATACGGGATTCGAAGCCGCACATCCCTCGCGTTCCTCCCGCGAAGTCTGTATTCCCTCGGGAAGATCGAGAGACGTGTGATAGTATCCATACATCAAAGCGCACACTCGCTCTTCTCCCTTCCCCCCTCCCGCGCCGTCCTCGCCTCCTCTTGCCGTTTAAACTGTAGAGTAGTGCGAGCTTGCGGCAGCGTTGCACTCTTTTCATCATTCTTACTGCTGCTACGACGCCTCCGTGCACTGGACACTAACGATGGAGAGGGAGCCTCCGCGACTCCGCGCCCCGCTCACTGGCTTGGCGCTGATCGTGAGGAGCGCAGCGCATTCGCAGGGTGTGAGCGGGCGAGTGCAAATGCGCATGCGGATGCAGGGTCCTGAAAAGGAGGACACGAAGGCAGCAGGTGGGATGTCCCTGACCGCGGGCCGCAGAGCGTCTGATTCGACAATAGCAAAGAATTCAATAACATGTCTCGGGATGTCTCCGCTTGACTATGTCGTGAAATCTGGAGCTAAGACCAAACGAATCGCGGTAACATTGCAGATAGAACTGAGCACGAATTAAATACTTGAACACCAGGAAACACGCAGTTCAGTCCTATATAATACGGATGATTGATTTGAACGTCCGCGACTGACAATTCTGAGGGGCCGGGAAAGATGATTAGCCAAGCACAAGATGTGCCTGCGCTTCGCTCCGGCGGTGAATACACGCAACCCCGACTTGGTAAACAGAGATTCATTGAAATTAGAGTCGGAATTGATTTTCATCAAATAGGCAGGGCTACGACAATGCATGTACAGATGTGACGGAATTTCACCCCGGTTTATACTCGAGAACTCGGAGCATACAGATAAAGTCCATAATGCACAAACATAGCGAGCGGGAAAAGGGAACGCCAAATGAACCTCCATCCATGAGACCAGGCGCATCAAACTGAGGCTAGTCAATACTGTGCAATGCGATCCATGCGACGTCCTGCCCACCGCTCAAAGTAGGAGTGCTATTGATAAGCCAACGGAAGCCCGTCAACAAAGCGATGGTAGATAGAGCCGTATAAAGAAACGCACATCGGAAACCAGGTAGCACCAACGCACCAACGTCAACCGAGTGTAACCCGCTACTTTTTTCCTGTGTAACAACTTCCAGCGCGAGAGATGAGGGTGTGTCGCACATCGCCTGAGATACAGTTCAAATTAGCTGCAGAAAGCCGCAGAAGAAGGAAAGAAAAGCAGCACTGTAGGGAAACTGAACAATTATTGAGTTGAAGGTACTTGCGAGTTTTGAATGAACCACGGATTTATCGTGCTGGCGGAAAGCCGCGGGAGTAACCGTTTGATTGAATTAATACAATCAATTGAGGAGGGAGTACACAGCAGCCGGAAAGCTCATTGAGAAAGAGATCCAATTAATCGCAAGCTTGACATGGTATTCCCCTTAAGTACTGGATGACGAGGCATAGCCGGAGTATCATTCGTTGCTGAAAGTCTTGAAGAAGAGGAGCACAGCTCAGCTTGAGGAAGTTTGAGAGCAGAACATGGCAGTGTCACGTCGAAAAAGCATACACAGATGGCGGGGAGTGAAGGGAGGGAGCACGAGAAAATGGAGGGGCGTGGTCCTTTATGTGAAACGGTACGTGGCCGCAGTACTGAAGGTCCGAAGGCTGTTACCTCACGAGATCTCCCTGTCTAGCTCAAAAGTCCCACTTCGGCTTGGATTCAACAGCTTTGCATCGGCTTCAGTGGGAACGGCGACAGACATCTGGCGAGATGACTCTTACACTGGTCATCTGCCAGATCCATAACTCCGAAGGCTGTTCAAGCTTCGGATCGTCCTCAACTGCGCAAAAGTCCAGATCTGGTCTGATTTCACTGCAGAGATCTGGAATTGGAGCTAGGTGGAAAAAATTGCATGCATCTGGTTAGACGGATTCTTGGGGCTGTCCATCATTTGCTCAACTTGTACACCATTTGATGCTGAAAGTAAGTAGAGGGAGAGAGAGAAATGAAAGGGGATAGACCTTATGGGGTGAACCCAAAGACATGCAAACAAAAGCCGGTCATTTCGTTAAAGAAACGGTAGATAAGCACAGTCAGCATATTCGACCTACCAAGATTCTCACCAGCTGAGGTCCATGCTGAAGTCCTGATCATCATATTCAGCACACAAATCCTTGTCGCCCACTTCCAGCACTTATCAGCCAAGTTGAACTAGGTCTTTCCGGATGGTTGACTCACCGTGGGCGAATGGAACATCAATCTCATTGGACAATTGATATAGCGGCTGCCAAAGATATTTGGCCACGTCCTGGCTGTCTGGATCAAAACCTTTGGCCTTGTGGAATTGCCGGAGTCCCGCGTAGACATTGGCGTCCCAGGATCTTCCGCCGATTGTGGTGTCGTGCCGAAGAGACGGAAATCTGAGCTCAGTCGCCTGGTCTGCGGTAAGGCGTTCGAGGCCCACAGGGTCCAGCGACCAATATGCGGGACACTCTGGCCACCAGAACGAGGATGGACCAGTTCTAAAGTCCTCCTCCGGGCAGAGAAATAAAAACCCTGCAGGAGGATCTTCTTCATTGGCCGAAATGACAATATCGAACCGGACGAAGGCGATGAGAGCTGTTTGAACATGTTACTGGAAATATTCCATTGCAACGAGTTTAAAGTACCATAATCGTCAAAGTTGGACGTAATTTGGAGGCGGCTGAAAATGTGATTCGCTTGACTGAGCCAGGACTGCGGGTGCATGGAGCTGTATAACGAAATTTTCGTGTCTGGCACTTCGCTAAAATTTAACCTTGGACATATTAGAGCACATCACCATGCAGGCAAGATGAAGCGTAATACCGGATCCAGCAATCCTCCGTGATTTTTGTTGCTACTCCTGAAGGAGTACTCCACCCTGGAGTGGAGCATTTTATATTTGGCGACCAGGCAATTTCGACAGAGTCTTCAAGCCGATCTCTTGAAGGACAACAAATGACTGCTCCGAGGTTGAGGGTTATGGGTGTGGAAATGCTGATATGTCGAAAGTGTGTTAGAAAAAAGTAACATAAATCATGATATTCTTGTAGAGTCAGAGATTCAATGATCTTGGCCTCCGTATTTGGTACATTCGGGGAGTACTTTTACTGTGTCCGTGTCCGGAGGGAGTCTAATAAATCGCGGGGATCATCGTTGACTTGGACGAAGTCCACACAGAGCCGTCCACTTGAACGACGTATCCATGGTGTATATTCAAACCAATGCTGTAACTGTTCATCAGGAATGCACATAGCCAAACGACTAGACTCACCGGCCACCGGCGGAAAGTGAAGTAAAAGTAGTCACTTGCCGCCTGCCACAGAGTCAGAGACGTGGACTTGGATAGGGCTAGACCTTCTTACCCAGAAATCTTGGCTCTTTCAAATCAATGTAGATAAATTGATATCTCGCAAATGGGAAATCCAGAAGCACGCACATAATAGGCGTAGCAATATACTTTTGACAAATGAGAAGGTTGGAGGTCGAAGAAACGTTTGAAAGGGATCAGATCTGATTGAAGCATTAACAATGAATACATCCTCTCAATCGAAAGGTCGCACCATCATGAAAAATTGCGGCGTGTAAACCACCGTAGTTTGCTGCTCCACGGATCTGCATAAGATTTGGGTGGCTAAGGGGATGGTTTAATGGCACTGACAAGCAATTAACGTATTAAATGGTATTTACCGAATCGACATATATTTCGCTATATCTTGCCGCCCTTCCTGAAAGACAGCTGAGATGCAGTAATAAAAAGGCAAGATGTACCGCACCTCCTCTGCGCCAGGTCCCTGATACATGGCCACAGTGGTGTTTTGGCCTCCAAGTCTGGCGGAGTACAGATGACGAACGCCTGACCATTCTCATCGGCGATAAACAATACCCGTACTATCGTTGAAGCGTATTCCCGCTACCTTTAGGTAAGGGTTTTAGGGCGCCCTATTTTCATGTCCTGCAGTAAATTCACTTTTTTGTCATCCGTTTTTGCGTCAGCATCCAAATCCTCCGCAAAACTTGTTTTTTCTCCGTAATTACCTCAACGTAACTATCCGTGATCTTCGGCCTGATTCTCGGCATGATTCCCTGTCAACGTAACTCTCCGTCATGCCGTGACTTCTGCCCGTCGACGTGGCTCTTTTCTTTCCTTGTCTCTCTCCCTCACCATGCCTCTCAGTGCTACCTTCTGCAATGTTCCACTGTCCACGTCGTACAATCCTCAACTAGAGAGCTCTGTCTTGTCTTTGGACTGGGTTCTAAGCTCCGGCATACCCACCTCCAGTTCTGTGGTCTCCGGCCTTTTCTCGGTCCCTTGCTGTGACGGTCTTATTCGTTCTATGAATGTCCGCCTTGCTGTAACTGCTTCTCTCCCTTTTGATCTTGTCCTGGGCCACGACTGGATGCTGTACTGCCGCAACTCTTTCCCATCCATTCGCTTCGCGTTGACATCCGGTTCTATCCACGCATGCCCCAGTAAGCTCAATGCCTGCTTCGTACATCCCTTCTGACATTTAACTAGTTCCCTCTCTTAATCCGGTTCCGAATGACTCCAGCATGGACATTGACGGAGATGTACAACCACCGCGTATGTTTTTCTCTCGTCGTAATCTGTTTCCGCTTACAATTTTTCAGCCTCGTCATTCTCATGTGTCTGTCATGACCCTTCTGCCCCTGGATGCCCCTCCACATCCACTGCTGTGCACAGGCTCGCGCCTGAGATCCCCACATCTTCTCTCAATATCCTCCGGGATATATTTACTGCGCATTATTGCACACATTCGCGTATTTCTGTATTCCATTCTGATTTAGCAACAATTAAGACTGCTCTATCTCTACACACTGTGCCCCATCATGACATGAATCTTGCTCAATGTCGACGCGCATTAATTCACCACCTCATCTCCGGTGCTTGTGTTCAACACAAATCTGATGTTCTTCCCACCTCAAAGCTTGATCGTTCAACATGTGCAGTGATAGCAGAAGAGTTCGATTCACCTGCTTCCATGACGATAGCTGTCCTCAATGTTATTCTTGCTGCAGATCATAAAAAACTAACTACGGAGCATCTCTCCCATGTTGCAGCAGCGCTAGATATCACCGTATGTGGCACCCGGAACCTTCGCTTCAAATTGAGAGCTGCAATACGCAAGCACTTACAGGGATTTCAATCCGATTCAAATTCTGTCAGCAGTCGCTCTTCAGCCTCAGTTTCTGACATTTTCTGTTCTTTTGAGGCCCATCAGAAGCCTGTCCTTTTGTCCATTGCTGCTTTGCATCGTATTGAGTTACCTTCAAAATCTACTGTTGAAACCATTCGAACACAAATTATGAAACACATTCTCTCAGGCCATTGTACCCAATTCTCCCATTCCCATCCACTGTCGACTCTTCCGCCGGATGTATCCTTACCTGATTGCGCGGATGTCTGCAATGAATGGGAAGCCAATAATATTGATCCCGACCTGCAAGTTCACATTCTGACAGCATTACACGGAAGCAATATATCCCGCAATGCCATCCGCCGTATCCTAAACATATTGAACATTCACCACGATCCTTCCGAATCCATCAAAACCTATCGAAAGCAACTTCGTGCATTTATTCTTACTCTGCGCAAAGGCAAACGAGTTGAGCGTGAACAAAAGGTGAAGTCTGATGATATTGCTCGGTATAATGAAGAGCTTCAAAGGATCCGTGAGAGCTGGCCGCAGCTTATTCCTCAATCACTGAAAGATAAAATTATTTCTCAGTTCCGCGAGATGACCTGCTCTGAGACACTGGCTACTTTTACATGCGCATCATGTGCAGAAGCGGTGCCTCTTCGCTCCCATTGTTCGCTGTCGACTAAAGATTTTGACTCTCAAATTCTCAAGCGTCCTGACCTGGCGTGTGATGAGGACCTTGTTTTGGATCGTTTCAAATGGCTTCACCCCGATTGTGTCCCACCGCCTACCCCCTTCGATGATAGCGAATTGAAAGATCTGCTTTTGGATCCCGACGGTGTTTCTTTTTATTGTGATGATCCGCCGGTTCTCTCTCTTTGTTCTGTCTGTCACTTTTCTCTTAAAAACAACAAACTCCCCCATTGTCATTGGCAAACAAATTATTTCTTGGCCCGGTTCCGGATGAGCTCAAGAATCTGACAGTTATTGAAGAGGCAATGATCGCTCGGTGCCGCTCCAAATGTTGGATTATTCAACTCCGCGAGGAGAATCAGGAGTTGATTCTCGCAAGCACTCAGCGCGGAATCAAAGGCCACATTATCATATACCCTCAACAGGCTTCTAAAATTGCAGACATTTTGCCACCCTCGGTGGAAGAAATCACATCTCCTGTGTGTGTTCTCTTTGTCGGCGCATCTCCGCCCACCCCGAATGGCTCCGAGATCACGCGAAACCCTTGGCTGTCAATGCGAACCGTGTTCGGCTCGCGCTTCAATGGCTCAAAGCACACAATCATTTGTACAAGGACATTCGTATCAATCAAGAATGCCTCCAACAGCTTGAAGAAAACCCCGTCCTTCCTTTTTCTATTGAACATATTCGCCCAAATGCTGCGAATGAAGCGTCCACTGCACGGTATGACGCCACACCATCCACTGACGAATCCGCCAATAAATCTGACGAAGTTCCTTTCCAAAGTGTTGTAATTACTGATGTCGATGGTCATGCTTCATCGAATGAACTTCGCGCCGCTGCCTTCCGTCATGTGAAGAAGAAAGGTGGTGGTTACATTCAGGTTCCCCACGACCGTGATGCCGAAAATGAATTTCGCAAAGATAGCTTGCTTTTCCCTATGATTTATCCTACGCTCTTTCCATACGGTATTGGAGGCCCTGAAGACGTACGGCGACGTGTGCCTGTATCATTGCGACGGCATGTGAAGCACTTATTCAACTTGTCGGACTCTAGATTTCAAGAGCATCCGTCTTTTTTGTTCACTGCCTTCAATATAATGCAGCGCCGGGAATTACTTCTCCACACTTCACTTAAAGTCAAAAAAGTGAATTTTGCATCCATTGCCTCCCAGTTCGCATCTGTATCACCTGAGGTTGTCCAAAGGGTGTCGGAACGAGTCGCTAACGGCAGCTCCGCTGCACCCAAAGACGCTGAGGAACAGAAGGTTCTCAATTTACTCAAGCAAGTTAATGCTGTTGCGTCTTCTGTCCAAGGATCTTCCGCTGCTCGCGTAGCCATGCGAAATGAGATACGAGGTCTAATGATTGAGAAAGGACTCCCAAGTTTCTATATCACAATCAATCCGGCAGATATTTATAATCCCGTCGTAAAGTTTCTTGCTGGTTCAGAAATCGATGTTGATGATTTGCTTCCCCCAGATGTACCGAACTATTGGGACCAATCTGTCCTCGTTGCGAAAAATCCAGTTGTAGCAGCCCGTTTTTTCAATATATATATGAAAGCTTTTATTTCGGCACTCCTTGGGTACGATCCAACTCAAAAGGATCTTGAGGGAGGGATTCTCGGTGTTGTGAAAGCTTATTACGGCTGTGTTGAGGCGCAAGGTCGGGGGACTCTTCATTGCCATATGCTTGTCTGGGTTGAAGGCGGTCTCAATCCGAACGAAATTAAGAGACGTGCCTTGAGTACCGATGAGGCTGATGTTGAATTTTCGAAGCGCTTGTTAACCTTCCTTGACGATACAATTTCTAACAGTATTCCGCCAGATCCGGACCCAAATATTGATGTACCCTCAAACCGACACCACCCATGCTCAGTCCGGGGCATCCCTCTTGATGGAAGTGAGAATAACGATGCAAAACGTGCCAAAGATATGCATAATCTCACCTTGAAATGCCAGAGGCATGATCATTCTAAGACCTGCTTTAAATATTGGTGTGGTCCTCCTGAACCGAAGACATGTCGCTTTGATTTGCACGAGAATAATTTCAAGCCCACCAGTTCCTTTGACTCTGAGACCGGCGAAATCTGTTTGCGATGCCTCGACGGTCTTGTAAATAATTTAATGCAACAATTCTGGAAGCTATGCGCTGCAACATGGACATTAAATTTATTGGCTCCGGGGCGTCAGCGAAAGCCATTCTATATTATATCACCGATTACATTACGAAGTCGCAGCTTAAGACTCACGTTGCATTTGCCATGTTAGAACTGGCGGTGAAGAAACTTGGACAGTTTAATCCCCTCGAAGACGACATAAATGTAAGGGCCAAAAAAATGCTTCAAAAGTGCGCCTACGCAATGATTTCACAACAGGAACTGTCGGCCAGCAGGTAGCTTCGTACCTGATGGACTTTGAAGACCACTTCACGAGTCATGCTTACCGGAATTTTTATTGGACATCATTCGAGAGTTTTATCAACAAGGAGCTCAAA
Organism: Mycena capillaripes; assembly: GCA_029204075.1. Lineage (NCBI taxonomy): Eukaryota > Fungi > Basidiomycota > Agaricomycetes > Agaricales > Mycenaceae > Mycena > Mycena capillaripes. Next base: position 522,356 of record JARHKZ010000014.1, on the reverse strand, counting down.
AGCCCGGAGTGTTATCCTTCTAAAAATCTCAGCCATGCTTCTGAGCCTACCAATGAAGACTCACGAACACACAACGATGATAATGATATCAGCGACGAATTTGAAGATCACTTTGATGATGACGAACAAGACAATATTTTCTTTTTGAATGACCTCGCAGAGCCAACAAATATAAATGACGGCGTCGATGATGATCAGGAAATCCGTGTCGAGGTTGATACAACAGGGAATCTAGTCACCATGGGCAGCCAAATCGCAGACTATCAACAGCGCGGGGATGAACTATCCAACGTTTCTGTTTGGGATTTATATCCCGGGTTGACAAGGTCAAGAAATCCTCTGATCGAAGAACACATAAGTCTGCAGGGAACGAAAATGGCATCCAAAGCGAAGAACTTGGGAACGACTTGTTCGATGATGATGCTGCAGAGGAAGCTGAAGTAAACATACCAAATGATTCAGTCCTTGAGGCAGAAGGCCGAAAGCGGGCGAGGGTTGCTCTCTTGAATGGCCATGATCAATGCAGTTCACATATTCTCCGAGTCCGAGCTCCTGATGATACTCTGGTCCCAGTTCCTATCGGCCCTGGAATCCCTCGAAGGGATAAGTCGGATCTTCGTGCACGGTATTGCCGATTGATGTTGATATTTTTCAAGCCATGGCGTCATGCAGTGGACCTGAGAAAGAATCATAAGTCCTGGGAGGCCGCATTTGAGGACTTCTCACGCAGTTGTTCCCCCGCCGTGCTCGAAAAGATGGAAAATATGCAGATTCTTCATGAGTGCCGTGACAGCCGAGACGATCACTTTGCGGAGCGGCGCAACCGTGTTCGGCATGCAGTTACCACTCGCCGCCAGCGCCGCCAAGCCGCCGATGATTTTGGGGGAGACGATGTAACCCAGGACATGATTCTTGAACATCTGGAAGATATAACCAGCCGGTTCTCAATGAAAAGAGCTGCAGCTAATGAAGCTATATTGGAATGTGTGAGCTACGCAGAGGATGCAGGCCTTTATGACCGGTCATTTTGCTCAGATAATCAGGCGGATCCCAATGGGATTGAAACTGGTCATTTTCCGACCAAGAACAGAGACCCCGAGGATATCTGGCAAGAAGCCTACGAAGATCGCAGGGATTCATACAAGCGCAATGCTTCCGGAACAGGAATCCCGCCCAACTTTGTACTAAGTAATTCTCAAAAGATCGTGCAAATTACCCGGCTCGCTCACTAGTCTCGGATGGCTCTGCATTGCGTAGTGCACTACTGGGCGATGAATTTCCTGAAATCAGACAAGATATTCAACCAGTGAATCCTGAAAAAGACGTCGACATTGAGGCACATATTAGAAAGTGGACTCTTAATCATGAACAGGCACACGCTTTCCGAATTATTGCCTGTCATAGTCTCGAACAGAAACCACAACAGCTTCGGATGCTCTTGTCTGGCCCCGGAGGTACTGGGAAATCTAGGGTTATACATGCACTCCAAGACTTTTTCCGCATGAGGGGCCAAGCACGAAGATTTCGACTAGCTGCTTTTACAGGTGTTGCCGCTCGCAATATCAATGGAATGACACTACATGCGGCCCTCTGCATAAATCAGCGCTCCAAAAAATCTGCAGAGACTAGGACACGCAGTGATCTCACCAGCATGTGGGAGGGTGTCGACTACTTGTTTGTTGACGAAGTATCAATGGTTGGATGTTCGCTGATGTTGCAGATAAGCCAAGCACTCACTGAGGCAAAAGGGAACACGGCCCTGTTCGGAGGTGTGAACATAATTTTTGCTGGGGATTTTGCGCAGCTCCCGCCGGTGGGCGAAACAAAACTGTTTTCCAAAATTAATACAGAAACAGAGAGCGCATCGGGAAAGAGAGGGCAAGAGACTATTCTCGGAAAACTTCTGTGGCTGTCCGTGAAAACTGTTGTTACCTTGAAGCGCGTAGAGCGGGTTTACCAAAAGAAAAATGCTGCTACCGGGGAAGTCGAGGTTGATTCCGAAGCCAAGGCCTTTGTTGAGCTGCTCGCACGTCTACGAGAAGGTCGATGTACCGATGCCGACTTTGAGACTTTGAATTCCCGCGTACTGACGCGATCGCGCCCAAACTGGAATGACTCAGACCTGCAAAATGCCCCGGTAATAGTCTCGCAGAATGAATTGAAAGACGCCCTCAACGAAAGAGCAGCCCGCGCGTATGCCGCGCGGTCCGGGAATGATCTGCAATGGTACTATGCCCGAGATACCCGAAGCAACGGCCAACCCGTTACAGACGTACTGCGCGAGCATCTTCTTTCGAAGATGCATTCAGGAGAGACAAAATATCGTCTCGGACGCTTGCCACTTGCTGTTGGAATGCCTGTAATGATCACGCAGAATTTTGATGTGCAGAATGGCATTGTAAATGGTGCAACAGGAATCGTGAAGCAGATAAGATACACCGAAAGTGAATCAGGTGAAAAATATGCTCAATCGTGCATCGTATACGTACCTGACATGTCCGGGCCTCCACTTCCAAATCTCCCTCCGCAACACGCCGTAATTCTGGCCGAAACCGTGGACATGACCTTCAAACACCCAGACTCTCATAAGAAGTGTGTGATCAAGCGTACTCAATTGCCCTTGGTACCGGCTTTTGCGATGACCGCTCACAAGGCACAAGGCAAGACGATGAATGCCATAATCGTGGACTTGGAAAGCACCCGAGGAACCGAGTCACCTTACGTCATGATCTCGCGTGCGACTTCCCTAAACGGTGTCTTCATCCTCCGCCCATTCCGCCAGAAAGTCATCCAATGTCACCCCAGCCAAGATGTCCGCTCAGAATTTAAGCGTCTGGATATGCTGACCCACCAAACTCTCATGAACTCCGGGAATCCCGCAGAGGCTGCCGACGCCCGAGCATACTTGATCAAGACCTTCTCGACATCCGCACTACCGGCCGAAATCGACCCTGAGTACGATGATACGGAGCAGTTTCAAGACAAGAGACGGCTAGCAAGGCTCCAAACGACTAACCAGCAGCTCATAAGTGGCGTCCAAGACCACTCTGCCCGTCCGCAACAGAGGACAGTCCGCAATCGACGGGTTGAGCAGAATGAATCTCCGTCGTTTGTAGCCCCTGCCGCTACTAGTGCCCGCAAGCGCCGTGCTCCCGACTCTGACGCTGATGTTTCAGGTGTCCGCCGTGTCCGAAACAAACGGGCTTAACAATTTTATTTTCTTCTTGGCTCGCTAACCGTGCATAGCGGTCGGGAAGACCCGCAAATTTTCCCTTGAGCTCCACTCATCCGCATAAATTGCAATGAATCGTGCGCATACCTACATTCGTTTTCACCCTCCCAACTACTATCCTCTCATTTAATCATGTCTCTACCCATCGTCTCCGAGGCCGACCTCATTGTCCGTCGTCTAGAGATCGACGATGACGGATATAACCTTTTTGACCGTCTCACGGCAAATCTGAAAGAAATGGGACCTGCTAATTTCGGTGCTAATGACTTCCAGAAGACCTTCGAGCGTATCACCAACGAGAAGAACCGCTTGGCGTATGTTCGCAAACCCGATGGTACTGAGTTCATCGCCAACATCATCGGGGAGGTCGGATCGGTCGCCCAAGGTACCCACATGGCGGCGTATCCCAAAAAGAATCCCCCGAATCTGGTATGTGCTCGGCGATTTTTTTTTTCACGTCCATATCTGACAAAACGCAGCCGTTCGGCGACGACCACTCTCCTCACCGTATGGTGATTGCCGCACGATGTCCGACTGGGGCCACCCCAGACATTGAGGCCATGTTCAAAGATTTTCTCATTGCTGCCGATGGTGTTCGAGACTCCGACCAGACCGACGAAGAGGCCAATAATCTGGTAAGTTCACGGGATAAAATGCTGTCAGCTTGAATTACCGACGAAAACCACTTCTAGAAGTACAAGGTCACCGAGTGGACCGGGCGCGAGGACAACGACAAGGATAAGCCCGCCGATCTCTTGATATTGCGCTTGAAGCCGACCTACGAGGTTTTCGATTCTACCTTGTGCACACATTACCATTGACTGACTCGGGAACAGAAACCTTACGGCAATCGTTCTCTCAGCCCCCCGAGACGTGTGAGAAACACAAGGGCAACGGCCGAAGAGGATATTGAGATGATAAGCACCGATAGAACAGCTGCAGGCAAGCGACCAGTTTTTCGTGTTTGATCCAATAACTAATAATTTGTCTAAGCTATTTTGGCGCGCAAGGTGGGCGACACTTATTCGCCAGACATGCTGCCCGACCATAGGGGCAGCTACTTTGCCCACGACAAGGCCAAGCTGGTCCAGCGTGCCTACAAAGATGAAGATGGCAATCTCATTGCGCCCCACGAGCTCTACTCCAAACTCACGGAAGGAACCCTGTTTTCGGCGCAGATCTCTTTGTCAACGTACATCATCAAGGACAATAATCCCAAGTTCATGGACTCCAAGGTGCGTCTCTGATGCTCAATTTGGATACACACTCTCATCCCTACATTCAGGTCTACCACATCAACGTCGATAAACTTACTATCTTGGACCCAGGCTATGACGTAGCATGGGCTCCTGCAATTCCGACTCTCCCGGAGAAAGCGGGACACTCGACACCTCGCACCAAAAGGTCTCGAGAACGTGACAGCAGCGTCGATAACGCCTTTAATAACTTGTCCCCTTCCAAAAAATCACGCGCTACTTAAAACTAACTGTTAATCTTCCCAACCTACCTACTCTCCGTGAAGATTTCTATACTTCAATTCTTGAATTTACTTAATAGTCCTCTTATTCGAAATCTTCCCGACCTACGTGCTCTCCATATATATTTCTATACTTCAATCCTTGATTTTAATAGTCCTCTTATTCAAATTTTGGTAGCGGGCTCTGCCGCTTGTCGGCCTTACCAGCTTTATCTCATGCTGGAGGTCTATGTCTCCCAGGGGGACAATTCTGAAGTCTGGGCAATATTATACATTTTCACATGGTGCATGCGCGAACTTACCGGATGGGACAGCCGGAGTCGTGTAGTTTGTAATATTATTGGTTAACGTCTGGCCAGTCACAGTGAAATTCTGGGCGCCCGAGAACATTCCGCTGCTCTGGCTGGATTAAGCGCCCATGAGACACGATCTCAGCCAGACGTGAGGGTAACAGGAACCCACGAGTCAGATTTGACAGGTCTGAAGGTCGAGTGAGAAGTCTGAGCTGGACACCAGCATTGGATTCGTTGTCCATGGGTGGGGGAAGAGGAAGAGATGCTAAGTGCCCGACATACAGCACTGGCACAGCAGTGACTCTTGCTGTATCTAGGCCGTGTCAGGAGGAGATAAATATAAGGCATGAGGTGTTTGATATCGGCAAACTATCTGTTGGTGGAAAAAATACACGGCAAATACCAATAGATTTACAGCCTGGTCCGAGATAGGTCTTTGTTCTCCTCGAAACCGCGGCTGTGCAGGAGCCTCAATATTATGCTGCATCCTAAAGTACTCGAAAAACAGACCCAAACTCTGGTTATTCTTGGCTTTAGTCCCTTTCTTTCCCCTTCAGCGATCTTGCCTCTCCTCTACTCTATCGAAGAAACAACCCACATCACCCAGGAAGAATGCGCTCACTCATCTTCACGCTGAGGGATGATGGATGAACAACGGTGATGGCATTTGCAGAGAAAGTTGACCCACACAAGGAGTGCATAAATCCACCCACGGTGCTGGTTGCTCATCAGTGCGCAGGCGTAGACGGGATTTACTTACATGTCCCTTGTTTCCTGCTTCTCGCCCACTCTTGCTCCCTGCTTCCGACGCTCTACCCCCACTTTTATGGGAGTGTCGCGACAGCTCACTCCCAACCACGAGTAGCCACTGAAGCCGATTCTCGAGATGCCCGAGAACAAGACAGCCATATCCAGATCATCCATAACTAGTGTTGCTGTGACTTAACACAAAGTCATTTTGAAGTCAAAGTCGCAGCCGACTTGATCCGAGTCGACACTGCAACTCGGGTTACTTACAAGTCAACTCGAGTGACTTGAAGTTGACTTACTGGTTCAAATTCCAGAAGGTGTGCTGAGTCGTTTACAGCACAAAAAAACAATTTCTTAATTGGGACCGGCCGTGTAATCCTACCTACCTACCTACCTACCTTGAATTTTGGTGAACCGTGACTTGAGCGCGTGACACCCTCGTGACACCTGTCACGCTTTTGTGATTTTTTGTAAAACGGCCGCAGATGAAGCTAGAACCACAAAAATACCTTGCTGTCCCAAATGGGCTCTGGAGTCGATTTGAGTCGACCCAAGTTGACTTAGACCTCCAAGTCGAGTCGAATCTATTTTTAAGTCACTTTCAAAGTCGCGACTCGACTTATCGAATCGCGGCAACACTATCCATAACCACACCCATCCGGACCCTGACCCGAACTGGGATGGACAACTTGACTCACCACCGCACCGCAGGACAGCGCGCCTGCGGGTGGATGTTAATCTACACATGTCACACACATACGTCAGACGCAAACCGGGACGCAGTCGCTTAAGATCACATTTAGTAAAGCGGAATAGTTTTAACCTTACACCATGACCAACCCACCTCAGGAGGAAAATCGTCGCCTTGGGGGTGCTCAAGACACTCCTCAGCACGGATTTCGGGCACTCCCTACGCGACCTTTAGACACTACTGCTGATTGGTCGCGTGCTTCTCATTTTCTTGCCGCTTATTCAATAAATGTTCAGATAAATTATATTTTGCTACCAAGCAAACCAGTAAAGCTGCGCCACTTCCCTACGTACCTGTCCAAGGAAGCTAAAGAACTAATGCCAAACACTGCTAGAATAATTCAGTCAATTGTCGAACGAGCACGCAAGAACAAGTGCCCACCTAAACGCTGTCAACAAACGACACAAAGATAAAAGAGGCTTTGCGGCGAAGTCAATGGGTGGGTTCAACGACTCAATATTAATTATCGTACGGGCTCGCATGAAGTACTTGGAGGATGAACCTGAGATATTACTCTCTTTATAAGATTACAAGGGGCTGGTCGGCCGCTTCGCGGCCTCCCATCCCCTTCCATGCAATTTATTCATACCAAAGATTTATTTTATTACAACCAGTGGGAGTCTTTGTTTGCCTTGGAATAGGTGGCGCGGGCAGTGCCTGTCCGATTGCTATCAGAAATGACGGCAAGTTGCCGTCAACGGCGGTGGGCGGCAATGGTTCAGCTGGTTGTTTAGCACAGTTGCAGACTAAGCCTGCCAGTTGAACATCATCGCGGCACCGATAGGCATCAGCGTAAATGACACTGACTACACTGCATCAGAAGGAGCCTGTTCGCCGCGGCCGCCTTTGTTTCTGTGTGGTGGGAGAGATCTGTCAAGGTTAACGCCGGGGCAGTGTCTGTCAAAGCATGCTGGAAGGGTGACGTCAAGTGCCAAGATGCCGAATGATTCATTGCCCGTGGGCCGGGGGGGAAAGAGAGCACGATCAAGGGCGGCGGGCTGCCATGGCGGGTGGCATCAGCGGAGATTCAGCGGAGATTAAAAAGGCTTCGGACGGACAGAAGTGCTTAATTTTATAAAGAGGGTGATGCGTGTCTGTCCGAAGCCATTTCAAACTCCGCTTTGGGGTCTATCAATCCACAACTTTGGTTTCCATCTTTCGCATCAACGGCTGGCCCCGCTTTATCAATCACATCTGTCTCACAAGCTCATACGCCATATTTCCGCTCTATAAAAGTATATACAATGCCAAACAATGCGACCTCACGTTTTAGCGCCCATTCTTCGAGATCAGTTGCGAGTCCTTGGATTATCAGCCATAGGCCGGCGCCAATTCAAGCACCAATTGGTAATCCCTCAGCCGAAGTGGTGGGCCGCGAAGCGGCCCACCGCGCTCTTGTAATTAATAGAGTTAGTTTCGGATATACAAGGATCTGGGAAGTGAATGGTGATTGTGTGTGTGTTGTGTTTTGTGACACTTCTCAATTTCCGGAGGCCTCTCACGAGGCCTCTGTTCCTTACGCAGCTGGAGGCTAGCCAATTGCTAGCAGTCTTCGACTAATTTCGTACCACCAAAAAAAAAAGAATGGTGATTGTGGTGTCGAAATATATTGAAGCGGCCAAGAGAGTAAAGGTCGCCTCAGCGCTGCGGGGGGTAGGGCTTAGTTTTCGCATCATTCTTTTAAGAGATAGGCAGGTTTGATCGTCGCGTAAAGAGGAAGTAGGGTAATATGACAGGGAGCAGAGGTAAGAGGAAGGAGGCGGCGCGACACACACACCTCATGACAGAACCCGCCGGTCTGGTCGAAGAACTCGAAGGAATTGGTGTGGATATCGCCGCGCCAAAAGTTCGTGTCGGCGATGTAAGTGCGTGTTGTCGGATTGGTATTTCGGCATTTTGAGGATACGCAGGGATGGGAGAGAGCACGCGAGAGGAAGAGAGGGAAAGGCGGGGAGAAAGAATGGGAGTGTAAGTAGGGGTGGATGACTCCTGGCGGAATGGGTACGGATGAGTATGTGAGGGGATGAGGGCAAAGAACATGGTGGGTGTGGAAGGAAATCAGGTGAAGTGGGACCCCCTCCATCGAACGTGGGCATCGATCCAAATACGTTAGTCGACGCGTGGGAGTGTGGGTGTTCTAGGGGATGGGGAACACATGCAGGCACTGGGCGTGAAGCACACCGTCTCACCTGCGATACCTGGCTCGGAACGTGCTGCTGACGAGGAAGGGAGGCGCTTGCTTGTGGAGCACCCGCCATCTGCTGTCACTACGCAATACCGACTCTGCGAGTGCCGCGCGATGCCCACCCGTGGAGCGTTGGCGGTGCGAGGGGCTTATTCGGCAGAGACCCTGGCAGCGTTGGCGTCTTTGGATAGAAAGCGCACGCACCGTCCTAAACGCGAAATCTCACTTCTTGCGTCTTTTTCCAGCCAGCATCCAGCGCTCTGTCCTGTCTTCGCATGGCGGGTGCATGCATGGGCTACGATGCGAGTGGCGAGTGGTATCTTGTGGGTGGGCACGATATCCCGACGCAGCCCATAAACGCGTCGAGGACGCCGCGTAGGCACGCTGGTCCGATATGATTTCTCCGTTTGGGTATGCCTGTGATGCGCTGAGGGCCAGATTCCGAATGCACAGTCGTATATAATAGTGGATAGTTCGCAGATCGAGAGCCCAGCCCAGTCAGAAAATTGGAAGATGAGTGCGATGACAGAATGGTTAGGTGGCGATGCACCCACGGATCATGAACTGATTCGGCCAAACCCGACTTGCGAGCCAATGTCCTCTTACATTCGTGATCTACAGCTACTTATCTTGATTCCTTTGAAGCTTTGTAATAACGCAGCAGCCGAAACCTGCTGACCGCTGCTTTTTTGGATCCCTTCCAAGTATGACAGAAGTTCTTCCTCCCGAGGGCGCATATTGCTGCATCTATGACGTCAAAGAATTCTACTGCTCCTCATAATCTACCTCAATTTCTGATCCTATTTCCTGGGTCTTCGCCGGATCCTCCTCGTCCCACATATTTTTCAATGCTCACCACGTACCTCTTGAGCGATGACCGCGACTCAGCCACCTAAAGGGGCGGCGCCACGCTTTCAGCTTTCAGGTTGGTCACATTCCCCGAGTACGCCGCCACCTGGATTCTTGGGTTCGTCTGCTGCACGACTGCGGAGGCGACTTTTCTTTGCCAATGTGTTGCCTCAGGCTCAACGCCAACGCTACAACGATTCCGCACTGGAGCGGAACATGCCCGTTCCTCTTTTCTGTCCGCGCGCCACTCCGTTTGACGCCGGCGCACATGCTGTGTATGCCGCTTCTGATGAAACTGCAACGATGGGAATCGGAAAAGGATCCGAGGCCGGTGGAGAGGAGCGACTACATGCGAGCCAAAGGTGGGACAGAGAGTCGACGAGCAATTCGTGCGAGAAGCCGGGGATCGGGGCCTACGCGCGGTAGAAAGAAATTCGAGAAGCAGTTGGACGCCTGCATGATTACTCGAGGTGCAGGGGAATTCGGTCGCGCGGCACGCTTTCAGGTGAGACCCACCCACTCCTGTACCTTTTTTAACCTTTCCAATCTTTGTTCTACTCTTTTTTCTATGAATAGGACGAGCCCCCTTGTGTATCCGAAGAACGTACACCCTCACTGCTTCTCGTGTCCAGCTCCTTCGCTTGGGCATGATCCGTGTGCGCATACCGAGCTTTGCGGCCCTGGCAGTGCAGCGCAAATGAATTTCTTGCGTAGCCCTGGCCGCAGGATTTGACAAGGGTCCCCGGACGATGATGGAGCGGGATACGGGATTCGAAGCCGCAGATCCCTCGTGTGCCCCCGCGGAGCCTTTATTCCACGGCGAAGATCAAGGGACGCGCGCTAGTATTCCGCTATCGAAAGCGCGCATTCGCGCTTCTCCCTTCCCCTCTCCTGAGCCGTTCTCGAGTCGCCTCCGTTCCAGCATCCACTCAGTGTTCTAGACTGTAGTGCGGGCTGCGACAACGTTGCACTCCTTTCTTCATTGTCTCTTCTGTTAAGACGGGACGCCGCCGTGCACTGGACACTAAAGAGGACCAGGGAGCCTCCAGCTCAGTGCCGATCGTGGGAAGGATGCAACCGCTTGGATGCATTGGCAGAGTGCAAATGCAGACAAAGGTCCTGAAAAAGAGGACACGAAATCAGTAGGCGCCGTGTACCTGACCGCGCGCCGCGGAGGGTAAATTACAATTTCAAAGAGGTTCGAAGTCAATAACATGTCTCAGGATATCTCGGCTCGACTGTATCTTGAAATCAGGAGCAAAGATGAAGTGAGTCACGGTAACATTATAGATATAGAACAACCGGGCACGTATTGAATATTTAAACACCAGCAGGTCAGTCCTACATAACACAAATGATTCATCTGAACGTCTTTGACCGACAGTTTTAAGGATTAGCCAAGTATAAGCACAGCCAGCGGATTCGACCTACCAAGATCCTCACCAGCTGAGGTCCATACTGAACTCGTCCTCACCATCCTATTCATGCTCGCTCCCCTTGTCACCACTCCATTTGACGCTGACGTACGTGCTGCGTACACCAAACAAAATGGGTGGGAACGGACGTGCGGTAGAAGGGAATGCGAGAAGCAGTTGGACAGCTGCATGACTACTCGAGGTGCGGAGGAATTCGGTTGCTTTTTTACCATTTCCAATGTTCATTCTGATCCCTATTCTATAAATAGGACGAGACCTCAGGCTGCATACTCGCCGAGGAATGTACAACCTTAACACTTCTCCCACCAACCTTATTCGCTTGTACATGATCCCCGTACACACCCCGAGCATTGTCGCACGGCCCTGTAGCGCGCATGGATCTCTTGCGTAGTCGTGACTGCAAGAGTTGCCAAGGGTCCCCGGGTGCCGATGGAGCGGGATACGGGATTCGAAGCCGCACATCCCTCGCGTGCCCCCTGCAAAGTCTTTATTCCGCGAAGATCGAGGGACACGCGCTAGTATCCGGTATCCAAGCGCGCGTTCCCATCAGGAAAAACGCCCAGGGAAGTAGCGCGCCGGGTAAATATGGAGACAAAAATAGCAGTCTGTAGCTGTGATAGCTTTGGCCCGCCTGTACATAGTTCTATAGCGCTACAATAGTTGTCGGTGGTATCTATGGAGGTCAGCGTAGCTTGCAGGCTGAGCTACGATGCGCTACATATTCTCGTGTGTGAACTATAGTGTACCCATATTCGGAAGTCGGGGCTATATGTGGCTATGTGTACTATCGACCATGAGGGTGGGCTACAAAAATGAATTTCAGCTTGCAATGTGTTTTGAGTCTTTAACATCGTTTACTCATACTGGCACAAAGCTTATTTCAACGTGGTATTAGCCCGGAGGAGTTTAATTAAGTCACATGAGTGAAAATGTTCTTATGCATTGTATCTCAGCAACCGTGCACCCCCATTGCAAGTTAAATTTTCACGAAGTATATTTAAGGATACATATGTTGCAGACTGAGTTCCAGGAGATTTGGGAGGAGCCCCCATGTGCTGGAATTGTTTTTTGAGGTAATTTTGATTCGACATTTGTACCTTTAATTATCATCTTTTCCACAATTTGGCTCTATAGAACCATTTCTACCACATAGGCCACTAAATTTCTCAGCTCAAAATTGAGCCAACTGTCATGGTTGAGCCTGCACAATTGCACGGTGTCAACTTTACGATCAAATATTGATCGTAAAGTTGACACCGTCGTTACACAGCCACATATCCTATTCGCCAAAAAAAATCTAAGTAAGACGGTCTCTAGAAAAAGAATCTACATCTATGTATGGGTTGTTAAAAGTAAGCAGCCTCATCTATAACATTATCTGTTGTCCACTTCCGGTCAATTTTCATACCGCACTTCCCCATCAAATGACAAGACCGTACGATGTGCTCAACAGAGATGACGGCGGCATTGCAGCGCTGAGCTCGGGAGGAGCGGTGAATGGTGTACAAACCAGTCGTGTTGTCAGGTTGATTAAAGCCTGTAAACCACTCGACATAGGCCAGAGGATGAGGGTATTTGCCGTATTGCGGTGGGAGCATAAAGATAGCTCGGATTTGGGCGACGCGAAGACCTACAAGCCATAATGAGGATAAGAAATTAAGAGAAATGATGGGACTGACCTTACAGACCAGAAGAGGGACTGTAATGGCCCGGATCTTCAACGACAAGGGCAGTATCAAAGTGCTCGGGAGAACCAGGAGCACGGCCTTTGGCACGCGTAGCCGGTGTGGCGCGTATGCGACAGGTACGGATCTTGTCAGCTATGTAGCGGTTGTGGGGCATCCGAATGGAAAGCTGTTTGTACACTGCAAAACGGTCATGGCGATTCGGAATAATTCCTGAGCGGGGAAAATATTTCTTGATGAAGGAGGCGAACGCAGGAATGAAGTCGATGGCACCGTGAATGGTTTCTAACTGGGTTACGGTGACATCGGGGAATGCTGGTTCTTTAGCAATGGAATAAACAGTAGAAGGTAGGGCTGAAGGCGGGAGTTGTACTGTGAGTTGTTGGGCAGGTGGTGGGCCCTCGTCGTCATCCGAGTCATCGTTCTCAGCTGTTTCAGAGGTCAGTTTTTTGTCGAGCCAATCCAGATAAGACTGCCGAAGCGCAAACACCTCTTGGCGCTGAAGCCAGACAGTCATTTGCGAGGTGTAATCCCGTTTGTTAGAAGCACGATAGGCTGCTTTAGCAAAATCTATGTGGAGGCGTTCCGGTGCCTCGGTATTATAGCCATCGGCGCTGCCGAGAGAACGAATGCCGTCAACGTAATGTTGGAGAGAATGGATCTTGGGGATATTAAAATGCTCGCGAATGCCGAGCTGGATTAAAATGTTTTTGTTGGCATGGAAAGTGTCAAGGCTGTATTGAAGGGCGTCAAGAGTTTTCGAAGTATGAGACTGGAATTGAGCATAATAGATGAAGTCGATCAACGACTTGACAACGGTGAGAACCGGCGCGCTAACGGCGCCTGCCAGCACCCCCAAGAAGACGTGCTGCATCTCCTTGTGCTCTGTCCCCGTCCACTGGGAAACAGACGAAATCCCCTTCTTGAAGTGCCGCAACCCTGCATGGCCATGCATGGCCTTGAAACGCGCATCAAATTCCTCCTCCCCAAGAATCGAAATGCACCACTGGACTAGATGAGTTTTGAACACGCCCTGGTGTAGCTGGTGAAGGAGGTCGGGGGTAAAGCAAGTGAAGATGTTGGAATGCGGGAGATCGCGCCAGAAGGGATTATAGACGGCTCGTAAGCCATCTTCTTCAAACTTGGGTGGATTTCGACCCTGCTGATGAGCATCCAGTGTCTCTAGTGTCGCCTTAACGTCTCGAAGAGGCCACGCTGCACCGTCCCCACGCTTATCACGAGGAACAACACAGCGGGGGCACCGGTTCTCCATGCAGCATGCAACTAGGCACTGCTCTGGATAATCGGCGATGTAGGCGGCCAAGATGGGATATACCCGCCGAATGAATCCATCGGCACATGGCATATCAACGCCATTCTTTCCAGCCTCAATCAGCGGCTTCAAGAGGGAGCGCATACAGTGATGGAACAGCCGGTATCCAGCCAGAGAACGCGTGGCGTCGGTGAAGCATAACAGCTTTGAGACAGGTAGATATCTTATTAGGACCATCGCATGCGACGAGGGCTGACGGCGGATGTCCTTTGAGATATTCCCTATAGTCAGATACACTGGCCACGCCGTCTTGTCGCCCTGGAACCGCGTGAGTTGGGTCTTGTCCGAAGATATAATTGCTGGGCTAATGACAACACCAGGTGGTAATCGCTTCTGGATGTTTCGTTCAGAAGAAAATTGAAGAAGAACACGCTGTCGCATACCTGTAGATCCCACCACCGGTTCTGGTATAACGAGTATCTGCATGTTAAACTCACGATAGGTAGCTTCAGGTACGCATCTGTAGCCGTATGGCTTACATTCTTTGACAGCCAGCTCGCTAGATCCCACTCATCGCCATCCACAAACGGTGAATGAGGACCTTGCCCCATCGCGGTCTGCTCCGCTCGCATGCGCTCAAAAACAGTCTGGCCCTCGCCGTAAGTTGTGGCGCTAACATTCTTGAATTTCTCGTGCCCGGGGAAGGCCTCTTCGCCAGGAAAAGGCTCGACGAATCAGCTGAAATTTCGAGGGTCATTGTCGTCTAGAACCTCCTCTACAGTAGCCCGCCGGGGCTGTGGTGTTGTATCTGCGATCTCCGGTTCTGGTGACGGCGGATGCGGTGCCGGTACAAAGCCCTCTTCTCCCACCCGTCATCATCCTCATCTGGGACTTCGCGGCTGAAGAACATCGGAGATGCAGCCCGTAGGGGAGTGTGCTTCTCCGAGTCGGCAGCAGGCAGATCTTCCTCAAGAACCTCTACGCTGTCTTCTGGTGGCTCGCTCTCCTCTCTTGTAGCGGTAACAACAATTCCGAGACTTTCACGCCATTTTTTGTGACAAGCTGCCTTCTTAGAAATGTGGTGATTGACGGCGGCCTGCGTTGGGCGGGAGGTGTGGCAATATAGGCAGCGCTGCGGCATGGTAGTGTCTCAGAAAATCGGTATCTATTTCTTATCACGCGCTATTGCTGATGTTTCAGGGGCCCGATGCGCGGCCCCGCTCCACAGCCTTATATAGGCGTATTTTGTTTACAGCAAACAACGCGTACATCTTCCTCAACAACCCCCACCATGGTTCGTTGACATGAACCAAACAGACGTGCCTCTATAAAAGCGGCTGTCCAACTTTCCACCCGCCGTGAGTCCCCACAACCCACTTGATACAAGACCCTTATCGCCTTCCACATATGGCCAGCCAGTCTAAACTCGCTCATCCCTCTGCTCAGCCCCGTACCAAATTGTCGTTATCGTTGTCTTCTGCGAAGACTAGCCGTACCGTCAACACTGGCCACAGCAACAAGGAGAATCATCCCAGTTTGTCCTTCCTCATGATATCTGTTCCTTGGACTGACACTGTATCACAGCTCCGACCGGTCCCCGCGACAGTATCCCAGCAAAGAAGCATATCACCCATGACGATGGTCAGTGTATTGTTACTGTCCTCTACGCCCACCTTACACAATCTATCCAGAAGACAATGAGAGTGATGCAGACTTCATAGATTCTCCCGAAGATGATGATGAAGACGATGACTTCGCCAGCGCAGGTGCTGGTGCCGACCCTTGTATGTTCTTTCAGTCCCTCCTCGATTCTATTTTGCTAACAAAATTTCAATTACAGCATCTGACAACAAGGACGATGATCAAGAGGAGGAGGCTAATCACCGTAGCCGGAGCCGTCGCGCCAGCGAGAAGGAGGCCCAGCGCCGTGAGTCCAAGCTTTAAATGAGTCTCTCAGCTATATTTCCTTTGTCCATTCAGGCGCTGAAAAAGAAGAGGCTCAAGCTCGCAAAGTGGCCAGAGTCGCCAAGGCCGCCAAGAAACAATGCGAGCAAGAGATGGGCGCAGAGCCTGTGCCTCTCAAAGACACGGTTGTAAGCATCCTTTAATCCTTTAGCTATCATCTGCTCAGACATTGTCAGTTTACCTCCCATGATGTCGTGCTACCCACCAAGAAGAAAACCCTTCAGCAGCGCGACAGTCGGATCCCAGTAACACAAACCCGCCCAATGATCACGAATAACTCTCAGGACCCACAGCGCGGACGTACCCAGGAACCAAGCCAAGATCTTCGCGCCATTGTAAGCCTTAAATTCATTCACCTGGATGTGGCTAACAATTCTGTTGCAAGATTGCCGCCAATCGCACTGGGCCCTCTGGACACCACCGTGATTCGGAACGCACCACCACTCAGTATAATGCGGGCGGGCTTGCATCTGCGAGCGTCAGCGACTGGCGTCGATCCTCCGTTGTCGTGCCGATGGAAATAGATTCGGAGCCGCCACACCCTCGGGTGAGTCACTGATTTATAATCGTCGCTCCGAGTCATTTTTTCACCACTCATAGTCCATCAATGGCAACATATTCCCTGCTCGCGTCCACCTCGACCTTCGCTATGCTTCCTCCAGCCAGCAAGGGGGAGGCTCCCACCTCGACAACCGCCACTCGCAGCCCAATGACCGCTGCGCAGAGCCCCGCGAGCCCCGCCGTCGACGCGAGCCCAGCCCCAGCCCCATCCGCTCCTGCTCCCGCTCTCACTCGCCGACCATAGGCGACAAGCGTAGTCGCTCATCATCCGATGACGACGACCTCCGAGCAACTCAAGCCCAGAAGATCAATGAGCACCAAGGCCGTGCGCGAGCCAAGGACTACGACGATCTTACGCAGGAGCTGGTCAGCATCGCCAACACTTGGTTCCGGTGCCTGCTTGCTATGATGGACGGTTTCCCGGAGCTCATGTCGGAGGCGGACATGCTTAAGCTGGCCTGGAGCAAGGCTAACGAGGAGCTTCAGGTCTCGATGAGCCTGACCCCAGATTTAGCAAAAATGGTAAGCCCACTTGCCCGTTGTTGTCCCCATTTTAACTCGTTACCAGGTCACCCGGCGCGGATCTCAAATGCGCGGCGAACTCAAGACCAAGGTTTGCGCTCTTACTGAGCTTGTCTTCGGCTTCGAGAGCGGCCAGAACAAGAAGAATGTGCGCAAGAACCGGCAGCTGGCAGAGGACTTGAAGGAGGGCTTGGGTTATTGTTACAAGGTGCGTTACTCGTTGTCTTATATATCCCAGTGCTCACCTTGCATAGGAATTCCCCGCCGATCCCACCCAACGAAAGGGCCTTTACAAGGCCCCAATCATCCAGAAGTCGATTAACCAGATGTGGTTTAACAACCGCCGTGACGAGGGCGCCACCCACCCCGAGCTGTTTGGCCCAGCACTCCCCAAACCTGCCTTCGCCCTCGTTCTTACTGCCGTGAGTCGCCACTGTTGATTATGTAATTATTCTGATAGCTTTCAAGATCGAATGCTGCATCGACGAGTGGGCGACAGGGATCAAGACTGATGTCCCATTCACTGCTGCCGACTATCGCTCCGTTTATCAAGAGCACCTCAAGTGTCTTGATGACTTCGAGAAGCACACAGCCCCTTGCGACATCCTCGGCAATATTCTAACGCGTGCCCATAACGTTGGACGGTGAGTGTTTTCCTTCTTTCCATTCTACTTACTCAACGCGCACTTTATAGTTTCCACTCTGGTGCTCAGCCGCTCACACCCGCAGCCTCCAAGTCGGCTCTCTCCAAGGCCGCTTTGGACGCCGCTATTCAGGAGTACGATGATGACGAGAACACTGCGAGCGACGGCGAGAACGGTGATCAGTCGGAGGGCGAGCAGTAGACAACTAGTACCTTTTTTGTATCCCATTTTATTTATATGTATGCTCTTTTGTCCCCATTTAATAGCTTGAATTGAATGTATGTGAGCTCTGGAGCCTATATACTGCTATGTACGCTACGGTGCTACGGTACTATGTGCACTATTTTAGTCACAAAGCGTGACTACCGCGAACTTTATAGCAGTCTATGGTTGGCGCTGACGGCTATTACTGGCTATATAACAGGGGGTAGGCTACCGTGCTATGGCAGCTATCCCAGCTATATTGTGCTAGGTACCCTACTAGTTTTTTCCTGATGCCCTCTTCTCCCTTCCCCCTCATGCGCCGTCCTTGCCTCCGTTCCAGGATCCGCTCTGCTTTCCAGACTCTAGTGCGAGGTGCGGCAGCGTTGTAATCCTTTCTTCATTCTCACTTCTGCTATGACACATACGCGATGCCGTCCTGGACGCTGACGATGGAGAGAGAGCCTCCGCGACTCTGCGCCCAGCTCAAATCCCACTCGCCGACTCGGCGCCGAACGTGAGAGGGACGCAGCCGCTTTGAGACATTCGCACCGTGCGAGCGGGCGAGTGCAAATGTAGACGCAGAATCACGAAGGCCGCAGGCACGATGTACCTGACCGCAGGCTGTGGAGCGTAAATTACAATCACAAGGATCTCCGAACTCAATAATATGTCTTGGGATGTCTTCACTTCGACGACCGCAGCTGATAGGATTGATCCTTTCCACAAACTTGTGGGCAGTAGGATTAAATTTCTCCAGTATCCTACTGGACATCCTAGCTACCTATCCTGAGTATCCTACGGTAAAATATCCCATCCTAAGTATAAGGAACAAAAAGTGGTATGGTGAATGATCCCGAAGCAGAGGACAGAACGTGGGGAGAGATGGAGTCGAATGGATAGGATGGGATGGGATGGGATATGATGAGATAGGATCAAGATAGGATGGGGCTAGACGGAATAGGATTGGATAGGATATGATACAAAATAGAACCTTGTATCCTATCCTATCCCATTTGTCAGATAGATTAGCCACTCACCAGAACTCCGTCGTGCGTGCATAGCAGCCAAATCACGGTTGAGCGATGCCGAGTCAACTCATGAAATACAAGGAGTGAAGCCAGCTCGAGCTTTTGCAGGGTGGTACAAGTAAGCAGCCAGAAATGCGGGAAGCCGATGGTGGTGGTCGAGAATTGAGAGATGTTTGTTTGACTGTGTATCAGGCGCTACAACTATTGCGGGCCGATTGATCCGCTTTGAGCATCTTTATTGTTTACTTTGTTCGCTTTGTGCTTCCCTCGGACCCTTGTCTTTGTTCTTCCGAGATCTCTGGTGTGCCGGAAAGCTTTCTGACGGGATCACTCACACCCCCGCCTCTTTCTCTCTCATCCATTTATTGTAGGGCCAACTCGGCGACTCCTTCGCCTGTCTGTACTAGGTCTTGAACCATACCGGTGGTGGCCATTCAATTCCTTTCGACTTATTTTCAGTTGCACAACCGTTGCTAGCAGTATATCAAGCTGGGTCACTTCTCTTGCTTGAGCATGGTATGGTGTCCGTCGTATGTGGTCAACAACTACAACCTAGATGTCAAGTATAACAGAGTGGACGCGGAGGATAAATACGGCATGTAATCCCCTCAATGTGCATTTTCTAAACTGACTTTCGTGATGAGATAAGACCCTATCCTATGAATCTGAATATTGCACGCATTCATCGCACATCCCGATTTATACTCTTCCGGCTGCCCGCCTTCTTCGCGTTTAGAGATCGATCCTATCCTAACTCTGCAATCCTATCCTATCCCACTGCACCCCATTCCACTCTGCTAAGGTGTCCTCAATCCTATGGGACTGTTGTCATTTAAATATGGGATTCATTCATCGTGCAATTTTGTAATTACAATAAGATAGGATAGGATAGGATAGGATAGGATTACAGTCATGATGCTTCGATACAGCGGAAAAGGTTGAGTAACTTGAATTTTCAGAGTCCACCAGTTGCTGGGTAGGATAGATCCTACCACCCACCAACTGGTGGGTAGCATTTATCCTACTGCCGTCAGGCATTGTTCACTTGACTATGTCTTGAGATCGGGAGCCGAAATGAAGTCAAAGTAACAATTAGAACAGCTGGGCACATATTGAATATTTGAACAAGTAATTCCGTTCTACACACGACTGATTCATCATATGCAATGTCTTTGACTGACAATTTTAAGGACACTGCAAGAAATTAGCCAAGTACAAGCACAGTCAGCATATTCGACCTACCAAAATTCTCACCAGCTGAGGTCCATACTGAAGTCCTGATCATCATCTTCAGCACACAAATCCTCGTCGTCCACTTGCAGCATTATCAACGAAATCGAATGAATTGTTTCCAGATGGGTGACTCACCGTGGGCAAATGGACGTCAATCTCATTGGATAGTTGCCATAGTGGGTCACCCAGATGCCTGGCCACGTCCTGGCCGTCTGGATCGAACCCTTTGGCTTTGTGTAACTGCCGGAGTCCTGCGTAGACACTGGCGTCCCAGGATCTTCCGCATATTATGGTGTTGAACCGGACAGATGGAAATCCCAGTTCAGTCGCCTCTTCTGCGGTAAGACGTTCGACGCCCAACGGATCGAGGGACCAATAGGCAGGACATTCTGGCCACCAGAACGAGAATGGCCCAACATGAAAGTCCTTCTCCGGACAGAGAAATAGGAAGCCTTCGGGAGATTCTACTCTGCTCGCCGAAATGTCGATCTCAAACCGCATGTAATCCGTGACGGCTGTTTGAAGATGTTGTTAGAAATTCTCGGCAAGGACAGGTTGAAAAATACCGTAATCCTCAAAGTTGGATATAATTTGGAGGCGGCTGAAAATGTGATTCGCTTGACTGAGCCAGGACTGTGGGCATAAGAAGTTGGATCTCGAAAGGATTGTGTTTGCCACATTGCTAGAGTTTAACCTTGACCATATAAGAGCCTGTCAACATGCAGGCAAGATGAAGAGTAATACCGGATCCAGCCATCCTCCATGATTTGTTTTGCCGCTCCTGGAGTGCTCCAACAGTCAGAATGACAGTTTTTATTTGGCAGCCAGGCAATTTCGACAGAGTCGTTGGGCCAATTTCCTGAAGGACAACAGATGACTGTTCTGAGGTCGAGGGTTATGGGGGTGGAAATACTGTTGGATCGAAAGTGTCCTAGAAAATAGTAACATATATCATGATATTGTTCTAGAGTTAGAGATTCAATGATCTTGGCCTCCGTATTTGGTGCATTCGAGGAATACATTCCCTGTGTCCACGCCGGGAGGGAGTCTAAATAGATGGGATAAGCGTTGGCTTGGACGATGTCCATGCAGAGCTGGCCACTTGAACGACGTATGTACAATGTACATTCCCACCATAACTGGATCATTCAAAAGGAACACACAAATCCAGATCACTGGGCTCACCAGCCGTTGGCGGAAAGTGAAGTAAAGGTAGTCTTTTGCCGCCTGCCACATGGTCAGAAACACGACACTACGGACAGGATTCGACTGCCTTACCCTGAAGTCATCGCACTTTATAGCAAAATGTCGATAAATTGACAGCTCGCAATTGGGAAATTTAAAAGCACATACACAATAGGCGTATGTATATACTTTCGAGAAATGGGAATCTTGGAGGTTGACGAAATGCTTGAAGGGGATCAGATCTATTTGATGCATTAACAGGGAATATATATTCCAAATCGAAACACCTACCATCGTGGAAAAGTGTGGCATGCAAACCACCGTAGTTCGCGACTCCACAGATCTGAACAAGATTTGGGTGGCTAGGGAAGGTTTAATGGCACTGACAAGCAGTTAATTGCACGGCACTTACCGAATCGACATATTTTTCGCTATATCTTGTCGCCACTCCTGAAAGACTGCTGAGATGCAGTAATAAAAAAGCAAGATGTGCTGTACCTCCTCTGCGCCAGGTCCCTGATAAATGGCAACAGTGGTGTTTTGGCCTCCAAGTCTGGCAGAGTACAGACGACGAACGCCCTGTCGTTCCCGTGGGCAATAAACAATACCCGTACTATCGGGGAAACATATTTCTTGCTGGAGGTCTATGTCTCCGAGCGGGACCATCCTGAAGTCTAAGTAATATTTATTGCATCTTCGCAGAAGGCATGAGGAAACCTACCGGAAGGTACAAACGGGACAGTCGTGTACGAGTTGTTCGTGATATTGTTCAACGTCTGGCCAGTCACAGCGAAATTCTGTGCGCCAGAGAACATTCCGCTGCTATGGCTGGAATAAGCGCCCGTAAGACACGATCCGAGGATTCCGAGCCAGGCGTGAGAATACATAACAGGGAAGATGCACGCACCAGCCAGATTCAGGCTGTCTGAAGGTCGAGTGGGAGGTAAATTCATCCGCTATGGGGGGTTCGTAGTCCATGGGTGGTGGGGAAAGGAAGAGATGCTAAGCGCCCGGCGCACAGCTGTCGTGCCATATCAAGGAGGGATAAATATAAGGAGTCGATTATATCAGCAGACCAGTATATACTGTGTATATGCGTGCAATTGTACGCAAGCAGACGCAAGCCTGTGTGTGTCGCATTGGGTAAGGTGTTTCGCTCCCGCGCCCGCGCCCGTGCCAAACGATGTTACCCCACGACGTCCATGTGTATGACGGTGGCACTGACGCCCGCGCCCAAATCGGCACTCGACAAAAATATGTCCGCGTTATCACCCCACAGGCGCGCATCGTCGCAACCACAGTCACGATCAAAAGAAAAGGAAAGAAGACAAAGAAGAAGGAAAGAAAGAACTTTAAAGAAAAAAAGAAGCAAAGAGAAATACACCCGTGCACCAAACGTTCCTAGTTGATTCGGTAAGATTGTCCGTGTACATCGTGCTCCCGCACGATGACCCACAAAACAACACTTACCACGCTCCGTCCCGCTCCAACTGAGGGATAGAGCTTGTGCTTGATGCGGCGTGCCGGTCGGTCTCGGATGAATGACATCCATCCATTAATGGCCGCGTCTCCGTCCCGGCGTAGGGGAGCAGGAAGGAGAGAGTAGGTGCGACTCGTGAGAGCTGCTGATGTCGTTCCCGCTGGTACTGGCAGATACCTGTACCGCACGCGCAGCCGTAGTAGAGCGCAGGACCGGTGTGCGATGCTTGCGGAATGCTCACGGAGGACATGCACCATACGCCATCCATGTTACGATGAAGACACCCCATCTTTCAAGTTGGCACCCCACCCATAGACAAGACAGGCAGGCACGATGGATACCCCAGGGCTCGCGCTCGCAATCGCCAAATGGGCTCGATACCATATCGTGTCGTATCTTCAACGCGAGCGTCGCACACCAATGTGCGATTTCGATATGCAGGATCTAGACAGCACGGTGCGAATGTGGTCAAATACGGTACTGCATTGCATGTACAGGCTGGTCCCGACATCTGCGCGAACTGAAGCCGAGTCGAAGAGGCAGCACACCTCCTTCTGCTCGTCCTTCATCTGCAGCTCCACGGCCACGGATAAGCGCTTGTGATATCTCTGCGCGCAGCTGGCATGCCTAGTGGAGGGAGTGTTTGTGGAGTGTCGCGCTCCCAGAGGACTTGCGAGCCTAGCCATCTGCCGAGTCTGTGGGACTGACGTCCAGTCTTCGGGACAGAGGGAAGGCATCGTCGCGCGATGGAGCCGGAGACGCAGAATTGACGTAGACATAAACTCTTGGGGAATGCCATCGCATCTTGTCCAGTTGTGTAAGGGTAAGAGCATACAGTGATCATCAGATTGTCATCAGATGCATCATGCGTTCCGAAAGGGCAATCAGCGGCTCGCTTCCTTTCTCCCCACCCTCTCACCTCGTTCTCAGTCGCTTCCTCCGAGTCTGACGTTCAACGCAATTTGAACGCAATGCATCGCACTGGCACAATTCTACTCAAGTCCAAGAATCCTTCTAAAACCGCCATATCTTCTTATGGAGCCGCATCGATTCCCGGCCCTCCGTCCCTCGATCGTCGTCGGCTGCGGCACTGCTCTTTGGATCTACTGCTGTTTTTCCTTATATGTAAGTATCCGGGTGCCTGTGCCCAGAACGACTTCCATGCCTACATTGTACATCACTTGTTTAAATTCTTCACTTGGAGCACTCGTTCTTGGTTTCTTGTCGTATTACGTTGATAGGGTGTGTGCGAGAGCACACATAAAAACCCCAGTTTTTATTCATTTTAAAAGCTTATCACCGGGGAAATGTGAGGCTTAGCAACGGGGTATACACCCACCTCGGGGTGGTATGCTACACTGCTGATGGCCGAAAGCCAGCGGGCAAACATGAGTTAGCGGTTCAACATTTAACTCTAACGAGTTAAATGTTCTACTAGTTGACCTTACCGTTGGGCCCCGGGGGTCAGTTGATAGCTGAGTCCTTGGGTGCCGGAGGTGAACAAGAGGAACTAAATAGTCTTAGAGCTGGCCGCTAACTGTGCGGAGCCCCGTTGAAGTCAAGAGAACCTTATACACCACCATAGTTTGACTTGCGGAAGAGTAATCTACCCCCGGGAGAACAAGAAATTGATCATAGAAATTTAGACAAGAGATATTGGCTTCTTCCCGCCAAGTTCTATGGATCCCCGGGAAAGGCTAGTGATTTAGAATTAGAGTGTTTGTCTGGCAGGAGGACAGTTGTCTCCCGGGAGGTTCAATTTATCCCCTGGGAACACCGACTGACCGCCGGGGACATAAAGATCACCCCGGGGAAGCCTCAGGTTGCCCCGGTGGAGCCTTACTCCCGTTGGACTTGGCAACGGGCCGGCAACTGGTTTACCCGGAGATCATCAGCTGATTTATATTTCCCCGCTGGACTTTGGGAGCTCCCGCTGGTCACCAGAATATTATGAATGATGGACGAGGCAGATTATTATTGATATACTCGTTGTAAAGCTCCCGCTGGCTCCTTAAAAACCAGCGGGAGAGTTTTACTCTCTACAGATGTGAGATGAGACTTCCCCGGCGGAGTTTTATTCCCCCGGGTGACTTGGCAACAAGCACGCAATAATGATGAAAGATGATGAATTGTATGGTCTACCTCCGCCGGGAGACTATTATACCCACGACTGCGAATACATCTGATATTATTGGATGTTGAGCTCCCGCCGCTCAATCAGATGTTTCCCCGCTGACTGATTTATCTCCGTTTGTATGCCCGTAAAATGTATATAAGTTGTACAGTAGTTTAGATTCGGGAGTCAATCCTCTCCCACCTCCCGGTGACTGTAGGTAGTACTCGTAGACAGAATAAGAAAGAGATTTTGAAGTGAACAGTTGAGAGAGACGTTAAGATTTTGAAGAGCACTTGATGAGAACCAAGCCGCCAGCGGTGTAAGTGCCCCTTTTAAGTGGCCAGCCGTCCGCCCGCCGTTCTAATCCGACCTCCCGGAGGTCTGGGTCTGAGTCAAGGTCGCCCAAAAGAGTCTTCCCGCTGGTCCTCTAAGCCCCGGCGAAGATCAGATCGCACCAGCGGGGCTGTTTGGCATTCAGTCTTCAGTATTGTTCAGCCGGACCAGATAGATTTTGATATACGAGAAGACAAGGAAATTGAGAAGCAGCCGATGCGAGCCACGCCGCGGACAGCATAAGAGCTCGGCCGGCCAGCCTTGTAGCCAGCTGCCCCCGCCAGCAGTTCGACCCTCCCCGCTGGCTCTAGGAAGAGTTCCCCCGGGAGGTTTTGGAGTCGATGACGCCTCGTCCCGTCGGTCTGGCCGCTGCTTGGGAAGCCGCCGGCATCGTACTTCCTCATTTTCTGGAAGGTTTAGCTCCCGGTCTACGAGATACTTACCTGCGGCCCGGTCCGCTGGGTCAGACGGATATAAAAGACTAAGAGACTTGCCCCGGTGGTCCCGCTGAAAGCTATATTTAGTTCCCCCGGCACTACCTTAGAATTGTATGCAACAATCTTGGACGGGTGATACGTACCCTACCTCCCCCGAACAAAACATACGAGAGCATCTTGTGGCTCGCAGTTTAGTGACTGAGATTTGGGGTTGTATTTTGGTGTTGGTGTTGAGTTGAGTTTAGGCTCGCTCCTCCCGCTGGATCCAGTCCATTTCGATTTCACGGCTGCACCCGAGTGCACCGTTTCATCTGGAGCCCACCGCGAGGGGGTAACAGGATTGTTGTACAAGAATAAGACTTGTGGACCGATACTATTGCTTAGCTCGAACCATTTTGTCCACCGGGAGAACCATATCTATAACATCTGTTGAGCCTTGCTCCGGATATGCCTTTAGACCTCACCGCGACAAAGTGCAACACGGGTTACCGCGAATCCTCGTAGTACTCCGGAAACCGTTAGACTTCGTTCTGACAACCCTACACTCTCGCACTTGACTTGAGTCTAAAACAAATTCATTTAAAACCCTCTGTCGAGCCTTGCTCCAGAGCTCCCCCGGAGAATGTGTATTGAATGTGAAATCCCCCGGGAGAAATTGTCCCAAAAATTACCAAAACCTTGCTATTTCCCCGCTGTTCATTTATTGAATGGCAAAAACACCAGACTATAACTCAGACAATCGTGTCCCGGAGGTCTCTGAATTGAATGCGCCGCATTTCAATTACCACCCCCTGGATGAACTCCCTCGATTTCTTGATGATATTGAGCGGCTGATAGAGAAAGATCAAATTCCGCTGATCAGGCGAAATTAATTCCTTACCTGCTATGTGGGATATGGAACCGCAGTTCAGTGGCGAGCTATTGAATCTTATTCGAAGTCATATAAGGAGTTCAAGAGAGAAGTGATAGATAATTATCCTAACGCCAGGGAAGACCCCCGCGGAGCTTTGTCGACGGCTAGCCGCTATTTTCGAGTCCTACCCGAACTACGGACTCAAAAACTGCGGACCTGGATGGTCTATCGAGATTGATTAGATCGTTGGATGGTGAAATTGCAAAGCTGTTTGCCCCGCTGGCTCGTCTGACCCACCGGCAAGCGATTAACCTACATCCAACGGCAGAAGACAGAATTGAATTGTATTCAAGTGAGATGGAGTCGGTGGCTAGCCTTGCTGACCCCGACTGCTTGTACATATTCAATGTGTACTGCCGGGCAGTACGAATGCTGTCCAGCCGTATAGAAAGTCAGAACAAGTATTCTGAGTACTCATTGGCGGAGTCAGGAATCCTGCCGGCGGTTGTAAATCAAGAGTGCCTTGAGTCTCAGCCGTAGCAAGATCCTGTTCCGGCCATTGGTCCTCAAAATGCTCGCACTACTGGCTTTGAAAGACTGAAGTCTGAGGTGGTTCAACTAGAGAACTCAAGTATTTGTGAGATCTGAGCACCGGCGGATGTTACCGATGCCCCGCTGGATTGTGACTTGACAAGTTCCCGGCGGGCACTTCAGACTGGTTCCCCGGGATGCAACCGTAATTGCAGACACAGTGACCAGTGTTTGATCGCTGTTAAATGAGACAGAAATGCAGAACACGGGATCAAGTATCAGAAATGTATTCGCGGCTAGCGGTTCAAAGATAGTGGCTGCCCGGGGAGTATCACATTCATTCAATGGATTAATTATGCTCCCGCGCCAAAACCATTTTGCACCGTTGAAAGCGAATAAAAACTTGAGCCGTTGCCAAAGAGAGATGGATAATCGGCGCACGACTAACTGAGAATCAGATTCACAGTTGCTAATGTCATGCTCCGGCGGCAGACCTGTCGGCTGTTATCCCCGCTGTTACAGATGTTACCCGCTGATGCATTCATTACCGGTGCGTAATACCAGCTGTAGAAGCAAGCTTGCCTGGACCCACTTATTTCTCTTGGGAAATTGTGACCCCAGCTGGTTGTCTTGAAGATTGTCGCTCGATGAGACCTGCGCATATTGCCGGCCCGCGCAACTGGGTAAAATCCCATACGGACATCAAAGACATGTCAGCGGTTGGGCACTGAAATTCAATTCAATTGCTCCAGCGGGGAAGACCACTGCTGGCTGCTCAAATCTCCGATGAGTTTCGGCGGCCTGATGCTTCCAACCGCGAAAGATTTCAGAGATAGATGATTGAGTAGAAATCAAGTAGAATTCCCTCCTAACGGCAGAATCATTATGACCGCCGGCCGATGATCAGATATTGGGAGTCTTCTTTTGAAGCCGACCACCGACTTAAATGCCACCAGTGATACGACTGTCATGAGAGGCAAGGATTATTGCGACTTAGATGAGCCAGATTTGGTACCAACCTCTGGAGTTTTGAGTGGTAAATTCATGCCTTCGAGATCTTTGAATGTCAGCCGAGTTGCAGATCCCCCGCTGGACTCTTACCGGACCATTCGACTCTGAAAAGATGGAGACAATCTTCAGAAATTTATTCAATACTCGTGCGCCAAATGTTACGCATTCAATTGGCTACTGGCGGGACCTTGATTCAAGGACGAATTGAGTTTTCCTCCCGTTAGAACCTCCCAGAATGTCCGCGGCCGCGGTCAGACGTTGAATAAAGATAGTTTGATAGATTTTCAGTCGGTGGCTTGATCTAAATAAATTCCAAAGGCATGCTCTGGCAGCAGACTCGATTTTGTAATAGTGTCGCCGCTGGTTTGATGCAGATTTGAAGTGTATATATAGCTGTTCCCCCGCTGGAACTCTAGATCTCCCGCTGGATATACGGTTATGTGTACGATCACAATCAAGGGCAAACTTATTGGGCAAGGTCACAATATTTATGTCGTTGGATTGTAAAGAAGAAGATCTTGGGCTGAGATATTAAACCAATGCCTTCAGCGGCTGGTTCTAAAAATAGACTTCTTGATGTTCCCGCCGGAGCTCTAACTTGTTAGTCGCCCGGAGCAACAATGACTTTCTGAGCTTGAAATGACCGCTTGGGCTCAAACCCGGGAATAACCGCCAGCAGCAGTGGTCCACCGCTACTAACGGCAAACTGATAAAGAAGAGCATACGGGTTAGGCTGTTGTGCTCTAAGACTTGAAGTCTTGTCCCGCGGGTACCTATTTCCACCAGATGAATCTGACTTAGGTTCCCGTTGGCTCTTGACACACTTGGTGCTTGCCGGGTATCGAATTAATGATGAAAGAATATCTGGTTGATGGTAGACAATACTGCATTCTGTGCAGTTAGTGATCGACTAGCAGCTGATGCGAATAAATCAACGGATTGTGCACGAGACATGCTCCCGGCGGCCATTAGAAATTTCTTCGGGCGCCATGAGGCAGCTCTGAGTATCTTGAGGTTATTCACTCCGGGAACCATGCATGTTGTATATCACACATAGCTCTTTTGGCGGTCAATAACCCAGTTAGAATGCCTTTCCCCGCGGAATCGTTTACTCCTTGCTGAGTGAACTCGAATTGATGAATTGAGTCAAACACTTCGAAGTCACGGCTTCTGGTGTAACATTTGAATGGTGTCCTCCCGCTGGGACCTCGAGCACTTCGAATTCAATGAAATTGTCGAAAAGATTACCAGAAGCAGACAAAGTTTCAAATGAACTTTTTGACTCACGCGGTCGTCCGGGACTTGAAAGCAGTTGAAATTGAAGTTTGCTCGACTTTATAGTCTTGCCTGGTGAAGTCTCCTGTTCGTGGATTGAATGAATGATTTGGAACATGCTTGACTCAGTCTTGCAGATTTGCGAAGAATGTGCTCCCGCGGCGTGTAGAATATACTGGACGAGCAGAGGTGACCACATTCTGTGGGCTTAGAGTGTGAAAAAATCGCTCTTGAGCTCCGACGGAATATCTGGCTCAAATCTGCTGCATGCGTACCCGCCTCGGCTGAGAAACATCGTCAAATATGTGAAGAGAAGAGTCAAGTCAAGTCTCCCGCTGACCTGTGCTATCACCCGGCGCGGTTCCTAGAAGCCGCCCGCCAATGCGGATTAAGGTAGTATAGCAGCGGCTGGATGAAATTGAAGAGGAACGGTTCAATGAAATCCTCCCGGGGACCTTGAACTTGAACAGAAGTTACGAAGGAATATGTTCTAGCGGCTGCAGAAATAAAGCTGCCGGGACTTATTTCCCAACCTTAGATGACCTCTGAAGTCAGCCACTCAGTGGCTCGTCCAATGCCAATAGATTTCAGGGATAGATGCCCAGATAGAATTCAAGGTGAATTCGCCCTTAATGGCTATTCAGATTTTATTCTGACTGTCGAGAGACGTTCGATGCTGTGAAGTGAAGCCTTCTCTTAGAAGCCAACCGCTGAATAGAATCCCATCGGCGGCGCGACACTAAGGAAACGAATGAGTTTGATGTAGATGAGCCAGATTTGAATTCGCGATACAGAGCCACGGCCGCTAAATAACACCGTACACCGGCGAGGACTTCAATTACAGAGTTAATTGAATGGCTCGTTAAGGTTGTGAGGTTTTGTCGGCCGGCGAGAACTCATCAATTGAACTTCAGCGGCCTAAAGCTCTAGCCGCTGACCTTCCCGTTGACTGAAAACTTCAACGGTTGGCTTATCTCAATCTCAACTCGTTCCGGCCGGTGGAGATGAAGGACACCAGCGGCTTGAACATCCAACCGCTGAAACAGGCATAAATGCCAATTCCGCGGGAACCGAGTCTTCGTCGGTAGTAAAACGCTCTTGGAGCTCAAACCTCAGAGTTGCAGGAGCGAGATTTGAAGAAGTGTTGAACCGCTGCCTTCAATGGCCGGGAAGAAGTCAAATTAATTGTATCACCGCTGGTAACTTGTTAAATCTTCGCCCGGGAGTTTGCTTGTAGTAGGCTAAGCTTCCCGGAGAGTTGGAACATTGCCTTGATTTTCCCGGTGGATGTTTCAGTTTACTCGAGCTCCCGGTGTGATGGCTGAAAGTTGCCCCCGCTGGTTCAAAAACATTTTGATGATAGAAGAGAATTGAGGACGGTTCATTAATTTGCAAAGATTCGTACTCGCGCACAGGTTGCCATATAAAATCTATTTGACTCCCGGGGTATACTGCGATGCATTCTATGAATGAATTTTATCCTCCCGCTGCACAATATCTGACCTATGTGGTCCTCGGGCAGACCAGAATCAGACCCCGCTAGGCTGTCTTTGGGCCCGGCGCAACTTATTTAGCAGCGGGGGGCTGAGAAGATGAAGATTGATGTCTGAATTCAACTTCCGACAATGGTGCTCCCGCCAGCTATTGCAAATTTCTTAGACAACAACGGCTGATGGGTCATCTGAACTTTCCCGCTGCTCTCTCCAGCGCTTTCCGCTGGTGGTTGAAGTGTTTGAACCACACATTCCCCGCTGGCACGGCAGTTGAATACCGGTCTGAAGATTGACGTAGAAGTCGAGTTGAAGTTGCTCCCGCCAGTTGTCGAAAATTTTCCATGACCTTCCGGGGCATATATCTGTCCTCCCGTTCGCTTCTGGTTAGCGTGCTGTAACGGAGCAGCAACGACGAAAGAATTAGATGGTTGGCTTACCGTTGCTCAGATTTGTTCAAATGTGCTCCCGGCGGTTCAACGGAATTATGGGCGTTTTGAATAGCGTTCTGTAAGTCTGAATAAATCACCGGGTGAATGGTACAGTACATGACGTATCTGGTCTTCCGGGACGCCAAGACTATTGGATGGAATTGAAGTTGGGATTCATGTATTTCTGATACTTTTGCCCGCGGGTGGTCAAATACTTTATTTGGCCACCGGGGTGAATTCTAACACCTTAGATAAAACCATTCGGCTTTCCCGCCGCATTGTATTTGACTATGCGGTCCGTGGGACAGACGCAGCGAGGTGGAGCATTCTAGTACTTTACTAGCAAGACTTAAAAAGACGATTCGCTGCAGCATTTTTCGAAACCTTGCATACCTGCCAGCGGGATGTATTTTCATTATAATGACCCGATACGATGCCTATGGGGCTGGGAGAATCTATCTTCCCGCTGGACGTCGAAAAGAAGTGAATAGATGTTTGATTTGAATTCTGCATGTGAAATATGCTCCCGTTTGTTGTAGAAATTTGCTGGGGCCCACGGCGCAAGTTGATGAGAACATGTGGGAAACATGAAGTCTCCCGCTGATCTCGACAGTGCTTTCGCTGGGGTGATTAAAGTTAATATTCGCACTTTTACTTTCCCGTTGGCATAGCAGTGGTTCAGATTGTATCCTGGGTGCAATTGAAACCATTCCCGCCAGCTCTGGAAAAGCTCCCGCAGAATGGATTAGACATGAAGAGCGGAAGAGTCAGATCTCTGGCTGGGACTTATGCAGCTATGCTTCAACAAGTTCGGGACATGAATGTAACAGATTGATTATGTTGAGCATGGTGAATTAACGAGTTCAGAAAGTCAAACTTAGCAGAAAGCTCGGGACTTGGGCCCGCTGGACCGCTTGTTCGAAGATGTACCCCCGCCCGTTGAATATTAATATCCAATTTCACTTGGGCCTGTTAAAATTTAATTGGCCGCATAACGATAACTGAGGGCAGTTAAAATTTCAGAAAGGGGGAGGGAGTTGCCACCGGTTAAATTTTCGAAATTCTACGAATGGAAGATGAGGGAATTCGATCGCTGGGATCTGGAAATATTGCTGAGCACCTGTTTCCCGGGAGCTTTAGTTCCCGTGGGGTTATACGGAGGCAAATAAGACTTCGGAGCTCCGAACTCGCAGCCATCTCGGCCGCTGGTTCTTGCGTTGCGCTCAACTATCGCAGAGCAATAGATTAGAAGGATGAATAAGAGGTGCCAGGATATGCCGTCAGCAGCCATAAGATTTTTATGTGGCTCCTAGAAGTGTAACCTTAAAGCACAAGATAGATTCACTTGATGCAGTCGCGGGGTAGTAATGGTCTTTCGATCTGCGGGGTGGAAAGATCCCCCGCCAGATCGTGAATATTTATTTCGGTCCCTGCCCCGGCCGCTGGTTCAAATGGTAGTGGAGAATAGACGCTCGCGCCTCGGTATTACTGGGTTATATGAATTTGGTAGCAGCCGAGGACCTTGATTTTTATTGACTAGTTGGTAATTCAGCCGTTGGTGCGACTACCATTGGCGGCAGAATATTTGTCAGAGATGATAAATTCACATCCCAATGTGAGATTATAGATTCTATGTTCCGCCGGTGGAGTTGCTCAAGAGTTCCATGGCCTATCGTATACGGGAGAAATGCAGCGGGTTGATGATGTAAACTCCCCGCTGGTTCTTTCCGTTGACTTGTGGCCGCCGGGAACACAGATTTAGACCAGAATAAAGAGATGCACAGTTGACCGTGAGTCAATTAGATTGTAATTGAATTCTCCTCGACGAGATTCCAAGTGCAAAGAAACAGATTGTCGAAAGTACCGAGACACATGTATTGCTGTACCCCCGCTGGAGCTTCAGATCTCCCGCTGGATATTTCCTAGCACTACAAGCCGCAGAATTTTTGACCAGAGATTGAGACTTTGAACACAAGACAGAACTCCACTGGCATGCACTTGCAACGGGGTCAAATTGAGATAGAATTTTCTTCGAGGTTTCAACGGGAGAGCCTAAGATAGATAAACAGGATAGCCGGGCCTCACTGGTTTCCTGCCGCTGATGCACAAAAGAGAATGTGCGGATGCATGTTTGCCCCATCCGCCGAAATCTCAATCTTCGCCGCTGACTTCAAAGTCAACTGCGGACAGTTGAAATTTCAGAAAGGGGGAGATGATAGGGTGTGTGCGAGAGCACACATAAAAACCCCAGTTTTTATTCATTTTAAAAGCTTATCACCGGGGAAATGTGAGGCTTAGCAACGGGGTATACACCCACCTCGGGGTGGTATGCTACACTGCTGATGGCCGAAAGCCAGCGGGCAAACATGAGTTAGCGGTTCAACATTTAACTCTAACGAGTTAAATGTTCTACTAGTTGACCTTACCGTTGGGCCCCTGGGGTCAGTTGATAGCTGAGTCCTTGGGTGCCGGAGGTGAACAAGAGGAACTAAATAGTCTTAGAGCTGGCCGCTAACTGTGCGGAGCCCCGTTGAAGTCAAGAGAACCTTATACACCACCATAGTTTGACTTGCGGAAGAGTAATCTACCCCCGGGAGAACAAGAAATTGATCATAGAAATTTAGACAAGAGATATTGGCTTCTTCCCGCCAAGTTCTTTGGATCCCCGGGAAAGGCTAGTGATTTAGAATTAGAGTGTTTGTCTGGCAGGAGGACAGTTGTCTCCCGGGAGGTTCAATTTATCCCCTGGGAACACCGACTGACCGCCGGGGACATAAAGATCACCCCGGGGAAGCCTCAGGTTGCCCCGGTGGAGCCTTACTCCCGTTGGACTTGGCAACGGGCCGGCAACTGGTTTACCCGGAGATCATCAGCTGATTTATATTTCCCCGCTGGACTTTGGGAGCTCCCGCTGGTCACCAGAATATTATGAATGATGGACGAGGCAGATTATTATTGATATACTCGTTGTAAAGCTCCCGCTGGCTCCTTAAAAACCAGCGGGAGAGTTTTACTCTCTACAGATGTGAGATGAGACTTCCCCGGCGGAGTTTTATTCCCCCGGGTGACTTGGCAACAAGCACGCAATAATGATGAAAGATGATGAATTGTATGGTCTACCTCCGCCGGGAGACTATTATACCCACGACTGCGAATACATCTGATATTATTGGATGTTGAGCTCCCGCCGCTCAATCAGATGTTTCCCCGCTGACTGATTTATCTCCGTTTGTATGCCCCGTAAAATGTATATAAGTTGTACAGTAGTTTAGATTCGGGAGTCAATCCTCTCCCACCTCCCGGTGACTGTAGGTAGTACTCGTAGACAGAATAAGAAAGAGATTTTGAAGTGAACAGTTGAGAGAGACGTTAAGATTTTGAAGAGCACTTGATGAGAACCAAGCCGCCAGCGGTGTAAGTGCCCCTTTTAAGTGGCCAGCCGTCCGCCCGCCGTTCTAATCCGACCTCCCGGAGGTCTGGGTCTGAGTCAAGGTCGCCCAAAAGAGTCTTCCCGCTGGTCCTCTAAGCCCCGGCGAAGATCAGATCGCACCAGCGGGGCTGTTTGGCATTCAGTCTTCAGTATTGTTCAGCCGGACCAGATAGATTTTGATATACGAGAAGACAAGGAAATTGAGAAGCAGCCGATGCGAGCCACGCCGCGGACAGCATAAGAGCTCGGCCGGCCAGCCTTGTAGCCAGCTGCCCCCGCCAGCAGTTCGACCCTCCCCGCTGGCTCTAGGAAGAGTTCCCCCGGGAGGTTTTGGAGTCGATGACGCCTCGTCCCGTCGGTCTGGCCGCTGCTTGGGAAGCCGCCGGCATCGTACTTCCTCATTTTCTGGAAGGTTTAGCTCCCGGTCTACGAGATACTTACCTGCGGCCCGGTCCGCTGGGTCAGACGGATATAAAAGACTAAGAGACTTGCCCCGGTGGTCCCGCTGAAAGCTATATTTAGTTCCCCCGGCACTACCTTAGAATTGTATGCAACAATCTTGGACGGGTGATACGTACCCTACCTCCCCCGAACAAAACATACGAGAGCATCTTGTGGCTCGCAGTTTAGTGACTGAGATTTGGGGTTGTATTTTGGTGTTGGTGTTGAGTTGAGTTTAGGCTCGCTCCTCCCGCTGGATCCAGTCCATTTCGATTTCACGGCTGCACCCGAGTGCACCGTTTCAACGTCCCACGGCCACTCCCAAGTACCTATTACCTCGTGTCGTACCATTCCTCACATGAATCCCCTGGCATATGTATGCACTATCCGTGCTATCTGTATCCGTGCTATCAATCTGGCGCCTCTACATCTGCCACGGAAGCTCTCTTATCTTATTCTCCTATGCACTTGTTTCTGCTAATTTCGACGATCCTTAACACTTGCTGGGCTGAAAAAACCCTTCCCACCGAGACATTTCCCGCCGAAACGAACAGGATCCATCGTCTCACTAATAAATTAGCCATGTAATCCACCTCTCATTCAACACATCAGGAAAAACCTCCCTAGCTAATTATACCGAAATTTTCCTAGATTATATTGTCTCCAGATAATTCGGCGTAATTTCGCATAGTTCGGCCAAGTTCGGTCAAAGTTCAGCTAATTTAGGACAATGTAGAATGCCCCAGGATAATATTGCCAAATTTCATGTAATTTGAAGGAACTTTCATACACAATCTGAAATTGTAGTGCTAAAGCAGAGTGGTATACATGCCTATCTGTCAATGGGTTTGCAAAGAATAATTTACATTTTTCCAACACGTTGCTTGACTTCCAGTCTTGTGGTGCAACGGGGCCAAACTTTGGCAGCAAGTGGATGCTCCGTCATATGTTCTCCACTGGGATTATACACCCCATCCTGTCTCGGAACGTGATAGCTTGAACATGAGATGGTTTCGCTCGGGCTCCTTGGTAAAACGCGAGAACCATTCAACATACGCCAGATGTTTCAGGGGTTCAATGCCGGCAAGAAAGATTGAGCAGAACCGCATTGCGAGTTGTGCAGACTCAGATTCAGATGGTAGTTTGATAATACTAGCAGTAACCCGTGCTTCGCTACGGCGGGAGCGGTGCTAAATTGAGGAACACTTATGTAGTATTGGGAAGTCGAAATAAAAGCACGTTGAACTCGTTTTTGCACCACACAGATTTTTGCTGAAGACGCCGCTCGTCGCCGACCTTCGGTCGACTCCTCGCGGCCTTGTGGACAGGTACTAAATTTGGCTTCTCGATTACGCGCGCCAAGATTTTTAGTCTTGAATCTATCTTTCCGTTCGCTAACCGGTCGGGAGCATTTAGCAGTTACCCTTTCAACGTTAAACATGTTCCATTTCCAACAGGCATCTCTCAAAAAGGCTGGATCCGCGTGCTGACATCTATTGGTTTGCTTGCACATCTATTCCAAATTCACGCACTCTTCCTAACCTACGCTCCCATTATATGATTCATGCAAAGTCCAAGACTTACCTACAGACACCTACCTGTGGTCCTTGATTTGGCCGAAATATTCACTCTTGTCGGAGGCTTCGAAAAGGGACCTTCATAAGACCAGTTGGAAGTTAGCTTACTTAACATCTTGGCATTTGAAAATAGAACTCCAACGGTCCGGCGGAGAGACTGGCAAGAAGTCATCATCTCATCGGGATTTTAGTGGAACCGTGGAGCAATTGACATCATCCAGTGCTCCAGCAACCAATCCGGCTATCTGACGTTTGTCTTGTCTTGTCTGGCACACATATGTCGACGCCCTTTCTTATACAGATATCGGTGGGTTGTACTGAAAACTTATGGAACTGACAGTCAAGTCAAGAGATGGACGAATCTACAGGTGGAGCGGTACTACTCATCGGCGGAGCGGCGGACCTGAGTGGAGGGAGTGAGAAAAGAAGTGCATTAGCTGTGGTCCTGTGGAGTTATTGGTGAAGAAACGGGTAATTCGGACTCTCGGACCGGTTTGACTCGAGACAAACGGTGTTCGATTGTAATATAGATATATTGGAATAATCAATAATGTAGTACATTATCGATTCAGAGGTGGCTGTTGGTAAATGTGGGCCTTACCCAACTTCAACCCCAGAATCCGCAGCTAACTTGGCTGCACCGAAAAAAAACAGTCCACACCCTGATAGTGCATCGCTGGGGAATCGAACCCCGTTCTCGACCCATCAAATCCGATTGGACATTCCTCACGATACGTGGGTTGTCAGCGCCATACCAATGCTTGTATTCAACTGACAGCGATGGCGTCGTCAAATTCCCTTATTCAATCTGATTCATGAAAAACCTCCAGCACTTTATTTTCAATCTACCGAGTCGGCCGTGGGCCAAACATCAACTTCGACTCGGGAATTACAACTACGAGAGATAAAAAGCATTGGGCCATGTAATACTATGCATCGACCCGGTCTCAACCCATCATCTGATGTGGATATGCATCACAAGGGAATTGTGGGTTCCAATATCCCCGCTGCGTACAACCTCCTGTGACGAGGCTTCTCAAGGCAGACATTCAAATCGAGTTATCTTCCCGCGGACGAAATTCGCGGTCATTAATTTGAATAACCGATGGTGCGTGAAGAATCTTGTGCTTGTACTGGAGAGCCTCATGCGTGGAGGGAAAAGTAGAGTGCATATTGCCTAATGCATCGGCGGGGAGTCAAACTCCGATCTTAACTGGGAGAGATAGCTGCTTTAAATGAAGGTTGTAGGTTCCAATATCCCACGGTGCAGCCTTCAGCAGTGCGCTCTCGTTTATTCAACTCAACTCAACTCATTTCTTCTCTCCATTTGACAAAATGATCTCCCTTACTCAAACGAGCCCTAAATAAATGCCGGGGTCTAAATTACCTTCATGGGCAAAACTTCAACTCAAAAATCGTAACTACTCAAAGCAGCGACAAAAATACAAGCTAGCAGCTCATACATCGACGGGGAGTCGAACCCGCTCTCGGCCCATTAATTTCGGAACGACCCTACGATGAAGAGACCGTGGGCTGCCCATGCCCCATCAATGCTTGCATCTATTCACTCACAATACTTCACGTTTCTGTGCCCGCTGACATGCTCAGTGAGCTGGACACACACAAGCTGAGGATTATGTGCGTAGATGCTCTAATTCTTTTTTTTACTTGTCGCATGACGATGACAGAAAATAACACCGCATAAACGAACAGTATTATATAACGACAGCTCGTGGCCTATAAGTTCTCTTGATTGTCTCCATTATGGAGAGGTCGCGCGCTCCCCATTCCCCACTGATTTTCTCAACGCAAGTTCGGTTATTCCATCCGAGCTGAACAACCTTCGGCACTCAATAAAATTATCAAGTCGGCTGCTCTGGTCCTGACTTCAACTTAACTACAACTAGAAGCGACAAAAACGAACTGATTTTGCTTTATTTTACATGCATCAGGGGACTTCCGCAACTTCCGCCGCAAATGTGACACCCAAATGCGGAAATTTGATGGCGGCGGTTTTCGGCAAATTTGATGGCCGCGACCTTCGGCTCAAGGTGGTAGTGCTGGCGCGATAGCGGAAACCGTTTCCGCTCGATGAGAGCGCGTCAAGAGACAAGTCGGCAAGGCGGTTAATCAAACAAAGTGTCATAAATATATTACTGGTTGCTCATAGGCTGATTTGTCGGTGCGTACTGATAGAAATAAGGGTGGGGATAGTATACTGGGTGAGGGTAGGGCGGTTGTGGGGGAGGATAGGCCTGGCTAGGATATTGAGCGGGTGTAGTAGAGTATTGTGTGGGCTGAGAGGCTCCAGTAAGTGCAGTCGCAGTAGGGGTTGATGGCCTATTTATTGAGCAAGTATCCAGATTAAGCGCAGAACGTTCACAGCTGTCGCAAAATGCACGCACATTGTTTTCACCTTCTTGGCCTTTAATCCACTGCTGGTCCCACCTCCATAGGCCGGATCACCTGTCTTCTGCGCTTTCCGCTTCACACGAGGCATTACCCTTGCCGCCCTCTGAGTCAGATTCTTGATGTTTGGGCGGAGATATTGTGCCGATGGTAAGACGGTGCCCGTGTCGGTGGCCTTGAGCATGTCTGCCAGATGGGTGTCGAAATTGGAAAGACTAGGAAGATCCGATTCTTTTGTACGAGGACGGCGCAAGCGAGCAGCCAGAATTTCGAGCTTTTCGGCGAGAAGTGTCAGAACCCGGGGTTTCGGTCCAACGACAGCCGGCGGCTGTGGAAGATCTGATACGCTGCTGTCGTTGCTTGAGGTATCGTCACCAGAGTCTTGACGGTCTTGGCAGGTGTCTGATCCTGGGACGGATACAGCAGGTACGGCCTCCTCGTAGAACACTTGGACGGCGGCGATGTGCTTACAGAAGCAGATCAAAGGGAAGTCGAGGCAGGTGCAGGTGTACGTCAAGATGTCGACCTCATAATAACGAGAGGGATTCGACTTGGACCTAACAAGGTATTTACCGCTCTCGGTGGGCTGCATTCGCGAACAATGTATTAATACAAAACCCTGATCATATCGCGAATCACGCACCTGAATATCGGCCACGACAAATTCCTGGCTTCGCTTGAGGATGTCCAGGCGCTTTTTGACTTCGATATCAATCCCTTCAAAACCAAGATCCTGCCGGCGCTGCTTGAGGGCGTAATACGGAAGCACTTCGTTCATGAGCGTGTTGACCAAATGATCCATTCGCCGGTTCCTTTTCCCCTGAAGAAATTTACCTTTCAAGACATGATGCCAGCTGAGGAAGTAGCACATTAAAATTTTGTTAATTCAAGACAGAGACGTCCTTACGCTTCAATCAGCATATTGGTATCACATGCTTGAAAGATATTGCGATCCTTCCGGTAGACAGCAGACCACATGCGAACGACGTGCGTGGGCATCCAATACTCGGCCAGATACTCAACAAAGGCTTTGGGCGCTTCCTTCTTGATCCTATCCCACGTAGCGTTGAATTCTGCTTCATCAGTTATTCGAATCCATCTCTTGAGAAGCTCCCATAGGTCTGGATGCGATCCAATTTTGAAGTGCTGTTGCCAGGCATGTAGGACATGCCACCAACATAACAGAATAAAAGCATAGTACTCGGCGATACAGGCATTGATTTGGGGCCAGCAGAAATCGGACATGATACGGCGCGGGATGACAAGGGGCGAGCGTAACCGATGGAGCCTCAGGAAGTATTGGATGGTGGACTGGGTACCGCTGGAGGCGAGCATGAACGCAACGGGGATACCTGTCAGCGTCAGGTGAGTTATCGCAGAATCAAATAAGAGGGAATAGAACATACCGTGGGCATGTTTATCCCTCACGACTAGTGTGGTGAGGTTGAGGTTCTCGTACATGGTCGTGTTATGTGTACCGTCAATACAGAGAAGATTTTGGCCGTATTGGTGGAACTTTCTCTGTTGCCATTTAGACTGAAGCATAAGAGTGAAAATGTCCGGGTCGAGGCCAGAGCCAGGTGGCGGGGGGTCCGATTTGGCTTTGAATCCAAGTAGTTTGCCTTCAGAGCGTAGCTTCTCGACCCAGCGCACCGTTGATTCTCCATCATCTGGATGTAAGCGGACCGTTTCGGCCTCGATAGCCTTTTCGATCCGACGGATGTCTTGGAGCTGGATAAACTCGTTGCGGGACGCAGTTGCATCTTCATCGCCATCCACATCAAAAATATCGTCTTGATTGTAAACCCCTTGATGGACGAGCTGTAACTGCAGGGAGAGATTCAGCAGAAGAGATGGAACCTGTGGAATGATTTCACAATATGACTTGGAGACACCTTGAGCCGAAGCAAGCCAGCAATATATTCCCGTGTCTCCTTCGATATTCGGGTGAATCGCAGGTTCTCGTTGCCCAGAGGGTGATTATGTTCGTCTTTATAGTTGCCCAAGACCATCGTGACGCCAGGGTAAGTCTTGACGAGCAGAACACATTCGCAGTCCGTCCTCATCGACTCGCACTTCTGATTCCATTCGGGCCGAAGCTTCGTATAAGGCTTGACACCACCAGTACCTTTGCGGGAGCATACAAAGCGATATTGGTTCTCAAAGTGTGTATTTCCATCATAGACCTTGACGCGCTTGAGCTGGATTCCCTTTCTTTGTTGTTCTTCTTCGCGCCAAATTTCGAAATCACGCCAAGACTGCCAGGAGTGGTTGTACTTGAGGGATGTGAGGTCGTACTGCAAAGATTCGATGGGAGGAGAGGGAGGGGTTGGGTCTGCGAAGGCACGAAACTCGAAGAAAGCACTATTGCTGGGCAGTGTACTGGTGGTTGCTTGAGAATCGAGTGTGAGAACGGCCAAATCGAGCCGAAATCGGCCTCTAGACATGGTAGGACTGCTTCTCTACTAGGCGAGGGCGTCGGCGATGAGCAGCAGAGGTTTGATGGGTTAAAACGCGTGAAAGTAAGACGAAGAAACCAAGTGTCACACTGTGACACCACGCGATTAATCAAGCTTCAGTCCGCATTTTTAAGCAAAAAGATATGATTCCAAGTAAAGATATAGAGACAAAAGGTATATATGGCAAGATTATATACAAAACTAATAATGAGCAAGGAGACGCGTATGTCTGCATACATCTATTTACGTTTCACAGGGTATATGGCAAAAGGAAACACGGAGTCGGGAGACGATGGAGGTGCCGATGTGGGGGCCGACATCGTGGAGGATGACAGAGATGGAAGGGAGGAGGGGGGTGTGGAGGGAATAGTGAGCGTGAGGCGCGGGCGCTTTCCTGCGCGTCGAGGACTGGTACGCTCAATCTTGATCTTGGGGCTTCTCGGGTGATAGGCGACGACCTTGACCTCTTCATCGTCGTCATCCGAATCCAGGATCTCGATGAATTCAGCACGACGTTTCCCCTTGCGATCATGTACAACAACGGGCTTGTCGTCCTCGGGGGTCGTAGAGCGCGCCAGCAGCGAATGAATGTGCTGGTGCTCATCGCTGCCGATGACACCGATGCGCCGGATGAGAAGCGATTGGTCTGTGGTGACGTGATGGACGTAGTGTATGGGGATTCTCATCCACGACCTGTATTTGGTCGAATAGCACTCGAAGAAATCGTCGCATGAGGTATCGGTGTCATCAAGGAGCAGGTGAGGGACATCAAGGAGGCGAAAACGCGGCCAGGTGTGGGGCCAGGTGGGGCAGGAATCGACCGCAGAGATGGTGGCCGCACCGCCGTTTGCCGCCCAGTATACTAGCTCGATACGGTGTGTGATATTGAAGGACACGTCGAGGTTCAGTGTCGAGGATGACGCTGTTGATAAACCCGGCGCCGATTTGAGGGATTGAGCAATGGCGAGGTTGATGTCTGCTTCCTCCTGCGATGATGGAGAGAGAATCGTGGCAGGTGTGGATGGTGGTGTGAATGTGATAGTCTGTAGGGCGTGGGCATTGATATTATCAAGGGTCTTCTGAGCAAAGCTACTGAGAGGAGGGAGTGGGGGCTGAGGGACAGGCAGTGGAGTCGAGCGGTGTTGACGACATTGGGCGTAATCGGTGAGGCAGTGAGCCCGGCAGCACTTG
This sequence comes from Mycena capillaripes, assembly GCA_029204075.1. Lineage (NCBI taxonomy): Eukaryota > Fungi > Basidiomycota > Agaricomycetes > Agaricales > Mycenaceae > Mycena > Mycena capillaripes. The sequence goes on along the minus strand of JARHKZ010000014.1, from coordinate 479,619 downwards.
TTGTCACAGAACTTGTGAGGACCCTTGAGGCATCCCCAGTGACCGCAGAATGGTGCTATGTTCGCGTTGGGTTGCTGTAGTATTGGAGGAGTAGCCGCTGGCACTATCATCGTCGTTGGTGGTGTGGGTGCTTCACCGGGGCGAAAGAAAAACCAATATCGCTTCCTGTCGAGGTGGTCCACACTGTCGCACTGGATAGTCAAGTTTCAAAAATGGCGGGCGATGGACAGTGCAGATTACGCACACAGATAAAATGTCGATTTTTCTGACTACCCCGCTTTGCGCGCTGAAGATAAAGACTGCGACCGCAACCGAATTTGGGGCACATGAAGGAAGAATCATTGATGTTCAGAGGCATTGCGAGCGAGAGGAGGCAAGGGCGATGGTGGTGGCCGCAGACAAGAGGCGGTGAGGCGGCTGTGAGATGGTGTTGTTTGGCCAAAGCGGCCATCGAATTTGCCGAAAACCTGCCGCCATCAAATTTCCGCATTTGGGTGTCACATTTGCGGCGGAATTCCAAGAGTGCATCAGGGTGGAGTCGAACACCTCTCTCAGCCATCAACCGTAGGGAGATTTATAAAGAGGCCTGCCCATGCCCCACCGATACTTGTATCTGAATGGGAACGAGGCTGCACTCAAGGACAGATTTTCTGGTGTTGGAAAAAATTACCTCAAGCTTCCATGTCCTGGTCCGGACATATATAACTTCCATGGGTACATGTGTCGGCATTTTTGAAGGTGTACTTTACAGTTGCACAGATCTTGAAACTCGACAACGTGTTTGCGCGTGAATTGTCTGGCTCGTGTATTAGATATTTGAAGAGCAAAGGCACCAGTAGTTCAGTCCTAAATTATTCATATTAATGTCCTGACTACACGGCGAGATGATCAGAGAGGTGTGTATACAACCAGCATATCCGACTTACCAAGATCCTCACCAGCTGAGGTCCATGCTGAATTCGTCCTCATCATCCTCTTCTGCACACAAACCCTCGTCGTCCACTTGCAGCATTTCTCAGTCAATTTGAACGAGGTATTTCCGGATGGTTGACTCACCAAGAGCAAATGGAACGTCAATCTCATTGGACAATTGGTATAGGGGCTCCCCCAGATACCTCGCCACGTCCTGGCTGTCTGGATCGAACCCTTTGGCCTTGTAGAATTGCCGGAGTCCGGCGTAGACAGTGGCGTCCCAGGATCTTGCGAAGATTGTGGTGTAGAGCTGAAGGGAAGGAAATCCGAGCTCAGTCACCTCTTTTGCGGTGAGGTGTTCGGTGCCCAAAGGGTCCAGAGACCAGTAGGCAGGACACTCTGGCCACCTGAACGAGAATGCGCCAGTTCGAAAGTCTTCCATCGGACAGAGAAATAGGAAGCCTGCAGGGCAATCTTCCCCATTCCCAGAAATGACGATGTCAAACGAGATAGTCTCTATGAGGGCTGTGGGAACATGGTATCAGAAATTTACGGCTGACGAGTTGAAAGTACCATAATCGTCAAAGTTGGACGTAATTTGGAGACGACTGAAAATAGAATTGGCTTGACTAAGCCACAACCTTGTGTATATGGACCAGGTCAGTCGAATTATGGTGTTTGACACATCGCCAGACTTCAAACTTGAAGTTTAAACAAAATTAGAGCAGAACACCATGCGGGCAAAGATGCAGGCGAATACCGGGTCCAGCAATCCTCGATTACTACGCTTGCCGCTCCTTGAGGAGTTTCCCAAGATCCAGAGAAAGGATTTATATTCGGCGACCAGGCAATTTCAACAGGATCTTCGGGCCAATTTGTTGAAGGACAACAGATGACTGTTCCGAGGTTCATGATCATGGGGATCGAAGTGCGGATAAGTTGCGATTGTCGTAGAAATCTAAAACATATATGATGATAATCTGCTAGGGTCAGAGATTTGATGATCTTGGCCTCCGTGTTTGGTGTGTGCAACGAATGCATTCTCTGCATCTTTGTCCAGGGGCAGTGTAAGATGATCAGATTGTTCCACTGGAGGAGATCGACGCAGAGCCGGCTACTTGAACAACGTATCCACAATGTACATTCGAAGCAGTTCTGGAACCATTCATCAGAAGCGCACATGTCCAGACCACTGGACTCACCAGCCACCGGCGGAAAGTGAAGTAAAGGTAGTCCCTTGCCGCCTGCCACATGGTCAGAGATACGACATTACGGACCACAGAATTAGACTTCCTTACCATGAAGTCATGGCCCTTTTAAGCAAAATGTCGATAAACTGATAGCTTGCAATGGGAAATTTGAAAGTACATACACAATAGGCGTAGCTATATACTTTCAAGAAATGGGAATGTTGGAGGTCCACAAAATGCTTGAAGGGGATCAGATCTGATTGAAGCATTAGCAATGAATACATCCTCTGAATCAAAAGGTCTCACCATCATGGAATACTGTGGCATGTAGACTACCGTAATTTGCTGCTCCACGGATCTGCATAAGATTTGGGTGGCTGGGGGATGATTCAATGTCACGGGCAAGCAGCTAAAGGATCGTTTGGCACTTGCCGAACCGACATGTATTTCGTTATTTCTTGTCGCCACTCCTACAGAAATGTTGAGGTGTAACATTAAAAAAGCAAGATGTACCGCACCTCCTCTGCGCCTGGTCCCTGATAAATGGCAACAGTGGTGTTTTGACCTCCGAGTCTGGCGGAGTATAGACGACGAACACCCTGCCGTTCATATTGGCGATGCACAATACCCGTGCTATTGTTGAAGCGTATCTCATGCTGAAGGTCTATGTCTCCCAGGGGGACCATCCTGAAGTCTGGGCAATATCTATTATATCTTCACATGGTGCATGCACGAACTTACCGGAAGGCACAGCCGGAGCAGTTGTGTAGTTTGTAATATTGGTAAACGTCTGGCCAGTTACAGTGAGATTCTCTGCGCCCGAGAACATTCCGCTGCTGTGGCTGGATCCCTCGCCATGAGACGCAATCTGAGCCAGATGCGAAGGTAACAAGAACTCACAAGCCAGATTGAAGAGGTTTGAAGGTCGAGTTAGAGGTGGAATCGATGCCTGGATCAGATTCGTAGTTCATGGGTAGGGGAGGAAGATGCTAAGCGCCCGACATACAGCACTTTCACAGCAGTGACTCGTGCCACATTAGGAAGTCGTTAAAAATATTTTGGGCGCCTAATACAGCACCTATGCCGTGAAGTCAGGCTTCTTCCGTCGCTTTCCACAGAATTGTGTTGTGGAACTGGCTGAATAGAATATCACACTGCATTCTACAGTACTTGAAAAGCAACCGGCATAAGGCTTGGGTCCGTTTTCTTTCCCCTTCAGCGATCTTTCCTCTCCGCTCTATCAAAGAATCAACCCAGACGTCGCCCAAGAAGAACGCGCTCACTCACTTTCACATGGGGGATGAAGGAGGAGTGACAGCGGCATTCAGAAAAAATTGACCCACACAAGCAGTGCATAAATCTGCAGGCCTTTGCCCACGGTTCTGGTTGCTCATCACTGCGCAGGCAGCGCAGGCAGGCGCCAACCCGCCTTCAGCTTCTTGATTCCTGCTTCTCGCACTCACGCTTGCTCCCCGCTCGCCGTTTCCCGCGCCTCGTACCTCTCGCCCCACCCATATTTTAATGGGAGTGTTGTGCCAGCTCCAAGTCAAGAAATACCGCCACTCCTGAGAACGATTAGGCCCTGGGTCCGACTCTCGGGACGCCCGCGAAAAAGACATTTATCCATAATCAGACAATCCATAGCCACACCCATCCAGACCCAGACTCGGACCGGGGTGGCCAATTGAACCCACAACCGCACCGCAGGACTGCGCGCCTGCGGGTGGATGCGAATTTACACATACATACGTCAGGCGCGAACCGGGACGCAGTCGCTTAGGATCCCACTGAGTAAAGCGGATGGATTTTTCCGGAGTGCCTTAAAGGCTTAAACCAAGAGTATCACCTCAGGAGGAAAATCGTTGCCTCGGGCCCGGGGGTGCTCAAGGCACTCCTCAGCAGGGATTTCGGGCACTCACTTTGGCCACTGCTGCTCATTGGCCGCTTGCTTCTCGTTTCCTTGCCGCTTATTCAATAAATGGTCAAATAAATTATATTTTACAACTAAGCAAACAAATGAGGCTGTGTTACTTCCCTACCTGTCCAAGGGAGCTCAAGAACGAAAGCCGAAAGCTACTAGAAGGAATTGGTAAAGTGCCGAACCAGAACACAAGAACAAGAACCTACCTAAGCGCCGGAAGCAAACGACACAATGATTAAAGAGGCTTTGCGGCGAAGTCAGTGGGTGGGTTCAACAGCTCAAGATTAACGTATCGGCCGACATGTACTTGGAAGATCGGCAGGTGAACCTGAGATATGATTAATAGGACCCGGAAGTGACGAGTCCGTGTCGATTGTGGTGCTGAAGAATATTGAAGCGGCCGTAATAAGAGGGCCCCGTGAATATCAACAGAGAGCAGGGGTCGCCCCAGCGCTGCGGAGAGAAGGAGTAATTTTCGCATCATTTATTTAAGAGATAGGAAGGTTTGGTCGTTGCATCAAGAAGGAGTGGGATAGTATGATGGGAGCAGAAGGTAAGGTAGGAAGGACGCAGCGCGACACACCTCATAATAAAACCCGCCGGTCTAGTTGAGGAACTCGAAGAACTTGGTGTAGATCTCGCCGCGCTACAGGTCCATGTCGACAATTTAAACAGATGGACCAGACTGTAGGTACTGTCAGATTGGTATTTCGGCATTTTTGAGGATACAGAGGGATGGTAGAGAGAGAGAGCGGAAGAGGGCGGGGAGAAGGGAGGAGAGTGGGAGGAGGGGTGGAAGACGGGTGAGGGAAGGGGTACGAATGTGGATGTGGGGGGATGAGGGTAAAGAACACGGTGGGTGTGGAAGAGAATCAGGTAAGGAAGTACGAGTCCGGTCGAGCGTTGCCATAAGGTGCAAGTGCATAGTCGATGCGGTCGAGTGTATGTGTCTCAGGGAATGTCGCCTCACCTGCGACACCTGGATCTGAGCCGCGGTTGCCACTGCGCGACGCCGACCCCGCGAGTGCCGCGATGTCCACCGATGGAGCGTTGGCGGGGCGAAGGGCGCATCCTCTCGCCGGTCAAACGAGGTGCAAAACCAGAGACTGGTATTGCTGGGCATGGAGCATGCAGCCTGCCAGCGAGTACCAAGCGAAAGCGAGGTTAGTACATGGACCTCTAAATCGTGGCCGACGAACATACAATTATTTCGTTTTCGCCCCGGTATGAGATGCTTGCGTGCAGCAAAGCTACAGCGAGACCTGTGGCAATCTTCAGAGACTCTGAAAACGTTGGCGTCGCACACACCATCCTATATCCCCAATCTCCCTCCTTGCGTCTTGTGCAAGCCCAGATCCAGCGCTGTCCTGTCATCGATTGGCGGATGCATGGGCTACAATGCGAGGGGAGAAGAGCGTCCTGTGAGTGGCGGGCACAGCCCGTGAACGCGATGTGGGCGCGGTGTCTAGCCCGTAAACGCGCCGAGAGGGCGTAGTCAAGCTGGCTTCTGGTGCCCGTATGAGGTCTCCGTTTGAGCCTGCGATGCGCAGAGCAGTAGGGCTGCACGCCGTGCCTGTCACGGGCACGGCCGTCGTTTCGACGGGTGTACAACGGGAACGACCCGTCACCCAACGGTCCGTCGTGTGGGCTAACAGAATGTCCACGGCACGGGACGGGTGACGGGACGGCCGTCGACGGTGAACGGGAGTTGCCGGTTCAACCGCGAGCGAAATTAGTCTATACCGACATCCAATAGAGCCTCAAGGAGCATCTTATCACTTTATTCAGAGACAACAAACCTGGCCATTTTCATTGGAAAATATGGGGTAGTATTTTGTTTGTCCTCTCGACATACCTTTTGGTAAGTTGAAGATTGGCAGGCAATTCGCACTGAAACACACCTATAAAGACATCGGTGAGCAGTCCTGCACTTGATTGTCAGATAAATAAGACTTATTCAAGCTGGTGAGGTGCTTCTTTATTCTCTTGGCGAGGGAAGAATTGCATCCTGACCAGGAAAATGTGTTGAACAGGATACGAGGAAAGATATGTAGTCAAGACTTGGGAAGTAGGAATGCCGTCGTGTGTGTGATGCATATCAGTACAAATCACTGTAGAAAATAAATCCAAGTGTATCACCCACTATAAATGCTCGAAATATGTTGGAAGAATGTGAGATTCTTCGGTTGCTGTGCCAAAATCCGTCGCCCGTCGACCCCCCGTCGACGGCCGTGATTCCGACGGCCGTCACCTTGAAAAGCCGTCCCGTTACCGTCCCGTCGAAAAACTTCCAGAATCCCTGACGGAACGGGTCGGCTACCCGTCGTACGGGACCCGTAGAACCGGCGCGACGGGCACGGCGTGCAGCCCTACAGAGCAGTTGCATGTAATATGACGTGTATAGTTCTCAGGAGAGCGCAGCCCAGTCAGAAGAATCAGAAGATGAGCGCAATGACAGAAGGGTTGGGTGGCGATGCACCCACGGATCATCAACTGATTCGGCAAACACATCTTGCTCTGAACAGAAAATTTGGGAGTTGGAAAGTCCGGCATCAAAAGTCTGGCATCAGTCCGGCCGTAGCTCGGCAGGACTTTTGACGTTGATGGAGGTTTGATGGCGGCAATAAAATTCGTGGTTGGCGGGAGGACTTTGGGTAGGTGTGCGGGGTGTACAGATGGTCGTCTGCGGCGTCCTGTACATGACACACGCATCGGGTACGCCGGTGTGTGAAATACGCGCTGATCGTGAGGCATACGCGTCAGCTTCACCCGCTGTGCTTCGGCTTTGCCCCCGGCGTCCACGGGATGGTCTATGCACCCTGAACGAAGACCACCACGCAACCGTTCAACTGTTGGCTCCTCCTCCGAATGCGTAACACACTCACCCGCGGCCGTCACCCGCCTCTGCACCTCTCTGCACCGCCTGCCGCCGGACGCCAACTACATAGTACAAACGGACAGAATGCATGTAGAATTGATTATTTGAGTGTCTTTGGCACATACAACACCGAGGAGCGCCATGGTGGCTCATGGTGGCAGAGTGTTCGCGTTGTATATAGTTGTTGCTCATGGGGTTTAGAAGGACGGAACGGGAATTTGACAGCGGATATCAATTTCCGCTTATGTCAGAAAGTCTGGCCGGTCATCGGCCAGACCTGATCCGATCCGAGGCCGGTGGGGAGGAGCGACTACATGGGAGCCAAAGGTGGGACAGAGAGTCGACGAGCAATTCGTGCGAGAAGCCGGAGATCGGGACCTACGCGCAGAAGCAGTTGGACGCCTGCATGATTACTCGAGGTGCAGGGGAATTCGGTCGCGAGGCACGCTTCCTGTAAGGATTCGGTCGCGGTCTCGGTCCTGAAGTCTGCTGTGCCGCAGATCCGCAGTGAGCGGCGCAGTGGCCCTGGCAGCGGCGTAGTTACTTACCGCAGCCGTAGTTCATCCGTAGTTACTTGTATTGTCATTAGTAGTCAGTCCCCGGTTCCGAAAGCCTCTGTAGATAGTATAAAGACTCAGTACTTACCAGTAGTTAGGCATTCTCGTCAAACACGGAGCTTTACCGACTCAACTTCTCAGTCTAAGTAAAACTCACCAGACTTGGATCCTTGTGTGCAACGACTTTCCATCAAGAAACTCCGTTGCCTCACACTTCCAGGTGAGACCCACTCCCATTCCTTTTAACATTTGCAATTTGTATTCTAATGATTATTCTGTGAAAAGGATGAGCTCGCCCTGCGTACCCGAATGTGCACCCTCACCACTTCTCGTCCCACCCTCATTCGCTTGCGCATGATCCCTGTGCACACCCCGAGCATCGCCGCGCGGCTCTGTAGCGCCCATGGATCTCTTGCGTAGCCGTGGCCGCAGGAGTTGACAAGGCTCCTCGGGCGGCGATGGAGCGGGATACGGTATTTGAAGCCGCACATCCCTCGCGTGCCCCTACGGAGTATTTATCCCCTCAAAGATTGATTTTGAGGGACGCGCGCTAATACCCGGGTATCGAAAGCGCACATTCGCTCTCCTCCCTCAACCCCTCGCGCCGTCCTCGATTTGCCTCCGCCCCAGCATCGAGTAACGACGAGATTTATGGGACTGGGACTCGCTTAGCCTCGCTTAATGTCGCTTAACTTCGGCTAAGCCTTTGTTTATGGGAGTCGTTGTCCGATGGATACGGAGATGAGATTCCATCAGTTGCGGCGATCAATGTATCAAATATGCCGTTGCCGCTGAGAATAAGCAGAAAAAGGGAAATTAAACATCCTAAAAAACAGGAGAAAGCCCCACGCAGTGGGCCTCCGTGGCGAGCGGAAGCACCACGCAGTGGGCCCTGCGGCGAGCGCCAGGGGGTCCGCGGGGGTCTCCCCCGCGCTAGAGGATTTATTTACCCTCGGAATCAGCCGAAAAATATGCGAATATGCTCAATTATAATTATCAAGATGTGCCGTCAGGCCAATGGAGGGGGGTCGGGGGGAACACTGTTCCCCCCAGCTTTTTATACCTGAATTGTGCCCCACAGTCCTTATTCACACCAAAATAGTGTGAATCGGCGCTGCTCTGCCGAAATGATCCTTTGATGCAGCATGTCAACTTAAGCGAGTCCCACTATTGATGGCTTAGCCGAGTCCCATAACTCTCGTATATACTCCCCAGCATCCGCTCTACCTTCGACTCTAGTGCGAGCTGCTGCAACGTCGCACCACTTTCGTCATTCTCGCATCTGTCACGACGCATCTGTGACGCCGCTGTGCACTAGTAGTCACTAACGATGGAGAGAGAACCTCCGCGACTCCGCGCCTCGCTCAAAACCTCACTCACCGGCTCGGCGCCGATCGTGGGAAGGGCGCAGTTGCTTTGAGGCATTCGCATGGTGCGAGCGGGTGAGTACAAAGGCAGACGCAGGGTCCTGAAAAGGAGGACGCGAAGGCGGCGGGCGGGATGTAACCGCGGGTCACAGTGTAAATTAAAGTTGGAAAGATCTTCAAACTTAATAACATGTGTCAGGATATCTCAGCTTGGCTATGTCTTGGAATCTGGAGCCAAAACGACACGAGTCGCAGTAACATTACAGATATAGAAAAAATGGGCACATATTGAATATTCGAGCACCGGGAGACAAGCAGTTCAGTCGTGTATAATATGAATGGTTCCTCCTCACGTCTTTGACTGACATTTTTTGAGGACTCTGCAAGATGATTAGCCAAGAATAAGCACAGCCAGCATATTCGACTTACCAAAATTCTCACCAGCTGAGGTCCATGCTGAATTCGTCCTCATCATCATCTTCTGCACATGATTCCTCGTCGTCCACTTGCAGCATTTATCAGGCAACTTGAAAGAGGTCCTTCCGGATGGTTGACTCACCGTGGGCGAATGGAACATCAACCTCACTGTACAATTGATATAGAGACTGCCCAAGATGCGTGGCCACGTCCTGGCTGTCTGGATCGAACCCTTTGGCCTTGTGGAACTGCCGGAGTCCGGCGTAGACACTGGCGTCCCAGAACTTTGTCCAGGCCTCTGTGCAGAGTTGAAAAGACGGAAATCCGAGCTCATTCGCCTCTTCTGCGGTAAGGCGTTCAACGCCCAAAGGGTCGAGAGACCAATATGCAGGACACTCTGGCCATCGGAACGAGGATGGGCCAATTTGAAAGTCTTCCGTCGAACAGAGAAATAGAAACCCTGCAGGAGGATCTGCTTCAGTTGCCGAAATGATGACCTCAAAGTGGATGGAGTAGATGAGAGCTGTTTGAACATGTTACTGGAAGTATTCCGTTGTAACGAGTTTAAAAGTACCATAATCGTCAAAGTTGGATGTAATTTGAAGGCGGCTGAAAATGTCATTGGCTTGACTGAGCCAGTAATGCGGGTGTATGGAGCTGTATAACGAAATGTTCATGTCTGACACTTCGCTAGAATTTACCCTTGGACATATTAGAGCACATCACCATGCAGGCAAGATGAAGAGTAATACCGGGTCCGGCCATCCTCTGTGATTTGTTTTGCCGTCCCTGACGGAGTATGCCTCCACAGTGAAGAAATTGTTGCATTCGGCAACCAGGCAATTTCGACAGAGTCTTCGAGCCGATCTCTTGAAGGACAAAAGATGACTGCTCCGAGGTTGCAGGTTATGGGGAAGGAAATGTTGGGAGATCGAAAGTGTTCTAGAAACTGAAAACATATATCATGATATTGTTCTAGAGTCAGAGATTCAATGATCTTGGCCTCCGTATATGGTGCATTCAAGGAATACATTCTCTGTGTCCGTGTCGGGAGGGTTTCTAAATAGGTGGGATAATCGTTGGCTTGGACGACGTCCATGCACAGCTGACCACTTGAGCGACGTATAAACATTGTACACTTATAGTAGGTCTGGGTCATTCAGAAGCCACACTGCCATTTGGACCACTGGACTTACCAGCCAAAAGCCAAAAGTGGAATTAAGGTAGTTCCTTGCCGCCTGCCACATGGTCAGAAACACGACATTTATTACGGACCACAGGGTCAGACTTCCTCACCTCAAAGTCCTGGCTCTTTAAATCAAAATGGCGATAAACTGACAGCTCGAAAATGAGAGATTTAAAAGCACATACACAATGGACGTATGTATATACTTTCGAGAAATGGGAATGTTGGAGGTCCAAGAAATGCTGGAAGGGGATCAAATCTATTTGAAGAATTAACAATGAATGTATATTCCGAATTGCAAGGTCGCACCATCGTGGAAAAGTGTGGCGTGTAAACCACCGTAGTTCGCGGCTCCACGGATCTGAACAAGATTTGGATGGCTATGGAAGGTTTAATGGCATCGACAAGCAGTTAATTGCATGGCAATTACCGAACCGACATATATTTCGCTATATCTTGCTCCCACTCCTACGAGGACTGTTTGACTATAACAACAGGAAAGTAGGATGTATCGCACCTCCTTTGCCCCTGGTCCCTGATAAATGGCAACAGTGGTATTTTGACCTCCGAGTCTCGCCGAGTATACACGACGAACACCCTGCCGTTCATCGTGGCGATCAACGACACCCGTGCTGCTGACAGATATCTCCCTTTGAAGGTCTATGTCTCCCAGCGGGAACGTCCTGAAATCTAAGCAATGATTTGTCGTTTCTTTGCAAGGGCCATATGGGGAGCTTACCGGAAGGCACAACCGGAGTCGTGTAGTTTGTGATATTGGTCAACGTCTGGCCAGATACAGTGAGATTCTGCGCGCCAGAGAACATTCCGCTACTATGGCTGCATTAAGCGCCCATGAGCCACGATCTGAGCCAGGCGTGAGGATACATAACAAGGAAGAATAACTCACCAGCCAGATTCAGGCTGTCTGAAGGTCGAGTTCGAGGTGAACTCTTCCGCTGCACGGTATTCGTCGTCCATGGATGGTGGGGAAAGGAAGAAATGCTACCTTCTAAGCGCCCGGTGCACAGCTGTCGTGCCATATCCGGGAGGGATAAATATAAAGAATCAATTGTTGGCATACACTATCTATGTGTGCGACTGTACCTGCAGTGTGTCAGGTAGCACCCTGCCCGCTGGCCGAACACGATTCGCACTCTTGATCCGGATGTGGCAGGACGTCCCGCTCCCGCCCCGTGCGCCAAACGATCTCAAATCAGCACTTGGTAAAAATATGTACGCGTTATCACCCCCGCAGGCGCCCACGAGTACGGCCATTGTCAAAATGAAGAAAGAGAAGACAAAAAAGAACGACAGAAGAGAAGATAAATACACCGGTGCGCAATACGATCCCAACCCGCGACAGAGTGGTCTACGTGCATGTGGGTAGCACTTGCAGCCCCGCTCGTCTCATCGCTATGAGCGCCTGAGAAAAACAGCGCGCCATCCTGCCGCCGCCCGAGCTGAGGGAGGGAGCGTGTGGGTGATGCTCCGATGCGCGCAGGAGCTGTCCATCCATTAATACTGCATCTCCGTCCCGGCGCAGGGAAGAAAGAAGGAGGGAGTAGGCACGGCTCGCGAAAGATGCTGCCATCGTTCCCGCTGGTACTCGCAGATACCCGTACCGGAGACGAAGCCGCAGTAGAGCACAGGACCGGTGTGCGATGCTTGCAGGACGCTCGCGGTGGACATGCACCGTACGCCATCCATGTTACGATGAAGACACCCATCGTTCAAGTTGGCGCCCCACCCGCAGAGAAGACAGGCAGGCAAGACAGGCAGGCACGATGGATACCCCAGGGCTCACAATCGCCAAATAGGGTCGATACCGTATCGTGTCGTATCTTCAACGCGGGCGGCGCACGCCACTGTGCGATATCGATATGCAAGATCTAGACAGCATGGTGCGAGTGAGGTCGGATGCGGTACTGCATTACATGTACAGGCTGGTCCCGACATCCGCGCGAACTGAACTCGAGTCGAAGAGGCAGTACACCTCCTTCTGCTCCAAGACCACGCCTGAACGCTTGCGAAACCTCTGCGTGAAGCTGGCATAACTGACGACGGAGTGCTTGTGGAGCGTCGCGCTCTCAGACGACTTGGGAGCCTGGCCGTGCGCCGAGTCTGTGGGAACAACGTCCAGTCTTCGGGACAGATGGAAGGCGCCTTCACGCGACAGAGCCGAAGACATAGAGGTGACGTAGACGTAAACTCTTGGGAAGCTGAGCTGGAGGCGAAATGAGCTCACTTTTCCGCCCTCACGCCCGGATAGCAAACGAAGACGCCCATGCCATGGCATCTTGTTGGGGACTCTAAAAGCCCAAGGCAGCGTGTCAGTGTGTCTGCCAGTATTAGCGTCGTCGGATAGAAGTCGTACGCAAGCCCAGATCCAGAGTCCTTTCGCGATTCCTGCAGGGGTACTCAGGATGTCACTCACCTGGCAGAGGGACCACACCGAAAGAGAACAGAGACTCGTGGAATCTCTGGGAACTTCTCTCCAGCTCGCCCACCTCCTCGTTACCCCCGCGTTCCTTGAGCCACCAAATTCTTTGTCCAGTCGTGCGAGGGTAAGAGCAGAGAGTGATCATCAGATCGTAATCATGATGCATCATGCGTCCCGAAAGCGGCTCGCTTCCTTTCTAACCTCGTTCCCGGTTGCTGCCTCTGACAAGCCTATGAAGTGCAACGCAATTTGAACGCAATACATCGCACTGGCACGGTTCTATTCAAGCCCATTTAAAACCGCCATATCTTCTTATAGAGCCACATCGATTCCCAGTCCTCCGTCCCTCGATCGTCGGCTGTGGCACTGCTCTTTGGATCTACTGCTGTTTTGCCTTATAGGTAAGTATCCGGGTGTCTGTGCCCATAACGACTTCCATGGCTACGTCGTACGTCACTTCTTTAAATTCTTCACTTGGAGCACTGGCAGGGGACAATATCGATCCTCCCGCCTTGACTCGTTCTTGGTTTCTTTTCGTAGTACGTCCCATGGCCACTCCCAAGTACTTCTTGCTTCGTGTTGTACCATTCCTCACATGAATCACCTGGCATATGTATGCGGTATCCGTGCTATCTGTACCCGTGCTATCGATCTGGTCTACATTTGGCACGGAAGCACTCTTATCTTATTCTCCTATGCACTTGTTTCTGCTAATTTCTACGATCCTTAACACTTGCTGGGCTGAAAAAACCCTTCCCGCTGAGACATCTCCCGCCGAAACGAACAGGATCGATCGTCTCACTGATATATTAGCCATGTAATCCACCTCTCATTCAATACATTACCGATTCAGAGGCGGCCGTCGGTAAATGTGGGCCTTACCCAACTTCAACCCCAGAATCCGCAGCTAACTTGGCTGCGCCAAAAAAAAACAGTCCACACCCCAATAATGCATCGCTGGGGAATCGAACCCCGCTCTCGACCCATCAAATCCGATTGGACATTCCACACGATAGTCATGGGTTCCAGCGCCCCACAAATGCTTGTATCCAACTGACAGCCATGTCGTCGTCAATCTGATTCATGACAAACCTCCAGCACTTTATTGTCAATTTACCGAATCGACCATGGGCCGAACTTCAACTTCGACTTGGGAGCTACAACTAGGAGAGATAAAAAGCATTGGGCCATGTAATACTATGCATCGACCCGGTCTCAACCTATCATCTGATGTGGATGTGCATCATATGCGAATTGTGGGTTCCAATACCCCCGCTGCGTACAACCTCCTGTAACGAGGATTTTCAGGACGGACATTCAAATCGAGTTATCTTCCCGCTGACGAAATTCGCGGTTATTAATTTGAATAACCGATGGTGCGTGAAGAATCTTGGGCTTGTATTGGGGAGCCTCATGCGTGGAGGAAAAAGTAGAGTGCATATTGCCTAATGCATCGGCGGGGAGTCGAACTCCGATCTTCATTGGGAGAGATAGCTGGTTTACATGAAGGTTGTAGGTTCCAATATCCCACGGTGCAGCCTTCAGCAGTGCGCTCTCGTTTATTCAACTCAACTCATTTCTTATCTCCATTTGACAAAATGATCTCCCTTATTCAAACGAGCACTAGCAGTCTCAGGCACTAAATAAGTGCCGGGGTTGGAGTTGCTTCCATGGGCACAACTTAAACCCAGGAATCGCAGCTACTCGCAACAACGACAGAAATACAAGCTAGCGATTCATGCCTCGACGGGGAGTCGAACCGCTCTCTCGGCTCATTAATCCCGAGGCAAATGTATGATGAAGAGGTCGTGGGTTGCCCATACCCCATCAATGCTTGTATCCATTCACTAACGATGCTTCATTGCCCGCTGTGAATTGGATACAGTGTTTTGGTGTTCCTTTACACACTATCGGTCCTTTACACACCTTGGCATTTGGTCACATCCACCCAAATGTGGGTCAAATATGTCTTGTACACTATTGAACCACCATATATAGCTCCTATAGCTCCTTGTAGGCACGAGAAATGACCGAGAATGAAGCCAAAAAGTGCCATCAAAACCGATCAAATTTGGACAAATCCGACTTTCGTTCCTTTACACACCCTTATATACCTACTCCTAGGACATCTAAATTCTCAATAATATTTCCTAACATCCAGACTTGGGTACAAAGAAGATCTACCTACTCAGATTTTGAATAATCTCCACAGTTACAGGTAAAATCACTCATTTACACTTGGTGTGTAAAGGAACACCAAAATACTGTAGACACAAACTGTGCGTCTTTTTTTTTTTTTTTTTTTTTTTTTTTTTTTCCTTTTTCACCTTGTCGCATTACACGAGGACGGAAAAAAAAACCTCACAACAAACTGTATTATGCATCGGCGGGTTGGCCCAAAATTTCTCTTGGATATCTCCAATATGGAGAGGGGGCGGGCTTCCCATGCTCTACTGATGCTCGACGCACGCTCGTTTATTCAATCCTATTCATTTTCTCTGCTGGCTAAACAGCCTCCAGCACTCGATAAAATTATCAAGTCGCTGCTTTGATCCTGAATTCATCTGGGAGATCACGACTAGAAGGGAGGGAAAAAAACTTATTTTGCTTTACGTTACATGCATCAGCGGGGAGTCGAACCCCGCTCTCAGCCAGCAACCGTAAGGAGAGTTTATAATGAGGTCCGCCCAGTGCTTGTATTCGACCGGGAACTAGGGCGCACTCACGGACGGGTTATCGATCCAAATCCATTTTACCGGCCGTTGGAAAAATTTACCTTAAGCTTCCATGGCCGGTACGGCCACTGGTAACTTCGTGGGTGTATGTATCGGCCGACGACCCATTGCCTCAGCTGGTATCTCAACTTTGGGTGTGTATTTTACAGTTGCATAGATCCTGGAACTCGACTATGTATTTGCGTTTGAATAGGGCACGTATTAAATATTTGAAGAATATACCACGAAAAATTCATATTAATGTCTTGACTAGACGGCGAGATGATCAGAGATGTATACATACAGCCAGCGTATTAAACTGAGGTCCATGCTGAACTCGTCCTCATCAGCCTCTTCTGCACACGCATCCTCGTCGTCCACTTGCAACGATATTAGCGAAATCGAACGAATTGTTTCCAGATGATGGACTCACCATAGGCAAATGAAACGTCAATCTCAGTGGGCAATTGATATAGTGGCAGCCCAAGAGCCCAGGCCACGTCCTGGCTGTCCGGATCAAACCCTTACCCTTTGGCCTTGTGGAACTGCTGGAGTCCAGCGTAGACTGTGGCGTCCCAGGATTGTGCTTATTGTGTGGTTGAGCCGGAGAGACGGAAATCTGAGCTCAGTCGCCTCTTCTGCGGTACGGTTTTCGATGCCGGAAGGGTCGACTTGAGAGGTGGATTGTGCGCACCTAATTCGGTGCATATGCCGTGAAGCAGCTCTTGACCTGCATCCATAGCCCAACAGGCTGTCTACTAAATACTTTGTCGAAAGACGTCACCTCGAGGTACGTCAGTTCAGGAATTATTCGTGATTTACCGTCGCTTTCCCCAGAATTGCGCTCTTTGTACGTGAGACTCACAGAGAATATCACGCTGCCACACGCATACGGACCCCGACCCGAACTGGGATAGACGACTCAACTCGCCACCGCACCGCAGGACAGCGCGCCTACAGGTGGATGTGAATCTACACACACACATACGTCGGACACCAACCGGGACGCAGTCGCATAGGATTACACTGAGTAAAGCGGAAGAAATTTTCTGGAGTGCCTCAAAGGCTTAAACCAAGAGCAAACCACCTCAGGAGGATAATTGTCGCCTTGGGCCTGGGGGTGCTCAAGGCACTCCTCAGCAGGTATTTCGGGCACTCCCTACGTGGTCTTCGGGCACTGCTGCTCATCGGCTGCATGCTTCTCGTTTCCTTGTCGCCTATCCAATAAATGGTCTAATAAATTATATTTTTGTAACCAAGAAAACAAGAAGGCTACGCTACTTCCCTGGTACAGGTTCAAGGAAGCTAAAGAACAAAAGCCAAACGCTACTAGAACAAGTTAGACAATTGTCGAACGAGAACGCAGGAACAAGAGCCCACCTAAGCGCCATCAGCGAACGACACAAAGACAAAAGAGGCTTGGCGGCGAAGTCAGTGGGTGGGTTCACCGACTCAAAAATTACTTATCATACCGGCTCGCTTGAAGTACTTGGAAGATGAGTCTGAGATATAATTAATAGAGTTAGTTTCGGATATACAAGGACCTGGGAAGTGAATGGCGATCGTGGTGTCGAAATATATCGAAGCGGCCGAGAGAGCAAAGGTCGCCTCTGGGCTGCGGGGGGAAGGGTTTAGTTTTCGCGTCATCACCCTCTTTATAAAATTAAGCCTCTCTGTCTGTCTGAAGCCGTAACTCCATATGGTTATATTGCGCTGCTCAATCGAAGCACCGACCGCTCGGCACAACAGCTATTAGCGGGATCCAATCGGAATGTGGAACGTCCAATTATATTTAGCTCCGCTCGGATGCCGATCTGCGTAATTGCTGGATCGGTGAAATACAGTTTTGAAGGATTTGTTTTGGAACTTATAATTTTTTTATGTTTGCTCTCCCAGCTTTGCATCACTCCTCTTCTCTCTTTATAAGATTGAGCCTTCTGAAGCCATATCCCATAGTCCTTTTTCTTCAGCTTTAAAGGCCACTTCTTTCTCTGCTCTAAAAACTAATATCAACAAGTGGGAGCCGGCGCGGAGCGCCGGCGAGCGCTTGTTATTTTAAGAGATAGGCTGGTTTGGTCGTCGCGGAAAGATGAATTAGGGTAATATGACGGGAGCAGAGGGTAAGAGGAAGAAGGCAGCGCAACAGACACACCACATAAGAAACCCGCCGGTCTGGTCGAGGAGCTCGAAGAAATTTGTGTGGATCTTGCCGCGCTAAAAGTTCCTGTCGCCGATTAAAGTGCGTGTTGTCAGATTGGTATTTCGGCATTTTGAGGATGCGGAGGGATGGGAGAGAGCGCGCGAGGGAGAGGGGGAAGAGGACGAGGGAGGAGAGTGAAAGGAGAGGTGGAGGAGTGGCGGAACGGGTAGGGATGAGGATGTGAGGCGATGAGGGCAAAGAACACCGTGGGTGTGGAGGGGAATCAGGTGAGGTGGGACCCGTTCCGTCGAAAGTCGGCATCGATAGTCGACGCACGCGAGTGTATGTGCTCTAGGGGATTGGGAGTAGACGCAGGCATTGGGCGTGAAGCAGACTAACCTGCGATACCTGACTCCGAACGTGCTGCTGGAGAGGAAGGGAGGCACTTGCTTGTGTAACCCGTCTGCTGCCACTACGCAATACCGACTCTGCGAGTGCCGCGCGATGCCCGCCAGTTGAGCCTAGGTGGTGCGAAGGGCGCATTCTGCAGAGACTCTGGCAGCGTTGGCATCGTTGGATAGAAAGCGCACGCACCGTCCTAGACGCGAAATCTCCCTTCTTGCGTCTTTTGCCAGCCAACATCCAGCCCTCTGTCCTGTCGTCGCATGGCGGATGTATGAATGGGCTACGATGCGAGTGGCGAACATCTTGTGAGTCTAAGTGGGCACGATATCCCGACGCAGGCCATAAACGCGTCCAAGGCGCGTAGTCACGCTGTTCCGATATGATTTCTCCGTATGATATGCCGTGGGTGGTTAGTATTCAGATCGAGAGCCCCGGCCAGTCAGAAAATCGGAAGATGTCGAGATGACAGAAAGGTTTGGTGGCAATGCAGTCACGGATCATCAATTGATTCGGCCAAACACGTCTTGCTCCGAACGTTCATCCCAACTTGGGAGCCAATATCCTTGCAATATCCTCTTACATTCGCATTTCACCGCTCCTTGTGCCCTGATCATCTTTTTGAGCCTTGTAATAACCCAGCAGCCCAAACCTGCTGCCCGCTGCTTTTTGGACCCTCCAAGTCCAGTAATTCTTTCTCTCGAGGGCACGTATCGCTGCATCTATGACGTCAAAGAATTCTACTGCTCCTCATTACATCCCTCAATTTATCATCCTCTTTCCTGGCTCGTCGCCAGATGGAATCCTCATCCCACATGGTATTTTTCAATGCTCACTGCCTGAAGTGAAGACTATGACTCGGCCACCCTCAGAGGGGCGGCGACACGCATTCACGCTCGTGGCTCTCAGGTTAGTTACAATTTGCGAGAACGCCACTGTCCTTGAATTCTTGTGCTCGTCCGAGGAAGCGACTTTTCTTTACCGCTGTGCTACCTCAGCCTCAATGCCAAGCCCGCCCGCACTAAATTGGAATATGCCTGCTACCCTTGTCTGCCTGCTTCCCACTCCATCTTACGCTGGCGCACATACTACGTACGCCGCCTCAGATGCAACGAAAAGTGTAACAGGAAGAGATTCCGCGGCCGGTAGGGAAGGTGGAGGACTGTGCGGCGTCGTCGCGCCTGCGTACAGGCCGATGGTGGGACAGAGGTCGACGAGAGATCCGCGCGGGAAGTCAGGAATCGGGTACCTACGTGCGGCTGCATGATTACTCAAGGTACGGGAAATTCGGTCGCACGGCACGCTTCCAGGTGAGACGCACTCCCGTTCCTTTTTTACCATTTCCAAGATGTCTTCTAATCATTATTCTATGAATGGAGGAGCGCCCTCCTGCATACTCGAGGAACGTACACCCTACTAACCACTTCTCACGCCATCATTCGCTGGCACGGTGCACAGCCCGAGCATCGTCGCGCGGCCCTGCAGCGCGCATGGATTCCTGCGTGGCCGCCGCTCAGGGCGTCGATGGAGCGGGATACGGGATTCGAAGCCGCTGATTCCTCGCGTATCCCCCGCGGAGTATTTATTCCCCTCAAAGATTGATTCTGAGGGACGCGCGCTAATATCCCGTTGTCGAAAGCGCGCATTCGCTATTCTCCCTTCCCCCTCCCGCGCCGTTCTCGCCTCCTCTATGCCGTCTAGACTCCGGCGCGAGCTGCTGCAGCATTGCACTCGTTTCGTCATTCTCACTTCTGGTACAACGCATACGTGACGCCGTCGTGTACTGGATACAAACGATGGAGCGGAAGCTTCTGCGACTCCGCCCCCTGCTCAAATCCCCACGTACGAGCTCGGCGCTGATCGTGGGAGGGACGCAGTTGCTTTGAGGCATTTGCACGGCGCGAGGTCGCGAGTTCAATTGCAGAAAGGAGGTCATAAAGGCAGCAGGCGAGATGTACCTGTCCGCGGGCCGTGGAGCGTTCGGCTCATTATGAAGATCTTCCAACTCAATAGTATGTCTCGGGATGTCTCCGCTTGACTATGTCGTGACATCTGGAGCCGAAACGAAACGAGTCGCAGTAACATTGCACATATAGAACAACTGAGCACGAATTAAATACTTGGACATCAGGAACCACGCAGTTCAGTCCTATATAATACGGATGATTCGTTTGAATGTCTTTGACTGATTTTTTGACGACACTGCAAGATGATTAGCAAGGTATACGTCCAGTTAGCGGACTCGACCTACCAAGATCCTCACCAGCTGAGGTCCATACTGAATTCGTCTTCATCATCCTCTTCTGCACACGAATCCTCCTCATCCACTTGCAGCATTTATCAGCCAATTTGAACGAGGTCTATCCGGAGTGGTTGACTCACCGTGGGCAAATGGAACGTCAACCTCATTGGACAATTGAAATAGTGGATGCCCAAAATACCTGGCCACGTCCTGGCTGTCCGGATCGAACCCTTTGGCCTGGTGGAACTGCCGGAGTCCGGCGTAGACATTGGCGTCCCAGTATGTCGTGACGATTTCGGTCTTGAGCAGAAGAGAAGGAAATCCGAGCTCAGTCGCCTCTTCTGCAGTAAACGTTCTTTTCCCAGAGGGTCGAGAGACCAATATGCGGGACATTCTGGCCACCTGAACGAGAATGGGCCAGTTCGAAAGTCGTCCGTCGGACAGAGAAACAGAAACCCGCAGGAGGATCTTCTTCGCTCGCCGAAATGTCGATCTGAAAGGAAATGTAACCCGTGACGGCTGTTTGAACATGTTATTAGAAATTCTCGGCAACGAAAGGTTGAAAAGTACCATAATCATCAAAGTTGGACGTAATTTGGAGGCGGCTGAAAATGTGATTCGCTTGACTGAGCCAGGAATGTGGGTGTATGGAGCTGTATGACGAAATTTGCGTGCCTGACACTTCGCTAGAATTTAACCTTGGACATATTAGAGCACATCACCATGCAGGCAAGATGAAGAGTAATACCGGGTCCACCCATCCTCCGTGATTTGTCTTGCCGGCCCTGACGGAGTATGCCACCACGAAGAAAGAATTGGTGTACTCGGCAACCAGGCAATTTCAACAGAGTCTTCGAGCCGATCTCTTGAAGGACAAAAGATGACTGCTCCGAGGTTGAGGTTATGGGGGTGGAAATGCTGGTACTCGAAAGTGTCTAGAAATTGATAACATATATAATGATATTGTTCTAGAGTCAGAGATCCATGATCTCGGCGTCCGTATTTGGTGCATCGAGGAATATATTCCCTGTTTCGCCCGGGAGCGGCCTAAATGATGGGATAATCTGGCTTGGCCAGGTCCATGCAGAGCGGCCACTTGAACGACGTATCCACAATGCATATTCCACCAGAACTGGATCATTCAGGGAACACATATATCCAGACCAACGGACTCACCAGAGTCGCGGAAAGTGAATAAGGTATCATTGTTGCCTGCCCCTCGGTCAGAACACAGCAGGACGACAGGGTTGGACTACCTTATCCTGAAGTCATCGCTCTTGAAAGCAAAATGTAAAATTGAGATGCCACAAATGGGAAATCCATAAGGACATACACAATAGGCGTAGGTATTACTTTGAGAAATGGGAATGTTGGAGGTCGAGAAATGTGAGGGGGATCAGATCTATTGAAGTATTAAATGTCATTGTCTGAAAGAAAGGCTCACCATCGTGGAAAAGTGTGCGTGCAACCCACCGTAGTTCGCGACTCCACAGATCTGAAAAGATTTGGGTGGCTAGGGAAGGTTTAATGGCACGGGCGTAGTTAAAGCATTGCATGCACTGACCGAACCGTCATATATTTCGCTAATCTTGTCGCCATCCTGAAAGACTGTGAGACGCAGCAATAGAAAGGCAAGATGTAGCGCACCTCCTCTGCGCCAGGTCCCTGATAAATGGCCACGGTGGTGTTTTGACCTCCGAGTCTGGCGGAGTATAAACGACGAACACCCTGCCGTTCATATTGGCGATCAACAATGCTCGTGCTATTGTTGAAGCGTATCTCGCGTTGAAGGTCTATGTCCCCCAGCGGGACCGTCCGGAAGTCTAAGCAATGATTTGTCATTTCTTTGCAAGGGCCATATGGGGAGCTTACCGGAAGGCACAACCGGAGTCGTGTAGTTTGTGATATTGGTCAACGTCTGGCCAGATACAGTGAGATTCTGCGCGCCAGAGAACATTCCGCTGCTATGCCTGCATTCAGCGCCCATGAGATACGATCTGAGCCAGGCGTGAGGGCACATAACAAGGAGGAGGCACACACCAGCCAGATTCGAGAGGTCCGAAGGCCGAGTTCGAGGTGAACTCGTCAGCTGCAGGGGATTCGTCGTCCATGGATGGTGGGGAAAGGAAGAGATGCTAAGCGCCCAGTGCACAGCTGTCGTGCCATATCAGGGGGAGATAAATTTAAAGAATCAATTCTTGGATATCAGAAGACACTATCTATGTGCGCGGCTGTATCTGCGTTTGTCAGGTAGCACCCTGCCCGCCGGCCGAACACGATTCGCGCTCCTGGGCCAGATGTGGCAGGCCGTCCCGCTCCCGCCCCGTGCACCAAGCGATCCCAAATCAGCGCTCGACAAATCTACCTCTTTATAAAATTAAGCATGTCCGTCTGAAGCCTTTTCAAGCTCCGCTTTTGGGGGACCAGGCCCGAGGCCTTGGAAGCGCTGGGCCAGACCTTTGGAAGCGCTCAATGAACGGCGCTTCCTCGGGGCTTTTGGCCCCATGATCAAATTTAAGCGCGCGTGCCTATAAAATTGTACACAACGCCAAACTCTGCTTTTCACTCACTGTTGAAGCCTCCGAGGCGCTAATTTAAGCGCCGGTTCCAATAGTAGCGGAAATAGTACACACTTAAAAGTGGGAGACGGCGCGAAGCGCCGTCGACCGCTTGTATATGTACACGTTATCACCCCGCAGGCGCCGACGAGTACGGTCATGATCAAAATGAAGAAAGAGAAGACAAGAATCAAAGACAGAAGAAAAGATAAATACACCGCTGCGCCAAAGGATCCCATCCCGCGACAGAGTGTCCCCGTGCATGTGGGTGCCACTTCCAGCCCCCGCTCGTCTCATTTCTATGAGCGCCTGAGAAAAATGGCGCGCCATCCTGCCGCCGTCCCAACTGAGGGACAGAGCGTGTGCGTGATTCTCCGACGCGCGCAGGAGTTGTCCATCCGTTAATGTCCATCTTCGTCACGGCGCAGGGGAACAGGAAGGAGGGAGTAGGTGCGACTCGTGAGAGATGCTGATATCGTTCTCGCTGATATCCGTACCGGAGACGAAGGCGCAGTAGAGCGCAGGACCGGTGTGCGATGCTTGCGGGACGCTCACGGAGGACATGCACCGTATGCCATCCATGTTACGATGAAGACACCCCATCGTTCAAGTTGGCGCCCCACCCGCAGCCAGGACAGGCAGGCACGATGGATACCCCAGGGCCCGTATTCGCAATCGCCAAATGGGCTCGATATTGTATCTTGTGGTGTCGTGAACATCGGCGGACCACGCCACTGTGCGATATCGATATGCAAGATCTAGACAGCACAGTACGAGTGAGGTCGGATACGGTACTGTATTGCATGTAAAGGCTGGTCTCGACATTCACCCGAAGTGAACCCGAGTCAAAGAGGCAGCACACCTCCTTCTACTCCAAGGCCACGGGTAAATGCTTGCGAAACCTCAGCGTGCGGCTGGCATAACTGATGACGGAGAGCTTGTGGAGCGTCGCGCTCTCAGACGACTTGCGAGCCTGGCCGTGCGCCGAGTCCGAGTCTGTGGGACGACATCCACTCTTCGGGACAGAGGGAATATCTCTTCACGTGACCGAGCCGGAGACACATAGTTGACGTAGACGTAAAACTCTGGGGAAGCTGAGCTGGAGGCGAAATGAGCTCACTTTTCCGCCCTCACGCCCGGATAGCAAACCAAGAAGCCAATGCCATCGCATCTTGTCGGTACTCTAGAAGCCCAGGGTATCAGTGCGTCTGCAAGTATTGGCGTCGTCGGATAGAAGTTGTACGCCAGCCCAGATCCAGAGTCCTTTCGCGATTCCTGCACGGGTACTCAGGATGTCACTCACCTGGCAGAGGGCCCACACCGGAAGAGAAACAGAGACTCGTGGAATTACTGACAACTTCTCTCCAGCTCGACGTCCTCCTCGTCACCCCTGCATTCCTTGAGCCACCAAATTCTTTGTCCAGTCGTGTGAGGGTAAGAGCAGAAAGTGATCATCAGTGATCATCAGATCGTCATCATGATGCATCATGCGTCCCGATGAGGCAATCCGCTGCTCGCTTCCTTTTCCCACCCTCTCACCTTGTTCTCAGTCACTGCCTCTGACGTTCAACGCAATGCATTGCACTGGCACAATTGTAATCAACATTCCTTCTAAAATTTAAATCCACTATATCTTCTTATCAAGCTGCATCGATTCCGATTCCTCCGTCCCTCAATCGCCTTCGACTGTGGCACCGCTCTGTGGATCTAGTGTTGTTTCCCTGCTTATATGCAGCTATCTGGATGCCTGAGGCCAGAGCGACTTCCATTCCCGTGTCATACGGCGCTTCTTTAAATTTGTCACTTCCAGCAGGGGACGATATCGATCCTCCCGCCTTGATTGGTTCTCGTTCTCTTGACGTAGTACGTCCCATGACCACCTTCCACGTACTTCTTGCCTCGTGTCGTACCCCTCCTAACGCGAATCCCGAATCCTGGCGTATGTATGCAGTATCCGTGCTATCCATCTGGTCTACATATGCCATGGAAGCTATTTCATCTCACTCTTCTCTGGACAGACATGTCTTCTGATCTCAAAGCCATAAGATTTAGTCTAATCTACATGGCTGTAGCCATAGGAATCGGAGGATAAGGCCAGGACACAGCCAACCAATGGCTGGGGCCAATGGAAAGACTAATGTTAACAGGGTAATTAAAAGAGCCAAAATAAAAGCAATTAGCAGGAATTGAACGCCAGACCCTCACATGATGAGGAATATTAAGGACAGCACAAACACTAACTAGACTATTCTACCGACGACATTGTTGTTTGGTTCCCAGCTAGGGTAAGGCTAGCCTTACCCTACCTGGGACTGCTTATACCCAGACCTAGGGCAGGCAAGCTGCCCTAGATCTTCGAATTTGTTCTACAATGCTTATTATGTGCTGGGAGTGTTTCAAACCCTAACCAAACCTAACCAAGAACACTAACCCCTAACCTACAGAGCCAATAGATCCCTGGAAACCCTAACCAATCTAACTCTAACTCTAACACTAACCTCCAACTCTAACCAACTACCTAACCAACCTAACCTTAAACATGGCCCCTAAGGGGGGGCCATATGAGTGGTGTGACAAGCTGCTTATGTACTCCCAACCACAACTAGTTTCCACAGTAATCAAGACTTATCACTTATCTTTGGCTCAGTTGGTTCTCTTGCTACCTTCATAGTTATTATGTAAAGCAGCATGCTTAACCTTTTGAGTTCAAACCTGGCAGTGGGCTTTTATTTATTGCTTAACCCACTAGTCTAATGTCCCTGAAGCTAGCCAACCATGGCTACAGCCAGGCATTAGTCAATGATTCCTTTGGCTACAGCCATGCCCTAACGATAAATCCTCCCACCACTGGTGCACAACCCTGCTTGGGGTGTACAAGCCCTCCCTGCTGAGACATGCCCCGCCAAAACAAACAAACAGGATCGATCGTCTAACTAAAGTAGCTATGCAATCCACCTCTCATTCAATAATCACGGACTCGGAGTCGGCTGCAAGTAAATGTGGGCCGTACCCAACTTCAACCCAGGAAACCGCAGCTAAGCTAGCTGCACCCATAAAATCAGTCTAATCAAATAATGCATCGCGGGGAATCGAACCCCGCTCTCAACCCATCAAATCCGCGTGGACATTCCACATGATGGCCATGGGTTGCCAGCACCCCACCGATGCGTGTATCCGAGGGTGTGTCATAGTCAACCTCGTTTATTCAATCCGCTTTAATTTCGTCTGCAGTTGAAAAATGTCGAGCACTTTATTGACAATTTACCGAGTCGGCTGTGGGCCCAACTTCAACTTCAACTTAGGAATCATAACTAGGAGAGACTCGGATAAAAAACATTCGGCCATAGAATATGATGCATGGAGCGGGAGTGGAACCCGGTTCTCGATCCATTGCCTGGTGTGAATATGCTGCTCATGAGAGTTGTGGGTTCCAACCTCGCCGCTGCGTACAACCTCCTGCAACGAGCGTTCACTTTAAGGCAGACATTCGAACCGAGTCGAAGGTGCGTAAAGAATATTGCCTCTTCTTTATGCCTGTACTGGGCGGGTTGAAAAGTACCATAGTCGTCAAACTTGGACGTAATTTGGAGACGGTCGAAAATGTTGATTCGCTTGACTGAGCCAGGACTCTGGGCATATGAATTTTAACGCAATGAACGGCTTTGAGACATTCCTAGAGTTTAACCCGGGAAATATTAGCGCAGATCACTATGCTGGCGAGATGAGCGGTAATACCGGCTCCAGCAATCCTCCGTAATTTGTATTGTCGCTCCTGCAGGAGTCTACCAAGATCCAAATGAACATTTGGTATTTGACAACCCGGCATTTCTTCGACCTTTTGATTCCTGGGTTCGCCTGAGTACATTTTGTGCCACGGGACAGCAGGGAGGAGTCTAAAGTGCATCATATCGGCAGTGAGAGCCCAGCAAGGGGTTGCGTTCAGAGCATGAGAAGTATCTGAGCTTGGAGCAAAAAGCCTATTGTAGACATATGTATCCAGATGAGGCATAACCACAACCTACTGTCGAAATGGGGTGGACGACTCGACTCGCAACCGCACTGTAGGAGGACAATGCACCTGCAGGTGCATGTTAATACACACATATATACGCTAGATGTGACACGGAACACACGGAGTAAAGCGGAAGAATTTTTCAGGAGTGCCTTAAACCATGACCAAACCACCTCCTCAGGAGGTCTTTTTGGGAGAACATCGTCGCCTCGAGGGTGCTCAAGGCACTCCTCAACAGAAAATTCGGGCACTCCCTGGACGGTTCTTAGGGCACTACTGCTCATTAGCCGCATGCTTCTCGTTCCCTTGCCGCCCATCCAATAAATGGCCTAATAAATTATATTTTTGTAACCAAGAAAACAAGAAAAGGCTACGCTACTTCCCTACGTACCTGTTCAAGGAAGCTAAAGAACGAAATCCAAACGATGCTAGAACAAGTCGGTCAATTGTCGAACGAGAACGCGAGAACAAGAGCCCACCTAAGCGCCGTCAGCGAATGACACAATGATAAAAGAGGCTTTGCGGCGAAGTCAGTGGGTGGGTTCAACGACTCAAGATGACTTATCGTACCGGCTCGCATGCAGTACTTGGAGAATGAACCTGAGATATAATTAATAGTTAGTTTGGGATATACAAGGACCTGAGAAGTGAATGGCGATCGTGGTGTCGAAATATATTGAAGCGGCCGACAGTGGAAAGGTCGCCTCAGCGCTGCGGGGGGAAGGACTTAGTTTTGGCATCATTCATTCAAGAGAAAGGCAGGGTTGATCGTCACGTAAAGATAAAGTAAGGTAACATGACGGAAGAGGAAGGAGGCAGCGCGACACACACACCTCATAACAAAACCCGCCGGTCTGGTTGAGGAACTCGAAGGAATTTGTGTGGATATCGCCGCGCCAAAAGTTCATGTCGCCGATTTAAGTGCGTGTTGTCAGATTGGTATTTCGGCATTTTGAGGATACGGAGGGATGGAAGAGAGCGCGCGAGAGGAAGAGAGGGAGAGGGTGGGAGAAGGGATGAATGTGCAAGGAGGGGTGGAGGACTGGCGGAATGGGTACGGATGAGAATGTGAGGGGATGAGGGCAAAGAGCATGTTGGGTGTCCCATTCCGTGAACGTTGGCATCGATCCAAATACGTTAGTCGATGCGTGGGAGTGCAGGTGATCTAAGGGATGGGGGGCACTAGGCCTGAAGCACACCGCCTGACCTGCGATACCTGGCTCTGAACGTGCTGCTGATGGGGAAGGGAGCCACACCGTCTGCTGCCACTATGCAACACTGACTCTGCGAGTGCCGCGTAATGCCCACCCATAGAGCGTAGGTGGTGCGAAGGGCGCATTCTGCAGAGATTCTGGCAGCGTTGGCGTCGTTAGATAGAAAGCGCACGCACCGTCCTAGACGCGAAATCTCCCTTCTTGCGCCTTTTGCCAGCCAAAATCCAGCGCTCTGTCCTGTCATCACATGGCAGATGTATGCATGGGCTGCGATGCGAGTGGCGAGCGGCGTCTTGTGAATGGTGAGCGCGATATCCCGCCGCAGCCCGTAAACGCGTCAAGGGCGCGTAGTCATGCTAGTCCGATATGATTTCTCCGTATAATATGCCGTGTGTGGATAGTCTCCAGATCGAGAGCCCGGCCAGTTAGGAAATCAGAAGATGAGCGGGAAGGTTGGTGGCGATGCAGTCACGGATCATCAACTGATTCGGCCGAACACTGTCTTGCTCGGAACGCTCATCCCGACTTGTGAGCCAATATCCTCTTACAGTCTCGTTTTACAGCTCCTTGTGCCTTGATTGTCCTCTCGAGCCTTGCAATAACCCAGCAGCCGAAACCTGCTGTCCGCTGCTTTTTGGATGCTCTCCAATTCCAGATGTCCTTCCTCCCGATGGCGCATATCGACGCTGCATCTATGACGGTTTCCAAAATCTACGAAGGGATCCTACTGTCACCATATGCCTCAACTTCTGATTCTCTTCCCTGACTCGTCGCCGGATCCTCGTGCCACGTCAACGCTCACCGCGTGTCTCTTGAGTGAAGACCACGACTCGGCGACCTAAAGGGGCGGCGGCACGCTTTCACGTTTTCTGGTCGGTCGCATTGCATGAGTATGCCGCTGTGACGGCTTGCCCTCGTCCGCTGTGCAACACCGCAGAGGCGATTTTTTTTTGCCGCTGTGCTACCTCAGTCTCAACGACCAACCCATAACGATTCCGCACTGGAGCGGCTCATGCCAGCTCTTGTTGTCCGGCCGCAAGCCACTCCATTTGAGGCTGGTGCACATGCCACGTACACCGCCTCTGATAGAACGAAAGGGGTGTGAACGGGAAGGGGAAGGGGTCCGAGCTAAGGTGGAAGAGTGTGCAGCGTCGGGCGACTGCGTGCGAGCCGATGGTAGGACAGGTTCGACGAGCGATTCGTGCGGGAAGCGATACGTCCGGGAGAAGGAAATGCGAGAAGCAGTTGCACGGCTGCATCATTAATCGAGGTGCGGGGGAATCCACTGTACTGTAGCAGGGTTCCGGTTTAAACCACATCGTGTCCAACGATGCCCCTGGGTTTAAACCGGTTCAAACCAACCTGGTTCGAACCGTGAATGTTTCCCCTACAGAGGCCGCTTCTAGCTGTGTGATTTGAACTGCGGTTTAAACCAATTTGGTTCGAACCGTGGTTTAAACTGTGATGGTTCGAACCGCGGTTTAAACTGTGATGGTTCGAACCGTGGTTTAACCCGTGATGGTTCGAACCGTGGTTTAAACCGTGATGGTTCGAGCCGCGGTTTAAACCATGATGGTTTGAACTGTGGTTCAAATCGTGATGGTTGGACCCATGATGGTTAGAACTGGTTGGACCCATGATGGTTGGAACTGGTTGGAACCGGTTGAAACCTTGATGGTTTGAATTCAGGGTCAAGATGTTCAAACTGCAGATTCCTTTTGCTTGGCAGAGACCAGGGGCTGCTCAGTGCTTCAGCATCAATGGGCTTACAGCTCTTTGCAGTCTAACAGGTGTGGCCTGTTTCTTTCTTTCTGTTTTGGTAAGGTTTTACCAGAACAGCTGCCCTGAGCTCAGTTCTCAACCGTTTTCTTTTGAAATAGGCTCATTTGATTCGCACTGAAAATCCGCACACAATTGATCACTTGTATTTCGGAGCCTCCTAAGTAATGGGATTTCTGCTAAAAAAACCTTTAATTTCGAGTAGGACACTTGTAGCACTTGGAATACTGCCCCGGCTGGTCTAGGTTCTGGATATGTTATACATCTGCTGAATTTATTAAGACCATACACTGATTGGCTCTGATCTCGTACACACTTTAGCGAAGTAGATATTCACACAATGTACAATAAGTAGAGCTGTTCATAGAAATTTGAGTGAATTGATCTTAGTGGACATCCTCATTGGCCAAGGCCACATTGAATGCATAAGATATCCAAAAACTACAAAAGCTAATGTAATTGGGATAGTATTCCGAGTGCTACAGGTGTCCTACTCAAAACCACATTTTTTCTGAAGAAATTAGAGACTTTGCGGTGAGTCACCAGTCCAACCGGTGGCTCCTCGCACGCAATGGGATCTCAGGCTTCAGGCCTGTGGTAGCCACTATTTCATCCCCTTGTTAGAGGCTTGAAATAGTGGCTGAACTGACCTTAGACATCGGCTAGTTGCCAAGAAAAATTAGCCACCAGTTGATCTGGTAGCTCACCTCAAAAGTCTCTATTACATTACCGATGAGGCTCAAAAATACCGGTATTTGACTGTCTGCGGACTTTCAGGGCAAATCAAATGAGCCTATTTAAAAAGAAACTCATTGAGAATTGGCGTCAGGGCAGCAGTTCTCATGAAAACTTGCCAAAACAGGGGAAAAAACAGGCCACAACTGTTGTACTGCAAAGGGCTGTAATTTTCATTTATCTGGCATTGAACCTATCTGAGTTGCCTGAAATTAGACAGCTTGCACAAAAGCCACATGAGCCGCATACGGCTTTTTTGCATTGCGCAGAGCCGCAGGGGTTATTTGAATTATTACGTTAACAAGTGCTGTTTTGGAATTGAAACTGGTTTTTAATGTCTGGAATCTGTATATTCTTTGGACATCGTGGTGGCTCAAGCATGGGACAGCCAACATTTGACTCCATCAATACTGCTTTGATTTCCACTCCGCCCCACCCCTCGGCTTCTATGATGTCAGTGACGTCATGTCTGTACTTAACAACATATCAAATGACTACAGACGGCTACTGTAGTAAGAATACTAATCCTATTCATAAACATATGTTACAGGTCATCAGATCAAAGTTTTCCGTGCGGCTCTGCGCAATGCAAAAAAGCTGTATGCGGCTCATGCGGCTTTTGCGCAAGCTGTCTATTTTCCACATAATTTGAGGTTAAGTATCTGAGATAAATATGATGGAACAGCAAAAGGAAGTGAAAGGACAAAACAGGAAGATGATGACATTTGGCACAGATTCAAAACTGAGAGCAGAGGTTGAAAAGACTTTGGACAGATGGAGCCCAATGCAATCATTGGAATACAAGCCTGACAATGCTGGTTGACGTGATCTTCAATTTTGGTCTCAACATCCTTGATCTTATGCACTGCATGTGTGTACTTCTCTTGGCCATGGAGAGCATTTTTGCACAAGGTCTTGTGCTGTCTAAGTGCCTGGCTATGTCAGATGTACTCACACAAGGTACAAAGGGTGTCATTCCCCCCTTCTGCAGTTTGAGTTCCTATCCTCCTAAATGTCCAGCCCAAGCTTGTTGCAATTGTGCTTATTGAAATCAGGGCAAGAAGAATTTCTCCTCCTGAGGTGGGTGATGGAGCTCTGCAACGACTTATGGGACAACCTGAGAACATATCTGCTGCAGTTGCTTACCATCTCTTGAAATTCGCCCTTAGACACTGCTGGTCAAACATGGTGTCCGGTTTCTCATCATACTGTCTGCCAGGTTTTAATGCTTTTTTGTAGATAACATCTTATATATTCTGTGGTTTTTCAGAGTATCCACCGGAAGTCTTCAATCAGGCAATTCTTTGGTCAGTGTTTTCCAGCCTAGTTCAGAAGACAGCTTTGAACTGATTTGAGACAGCCATTGGACTTATCTGTGGTCGTCTCCAGACAGGGTCAGCACAGCTATGCCCATACTAATGAAACAATGGGATGTTCAACCTTTAAACTTGATTTCTAACTGCAATGGCTCAATCCATCATGATTTGAACCACAGTTCAAATCATCACGGTTTAAACCACGGCTCGAACCATCACGGTTTAAACCACGGTTCGAACCATCACGGTTTGAACCACGTTTCGAACCATCACAGTTTGAACCACGTTTCGAACCATCACGGTTTGAACCACGTTTTGAACCATCACGGTTTAAACCACGGCTCGAACCATCACGGTTTAAACCATGGCTCGAACCATCACGGTTTAAACCACAGTTCGAACCAAATTGGTTTATACCGCAGTTCAAATCACACAGGCAGAAGCAGGCTCTGTAGAGGAAACACTCACGGTTTGAACCAGGTTGGTTTGAACCGGTTGAAACCCAGGGGCATCGTTGGACACGATGCGGTTTAAACTGGAACCCTGCTGTTGCTGATCCACTTGCGTAGCACGCTTCCAGGTGAGACCCACTCCCGTTCCTTTTTTAACATTTTCAGTGTGTATTCTAATGATTATTCTGTGAGAATGATGAGCCCGCCCAGCGTACTCGAAAGTGCACGCTCACCACTTCTCGCGCCAACCTCATTCAGCTGCGCACGATCCCTGTCCACACCCCGAGCATCGTCGCGCAGCCCTGCAGTGCACATGGATTTCTTGCGTAGCCGGCTCTCCGGGCGTCGATGGAGCGGATACGGGATTCGAAGCCGCACATCCCTCGCGTGCCCCCCACGGAGTTTTTTCTTCCCCCGCAAAGATCGAAGGACGCGCACCAGTATGCCAGTATCGAAAGCGCGCATTCGCTCTTCTCCCTTCTCCCCTCCCGCGCCGTCCTCGCCTCTCTGCCGTCTAAACTCTAGTGCGAGCTGCGGCAGCGTTACAACACTCCTTTCGTCATTCTCACTTCTGTCACGCATATGCAACGCCGCAGTGCACTGGTCACTAACGATGGAGAAGGAGCCTCCGCGACTCCGTGCCCCGCTCAAATTCCCACTCACCGGCTCGGCGCCGGTCGTGGGAAGGACGCAGCTGCTTTGAGGCATTTGCAGGCTGCAAGCGGGCGGGTACAAATGCAGACGCAGTGTCCTGAAAAAGAGGAGCAGGTGGAATGTGCCTCATCGCGGGCCGCGGAGCGTAAATTACAATAGTAAAAATCTTCGAATTCAATAAACCATGCCTCAGGATGTCTCCGTTTGACTATGTCTTGAAATCGGGATCCAAATGACAGTAACACTCCAGATAAAGAGCAACTGAGCACGAATTAAATACTTGAGCACCAGGAAACACACAGTTCAGTCCTATATAATACGGATGATTCATTTGAACTTCTTTGGCTGACACTTTTTGAGGACGCTGCAAGATTATTAACCAGGCATACTTCCAGTCAACGGATTTGACCTACCGTTATCCTCACCAGCTGAGGTCCATACTGAAGTCCTGATCATCATCTTCAGCACACAAATCCTCGTCGTCCACTTGCAGCATTTATCAGCCAATTTGAACGAGGTCTTTCCAGATATTGACTCACCATGGGCAAATGGAACGTCAATCTCATTGGACAATTGATATAATGGGTCCCCCAGATACCTGGCCACGTCCTGGCTGTCTGGATCAAACCCTTTGGCCTTGTGGAGCTGCCGGAGTCCGGCGTAGACACTGGCGTCCCAAGATCTTGTGACGATTCTGGTCTTGAGCTGAAGAGAAGGAAATCCAAGTTCAGTTGCCTGTTCTGTGGTAAGGCGTTCGACGCCCAAAGGGTCTAGAGACCAATAGGCAGGACACTCTGGACAGCAGAACGAGAATGGGCCAGTTCGAAAGTCGTCCGTCGGACAGAGAAATAGGAAACCTGCAGGGCAATCTTCCCCAGTCCCAGAAATGACGATGTTAAACGAGATAGTTTCTATGAGAGCTGTGTGAACATGGTATCAGAAATTTACGGCAACGACGAATTGAAAGTACCATAATCTCCAAAGTTGGACGTAATCTGGAGGCGACTGAAAATAGAATTGGCTTGACTGAGCCAGGACTGCCAGAACCGTGGGTCTATGGAATTGGAGAACAAAATGCTCATGTTTGACAGAACACTAGAGTTTAACCTAGGACATATTAGAGCACATCATGCAGGCAAGATGAAGAGTAATACCGGGTCCAGCCGTCCTCCATGATTTGTTTTGCCGCTCCTGAAGGAGTACTCAACCATGGAGTGGAGCATTTTATATTTGGCAACCAGGCAGTTTCGACAGCATCTTCGAGCCGATCTCTTGAAGGACAAAAGATGACTGCTCCGAGGTTGACGGTTATGGGGGCGGAAATGCTGGTAAATCGAAGGTGTCTTAGAAAAAAGTAACATATATCATGATATTCTTCTAGAGTCAGAGATTCGATGATCTTGGCCTCGATATTTGGTGCATTCGAGGAATACATTGCATTTGTCCGGATGAAGTATAAAGAGATAGGATCATCGTTGGCTTGGCCAAGGTCCATGCAGAGCCGGCCATTTGAACCACGTATCAAGATTGTAGATTCCCGGGCGGACTGGATCATTCAAAAGGAAGACATGAATCCAGACGACTGGACTCACCGGACGTCGGCAGAAAGTAAAATATAGGTATTCACTTGTTGCCTGCCCCTCGGTCAGAAACATAGCATGAGGGACCGGGGTGTCAGACCTCTTTACCTCGAAATCATGGCTCTTTAAAGAAAAGTGCTGATAAATCCAGAGCTCGCAAATGGGAAATTTAAAAGCACATACACAATGGGCGTAGGTATATACTTTGGAGAAATGAGAAGGTTGGAGGTCCAAGAAATGCTTGAAAGGGATCAGATCTGGTTTCGCATTAACAATGAAAACATCCTCTGAATCGAAAGGTCGCACCATCGTGAAAAAGCGTGGCATGTACGCCACCGCAGGTCGCAGCTCCACGGATCTGAACAAGATTTGGGTGGCTAAGGGGATGGTTTAATGGCATTGACAAGCAATTAAGGTATTAAATGGTATTTACCGAATCGACATATATTTCGCTATATCTTGCCGCCACTCCTGAAGACAGCTGGGATGCAGTAATAAAAGGCAAGATGTACCGCACCTCCTCTGCGCCAGATCCCTGATACATGGCTACAGTGGTGTTTTTGCCTCCAACTCTGGCAGAGTACAGACGACGAACACCTGACCATTCTCGTCGGCGATAAACAATACCCGTACTATCGTTGAAGCGTATCTCGTGCTTGAGGTCTATGTCCCCCAGAGGGACCATCCTGAAGTCTGAGCAATATTTATTGTATCTTTGCAGGACGCATGGAAGAATGTACCGGAAGGAACAACCGGAGCAGTGTTGTAGTTGGTGATATTGGTCAACGTCTGGCCAGTCACTGTGAGATTCTGCGCGCCTGAAAACATTCCGCTGGTATGGCTGGATTAAGCGCTCATGAGACACGATCTGAGCTAGGAGTGATGATAACAAGAAGTCACAAGCCAGATTCGAAAAGTCTGAAGGTCGAGTCAGAGGCGAACTCGTCAGCGGCGCGCGATTCGTCGTCCATGGATGGTGGGGGTAGAGGGAGAGGTGTTAAATGCCCGGAGCACAGGCTGCACATCTATTGTGCTTTTGAATTAAGCTGTTATACCGCAACAATCGGACAATAATTGCATCTCTGTATGTTTTCTAGCTTTTGCTGTGAACATTCCTATGCCCTGATCTTTATTTCTCATTGTTCAACAACTATGGTTTGAGCAGCTGTAGATGGCTGTAAATATGGACTACGTATTTATACGATTATGAATCTTGTATTCTTTAGACGTTCACTTACGCTGCTTTCATTGCGTTCAAGTTCTACTTTCAACACGTGCCATATCGGGAAGAGATAAATATATCAATTGTTGAATATCAACAGACCACTATGTGCTGTGTCTATGTGTGCTGGCCTGCATGTGTCAGTCGACTCGGATAGCACCCCGCCCGGCCGCTGGGCACGATTAGTGCTCCTGTGGCAGAATGTCCCACTCCCGCCCCTACATCCGCATTCATGTGTGTGGCACTGAACCACTCTCCCAAATCAACGCACAACGAAGATATATGTCCGCGTTATCCCACTGCAAGCGCTCATCGTCACGAACACAATCATGGCCGAAAAAAAAGAAGAAAGAACGGAGAGACAAGACAAAAAACAAAGAAAGAACGAGGAAAAACACAAAATAGAACGCGCCCCCGGCCGCGCGCGCACACACCTTGTGAGCCTACCCTACAGTCGATGGTACCGATATGTGACGCGGGGGAGGGGGACGCGAAATGCATCACTCCCGTGGGCGATAAGGAAGAGAGGAGAGTGGAAGAAGGTGCAGGACTGGGGTGAGGGAAGGGGTACGAATGTGGATGTGGGTAAAGAACACGGTGGGTGTGGAAGGGGATCCGTCGAACGTTGGCATACGATGCAAGTGCCCAGCCGGCGCGCGCGAGTGTCGGTGTCCTAGGTAATAGAAAAACGCGGAGTACATGCAGGCACCGGGCGTGAAGCACATCGTCTAACTTGCGATACCTGGCTCTGAGCGTGCTGTTGACAGGGAGGGGAGGTGCTTGCTTGTGGAGCGTGCGCGGTCTGCTGCAACCACGCAACATCCGGAAACAAACCTCTGGCTAAAGCAGCTATAGGAAGCTATGAAGTGCTATAGTAGCAATCCATAGCAGCCCGCAGTCGTTGTAGCCTGAGGTTTTTTACTGATGAATGCCGACCCCGCGAGTGCCGTGCGATGCCCACCGTGGAGCGGAAGCGGTGCAAGGGGGGGCATCCTCTGGCCGGCCACATAAGACACAGATCTGGATATTTGTATCGCCCACAGCCTGCCAGCGAGTACCAAGCGAAAGTGAGGTCGGTACGTGGAACTGTAAATCGTCTCCGACCAACTTGAAATCATTTCGTCTTCGCCGCGGTATGAGATCCCTGCGTGCTGCTCCAGCTAGACCTGTGGCAGTCGTCAAAGACTCTGCCAGCGTTGACGTCGCACGCACCGTCCCAGACCCCCTAAGTACTTAGGTCCCTGCTTGCGTCTAGATCTTTTGCAAGCCCAAATGCAGTGTTGTTTCCTGCGAGTCGTTCGAGACATTGTGAGGTACAATGCAATCAGCGAGTGACGTCTTGTGAGTAGGGCAAAATATCCGTTTTCAGATCGAGAGCCCAGCCGGGCCAGCCCGGTCAGAGAACCGGAAGATGAGCGCGATGACGGACTCGAAGGTTGGGTGGCGATGCACCCATTAAGGCTCCAACCATTTAGTTCTCGTGTAGTGCTGGAGGCAAACTAAATGGAAACGGTTTCTAAACAGTTTAAAACATTTTAAAACAGTTTATACAGGGTTTTTTTGGGGGGCATGATTACAGCACTTTGCGGTACATAATGCGCCGACCGCTTTTTTTTTTCCATTTTGGGCTTTTTTTGATCCCCGCGACTAGGACAGTCGCGGCGGCCTCAATTCTCGTCCGTTTTCCTTGTCCATAGGCTCACCCGCTGCGCATTTCAAATACGCAGAGGATGGCGTGCTCAGAAATTTTTATGCGGGGTTTAACATCATTATAGAAGTGTCCTAGCGCGAATTTCATGTTTTTTCTGCCGCTTTTTTAATAGGACACTTGTTCTGAGCTCAGTTTCTCACCTTTTCGCCTGAGAGTGTCCGCTGCGTCCTTTTGATGCGCAAAAATCAAGCCTATAGGCGAGCCGAACAATAAAAAATTGAGAGCAGAACAAGTGTTCTAGTGAAAAATTACCCTAAAAGAGGACAAAATCTTGATTTGAGCCCTCAAGCAGCGGTTTTCAATGCAGGATGAAAAATCTGCGGATGCTATTCCCTGCGCATTCTGAACGCGCATCGTTTGAGCCTATGGAAAAGACAAACGGATAAAACTTGAAGCCGCCGCGACTGTCCTAGTCCTGGGGATCAACAAAAGCCGCTAGGGCGCTTCTATAACAATGTTAAACCCCGTATAAAAAATTCTGAGGATACCGGCCTCTGCGTATTTAAAATGCGCAGCGTATGAGCCTATGGACAGGTCAAACGGACTAGATTCGCCTCCGCTCCAGCATCCGTTCTGCCTTCGACTCTAGTGCGAACACTTTCGTCATTCTCACTTCTGTTACGACGCATCTGCGACGCCACCGTGCACTGGACATTAACGAAAGAGCCAGTGTAGTCAGGCATATGAAGTATCGAGATCTGCTATTTTTTTACAAGCTTAGGCTCCCTTCTGAGCAGTGAAAAAAAAATTGGCCCCAAAAGTTGTGGGGAAATTTCAAACTGAAAAAGTTGGTGAAGTTCGAAACAAAAGTTGGTGAAATTGTAATCTCGTACTAAAAGTAGGGGAAAAACCTGAGAGATCCCCACCTTATTTCTATCTTTAAAAGTGAGCAAAGTTGTGGGGAAAGTTACAAAATTTATAACAAAAGTTGGTGAAATTGCGAAACAAGGTGGGGAACATTATAAGTGCATTTGGAACGGCATAGTTTAATTGCACCGGCATAAAGAATTGCATGGCACTTACCGAACCGACATATATTTCGCGATATCTTGTCGCCACTCCTGAAAGACTGCTGAGGTGCAGTAATAAAAAGGCAAGATGCACCGCACCTCCTCTGCGCCAGGTCCCTGATAAATGCCCACGGTGGTGTTTTGACCTCCAAGTCTCGCCGAGTATACACGACGAACACCCTGCCGTTCGTATTTGCGACCAGGGGGACCATCCTGAAGTCTGAGTAATATTTATTATATCTTCACATGGTGCATGCGAACTTACCGGATGGGACACCCGGAGTCGTGTAGTTTGTTATATTGGTCAATGTCTGGCCAGATACAGTGAGATTCTGTGCGCCAGAGAACATTCCACTGCTATGACTAGATTAAGCGCCCATGAGGCACCATCTCAGCCAGACGCGAGGATAACAAGAACTCACGAGTCAGATTCGAGAGGGCTGAAGCTCGAGTGAGACGTGAATTCGGCAAATTCGTAGTCCATGGGTGGGGGGAGGGAAGGAGATGTTGAGCGCCCGGTGCACAGCTGTCGTGCCAAATTAGGGAGAGATAAAAATATGTGATGGGCGGTAGCGGTAGCACGCATGCCGATGACCGAAGGCTGGCTGGTCGCGAATTGCATCAAGCCAGTATCAAAGGAAGCGTCGGAGTGTAAAAATCTTCAGACGGTCCAACAGGGTAA
Source organism: Mycena capillaripes (assembly GCA_029204075.1). Lineage (NCBI taxonomy): Eukaryota > Fungi > Basidiomycota > Agaricomycetes > Agaricales > Mycenaceae > Mycena > Mycena capillaripes. The sequence goes on along the minus strand of JARHKZ010000014.1, from coordinate 440,328 downwards.
AACGGAGGTAAATTGTTGATATTCTTTGGTCCCTAAGTAGAAATTGCATGTGCATATATGCAGCGAAAACTTAGTCTGAACGCATGCATCGACGAGGACTCGGAGTTGATTCTCAACCCATTTTTTTGCACACCTGCATGCGCAAAAAAAAAGGATTCCCCCCTTTCAGACTCAACCCAGCGACAGACTCAAGGCGCGGGCGGGGGTTGGAACGAATACGTGGAAAATAATCCTACACACACGAATTATTGACTCTCAGGATCGACTCGAGGTCTATCATGGGCGCCTAATTCGACGCCTATACCGTGAAGCAGCTTTTGACGTGCATCCATAGCCCAACATGCTGTCGATGGCGCATTTGGTCGAAGCTTCCCGCAGATCGCACTTTTGTGGACGACTCGACTCACAACAGAACCACTGGAAGACAGCGTGCCTGCGGGTGAATGTGAACACACGCACTGGCACACGTGCGTTAGATGCGACACGCAACGCAGCGCCTGTCGCCTAAGATCACATTGAGTAGAGTGGAGGAAATTTATCTTAAACCATAACCAAACCACCCCCTCAGGAGGAAAGTCGTCGCCTTGGAGGTGCTCAAGGCACTCCCCCACAGGAATTTCAGGCACTCCCTAGGCGGTCCTCGGCCATTACTGCTCCTTGGCCGCGTGTTTCTCGTTTCCTCGCCGCTTATTCAATAAATGGTCCAATACATTGTATTTTGCGACCAAGAAAATGAGGACAGCTGCGCTACTTCCCTACGTACCTGTTCAAGGAAGCCAAAGAGCGAAAGCCAAAAGCTACGAGCACAAATCAGTCAACTGTCGAACGAGCACGCAAGAACAAGTGCCCACCTAAGCGCCGTCAGCGAACGACACAAAGATAAAAGAGGCTTTACGGCAAAGTCAGTGGGTCGGTTCACCGACTCAAAATTACGTATCGTACCGGCTCGCATGTAGTACTTGGAAGATAAACCTGAGATATAAATTAACAGCGTTGGTTTCGTATATACAAGGACCTGGGAAGTGAATGGCGATCGTGGTGTCGAAATATATCGAAGCGGCCGAGAGAGCAAAGGTCGCCTCTGGGCTGCGGGGGGAAGGGTTTAGTTTTCGCGTCATTATTTTAAGAGATAGGCTGGTTTGGTCGTCGCGGAAAGATGAATTAGGGTAATATGACGGGAGCAGAGGGTAAGAGGAAGAAGGCAGCGCAACAGACACACCACATAAGAAACCCGCCGGTCTGGTCGAGGAGCTCGAAGAAATTTGTGTGGATCTTGCCGCGCTAAAAGTTCCTGTCGCCGATTAAAGTGCGTGTTGTCAGATTGGTATTTCGGCATTTTGAGGATGCGGAGGGATGGGAGAGAGCGCGCGAGGGAGAGGGGGAAGAGGACGAGGGAGGAGAGTGAAAGGAGAGGTGGAGGAGTGGCGGAACGGGTAGGGATGAGGATGTGAGGCGATGAGGGCAAAGAACACCGTGGGTGTGGAGGGGAATCAGGTGAGGTGGGACCCGTTCCGTCGAAAGTCGGCATCGATAGTCGACGCACGCGAGTGTATGTGCTCTAGGGGATTGGGAGTAGACGCAGGCATTGGGCGTGAAGCAGACTAACCTGCGATACCTGACTCCGAACGTGCTGCTGGAGAGGAAGGGAGGCACTTGCTTGTGTAACCCGTCTGCTGCCACTACGCAATACCGACTCTGCGAGTGCCGCGCGATGCCCGCCAGTTGAGCCTAGGTGGTGCGAAGGGCGCATTCTGCAGAGACTCTGGCAGCGTTGGCATCGTTGGATAGAAAGCGCACGCACCGTCCTAGACGCGAAATCTCCCTTCTTGCGTCTTTTGCCAGCCAACATCCAGCCCCTGTCCTGTCGTCGCATGGCGGATGTATGAATGGGCTACGATGCGAGTGGCGAACATCTTGTGAGTCTAAGTGGGCACGATATCCCGACGCAGGCCATAAACGCGTCAAAGGCGCGTAGTCACGCTGGTCCGATATGATTTCTCCTGATATGCCGTGGGTGGTTAGTATTCAGATCGAGAGCCCCGCCCAGTCAGAAAATCGGAAGATGTCGAGATGACAGAAAGGTTTGGTGGCAATGCAGTCACGGATCATCAATTGATTCGGCCAAACACGTCTTGCTCCGAACGTTCATCCCAACTTGGGAGCCAATATCCTTGCAATATCCTCTTACATTCGCATTTCACCGCTCCTTGTGCCCTGATCATCTTTTTGAGCCTTGTAATAACCCAGCAGCCCAAACCTGCTGCCCGCTGCTTTTTGGACCCTCCAAGTCCAGTAATCCTTTCTCTCGAGGGCACGTATCGCTGCATCTATGACGTCAAAGAATTCTACTGCTCCTCATTACATCCCTCAATTTATCATCCTCTTTCCTGGCTCGTCGCCAGATGGAATCCCATCCCACATGGTATTTTTCAGTGCTCACTGCCTGAAGTGAAGACTATGACTCGGCCACCCTCAGAGGGGCGGCGACACGCTTTCCGAGGAAGCGACTTTTCTTTACCGCTGTGCTACCTCAGCCTCAATGCCAAGCCCGCCCGCACTAAATTGGAATATGCCTGCTACCCTTGTCTGCCTGCTTCCCACTCCATCTTACGCTGGCGCACATACTACGTACGCCGCCTCAGATGCAACGAAAAGTGTAACAGGAAGAGATTCCGCGGCCGGTAGGGAAGGTGGAGGACTGTGCGGCGTCGTCACGCCTGCGTACAGGCCGATGGTGGGACAGAGGTCAACGAGAGATCCGCGCGGGAAGTCAGGAATCGGGTACCTACGTGCGGCTGCATGATTACTCAAGGTACGGGAAATTCGGTCGGGCAGCACGCTTCCAGGTGAGAGACCCACTCCTGTTCCTTTTTTAACATTTCCTATGTGCCTTCTAATCATTATTCTATGAAAAGATGAGGGCCTCGGCTGAATGCCCGAAATGTACACCCTCGCCATGGTCCACTTTTCGCACCAACCTCACCCGCTTGCGCATGATCCCTGTGCACACCCTGAGCATCGTCGCGGGCCCTGCAGCGCACATGGATTCCTGCGTGGCCGCCGCTCAGGGCGTCGATAGAGCGGGATACGGGATTCGAAGCCTCACATCCCTCGTGTACCCCCCGCGGAGTCTTTATTCCCTCGAGGGGAGCGGGCTAGTATTCCGATCACGAAAGCGCACCTTCGCTCTGCTCCCTTCCCCCCTCCCGCGCCGTCCTCCCTATTCTCTGCCGTCTAGACTCTGGCGTGAGCTGTTGCCGCATTGCACTCGTTGCGTCATTCTCACCTCTGGTACGACGCATACGTCACGCCGCCCTGTACTGGATACAAAGGATGGAGCGGAAGCTTCTGCGACTCCGCCCCCCGCTCAAATCCCCACGTACGAGCTCGGCGCTGATCGTGGGAGGGACGCAGTTGCTTTGAGGCATTTGCACGGCGCGAGGTGGCAAGTTCAATTGCAGAAAGGAGGTCATAAAGGCAGCAGGCGGGATGTACCTGTCCGCGGGCCGTGAAGCCTTCGGCTCATTACAAAGATCTTCCAACTCAATAGTATGTCTCGGGATGTCTCCGCTTGACTATGTCGTGAAATCTGGAGCCAAAACGAAACGAGTCGCAGTAATATTGCACATATAGAACAACTGAGCACGAATTAGATACTTGGACATCAGGAACCACGCAGTTCAGTCCTATATAATACGGATGATTCGTTTGAATGTCTTTGACTGATTTTTTGATGACACTGCAAGATGATTAGCAAGGTATACGTCTAGTTAGCGGATTCGACCTACCAATATCTTCACCAGCTGAGGTCCATACTGAATTCGTCCTCATCATCCTCTTCAGCACACAACTCCTCGTCATCCACTTGCAGTATTTATCAGCCAATTTGAACGAGGTCTTTCCGGATGGGTGACTCACCATGAGCAAATGGAACGTCAATCTCATTGGACAATTGATACAGCGACTGCCCGAGATACCTGGCCACGTCCTGGCTCTCCGGATCGAACCCTTTGACCTTGTGGAGCTGCCGGAGTCCGGCGTAGACAGTGGCGTCCCAGGAGTGTGTCCGGATTTCCGTGCTGAGTTGGAAAGACGGAAATCCGAGCTCAGTCGCCTCTTCTGCAGTAAGACGTTCGTTGCCCAGAGGGTCCAGAGACCAATAGGCAGGACACTCTGGCCACCAGAACGAGGATGGGCCAGTTCGAAAGTCCTCCTTGGGACAGAGAAATAGAAACCCTGCAGGAGGATCTTCTTCGCTCGCCGAAATGACGATCTGAAACCAAATGTACTCCGTGACGGCTGTTTGAACATGTTATTAGAAATTCTCGGCAACGACAGGTTGAAAAGTACCATAATCGTCAAAGTTGGACGTAATTTGGAGGCGGCTGAAAATGTGATTCGCTTGACTGAGCCAGGACTGTGGGTGTATGGAGCTGTATAACGAAATGTGCGGGTCTGACACTTCGCTAGAATTTAACCTTGGACATATTAGAGCAGATCACCATGCAGGCAAGATGAGGAGTAATACCGGGTCCAGCCGTCCTCCATGATTTGTTTTGCCATCCCTGACCGAGTTTCCCACCACGGAGAAAGAAATGGCGTATTCGGCAGCCAGGCAATTTCAACAGAGTCTTCGAGCCGATCTCTTGAAGGACAACAGATGACTGCTCCGAGGTTGCGGGTTATGGGGGTGGAAATGTTGGTAAATCGAAAGTGTCCTAGAAAATAATAACATATATAATGATGTTGTTCTAGAGTCAGAAATTCAATGATCTTGGCCTCCATATTTGGTGCATTCGAGGAATACATTCCCTGTGTCTGCGCCCGGAAGGGCTCTAAATAGATGGGATAATCGTTGGCTTGGCCGAGGTCCATGCAGAGCCGGCCACTTGAACGACATATCCAAAATGTACGTTCAAGCCAGGACTGGAACATTCAGAAGGAACACACATATCCAAACCAACGGGCTCACCGGCCATCGATTGAAAATGAAGTGAAGGTATTTACTTACTGCCTGCCTCTCGGTCAGAACCACAGCATGAGGGACTGGGGTTAGACTTCTTTACCTCAAAGTCATTGCACTTTCAAGCAAAATGTAAGTAAATTAACATGCCGCAAATGGGGAATCCATAAGGACCTACACAATGGGCGTAGATATATACTTTTGAGAAATGAGAAGGTTGGAGGTCCAAGAAATGCTTAAAGGGGATCAGATCTATTTGAAGCATTAACGGTGCATATATTCCAAATCGAAACACTTACCATCGTGGAACAGTGTAGCATGCAAACCACCGTAGTTCGCGACTCCACGGATCTGAACAAGATTTGGATGGCTATGGAAGGTTTAATGGCATCGACAAGCAGTTAATTGCATGGCAATTACCGAACCGACATATATTTCGCTATATCTTGCTCCCACTCCTACGAGGACTGTTTGACTATAACAACAGGAAAGTAGGATGTATCGCACCTCCTTTGCCCCTGGTCCCTGATAAATAGCAACAGTGGTATTTTGACCTCCGAGTCTCGCCGAGTATACACGACGAACACCCTGCCGTTCATCTTGGCGATCAACGACACCCGTGCTGCTGACAGATATCTCCCTTTGAAGGTCTATGTCTCCCAGCGGGAACGTCCTGAAATCTAAGCAATGATTTGTCGTTTCTTTGCAAGGGCCATATGGGGAGCTTACCGGAAGGCACAACCGGAGTCGTGTAGTTTGTGATATTGGTCAACGTCTGGCCAGATACAGTGAGATTCTGCGCGCCAGAGAACATTCCGCTGCTATGGCTGGATTAAGCGCCCATGAGACACGATCTGAGCCCGACGCCAGGGTAACGAGAACTCACGAGCTTGAGTAAGGCTGTCTGAAGGTCGAGTTCGAGGTGAACTCGTCCACTGCAGGGGATTCGTCGTCCATGGATGGTGGGGGAAGGGGAAGAGATGCTAAGCGCCCGGTGCACAGCTGTCGTGCCATATCCGGGAGGGATAAATATAAAGAAACAATTGTTGGATATCAGCAGACACGATCTATGTGCGCGGCTGTACCTCCTTGTGTCAGGTAGCGCCCTGCCTGCCGGCTGAACACGATTCGCGCTCCTGGGCCGGATGCGACAGGGCGTACCGCTCCCGCCCCGTGCGCCAAACGATCCCAAATCAGCACTCGACACAAATATGTACGCCTTATCCCCCCGCAGACGCCCACGAGTACGGTCATGATCAAAATGAAGAAAGAGAACAAAAAAAAGAAAGACAGAAGAAAAGATGGGTGCGCCAAGCGATCCCATCCCGCGACAGAGTGTTCCGCGAGCATGTGGGTGGCACTTGCAGCCCCGCTCGTCTCATCGCTATGAGCGCCTGAGAAAAACAGCGCGCCATCCTGCTGCCGCCCCACTGAGGGAGGGAGCGTGTGTGTGATGCTCCGATGCGCGCAGGAGTTGTCCCACCATTAATACTGCATCTCCGTCCCGGCGCAGGGGAGAAGGAATGAGGGAGTAGGCACGGCTCGCGAAAGATGCTGCTATCGTTCCCGCTGGTACTCGCAGATACCCGTACCGGAGACGAAGCCGCAGTAGAGCACAGGACCGGTGTGCGATGCTTGCAGGACGCTCGTGGTGGACATGCACCATACACCATCCATGTTACGATGAAGACACCCATCGTTCAAGTTGGCGCCCCACCCGCAGAGAAGACAGGCAGGCAAGACAGGCAGGCACGATGGATACCCCAGGGCTCACAATCGCCAAATAGGGTCGATACCGTATCGTGTCGTATCTTCAACGCGGGCGGCGCACGCCACTGTGCGATATCGATATGCAAGATCTAGACAGCATGGTGCGAGTGAGGTCGGATACGGTACTGCATTACATGTACAGGCTGGTCCCGACATCCGCGCGAACTGAACTCGAGTCGAAGAGGCAGTACACCTCCTTCTGCTCCAAGACCACGCCTAAACGCTTGCGAAACCTCTGCATGCAGCTGGCATAACTGACGACGGAGTGCTTGTGGCGCGTCGCGCTCTCAGACGACTTGGGAGCCTGGCCGTGCGCCGAGTCTGTGGGAACAACGTCCAGTCTTCGGGACAGATGGAAGGCGCCTTCACGCGACAGAGCCGAAGACATAGAGGTGACGTAGACGTAAACTCTTGGGAAGCTGAGCTGGAGGCGAAATGAGCTCACTTTTCCGCCCTCACGCCCGGATAGCAAACGAAGACGCCCATGCCATGGCATCTTGTTGGGGACTCTAAAAGCCCAAGGGAGCGTGTCAGTGTGTCTGCCAGTATTAGCGTCGTCGGATAGAAGTCGTACGCAAGCCCAGATCCAGAGTCCTTTCGCAATTCCTGCAGGGGTACTCAGGATGTCACTCACCTGGCAGAGGGACCACACCGGAAGAGAAACAGAGACTCGTGGAATCCCTGGCAACTTCTCTCCAGCTCGCCCTCCTCCTCGTCACCCCCGCGTCCCTTGAGCCACCAAATTCTTTGTCCAGTCGTGCGAGGGTAAGAGCATAGAGTGATCATCAAATCGTAATCATGATGCATCATGCGTCCCGAAAGCGGCTCGCTTCCTTTCTCACCTTGTTCCCGGTTGCTGCCTCTGACAAGCCTATGACGTGCAACGCAATTTGAACGCAATACATCGCACTGGCACAATTTTACTCAAGTCCAAGAATCCTTCTAAAACCGCCATATCTTCTTACGGCGTCGCATCGATTCCCAGTCCTCCGTCATTGGCTGTGGCACTGCTCTTTGGATCGACTGCTGTTTGGCCTTATAGGTAAGTATCCGGGTGCCTGTGCCCAGAACGACTTCCATGCCCACACCCTACATCCCTTCTTTAAATTCTTCACTTGGAGCAGGGCACAATATCGATCCTCTCGCCTTGATACGTTCTTGGTTTCTTGCCGTAGTACGTCCCATGGCCACTCCCAAGTACTTCTTGCCTCGTGTCGTACCGTTTCTCACATGATACCCCTGGCGTATGTATGCAGTCTCCGTGCTATCGATCTCGTATACATCTGCCACGGAAGGTCTCTTATCTTACTCTCCTATGAACGTGTTTTCTGCTCATTTCGACGATCTTTAACACTTGATGGGGTGCACAAGTCCTTCCCGCTGAGACCTTCCCCGCCGAAAAAAACAGCATCGATCGTCTCACTGAAGTAGCTATGTTATCCGCCCTCATCCAATAAATTACACACTCAGAGTCGGCTGTGGGCAAATATGGACCTTATCCAACTTCAACCCCAGAATCCAGAGCTTACACAGCTACACCAAAATAAAATAAAATAAAATAATGTACCTCGGACATGCGTCCCCCCGGGGAATCGAACCCCGCTCTCGACTCATCAAATCCCGACATCCCAAATCATGGTCGTGGGTTGCCAGCACACCACCGATGTGTGTATCAAACTCACATTGAGGTTGTATCATAGTTAAACTCGTTTATTCAATCCGCTTTAATTTCGTCTGCAGTTGAAAAACGTCGAGCGCTTTATTGACAATTTACCAAGTCGGCTGGGGGCCCAACTTCAACTTCAACTTAGGAATCATAACTAGGAGAGATAAAAAACATTCGGCGATGGAATATGATGCATGGAGCGGGAGTGGAACCCGGTTCTCGACCCATCGCCTAGTGTGGATATGCTGCTCATGAGAGTTGTGGGTTCCGATACCTCGCCGCTGCGTACAACCTCCTGCAACGAGCCTTCACTTTAAGGCGGACATTCGAACCGAGTTATCTTCCCGCTGACGAAATTCGCGGTCAGTCATTTGAATAGCCGAAGGTGCGTAAAGAATATTGCCTCTTCTTTATGCCTGTACTGGGCGGGTTGAAAAGTACCATAGTCGTCAAACTTGGACGTAATTTGGAGACGGTTGAAAATGTGATTCGCTTGACTGAGCCAGGACTCTGGGCATATGAAGTTTAACGCAATGAACGTGTTTGAGACATTCCTGGGGTTTAACCCGGGAAATATTAGCGCAGATCACTATGCTGGCGAGATGAACAATAATACCGGCTCCAGCAATCCTCCGTAATTTGTATTGTCGCTCCTGCAGGAGTGTACCAAGATCCAAATGAACATTTGGTATTTGACAACCCGGCATTTCTTCGGCCTTTTGATTCCTGGGTTCGCCTGAGTACATTTTGTGCCACGGGACAGCAGGGAGGAGTCTAAAGCGCATCATATCGGCAGCGAGAGCCCAGCAAGGGGTCGCGTTCAGAGCATGAGAAATATCTGAGCTTGGAGCAAAAAGCCTATTGTAGACATATGTATCCAGATGAGGCATAACCACAACCTACGGTCGAAATGGGGTGGACGACTCGACTCGCAACCGCACTGTAGGAAGACAATGCACCTGCAGGTGCATGTTGATACACACATATATACGCTAGATGTGACACGGAACCCAGCGCCTGTCGCTTAGGAGCACACGGAGTAAAGCGGAAGATTTTTTCAGGAGTGCCTTAAACCATGACCAAACCACCTCCTCAGGAGGTCTTTTTGGGAGAACATCGTCGCCTCGAGGGTGCTCAAGGCACTCCTCAACAGAAAATTCGGGCACTCCCTGGACGGTTCTTAGGGCACTACTGCTCATTAGCCGCATGCTTCTCGTTCCCTTGCCGCCCATCCAATAAATGGCCTAATAAATTATATTTTTGTAACCAAGAAAACAAGAAAAGGCTACGCTACTTCCCTACGTACCTGTTCAAGGAAGCTAAAGAACGAAATCCAAACGATACTAGAACAAGTCGGTCAATTGTCGAACGAGCACGCAAGAACAAGTGCCCACCTAAGCGCCGTCAGCAAACGACACAAAGATAAAAGAGGCTTTGCGGCAAAGTCAGTGGGTCGGTTCAACGACTCAAAATTACTGATCGTACCGGCTCGCATGTAGTACTTGGAGATGAACCTGAGATATAATTAAAAGAGTTAGTTTAGGATATACAAGGATCTGGGAAGTGAGTGGAGATCGTGGTGTCGAAATATATTGAAGCAGCCGAGAGAGCAAAGGTCGCCTCAGCGCTGCGGCGGGAAGGGCTGAGTTTTCGCATCATTCTTTTAAGATAGGCAAGTTCGATCGTCGCGTAAAGATGAAGTAGGGTAATGTGACGGGGAGCAGAGGGTAAGAGGAAGAGGCAGCGCGACACACAGGCATTTTGGAGGTACGGATGGGAGAGCGCGCGCGAGGAAGAAAGTGAGAGGGGGAGAAGGGATGAGAGTGCGAGGAGGGGTAGAGGACTGGCGGAATGGGTACGGATGAGGATGTGAGGGGATGAGGGCACAGCACACGGTGGGTGTGGAAGGGAATCAGGTGAGGTGGGACCCGTTCCGTCGAACGAAGGGATGGGGAACATACGCAGGCACTGGGCGTGAAGCACACCGCATAACCTGCGATACCTGGCTCTGAACGTGCTGCTGATGGGGAAGGGAGCCACACCGTCTGCTGCCACTACGCAACACCGACTCTGCGAGTGCCGCGCGGCCGTGGAGCGTCGGCGGTGCGAGGGCTGATTCGGCAGAGACTCTGGAAACGTTGGCGTCCTTGGATGGAATGCGCACGCACCGTCTAAGACGCGAAATCTCCCTTCTTGCGTCTTTGCCAGCCAACATCCAGCACTCTGTCCTGTGGTCGCATGGCGGATGTTTGCATGGGCTACGCTGCGAGTGGTGAGCGGCATCTTTTGAGTGGGCATGAGATCTCGCCGCAGCCCGTAAACGCGGCAAAGGCGCATAGTCACGCTGGTCCGATATAATTTTTCCGTATAATATGCCGTTGGTGGATAGTTCGCAGATCGAGAACCCAGCCAATCAGAAAATTGGAAGAGCATGAAGACAGAAGGGTTAGGTGGCGATGCAGCCACGGATCCGATCATCAATTGAGCCGGCCAAACATGTCTTGCTCTGAACGCTCATCCCGACTTGTGAGCCAATATCCTCTTACATTCGCGTTTCACAGCTGCTGGTGCCCTGATCATCTTATTGAGCCTTGCAATAAGCCAGCAGCCCGAACCTGCTGCCCGCTGCTTTTTGGACCCTCCAAGTTCAGTAGTCCTTCCTCCCGAGGGCACGCTGCATCTATGACGTCAAAGAATTCCACTGCTCTTCATGATATGCCTCAATTTGTCATCCTCTTTCTTGGCTCGTCGCCAGATGGAATCCTCGTCCCACACATTTTTCAATGCTCACCGCTTGAAGTGAAGACTATGACTCGGCCACCGTCAGTGGGGCGGCGACACGCTTTCGCGCTCGCGGCTTTCAGGTTAGTCACAATTTACGAGAACGCTACTGTCCTTGGATTCTTGCGCTCGTCCGAGGAGGTGACTTTTCTTTGCCGCTGTGCTACCTCAGCCTAATGCCAAACCCGCGCTGAAGCGGAACATGCCCGCTACCCTTGTCTGCCCGCCCCCCACTCCATTTGACGCTGGCGCACGTACTACGTACGCCGCCTCAGATGCAACCAAACGTGTGACGGGAAGAGAGTCCGCTGCCGGTAGGGAAGGTGGAGGACTGTGCGGCGTCGTTGCGCCTGCGTACAGGCCGATGGTGGGACAGAGGTCGACGAGCGATCCGCGCAGGAAGTCAGGGATCGGGTACCTACGTGCGGCTGCATGATTACTCAAGGTACGGGAAATTCGGTCGCGCGGCACGCTTCCAGGTGAGAGACCCACTCCTTTCCTTTTTAACATTTCCTATGTGCCATCTAATCATTATTCTATGAAAAGATGAGGGCCTCGGCTGCATACCCGAAATGTACACCTTCGCCATGGTCCACTTTTCGCACCAACCTCACTCGCTTGCGCATGATCCCTGTGCACACCCTGAGCATCGTCGCGGGCCCTGCGGCGCACATGGATTCCTGCGTGGCCGCCTCCCAGGGCGTCGATGGAGCGGGATACGGGATTCGAAGCCGCACATCCCTCGTGTACCCTCCCGCGGAGTCTTTACGCCCTCGAGGGGAGCGGGCTAGTATCCCGACATCGAACGCGCACCTTCGCTCTTCTCCCTTCCCCCCTCCCGTGCCGTCCTCGCCTCCTATATGCCGTCTAGACTCTGGTGTGAGCTGCTGCAGCATTGCACTCCTTTCGTCATTCTCACTTCTGGTACGACGCATACGTGACGCCGCCGTGTACTGGATACAAAGGACGGAGCGGGGGCATCTGCCCCTCCGCGCCCCGCTCCCTGGCTCGGCGCAGATCGAGGGAGAGACGCAGGTCCTTTGAGGCATCCGCAGGACGCGAGTGGGCGAGTGAAAATGCAGGGGCAGGGTCCTGACAAGGAGGACACGAAGGCAGCAGGCAGGATGTATTTGACGCCACGGGCCACAGAGCGTAAATTACAATTGTAGAGATCTTCCAACTCAATAAAACATGTCTAGAGATGTCTGCACTTCACTTTGTCTTGAAATCGGGAGCCAAAATGAATTGAATCACAGCAACATTGCAGATATAGAATAACTGGGCACGAATTAACATAATGAGGACCGAGGACAAGCAGTTCAGTCTCATATAACACAAATGATTCATCTTAACGTCTTTGACTGACAATTTTGAAGATTAGCCAAGTACAAGCACAGCCAGCATATTCGACCTACCCAGATCCTCACCAGCTGAGGTCCATACTGAATTCGTCCTCATCATCCTCTTCTGCACACAAATCCTCGTCATCCACTTGCAGCATTTATCAGCCAATTTGAGAGAGTTGTTTCCGGATAATTGACTCACCATGGGCAAATGGAACGTCCATCTCATTGGACAATTGACATGGTGGATGCCTAAGATATCTAGCCACGTCCTGGCTGTCCGGATCGAACCCTTTGGCCTTGTGGAGCCGCCGGAGTCCGTCGTAGACACTGGCGTCCCAGGAGTTTACGCCTAATCTGGTGTCGAGCCGGAGAGACGGAAATCCCAGTTCAGTCGCCTCTTCTGAGGTAAGGCGTTCGAGGCCGAAAGGATCGAGAGACCAATATGCTGGACACTCTGGCCATCGGAACGAGGATGGGCCAATTCGGATGTCCTCCGTCGGACAGAGAAATAGAAACCCTGCAGGAGGATCTTCTTCGCTCGCCGAAATGACGATCTGAAACAAAATGTACTCCGTGACGGCTGTTTGAACATGTTATTAGAAATTCTCGGCAACGACAGGTTGAAAAGTACCATAATCTTCAAAGTTGGACGTAATTTGGAGGCGGCTGAAAATGTGATTCGCTTGACTGAGCCAGGACTGTGGGTGTGTGGAGTAGGATAACGAAATGTTCGTGTCTGACACTTCGCTAGAATTTAACCTTGGACATATTAGAGCACATCACCATGCAGGCAAGATGAAGAGGAATACCGGCTCCGCCGATCCTCCATGTTTTGCATTGCTGCTCCTGGAGTGTACCAAGGTCCAAGGAAAGGACTTGTATTCGGCACCCAGGCAATTTCGACAGCATCTTCGAGCCGATCTCTTGAAGGACAACAGATGACTGCTCCGAGGTTGAGGGTTAAGGGGGTGGAAATGCTGACATGTCGAAAGTGTCGTAGAAACTGATAACATATATGATGATATTCTTCTAGAGTCAGAGATTCAATAATCTTGGCCTCCGTATTTGGTGCATTCGAGGAATACACTCCCTGTGTTCGCACTGGGAGCGAGTCTAAATCGATGGGATAATCGTTGGCTTGGACGAGGTCCATGCAGAGCTGGCCACTTGAACGACGTATCCACAATGTACATTCTTGCGAGAACTGGATCATTCAGAAGGAACACATATATCCAAACCAACGGACTCACCAGCCACCGATTGAAAATGAAGTGAAGGTATTCACTTGTTGCCTGCCCCTCGGTCAGAAAACGACATCATGGACCACAGGGTTGGAATTCCTTACCTGGAAGTCATCGCACTTTAAAGCAAAATGCTAGTAAATTAAGATGCCACAAATGGGAAATCCATAAGGACATACACAATAGGCGTAGGTATATACTTTCGAGAAATGGGAATGTTGGAGGTCCACGAAATACTTGAAGGGTATCAGATCTATTTGAAGCATTAACAGTGAATATATATTCCAAATCGAAACACTCCCCATCGTGGAAAAGTGTGGCATGCAAACCACCATAGTTCGCGACTCCACGGATCTGAACCAGATTTGGGTGGCTAGGGCGGGGTTTAATGGCATCGACAAGCAGTTAATTGCATGGCAATTACCGAACCGACATATATTTCGCTATGTCTTGCTCCCACTCCTACGAGGACTGTTTGACTATAACAACAGGAAAGTAGGATGTATCACACCTCCTTTGCCCCTGGTCCCTGATAAATGGCAACAGTGGTATTTTGACCTCCGAGTCTCGCCGAGTATACACGACGAACACCCTGCCGTTCATCTTGGCGATCAACGACACCCGTGCTGCTGACAGATATCTCCCTTTGAAGGTCTATGTCTCCCAGCGGGAACGTCCTGAAATCTAAGCAATGATTTGTCGTTTCTTTGCAAGGGCCATATGGGGAGCCTACCGGAAGGCACAACCGGGGTCGTGTAGTTTGTGATATTGTTCAATGTCTGGCCAGATACAGTGAGATTGTGCGCGCCCGAGAACATTCCGCTGCTATGGCTGGATTAAGCGCCGATGAGACACGATCTGAGCCAGACGTGAGGGTACATAACAAGGAAGACCTCACGAGCCAGAATCTGACTGTCCAAAGGTCGAGTGAGAGGTGAACTCGTCCGCTGCAGGGGATTCGTCGTCCATGGATGGTGGGGAAAGGAAGAGATGCTAAGCGCCCGGTGCACAGCTGTGGTGCCATATCCGGGAGGGATAAATATAAAGAATCAATTGTTGGATATCAGCAGACACGATCTCTGTGCGCGGCTGTACATCCTTGTCTCAGGTAGCACCTTGCCCGCTGGCCGAACACGATTCGCGCTCCTGGGCCAGATGTGGCAGGCCGTCCTGCTCCTGCCCCGTGCGCCAAACGATCCCAAATCAGGACTCCACAAAAATATGTAGGTGTTATCACCCCGCAGGCGCCCACGAGTACGGTCATGATCAAAATGAAGAAAGAGAAGACAAAAAAGAAAGACAGAAGACAAGATAAATACACCGGTACGCCAAACGATCCCATCCAATGACAGAGTGGTCCGCGTGCATGTGGGTGGCACTTGCAGCCCCCGCTCGTCTCATCTCTATGAGCGCCTGAGAAAAACAGCGTGCCATCCTGCCGCCGTCCCAACTGAGGACGGAGCGTGTGCGTGATTCTACGACGCGCGCAGGAGTTGTCCATCCATTACTACTGCGTCTCCGTCCCGGCGCAGGGGAGAAGGAAGGAGGGAGTAGGCACGGCTCGCGAAAGATGCTGCTATCGTTCCCGCTGGTAATCGCAGATACCCGTACCGGAGACGAAGCCGCAGTAGAGCACAGGACCGGTGTGCGATGCTTGCAGGACGCTTACGGAGGACATGCACCGTACGCCATCCATGTTGCGATGAAAGCACCCCATCGTTCAAGTTGGCGCCCCACTCGCAGACAAGACGGGCAGGCGCGATGGATACCACAGGGCTCGTACTCGCAATCGCCAAATGGGCTCGATATTGTATTGTGTGGTGTTGTGAACGTGGGCAGTGCACGCCACTGTGCGATACCGATATGCAAGATCTAGACAGCACGGTGCGAGTGAGGTCGGATACGGTACTGCATTGCATGTACAGGCTGGTCCGGACATCCACGCGAACTGAACCCGATTCGAAGAGGCAGCACACCTCCTTCTGCTCCAAGGCCACGGATAAACGCTTGCGAAACCTCTGCGTGCGGCTGGCATAACTGATGACGGAGTGCTTGTGGAGCGTCGCGCTCTCAGACGACTTGCGAGCCTGGCCGGGCGCCGAGTCCGAGTCTGTGGGACTGAAGTCCACTCTTCGGGACAGAGGGAAGGCATCATCGCGCGACCGAGTCTGAGACACAGAGTTGACGCACAAATAACTCTTGGTAAGCTGAGCTGGAGGCGAAATGAGCTCACTGTTCTGCCCTCACGCCCGGATAGCAAACGAAGACGCCCATGCCATCGCATCTTGTCGGTACTCTAGAAGCCCATGGTATCAGCGCGTCTGCAAGTATTGGCGTCGTCGGATAGAAGTCGTACGCAAGCCCAGATCCAGAGTACTTTCGCGATCCCTGCACGGGTACTCAGGATGTCACTCACCTGGCAGAGGGACCACACCGGAAGAGAAACAGAGACTCGTGGAATTACTAACAATTTCTCTCCAGCTCGCCGTCCTTCTCGTCACCCCCGCATTCCTTGAGCCACCAAATTCTTTGTCCAGTCGTGTGAGGGTAAGAGCCACTCTTGGAATTCCGCCGCAGGTGTCAAACCCAAATCGAGTAATTTGATGGCGGCAGATTTCGGCTGACTTGATGGCGGCAGATTTCGGCTGACCTGCGACGAGAGCCCTGCCAAACAAACAACGCGTCTTTCCTCCCGCCAGCAACCACCAAACCACCACCAGCTCAAATTCAATGCTTCCACATATCAATGATCCCACGTTCACCTGCCCGAAGCCGGATTGTCGACGTATACTTCAACTCAAACGAGCACGGTCGGGCCAGAATGCGAAACGGTATTATGTCGCGGTGCGTAATCACAACTTTTCACGGACTCGCCATGTCTGAATCTTTCCCATATAGTGCCTGAATGGCGAGCATGTCGATCGCAAAAACTATTGGCACTTTTTCCCGCTTGGCGTGGCCCCGGGCTCCGCAACGACTGCAGCACCTGCCCCACGACTCTCCACCTCGTCCTCGTCCTCAACATCCGCCATCTGCGTGCGCCACAGCTGCAATAAGCGCTTTAATAAGCTCTGCAACAACCAAATGTGTCGCCTACACTGTCTGGATCATCCCGCTGCCTGTCGCAAGCACTGCCCGGACCCGATCCCCGCCGCTGAGCAGCCGCTCCTTCCGCCCTTGACCGACACCTTCCTTCAACTACTTAACACCTTCCGCACCGAGTTGAAGAACACGACGTCCCTCAACCAATACCATAATCGTTCCCCTTCACCCCAGCCTTCGTCCCAGGAGGATACCGATTTCCAGTACGCGTTGTCGCTTTCCCTTCAGCCATCATCCCCCACCACATCCCACGTGTCCTCACTCAACGCATGCCCTTCTGTGTCGTCCCACGCATCCTCGTCCTCATCCCAGACTGGTCGATCTACATCGCCCTTCAATACCACGTACCGCTTCGTTTTCGTCTACTGGCCTACCAATGGCGCTGCTGCCAACATTCTAGCGATTGATTCCTACCCCACCTGGCCTCGCCACTGGCCACAGTTCCGTCTCAGCGACATCCCTGAGCTCCTCATCACCTGCACAGAAACTTCTTGCGATGACATCTACGAATGCTATTCTACCAAATACAACTCATGGATGAAAATCCCCATCGACTACGTCCATCGAGTAGCCACAGACCAATCCCTTCTCGTTCGGCGCGTGGGCGTGGTCGGCGTCGACGAGGAACACCACATCCGCCGCTTAAAGCGCGTTTCTAGCCCCAGTGCCGCTATCCCTCTTCCGAGCAAGAAGCGCCGCCGCTCACACGACACCGGAAAGGGCAAATCTCGAGTTATCGAGATTGATTCTTCTGACGACGATGACGACGTCGAGTTCGTCAGGTTCGGCCCTCCGATCAAGATAGAACCCCAAACCCCCGTGCAACCAAGCGCCTTCATCCTACTATCACTATTCCGTCTACCCCCACGATCTCGATGCCCTCCTCGTCATCGTTCTCTGATACCCCGCCCCCTACTACTCCCGACGATGATTTTCCCTTTACGCTCTCGCTCGCCAAATATGCGTAGTTTTATCTTAGGTATAGGCAATAGATCGTAGTTTATGTATAGTTTTGTAACCTCCAATGCCACAATTCTTGCGAATAATATTTTCTCTCTGCAAAATTCTTTTGGGCGCGTATTGTCACAGTGTGACACCTTTCCTTCCTCCCACCACTCTGCCTTGTCTTGCTGGCCAAAGACACCCCCGCCTAGGACAAAAACACCTATGCAATGTCTACTGGGCGATTCCGGCTGAATGCGCAATTTTCTGGGCATGGAACGGCTTTTCCTGAACCTCAGACTGTCAATGTCAGCTCGCTTTTTGCCTCACCGATAAGCGGCGGCGGTTTCATCAACTTCCGTGCGTACGACGATCCAACACCTAGCAAGCCCACACGAGGGACATTCAAATACGACTCGTCTTCTCCAAAGTCAAAATACACTCGGAGATGGGAGTCTTGGCGGGAATTTGAAGAGTGGCGGTAGCAGGAGCAAGATACGAAAGGGATTCAGCTCAAACGCGTTAAGACATATGATGGAATCACAAACGGCGAGCGTCAATTCCGTTTTGTATGTTCCAGGAAGGGCACGGGAGGCGTCAAGACCTATACGAAGCTGCGCGAAGACTGGACTCGGAAACGAGAGACTATGCGGACCGACTGTCAATGCGCGCTGGTAGTCAAGACCTACCCCAATGTTCCAACTGTTCTCGGGAACTACGCAGAAGAGCACAACCACCCGCTGGGCAACGCCAACCTCAGATACACTCAAATATCCAAAGAGACACGCGAATACATTGCCGGACTGCTCCGACTGAAAGTATCGCCAAGTCACATTGTATGATTGATGCATCTGTTTCATAGTTCTTGTCTAATTGTCTCTTAGCTTCAACTTGTGCACCAGGGCGTGTACAATCAAGACGATGCCTTCGATAACGATGATGACAGTCCCGCGGCGCGAAACGAGTTCATCCAACTTCAGGATATACGACGAATCGAGAAGGGGATCGAAGCCGAAGCCGTTCGCCTGCATCCAGATGATGGTCAATCGACGTTACGATGGGTCGATAAGCTCCGTCTCAACGGTCAGCTACTTGGTTTCAAAGCAAAATCAGACCCACCTCCACCAAGCTCTGGCCTTCGTCCCGACGTTTTCACTCTGATGCTCCAAAGTAAATGGCAACGCAAGAAATTTCAGCAATACGGCGAACATATTCTCTGTATTGATGCCACACACAACACCACCGTATACGAGCAACTAAATCTGACGACTCTGGTCGTAAGGGATAAGCATGCGCATGGTGTGTTCGATTACTCCTCCACTCATTTATGTACCGTGACTCAGCTGAGCTTGACAGGCATTCCGATCGCCTTTATGCTGGCCTCAAACGGCACGCAAGAAACCATCGCCTATTTTCTGCGGTTAAACCGACTAAACTCCCCCCTCACTATCCCACGCAACATCATGTCCGATTTTGACTACGCTCAACTCAATGCTTGCCTCGCCGAGTATGTCACCGCGTTTTTGCTGCTATGCTGGTGGCACGTCTTGCACGCCTGGCAACAGCACCTGCACATCCCCACATATCCTGCCGTATGGGAGCTGTTGAAGAAATGGATCCGGATGACTGACAGCACAGAATTCAACGCCACATGGGTCAAAATCCGGGCTCTGGCGCCAAACGACTTTGTCAAGTATTTGAGCCAGTACTGGATGGCTGACCATGTTGTCCGTATGTGGTCTGCGGTCTATCGGAAGGAACGGAGTATCTTCGAGGCCTGCGATACGAACATGTTGATTGAGGCGTGGGTTTTCCTCTATTCCTCTCGCTTCGTAATTACTGATGCCCGCGAAAATCCTCAGGTGGCATCATGTGCTTAAAGGGAAGTTTCTTCAGGGTAAACGGAATAGACGCATGGATCATCTGTTGAATACGCTCGTCAACGATGTCCTGCCTTATTATGCACTCAAGCAGCGGCGCCAAGACCTTGGCTTCGAAGGTATTGACATTGAGGTGAAAAAACGTCAAGATATTATCAAGCGGAGCAAGGTGTACACCAAGGACGACATCGTGGTACGTAAATTCTGAATGATGCTTGTATATTGATTAATTGTCTCAATTACAGCACATCGAAGGTGGCAGATATCTTGTCGCCTCCAAATCGGACCCAGCTCGTTCTTATGAGGTCGACATTGCAACCTACACCTGCCCCTGCCTGGATTTCCCCCTCATTTGTTTTTGCAAGCACATCTGCGCGGTGCAAACAATCTTTGAGGATACCACGCCCACTGTCTCGCTCCCCGGATCCGAAGTCCCTGCTGACGAGCTCCGTTCCCAAGGCGACGACCAAGACGGCGACAGATCCGTGATATCAAACGAGAGCATATCAAGCTCTGGCCCGACATCGTCTCCTCTCGTTCCGCCCAAACGTCGAATTCTTACCGTGGTCGCAGAAAAACTAGAGACTTTGTCGGCTCGCCTTCGTCGTCCTCGGAAGAAAGAATATGATCTCCCGATGCTCTCAAGCTTCGAATTGGCGCTCAATGGAATACTTGAGGCTACCGATACTGGCACTGTTCTGCCCTCGGCCCAACACATCAAGCCCAACGTGAACGGGTGGCAACAAACTCAGCGCGCGATGGCGGTACTGCCAAGGGTCAAGACGAAGTCAGTGAAACGCGTGGTGGGCGACGCTGCATACTCGGCTGGCGCCAGTAGCGGATCCAAGGCAAAAAAAGCGAAGACAATGTGCGCAAATGATCCCTCATATCGACGTCTACTCACCGTTTGTACAGGCCCTCCTCGGCCCCCACAATCAATCCTCCAACTCAAGCCCCTCCACAACCCTCGGTTTCCACCCCGCCACAGTTTACCCTCACCTATCCCGTCACGCAGACTCCTTATCCCGTCTATCCTCCCGGTCTGTATCCGTATTCAGCATATTATTATCCCTACAGATATGCTACACATCCTACTCCTACATCTAATTCATAATGTATTACTTTGAATTTACTACTTGTTTCCTGTATACTGTCGATGGCGCTTGTGATTTGACTTGGGTTTCTTCCCTTTAGTTGGTGCCGAGGGATGCCATCATCACGCTCGTCGATCCGGCCGCGATCAAAATTTCCCGATTGGGTTTGACACTTGCGGCGGAAATTGCGGAACTGGGTAAGAGCAGAGAGTGATCATCAGATCGTCATCATGATGCATCATGCCGCATGCGTCCCGAAAAGGCAATCAGCGGCTCGCCTTTCTCCCACCCTCTCCCACCTCGTTCCCAGTCGCTGTCTCTGACGTTCAACGCAATGCATCGCACTGGCACAACTCTACTCAAGTCCAGGAATCTTTCTAAAACCATCATGTCTTCTTATGGAGCCGCATCAATTCCCAGTCCTCCGTCCCTCGATCGTCGGCTGTGGCACTGCTCTTTGGATCTACTGCTGTTTTGCCTTATAGGTAAGTATCCGGGTGTCTGTGCCCATAACGACTTCCATGGCTACGTCGTACGTCACTTCTTTAAATTCTTCACTTGGAGCACTGGCAGGGGACAATATCGATCCTCCCGCCTTGACTCGTTCTTGGTTTCTTTTCGTAGTACGTCCCATGGCCACTCCCAAGTACTTCTTGCTTCGTGTTGTACCATTCCTCACATGAATCACCTGGCATATGTATGCGGTATCCGTGCTATCTGTACCCGTGCTATCGATCTGGTCTACATCTGGCACGGAAGCACTCTTATCTTATTCTCCTATGCACTTGTTTCTGCTAATTTCTACGATCCTTAACACTTGCTGGGCTGAAAAACCCTTCCCGCTGAGACATCTCCCGCCGAAACGAACAGGATCGATCGTCTCACTGATAAATTAGCCATGTAATCCACCTCTCATTCAATACATTACCGATTCAGAGGCGGCCGTCGGTAAATGTGGGCCTTACCCAACTTCAACCCCAGAATCCGCAGCTAACTTGGCTGCGCCAAAAAAAAACAGTCCACACCCCAATAATGCATCGCTGGGGAATCGAACCCCGCTCTCGACCCATCAAATCCGATTGGACATTCCACACGATAGTCATGGGTTCCAGCGCCCCACCAATGCTTGTATCCAACTGACAGCCATGTCGTCGTCAATCTGATTCATGACAAACCTCCAGCACTTTATTGTCAATTTACCGAATCGACCATGGGCCGAACTTCAACTTCGACTTGGGAACTACAACTAGGAGAGATAAAAAGCATTGGGCCATGTAATACTATGCATCGACCCGGTCTCAACCTATCATCTGATGTGGATGTGCATCATATGCGAATTGTGGGTTCCAATACCCCCGCTGCGTACAACCTCCTGTAACGAGGATTTTCAGGACGGACATTCAAATCGAGTTATCTTCCAGCTGACGAAATTCGCGGTCATTAATTTAAATAACCGATGGTGCGTGAAGAATCTTGTGCTTGTACTGGAGAGCCTCATGCATGGAGGGAAAAGTAGAGTGCATATCGCCTAATGCATCGGCGGGGAGTCGAACTCCGATCTTAACTGGGAGAGATAGCTGCTTTTCATGAAGGTTGAGGTTCCAATATCCCACGGTGCAGCCTTCAGCAGTGCGCTCTCGTTTATTCAACTCAACTCATTTCTTCTCTCCATTTGATAAAATGATCTCCCTTATTCAAACGAGCACAAGAGCGCGGTGGGCCGCTTCGCGGCCCACCACTTCGGCTGAGGGATTATCAATTGGTGCTTGAATTGGCGCCGGCCTATGGCTGATAATCCAAGGACTCGCAACTGATCTCGAAGAATGGGCGCTAAAACGTGAGGTCGCATTGTTTGGCATTGTATACACTTTTATAGAGCGGAAATATGGCGTATGAGCTTGTGAGACAGATGTGATTGATAAAGCGGGGCCAGCCGTTGATGCGAAAGATGGAAACCAAAGTTGTGGATTGATACTGTACAATTACATTCAATTCGGCAGGGGGTGTGACGCGTGACATTTTGAACATATTCGTCAGTTCGTCAACCCCGGGGAGTGACCGTGACACACGTAAAATTTCGTCAGTATGGAGATTTCAGATAAAATTCAACACACATGATAACTCAACTTTAGGTGGGCCTAGGAAGCGAGCATTCAAAGGCTGAACCAGATCTTTGATAAAGAACAAAAACTTGCAATTCTTTTCACATATTTCACCCCTGGACAGCAGAATTCTGCATTTCATGAAAGAAATCCGTGGAAATGGGCACAAACTACACCAGAAGGCAGCTGTGGCAAAGAAAAATTAAGAGATGTGGCCCATGAAGAAAATTTTGAAAATACCGTGACACCCGGACATATTCGTCAACCGCCGCCGTGACCCGTGACACCGACCAAAGTTCGGCGCCGTCAACCCCCTCCGTGACGCGTGACTGCCGAATTGAATGTAATTCTACAGTAGACCCCAAAGCGGAGTTTGAAATGGCTTCGGACAGACACGCATAATCTTATAAAGAGAGTAACTAGGAGTCTCAGGCACTAAATAAATGCCGGGGTCCAAATTACTTCCATGGGCAAAACTTCAACCCAGAAATCGTAACTACTCAAAGTAGCGACAAAAATACAAGCTAACAGCTCATGCATCGACGGGGAGCCGAACCCCGCTCTCGGCCCATTAATCCCGAGGCGAATCTATGATGAAGAGGCCGTGGGCTGCCTCTGCCCCATCAATGCTTGCATCTATTCACTCACGATACTTCAAGTTTCTGTGCTCGCTGACATGCTCAGTGAGTTGGGCAGACACAAACTGAGGATTATGTGCGTTTTTTTTTTTTTTTCACCTTGTCGCATAACACGATGACAGAAAATAGAACCTCATGACAAATTTAAACTACATTATGTATCAGCGGAGCATAGCCCATAAGTTCTCTTGGATATTTCCAATATGGAGGAAGAGGCTGCGGGCTGCCCATGCACCACTAATTGTCTCAACGCTCGTTCATGTAATCCGATTCGTTTTCTCTACTGTCTCAAAAACCCTCAGTGCTCGATAGAATTATCAAGTCGGCAGCTGTGGTGCTGACTTAAACTTGGGGATCACAACTAGAAGCGAGAAAGAATGGAGATTGCTTACTCCGCATGCCTCAGCGGGGAGTTGAACCATGCTCTCAGTCATCAACCGTAAGGAGGAGATCTGCCCATGGGCCACAATGCTTGTATCCGACTCGGAACGAGGATGCGCTTAAGTACGGGGTTCCGATTCACTTCCATTTACATGTGGCTGGAAAAAATTCTCAAGGCGAATTCGACACCTGCATCGAATTTGTAGTCCATAGGTGGGGGAAGCGGAAGAGATGTCAAACACCCGGAGCACAGGCTGCGCAGCTGTCGTGACAAATCAGAGAGAGATAAATATATCGATTGTTAGTGTCGGAAAAATCGAATTTGGCAGATCAGGCATCGATCAGGGTTTATAAGTGATTTTTGAACCTTATCAGCCTGATGGAGTCTGATCATGGGTGATCAGCTTAAATCAGGCTCACTGACCGAGCCTGGCTGAGCCTGACCAGGAAGCCTCAGGCTGATAGTTATCAAAAACCACCAATAACCTATGATCAGGACATGTCACTCAAATTTGGTTTTTCCGACAAGCAGACTACCTCGCTGCGCACGATTAGCGCTCTTGGGCTGTATGTTGCTGGGCATCGCCCCTACACCAGCGCGCCAAACGATCCCATCCCACTACGTTCACGTGCATGTGAGTGGCAGTCAGGTTGGCACTCGCACCCAAATCAGCTCGAAAAAAATATGGCCGCGTTATTCATCGTCGTCGCGAATACGATTATGATCAAAAACAAAAGAGAGAAGACAAAAAAGAGGAAGAAGAAAAAATAAAATGGAACGCATCCCCGCCCAAGCGAGCCTTGTGAGCCTCGCTCAACATAATTCGATGCAGCCTGTATGTGGTGCGGGGGAGTGGGATGTGAGGTGCATTATTCCCGCGGGCGAGAAGTACTTGTATGAGCAGCCTCTCCTCAGCCGCATTCTGTTTACTCTGCGACCACATAAATAAAATTTAGCGCCTTGCCTGCAGAGCGCGCGCTGTCCGGATTCCAGACCTGACACCCACCACGCGCAGTAGACGCGCATCACCTCGCGCATCACCTCGCGCAGCTGGGAGTGGAAGGCCTTGAAGCGCTGTTGAGGCATCATCTCTGTGCGGAGGGTTTTCACGGATAACGCTCGGTGCTCACGAAGGTGGTATGAGATGAGGAAACGCGGAGCACATGCAGGGATGGGCGAGAAGCACTTCGCCTCTGTGATACTTGGGCCTGCTGCTGACGGGATAGAAGGCGCTTGCTTGGGGAGAATTGGCGCGCGTCATCTGCTGCCACTACACAACATCGTTCCCCGAATGCTGAGCCCGAGCTCGACCGACGCGTTGCCCAGGCGCGAGCCGGAGGCGGCGCGAGGGCACATCCTCTCGCCGGGGCCACGAGGCTCGGCTCCCGGAGTCGAGGACGCAAGGCTTAGGGATGGCGAGGTCAGGTATCCTGTAAGGATCGCGCGCGATGGGACATGCAGCCTGCCAGCGAGTACCGAGTGAAAGCGAGGCCGATACGTGGTGAAGTTATTTCGTTTTCGAGATTCTTGTGTGCAGCGAGGCTTCAGTGAGACCTGTGTAAATGATAAGAGACTCTGCCCGCGTTGGCGCAGTCAAATATAAGGTGTACACACCGTCCCAGAGCTCAATATCTCCATTCTTGCGTCGTTTGCGAGCCCAGATTCAATGTTCTTTCCAATCGTCAGTTGGGATTCTATAGGTTACGACGCGAGTGGCGTCCCGTGTTGTAAGTGGTGGGCACGCTATCCCGACGCAGCCCGTAAACGCGCCGAGCGCGTAGTCCCGCTCATGTCCGTCCGATATGATTTCTCAGTTTGAGTACGCCTGCGATACAAATCCAGCGAAGAAGGTTCAGAAACCACAGTTGCATTCCGTCAGTGGATAATTCTCAGATTGAGAGCCTAGCAGCCCAGTCTGAGCCAGAAAATCCGAAGATGGGCGCGATAACAGAAAGGTTTGGTGGCGATGCAGCCACGGATCATCAATTGGTGCGTCTTGCTCTGAACGCTTATCTCGACTTGCGAGCCAATTAATTAATTAACCGTTCTTTAACGTACGAAACCTGTGCCAATTCCCCATGTAGGTTCATCCCCATTTTGCATCGTCTCTCCCTCTTCTCCTCTCGTCGTTCAATAATGAACTCACTTCTCCATTCGTATGGGCACGGGGCATGTTTTCCATCACTGCGGCCTACGGAAACTTCGCCGCAACTGCCAAGGACTCTACTGAAAATTTCGACCACGGCACGAGGGCAGACTGGCTCCGTTTCAGTCCAACCGGTGCTCCGTTTGAATGAGAAATTCAACCCAATAAATGAAGGCATGCTGGTCTGGTGCTTCAAGAGTTGAAAGTTTCAATTACGGTGCTCGTCCTGCTGACCTCCCCGCAGCTCTTCGCAGCAATTGCTGCCTACGCCGCAGACCTATCTACCGAAGATTTTCCATGCATAAAAGAGGGCAGTTTCCCAACCCAGGAGACCACCAATATTTTGCCCACAGCTCTCGTTCTCAAGTCACTGGGCCTTCTTTTATCCTTGCTTTTACCATTGCAGTAACTCATGCATCTCTGGTATCCACTTGCCAAATTTATCTGGGGCCCGTTTCACTGCGGGTAACTGCGGCGCGCGCGCGAATGTTTCTCAAATCCTCTATATGAACTTTCCAGAATCTCTCTGGGGTCGACCTAGTCGTTTGTATCCTCGTAATATCCTCTTACGTTCGCGTTTTACAGCTGCTTGTGCCTTGATTCTGCTTTGGAGCTCTGCAATAACCCAGCAGCCGAAACCTCCTGTCCACTGCTCTTTGGATGTCCTTCAAGTCCAGACGTCTTTCTTCGAGGGCGCATGATCGTGTATCGCAGCATCTATGACGGTTTTCAAATTGTCTCAAAGCATTCTAATGTTCCTCATTATCAATCTCAATTTCTGATCCTGTTTCCTCGCTCGTCACCGGATTCTCATCCCACGTACATTACAACGCGCACCGCGTACCTCTTGAGTGAAGATCGCGGCTCGGCCGCCTTTGTGGTGGCGGCGGCACGCTCTCGCGCTTGCGGCTTTCAGGTCAGTCACAATTTCTGAGAGCAGCGGCCCACTGTCCCTGATTTCTTGCGCTTGGAAGCTGCATGGCCACGGTCCAGCACCGCGGAGGTGAGTTTTCTCTGCTGTTGTGCTACCTCAGCCTTAACGCTCAACCCACAACGTTTTCACACTGGAGTGTAACACGCCCGCCCTCTTTGTCCGCCTGCACGCAACTCCCATTTGAGGCTGGCGCACATGCTGCATACATCGCCTTGATGGAACGAAAATGGTGATAACGGGAAGAGGGTCCGGCAGGGAAGGAGGAGTGTGCAGCGTCGCGTGACTGCGTGCGAGCCGATGGTGGGACAGCGGCAGCGGTTCGATGAGTGATTCACCCGGGAGGCCAGGGATCGGGGACCTACGTGCGGTGGAAGGAAATTCAAGAAGCAATTGGACGGTTGCATCCTTACTCGAGGTGCAGGGGAATTCGGTGGCGCAGCAATCTTCCAGGTTAGACCCACTCCCGCTCCTTTTTTACCATTTCCAAGGTGTCTTCTAATCGTTATTCTATGAATAGGACGAGGCCCCCTGCATACCCAAGGAATGTGCACCGTCACCACTTCTCGCGCCAACCTCATTCGCTTGCGCATGATCTCGTCGCGCGGCACTACGTCGCATGTGGATCTCTCGCAAGTTGCGTAGCCGTGACGGCAAGAGTTAACAAGGGGGCGGCGAATCTCGATTGAGTGGGATACGGGATTCGAAGCCGCACATCCCTCGCGTTCCTCCCGCGAAGTCTGTATTCCCTCGGGAAGATCGAGAGACGTGTGATAGTATCCATACATCAAAGCGCACACTCGCTCTTCTCCCTTCCCCCCTCCCGCGCCGTCCTCGCCTCCTCTTGCCGTTTAAACTGTAGAGTAGTGCGAGCTTGCGGCAGCGTTGCACTCTTTTCATCATTCTTACTGCTGCTACGACGCCTCCGTGCACTGGACACTAACGATGGAGAGGGAGCTTCCGCTGGCTTGGCGCTGATCGTGAGGAGCGCAGCGCATTCGCAGGGTGTGAGCGGGCGAGTGCAAATGCGCATGCGGATGCAGGGTCCTGAAAAGGAGGACACGAAGGCAGCAGGTGGGATGTCCCTGACCGCGGGCCGCAGAGCGTCTGATTCGACAATTGCAAAGAATTCAATAACATGTCTCGGGATGTCTCCGCTTGACTATGTCGTGAAATCTGGAGCTAAGACCAAACGAATTGCGGTAACATTGCAGATAGAACAACTGAGCACGAATTAAATACTTGAACACCAGGAAACACGCAGTTCAGTCCCATATAATACGGATGATTGATTTGAACGTCCGCGACTGACAATTCTGAGGACCCGGGAAAGATGATTAGCCAAGCATAAGCACAGTCAGCATATTCGACCTACCAAGATTCTCACCAGCTGAGGTCCATACTGAAGTCCTGATCATCATCCTCAGCACACAAATCCTCGTCGCCCACTTCCAGCATTTATCAGCCAATTTGAACTAGGTCTTTCCGGATGGCTGACTCACCGTGGGCGAATAGAACATCAATCTCATTGGAAAATTGATATAGCGGCTGCCAAAGATATTTGGCCACGTCCTGGCTGTCTGGATCAAAACCTTTGGCCTTGTGGAATTGCCGGAGTCCCGCGTAAACATTGGCGTCCCAGGATCTTCCGCCGATTGTGGTGTCGTGCCGAAGAGACGGAAATCTGAGCTCAGTCGCCTTGTCTGCGGTAAGGCGTTCGAGGCCCAGAGGGTCCAGCGACCAATATGCGGGACACTCTGGCCACCAGAACGAGGATGGACCAGTTCGAAAGTCCTCCTCCGGGCAGAGAAATAGAAATCCTGCAGGAGGATCTTCTTCATTTGCCGAAATGACGATATCAAAGCGGACGAAGGCGATGAGAGCTGTTTGAACATGTTACTGGAAATATTCCATTGCAACGAGTTTAAAGTACCATAATCGTCAAAGTTGGACGTAATTTGGAGGCGGCTGAAAATGTGATTCGCTTGACTGAGCCAGGACTGCGGGTGCATGGAGCTGTATAACGAAATTTTCGTGTCTGGCACTTCGCTAAAATTTAACCTTGGACATATTAGAGCACATCACCATGCAGGCAAGATGAAGCGTAATACCGGATCCAGCAATCCTCCGTGATTTCTGTTGCTACTCCTGAAGGAGTACTCCACCATGGAGTGGAGCATTTTATATTTGGCGACCAGGCAATTTCGACAGAGTCTTCAAGCCGATCTCTTGAAGGACAACAGATGACTGCTCCGAGGTTGAGGGTTATGGGTGTGGAAATGCTGATATGTCGAAAGTGTGTTAGAAAAAAGTAACATAAATCATGATATTCTTGTAGAGTCAGAGATTCAATGATCTTGGCCTCCGTATTTGGTACATTCGGGGAGTACTTTTCCTGTGTCCGTGTCCGGAGGGAGTCTAATAAATCGCGGGGATCATCGTTGACTTGGACGAAGTCCACACAGAGCCGGCCACTTGAACGACGTATCCATGGTGTATATTCAAACCAATGCTGTAACCGTTCATCAGGAATGCACATAGCCAAACGACTAGACTCACCGGCCACCGGCGGAAAGTGAAGTAAAAGTAGTCACTTGCCGCCTGCCACAGAGTCAGAGACGTGGACTTGGATAGGGCCAGACCCTCTTACCCAGAAATCTTGGCTCTTTCAAATAAATGTAGATAAATTGATATCTCGCAAATGGGAAATCCAGAAGCACGCACACAATAGGCGTAGCAATATACTTTTGACAAATGAGAAGGTTGGAGATCGAAGAAACGTTTGAAAGGGATCAGATCTGATTGAAGCATTAACAATGAATACATCCTCTCAATCGAAAGGTCGCACCATCATGAAAAATTGCGGCGTGTAAACCACCGTAGTTTGCTGCTCCACGGATCTGCATAAGATTTGGGTGGCTAAGGGGATGGTTTAATGGCACTGACAAGCAATTAACGTATTAAATGGTATTTACCGAATCGACATATATTTCGCTATATCTTGCCGCCACTCCTGAAAGACAGCTGAGATGCAGTAATAAAAAGGCAAGATGTACCGCACCTCCTCTGCGCCAGGTCCCTGATACATGGCCACAGTGGTGTTTTGGCCTCCAAGTCTGGCGGAGTACAGACGACGAACGCCTGACCATTCTCGTCGGCAATAAACAATACCCGTACTATCGTTGAAGCGTATCTCATGCTGGAGGTCTATGTCTCCCAGGGGGACCATTCTGAAGTCTGGGCAATATTATACATTTCCACATGGTGCATGCGCGAACTTACCGGATGGGACAGCCGGAGTCGTGTAGTTTGTAATATTATTGGTTAACGTCTGGCCAGTCACAGTGAAATTCTGGGCGCCCGAGAACATTCCGCTGCTCTGGCTGGATTAGGCGCCCATGAGACACGATCTCAGCCAGACATGAGGGTAACAGGAACCCACGAGTCAGATTTGACAGGTCTGAAGGTCGAGTGAGAAGTGAACTGGACACCAGCATTGGATTCGTTGTCCATGGGTGGGGGAAGAGGAAGAGATGCTAAGTGCCCGACATACAGCACTGGCACAGCAGTGACTCTTGCTGTATCTAGGCCGTGTCAGGAGGATATAAATATAAGGCATGAGGTGTTTGATATCGGCAAACTATCTGTTGGTGGAAAAAATACACGGCAAATACCAATAGATTTACGGCCTGGTCCGAGATAGGTCTTTGTTCTCCTCGAAACCGCGGCTGTGCAGGAGCCTCAATATTATGCTGCATCCTAAAGTACTCGAAAAACAGACCCAAACTCTGGTTATTCTTGGCTTTAGTCCCTTTCTTTCCCCTTCAGCGATCCTGCCTCTCCTCTACTCTATCGAAGAAACAACCCACATCACCCAGGAAGAATGTGCTCACTCATCTTCACGCTGAGGGATGATGGAGGAACAACGGTGATGGCATTTGCAGAGAAAGTTGACCCACACAAGGAGTGCATAAATCCACCCACGGTGCTGGTTGCTCATCAGTGCGCAGGCGTAGACGGGATTTGCTTACATGTCCCTTGTTTCCTGCTTCTCGCCCACTCTTGCTCCCTGTTTCCGACGCTCTACCCCCACTTTTATGGGAGTGTCGCGACGGCTCACTCCCAACCACGAGTAGCCACCGAAGCCGATTCTCGAGATGCCCGAGAACAAGACAGCCATATCCAGATCATCCATAACTAGTGTTGCTGCGACTTAACTCAAAGTCATTTTGAAGTCAAATTCGCAGCCGACTTGATCCGAGTCGACACTGCAACTCGGGTTACTTACAAGTCAACTCGAGTGACTTGAAGTTGACTTACTGGTTCAAATTCCAGAAGGTGTGCTGAGTCGTTTACAGCACAAAAAACAATTTCTTGAATTTTGGTGAACCGTGACCTGAGCGCGTGACACCCTCGTGACACCTGTCACGCTTTTGTGATTTTTGTAAAACGGCCGCAGATGAAGCTAGAACCACAAAAATACCTTGCTGTCCCAAATGGGCTCTGGAGTCGATTTGAGTCGACCCAAGTTGACTCAGACCTCCAAGTCGAGTGGCAAGTCGAGTCGAATCTATTTTTTAAGTCGACTTTCAAAGTTGCGACTCGTCGCTCGACTTATCGAGTCGCGGCAACACTATCCATAACCACACCCATCCGGACCCTGACCCGAACTGGGATGGACAACTTGACTCACCACCGCACCACAGGACAGCACGCCTGTGGGTGGATGTGAATCTACACATGTCACACACATACGTCAGACGCAAACCGGGACGCAGTCGCTTAAGATCACATTTAGTAAAGCGGAATAGTTATAACCTTACACCATGACCAACCCACCTCAGGAGGAAAATCGTCGCCTTGGGGGTGCTCAAGACACTCCTCAGCACGGATTTCGGGCACTCCCTACGCGACCTTTAGACACTATTGCTGATTGGTCGCGTGCTTCTCATTTCCTTGCCGCTTATTCAATAAATGTTCAGATAAATTATATTTTGCTACCAAACAAACCAGTGAAGCTGCGCCACTTCCCAACGTACCTGTCCAAGGAAGCTAAAGAACGAATGCCAAACGCTGCTAGAATAATTCAGTCAATTGTCGAACGAGCACGCAAGAACAAGTGCCCACCTAAACACTGTCAACGAACGACACAAAGATAAAAGAGGCTTTGCGGCGAAGTCAATGGGTGGGTTCAACGACTCAATATTAATTACCGTACGGGCTCGCATGAAGTACTTGGAGGATGAACCTGAGATATAATTAATAGAGTTTGTTTCGGATATACAAGGATCTGAGAAGTGAATGGTGATTGTGTGTGTGTTGTGTTTTGTGACACTTCTCAATTTCCGGAGGCCTCTCACGAGGCCTCTGTTCCTTACGCAGCTGGAGGCTAGCCAATTGCTAGCAGTCCTCGACTGATTTCGTACCACCAAAAAAAAAAAGAATGGTGATTGTGGTGTCGAAATATATTGAAGCGGCCAAGAGAGTGAAGGTCGCCTCAGCACCGCGGGGGGTAGGGCTTAGTTTTCGCATCATTGTTTTAAGAGCTAGGCAGGTTTGATCGTCGTGTGAGGATGAAGTAGATTAATGTGACGGGGAGCAGAGTATGAGGAAGGAGGCAGCGCGACACACACACCTCATAACAAAACCCGCCCGCCTGGTCAAGGAACTTAAAAGGTATTTGTGTGGATATCGCGGAGCCAAAAGTTCATGTCGGCGAGTTAAGTGCGTGTTGTCGGATTGGTATTTTGGCATTTGAGGATACAGAGGGATGGGAGCAGAGCACGCGAGAGGAAGAGAGCGCGCGAGGGAGAGGGGGGAGTGAAAGGAGGGGCGGAGGACTGGCGGAATGGGTATGGATGAGGATGTGAGGGGATGAGGGCAAAGAACATAGTGGGTGTGGAAGGCAATCAGGTGAGGAGGGACGCGTTCCGTCAAACGTTGGCATACAATCCAAGTGCGTAGTCGACGCACGGGAGTGTAGGTGTTCTAGGGAATGGAAAAAACGCGCAGCACATGCAGCGACGATTGCCTCACACGCAAGACCTGGCTCTGCGTGCTGCTGAGGGGAAGTGAGGCGCTTGCTTGTGGAACACCCACCGTCTGCTGCCACTACGAAACACTGACTCTGCGAGTGCCGCGCAATGCTCACCTGTGGAGCGTAGGTGGTGCGAGGGGCGTACTCTGCAGAGACTCTGGCAGCGTCGGCGTCGTTGGATAGAAAGCGCACGCACCGTCCTAGACGCGAAATCTCCCCTCTTGCGTCTTTTGCCAGCCAACATCCAGTACTCTGTCCGGTCGTCGCATGGTGGATGTACGCATGGGCTACGATGCGAGTGGCGAGCGGCGTCTTGTGAATGGTGATCGCGATATCCCGACGCAGCCCGTAAACGTGCCGTGGGCGCGTGGCCACGCTGGTCCGATAATATTCTCCGCATAATAAGCCGTGGGTGGATAGTTCGCAGATTGAGAGCCCCGCCCAGTCAGAAAATCGGAAGATGAGCGCGGTGACAGAAGGGTTACTAGGTGGCGATGCACCCACGGATCATCAACTCATTCGGCCAAGACTTGCTCTGAACGCTCATCCCGACTTGTGAGCCAGTATCCTTGCAATATCCTCTTACATTCGCGATTTACAGCTGCTTGTGCCTTCAATTCAATTTTGAGCCTTGCAATAACCCAGCAGCCGAAACCTGCTGCCCGCTGCTTTTTGGATACCTCTAAGCCCAGTAATCCTTTCTCTCGAGGGCGCGTATCGCTGCATCTATGACGTCAAAGAATTCCACTGCTCTTCATTACATGCCTCAATTTCTCATCCTCTTTCCTGGCTCGTCGCCAGATGGAACCCTCGTCCCACATGGTATTTTTCAATGCTCACCGCTTGAAGTGAAGACTATGACTCGGCCACCCTCAGAGGGGCGGCGGCACGCTTTCACGCTCGCGGCTCTCAGGTTAGTCACAATTTACGAGAACGCGATTGTCCTTGAATTCTTGCGCTCGTCCGAGGAGGCGACTTTTCTTTACCGCTGTGCTACCTCAGCCTCAATGCCAAACCCGCACTAAAGTGGAACATACCCGCTACCCTTGTCTGCCCACGCCCCACTCCATTTGACGCTGGCGCACATACTACATACGCCGCCTCAGATGCAACGAAACGTGTGACGGGAAGAGAGTCCGCGGCCGATAGGGAAGGTGGAGGACTGTGCGGCGTCGTCGCGCCTACGTACAGGCCGATGGTGGGACAGAGGTCGACGAGAGATCCGCGCGGGAAGTCAAGGATCGGGTACCTACGTGCGGCTGCATGATTACTCAAGGTACGGGAAATTCGGTCGCGCAGCATGCTTCCAGGTGAGAGACCTATGCCGTTCCAAATGCACTTTTATTATTTCCCAACATACATCACTTTTTCCCAACACACATAGCAAAATTTCACCTTTTCCCAACACATATAGACCTTTTTTCAGTTGAGTATGAGATGGGAATTTGAGGATATTTTCTTAAAATTCATTTATAGGAATTGAAAATTTCCCAACACTCATTCAGTAGTTCAAAAATTCCCAACACATTCAAGGTCAGAAATTTTTCCCAACACACATTTGGGGTCAAAAATTTTTCTTGCTTAGATCGAAGCCTATATCCGAGGACAGCCAGGGAGTAGCCCCGGCGAAGGTCAAAAGCACACATTTGGGGTCAAAAAAAATTATTGCTTAGATCGAAGCCTATATCTGAGGACAGCCAGGGAGTAGCCCCGGCGAAGGTCAAAAGACCGTAGTTGTGTTGAACGAACACAAGGAAGACAAATGATGAACTTCCAAAAAAGGAAATCTATCGCCAATCCTTGTGTTCGTTCAACACAACTATGGTCTTTTGACCTTCGCCGGGGCTACTCCCTGGCTGTCCTCGGATATAGGCTTCGATCTAAGCAAGAAAAAATTTTGACCCCAAATGTGTGTTGGGAAAAATTTCTGACCTTGAATGTGTTGGGAATTTTTGAACTACTGAATGAGTGTTGGGAAATTTTCAATTCCTGTAAATGAAATTTGGGAAAATAGCCTCAAATTTCCATCTAATACTCAACTGAAATAAGGTCTATATGTGTTGGGGAAAGATGAAAATTTGCTATGTGTGTTGGGAAATAATAAAAGTGCATTTGGAACGGCATAGAGACCCACTCCTGTTCCTTTTTTAACATTTCCTATGTGCCTTCTAATCATCACCCTCTTTATAAAATTAAGCACCTCTGTCTGTCCGAAGCCTTTTTAAACCCCGTTCATCTCCGCTGATGCCGTATCACTACGGCAACGGCCGTCCAGTCTCTTTCCCACCGGCACAACCTAGGCAATCCTTCGGAATTGGCGGCATCTAACGTCACCTTCTAATAAACTTTGCCCTGGCGCTAACATTGACAGATGGCACCCATCATCCCGTAACCAAGGTTGCCGCGGCGAACAAGCAGGCGAACGTGAAAACAGTGTATATATAATAAGAACAGAATTTCAAAAAAATCAATTTGACTCAGCTCAATCAAGTGCACAGTAAAGACAGTTGAATATCTATTCAACACCACCGTCATTTCAAAAAAACCAAGTAAGAATTTTGCAAAGGGGATGGGAGGCCGCGAAGCGGCCGACCAGCCCCTTGTTATTCTATGAAAAGATGAGGGCCTCGGCTGCATGCCCGAAATGTACACCCTCACCATGGTCCACTTTTCGCACCAACCTCACTCGCTTGCGCATGATCCCTGTGCACACCCTGAGCATCGTCGCGGGCCCTGCAGCGCACATGGATTCTTGCGTGGCCGCCTCTCAGGGCGTCGATGGAGCGGGATACGGGATTCTAAGCCGTACATCCCTCGTGTACCCCCCGCGGAGTCTTTATTCCCTCGAGGGGAGCTGGCTAGTATCCCGACATCGAAAGCGCACCTTCGCTCTGCTCCCTTCCCCCCTCCCGCGCCGTCCTCGCCTCCTCTATGCCGTCTAGACTCTAGTGTGAGCTGCTGCAGCATTGCACTCCTTTCGTCAATCTGACTTCTGGTACGACGCATACGTGACGCCGCCGTGCACTTGATACAAAGGATGGAGCGGAAGCCTCTGCGACTCCGCCCGACGCTCACATCCCCACGTACGAGCTCAGCGCTGATCGTGGGAGGGACGCAGTTGCTTTGAGGCATTTGCACGGCGCGAGGTGGCGAGTTGAATTGCAGAAAGGAGGTCATAAAGGCAGCAGGCGGGATGTACCTGTCCGCGGGCCGTGGAACGTTCGGCTCGTTACAAAGATCTTCCAACTCAATAGTATGTCTCGGGATGTCTCCGCTTGACCATGTCGTGAAATCTGGAGCCAAAACGAAACGAGTCGCAGTAATATTGCACATATAGAACAACTGAGCTCGAATTAAATACTTGGACATCAGGAAACACGCAGTTAAGTCCTATATAATACGGATGATTCGCTTGAATGTCTTTGACTGATTTTTTGACGACACTGCAAGATGATTAGCAAGGTATACGTCTAGTTAGCGGATTCGACCTACCAAGATCTTCACCAGCTGAGGTCCATACTAAATTCGTCCTCACCATCCTCTTCTGCACACGAATCCTCGTCATCCACTTGCAACATGTATCAGCCAATTTGAAAGAGTTGTTTCCGGATGGTTGACTCACCATGTGCAAACGGAACGTCAATCTCATTGGATAATTGATATAATGGCTCCCCCAGATACCTGGCCACGTCCTGACTGTCCGGATCGAACCCTTTGGCCTTGTGGAACTGCCGGAGTCCGGCGTAGACACTGGCGTCCCAGGAGTTTGTCCGAATTTCCCTGCTGAGTTGAAAAGAGGGAAATCCGAGCTCAGTTGCCTCTTCTGCGGTAAGGCGTTCGACGCCCAGAGGGTCTAGAGACCAATATGCCGGACTTTCTGGCCACCAGAACGAGAATGGGCCAGTTCGGAAGTCTTCCGTCGGACAGAGAAATAGAAACCCTGCAGGAGATTCTTCTTTACTCGCCGAAATGACGATGTCAAACCAGATGGAGTGTATAAGAGCTGTTTGAATATGTTACTGGAAATACTCGGCTGCGACGAGTTTAAAAGTACCATAATCGTCAAAGTTGGACGTAATTTGGAGGCGACTGAAAATGTGATTCGCTTGACTGAGCCAGGACTGTGGGTGTATGGAGCTGTATAACGAAATGTTCGTGTCTGACACTTCGCTAGAATTTAACCTTGGACATATTAGAGCACATCACCATGCAGGCATGATGAAGAGTAATACCGGGTCCAGCCATCCTCCATGATTTGTTCTGCCATCCCTGACCGAGTTTTCCACCACGGAGAAAGAATTGGCGTATTCGGCAGCCAGGCAATTTCAACAGAGTCTTCGAGCCGATCTCTTGAAGGACAACAGATGACTGCTCCGAGGTTGTGGGTTATGGGGGTGGAAATGTTGGTAAATCGAAAGTGTCCTAGAGACTGATAACATATATGATGATATTGTTCTAGAGTCAGAGATTCAATGATCTTGGCCTCCGTATTTGGTGCATTCGAGGAATACATTCCGTGTCTCTGCGCCCGGGCGATGTCTAAAGAGATGGGATAATCATTGGCTTGGCCAAGGTCCATGCAGAGCCGGCCACTTGAACGACGTATCCAAAATGTACATTCCAGCCAGGACTGAATCATTCAGGGAGATGCGAATCCAGACGAGTGGACTCACCAGATGTTGGCGGAAAGTGAAATAAAAGTGGTTATTTGCTGCCTGCCCCTCGGTCAGAACACAGCATGAGGGACTGGGGTCAGACTTCTTTACCTCGAAGTCATTGCACTTTAAAGCAAAATGTAAGTAAATTAACATGCCGCAATTGGGGAATCCATAAGGACATACACAATAGGTGTAGGTATATACTTTTGAGAAATGAGAAGGTTGGAGGTCGACGAAATGCTTGAAGGGGATCAGATCTATTTGAAGCATTAACGGTGCATATATATTCCAAATTGAAACGCTTACCATCGTGGAACAGTGTAGCATGTAGACCACCGTGGTTCGCGACTCCACGGATCTGAACAAGATTTGGGTGGCTGAGGAGATGATTCAAAATCACCGGAAAGCAGTTAAAGCATTGCATGGCACGTACCGAACCGACATATATTTTGCTATGTCTTTTCGCCACTTCTGCGGGACTGTTAAGATGCACCAATGGAAAAGCAAGATGTACCGCACCTCCTCTGCGCCAGGTCCCTGATAAATGGCCACGGTGGTGTTTTGACCTCCGAGTCTGGCGGAGTATAGACGACGAGCACCTTGCCGTTCGTATTGGCGATCAACGACACCCATGCCGCTGACGGATATCTCCCGTTGAAGGTCTATGTCTCCCAGGGGGACCATCCTGAAGTCTGAGCAATATTTATTATATCTTCACATGGTGCATGCGCGAACTTACCGGATGGGACAGCCGGAGTTGTGTAGTTTATGGTATTATTGGTTAATGTCTGTCCAGTCACAGTGAGATTCTGCGCGCCGGAGAACATTCCGCTGCTATGGCTGGATTAAGCGCCCATGAGACACGAGCTGAGCCCGACGCTAGGGTAACGAGAACTCACGAGCTTGAGTAAGGCTGTCTGAAGGTCGAGTTCGAGGTGAACTCGTCCGCTGCAGGGGATTCGTCGTCCATGGATGGTGGGGAAAGGAAGAGGTGCTAAACGCCCGGTGCACAGCTGTCGTGCCATATCCGGGAGGGATAAATATAAAGAATCAATTGTTGGATATCAGCAGACACGATCTCTGTGCGCGGCTGTACCTGCGTGTGTCCGATAGCACACTGCCCGCTGGCCGAACACGATTCGCGCTCCTGGGCCGGATGTGGCAGGGCGTCCCGCTCCCGCCCCGTGCGCCAAACGATCTCAAATCAGCACCGGACAAAAATATTTACGCGTTATCACCCCGAAGGCGCCTACGAGTACGGTCATGATTAAAATAAAGAAAGAGAACTTGACAGGAAAGAAAGACAGAAGAAAAGATAAATACACCGGTGCACCAAACGATCCCATTCCACGACAGAGTGGTCCGCATGTATGTGGGTGACACTTGCAGCCCCCGCTCGTCTCATCTCTGTGAGCGCCAGAGAAAAACGGCGCATCATCCTGCCGCCGCCCCAACTGAGGGGGGGAGCGTGTACGTGATGCCGGTTGGACTCGCGCAGGAGGAGTCCATCCATTAATGCAGCGTCTCCGTGCCGGAGAAGGGAGCAGGAAGGAGGGAATACTTACGACTTGTGAGAGATGCTGATGTCGATCCCGCTGGTCCTCGCAGATACCGCACGCGCAGCGCTGTAGAGCGCAGGACCGGTGTGCGACGCCTATGGGGTGCACGCGCACTACGCGTTGCATTACGATGAAGACATCTCATCGTTGGCGCCCATATTCCTCCCACACCCGCAACCTGGGGTGGAAAAGATAAGACAGGCAGGCGCGTTGGATACCTCTGAGGGCTCGCGCTTGCGCTCGCAAAATGGGCCCGATATCGTATCGTGTCGTCAACGCAGGCAGCGCCGCCGGCGCCTATTCCCTGCACGCATACACGCGGATGTGCGATATGCCAGATCTAGACAGGTTCGAGCCTAGTGCGAGCGCGGACGCTCGGATACGGTAATGCATTAGATGTATAGGCTGCTCAACCCGACTTCCGTGAGAACTGGACCCGAGCATCTCGATGCTCGAGCTTCACCGAGCAAGTAGCAGCTCCTCCTTCTGCTCGTCCTACTCACCCTCCACCCCCAGCTCCATGACCACGGATAAGTGTGCGGGAGCAGCGCGCAATACATCTGCGTGCAGCTGGCATGCCGAGTGGCACTGTGGCGGGAGTGCTTGTGGAGTGTCGCGCTCCCAGATGACTTGCGCGCCAGGCCGTCCGCTGAGTCTGTGGGACTGACGTCCAGTCTTCGAGACAGAGGGAAGGCGTCTTCGCGCGACAGAGCCAGAGACGCAGAGGTGACTTAGACATAACCTCTTGGGAAGCTGAGCTGGAGGTAACATGAGCTCACTGTCTGTCTTCACGCCCACATAGCAAACGAAGACGCCCACGTCATGGCATCTTGTGGGGACTCTGAAAACCCAGGGCAGAGCGTCAATGCGTCTGGCAGTATTGGCATCATCGGAAAGAAGTTGCAACCCCAGAATCTGTCTTCTTTCCTGTAGTGTCGGGTTGCGCGATTCCTGCAGGGGGGTCGAGACGACGGA
This sequence comes from Mycena capillaripes, assembly GCA_029204075.1. Taxonomy (NCBI): domain Eukaryota; kingdom Fungi; phylum Basidiomycota; class Agaricomycetes; order Agaricales; family Mycenaceae; genus Mycena; species Mycena capillaripes. The sequence goes on along the minus strand of JARHKZ010000014.1, from coordinate 400,115 downwards.
TGTCGTGGATGATGCCGATCACCCGATCAATTCCGGCTTGTCCTCTTTTGCTCTACCTGCTCCGTAAGCCTCCCTTCAATCCCCGGCCTACGCACACCTACCAACCTACGCGGGCCGACAATGCCGCCTATCTTGCCGTCCTACGCACCTACCTATCACGATGTCGGCTCCGTCCTACGTTCCTAAGTGCTTGGTCCGCTCTACTACGGAGGTGTGCCCTCGACGTGTGGCTTTTACCCGGGCAGGTTTGGGGCGACTCGTGGGCGAGCTGTAGTGGGATCTCTCCGAATAACGCATTCGTTTGCCCAGTGCGCCGTCCCACTGTTTGTGTCCTTTGATAGCTTCACATCGCATTCATTCGAGTCACCTCCATACAAGAATGGACAATGCGTTCCACCCTCGCCTCCGTTCTAGTCTGACCCCTCGCGCAATCGGCCACCGGCGTGCGTATCCTTGTGTCATGTCTCAGAGCTCCTTTCTGGACCTGAGAACTCCGATTTCTGCGCTGCTAGGCACCTACAGCAGCAGGAGCGTGGTGCTCGTGCGTGTCTTGTTCGATCTCTTGCCCTCCATCGTCCCTCAACTCCCTCCCGTTTTTGCCTTTTGCCCTTCTCTTCACATTCTCGGCGCATTTCGCACTCAATTCACTTGCTTCTACTTGCGAATTATTGCCGCATCTCGTCCTCCATATCTGGCTACTAAGTCTATGTCTTCTCTCACGCTTTCCTCCCGCACCCCGCTTACGTGGGTGCGGTATTTCGACGATGTGGGCCTTGGTGTGCATTTTCTTCTTTTCCTCCGCCATCGTTCGGAATGCATCACACTTGCGTGGGGCAGAGGAATTGGGGGATCTCTGCACAGCTAACCCGATTGGCTTCCTCGCGCCCATCACAGGCTTCGGCATCGGGTTCAGTGCGGAACACGGAAGGTCAAGAGGCTGGCGATTACGTTTTTTATTTCATTTTCATTTTCATTCCTTTCGTTCGCTCCGTTTGGTGAAGTTTCAGTCCTCATTTGTTATAGCACTCAGTTATCCCGCTCTTACGTTGCGTAGGTTACCAGGTATTACTCTCACTTACCAATCTTTCTCCAGTCTAATTGATTTCATAATGTGCGTGCCTCCTCCCATTTTTGGTCGTCTTCTCTGTTTCACCTTGGGCTCGCGGGTCTTGTGTTGCACGAGAAAAGGCCATACAAGCCATACACAGAAATCCGAGCCCATCCTATGCCACAATCCCGCGGCGTGGCCTGAGCTGCGTTCCACTGTTGATATGTTGCTTGCACCGTTATGGCGAGGCAGGCTACTCTCGGCATGCATATTTTGGACGTAAGACTCCTGCAGTGGCTGAGGTACATAGATCTTAACCTCAAGTCGAGCGACCCAGGGCTCGCAGTCACCGGCGAGGGCCACAAGCCGCCCATGAATGGTGTCTGTGGCCACGGCTTCTATCTCGATGTGTGTAACATGCGAGCGGTCGATTTCGAGCCGTTGGAGATCTGCACACAGTGGGAGGACAGCGATAAGTGGAATCAGGCTGTGAATATGGAGGTGACAGAAGAGGAGATGGAATCGGAATATGAGGAGGGAGTTTGGGCGATGGAAGGGAATTCGGCGGGAGCTGAAGACAGAGAAGCGGCGCAGTTTGGAGTTTGACTGCGTTTCGAAAGTGGTACGCTTCGCCATGAGCAAAAAAACACACAGCGTCTGGGATTCAATGCACATGTGAACTTTTATAATTAAAATTCTCACAAGCTTCAAAATTCGGTTATTTGCTCATCGATTCACATCTACCAGGCCTTCGTAAATTATCATTTATACCAAACGCTCAAAGGAAAAACACTGTGAAAAGCAGAGTTCGCGAAATTCACTGTATGACATCGTGAAATTCATTTTTCACTTATGAAACAGGTGAAAACAGGGTGAAATGGATATACAATGTAACGGCTTTTCCCATTCAGAGGACAATGGTCCCTACCCAAAGACTTAGATAAATTGAGAAAAACATATTTCTGCAATAAAAGAGCGATGATTTGAGCGAAATAAGCCTGGACACCATAAAAAGGGACATATTGTACGTGAAAATCTAGTGATTTTCGCCCTTTTTGCAAGTGAAAATCCAGGGGAATTTTACTAACTCCGGGATCCACAGTGAAAGGGGAAAAAAAGTCCGACGACGAGACGGCACATCCACATTTAAGAGTTCAAAAGGCAGGTGCATCACTACTTTCTCTTTTTGCGTTCTGCAGTCCTGTTTCAATTAATCCTACCATCATAGGACAGACCGAGAATCGATAGAATACCTACCTCTGCACGCCACGCGGCTCCCAGCAGGAGGGATGTACCTGACCGCGGGCCATGCACTGCGAGCGTCCAAGTTACAATTGCAAAGATCTTCTCAATTCAATAACATGTCTCGGGATGGCTCCGCTTGAATATGTCTTGGAATCGGGAACCAGAGGGGCGAGTTGTTCGGCCCACGTCGCCAGATTTGATATCGTGGACGGGCATGCACGGATTGTTTCCACCGCCAATCGAGACGGTCTTCCCGTGGGGCTCGATGGTGCCCTCTGTCAAGCTGAAATCGATGTCTGAAGGAAGGAATACACTCAATATAAATGTACACTGTGGAAGAAAGAAAGACGCACTCGGCGCAATGAAGAATCGTTTGGCAATGAAAACCACCGAGTCGGCGAGTAGTCAAATACTTACGAGTCTCACCCTCCAGGCCGAAGTCGAAACCCTTCAGGAAACAGCGTGCGGTTCTTAGGTAGAGCAACAGATTTACGGGCGTTATACACTCAACATTATACAAGATCTGATCATATGAGACATTCACAGAAGAAGCCTCGTAAAGACACCTTTGGGATCCCATTCTCTCTTCAACAGGCGCAGACGCTCAAGCGTCCCCGTGCCCCGATAAAGTTGCTCCAAAGGCACATCGCGCGACCAGTTCTGGTATGTCACGGGCATGCCATCGTAGTGCGACTGGAAGTAGGTGAGGGCCTCCTGCTCGATGCGGAAGACGTCTCCGTGTGAGGCGGGGTCGGTGTACCAAGAAAGTGCCTCCTGCGCCCACAGGTTAGAATTCGGTATCATCGCACAACAGAATAACTCGCCGCCCAGACCCGGATATCCTTATGGCTGAACGCGGTGTCTTGGGCAGGAGGCTTGTTATTGGGCACGTACGAGTCCCACTCGAATGCATACGCGGTAGCGCTGGCGTCGGGGCACTTTGTCTTGAGCTCCTCGTAATATTCCAGGATGCGTGGCCAGATTTCGGGTTTGAAAGTGGTCGCCCCTGCGCCAGCGAAGCGCTTGAATCCGCCTTTGCTGCAGAACGGATCGACGCTGTCATTCCGGCGATTATAGCTGACATTTTTTAGATCACTCATCAGCGGGCTGAGGTCCAGCAACGGCTTATAGAATGCCTCCGCCTCTGGAGCGGGACCGAGATAGAAGGGGAGTATCATGATGAGTGTTTCGAAGGTGGGGGGTGGTGCGGTGAAGATGAAAAGGCCGGACGTCGGAGCAGTTCTGTCGTTAATGAGCGGCTCCATCGCCGCGATGACCTCCTTCACTCGATTGGCTGGGAAGACGATGCTCCCAGTCCAGAGTGTGCCGTCTCCGGTTCCCAGTATCGAAAGGGGATGGCCTTGAAGCGTGAGCTCCGTGACCAAACCGAAGAACTGACCAGCGCCTCGGAGCGCCCAAAAGAGCTCCGGATGAGAGGATGCGTTGACGGTCAAAAGGGTCCCATCTGCAGTGACGAGTCGAGCAGAGACAATGTTGTCCGACGTATAGCCACAGATAGATGAAAAACCACTCAGCCCCCCGCCCAGGGCCATCGGTATAACACCCGCAGTATTAGCGGAACCAAGTGCTATAGGAAATCGAACTAGGTACGGCAGGGAGGAATAATCATTGACATACGGAGGCAAAGACCGTGCTCAAACGCCGCATCGTTGGCTTCCTTTGTGAACACTCCACTTTGGACCGTAATCAGGCCCGTGGTTTTATCAACGGAGATCTTCTTGAGACGAGTGAGGTCGATGATGAAGCTCTCTGCGCCAATTGTAGACCAAAGAGAGTGTCCGCCCGATTTCGGTACAAATGCAACATCGTACTGGGCTGCGAGTCTCACCTGGAACACGGAGTCAGATGTGTAGAAATATTAAGAATGGAAAAAATCAACAGTCTCCACGACATCCCTCTCTGTAGCTGGTTGTACGATGGCGCCGGGAACTTTAAGGTCAATGTCACTCCACCGTAACAGTGACTCCTTGAAGTCGTCGGTGGTCGAGTCGGCGAGGATGCGACTTTGAGGAGATAACTGGGATTTCAAGCTGGAGATAAAGTTCAGATTGAGCATGTTGGTCTGGCGACACTTTGGGTGGAGCAGCAGGATCTGCAGCTATTTGATGGGCATGGCTTTGAAACGGATACTCTTTTGGCACCGCAGTCACGGTGTCGGTGATAGCATAAAAGATCCTGCGTGGATTGCGTTTTGATTGTGTTGGCAAGCTTCCATAGACATCGGGGTGAAAAGGAATGTTCGACAGTTTTGTGAATAGAAAGAAGGCAGGTATGGCAGATCGAGCAACAGTGCGCGGCTTGAGCGCTTGAGCTCGTGGCCGGCTACGTGCCGGCATCAAAGTTTGATCGAAGGTCAACCGAATCCAGGCGCCTCTATTCCGCGGAATATCTCCGCAAACAAGGAACCAGGCCCTATGGAGTTCCAGAATTTTCCTCCCACCAACATCTATCCTCTACTGCACTGTGTAATTAACTGCGTACCTACCCTTCAAGTTGGATCACTCCGAATTCTTGCAACAGCTTCTCCAATTTCCCTAAATCCCTCCCTAGTATTCCGCCACTGTGATACATGGCAAAGAGGATTATATTTGGCGGCATTTTGTTCATTTCATGTCTTTTGGTGTTGAAGACAAGCTTGGGGACCGCTGGGCCGAGGAGTAGGCGCCAATACTTCTTGATGCAAAAAAGCTTTTAACGTTTCCCTCTTCAGAACCTACGTATTCTATTCCAGATGCTTCTCCGGTCGCAATGCACTTCAGCTCCACCACTCACTATCAATTCAACTCCCCCGATGCCGATGCAGAATACGAGCGATTAATCCCTGCAGGTGGACATGTTGTCCAGGTGCTGGATCGCACGTACACCGTCGTCCTCTTTCATCAGTTGAAATGCCTGGACATTATCCGGCGAGAGTATCTGGAAAATTCTCCAGATATATCTCCTCTTACCCGACATTGCCTGCTGTATCTTCGTCAGACAATAATTTGCCAGTCGAATCCGAGGCTGGAGTCTGTTCGAAACACCGTCGGGAGCGCAAACCGACGTTATGACGCTGTTTGTCGGGACTGGACACTTGTATATGCGGAGGCAGAAAGGAATCATCAAGCCTCTTCAAAGTCTGACTGAAAATTTATCGTAGCCAACGATCCTTTTGTACTTGGTAGTTACAATGTGAACGAAAAATAAAGGATGTCATTGGGATATCAAGTATTACTGCGTGCGCAAGTCTTTGGTCAGAACATAGAACATAAAATCGGGCTGCCCGTCAGGGTCATTGATTTTGGCTGAATGCCCTCGAATCTCATAGCCAAGTGCTTTGTATACCACTTCAGCCTGTAACCTTCAATGAGCAGCCTTCAGTAGATGATCCCAAGTGACTCACTCGCTGCTTGACCGGAGTTTCAAGTACACAGATCGTGTTGTTGGCCCGGGCCTTGAAACTAGACGCTGAGAGGTGGTCCAGAGAAGCGCACAATGCCCACCTTCTGCTCTACAAGGCCCATCATTGTTCCCGCAATTCCTTGCCTCTGGTACGAGGGGTGGACTCCAATGAGTTGGAGGTGGTATGCGGCGCGGAAGACACTCGACCCAAGGGTATTTTCGACAAATTTATTGTATAGGAAATCGAGGAACTAGCGACACATAATCAGCGAAGAATCTATGAATGACAGTCGTCAGCGTTCACATAGGTCCACCATGAGCGACATTTCTCGGACAGCTTGCCATGAGCGGGTTCCAACCCGTGGTACGCTGTGCTGGTCTGCGTGACCTCAGCTCTTATGTTATGGGCAAAATGAGCGATAAAAACATACGTTCCGAGTGCGATCGTGCCGGGAGGAGACCAAATGGCGACCCCAACTATCTCAGCACCCCTGTGTTCAGCAAAATATACTTCTCCACCGACCACGCCGGCCCTCAGATATGCGCTCAGAATCTCTCGGACCAAGGAAGCGTCGCCGTCCAGGGCATTTGTAAAGAATTCTTTGAGGGCGTCAATTCTTACGCTCGACGACATAAGCGTATCACCTACGCCAACCAAAGGCTTCGCACAACGCTGTAGTTGCCTTCGCTATTTCAGCATCTAGAATAAATATCAGTTGGAAACGGCTTGTGCCCTGTGCGGTAGTCACCATACCACTTGGATTCACCGCTTGACGGACTGAATAACTCTGCATGGTCAATTGAGATGGCATGAGAGGGCAGGGTGTTGCGAAGCAATTAATGAACCCACGGGGAGTCACCCGTGGAACCGGCCAAACACGTTTCCATTAATATCCCATGAAGGTTTGCACATGGTCTCGATCACAGAAGAGGAAGCGTTGGCATTTCCGGCGGGTGCGGCGGTTCCAAATTATGTCGCCCAGGGATGGATATGTGAGCAACATAGAAGATCTGTATGGAGATAGTATATCCTCCGTCCCCAGCTTACTTCGAGACTTGTGTAATCATCTAGGGGTGATTCCTAATTACGTTGCCTGACGATGCATGGATGATCAGTACGCCGTCGCATTTCAGCTGACATGAATTATTTTGGGGGGACTGGCGTCCTGTACTGGTTGTGTGTTGGTACCACCCACCATTAATTATGTCCCCAATCCTCAAGGGTATCATCATAATTTCTCTGGTCAACATCTTGCTCATTATCGCCTCAATGCAAGCAAGGCTGGCCAATAATGACTTCCCCGACGATGGTGAATTTGAATTCAGCAAGAGCAAGATTGATCTAATTCTCGGTCTAGGTTTCACCGATTATTCAGCGGTCAAATACACTTATCAGGAGAACGACTATCCACTGCAGTTGCCTGTTGAGGGCTTTGGCCATGTCGCCATGACCTTGCAAGGCTCATCGCGTCTGCAATTGAATTTGTCCGACACAATCGCCCAGGACGAGTGGGTAGCAATGCTGGAAGGTATCAAGGGTTACGGACGACTTCGTCTCGGCCCTGAGCGTCGGATGGTATGTCCCAGGCTCCTTTTCAATGCTTGGAGAGCATACCAATAATTTCTGTGACCTATTAGTTTGTTATGACTTGGTTCCATCAACTACACTGCTTGTGGGAGATCCAGAATGCATTTCTCGATCGTTCAGATCCTCAAGCCGCTCTGCATCATTTGAGCCACTGTTTTACTTATTTGCGACAAACCCTGCTCTGCGAGGCGAATGGATCTCTCGAAAAAGGCGACTTTATGATTCAAACCGACTACTCGCAGGCTAATTACGTCGGGGACAGCATGGTCTGCAACGACTGGGAGAAAATACAGAGCAGATTGGCCGATAATTTCGACGATTTCGAGGCTTGGAGGAAGGAATGGCTCTAGTATAGAAGCGAAATATTGTGTGGTCGCTAAGGAGTTTATGGATAGCGTTCTCATTCGAAGTAGACGGACGTAAGAGGTGCATGAGTATGAAAGTAGCTGAAGGAGATCAAACGGTGGCGTGCTGTATAATGTATATGCCTGTAAGACGATTCATGATTAGTATTACGGCCCCTACGTCGCAAGATAATTGTACTTACCGGGCGATTCATTTCCTTCTGGAGTTTGCCACCATTTAAATAAACACCCCGTCGCCGATCCTGGTGAGCAACCCAACTCAAACGTCAACAGTTGTTCTGAATGACAGGTGAAATTTCGACGCCAGAGTGTTTCGCTCTCATGGCTGGTCGCGATCTCGGAGAGCATTAAACCACGATGAGGTCTGGCATTGAATGACAATGCAGAGGCATCGAGTGGAATGGTTCCTTCCAGTCGATAGAGATCCAATGACGAGCCCGAGGCGTCCACATTCACATGGAGCTCACAAATCTCCATTCCATAATCAACCGTCCGGAATTGGACGACAGTTGAGACCTGCAAAGTACGGTCAGCTAACTCTAGTCTCCATCCAACGTAGGAAAGGTATGAACCGTGTTGCTTATGAGGACGTGCCGAGTCTCAGGATACACAGTCCCAACAGAAGCCGCATGCCTCTTAGGGTACTGACCGAAAATTTTATTTCGGTTGACAGAATCGACTTGAGCGAGTAGGATAGGGAAATTCTTGAACTGGCGGAAGATGGGTGGAGAGGGCCTCTGGATTTTATCGAATCCGATGAACTGGGACGGTCTGCGGAGAGCGGCGACGTCCCTGTGAGAATATGCGGAGAGGGGTCGTTCGTAATATCTGTAGTTCAACCTTGCATGGATGTATGTACCGACGTTAAACATCGTACAGATGACCACCGCTGATATGGCCAAGTATGTGCTCCAGGGGATGCCTCGAGCCGCTGTAGGCGTTGTTTGAGTCTCCCCACGCGATGCTGCGGGTGAGCCTATTATTTCATACTGGCTGTTGTCTTGGGTGAACATGGTCGAAGTACAGGGAAAAATCAGAGCGAGCGATGGTCCGCCGTGGCGGGGGGTGGGTTGTTGATAGTTAGCGTGTATGCGCACTTGCGCAATTGAACTTGGCAGATGTCGGACTTCTACGTAGAACAGTCGAAATAGAACCTCAGATGTTAGTACGGCAATGTATGATACGGTGCGTGATCTTCAAGCCTGTTGTGTTCCTGTTGTGTTCAAGCAACATTTGCTTGGCATCCGATCGATCGTCTCATGAATTTCGCGGTAATTTATCGCAAGACGCGTGAGATACATCCAATACAGGTCGTGGGTATCAAGTGATACCGAATGTTTAGACGACAACTCCAACCTTCCCAGCTTCCATGATCTCGTAGCCCTTGTCTGAAATGCCACCGTGACTTCCGCTGCGGGGTGTCATCCGGACGGTGTCGGTTCCTGTTGCTGTCTCCCCGCCGAATCTGAGCGTAGTCAGGGGGATCGGCCCTCGCTGCAGCGGCAACGAGCTCAGTACCTTCCCTGACGTGTCTGACGACCACGCCTTCCCTCGAGCGACCCTGAATATGATCAACAGGGACGCCAAAACCTAGAAAGAGTGTATAAAACAACCACGGACGCGGAATAAACGGGCATGTGCAGTACCTGGTCTGGCATTAGGGTCTGCAAGAAGATAATCGAGAGAGGGTGTCCGAGTGCATCCGGGATCAAGAATAGAAGTGACAGAACGGCATGGAGAGCGGCAGACTCAACAATCATGGATGCAATGCCGATGTATTGTGAGCCATGATCTGCACCCAGTATCCGGCGCATGCGGAAGCGCCAGACGATGAGCCGAGAGACGATGGACAGAGTTAAGATGATGTTGAGCGAGAGGGAAAGACCGAGATATGGCAACGTCCAGTTAATTCCGTCCGCTGGCTGGAAGGGGTTCTTCACAAACAGCTGATAGAGGAATAAAGATCCCATCGCTGTTTAACACAGTGAGCGCACTCAGGACACAGTTGAATGAATTTTACCCATAGATCCCATGAACATTGTGCAAGGAAGCAACATGATGGCCCAGATAGGAAGTCGGCACTGACGGTAGATGACCATAAAGCGCCACAACTGGAGGATATTCAACATTTGTGAAGGCGCCTGAACTAAATCCACATACCAGGATTGAGTCCGTCATCCAATTGGTCAGAACGAATAGGACATTGCCAACTGCGTCAACAGGGATATTCCAGAAATCATTCTCGTAGGCTGCCGGGCCACCTGGATATTCCCGATTTTCGATAAATGCCAGTTGCGTAAACTCGACATTGCAAGCTTGGAAAATTGTCGAGAATGCGAAAACGATGGAGACGTATGCGATGAGCTGTACCGAAATCAGGCCGTATTTCCCTGAAAATAAAGGTTGTGTATACCGCGATTCTGTTCCTCCTAGATGAAGCATTGTTCTTTGGCTGCAGAAGGAGATATAAGCACATGAAAGCCAAGACTGCTACACATCCATAGGCTACTGATCCGAGAAGGGCTCCTTGAAGCCACGCCTTTTCGACGAATAACTGTTCCGCAGTCAAATCAGGCGCATAGGGATTGAGAGCCATAGCGAAGGGAAGGGTCCTGCACCACTTTATATCCGAAACTTAATTGAACATGGAAAATCATCCGGGCAGGGACCTCCTTGAAACCGAGGGATCAGAACACTGGGAAGTGGAATCCTTTCAATTGAAAATAGAACCCAATACGATCGCCTGCCAGCTGCCACGCCGTTCGTAACGGTTCGTTCGTTCCCTAATTCCAGTTAATAATATAGCTGTTGGCTGCATGTGCAAGCAGAATATCGTTGGTCCATGGTGCGTTGACAGCGGAATCCGAGACAGCGGGCTTAAATTCCTCAGCCTGCAATCTTGAGATAGAGGGAGTAGTGCGGTGGATAGAAGAGAAGCACAAAAAGACCAGCGAAACCAAGCATTCATCGGGAATGGCCTTTGTACTATCAGTGGCTGTGGAGTGTCTGTACGTGTCTGTACGGTCTATCACAGACTAGTCTGTCATATACCTTACAGACGCCGGCAGACCTGGGCCATTTTCCAGATCTTCTGCCATTCGATCCTGTTTCTCGTTTGGGCATAAGGGTCACACGGCTAAAGTTGCACCTATCTATACTGTCAAGTGATCAACGATATCCTTCCATCAATAGGTGGGTCTCTCTACGGTGTATGGTGTCTCGCCTTCCCCGGAGCACTGCCGAAAAATCAGGAAGCACATTTAAGCGCGTTGTCCGCTTCAGGTCATCCAGCATATCCTGCACTGTCACGATGAAGTTCATCATCACCCAGCTCACCGCAGTCTTCGTCTTTGGTCTTGCCACGATGGGTGTCTTCGCCCTTACAACTCAGACTTCAACTTCGGGCGAAACCTGCCCTACGAGACGTGCTGGAAATGCGGAACCCGACGACGGTGTTGTGGGTGAGAACTAGCTAACTTGGCTTTGTCTTATTACGGCTTACCACCGTCCTAATAGGCAGGGACTGTCTGTAGAAACATTTCCACCTCGCCGCCAGGATGAGTGTGATTCGAGGTATCTCATCTAGCTCACTTGGTGACCTTTGACTAATTCCTACCACAGAAAACCTACCATATAAAACGAAAAGAAGAGTGCCCGTAGTGTTGTAAATGTACAGAATATTGATATGCGAGAAAACATTTGTGGAAGATAAAACTATAATGTTCGGACAGACTGCTACTCGCCATGTTCGGTGATTTCTACAGGTTGTGGGTTTGAGAACCAACGACTGAGTATCGGACTTTTTGTTAAAATTGCTGATAATCTCTGAGAGCTCCCTGATTCCAGAGCTAAGTCCCTTGTATACCACCTTTTCATGTTGTGTCCCACGCGAGTATAATAAATATTTCCCCGCCCACCTTACCGAGATGATCCCAACCGCAGGGGATCGGGTTGGTAGTTGAAACACAATTCGTCTACGACACCGTTCAGATATGCCCCTGATTGTTTATCTCATTGGGCAAATTCACTGTGCCCGCCGTCGCCCGGATCCAACCGAGATCGCCACACTTCTCGTGCGAGAAAATGAAACAAATGCAAATTGATGGCTCTCAGGTTAGCCCATTCTGGTATGCGTGGTCTATCATCGATATCAACCTGCAGGCTGTGAACGCCCGGGAACATTTGTTCGTCATTGTAATAGGACAGGAGCTATCATATTCTTTGAAACGACACTCGGCAACAACTCGGGAAGAATCTCTGTGATTCTCGTCTGAGCCCGTAATCCTGTACACTGGGATACAAATATAGGGCACTATTTCGCGTCTTGCCCGTCCTCACTGATAGCACGTCCAAGTTGCCGATCAAAGTTTCCTTATTCATTGCGTTCCGACCCCTTGTAGACAGAGGGTCTGTCAATGGCCGTAGAAGCAGGGTAGAAGGACCCCCTTGTCTACCTGTAGATGTAGTTGGTCTACGTATGTCTATGTTGGTCTACGTGTGCGACATGCCTTGACCAACGTAGACAGATGTAGGCTGATGTAGACAGATGTAGACAGACTCGGAGTGATGTAGATAAGCATGCAGAAACTGATGGATAGATTCAATTCGGAATGGTGGTGACTGGCTGAAGGTTGGCGGAAGGGATATATGATTTGCGATTGGTCATTTGATTGTGGAGATCAATGATTAATTTCGGGGCGCCTCCCACGCGCCGGAGGTAGACAGGTTCGACCGTAGCCAGACGGAGCGAGACGTAGCTGAATGTCGAGGTATCTCCGTCTAGATGATGCCGTAGACGCACGACGTAGTCCGACGTAGCCGAACGTAGACGTGGGTGCGTTGTCAGGGGGTGGGAACGCAGTGATTGGTTCGAATTCAAAGTGGGTTACGTGTGCCTTGAATCTTGATTCACCCAAGATCAATGGTCTCTATAGGTTCTCCACTCTCACCCAGCTTTGGTTTGCGACGACTACGGAGTCATGGCTTGAATCAGCTTCTCAAACACACGCACGCATGCTAAGATCCTAGAAGGCGATACCTTCGCAACACCAAAATAAATGAAAAACTTCTCGCGACATGTCAAGAGAGTGGATCCTTGGTTCGGAACTATTCAGTCCTACCGAAAGCAAAGTGCCGATAGAGATGTTCAGGTCCAACGGATGGATAGATGTACGGAAGGGAATGCCTCCACCACACCCAAAATATTTCTTCTCGCAACATGTGAAGAGACTGAGTTCCACTGTGTATCCGAACAGATATTCTCGATTCAAAAGCTAGGTACAGTGCGGTGACAGTTGATAGAGCATCATATCAGGAAAATATCGGTGTTCGTTGTGTTTTTTTTTCTCTGCTATCTCAAGGCCCCGACTCGGGGAGCCTCCATGACTTAAACTGCCGCCTCAATTCGGACCTTTTATCGATAGGATTCTTTGCTTACCATGATCTTTTCCGCATTTCTCGCCACCTCACTGCTGTCGTTCGCATATTCAACGTCTATTAGAAATCTGGTTGTTCATGACAGTCGTGACGCTGCTCCCTCCGGCTACATTCAGTTGAGCGCTGCTCCTGCTGAAAAGACGTTGAATTTGGGGGTCAATCTCGTACAGAAAGATTTATCTGGGCTGGAGAGCGCTCTAAACGCTGCCAGTTCCCCCTGATAGCCTATTGTACGGCCAGTGGTCGACAAAGGAAGAGGTGCCATCATCTTGCAGGATTTTTTATGCAACATTCTGAAATTAAATCCCAGGTTGAGGGTTTTGCTCGTCTTTTCGACGAGACCACTGCTGCTGTCACACAGTGGCTCTCGGACAGTGGTGTAGAATCCACCAAGATTACACCAGCCGGAGATTGGATTTCGTTCACTGTCCCAGTCAGCAAAGCCAACTAGATGCTCAAGGCCCAATTCTCTGTGTTCACTCATGTCGAAAGTAGGAAGAAGTCCATCCGCACTCGCAAATATTCAGCCAAGCAGGCGATTTGTGTTTTACTTAATATTGTTTGATGCTTCGAGAGGGACATCCAATATACAGTTGGCTTGGCCACTGGTGTACCTGTAACTTTCATCTCGGTAGGCGAGTCTTCCCGTGATGGGGCTGACGAGGTAAGGGTGCTTGCACAACAAACTGCACGGGTTAACACGAGCTTTAGGGATTCCTTGATATCATAAATGCCTTTCTCGCGGAGACAGAACCTCCTCAAGTCCTAACCACGAGTTACGGGTCTAACACGGAGGCAGATTTATCGAAACCGTGACGCTGTAAGGCCATAACTGCTTATGCATCTTGGCCGTTTGCTCAATATTAAATAGCGCATGGTGCAACGCCTACATGCAACTCACTGCCCGAGGTGCCTCTCACCTCGTTGACCGTGAGGCATCGTTCCCTAACTTAATTACGCAGGTGTTTCGATTCTGTTCGCCAGTGGAGACATGGCTCAGGCTATTATTATCCACGCCTACTTTGGCTGATTTAAATTTCTCAGGGTAGCGTCGCTACGACACCAGTCTGTAGTTTTGCCATCGACCGCTGATAAATGCTGGTTTAAGGCAAGGAGAGACCTGCACAACATTTTTACCGACGTTCCCGACCTGCCCGTTGTGCGTCCTACCCCACTTCTTCCTAAAGCTTTCTTTCAATGATATTATGTCGGGTAATAACCCTGGGTGTGGTACAACGTCGGTGAGATTTTCGTTCTTTTCTGCAAAATCTAAGTTTTTTGTCAGTGGTTTTCCGGCAACGTACGGATGGGATCCCGTGACACGATCTCAGTCGGATGTGAGGGTAACAAGAACTCACAAGGCAAATGCAGGCTGCCTAAAAGTCGAGCGAGAGGTGAACTGGGCATCTGCTTTGGATTCGTAGTCCATGGGTGGCGGAAGGGGAAGAGATGCTAAGCGCCCGACGCACAGCTGTCGTGCCAAATTAGGAAGAGAGAAACATAAGCGATGGGGTTAGCGGCGCCACGCATCCCGATTCATAACTGAAGGCTGGCTCGTCGGGAATTATATCAAGCCGGTATCGGAGAAAGCGTTGGAGTGTACAAATCTTCAGACGGTCCGACAGGGTAAAACGAGGGTAAATTGTTGATATTCTTTGGTCCCTAAGTAGAAATTGCATGTACATACATGCAGAGAAAACACAGTCTGAACGCATGCATCAGTGAGGAGTCGAAGTGGATTCTCGACCCATTTTTTGCACGCCTGCATGCGCAAAAAAAGGCATTTCCTCCTTTCAAACTCAAACCAGCGACATACTCAAGGCGTGGCCGCGGGGGTACGGATGAGGATGTGAGGGGATGAGGCACCTGCGGTACCTGGCTCTGAGCGTGCTGCTGACGGGGAAGGGAGGCACTTGGTTGTGGAGCGCCCGCCACCTGCTGCCATTACGCAACGTCGACCCCGCGAGCGCCGTGCGATGCCCATCCGTAGAGCGTAGGCGGCGCGAGGGGCGCATCCTCTGGCCGGCCACACGAAGCGCGGATCCGGAGACGATATCGCGGGGGATAGAGCACGCAGCCTGCCATCGAGTACCAAGCGAAAGCGAGGTCAGTACATGGACCTGTAAATCGTGGCCGACGAACTTGAAATTACGTCGTTTTTGCCGCGGTATGAGATGCTTGCGTGCTCAAAGCTTCAGCGAGACCTGTGGCAATCGTCAGAGACTCTGCCAGCGTTGGATAGAAAGTGCACGCACCGTCCCAGACGCCCGATCTCCCTTCTTGCGTCTTTTGCAAGCCCAGATCCAGCGCTGTCCCGTCGTCGATTGGCGGATGTAACAGCGGGCTACGATGCGAGAGGTCATCTTGCCCTACCTCTCGATCCTATGTGCAGCGACGAGTCCTTCGTTCCAGTCGTGGTGGCGGAGGGAAAGCGAAGACGAGGGAATGTCCAGAAGGGGAAATCGGGCTCTCCGAGTCGGCCGAGTCGGCTCTGGTCGGCTCTCCTTTCTCCCACCTTGTCTCCCACCGCTGTACCTGGCGTTGGTACGATTCTCCTCAAGCTCAAGACTCTCATCTGTCGCTGTATCGGCTTGTTCGATTCTCATTCCTGCGTCAATCGGACATTCCCTGGCATTCCCCCCATCGGCCCATATCCCGCCAACTGTACCTTTCGGAAGTTTCGGTTCATATTCATATGTCCAAAATTCGTACGTTGCTTTCTTAGAGAAAGGTTTCGACCTCGACCTGTTCTTGTTATCATTCTAAGTCCTACATTACCCGTTTCCTTTATTCCACCTCGCCTCTGACGAGTTCTCCGAATCCGGATACTTTTGTATCTGGGCGTGAACTGGAACAGGCGGCTGTGTTCTAGAAACGTTTTCTTTACGCCTGGGAATCGGACACCATTTCCGGGACTCTTACATCCGCGGCTCTTCGGAGCAAAGGACGCCTCGGAAGCTGTGGCCTGGAGCGAAACAGGTGGCCTCGTTGCTGTGTCGGAAAAATCTCATTTAGCTTGCAACGGAATGAGATGGCTTGGGACCTTGGGACGCCTTGAAACACCTTGGGAGTTGCGACGGGGCGCCTTGGGAGATCTGGTGTGCCGTTTCAAGGTGCCCGGGGATCTGAGCAGCCTTGAAACACCTTGAGACGGCCTCGGGCATTGGCGGGCTTTCTTAATAAGAACAATGGTTGTTCAACGAGATTTAGTGTATCTATATAAGAAATGAAGACTTCCTATGGGTGCGAGATAAGACAAGACAAACGGCCACATAACCGTATTGGCTGTCGGCAATCCGAATGCCGTCATTTGCTCCACGGTTGAACGGAAAACCGTCAAGATGTTGATTTCCAAACAACGACTCCACTCGACTGTAGAATTTCTATTTATAACATTGTTGAGATAGTAAATCAGTATACAATTCACTTCTCACTGCCGGAGACGGGACTGTTCAACATAAAAAATTCAACGTGCTGATCCCAGCGGCTTGCTGATTGTTCGGCACTGGCAGGCATTGATCGTGAACAGTCGGCATTCGCTTCGAAGTGATGTCATGTGCCCGGGGGCGAATCGAGGCTCTCCGGCATAGTGCCGGCATTGATCAGAGGTTGCGGCATTTATGACGGAGTTCTCAGAGAATGTAAGGCATCGCTCACTCAACTGATCAATGGCGCCAAACTCAAAGCGGAGATCCCTGGGCCATTGGAATGATGTCATATGCTCCACGGTGCCATTACGTTGAATGCTTCAGCGACAGAGAAACACCTCATGGACCACACTGTCAGGGGAACCCCCGTTTCCAACCCCCGATCCTCCGATCGATCCTCCGATCCGACCCCCGGATCCTCCGATCCGACCCCCGGTCAGACCTCCGCTATCCTCCGACGTTCCCCCCGCCGAGCCAAACCCCATCTGGACGGATCCCCGCACTCCGCATGGCACTCCGCATGTGATCGTGCCCGGGATCACTGCCGTTCACTACGCCATCAACAAACCATGCGCAACCCGTAGTTAGCCCTAGCTGGTATATAGGCACGCACCTGGCCGGGGAATCCTTAGACTTTCTCCTCTTCGGATCCCCCCTGCCAGGTGCGCTTCTTCCTGTAGTAGTGTACTTCAATTGACTTCGGATCCCCCCTGCCAGGACTCTTGAGATATTTCGGGCCGCCAGGGTTGCCCTTACACACACACCAGCTCGGAAACTGCGACCGCTCCTTCCAAAGGGCCCTTCTCAGACCCGCCCGGAGCTATTCTTGATCAAGGTAATATCCTGCCACTGGAAAGATGTTTAACTTGTATCATCCATCTAGCCCAACACGGCACACCGAAATTGGTGGCACAGAAGATGTCAATTATGCCAGTGCCAAAAAAGATAGACCAGTATGTTATCTGAATTCTTAAAGTAAATGTTGTGTTGATTCTTTCCCGTAAACCAACCTAAGGACAAATTTGAACGGCGGTCATTGGGTCAGAAAAGGCGTAGAGAAAGGGAATCAAAGGAGAATCGATCCAAGGTGAGTGGATATTTACTCATTCGAGTCACCATCTGACATCCTCCAGTCTTCTAAACCTAAACCTCAGATGGTCCGCTGCTCAGCGGGCACGACGGCAGCGAGAGCTGGCTCGCAGCATAGAAGGGCTGTTGTGTACACGAGAGCCCTCGAGCATTCGATCTCGAGCTCAAACATTACGGAGAAGAGTTGAAGAAGGAGAAAGGTGTTTGAAATCTGACCCAGATTGTGATACGTCTACATCTCGGAGTTTGACAATAATATTTGAGCTGACGGCTTTTTACTGAGTAGATCCTACATATGCACTAAATCATGCACTCGACCTTGAGTATGAGGAGAATGAGCCCCGGCGCCGGGACAGGTACCGAGAAAGTTTCAGAAGTCAGATGCTCAGATATATGGCCGAGCGGCGACGACAGCCGTGCAACTCTCTTGACTGTAAAGGTGAATTCCCCGCGGCCACTGGACTATAGTTGACTTGCTTATTGTCTACAGGGCCGCAAGGACCCAACCGGAGGTTGGCGACGAGTGGCATCTTCCCAACTTCCTAACTCAACAATGTTAAATTTTAAATTTTGTACCTGTCTGAATGACTCGCTTCACAAAAGGTATAGAGTCAACTTATGAGACTTAGATAGACATAGCATAGCTCCGAGTCCGTGGCGAAGCACGGGCACACTGCTAGTATTGTTGATACGTAGATACATGTCTTCGTCAATACAGTCCACAACGTAGAACATCCCCGCTCGTCCAGCGAATATGGGGCAAAGAAAAACCCCGCGAATGACGTAAGTGAGGGCAATGAATTTTGAGCTAGCAGCGGAAGCTTGTGCTCGAATAGGACAGTCGGTGCGGGTTTTGGGTTTCCACGATGACTCGTGGAAGGGACGTATCAATCATACGTCCCTTCCATACGTCCCTTCCGCAAGCGATGATAGTACTAATATCATCGCCAAATCAAGGCAGACGTTTCCCGGGAGCCGGCAACGAAATAATAGTTTGAGCGGGCCCATTGCAAGTGGGTCATCGCTCGCCGAGTAAATTACGCAATCGTAGCGTGGAGTGCCGTGGAAATGAGGATTGCAACGCAGAATATCCCTGGTGCTCCTCCAGTCGACTTCAGACTGGTACTCAACGTATAAAGTGTTGTATTGTTCAATCTGCGCTGCCAGTCAGACAGCTGAAACAGAAACAGCTGAATCCACCTTAACAGGCTTCACGGCGCTCGGGTTCTGAATCTGATACATGGGTAGTGTCCGAGTCTGAGCGCGTTATGGGAGGCATAGGTGAATAGCATTCAAAGCGAGAGGCGTACATAACATTTGTGGTTGCGGGGTGGGGCAGATGATGTCATTTTGTGGCGCGAGTATTAATTAAACAACAGATGTGACACCGTGACGCACCACTCCTTCCTTTCAACCACCACCCTCCACCGATCGCCGATCCTCCGCCCCGTCGCTCATCCCTCTTGTACGACTACGACCATCGCCAATCGCAACGTTCGTCGTGACATTAAGTACGTCGTCAATCTCCTTCTCCGAAACATGGTTCTGACCTACTTTATACCTTGTCTTAATATCGCCCTGTTCGCATTGGGTACGTATGCTACGCAGTCGTTCATCACTGACCTCACGTTGTGAATAGTTGAATATCTTGCGGCAACGAGATTTCCTCGCAGTGGGGTATGGCGCCTGCGTCGCCCACGCTGTCTGGCATTCCATTCGAGGCCGCTGCCTTGGGACAGGATCCTGCTTATGCTTCTTCGGCATTCCTCGGCCTTCCGCCTGCCAAGTTCGGGCATTCATCTGCCGCAACCCTGCTGGCGTTTTATCAAATGACAGTCACAATGCCTTGGCGTTTGGCGGTGGAAGTGATGTACGCAGAAGGACGCAGCGCGATGAGTGGGAGGTTGTGTGCCCGAATCCATCTGTGTGTGCTCCCCCTCAGCATTGTAACCCGTACTAATTTATTTAGCGCCTGCTCAGCTTCATACGCATAGTTTTTTGTATCCTCCTAGCCAGTTTGAAATATAATGCATTTTTTTTTTTTTTTTTTTGGCTTTCCCTGTCTGTGTATACAGTTGCGGCGCAATCATTTGCGGTTTCCTTTTTAGGAAATTCCCATCAATTCCCGCTCTGTGCTGAGCATTTTGAGCTAAGGATATGAGAAAAATGGATTGGGGTCATGGGACATGTATCTAAATTAGGCATTTGTGCTTGTCTCTGACAGAAACACCTAAACTTCCCGTAATTTCCCATGATTGAGACATCATAAATTCAGCCACCTATTCACATAAAATAGCAATTTTCTGTAGAAATTGAAGCGGAATTAGACTTTGGGGAGCACCTAAGAGCACTGAATAATAGTTTTTTCAACTTTGGCGCTCACCAGAACTAGTTAGAGGTGGAAAAGAGGTGGAATTGATGGGAATTTCCCAAAAAGGAAACCGCAAATGATTGCGCCGCAACTGTATATGGACATTATGGCTGTAGAGGTATGCTAGTGACGAGGAGCATTTTACGGCTGCTTGGCACACGCGTCGCTCACAACGGCTTCAGGGAACTTCCGGGGTTCACTGGGTCCGGGGAACCTTGAGAACCCTTGCCGTAACCTTAATCGTGTGTTGCAAGTGACGTAGTCGCATATGACCTCCTGATGGCGCAGGCTTCTTTCTTCCTGGAGCGTTTGAGATAATGAAATCCAGTTTTACACTCTCTTCTCCGACGAATGGACTCAAAGAAACCACATCAGCAGCCAAACACAACGCGACCGCTACCTCGAATCCACTCACGGCAAAATGTTTTCCCCATGGGCTACTGAGTGGTCGCGTCCTCAATTATGCACCCCGGTTTGTGGACCTTTGATGATCTCCCAATTATACATGGGTCTAATCACGCGAGATTTGCTTCCGTCTCACAGACTCGGAGTCCGCTCACACGGCCCCAACCTCTGCTTTTCACCATGACCACTGGGCAAAACATATTGCCACTGGAAAGCGATGACCTTGCACTTCATGCTCCGATGCCTACTCACACATTCGCTGAATCCACTGCCAAAGACTGGCTTGCTCATGGGATCCTTGTGGGTCAAGACGATTGCGGCAGGCGCGGAATTCATTCCATTTCCGTATGTTCGCGCGGCCTTCAGCACTGTGGTCATTTTTCTCGAAACAGTGGATGTTTGTAGGATCATATTCTATCGCCGCTCTACAATTAACCGAAGCCCCAGAAAATGAAGAAAAATAGGGACGATATGCGGGAGTTGTGTGCGGGCACCCTTGAGATTGTCCGTTTGTTACAGGCTGGAATCTTGGCTCACGGACACGTGGCAGGCCTACGATTTATGGGACTGTGCGAGGATTTGATTAGGTGAATCGCACCATTACTGCAAGCTGGACGAATGTCTCGCTGATTTTTTTTTTTTGATGAGCGTAGCTTCTTGCGAGTGGTCCAGACTGAACTTGAAAGGCTCGCGCAAGGTCGAGTGAGACTCCGTGGCCGGCTCAAGGAATTCCTGCGTGTCACGAGTATAGCGGACCAGATAGACCGCTATAAATCGCGGATCAATGAATTGCGCTCCAACTTCCTTGTATGTTTTCTTTGGCAATCCTTCTTCTATTAATACCCCTCCCAGCTCGTCGCAACAATTGACACAAATATAAAAGTGGCCCGTATTGAAACGAGGTTATTTCCCTCCGAAAACTCAGCTCAGGTAAGCCATTCGTCCATTCGTTTACGCCTCCGCACATTCCACACATCTGTGCATCCATTTTCAGTTCCGGCACATAGCGTTAGGCGACATCAACCTTCTATATGAAACGGCCATGTCCAGCAAGGTGGACAGAATCAAAGTGTTCACCGCTCGGATAGCAGGGGAAGCATCACTCATGACGGTCGCAAAGTACGAGGATGATAATAACGTAAGTACTGTTATTGATTCAACCAGATACTCCTGATTTTGCCATAGAGATGGCAATCTGACTTAGAGCTGTGTTCTCGCTTCAAGTATGATGTCTTCTCGATCTTGCATCCATCGCTCATTTAGGGTCAGGCACCCTAATATATGGCAATTATTTGGGATTTCAACCACAACCGGGCTACACGCTCTGATCTATTATGACGGTCCGTTGCGACATCTTTGCGGTCCTGGATATTTGAACAATGAGCACGATAGAGCTGATACCATTGAAATCTATCGCAAGTTTTACAGACCATCCTCTGATCTTGTTTGGGCCTGCATCGAAGGCATGCTTGTGCGTTCGCTTTTTTTTGTTTTTCGTGCAAAAAGTTTGACCTCGGTTTCCTCCAAGTTCACCCAGTTCAAAGTGAAATTCTCTTCCTCATACCCTCCTCAAATTTCACAAATGGGTTCTTCAGCACTGTTCTCTACATCACTATTGGTCTATGGGCGATGAGAAGGAGAAGGTATGTCTTCTCTTGGATTCGCACAGCACTGAAGCGACGATTATCAGGGCTTGGAAGCGACGATTTGTGTCAAACGAGAACGCCCACAGCTTTGTCTGACTATGCCCGACCTTTTCAGTGACTCTGGAGATCAGAGTCATGATTCCATTTTATCGTCTTGGCACACCGAATATTTCTGGCACCAGCGGCCAGCCCCGGAAACCTTTGGCACCATGTTCAATACCCTGTCAGCGGCTTCATACCCAACACTGGAGACATTAGCTCGGCACATCGAGTGGACTCACTTCCTGGCGGCACTTCTTCCCGTTCGCTTTAGCTACTCCACAACTTGTGAAATGCAGACCAAGTTGTATCTGGGTTCGGTTTTTGGCGAAATCCGCGGATCGCACGAGGTGGTTCCACTTGCGCATATTCCCACTTCATCGAGGTTTCAGGTGCAGAATTGGACCTTGAAGCGATGCCCAAATGTAGTGGTGGATCCTGGGGTCGACTTCCCACGGAAACGGTGCGCCAACCGGCGACGCGTGGTCAGGTGTGTGTGCTCATCCACTTTAGATTCACCTTCCCCGCGGGGTCGTTCAAGGCGTCCGAAATCTTCAGGTCTCAAACCCTTCACAACTGTTTATATTTGGACTCATCCCTCGGACTGGAGGGCGAGGACGAGAACCGAGTCAACCTAAGCTGGCTGTCACAGGCGAACCGCCGCATCGGTCAAATGATATATGAAGACGGAAAGCCATTTCGATACGGTAATGGGCATCGACATGTACGCCAGGGTAACTCACTTCACTTAGGAACTATCCACACGCTCAGATGTCTGCTCCTGATCAATGAGGAGTTTTGCTATCTATTGCGTCCGGAGGGGACATTACTCCAAGTATATCTCTTCCCTTGTTCCGTAGGCGTCCGGCGCGAAGGTCCATATACTGGCATTGAATTTCCTGACACGGACCGCTTCTACTGGTCATTAGATCCATCGGGAGCTACCAGAATGTCGCAGGATGAATGTGACCGTAACGGACTACTTCGGTGGAAGTTCGTGTTTGGTCCAATTGGAAACGTCTGGCACGATTATCACTACAAAGCAGTCCGCGAATTTTCCGAGGCCAGAGGCGTGGATCCCTACAGCAATCATGTCACGCAGCTAGTGGGGCTGCCTCATGCTGAGATGGAATCCACCATTCAATCAGGTGAGTAGCACCTCTTTGGGAGTGCAATCGTTGATCTTCATTCGCAGCCCCTGCGGAATTCGAGTAGCCCTTCAGTCTTGCGATACCCTGTCTTTCTGTTATCATTGATATCAAATACAACCCTTCATCAACTGCGGGGAGCACAGATAAAGAATAGTGTCGCAGATGTTATTCAGGGCCTGGTCCCGAATTGAACGGGGTCTCAAGAATCATGAGCAGTAGACACGCCTTCAGGTGTCACCGAGCCGTTACCGTTTATTCTGTTTTATTATGTGCGTGGTCGAATGGCAGCAGCGATAAAAGAAAAGACTTCGTCCAGGTGGGTGGTATTGGCAGCTCCTAGCCCGTCTCATTCCGATGAGCGCTTGACAAAATCGGCGCGCCATCCTGTCGCCTGAGTCATCATCACGATTCTCCCCCCCGCCCCCAAAGAAGAAAAGAAAAAAAAAGAACAGAAGAAAACGCAAAACGCTCATATTGGCGTCCCGAAGTCCTATCCATTGCTGGCATGTGGACTGCCCCGCGGTACCGTTCTTCTTCGCCCTCGCGCAGAAATCCCAGATCTTACCGAGACCATAGCACTTTTACGCTTGGACCAAAAAAAAAAAAAACCTCCTTGGCTCGGTAAGATTGTCAGCGCGCATTGTGCTCCCACATAATAACCCCCGCACGATAGTACCGGCAGACGCGATGGATACCCCAGGGCTCGTGCTCCCAATCGCCAAATGGGCTCGATATCGTATCGCCAACGTGGCCGGTGTACGCCGATGTGCGATATACGAGATAGACAAGGTCGACGACCACGCATGCATGGTGCGAGTGCGCACGGTCTGATGCGGTAATGCATTGCATATACAGGCTGCTCGACCCGACGTCCGCGCCAGCTGGACCCCAGCATCTCGAGCTTGACCGAGCAGAAGTAGCAGCACACCTCCTTTATCTGCACCTCCACGGTCATGGATAAGCGCTCGAAAACACCTGCGATACCTCTGCGTACAGCTGGAATGCTTAGTGGAGGGAGTGCTTGTGGAATGTCGCTCTTCCAGACGACTTGCGAGCCTGGCCGTGCGCCGAGTCTGTGGGACTGATGTCCACTCTTCGGGACAGAGGGAAGGCGTCTGTGTGCGACCGAGCAGGAGGCGCAGAGATGACATAGACATGAACTCTTGGGAAGCTGAGCTGGAGGCGACATGAGCTCACTGTCCCGCCCTCACGCCCGGATAGCAAACGAAAGACGCCAATACCATAGCATCTTGGAGGCAACATGAGTTCACTCACGCCCGGATAGCAAACGAAGATGGCATCTTGTCGGGTACTATAGAAACCCAGGGCAGGGCATCAGTGTGTCTGGCAATATTGGCATCATCAGATAGAAGTCGTACGCAAGCCCAGATTCAGTGTCCTTTCGCGATTCCTGTAGAGCGTCGCTGCGTCGGAGCACCTACTCAGGATGTCACTCACCTGGCAGAGGGCATGGAAGTCGTTCTGGGCTCCGGCATCCATATAACCGTATATAACTCAGAGAAACAACAGCAGATCCACAGAGCGGTGCCACAGTCGATGGCGATAGAGGGACGGAGGACTGGGAATCGACGCCGCTCGATAAGAAGATATAGCGGTTTTAGAAGGAATCTTGGGATTGAGTAGAGTCGTGCCAGTGTGATACGTTGAACGTCAGAGGCAGTGACTGGGAATGAGAGAGGGTGGAAGAAAGGAAGCGAGCCGTTTGATCGCCCTTTTCGGAACGCATTATGCATCATTATGACGATCTGATGATCACACTCTGCTCTTACTCCTTACACGACTGAAAAGGAATTTGGCGGCTCAAGGAATGCGGTGACGAGGAGAAGGGCGTGCTGGAGAGAATTTGCCAGCGATTCTAGCGAGTCTCCGTGTTGCTTCCGGGGCGTTCCCCACATCGTACATCACTTCTCTATATTCTTCACTTGGGAGCAGGCTACGGTATCGATCCTCCCGCCTTGACTCGTTATTGTTCTCTTGCCGTATACGTCCCATGGCCGACCTTCCACGTATTTCTCCCCTCGTATCATACCTCTCCTTACGCGAATCCCCAATCCTGGCGTTGTATACACTATCTGTACTATCCATCTGATCTAAATATGCTACGGAAGCTCTCTCATCTCACTCTCCTCTAGACATGTCTTCTTCTCATTTCAATGCTCATCAACCCTGCTTGGAGCGCCGAAGTCCTTACCACTGAGACATTCCCCGCCGAAACAAACAGGATCGATCGCCTCACTACACCAGCTATGTAATCCACCTCTCATTCAATACATTACCGATTCATTGGCGGCTTTGGGTGAATGTGGGCCTTACCCAACTTCAAACCAGGAATCCGCAGCTAACTTAGCTGCGCCTAGAAAAAATCAGTCTAACCAAATAATGCATCGCGGGGAATCGAACCCCGCTCTCGACCAATCAAATCCGCGTGGGCATTCCACATAATGGTCGTGGGGTTGGCAGCACCCCACCGATGCTTGTATTCAACTGACGGCGAGAGTGCAGTCCAACTTGTTTATTCAATCCGATTCAATTTCCTCTGCAGTTGAAATGCGTCCAGCATTACCGAGCCGACTGTGGGTCCAACTTCAAATACAACTTGGGAATCATAACCAGGAGAGATGAAAAAAAATTAGATCATGTAATAGTATGCATCAGCCGGGAGTGGAAACCCAGTCTCCACACATCATCTGATGCGGATATGCTGCACATGAGTTGGGTTCCAATACTCACCGCCGCGTACAACCTCCTGTAACGAGACTTCATTTGAGATGGACATTAGTGATTTATCTTCCCGCTGACTTGAATAACCGATAGTATGTAAAGAATATTATGTATCCTTCTTTGTGCTTGTACTGGGGAACCTTGTGGTGTGGAGGAAAATGTGGAGTGCATATCGCCTAATGCATCGGCGGGGAGTCGAGCTTCGATCTTAACTGGGAGAGATAGCTGCTTTACATGAAGGTTGCAGGTTCCAATATCGTAGCGATGGTTGCATCCTCCGGTAGCGCGCTCTCGTGTATTCTACTCAACTCAGTTCTTCTCCCCATTTAATAGAGTGATCTCCCTCATTCATACGAGCACTGGTATAGGTATAAGTTCAACCCAGGAATTGCAACTACTCGCAGCAGCGACAAAAAATGAAAAGCCTAGCTCATGCGGGGAGTCGTTTGCTGGTATGCTCAGAGATTCCCCCGCGTAACTCGCTGTCCTCGTCTTCCCTCGTGTTCAAAGTAGCCTCTTCGACATTACTACAAGAAATTGAGAAAAATATAAAGGAAAAAGTTACTAGTCGATCACGGCACTTATGTACCGACAGGAGTCGATTCCGGTTTTAACCCCACAAGTACTCCATTGAACACTGACATTCAATAAATGACGGAGTCTGAGGACGCTTTGGGCGGAGAATCACACCTAGAACAAGAAGCATGGCAATGTATCTATCCATGGACGGAGAGTTGAACCCGATCTCGGCCCATCAAGTTTATGACAATGTTTATAGTAATAATGAGAAGGTTGTGAACTCTAGGACCCCCACTGCTCTCAACCTTCTATCCAATTCATTGCCTCTGCAGGCTAAGAAGGTTACCTCCCGTATTGAACGACAAGGAAATCAACAACGTGTCTCGGGATGTCTCCGCTTGGATATCTCTTGAAATAAAAGTACATGGGAAGCTACAATAAAACAAGTCACAGATAGAGAACAACTAGGCACATTTTAAATATTCGAACACCCAGAGAAAAACGAATGATTCATCTGAACGTCTTGGGCTGACAATTTTGAGGACCTGAGCGCGATGATTAACCAAGTATAAGCATAGCCAGCGTATTCGACCTACCAAGATCCTCACCAGCCGAGGTCCGCGCTGAATTCGTCCTCATCATCCTCATCTGCCTACACATTCACGTCGTCCACTAGCAGAATTTATTAGTCGAATTGAACCAGTTGTTTCCGAACAATTGACTCACCGTGGGCAAGTGGAACATCAATCTCATTGGACAATTGATATAGTGGCTCTCCAAGATATCTGGCCATGTCCTGGCTCTCCGCATCGATCCCTTTGGCCTTGTGGAACTACCGGAGTCCGGTGTAGACACTGGCGTCCAAGCATTTTGCACAGAGTATTGTGTTGAGCTGAAGAGAAGGGAATCTGAGCTCAGTGGCCTTTGCTGCGGTGAGGTGTTTTACGCATAACGGGTCGAGAGACCAACTTGAATAGGCAGGACACTCTGGCCACCCCGAAGATAGATGGCTCGATTCGAAAATCCTTCTTTGGGCGGACGAATAAGAAGCCCATGGGAGGTTCTTCCTTACTCCCAGAAATCAAGATGTCAAACCACACAGACTCTATGAAGACTGTGTGAACATGTTACCGGAAAGACTCACAAATGCCGAAGTTCTAAGTACCATAATGGTCGAAATGGGACGTAATTTAGATGCGACTGAAAATATCGTTCGCTTGACTGAGCCAAGACCTTGCGCCTCGGAAATAAGTCAACTGAAGAATGGTAGTTGACACATCACCAGAGTTAAACTCTAGAATGTAAACACAACGAAGACATGGAGTAGTTGAAATGTTGAAGAACACAGGAGTGTTTGCAGTTTGGCCAATCATGAACACCCCGCTGACAAATTCACTTCTGTTTATAAGCAAACGGATGACATGGCTACCAGGCGAGCGGTAACAGCACGATACACGGTAGTTCTGTTTATGTCGGTATGTTTGTTACATTACAGCTTGTGTGGATATTTTCTGACGGGTTTTCAGAGATCCTGGGATCAGGGTTCGGGAGCGAGAAAACATGAGTTGAAAGTCAATGGAAAATAAGCAAACAAGCCTGTGTCCAGACATCGGTACTTCTAAAAGTTCTTTGCTCCAGATAATACTATCGGTTTACTTGAAATCCTCCTCCCGTAGCAGACCTGCATGTAGGATCCGCCCCATGTGGGTCGACTTGTAGTCCAGTCCCTTCCTGCGCCAGCCCACTAGATCTTTGACCGCCAACAACGGACTCTCTGTGAAGAAACAGCTCTCCGCCATTGCCCCCCGACGATTGAACGGTGCCACAAACCCATCGCTCTCGTATTTGATACTGGAACCATCCCCGCTGACCTCATCATTGATATAAAGCCCCAGCATGTTGCAAAGTCGTCTGTACTCGTTCATGTTTTTCAGATATAGTTGACCGGCGAAGAGATTGAGGTGAGTTATGTCGTTTATACCCCAGCGCCTGCTTGGGGCGGTCTCGATGTGGGAAGGGTGTAGAAGCGCAAGTCCTCGAAGGACCGCATGTTCTCCGTTGTCCGCGGAGCATATTGGTGTAGATGAACGTGTAGGCTATCCTTGATGCCAGGGAGAAGCTCGTTTGCCTCCCAAGGGCTGACAATGATCAAGTGTCCTCCTCCGGACGAGGTGGAGAGAACCCATGTCACCGGGCGGACATAATCCTTAGGATGGCCAACGGCCTGAACTGTGCTGGTGAAATCCCGAGTCGCGAGCATTCGCGAGCTCCACGCTCCGTTCTTGTTGAGCGCGGTGAACGTCAAGAACGGCGAAACGAAAGCGGGAGAATTGCGTTTCACAACACCCGTCCTTACCAACTGCCGTACATCTGGATGCAGGTTGTGTGACGATGGTGTAGCCGGAGGAGGTCGCTCAACCTGTTTTAGTCGTTTAAATTAGCTTCCATACGACTTCGAAACAGTATAAACCCACCTGGCGTTCCCGTTCTACCTCGTGAGCGACCTCCCTCTCCTGCTCCTCATCATTGCAGGCCTCCACGACCTGTGAAAATCCCATTTCGCATAAACGATTGACCATGTCCGGAATGTCAAACACTCGATGCCTCTGGGTCGACGAATGACCAAAATCGTACATTTCGTGTAACGTGCGAGCTTCCTTCTCAACCCACGTTGAGCGCAGATCCTCGAAAGAGCTCGATGAACCCTCCTGGACGTATTGAGACCACGCCGCGTGTCGTTTCTTGTAGCCGACGCCTTGTTTGGCCCAATATGGAACAAATTGGTCAATACTAGAGATAGTCTCGAGCATCACCCATTGGATAATGTCTTGCGACGAAATGTGCGAATCATTATCAAGCTTGCAGTGGAATCGGATATTGCGGTCGACTTCGGGAGGTGCGAAGAACATGACTGACTGCCCTTGCCCAAGCTGCCGCATACGCATAGATCCTGATCCAAAGTGAACAATCCTGGGGAAAGGTAATTAAAGGATGTACACACCTTGAACCAGTCGATCTTTGGTGACCCCCGGTCCCAGCGTTATCGCCGCACGAGTCTTGAGCGGGAGCTTTAGATCCGTACCACGAGTGTGAACATCGTCGAGGTAGACGGCGCAGTCTTCGAGTTGATCGGCAAAAGAGGATGAAACAAGCAGCTCTATGCTGCCATCGCGAGCCATGACCATGAGCTGGTCACTGTCGTTGAAATAAACGACGGCTTTAAGCGCGGGGGCGATGGAGAGCCAATATTTGGCGAGTTCCGAGTTTTGCATCTCGAGCATTTGAGCTCCAACATCCAGCAGAACACAAATTTCTGGCTCTTGCTTGACGAGCAGCTGCATGAATGTTTCCGTGGAGTGCCCTTCCGTGCAACAATATTCTCTGCTTTCTGGCTGCAGGAGGTAACTAAGGACTTTGGCGGCGGTGCTGAGCTGATCCAGCGGATCCTGCTGGGCGATAGACGTGGGGAGAAGATACTGCCCATCATTTGTCCCTGAGAACCCTGCGTACAGCCGTGAGCAGTCACACGTGCGTTGATTACAATTGTCCACGTTCACCTGTAACAAAATTCTTCTTTTTCTCTGCCAAATCCCACGCAGACGTGGCTAGCTTGTAGGGAAACTGCTTCGCCTCCTTCGGGAAGGCTACTTGACGCAGATAAAAATTCACGACCGCCAAATTGCAACGGAACAGCGGGGTGAGGATATTGCGACGTTGGTCCGTGTCTTCCATGTTAATACCGATGACTTCACGCAAGGAGATGGGTATTTTGCTGGAGTTGCGGATCCACGACTGGAGCAATGAGGATTGGATCCAAATCGGTATATAGATCAACACACTCTTACCTCATATTCCAGGGCAGGGTTATCGAGTGCAAGTAGGAGCTCCAAAGACAGATCAACTTGCTTGTCCGTGAGACCCCCATAATAGTAGCTGAGGGGGCAGTCAGAATCGCATCGTGTAAATGGGAAAAAGCAAAGAGGTCACCTCAAACAGGTCAAAACGATCGCGACGTCTGGGTGTCCAAAATCAGTTCGCAGAGACGGTACATCTTTCGCTCTGTATGGGACCGCGAGCATAGTGCGTCGCGGATCTAAGCCGTAGTTCACGCGCCAACGTTTTTTCTGGAGTGCAAAGACCAAAATCCCTCCCGCAAGAATTCCCCGGCGGAGGAGAATCCCGCTCCATAATGCGGTGTGCTCGCAGATCCCCCTTAACCTCGCGAGGGAGATGGAAGGTGTAGACTCTGTGATGAAACAGAAGACATCTTCTCTGATTTCGGGTTGAAGGAGGCGAAAATCATTGGTTTCCAGTAGTTTCCTTCCAATACGTCGGACCAGAGAATCCCCCGCTTCTTGTGTGAGTATGCGAATACTGGAGTAGAAGGAAGCTTCGATGTTTGAACGCTGGAGCTCGACGCCAGTGGGGAAGGCCTCAGCTAGGTCCCGGGCGACTTCCTGAACATAAGCGAGGATGTCCTGTATTGTCGTCCACCGATCTGGGTGGTCTTCCAAGTGCGTCTGTTCACCGCTCGTATAGACCAATTGATACCCGACGTTCAGGATCTCGTCACTCTCATCCAAGATGTCGCGGACATTGTCATTCAACCATCGCTGGGACCGAAGCAACGTGCTGTAGACAGAATCATCGGCTCCTGCGACTGAGTCGAGCATCAAATCCAAGCCCATGAGCTTGAAGGAGAGGACATGTTCGGGTTGAGCAATCCAGACTCCACGCTCGCGCATGCACAATTCGAAGAGTGATTGGATTTTCTGGGCATGTGAGGCTTTGCGAACCTGCACGTCGCGGGAGAAGGGGAAGAAAAAGATTCGTTTATTGACAAGGCCGCCAAGCGTGTTTCGCAACATCTGGAACATCTGGACGGATAATGGCTTAAGAACCATCACGCGAGCCAATGTTTTCCCGTCCGCGAGCGAAGCGGTGATGAGCGGGACGATGACGGACGATTTTCCCTCTCCCATGTTGAGCTGCAAGATGGTGTTCTCTTTTGATGAGGGTGTCATCATCTCGTTCGCAACAGCCCTTTGTAAGGGCCGTACGATAAAATCGCTCTCGATCTGTAGAAAATATTACTGAATACGACAGCAAACATGGCATCAGTGGACACGAACCTGTATCAATAGCCACTCCGGCTTCTGGAATGCCTCGTCCCGCTCGAAGGTATGATTTGCCAGCTCTCGACTCAAGTCGCCAGCCATCTTCAAGTTGAAAAAACGAAGAAGCCGTTGTGACCTTTGCAAACGGATGAATGACTGCGCCAACGCAACCAACTTCTCTTGCCAACATGGAGGTAGAGTGGCAAATGACAGCAGCTCCGAGAGTAGAGCCCGGATGTTGATTCGGGGGGTTTGACCTGCTTCTCGAGGAAGACTTGTCTGGGGTTCCAGGATGGAAAGTATTGAGCACATGATTTCATCCACTGCATTCCGGCATTTGGCGTTATATCTCACGAGCGCGTTCATCGTTGGAGTCGAGAAAGAAGGGGCGGCCTCCTGGGAGTCAAGTTTCTTTCGACTACGCTCGATGGCATCGATATATAGCTGATGCAGCTTTGGATTGGGGGAATGGGCGTTCCCGACACTCAAATTGCGCAATATCCTGTCAAGCTCGGCAGTCGATCGCGTGGTGTTCACAAACACAGACTTCAGTTTAACCACCGGAACCGTGGGAGTGGATGAGCCTAACGCAGCCGACTCCCGCTGAATAAGTTGGTGGAGAGTGATGGGTCGGAATGCAGGCGTGGGATGATATGGAATCGAATGAAGCTGATATACCTCCATGGGTGAATCTAAGGGGCCATGGTGCTGACGGAGTAGGCTCTCGACGTGCCCCAAATGTTCGTGAAAGTCACGATTTCTGAAGCAATGACGGAAACGCTGCAGGACCCTTTCCCAAAATCCATCTGCGCGGAGGAGATCTTGGGGTAGTAATATGGGCTGCTCGCAAGGCCACTGCCCAAGCAAATGCTGAACGGCGAGCGCAATTTGCCGGTCGCGTTCAGTGTTGTACTCCCGAATGCAGCGTGATTGAAATTGGTCTGGTGTCTCACCCCATTCTTTCGGTAGATTGGCAAAACTTGTCTGTTCCAAAGGGACGGCAGAGGTGGACATAAAGCGTATCAAGTCATCCCGTAACGGAGACTGCCCAAGGGTGAAATCGTAGACATGGTCAGGATAGTTGGGGCAAGGGTATGCGTGGAATGCATTGCCGACGCTGGCAAATGATAGGAGTGTGGGCAGAATAGACCGATACTCGGGGAGCTGGTACGCGATGGTGGCAAGGGTGAATGTGAGCTTGGAACTGCCGATCGCTGTCCGCTCATTCACACATTGTGTATAAAGGCTACACCAAATCGGTGGAAGGAACCCGCTCTGGGTGAAGCTCTTGTTGTATGAAATGGCCGATGGTAAACCTGCATTCCCCGATACATCATGCCACGATTCCACTTGGCGTCGGAGATCCGACACGGTATCAAGATAAGACGGCCACCTCTGGACTAGAGCGGCGGTATCTGCGGCATTGGACGCTGATACAACACGGGACTCCGTTGTTCCCGACCGCAGACGCATATTGACCGGGGGATAATACTCTCGATCGTCTGCACAAGAGTTTGAAAAATGGGCAAATTCGGCTGAGTATAACTTCGAGAGCTCAGACGCAGAGCGGTAGTGAAGCTGTTCGCTACGCGCCTCAAGAGCCAGCGGCGCAGACGCCGAAGCGGTTGTCGGACGGAAAACACCTAACTCCTCTGCAAACTGTAGAATTGAATTCGCGAGAGGGTGGAAAGCGTGGTGTTGTGCCAGTGGCAATAGAACTCCCCATGAAACAGTCTCCATGACCTCGAGATGTTTGGGGTAGAACTGTCTCCCTGGGCTGAGAGAGGCGATTTTCTTCAAGAGCGCAGTGTCCTTGTCACAAAGACTCTGGAAAGAGAAGGAGCGGGACGAAGTCAGCTCGCTCAGGGCCTCCTCTGTCCCTGTTCGCCCAGTCAGCTGGTCGATCAATGGGTGGCTAGTACATGCGTGAAGGAGGATCTTGAAGAACCCAGCTGTCAGCGTAGTGGCTTTCAGGAATCCAAGATCAGTGTTGATGTCATACTTGAAATACTGAAGCTCTCCACCGCTAAGAATGACATCGACCTTGACGTGGTGGCCCGAGATGCGTAGTACGAGGTCCCCAAATGGGACGATAAGTATGCGACGGGAAGGGTGACCGGACTCGTTCGCATTTGGGTCTTTGGCTCGCAGTACGAGTTGACGAGATAATCCAAAGAAAGTTCCAGCCGACTGATTGATGTCAATGACCATGGCCCGTAAGTCAAGGGATTCCAGATCTTTGTTTTCGTTGACAAAAAACGAGAGCTTGTAGCGAGGCAGCTCAACTTTCAACAATCCCCCCGGTTTGCAATCAACTGTGACGGTGAGGTAACACCTCTCCTCCAACGCAGCGACCCGATCCCAGCACATTTGGAATGTAGAGGAATGGATGTCCACCATATAGAAGGTTCCACGGTTCATCTGCGATGAACAGCACTCTATGCGCCAATTATCTGTGTTTGTTTTCCACCAAGTCGCGCGTGGACGAAACTCCACCGTGCTCCTCGTAGACTGCCCAAGCAAAAGCCAATGGGTATAATGGTCAACTAAGAAGGTGGGGAGGTCGTTAAAGAATTTGGAGTGGGGAATGAGCTCGTAGACGGAGGAACCCCACTGAGCCTGGATGACAAGCTCGTTTGTTCGGTCAAGGTGGAAATGTATCTAATAACACGGTCAGACTAAAGATACCAGGAAATGGTATATAACCTCACCTGAGCACCAAAAATTGCTTGTCTCGTTGCGAAATCCATGCCCGGAAGGCGTGATGGGATGATGTCCAGGATTTTCTGAAGCAGATATTAACTGTGTTCCACTGACTATGATGACTCCGTACCTCGCCAAACAATCTGGTGTAAGTGTCGTGGGAAGTGATCTCCGTTGGAAGTCGACCGAGCGGCTTCCCATCTACAAGCATGGTACCATTGCATATATTGATGTCTACGACCTGAAGGTTTGCGCCAGCAATACTAGCCGTTCGAGTGTTCGCCCAGCACCCATCCGCCCTCGTTGCAAGCACCCATGGGCCTGCAGGGCTATAATCAGGCCATTCGCGCTGGACAGCCTGATCGAGACCACCACGATTGTGCTCTATCTGAGTCCTCAAGAAGGGCTCAATTGAATGAGAGAGTCGACGGTCCCGCATGAGCAATGTGCGCATGGGGCCATGAGTATCGGTGTCGCAAGGAGGCGAGTTGTCATGGATTACAATGGAGCACTCGATCATTATGCTGGCGTCCTCGTCGCTAGAGAGGATGCTAGTGAGATAGATCGGGTCAACGTCGTATGTAGCACGGCAAACTGCGGCGACGGTACAGATGCGAGTCTGGAAGTCTGTAACCATTTCCTGGTCCGTGAAGCCCTGCAATCGAGAGATCAAAAGGCGCATCCAGTTATATGTGACGGTTCGGGCCTCTCGTAGTAGACGACATCCGCGCACAACCAAGTCTGGGTGGCCTCGGGCAGAAACGAGCCATCGGCCGAGCAGGAACACGATGGTCTGGATAGTTATTGTGTTAGACCAATTATCTCGCGTATCAGAAAGCAGTCCTTCAAGCTCGCCGAGGAGAAGTTGACCGAACGCATGCTCCATGAGCTCGACGTGCCACTCCGCAACGTCTGGCTGTGAAATGGGACCAATCTGCGACGCAGCTTGTGCGATCAGGGTGTGGACATCGGGGTGATGGAACGCAAGAACGCGCATGCGGAGCTCTCGGGTAATGTTGAGCCATTGGAGACGTCCCCCGCTGCGCAAACTCCCAAACGAATGGTGTTCGTGCAAATTCAGCGAAGCACGGGCTTGATCCTGCGATGCCAGGACAGAATTCGGGGTATGTAAGGTCGAGGCGAGCGTGTGTGCGGATGGGAAGTATGGGCTGGAGGGCGAAAGGGCAGGAGTGCATGCATCAGAGAGGCTGCATTGTGAGAAGGATGCTGCAGCCCAACAGCAGCGTGAACAATCATACAGTCGATATTCGAGCCCATTGGATTTGCATATACTGTCCGTTGTCGCTACGGACACCGCCTGGCTTCGATAGTGACTGACCACGAAAGACTTGATGTGCGAGGCATAGGTGATACGAGGAAGACCACTGGATGGCAGATACATGCGTAGTCCAGCATACGCGTCGAGCCTGGTGGCGATCTTAGCCTCAGTGGGTTGGTTCAGAGCACAAATATCCCCCAAGAGCATAGCCGTCATATCGCGCCAGATACGGAATGCCATCGGCAAGCACAGCTCAAATACAATGTTCTTGGCGTCATCTATGTTTGATGGTAAGGGCCACTCGTGCACTATGATCTTCATCTTCTTTGCTGCAGTCTTCAGACGACACTTCTCGCAGGATTTTGAGTGCACATCACGCCCCCAAGGATTCTCCCGATAGTCGCATTTTTCGCGAGCTTCAGCCTGTTCCAAAAGAGAGCGATACTTTTGCTGGGCTGTCGACAACTCTGTAATTTTCGCATCACGCTCGTTCTGTGCATTGTCACATATCTTCTGGTAGAGCTGCTGCAGCTCAGGAGAACGGGCGAAGTGCCGTGAAGCAAAAGTCATCGGGCCAGTGGAATCCGTGAAGACCGATCCATAGAGGGCCCCGAGATGACGAGCACGAAGGTACTGGTTAATGTGCACTACGCGCTCGAGTGGAAGCGATTTGCGAATTAGCAGAGGTTCGAGAATCTCGAGTGGAACCTCGGGAGAGTACTCTCTGAGCTCGGGATGATGGAAAAGGACGAGCTGATCGAGTGCGACCCACAGATCGAAAATGACCAAGAAGCGCGTCGACTGATTCTCCGGATCGCCGGCATAACGGAGTGCGGCAGCAGTATTGTACTCCTTGATACAGGTAGCAATCACTGCACAGTCGCTCTCCTCCCGATGGCCAGACACCCACATGTCGATGTTGTTCTGGACTGACGCCTCGAAATCCGCAAGAGCGACAAACACATCTTTGCCTCGGAACACCGCTTGGAGGATCGCACTGGTCAAAGTGCGGAACTCATTGGTCTGGCAAGCACGCGAAGATTCGGCGGGCTGGAAAAGGTCGGGCACCGTGCGGACTCCGTCCTGAGCAATGCGCTGCTGTATGTAGTCTTTGCTGTTGGGGAGGGAGAGATGGGTGTCCTGCTCCAGGTCGAGCTCTGCAGGTGCCCAATACGACGATTTTTCCTGCTCGAGTCGAATAGTATTCCATCGCCCCTCCAGCAAAGCGGTAGCCGCTCTCGATACATCCGTCGCAAGGCCGCGGAGTTTAAATGAAATTGTGGGGAGTTTTTCGACGCGGCGAGCAATCTTTGCGCGCATGCAAAAAAGCAACTCGCTGGACATGGCGTTCTCCACCGCAGTGCGGAGGATCATGGTCATAAGATGCACCATGAAAGATTTGTAGAGAGTGTCAGTAGACTCAGACTCTTGTCTCAAGGTGCTTTGGATCGCAATGCGGATGATGAGCCAAAGAGGATTCTTTCGAGCGCAAAAATTAGCGACAAGGAAATAAGCTATCTGGAAGTACTCACTCTGCGCCACGGAGCTCGAGCGTGGTCCCACAGAATCTCGTTGCGGACACGCTTTCGAGTGCGATGGGAGCCAGCGGCGAAGCTTCCCGCATATCCGCGTAGGATAGCGGGGAGGAGATGGACAATGTAGTGGCCCGAGGCGCTGTCACGAAACTCGGACACCTGGGTTCCCGCCTTCTTCGCGAAGGGCTCCGAGTCGGGTAGGACATCTACAGCCATGTTAATCAGAAAAGACGCCAGCTCTTGACGGAAGGCGGGATCATTGAAGGTGCTGTTGGACACGGCGATTGCAGCGTGCGGGTACACGCAGACAACACGGCCGATGGTGGCCATGATCTCGCTGTTGGGAGGATCGATTTCGAAGCATTCCACGACGGTGTATTCTCGCTGCTTCCGGAGAATTACCGCGGCATTCTGGGCCGCGATGGGTATGACAATAGAGTCTGTATTTTTGCAATAAGTGAGAGTAAACATATGAGTGCCCTGTACACACCACTGATGCACATATTTCCTATCAATTCGGAGAGACCTTCCATGGATTCGTGAATATTTCCGAGCTGCTGAAGCGTCCTAGTGACCACATCCCATTTCTGAAGGTCGTCGGGTGAGACCAGTGTTCCTCGGAACGAGATGGCTTCGCAGATGACCCGAGTGCAGAGGGCGCGATCCGCCTGAAGAGAGCCGTCGTCTTTCTGAGGTAACTTGGGCGGGAGGAATATATGATGTATGAGGTACTGCAGCTCGTTGAATGGTGCGTCCTCGTTCGACATTCTATTCTGGATTCAGTACTCGGTTACTATTCGAGAGGGAGAGAATCGAGACGAACGGATATAGGCTGAGCAGAGGGAGTGAGATGCTAGTGCGTTGGGGCAGGAAGCAGGAGGCAAGAACGAGGCGACAGCCTGGACCCACGTGTACAGCCACGATTAGACGGTATTTCCCAATTGGGAAGATCAATAAACATAAGTTTTTGGTGACATTCAAGACATCGGGCGTCTATTTGACCTTTTCTCTTACTTTTTCTCAAGGCTCGCCTATCCTCTTCAGCAAATTTTAGACCACGTTCACTGTCCATTTCGAAGAGGCATGCACGGGTTGGTCGCAGCTCATTAGTCATTAGTTTTGTGCAACCTACGGCTCGAGAACTTTCCGAATATAAACCAGGCAATTTGCATGTTGTTCCAGCGGGAAATGCATCGCTCACTGTTCCGGATCTTTCTCGGGCTGCACAATTAAAATTTCCCTCAATTCACTGATCAGACGACCGACGTTATTCTCGTCGTCTTTCCAGTAGGCGAGTGGATCCCATGTCAGTACTGTACCGACTTGTATGATGGCAACTGTCTGAGGAACGTTACAAAAATTCAGGTTACAGTGTAGCAACCGCTTGCCTTATTTGAAACTGGAATTGCCTAAAATAGGAAGATGATGCAGATCGCGGCAGGGCCGAAATTTTGCCAAATTGGGCGCAAAAAGTTGAGAATTTGAGTGTTACGCAGCGTTTTAGGCAACATTTTGAGGGCAGTGCTATGCGTTACGATGCTACCATCCAAGTCGGTACAGTACCCTGATCTGCTAGAAATTATCTCATTACAGTAATGAGAGATTTAGTGACATTTGGTTCGTGTGTTTTTGAAATTGACAGAGAAGGCCTAACCGAACCTAACAGCCTTATACGGCCTAGCAAGGCTCGGCGGTAAGTCTGATAAGACCTTGCAAGACCTGCCAGGGTCGTCTAAGAGTGGGCTCTCCAGCCTTCTGGATTCGTGCCATGTACGGAGATATAATTGTGCTGACATGTTAGAAGTGTCATAACTCACTTCATGCCACTGGGACAGCAAATATTCCCTGCTCGCGAGAACGCATTGTAGTCAAAAAGGTAAGCAATATTTTCCTCTCGAGACTCGTCCTGCTCGTTTAATCGATCATCTAGTTGCGAGGTTGTATCAGCTGGTATGACCCGGCGAGGAGCATGAAGGAGCGTTCGCAAATTTCAACTTGCATTCGTCGGGTTGGCCTGAGTTCTTTGAACTGCACATATCAAGGAGGATGGTCGTGAGAAGGGGTAGCAAACGTGCTAATTTCTTTTCCAACATGGACTGGTTTTATATGTACCCATTGCGACCTGAGAAGGTGTCGCGAGGCCATAGTATTAGGCAGGAAGGTCAGGGTATTTGACTTGTCATACTTTGAAACGCGGAGTGGTAGCCATATTTGTAGTTTACGTCGCGCGAGCTCGAACCCCATCGTCATTTATTTCAGTTCTAACGGTTGTCGTACTTTTGAGTGCTGAGAAAGGTGTGACTGAGAGGAGAGGTAACGAAGTTGGAACTGAGGTTCAATTTTTTTCCCCTTGAAAAAAAAACCCTTTCCCTGGCAGACCTTACAAGTCCTTGTAACCCTCATTAGGCCCTATGAGGCCCCTTAGGCCCAACGAGATGTTACAAGGACTATTGGGACATACCTGAAGCATATATGGCCCCAAAAGCCTAACGACCTTATTCGGCCTAACGACGCCTACAAAGGCCGAATATGCCGTTTGCGATTTTTCTCACAACTCAGCTGAAGGCACGAGTTAAGGTTTTGGATGTGAACGTCTGCGGCGTGCTATATACTGCTCAGGCGGCGGGCGGCGGGCAGACAGACGGAACGGCTCGGGATTCCTGGAAGCATAGTTCTCACCGCGGTGGATCTGTGGAGGAGGATATATTACCGCGGTACCATGAGAAACATACGGGTACCGGACCTACATACACAAGTGGCGAATCGCTTTCGTGTGCTTTTCTGGACGATTCATTTTAGATTGATGATTTGCTGGGGACCAGAATCGCACACAATACAAGCAAATCGACCGTGCTCCCGATGGCCATATCCCTGGCGTGCGAGCTGGCGCCCAAGGGGATCCGCGTCAACAGCGTTAGCCCAGGTTATACATTTACCGAGTACGCATTTGAGTCCTTCTCAAGTCGTCAATGTGATGACACCAGCCTGTTCCGCGGTATGACCCAGGACATTCTCGACGAACGGCCGGGTCTTGAAGCGGAAATCCCATGGCAGATTGGGGCGCCCGGAGGAACTGCGAGGTGTTACGCTATAACTGGCCTCCGACGCATCCACGTTCTGCAAAGGAAGCGAGTGAGTATTCTCGGCTATTCATCGTCTGGCACCATACTCATACTGATTCAGGACCTCTTCAGTATCAAAATCGACGGCGGTAAATGTGCTTGGTGAAAGTCAAAGCCAGATCTAGAGGAATTAGGCGATAGACCATCAGATCACATCGTCGAACAAAGCATGCATTTGACCATAGTCTGGCAGCGCTTTCCGAAAATGCGGCTCTAACAGGAGGAGACGGTATGTTGAAAAGAAAACCGACTCGAGAAGGAGCGGAGCGGGGCAGGGTCGGGTGGGGTGGGCGTTGAGGATACGGCGATGCTGCAGCGGACGCGGGGCGCAAAAAATGAGCGCTCCCCGGAAGCGTACGATGAACATGGCCTCACGACCGCTTCTTCCCGTGAAGCTGAACCGGCGGTGGCGGCGTGCCCGTGCGCCAAATGAAGGTGGTGCGGGCGTGGGGAGACCATGCTCGACTCTCGAGTGCAGGTTAGGATGCAGATGAGGATGACGCACGGTACGGTGAGTTCATGACGCTCGACGGAGGTTGTGCCGTTCGGAGTGGCTCGCAGTGCCATGCCATGTTCTCAGAGGCGCATTTCCGGTTTCCGGCAACGTGCGGCCCAAGAACCGGTTCATCTACAGACAAACGGAGAGAGGGAGATCAGGGACCTGCCACGAAGCAAGCATGTGCGGAGGGTCCGCAAAGCCCTTGAGTGCTTCGACATGAAGGAAAACGTAGAGGCGAAGAGGAGAGTCGTATTTGCACGTGTTTCTTTCGCACGTTGATCGGCAACTCTTCCCTATCCTTATGCCGTCACTGACATTTGATTCAGCCAAAGAAATGCTCCTTCATTTTCACTGGCCCTTCGGCACATAATCTGGAAATAGGCTTACTTTCTTCTCGTCGCATGTCCGTGCCACCTTTCATCCGTCCTTGGCGCGCTACTCGGCTGGCAGCGTCCCGGCCAAGTCCCTCCAACTACAACCTAGCCAAAGGCCCCAACGCCGATACGCTCGACCAGTTCTCACGGTTCAGACTCCCCGCCCAGGATCCAAATGCCCCTGTCTCTCCGTTCTCTCATCCGCCCGCCCAACTCCAACTCCAACTCCGGCGTCTCGTCCAAGCCCGCACGAAGCCACGTTCACGCGCTACTTAAAGCAGCCCGTGACGCACCTGTTTTTCAGCCCTCTCACTCCTCGTGCTCTTATCCACCCTTGCAGGTATCGACCCAGTGACCATCAACTCCCTCCCGCAGATATTTCTGCTCGTCTCGTCTCGGAATCGAGTGGGCACACTTCTTTTGGCGCTGGTATCGCACTTACGTTCGTCGTGCACTCATATCTGCGACGTATCCAAAGCAACGCGGTCTTGGCTGACTGGACGATCATCTCTGCTCGCCACTTGACATCCCCCTCTCCATTCACATACCTCCGCCGCGCGAGGGCCGATCACGCACCGAATCAATGCTTCTCACACACGCTTACCATACCACGACTCCCTTCTCTCGGCGGCTCCGAGTCATTTAAACCCACTCAGCCACGTTGATTCTCACTCGGCCCATCGATTTCACTTACTCCTCCGTTCCTCAGTTCAATCGGCATCCTCCGTTGATCCTTCGCAACCGACATCGATACAACACCCCAGTACCTTTCAGCGGAGGCTGCTTCTTTCCTTACATATAACGCCTCGACTTGTTCTCTGGTTCTCGTTCCGATGATACATTCTCCGATCCTCGTGGATTTTATCGTACCTCTCAGCTCTCTAG
Source organism: Mycena capillaripes (assembly GCA_029204075.1). Lineage (NCBI taxonomy): Eukaryota > Fungi > Basidiomycota > Agaricomycetes > Agaricales > Mycenaceae > Mycena > Mycena capillaripes. The sequence goes on along the minus strand of JARHKZ010000014.1, from coordinate 358,127 downwards.
TATACCACCGTCCAACCGCAAAACGTTTAACATTTGTGGCCTGATACCCGAATCCGGCGATGGTCTAGACTATAAAGAATCCGCAGCCTTCTTTTTTTCAGCATCGTGAGACGATATCTCTTGATCTCGAGGAGCACAGGGGAAAAAATTGAAGAAAAAATGTTGAGTTATGGCTAGTATGTCCCCCACGCCCTCTACATGGTTTAAGTCGGCTGTGTGCAAGTGAGCGCCAAACCTAACTTCAGTACACCACAGCTATGTAGCTGCACCAAAAAAAAAGCAGGGATCCGAATATGCATCGACAGGGAGTCGAACCCGCTCTCGGCCCATTAATTTCTGATGTTTCAACATGGAGAGGCCGTGGGCTGTCCATACCCCACAGATGCTGTGGATATCCCGGGTGAATGTTCAGTCAGACCCGTCTTTGTTCACAGATTCTCTCCCAAATTAACCTTGAGCAATGCGTCCTCAGTGTCTTCCACCGTGACCCCTGGCCCTCAATTTTCTGTCTGTCTTGTATTTTTCAAGGTATCCTCTTCGACATCACACAATGAGATGAAATAAAAACAATCACAACCTCGAGTGCCATGCATCGACGGGGACCCCGATCTCGGCCCATCAACTGCTATTCAACCGGAATGCGAGGCCGTGGGCCGCCTACCCCACCGATGCTTGTACCCGTCTACTAACAAGGGTTCATTTGAGGCAGCGATTTGAGTCGATTTTCTGATTTTTTTGCCACCGTTGAAGAATATCGAGGCTGAGCGATCGTGATTCGGCCAGTGGTCTTGTTTGCCTCACCTTCTGTCTCTGTTTTTCTCATTCCATCCTATGTTCAAGGTAGCCTTTCAGTTTCGAAACCGCACACTGCCCTTACCTCAAACCAGTTGTTGCAAGATGAAAAGGGCAAAGAAAAATGGCCTCGAGCTCATTTATGCATCGACGGGGAGTCGAACCCCGCTCTCACCCATCCTACTGTACTCCCCTAGAACTGGATTGTGGGTTAAAGTACCCCACCGATGCCTACAACCTGGGGTAGCGCATGGTCGTTTATCCGATCCATTCTCTATCCTAGTTGAAAAAAAAATGCACCTCCAACAATAAATTACCAAGTCGGCTGATCCGTCCTTGGCAACTTCAAGGACGTGCAGCTAACTTGGGCCTCAAAACAAACGACGCTCGTGTATTCATCAATCGGGGGTCGAACCCCGATCTCGGCTCATCAATTTCAAGCCACGTCCACTATATATGGAGAGGCCTATGCCCCGATTCTTTTGAAAAAACAAGTCAAGCCAGACTCCATCCATACTATTTCTCAGGTAAAACTCGAGGTTCGAACGAAGTATCTTCAGTATTTGCCCAATTTTTTTCTTTTCTGTCATGTCTTGTTCAAAGTATTCTCTATGGCATCGCACAATGATGAAATAAAAAAGGAGCACATTTTCACCTTCTATGCATCGCTGGGGAGTCGAGTCCTGTTCTCAACTCATCACGCTTTTCTTGACCTTTTCAAGAGAACGGCTGTGGGCTTCCCATATCCCACCGATGCTCATATCCATCCAGGAGCAAAGTTTCAGTGAAGGCAGATAGAAGATTCTCTCCAAGGTTGGCCTCGCAACTCGAAGACTTTGAGTATTCATCTTCCGATTTTCTTCAGCATGGTGAGACGATATCACTTGATCTAGAGGGAGCACAGGGAAAAGAAATTGAAGAAAAAATATTTAGTTGTGGCTAATGCTCCCACGCCCTCTACATGGTTTGCAGAGCATCCTAGGAGAGGTCACACCGATGTGAGGAGTCGAACACGATATCGACCCTCCTACGGCATACAAAGGTTCCGTCAAGCCAGACTTTCACCCCAGGTTAATCTCTAACAATGATCTGAAGAAGGCGTACCCTGAATGCATCCTCCCATTTTTTTAAAAAAAATCATGTGCTCAGCGTACAGTATTTGCCTCTCGCATCACACAGGAGGAAGAAAGTCAGTCAATGGCAGCTCTTATGCATCGGCGGCGAGTCGAACCCTGGTCTTAATCCATTACTAATATTTTGCTGAACACGTCATGGCAAGGTTCCGGGCTGCCCTGCCCGTACATCATACTAGCCTTTGATCCAACTCCATAGCCTATTCTCTGGCAGTCAGTAAAATTTCAAGATTCATTAGCCGGTGCCCTGACGGTACATGTAAAATCCATGGGTAGATGTATTGACCAACGACTCAGCTGGTAAGTATCTTGTTTGGTTTTGATGGATGGTCCGGCATCTCACGGCATCGTCAGAACGGGGCTTGTACGGAACCTATGCTTAATACACGAGGTATGTCTGTTCCCATGGGGGCCGAGCTTGTCGGGACAGAAATCTCAGATTTTGTCGGGACTGAAACAGGCCTACGCAAAAAATCGGATCAAACTTGACCGGATTCGTCAATTTTTTGCTCAGAAAGGCCCATTTTCTGGAACTTTTGTTCCGCTGGCCCGATTTTTTCGGGATTCTGCCCCTCCTTGTGCCCGATTTTAGCCTAAAATGTCGGGATGATTGGGAGCAGGCATTTTGATCAATGGTCCGGGGTCCTGCTGGCTACCTCGTGCGCCCAATCAATGAGGCGCATTAGACGCTCGAGGCTGTGCGAATAACACGCGGCGATGCAGGGCTTCAGCTAATCCGCGCTGTGGCGCCGCGGCGTCCATAAGGCTCCATCAGGTCTGCGAAGGGTGAATCATCTACCGTTTCGTTAACGAAACGACGAGGTTTCGTATGCGTACGTTGCTTATCTCCGTATAGTGTATTTCCGTTTGGTTTCTTCTCTTCTACTGAACTGTTCTCAATCTGCCGCCCATGACGGTGCATTTCGTTTTCTCAGTCCCTCGCCAAGGATATCCCCATTTATTAGCTTATCAGCTTCGAGGTCTCTCTCGTCTTGCTGTCTAGGCACTTTTCTCGCCCCGCGGACTGCGAAAAGCTATTAACTGGTTGCCGCACGCGCGGTCATGTGCCGAGCTCAACAACTACATGTACTTGGCTGCATTCCCACTGTTCGCGAGAATTCCGCCTGTTATCAACAACTGTGGACTGCGAAGCTTACCCAAATCGGGACCGTAGAGCAAAACAGGCATGTCCCGTGGGCTTGAATTTCAGACCGCTCACAAAATTCTCACTGCGGTGCAGGCACCGCACATTCTTTGGACTGCGGCCACGTCGTCCTTCCGCTGGATTCAAGTTCGAGCATCCACGCCACTGTTATCTATGATCCCTCTCCCTCTCCCTTTCTCAGAGTTTTTTCCTGCCCAATTTGTCTGCACTGTTGGAGCAGGCTGTACCATAAATCAAGATCTAGAATCCAAATCGCTGGAAGCCCCAAAAATAGGCCAAAATGACCAAGTTCAGTCCAGAATAGAGTAAATCGGCGGTCACCCGAGAACATTTTTTGAAGGGAAATGGCCGGTCGATGGTGGATAGCAGATGCAACTCAGGTGTCGACAACTACACGGCAACAATGCACAGCCAGCGGTAGCGCAGGGAAGGGCGCAGGCCTGGAATAAAAGGCGAAAAATTGCGTGGGAGAAGAGTTTGAGTTATTCGGTCCGCGAAAGAGTAAATCTGAGGTCGGAGGCCCAAATTTCATGGAGTAAATCTGACCAAGTCGGCGGACCGACCTATGGGAGTAACCGGGGGCCTAATCTGGTGCACACTTCAATTGATGTTCCATTTCCAGAAAGTTCGAGCTAGAACTCTGTCGAGCTCACCGTGGAGCGAGACGGCAGCTCTGTCTCGTATTTGACACATTGACCTTAAGATTATGCATGAAAATAGCGACATCCTCACTTCACGACTACAGTATGACTTATCCAGAGTTGAGTAAAAACATCTGGGCTCAACTCTTTCTGCCGGAGCGGAGCGAAGGCATATCTTGTTCTGGTGCAAGAATGTCCTCGAGGAAAACAGGACGAATAGGGCATGCACAGGGACAAGAATTGTTGGAATATCAAGCTGTATTCCCACCATCACCGAGTATTTATGATCCGCCCGGCATGCTTACCAAGCCCGAGGTTGAACTTACTCATCCCGCAGTTAGATTACTCAGTTATGCAGAAAGTTCTAGTACATTTGTAGAGTATAAAAGCCTTGTAGTTAGGCCACTAATATACAGTTTATCCTTTCCTGGTTCGGAGGATATTCTCACAAGAATAATCCCTGTCGCCGGACTTAATCCATGCTGTAATTTTGGGCGTACATCTGCCGCGTCTTTCTCACGTCGCGTGAGCTGGCCCACGACTCTGCGAAGATCCAGAAAGTACAAGTAACCCCACCACCAGTCAACCCCCTTCACAGCATCCACGACGATGGGCACATTGCTCGAAATCACACGCGTTGACAAAATTCGACTCCAAAACTCGGGCAACTGGATAATCCAGAATGCCAGCGACAGTGAAAGCGGTCATAAGATCCCCCGCGACTACGACAAGTATGCTGAATGGGCGGAGTACGCATTCATTGTTCGTCTATTCAAGCTCGCGGTCTCCGTTCGCATAAACAGCGGCTAAGGGTCGAAAAGAAAGCTATCTGGACGGGAGATATGGACGTATATTGCCGGAAGCAGATCAGTGTCATTGTGCTTGAGAAGCACGGAATGGATAGGCAGTTCATATTCTTACTGATATGAGACAAGCAGAATGCTCGACAAATATGGCGTTGCCGATTCTGCCGGACTGCTCTCTTTAATGATGCGGGAGAAGGCCCACCTTCACTGTGTGTTCAGCGCTAGAGATAGGGGCGGGTGCGGCATGAGAACGGTCGTCGCGCAGACCCTGGTTCATTCCAAGTACAACGAAGTTTCTCAACAGAGGAAAACATTGTAACGGTATAAAGGGGGGCTGAAATCCACTAGCTTCTTCATCCTAACATGCGATTCCAAGTCCTCTCCGCATTTGTCTTCGCTGCTCTCACTGCCGCCGCAGTATGTCTCCATCCTCCGGATCATACGGCGCACTGAACAAGCACAGCCTAGCATACCGGAGGGCGTCGTTAGCATTGCCGCCATGAAGGAGTGGCTCAGTACCACCGACGCTGAGCTCACCTACAGCGGCCTTCCCATCGAGAACCTCGGCGCCAACCCACTCGTAACGACGGTCACGTTCTGCAGCAAGCGCACGGCGAACCTCTGCTCGGGCCCCTGCAATGTCTTCACTGGCGCGGGCGTTTGCCACTCTACGCCGGGTACGAACTGCATCGCGGCGACGACTGACGTGGCGTTCTGCGATCACGCAGGCTGCGGGGGCAGCTGCCACACACTGAGCGCGTGTGGTACGCGCCTGGATGGTGGGTTCTGCTTCACCCCGGGCACCAACTCCATTTCGCTCCCAAACTAGCGCCCTCATGGGACACCAAAGCAGGTGAGCATGGCGCTTGGCTTTTTGTATAGCTGATGGATTCACGGAGATAAGATAGCAGACAAACAAACTGGGCATAGACGTACGAGCTACTGCGTAAAAAGAGATGGGCACTTATAGTTTTCTGTTTCTAAGTTCAACAAATGTGATTTCTTCCCTGTTAACAAGACATGAGGCAGAAGCACTCACAGTTATGTAAAAATGCAAACATTCAGTGGCGCGTCCGACGCCTAGCCGGTCGGGAATGCAGAAAACAAAAAGCAGAGTTCTAAATGCAAATCGGAGGGAAATGTAAAGAAAAAGGGCGCAAGAAAGAACGCGAAAAGGGAATTTAGAACTAGCTCAACTTGAGTCCGGCCGGTCCCCAGCATTTCGCACTTAAGCTCTTAAGTTCCGCGCAGCCCTACCTGTACCAGTGGCCGTGGTCCTCCTCCCGTCGTTGTGGAACTTAAATTCCACCACTCCAGAACTTAAGTCCGCCGAGCACTTGAGTTCCAACGCCACTGAAGTGCCAATACTTCAGTTTCACCATATAACTTGAGTAGTTGTAATCAAAGGGCTCACTATGAAGGGATTGTGTATGCACGGGCTCAACAGGATCGCAATACCACGAGTGTACTCAACTTGGGCAGTGGGCGTTTGTGAGCACGGTGTACGCATCGCATATGGGAATTACCAGGTCATTCTTATCCCGCTCCAGTCCTCGCGCGCGTACTCGGCGGGACGCGTAGTCAATTGACTCAGCACGGGGCAGCGAGGAGGGAGCAGCGAAGGTAAGGAGGGACGGGAGGTAGGATAGGGAGCGTGTAAAACACACCTTGGTTCGTGCTCGTTTTCATTCCGTTCTTTGTCATTGTCGATAGGCCTGTGCATGGGTCGCGTGGAGAATGTGGCGCATCTCAATTTTGTACGTGTACTTTACTTGACAGTGGCAAAGACAAGGCAAAGATCTTGGAACTCGACAATGTGTCTCGGGATGGGTCCGCTTGAATATGTCCTGGAATCGGAGACCAAAATGAAACGAGTAACAGCAACATTACGGATTAATGCGAGGTACGAGCACCAGATTATTGTAACGTCTGTCTATGAGAGACTGATTACAGATATAGAACAACGGGGACGTATTACGTATTTGAAGACCCAGAGACAAGCAGTTCAGTCCTATATAACGCGAAAGATTCATCTGAATGTAATTTTGAGGAAACCGACAGGATGATTACTCACACCAGCTGAGGTCCATGTTGGATTCGCCCTCATCATCCTCTTCGGCACATAAAGTCTCATCGTCCACTTGCAGCATTATCAGCGAAATCGAACAAATTGTTTCCAGACAATTGATTCACCGTGGGCAAATGGAACATCAATCACATCAGACAATTGATATAGTGGCTCCCCCAAATACCTGGCCACGTCCTGGCTGTCCGGATCGAACCCTTTGGCCTCGTGGAACTGCCGGAGTCCGGCGTAGACAGTGGCATCCCAGGATACTCCATCTATTGTCGCGTTGAGCCGGATAGACGGAAATCCGAGCTCAGTAGCTTCTTCTGCGGTAAAGCGGTCGACACCCACAGGATCGAGAGACCAATACGCGGAACATGCTGGCCCCCCGAGCGAAAATGGCCCAATTTGAAGGTCCTCCGTCGGACAGAGAAATAGGAAGCCTGAAGGAGTGTCTTCCCCACTCGCCGAAATGACGATCTCAAACTGGACAGCGGCTATGAGAGGTGTGAACATGTTATCGGAAATTCTCAGCGACGATGGGTTGAAAAGTACCATAATCATCAAAGTTGGACGTAATTTGGAGGCGGCTGAAGATGTGATTCGCTTGACTAAGCCAGGACTGTGGGTGCTTAAAGTTGTATAACGAAATGATCGTGTTTGACACGTCGCTAGAGTTTAACCTTGTACATATTAGACCAGATCACCATGCAGGCAAGATGAAGAATAATACCGGATCCAGCAATCCTCCGTGATGTGCCTTGCCACTCCTCGAGGAATATCCCAAGATCCAGAAGAACATTTTGTATTTGGCAACCAGGCAAATTCGACAGGATCTTTGAGCCGATCTTTTGAAGGACAACAGATAACTGCTCCGAGGTTGAGGGTTATGGGGATGGAAATGCTGACAATTCGAGAGTGTTCTAGAAACTGATAACATATGTCATGATATTCTTCTAGAGTCAGAGATTCAATGATTGTGGCCTCCGTGGTTGGGACACTCAAAAAATATATTCCCTGTGTCTGGGCCCGAAGGGACTCTAATAAATGCACGGGACTATACTTCACTGGGACGAGGTCCATGCAGAGCCGGCCACTTGAATGACGTATCCACAATGTATATTCGAGCCAGGTCTGGAACCATTCATCAGAAGTGCACGTATCCAGACGACCGGACTCACCAGACGTCGGCGGAAAATGAAGTAAATGTAGGCCCTTGCCGCCTGACCCGTGGTCAGAGTCACTAAATTACGGACCACAAGGTGAGACTTCCTTACCGTGAAGTCATGGCTCTTTAAAGCAAAATGTCGATAAATTGACAGCTCGCAAATGGAAGTTTTAAAAGCACATACACAAGAGGCGTAGCTATATACTTTTAAGAAATGAGAAGGTTGGAGGTCCAAGAAATGTTTGAGGGGGATCAGATCTGATTGAAGCTTTAACCAGGAATAGATCCTCTGAATCAAAAAATCGCACCATCATAAAAAACTGTGGCATGTAGACCACCGTAGTTTGCTGCTCCACGGATCTGAACAAGATTTGGGTGGCTAGAAGAGGGTTTAATGGCATTTACAAGCAGTTAAAGGATTGCTTGACGCTTACCGAACCGACATATATTTCGCTGTATCTTGCCGCCACTCCTACGAGGCGTGTTTGGATACAAAAATGAACACTTGGAATTTGCCACACCTCCTCTGCGCCAGGTCCCTGATAAATGGCCACAGTAGTGTTTTGACCTCCGAGTCTGGCGGAGTATAGACGACGAACACCCTGTCGTTCATATTGGCGATCAACAATACCCGTGCCATAGCTGACATAGATCTCGCGTTGAAGGTCTATGTCCCCCAGCGGGATCATCCTGAAGTCTGTGCAATATTTAGTGTGTCCTCCCAGGATGCATGGGGGAACTTACCGGAAGGTTCCACCGGAGTTGTGTAGTGTGTGATATTGGTCAACGTCTGGCCAGTCACAGTGAAATTCTGTGCGCCCGAGAGCATTCCAGTGCCATGGCTGCATTAAGCGTCCATGAGACGCGATCTCAGCCAGACTTGTGGGTAACAGGCACTCACAAGCCAGATTCGAGAGGTCTGAAGGTCGAGTGAGAGGTGAACTCGAGACCAGCGTTGGGTTCGTAGTCCATGGGAGGGGAAGGGATGCTGAAAAGACTAGTGATGACCAGATATAAAGTAGTGAGGAGGATATACGGAGCGCGGGAGAGCGGATAGGATGAGCTTCGAGGGAGCAGGGATTGGCAGGAGGAAGGACATTGACAGGAAGCAGGAAGGAATACGGAATAGTTCATGATTGCGTGCATGCTATCAAGAGATGTTAAGCGCCCGACATGCAGTGCTGCAACAGCAGTAACCCTTGCCATATCAGGAAGTTGTGAGCAAGACATAAAAATATTGTGGACGCCTAATTCGGCGCCAATGCCGTGAAGCCGCTCTTGATGTGTATCCAGGCTGTCTTGGTCGAAGGAGGTCAATCCACCCCGCGCTGGTTGACATCTCACAAAGATTCTCTTCACTCCCTCACTGTCGACCCTTGCATTCCACCTCGAGATAGTAAGTAATCAGGAATTCTTCGAAGTTATTCTGTCGCTCTCTCCAGAATTGCACCCTTTGTCCGTGGAACTGACCAAGCAGGATATTACGCTGCATTCTAAACTAATTGAAAAACAGTCGGCGTAAGCCATCATAATCAAACTCTTGTTACTCTCGGCTTGCGTCTCTTTCTTTCCTCTCCAGCGATCTGTCCTCTACTCTACTTGATTATGGGATCAACCCACACGTCGCCCAGGAAGAACGCGCTCCCACCTTGACGCTCAAGGCTGATGGAGGAACCACAGCGGTAGCGACGGCGATTGCGTTTCCCGAGAAACTTGACCCCCACAAGCAGTGATAAATCCGCCCGCCTTGCCCACGATGCTAGTCGCAATGCTCATCAGTACACAGCGTAGACGGGATTTACATATCTCGCCCACCTGCCTTCGGCCTCTTGATCCTGCACCACGCTCGCACCCTGCTTCCGACGTTCCACTTCCACGTTTATGGGAGTGTTGCGCCAGCTCCAGAAATACCGCCTCTCCCGACCACGGGTAGATACTAGAGCCGAACCTCGGGACAAGACATATATCAATCATAGCCACACCCCATCCAGACCCAGACTCGGACTGGGTCACCGATGTAGTACGTTGCCCGGTATTCTCTGCAACATTACATCTTCACTGATAAGTAATTACAGCATTCAACGACGCAATGCGCCTCCCTGCTCTCCCTGGGCTTCGATCGATGACCCCCTGCTTCTTCAGATCCGGCAAACAACGTAGCGGGAGCTCTCATTCTCCCCGGAAGCTTGACATCTACCATTCGCGAGCTGCCCACGGTTGCGCCTACCCTAGAGGTTTTGAACCTCGCCTTACTCATTGGATTTATGATCCCTGGAATTGACCGGTCGGTGTGGGGAGAGCCGACTCCGCTCTCGGTATTCGATACAGAGGATTACCGTGAATCTCTGCCGCGTCTATCGATTGTTCCCTCCGCAATTCGCGTCCAATCGTTCCATTGGATGAGCGAGATTTCGAAGTCATTCTCCGCAACTTCGTGGTCTTCATGTAGGCCAAGCTCCCAGTCCAAGGGATTTCGACATCTTAACACGTCTTGTTTCACATACATCGCAAACTTTCCTTGAGGAACTGTTTGATAATCGTAGTATGCCCTTACATCCAAAAAAAACTCTATCCATCTGAGTCTGATGTTGCAGCAGTTAGTAGTTCAGGTTTGTCTTCTGTGTGGTTCGGTGGGGAAACGCACTGGCCAGAAAATCGGCCAAAATTTCTTTGAATCAATTTCTCTGGCATACTAAGCACCAAATTTACAGTGCGTGACAGGGAATGGCGAGAAAATAGGAATGCTTTTCCTTCCGAAGTAACGAGATGTTTTTCATGCATCGGCAAGGAATGAACCTCGTACCTCCACTTGATCTCCGCCCATCAAATGATCTAAGCACATCCTTTGCAAGTTTTGGATTGCTCGTCAACGCTTCTCGCCCTCCTTATAAAATTCGACGAGGTTGCAACTTTGCCTGACTCCAAAGCCATGGCATATTTCTTTGCGACTGACTCATGGCTCCAATAATGCCGGCGGTCGGCTGTCGGCTCTCACCGGACGACTGATCCCAAGCGGTGCCGAGGCAGTGTTTGCTGTCGTTTGCTGAACGCGTCCGACGTCATTTTGCTTTCACTCCGGCTCTGCGAACCGACAACGCTGATCGATACTTGTCTTATCTCCCTCTGTGAAAGCTCAAGAACTCATTTCCTTATACTCCAAATACTTAACCGACGAATGAAGCCTTCAAGCAGAATCAAGCTGGTGCGGGGCCTGCGGTGCCAAGGCAGTGTCTGCTGTGCCGAAGGGCGTGAAATCAAAACGCGGGAACCTCGGATGGCGCCCAGATACCGCGTGAAACAAGCCAGTGAGTATATAAACCGATATCTGCCTTGTTCTCCTCATGAGCGCGATCACCGCCGATATACTTCCAGATGAAGTCCTCGCGATAGTTCTGAAGCTGCTGGCAGACCTTCCAGTGGCCTTCTCATACCGAACCCCACCCGCTCCCGTCTCCGCCAGCCGCGTCAACCGTCGATGGCGGATCGTGGCGCTCAGTTTCCCCGAGCTCTGGACGAACATCCGCATCTCTCACCGATCGCGGTCATGCCACTGGGCAGCCGTGTTTGTGAAGCGGTCCCGGTCGTGCCTGCTCGACATCAGTATCAATCTCGAGTCCTACGTCTATAGAGGGGTCCGCTACGTGTCTCCCACCTACGTCGACAAGGTGCTCAGAATTGTGGGCCCGCACATCCGGCCGTTGGCGTTCACTTGCACTCCGCGCATGGTACGCCCAGATGCAGTACTTCTGCTCTTGGACAGTGCGGTCCGGCATCACCCACTCTCTACTTGAATTTGCCCACTTCTCCATAGTGGAGGGAGATCACACGTTTTCGCCGCCGTTCGTGCCGTCGCTGAGACTGAACGCTGGACTCGAATCGGACGACTTGACTGCATTCAGGGCTATTCGCAGTCTTGATATCGACTACGGGCGGACTAATATGTTCGAGGACCTCCGCTCTTCTGAATTCCGTCAACTATTCGCTCCTTCGTCGGCGCTGACAACCCTTGTTATCCGGAACTTCTGGCCCAAAGTTACCGGTTGTCCGATCCCATTGACTGTTCGACGATACTGTCCTTTGCCGTCAGTTTCATTGGGCCCTTTTACTCTTATCCTGCCTATAATCACGCTTATTATAACTGCCATGGGATCTTCGAGGGCTTCGAGTCCCTAACCAATGCATTCACCCTCCCCAATCTTGAGCACCTCGAAATTCTCGGCGGATTCTCTGGCTCACCGAGGAGGATTGTCTCCTCCAGGTGCCAGAGGATTGGGAGGCTCCGCTCTTCGCACACTTGCGCACTCTCCGCCTCGAGAGCATGACGTTTGGCCGCCGCGAACTCGCCTTCATCCAGTCCATCAGCCGTAACATCACCACTCTACATCTCGTACACACAACCGGCAACTACCGTCTGCTCACGCATCCGGCGGCATGGCCTAACTTGCGTTCTCTCACTGTTGAAATGCACGATAAGGGCGTTCCCGATCCAGTGTGACTCGCACCGTTCGTGGCAAAGCGGGCTGCCCTCGGCATGCACATCTCGGACGTAGCTCTCCCACCGTGGCTGCGCCACATGGATCCCATCCTCACAGGGAGCGACTCCGGCCTCGCGATCCACAGGCAACGCCATGCCCATCGCTCATGGATGGTGTCTATCGCCACGGCTTCTATTTCGACGAGTCCAACATGCGAGCCGTGGACTTTGCGCTGGCGGAGATCCCGAACAATGGGAGGGTAGCGATGAGTGGAATGAGGCTGCTCAGATGGAGTTGATGGAAGAGGGGATTGAATTGGTCGTTAAGGTGGCGAGGGAGGTGGGGCGATACAAGGGAATGCGGCGGGAGCTGAGGAGAGAGGAACGGCGCAGTTTGAAGTTTGACTGTGGTTCGAAAGATGGACGCATCACCAAGAACCGAAGATACAACGGGGAGGACTTCTGGGTTGCATGATGTGTTTGAAATGACCTGTCAACTTCTGTAATCGCCAGTTGTATTATTTGTGTATCCTGTTCCACATTGCGCTATTTGGATTTCTTTCTTTCTTTTTTGCCGTGGTATTTTTCTCTATCTGCCCAAACAATGTTCAAAATTCCAGACAAATCACGAAAACATGCATCGACAAGGAATGAACCAATGAAATTATTTCCTTACATATTTTCGTTCACCTCTCCAGCTCACGTCATAATGCAATTTTTTTTTGCATTTAAGAATACTCGAGAAATTCAACTTGCTGTCAATTTCCAACCGTGGTCCAGACGTGGGGGTTCCTCGATATGGTCTGATATTCAAACATGAGCTCGGGAGACGAATATTACATTGGAATATTACAGATTACCCACTGCCCTCAGCTTGAAGTGTTCGCCTCCATTGAGGGAAGTTCATGTGCTCTTCCTCTTTCCAATCGCCACGTTTGGAAATTGTGGAATTAATTACAACTCTGACTTTAATAAATATCTTTTCTGACACTGGGAAGTGTGAGAGCTGAGGGCCGGCGCGAAGCGTAAACACATCCTATACATGGAGCCCAGTTGCACCATCTAGCGCGCAAGATCGCACTCTCATTGATCTGGTCCTGGTTACTACTACATTATTGGACTCCCTAGCGGTGTCTTCTTCAAGTTCTCCCGGCCGTTCACGAGAGCACACCGCGGTATTCACACTTTCGTGCAAATACCGTACTGGCGAATCATTTGCCCAACCACCACAAAGAGCCTGATCGCAGGGGTATAAAATGCGAGGGTAAATGCGCCCAGCCGTATCTGGCCAACGACGCCGGTATCCAGCTCGAGGTCCTCGTCGGGAAAGGGCATGAAGCGATCGAACAGGTCAGTCATAAGGATGGCAGAGAGGAGGCCGTCCCTCAGCCCGGCCCCAAGCCATGTTATTACCCATGTCTGTTGGTATATCGTGCTCTCGCCAGGGTTAAACCACTCCGAAAGAGATCCCAGGAGAACAACGACAGTGCAGGCGTTGACGGCCATGATCAATGCAATCAATGCCAAGACAGGCATGTCATTCGAAAACGGCGAGGACAAGGGGGAACCGGGATTCGAAAATCGGATATAGGGTCGAAAAGATTTTTTCGACCTTCATCGGACCCCCCCCCCTCCCCTGCCATATAGGGAAGGAGTTTCCCACCCCTGGCGCCGGGCCGCGCGTTCCGAGTCGAGCCGCCGCCCCTATTTGATTTCCTGATTTACAATTTGACTTTCCTCAACGCATACTGGCACAGAGGATGTCATTTCACAGTCTCTATGTGTTTTGATACTCAACAGATGATCCTGGTACATTTCAGCCCAAAGTTGGCTCCCACCTAAATTGCCCTGAACTTTGCCTTAACTGAGCCGTTTAGGGGCTGAGAGGTAGCCCAGAGTCAAAAAATGTTACTGGAGGTAACCTGGAGGTTGATTATGGCCGATTAGCACTTCCTTGGTCATTTCTACCCTTTCTGCAGTTGCGGAGAGCCCGGCGTAGCATACCCCTACAAAAAAATTTCAGCCGACCCCGGACCCCCCCCCCCCCCCCACCCCATATCCGAAATTTTAATCCCGGTTCCCCCTTGGGCGAGGATATGATTTCTCTGCTGATAAGCCGAATCCGACTCTAGGTGCGGAGAAGAGACGTGGTGTGCGAGGTGGTCCAAGTCGTCCCAGATCCAATCAGGTATGAGTGAGGGAACAATATATATACTGGTGGCTACGTGATACTACTCTGGTTGATGCTGGGCAGGTGATGCTAGGCTGGTACAGGGCTGCTGGACTGGAAACACAGTGATCGAGGGCGAGACTAAACTAGGATGAGTGCAGATGGGCTGCAGAGGGCAATACAGATCCAAGGAGGAATTGAGATGTATTGCCAGGGGTGCGGCTCTCTGCCGTACAAGGTACAAAGGCGGGGCTTTTATAGTAAGTAAATATGGGATGGCCAAGATACAGAGTGTCAGCAAAGACGAGCTCGGAATCCTAGCCTGTGACTGTGAGAGATACGGGGAAGATACGTGAGGAAAATGGAGAACATAAAAGGCAAATATGGAGAATGTGTGAGAGATAAGGGGAATCCAAGTCAAAGATGAAGCTCAAAAAATATCAGTCATGGGAGATACGGGAACATACGTGAGAAAGGCGCTGAACGTAAGAGGGAAATGCAGAGAATCTGCGAGAGATACAGGGAATCTGAGTCGAAGACAAAGACGGAGAAGTGTCAACCGTGGGAAAGGACAGGATAGATGTCCGCTCCGTATTGCGTATGGGTTGTTTCGCGAGTCGGGTTTGTTTCCGTAAGCAGCGCGAGGTGATGCATACCACTGCTTTCAAATGGCGATCAGGCGGGAACCTGGGAGTGAGATGTGTTGTGGGGAGAGACCTTGTCTCTGTAGGTGGTTTAAAATGCAGCCTGTCGGAAGCTCAACTTCGGGGTTAGAGTTAGACTCAGTTCGATGGAGGTAGGTAGGTAGGTAGGTAGCATTACACGGCACGGTCCCGCTGAGGAACGCCGGTTTCCGGGAAGTATCCCGATGTACGTGCATTACATCATCGTCCCTGGACCCCCTCACAATCTCCTAGCTGGGCTCACGGTCGCAGTGGAATCTGGAAATCCTTCTCGCCGCGGTAGAACTAAGAAACTGCAAAGAGCAAAATTAGTTTAGCACATCAACACGGGTTGGCCTCAATCAAGCATCTAAATAGAATAAGGGAACGGCGTAAAACATCATGAGGTCCTCATACGTGTATTTGGCAACCAGTGAAACACTCAATCGTGGATAAATGATGGCTTTGAGGAGGGTGCCAGAGTCGCCAGGATCAAGTAGGACGTCAGCTTGGGAAACATCAGGAAGAAAAAACGATTGCAATTCCATATCCTGAGAATCGGCTTCGAAAGACTCATTTGTCTTCAAATTCCATGTCCCAACAGCGCCTTTGCGCCACCTTTCTCAAAACTATCACATCAAGCGATCAAATTGGCTCAATCCCGGGTATAAGGATAGTCTGTACCTGCCTTTCAACATGCAATAAAGATCCAAACATCAATCCTACTCTGAACTCATATATTGGCCCAGTGGCCGGTTACCCCGTGTGGCCGGTTACCCAGTCGGAAATAGTACCCAATGCGCACGAAGCCGTGGTTTCCGACAACGTATTCTCAAATTCCTTCTTGGTGTCGCTGAGTCCGACATAAGCCTTCCGGTAAGTTTAATCATGAATTCTTCCCCTATTCTTCAGGAACAAAAGACATGTTTCTAATGACTACCCATACGGTACATGCGGTGGCTCTTCAACAAATGCATCCCACGTACAGATAAAATCTGGTAAAGCGGACTCAAGCTGTCCCTCTGCCTGCACCTTCCGGATCTCGGCACCGTCCAAATCCCTTGACAACCGGCCTTGCACGAATGTTCTAATCAGGTTGCAACGAGGGACACTGGAAGTATCATTTCCCTCAGCACCTTCAAGCCCAGCATCCGTCGTGGCATTCCGGGTTCTATAATCATTGATTGGCCGTGGTCATCAACAGCCTTCGAGTCTGGTCAAGAGCGTGAGCAAAAGCGCTCCTCTGACTGATTACAGAAGTCTCCTAGTGGGTAGCGAAAAGAGAATGAAGACGCAAATGACGTCCTATTGGCCCGAATTGATGACCGTTTCTCCAATAATAGTCCATTACATGGTGTATTTACCTTCTGAAATCATTTCATACTTACAAAACTATTTTTACATGGAACAAGCGGCTGCTCGGCCGCTTTGTGGCCTCGCATCCACTTAGGTTTTTTGAGGTCTCGAATAAGCGCCATAAAATCGAATGCTGATATTCCAGGGAATCGGGGCTGATTGGCCAAAAGCGGAGTTTAAAAGCTTCAGACAGGCTTAATTTTATAAAGCGGGTAACAACATTGAAAAACTTGAAAGAACAGGCCGAGTGTTGGGTTCCGTAGTTCAGGGGTCCCGAAGTCACATCTGTTGATTTGTGTGTCCAATCCGGAGATCGCCACCTCTTGCTTCAAGTTTAGGTCGCCTGGCGGCACCAGATGTAACGCACAACGTGTAAGGTCAGGAGATGATGTATCATGTCATCTCCTTCTTCTCTTAGAAAGAGGAAAAGTATCCATCTCACGTTTCTCGGGCTTGTCGAGACCCTTATTGAAGCACATTCAACATTGTAGCCAGGCCGTTCGAGGCTCCCTTACGCCTATACCTCAGACTCTCTGGTGTACCTGATCTGGGTCCAATCTTGGTATGACTGTTGGAATGGAAGCAGGCGCAGTTGACCTGTGACCAGATTTCTACTGAAATCTGTCAATGTACGTCTGGCGGTGATTTCATTGGGCACCGGCGCCTCGGAGTTGTGGGAGTCTGTTATTTTGGGGATGACACGATAAGAACACAGTCTTTTGCATCGCGATCGTTGTCATCTCCCCCTCATCTCATTCATGTCTCTCACAATCGAAGGAATCAAGTCGCGGTGTCCTCGTTTTCGAATCCTAGTCATCGGCCGACGGAATGCCGGCAAGACCACAATTCTCAAGAAAATATGTGATTCCGATGGGAGCGACTTGAGAATTGTTGATGGAAATGGGAACAAGGTGAGTGTTCAAACCCTTCCTACATTACGTTGGAGCTCAACTATCATTTCTAGGTGGATCCGTCCGTCTTGGAACCAGATCGCCAGGTGCTGTGTCTAGCAGCTCCTTGACTTTCCCACTGAGTGCTAACCATAGCGTGGAATGAGCAATATCGAGAACGAGATCACATTCGGGAGCAACCCCTTTTTCGTGTTCCACGACTCACGGGGAATTGAAGCCGGTGCTGAAGATGACGAAAATTCCCCACTTTGCACCGATTCTCTATGGAAATTTCTCGACAAGCGCTCGAGAGCATCAAGGATCCGGGACCAGATACACGCCGTGTGGTACGCATCGTTGATCTCTGTGTGTCAAGACTCAGGTCGAATTAGGATGTGCATTCCGATGGACAACCCAAGGGCCCCAAGTTCAGAATTTGAACTCGCATTTTTCAATGCAAGAGACTCCCCAGGTATGTCAGAGTATCACGACTGGGTCTGCCTGATGCTGGATAGTCCCCGTCATTGCCGTCTTCACCAAGTTTGAAGCACTCATTGATGAAGCATATGATGACCTATCCGAGGACGATTTGAGTGATACCGAGAAGGACAAGAACGCCTCGCGTAATGCTCAGTTAAAATTCGAGAAGACCGTGCGAAAAGCCATTGAAAATACCGTGCACCCTCCTGATCAGTGTGTTCAACTTCAAAGTCAACGATCTTTGCTTGCAAGTGGGTATTTCCAGAGTCGCTGATGGCGCACCCCTAGACTTGAACGAGGTGAGAACAGGGTGTGCGGGTCTCACCGAGGCAACATATGTGGCGATCCAGGATGAAACCCTTTCTGATCTGTTTGCATTGGCACAACGGAGTTCTTTTCGGGTCGGATGCGAGAAGATCATGGAATTAATACTGTAAGCACCGTGGCCTAGCTTGGAGAGCATGTGGACTGAAACGTGGAAGTCGGGAGCAGGAACAGTGGATTCAGCGCGTGCTGGTGGACAAAAACAAATTACTGGATACCATAATTGAGTACACCGGGAAACTCATGCCATATTGGAGAATTCAGGTAAGTTTCTTTCTAGTCCATCAGATTCACTACACTGTGTTGGTTCCTAACACAACTTTGTTTGGTTGCACTGTGACGTTTGCTGACACCCCTGTGTTCCATTGTGTGTAGCGGGTGAGTGCATCCTCTGTTTGCCTGCACTGGGACGTTTGCTGACATCCCCCATGTTATGTCACACGTAGTTTGTGAGTGCTCCCTCCATGGCCATCATGGTGAATTTCACTGAGATGCCCATGTTCTGTTGTATATATTAGGCTGTGAGTGCTCTCTCTGTTTGCTGTGATGTTTGCTGACACCCCCCTGTTCTGTTGTGCTCAGGATGCGAGTGCTTCCTCTGTTCACCTGCACTGTGATGTTTACTGACACCCCGCTGTTCTGTTGTGCTCAGGATGCAAGTGCTTCCTCTGCTCATCTGCACTGTGATGCTTACTGACACCTTGCTGTTCTGTCATGCTCAGGATGTGAGTACTTTCTCTGTTCACCTGCACTATGATGTTTGCTGACACTCCACTGTTCTGTTGTGTTCAGGATGTGAGTACTTCCTCAGTTTGCTTGTGCTGTGATGTTTGCTGACACCACCATGTTCTGTTGTGTGCAGTGGGTGAGTGTTCCCTCTCTTTGCCTGCACTACAACATTCTCTGACACCCATGTTCTGTCATGTGTAGACTGTGAATGTTCCCTCTGTTTTCCTGCACTGTGAATTTGCTGACACCCCATGTTCTGTCACTTGTAGTTTGTGAGTGCTCCTTCTGTGGCCTTCACTATGATTTCACTGAGGTGCTCATGTTCTCTTGTGTATATTAGGCTGTGAGTGCTCTCTCTGTTTGCCTGTATTGCGATGTTTGCTGACACCCCCATGGCACATAGGATGCGAGTTCTTCCTCTGTTTGCCTGCACCATAATGTTTGCTTACACCCCCTGTTCTCTTGTGCTCAGGATGTGAGTGCTTTCTCTGTTTGCCTGCACTGTGAATTTTGCTGACACCCCCCTGTTCTGTTGTACTCAGGATGTGAGTGCTTTCTGTGCTCACCTGCAGTGTGATGTTTGCTGACACCCCTGTGTTCTGTGCACAGGGTGTGAGTGCTCCTCTGTTCAGATGCACTGTGACCTTTGCTGACACCCTCGTATTCTGACATGTACAGTGGGCAAGTACTCCCTCTGTTCACCTGCACCATGATGTTTACTGACACCTTTGTGCTCCATCATGTGCAGTGGGTGAGTGCTCCTCCTGTTGCCTGTACTGTGATGTTTGCTGACACCCTATGTTCCTGTTGTACTCAGAGTGTGAGTGCTCCCTCTGTGGTCCTCACTGTGACTTCCACTGAGATGCCTGTGCTCTGTGTGCATAGGCTGTGAGTGCTCTCTCTGTTTGCCTGCACTATGAGGTCTGTTGACAACCCTGTGTTCTGTCACACATAGACAGTGAGTGCTCCCTCTGCTTGTGTAGACTGTGATGTTTGCTGACACCCCCATGTTCTGTCATGTGCAGTGGGTGAGTGCTCACTTTGTTCATCTGCATCGTGATGGCCACTGACACCATGTTCTGTTGCACGTAGGCTGTGAGTGCTCCCTCTCTTTGTCTGCACCATGACATTTACTGATATCCTTGTGTTCCTGTCGCACTCAGAATGTGAGTGCTCCTTCTGTCACCTTCACTGGGACTTTCACTGAGATGCCTGCTGTCCCCCCAGCCACACGAGGCACGAGATTCACTGCAGGCACTCATGGGCTCCATAGTAGTTCTCAGCGCTTCTATCCTTCTACCACCTCTCATCCATGGTCTTAGTTCCCAGGATCTAATGGCATCATCATTGACATCCCCTTTGTCTTTCAGTCAGCATTGGCAGGTCTCCGCTATCAATATGTTCAGCCTTCCTGACTCAATTCAATTGTTAGCTGCCTGTATTGTTTTTGTATCAACCGCAGAAAGATCAAAGCACCCTATCACTCTCATTGATGCCACCATCCAGCTGCTCCAAAACCAGCCAGACCTTGGCACAACCATTACCAGATTTGTTCAGACTGCCTGGTCTGAATTTCCCAAGGAGGTCGATCGCAGCAAGCTTATTCATCAGCTGGTTTACATTGTGATGAAGAATGTCAATATATTACACAATGTGTAGTCTGTTCTATGCACCAACTTATCTGAAGCAGATGCCTCAAATAACATTGTACCTGTTTGTTATTTCCAAATTCACACTTTTGTGGGACTGCATCAGACTTTTGACAAAAAAACTTGTGACCTTGTACAAGGCCAAACAAGGTCACAAGTCTCACCAAAATCGCCACAAGCTTGCAGGGTCACAAACCAAGTCCGGAAAACCACAAGGTCACTTGTTCGACTCCGCACAGTGACAAATTTTATTCTTTTTTTGCAGTGCATCAACATGTCTGAGGATGCCGTGGCTCTATAATTTACAGAGAGTGTCCTCCAACCTTCTGAATGTTTTTTGGTCAAGCCTCCATTTTCTCAGGTGTATTTCTCGGTGGTTTGACCTTGTGAGCTTGTCGGCAAGCTCACAAGGCCAAACAAGCCACAAGTCATTTGTCAAAACACTGATGTTGTGTCTTTGTTGTTGGCAACATTGACTTCTACATTTTCCCATTTTTGGTAGCATAGTGCATATGGAATTGCATCGCATCTTGAGGGCAAGTATGGTCTGGACAGCAATTTTTATAGCCATTTGCAGAACATAAGGTGCGGACCGTTTTCTTTCTTTCTTTTTTGGAACAGTTTTGGCTAGAACAGAAACCACAGCTCAATTCTGATCGGATTACCTCTGGAGTAGGCACATTGGAGGCGCTGAAAATCCGCAGGGGATGGAGTACCGGCTTTTTTGATGTAGTTACATAATGGGATTTTTTCAAAAAAATTCTGGATACTGGGCCGAATAACCTAATTCTTGGATATATTGTGCATCCAAGCTATTGCTAGGGGACTGCAAGGCTCACAGACAGGTGTTGGACCAAATCCGCATGGTGAGCTCTACTTATGATAGTAGACAAATCTGATGCTCAATTAAGTGTGTGTTGAATGAGTATAAGTGGTAACATTGCTGGGAGGAATGTACCATCCCTTGGTGGTAGTTCCGACACACAACATATCCAAGAACTAGGTTAATCGGCCCAGGATTCAATGTGCTACAGCTGTTCTAGTGAAAACTATAAACTTTTTGAAAAAATCTCATTATGTAATCACATAAAAAAAAAAAAAAAAAAAAAAAAAAAGGCGGTGCTCCATCCCCTGCGGATTTTCAGCGCGACTCCAACGCGCCTACTCCCGAAGTCATCCGATCAAAATTGAGGCTGTGGCGACTGTTCTAGCCCAAACTGTCAAAAAAAAAAAAAAAAAGCCCCCCCCGCCCCACCTTATGTTCCGCAAACGGCTGTAAATGAAGCACAAAGGCCTCGAAGTACTAAACTGTCATATGTCAGGTTATTTTTTGCTCTCTCCAAATTCTCACAAAAAGAAAATCTTGATATATGGTCTGACTAGGGAGACTACTAAATTGTGTTCACCGACTTTATTGACAGATTGCATCACCATCACAACCCTTGTTCCAAGACGTCGAGAGTGCCTTGAATATTGCCGAGAGGGTGAAGTTCAGTAGCTTTCCTGATGTTTAACTTTCAGGAAGAGAAATCTGACCCAAATTGAGGTCAAAGTTCCTTGAGGTTCAAGGTTCAACTTTCTCGTAGTGCTCCTGACTAAATACGAAGTCAATTTCATTATACCATTTCATTCTCCCTCTTTGGTAGACATGGCTAACCAGCAGCACAGTGATCGTCACCTTCATTCTCCCTCACTCTATGCAAGACGTGCGTCAATTGGATTTCCATGTGATTCGTGCCATTTGCTGCCGCAAGGACGACAGGATCTGTGCCAAAATCCTCCATAGCGACCATACCTGTTAGAGCTGTCTCTGAATGCGAGCTACTCAGCGCCTGAAACACGAGGGATCCGCTTTCACACGATTGCTGTCGTTGAGCTGCGCGGCATACCATTTCCGGAGGTGTAAAATGAACCGCGCAGTGAGAGTGCAGGAAAGCCTTAGAGAGCAAGTCAGTCGATGTGTAGGATCGACTAAGAAAATGGGATGAACGGAAGTGTAAACGCATTGGGCAGACGCTGGAAGAATCCTGGCTGCGTAGAGTATGAAAAGGGGTTTTGAGTGGTTTTTCGTCAAACTAACCGGTGCTCGCTAGGATAATCAATTATTTCCATGAACGATATTCAATACCAAGACACACGCACATACTGCAGGATCACACCGGTAACGGTAAGGATTGAGATAGAACTACTGGAAAATCAGCCCATTCGACACAACGCCCCAGCACACTGACCAGAAGAATAAGACTCCTAGAGAAGGGAGGGTTTTAGCAAACGGAGATTATGAGAAGAATGAGGCGTGATCACCTTGCTCCAGCAATATAGACACGACACTATACCGTTGGCGCTCTACCTTGGTCATGGCGCGCAAAGCCTGTATGCACCGTACGGCGGTAAAGAACGTAGAGGAAGTTTCAAAGATGATCGTTGAAATCGATAACATTTCCGGTGCTGAAACAGATTCAATGCACTGCAGGTGCGCAAGCGTCTCAAAACTCACCGCTATATGAATGAATAAGACGCATACAGTAGGAGCTTCCGACGTCAGAGAACAAGGTTTATACGTACATGGGCAGATCGGCGGACCCCGAACAACGGAGTCCTGGTACATGGGTCTGCACAACAGAGATGTTTCAGAAAGGGGGGAAAATGGAATGGGAATACTGACGATATCCAATGCGATACATGCTAGCCCGACAACACTCATGTATGCAGTAATCCATTTACTTCTCCCGTAGACAGCTGAGCTTCTCAGGGTAAATACGACTGTGCAAAAGATTGTCAGTACCGGGATGGGTGGCAGCTGAAATACCAGAGACCAATCACACAAAGGCGCCCAAGGACACTCAAAGCGCCCACGATTTTGTACCAGAAATCGCACCTAGGATTCAGGATATTTTAGTTTGATAGATAAGACGGTGAGTTTATGAACGAACTGGAGACAGGGCAGCAGTGGCTTCATAAACGGCGGCACAAAAGGACAACGGAGCCTACCGTATGTCCAAGCTTGTTTGCTATGGCCAGCAAATACAGAACGTTCGCGACCAGCGCATACCGGCATCCAATGTAAAGAGCTGTCGACAGGCGGAATTTCTGCTTCCATATGTATTGCACCTCCCTCGGGAGGGTCAATGCATAGTCATAGTACGTAGCGCTGAGACGGAGGATCAAGAAATCGTCATGGGTGGTGTGAAAAGAGGTTCATAATTCCTACCGAGGCTGGAATATTGGAGACGAAACCGGAGGAAACTGTAGGAAGCTATAGGTCTGCCACAGGCACACTGAGTAGATGCACCCACTGAGTGGTTGCTGTATCGAATGCCTGAGATGGCATGAAGAGAGTGTACGAGGGTGAGAGTAAAGAGTAGATGTGTATCACCGGTGCCAGTCGACAGCGATCGCTCTATTTTTGAGATTTTCCGTGACACCTGCATTTACGGGTGGTATTGTCGCACGTGCGTGGTGCTATGAGCCCATGTCGGCAGCAAAGAAATAGGAATGGAAACGGAGCCCACATAGAATCGTCCGTAAACAGCAACCGTCACCGAAATGTATTCCGTCTATTCCGTCCTGGACCCTCCATTGGGATAAACTCTGTTGAGGACGGCGACTCCGTGAGGACGGGCCGAGCGCTAAGAAAACCGTCACGTTCTGAAAACGGCGCCAATCCAAAATCTGTCAATCTCATTGAACCTGTTAAACGTGCGTTGGTTATCTCTTGTCTCTGCATGGCGTATGATGGAGGCGGGCCTCGAACAAAGAGACCCAAGAGAGCGTTTGTTATTACTCTCTAGGTTACGCGGCGACTGGACACCCTGGGATCCTGTGATGGTCTACTAAGCGCTGCCATAGCGCGAGGGAAGTTAGGTACACGCGGGATGACTCAAATCCGTCAAGGAACAATCAACTTCTTTTGACAAATAACTTTGTGTACAAGGCCAAACATGGTCACAACTGTTCACAAGCTTCACCAAAACGGCTGCAATCACTACCATCAGCCACAAATCAAGTCCAGAAAACCACAAGATCAATGGTTTCGACTTCAGGGAAGTAGTAGCAAAAAGCAAGAAGAAAAAAAGTGCAGCGGATCAATGTATCGGGGTAACAGAGGGCGTCCTTCAAGGTCTGAATTTGTTTGGGGGGTCCAGCTCCTCATTTACTAAGGGCTACTTTTTTTTCGCTTGGCCTTGTGACAAACAAGCCACAAGTTTTTGCTGTGCGGTACCGCAGTACGTGAAAAACCAGGCCCCTCCGAAAGCGAACACCGGACTGGTATGTACGGTCACGGTATTGTCGGTGTTCGGCGCAGCATTATTCCTTGCGCATCGACCGACTTCTGCAATGATGTACTTGCGAGTTTCGGCGGACATGCACGTAGCCCATTGCTCACTGCGTTCCGCTACCACCTAGGCTGAGTCTGCCCAGCTGATCGGGGGTCTGCGTAGTCCTGCATAGGTCTGTGTAGTCGACTACACAGAGTCTTTGTAGGTCTGCATAGCCCAAGCGTAGTCGACTACGCTTGAGCTACACAGACCCCCGATCAGCTAGCCAAACCAATGCTAGGTCTGGCTAGGTGGCAGCGGAACGCAGTGGCTGTCCGCCTGCCGGTTTGCCGCCGCGCAGTGACAGTGCTGAGATTTGTTGGACTCAGTTTTTCTTTTTTCCTGCTTGTCTATGAGCACAGCCTGACGTACTGACGCAGCCTGACTCTTGGAGAAGATCAGCCCGAACAAAATCCATCTACATCGGAGGTGCAGCATATGATCATCGCCGCGAAGCACCGCAACCATGAATTCGGTGCAAGTCTCATGCGCGCCGTCATAACCCATTACTCATTACAAGCAATCTAAGCACTCGAAGGCATCGAGCTCGCCACCAGTGAATTCCTCCCCTGACTAGAAGTGTGCGGGTTAAGAACTGTCGCCCACCGGCGCTGTCATGTCTCCGACCGATCACAGGAAGGCCCATGCAGATCTTGGTAACCGAGAGAATAATCGGGGCATACTGCAATGATGCCCGATTGCCACCCATGGCCGACCGGGGCTAACACGGGTACTTTTTAAAACATCAGCGACGATGAATAAGAGTCCCCAAATACCGTTTAATTATATCCTTCTGTAGCATCCCCGAAATGGCAAAAAACGGTTTACAACATGCGAGGTACGAGCACCATATTGTTGTAGTCTGTCTATGAGAGACTAGAAAACGGTATAAGCGCGGACTTAAAGCGTTGGCCGCTTTCCGCCTCTGCTGTTCATATGGCGACATTCCATCTGAACACTGTTATATTGGCTGAGGATGAGTACATTGCACACTAGTGCCTCCCCCGACGTTGAACGACCCTATAGACGCCTGCGAGGCTCCATCGTGCTTGCAGGAATACGTGAGAATATCTCGCGCCCAAACCGTGAATCCACATGCCGATAAAAACAGTTTTGTTATGCCTTGACTGCCTGCTCACGCTAGACTCGGAAGTAGCGCACATATGGAGTCCCAGATGGAGGCGCAGCTCGCCCTGGTTTTTACTGGTTCGGTACTTCAGTATTATCGAAAGTATCGTGATGGTTCCGTACTTTTTCGCGCAGTGGTGGTATTTATGGTATTAGTCTTCGTCTGACTCAAGTGACGCTTGCGCTTAGAGTCATTGCCATATACGGCTTCAATCGTCACGTCTTCGCGTCATTAGTGCTCGCCGCTGTAGTTACGGCGGGTCTAGGTGCCGTGCGTCCGAAATCCCATTCACTGTTAGCACTCAACGAATATTTGCGCCAGTGGTCAACCATTGGTTTCGAGACCACCATCGACATCGACTTTCCCGGTTGCCATGTCGCTACATCCAAGGCACAGTGAGTTTGTTAGTGTCGGTCTGGTCTTTGTTGTACTGAAGAAACGGTTCCAAGAGCACTTCGTTAGTAAATCAAGTTCTGATTGCATTACTCTCAATTAACTCGTTCCAAACTTGGCTGGGGCATGTGGGAATCTATTTCTTGGTCAATCCGCCGGTGAAGGCTTGTTTGTGATATTCTGATCCTTGGCCTGACTCTCCGACGTGCATATACATACCATCCCACTATCGCTCTGGGTTCTCAGGAGGGATTATCCCCACAATGGTCCGCGACGACAAGCGATTCCACCTCTCAGTTCTTTCCTCCCACTCATTGCGGTGTCACTAGGGCACTGTATTTCGGGTTTGTCCTAACCTACCGATTCGGCACAAACATATCGCCCTTACGGACCGTTGCCCAGAATGATTGCCCTAGTTAATGCGGTCAACATCACCATGTTTTATATGTGCATTTTACTCTTCCTTCTCCGACGTAGTTCTCAACTTAAATTCTACGAGCTCGGCGATATCCGTCTGTCTCTCATCCTTCACTCTGCCCACTCCCTCACTCTGCCTTCACACAGGTCTTCGTGGCTGGGAGTCTTGCCTGGCTTGCTTCCTCGTATGGATATCGTCGCACCCATTATTATCTGAGGGAAACTCATCTCAGCGCCACCAAGATCTCCGTCGCGATGATCTCCCGCCTCATGCTGAATCTGCACGACGTTGCCCACCCGCATTTGGAGATTACCTTCCCATCCTGACACGAAACACGACATTTCCAACAAAATCAGACGGGGAAATGGAGACGAGCTTGAACATCACGCACACGATATGAAAAATGCACCAATAGGGAATGTCTCCCGGTACTTTCCTGATCAGCTTTCTGTCCACTGATGTATTGCATGCGATAGCAAGTTCATAGTTCTTCAAGCGTCATATTCATGCAAATCTGGACAGCCCACTCTTCCACGATAGTCGGAAAAGTGTTGATTTTTGCGACTTTGTAAATTTTCATAGATGGTCATGAACATGCCTCCAAGATTTGAACATCCTGAGGAAATTTTTCGAATTTAAATTCGTGTAGAACATCGTCGTTCAATTACTATAAATGATTAGGTAAATATTCTCGTCCCGTGGGGTAACTACGCCGAAGGCGCAGCCCCATCCTATTTCTCCTGCTCAGGTTTTTCCTCTTTACTGGCTGCCCACATCTGATGCCCGTTGTTCCACTCGGCACGCACCCCGTCGCCTTGCTCCTTGATGATAGTAGAGCGCGTATAGATCTGGCTGTATGTTTCCCATATACTATTCGCGATCACATTTTTCTCCCGGAAAGCAGTACTCTCTGCCATGAGCTCCGCCTGTGCCTTTCGCAATCTGTAGCACGGGACTTGGCTGTTCAGATGATGCGCCGCATGCAGTCCATCGTTGAGGGGATGGATCCACCACCTCTGCCAAAACCCATCGTTGGTCCTGGAGTTACCGAAGTTTCTCGTCATATCCATCCCGAGGTGTTCACCCAGCTCTGCCCACCAGCGTGTGATGGGGAGGATCCCCAGCCAGGGGACGACGTAGTACCATCCAAAGCCGGTCCATGTATCGGAGAAATGAACAATGGAAAGGACGACGATCCAGTAAATAAGTTTCGAGGGATAGCAGCTGCTGTCCACCCAAAATTCGGTGAAGAGTGTGTTGATATATTCGTAATGGAACCACCCCGTCCAGGGGAGCCCAAACATAAGCCACGTCTTGCGGGATGCAGACATTGGGGTCTCCGAAATGAATCCGTAATCGATGAACCGGACAACGTCAGCGTCGCGGACGGGATCGCCAAGGTATTTGTGGTGTTCGAGATGCAAGGTGCGGAATACCTGGTGAGAAAATGAGTGAATGACGATTTCAACACGAATTGAGACGTGCCTTGAGCAGGCGAAATACGGGAAACGCGTAGGCGAATTCGAACCACTCGTGTGCACGGGGTACTGTGAACAGGTTGTTGTGAGATGCCTCGTGTACCATATGCTCGAAGGCGCGAAGACGTGAGGAAATGACGAGGGCCATGAGGGAATATATCGCCCATACAGCTCTAGTATTCAAGCGCGTAGCGGAGCATTCGGAAACCGCGATGCATCCTGTAATAGAAATGTAATTCCCCACAATAGTGAGACCTCCCCACAGATTACTTCTCTGCGATTCGAAGTGGAGTTAGGATCGAAGCTGGTGGCTGGCAAATTTCACTCACGCCTTTGTGTCGGTTGCTTATAGCCAATGCTTCCTTGAAGGCAACTCGAAGATCATCGTCCTCAGGTTTGGCGAATTTGGCTGGTTTGATCTCCTGCATTGTGCGGCTAGATTCTGTAAGACAGAGGAATTACCGGGCCCTTTTAAAGAGACGCGTGTTCAAAATATCTCGTGAGTCCGATGACTTGGGCAATTTCTGGCACCGCGCTCTTGGAGCTCATGCAATGGCTGGAGCAATTCATTCTCCATTAAGGACACATTCGTGTTCGCGACGGGCGCCAACATCTCTCCTTATGTCTGATTTTACTCCTTCTTTCTGTCGGCGATACTATGCGATATGATCGAAGAAGAAAAGCTCCCTACCGGCTGCCGCCCTATACACAGCCGCACGCGACAATCAGAGGATAAAGGCTCTGCCTAAACTCTGGTTGAGTTAAAAGGTTGGCGGTTTCAAGGGTTCTTGAATACGTAGCAGAGTTTGACTGCGATCCAACAGCCGCGCTAAATTACTGACGTATTGCAGGTAAGAGATCATTTGTTCAAATTTCCGTAGAAAATCCTGTAAAACCAATTACACTGAGAACTAAGCAAGAGTTGAACCAAAACAAGACGGAGAATTCCTCGGGTATAGCAACTCCACAAATATGAAACGTTCTAACACTTAATCTAAAAAATCATTTTCCCGTGGTTGCAGGACTACTCTAGTAATGTATTTTGTCCCATACGACCTTTTCTGTTTCGTTGCGCAATGGATAACGTCTGCGCAGTGGAGTATGAGGCTGCGACTCCACCGACTCACTGCGTTCCGGTAACACCTAGACTTAGTTTGGCCAGCTGATCGGGGGTCTGCGTAGGTCTGCATAGCCGACTACACAACCCCTTTCTAAACGACTACGCTTGATCTATGTCCAGCTGATCGCGGGTCTGCGTAGATCAGCCTAGCTACCTAAACTGAGCCAGCGTAGCTGATCATAGGTCAGCGTAGGTCGCCTAGGCTGAACCGTGCACAGTCCCAACATTGGGATTGTGCTACCTCTGCATAGGTGACTACGCACACCTATGGTGACCTACACTGATCTACAAATAGCTAGGCAGAGCTAGACTGACCTACGCTCAACTAGCCAGACTCTGCCTTGTTAGCTAGGCTTAAAAATCTAGCTAGCTCTTCGTAGATGACCTAGGCTCAGGCTAAGTCTAGGTGGGAGCGGAACGCAGTGACTTGTTTCGGGATTCAGATCACTACCAACTGTTCCTGACGACCTCCGAAGCGTTTATTGCTGCAGAACGGTGCAGTGGTGGGTATCACTGACTTCCTCCCTGAAGTTACCTATAACGTACGACCCCACATCTGGGCTGATGTCATATTTTTGTAGGCTCGTAAAAATAAGTACCACGCGACATAAACGAGCGGCGGGTCTGTCTGCTAAAACTTGGAGTCTGACCGGTTCTTTGGTATTGCCGATGATGACTCCTTAAATTATGCCCTCAGGTCAAGATTAAATGGATCAGAACCGTCGGGGTCAGACTTTTGCTGCCGAGGGTAACGGAGCGTGTGCATCCAACGTAAGGAACGGATATCAACGGACAGCCCTTCTTTACTGTCTCCATACCACGGAGATCCGACCTCAGAACTTCGGGCTTCCGAATTTCTGCTTTTCCAGCCGTCATCCACGGCGCTCCCGCCAAATGCTCCTCGATCACCACAGGAATGCATTGAATACTTGTGGAGAAATGACGACATAATACTGGGTCAACTACAAGGGTAAACCCAAAACATCTCCTCATAATCGAGACACAGCTAGTTTCAAGCGTAAGAACATTGCGTCACGGAGAAATCAGTCGGACCCCCACAAGAAGCGCCGGTGAACACT
Organism: Mycena capillaripes; assembly: GCA_029204075.1. NCBI lineage: Eukaryota > Fungi > Basidiomycota > Agaricomycetes > Agaricales > Mycenaceae > Mycena > Mycena capillaripes. The sequence continues at coordinate 327,684 of JARHKZ010000014.1, read as the reverse complement.
CAGCTCGGTGAGTCGGGGCAGCATCCCCAATCAGCCCCCGGTGAGTCGCCGATTTATTACACTATGAAGGTGGAGATAGACCCTATGGCGCCCATTCCGACGCCAATTATGAGAGAAACCACTTTTTTCACCCAATAAGCAAAGGTTCCCACGGAATCGATCAGATCGGCCTGGTACTGATCGTGACGTAAAACGGAACTTACCAAGAGCGGCCAACAACTCACCCCACCCCGTGTAACCGCCGTTGTACACTTGCTAATCCCGCCGGTACACACCAGGGGTATCAGCTAATTATAACATTCTCCGTTGTTCATCGATGCCACCCGCCCACCCCCACCTCTGTGCTTACCACGATGGACCTCCTCAGGATTCGCTCCTCGAGAGTTATTTCGACTCTGCCGATGCGGCTGTACCGTGCCCTTCCAGCAGTCATACTCGGAGCACTCTTCAACATTCTAGACACCAGTAGGGGCGGGAAATAGGCCATCAGACTTCAGAATCTCACAGACGATCAGTTTCTATCGGAATTCTTGTATTCCCCGCGACGGATGGCGTTTTCAGATCGCTTCAATTGCAAGGATTGTCTATGTTCATCATAAGGTCACTCCTTTCGTTGGACTCTTGCGCAGAACTCATATATATTCCAGCACACTCGCCTCCCAAGTCGTTATGACCGTCGGGGGCTCAAAATTTCCTGGAGCCTTGGGCGCGATGCTGATGGAGATACTGCCATTCCTCAGAGGAGTGGCAAGTGACATTCGCGACACTCTCGGAGACGACCACCGAGGTTTAATACCGACTGTCATGGCGGCATACGCACTGACCTCGTTTCTGACTGGATTCGCATTCATCATCCTTGGATTCCTCAGACTGGGCACTCTTGTGGGTTCTGTCATCGTTTCCCATATGTCTAATTATGTGCAATTAGGTGGCGTATTTCCCGCAAACAGTCCTTACTGGCGCCATTGGTGCCATCGGGGTATCGCTTTTTGTGCTTGGGCTAGGGCTGCCATTCCCTCCCGCGGCGACTCCTCTCGCCCTCGGAAATGTGGGCTCGACTCTCTTTGCTAAATCCCATCTGGGCCTTTTGGCTGCATCCTTCTTTCCCGCTTTCCTTCTGTCGGTCACCTTGCGGTCTCAATCCATCGCGAAGTGGTCGCGTGGTCTGGTCAGCTCAGCATATTATATCCCTATCTACCTTCTCTGCATTCCCACCGTTTTCTGGATCACCGTACGATCGCTACATCTCTCGAAAGATCAGCTAATAGCCACAGGATGGCTGTTCAAAGTTGACGCGTCAACTTCCTCTACTGAGATTGTTGCGAGTTGGAACTACTGGACCTTATTCAACTTTGTAAGATGCCGTCGAGTATGCCGCACTTTTACTGAACGAGCTCCAGAAATTGGTGGAATGGTGGGCACTGAAGAGTGCAACCCAGAACATTGTCCTGCTGGTTGTCATTGGGTACGATATATATATATTATCGCAAGCGGTAGATTCAAACATTCTTTCAGAGTTCTCAATCTGCCAATATTCGTTCCCAGCCTTGCCTTCTCGCTTGATGTTGCCTACGACATGAACCACGAACTAATAGGTGCGTTTATCACCTGGACACGGTATATATTCAAGTTCAACCTCTCTCTCAGGGCAAGGAGCGGCCAACATTCTTGCTGGCGCTTTAGGCAGCTTGCCGAACATCCTCGTAAGTTAATCCTGCTCTTCCTAGGAAATCTCTCATCATTAAAATCTACCAGCAATATTCGTACTCGGTCTACTTCACTCGCGCACAGGGCGGCCGGTTTGAACTCTGGCTTGTCATCATAATCACAGCGGGGCTCTTCTTCACCGCCGGTCTCATACTCCCATACGTCCCCACCATTCTTGCGTCGGGGATGGTGCTATTCCTTGGAATCGAGCTGTTCCTCGGAGCGACTTGGGAGGCCTCCGAAACGCTCGCAGGGATGGAATGGGCTGTTGTGATTGGGACACTGGCTGCATGCACGTTCCTTGGCTTTGCGGAGGGCTTCGGCGTCGGAATCGGCGTTGCAACGGCGGTGTACTTAATCTACGGGGTCATTGACTCGGTGCAAAATTCTTTCATCTTCCATTTCCGGCCAGACGGTTGATCCTTTTTTCTAACAGCCTGCGAGGACCACAACATGTAACGAATGGCACGAAATGCAGCGAGGGAAACCTGATGAAAAGGACCACGTCGTAATGCCCATGTCTGGTCCGCTTCGGTCTCAGCGAAACTACATGCCCGGTGTGAACGGCCAACATTACGGTAGTGCCAGCACCGTGAACGTCCGGACTATCGAGAACTCCGAGCTGTGGCAACGAATAAATGCGCGCGTTGTAATCCTTTCCGGATATATCTGTATGCCCCACGGTGCTATTCAATCCGCCAGCTGACCCTATTCTCCGCAGTTTTCGCATCCGTACCATCGCTGGAGAAAAAACTTCTTGATACTCAGATCCCTGCGGAATTCATCATCCTTGACCTCACGCGCGCGCACCGCATAGAGACCACCGCCGCACGCTGTCTCACGCGCTGCGTTCGCGAGCTTGAACTCAAAAAGAGCACGCTCATCATATGTGGTTTGGTGAAAGACAGTGGGCTTCATGCTGACTTCACCCGCGCTGAAGTTACGTTGGCTTTTGATGCGGAGAAGGACGTCCAGGGCAAGGAAGTCCTGGTGTTTGCAACACGCGCGGCGTGCTTGACCTGGTGTCAGCATCAACGCAAGAAGTTGGATCAGCCTCTGAGTACTCCCGTTGTCCAGCCCACCATACCTTCGCTGATATCCCCCTAGAAATAGACGACCAGGCGATGGACAGTGCTTTCAGAAGGTTCTGTCATGTGTTCGGCTTTGACCTGTCCGTCGCACTTGGTGATCCCGTCAATACAGCTCTCCCCGACAGCACACCCTCGGTAGAGCTTGACCGTTTTATCCAGAATGGCGGACGCATTGTTGCCTGCCGATCAGGTCAGGTAATCGATCCAGGTGCGGACTCTCTGCACCATTCCATTGATTACTTGTTCAACATAGCACATCTGATTCAGGCCTTGTATTCGTGCTCGACGGGCGAATAGCGCTGGTCAACTCCAGTCCGGATCCCGAAGTGACCTCGATACGCCCCTCGCTTCGCGGTCTCCTGTGGAAGATTCCTCGTGTGGCAATAAATACCTTGCGTACGCGTTTACCCGTATTATTCAGGCGACCGCCGCCCCACACAGGAATTCTGGAGCCGGGAAATGTGTTTGACTTGCGGGGTCATTCTGGTATCAGTGTGGCGATGACAGAGAGCGTCATTGTTCAGATAGACGGTGAAGCGCTGACGGAATGGGCTCAGGCAAAATTAGGAGTATCCACGCCAATTGTCTGAGGGACATGCCGTGTCACCAACAATTCGACGGCCGCCTCCTTTATACTTACTAGAATTAAATGCCAAAAACTATACTCTCCAGGCTGCTAATCATTTTCCGCGTTCAGCAAATTACTCAAGTTGGGAAGCCTCGAACAGAACATCAAACGAACAAGACCTGAATAAGTGGTCTCATAAGCAGCCCGAGGTTGGGCGGTTGGTCAACTCAATCATCCCACAAATGAGTTTAAAGCTGGGAATAGATCTCCATTTTTATTTCCGATGACCCTCGATAAGTAATATCCCAGGCGTTGTTGTATTCTGCTTGTATTAACTTGAACGCGTCGATGATGCACGTGACAACTGTTTCTTTTATCCCTTGAACGTTTGAACCATAATAGTGCTAGAGCCACATTGAATGGGCGGCCTTAATCCAGCAGAAAGGTACAGCTCACAGGGATACAAAATTTTAGGAAAATTTCGCCGCCGGTTTGCCACCTCGAGGTCGCCACAGACAAATGTAAGTCTGTTATATTTCAGGAGTTTTTTTTTTCCCACCGACGTTCACGATGGACCTCGGTTGATTTTTCTACCAGCTATTTATGTTGGTTTTATTACACCAGAACTGACCTCGCGACATTTGAGGTCTGCTGGTAAGGTAAGGCTTTATAAAATGTATGAACATCTATCGGGGTTAGCATGGAGTTCTCGAGTATGAGCCTGACAGTCACTTGCCAAAAGTAGCGACAAAGCTGTAGATCACGTCGGTTACTTATCAAAAATGCATTGCTACTTCCTGAAAGGACACACAAAGCTGTAGAGCATGTACATCCGGAACTACGTAACGTGAGAGGTGCATATAAAAAACCCTTCAGTGACAGCCTTTTCGGCCATGACCTTCCAGTGCCATGGCTACTCTGGTATTCGAGACGAATAGCATGGTCAATACGACGATCCTCCGCAATTCGAGCCCAGCGTATACAGTATCCACCCGGTGGGCAACATCACCGACGAACATCCATGCTGCTGGCACCGGAGCATTACTGGCGAAGATAAATCCAAGGACATTGCTCTCAGATACCGTCATGTTCCGCCACGCATACGAGGGGAAGGAGGTGAAGCTCAGCAAGTGGTTGCAACGCGAGAGACTGGATGACGGCTCGTGCGTGGCTTGCCATGTTCCCGCTGTCCTTGATTTCCTTAGACACCCCGATCAGACCGGCAAGTGTACTCTTGCTGTGTGGGGAGCGTCGTTTCCTGATACGCCATAATGAATATGGACTCACCGTTCGTGCGATTTATAAATGAAGATACTGCTTACTGACAATCTCACACAGCTCTTCGCCGCGGATATGAGAACCATTCTTGCCCGCTGGCGACCCGAGACGAAGTCCTTGCCGTTAGCACTGGTCATATCGCGTGGGATGGAAACGTTCGAGACGGAAATTCTGACAGCATTTCTATTCGAGGAAGGAAAGCTCAGGAGTGCCGAGGGTAAACCTGGAGGCGTCGCCTTGGCGGTCACCGGAGCGATGATGGGAGAAAGCGTAATGCAAGCATAATCTACCCAGGTAGTCCTGGTGAGTACAGAGGCCGAGGTTCCAGATACCGTGATAGCCTCGTGTTTGTAACGTGGATAACGAATCTGCTGCATAGCCAAGGATGGCGTGCTGATACACGAACGCTTAAATTCTCATGTGCCTGGGACCTTCCATTGGTTATCGAGGCGAGTACAGGGATGTAATAATTCACCGAACTGTAGGACCTCAATAGACTGGACCTGCCTATCTTCGGCATTAGTGAACTGCACAGATATTTAGAGAACAATATCAAGGATTGGGTGACAATATACACACTCGGAGTCCCAAAATGTTGTCCTCGTTGATGGCAACGCAATGGTAATGAAAATTCTGCGTCGATACCGTTTCGACATAGGGTAGCCGAGAGATCACCGGCATCTGGAACGCCCGGTATGGTATCACCGTCATTTCATTCATCTTCACAACACGGATTGTGGCCGTCGTGGACTCGGTGGGCTCGCCATTTTCCTCTGCTAGAGTTACTGTGTCGGGGTTGAAGTCTAATATGTGGATAGGTTGCGGAGTCTCGTGAGCTCTGTGGGGGATCCAAACGAATCGCCGCCCATACGACATGTTGAATAGGCCGCCAGCTCCCATCTTGCCCCGGTTGAGCCACCGCGTGAGATGAGGGCCCCACATTCGCCATGAGGTGGAAGAGTGGCCTGCGGCCTGCCTCTTGTGGAGTATACGGATGAAAGAGTTGCGAAGGAACACGAAAAGGAACTCGGCGTCATCGTCATTTTCGTCCAGTGTGACGTCGAAGAAAACCATGATGAGTGATTTTTCGAAGTTGCTGGTATAGCGCCGACGACTCCATGGCTTTGCATTCGATGCGGATCCCACAGAATGCGGTGAACCCTTGCAAAATATTGAAGGGATAGAGTAGCCTGGACTGAGCGGGGGGAGATCGAACGAATGGATAATCGCCACCTGACCAGCCGGCTGTACCTGATGAACATCCAGGGTATTTGTTGCACCGTTTGGCATGAGAATTATATCTTCCGCAAGGAAAACTGCCCCGATATTTGAGATGGCAACGGGGTTCTGAACAAAAAAAAAGATCAATGGGAATAAGTGTCGAGAGAAGGAATACTGGCCGTTCGTGAGATACCCATTTTCCAGTTGTATATGTGAAGTTTATTCAGATCTGCGGCGATAGCCTCGGAATATTTAATCACAAAGAGGAGATGGTCTCCAGCAATTTCTATTGTCGTAAGCGGTTCTTCCAAGAATGAATTTACATCGTGCACATGGATGATTGGCTGGTTAGCAAGTCTGTGGTGTTTTTGAGTCGAGAAATCGAGAAGAATAATGTCCACTGAGGACATGTTGGGGTTGTTTTGGTGCGGAGAGCTCGAGGAGACCATCAGCGATGTATCGGTTGTGAGTTAGAGAAACCCTACTACGTGACGATCGCCATGAGATTGTGCTCCTCAATAGCGACGGCAAAATCCACTACAAGACGCCCAATATCGATATGCTCCCAGTCTGTTTCTTGTGGCACATCCAGGGCTGGGATCCGCGCGTATTTTATCTGATCGGACATGCCTGTGATACCGACCTGGACGCCCCCCAGAAAATAGATATCTGACGCGACATCGTATAGGTCCACAGCCGTATGGTCGACGGTGATGGTGCGGACGTGATTACAAGTAAAATTCAGCCAGGCACGTAGGCGAAGGCGCAGATTTTTAGCACGGTCAACAATTGAGTAGCTCCGCAATGAATAAGGGGTATCTTCGATGCACGCCAACTGTTTTTCTACCCCGTACTGAAGGGCAGCTGAGTCGCGGATAAGATCGCCGAGGAATCGATTGTTGGTGTCTTCACACCTCCAGAGATCAGCAGCCGGTAGATATCCCAATATCTTGACGATGAGCTCTGTAGGAAGATCCAAGAAATCGAGGCGGGACCTTGGGCGGGACGGCATGGATGTTGGGATGAGGAGGATCTGATCGTGCCATTGACAGACAAATAATAGCAGGAAGCAATACGCGCAAATAACGGGATCGAACTCGAAACTCTGGCAAGACGGATGAGCGGGATTTTCTGAAGTGGCTACGAATATTTGATTCAATCTAAGCATTTCAATCTATGCGGTCACTCCGGCAAGCCGCGATGTATGATGTTTGACGGAAAAAGATCAACAGAGACGTGACTAGAGGATGCAACAACAAATTTAAACGACATATCCAAGGCGTATCATATCATCCCCAAAAACCGTCCCGCCACTCGCCCAGTACAGTATTGCGGGGGGACGAGGAATTCAGCCAGAAGTTGGGTCCTTGGCGCCTCAGTGCCGCAACACGGGCTGAATGCGCACTCCAGAACGGAACCGCCAACTTCTGCGTCATCGCAAGACCGACGCAGTGGACGCAAACGCAGCGAAAAGCACCTGGAGCGTGTGGATTTAAACGGTATTTCGCCGTCTCCATCAATAGATCGTGGTCGAATGCGACAGTTGACAAGTTCAGGGTGAAGCAGGAGTTCGGGGTACAGCTCTCGGTCGATCTCAATCGAGCGAGGAGGGAGTTCACGACTGGGACATCATCGCTACGAACGTGAAGCTGCAGAGTTCCAAGAGCCGTGTGCTTCTCGACAAGGGATAGCAAGGTGGTGAGAATCAAGGTGCCACGACGAAGGGAGATGGAAAGATACGTGACGAAGGCTGAATCTGAAAAGTACAGTTTGCGCAGCTGGTCCATTCACGTCGTCGGAGCAGATTGAGGATCGAAGAGAAGTCAGGAGTTTGAGGTCGGCTTCAACAAGATCGGGGCAGATTCTGAGAACAGCACGATGATCTTGACGTTAGTTGGTGCTATGGCAGGATTTCAGATGCCGGCGACGATGAGCCTTCGCAGTTGAGGAGCGACAACAAAGTCTGCAAGGCGCTCATCTCGCCAGAAGTTAGTGTCCATACACCGCCAAAGTGCCGGCACGCAGTGCCCAGCTGGTACGGTCATGCAACAGACACATGTCGTGAAAGCTGGGTTCTACTTCACCACCAGCTGGCCATCAGCTGAACTCTCCAGCCAATTTTCCAGCCTTCACCCACCTAACGACACACCTGTATTCCATATGGTCTCGAGCCCGGACGCCAGCTGAGCACCATATTTACAAAAAAGTCTTGACTCCGAGTAATTATCGCCTGAAAATTTATGCAAGTTTTCCTGGCTGAGTCAGAGTCCATTGATAACATCTCATCATCTTCCCCGCTTTCATCCGGACGCGAAATTGTGAGTTCGGAGAGAAAATCCTCGAAGTCTTCCATCTTTGATCGCAACACACCGTTTGACAGGTGGCAACGAATGGCGTGACTTCTGATTTTGGTTCGTCGCCCTCTCTTTCTCTCACCTCCACCGTCCCCACTTCCTTCCCCCTCCACTTTCTGCTGAATCCCCTGCAATTCTATCATTCGCACTCTTTGCGGTCCTCATATATCTCTCTACTCCCTCGCCTCGCCAGCACCAAACCCTCAAACGCCACGTGTCATCATCCCCACCGACACCAACTTCAAGCCCACAAGCCCCTCGACAGCCGTGAAAATGTTCTGATCAGAAGGACATCTGGGTGTTGAGCCTCATGTGGTGTTTTCTGAACCTTGGGACTGCACCGTGCTATCGTATGCTTCCGTGCCGCCTCTGCACTGTCGCCCCTCAAGTACTCCGTCAAGCCCACGTCAACGCTTCCTCGTGGCAATGTGACCTCACGTTTCTCTCAAGGATGCATACAAGTAATCGCAAGACTGCTGTCATCAATGCTCAATGCTCACCTCAAGCTGTGCTTGCTATCCCCAAGACCAGGCTCCATCCCGTTTTGCTGTCAGTCCTCAACCTTAATCACTCAAGCTTGTGGCCTCAAGAATTTGATTTGTGCCCTTGCACTGGTGCAGCCGGCTCTTTCTCGCTTGCCCAGTGCCTGTCTGTTGGAGCCGTCGGTGAGTAATGTAGTGGTGTTCTCAGAGCTGTCTGACATTCTTTGCAGCAACCGCGCAATCGACACTTTCATCAGGAAGGCAATGACGTTATCGAGCCAGGCGGGGGAATAGCTGTTGCGGCCGGCGAAGACGACACGCAGTATAATATTGAATAGTTCAAAGAGCATGTATTTCGAGTACAATGTCTGAAATCAATTGTTTTTATTCAAACTACCAGATCAGGATGCTCGGGAATATGCTCTAAGGCTGGCTATTCAGCTATCAGCCAGTTCATGGCCCAGCTGGCTGCCACTTCAAAGTGGTACCACTGTGGATCCATTCAGATTGAGGCTGGTAGCCAGCTTCTTGGATACTGGGACCAGCTGGCGTCCACATGTGTTTGACACATCATTTCCAGCTGGGGCCCACATGATTGCCCGTTTGCGGTGTACTGTCCGTCCAAACGCTCCGCGCATGCAGTACTGTTGGATGCACTTGCTTCGCCCACTGATTTGGCGCAGACACATGTGCCCAAGCCTTTGTCGCTGAGAGCTCTAGAGAGTTTGTCACAATTGAGGACGGACGACGCGTGCAGTGACATCATGATCGGTGATGAATGATGCAATCAATGAACCACACAAAGGGTTGGTTCAATTTCGTCACCGACGCCTCAGTGATAACCGGACTTATTCGCCGTCTTCAATGGTCATGCTCAGATTCGGCTTAGCACAAGTGATTATTAATTCTGCCGTACATAGGCACAGGCTGAACAATTACACGATTGCGGATGAAGGAATGTGGGCACAAAGGCTGTAGTTGTTCGTGGACACCCCGATTAATAGAGGAAGTACTTCGCCGTGTATTTGACGGAGATCGGCGCAGAGCCGGGAACACACTATAGAACGGGTGTTAAACACTAACCAGAAGAATACAAAAGGCAAACACTTACGGAGGTGGGAGGCTGTCCGCCGACGGTGTCGATGCGGAAGATTTTAGACGCCAGCGAGCCTTGCACGTTGTTGAGTGCGAGCCAGTCCACATTGGTCGCCGAGTTTTTGGGGGCCAAAACATCGCCGACCTTGGCGCCGAGTACGAAGGCATTCGCATTACCAACGAAGTTCCCGGTGGAGGTGAAGTCCCACTTGGGAGAGATGCCAGTGCCGGAGGGCGAGGTCACAAAGTAATGGAACTGTTTTACAAATTGTGTGAGCGATAAATCTCTCGAACCGAAAAAGAAAAAGGGACACACGCCGAGGAGGAAAGGCGTGCCGACGCCGCTTCCGATAGAAGTAGCGGTGAAGCTAACGGGGGCTTTGCTCTAGAAATCGTACGCAAGGGTCTGGATGGATCCGAACACCCGTGTGCTCTCGAGGCACGAGATGTCGAAGAGCGACGCGACGGCACCGATCGAGCTAAAGCGAAATGAATTTAAGAGCGTGTGTTGATTGCAGGAAAAGTGAGTGTCTTACGCGTACGTCGAGGTGGCGCTGGAGCATGTGTAGTTCTGGACACCCACACCAAGCGCCACGAAAAGAGGGTCGGTTGTGGGGGTGACGAGTGCCGTCTGGTTGGCAGGAAGGTCCATGACAGCCTTCGAGGTGGAGCAGCTGCGACCAACTAGAGGGGAGCTAGATGCGAGAAGAGCACCAGAAAGAGCGCCGAGCAGCTGGAGTGCGAGCATTTCGTGTGGAAGAAGACACAAGGTGGGCTAAAAGAATGAAAATCTCCGAACAGAGATTAGGTTCTTCCAAGTTCTCGATGCGCTTTTATAACGAACGCGTAGGCTCAAGCACGTAACTGAACTGACGTCGGCTCGCTCACTGGCCAGGGGTGCCATACTTGGATGGTTGGACATTTGAATTGGAGCGCGGGAACGCGTAAGACAAGGACCCGTTGACCGCCGGAGACCAAACGAGTGTTTCTGAGATTTCATATTCAAATGAACGACGGGGCGCTGAGGCGGACAGAAAGCCGTGAATGCTCATAGCCGACGTTAAGGTTTCTCAGATTCGGCAACAATTACGGATCAGTTCCAGTTTTCCCTTCAAAAATGGGCAGTACTGTTAGTTACTTACTAAATTTCATCGGCAGGTAACTTGGTCGCGATTATATCACCCACCTGCTCTAGGTCAGCCAGTTCCCCGAGCGCTCCCGGATGGATCCCGTAATTTACGGCACTTTCGAACGTGGTTTGAGACGGATCAAGGCTTCTTCTGTGCGGGGCCGCACCCCGCCGTAACTGATAATGATCCATCTCGCAAGTTCAACGTGGATCCGGCGGCTAAAATCTCACTGTCGACTTCCTTTGCGACCTTTCGTTTACTAGTTAACACACTACGTACCTTGCCGAGTTACCAAAAATTGGGGCGTAAGCGGATAGGGTCCTGTACATCTGACAAGTGCTGAAGCTGTTCATTGTGTCGAAGGAAGAACCATGTCAGGCAAATGGCTCCACACTTTGACATCCATTCTACATCGCGTCTATGTGCGACACGGCCGAGATCCCGATTGGCTTTTCAAAAAAAAGTTTCGCCTACAGAGCCAATTAAGTTGTTAGCGATTGAACGCGATGTGGCAGGCACGACGTCCCGACTGCAATCGAGCGTAATTCATATGTCTGCCCAAGAACTCCAGTGCCATCATTTCTACAATATTTCTCTGGCATCTCTATAAATAGCTGTATGCGATTAACCGTTCTTTAAGATTTTGTATGGAAAGCCAGAGCACCGCGCTCTGAAACAAATGTTGTTATCACTCTCGGCATGATAGCCGAGCCAATGCCGTGAGTCGTGGCCAGGTGTTAGCTTGTCATTACAGTGTTATTCACGCATGTCCTGCCTTTCAACCAAGTGGATGACTCCGAGAGACAGAGAACTCATAAACTGTGTCAAATTGTGTGTCATAAAGACGGGCACAAAGCCGTTTTCCCCGCTTTTCACACCATCAATGATTTGCAAAGCAGGGTGGGAGGTGCCAGATGGATGTTTGTGTCCTCCTCAAACGCTCCGTATAAGCAATTTGTATTGTGCTCATTGGATATTCATTGGTGGGTACCCTCATACTGTATATCTATTTCCTGTTTTTCAATTTTCAAGGTTAGTTCAACCAAGAAATCACTGATCACGGTTTGTCGGAAGTGCAGGCTTCACTGTACCGATTGCATTGCTCCAGGGAGGAAGTTATCAATCCATCGATGGCTTCCAGTCCTAGAAACAAGGGCTTCTGGTCTTGGGATTCATTCAACGCAAACAATATATCGTCGCCCAAATATTTGGTTAAAATGTTATTTCTGACCGAGGGGCCCTACGGGGATCTGTTTTGACAGAGAAGGTGACACACCAGAAAGTTAGTAAGTTCTGAACACTAACTGGATTCCGTTTTCCAGCTATGTTCGTGATTATACGGATTTTCGAACAATCTCGGATATCTCGGGGATGCCTAAACCCACGCTTGGGATTCGAATTCATGCTTTAGAAAGCTCTATAGATCAATTTCAAGCTCTGCATCATGCTCGTGTTCAAAATTCACAAAGAAACCATTACTGATAGGAATTAATCGTCTCTCTGTGGCTAACTTCTGCAGTAAGAGGAAATATGGTCACCTCTTCTCATCTCTGTGACTCTTATTGAAAGTAGTGTTGCCGGGGTTCGGTTAGGTTCGGTTTTTTGGCAAAAAATCCGAACCCCGAACCTGACCTCAGGTTCGGTTCGGGGAATTCTCCGAACCTCGAACCGGACCTGGGGTCCGGTTCTTTTGGGGTTCAGAACAGGTTCGAACCTCAAAAGATTCCCACGCAAATAAGAGTGGAACTTGAAGGTTTCAACCATTGGCAGAGGGTAAAAGTTGCATCTTTCTACGTTATTCACACTTGAAACAGAGTATGAGCGCAGAAACAAGGCGAAAGTAAAATATTTCAGCTTCCCAAGATTTTTGATGTCACGGACATCCGCTGGTTTGAGCGATGCTACTCAGTTGTTTCGCTCTGCACTGGTCAGAGATTCTCTTTGGGTGGGGTATTCAACATGTATGTGCTGTGCTAGGTGATGTTATAGTGAAATTACCCACACAATTCTGTAAAACTGACCTATTTTCTGTATGGGTTCGGTTAGGTTCGTTGAGGTTCGCAGACATTCGAACCCCAAACCGGACCTCGGGTTCGGTCCGGTTCTCAGCCGACGTCCGAACCCGTATTTAGGTTCGGTTCAGGTCCGGTTCAGGTTCGGAATCGGTTCTGAACCTAACCCCGGCAACACTAATTGAAAGAAAGAAAGACCCCTGAATGAATGTCTGGGGGGCTTCTATAGACAAGATTGGGCACGATATGTTCAAACCCACTTTGAGAAGACAGCGGCCAACGTTCGGCATGTGATCGAATCATTTGTTTCAAAGCGTGGTGCTCTGGCTTTCCATAATTTTGCTCGTTCGGCGGTGCTCATCAATTTGCACATGTTGGTTGCTTTCCCCATAAGGCTTAACTACTCTTTGCTCTCTCCTGCCGCCCGCTTGCGCAATCCACGAATTCCCGTAAACCCGTATATACTTTGCGCTCTATCAGCTGCAGTCTCATGATCAGCTCCGGACGTCTTTCTGGTCTGTGCGTGGTGGATTCTTTTCTCTTTTCTCGGCGATGCCCCATTAGTCAATGCCCACATGGTCTGGTACGGACCGTGCTTTTATTTTATTTTAACCATTCTTCTCGGCCGTGCTCTTACCCCATCTGGTTCCTCCATTGGATTCCTCCCCTGCTCTCATCGTACAAATCCAATAATTTTGCATCGACACGGAGTGTTTTCACTCTCACAGCGGCCTGCGCAAACTTCGCTGCTGTGCACTCATTCCCGTTCAGGCCATTTTTTCCGATTCTGCAGACCTACGGAGTGACTGCGAACTGTCCGATGGCTTGACGGATTGGGACGTTCGAGGTGCAGAGGTAAGTCCCGTGAATTGCCAGTGCGCAGAAATTGACTACGCCGCAGGGCGACAGATCTTTGTCACACTGCGGCCACGTATGGCTTTTACGCATATAAAGAGAAAGGGTTCCATGTCATCCTTTTATCCCCCCACTCTCGCTTTTGGCTTTTGCCATGGTCTACTTTTGCTTGATTAATTCTACCTTCTCCCTCTCCCCAGTCTCGTTGGGTCTTTCGATGCTTAGCTTGGGTCTTGCCTTGGGCGTCACCGCAATTCCCTTTGTGACCCAATTTTTTACCTGCCATGCGGCTTCAAGTTCAGTCTTTGGCGGTGGCTTTGGTCGCCTAGCTTGGGACTTTTCTTGGGTGTACCTGGATGAACTAACATTGCCTGCCTTGGGGTCTTTGAATTCAGTCATTGGCCGGCGACTCCCGCAATTACATCAATGAACCAATGCCGCACGCGGTCCCGAACGAACAGCTCCTTGCTCAGAATTTATCTCGACGATGCAGGGCCACCCGCTGTTGTCCGGACCTACGGATGATGTATAGCATTCGTCCGGTCCATCGCTACTCGCGTGCAGACCGCAGTTTCTAACGCGACTTCTCGTCAGAGTTGGGCTGAACCTTTCATGTCAAAATCGGCTCGATGGGCTAGAAAGGCCAGCTAATCCCCCTCCTGTGGTTTTGTAATTTCGCTGTGATATTCCGTACACAATGTTCATTCACAATAAATATTTTTTTAAATTCCAAAATCCGCCTCGCATACCGGAGCGAAGCGGAGGTCCATCTTGTGTTTAGTGTGGTTTCCTCTGGGGACAACCGATCCCAGCGCGTGAACGGTACCGGCTCCGTGATACGTAAAGCAAGGACGAAAAAGACGAAGGCCGAAAATTTCGGCCGAATGGTGAGATTCAGGAGGGATGGGACAGGGACGGGGCTCTGCGCCAGGGAGACAAGTATATTTCGGGCGGTGAATTCAATTGAGGTGCAGCGTGGGCAAGGTCGCCCCGGGGTAGGGCTGTTCGCCGTGCCCATGACGGGTACGGTACGGCCGTCGTTTCGACGGGAGTGCAACAAGCAAACCCATTCCGTCGCAGAGGCTGCAAAGACAAGCGACGGGACGGCCGTCACAGTCGACGGGACATTGTCACTGCCTTCTCACTGAATAAATCTCGTCGTTTTAGTGGAAAAATCGAAGACCTCCTCCTAGTAGAATATCTTACAAGATTTGTGGCTGAGTTGTACTAAAAGCTAAGATTGAAGCCATTAGCGAGCGTCATTACGCTTTGGATGGAGTGCGAAGACCTTATTTCATTCCGTTGAAGTGTTTACTTTGTTGGGAAAGACCTGGACCGTGTCTGCGGAATTTAGGTGCTTACTGTCGACAAATCCGTCGCCCGTCGACGGCCGTCATCACCGAACACCCATCCGCACGGAACCGTAGAACCGGCGCGACTGGCACGGCGAACAGCCCTCGCTCGAGTGAAATCGAGGATTCAGCAGCGAGAATACTTAGACAAGGGACACCCCAGCCAGGTACTTGCGTGACTCTGACTTGACCTTGGCGAATGAGAACCGGAGGAAGTCGAAAAAGTCTTTTGTTGTGTGGGCCCTGACATCCGAATCATTGGCCGATATCGCGATGATCTCCGTTGTTACTGTTTTTCTCCACGTATTTGTCTTTGAAGAGTCAGGCTCGGAAGAAAAAAGTTCTCCGAGCCACGATAATTGATATTACGATGTTCGTAGCACACTCTCGGAGTCTTACCCTCCGTTTGGCCCAGGTTGCTCGTCATTATCGAGCCCGTCCAGCTGCATGGTGCTATTTTCTTCAACCTGAAAAGAACAAACTCTGAAGCGTAAACCTCTACAAAGCAGACCAACGGCGGCACAAACCTCCAGATGACCATCGAGTGGCAACTGCTCAGGATGATTCGACGGCCCCACGATGGGTTGTTGGCTCTGAACACGAATCGGTCGGTATGTAGTAGTGCAGGACGCAAATTATAAAGCGGCCACTTACGGGTGTAGCGTCTTGAATACCATCTCGGCTTCTGATATCCTGATGATTTGATACACTGTTGCATTCCTGGAATACAGGGTAAACCTCCGAGCAAATGACATATTCACAGACTTACCGCCTCTGCCGGCGCAGTGGCTACCAACTCCCAACCGTCTTCAACCCGTGATCCCATCTACACGCAATAGAAAGTGAGAATCACGCAACGGATGTCCGACAATGCAGTAAACCTCACCATCCTGTGCTGTGCCGGGCGACCTTTGTTCTGCGGTATCCAGAATCCAGCAGCCAGCTCTCTTTGGCACGCTGATTACTCGCTTTCGCAGCCGGGTGTACAGCGGTAAGGGTCGCCGGATTCTGTTCCTCCCGATATCGCGCATCTGTAGTGGTTTCAGTGTGGACAAGAAACTTCAACAGAACGCTCACCTTGCCACAAGTAAACACCGCTGTGTGGCGCAATAAATCCAAGCTATCGTGTGTAAAGGCACCACTTCCGAAGGTTCTCTGCACAGAGGGAAGTAGTGTGTCCTGTAGAAACGAGATCAGAACCTCAAACCTCTCCTCCGACATGTAATTTTGTGTGTAGGACCACCGCAAAGATCCAATGATTTCCCGCATGTCCTTCAGGCAATTCTCCATAGAGCATCAAGATTGTCCTCCCCGTGTTGAAAAAGACAGTCATGGTAGCACAAAAGAAAGTAAAGGTCGAGGGGAAAGTCGGGGTCAAACCTAGGCATAGATTCGATGTCGACATCACAAAGTTGCATCGCCCGGAGATGAGCCCTGGCATTGAGGGACAGAGGAAGAATGCAAAGAAGATCGTGGGTATCAGTGGCAAGGCCGAATCCTGCCCAACCTTGCATATATTCTATGAGTGTCATAGGTTTTGGGGTCTCCTGGAGTGTCGCATGCTTTGCTTTCCATAGCAGTCGCGCTAAAGAAAGGTTCTCGCCAGCGGTGACATCAGCGCCGAGGTTAATGAATTGAGATGGCGAATTCATCAAGGACACTCCCTTTACCAGTTGCCTCCACACAAAGCGTGGCAAGGAGAGCAACTGTCTGCCTCGAATGTTGTCGCGAATCACAGCCCTGCATTTGTGGGTAACCGGACTTACTGTCGGCAGCCAGAGCAAGAGCCCCCGAGACGCTGAATAGCCCCGCCTTGTCCCAAATGAATTTAGATCCAAAAAATGGTGGACTACGCCACTCGGCTGCCACCATACTTCGCAGCAAACGCTCGGCAGGCTGGAGGTCGGTGTCGTGTTCCATTATCTTCTTTAGTTCCTGAAACGCCCGATCAAGATCTGGTTGAACCAAGTTCCGAAGCGGCAACTTGGGCAGCTCAATGACGCGGAAGTCGGGCAAATCCGCAATAGCTTGGGCAGCTATGTTGCGAACGCTGAAGTTCGAAGAAAACTCGACATGGAGACGGCTGTTCTTTTCGACAGTAGATCTCTCGAGTGCGTTTAGTGTGGTAGACATAGGAGTTATCGACTGGGCGGAGAAATTATCTGGGTGGATATGCCGCAGCGCGAGATTCAAAAGGGCCTTGGCCTTGGGTAAGATCCTGTAGACTGCATCTCCGACGGGTGTACGATACGAACAGGACGGCGCGATCACTGGGAGGAAGTTGGCAACAAGGTAGAGAGCAAGTACCAGGACGCCAATCACGGTGACGATAGTGGCAATAGAATGTTGGAGAGGAGTAAGGAAGACAGCCAGGCCTGCAAGGAAGAGCCCGACAGATGCATGGACTATGACGGGCAGTGACCCGACGATCCAGGCAACATACCACTGTTCGAAGCCCATAAACCGGAACTGGCGAGTTAGGGCACGGTCCCGGACGCTTCCTGAAGGCAGTCGCATGTACTGATGAAGCCACTGCTTGACGAGGACGGCGGCAAAGGCAGTGACAAGACTGAGCGTGAGGCTGACGAACCAGAGTCCGTTCACCCAGACCGTCGCCAAGTCGGCGGAGAAGGGTGTGAGTGGCGTAAGGAGCGAGGGAGAGATGAAATCGCGGTCGGTGCCGTTGAGGATGGCGAGCTGGATCTGAACAGACTGGAATACGAGTGACGCGGTTATCTCCGTGTAGTCGGGAGACAGCTGCTGGGATGTCTGAGAGACGAAAGTTGTAATAACGGCAGAAAAGAGTGCCGCCTGTGGATTGTTGTCAGACGCAAACGTCAGGTAATTGGCAGAACTCACGAAAACCAGGAGTACATCTAGCGCATCCCGCATCCCCCCAATCATGTCGAGGTCGAGAATAGCAGACTCGTCCATGTAGACGCGCCAGACTCGAGCGCTGGCCGAAGTCTCTTCATACTGCACATCTGGCTCGTACTTCCACTCGTAGTCGTCCGCTATAGCAGTGTTCTATAACCACTCCTTTGAGATGGACGATCCCATACCTTGGTGCACCTGTGAAGCAAAGCTGCTGGCCTTTTGGATTCCAAAAAATCGCTCGATGTGGTGGAAGCGGGCTTGAATGTCCATCAATCTCCTCACAACATCAGGCAACGTCGCACGAGGTCCTGCTTTCGCATATTCAAGATACTTAGGACTGGGATCAACATCGTACATACCGCTGCCTGCTAGGGGAGGATCATCAGCTCCAGTGGTCCCGACAGCGGCGGGAGAATCGTCCGACTCGGCCGAAGCTGAATCTAGAAGCATGCGTCTTGAGAACAGAAACTTAACGCTCAGGATCAAACGACGACCGACATTCACCTGACCCAGCGTCATGAACAGAAGGTTCATCGCCAATTTGAGGGTGTTCTGGCAGCTCTGGGTAAATTACAACAAGACTGGTATGTATTGAGCATACCTTCAGCTGTTGGCATCCTGGTCAAAGACAGAGAAGGACGTGACAGGGCCCATCAAAGCTAGCGCTTATTGAGCGCTTATCGCATTTAAAAAATAGAGCAAGGATGCTCTTTCTTCTTCCTTCGTCTCAAAAGAAAACCGTACTCGCAAGGTACCTGCTCGGTGAAATTTCATCGGTTTGTCCGATCGAGCCCAAGAGGACCGAAATTGCGGAAGTAAAGAGGACCCATAATCACCTGACTCGTCGCGTCCCTGTAAATGGGGCAAACAAGCCACAACTCGGATGGTTCGTCAAATCAAATTGTTTGAGGGCAGTTCGTTGCGAAATCGTCGGATATCCACTCGTGGCAGGATACCTGCTTGTTCTCTTGGAACAGTCTCAAAATCAGAACAATCAACTGCTTTCACAACATCTCCGCCTAAACATAGGTACTACCGAGACATGGACTTGAATGTCCAGATGAAGCTGTGCTGTGGTTGATGTTTGAAATCAAAGGAAAAAGAGAGTCGATAAAGATCGAGCATCACTGAAAAAATGGGTTGGTGGCCACCAGTATCTTAACACAGTTGAATATACAGCCAATGAATTACTTGACTATTTCCGAATACCGTATCTCAGGGTTGAAGAAAAGAACAAGTGACGGTGCTCTCTGTCGTCGAACAATTGGACAGAACCGCCTCATTCTCTTCTTTATTAATGATTGTCGCGTTCCCTGGCCCCACAACAGTACCGTCGAGACGTGTCGCCATCGAACTTGTGAACTCCACATTAAAAGGCATCTTCACGTCTCCAACCTGCCACGTTTCGATGCCCCAGATGGCGTCCGACTGACAGAGAACGGGCCCTATTTTGAACGTACGATCAAAAGCTGAGTGCGCGGTCGAGTCTATAATTTCCGCATCCTGCTCGTTGAAGTTATTTGCTATCGCGATGAGGGTGACATTATCTCCAGCGGCGAAGGGAATGAAGGGCGGCTCTGCGAAACATTGGTCGGGAAAATATTCGTCCCATGCTGCACAAGGATTGATATCCAAGAGGTTGTGGTAACGCAGGGCATACCAGTGTAAGTGACGCCGCCAGTCTTGTTGACTTCGATGTCCACGCCGACTTTGATGGTCGCACTATTACATGTGAAGCCGTCGACCCCGACCCAGATAGAAATGTACGCGGCGCGTAATCCCACTGTGGCATTGAAGCTGGGTATCACGACTTCACCAGCCACAGACTTCCATCGTGCCTAGGGTATTTCGCTGGAAACGATGTTCGTCTTCGGAGTAGCAACGGAACACGTACGGTTGGGTCAGTTATGACGGCGCCGGCCCAGTTCGAAGTGGGGAACGGGACGCGGGAGCCGCCGGGAGGGGCTACTCGTCGAATGAACTCCTCTCGGCGTGCAATACGGCTCTGGCTTCTCTTGTCCAGAGAAGGTGTCGCGAGGGTGCCTGCAGCAACCAGCACCTGAACCAAGAGGGTTGAAAAGAGCATAGCTGATCAATCGTCGATTCAGGTGGACTTCCCAGCGAGGTTGTTACTTATAGCGCTCTTCTGGTACTAAGCCTGATAAGTCGACTGTCAACTCGTGCCAAATCGTACTCGTACTGATCGGCCGTAGGATGGTGTGCCTGGCAGATTCTTGTCATAAGACCTTCTTTCACGACACTAGGAAACACGCAAACCAAATAGAAGCGAAGTCAACCAAAATCCAAGAAGCTGGGGCGGATGTCTCGGGCTCCTGGAAGGCAGCGCCGGCCTTCTTGCATCGCGATGATCGTCACTTGATCGACGAATCCCCAATGTACATTCCGACGAGTCCTGGAACCGTTCATAAGGAACGCAGCAGTTCAAGCTGGACTCACCAGCCACCAGCCGAAAACGGAAAGTATGTATCCACTTGCCTCCTGCCATATGGTCAAAAACACGACATTACGGACCACAGGTTAGACTTCCTTACCCTGAAGTCATTGCACTCTAAAGTAAACTTGAGATGGCGCAAATTGGAAATCCACAAGGACATACACAATGGGCGTAGGTATATACTTTTGAGAAATGAGAATGTTGGAGGTCCAAGAAATGTTGCAAGGGGATCAAATCTATTTGAAGCATTACAGCTCTTTGCGGTACAACAGGCGCGGTCCTGTTTTTTTTTTTTTGGCAAGTTTTCACGAGAACAGCTGCCCAGAGCTCAATTCTCAACCGTTTGCCCTAAAAATAAGCTCATTCGATTCGCATTGAAAATCCGCAGCGAATGTAATACCGGTATTTTTGATCTTCTTACGTAATAGAATTTCTCCCAGAAAAAAATGGATTTCAGTTGGACACCTGTAGCACTCGGAATACTGCCCCGATTAGTCTAGTTTTTGGATATGCTATACATCGGATGTGTCCCTAGATAACCGTGTGTTTATTTATACTACATGCTTAATTATTGTGATTCAGCACACACTTTAGCGAAGTAGATATGCAAACACTACCATAAGTAGAGCTGTCCATGGAGATTTGAGTATATTAAGTTCTATAAACACCCTCATTCGCTAGGGTCACATCCGATGTATAGCATATCCAAAAACTAGACTAATCGGGGCAGTATTCCGAGTGCTACAGGTGTCCAACTGAAATCCATTTTTTTCTGGGAGAAATTCTATTACGTAAGAAGATCAAAAATACCGGTATTACATTCGCTGCGGATTTTCAATGCAAATCGAATGAGCTTATTTTTAGGGCAAACGGTTGAGAATTGAGCTCTGGGCAGCTGTTCTCGTGAAAACTTGCCAAAAAAAAAAAAACGGGACTGCGCCTGTTGTACCGCAAAGAGCTGTAACAGTGAATACATATTCCAAATCGAAACACTCACCATCGTGGAACAGTGTAGCATGTAAGCCACCGTAGTTCGTGGCTCCACGAATCTGAACAAGATTTGGGTGGCTTGGGAAGGCTTTAATGCCACCGACAACCAGTCAATTGCACGGCACTTACCGAACCGATATATATCTCGCTATATCTTGCTCCCACTCCTACGAGGACTGTTTGAATGCAACAACGGGAAAGTAGGATGTATCGCACTTCCTTTGCCCCTGGTCCCTGATAAATGGCCACGGTGGTGTTTTGACCTCCGAGTCTGGCGGAGTATAGACGACGAACACCCTGCCGTTCGTATTGGCGATCAACGACACCGGTGCTGCTGACGGATATCTCGCGTTGAAGGTCTATGTCCCCCAGCGGGATCATCCTGAAATCTAAGCAATGATTTGTCGTTTCTTTGCAAGGGCCATATGGGGAGCTTACCGGAAGGCACAACCGGAGTCGTGTAGTTTGTGACATTGGTCAATGTCTGGCCAGATACAGTGAGATTGTGCGCGCCCGAGAACATTCCGCTGCTATGCCTGCATTAAGCGCCCATGAGATACGATCTGAGCCAGGCGTGAGGGCACATAACAAGGAGGAGGCACACACCTGCCAGATTCGAGAGGTCTGAAGGTCGAGTGAGAGGTGAACTCGTCAGCTGCAGAGGATTCGTCGTCCATGGATGGTGGGGGAAGAGGAAGAGATGCTAAACGCCCGGTGCACAGCTGTCGTGCCATATCCGGGAGGGATAAATATAAAGAATCAATTGTTGGATATCAGCAGACACGATCTATGTGCACGGCTGTACCTGCGTGTGTCCGATAGCACACTGCCCGCTGGCCGAACACGATTCGCACTCTTGAGCCGGATGTGGCAGGGCGTCCTGCTCCCGCCCCGTGTGCCAAACGATCCCAAATCAGCACTCGACACAAATATGTACGCCTTATCCCCCCGCAGACGCCACGAGTACGGTCATGATCAAAATGAAGAAAGAGAACAAAAAAAAGAAAGACAGAAGAAAAGATGGGTGCGCCAAGCGATCCCATCCCGCGACAGAGTGTTCCGCGAGCATGTGGGTGGCACTTGCAGCCCCGCTCGTCTCATCGCTATGAGCGCCTGAGAAAAACAGCGCGCCATCCTGCTGCCGCCCCAGCTGAGGGAGGGAGCGTGTGTGTGATGCTCCGATGCGCGCAGGAGTTGTCCCACCATTAATACTGCATCTCCGTCCCGGCGCAGGGGAGAAGGAATGAGGGAGTAGGCACGGCTCGCGAAAGATGCTGCTATCGTTCCCGCTGGTAATCGCAGATACCCGTACCGGAGACGAAGCCGCAGTAGAGCACAGGACCGGTGTGCGATGCTTGCAGGACGCTTACGGAGGACATGCACCGTACGCCATCCATGTTGCGATGAAAGCACCCCATCGTTCAAGTTGGCGCCCCACTCGCAGACAAGACGGGCAGGCGCGATGGATACCACAGGGCTCGTACTCGCAATCGCCAAATGGGCTCGATATTGTATTGTGTGGTGTTGTGAACGTGGGCAGTGCACGCCACTGTGCGATATCGATATGCAAGATCTAGACAGCACGGTGCGAGTGAGGTCGGATACGGTACTGCATTGCATGTACAGGCTGGTCCGGACATCCACGCGAACTGAACCCGATTCGAAGAAGCAGCACACCTCCTTCTGCTCCAAGGCCACGGATAAACGCTTGCGAAACCTCTGCGTGCGGCTGGCATAACTGATGACGGAGTGCTTGTGGAGCGTCGCGCTCTCTGACGACTTGCGAGCCTGGCCGGGCGCCGAGTCCGAGTCTGTGGGACTGAAGTCCACTCTTCGGGACAGAGGGAAGGCATCATCGCGCGACCGAGTCTGAGACACAGAGTTGACGCTCAAATAACTCTTGGTAAGCTGAGCTGGAGGCGAAATGAGCTCACCTTTCCGCCCTCACGCCCGGATAGCAACC
This sequence comes from Mycena capillaripes, assembly GCA_029204075.1. NCBI lineage: Eukaryota > Fungi > Basidiomycota > Agaricomycetes > Agaricales > Mycenaceae > Mycena > Mycena capillaripes. The sequence continues at coordinate 304,254 of JARHKZ010000014.1, read as the reverse complement.
AAGAAGCCAATGCCATCGCATCTTGTCGGTACTCTAGAAACCTAGGGTAGGGTATCAGCGCATCTGCAAGTATTGGCGTCGTCGGATAGAAGTCGTACGCAAGCCCAGATCCAGAGTCCTTTCGCGATTCCTGTAGAGCGTCGGAGCACCTACTCAGGATGTCACTCACCTGGCAGAGGGACCACACTGGAAGAGAAACAGAGACTCGCTGGAATCGCTGGCATATTTTCTCCAGCACGCCCTTCTCCTCGTCACACCCACATTCCTTAAGCCGCCAAATTCTTTCCAGTCGTGTGAGGGTAAGAGCACAGACTGATCATTAGATCGTCATCATGATGCATCATGCCGCATGCGTCCCGACAGGGCAATCAGCGGCTTGCTTCCTTTTTCCCACCCTCTCCCACCTCGTTCCCAGTCGCTGTTTCTGACGTTCAACGCAATGCATCGCACTGGCACAACTCTACTCAAGTCCAGGAATCTTTCTAAAACCATCATATCTTCTTATCGAGCCGCATCGATTCCCAGTCCTCCGTCCCTCGATCGTCATCGGCTGTGGCACCGCTCTTTGGATTTACATACTGTTATTTTGCCTTATAGGTAAGTATCCGGGTGCCCGTGCCCAGAACGACTTCAATGCCAACGTCATATGTCACTTCTGCAAATTCTTCACTTGGGAGCAGATGACGATATCGATCCTCCCGCCTTGACTCATTCTTGTTCTCTTGCCGTAGTACATCCCATAGCCACCTTCCATGTACTTCTTGCCTCGTATTGTATCCCTCCTCACGCAAATCCCGAATCCTAGCATATGCATGCAGCATCCGTGCTATCAATCTAGTCTGCATCTGCCACGGAAGCTCTGTCATCTCACTCTCCTTCTTGTCGTTTCAACGATCATCAACTCTGCTTGGAGCGCCGAAGTCCTTACCAGTGAGACATCCCTCCAGCGAAACAAACAGGATCGATCGCCTCACCACACCAGCTATGTAATCCACCTCTCATTCAATACATTACCGATTCAGAGGCGGCTTTGGGTGAATGTGGGCCTTGCCTAACTTGAACCCAGGAATCCGCAGCTAACTTAGCTGCGCCCGAAAAAAATCAGTCTAACCAAATAATACATCGTGGGGAATCGAACCCCGCTCTCGACCTATAAAACCCGCGCGGACATTCCACATGATGGTCGTGGGTTGCCAGAACCCCACTGATGCTTGTATCCAACTGACAGCTATGGCGTCTTCAAATTCCCTTATTCAATCTGATTCATGAAAAGCCTCCAGCACTTTCTTGTCAATTTACCGAGTCGGCCGTGGGCCGAACTTCAACTTCTACTTGGGAATCATGACTAGGAGAGATAAAAAGTATTGGGCCATCTAATACTATGCATCGACCCGGTCTCAATCCATCATCTGATGTGGATATGCATCTTGTGGTCCCAATACCCCACCGCTACGTACAACCTCCTGTAGCGAGGCTTCATTTCAAGGCGGACCTTCGAGGGAGTTATCTTCCCGCTGACGAAACTCGCAGTCAGTGATTTGAATAGCCAATGGTACGACAGAATATTGCCTACCCTTCTCTGTGCTTTTACTGTGGAGCCTCATGTGTGGTGGAAAAAGCGGAGCGCATATCGGGAGTCGAACCCCGATCTCAACTGGGAGAGATAGCTGCTTTATGTGAAGGTTGGAGGTTTAAATATCCCACCGATGGGTGCAACCATCAGTAGCGTGCTCTCGTTTGTTCAACTCAACTCCCTTCTTCTCCCATTTAATGATCTCCCTTATTCAGACCATCACTGGCAGTGGCAGGCACTAAATAATTGCCGGAGTCTGAGTTACTCCCATGGGCACAGTATCAACTCAGGATCTGTAACTACCCGCAGCAGCGACAAAAATACAAGCTAACGATTCATGCATCGACGGGGAGTCGAACCCCGCTGTCGGCCCATTAATCCCGAGGCGAATCTACGAAGAAGAGGCAGTGGGTTGCCCATGCCCCATCAATGGTTGTATCCATTCCCAAACGATGCTTCATTTTTCTTTGCCTGCTCACATGCTCAGTAACTGAGACAAATAAAAGCTGAGGATTATGTGCGGATATCCTCCAATTCTTTTTTTTCACTTTGTCGCATCCCATGATGACAGAAAATAAAACCTCACAACAAACTTTATTATGTATCGACGGGAGATCTTGGCCAGCAAATTCTCTTGAATACCTCCAATGAAGAGGTCGCGCGCTCCCCATGCCCCACTGATGTTCTCAACGCACGCTCGTTTATTCAATCCGAGCTGAACAACCCCCAGTGCTCCATAAAATTATCAACTCGACTGCTCTGGTCCTGGCCTCAGCTTGGGAATCACAACTACAAGGGAGAAAAAAACGTATTTTGCTTTACTTTACATGCATCAGCGGGGAGTCGAACCCCGCTCTCAGCCAGTACCCGTAAGAAGGGTTTATGATGAGGTCTGCCCAGTGCTTGTATTCGACCGGGAACTAGGGAGAACGAGTTTTCGATATTCCATTTTACCGGCGGTTGGCAAAATTAACCTTAAGCTTCCATGGCCGGCCCGGCCACTGGCAACTTCGTGGGTGTATGTATTGGCCGACGACCCATAGCCTCAGCGGGTATCTCAACTTTGGGTGTGTATTTTACAGTTGCATAGATCCTGGAACTCGACAATGTCTTCGCGTTTGAATAGGGCACATATTAAATATTTGAAAAATATACCACGAGTGATTCATATTAATGTCTTGACTAGACGGCGAGATGATCAGAGAGGTATACATACAGCCAGCGTATTCGACTTACCAATACCCTTACCAGCTGAGGTTCATGCTGAACTCGTCCTCATCATCCTCTTCCGCACACGCATCCTCGTCGTCCACTTGCAACACTATTAGCGAAATCGAATGAATTGTTTCCAGATGATTGACTCACCATAGGTAAATGAAACGTCAATCTCCGTGGGCAATTGATATAGTGGCAGCCTAAGAGCCCTGGCCACTACTGCCGGAGTCCAGCGTAGACTGTGGCGTCCCAGGATTGTGTGATTATTGTGTGTTTGAGCCGGAGAGACGGAAATCTGAGCTCAGTCGCCTCTTCTGCGGTAAGGTGTTCGATGCCGGAAGGGTCGACTTGAGGTGGATTGTGGGCGCCTAATTCGGTGCATATGCCGTGAAGCAGCTCTTGACATGCATCCATAGCCCAACAGGCTGTCTATTTAATGCTTTATCGAAGGACGTCACCTCGAGGTACGTCAGTTCAGGAATTATTTGTGATTTTCCGTCGCTCTCCCCAGAATTGCGCTCTTTGTACGTGGGACTGACAGAGAATATCACGCTGCCACATATCCGGATCCCGCCCCGAACTGGGATGGACGACTCGACTCACCACCGCACCGCAGGACAGCGCGCCTAGGGGTGGATGTGAATCTACACACACATAAGTCAGATGCGCACCCAGACGCAGCTCCTTAGGATCACACTGAGTAAGCGGATAGATTTTTCCGGAGTGCCTTAAAGGCTTAAACCAAGAGCACCACCTCAGGAGGAAAACCGTCGCCTTGGAGGGGCTCAAGGCGCTTCTCAGCAGGAATTTCAGGCGCTCCCTAGGCAGTCTTTGGGCACTGCTGCTCATTGGTCGCGTGCTTCTCATTTCCTTGCCGCTTATTCAATAAATGGTCCAATAGATTATATTTTGCGACCAAGAAAACAATAAGGCTACGCTACTTCCCTACGTACCTGTTCAAGGAAGCTAAAGAACGAAAGCCAAACGCTACTAGAACAAGTTAGTCAATTGTCAAATGAGCATGCAAGAACAAGTGCCCACCTAAGCGCCGTCAGCGAACGACGCAACGATAAAAGAGGCTTTGCGGCGAAGTCAGTGGGTGGGTTCACCGAGTCAAAATTGCTGATCGTACCGGCTCGCATGTAGTACTTGGAAGATGAACCTGAGATATAATTAATGGAGTTAGTTTCGGATATACAAGGACCTGGGGAGTGAATGGCGATCGTGGTGTCGAAATATATCGAAGCGGCCGAGAGAGTAAAGGTCGCCTCAGCGCTGCGGGTGGAAGAGCTTAGTTTTCGCATTATTCTTTCAAGAGATAGGCAGGTTTGATCGTCGCGTAAAGATGAAGTAGGGTAATATGACGGGGAGCAGAGGGTAAGAGGAAGGACGCAGCGCGACACAGACACACCTCATATCAAAACATGCCGGTCTGGTCGAGGAGCTCAAAGAAATTTGTGTGGATATTGCCGCGACAAAAGTTCATGTCGGCGATTCAAGTGCGTGTTGTCAGATTGGTATTTCGGCATTTTGAGGATAAACAGGGGATGGGAGAGAGCGCGTGAGGGAGTGGGGAGAGGAAGGAAAGTGAAAGGAGGGGTGGAGCACTGGCGGAATGGGTATGGATGATGAAGTGAGGCGATGAGGGCAAAGAACACCGTGGGTGTGGAGGGGAATCAGGTGAGGTGGGACCCGTTCCGTCGAAAGTCGGCATCGAGTCAAATACGATAGTCGACGCACGCGAGTGTAGGTGTCCTAGGGAATGGAAAAAACGCGCAACACATGCAGCGACGATTGCCTCACCTGCGAGACCTGGCTCTGTGTGCTGCTGACGGGGAAGGGAGGCACTTGCTTGTGGAACACCCGCCGTCTGCTGCCACTACGCAGCACCGACTTTGCGAGTGCCGCGCGATGCCCACCCGTGGAGCGTTGGCGGTGCGAGGGGCTTATTCGGCAGGGACTCTGGCACCGTCCGCGTCGTTGGATAGAAAGCGCACGCACCGTCCTAGACGTAAGGCTCCAACCGTTTAGTTTTCGTTTGAGCCGGAGCCCAAATTAAACGGAAACTGAGCAAACGTTTTTAAACCGTTTAAACCATTTATAAAGTATATTTAGCGGGGGTACAAAGAAATAATATTTTGAGGCGACGGGCGGGGTAACTAATACTGTAGGTAGCCGGCCTTGATCCACATCTTTGTTAGCATTGCTCTCATGATCGTTTCAGCTTTCATGGAGCCTCGAGCTTCGTGGCATAGATGGCGCGACCGTGAGAAGAGGCGCTCGACGGAGACGCTAGTCCCAGGAATGGCCAAAAAGTCTCGCACCATCCGCGACATAACTGGGAAGTGGTGTCCATGCTCCTACATCACAATCAACATCAAGCTTGGATAAAGAAAAATACACAGTCCTCGGCAAAGAGCGCGTCAAAACGGCGATTAAACTCACCGCCGCGGGTTCTGTCGGGGCTGGGTAACGTCGTGATTACGCGAAAGACCTTGTCGTCATCCGAGGGTTCTGGGACACTATGAGGAAGTTGCGTGGACAGGCGACCAATCTTCTTGATTGGATCCAGAATAGGTTGTGCTGAATGCGTGGGATAAGAAGGCGGTTTTTGACGTGTTGCGTGAGACGCGTCAGGTCAGACTTACTCGCAAGAGCGCACTGCTGATCGGCACTAAGAGCCTCGTTGTTCTTGGCGTCCGCGATTCTGGCGGAGGGGACAAAGTGCGTTTACGCTTGGGCAGGGGAGGTGCATGCCTTGCCATGAGAGGAAGCGAGAGACCAAAAGTCGAGACTCGACGCGTCCTGTCACATGCGTGACCACTTTTATGGAGTTAAGAGCTGCCGCAAGTGTTCGTAAGAGTTGCGCAAGAATTGCGATGGGTTGTGCAATTGTGCCAGAGGCATATGATACCGGTTCGGTCCAGTGGGAAACCTGCAAGCAGTGAGGGTCAGAGTAAAGAGCGACAGTAGCACTTGGCGAGTGATCCGATGACGGCAAGACATCACCAAGCCGATCTTCCCGACCCACCCAGGTGGCGCAACCCGTGAACCTCAAAATATGCGCGCAAAAGATAACCGTTTAACCGTTTAGTTTTCATCTATTTATTGTTTACAGGTACCCTCAAACTAAACGAAAATATAAACGGTTCTTGCCGTTTAAAACGTTTAAAAACGAAAACAGTTGGAGCCTTACCTTAAATCTTGCCAATGAGGTGAGCAGTGACGTCACACCGGCGCCTCAATATCAAAGGAACAGCTGTGACGCCGTGACTCCACCATCTCCATCCCCGATGTCGGTATGTGGCCATACTGGCTACAGCTCCCAGCGGCTGCTAATGATTTTCACCTAGGATTGGCCGCCATTGCATGTACCACACCCATGTTCAGGTAACCCATTCGAATACGGTCGTCCAAAATCTCAGGCTGATCGGCAGTTTGTAAAGTTCGACGGCAACGGTAGTAGGTACTTCCCCATCCTTCCCTTTGGCATACTGCCGCTGATCCAAGCTAGGACGAATACATGCCCGCAGCCGCACTTCTATAGCCTTTGTTGTAGAATTAGCAAATATATTCACCTTTCATCTTCGTTTGGTTCGGATGGCATGCGAGTGGGAATGGATGCCTAGCAGCCTTAATCGGTCCACTGACTCGGAGAGGCTTGAGTGTCACTGGAAGGTCGGTTGGCACCCAGGAACCTTGAGAGAGTCTGGGAGTTTCGGCTTTCCTTGTAAGTTCTTACGGAATTCTAACCTCTGCGTTGCAAGCCACTTAAAACCATATGGCGTTGCGACGTCTTGGGACGCCTCCCAAGACGTTCAAAGCCAAATAGGATTTTTCCGACATACGTGGCCAGTGCGCTGAACATAGGTGCGTAAGTGCACTTCCCGGGGGTGGTAGCCAGATTAGGACGATTAGATCGTTCCTTCCACTGGTAGGGGATGAAGAGAAAACACAAAGTAGATAAATTATACGAATGCCGTCCAGGGGATAGTGAAACTTGGCGGAGTCTGCATTTCTCTACGCATCCTCAGCCACCAGCGCAGCCACTTCCACCCCCGCCAGACCCACCACCACAGCCTCCCACTCCAGACCCACCGCCGCAACTTGCAGTACCACCCGCCCCGCTGCCCCCACATCCCGATTGTTGCGATTGACAGGCGAGCGACAATCCAGATTCCAATGCCTCGCTGAACAGCTCGGTCCACTCCGCTCCCCCATGGCCACGCTTCCGTGCTTCTCGTTCGCCAATGTAGAAAAATAGGCCGCCTCTCCCCGCTTTATCGTTTGTTTTTCTTCCACCAACAGAGCTCCCTCCTGCCGATTCCCAACCCGCACCTGAACGATGCTCAATCTGGGCGATGTATCGAATGAAAACACGACGCACCAGAACCGCATATAGCTCCACTGGCACTGCACGCCCCGGTTCCCTATACATGTGTTTCTGCTAAGCACAATATGGAACAGCATCCACATTTTGACGCACCACGGCACAGCGTCCAGTAAGATCACCCTTGATTACGCTCCCACTCGTTGCCGCGCATGTTGTCGCATTCGACGGTTTGTCGAGCGGGACAGGGATGAGAAAAGCCGGGTCGTGCGACGGAGGGATATCCTCGTCACGCTTCGCGGTCCTCTCCCGGCGCGTTCGCTGTGTCGCCTCCGCACCAAATGCAACTCGGACGGCATTGTGGTCGCTCGGGTGCGTGGCAGCTAGAAGGTCCGCACGGCCTGGGGGTACGAGTTCGCCGCGCGATTCGACAGAGGGGGAGTTGGAACGAAGGGGTCGGAGACGGAACAGCGACAACTTTTGCCCGATGGTGGCACCGGGGAGAGGGCACCCACAGTACATGTATTTGACACCGTACCGATCCTCCCACGCCCGGTGGGTGGTATCGAAGGAGGATGCTAATTGTGATTGCTCGACTTTGTCGTCACTACACCAGCGCAAATTAGGCCAGCAAACAAAGGATTATAATACACCACTGGAAGGATGCTCACTGGTCGATAAACCGGCCAACATATTTCACAGTGTCATGAGCGTACTATGAAAGTATTCTGGTCAATCTCCGAGAGTACCCATGTACGCGGGGTTCAACATACGCTGCTCGCAAGCAACTGGTGCGTGTGCCACGCCAGGTCGATATCGAGCGTGGGCACTAGAAACAAGTTCGGTGACACCGACATAAGATCGAGAAACCTATGAAATTTCGGTGTTCAGCCGCCGGTAGCCTACACGTATACTCACGCGTGATATCGCGCAATTGTATGCAGAAGGGCAATCTCATCTTCCACATTGTCAAAGAAACCAGGCCGTGTCCATTGAAGGGCGTGCATCTTACTCACGAAAGTCCCTTGACGTAACACCTGCGACAATCATCAGCTTCGTGTAAGTTTACAAGTATAAAACGATGTGTACAGCTCCGACCAACTCGACAGAGAATAGTCTGTCGTTGGTGTACGCACTGACAATCCTCCCGATCCTACATCAGTGGCCATAAGCAATCGCAAAAAAATCCAAAACAACGGCACAAAACGCACAATTTCCGGCCTTTCTCCTTCACGTTTGTCATCAACAGCGTCTTTAGCGTCCCGAAATGATGCATGGCTTGTTGCATGATGAATTCCGCATACGCAGCATCCGGAATGAATGTGCCGGGCTTATTACCAGCCGGGCGCTCCAACTTCTCATGCCTCAGCAGCGCATCCCGGATAGCCCACCCACGGCGCCAGTCAAAGGGGTTACTTGGGGTGTGTACCGTTCCGCTGAGGTCGGCAGGTCAGAGGTTTGTATATCATTGAGAAACAAGAGACCAGGACTGACGCCAACCAACGTTGAGGCAGGGTCCGGCGTCGGTGTTGCGACAGGTCTAGAGCGAGCTTGCGCAACGCGAGGGAGTCGTGTGTGATTTTGAACTGGCAGAGTTTGTTTGGGCAGCGTGTCAGGAATCCTTGTTGGAGGTACCCCGTCCCGCCATCCGTCATGTACGCTAGGCTGCAATCAGTGTACGATTAAAGATTCGAAAAGGAGACGAACGTGCGGGTACTGTATCAGAGCATTTTGGACAGATAACCTCTCTGCATAGAAAGTGCGGCGCTGCCTCGAAGGGGTCGAAAGGCGTGACGGTCAATTTGCCCCATTGGTCGATGCGTGCGGGGGATGGTTCAGAGATGGAAAGATCCCCAGCCTGTGAAATGATTAGTTGAACAAGCGAGGGAGTTGGTAGCGTGCCGCATGGGATGGGTTTTACCAGCAAGGCGACCAGGCCATCACCGGCTTTGTGCAGCCCTTCGAGTTCTGGCATTCGCTCTACGTCTTCTGCATACCATCTGGAGGAACATGTTTCAACTGTGAGTAGGATGGCGTGAAGAGAGGCACGAACCCCGGATTTAAGAGATATGCATGCCACACCTGCCGATGATAAGTATCCCTCGATCTAATTTGATCGAGACGTACCATGAGTACATCAATCGGCGGCAGAACTGTCTCAAACTCCACCTCGGCATCGGAGCGCCTGAGCGCTTTGCACCACTTCTCGAAACTATGGCAGCATTGAAACTTCAGCGATCCCAGATGCTTGAGGAAGCCCTACCGCTCAACAGCAAGCCCCACGAACCATGCCCAGCGGCGCTCCGTGTCGGACGGCATCTGCGCTATCTCCCCGTCGGCCAGTGCCTCCACTTTGGTCTTCAGGTCTGCAAACGCGTCAAGCAGCGCGAGATGCTCTTTGAGCTGTTGAGTGCGGACAAAAGGGTCGGTTGTGCGATACCCGATCGTGAAGGACGTGGGGGCGTTGTAGGGAGGGGCATCTGCGGAATCACCAGCCCAAGCGGCTAGGCGCGAAGTCGAGGCAGCTAGAGCGGCAATGCCAGGGGGCGAAACGGTAGTGGCGGGGCTCATTCTGCGTTAAACAGTCAGCAGCACGACCAGCTTGTTATAAAGCGGCAGTTTCGATGTTGCACAGCTATAGCTTCCCGAGTCATTATTCATATCTTAAGCATTATTATTACAAGCGCTCGCCGGCGCTCCGCGCCGGCTCCCACTTACTGATGTTGCACCCGAAGAAAATATATAGCTCCCACATGTATCTAACGACAGTCGAGGATCTGTTGCTCATTCTAATTGTAAAAGTAGCAAAGTAAAAGCTTTTCCCAAACAATATGGATAGTTGCCATGGATGGATCATCTTCGTTTTTCAAAATTAGGACATTCTCCGAGTCCGGAACCCGTGGCCGCCTTTGTTTCGATGCATGGGAGCCATCTGTCAATGTTAGCGCCAAGGCAGTGTCTGTCAAAGTTTGTTGGAAGGGTGATGTGTTGCCAGCAATACCGAATGATTGATTGCCTGTGGGCCGCCGCACTCGGGAACCCGATGATCAAGGGTGGCGAGCTGCCGCGGTGTACGGCATTCACTGCATTTAAGGCCCTCTTAGACTTAGCCTGAGTCAAGGTCCCTATACAGAGCTATACAGACAGCCTCTGCCCAGGGGCCTACACACACCCTGCATAGGTCTGGACAGTTTAGTTTAGGTCAGCATAGGTCAGCATAGGTGAGTTGAGGTGAGTGTAGATCTATGTAGGTTTGTGTAGCATCCTAAACAGACAACTTTCTCATGCAATATCGATTCTAACATTGCTTGTCACGGCAGTATCTATCAGGAGGTCCCAATGCCCTGATATCAAATCAACATATCTTTGGCAAGAGGCTGTCTCTATTTTTTCAAAGTCAGTACATGCATGTGAGAGTCGACCGAGGTTCCCACGTATATTCAATCTATCAGCTTCAGATTAGCCGCCAACACTTCTACTGGGTGTCTTTCCCCACGTCCTCGTTCAAAAATGACAAATTTGAGCCGCAAAGACCGGTTTTGCTTCAGTAGCACTGAGCGTAGGTATCTACGCTCACCTATACCGATCTACACTCACCTCAGCTGATCTAGACAAGGTCTGCGTAGGTGACCTAGATACACCTGGTATACACCTACGCAATCCTTTACAAATTTATGTCTAGCTCAGCCTTTTTGACCTACACCGGGGCTGCGTAGCCGTCTACGCCGACCTGATATTGACCTACGCAATCCTTGACAGACTGAGTTTAGGGGGGCCTTAAATGCAGTGATTAGTGGAGATTGAGTGGAGTTTAAAAAGCTTCAGACAGACGGACACATGTAATTTTATAAAGAGGGTAACGTAATTATTATTACTCGTATCTTAAGCATAGGTTCGGAACAAGCCCGCGAAGTTCCGGCCCGGCGCGCCGGGGACCTTCTTGAAGGGGCTTGCTTCAAAGTCCGTCAAACGAGCGGGTTGCCGATTCCCTTCTTCTGCCCTCAAACCTTGCCCTTTGCCCTAGGTCTTTTTCGTAGTTTGTATTTAATATGTCTTTCTTGGTCTAACCAATTTTTTCCAAAAAAGAAATGCTTTCAAAATGATTTTGTTTCCGTGTCAATGTGGCCCATTCCATTTTTTCGAAATCGTACTCTGGGGGTCTAGTAAATCATAATTTCACTGCAACTTTGCAGAGGGATACATTAATATGGATCTTAGGTGTTTGTACACAGAAAATAGGATTTATCTATTCACTCACCGTGAAATCTCGCCGCCTCAGATGAGACGAGTCGAAATGTCACCATGTGTGACACATCGTGACTACGCGTCGCGCTAATTAGCGATGGCCACAGCGCCGGCCCCAGAGGCCATGGACGTGAATCCGGACTGGGCAGCCCTTCTATCCCAAGTCTCCCCCGCTCCAGACCTCCACAATCCTCAAATCCAATGCCAGCTTCTGTTTTCATTGCTCCTTTTCTTCGGGCTCTCCATTCAGCAATTCTTAGTCTTCCTCTTTGAATTAGGGCTCCCCACCGTATCCGTAAGTTACGGTTACGGGTATACGGTCTACCGTACCGTACCGTAAGGGCCTGGGGCAATCATTTTACGGTTACGGTTTGCAATGGCCGTAACCGTAAGAACCCGTAAGGATTACGGCCGTATACGGTATTTTACGGACCGTAATTCAGCCAAAAGCGGTTCATCCGTGTCTATACTACGGACGAACATCAGCAAACACTTCGCGAGTCATTTGAACGTGCAAGTGCAAAAACTATTGTGAGTTAAGCCACCTTAATCCTGTTCCTATGGACTCACGCTTCCAGGGGCCGTGGATGTTGAGTGGCTGGTTGCGTGCGATCAGCCATTCCAAGAGGTTGAATGGCTGGAGTTACGTCGCCTGCTCTGCTGGAATGCGTCCACCGTGCAGCGCGGAAGACGCGATCGCTGTTGACGACGAGGAGGAGGAGGATTCGACTGCCCCGATGCCTCTCGGAATCAAGGCAGCCGTACGCAAGGTTAGCCGCTGCGCCGAAGTGACTCCGCTTTAAAATATTTCTAACCTGTTTCTGAAGCTTCAGAAGATAATTCGTGCTGTTCGGTCTAGTCTGCAGCGTCGCCAGCAGTGGTACAGCATCCTGTCCCCGGGAAGTATTGTTGCGGGGATGCACATGCTCATATTCGACGTCAGGACGCGCTGGTCGTCAACGCACCAGATGATGAGTACGCTTTCGACTTACAAGTTTGCGAGTGTTACTGACCCGCGATATTACGTCTATCCCAGGTATGATTACCTCACAGAATTTTTTTCCTATTACTGACAACTATTCCACGTTCTGCGGCGCTCGTCTCTGAAGCCAGACACCTTCCGGACGTTGATCTTGCTCAAACACCATCTCCACCTAAAGTGCAAGGTGCTCGAGGATGCTCTCCAGCCCACTGAGAAGTTGTAGATATTGTGTCTCAGCCTATGCAAATTTGATTGGATTTACGGCCGTAATATCCGTAAAGGACCGTAAAATATCCCGTACCGTACCGTACGAGCCTCTGGAAGCGAGTTTACGGTTACGGTTACGGACGGATAGACACCCGTAATGGCCGTAATTCATACGGCCGTAACCGTATACGGTACGGTGGGGACCCCTACTTTGAATCTACGATTCCAACGGTCAGACATCGAGCGGGACTGTTCATGGGCAATCACTCACACCATGGATTCGTTCCCCAGCGCATATTCAAGGCCTGGCACGACCGCTTTCCCAAAAGTATCCCGCACCTGCACTCGACAATTATCAAACCATGCATGGACGAGATTGCACTCCAGGAAAGTTACAAGGTGATGAACGACCCTCGTTTGAAAGTGCGGTTGAAGGACTGCACACTGGACCACATCCGAAACGTCCTCAATCCCGGAATATTGCCCGGAATATACCTCGAGGATGCTCCCTACACTTGGGGTTTTTTGTCAGTATTCACAACCTCTCCCAACGAGTACCGCAAGAAGCGAGCACGGAAAGGTGCAAAGGCGAAGGTTGCAACGCCTGAGGAGCCTGACGAGTGGGAGGAGACACCCAATGGGTCCTCAGACGATGGCGCAGCGTTTGCCGGAGAGACAGGGGGTTTTTGGAAAGACATGGGGTTCGCGCGTAATGCCACATTTGTGAGCGCCATTCTTTCCCATGCTATATTACACTCTAATTTGCCCAGGCCCTTGTATTTGTTTTTAGCATAATGGCTTTTACACGGAACACTGGCACCAATGTCTTCCCCATGATACTTGGCCTTTTCCTTGAGATCGGAGGGACAAGCTCCCGCGTCCTCAACACTCTCAGCAATGCTGGAGCCAGCGTCTCCATCACAACCATTGAGCGCCTTAAGAAGATCTTGTCAGAGGACGCGGTCGCGCATGCCGTCAACCTAGTGCAAGGGTCCAATCTATTCTACATCATCTTCGACAATATCAACATCTTCCTCCGAAAATCCCAACAACGGCTCTTCAATAAAAATACGATGATACATGCGACAAATGTTGCTGTTATTTCACTCCCTGACGCAGATCCATTGGCTGAAGACCTCGAAGCCAAGCAGAAACGACGTGGGAAGCGTGCTGCCGCAACGGGTACAGATATAATTCCAACGGATGAGGATGAAGCCAAGATGTTCTCGTCATTTGTGGGGCTCGTAATGACCCTGATACTCGCATATTGTCCGGGCAGCAAGGAGTGGGAAGGGCGGGATGCCATACTCAAGGCTGTGGAGGACATGATAGCATCTGATAGGCCGTTACCGCCGAAGACCACAGACGGGCGACCCGCAGGGGTTTTTGATGTTAATGAGGGCTCGAAGAAAGGGATAATAAAGATGCTGAAAAAGCTGCAGGAGTTCAGCGGGCTCACGGAATCTGAGTGGGCGGCAAAAGCGCGAATTATTGTGGGAGACTGGCTTACTTCTAACAACATTCGGGGTGCCCGCCGAGATCGAATGGACGACATCAACGACATGGAGCGCCTGGCGTACGTCGAAGAACTCAGCGCACTGTGGCACTTTGCGCTCAACGCCACACATATGATTATGCGACTGCACTTTGGCGATTCGGTTTTGGATCCCGGCTCTCTTGCCAGGCACAAGGGGCTCTTGAATCGGACTTGGGATGCAGACAAACCAAACTACGCCGATGCCAAGGCTCTTATACGCCACTCGCTGATAGCTCGAATTTTGTATGAAGTCATGTAAGTGTCTTGCTGGCCGGATGCGTTATATTGGTTTTGACATCTTTACAGGCTTAAAAAAAATATCAAGCGATGGGCAGACCTTGCCAAATGGAAACCAACGCTCACCGAACTCAAGGAATTTGCTGAAGACTTTGTGAAAAACTTTACTGAAGCGCAAAATATTGAGAAGGCAAAAAATATCAATGATGACTACTACGCGCACTCACAGTACTTCGTCCGGGACGCTCTCATCTTCTGTGTCTATGAACGTGGTGTGGCCTTTGCAGATGCCGGCGTAGTTCTCCGTGTGCTGAAGTATTGGGCCTTTTCATTTCGCGGCGCTGGCCTCCACAATTATGCACGGGAATGCGTTGAAATCTTGCTGCAGTGGAAGTACGAGCTCACACCCGAAATGCAGACGGCAAAGGAACAGGCATGGTTCTTTAATCGGTTCGGTCTCCGTGGACGGAACATCGCCAGTGATCTCTACTTAGAACAGAACAATTACTGGGTCAAGGTAGATTGCCGCACACATTTTGCCTTGTAAATAAATTGACTTTTGATTCAGCGCGTAAATATTGCGAAAGGCTCGGGTGTCACAATCAAGTACATTATCGAGAAGGGGTCGGCAGCAGTTGAGGCCTTCCGTGAAGTCAGTCACCAATTTGCACGCACATTCGGGTTTTCAGACCGGGCCAGAAGACATAAAGAAGTTAATGTTGGGCAGGACTTACGCTTGCTCACAGAAACAATGCTGGATGCTCGGCTGCATGTCCTGACGGGAAATCGGCCGGTATATCTCCCGTTGAAGGTTAACAAAAAGGGGGATGTTGCTACCGGACCTCGGGTCAGCGCAATTGTTGATTCGCTGGAGACCGGAGCACAGGCACTGCACGGAGGGAAATTCAAGGAATTTATTCGTTCAACAGCTTGGGACCCGGCATCAGGATACCCAGTGGGAACACCAGGAATCTCTCTTGAGGCCGACGATCCATTGGTAAATGGATCGGTGTTCGATCGCGTTGACGAAAATCCGCTTGCGAGGGATGGGTTCAACGATGTGGATGACGGAGACATCCATGAACAACGCTATCTGGGTCTGGGATCTCTAGGTGGAGGGTTGGAATATTCAGATAATAATATATAGCACTAATACATATTGATAACAAGCCTAGCTATTTCTGTTCTCATCGTTGGGAGCCGGGGGATAATAGCGAGGTGGTAAGGCATACATTGGGTACATCTGGGGATAGTACGGCCCATTTGGCAGGTAAGCAGGCGAGTAATAAGACATGTACGGCGTTGAGGGAACACCAGGGAATTGTTGCTGAGATGTCGACAGAGTGTGTAGTGAGGGATGTATAGGTGGGGGGTTGGGTACAATGGCGAACGGCGGTATTGCAGGTGCAAAAACATCGCCGGCATTGACGGTTGTCGTCTGCGGCTGTCGGCCAGCTGCTCCTGCACCACGACCACGACCCCGACCCCGCGAACGGCCGCGTGCCAAACGAGCCGGTGAAAATGAAGGCTGGGCAATGGGCTGCACCGGACGACGTGGTGTTTCGTCAGTACTACGCGACGGCGTCATCGCAGTGTTCTGTTGCTTCCGTTGATTCCCTCCCCGTGGTGTAAAACCAATCGCAAGCTGCGCGTCAGGTCGCCAATCCATAATGACGGATGCAATTTCTTTCAGATCCTCGTTAGAAGCGAGCTCCAGCTGGGCAAACTTGCCAATTAAATCTGGCGTCACCGTAGCAGCGCGAAGAAAGTCTCCTCCATGGTCCGCAATTTTTTTGAGCTGTGCATCGGGAAGGAAGACTCGTTTGGAGAAGAGAGATCGGCCGCCTGCTCGGCGCGCCTGTTTCTCTATTCTCCACTTGTCTAAAGCCGCTACCAAGTCGTCCCGCTGTTCCTTGGGGAGCTGGACTTTATGCGTGAAGGGAATGAATGTGGGTCGAGTCGGGGAATGGCTGCCGGCCGTGCTACAAGAGTCTGTAGAAGAGACGGAATCCATCCGTTGTCGGCGAGAGAAAGCTGGGATGGGAAAAAGAAGTCCGAGGCGAACATTTTTAGCCGTGCATCGTGGCGGTCCGAAGCTGGATACCGTGAGAGGAGATCGGGAGTACAGCGGCTGCAACAACGGCCAGATGGAGGTGAACGTTTGAGGTTGAGTACAGTCCATGACAGCTCGCGTTGAGATGCCTTTGATCTCCATCCTACTTCAACAGGCTCGTCAGAAGGAGCTAGAGAATTGTAAGTAGTGAGGCCTGTCGCCGGTTGGAAGTAAGTGCGCAGATATTGATGGGAGCAATCTAACATTGGTCAGACTTATTACTATTGCTTTATAGGCGTATATATACCTGCATTCACAAAATTCTCCACGGGCTTTTTGAGCTTTGCACGGCGGTCTGCATCTGCTTTTGTTTCTCCTTTTTTCTTCGGACCATCGGGATCAACAGGTTCTGGCCGGAACGCCCACCGAGGAACAAGAAGTATGCAAGTCCCAAGGATGTTACGGCTCCGTCCAGTCCGGCCCCATCGCTGACCGAGCGGTGACAACGATTCGGGCAGCGAACACAGCACTGTGTACTCCACATCTGCAACATTGCACCCCATTCCCACGGCATCCGTCGCGCACAGAATTCGGATTTCCCCACTTTTAAATCTGTCCCAGACTAACTCCTTTGCAGGCTCTGATACCGTCGACTTGAAGGTCTGGACAAGAGAACGAAGATGTGCTGGAAGGCATTTCCGGAGGGTTTCAACAGCAAGAGCACAATCCTCAATGGTGTTGAAGTAAAATAAGCATTTCGGCAGCGCAGTAGGTGGCGTGTCTTTGTCCATCTTTTCGGGAAAGATATTAATGATGTCAAGGAGAGGATTGGCGGAATTTTTAATGATTCTGGTTATATAGAGAAGGTTGGCGCGATCGGTTCCAACGTCGATACCCCAGAAGGGGCGACACCCGAATTTAAGTGATTTCCATATCACATTAAATGCCTCAGTATCACAGGTAGCCGTCGCCGCCAGTATGGGTGTCTCTTGGCCGATGTAGTCGCGAAGCTTTGCAAGCCCACTGTATTCCTTTCGGAAGTCGTCCCCCCACTCGACAATACAGTGTGCCTCGTCAATCACTACAGCCTGGACTCGTTGGCGGAAGCTGCGATCCTGCCATAGCTGAGTGAAAGCGGTGGACAGGGCCATCTCCGGGGACACATAATATAGGTTGGCGCGTCCCTGTCGCAGGTTTGCCCAAATTTCGGGGCCGACAGTATCTTCATTGACCATGACGGCCTTTAGTCCTTTTTTCTGTGCTTCATTAACCTTAACATCCACAGAGATAAGTTAATTCATTTGATTTTCGGACTCCCAGCTCACCTGGTCTCGCTCTAGTGCCTTGAGCGGGCAAACGACAATCACAATCTTCGCTTTATTCAATGCCGCAAGACCTTCAAATATTACACTCTTTCCGTAACCTGTGCCTGCGACCAATAAAGAATCATATCCCTGGCGGAGGCGGCGAATAAGCTCCCCTTGCCAGTTGTCCAAATCGAAACCCAGCCCGAGTCGTTCGCGAGTCCGGATTTTGACGTCTTCGAGCGTCTCTTTTAGGACTTTGATACCGAGCAAACGGTCAGAAGCTGGATTTTTGCGCTTCCTGGGCGTGTCTAGAACGCGGTGACGAGTTCCTTTTGGGGTTACGGGGAGCCTGCCGAGGACTGTTCGTGTGGGGGAGCTCATATCGCGCTGAGGACGATTTTTTTCAAATTATGTCACGTCGCGACGCGGTTGTCACAGTACGTGACATTGCGTGACACGCGACGCGTTTTAGCGTCGTTTGAGGTGTAGCACACGACCTCGGTCAGATAATATCCAGATTTAACGTGTCATTGGGAGATACATGCTGTTAGTAGCTTCAAATTGAATTCCCGGATAATCCATCCAAAAGTAAATATTTTTGAGGCTTCACAAAAAAAGGGTGTTTTGGGCCAACTTGTACTCTCCGAAACTCGACCATTTCTCAATGAAATCCTTCGGACTCTGTTATGAGGTCATAGCTGTATTAATGAGCTAAAATCTTTACCAAGTGACCCCAGTGCTCCGACGCCGCGTTATATTGCTGGAGGGTGATTTTCAACCCCCCCGATTTCCGGACTTTGAAGCAAGCCCCTTCTGACGAAGGCCGTGTTGTGCTTGTTTGGTTTTGATGGATGGTCCGGCATCTCACGGCTTCGTCAGAACGGGGCTTGTACCGAACCTATCTTAAGCAGATGCCTCGAATCACATTGTACATGTTTGTTATTTCCTAATTCACACCTTTTTTCCCCTGGTGGCTGCATTCCATTGTGTCTTGGTTGCCTCGAGGCATTTTTTTTTTTTTTTGAACATCACGGAATAGCTCCGGGCGCCTCTGGTCTAGTCTAGTTTTAGTTGTGACATGTTAGCCGTAGGTTAAGCTTCCGCGGCATCGTCTATGCTGCACTCGATCTGCACCTGGCTGAACTTTGGAATCGTAGGAAGCCAGTGCAGGGGTACTGAAAAGCGATCTGTGCACCCATACAAATTTATTTCAGGTTGATACCTTTGAAAATGAAAAATCTGTAAGTCAACTATCGTGAGAACAGACGCACAGCCACACAGACGCACTCACCAAAATATGCAATGGACACCCAGATTTTTGGTCAAACGAAGGGGAGGTGGGGGGGAGGGCATATAAATGTGGCTTTGGGCTGAAATCGGACTATACTTGCTCGCTTTCCGCCGTTTAGTTCTTCCAGTGAGGCGTCCCAATTGGGACTGTCCTAATCGGGAAGCCTGACCTACGGCTTGACCATTACAAGTGAAATCAGACCATATATTCGTTTATTTTTTCCACTCCAAATTCTGAAAAAAAATATATACTCAATATTTGGTCTGACTTGGGAGACTACCTCTGGTCGGCGCTCCATGATGACGCGTATTACTCGTATCTTACAGCTAACGCCAAAACCATAGAGTAGTGTCATGGAGCCCCACTTTTTTGCCAAAACATGTGGAGTAAATGCCTCTATTCCAGGAAATTCCCAATCCCTCGGACAGAACATGTTTATTGCTGGCTCATTGACATTCTAAGTCCCAGAACACCTTGCTTGCCTTGCCATAACTGTGTCCCAATCAGATTTGATCCCAATTGATGATAGCCACAATTCAACGATGATAGTTTTGTGTACAGGTTTGTTGAAAGGGACTCCACGTCGCACCACGTTAGCAAAGATATACAGTGCATTCGGTGAGACTCACGACAACGGTCGGCCTGCGCTGTGCCGAGGCATTGGGGCAGGTTTGTAGCACACCCTCGTAGACCGTATGGTAAGGCTGTGAGATCCCGCAAGCGGGCCGCACGGAATGGAGCGATACCTATTTAGCTTGTGATAAACATCGTTCTCGTCTCCGGTATCCCCGGGTTGGATGCACTTGTGGTTCATAAACCCCACTTTTTTGATAAGACATGTGGTGCAAATGCCTCTATTCCAGGAAATTCCCAATCTCTCCAAGAAAAGTTGCCAGCACACCGTCCTTGCTATGATTTCGTCCCGATCAGATTTTATGCAAAGTGATACCCACAATTCAACGATGATATTTTTGTGTGCAGAATTTGTTTCAAGTCACACAAGACTGACCTCCGCTTCGCTCCGGAAATGAATCAGTGGGCAGGAAGAAAGAAGAAATACATATATTCACGTAGCACGAAATACAACCAATCAAACCCTAATACGTATGGCGGTCCCGATGCACTTTTATCTAGACTCGTGAACCAGTCGATGCTAGCGGATTGATCTCAGACACAAAGGCCGGACATAATGCTCAATCGTGAATATCACACAACAAGGCCAACAATCAGACAAAGAGAACACAATGGGGAGATCAACCGCTGGCAGTAGGTAGGTAGGTAGAATTACACGGCACGGTCCCGCTCAGGAACGCCGGTACCACGGATTACTCCGGTGTACACGCACTATATAGCTACACCATCTTCCATGGACCTCTCAGAACCCCGTTAGCCGAGCTCCCGGTCGCAGGTGTCAGTCACAACGTTCAAACTCGCCGGCGTAGAGCTAAAAGAATCAAGAGAAGCAAAAGAAAGAGTTAGCATATGGACACAGTCAGCCTCTGAGTCAAGCATTTAAATACTTGCGCACTTTCCGCCGCTGATGTGAGACCCAAATTTGGGAATTTGATGGCGGCATGATTTCGACAAATTTGGCGGCACGGTCCTCTAAAGACACAAGTCAGGCGCAAAATGAAAATAAGATATGTAGATGGATCACTTCCAAAGTCAAATACAGCAGAAACAACAATATATTCAATATTCACAACGGTGTCCGATATAAACAGCCCGAGCCCTAGCATTGACCCACACTTGCAAGCATGCCGTCAGTGTCATTGTTGTCAATACAGTCGAGCTGAAGCAAACATCAGAGGAAGCAGTATCTGTCGATAGGCGGAACTCGAAGCGTGTTGGGTCCATTGTCGAATGATGATGTGGGTCGCAAAGGCGCGAGGTGCAGAGGCAGGAGCGGAGGTGTCAGGGAAGGGAATACAAACGAAAGGACAAAAGGACGAAAAAAGGCATACCTTTGATCCACATGCAGGGGCCATGCAGCACAAGAGGGTCTTGAGTGTTGTGCGCTGGACAGCGGGATATAGGCTTGCGTGTCCGAAAGTAGCATGGCCACAATTCGGGACACAGAGAACTGAGCCACATGTGTAATTTAAGCTGCAATTGAACGGCGAGCAGAGTGATTGGTCGAGCGGCATAGCAAGAATCAATGATGGTGGAAAGAGCGAATGCAGCCACCAGCACATTTATCCATCTTGAAATTGATGGAGAGAAGGGGATACAGCCAATGTACATAAGAGAGAGTAGAGGGCTAGGGAGAGGAAGTCACTGACAGTGTTGACGGCTGAAGAGCAGCCAAGGCACGGGGTCGAGCACAGCGTGTGGGGAGCAGATGATGGTGCAGGCGGGAAATTTTGGTGATGTTTGGCAAAGACATGGCGGACCTCGAAATCTGCTGAACCCTGCTGCCATCAAATTCCCAGATTTGGGTGTCACATCTGCGGCGGAATTTCAAGAGTGCATTTAAATGGAACACAATGAAAGGGTACCGCACATCAGAAAAAGACCAATTTTCCTTGCTGGTAACACGACCAATGTGCAACACAAAAACCTTGTCAGACCAGTCAATCTTGCCTCGTAGCCGTACTGTTGCTTATGGGATGTCTTCATCAATGTTCCAACGTGTCAGACAGAATCAAGAGGAATGGCTGCCTCGATGCAGCTTTTGGTCGACCCAATGCATCAGACTTTTGACATTTTGATTGTTGTGTTGTCAGGTGCTGCACAACACGAGACAACGCGGCAACCGCCTGCCAAAACGGCAAAATATGGCTTAACAACACCCCAACATGACAACCCCCACCATGCAGCTATAAAAATCCACAACACCATTGATGATGCAAAGTTGCCGTGCTTCGGCAGCAGGTCGGAATTAAAATTTGTTCTCGCTCAAGGGAGTCCTCCATCTCACACTCCCATCCTATATACCCTCACACAATTTTAAGGTCAAGGTCGAGCTCATCGCCGTCAACAACATCCCATCAACAACACGGAAATGCGTGAAAGAGGCCTAATACGGCAATCAAAATGTCAAAAGTCTGATGTGGCCCGGGATCTTCTACCCACTAGAAAGTTCATGTGAACAATTGAAGTGGCGCAGGGATAAGGATCTCTGTGGGGGCCAAAGGGGAGACCGTAAGTAGCTGAGATCGATGATAAGCAGGATACTGACACACCTGTGAAATCAGGTGTTTTTGCGGTTTTCTTATGTGCAATATCCCGTATATCATGTATCTACAGTTTCGACTGGCTTCCCAACCGAGGCCATTATCACCTGAGTAACGAGATGTTTCTGAGGAATCAGAAGTGTCTCTGGCAAGTGCTCGCTCCGAAACATGTAGGAGAAGGTGTAGTCCAACTAAACATATAAGTTGTATCACTTGTTTCTGCCGTTTCCAACATCAGTTCAAGTGGCTTCAGATGTATTGGGCGTTTCTGAATGTGGATCATTGGAGGAAGCATGCCAAGCATAGCTGCATGTGACATCGGACAGGGTTTCACTTGTTTCTATCCAGTGGCTATGTTGGACATGTGTTCATGGGGATTACAGCTGTCAGATCTTTGGATCAGTGATCTCAGAACCATACACCTTTGGGGATAGTCAAAGCTAATCCTGAGAGCTCTCCTTTCATAGTCTCTTCAAAGTGGGGTATCATTTGAAAGCTATAGACTAGGGCTACAAAGTCCAACTATATCAATTCAAGGGATACTTCAGGAACAGATGTTCCACAGCTCAAGAAACACTTGGTGGTCGCTGATTAAAGTGCTGATCACACCACCGTATGTAAGGAATTACTAAGAAACGGTCGGAATATACCTGGAATGACGAATCCGACTTCACCAACCAATGGGACGCATTGTAGTCTTTATAATACTCCAAAAACACAGGGAATAGGATAAACGGACATTGTCACACATTTCTTTGTTGTCATAGTCATATCACCGTTTGTATAAGTAGCTAGAGTGTTTGCAGTGATAGAACAGAGAAGCTTCCCCTGTTAGCAAGCTAATAACTTGTGCCTAAGGGAAGCAACTCGCCTCATAAGTGTACCAGAGGGCACCACATACCGGCATTTTCATTGTGACCTATATATCAAGTGCAATCTATATTACGACCACACCAAATTCTCTTTTCAAGGTCTTGAGCCAAATACAAGTCATATAAAAAATGCCGGTATTTGGTGCCCTCTGGTACACCTGTCAGTCCACTGTCACTGGTCAAAGATTTCAAGTTTTTAGGTGAAAAAAATGATGATTTTTTTTTTGAATTTTACACAATTTTTTTGCCAAAAAAGTAAGTGGAAAACTTGCAGCCGTTTGCAGAACATAAGGCGCAAACCGAAATTTTTGCCTTTTTGGGCACTTTTTGATCTTTTTGCTTAGAACACTTGTCCTGCCCTCAGTTCCAGTCCGTTTGCCTTGGGAGTCGACCCATTCGATTCGTATTCGAAATGCGCAAGGGATGGGCTCCTCAGATGTTTAATTTGGCATTTGAAACGGCTGTCTGAGCAATAGAATGAGTGTTTTTCGATATTTCCTGAGGATTTTGCACTAGAACAGCTGCCCTGCACCCAATTCGCGACCTTTTTCTTTGCTCGTAGGCTCAGTCTACTCGTGTCAGGAATGTGTAGCGGACCCCCGCTTTGTATTTTTGTTCTGACCTCTAAATTCGGCTTCTTGGCACAAGAAATTGATGGTAGGGTGTGATTTTCGATCGGTGGGCAATAGAACAGCTGCTGCGGTCTCAAAACTCCGCCGTTTCCTCTGTTATTAGGTTCATTCGATTCGCGCTTTGGATCCTCAGGGGATGGCTTCCTCAGAATTCCTAATTACATTTAATATAATTTCTCTTTTCTCACCCTTTCCAGGTCAGAACACATGGTGAATGTGCCATAGCGTGTATTATGACAACTCAAGTTGACAATTGCAGTATGAAAACAGCTAGAAGTGTGATTTATGAAGAGGAATTGATTTATGGGCATTGGGTAAGACTCTCACCACTGTTTTGTATGAAAACTGGGCCACAAAGGAAATCTTATAATATGAGGGCCTTTTAGCAACAGGCTGCGGAATCTAAGGATACCATCCTCTTCCAATTCTTTGGGAGGAGAGAATGAGCCTATGGACGGAACAATTGAATAAGATTTAGGCACACATGAGCCGTTCTTCCGACAAACAGTCACATGTTGTTTTGTTGGACCTGTTTCAGTTTACAGGAAAGGGCTCTGGGTTCGATATTCCCAATATGAAGAGGCAGTCCGCTACGCATTCCTAACGCGCGTAGATTGAGCTTACGAGCAAAGAAAAAAGTCGCGAATTGGGTGCAGGGCAGCTGTTCTAGTGCGAATTCCTCAGGAAATATCGAAAAACACTCATTCTATTACTCAGACAGCCGTTTCAAATGCCAAATTAAAAATCTGAGGAGCCCATCCCTTGCGCATTCTGAATACGAATTGAATAGGTCAACTCCCAAGGCAAACGGACCGGAACTGAGGGCAGGACAACTGTTCTAAGCAAAAAGATCAAAAAGTGCCCAAAAAGGCAATATTTTCGGTTCGCGCCTTATGTTCTGCAAACGGCTGTAAAGCTTTTTCAGGACTTTTTTGACTCAGAATGAAGGTGTAAAATGCGAAACAAAATTTGTAGTTTCTTTTAAGAGAGTTTGACCACTTCTATTTTGGATTTTGCAGACAATTATTTATTGAAAAATGAGGTGAAAAACTTAAAACCTTTTCAGCACTTTTTTGAGTCAGAATGAAGGTGTAAAATGTGAAATGAAATTCATAGTTTCTTTTAAGAGAGTTTCACCACTTCTATTTTGGATTTTGCCGAAATTCTTTACTAAAAAAGGAGGTGAAAAACTTACAGCTCTTTGCGGAAGTAATGCCACTCATCAAATTTTGATGAATAAGAACAAATTTGATGCACTGGATTGCCGCGCTCATTTCTTGCCCATTTCTTGACCGTTTTGCTTGATTTTAGGTGCGTTCGAGAGCGGTTAAACAGGGCTTTGTAGTCGTATAAGCCACGGAGGATAATCCCCCAAATATAGAATCTTATATTTTCCCGTTACCCGTTTCAAACCCCAGCTTAAATTGGCCATTACTCGGTCAATTCTGAGCCAATTTGCATAATTTATAATTCATATGAGCAGGGATGTAGAGGCACAGGCTGCACACGTTTGACATTTTGGTTACACATCGAAATCAGTACTATAGAATGAACTGATGATAGCACAAATTAATTTCATTCTTGATGCTGCAGGTGGGGTGTGCCACAAATTTTGACATTTCACACTTGGTTGCCTCTGTTTCAGCTTTCAATATAATCTGGATTCAAGGGAATCAGCCCACAATTGATTGAGAACTTGCCGTCAGCGTGTCCCATTTGAACAAGACAGCCTGAATCTTCAGGTATGTAATTCTCTCAATCTACCGTGAATAATGAATAGCATTCGAAAGCGCCGTTTAACCGCTTTTCAACGCACCTAAAATCAAGGTAAATGGTCAAGGAATGATTGAGAAACGAGCCCGGCAATCCAGCGCATCAAGTTTGTTCTTATTCATCAAAATTTGATGAGTGCCATTACTTCCGCAAAGAGCTGTAAAACCTTTTCAGCACTTTTTTTGAGTCAGAATCGAGGTGAAAAATGCGAAACAAAATTCATATTTTCTTTGGAAAGAGTTTCACAACCAATTCATGCATATTTGCAGGCAAAACCTGTGGTGAAAAATTTAAAACTGTTCTCATCTCAATCTTCACTACAATGTTCACCTGCAAAAAGACAACAAAATGTGTGAAAAATGATTGACGAAAAATGATATACAATTTGAAATGCAGAATGCAAGTTTCCAAACAAATTTCATCATCTTTTATTTCACACTAGCAGTTACCCATGCTCCGCCACGGATTCTATGGTCATCCAACTCACTGTACCTTTGGGTGATCGGTTGTTCGATTTTCTGCACCGGTATCCAATTCCTGGGACCCAACATTTATTTACAATTTCACTTAATTCCCTGCCGCACCTCCACCTTAACCTGGGCTAAAACAACCTTCATCTAAGTCTGAGACTGGGTGCACTGTGACAGTTTCAAGTTATAACCCGTGTTCACCCACCTTCTTCCTGGACCAGGTTTATAGGGCTTGAATGTATGGAGTTGCAACTGTCATTAAGTTTGAAATTGGGGGATGTCGCGACACACTATAACCCATAATTATCCGCTTATGCTGCCCGCTTGCAGTCAATACAAAGTCCAGCTGTATCTCGGGCATCTCGGGCAAGTAGCAAGCGTGAGTGGTAATATTCAGTCTCGGTCCAACTCAGTGATATAACATATTCCAATGGTAATCTTGTCGTTGAGACTTGTATCTAAGTGTTACAATGATAGTCTGACCTGTACGTTGAACCCTTCACACTTGGGAACTCAATAGAGATTCAGCAGCCAATCCACATCTCCACCAGCAAAGATGTCCTCAGATCAATGTTTAATCCCATCGTCAATTCTCGTAGAATTCTTCATCTTCACTCCAGGTCTGGATCCAAGAAACCGATATCAAGACATTCTGCACAAATTGAACATCATGTTGGTTCCCCAAAAATTCTTCTCACCCAGCCTCCATCTTGCTGCTTTTGGGCACCAATAACACATCGATGCACACTGGATTCCGCTTTGGCCCCTCACCTTTATCTTGTAAAGTTTTGTTTAAATTACCGGAACTCATCAATCATATACGCCCAACAAGTAAGCTCTCATCCTTCTTGTCATCTTCTTGGCTAAATAATACCTTCTCCTCTGCATCTTTCCCTGAATATATAAATCGATATTTTGACTGTTCAGCTCAGCCCAAATTCAATATCGGGAACTTGGTGGGCAGGATAATTGTCTGGCATTGAAACTTGAAGCTTATATAGATTCCTAGTCCAGATAGAGATTCAGCGCTCAAATTCAGGGTACCTGAAGCCTCCCTGTCTGCCATGACAGGAGGAAACCGGTTTTCAGTATTGCACGTGACTTTGACGTTGGACTGTTATGTTTGCCTGTATTTACATTTGCCTTCTCTTTTGTAGTATAGATTTTTCACAGAAAAACATGGTGAAAAATATATATTATTTCTTACCATGTTTTTACCATAAATGATGGTGAGAAATTAAAACATAGCCCAGAGATTTTACACTCAGGATCAGGGTGTAAAATGCAAAAAAGGGCTTGGTGAAAAATTTGAAACTTGTGTAAAGATGTAAAATTTTAAGGGCAAAAACAAGATATTCAGTCATGTTTAGGGCTTTATTTCAAAAGCACATGAGGTGCCCATTCCTGGTGTATTGAGATTGTCTGGGATGTTGCAGATTGGTGAAGGGGACCAATGAATATGTGGGGAAAATGGTATTTTTGAGGAATTCCAGCCTGGATTTAAATCCGTGGGTATTTGGGCAGTACACAATGTCAAACAAAATTGCAGATCAGTGGAAGGGACCAATGGCCACACAGCACAGGTAAGAGATCATAAATCCAACTCTGAACAGACTTGGCAGAGCCAAAATACTGAGGAAAAATTGCATCGTTGCTGAGTTCTGACCTGGATTTCAAATCCGGTGGTCTTTTTGCAGCGTAAAGACCCAGGCAAAGTATCAGATCAGTGCAGGGGACTGGCAGCTACACATTACAGGTGAGCAATCATGATTCCAATGCCGAACGGCCTTGGCAGAGGCAGAAAACTCAGGATAAATGGCATTTTTGCAGAATTCTAGCCCAGATCTTAAATCTGTTGGAGTTTCTGCCCCACACGGGGCCAAAAAAAGAATGAAATCTGTGTCACAGATAAATTTGTACACATCGCAGATGAGAGATCACAAATCCAACTTTAAACGGACTTGGCAGAGCCAAAATACTCGGCAAAAAATAGCATTTTTGATGAATTCTAGCCTGGATCTTGAATCTGGTGGTCTTTGTGTGGTGCACTGGGTCAAAAAAAGTGTCAGATCTGTGGAGAAGATCAGTGACTACACCCAACAGGCCACAGATCACAAATCCAACACTGACCGGCCTTGGTGGAGGTAGAATACAGAGAAAAATTTACATTTTTGCGGAATTCTGGCCCAGATTTTAAATCTATTGGCCTTTCTGCAGTGCACAGGACCAAACAAAGAGCCAGTGGCAGCACACCATGAGCCATGGATCATGACTCCAACACTAACTGGCCTCAGTAGAGGTAGAATTCTGAGGGAAAAATGCTATTTTGGTGGAATTCTGGCCCAAATTTTGAAACTGCTGGCCTTTGTGCAATGGATGGGGTCAAACTAAGTGTCAGGTCTGTGAAAGGCCTCAGTAGCTACTCACCACAGTTAAGAGGTAACAAATCCAAGCCTGAATGGCCTCGGCAGAGGCAGAATACTGAGGAAAAATCACATTTTTGCGGGCTTCCAGCCCAGATTGTAAATTGATTGGGTGGTCTGGAGTGCACAGGGTCAAAAAAAGGGTGTGGATCAGTGGAAAGGACCAATGTATACACATTGCAGGTAAGAGATTATAAATCCAACTCTGAAAAAAACTCGGAGGGGACAAAATACTAAGGAAAAATCACATTTTGCTGAATTCTGGCCTAGATTTTAACTCTTCTGCAGTGCAGAATGCCAATGACATGTGAGATCGGTGAACTGCCCAAGTGGCTACACATGAGAGGCAAGGGATCACACATGCAACACTGAACGGACATGGTAGATCCAAAATAGTCAATAAAAATGGCATTTTTGGGAAATTCTGGCTCGTATTTTGAATCTGCTTGCCTTGGTGTAAGGGAGGTGGGCAAGGGAAAGTTCAAATCAGTGCAATGGATTGGTGGTGACACACTGCAGGTGACAGATCACAAATCTAACTGTGGACGGTCCCAGCAGAGGCGAGATACTGAGAGAAAATGTCATTTTTGAGGAATTCTGGTGCAGATCTTAAATCCGGTGGACTTTCTCCAGCGTGATGGGCCAAGGGAAGGTCCAACTCTGCGAGGTGGACCAATTGCTACTGAGCACAAGTGAGAGATCACAAATCCAACTGAGAATGGGCTCAGTGGAGGCAGAATACTGGGGAAAAATGTTATTTTTGAGAAATTCTGCTCCGGATTTTGAATCTGCCGGGCTTTCTGTGATGGACAAGGCCAAATGAAAGATTTGATCAATGCAGGGGGTTAGTAGGCACACACCATGAGTGAAAGATCACAAATTCAACAGATAATGGACTCAGTGGTAGCAGAATACTGTGGAAAAAAGCCATTTCTGAAGAATTCTGCTCCGGATTTTAAATCCACTGGGCTTTCTGTGATGGACGGGGTCAAACAAAATGTCAGATCGGGGGAGCAGAAATGTGGCCACATGCTGCAGGTCAACGATCAGAAATCCAACTGAGAATGGACTCAGCGGAGGCAGAATACTGTGGAAAAAAGCCATTTTTGTGGAATTCTGGTCCGGATTTTAAATCCGCTGGGCTCTTTGTGATGGACAGGGTCAAAAAGAATGTCCTGTCAGTGGAGGGGGAATGTGGCCACATGCTGGAGGTCAACAATCACAAATCCAACTGAGAATGGACTCAGCGGAGGCAGAATACTATGGAAAAATGCCATTCTTAAGAAATTCTGCTCCGGATTTTGAATCCGCTGGGCTCTTTGTGATGGACAGGGTCAAAAAGAATGTCTGGTATGTGTAGGGGGAATGTGGCCACATGCTGGAGGTCAACAATCACAAATCCAACTGAGAATGGATTCAGCGGAGGCAGAATACTGGGGGAAAATGCCATTCTTGAGAAATTCTGCTCCGGATTTTGAATCTGCTGGACTTTCTGTGATGGACAGGGCCAAAAAAAGGGTCACATTTTTGAAGAGGGTTGATAGCCACACACCACCAGTGTCGGATCAGAAATCCAACTGAGAATGGTCTCAGGGAAGGCAGAATACTAGGGAAAAATGCCATTTTTGAGAAATTCTCCTCCCGATTTTGAATCCACTGGGCCTTCTGTGATATCTCACCTATGGGATATAATCATTGGTCCACTGCAGAAAGACCAGCAGAGTTTGCATTTGGGCTAGAATTCCTTGAAAGTGACATTTTGCCTCATAATTCTAACTCTGCCAAGTCCGTTGTGGTGTGGACTGTGGTTCCTTCACTGCCAGACCACTTTGTAGTGTCTATAACTGTACGTCGGAGATGTTACGTCCTCTAAGGGGAAATTTGTGGTGGCTGAATCGGTGTGTGTTATGGAAGTGTTCCTCAGTGGGTAAGGTGTGGGTTGTTAATTTATTACAAGTGTTCAGTCCACCGAACTGAATGCTATTCTGCTATAACTACTCCATGGATTTCCTCCGGGGTAGATAGCCTTCTTGATTCCTCCGGCGAATCCGTGTACGTAGTGCAGGAGGGGACGCAGGGGAGTCGATGAATATGTTGAGGGGATGGGTTATTTTATTTCTCGTATGTGATTCGTCGTACTCCGAGTGATGAATCAAGCTGTGGTCCTGACAAGGAGCTTTCCGGGGGTTTGTTTGACTTCTCTTTTGGCAAACTGTGTCGAAAGTCCCTCTCCTTTAATTCCTCCAGCCTCTCTCGTCTTATTGGCGGAGCGAGTTTCTCCGGTCGATAATTTCCCGACCTGTTGCAACAGTTACATGCAAATTAGCAGCCCACGCTGCTAGCTGGCTGTTGTGATGTCCTTTCCACCTGTCAAACTAGGACTTCTTGTCTGGATATCCTATGCCCCAATCTATCCTGCCGATATGTCTGCTTCCTCCGGGAGCGGTACCGGGTCTCGTACTCTTTTTATTCGTTGAACTGCGTCAAGTGAAGGGGTGTGTGGGTTTTCGCAGAATCGTCCGGCTTGATGAACACCTTTAGATTTTTAGGTGGGGAGATACAAGATACTCTTACAGTTCTTTTCCTACTCCTTTTATACCCTCAAAAAGGCCCTTTCCCCTTCTGTACTCCCTCTGACTCCTCCATTCCTTCTCATTCTTTCCCCTTCTGTCAACTAAGAATGTTCCCAAAAAGGATACTCAAGAGTCCCCTTTCAGTCGCAGAATTTCACATCTCCTACCTGCCCCCGCTTCTCTCCCTCCGCCTATCCTCGCTCCTACTTCCTCTTCCGCCACCGCTGGTATTACCCAGGTCGATGCGCTGAACGGTGTGCTCGGGATCTATGGCTAAAACACTCAAAAACACGAAAGTAGCTTGGTGCAATGTGCTTTCATGATAAGGCCAGGGATCCACTGGATGTGGATATCTAACACTAATCACTCAACGCACACACTACACCAACCACTAAACTATGCTTTTAAGCATCCAACATAGACGATCCGACGAGTTGCGTTCCTCGACTTTCAATTGATATCAACTGGTGGTTGATATCTCATTCTTGGGTCAGGAGTGAATGAAATCTCAGAAGCTGAAGTGCGAGCTGCACTTGAGCTAGTGCGATGCTCTGGGTCTGTGTTATCGAGAATGTGGCAAAACTAGGCTTTCAACCGAAGGTTGAACATCCTTCATTGCAACAAGGTTGGATTTAGAGTCTCCAAGACTATCAAGCGCTTATCACGAAAATACCCCCTGAGCCCAAATGCATGTACACATCGTATCCCGTTCCAAATGCGTCCCCTGATATCACAATAACACGTCGTATCCCATTGTTTACTTTGTTCTCATGCCGCCAAAATGTAGTTGATTGTGGTATTTAATGATACTTGGGGTCAAAGGCCCAAGCACAACAGTAAACACCTTGATCGACACCCCCAGCGCAGAGGGCACAAGGCCATGCTAGTTGGGGTGCTGCATCAGTGTCTACTATCGTACAAAAGCCCTCCTTATATACAGTACAAAACTGGATTGCTCTATTATGATTATGCTACTCCAAAGATGGTTTGTAAGTGTCCAAGCCTTTCACATGATTAATATGTATTGAGTCGAGTCAGAGTGAGTCAGAACGACATCAGGGACGTCAACTGTCGAGATGGTTGCCTTCAGATATTTAATTGAAGCCCCTAGTTGTCACCAAGCTCCCCTAACCAGATATCTAGTGCAGACCACACATCCCTCCCTTGAGAACGAAGTCAAGAACTATGTTCTAGCCTCCTGTAGCTTTCCAATGATACCAAGAAGTCCAGGAGATACCAAGTGGTTCCCACAATAAATAGGTTGCCATTTGGTTTCCATGTGATCACTCCTAAATGAGTGATCATAGTCTGTCTCTTCAACTGTGCAGACCTCTCCCTCAAACAGAGTATCCAGAATCAAGTTCTAGGACTCAATAGCTTTCGATTGATACCCCTAAGTCCATGGTAGGACCAGTGCCTGGTTCAGAAACCTTAATGCTGAACTTCGATCTTCCCAATTCAGAAGATCATGATGATATCGGTGATATCCGATCAAAGTGTGGTTGCCATGTCGGCCAGTTGGACTTGGTCATATCTCGCAGCATGGGTCATGTTTCGTGATAAGATAGAGAGTTCAGACTATCCACTCTAGATGTTTCGTGATAGTGTCTGTCCTCCCTTTCACCAGATAGTCCTTTCGGGTATGGACTGTTCCCGATAAGCGACCACTCAAGAACTACAGACTACATGTTTTGTCTATGCCCTTAGTGTCTGATGCTATATTTAGGATTCACTGATAGAGACATACACATTCCATGTATGGCCTACTAATAGTGCTCCTTTTATCTTCATGCATGCTTCGAAACACAGCTTATCAGCGCGATGCATTTCTGTGCCTTGCACCGATCCTCCGGTGGAATGTCGAGTCATACACCATCAAGGAGTGTGCTCCGGCAGCCAAACAGTGCTTTGACCGTGTTTTCCATGACATTTTCTCTCAGTATCTCGCCTCTGCTGGGACCGTCCACAGTTAGATTTGTGATCTGTCACCTGCAGTGTGTCACCACCAATCCATTGCACTGATTTGACCTTTCCCTTGCCCACCTCCCTTACACCAAGGCAAGCAGATTCAAAATACGAGCCAGAATTTCCCAAAAATGCCATTTTTATTGACTATTTTGGATCTACCATGTCCGTTCAGTGTTGCATGTGTGATCCCTTGCCTCTCATGTGTAGCCACTTGGGCAGTTCACCGATCTCACATGTCATTGGCATTCTGCACTGCAGAAGAGTTAAAATCTAGGCCAGAATTCAGCAAAATGTGATTTTTCCTTAGTATTTTGTCCCCTCCGAGTTTTTTTCAGAGTTGGATTTATAATCTCTTACCTGCAATGTGTATACATTGGTCCTTTCCACTGATCCACACCCTTTTTTTGACCCTGTGCACTCCAGACCACCCAATCAATTTACAATCTGGGCTGGAAGCCCGCAAAAATGTGATTTTTCCTCAGTATTCTGCCTCTGCCGAGGCCATTCAGGCTTGGATTTGTTACCTCTTAACTGTGGTGAGTAGCTACTGAGGCCTTTCACAGACCTGACACTTAGTTTGACCCCATCCATTGCACAAAGGCCAGCAGTTTCAAAATTTGGGCCAGAATTCCACCAAAATAGCATTTTTCCCTCAGAATTCTACCTCTACTGAGGCCAGTTAGTGTTGGAGTCATGATCCATGGCTCATGGTGTGCTGCCACTGGCTCTTTGTTTGGTCCTGTGCACTGCAGAAAGGCCAATAGATTTAAAATCTGGGCCAGAATTCCGCAAAAATGTAAATTTTTCTCTGTATTCTACCTCCACCAAGGCCGGTCAGTGTTGGATTTGTGATCTGTGGCCTGTTGGGTGTAGTCACTGATCTTCTCCACAGATCTGACACTTTTTTTGACCCAGTGCACCACACAAAGACCACCAGATTCAAGATCCAGGCTAGAATTCATCAAAAATGCTATTTTTTGCCGAGTATTTTGGCTCTGCCAAGTCCGTTTAAAGTTGGATTTGTGATCTCTCATCTGCGATGTGTACAAATTTATCTGTGACACAGATTTCATTCTTTTTTTGGCCCCGTGTGGGGCAGAAACTCCAACAGATTTAAGATCTGGGCTAGAATTCTGCAAAAATGCCATTTATCCTGAGTTTTCTGCCTCTGCCAAGGCCGTTCGGCATTGGAATCATGATTGCTCACCTGTAATGTGTAGCTGCCAGTCCCCTGCACTGATCTGATACTTTGCCTGGGTCTTTACGCTGCAAAAAGACCACCGGATTTGAAATCCAGGTCAGAACTCAGCAACGATGCAATTTTTCCTCAGTATTTTGGCTCTGCCAAGTCTGTTCAGAGTTGGATTTATGATCTCTTACCTGTGCTGTGTGGCCATTGGTCCCTTCCACTGATCTGCAATTTTGTTTGACATTGTGTACTGCCCAAATACCCACGGATTTAAATCCAGGCTGGAATTCCTCAAAAATACCATTTTCCCCACATATTCATTGGTCCCCTTCACCAATCTGCAACATCCCAGACAATCTCAATACACCAGGAATGGGCACCTCATGTGCTTTTGAAATAAAGCCCTAAACATGACTGAATATCTTGTTTTTGCCCTTAAAATTTTACATCTTTACACAAGTTTCAAATTTTTCACCAAGCCCTTTTTTGCATTTTACACCCTGATCCTGAGTGTAAAATCTCTGGGCTATGTTTTGAATTTCTCACCATCATTTATGGTAAAAACATGGTAAGAAATAATATATATCTTTCACCATGTTTTTCAGTGAAAAATGTGAAATAAAAGATGATGAAATTTGTTTGGAAACTTGCCTTCTGCATTTCAAATTTCATATCATTTTTCATCAATCATTTTTCACACATTTTGTTGTCTTTTTGCAGGTGAACATTGTAGTGAAGATTGAGATAAGAACAGTTTTAAATTTTTCACCACAGGTTTCGCCTGCAAATATGCATGAATTTATGATGTTCTAGATGTTGCATAAATCAAATCAAATCAAAAACTTTTGGGCTCAGAAAACTTTTTTTGCGCAAGTCCCAGAATCCATCTGTATTGCATTATTACATCCTACATATACCCAGGATGCATTTCACGAATGACATCACTGTATTCAATGTTGAATTGCCCAGAACAGCAAATGCCGGCCCATGCCGGCCATTCACGTGAGCATCCGGGAAGTTCCAAAGGTCGCCATTTACCTCTCGACAAACTCTCTGTCTAGAGTGAGCTTAATAAATAGGAACAGACTGGCAGAATGTTTGTCATTCCAGTTTCACACATTGCCTTGACATGAAAATTATTCACAGGCCAATATGAATGCCGCTGTCTTGGAAAAAATTACATCTGCTGTTGGACAACATGATGCATCATCTGTGAAACATCAAGGACAAATGAATAGGAAATGCACTTTAACTCATCTTACAGTTGTGCATCACTTGCTCCAGCACGGAATCCATCTCCCGGAATTTTCCGACAGCCATCAAATTCCCTGATGCACAGTTTTAGCTGGGTTTCAGCCTCATCGGGGAGACCATAGACTTCAACCCTCCTTAGGAAGGGTATATTGGACTCACATCAGGTGCAGGAATGTAATCTTGAGAGATTTTGAGATTTCACAAAAGAAGTTTTTGGAAAGCAAAGTTTGTTTCTGTAATTGATTTATGCAACACCTAGAATGTCATATGAATTGGTTGTGAAACTCTTTCCAAAGAAACTATGAATTTTGTTTCGCATTTTTCACCTCGATTCTGACTCAAAAAAGTGCTGAAAAGGTTTTA
Source organism: Mycena capillaripes (assembly GCA_029204075.1). Taxonomy (NCBI): domain Eukaryota; kingdom Fungi; phylum Basidiomycota; class Agaricomycetes; order Agaricales; family Mycenaceae; genus Mycena; species Mycena capillaripes. Next base: position 268,584 of record JARHKZ010000014.1, on the reverse strand, counting down.
AGTTTTTCACCTCCTTTTTAGTAAAGAATTTCTGCAAAATCCAAAATAGAAGTGGTGAAACTCTCTTAAAAGAAACTATGAATTTCGTTTCGCATTTTACACCTTCATTCTGACTCAAAAAAGTGCTGAAAAGGTTTTAAGCTTTTCACCTCATTTTTCAATAACCAATTGTCTGCAAAATCCAAAATAGAAGTGGTGAAACTCTCTTAAAAGAAACTACAAATTTTGTTTCGCATTTTACACCTTCAGTCTGAGTCAAAAAAAGTCCTGAAAAAGCTTTAAGTTTTCCACTTCCTTTTTTTGGCAAAAAAATTCTGAAAAATTCAAAATATTTTTCACCAATTTTTTCGCCAAAAAACTTGAAATCTTTGACCAGTGTGTATCAAAACATTAGGCCAATCAAACAATCATTGCTGAACCTTTAGGTTTAGCTACCATGGAGAACTTGGATTTCGGCCAATGTTGCTACAAGTACAAATAACATTTCGTCAGCAACAATTGATCATCACAGGAAAAATAGGAAAGCAAGTGGAGAAGGACACAAATAAGTGACTATATGTGAGTATATTTCTTCAACCTTCTTACTGGTCTAAATGCCTGTGTGCTAGTTCATTTCATTCACAGAAGGTAAAGAGATTCTCAAAGTTCAATTTTGGCTATTAGTCATTTCTGCTTTATGTTCGGGCCAGTGTCCGTTGACATCCGAAGTGATGGCTGACGGGTGATCGAGGCACGTGCTCGGGATGTGTCAACTCGTTTTCATTCATTTGACACGAATCAGCGCGTTTCTGGGCCACAGAAAATTAGAGAATGTTTTCGAGATCAATTAGAATGTTTTTCTGTCATTCTACAGTGATAATGGGGTGGAAGGATGTCATAAATGCAACGAAACCTCGGAAACTCGAGAATCTGACAACATGTTATACACACAAGTCGTTTCAGGTGTATTGAAAGCCCCCGGTGTATCTACTGTATGATATTGATCATCGACAGCAATAATAGCTACTGGGAATTTTTCAGACTCAGGTTTGGCCAGTTTTTCGGTCAACAACAGATGTAATTTTGTCCTATCTTTTGACTGGTTCAGTGAAGGTCAGAAGCGATACCGGAGCGATTTCTGGGATGTAAACAAGTGGCATCAATTATAGTATGCATCACACCGGGGGCAAAGACCGACGCATGCGGGTTGCGCATGCATTAGACGCATGTGCTCTGCATGCCAATGGTTTCTGGAACAAAGCTGACAATCACCTTTGTTGCACCTTTGTTTTTTCTTTGAGTTGCCCCCAAAAACAAAGGTGCACAAAGCTGATTGTCAGCTTTGTTCCAGAGGCCCCCTCACATGCGGACCACATGCGTTGTCTTTTGCCACCGGTGTCAGGTAGTATTGGTACACCTTTATTATGCTGAATTCTTTAAGTGGAGATTTACAGCCTTATGCGGAACATAGGGTGGGCGCTGTTTTTTTTTTTTTTTCAACAGTTTTCACCAGGACACCTGCCACAGCGTCAATTTTGATTGGATTGCCTCGGGAGTAGGTGCGTTGGATTCGCGTTATAAGTCTGCAGTCAACCTAATACCGGTATTTTTGATGCCATCAGAAAATGAAATTTCTACTGAAAAATTTCGGGTTTCAGCAAGTCACCTGTAGCACTTAGAATACTCCTTGGATTGACCTAGTTTGTGGATATGTTATACTTATACATATGTCCTAGTCAACCCGAACTTTGAACAGAGAATATTGGAAGTGATTCTAATTTGTTGTGCACTTTGTTGAAATGCTCATTCTCCTCTTTGAGAAAATACAGCACTCAAAGCAGAGTCTGGTATGTCCACATGTAAAAACATAAGTGTTGACTAGAGTGTATGCATACACTCAGCATATCCAAAAACTAGGCTAATCGAAGGAGTACTCCAAGAGCTACAGCTGACTTGCTGAAACCCTAAATTTTTCAGCAAAAATTTCATTTTCTGATGGCATCAAGAATTTTACAGCGCGAATCCAACGCACCTACTCCCGAGGCAATCCAATCAAAATTGACCCAGTGGCGGGTGTCCTGGTGAAAACTGTTGAAAAAAAAAAAAAAAAAAAAAAAACAGTGCCCGCCCTATGATCCGCAAAAGGCTGTAAGCCTCATCAGTCCAATACTTTACTTGAATGGACGGTATTGGCGGGTGTCCAGATTTGGTAGCAGTATCCACAGAGTACTTTAGGACCCTGACCTCTTTTACCTGTGCTAATAGTGCGTCTGCATAATTAGACATGTGAAATTGTGTGTTTGAACATCACCAAGGCATGTTCATTGAACAACATCCTGAATGTTCAATTACAGCACTTTGCGGTACATAAGGCGCGGGCTGTTTTTTTTTTTCTGCAATGTTTTACTTAGAACACTCGCTACAAGCTCAATTCTTGTCAGAATTCCTTAAGAATAGGTGCGTTCGAATGGCACTGCGAATCCACAGGGGATGGTCCCTTACATTTTTTTGATGGGATCAAGAAATAAACTTTTTGCCGTTTTGATCATGTTTCTGCATAGGACAGCTGTAACTCGGGACACAGATCTGAGATTGACCTAAATCTTGGATATGTTATATACATGCATGATATCTAAGGGATGGGACTCTTGATGGGAAGTCATGAAGAGCATTACCTGTGTAGAGTGCTTCACATTGGGACAGAAAATTTATGCCCCCACAAAAGAGAGCAGTGGGGAGTCAATTCTCGTCACATTCCTTATTAAAGTATCTCATCCCCCAGAGGATATGTAGGAAGATACAGCATCAAAAATTTAGGTTAATCGAGTATCAGGAATCGAAGTTACAGCTGTCCTATGCGGAAACATGATGAAAATGGTAAAAAGTTTATTTTTTGATCCCATCAAAAAAAAGCCGGTACTCCATCCCCTGCGGATTTTCAGCGCGACTCCAACTCGCCTACCCCCGAGGTAATCCGATCAAAACTGAGACCGTGGCGACTGTTCCAGCCAAAACTGTCAAAAAAAAAAAAAAAAAAGGAGGCTCGCGCCTTATGTACTGCAAATTGCTGTAAACTTCCTGCTAATTTGTCGCAAAAGTCACTGATAACATATAATCTCAGATAAAGCCTTTTCGAACCTTAGCCGGAAATTAAGCGAGGTTATAGGGTCTTATAAGTGCTTATAACCCGGCTTAATTTCACGATAAGGTTCAGAAAGGCCTTACATAAGACGATAAGAGAAAATCGGACTTTTGCGACATTCTGCTCAATCAAGTACCAATGCAAGGATCCATTGCAATACAATACTCTGAACATGCATAATAAACCATTTTTTCAACCGTGTTCATATCACGGTATGTTTGATCAATGGTGCCGACTGTGTTCAATATGTCCATTCACGACAAACTGAGATGTTGATTCTGTTTAATCGGCAGCATGTGGGTGAGGTAACTCAGCCTTCATTTCTCCCGCTAGAATGAGTTACGTGTGGGGTAACCTCACTTCTGCATGACTTGGGCATATCCCGAATATTTGGGCTGGTTACCTCGGCTAGTTTACAAAGGTAAGCAAAGCAGTGGGCAGGAAGTTTACCTAAATTAATTAGTTAAGGCAGATCACGTCGTCCTTTTTTGTGGTTGCGGTTATCGGGTGATCTGAGTGCCTTTATCTAAGCGCCCCCAGCGTCTATTACTTGGCTCGAACAAAAAATGATAAAGATAATGTTATAAATCGCTAAAGGCTCAGCTACCGCCTCGGAGAGGCCTAATCTGAGTCATAGCTAATTTTACAGCCATCCTGCTCAAAACACGGATATTTTCCCAATTAAGTAATTTGATTGGCCATCAGAAAATCCGAGGAGACCATGCCCTCCGGGCTTTCAATGCTAGCATAATGAGCATACTCTGAGGAAAAACAGCTGAGAATTGATCCCAGGAGAGCCATCCGACGCAAAATGCATTGAAAAAAAAAAAAAAAAAAAAGGCTGCACCCTAAGTTCCGCAAACAGCTGTAAGCTGCTAATAATGACCGCACATGATCAATGAAATGGGGCAAGGTATAGCTAGGCACAGGTGCCCTGTAAGCCTTCAAGAGCACTCACAAAAGGGTCCATCACATGCTTGCCCAGGCGGAATGATCAATGTTGTAAATTTAGCTGAGAGCTGTTAAGTTTGACACTAGCGGTGTTAGGCAACTGGGTAAAAACTCATAAGGAGCCTACAGCTAGCTACTACAGTTTATATACCTATTAGAATTTTACTAGAATATTTTACATATTTCTGAGTCCTTCAGTTGCTAAGCAAGCAACCCTTGAGCTGACTGATGTTGGCCGGTTGAGTCACTGAGCATTGATGTGCCTGCACAGCATCAATCTCCAACAATCAAGCCTTGTTATGTGATAAAGACCCTATGCTAGTATGGTCAGAGCTCTAAGGATCGCACTCACGAGTGGGATATCTGTGCCCTTAGAGGATGCTTTCCGTCATCCTCAAATTTACAGAGAGGAAAGATCTGCCTCGTGTTCCAGCTAGAAGAGCCTACAATTGTTAAATTTATGTAAAATGTGTTTATAACCAGCAGTCTGTTGTCACCTGTGCCTTCCTCAGTTTTTTGGAGCAACTCAACAAGGCTGTAAGGCTATGCATGTAGTTGGTTTGTGGTAAAAGACGATGATATCGGGTGATCTACAGACATGGGACTCATACCTAAAGAGTAACTAAAATAGTAAGTAAACAAGAGGTTGGTTGGCCGCTTTGCGGCCACCCACCCCTTCCGAACAGTTATACCAGAATAATTTACGCTTGTTATAAAGGACTGGGCATCTGTAAGGCATCTGTGTAGAGCAGCCTGGCGTGTGACCGAAGCTTATTTGAAAGAGAAGGCAAAAATTGGCGCCTGCTGTGGGAGCATCCATAGTTTCGGGGCCAGAAGACCAAATCTAGGGTGTTAAAGGCTTCGGACAGACACCCGAAATTTTATAAAATTTATAAAGAGTAGGACAAGGGAAATGGTTCCTTACACGCCCAGGAATATTGGTATGGATATCTCAATCATTTCTTTGCCCCACCACCTGCGTGAGACTGGATTATATTCCATTATACTTTGCTTCTCCTTGGCTCTATTTTGTTCCCAAAAAACTGAATACTTATCCAAAACTTAATGTGTCCATGTAATGCATCAATGGCTCTCCAAAAATAAAAATAGACCATGGGAATCCATTGATTCCCCATCTGAAGAGCTTGCTGATGACTCAGAAGTATCTCATTCCACTGAATTCCAGATGCGGCAGCACAGCAAGAGGCTGGAATCTTGTTAACTGTGATGGCAAAGTCAAGGAGATGAAGGCAGCAACTGGGGGAGTTTTGATTACTTTGCAGACGACAGGAAGTGGGGGATTGATGCTCATTGCAGAGCGGTTTGCATTGCAACCAATTACTTTTTTGGCTTTGGACCAATAATTCAAAACCTCATGATTCACTCCCGTCTTGCACCTTTCCTTTGTGTCAGCTAGTCATCCTTGACATAAAATAAGGTGAAGAAATATCTCAGGCCAAACCTAATATTGTGATCTCCTTTAAATGGAAGGAAATGGAGTTCTAGGACATCCAATGGCACTGTCAATAAGTCTGGTTTGGGTTCGCAATAAACCAGACATTCAGTGGTTCTGAGCCACTGCCAGCGATAAATAAGTCAGAACCTGCTGCCAGACAAAATGCAAGTTGAAGTTCTGCCATTCGAAGTTGTATTTCTGTTGAATCAAACATGTGTGTCTCCTTGGGACACAAGCTTCGAGGTTGTGACTCTTTGGAGTTGCAACCTCACGAGGTTGTCACTTGCTGAAATTGCATTTGCCGAAGTTGTCCCAAAGAAAGTTTCTTTAATTCAATTTGACACCAACTCGAAGTTGTAACCAGAAGGAGTTGTCCCACCCTTGAGGCCAATTGGCGAATTTGTACTTGGATCCTGGGTGTAAACATTGAAAAACATTTTGGACAGTATGTGTGCCATACATGTACATTGCAGTGGCAAAGATCTTACAAGTTGACAATGTGTCTTGGGATGGCTCCGCTTGAATAATATGTGCCCAGTTGTTCTATGTCTGTAATGTTATTGTTACTCGCTTTATTTTGCTTCCCCATTCCAAGAAACATTCAGTATTTGAACACCCAGAGACATGTAGTGCAGTCCTATATAAAACGAAAGCTTCATCTGAATGCCGTTTTTAAGAAACCGGCAGGATGATTACTCACACCAGCTGAGGTCCATACTGAGTTCGTCCTCATTATCCTCTTCGGCACAGGAATGCTCGTCGTCCCCTTGCGGCATGATCAGCGAAATCGAAGGAATTGTTTCCACCTGATTGACTCACCGTGGGCAAATGGAACATCCGTCACACCAGACAATTCATATAGTGGCTGCCCAAGAGACCTGGCCACGTCCTGGCTGTCCAGATCAAATCCTTTCGCCTTGTGGAACTGCCGGACTCCAGCATAGACAGTGGCATCCCAGGATCTGGTGAAGACTGTGATGTTGAGCTGAAGAGAAGGAAACCCAAGCTCAGTCGCCTCTTCTGCCGTAGGGTGTTCGACGCCCAAAGGATCAAGAGACCAATAGGCTGGACAATCTGGCCACCAGAAAAAGACTGGGCCAATTTGAAAGTCCTCCGTTGGACAGAGAAATAGGAAGCCTGCAGGTAATTCTTCTCCAGTCCCATAAATAATGATCTCAAACTGGATAGCGCCTACGAGACCTGTGTGAACATTAGTTATCAGAATTCTCAGCAGCTACGGGTGGAAAAGCACAGCAATCGTCAAAGTTTGATGTAATGTCGAGGCGGCTGAAAATGTGATTCGCTTGACTGAGCCAGGACTGTGCGTGTCTGAAGTTGTACAACGAAATGATTGTGCTTGACACATCACTAGAGTTAACCTTGTACATATTAGACGAAATCACCATGCAGACAGGATGAAGAGTAATACCGGATCCAGCAATTCTCCGTGACTTGTATTGCCACTCCTCGAGGAATATCCCAAGATCCAGAACAACATTCTGTATTTGGCAACCAGGCAATTTCGACAGCAGCTTCGAGCCGATCTTTTGAAGGACAGCGGATGACTGATCCGAGGCTAAGGATTATGGGGGTAGAAATGCTGCCAAATCGAAAGTGTCCCAGAAAATGACAACATATATCATGATATTCTTTTGGAGTCAGAGATTCAATGATCGTGGCCTCCGTATTTGGTGTATCCAAGGAATGCATTATCTGTGTCGTCATCCAGCGGCCGTCTAATCTGATCAGATTGTTCCAATGGAGAAGGTCTATGCAGAGCCGGCCACTTGAGCGGCGTATCCACAACGTACATTTGAACCGGCATTCATCAAGAACACATGTATCCAGACGACTGGACTCACCAGCCACTGGTGGAATGTGAAGGAAATGTAGTTCCTTGCGGCCTGCCACATGATCAGAAACACAACATTAAGGACCACAGGGTTAGACTTCCTTACCCTGAAGTCAATGCTCTTCAAAGCAAAATATCGATAAATTGACCGCTTGGTAATGAGAAATTTAAAAGTACATACACAATAAATGTAGATAGATACTTTCGAAAAATGGGAAGGTTGGAGGGTCCAAGAAATGTTCGAAGGGGATTAGATCTGATTGACGCATTAATAGCGAATACGTATTCCAAATTGAGACGCTCACCATCGTGGAACAGTGTAGCATGTAAACCATGGCAGCTCGTGGCTCCACAGATCTGAACAAGATTTGGGTGGCTAGGGAAGGTTTAATGGCACCGACAAGCAGTTAATTGCACGGCATTTACCGAACTGACATATATTTCGCTATATCTTGTCGCCACTCCTTCAGGGCGGTTGAGATACAGCAATACAAAAGGAAGATATGCCACACCTCCTCTGCACCAGGTCCCTGATAAATGGCCACAGTGGTGCTTTGATCCCTGACTCTAGCGGAGTATACACGACGAACACTCTGCTGTTTGTATTGGCGTTCAACGATACTCGTGCTATCGTTGAGTCATATTTCGTGCTGGAGGTCGATGTCTCCCAGCGGGACCATCCTGCAGTCTAAGCAATGATTCTTCGTTTCTCTCTAAAGGCCATGGGGGGGGCTTACCAGTAGGGACAACCGAAGCAGTAGTGTAGTGCGTGATATTGGTCAACGTCCGGGCATTCACAGCGAGATTACGTGCACCCGAGAACATTCCGCTGCTATGGCTGGATTGAGCGCCCATGAGACACGATCTCCTCCGCCAGACGTGGGGGTAACAAGCACTCACGAGCCATGTTCGGGCTGTCGGAAGCTCGAGTTAGAGGTGAACTCAACACCTGCATTGGATTCGTAGTCCATGGGGGGGAAGAGGAAGAGATGCTAGCACCTGACATACAGCATCGTTAACAGCAGTGACTCGCAGGAAGGCATAAAAATAAGGCATCAGCTGTTCGATATCAGCAGACCACTATCCATTTACGGGAAAAGTGGTCCACGGTTGATACTACTGGACTCCGGCCTGGTACGGGATAAACCTACGAATCGGCCCACGATTCCACTTGGAAAGCATATTTTCACTTCTCCGACTTGAGTTGAATATCCATGTTGCTTCATGCATCAGAAAAATTGCTGAGCTGTTTTATAGACACTATAGAAATATTAGATTTCTAGGGATCCTCTTGAATTTGTGGTGGCCAGCTGTTCACCGGAGAAAATCTGTAGGGCCTTATGAGTATATCCGACAGAGAAGTGATGGTGGGAGCGACGGCACGCGTGCCAATTCATGCCCGAAGCGGCCGAAGCCGTCTGCGCTGAGAGCCGGCTCCGTGGATCGGGTCGGCATTTGGAATTTCATCAAGCCGGTATCAAAGGAAGCATCGGAGTGTAAAAATCTTCAGACCGACCGACAAGGTAAAAAATATCCTTATTCTTTGGCACCTTCATGTCCTCTAAGTAGAAAGTTCTCTGAGGCAAGACTGAGACGAGGAGTAGAAGTCCATCCTCAACCCATTTACTGACATTTTTTGTAGGCGTGCATGCGCAAAACAAGGCACCTTCCCTTTCCCAAATTTTGAACTCAACTCAACCCAGCGACAAACTCGAGATGCACGTACGCGGGAAAAAAAGCGTATCTCCTGACGGACCTTACCCCGAGAGTTATTGACTCTCAGGATCGACTTGAGGTGGATTGTGGCGCCTAATTCGGCGTCTATGCCGTGAAGTAGCTCTAGACGTGCATTCATAGCCCAACAGGCTGTCGATTGAACACTTGGCCTAGACGCACGCTCGGGGCTTCTGCAAAATTCTCCTTCACTCCCTCACCATCGACCCTTGCATTCCACCTCGAGGTAGTCAGGAATTATTCGGATTCCTCTGTGGCTCTCCCAGAATTGCGCTCTTTGTCCGTGGAACTGATCGAGGAAAATATTAGGCTACATTATGAAGTACTTCAAAAACAGCCGACGTAAGCCTCGAAGTCATTCTCCCATGAATCCTTTTCTTCCCTCCAGCTACTCTGCTCTATCGAAGAATCAACCCACACGTCGCCCAGGAAGAACGCGCTCCCACCTTCACGCTCAAGGTTGATAGAGGAACCACAGCGGTAGCAACAGCGATGGTGCAGAAAAACTTGATCCACACACGCAGTGCATAAATCCGCCTGCCTTTGGCCACGGTGCTGGTTGCTCATCAGTGCACAGGCATAGATGGGATATACGTATCTCGCTCACTCATGCTTCGGAAATACGGCCACTCTCGGCCACAAGTAGACATTGAAGCCGACTGTCGGGAAGCCCGAGAACAAGACATGCATCCACCAGATGATCTATAGCCACACCCATCCAGACCCACACCCAGACTGGGTCCAGGGTGGTCGACTCGACCCGGAACCGGAACCGCACCGCAGGAGACAGCACGCCTGTGGGTGCATGCGAATACACACATACGTCAGATGCGACACGGAATGCAGAGGGTCAAGGACAGGACAGCGGTATGCATACAAGTGCCTGCTCCGCGCCCTCCGAACGCCCAGACACACACATGGCTCCAAGAGTCAAGACCTGCTCCCCGCATCGCATGGGCATGTCAACCGACCATTATTAGTGAGCGTACGCCGGACCATTGCCATCTCCATCTACCCTGTGGACGCTCTCACCCCGATGAGCGCAGCACGAGAACACGTCCTCCACGGCCCAAGAAGAAGCATAAAACGAAAAAAAAAAAAAAACATCGATGCTGATTTCAGCCCAACACAACGAGAGTCGATACAGCACACGACGCGGCTCCTGCCCTGCGCAGAGGAGTCTCGGGAGAGGAGGGTGGGGGCAGGTCATTCCTGAGGGCGATAAGTCTGCATACCTCTATTCTTGTGGGAGATAAATACATACCTCTATTCGAAATTCCAGCGGATAATAGATACCCGTACCCGTGCAGCCTCCCCACAGCGAGAGCGCAGGATGGGGCGGGCGTGCGATAGCCCTACAAATATGTCACTTGTGCCCGGCTATACATTAGGTAGGCTCACACAGTTGAGAATACATTGCACGAGCTGGGCGGGCGGAGCTATGCAGTTCCTAGCAAACACCTGTATGCGCGGCACGCAGAACTCGGCTGAGCTCTCTGGGGGGCTGATCTCTGCACGACAACTCACCCACTGCAGGGGTACGCGCCGATGGTCTCCACGGCTAACGTCCGCATCCGGCGCTCGCGAAGGTGTCTCAAGGGATGGGCGTAGGCGGTGCGAGGGGGCGCATCATCTGGCCGGTCAGACGAGGCGCCTATCCGCAGACAGATATCACATGGGACGGAGCAAGCAGCCTGCCAGCGAGTACCAAGCGAAAGCGAGGTCAGTACCTGGACCTGTGAATCGTCGCCGACGAACTTGAAAGTATTTCGTTTTCGCCGCGGTATGGAATGTGTGTGTGCTACAACGCTCCAGCGAGACCTGTGGCAATCGTTAGAGACTCGGCCAACGTTGGCGTCGCACGCACCGTCCTATACCCCCAATCTCCCTCCTTGCGTCTTGTGCAAGCCCAGATCCAGCGCTGCCCTATGATCGATTGGCGGATGTATGGGCTACAATGCGAGTAGCGAGGGGTGTCTTGCGAGTGGTAGGCACAGCCCGTAAACGCGCCGTGGGCGGGTAGTCTAGCCTGTAAACGCGCCGAGAGGGCGTAGTCAAGCTGATGCCCGTATGACTTCTCCGTCTGAGTATGCTTGCGATGCGCGGATGTCCAGATTCCGAAAGAAGAGTTGTATATAATATGCCACGGATGGATAGCTCTCAGATTGAGAGCTTGGCAGCCGCGTCAGAAAATCGGAAGATGTAGAGATGAGCGCGATGACAGAAAGGTTGGGTGGCGATGCACCCACGGATCATCAATTGATTCGGCCAAACACGTCTTGCTCTGAACGTTCATTCCGACTTGCGAGCCAATATCGTCTTATGTTCGTGTTTCACAGCTGCTTATGCCTTGATCATCCTTTCCAGCTGTAGTAACCCGACAGCCGAAACCTGCTCAGTGCTCTCCACCGCTTTTTTGGATGCCCTCTCAATCCAGAAGTCCTTCCTCCCGAGGGTGCGTATCGCTGCATCTATGACGCTTTCCATGAGACACCCCAAAGCATTCTACTGTTCCTTATCATCTGCCTCAGTTTCCGATCTTCTTTCCTGACTCGTCGCCGCATCCTTATCCTACGTCTTTTCAACGCTCACCGCGTACCTCTCGAGTGGATATCACGACTCGGCCATTCTTAGAGGGGCATTGAGCTCTTGCGCTCATCAGCTGCATGCCCGCGATCCGGCACCGCAGAGGCGACTCTTCTCTGCCGCTGTGCTACCTCAGCTCCAACACCCAACTCATAACGATACACTCCTGCTCCCTCGGGCTGCCTCTGAGAATACAAAGGGTGGGAACGGGAATGGGGTCCGAGGCTGGTGGGGAAGGAGTGTGCGGCGTGGGGCGACCGCGTGGAAGCAGATAGTGGGACAGCTCCTCTCCCTCCCCCCTCCCGCGCCGTCTTCGATTTGCCTCCGCTCCAGCATCCGTTCTGCCTTCGACTCTAGTGCGAACACTTTCGTCATTCTCATTCTGTTACGACGCATCTGCGACGCCGCTGTGCACTGGACACTAACGATGGAGAGGGAGCTTCTGCGACTCCACGCCCCGCTCAAATCCCCACTCACCGGCTCAGCGCCGATTGTGGGAGAGATGCAGCTACTTGGAGGCATCCGCAGGGTGCGAGCGAGCAAGTGCAGACGCAGGCGCAGGGTCCTGAAAAGGAAGACACGAAGCGGGACGTACCTGACCGCGGGCCGCGGTAGGGAGGTAGGACTTTCGTGCTGAGTTGAAAAGTGGGAAATCCGAGCTCAGTCGCCTCTTCTGCAGTAAGACGTTCGTTACCCAAAGGGTCCAGAGACCAATAAGCAGGACACTCTGGCCACCAGAACGAGAATTGGCCAGTTCGGAAGTCTTCCGTCGGACAGAGAAATAGAAACCCTGCAGGAGGATCTTCATCATTTGCCGAAATGACGATATCAAAGCGGATGCAGTATATGAAAGCTGTGTTAACATGTTATCAGAAATAACAATTGTAGCGCGCTGTCGCGGCAAAGCCCACTAACAGGGGGCTCCAGTGGATCACATTAGGGTTGTTCACAGTAGCCTTTTCCCTCCCTTTTTTGTATTTCCACCATTTTCTGCTCGGGTTTGTTCCCCTTTACCCATGTGACATGTAAAAAAGGTCATTTGGTTACCACTATCAACTGATCAACCGCCGGCCTTGTTTCAACGCTCACATTTTTTGTATTCCAAGTGAAGATGAATATCATCCAATCTTCAAACTCTGGCTAGAAACTCGGATCTGTGGCACAGCAATGTCACAGAATCAGCGGTGTGCTAAGCTGGGTTGGTTAGTTAAAATGACCGGAAGTAACGAACTTACCCTAACCCAGTACCCCCAACACGTAACTTGATCCCGATCCCGAGAGAAGTGAGTTTTCTTTGATTGTCCGTGGTACAGTACTACTACCTTCATAAATACATACATTTGCACTGACCATTACTATCTATCCTCAGCTCATGCACGTGGCATGATGGAAATGGCGAAGAAGCATCAACTGGCCCACAATGCGGTGAAGAAGAGGGAGATGCCCGGCCACAAAAATGGCGTGAGGAGAGTGTGTCGATAGCGTGCAAAAGTGCCGTGAGATAAGAGGGAGTGTAAAACAAGATGAAACGAGGTTATTGGTGGCTAGAAGCCCACTGACGGCATTCCCGAATGGAAGGGGCGAGGTGCGTCGATACTACCTCTGGGCGCTTGCCCAGCACTGGCCGTAGAGATGGTGGTACGATGGTAAAATTCGGTATATCTCCGTCTTTACATTGTAAATAGATACTGTCATGATGGATAGAACCCGAACCGAATAGAATTAAAATGCGGACGTGGAAGGATTTCCACGTCCCGGCCATCCGACCCTACCACAGCGGCTGTTGCATTTTGAAGAGCAATCGTACATATGTTCCAGCCCCCCCCCTCCCATGCCTCTGACATAAACACAGATTGTTGTCTGTTTTGCAGCTGGGGGGAATGACAAGGAGAATATAGGTAGGTAGAAGTACTGCTATATAATCTAGTATTACAGTAAATATTTTATAGAGCTATTGGGAAGGTCCCAAACTCTCAAAAATCATCCAGCACAGCCGCCCGAGCAGACCAACAACCTCGTGAATTAATTTGCAAAACATGGGGGCTTCTACTTCTTCCCATTTGGATTATGTTTTCAGGTAGAACAGTCACCAGCCTCCAATCGAGACTAATATGCTGGAGCTCCGGGTCATTGGCCGCTCCCCAGTAAAATTCACAACAAAAATAGGCTAAAGATTATTTTGGTAAGCAGTCATAATACTTCTCCTAGTTTAAAGAGGCAAAATTTGTGTCCATTTGGAGTGAGATTAAGTAGGAAAACCTTGTCCTGGCCCCATTTCTGGGGTAAAAGCATAGTTAACGATCTCCTTGAACAACGCCATTAGGGTATGCTGGGTCCACTGGAATTTTGTCATCTTCACCTGGACTGGAGAGTATTTCGAAACCGGGCCCAAGGTATGCCTACCTATCTTGTTTTCACATTCATATCGTCTGAGCGACATATGGTTGATTAAAAGTACAAGTACAAGTGGGTTACGCCCGTCATTAGAATTCGAAATATTGCAACTTCGCTCAACTTTGGTACTTACTACTATCAACGAAAAATGGTGTTACATTCAGAACTATTTACCTTCAACCAAAAACTTTCATGAACTGAGTTGCCACAGCACCTGATGTGGTGGGATGCCGAAGCCAGAACGGTAACAACCGCATGGACAGTGGACATGCCACACCAATTGTATGTAGACTGCATGATGTGCCGGGTTTCAGCGAATCTGCCATACCACCTTTGCAATGCATTTGCCATCCGAGTTTCGGCTATCCCGAGACATCAAGAAAAACCGCCGTGGTTGCTTGACGCACAGTAAATACCTGTATTAGGCCCGTAGATTTATATGCCCTCTGTAGCTACATGCCAGAGTCTGAGAGCCCTCCATAGCCGTGGCGTAGGCGGTCCGTGGCACCTTATAACCCACAGTAGTTCTTCTGTAGCAATAACTAATGATATAAAATGACATAAATCATAAAAATATTGTATTGATCTATGAAAAACAACGAATATACACGAACATGCAAGAAATAAAGCACACAGTGTAATCAACACCCACCGTGGCTTCAAGGGTCACAGGAAACGAGAGCTGCAATATGGGGGTAGAGCAAGAAACTCACAAGAATTGTGCGGTCGCGCTTGCAGTGTTGTTGGCCCTGGTTGACCGCGCTGTCAAAGTGAGCGGGCACGCGCGAGCCCCACGCAGTAGCTTACCGCTCGCCAAAAGTGAGAGACTCGTTGTGGTTGGGATCGCCCAGCCATGGAACATATCTACTAAATAGCCCGGACGCCAAAGACGAAAATTTCCCAAAGATGTCGGATCTTTCCCAGGCAGGTTACGCACCGCTTGCATACACAGGATCAATGCCGCAATGGGGGGACTCGTATACTCAGCAGATCGGGCCAGAGGAGATGACATTGATGACGACAAGTGCCTGGACTTGTGTGTGATGAATTCTGGTGGAACGGCGGCCATTCGCTCTTGAACTTGCTCCTGAGCTCATCTTGAGAGTAGCTTGAAGCATCTTGAGATACTTTGAGGGAGATTGAAGAACATTGAAAGAGTCTGTTCAATACAAGTTTGAGGCTGCATGTTGCTTCGGACGAAGATTACGGGACGGGCAGAGAGCTTGAGGGCTTGAGGGTTGAGGCAGCTGTATCGGACTTGAAAGGTTTGCAGGCCGGCAATACAAAGGGAGGTGGGATGGTCGTGATAAGAAGAAGAGACGCAAGAGTGAACGGCGAAGTCTGGCATACAGTATGTGGGGGGAGGGAGAAGATGGAGGGAAAGGAAAACGAACCAAATGGTCCCCAATCACGCCATCCGTCAATCCGTTGCCAATGCATCCGCATCATGATGCGTTGGGGTTTGAATGACTGGGAGGGATTTCTAAATTCTGACCATCGCACGAGAATATAGTATCTTTTGGTCCTCTTCCCCCCCAGCGAGCCCATTATGGCCTCAGTATCTCCCACTTATTAAAACACTCGGTAAAATTATGAGGCGAAATTATTTTGCATTCCTAAGGATCTTCGATCAACGATGTAAGATCGGAGAGAAAAGACGAAAGATGCGTAAAGATGTCCCCACCAGGACAAAGACCTTCAAAGACGTGTTTCAAAGACGTAAGATGCCAAAGACGAATCTGCAGTTTTACTGATGCAAGGCAGAGGGAGAGGAAGACAATGACTCGAGGCGAGAGCAAAAACCTTTTGTTCCTGGATCACTGGCGCTGTTTTGGGCGCTGTTAGTTACCATAGCAGTTTCCGAGTATCCTAGGCCCTGGTTTGGGTTTTCGATGCATGATCAATTAATCAGCGATAAAATCAATCATCACCTTAAAGTTGTGCGGGCTCATCCTGGCTCATCACTGATATCAAACTTGGCATAACGAGAACGAATACATGGAGCTAAAGTATCCCCATTAAAAAGTTTTGAATCATTGCACCAAAAAGTTTTTGATAGGGCGGTACAGGACCCACTACCTAAAGTTAGTGGGCATTCTCGTCAACGACGGATGGAAAGTACCATAATCGTCAAAGTTGGATGTAATTTGGAGGCGGCTGATAATGTGATTCGCTTGACTGAGCCAGGACTGTGGGTATAAGAAGTTGGATAACGAAATGGTCGTGTCTGACACTTCGCTAGAATTTAACCTCGGATATATTAGAGCAGATCACCCTGCAGGCAAGATGAAGAGTAATACAGTGTTCCACCGGTCAATGAAACACCACTAGTCACTGAAACAGTGCAATAATATCTCTCATATAAGGACCATATCTACCTGTCACATTCTGAAATAAAGTATACACAGTCCTGTAGTAGTTGGTCATGTCTGGACAAAGTCTTAAAGACTTTCCGTCTTTTCAGCGTGCTATGGAAAATCATCTTTCCAGGCTGGGCCAACATGAAAACATGTACATTGAGTTTTCATGGAAACTAAAGACACAACATAACTCATGTAGCATATATATGAGATTAAATCTAATTGCTAAGCCATTTTGAGGGTTCATGGTGGATAGGAAACCGTTTCCGCTTCACCCATCCGTTTTGGAATGATGGCATGTCACGCTCAATTTGGAAGTCCCATCAAACTCACACCCAAAGCCTCCAATATGGTCCGGGGGGTAAAGTTTAAGAACTAGGAAGGCTGTATTGCTGTTTACCTGCACATAGACAATTGATTCAAGAAGAAAAAAGAAAGCTACACGGTAAGCGCTTATCCAACGCCCACCGCCCCGATGCCCTAAAGCAGATGATCGTCACATTACATCACTGTTTCATTGACTTGTGGCAGTAGTTCGCGTTCAGGCTCACTCAGAGGATGCTCAAAAATTAAGGGCCTTTGTTCAGAGGTGTACAAAGTATGTAAGAAACTTTCTGCCGACTCAGATGTGGGAAAGCCCTCCTAAAAGTATTATATTCCGCATTTACTTCTAGTGTTTCATTGACCGGTGGAACACTGTACCGGATCCAGCCATTCTCTGTGATTTGTCTTGCTGCTCCTAGAGGAGGGTACCAAGGTCCATGGAAAGGACTTATATTCGGCACCCAGGCAATTTCAACAGAGTCTTCGAGCCGATCTCTTGAAGGACGAAAGATGACTGCTCCGAGGTTGATGGTTATGGGGGTGGAAATGCTGGGAAACCGAATTTGTCCCAGAAACATGTAACATATATGATGATATTGTTCTAGAGTCAGATTCAATGGTCTCGGCCTCTGTATTTGGTGCATTCGAGGAATACATTCCGTGTGTCTGCACCAGGGCGATGTCTAAAAAGATGGGATAATCATTGGCTTGGCCAAGGTGTCTTCTAATCATTATTCTATGAATGGAGGAGCGCCCACCTCCATACCTGAGGAACGTTGATACGCTGACGGTGCCGCTGAGCGCGAGCTGATACACAAAATACCAGGCATCCAACTCAGGGGACGGCAACCGTAAGACAAATGTTGTGCGAGTGGGCCAACCCATTCTCAGGACTTGTATGGATGATAGATGGTGTGGACGGAGAGGTAAGGAGGGGGGGAGTACAATGGTGGTGTGGACGACGAGGGACGAGACGAGATCTAGACAGCGACGAGCATACTGAGCAACGACGAAGGCTCAGATGCAAAACGGAGACGAAAGCGATGTATAAACGTGTTGTATAGAAGCAGAATACAGAGCAGTGTTTATAGTAAAAGTGTAATATAATAAAAAGGAGAAACTTCCTTGAACCAGTGTAAATTCTCGGAGACCCTGCGAATTGAGTTAATCTCGGGAATAGGGACGCCGGATGCCGGGAACAGCAGAAGACGATGGTTGAAGTCGGGAATGATGGGAACCGTGGGAATCGGACCGACATGACAGAATCGGTGCTCAGACGGGAGCCGTGCTCATCAACGTACACCCTCACCACTTCTCGTGCCAATCCCACTCGCTTGCGCATGATCCCTGTGCCCACCCCAAAGCATCGCGGCCCTGGCAGTGCAGCGCAAATGGATCTTTGCGTAGCTGTCTCTCCGGGCGTCGATCGAGCGGAATACGGTGTTCGCATTCCTCGCGTGCCCCCACGGAGTATTTATTCCCCTCAAAGATTGATTCTGAGGGACGTGCGCTAATATCCCGTTATCGAAAGCGCGCATTTGCTCTTTTCACTTCCCCCTCTCCCGCGCCATCCTCTATTCGCCTCCGCTCCAGCATCGGTTCTGCCTTCGACTCTATGGAACTGCGGCAACGTTGCACCACTTTGGTCATTCTCACTTCTGTTACGACGCATCTGTGACGCCGCTGTGCACTGGACACTAACGATGGAGAGGGAGCCTCCGCGACTCCACACCCCGCTCAAATTCCCACTCGCCGGCTCGGCGTCGATCGTAGGAGGGACGCAGTTGCTTTCAGGCATTGGTAGGATGTGAGCGGGCGAATGTAAATGCAGACGCAGGGCTCTGAAAGGGATCGCACGAAGGCAGGAGGCGGGATGTACCTGACCGCGCACCGCGGAGGGTAAATTACAATTGCAAAGAGGTTCGAACTCGATAAAATGTCTCGGGATGTCTTCGCTTGACTATGTCGTGAAATCTGGAGCCAACGCGAAACGATTCGCAGTAACATTGCACATATAGAACAACTGAGCACGAATTAAATACTTGAACACCAGGAAACACGCAGTTCAGTCCTATATAATACGGATGATTCATCTGAATGTCTTTGACTGACAGTTTTTGAGGACGCTGCAAGATTATTAACCAGGCATACGTCCAGTCAGCAGATTTGACCTACCAAGATCTTCACCAGCTGAGGTCCATACTGAATTCGTCTTCATCATCCTGTTCAGCACACACATCCTCGTCGTCCACTTGGAGCATTTATCAGCCAATTTGAACGAGGTCTTTCCGGAGTGGTTGACTCACCGTGCGCAAATGGAACATCAATCTCATTGGACAATTGATATAATGGGTCCCCCAGACACCTGGCCACGTCCTGGCTGTCTTGATCGAACCCTTTGGCCTTGTGGAGCTGCCGGAGTCCGGCGTAGACACTGGCGTCCCAAGATCTTGTGACGATTCTGGTCTTGAGATGAAGAGAAGGAAATCCAAGTTCAGTTGCCTCTTCTGTGGTAAGACGTTCGACGCCCAAAGGGTCTGGAGACCAATAGGCGGGACACTCTGGACAGCAGAACGAGAATGGGCCAGTTCGAAAGTCGTCCGTCGGACAGAGAAATAGGAAACCTGCAGAGCAATTTTCCCCAGTCCCAGAAATGACGATGTTAAACGAGATAGTTTCTATCAGAGCTGTGTGAACATGGTATCAGAAATTTACGGCAACGACGAGTTGAAAGTACCATAATCGTCAAAGTTGGACGTAATTTGGAGGCGATTGAAAATAGAATTGGCTTGACTGAGCCAGGACTGCCAGAACCGTGGGTCTATGGAATTGGAGAACAAAATGCTCATGTTTGACAGAACACTAGAGTTTAACCTAGGACATATTAGAGCACATCATGCAGTCAAGATGAAGAGTAATACCGGGTCCAGCCGTCCTCCATGATTTGTTTTGCCGCTCCTGAAGGAGTACTCAACCATGGAGTGGAGCATTTTATATTTGGCAACCAGGCAATTTCGACAGCATCTTCGAGCCGATCTCTTGAAGGGCAAAAGATGACTGCTCCGAGGTTGACGGTTATGGGGGCGGAAATGCTGGTAAATCGAAGGTGTCTTAGAAAAAAGTAACATATATCATGATATTCTTCTAGAGTCAGAGATTCAATGATCTTGGCCTCGGTATTGGGTGCATTCGAGGAGTACATTCCATTTGTCCGGATGAAGTATAAAGAGATAGGATCATCGTTGGCTTGGCCAATGTCCATGCAGAGCCGGCCACTTGAACCACGTATCAAGATTGTAGATTCCCGGGCGGACTGGATCATTCAAAAGGAAGACATGAATCCAGACGACTGGACTCACCGGACGTCGGCAGAAAGTAAAATAAAGGTATTCACTTGTTGCCTGCCCCTCGGTCAGAAACATAGCATAAGGGACCGGGGGGTCAGACTTCTTTACCTCGAAGTCATGGCTCTTTAAAGAAAAGTGCTGATAAATCTAGAGCTCGCAAATGGGAAATTTAAAAGCACATACACAATGGGCGTAGGTATATACTTTGGAGAAATGAGAAGGTTGGAGGTCCAAGAAATGCTTGAAAGGGATCAGATCTGGTTTCGCATTAACAATGAAAACATCTTCTGAATCGAAAGGTCGCACCATCGTGAAAAAGCGTGGCATGTAGGCCACCGCAGGTCGCAGCTCCACGGATCTGAACAAGATTTGGGTGGCTAAGGGGATGTTTTAATGGCACTGACAAGCAATTAAGGTATTAAATGGTATTTACCGAATCGACATATATTTCGCTATATCTTGCCGCCACTCCTGAAAGACAGCTTGGATGCAGTAATAAAAAGACAAGATGTACCGCACCTCCTCTGCGCCAGGTCCCTGATACATGGCCACAGTGGTGTTTTTGCCTCCAAGTCTGGCAGAGTACAGACGACGAACACCTGACCATTCTCGTCGGCGATAAACAATACCCGTACTGTCGTTGAAGCGTATCTCGTGCTTGAGGTCTATGTCCCCCAGAGGGACCATCCTGAAGTCTGAGCAATATTTATTGTATCTTTGCAGGACGCATGGAAGAATATACCGGAAGGAACAACCGGAGCAGTGTTGTAGTTGGTGATATTGGTCAATGTCTGGCCAGTCACTGTGAGATTCTGCGCGCCTGAAAACATTCCGCTGGTATGGCTGGATTAAGCGCCCATGAGACACGATCTGAGCTAGGAGTGATGATAACAAGAACTCACAAGCCAGATTCGAAAAGTCTGAAGGTCGAGTCAGAGGCGAACTCGTCAGCCGCGCGCGATTCGTCGTCCATGGATGGTGGGGGGAGAGGGAGAGGTGTTAAATGCCAGGAGCACAGGCTGCACATCTGTCGTGCTTTTGAATTAAGCTGTTATACCGCAACAATCGGACAATAATTGCATCTCTGTATGTTTTCCAGCTTTTGCTGTGAACATTCCTATGCCCTGATCTTTATTTCTCATTGTTCAACAACCATGGTTTGAGCAGCTGTAGATGGCTGTAAATATGGACTACGTATTTATACGATTATGAATCTTGTATTCTTTAGACGTTAACTTACGCTGCTTTCATTGCGTTCACGTGCCATATCGGGGAGAGATAAATATATCAATTGTTGAATATTAACAGACCACTATGTGCTGTGTCTATGTGTGTGAGTATACGCTGACCTGCACGTGTCAGTCGACTCGGATAGCACCCCGCCCGGCCGCTGGGCACGATTAGTGCTCCTGTGGCAGAATGTCCCACTCCCGCCCCTACATCCGCATTCATGTGTGTGGCACTGAAACCCTCTCCCAAATCAACGCACAACGAAGATATATGTCCGCGTTATCACACTGCAAGCGCACATCGTCACGAACACAATCATGGCCGAAAAAACAAAGAAGAAAGAACGGAGAGACAAGACAAAAAACAAAGAAAGAACGAGGAAAAACACAAAATAAAACGCGCCCCCGGCCGCGCGCACACACACCTTGTGAGCCTACCCTACAGTCGATGGTACCGATATGTGACGCGGGGGAGGGGGACGCGAAGTGCATCACTCCCGTGGGCGATAAGGAAGAGAGGAGAGTGGAAGAAGGTGTAGGACTGGGGTGAGGGAAGGGGTACGAATGTGGATGTGGGTAAGGAACACGGTGGGTGTGGAAGGGGATCCGTCGAACGTTAGCATACGATGCAAGTGCCCAGCCGGCGCGCGCGAGTGTCGGTGTCCTAGGTAATGGAAAAACGCGGAGATGACTGGGAGAACAAAAATGGCATCAGGGCAGCAAGGACCATACACAGGAACGTCCCGGATGACGCTCGTGCGAAGATCCTGTCATCAACTTGACGTGGCACGAGCGATGAACTCCAAGGAAGCTGGCCTGCAGTAGGCAAGTATCAAGTAGAAAAAATAAACAAACAAGTGCACGCACATGGACGGCTGCAATGCGCAAGTGGCCGGAAGGAGTGCTGTACGTGCTGGCATGTTTCCTGGACAAGGGTTGAGAGTTAAAAGATGATAGCATAAGTTAGGAAGAGATGAAAAGCACGCACAATGGAGTCGAGCCAAAAGACGCCTCCACAACGTTTGATGGGTTCTGAAGGGGACAAGGTGGAATAGCTCCGCACGCCACCTGTATACGAGTATGTACCATCTCCTTGTTTGTTTGATATGATGGAGGTCAGACCCTGAAGTAGACGAAGTGGATTCATTGCTGATACTAAGTGCACCTTGACACTAGCCTTGAAGGAGCAACTATCATCAAGACGGGATCGTCGTGGATGCAGTCAAAAGACTCACCAAGGATCAGATAGCACAGCTGAGCAAGCACTAGGTAAAACAAGTAACGCAGATGGCCCGCGTTAAACCTCACGGGTTGAGAACCATTAACCATGTTAAGTAGTTAAACTGTTTGATTAAACCACACTCTTACAAATGAACTGTTTACTATGTTAATCGGTTTTATCAGACAGTTTACCTTTGATTTGGAACAGTATTCATATGTTCTCAGCAGTACCTCATGGAAAGTATGGTTTAACCACATTCAACCGTAATGGTTTAACGACCTTAATCACTATTAACCATAATAGTTTAACCACATTAACCACGCTTCACCCAACCAAAAATTATCAAATGTAGATATATAAGAAGTTCAATCCAGTTAATCGAAGATAGAGAGTCCTCAGTGAAGGCGGAAAGAGACGAACAGATTAAAAGACAGAGAGTCTAAAGTAAAGTAAGTATAGGTAGTGAGAGAAAGGAATGTGTGGATGCACCCTTAGCAAATGCGGAAAGAGACGAGCGCTGAGGGTGACGGGTTTAATGATAGACGTATATATAAGCATCTGAATAACAACCTCAAAAAGGAAGGATGTTCGAAATGGAATGAGATTATAAAGAAAGCACCGTAAGTGACGTATTTTAGCAGTTAAATCGTCCCCTCAAGTAATCGTTCAACCGACAGTTTAATCCAATGGTTTAGCGGGGATAAACCGTTCAGTTTAATCGCTGTGTTGAACAGGTTAAACCAGGTTAAACTTCAGGTTAAAACGCTCTGTCTAATCACCGTGTTCATCGCCGCTGAAACTTTGATGAGCGGAAACATAATATTTGCCAAATAAAAATGATGTACCTTTGACTTATTCCCCGCGGCCTTAACAACGGCTTCTGCAGCCTTTCGGGCGCGCTCCTCTCGTGCTTCCTGTAAACACATAAGCTCTGAGAATTGGTGCAATGCAAAGATCTACCTGTGGCGACTTCCGAAGTCTGCGACCTCTTTTCAGTGTATCAGCTGCTGCTTCGACTGGATCCAATGCAGCCATTGCCGCGTTGCGTTTTCTACCCTTGACCTTAGCCGGTGGCGCAATAGGAGCATGAACTGGAGAGGGCGACCGGGTAGGGGCCAGCAGAGGCGATGGAGGTGTGACTGGGGTAGGTGACCGAGGTGGAGCCTGTGGGAGCAATGGAGGAAGGACTGGCGGAGGCGAATGAGGTGGGACTGGGTTATATGACTGAAGTGGGGCCGGTGGAGGCGACGGAGGCGACGGAGGAGGAGCTGGCAAACGTAACAGAGATGGGGACGGGGTAGGTGTCCGAGATGGGGCCGGGGGAGGCGAGGGAGCATGCAGGGCTTCAGTTGGAGCCTTGCGATGTGCCAGAATATTGTGTTTGGCGTGGAAAACAAACGGATCGTTAGTGGAAGACGTAGAAATGAGGTATTCAATGATGCCACTGAGCTGGGAAAGCGTCATCTCGGTGAGGGGCTGGTAAAGTTGTAAGGAAAAGTGTTCCGTGTCATAGAAATTATTGGGGCAAGCTGCAATATCAGCGTATGGTACGGTGGCATAAACCTGATCAGACGGCCATGCATGATCTGTTACGCACTTAGAGTCAAGGATCACGGACACATAAATGTTAAACGTACCCCAAGAGACCCGAAAGAAGAGATCAGTAATTTGTGTAAGCCCAGAACGACCTGCGTTATCAAAGTCGACAGCTGGAAAGAGCGGAACTCCGGCTTCATTTCTGGGAATAGTTGCCCAGGCCTCGCGATCTTGCAGCAGCACTTCAACACAATGAGTGTCTAACAGGATCACTACAAAAGGAAACTCACCAGGCAGCGTCTCAGTGCTAAAGTCATCCCACAGACTGCGAATGCGGGAAAACTCTGCTGTAGCGAAGTCGGCCAAAGATCGCTGTGCGGAGTTTTCATTAGAATGACCGTGAACACTATTTTTGTAATGTGGTCAGGTCAGAGTTCGCGTGATGAGTGATGAAAGTCTTGCGTACGCAATTGTAATAAGTTCCCCTGCCGAATTGCGGAAGGACGCAAGGAGAAGCATCTCTGCCGGACCAAGAGCGCCATTCGTACACAAATCTTGCAGCGTTCCTCCAATATTGTCCTCGAATTCGCGTTGATTCCTGTACACCTTCAGGGTATGCGTTCAGAAAGAGATGACCGAAAAATACCGCGAAAGATCAACATTGAGACCCTGCTGGCGAGCTTTCTCTTCGTATTTCTGTTTGATATTGGTGTCTGTGGTCGTCCAGAGAGTCTTCAGCGCCGTCTGATAACAGCCAGCTGTGTTGCCACCTGTTTCTTTCTTGAGATTGTCGGCTAATATGCGGATGTCGTCCTTTTCATCTGCCGCATACAATTGACGCGCAGTGAAAGGCCGAGGGGCGGTAAAAAGAGCATTGTTTTGGTGCTCACCGACACCAGACTGGATGACCTGAGTTCGCACAAGACTCCCTTGGAGTATATTGCCAAAATAGCGACGAATGTACTGCCAAAATCATCAAACATAATCTTAACAACACAAAATTGAGATGGAACTGACGCCTTTGACTTTGCTATCTGTCGTGTCTCTGGCCCATGCAGTCGGATAGGGATACTGCCTTTTGATTGTTTCGAAGATGGCAGAGGTATTGTCGTCCTTCCACTTTCTGGCGGCCCTCTGCGCTAAGTCTTTGTCGCCGTTTGATTCATTAAGGATGTACGCTCTGAATTCAGGCTCCAGAGTTCTGAGATAGAGAGTTTGAGCATCGGTGAGCGTGGCATCGCTGTTGCTAGAGGTCGTCTTTGGCATGAGAGCAGTGGGGGAAGACGCAAGACAGTGAGGCAAGAGGGAAGAAGCGAAGTTTGAAGTCCACGATAATACCTCATCTGACTTGGACGGTGCAAGCCGTAAGACAGCAAACCGAATAGCATCCTTGGCTGAGTAAACCGATTCTGAATCCGGTACTGAGGTTCAACCGTGACACCGGCTGAGAATAGCAAGTTTTTTTTCCGTCCATCTGGTACTGTTCATTCCAATTGGAGAGACAGAGAATCATCAGGGTAGGACAAGCCGTAAGACAACAAACCGAATATCATCCCTGGCCGAGTAAAAGACGCAAGACGGAGTGACGCAAGAGGAAAGAAGCGAAAATATCAGTTCCTTCTCAGACTGCGATTTATGAGTGCATGAAAGCGAACCTAGACAACTTTGCGTCGACTCAGGTCCCTACAAATGAAGTTGGACTGTTTTTGAATGAAGGTATGAAAATTCAAGACAATCAGTGCGTCAGTTTTGTGCGCTGCTATAGATGTAACGTATTAATGCGGCACAGACGGAAGATCAAGGACGCCTGCGTGAAGAACGCTGAGCACGATCTTCAGGAGACCAAGAAGGAGATTGCGAGTCGACGTATCAAGCTGACCGCCCAAATCGACACATGGCATAAGGTCCGTGCACGCGTCTTGAGTAGTATACCCGATGCCGCAGAACTTGTCGCCATGCCACAAACGTGCGAGGTGGAAGACGAGAAACTATGGCTTCCTTCCGAGTTCACGGTGGCACAGAGGGTGGCAATGGGTCACAATATGATTGCGCTAGCCGAGGAGGAAGGGAAATTACGGGAGGGGGAAGCGTACAAACTAATACGCTGCCTCCAGAGTGCATGTAAAACCCTGTCAGCTCTGGAAGACCGGAAGCGACTGGATGAGGCAGCACAGAAAGGCCACACTACCGCAGGGGAACAGATTCTAGACACGCGGCGTTGCCGCGACAACTTGATCGACTCATACAATTATGTTCGCAAGGCGATGATCTCACTCGGTACAGTCATCGACGACAAAGACGAAGACAGCCAATTCCCATGTCTGTCGGTAAAAGACACATTCACAAAGTCCCGGCAGAGAGAGCGAGCTCTTGGTGACTCTCGCCGTGGTGATGGGATGCTGTACACCCGGATTGGAATCACGGCAGGATCCAAGATATCCCATGCTCCAGAGATGGATATCGAAGAATCGTCATCGGAAGAGAACTCAGACTCCGATCCGCCAAAGGCAAAACGCAGTCGCCCGGCTCCTGAAGGTATTTCTTTTCACCTGAGTTCTGGCACAAACTAAGTTCGGTCCTTTGATCAGGTGGTGTACAGATGACGAAACGGGCTAAAAGTTAGTCGGGTGACTTCATAAAAATGTATAACTCAACGTCCAATGTAGGAACCCCAGCGCAAAAGCGAAAAGACAAGGAGACAGATCTCTCTCCTAACCCTGCGAACAGGAACGGCTGGCTTTGGGAACTACGGCGACCAAGCAATATGAGTGAGGCCGAAATGGCGGAATGGGAGTCAGAAGGCAAATATCCTAATTTATTTTTGAACCAGTATGTTAATCTTCATTTTCAGGCGATCGGTGATTTGTGGGCTCGGAACCTAGTATGGAAACACACAAAACAACCAAAACCAAAACAACAAAACTAATATTGGACGAGATAGATCGAGTCTATCCACAACCAACACCAGAAACAATGTATGATGGGTGCTTTGATCACTTCCAAGGTAGCCGACGAGTGTCAGTCCCTAGTTTCAGAGCCTTTGAAAGGTTGAAAGAGAAAGTTAACTGTTCAAGAGTATATGTTGTACGAAGTACTGTGTTTATGATACGAACGAAACCGAAGATCCAGAGGATACAACTGCTTCGAACAACCTCGATGTGTTTTATGATAACCAAGTTCGTGAAACGAAAGAAACAATGATGTTTCTACGGTTTCACTGCGTATCCCGAAGATCCGCGTCGATAGAGTTGTTGCAAAAGGTGCGTAGCGTGTGTTTCGTCGGTTTCCCAACCAGTCCAAGTCAAGTCTCAAGTCCCAATCCTTCCAGTATCAATCCAAACCCTGTATCCCAGTCCCAATATCCGATATCCAATCCAATCCTAATCCCAGTCCCTTTCCCAATCCTTATCACACAATGTTTCCGAGTCCAAAACCAGATTCAATTCAATCACAAACTTCCAAAACTTCTATTCCCTCCTAGTGATACGATATTCGCCCTTCACAAGTATCTAAGACTTGCAAAACTCGAATAACGTGAGGTGCTTCCCTGGGGAAACTTCGCTCCTGTCTCTCAAACTACTCTGGCTACTTATACAAACGATGATATGACTATGACAATAAAGAAATGTGTAAAAGAGTCCGTTTATCCGTCCCGTTTCCCGTGTATCCGAGTAAAAGTACAAAATATAAGGCGTCCCATTGGTTGCAGAGGTCGGATTCGTCATTCCGGGTATATTCCGACCGGTTCTTGGCAATGTTGTGCATATGGAGACGTGATGGGCGCTTTAATCAGCAACCCCTGAGTTTTTCTTGAGTTGGGGAACTCTCGTTCCAGAGGTATCCCTTGGATCGGTATGACCGGACTGTGTAGCCCTGGTTTATAGCTTCCAAACGATACCCCACTTTGTTGAGACCATAAAATGAGACCGACGAGGATTAGAGTTGACTATCCCCATCGGTATCTGCTATGGTTCTGAGATCGTCGATCACAAGACCCGGTTGCTATTATCTCCTTGAACCCATGTCCGACATAGCCGCGTCTCGGAAACAAGCGGAACGGTAATCCCGCTGTCACATGCAATTATGCTTGACATGATTTCCCACTGATCCATGCTCTGATACACCCGATACGTCAGAAACCACTCAAACCGTTGTAAGAAACGGAAGAAACTGGCGATACAATTGATAGGTTGAGTTGGGCTACACCTTCTCCTACATGTTTCGGAGCGAGCACCTGCCAGAGATGCTTCTGATTCCTCAGGAGCACCATCTCGTTACTCAGATGATAATGGCCTCTTATGGGAAGCCAGTTGATACTTCTGATACATGATATACAGGATATTGCACATAAGAAAACCGCAAAAACAGGCGATTTCAGTGGTGGTCCAATATCCAGCTTATCATCGGGTGCAATGGGCCCGAGCAGAAGCGGAGATGGATCGATTTCAAGAGCAAATGGAGATCAAACTCACCGAGTTCCTCCGCTGCTTGACCGCTTTCCAATTCAACGAGTGTGCATGGATTCAAATGAGCAAAAACTCTGATCTGGGTCCGGGCTTTGCGGAATGGGCCAAGGGAACTGCGCAGATGTGGAAGCAGTTATCGGATCAGTGTCAGACACATCTTACCATGGCAGGGTACAAGTTTGCGCTTGAGCCGGATTTCAACCTTGTCAGCCATGTTGAGAGGGAGCGCGAAAAGCACGACAATTTGCTGTGGGAACAGGGGATAGGTGATTCTTTTCTGCATTACACAGCTACACCAGACTTACAGGAGTTCAGTACCCCGGGATAAACGTGCGGAAGCCCTGATTTTTGCGGCTTCGAGGGGTGAGACTATTGAGAGTACTTAATAACATGTATGATGGTTCATTTATATAAATATACAAATATTGATTTTGAGCGCGCGCAAGGTCCTCGTATTGAATAGGGCTCTTTGCCGCACGTACCGTATACGTTACGGAGATTCTGTCCCATAATACGGCACGGTATGTGCCAATTATGGCCGTATACGGTTACGGAACGACATGAAAGGGTGTAGGCAACATAAAGTTATAAAGAGTGATTTTTATCACCAGACAGTTCTATTTGAGTCTCAGTGCAGAATTGACCCACCAAAGTGAGCAACAGCCCACAGACATGAAGTGAGCATTCCGAAAAAGGAAGTAGATCACAGTGGTCGTGTATGTCGTGCTCGGCATATACCGAAACAGTCCGTTTGATATGCTCATAGCGCTGTCAAGGACGGCGCAATGCCCGAATGAGGCGGCATAACTGCCGGCAGTGGTTTATATGCATCTTTCATCGGCCGTGGACTCTTTTTTTGCATCGCACATTCGCTCCCGTAATACTTACGACCGTAACGGCTTTACGGTACAGCCAGATACGGACCCCCCTCCGCCTACGTACAGTTACAGTCAGTTGATCCCAAGTGATGTACGGTACGTGAAAAATTCGTACTGTATCATATGTAACCGTAGGCTTTCGGTCACGGTGAAGAGCCCTGGGGTTGAATTAGCTAAGAAAACAGACTGATGGCTGGTATTATTCGGCTGGCCGATCGGCTGACAGTCAAAACTGAAAAGAATGACGGAGAAATGGGAGGGGCCCCGGAAGGAAGGTGGGCAACATCTTGGGCAAGTCAAGTGTAGGTATGATGATGGATTAAATAAAAGTATTCAATTATAATGAAAAAAGCTGCCAAAGACATGATCAATCAATCATGTCCCAAACCTATAGGAGCTGCAGCCTACGCGGAAATGATTTTCGCGAGAAGAAAGCTGCGATGTGTCAATGTCATGATCGATGTCAGCTCGGAAGAAGTTGGAACGTGGTATGGTGTGCCACAGTTCGGTTCTGCATGCAAGGGCCTTCTTGGCCTGTTCTTGTCTCCCTCCTCACAACATCGGTTCATCCGACTCCCCCCCCCCACCACCCGTCCGACTCTCTCCAGCGTTGTACGCATCCCAGAACAGCTGCAGAGATATCACGGTGGGGGCATGGTCTCGTTGATAAGGAGGTGCTGGAGGTGTTGTGCAGGCAATGTGGAGGATCCGGTTGTGTCGAGTAATTAGTAGGTATTTATGTAGTGTACTAACATCGCGCGCTCGCTTGAGCGCCCGTGAAAGGAGCTGTCATAGCATGGTAATGTTGTATTTGGTTAAACGTACTGGTGGTTTAAGCCTGTTGAAATATATAGTTTAACCACCCTGGATTAACGGTGGCTTTAAACCGGTTATGGTAATTGGTTAAACACACAGTTTAACTAGCTTTGTTTAACGGTGTCCCAACATCGTGTTATCACTGCCTACGGCACCAGTATTCATGGAAAATTCATGGTTTAACCGACTGATTATCGGGCTTAACATGGTTAATGGTTGTAAACCCGTGAGGTTTAACCTAGCCCATCTGGATCTCGTAAAACAAGGGAGATCCGGAGGCAAATCGTTGAGGGGAAGAGGTGCGACATGGGCGAAAAGGAAGAGAAGTGTTTGATGCTGTTGTGACATGATCAAAACAAACCATCCTCACGCACACAGGACCCCGGTTTATCTCTTGGCACCCTAGCCCCCGTG
Source organism: Mycena capillaripes (assembly GCA_029204075.1). Lineage (NCBI taxonomy): Eukaryota > Fungi > Basidiomycota > Agaricomycetes > Agaricales > Mycenaceae > Mycena > Mycena capillaripes. Next base: position 237,898 of record JARHKZ010000014.1, on the reverse strand, counting down.
CCGGACAAAAATTTGAGATTTTGGCCTTGAAACCTAGGTTCTGGTCGGACAAAAATGAGGCCTTGACGGCGGAAAACTTAGGTCTTGTCCGGACAAAAAGTCGAGCTGGGGCGCCATTTTGGTCGAGGTCCGGCTCATCGAAAAGCGGTTTTCGAGGCTGATTTTAAGCTGAATACACTACAAATCGTGGTTAAATCGACACCAGCGCAATAAATGGGCGTACAGGAGAAATTTTGAGGATTTTGGGGCCGTGGGAACGGAAAATTACTCTTTTCGGTGCGCTCGGCTAGATCCTGTCCGGACAAAAAGTGCACCATTTGGGAGAAATCTGTCCGGACAAAAACTGGCAGATTTGGGTCGGTCGGGGCTAGCCTTCCAAGCGATAAACCGGGGTCCTACGCACACGTGGTTGGTGGTGGTTGGTGTCGTACGTGTACGGCACACATGAAACGCGTGCTGTACGCGTACCAGACTGTACTTGGGTGCCGTACAGTTTAGGGTGGGCATTTTCTGGCCTTGTGACATTTTGCGTGAGCGTGACTTTTACAAAGTCATCAAAGATAGTACAGACAAAAGATTCCAGGAAGGTTGAAGCATTGTAGCGCAGAAAATGCATGTGGTTTCATGCGGGTTGAAAAAGTTTGCAAGATGTTTCTTCCTAAGGATACCACGGCAATGTTGGAAATATGGCCTAAATTATCACCATTATCCTATATTCGACCTTCTTCAGCCTCATTTTTTATTGAGTACCAAATTAGGGGGAAGTTACTGGTAAATTAGGGAAGTAGTATTTTCCTGACGGAACACATCTTGCTCTAAACGCTCTCCCGAATCCCGACAAGCCAATATCCTCTTACAGTTTCGTTTTACAGCTGCTTCTGCCTCGACGATCCCTTCGAGCCTTGCAATAACCCGGCCGAAACCTGCTGTCAGCTGCTTTTTGCATGCCGTGCAATTCCAGAAGTTCTTCCTCCCGAGGGCGCGTATCGCTGCATCTATGACGGTTTCCAAAATCTACCAAAGCATTCTACTGTCGCCATCTGCCTCAACTTCTGATTCTCTTTCCTGCCTCGTCCCCGGATCCTCGTGCCACGTCAATGCTCACCGCGTGGCTCTTGAGCGAAGACCACGACTCGGCCACCTAAAGGGGCGGCGGCACGCTTTCACGCTTTCTGGTTAGTCGCATTACATGGGTACGCCGCCGTCTCTGAACTCTTGCGCTCGTCAGCTGCACGACACCGCAGAGGCGACTTTTACTTGCCGCTGTGCTGCCTCAGCCTCAACGCCAAACCCGTAACGATTTCGCAGTGGAGCGGCACATGCCTGCTCCCCTTGTCTGCCCGCTCGCCACTCTATTTGCCGCTGGTGCACATGCCGTGTACGCCGCTTCTGATGAAACGACAACGATGGCAATCGGAAGCGAAGCGGGTCCGGGCCGGCGGGGGAGGAGCGACTGCGTGCAAGCCGATGGTGGGGCAGTGGATTGACGAGCGACTCGCGCGAGAAGCCAGGGGTCGGGGACGTGCATGGGATACAAGGAAATCCGAGAAGTAATTGGACGGCTGCATGATTACTCAAGGTGTGGGGGAATTGGGTCGCGCGGGACGCTTCCAGGTGAGACCCACTCCTGTACCTTTTTTAACATTTCCAATCTTTGTTCTACTCTTTTTTATATTAAAAGGACGAGCCCCCTTGTGTATCCGAAGAACGTACACCCTCACTACTTCTCGTGTCCAGCTCCTTCGCTTTGGCACTATCCGTGTGCACACCCCGAGCATTGTCGGCGGCCTTGCAGCGCGCATGGATCTGTTGCATAGCCGTGAGCGCAGAATTTGACAAGGGGCCCCCGAGCGTCAATGGAGCGGGATACGGGATTCGAAACCGCACATCCCTTACGTGCCCCCACGCAGTATTTATTGCTTTCAAAGATAGATTCTAAGAGACGTGCGCTAATATCCCTTTATCGAAAGCGCGCATTCGCTCTTCTCCCTCTCACCCCCCGCGCCGTCCTCGATTCGCCTCCGCTCCAGCATCCGTTCTGCCTTCGACTCTAGTGCGAACACTTTCGTCATTCTCACTTCTGTTACGACGCATCTGCGACGCCACCGTGCACTGGACATTAACGAAAGAGCCAGTGTAGTCAGGCATGTGAAGTATCGAGATCTGCTATTTTTACAAGCTTAGGCTCCCTTCTGAGCAGTGAAAAAAAAAATGGCCCCAAAAGTTGTGGGGAAATTTCAAACTGAAAAAGTTGGTGAAGTTCGAAACAAAAGTTGGTGAAATTGTAATCTGGTAATAAAAGTAGGGGAAAAACCTGAGAGATCCCCACCTTATTTCTACCTTTAAAAGTGAGCAAAGTTGTGGGAAAAGTTACAAAATTTATAACAAAAGTTGGTGAAAATGCGAAACAAGGTGGGGAACATTAAAAGTGCATTTGGAACGGCATAGTTTAATTGCACCGGCATAAAGAATTGCATGGCACTTACCGAACTGACATATATTTCGCTATATCGTGTCGCCACTTCTGCGGGACTGTTAAGATGCACCAATAGAAAAGCAAGATGTACCGCACCTCCTCTGCGCCAGGTCGCTGATAAATGCCCACGGTGGTGTTTTGACCTCCAAGTCTCGCCGAGTATACACGACGAACACCCTGCCGTTCGTATTTGCGATCAACACCCGTGCTATCATTGAAGCGTATCTCGTGCTGGAGGTCTATGTCTCCCAGGGGGACCATCCTGAAGTCTGAGTAATATTTATTATATCTTCACATGGTGCATGCGAACTTACCGGATGGGACAACCGGAGTCGTGTAGTTTGTGATATTGGTCAATGTCTGGCCAGATACGGTGAGATTCTGTGCGCCAGAGAACATTCCACTGCTATGACTAGATTAAGCGCCCATGAGGCACCATCTCAGCCAGACGCGAGGATAACAAGAACTCACGAGTCAGATTCGAGAGGGCTGAAGCTCGAGTGAGAGGTGAATTCGGCAAATTCGTAGTCCATGGGTGGGGGGAGGGAAGGAGATGTTGAGCGCCCGGTGCACAGCTGTCGTGCCAAATTAGGGAGAGATAAAAATATGTGATGGGTGGTAGCGGTAGCACGCATGCCGATGACCGAAGGCTGGCTGGTCGCGAATTGCATCAAGCCAGTATCAAAGGAAGCGTCGGAGTGTAAAAATCTTCAGACGGTCCAACAGGGTAAAACGGAGGTAAATTGTTGATATTCTTTGGTCCCTAAGTAGAAATTGCATGTGCATATATGCAGCGAAAACTTAGTCTGAACGCATGCATCGACGAGGACTCGGAGTTGACTCTCAACCCATTTTTTTGCACACCTGCATGCGCAAAAAAAAAGGATTCCCCCCCTTTCAGACTCAACCCAGCGACAGACTCAAGGCGCGGGCGGGGGTTGGAACGAATACGTGGAAAATAATCCTACACACACGAATTATTGACTCTCAGGATCGACTCGAGGTCTATCATGGGCGCCTAATCCGGCGCCTATACCGTGAAGCAGCTTTTGACGTGCATCCATAGCCCAACATGCTGTCGATGGCGCATTTGGTCGAAGCTTCCCGCGGATCGCACTTTTGTGGACGACTCGACTCACAACAGAACCACTGGAAGACAGCGTGCCTGCGGGTGAATGTGAACACACGCACTGGCACGCGTGCGTTAGATGCGACACGCAACGCAGCGCCTGTCGCCTAAGATCACATTGAGTAGAGTGGAGGAAATTTATCTTAAACCATAACCAAACCACCCCCTCAGGAGGAAAGTCGTCGCCTTGGAGGTGCTCAAGGCACTCCCCAACAGGAATTTCAGGCACTCCCTAGGCGGTCTTCGGCCATTACTGCTCCTTGGCCGCGTGTTTCTCGTTTCCTCGCCGCTTATTCAATAAATGGTCCAATAAATTGTATTTTGCGACCAAGAAAATGAGGACAGCTGCGCTACTTCCCTACGTACCTGTTCAAGGAAGCTAAAGAGCGAAAGCCAAATGCCACTAGAACAAGTCAGTCAATTGTCAAACGAGAACGCAAGAACAAGAGCCCACCTAAGCGCCGTCAGCGAACGACCCAAAGATAAAACAGGCTTTGCGGCGAAGTCAGTGGGTGGGTTCACCGACACAAAATTACTTATCGTACCGGCTCGCATGTAGTACTTGGCGAATGAACCTGAGATATAAATTAACAGCGTTGGTTTCGTATATACAAGGACCTGGGAAGTGAATGGCGATCGTGGTGTCGAAATATATCGAAGCGGCCGAGAGAGAAAAGGTCGCCTCAGCGCTGCGGGGGGAAGGGCTTAGTTTTCGCGTCATTATTTTAAGAGATAGGCAGGTTTGATCGTCGCGTAAAGATGAAGTAGGGTAATATGACCGGGAGCAGAGTAAGAGGAAGGAGGAAGGAGGCAGCGCGACAAACACACCTGGACCTCGTAACAAAACCAGCCGGTCTGGTCGAGGAACTCGAAGGAATTTGTGTGGATATTGCCGCGACAAAAGTTCATGTCGGCAATTTAAGTGCGTGTTGCCAGATTGGTATTTTGGCATTTTGAGGATGCAGAGGGCTGGGAGAGAGCACGCGAGAGGAAGGGAGCGCGCGAGGGAGAGGGGGGAGTGAATTGAGGGGCGGAGGACTACCGGAATGAATGAGGATGTGAGGGGATGAGGACAAAGAACACAGTGGGTGTGGAAGGGAATCAGGTGAGGTGGGACCCGTTCCGTCGAACGTTGGCATCGATCTAAATACGTCAGTCGACGCGTGGGAGTGTAGATGTTCTAGGAATTGGAAACACGCACAGGCACTGGGCGTGAAGCACACCGCCTAACCTGCGATACCTGGCTCTGAAAGTGCTGCTGACGGGGAAGGGAGGCCCTTGCTTGTGGAACACCCGCTGTCTGCTGCTTTTACGCAATACGAACTCTGCGAGTGCCGCGCGATGCCCGCCCGTTGAGCGTAGGTGGTGCGAAGGGCGTATTCGGCAGAGACTCTGGCAGCGTCGGCGTCGCTGGATAGAAAGCGCACGCACCGTCCTAGACGCGAAATCTCCCTTCTTGCGTCTTTGCCAGCGAACAACCAGCACTCTGTCCTGCCGTCGCATGGCGGATGTATGCATGGGCTGCCACGCGAGTGGCGAGCGGCGTCTTGTGAATGGGCACGATATCCTGATGCAGGCCGTAAACGCGCCGTGGGCGCGTGGCCACGCTGGTCCGATATGATTTCTCCGTATAATATGCCGTGGGTGGATAGTTCGCAGATTGAGAGCCCCGCCTAGTCAGACAATAGGGTCTAGCACGGGTGGGGCCAACCCGGGTCAACCCACGGATTTGACCCGCGGGTTCTCATCCGGGTCACCGCCACGGGTTACGGGTCACCCGCCACTTTTACCCGGGCGGGTACGGGTCCTGGGGGAATTTTTTTGGTGACCCACGGGTCATCCGCGGGTGCTCCATATATTTTATTTGTTCTACTTTCTTTTTCAGTTTTCCTTGCAAGTCAGGAATCGAGCTGCATTCGGGACGTGCCGAATCACGAGGCTAGCTACAGCATGATCGAAGTATGACGCGCAATGACGCGTATGCTATAGAGACGTTCCTTGTTGCAGCACAGGCTCATTGATCACGACGATCACAGGCTGCAGCAAGAGATGGCATCAATGGAAGGCCCCAAGTCGCGTCTCGCAACTCGCGAAGTCTTCCTGCACTGACGCGTTCTGTAAACTTATTCTCGTCCAGCTCGGTTCTCTGAAGGAAGTTTCTTTCACGTCTGTTTTGAAGCAGCTGGTTGCGTCGTTAACAGCAATTTCTCAATCTTGAGCTCTAAGCGATACTCGATCGTCTCAGTTAATTTTCAAATTCGCCCAGATTTGGACTGAACAAGAGATAAGAGTGGAGTGGTGTGCACGATAAAAAGCAGTGATTTTTTTGGATGACTGCAAATCCTCATGTCGCTGGATCCTGGAATCCCCCGCATAAATGTTGAGCTACGTGAGCGTAAGCCCCGATTTATCACCTTCAATACGCGCTCACAGTCATCAAATAGGTCCTACTCGATCATGCACTCGCGGCATGCTATCAGCATCCACCGGTCTATCTGTCTCGTCCCGGTCCCTGCTTTCTTGGGCCTTAACTCTGGCTGTGATATTTTTTTCTCCCGTTATAGCCTGGGACATATTCACAAAGGAGTTTGCTGCTGCTCTGCGAGTGGTGGAACTCACTGATCTCGAATGGGAGTGTCTTCCAGCTACCCTGGCCATCTTATACGTCCATATCATTACCAATTTATTTCTCTATGGTCAGTAATTCTTTTTAGCAACTTTAGCACTGGTTTTTACGTTGACCAGTTGTGTTACTGGAGCGGTGGAATGTAACCCGGTTTCTGTGCCTCTCCCAACTTCGATGGTTCGAACCGCGGTTATATCATCGGTCTCATGCTTCCTTCATACGCAAAGACCGCTTCGAGAGGCTCATCCGCGCGGATACATTCACTATCTTTGTGCTTGGTGCTGGACGAACGTCAATGCCGATTCGTATGTACTCTTTTGACAGAGATAACAGCTCTCTAATATTTTTGCAGTTGTTTCGAGATCGACGACTGTGGCCGATGTCCTCGGCACCATTAGAATCCGTGGATATTTGCCCTCGAATTACCATGTGTCTCACATGCTTGCAACAATGGGTCGCAATCCGCGGCTACTAGCGGGTCCCGAGTCGATGGCCCAGCTCGGGCTGACATGCCTTTCCCACCTGCAGCTCCGTGTTCGATTGCCCGGCGGTGCACGGTCATCCAGCTCGCGTACGCCAACCTATTCGTATTGTTATCATTTCTCATTCTCATTAAACACCAAGGCGAACACACCCCTGAAGCGTCTTCCTCTCGTCAATCTGGTAGCACTTCCACACCTGATTCACCCTCCAAACACACTCGATCCAGAACCAAGCGTACAACCGATGACGAAGTGCCGGTCATCGTATCTCCTCCGAAAAAGCGAAAGGCGAAGAACAAAGATCTCGAGAATTCAGATCTGGCCGTGTGGAAGGAATCCGACGAGGCAATAATTGGCGAGAAATTTCTGCTCTCCTGGGGAATCACAATTAACCGTCCTTGCAGAGAAAGCGAAAAAGTCCTGGACGTCTTCCGTTTACAAACATTACAATGTTGCTCTCGAGCGCGAACTCGACGGAGACGGTAACCCCCACTGCCTTACATTCAACTTTACCTGCATCCACGATCCGAAAAATCACAATACCCAGCGACGAAAGAGATCTCAAAACGCTCAGGGAACCAAAAACCTTCAACGGACAATGGAAGTGTGCTGTAAAAAGCGCGGTGTTGAGACAAATGTCGACTCTAGCAAGGGTGCTCAACAGGATCTATTTCGTTCCGTTTCACGCTATACTCCTGCGCATCATCGCGCTCTGATTGCACTGCGTTGTGCGCGCTCGCATCGGCCCTTCAACTCCGTTAAGGACGAGCTTTATTTAGAAGAGGTAGAACTCTTGCGGCCGGGAACACATATTCCATCTCCGAGTACGGTTTCACGCGATGTTCAAACACTATATCTGGAGGGATCGAAGCAGGTCAAGGAATACTTCAAGGTAGATCTATTTTTTTGGTCTGTCTTGATTATCTGCTGACGCTGCAGTTTAGGACTATCAGGGCTCCATTCACGCCGTTATTGATGGCTGGACGGCTCCGTTCGTTGCCGCGTACCTTGGTATTGTCATCATCTGGTTTAGTGCAGGCAAGATTCACCGCGCTATTCTCGAGTTTATACGGTATCCTGCCTTCAATCATTTCCTAAGCTCTCTTGTTGAAGTTGCAACAGGAAGTTAACCGAGCGACACACGGGCAAATACTTGGCAGAGCAAACCGCCAAATGCTTCAAGCGCTCTGGGTTGGACCACCTGGTACGTTCAGAAGTCTTAGATTTGGACGAGACTCATATCATTTAAAGCTGCATACATTGTGCATCGACAACGCCAGCAATTGTGACTCAACATCAGATGTTCTTGCGGAACCAGACCAAGTTCCGACTTATCGAGGAGCATTATCACGAACACGATGTTTCCCGCATACGGTCAATTTGATCGCCAAAGTGAGTAGTTACGCAATGATCCCATTCACATCTTGAGTTTAAACAGGCCTTCATCTCGTTCTTTTTTAAACAACCCAAGAAGAAGACACAGGCGAAAGTGGCTCCCGGAAAGCGAAAGCGCGGCGGCCGTCAGCAAGCAGTTGTTCCGGAGCCGGTTGCCGTTATCGAGCCACAGGAGGAGCGAGACGAAAATGAGCCTGTTGAGCCTGTAGTGGCAGACGTCGAAATTGACGAGGAGGGTGTCATGGATGAAGGAAAGGCGGAGTTTGATGCCGCCACCATCAAATCGGTTCGAGGGCAAGCGATCGCGGAGGCTGAGAGGGACTTTATTCTCATGAAGCGTGAAGACGAGGCGGAGGCTCTGTTGCTCTTTCCCAAGGTAAATCTTTTCGAGTTCTGGCAATTCGATTCTGTCTAACTTGATTTAGGTTGCCGGTTTGGCTCGCCGCGTTCATGACTCAGCCACACTCCAGAGCAAGTTCGAAAAGCTCGTCGCTGCAAACATGGATGCCGGACAAAAGGTAGCATTGGATCGGCGAGTCCCCACCAGATGGAACTCGGACCTCGCATGTCTTGCTGCTCATGTTCAGTTTGAAATCCCGGTCAAACAATTAACGTCAGATGGTCTGGAAGAGTACGCGTTGACCCCTGCCCAATGGGAGCTGGCCAAACAACTTTGCGAGGTCCTGGAGGTAAGCATTTGTTCACGCCTATAGTTGATTTATGTGACATGGTCGCAGATTTTCGAGGACATTACCCGGCTTTTCTCGCAGGCCGAAGTGCCTCTCGTCTACGAGGTCATCCCAATGCTTGAATGCCTTGAAGACAAGCTCACCAATGTCCGGAACACGGCGAGTTTGCCCGCTGTCATCCGTGTGGCGGCCATTGCGGCGCTCAAAGTTGTTGGTAAATATTATGCTTTGACAGACGACTGCGAAGTCTATCGCATCGCCATCAGTGAGTGCGACAAAACAGTTAATGTTTGTTGAGCTTAACATTTAGCAGTTATGTGCCCAGACAAGAAGATGGATTGGTTCAAACACCATCCCGGTTGGCGTCTAGAGGACCGTGAAGAGGCTGATCGAATTGTTCGGCGTCGTTGGGCACAAACGTACGCTCCAAGACAGGCAGCAGCGGCGGCTAGTTCCTTAGCAGGTCCGTCTGTGTCGGCGCCGAAGAAGGTATTTAATTTCCAATAAGTTTTCAGCTGTGCTGACGTTAAGTTCAGACCAGTAAATGGGCGAGCACGCGAGACGAACCTCAAGGGGCCGTCTATCCCCCCGATTCCATCCAAGCTTATCTGGCTTCCCCGCCAATGGCCGAAAGTGAGCTGACGCTTTCGGATGCGGAAGGCGGATACAGGGCGGGTATACTGCGGTACTGGGAGAATGCACAATCAACTCGCCCCCAGCTGGCCCAAATGGCCCTTGATTTCCTCTCCGCACCAGGTTTGTTGATACATTATCTTCGCTCAATTTCTTTCGCTGATCTTCGCCAGCTTCCTCGGTCGACGCTGAACGTGCTTTTTCGGGCGGCCGCCTCCAGGTTAATCATCTTCAGCATCAAACCAGCTCACAGACGTTCAAGGCGCGTGTTGCGCTGGGTTCTTGGTTTAAAACTCCCTTGATGCCGAGTTCCAAGGAGGCGATTTCGATCATGGAGAAGAAGCTAAAGCCAAAAGACAAGGGGAAAGGAAAACAGAGAGAAGTTGTTGATGTTCCCGACAGCGACGATGCGAACATGGATGTGGACGAGTAGTTTTTTTTCTCTTTCCTTATACATTGCTATAAATTTCTATTTAAGTAAATTTACTCTGTCTAACCCGGACGACCCGCGGGTACCCCCAGGTTGACCTGCGGGTGCACCCGTACCCGTGGGCGAGAAACCCGGGCGGGTACAGGCCTGCCTCTGGTTGTGAAAATACCCGCGGGTTTTAACCCGGGTCGACCCGGGTCGACCCGTGCTAGACCCTATCAGACAATCGGAAGATGAGCGCGACGACAGAAAGGTGAGTGGCGATGCAGCCACGGATCATAAATTGATTCGGCCAAATACGACGAACGCTCATCCCGACTTGTGAGCCAATGTTCTCTTACATTCGCATTTCACAGCTGCTTGTGCCTTGACCTTCATTTTGAGCCCAGCAATAACCCAGGAGCCGAAACCTGCCGTCCGCTGCTTTTTGGATGCCCTAGGTCTAGAAGACCAGAAGACCTTTCTCTCGAGGGCACGTATCGCTGCATCTATGACGTCAAAGAATTCTACTGCCCCTCATTACATGCCTCAATTTGTCATCCTTTTTCCTGGCTCGTCGCCAGATGCAATCCTCGTCCCACATATTTTTCAATGCTTACCGCTTGAAGTGAAGACTATGACTCGGCCACCCTCAGAGGGGCGGCGACACGCATTCACGCTCGCGGCTCTAAGGTTAGTCACAGTTTACGAGAACGCCACCGTCCTTGAATTCTTGCGCTCGTCCGAGGAGGCGACTTTTCTTTGCCACTTTACTACCTCATCCTCAACGCCAAACCCATAACAATGCGCACTGGAGCGGAACATGTCCGCTCCTCTTGTCTGTCCGGGCGCCACTCCATTTGACGCTGGCACACATGCTCCACACGCCGCTTCTGATGAAACGACAACGATGGGAATCGGAAGGGGATCCAAGGCCGGTGGGAGAGGAGCGACTCCATGCGAGCCAAAGGTGAGATAGCGGGTCGATGAGCGATTCACCCGGGAAGCCAGAGATATGGGACCTACATGCGATAGAAGGAAATGCAAGACGCAGTTGGATGGCTGCATGCTTACTCGAAATGCGAAGGAATTCGGTCCGGTGCTACGCTTCCAGCTGAGATCCACTCCCGCTCCTTCTGTGTATTCTGATCATTGCCCTATGAAAAGAACGAGAGCCCCTGCATACTTCTTCGAGGAACGTACATTCTGACCACTTCTTCCGTCAACTTCATTCGCTTGCGCAGAGTCCGCCAAAAGTAACTTTTGGCCGCTAACTTGAACTTTGATGGCCGCTTCGGTTGGCGGGGCTAACTTTACTTTACTTTCCTTCGCTTTACTTAGCTTGACATAACTTTTCCCACGCTTGACGTAAGTAACTTTAGTTGCACGCCTCAAGAAGAACTGTCAAAACGGTGCAGGGGACCCTCTCTGATGTACTACTTGTGCTTCTAACCTCTATTAATTGTCAACCCAATAATAATGGCCGCCCAAAGTGCTGTGGTCAGTGTTTCAAACGAAACATGCTACGTGCGCTTCAATTCAACTTCAATGGATGTATTCAACAAGTCACATTGTAAATCTACGCATTCATTACTCTAATCTGGATGTAAGTTTGAACAGCATCGCGTAATCATCTGCGTATTGCTACGGGGTGCACTGAGGAAGTTCAACACATGGTCTGACATTCTTTGCAGTGATCTGTACACCTTTGCATACTCATGCTCGCATTTACTTCTGGTTACTTCTCACAACTCAGCTTCATTTTTATTTTGCTTTACTTTCCTTTACTTCATTTTGTATGCTTCCCAGTACTTCCCTTCAAGTTCCTTCCAAGTAACTGACATTCAGTTTACTTTGCTTCCGTACTTCAAGTTACTTCCGAGTAACTTATTTTCAATTCACCTTGCTTGCCATACCTCGTACTTCAAGATACTTGTCCGGGCCACAAGGTGAGTTATTCCCACTAAATTAGTGACAAGTTGATTCGCCTTCCAGCCAGAGGCTTTATTCCAACTAACTTGAGTTCACTTGCCTTTACTTCCCATACTTCAGATCACTTGCTTGGCCAGGCACAGGAGAAGTACCCCAGCTAACTTGCCATGCACCCAGCAAACTCATTCGAGTTGACTATATTGGAATTTGCGGCGGTGCAGTACTATGCAGTTATAAGTACTTCGTCCTACTCCTAGCACTGCGTCTCAACTTCCGCCCGTCGCCAGAAACATCACCATCTGTTTTGATAAATATCCACACATCTGCCGTGATTCATATGCGGCGATTTGCTGACTCACTTGTGTGATTCGAGACAAGCTCGATTTAATATGGGAGGGGCTTCACAATTCAACTTTACTTTACGGATTGCTCAGAACCGCGACGTTTACTGTCGTTCAATGGCCACCCGAGTTAGCTCACTCCAAGGAGCTTCGCCTTGACTTCCGTTTACTGCCCGATATTTATTCGAGGTTGGATCAACTCAAGTACCAGTCAGACCCCCCGATTTGAATCTAACTATGTGGGTACACGTCCAACGGCTCCCGTCATCCAATCCAGTGCGGTAAAGATCGGATTGAAGCAACAGCCTGAGCTAATTGGTACCAGGAATCGAGGAGGGATAACTATTCGGAGTGGTCCGATCCCAGCATCTGGATTGTGAGCGGAAATTTGCGGGCTTGATGTCTGCGGTCATTGTTGGTTCATTCTGGAATCACTGTATGCCACACGGTGAAACACAGAACTTTGAGACACTGGTAGCTTTGAATGCAGAAGAGCCCCCAATCGAAAACGGGACGTGTATCTCGGAGCTTCTGCTGTTTTTTTTCCGCTTTGAGCATCTTTTCACCGTTCAAGTTTCGGAAGGGCTCGATAACGTGGTGGGTATGAATTGGTAGTTGGTTTTACTTACCAGGTTTCGTTTTTCGGTTTGCTGTTGGTTTTCCGACCAAGTTGCCTGTCTGAACTGAAGTGCAGTCAGACTCGCTGAGGAACTCGATCCAGCATCATGCCAGTTTCTGGCCCATTCAGTGAGTCAGCAACCGACAATTTTATATCAGAGATAATTTCAAGCAGAGACGTTGTCTATGGCCACTTTCAAGACATAAAGTTCGATGAATTCATCACCGGTCAAACGAGGTTTTAAGGCCACAAACTTTACGCAATTCAGAGGGATACATTTTTAAGTTCGTTCAGCCATTCAGGTCCTAATATTAACTGTATGTGCCCCAGAGGTCAGGCTTGACTCCGAGCTGGACGAGAGAACTCCACACAATCGTCTCAGAGTCGTTGCGGTCACGTATATTTCCCTGTACTGACTTCTCGTTACTTGCCGTACTTCACATAACTTTAACTTCACTGTGGTTACTGATACGTCAAGTGACTTGTAGGCCCAAATCAAATTAATTCATCGGGATATAGGGAACGAGGGATATACAGTAGTTGTATAATTTCATTTGTGTCGAGGGCTCCAGGTGAAAGTGATTCTGATGATCGTACAATGGGGCTAGCCGTGTGTGTATATTTCAAGTATCCCACATTCATTGTGGGTAAGCAGGACAGAGTCTCCGCCTACAAACACCGATATAACTCGTCAGAATCCGGTTATTGCAGGTAAGTGGAAATTCAACTTCCACAAGGGACAGCCCATTGCTTGGATTTATTTTCTTCTACTTGCCGTCACCCGGTCTTACTTTGTTCAACTGATCTGCTTCACTGTCCTTATCCCACCACTGTAAGTTCACTTGGACATATTTTTTAGACACAAACGACGTCAAATGAATCACTTGTGTCCGAATCGGGTGTGTTGTAACCGTACCGCTCGAACTCCCAATATTCCCCGCATGCCAAGATTGAACTCAGGCGAGGACAAGGGAAACTTTGGGTGGTTGAACTGCGGGTCCCAGAACCAAAGTAGATCTGAACTTTGCATGTCGGAACGTCGGCTTGGATTTGGTTGTGAAAGGTTGAGCGGGAAGTACAAGAGTTACGCCTCGCTCGGCGTGGGTGGCCCGAGTTCTTTTGCCCGAGATCAGTGCAAAGCGCGCTGTTGGAAGCGAGTAACCAAGTAACTCATGCATAGTTATTACAACATCCACGCTGCAAGGTTCGTGCACTCACCATTCAGTAATTGACGTAGACCTCTTGCGTTTATATATCTCATACATACACAGCGTGTGTTAAACAATGCCAGGCACAATGATCTAACGTTTCAGGCTGCTACCTAATGGTTGGATGAACTGGGATAGCCACGGTTCAATTTTGCGGCTGAGGCGGTGTACTTTCACATCATAGATATTCGTACAGGCATTAAGCCACCGCAGATAGAAGCCGTAGGACTGGGATCAACGCGAGCAATGAATCGCGACCATCCATAGACAGGCTATGTGCCTTCAACGGACCGTTGGGTTCACAACTGTTCTGCACAGATTAGAGCCCGATTAGGTTCAACGCCATGGGTAGACATATTTCAATGGGCATACTCAATCAGCGCTGCATGATCCAGACCTACCAACTGACTTAACCGTCTACATTCACTTCCGTTTACTGACAACGTTAATGTGCTTTGATTGTTGATACCTCAAATTATTTGGCCACATCGATCCAAGGAACCTGTGGCTGGACGCAGTAGCCTATCCGTCGAGGGCAATTTCGAGCGAGCGAGTAGAGTCCTCACAAACCTCGATCCGGATACATGCCCGGCATCATTCGTGGTTCAAATAAAAGTTTTAATCGCTGCGGAGGAGAGCCCAGCTACGACTACGGCAAACCTTTGCGGAAATCAAAAAAAGGTATCAGTTCCAAAAGTATAGGGATGCCTGGATCACGGTCATGCAAATTGGGATATAATGGGGTATGTGAACAATTTATAACAGTTATAGGGATGTACTTGGAAGCAAAGAAGGCCAGCGCGGATAAAATAGGAGGATGCTGATGTTTACTGTAAAAGTTCAATCGAGTGAAAGTTGGGCCCCACACTCAAACTGCCTGGCTGAAGGTTGAGATCGCGAGCGATGAGGAGTGCGAGAGTACCCGACCGGTATATTCCACGCATATTCCACGCCACCAGACTGAGATAGCCAATCATGTAGAAAAACCATGAGGGAGTCATTAGTCCCGAACTCTCCGCACCGGATTTCTACTGGTTTGTACCTTCGTTCAAGTTTGTTGTCGGCGGTATGATCTATGTACCCCATTATATCAGTCAATTAAAGGCTTTCAGTCATTTACAAGCATAAATTTCTAGAAATATTCGGACTTGACAGTTGCCCAAGCTAGATCAATGCAATCAGCGAAAGTAACTTATGCCATCAGATGGCAAGTTACCTTCGCCCTGTCAAGGGCTAGAATGGCGCCAGAAGACCTGCTATGGGGTCCTGGCAGTCAGGAAACTCACTATCACAGCAGATATAGGTGTCTGAGCGAGAGTTACCGCCCAAACGCCAACCGAAACAGCCCATGTTCGCATCAAGTTACTTCAAGTTCAAATAAGTGGCAAGTTACTTCAAGTTACTTTTTTTTACTTTACTTGTACTTTTACTTTACTTTACTTGTGAAATTAACTTCCCCTGCCACAAGTAAAGTAAAGTAAGTTCTGGCAGGGGAAGTTACTTTCACAAAGTAACTTTGTGAAGCATCGCTTGCGCATGATCCCTATGCGCACCCCGACTCTCGTCGCGCGGCCCTACAACGCACACGGATCTCTTGCGTAGCCGTGATCGCAGGTGCTGACAAGAGGATACGGGACTCAAAGCCGCACAGCTCCCGCGTGCCCCGGGCGGAGTCTTTATTCCTTCCTGAAGATCAAGGGACGCATGTTAGTATCACGATATTGAAAGTGCGCATTCGCTCTTCTCCCTTCTCCCCTCCCGCGCTGTCCTCGTCTCCTCTCTGCCCTCTAGACTCTAGTGCGAGCTGCGGCAGTGTTGCACTCCTTTCTTCGTTCTCACTTCTGCCACGACACATACGCGATGCCGCCGTGCACTGGGCACTAACAATGGAGAGGGAGCCTCTACGACTCCACGCCCCGCTCAAACCCTCACTCACCGGCTCGGCGCCGATGGTGGGAGGGACGGGGCTGCTTTGAGGCATTCGCAGGGTGCGAGCAGGCAGGTGCAGATACAGACAGGATCCTGAAAAGAAGGACACGAAGGCAGCAGGTGGGATGTACCTCACCGTGGGCTGTGGAGCGTATATTACAATTGCAAAGATCTTCCAACTCAATAGTATGTCTTGGATGTCTCCCCTTGACTATGTCGTAAAATCTGGAGCCAAAACGAAACGAGTCGCAGTAACATTGCACATATAGAACAACTGAGCACGAATTAAATGCTTGAACACAAGGAAACACGCAGTTAAGTCCTATATAATACGGATGATTCGCTTGAATGTCCTTGACTGATTTTTTGACGACACTGCAAGATGATTAGCAAGGTATACGTCTAGTTAGCGGATTCGACCTACCAAGATCTTCACCAGCTGAGGTCCATACTAAATTCGTCCTCACCATCCTCTTCTGCACACGAATCCTCGTCATCCACTTGCAACATGTATCAGCTAATTTGAAAGAGTTGTTTCCGGATGGTTGACTCACCATGTGCAAACGGAACATCAATCTCATTGGATAATTGATATAATGGCTCCCCCAGATACCTGGCCACGTCCTGGCTGTCCGGATCGAACCCTTTGGCCTTGTGGAACTGCCGGAGTCCGGCGTAGACACTGGCGTCCCAGGACCTTGCGAAGATATTTGTGTTGAGTCGAAAAGAGGGAAACCCGAGCTCAGTCGCCTCTTCTGCTGTAAGGCGTTCGACGCCGAAAGGGTCCAGAGACCAATAGGCGGGACACTCGGGCCACCAGAACGAGAATGGGCCAGTTTGAAAGTCGTCCGTCGGACAGAGAAATAGGAAGCCTGCAGGAGGTTCTTCCTCACTCGCTGAAATGACGATGTCAAACGAGATACTCTCTATGAGAACTGTGTGGACATGTTACTGGAAATACTCGGCTGCGATGAGTTTAAAAGTACCATAATCGTCAAAGTTGGACGTAATTTGGAGGCGGTTGAAAATGTGATTCGCTTGACTGGGCCAGGAGTGTGGGTGTATGGAGCTGTATAACGAAATGTTCGTGTCTGACACTTCGCTAGAATTTAACCTTGGACAGATTAGAGCACATCACGATGCAGGCAAGATGAAGAGTAATACCGGGTCCAGCCATCCTCCGTGATTTGTTTTGCCGTCTCTGACGGAGTATCCCACCACAGAGAAGAAATTGTTGTATTCGGCAACCAGGCAATTTCGACAGAGTCTTCGAGCCAATTTCCTGAAGGACAACAGATGACTTTTCCGAGGTTGAGAGTTATGGGGATGGAAATGTTGGTAAATTGAACGTGTCCTAGAAAATAGTAACATATATCATGATATTGTTCTAGAGTCAGAGATTCGATGATCTTGGCGTCCGTATTTGGTGCATTCGAGGAATAAATTCCCTGTGTCCGCGCCGGGAGGGAGTTTAAATAGGTGGGATAATCGTTGGCTTGGACGAGGTCCATGCAGAGCTGGCCACTTGAACGACGTATCCAAAATGTACATTCCAGCCAGGACTGGCTCATTCAGAACACACAAATCCAGATCACTGGGCTCACCAGCTGTTGGCGGAAAGTCAAGTGTAAGTAGTCCCTTGCCGCCTGCCACATGGTCAGAAACAAAACATTACGGACCACAGGAATAAACTGCCTTACCCCGAAGTCATCACTCTTCAAACCAAAATGTAAATAAATTGAGAACAGGCAAATGGGGCACATACACAATAGGCGTAGGTATATACTTTTAAGAAATGGGAAGGTTGGAGGTCCAAGAAATGTTTGAAGAGAATCAGATCTGATTGAAGCATTAACAATGAATATATCTCTGAATCGAAACACTCACCATCGTGGAAAAGTGTGGCATGCAAACCACCATAGTTTGCGACTCCACGGATCTGAACAAGATTTGGGTGGCTAGGGGAGGGTTTAATGGCATTGGTACGCAGTTAAAGCATTGCATGGCACTTACCGAACCGACATATATTTTGCTATGTCTTTTCGCCACTTCTGCGGGACTGTTAAGATGCACCAATAGAAAAGCAAGATGTACCGCACCTCCTCTGCGCCAGGTCCCTGATAAATGGCCACGGTGGTGTTTTGACCTCCGAGTCTGGCGGAGTATAGACGACGAGCACCTTGCCGTTCGTATTGGCGATCAACGACACCCATGCTGCTGACGGATATTTCGCGTTGAAGGTCTATGTCCCCCAGCGGGATCATTCTGAAGTCTGAAAATTATTCATTATATCTTCGCAGGACGCATGGGGGGGCTTACCAGACGGTACAGCAGCAAGTGTGTAGTTTGTGATATTATTGGTCAATGTCTGGCCAGTTACAGTGAAGTTCTGTGCGCCCGAGAACATTCCACTGCTATCGCTGGATTAAGCGCCCATGAGATACGATCTGAGCCAAGCGTGAGGGTATAACAAGGAAGAAGAACTCACCAGCCAGAGTCAGGCTGTCTGAAGGTCGAGTGGGAGGTGAACTCGTCAGCTGCAGAAGATTCGTAGTCCATGGGTGGGGGAAGGGAAAGAGATGCTAAGCGCCCGGTGCACAGCTGTCGTGCCAAATTAGGGAGATAAACATAAGTGATGGGGTTAGCGGCGGCACACATGCCGATTCATGACCGAACGCTGGCTCGTCGGGAATTGTATCAAGCCGGTATCAAAGAAAGTGTCGGATTATAAAATTCCGCAGACTGACGGATAGGGTAAAACGGGGGTAAAATGTTGATATTCTTTGGTCCCTAAGTAGAAAATGCTTGTACATAAGTACATGGAGAAAAAACATGGTCTGAACGCATGCATCGACGAGGAGTCGAAGTCAATTCTCAACCCACTTTTTGCACGCCTGCATGCGCAAAAAAAAGGCATTTCTCCTGTCAAACTCAACCCAGCGATGGACTAAAGGCGCTGGCATGGGTTCGAACGTGTACACCTGCGTTAGATGCGACACGGAACGCAGCGCCTGTCGCTTTGGATCACATTTAGTAAAGTGGAATAATTTTTACCTTAAACCATGAACAAAACCATGTCCTCAGGAGGAAATCCGTCGCCTTGGAGGGGCTCAGGGCACTCCTCAGTAGGAATTTCAGGCACTCCCTATGCGACCTTTAGACACTACTGCTCATTGGTCGCGTGCTTCTCGTTTCCTTACAGCTTCTCCAATAAATAGTCAAATAAAATTATATTTTGCAACTAAGCGAACAAGGAAAGCTGCGTTACTTCCCTGCGTACCTGTCCAAGGAAGCTAAGAAACGAAAGCCAAAAGCTACGAGCTCGAGTCAGTCAATTGTCGAACAAGCACGCAAGAACGAGTGCCCACCTAAGCGCCCTCAGCGATCGACACAAAGACAAAAGAGGCTTTGCGGCGAAGTCAGTGGGTGGGTTCAACGACTCAAAATCACTCATCGTTCCGGCTCGCATGTAGTACTTGGAGAATGAACCTGAGATATAATGAATAGAGTTAGTTTCGGATATACAAGGACCTGGGAAGTGAATGGCGATCGTGGTGTCGAAATATATTGAAGCGGCCGAGAGAGCAAAGGTCGCCTCAGCGCTGCAGGGGGAGGGGCTTAGTTTTCACATCATTCTTTTAAGAGATGGAAAGGTTTGGTCGTCGCGTAAAGTGAAGTAGGGTAATATGACAGGGAGCAGAGGGTAGCAGGAAGGAGGCGGCGCGACACACACACACCTCATAACAGAAGGTGACGGTCTGCTCGAGGAACTCGAAGGAATTGCGTAGATATCGCCGCGCCAAAAGTTCATGTCGGCGAGTTAAGTGCGTGTTGTCAGATTGGCATTTCAGCATTTTGAAGATAAACAGGGATGGGAGTGAGCTCGCGAGGGAGAGGGGAGAAGGGATGAGAGTACAAGGAGCGGCGGAGGACTGGAGGAATGGGTACGAATGAGAATGTGAGGGGATGAGGGCGTGGGTGTGGAAGGGAATCAGGTGAGGGGACCCATTCCGTCGAACGTTGGCATCGATCTAAATACGCTAGTCGACGCGTGGGAATGTAGGTGGTTTAGCATTTGTCAGCCAATTCGAACGAGGTCTTTCCGGATGGGTGACTCACCGTGGGCAAATGGAACGTCAATCTCATTGGACAATTGATATAATGGCTTCCCCAGATACCTGGCCAAGTCCTGGCTGTCCAGATCGAACCCTTTAGCCTTGTGGAACTGCCGGAGTCCGGCGTAGACTGTGGCATCCCAAGATTGTGTGAGGACTGTGGTGTCTAGCCGGAGAGACGGAAATCCAAGCTCAGTCGCCTCTTCTGCAGTAAGACGTTCGTTGCCCAGAGGGTCCAGAGACCAATAGGCAGGACACTCTGGCCACCAGAACGAGACTGGGCCAGTTCGAAAGTCTTCCGTCGGACAGAGAAATAGAAACCCTGCAGGAGGTTCTTCCTCACTCGCTGAAATGACGACGGCAAACGCGATACTTTCTACGAGAGCTGTGTGAACATGTTACAGGTAATACTCGGCTGCGATGAGTTCAAAATACCGTAATCGTCAAAGTTGGACGTAATTTGGAGGCGGCTGAAAATGTGATTCGCTTGACTGAGCCACGACTGCCGGAACTGTGGGTATATGGAGCCGAAGAACGAAATGGTCATGTTTGACACATCACTAGAATTTAACCTTGGACATATTAGAGCAGATCACCCATGCAGGCGAGATGAAGAGTAATACCGGATCCAGCCATCCTCTGTGATTTGTCTCGCTGCTCCTGGAGGAGTGTCCCAAGTTCCAAGGAAAGGTCTTGTATTCGGCAACCGGGCAATTTCAACAGAGTCTTCGAGCCAATTTCCTGAAGGACAACAAATGACTGCTCCGAGGTTGCGGGTTATGGGGGTGGAAATGTTGGTAAGTCGAAAGTGTCCTAGAAAATGATAACATATATCATGATATTCTTCTAGAGTCAGAGATTCAATGATCTTGGCCTCCGTATTTGGTCCATTCGAGGAATACAATTCCTGTGCCTCCACCCAGGATTCTAAATAGATGGGATGATTGTTGGCTTGGACGACGTCCATGCAGAGTCGGCCACTTGAACGACGTATCAACATTGTGCAATTCAAGGAGATCTGGATCATCAGAAGGAACACAGTCATTCAGACCACTGACTTACCAGCCAAAAGCCAAAAGTGGAATGAAGGTAGTTCCTTGCCGCCTGCCACATGGTCAAAAACACGACATTTATTACGGACCACAGGGTCAGACTTCCTCACCTCAAAGTCCTGGCTCTTTAAATCAAAATGGCGATAAACTGACAGCTCGCAAATGGGAGATTTAAAAGCACATACACAAAGGACGTATGTATATACTTTCGAGAAATGGGAATGTTGGAGGTCCAAGAAATGCTGGAAGGGGATCAAATCTATTTGAAGAATTAACAATGAATGTATATTCCGAATTGCAAGGTCGCACCATCGTGCAAAAGTGTGGCATGTAAACCACCGTGGTTCGCGGCTCCACGGATCTGAACAACATTTGGGTGGCTAGGGAGGGTTTAATAGCACCGGCAAGCCAGCAGTTAAAGCTTGCACGACACTCACCGAAATGACATATACTTGGCTATGTCTTGTTGGCACTCCTGCAGGACAGTTGAGATGCAGCAATAAAAAAGCAAGATGATTTTGCCATACCTCCTCTGCGCCAGGACCCTGATACATGGCCACAGTGGTGTTTTGACCTCCGAGTCTGGCGGAGTATAGACGACGAACACCCTGTCGTTCCCTTTGGCGATCAACGATACCCATGCAATTGTTGAAGCGTATTTCGTGCTGGAGGTCTATCTCTCCCAGCGGGACCATCCTGAAGTCTGAGAAATATTTATTGTATCTTCGCAAGGCGCATGAGCGAACTTACCGGACGGGACAGCCGGAGTCGTGTAGTTTGTGATATTGGTCAAAGTCTGGCCAGTTACAGTGAGATTTTGTGCGCCCGAAAACATTCCGCTGCTATGGCTGGAATAAGCGCCCATGAGACACGATCTGAGCCAAGCGTGAGGGCACATAACAAGGAAGAAGAACTCACCAGCCAGAGTCAGGCTGTCTGAAGGTCGAGTGGGAGGTGAACTCGTCAGCTGCAGAAGATTCGTAGTCCATGGGTGGGGGAAGGGAAAGAGATGCTAAGCGCCCGGTGCACAGCTGTCGTGCCAAATTAGGGAGATAAACATAAGTGATGGGGGTAGCGGCGGCACACATGCCGATTCATGACCGAACGCTGGCTCGTCGGGAATTGTATCAAGCCGGTATCAAAGAAAGTGTCGGATTATAAAAATCCGCAGACAGACAGATAGGGTAAAACGGGGGTAAAATGTTGATATTCTTTGGTCCCTAAGTAGAAAATGCTTGTACATAAGTACATGGAGAAAAAACATGGTCTGAACGCATGCATCGACGAGGAGTCGAAGTCAATTCTCAACCCACTTTTTGCACGCCTGCATGCGCAAAAAAAAGGCATTTCTCCTGTCAAACTCAACCCAGCGATGGACTAAAGGCGCTGGCATGGGTTCGAACGTGTACACCTGCGTTAGATGCGACACGGAACGCAGCGCCTGTCGCTTTGGATCACATTTAGTAAAGTGGAATAATTTTTACCTTAAACCATGACCAAACCACGTCCTCAGGAGGAAATCCGTCGCCTTGGAGGGGCTCAAGGCACTCCTCAGCAGGGATTTCGGGCGCTCCCTAGGCGGGCTTTGTGCACTGCTGCTCATTGGCCGCATGCTTCTCATTCCCTCGCAGCTTCTACAATAAATTGTATTTTGCGACCAAGAAAACAAGTAAAGCTGCGCTACTTCCCTACGTACCTGTTCAAGGAAGCTAAAGAGCGAAAGCCGAAAGCTACTAGAACAAGTCAGTCAATTGTTAAACAAGAACGCAAGAACAAGAGCCCACCTAAGCGCCGTCAGCGTACGACCCAAAGATAAAACAGGCTTTGCGGCGAAGTCAGTGGGTGGGTTCACCGACTCAAAATTACTTGTCGTACCGGCTCGCATGTAGTACTTGGAAGATAAACCTGAGATATAAATTAACAGCGTTGGTTTCGTATATACAAGGACCTGGGAAGTGAATGGCGATCGTGGTGTCGAAATATATCGAAGCGGCCGAGAGAGAAAAGGTCGCCTCAGCGCTGCGGGGGGAAGGGCTTAGTTTTTGCATCATTGTTTTAAGAGATAGGCAAGTTTGATCGTCGCGTCAAGATGAAGTAGGGTAATATGACGGAAGTGGAAGGAGGCAGCGCGACACAAACGCACCTCATAACAAAACCCGCCGGTCTGGTTAAGGACTCAAAAGGAATTTGTGTGGATATTGCCGCGCCAAAATTTCATCTCGGCGATTTAAGTGCATGTTGTCAGATTGGTAATTCAGCATTTTGAGAATACGGAGGGATGGGAGAGAGCGCGCGAGGGAGAGGGGGGAGTGAAAGGAGGGACGGAGGACTACCGGAATGGATGAGGATGTGAGGGGATGAGGGCAAAGAACACGGTCGGTGTGGAAGGGAATCAGGTGAGGTGGGACCCGTTCCGTCGAACGTTGGCGCAAAAGTACCTGTTCCATTTGAAGATTTAGGCATCGATCCAAATACGTTAGTCGCCGCGTGTGAGTGCAGATGTACTAGGGGAGGGGGAACACACGCAGGCACTGGGCGTGAAGCACACCGACCAACCTGCGATACCGGGCTCTGAATGTGCTGCTGAAGGGGAAGACACTTGCTTGTGGAACACCCGCCGTCTGCTGTCACTACGCGATACCGACTCTGCGAGTGCCGCGCAATGCCCACCCATGGAGCGTCGGCGGTGTGAAGAGTGTATTTTGCAGAGACTCTGGCAGCGTCGGCGTCGTTGGATAGAAAGCGCACACACCGTCCTAGACGCGAAATCTCCCTTCTTGCGTCTTTGCCAGCCAACAACCAGCACTCTGTGCTGTCGTCGCATGGCGGATGTATGCATGGGCTGCGATGCGAGTGGCGAGCGGCATCTTGTGAATGGGCACGATATCCCGCCGCAGCCCTTAAACGCGCCAAGGGCGCGTAACCACGCTGGTCCGATATGATTTCTCCGCATAAGATGCCGTAGGCGGATAGTCTTCAGATCGAGAGCCCAGCGCAGTCAGAAAATCGGAGGATGAACGCGATGACAGAAGGGTTACTTGGTGGCGATGCAGCCACGGATCATCAATTGATTCGGCCAAACACGACGAACGCTCATCCCGACTTGTGAGCCAATGTTCTCTTATATTCGCATTTCACAACTGCTTGTGCCCTGATCATCGTACTGAGCCTTGCAACAATCCAGCAGCCCCAACCTGCTGCCCGCTGCTTTTTGGATACCTCTAAGCCCAGTAATCCTTTCTCTCGAAGGCACGTATCGCTGCATCTATGACGTCAAAGAATTCTACTGCCCCTCATTACATGCCTCAATTTCTCATCCTCTTTCCTTGCTCGTTGCCAGATGGAATCCTCGTCCCACATGGTATTTTTCAATGCTCACCGCTTGAAGTGAAGACTATGACTCGGCCACCCTCAGAGGGGCGGCGACACGCTTTCGCGCTCGCGGCTTTCAGGTTAGTCACAATTTACGAGAACGCCACCACCCTTGCATTCTTGCGCTCGTCCGAGGAGTAGTACCTCAGCCTCAATGCCCAACCCGCACTGAAGCGGAACATGCCCGCTACCCTTGTCTGCCTGCGCCCCACTCCATTTTACGCTGGCGCACATACTACGTACGCCGCCTCAGATGCAACGAAACGTGTGACGGGAAGAGAGTCCGCGGCCGATAGGGAAGGTGGAGGACTGTGCGGCGTCGTCGCGCCTGCGTACAGGCCGATGGTGGGACAGAGGTCGACAAGAGATCCGCGCGGGAAGTCAGGAATCGGGTACCTACGTGCGGCTGCATGATTACTCAAGGTACGGGAAATTCGGTCGCGCGGCACGCTTCCAGGTGAGAGACCCACTCCTTTCCTTTTTAACATTTCCTATGTGCCATCTAATCATTATTCTATGAAGAGATGAGGGCCTCGGCTGCATACCCGAAATATACACCCTCGCCGTGGTCCATTTCGCACCAACCTCACTCGCTTGCGCGTGATCCCTGTGCACACCCTGAACATCGTCGCGGGCCCTGCAGCGCACATGGATTCCTGCGTGGCCGCCTCTCAGGGCGTCGATGGAGCGGGATACGGGATTCGAAGCCTCACATCCCTCGTGTATCCCCCGCGGAGTTTTTATTCCCTCGAGGGGAGCGGGCTAGTATTCCGATCACGAAAGCGCACCTTCGCTCTGCTCCCTTCCCCCTCCCGCGCCGTCCTCCCCTATTCTCTGCCGTCTAGACTCTGGCGTGAGCTGCTGCCGCATTGCACTCGTTGCGTCATTCTCACCTCTGGTACGACGCATACGTCACGCCGCCCTGTACTGGATACAAACGATGGAGCGGAAGCTTCTGCGACTCCGCCCCCGCTCAAATCCCCACGTACGAGCTCGGCGCTGATCGTGGGAGGGACGCAGTTGCTTTGAGGCATTTACACGGCGCGAGGGGGCGAGTTCAATTGCAGAAAGGAGGTCATAAAGGCAGCAGGCGGGATGTACCTGTCCGCGGGCCGTGGAGCGTTCGGCTCATTACAAAGATCTTCCAACTCAATAGTATGTCTCGGGATGTCTTCGCTCGACTATGTCGTGAAATCTGGAGCCAACACGAAACAAGTCGCAGTAATATTGCACATATAGAACAACTGAGCACGAATTAAATACTTGAACACCAGGAAACACGGATTCTAGTCCTATATAGTACGGATGATTCATCTGAGAGTCTTTGACTGACATTCTTTGAGCACCCTGCAAGATTATGAGCCAGGTATAAGCACAGTCAGCATATTCGACCTACCAAGATCTTCACCAGCTGAGGTCCATACTGAAATCGTCCTCATCATCCTCTTCTGCACACAAATCCTCGTCATCCACTTGCAGCATTTATCAGCCAATTTGAACGAGGTCTATCCGGAGTGGTTGACTCACCGTGGGCAAATGGAACGTCAACCTCATTGGACAATTGATATAGTGGCTCCCTAAAATACCTAGCCACGTCCTGACTGTCCGGATCGAACCCTTTGGCCTTGTGGAACTGCCGGAGTCCGGCGTAGACATTGGCGTCCCAGGATCTTCCGCCTATTGTGGTGCCGAGCCGGAGAGATGGAAATCCGAGCTCAGTCGCCTCTTCTGCGGTAAGGCGTTCGACGCCAAAAGGGTCGAGAGACCAATATGCAGGACACTCTGGCCACCAGAACGAGAATGGGCCAGTTCGGAAGTCTTCCGTCGGACAGAGAAATAGAAACCCTGCAGGAGATTCTTCTTTACTCGCCGAAATGACGATGTCAAACCAGATGGAGTGTATAAGAGCTGTTTGAATATGTTACTGGAAATACTCGGCTGCGACGAGTTTAAAAGTACCATAATCTTCAAAGTTGGACGTAATTTGGAGGCGGCTGAAAATGTGATTCGCTTGACTGAGCCAGGACTGCGGGTATATGGAGCTGAATAACGAAATGATTGTGTCTGACACTTCGCTAGAATTTAACCTTGGACATATTAGAGCACATCACCATGCAGGCAAGATGAAGAGTAATACCGGGTCCAGCCATCCTCCGTGATTTGTTTTGCCGTCTCTGACGGAGTATCCCACCACAGAGAAGAAATTGTTGTATTCGGCAACCAGGCAATTTCGACAGAGTCTTCGAGCCAATTTCCTGAAGGACAACAGATGACTTTTCCGAGGTTGAGAGTTATGGGGATGGAAATGTTGGTAAATCGAAAGTGTCGTAGAAATTGATAACATATATGATGATATTGTTCTAGAGTCAGAGATTCAATGATCTTGGCCTCCGTATTTGGTGCATTCGAGGA
This sequence comes from Mycena capillaripes, assembly GCA_029204075.1. Taxonomy (NCBI): domain Eukaryota; kingdom Fungi; phylum Basidiomycota; class Agaricomycetes; order Agaricales; family Mycenaceae; genus Mycena; species Mycena capillaripes. The sequence continues at coordinate 211,079 of JARHKZ010000014.1, read as the reverse complement.
ATACATTCCCTGTGTCCGCGCCGGGATGGAGTCTAAATAGATGGGATAATCGTTGGCTTGGACGAGGTCCATGCAGAGCCGGCCGCTTGAACGACGTATCCAAAATGTACATTCCGGCCAGAACTGGATCATTCAGGGAGATGCGAATCCAGACGAGTGGACTCACCAGATGTTGGCGGAAAGTGAAATAAAAGTGATAATCTGCTGCCTGCCCCTCGGTCAGAACACAGCAGGACGGACTGGGGTCAGACTGCCTTACCCTGAAGTCATCGCTCTTGAAAGCAAAATGTCAAACTTGAGATGGCGCAAATGGGAAATCCATAAGGACATACACAATAGGCGTAGGTATTTACTTTCGAGAAATGAGAAGGTTGGAGGTCGACGAAATGCTTGAGGGGGATCAGATCTATTTGAAGCATTAACCGTGCATATATATTCCAAATCGAAACACTCACCATCGTGGAACAGTGTAGCATGCAAACCACCGTAGTTCGCGACTCCACGGATCTGAACAAGATTTGGATGGCTATGGAAGGTTTAATGGCATTGACAAGCAGTTAATTGCATGGCAATTACCGAACCGACATATATTTCGCTATGTCTTGCTCCCACTCCTACGAGGACTGTTTGACTATAACAACAGGAAAGTAGGATGTATCGCACCTCCTTTGCCCCTGGTCCCTGATAAATGGCAACAGTGGTATTTTGACCTCCGAGTCTCGCCGAGTATACACGACGAACACCCTGCCGTTCATCTTGGCGATCAACGACACCCGTGCTGCTGACAGATATCTCCCTTTGAAGGTCTATGTCTCCCAGCGGGAACGTCCTGAAATCTAAGCAATGATTTGTCGTTTCTTTGCAAGGGCCATATGGGGAGCTTACCGGAAGGCACAACCGGAGTCGTGTAGTTTGTGATATTGGTCAACGTCTGGCCAGATACAGTGAGATTCTGCGCGCCAGAGAACATTCCGCTGCTATGCCTGCATTCAGGGCCCATGAGATACGATCTGAGCCAGGCGTGAGGGCACATAACAAGGAGGAGGCACACACCAGCCAGATTCGAGAGGTCCGAAGGCCGAGTTCGAGGTGAACTCGTCAGCTGCAGGGGGTTCGTCGTCCATGGATGGTGGGGAAAGGAAGAGATGCTAAGCGCCCGGTGCACAGCTGTCGTGCCATATCCGGGAGGGATAAATATAACGAATTCATTATTGGATATCAGCAGACACGATCTATGTGCGCGGCTGTACCTGCGTGTGTCCGATAGCACACTGCCCGCTGGCCGAACACGATTCGCGCTCCTGGGCCGGATGTGGAAGGGCGTCCCGCTCCCGCCCCGTGTGCCAAACGATCCCAAATCAGCACTCAACAAAAATATGTATACGTTATCACCCCGCAGCCGCCGACGAGTACGGTCATGATCAAAACAAAGAAAGAGAAGACAAAAAAGAAAGACAGAAGACAAGATAAATACACCGGTACGCCAAACGATCCCATCCAATGACAGAGTGGTCCGCGTGCATGTGGGTGGCACTTGCAGCTCCCGCTCGCCTCATCTCTATGAGTGCCTGAGAAAAATGGCGCCATCCTGCCGTCGCTCCAACTGAGGGAGGGAGCGTGTGTGTAATGCCGGTTGGATGCACGCAGGAGCAGTCCATCCATTAATGTCGCGTCCCTGTCCCGGCGCAGGGGAGAAGGAAGGAGGGAGTAGGCACGGCTCGCGAAAGATGCTGCTATTGTTCCCCCTGGTCCTCACAGATACCCGTCCCGGAGACGAAGCCGCAGTAGAGCACAGGACCGGTGTGCAATGCTTGCGAGACGCTCACGGAGGACATGCACCGTACGCCATCCATGTTGCGATGAAGACACCCCATCGTTCAAGTTGGCGCCCCACCGGCAGACAAGACAGGCAGGCGCGATGGATACCACAGGGCTCGTACTCGCAATCGCCAAAGGGGCTCGATATTGGATTGTGTGATGTTGTGAACGTGGGCAGTGCACGCCACTGTGCGATATCGATATGCAAGATCTAGACAGCACGGTGCGAGTGAGGTCGGATACGGTACTGCATTGCATGTACAGACTGGTTCAGACATCCGCGCGAACTGAAGCCGAGTCGAAGAGGCAGCAGCCCTCCTTCTGCTCCCAGGCCACAGATAAACGCTTGCGAAACCTCTGCGTGCGGCTGGCATAACTGATGACGGAGTGCTTTGTGGAGCGTCGCGCTCTCAGACAACTTGCGAGCCTGGCCGTACGCCGAGTCCGAGTCTGTGGGACGACGTCCACTCTTCGGGACAGAGGGAAGGTCTCTTCGCGCAACCGAGCCAAAGACACAGAGGTGACGTGGACCTAAACTCTTGGGAAGTTGAGCCGGAGGCGAGATGAGCCCAATGTTCTGCCCTCACGCCCGGATAGCAAACGAAGACGCCCATGCCATCGCATCTTGTCGGTACTCTAGAAGCCCAGGGTATCAGTGCGTCTGCAAGTATTGGCGTCGTCGGATAGAACTCGTACGCAAGCCCAGATCCAGAGTCCTTTCGCGATTCCTGCACGGGTACTCAGGATGTCACTCACCTGGCAGAGGGACCACACCGGAAGAGAAACAGAGACTCGTGGAATTACTGACAAATTCTCTCCAGCTCGACCTCCCCCTCGTCACCCCCGCATTCCTTGGGCCACCAAATTCTTTGTCCAGTCGTGTGAGGGTAAGAGCAGAGAGTGATCATCAGATCGTCATCATGATGCATCATGCCGCATGCGTCCCGAAAGGGCAATCAGCGGCTCGCCTTTCTCCCACCCTCTCCCACCTCGCAGTCGCTGTCTCTGACGTTCAACGCAGTGCATCGCACTGGCACAATTGTAATCAACATTCCTTCTAAAATTTAAATCCACTATATCTTCTTATCGAGTTGCATCGATTCCCAGTCCTCCGTCCCTCAATCGCCTTCGACTGTGGCACCGCTCTGTGGATCTACTGTTGTTTCCCTGCTTATATGCAGCTATCTGGATGCCTGAGGCCAGAACGACTTGCATTCCCATGTCGTACGGCGCTTCTTTAAATTTGTCACTTCCAGCAGGGGACGATATCGATCCTCCCGCCTTGATTCGTTCTCGTTCTCTTGGCGTAGTCCGTCCCATGGCCACCTTCCACGTACTTCTTGCCTCGCGTCGTACCCCGCCTCACGCGAATCCCGAATCCTGGCGTATGTATGCAGTATCCGTGCTATCCATCTGGTCTACATATGCCATGGAAGCTCTTTCATCTCACTCTTCTCTGGACGGACATGTCTTCTGATTTCAACGCTCACAACCTTGCTTGGGGTGTACAAGCCCTCCCTGCTGAGACATGCCCCGCCGAAACAAACAAACAGGATCGATCGTCTAACTAGAGTAGCTATGCAATCCACCTCTCACTCAATAATCACGGACTCGGAGTCGGCTGCAAGTAAATGTGGGCCTTACCCAACTTCAACCCAGGAAACCGCAGCTAACCTAGCTGCACCCGAAAAAATCAGTCTAATCAAATAACGCATCGCGGGGAATCGAACCCCGCTCTCAACCCATCAAATCCGCGTGGACATTCCACATGATGGCCATGGGCTGCCAGCACCCCACCGATGCGTGTATCCGAGAGTGTGTCATAGTCAACCTCGTTTATTCAATCCGCTTTAATTTCGTCTGCAGTTGAAAAACGTCGAGCGCTTTATTGACAATTTACCGAGTCGGCTGGGGGCCCAACTTCAACTTCAACTTAGGAATCATAACTAGTAGAGAAAAAAAACATTCGGCCATGGAGTATGAAGCATGGAGCGGGAGTGGAACCCGGTTCTCGACCCATCGCCTAGTGTGGATATGCTGCTCATGAGAGTTGTGGGTTCCAATACCTCGCCGCTGCGTACAACCTCCTGCAACGAGCCTTCACTTTAAGGCGGACATTCGAACCGAGTTATCTTCCCGCTGACGAAATTTGCGGTCAGTCATTTGAATGGCCGAAGGTGCGTAAAGAATATTGCCTCTTCTTGATGCCTGTACTGGGCGGGTTGAAAAGTACCATAGTCATCAAACTTGGACGTAATTTGGAGACGGTCGAAAATGTGATTCGCTTGACTGAGCCAGGACTCTGGGCATATGAAGTTTAACGCAATGAACGTGATTGAGACATGCCTAGAGTTTAACCCGGGAAATCTTAGCGCAGATCACTATGCTGGCGAGATGAACAATAATACCTGCTCCATCAATCCTCCGTAATTTGTATTGTCGCTCCTGCAGGAGTGTACCAAGATCCAAATGAACGTTTGGTATTTGACGACCCGGCATTTCTTCGGCCTTTTGATTTCTGGGTTCGCCTGGGTACATTTTGTGCCACGGGACAGCAGGGACGAGTCTAAAGCGCATCATACCGGCGGGAAGAGCTCACCCAAGGGTCGCGTTCAGAGAATGAGGAATATTTGAGCTTGGAGCAAAAAGCCTATTGCAGACATCTGTATCCAGATGAGGCATAACCACAACCTACTGTCGAGATGGGGTGAACGACTCGACTCGCAACCGCACTGTGGGAAGACAACGCACCTGCGGGTGCATGCTAATACACACACACATGCGTTAGATGCGACACGGAATGCGGCGCATGTCGCTTAGGATTACATTGAGTAAAGCCGATGAATTTTTTCGGAGTGCCTTAAAGACTTAAACCAAGAGCAAACCACCTCAGAAGGAAACTCGTCGCGTTGGGCCCGGGGGTGCTCAAGTCACTCCTCAGCAGAAATTTCGGGCACACCAGACGTGGTCTTTGGTCACTACTGCTCACTGGCCGCGTGCTTCTCGTTTCCTTGGCGCTTATTCAATAAATGGTCCAATAAATTGTATTTCGCGACTAAGCAAACCAGTAAAGCTGCGCTAATTCCCTACGTACCTGTTCAAGGAAGCTAAAGAACGAAAGCCAAACACAACTAGAACAAGTCAGTCAATTGTCGAACGAGAATACAAGAACAAGTGCCCACCTAAGCGCCGTCAACGAACGACACAAAGCATAAAAGAGGCTTTGCGGCGAAGTCAGTGGGTGGGTTCACCGACTCAAAATTACTTGTCGTACCGGCTCGCATGTAGTACTTGGAAGATAAACCTGAGATATAAATTAACAGCGTTGGTTTCGTATATACAAGGACCTGGGAAGTGAATGGCGATCGTGGTGTCGAAATATATCGAAGCGGCCGAGAGAGCAAAGGTCGCCTCTGGGCTGCGGGGGGAAGGGTTTAGTTTTCGCGTCATTATTTTAAGAGATAGGCTGGTTTGGTCGTCGCGGAAAGATGAATTAGGGTAATATGACGGGAGCAGAGGGTAAGAGGAAGAAGGCAGCGCAACAGACACACCACATAAGAAACCCGCCGGTCTGGTCGAGGAGCTCGAAGAAATTTGTGTGGATCTTACCGCGCTAAAAGTTCCTGTCGCCGATTAAAGTGCGTGTTGTCAGATTGGTATTTCGGCATTTTGAGGATGCGGAGGGATGGGAGAGAGCGCGCGAGGGAGAGGGGGAAGAGGACGAGGGAGGAGAGTGAAAGGAGAGGTGGAGGAGTGGCGGAACGGGTAGGGATGAGGATGTGAGGCGATGAGGGCAAAGAACACCGTGGGTGTGGAGGGGAATCAGGTGAGGTGGGACCCGTTCCGTCGAAAGTCGGCATCGATAGTCGACGCACGCGAGTGTATGTGCTCTAGGGGATTGGGAGTAGACGCAGGCATTGGGCGTGAAGCAGACTAACCTGCGATACCTGACTCCGAACGTGCTGCTGGAGAGGAAGGGAGGCACTTGCTTGTGTAACCCGTCTGCTGCCACTACGCAATACCGACTCTGCGAGTGCCGCGCGATGCCCGCCAGTTGAGCCTAGGTGGTGCGAAGGGCGCATTCTGCAGAGACTCTGGCAGCGTTGGCATCGTTGGATAGAAAGCGCACGCACCGTCCTAGACGCGAAATCTCCCTTCTTGCGTCTTTTGCCAGCCAACATCCAGCCCCTGTCCTGTCGTCGCATGGCGGATGTATGAATGGGCTACGATGCGAGTGGCGAACATCTTGTGAGTCTAAGTGGGCACGATATCCCGACGCAGGCCATAAACGCGTCAAAGGCGCGTAGTCACGCTGGTCCGATATGATTTCTCCTGATATGCCGTGGGTGGTTAGTATTCAGATCGAGAGCCCCGCCCAGTCAGAAAATCGGAAGATGTCGAGATGACAGAAAGGTTTGGTGGCAATGCAGTCACGGATCATCAATTGATTCGGCCAAACACGTCTTGCTCCGAACGTTCATCCCAACTTGGGAGCCAATATCCTTGCAATATCCTCTTACATTCGCATTTCACCGCTCCTTGTGCCCTGATCATCTTTTTGAGCCTTGTAATAACCCAGCAGCCCAAACCTGCTGCCCGCTGCTTTTTGGACCCTCCAAGTCCAGTAATCCTTTCTCTCGAGGGCACGTATCGCTGCATCTATGACGTCAAAGAATTCTACTGCTCCTCATTACATCCCTCAATTTATCATCCTCTTTCCTGGCTCGTCGCCAGATGGAATCCTCATCCCACATGGTATTTTTCAATGCTCACTGCCTGAAGTGAAGACTATGACTCGGCCACCCTCAGAGGGGCGGCGACACGCATTCACGCTCGTGGCTCTCAGGTTAGTCACAATTTGCGAGAACGCCACTGTCCTTGAATTCTTGTGCTCGTCCGAGGAAGCGACTTTTCTTTACCGCTGTGCTACCTCAGCCTCAATGCCAAGCCCGCCCGCACTAAATTGGAATATGCCTGCTACCCTTGTCTGCCTGCTTCCCACTCCATCTTACGCTGGCGCACATACTATGTACGCCGCCTCAGATGCAACGAAAAGTGTAACAGGAAGAGAATCCGCGGCCGGTAGGGAAGGTGGAGGACTGTGCGGCGTCGTCGCGCCTGCGTACAGGCCGATGGTGGGACAGAGGTCGACGAGAGATCCGCGCGGGAAGTCAGGAATCGGGTACATACGTGCGGCTGCATGATTACTCAAGGTACGGGAAATTCGGTCGCACGGCACGCTTCCAGGTGAGACGCACTCCCGTTCCTTTTTTACCATTTCCTATGTGCCTTCTAATCATTATTCTATGAAAACATGAGGGCCTCGGCTGCATACCCGAAATGTACACCCTCGCCATGGTCCACTTTTCGCACCAACCTCACCCGCTTGCGCATGATCCCTGTGCACACCCTGAGCATCGTCGCGGGCCCTGCAGCGCACATGGATTCCTGCGTGGCCGCCTCTCAGGGCGTCGATAGAGCGGGATACGGGTTTCGAAGCCTCACATCCCTCGTGTACCCCCGCGGAGTCTTTATTCCCTCGAGGGGAGCGGGCTAGTATTCCGATCACGAAAGCGCACCTTCGCTCTGCTCCCTTCCCCCCTCCCGCGCCGTCCTCCCCTATTCTCTGCCGTCTAGACTCTGGCGTGAGCTGCTGCCGCATTGCACTCGTTGCGTCATTCTCACCTCTGGTACGACGCATACGTCACGCCGCCCTGTACTGGATACAAACGATGGAGCGGAAGCTTCTGCGACTCCGCCCCCGCTCAAATCCCCACGTACGAGCTCGGCGCTGATCGTGGGAGGGACGCAGTTGCTTTGAGGCATTTGCACGGCGCGAGGTCGCGAGTTCAATTGCAGAAAGGAGGTCATAAAGGCAGCAGGCGGGATGTACCTGTCCGCGGGCCGTGGAGCGTTCGGCTCATTACAAAGATCTTCCAACTCAATAGTATGTCTCGGGATGTCTCGGCTTGACTATGTCGTGACATCTGGAGCCGAAACCAAACGAGTCGCAGTAACATTGCACATATAGAACAACTGAGCACGAATTAAATACTTGGACATCAGGAAACACGCAGTTCAGACCTATATAATCCAGATGATTCGTTTGAACGTCTGCAAGATTATTAGCCAGGTATAAGCACAGTCAGCATATTCGACCTACCAGGATCTTCACCAGCTGAGGTCCATACTGAAATCATCCTCATCATCCTCTTCTGTACACACATCCTCGTCGTCCACTTGCAGCATTTATCAGGCAACTTGAAAGAGGTCCTTCCGGATAGTTGACTCACCATGAGCAAATGGAACGTCAGTCTCATCGGACAAATGATATAGTTGCTCCCCCAGATACCTGGCCAGGTCCTGGCTGTCCGGATCGAACCCTTTGGCCTTGTGGAGCCGCCGGAGTCCGTCGTAGACACTGGCGTCCCAGGAATTTACGCCTAATCTGGTGTCGAGCCGGAGAGACGGAAATCCCAGTTCAGTCGCCTCTTCTGAGGTAAGGCGTTCGAGGCCGAAAGGATCGAGAGACCAATATGCTGGACACTCTGGCCATCGGAACGAGGATGGGCCAATTCGGATGTCCTCCGTCGGACAGAGAAATAGGAAGCCTGCAGGATATTCTTCTTTGCTCGCCGAAATGACGATCTTAAACCAGATGGCGTCTATGAGAGCTGTGTTAACATGTTATCAGAAATTCTCGTCAACAACGGATGGAAAGTACCATAATCATCAAAGTTGGACGTAATTTGGAGGCGGCTGAAAATGTGATTCGCTTGACTGAGCCAGGACTGTGGGTGTATGGAGCTGTATAACGAAATGTTCGTGTCTGACACTTCGCTAGAATTTAACCTTGGACATATTAGAGCACATCACCCTGCAGGCAAGATGAAGAGTAATACCGGGTCCAGCCATCCTCCGTGATTTGTTTTGCCGTCTCTGACGGAGTATCCCACCACAGAGAAGGATTTGCTGTATTCGGCACCCAGGCAATTTCGACAGCATCTTCGAGCCGATCTCTTGAAGGACAAAAGATGACTGCTCCGAGGTTGCGGGTTATGGGCGTGGAAATGTTGGTAACTCGAAGGTGTCCTAGAAAATGATAACATATATCATGATATTCTTGTAGAGTCAGAGATTCAATGATCTTGGCCTCCGTATTGGGTGCATTCGAGGAATACATTCCCTGTGTCTGCGCCCGGAAGGGCTCTAAATAGATGGGATAATCGTTGGCTTGGCCAAGGTCCATGCAGAGCCGGCCACTTGAACGACGTATCCAAAATGTACATTCCAGCCAGGACTGAATCATTCAGGGAGATGCGAATCCAGACGAGTGGACTCACCAGATGTTGGCGGAAAGTGAAATAAAAGTGGTTATTTGCTGCCTGCCCCTCGGTCAGAACACAGCATGAGGGACTGGGGTCAGACTTCTTTACCTCGAAGTCATTGCACTTTAAAGCAAAATGTAAGTAAATTAACATGCCGCAATTGGGGAATCCATAAGGACATACACAATAGGTGTAGGTATATACTTTTGAGAAATGAGAAGGTTGGAGGTCGACGAAATGCTTGAAGGGGATCAGATCTATTTGAAGCATTAACGGTGCATATATATTCCAAATTGAAACGCTTACCATCGTGGAACAGTGTAGCATGTAGACCACCGTGGTTCGCGACTCCACGGATCTGAACAAGATTTGGGTGGCTGAGGAGATGATTCAAAATCACCGGAAAGCAGTTAAAGCATTGCATGGCACGTACCGAACCGACATATATTTTGCTATGTCTTTTCGCCACTTCTGCGGGACTGTTAAGATGCACCAATGGAAAAGCAAGATGTACCGCACCTCCTCTGCGCCAGGTCCCTGATAAATGGCCACGGTGGTGTTTTGACCTCCGAGTCTGGCGGAGTATAGACGACGAACACCTTGCCGTTCGTATTGGCGATCAACGACACCCATGCCGCTGACGGATATCTCCCGTTGAAGGTCTATGTCTCCCAGGGGGACCATCCTGAAGTCTGAGCAATATTTATTATATCTTCACTTGACGCATGCGCGAACTTACCGGATGGGACAGCCGGAGTTGTGTAATTTATGGTATTATTGGTTAATGTCTGGCCAGTCACAGTGAGATTCTGCGCGCCGGAGAACATTCCGCTACTATGGCTTGATTAAGCGCCCATGAGGCACAATCTGAGCCAGGCGTGAAGGTAATGAGAACTCACGAGCCAGAGTCAGGCTGTCTGAAGGTCGAGTAGGAGGTGAAGTCGTCCGCTGCACAGTATTCGTCGTCCATGGATGGTGGGGGAAGAGGAAGAGATGCTAAGCGCCCAGTGCACAGCTGTCGTGCCATATCCGGGAGGGATAAATATAAAGAATCAATTGTTGGATATCAGCAGACACGATCTATGTGCGTGGCTGTACCTGCGTATGTCAGGTAGCACCCTGCCCGCTGGCCGAAATGATTCGCCCTCCTGGGCCGGATGTGGCAGGGCGTCCCGCTCCCGCCCCGTGTGCCAAATGATCCCGAATCAGCGCTCGACAAAAATATGTACACGTTATCACCCCGCAGGCGCCGACGAGTACGGTCATGATCAAAATAAAGAAAGAGAAGACAAGAATCAAAGACAGAAGAAAAGATAAATACACCGCTGCGCCAAAGGATCGCATCCCGCGACAGAGTGGTCCCCGTGCGTGTGGGTGCGACTTCCAGCCCCCGCTCGTCTCATTTCTATGAGCGCCTGAGAAAAACGGCGCGCCATCCTGCTGCCGCCCTAACTGAGGGAGGGAGCGTGTGTGTGATGCTGGTCGGATTCATGCAGGAGGAGTCTATCCATTAATGCCGCGTCTCCGTCCCGGCGTAGGGGAGCAGGAAGGAGGGAGTAGGCACCACTCGCGAGGATGTGCCGCTGGGACGGGCAGATACCTGCACCGGACGCGCAGTCGCTGGAGAGCGCAGGAAGGGTATACGATGCCTATAGGACGTTCACGTAGGACATGCACCGTACGCCATCCATGTTACGATGAAGACACCCCATCGTTCAAGTTGACGCCCCACCCGCAGACAAGACAGGCAGGCAAGACAGGCAGGCACGATGGATAGCCCAGGGCTCACAATCGCCAAATAGGTTCGATACCGCATCGTATTGTATCTTTAACGCGGGCAGCGCACGCCAATGTGCGATTTCGATATGCAAGATCTAGACAGCACGGTGCGAGTGCGGTCGAATACGGTACTGCATTGCATGTACAGGCTGGTCTCGATATTCGCGCGAACTGAACCCGAGTCGAAGAGGCAGTATGCTTGTCCTTCATCTGCAGCTCCATGGCCACGGATAGGCGCTTGCGATAACTCTGCATGCAGCTGGAATGCCTAGTGGAGGGAGTGCTTGTGGAGCGTCGCGCTCTCAGACGACTTGCAAGCCTGGCCGTGCGCCGAGTCCGAGTCTGTGGGACGACGTCCACTCTTCGGGACGGAGGGAAGGTCTCTTCGCGCGACCGAGCCAAAGACACAGAGGTGACGTAGACATAAACTCTTGGGACGTTGAGCTGGAGGCGAGATGAGCTCACTTTTCCGCCCTCACGCCCGGATAGCAAACCAAGAAGCCAATGTCATCGCATCTTGTCGGTACTCTAGAAACCCAGGGCAGGGTATCAGCGCGTCCGCAAGTATTGGCGTCGTCGGATAGAAGTCGTACGCCAGCCCAGATCCAGTGTCCTTTCGCGAGTCCTGTAGAGCGGTATAAACGAGAAACGAGAACGAAAACGCGGCAACGCACGGCATAATCATTCGGCTGAACGGGCCATCAGAACGATGTGGTCACATCTCTCGCTTAAAATCCGGAGTCCGGGACCGATCCGGGACACGCCCACGTGTTGGCTGTGTTCGCCACCGCGCGTCTTCTACCGTTCTCTCCATCTAACCATGAATTGAGCTATTGCCTTGTTTATCTTATACTCTCACTGCATCAAATTTCTTTCCGCCTCTCCCTTGAGCAAATAGAGCATGAAGTCTCCCCGGATTTGAAGACTTCACGGCACTCTGTAATCGGTTTCAGAGAAAGGCAGTGATCTCAACGGGGCAAGCAATGACCCTGAGCAGAAATGCTATAAAATGAGCTGGGTCTGCTGCATTACTTTCACTTTCCCCCACTTACTCACCCTTTACAAAATTCCCGTTACCCTACTATGACCGATGAGTCACACCGAATCCGTGGCTACTTAATGTTCTCAGACATACACTTAGGCTATGAGAAGCCTAGGCTTCGACCGTCCTCAGTTCAGCGGTCTTCTCAGCATTTGGCTTTTCTATTTCAGCTGTTTCTCACTCTTTTATTGAGCACTGACTTGGGCCTTTCTCTCCTTTACTACTATCCTAATGCACCATATCTCTCTGGATACATTGGTGGCTTCTGCTTCCTCTGGTTTACTTTATTAGGTGAGTTCTATGCCCCCTATTCAATGTGTTACTCAATCTTTCGGATTCCTTACAAGCTCAATACTTCGTTCCGGCGCCGGCTAAAATGCACCGCGTCTTTAATACTGCTCATGTTGCCTTCAGACGGTCGCATATCTCGCATATGAGGATTGACCGGATTCGTCGTCTCTCCGGGTATCATAGGCCACACAAATCGTTCCGACTGCCAGGTTGTTTGTTCCTGTTGACTTGGATGTGGGCTTTAATGGCTCGCATCCAAATTTTCCATGGTCCTCCTGGTACTACACCCCACTGTTCTATCCAGTCGACTTCATCGCACGGCTCGCTTTTCAAGTTCCCAGAACGTTGCTTCTCGGATGGTAAAGTCATTTATCTCAGAACAGAGATTCAATACTCACGAATGCCTACCAGACTCTGAATGGAAACCATTTTTTACTTGTGATTCCGAAGGTATGTTGATGATTGCAGGTGTTATTCTTAAACATCAGTTCATGTATTCAAGATGTGCCATTCAACGACGATGGTGCTGTGTGGAATTCCCTTTGCTCTTTTGGCGGATGTTCCAACAGTGAGCATCATTGGTCGATTTTGCCAGTGATATTTAATCTGCACCAAAGATTCTGGATTAAAAGCCGGGGACGAATATCCAACAGTGGTACAAGGCCCTGCGTTTCGTCTCCGCGGGGGTGAAACATCGGATGGTGGGTGATCTTCGACGCAATAGAATTATCTATAATTCCTCAGATGATTCGGACGTTGTCAGCAATGGTCCGAAACGCAAACGCAAGATCACTACGAAATCAAAACCTCGTAAACGTGTATTCAAAGGGGCCGAGTCTGATTCCGACTCGGAGCTTGGCATTCGTGTCACTGCGAAGAGTGAGAAACGGAGCAAAGGGGGGATTTTTGTTGACCAACTCATCTATCTCGACGGCCCTCTTGAGTCGTACAATGTTCCGGCGTCGACGAATCGAGTCGCTTATATTATGGATATTAGGGATCAACCTGAACTTCTCACAGTTGGTCCTAAGCAATTAACGGTAGATGGGCTCCTTAAAAAAGAGGTATGTTCATTTCTTTTTTTGGCAGTAGGTACTATACTAAAATTTTTTAGTGCCAAGACCCGGTATTGGGACCGACAGGTGCAAAAGCCGTGAAGACTTTAGCCAAAGTTGTAATCCTCGACTCGGATGAACCCATCCTATGTCGTCGCTCCTATTTGACATGTTCTGGAATCTACAAGTGTACTCTGTCGGCTACAGATTTCCTGGACAATTGCCGTCGGTGGGATGACACAGATGAAACTCATCCCCTTGTTTCGGCGCCGATCATGGAAGCGAAGGCGTCGGAAGCCACTTCGGTTGCTGCGCTGGCATCTGCGTGAGTGTTCATTGATTTTTGACCGATGCATTTCACTAATTGGTGGATGTATTTTCAAGCTTCTATCGTGGTGTAACTAGTACATACTGCAAGGGAAAATATCTGGACTCTGAGATTGCTTGTGGTGGTCGTGCCATTATACGGAAATTCTCCCAAGTATGATAACTCTTTTTCTTTCTCCCTCCCACTAACACTACTTCAGGGAAAAATGAACGGCAAAATATACTTCATTGGATGCTCCAACTGGGCAAGCGATGACTCTGAGATCATGTCGAAAATTCACCGTTTCACCAAAGTGCCCGCCAATGTACGCGAATCCATTCTCATCAAACTGTTCAAAGGGGAGGTTCTCAGTGACGAGGACGATGACACGGAAGTTCTTGCCGGCTCTTGTCAGCAAATTATCCATCCCTCACACCTTCCCGGAGATTCTATATGCCGTCAGTCCATAATCTGCCTCATTGTTTGTGTCTGAGGCGTACACGCGTAGCTCGCAATCACTTCAAGAACGGTGTTCATACGATTGCGCCTCTCGAGAAGCGAAAGTGTACTGCTAAACTTACCGTTCTCATCCCCATTGATGAGATGGACTTGCGCGTTGTGATAATTCCCCTCGCAGATGTCCCACATAACCATCCTTCATTTCCTCGCTCCAAAGTCCCGGTGACAGTCAAACAAAAGTACTATAAATGTATCGACTCTGCGGGCATCGTGGGAACAACGACCCTTCGTGTGGACAAAGGTAGCTTTTAGAATCCTGAATTCATTTTTAATTCACATGATCTCCGTTTTATAGCGTCCAGCACACTTGCTATTTTGGGAGGAAAATTGCCACAAGAATTCCATCCCTCACTGATTAATAATCGCAACCGCCGCGACATGGTCAAGGACCACCGTGGGAGTTTATTTCCAGAGGGCACTGGACTTCTGGGTACGTCCTTATTCCCGATTGTCCTCGATCCTCTGGGCTAACCAATTTTCTGGCAGCGATTTACTCGGAATTTGACCGGGATCGGGCTCGGGATATCAAGGACAGATACATTCATGCTGTTACCACTCGCGCAGATGACCTGCATGTCATCATCACCATAAATCCCGAGCTGGCGACGCTGGTCCTGGATGCAATCTGGATTATGGTCGATACCACCTTTGCAGTTGTTCACGGTAAAACCAACGAGTGGAAACTTGTGATTTGGTTGAACTCCATTGATAGACGTGAGAATGATCCATTTTCAAACACCTGTATGCTCACTCTTTGCAGGTACCGTTATTGGGCGTGTCTGGAGCAACGGAGCGTCACGCGGAGCATTTGTTCTGGTCTGGGGCGGAATCTTTGACGCTATTGAAACAATAACAGGCAAGAAAATCAATTTCAAGACCTTCTCTCCGCAGTCGAAGCTCCTTGGTGTCATTGGGGATTCTGAAGGTGCTCAGGCTCAAGGCCTCGGTGATGTAATTATCTTACGCCACATGAACCTGCTTACCATTGGCAAACCTCCGGCTGTTGACGTTGATTCAATCCTCATGCTGATATGGAAGACTTGCATCGTTCATTTTAATCGGTATGCCCTTGTTACCGGGATGGCCCATTTTGTTAATTGCTGTTTTAAAGCGGTGTCTTCGGCCTCAAAACATATATTGACGAGTTGGACCTCACATATTTGCTCGGATTCCCTTATCTCTGCTCGGATGAGGAGATCCAGGAGTATTACACCTTCTGTGCTGAATCTTCCAACGTCAAAGTCAAAGGTGAGTCAGAGAGCATTACCAAAGGGCAATTAAAGCTGAATCGTTCAACAGCTTGGTGGACACACAAATTGAGTTACCCATGGCTACTACCATCCTTGAACCGGGAACTCTCGCAAATGAACAACAGACACTGGGACCTCACACCACGTGACACGAACCCGATTGAAGGCAGCCACGCACAAGATAATCAAGTTAATAGCACACATCGGTCGTTGCTGGAAGCGATTTTATTGTGCGTCAACAATCTTTCAATTATATCAGACTGGTACTTCATGACTATCAGGGCCAAAAAACTCGATGGCGATACCGCACGGGTGATCAAAGCAACCATGAGTTCCGGTGTTTTTGAAAACCCGAACAACTCTCTTGAGGCACGGTTTAAAAGCCAGTCGCAGCGTCAGATCCGGAGCAAGGAGAAGCAACACCAGCTTGAGAGCCTCACCGGTCGCGACGCGAAGAAGCTTCGAAGCGAGGTAAAGATGAGTAAACAGAAGTCCAGGGAGGATGCGTTGCAGATCTTGAAGCTGCAACGACAGATTGATGCGCTTACTCAACGCGGTGTTCCCCGGGCAGTGACACCTCCGAGTCATGCTGTGGCTAGGCCATCGAGAATTAATGCGGTCGCGGGACCATCGAGACTCAACAGCTACAACGGTGAATTAATTCATTTATGAAGGTTCTCAGTCTCTGATAATTTCAAAGTAACTCCCTCTGAGGAGTACATCGATGTTGATGAATACTCTCCACCTCCTTCGTTCCCAATGAGGGCTCTGAATCTCTTTCCTGGCCTTCCTCCTTTAACTCCCAGGCAAGAGCCAAGATCGGACTTTGACTATCCAGGAGCTCTCGCCTCCGAAGTCCTTGACAGAACGTTGAGGAAAATCGAAGAGGAGCACCCTATGCATCCAGTAAACGGGGACGATGAAGTACTGGCGTCCGATCCTTATCCTGTTTTCCGATAATTTTTCTTCCCTCTGGGGAGCTCAATTAATTACACTGTCATTCATCTCCATCATACATAACATATACCATCGTACTTAATGTTCTTCAAATGAAACAGACTGAGTAACTTGCTTCAAGATTCGGAGTTTTGGCGCAATGAGGCCGTGTTCTGGATAGGATTACATAACGACCTTCTGGCATAGGAACAACAGGAAACAATAATTTAGAGGAAAGTTGACCATCCATAGAATGAATTAAAATTAGAATGAACATGCTGGCTCATACGTGTAGCTTGCCTGAAGTGATTTTGGGCGTGGGACTGTTTCGGACTGGACAACAAATCCTCAGTGATCGTGACTGTCAAAAATCTAGCCGAGGTGTGACTCAGGCCATCTACGGCAGCCGGCCGGCATTATATATGTGTATGTTCTCGTTCTCGTTTCTTGTATATACTCCCTGTAGAGCGTCGGAGCACCTACTCAGGATGTCACTCACCTGGCAGAGGGACCACACCGGAAGCGACACGGAGACCGGCTGGAATCCCTCCCAGCCCGCCCTTCTCCTCGTCACCCCCGCGTTCCTCGAGCCGCCAAATTCTTTTTCAGTCGTGTGAGGGTAAGAGCAGAGAGTGATCATCAGATCGTCATCATGATGCATCATGCCGCATGCGTCCCGAAAGGACAATCAGCGGCTCGCCTTTTTCCCACCCTCTCCCACCTCGTTCCCAGTCGCTGTCTCTGACGTTCAACGCAATGCATCGCACGACGTAGACATAAACTCTTGGGACGTTGAGCTGGAGGCGAGATGAGCTCACTTTTCCGCCCTCACGCCCGGATAGCAAACCAAGAAGCCAATGTCATCGCATCTTGTCGGTACTCTAGAAACCCAGGGCAGGGTATCAGCGCGTCTGCAAGTATTGGCGTCGTCGGATAGAAGTCGTACGCCAGCCCAGATCCAGTGTCCTTTCGCGAGTCCTGTAGAGCGTCGGAGCACCTACTCAGGATGTCACTCACCTGGCAGAGGGACCACACTGGAAGAGAAACAGAGACTCGCTGGAATCGCTGGCATATTTTCTCCAGCACGCCCTTCTCCTCGTCACACCCACATTCCTTAAGCCGCCAAATTCTTTCCAGTCGTGTGAGGGTAAGAGCAGAGAGTGATCATCAGATCGTCATCATGATGCATCATGCCGCATGCGTCCCGAAAGGACAATCAGCGGCTCGCCTTTTTCCCACCCTCTCCCACCTCGTTCCCAGTCGCTGTCTCTGACGTTCAACGCAATGCATCGCACTGGCACAACTCTACTCAAGTCCAGGAATCTTTCTAAAACCATCATATTTTCTTATCGAGCCGCATCGATTCCCAGTCCTCCGTCCCTCGATCGTCATCGGCTGTGGCACCGCTCTTTGGATTTACATACTGTTATTTTGCCTTATAGGTAAGTATCCGGGTGGCCGTGCCCAGAACGACTTCCATGCCAACGTCATATGTCAATTCTGCAAATTCTTCACTTGGGAGCAGATGACGATATCGATCCTCCCGCCTTGACTCATTCTTGTTCTCTTGCCGTAGTACATCCCATAGCCACCTTCCATGTACTTCTTGCCTCGTATTGTATCCCTCCTCACGCAAATCCCGAATCCTAGCATATGCATGCAGCATCCGTGCTATCAATCTAGTCTGCATCTGCCACGGAAGCTCTGTCATCTCACTCTCCGTCTTGTCGTTTCAACGATCATCAACTCTGCTTGGAGCGCCGAAGTCCTTACCAGTGAGACATCCCTCCAGCGAAACAAACAGGATCGATCGCCTCACCACACCAGCTATGTAATCCACCTCTCATTCAATACATTACCGATTCAGAGGCGGCTTTGGGTGAATGTGGGCCTTGCCTAACTTGAACCCAGGAATCCGCAGCTAACTTAGCTGCGCCCGAAAAAAATCAGTCTAACCAAATAATACATCGTGGGGAATCGAACCCCGCTCTCGACCTATAAAACCCGCGCGGACATTCCACATGATGGTCGTGGGTTGCCAGAACCCCACTGATGCTTGTATTCAACTGACAGCTATGGCGTCGTCAAATTCCCCTATTCAATCTGATTCATGAAAAACCTCCAGCACTTTCTTGTCAATTTACCAAGTCGGCCGTGGGCCGAACTTCAACTTCGACTTGGGAATCATAACTAGGAGAGATAAAAAGTATTGGGCCATCTAATGCTATGCATCGACCCGGTCTCAATCTATCATCTAATGTGGATTATGATATGCATCTTGTGGTCCCAATACCCCACCGCTACGTACAACCTACTGTAACGAGGCTTCATTTCAAGGCGGACCTTCGAGGGAGTTATCTTCCCGCTGACGAAACTCGCAGTCAGTGATTTGAATAGCCAATGGTACGACAGAATATTGCCTACCCTTCTCTGTGCTTTTACTGTGGAGCCTCATGTGTGGTGGAAAAAGCGGAGCGCATATCGGGAGTCGAACCCCGATCTCAACTGGGAGAGATAGCTGCTTTATGTGAAGGTTGGAGGTTTAAATATCCCACCGATGGGTGCAACCATCAGTAGCGTGCTCTCGTTTGTTCAACTCAACTCCCTTCTTCTCCCATTTAATGATCTCCCTTATTCAGACCATCACTGGCAGTGGCAGGCACTAAATAATTGCCGGAGTCTAAGTTACTCCCATGGGCACAGTATCAACTCAGGATCTGTAACTACCCGCAGCAGCAACAAAAATACAAGCTAGCGATTCATGCATCGATGGAGAGTCGAACGCTCTCTCGGCCCATTAATCCTGAGGCGAGTCTATGATGCAGAGGCCGTGGGCTGCCTCTGCCCCATGAATGCTTGCATCTGTTCACTCACGATACTTCAAGTTTCTGTGCCCGCTGACATGCCTAGTGAGTTGGACACACGCAAGCTGAGGATTATGTGCGTAGATTCTCTAATTCTTTTTTTCACTTGGCGCATGACGATGACAGAAAATAAAACCTCATAAACAAACCGTATTATGTATCGACGGATCGTGACCGCTAGTCTATTTAATCGGATTCGTTTTCTCTGCCGGCTGAACAACCTCCGGCACTCGATAAAATTATCAAGTCGGCTGCTCCGGTCTTTACTTCAACTTGTGAATAAAAACTAGAAGCGATTTTGTTTTACTTCACCTGCATCAGCGGAGGACTCGAACTCACCTGCAGTCGGAAAAAAATACCTCAGGCTTCCTGGGCCGGCCGGGACATATGTAACTTCCGTGCGTACATATATATCGGCCGACGACACATAGCCTCAGCTGATATCTCAATTTTGGGTGGGATAGTCAAATAAATTGTATTTTGCGATTAAGAAAACGAATGAAGCTGTGCTACTTCCCTACCTGTTCAAGGAAGCTAAGGAACGAAACCAGCACAAGTTAGTAAGGCGCCGAACGAGAGCACAAGAACCAGAACCCACCTAAGCGCCAGAAGCGACACAAAGATAAAAAAAAAAGCCCTGGTGGCGAAGTCAGTGGGTTCAACGACTCAAAATTACTCAACGTATCGGCTAGCATGTACTTTGAAGATGGGCGGGTGAACCTGAGATATGATTAATAGGGTTAGTTTCGGATGTACAAAGACCTGGGAATTGAATGCAGACCTCGGTGTTGATCGTGCGGTGGTGTCGAAAGATATTGAAGCAGGTGACATTACAGGGCCCCTTGAATGTTAACAGAGAGTAGGGGTCGCTCTAGCGCCGCCACGGGAGGGATTCGTTTTCGGATTATGTTTTAAAGGAATAAATGGGAAGATTTGGTCGTTGCATCAAGATGAGTAAGGGTAGAAGTAAGACAGTATGACGGAGAGCAGAGGGTAAGAGAAAGGGGGCAGCACGACATACACACCTCATAATAAAGGTCGCCGATCTGGTCGAGGAACTCGAAGAAACTTGTGTATTAGGTCTCCCTACGCCATAAGGCCATTTCAGCGATTTAAAAGTTGGACCAGACTGTGGATGAGTGCGTGTTGTCAGATTGGTATTTTGGCATTTTGAGGATATGGAGGGACGGAAGAGAGAGCGCGAGAGGAAGAGAGAGGAAGAGAGAGGGGGGAGGAGAGTGGAAGGAGGGGTGAGGGACTGGGGTGAGGGGAGGGGTATGAATGTGGAGGTGGGTAAAGAGCACAGTGGGTTTGGAAGCGGAATCAGTCGAATGTTGGCATACGATGCAAGTAGCCAGCGCGTGCGAAGTGTTGGTGTCCTAGGGAATTGAAAAACGCGGAGCACATGCAGACACCGGGCATAAAGCACATCGTCCCACCTGCGATACCTGGATATGAGCGTTCTGCTGACGGAGGAAAAGAGGCACTCGGTAGTGGAACACCGTCTGCTGCCAGTACACCAAGTGGCGCGATGCCCACCCCTGGAGCGTAGGCGGCGCGAGGGCGCACCCTTTGGCCCGCCACACGTGGCGCAGATACGGACATGGATATCGTGAGGGATGGAGCACGCAGCCTTCCAGCGAGTACCAAGCAAAAGCGAGGTCGGTAAGGAGGTCCCTTCTTGCGTCTAGATCTTCAGTGTCGTTTCCTGCGAGTGGTCCAAGTCGTTGTGAGCTACGATGCAAGTGGCGAGTGACGTCTTGTAAGTGGTGGGCACAATATCCGTTCTCACATAGAGAGTCAGAAAATAGGATGGTGAGCGCGATGACAGAATGGTTGGGTGGCGATGCACCCACGGATCATCAACCGATCATTCGGCTAACTCGTCTTGCTATGAACGCTCATCCCGACTTGTGGGCCAATGTCCACTTACAGTCTCGTTTTACAGCTGCCTGCGCTTTGATCCTTCTTTTGAGCCTTGTAGTAACCCAGCAGCCGAAAGCTGCTGCCCGCTGCTTTTTGGATGCTCTAATTCCAGATGTCCTTCCTCCTGAGGACGCGTATCGCTGTATCTGTGACGGTTTCCAAAATCCACGAAAGCATTCTACTGTCACTATCTGCCTCAACTTCTGATTCTTGTTCTTGCCTCGTCCCCAGATCCTCGTCCCACGTCAAGGCTCGCCGCGTGTCTGTTGAGTGAAGACCACGACTCGGTCACCTAAAGGGCCGGCGGCACGCTTTCACGCTTTCTGGTCAGTCCCATTACTTGAGTATGTCGCCGTCTCTGAACTCTTCCGCTCGTCCGCTGTGCGGCACCGCCGAGGCGATTTTTCTTTGCAGCTGGGCTGCCTCAGCCTCAACGCCAAACCTATAACGATTCCGCATTGGAGCGGAACATGCCCGCTCCTCCTTCTGTCCGCGCGCCACTCCATTTGACGCTGGCACACATGCTGCTTATGCCGCTTCTGATGAAACGACAACGATGGCAATCGGAAGGGGGTCCCAGGCCGGTGGGGAGGAGCGACTACATGCGAGCCAAAGGTGGGACAGCAGGTCGATGAGAGATTCACGCGGGAAGCTAGGAATTGGGGACCTACGTGCGATAGAAGTAAATTCGGGAAGCAGTTAAGGTGCGGGGGCACTCGACCCTGCAGCGCACATGGATCTCTTGCGTAGCCTTATCGCAGGAGTTGACAAGAGCCCCTAGGCGAAGCTCTTCCGTGCCCCGCGCGGAGTCTTCCTCCCCCCCCGAAGATTCGGGGGAAGCGGGCTAGTATCCAGACATCGAAAGTGTACATTCGCTCTTCTCCCTTGCCCCCTCCGCGTCGTTCTCGAGTCGCCTCCGCTCCAGCATCCACTCGGTGTTCTAGACTATAGTGCGAGCTGCTGCAGCGTTGCACTCCTTTCGTCATTGTCACTTCTGCTACGACGCATACGCGACGCCGCCCTGCACTGGACACGAACGAGGAAAAGGGAGCCTCCGGCTCGGTGCCGATCATGGAAGGGATGCAACTGCTTGGATGCATTCGCAGGGCGTGAGCGGGCGAGTACAACTACAGGCGCAGGTTCCTGAAAAGGAAGACACGGAGCGGGATGTACTTGAACGCGGGCTGCGGAGCGTAAATTGCAATTGTAAAGACGTTCGAACTCAATAGCATGTCTCGGGATCTCTCTGCTTGACTATGTCTTGAAATCGGGAGCCAAACTGAAGCGGGTCACAGTAAAATTACAGATATAGAACAACTGGGCACATATTGGATATTTGAACACCAGGAGACAAGCAGTTCAGTGCCGTATCTACCGTTTCTTTAACGAAATGACCGGCTTTCGTTTGCGTCTCTTTGGTTTCATCCCCATCAAGGATATCTCCTTTCTCTCTTCTCTCGCCATACAGTCCCATCCAGCGTTGCATGGCCACAGCATTTTCACAGCAGGTGATATCGATCTCTCTTCTCTCGCCATACACTCCCATCCAGCGTTGCATGACCACAGCATTTTCACAGCAGGTGATATCGATCGGACTGGATTTGCGAAATCGTTCCCACAGAATCCGATGATTCTAGACTCCTAGTGTTGTAGATTCAAACCCAAATTCGGACTTCTGGGCACTTCAGAGGGCCTCGGCGACTCAGATCCGGGATAAGCGCTGCGCGAGATTCTGTCTAGCCATATGCGTGCAATCGATCCCACTCGACAGAACTCGAGGCGACAAAAATCTGCCCGATTTGGGCCTTCAAGCTGTAGAGGCAGGTCTCGTGAAGCCGCAGCCTTCGACATTCCTCACATAAAAGACGTGGCTCATGAATTTCGCTCTTCCTTCCTCCCCTCATCTATTCCTTGACCCCAGAGCCCATCTCAATATCCCACCCATCTGTCGGTTCCTGTCAAATTCGACGCATGTCAAGTGAAGTTGGAACGATACTCGTCAACGCTGTTAAGAGTGCATAGCAAATCCATGCTCAAGATATCCAGACCTCGGATGCCGGCTGTCTACTCCCGTTGTTGCTGTCCTCGCGCCCTGACCTGGCCAGATGCTCAAACCCAAGATGAAGCGCTTTACTCCTCTGTTGTCCCATATTCTACCAAAATTCACGGGGGATCTCTCGCGCCAAGCACTGTCATGATTTCCAAGCTCATCTACCTGCCCTCGATTTTTGGGCGATCATTGCTGCTCAGCATTTGCAAGTTTCTTCAATTTATCCATATCTTAATTTTTCCTGACTCTGTTCCACAGTTGAATCCAAGGCAGATTATATCTATTCCACAACTCCCCTATTATGTGAGCCTGGCGCCTGATTGGAGCACAGGCATTTCATCTCTGGAGCTCCATCGGGTGAGTTGATTTCAATATTAACGCGGATCCTCACCGTTGAACTGACCCCGTCTCTCTCTTCCAAGACTGAGAATATATTTGGGGATTCCTGCCTTCCCTCGGTGTTCCATCCGGATTGCAGTTGTACTCACCACAATCCTCGGAGACTTACATAGATTCAGATCATTATTCATTCCCAGTCTGTGTTTAACGAGTCTTTTCTTTTCAAATAAACATTGTGTAAATGTGGCGCCGGAGCGAAGCGCAGGCACTTCTTGTAATACATTAAAATGATTCATCTTAACGTCTTTGGCTGACAATTTTGAAGATTAGCTAAGTATAAGCACAGCCAGCATATTCGACTTACCGACGTCCTCACCAGCTGAGGTCCATACTGAATTCGTCCTCATGATCTTCTTCTGTACAAAAATCTTCGTCATCCACTTGCAGCATTTATCAGTCGAATTGAACCAGTTGTTTCCGGATGAGTGACTCACCATGGACAAATGGAACGTCAATCCCATTGGAAAATTGCCATAGTGGCTCCCCCAGATACCTGGCCACGTCCTGGCTGTCCGGATCGAACCCTTTGGCCTTGTGGAGCTGCCGGAGTCCGGCGTAGATACTGGTGTCCCAGGACCTTGTGGAGATTTCCGTGCTGAGTTGAAAAGACGGAAATCCAAGCTCAGTCGCCTCTTCTGCGGTAAGACGATCGACGCCCGACGGATCAAGGGACCAATATGCCGGACCCTCTGGCCACCAGAACGAGAATGGGCCAGTTCGGAAGTCTTCCGTCGGACAGAGAAATAGAAACCCTGCAGGAGGATCGTCATCATTTGCCGAAATGACGATATCAAAGCGGATGCAGTATATGAAAGCTGTGTTAACATGTTATCAGAAATTCTCGTCAACGACGGATGGAAAGTACCATAATCATCAAAGTTGGACGTAATTTGGAGGCGGCTGAAAATGTGATTTGCTTGACTGAGCCAGGACTGTGGGTATAAGAAGCTGAATAACGAAATGGTCGTGTCTGACACTTCGCTAGAATTTAACCTTGGACATATTAGAGCACATCACGATGCAGGCAAGATGAAGAGTAATACCGGGTCCAGCCATCCTCCGTGATTTGTTTTGCCGTCCCTGACGGAGTATCCCACCACAGAGAAGAGATTGTTGTATTCGGCAACCGGGCAATTTCGACAGAGTCTTCGAGCCGATTTCTTGAAGGACAACAGATGACTGCTCCGAGGTTGCGGGTTATGGGGGTGGAAATGTTGGTAAATCGCAAGTGTCCTAGAAACTGAGAACATATATAATGATAATATTCTAGCGTTAGAGATTCAATGATCTCGGCCTCTGTATCTGGTGCATTCGAGGAATACATTTCTTGTCTCTGCGCCCGGGCGGTGCCTAAAAAGATGGGATAATCATTGGCTTGGCCAAGGTCCATGCAGAGCCGGCCACTTGAACGACGTATCCAAAATGTACATTCCAGCCAGGACTGGATCATTCAGGGAGATGCGAATCCAGACGAGTGGACTCACCAGATATCGGCGGAAAGTGAAATAAAAGTGATTATTTGCTGCCTGCCCCTCGGTCAGAACACAGCAGGACGGACAGGGGTCAGACTTCCTTACCTCGAAGTCATCGCACTTTAAAGCAAAATGTAAGCTCATTACGATGCCGCAAATGGGAAGTCCATAAGGACATACGCAATGGCCATAGGTATATACTTTCGAGAAATGGGAATGTTGGAGGTCCACGAAATACTTGAAGGGTATCAGATCTATTTGAAGGATTAACAGTGAATATTTATTCCAAATCGAAACACTCACCATCGTGAAACAGCGTCGCATGTAAACCACCGTAGTTTGCTGCGCCACGGATCTGGAGAATGTTTGGGTGGCTAGGGGAAGGTTTAATGGCACCGACAACAGTTAATTGCACGGCACTTACCGAACCGACATATATTTCGCTATATCGTGTCGCCACTCCTGAAAGACTGCTGAGATGCAGTAATAAAATGGCAAGATGTGCCGCACCTCCTCTGCGCCAGGTCCTTGATAAATGGCCACGGTGGTGTTTTGACCTCCGAGTCTCGCCGAGTATACACGACGAACACCCTGCCGTTCGTATTGACGATCAACGACACCCGTGCTGCGGACGAATATCTCCCGTTGAAGGTCTATGTCTCCCAGCGGGATCATCCTGAAGTCTGAGCAATATTTATTATATCTTCACATGGTACATCCGCGAACTTACCGGATGGGACAGCCGGAGTTGTGTAGTTTATGGTATTATTGGTTAATGTCTGGCCAGTCACAATGAGATTCTGCGCGCCGGAGAACATTCCGCTGCTATGGCTGGATTAAGCGCCCATGAGACACGATCTGAGCCCGACGCCAGGGTAACGAGAACTCACGAGCTTGAGTAAGGCTGTCTGAAGGTCGAGTTCGAGGTGAACTCGTTCGCTGCAGAGGATTCGTCCTCCATGGATGGTGGGGGAAGGGGAAGAGATGCTAAGCGCCCAGTGCACAGCTGTCATGCCATATCTGGGAGGGATAAATGTAAAGAATCAATTGTTGGATATCAGCAGACACTATCTATGTGTGCGGCTGTACCTACGTGTGTCAGGCAGCACCCTGCCCGCCGGCCGAACATGATTCGCGTTCCTGGGCCAGATGTGGCAGGCCGTCCCGCTCCCGCCCCGTGCGCCAAACGATCCTAAATCAGCACTCGACAAAAATATGTACGCGTTATCACCCCGCAGGCGCCAAAGAGTACGTACGGTCATGATCAAAAATGAAGAAAGAGAAGACCAAAAAAAAAGACGGAAGAAAAGATAAATACACCGGTGCGCCAAAAGAACCCATCCCACGACAGAGTGGTCCGCGTGCATGTGGGTGGCACTTGCAGCCCCGCTCGTCTCATCTCTATGAGCGCCTGAGAAAAATGGCGCGACATCCTGCCGCCGCCCCAACTGAGGGAGGGAGCATGTGCGTGATGCCGTTCGGACTCGCGCAGGAGGAGTCCATCCATCAATGCCGTGTCTTCGTCCCGGCGCAGGGGAACAGTAAGGAGGGAGTAGGTGCGACTCGTGAGAGATGCTGATATGGTTCTCGCTGATACTCGCTGATATCCGTACCGGAGACGAAGGCGCAGTAGAGCGCAGGACCGGTGTGCGATGCTTGCGGGACGCTCACGGAGGACATGCACCGTACGCCATCCATGTTACGATGAAGACACCCCATCGTTCAAGTTAACGCGCCACCCACAGACAAGACAGGCAGGCACGATGGATACCCCAGGGCTCGCGCTCACAATCGCCAAATGGGTTCGATACCGTATTGAGTCCTATCTTCAACGCGGGCGGCGCACACCAATGTGCGATTTCGATATGCAAGATCTAGACAGCACGGTGCGAGTGTGGTCGAATACGGTACTGCATTGCATGTACAGGCTGGTCCCGACATCTGCGCAAACTGAAGTCGAGTCGAAGAGGCAGCACACCTCCTTCTGCTCGTCCTTCATCTGCAGCTCCACGGCCACGGACAAGCACTTGCGAAATCTCTGCGTGCGGCTGGCACAGCTGATGAAGAAGTGCTTGTGGAGCGTTGCGCTCCGAGACGACTTGTGAGCCTGGCCGTGCGCCGAGTCCGAGTCTGTGAGACTGACGTCCACTCTTCGGGACAGAGGGAAGGCATCGTCGCGCGACCGAGTCGGAGACACAGAGTTGACGTAGAAATAACTCTTGGGAAGCTGAGCTGGAGGCAACATGAGCTCACTGTTCTGCCTCACGCCCAGATAGCAAACGAAGACGCCCAGGCCATGGCATCTTGTCTGGCACTCTAGAACCCCAGGGCAGGCCGTCAGTGTGTCTGCAAATATTGGCGTCGTCGGATAGAAGTCGTACACAAGCCCAGATCCAGTGTTTCTTCCTGCAGTGTGGGGGTGCGCGATTCCTGCCATAGAGCGTCGGGGCTCCTACCCCAGCTGTCACTCACCTGGCAGAGGGAACGCACCGGAAGAGAAACAGATACTCGTTAGAATCGCTGGAAATTTTTCTCCAGCGCGGCCTTCTCCTCTTCACCCCTGCGTTCCTTGAGCCACGAAATTCTTTTTCCGTTGTGTGAGGTAAGTGCAGAGAGTGATCATCAGATCGTCATCATGATGCATCATGCCACTTGTTCCAACTGGAGAATCCCGCGGCGGGTTGGATGATGCCGACATTAAATTTTGCGTACTCCCTCGGTCCTCCAAAGGGGTATAGCAAACTGGGAACGAAGTCCACGTGTCTGTGCTCACAGGCCGCGACGGTTTTATGTTCCTTGTAGAGTAAAGCAAACTACATGTATGATCTGATTTTTGGTACACAGAATATATTTTCTCATATCATATCATGGTGTCGTTCCACAGGTCAGGGAAACAAAAGATGCCCTCAAGTTGATCGCACTAGGATGATCGAACCACATGAAAGTGCGACCCGAGAGATGCTGAAGGAACGTCTTAGGAATGATCGAGACGCACGTCGTGTTCAAAACGCGTCTCCTTCACGCGACATTTTCCAGGAGACGGCGGCATTAATTTCTGCGCTTCGGAAGCTTGGCTGCACTGCCACTCTTCAAGAGGAAACCATTGTTGAATCGGACGAGGAAGAAGATTTCGAGAAGTTGATTTTCCAGCGCACTGAGCACCGCCGCGGTTATGCGCCCAATGTCGAGACTTGCCAAGGCCGATTGCAATTGTCTTACTCGAACCAAAAGCCCTTTATTAAGTTGGAAATCAGTGTGTTTGCTGCGATGTTTTGCTGACCCTAACTTGGCGGAGTCTACATTTCTCTACGCATCCTCAGCCACCACCGCAGCCACTTCCACCCCCGCCAGACCCACCACCACAGCCTCCCACTCCAGACCCACCGCCGCAACTTGCAGTACCACCCGCCCCGCTGCCCCCACATCCCGATTGTTGCGATTGACAGGCGAGCGACAATCCAGATTCCAATGCCTCGCTGAACAGCTCGGTCCACTCCGCTCCCCCATGGCCACGCTTCCGTGCTTCTCGTTCGCCAATGTAGAAAAATAGGCCGCCTCTCCCCGCTTTAACGTTTGTTTTTCTTCCACCAACAGAGCTCCCTCCTGCGGATTCCCAACCCGCACCTGAACGATGCTCAATCTGGGCGATGTATCGAATGAAAACACGACGCACCAGAACCGCATATAGCTCCACTGGCACTGCACGCCCCGGTTCCCTATACATGTGTTTCTACTAAGCACAATATGGAACAGCATCCACATTTTGACGCACCACGGCACAGCGTCCAGTAAGATCACCCTTGATTACGCTCCCGCTCGTTGCCGCGCATGTTGTCGCATTTGACGGTTTGTCGAGCGGGACAGGGATGAGAAAAGCCGGGTCGTGCGACGGAGGGATATCCTCGTCGCGCTTCGCGGTCTTCTCCCGGCGAGTTCGCTGTGTCGCCTCCGCACCAAATGCAACTCGGACGGCATTGTGGTCGCTCGGGTGCGTGGCAGCTAGAAGATCCGCACGGCTTGGGGGTACGAGTTCGCCGCGTGATTCGACAGAGGGGGAGTTGGAACGAAGGGGTCGGAGACGGAACAGCGACAACTTTTGCCCGATGGTGGCACCGGGGAGAGGGCACCCACAGTACATGTATTTGACACCGTACCGATCCTCCCACGCCCGGTGGGTGGTATCGAAGGAGGATGCTAATTGTGATTGTTCGACTTTGTCATCACTACACCAGCACAAATGAGGCCAGCAAACAAAGGATTATAATACACCACTGGAAGGATGCTCACTGGTCGATAAACCGGCCAACATATTTCACAGTGTCATGAGCGTACTATGAAAGTATTCTGGTCAATCTCCGAGAGTACCCATGTACGTGGGGTTCAACATACGCTGCTCGCAAGCAACTGGTGCGTGTGCCACGCCAGGTCGATATCAAGCGTGGGCACTAGAAACGAGTTCGGTGACACCGACATAAGATCGAGAAACCTATGAAATTTTGGTGTTCAGCCGCCGGTAGCCTACACGCATACTCACGCGTGATATCGCGCAATTGCATGCAGAAGGGCAATCTCATCTTCCGCATTGTCAAAGAAACCAGGCCGTGTCCATTGAAGGGCGTGCATCTTACTCACGAAAGTCCCTTGACGTAACACCTGCGACAATTATCAGCTTCGTGTAAGTTTACAAGTATAAAACGATGTGTACAGCTCCGACCAACTCGACAGAGAATAGTCTGTCGTTGGTGTACGCACTGACAATCCTCCCGATCCTACATCAGTGGCCATAAGCAATCGTAAAAAAATCCAGAACAACGGCACAAAACGCACAATTTCCGGCCTTTCTCCTTCACGTTTGTCATCAACAGCGTCTTTAGCGTCCCGAAATGATGCATGGCTTGTTGCATGATGAATTGCGCATACGCCGCATCCGGAATGAATGTGCCGGGCTTATTACCAGCCGGGCGCTCCAACTTCTCATGCCTCAGCAGCGCATCCCGGATAGCCCACCCACGGCGCCAGTCAAAGGGGTTACTTGGGGTGTGTACCGTTCCGCTGAAGTCGGCAGGTCAGAGGTTTGTATATCATTGAGAAACAAGAGACCAGGACTGACGCCAACCAACGTTGAGGCAGGGTCCGGCGTCGGTGTTGCGACATGTCTAGAGCGAGCTTGCGCAACGCGAGGGAGTCGTGTGTGATTTTGAACTGGCAGAGTTTGTTTGGGCAGCGTGTCAGGAATCCTTGTTGGAGGTACCCCGTCCCGCCGTCCGTCATGTACGCTAGGCTGCAGTCAGTGTACGATTAAAGATTCGAAAAGGAGGAGACAAACGTGCGGGTACTGTATCAGAGCATTTTGGACAGATAACCTCTCTGCATAGAAAGTGTGGCGCTGCCTCGAAGGGGTCGAAAGGTGTGACGGTCAATTTGCCCCATTGGTCGATGCGTGCGGGGGATGGTTCAGAGATGGAAAGATCCCCAGCCTGTGAAATGATTAGTTGAACAAGGGAGTTGGTAGCGTGCCGCATGGGATGGGTATTACCAGCAAGGCGACCAGGGCATCACCGGCTTTGTGGAGCCCTTCGAGTTCTGGCATTCGCTCTACGTCTTCCGCATACCATCTGGAGGAACATGTTTTAACTGTGAGTAGGATGGCGTGAATAGAGGCACGAACCCCGGATTGAGGAGATATGCATGCCACACCTGCCGATGATAAGTATCCCTCGATCTAATTTGATTCGAGACGTACCATGAGTACATCAATCGGCGGCAGAACTGTCTCGAACTCCACCTCGGCATCGGAGCGCCTGAGCGCTTTGCACCACTTCTCGAAACTATGGCAGCATTGGAACTTCAGCGATCCCGGATGCTTGGGGAAGCCCTACCGCTCAACAGCAAGCCCCACGAACCATGCCCAGCGGCGCTCCGTGTCGGACGGCATCTGCGCTATCTCCCCATCGGCCAGTGCCTCCACTTTGGTCTTCAGGTCTGCAAACGCGTGAAGCAACGCGAGATGCTCTTTGAGCTGTTGAGTGCGGACAAAAGGGCCGGTGGTGTGACACCCGATCGTGAAGGCCGTGGGGGCGTTGTAGGGAGGGGCATCTGCGGAATCACCAGCCCAAGCGGCTAGGCGCGAAGTCGAGGCAGCTAGAGCGGCAATGCCAGGAGGCGAAACGGTAGTGGCGGGGCTCATTCTGCGTTAAACAGTCAGCAGCACGATCAGCTTGTTATAAAGCGGCAGTTATGTTGCACAGCTATAGCTTCCCGAGTCATTACTCATATCTTAAGCATTACCTTACCTCTGTCTGAAGCTTTTTAAACTCCGCTCAATCTCCACTAATGCCGTACACCGCGGCAGCTCGCCACCCTTGATCATCGGGTTCCAGAGTGTGGCGGCCCACAGCTTGGCCCACAGGCAATCAATCATTCGGTATTGCCGGCAACACATAACCCTTCCAACAAACTTTGACAGCCACTGCCTTGGCGCTAACATTGACAGATGGCTCCCATGCCTCGAAACAAAGGCGGCCGCGGCAAACATATAGGTAGGCGGAAATTTCCCGCGTGCACCGTCCAAAGCTTGGGGCTTGATCCGTGAAGAGAAGTGCTCTCACATGGACAGCTATACTCCGTAATGACACGGGTTCCGGACTCGGAGAATGTCCTAATTTTGAAAAACGAAGATGATCCATCCATGGCAACAATCAATATTGTTTGGGAAGAGCTTTTACTTTGTTACTTTTAAAATTATAATGAGCAACAGATCCTCGACGGTCGTTAGATACATGTGGCAGTTATATATATTTTCTTCGGGTGCAACATTCCGCGCCGGCGAGCACTTGTTATTATTATTGTCACTTATATTATTATTACTCGTATCTTAAGCAGATGCCTCAAATCACATTGTACATGTTTGTTATTTCCTAATTCACACCTTTTTTCCCTTGGTGGCTGCATTCCATTGTCTTGGTCGCCTCGAGGCATTGCTCTGGGCGCCTCTGGTCGGCGCTCCACGATGACGCGTATTACTCGTATCTTACAGCTAACGCCAAAACCATAGAGCAGTGTCATGGAGCCCCACTTCTTTGCCAAGACATGTGGAGTAAATGCCTCTATTCCACGAAATTCCCAATCTATCGGACAGAACATGTTTATTGCTGGCTCATTAACGTTATAAGTCCCAGAACACCTTCGTTGCCTTGCCATAACTGTGTCCTAATCAGATTTGATCCCAATTGATGATAGCCACAATTCAACGATCTACCGTTTCTTTAACGAAATGACCGGCTTTTGTGTACGCATGTTTGTTTATCTCCTTCGGTCTATCTCCTTTTGCGTTTCTCTTTCCTGCTTCCACTTGCATCCGAGCGCCGTTCTCAACCTTTGCCTTCTATGTCTCCAACGCTGTGCTTTGATTTCCCGATTAGCTGTGTTTGATCCCAATCTATCTCCATTTACTGCATCTCTTTCTCGTCTTCTCTTCGCATCTTCATTGGCAAGATCAGGCAAGATCTGCCTAACCTGCTTGGGACAGAAGTTCCGAGTCACCTCCAACACCTTTTCTGGCGGCCACGCGTTCAATCGGCCGCTGATTCAATGTAGCACTATATTATTACCTTCCATCCAGAAGACATTTATCGCTCACTTTCCCCTCCCCCGCCATGACTACGTACTGGATGTTGTGCAAGCGCGAAAGCTTTGGCTTCCTCTTCCATGTCGCGAAAATTCAGTCCTCCCCCTGATTCGCTCGTGAAGAATGAAGCCTCTGTGAGCATTGTCCCGTTTTCTGTCAGTAACTCCCTCTCAACCGTGCCCCATCTGCTCCTAAACAATCTGCTGCTTCATCGTCTCACTTCACCGCCGACTTCTATAGGCCATTACGTGCCTACCTCGGGTCCCCAAAATTTCTCCCGGACCAACCCCCACCTATTCCGAACCGCCACAGTGACGATGGTACTTGAACTTACCGCTTCATCTCAAGCGCCTGACAAAGATTCGGTTTTTTCTCGAGTCCGCTGCCGATCCTTACGCTTATCCGATGCCCAATGGCGAGTTTTGAATAAATTGACTATTCTTTCCATTCAACAGTGCTCTCCCTCAGCCTGGAAAAATCTGTGCCTTTGTCGGGGCCCAGGAAGTGAGTTGTATCCTGCGAGTATTTATTCTTACCAACGTTGGCTGCAGTGTTCTGCGTCCAAATGCTACATCTTCGTCCGCTGAAACCAGTGATCCTGTTGGTTTAGGCCGTGGCTCTACGTCCTCTAATCCAGATTCTGAACCATCGGCATCTACGGACACATCTGTGCACCAGCGCCTCAAGAGGAATCCGGGGAGGAATGATTAAAGATGTCGATGTCGATGTAGACTAACACCAATAGGACAAATATAGGCCATATTTATTAAAACAAGCACCTCTTCTCGTTAATTTGAATGCCCCGAGCATAAAGAATTCAAAAGTGGGTTAGAGGCATTCAAATTGAAT
This sequence comes from Mycena capillaripes, assembly GCA_029204075.1. Taxonomy (NCBI): domain Eukaryota; kingdom Fungi; phylum Basidiomycota; class Agaricomycetes; order Agaricales; family Mycenaceae; genus Mycena; species Mycena capillaripes. The sequence goes on along the minus strand of JARHKZ010000014.1, from coordinate 177,567 downwards.
GCACGGCCGACGCAGAATTTAATACCGCGAGAGATTTGATCTCGTTCATCTCGCTTATCAGCACAGCGTCTCGGAAGTTCCTTCCGCTCGTTTCCAATTTGCTGCTCACACGCTGGCTGTTTGCAAAGGTTTTCAGATACAAATCTTTTCTCACTGCCGTACAAGCCTATTCTGGTTTTGCTCTTCTCTCAGACGTCGTCTTTGTGTCCCTTGGATTTGGTACTACATATCACCTGATGCTTGAAGGACTTCAACTACCTTCCTCTGGTTCTTTCAACTAAGCCATTACATAACACTGGCCGAGCTCGACCAAAGGAGACTCAACAATCTGCTTCCGCCCGATCTTTACTGCGGCACGGTTTATAGTCCTGAACATTTTCCCACCATTCCCACATCCCCCATCGAGTAGCCAGTTGCACCGTGCAAAGATTCAATTCGATAATCAATTATTGACCGCCCAGAAGCTGTCCCGTCCATGTCCCCAGTAATCCATTCTAAGGAATTCCACAAGGAGACCGCTGCTGTTGACTATGCACCACGCAATGTAGGCTATGCTTCTTGCAGAAATAGCGTATATTGGCACTGCAGTGTGTGTAAAAACTCTGCATGCTCATTACGTTCTATGTTTCATTGTCTACAATTTCATGGTTTTCAACAGCAAAGTACAGAAACTCCCTTTTCCTGACACATATCTCAGCCGAAGACGTCTTGGATGTATCAACCAAATCCATTTCCTATTCACAAAATGTCAGGAGGGAACAGATCTGTAGGATTGTCAGTGCCATTTGGGATAGTGGAATGTATACATACAAGAGCGCAGTGGGCCACGACCACTTCGGTCGAGACATTAGCGCTTGATTTAGCGCCTTTCCAAAATATAACAGTGATGTTCCCAAAACTCGGGGCTGGTTTCCCGAAAAAAGGCTTCGGACATGCGTAATTTTATGAAGAGTAGGATTCGGACTTCTTCTGTCCTTTCTCGAGATAAGCTCCCTTCACAATCAAAAGATCTCAATACTCCTCTTAATAGACTTATGGACAAGTATGTATATCTGGGCCGGGCATTACTGCCGATTCAACCTCATGTCCCTTGCGTAAAGGTGAAGCTCTGGGAAATCTTCCCAATTTTTTCTGTTCTACCACGGCTCGCAGACCATGTACATACAACATTGCTTGGTTCGAGTCATGCAGATCAAATGTTCATTACTCGCAAAGGTTCAGCTTCAAACTTTACACAGCACTTTCTGCCACTGCAAAGATTTAACCTATCATACAATCTTTCTTTAATAACTATTCACATGTTCTTCGCCGGAGTGAAGCGCAGGCATGTCTTGTGATAGTTTTGTGTACAGGTTTGTTGAAAGAGACATAAGAACATAGAAGAGAATCCACGTTGCACCACGTTAGCAAAGACATACAGTGCATTCCGTGAGGCTCACGACAACGATCGGCCTGTGCTGTGCCGAGGCATTGCGGCAGGTTCATAGCACACCCTCGTAGATCGTATGGTAAGGCTGTGAGATCCCGCAAACGGGCCGCACGGAATGGAGCGATACCTATTTAGCTTGTGATAAACATCGTTCTCGTCTCCGATATCCACGGGTTGGATGCACTTGTGGTTCATCAACCCCACTTTTTTGATAAGACACAAGAGCGCGGTGGGCCGCCACTTCGGCTGAGGGATTATCAATTGGTGCTTGAATTGGCGCCGGCCTAAGGCTGATAATCCAAGGACTCACAACTGATCTCGAATAATGGGCGCTAAAACGTGAGGTCGCATTGTTTGGCATTGTATACACTTTTATAGAGCGGAAATATGGCGTATGAGCTTGTGAGATAGATGTGACTGATAAAGCGGGGCCAGCCGTTGATGCGAAAGATGGAAACCAAAGTTGTGGATTGATAGACCCCAAAGCGGAGTTTGAAATGGCTTCGAACAGACACGCATAATCTTATAAAGAGAGTAATGTGGTGCAAATGCCTCTATTCCAGGAAATTCCCAATCTCTCCAAGAAAACTTGCCAGCACACCATCCTTGCTATGATTTTGTCCCGATCAGATTTTATGCAAAGTGATACCCACAATTCAACGATGATATTTTTTTTTTTGTGTGCAGAATTTGTTATAAGTCACACAAGACTGACCTCCGCTTTGCTCCGGAAATGAATCAGTGGGCAGGAAGAAAGAAGAAATATATATACTCACGTAGCACGAAATACAACCAATCAAACCCTAATACGTATGGCGGTGATGTGCGAGCTCGGAACCTAGTGTGGAAACACAAGAAACAACCAAAACCAAAACAACAAAACCAATATTGGACGAGATAGATTGAGTCTATCCCAAACCAACACCAGGGACGATGTATGATAGCTGTTTCAATTACTTCCAAGGTAGCCGACGAGTGTCAGTCCCTAGTTTCAGAGCCTTTGAAAGGTTGATGGGAAAGTCGATTGTTCAATATATTTGTTGTACAAAACACTGTGTTTCCGATACAGACGAAACGGAGGATCCAAAGGATACAACTGTTTCGACCGATGAAAATACAATTTTATAGCAACCAAGCTGAGAAACACAAGAAACAGTGATGTTTCCCGAGTTTCCGATGCGTATCCCGAAGATCCGCGACAATAGTGTTGTTCCAAAAGTGTGTAGCGCGTGTTGTGTCGATTCCAAGTCCCAGTCCAAGTCAAATCCAAGTCAAATCCAGTATCCCAATCCAAATATCCAAGAATCACTTCCGCCAGTCGTCGTTCCCAATGTCCAAATCCAAAATCCAATCCAAAATCACTTCCACCAGTCTCGATCACACGAGTCACAAGTCCAAAACCAGATATCCAATTCAATCACAAACTCCAAACAGATATTTCTTCCAGGCTATACAATATTTCGCCCTTCACAAGTATCTAGGACTTGTGAAACTCGAAAGACTGGGAGTCGTTTCCTTTGGGCACAGGTATTGCTACCTGCTAGTGGGGAAACTACTCGCTGCCTTCTACCGAAACTACTCTGACTATTTATACAAACATGATATGACTATGACAATAAAAGAAATGCGTAAAGTGTCTGTTTATCTGTCCTATTTCCCGTGTTTCCAGAGTATTATATAAAGACTACAAAGTGTCCCATTGGTCGGTGAGGTCGAAGTCGTCATTCCGGGTATATTCCGACTGTTTCTTGGTAATATCTTGCACATGGCGTCGTGATGAGCACTTGAAACCGTGACTGCCAAGTGTTTCTTGAGTTGTGGAACTTCCGTTCCTGAAGTATCCCTTGAATCGGTATAGTCGGACCTTGTAGCCGTTGTCTATAGCTTTCGAAAGATACCCCACTTCAAGGAAACCATGAAAAGAGACTGACAGGAATTAGAGTTGACTATCCCCATCGGTATCTGCTATGGTTCTGAGATCAACGATCACAAGACTCGGCAGCTATTAACCCCGTGAACTCATGTCCGACATAGCCGCTGACTAGAAACAGCTGGAATGGTAGTTCCGATGTCACTGTCAGGGGAACCCCCGTTTCCAACCCCCGATCCTCCGATCCGACCTCCGGTCAGACCTCCGCTATCCTCCGACGTTCCCCCCGCCGAGCCAAACCCCATCTGGACGGATCCCCGCACTCCACATGGCACTCCGCATGTGATCGTGCCCGGGATCACTGCCGTTCACTACGCCATCAACAAACCATGCGCAACCCGTAGTTAGCCCTAGCTGGTATATAGGCACGCACCTGGCCGGGGAATCCTTAGACTTTCTCCTCTTCGGATCCCCCCTGCCAGGTGCGCTTCTTCCTGTAGTAGTGTACTTCAATTGACTTCGGATCCCCCCTGCCAGGACTCTTGAGATATTTCGGGCCGCCAGGGTTGCCCTTACAGTCACCTGCAACTATGCTTGGCATGCTTTCCTCAATGACCCACACTGAAATGCTCGATACATCGGAAACCACTTGATCTGATGTTGGGAAACAGCAGAAACAGCGGAAACCAGTGATACAACTGATATGTTTAGTTGGGCTACACCGTCTCCTACATGTTTCGGAGCGAGCACTTGCCAGAGACACTCCTGATTACTCAGGAACACCATCTCGTTACTCAGGTGATACTGGCCTCTTATAGGAAACCAGTCGATACCGTAGAAACACGATATACAGGATATTGTAAGTATGAAAATCGCAAAAACAAGCAATTTCACGGGTGGTTCAATATCTTGCTTATCAGCAGTCCCGATGCACTTTTATCTAGACTCGTGAACCAGTCGACGCTAGTGGATTGATCTCAGACACAAAGGCCGGACATAATGCTCAATCGGGAACATCACACAACAAGGCCAACAATCAGACAAAGAGAGCACAACAGGGAGATCAACTGCTGGCGGTAGGTAGGTAGGTAGAATTACACGGCACGGTCCCACTCATGAACACTGGTCCCACGGATTACTCCGGTGTACTCGCACTATATAGCTACACCATCTTCCATGAACCTCTCAGAACCCCGTTAGTCGAGCTCCCGGTCGCAGCTGTCAGTCGCAACGTTCAAACTCGCCAGCGTAGAGCTCGAAGAATCAAGAGAAGCAAAAGAAAGAGTTAGCACATGGACACAGTCAGCCTCTGAGTCAAGCATTTAAATACTTGCCCACTTTCCGCCGCTGATGTGACACCCAAATTTGGGAATTTGATGGCGGCATGATTTCCGCAAATTTGGCGGCACAATTTGGCGGCATGGTCCTCTAAAGACACAAGTCAGGCGCAAAATGCAAAATAATATATGTAGATGGATCACGTCCAAAGTCAAATACAGCAGAAACAACAATACATTCAATATTCACAACGGTGTCTGATATAAACAGCCCAAGCTCTAGCATCGATCCACACTTGCAAGCATGCCGTCGGTGTCGTTGTTGTCAATACAGTCGAGCCGAAGCAAACATCAGAGGAAGCAGTATCTGTCGATAGGTGGAACTCGAAGTGTGTCGGGTCCATTGTCGAATGATGATGTGGGTCGCGAAGGCGCGAGGTGCAGAGGCAGGAGCGGAGGTGTCAGGGAATGGAAGAAGAACGAAAGGACGAAAAAAGGCATACCTTTGATCCACATGCAGGGGCTATTGTCAGCCTCCCATTAAAATGAGAGTCAGAACATTAATATTTACGCTAATAACAGCCGAAAAGAATATTTTGTTATCTAATCAGTCAACGGACAAATCTTATCAAAAACAACAATCTAATCATTCAAACGGAAGTTACCGCGCATTCATCAAAACATCATCAAAAGCATCAGTTTCATCAAATCACCCTAAAATTAGCACAGCACTTGTTCCAGCTCCCTAAAACACGTGTAGCCCAGAAAGAAGGGTGAGTCAGTAGGACATGAGTCAGAAAGACGACTCACTATGAGCCAGAGTGAATCAGAGTGAGTCATATAGAGGGAATTCAAACTCACGCCCGGAACTTTGGTGACGCGTGACATAACACGTCATTCCCACCACTAAACGCTAGTAAATCCAACATTTTGGTGAAGGTCTCTCACTTCGCTTCTGTTGTCGCGCTGCTCCATGAATTATTATGTTTTGCTGAGGTCGTGGGTTCGACCCACGCTGATGGCTCTTTTTCTTCGCACCACGCAGTGGGCCCCGCGGCAAGCCCCAGCACCACGCAGTGGGCCCAGCAGCGAGTGTTGGCCCCGCGCCAGCGGTCGGGGTCTGGGTGGAACCCCAGCCGTCCGGAGACTTTGGCTATTTGGGTAAGAGCACGCGGGATATAAAAAAAAGTCCCAGATTCTGTCTCGAAAATTCTGAACTGACCCACAGAAATTTACAGATTAATTGACAACCACATTGCGCAGAAGCTCCACGAAGTGGGGCTCTGCAATAAGTCGATGTGGGTGTCAATTGAAATGTGAATTTCTGTGGGTCAGTTCAGGATTTGAGGAAAATAACTTTTTTTTAAATTGTCTGAAAGAGCTCCGCGCCAGCGAAAAGGCACCGGCCAGCGGAAACGGCAGTGCCAGCGAAGACGAGGGGGTCTGGGGGAAGCATTCCCCCAGAGCACAGCCACATTGTGACGTCACGCGTGACCAAAGTTCCGGGCGTGAGTTTTGCAAGGGTGCACCGGCATTCAAACCAGTGACCTAGGGTCGGTTAGTTAGTCCGGCTGCCAGGCCGGAAAAAAAAATTGATACCTCAATTTATTTTTGAATTTAAGGTTCAGACTGGGCTCAGACAGGTTGGTTGGTGTTATAGCTCACCCTTCTGCTTTCTGTGGCATGAAAATAATCAACACAATGCTTTAGCTAAGTCACTGATGGCGGTAGATTGCACTTGTTTGTTGTTTGATCATGCAAAGGAAAGTACAAACTCAATGTGTCGATTTCACTAGATTTGAGCCCTGCCAACGCATTGGGGTATGTGGACTCTGGTGTAAGACTCCACATGCTACCTGTGTATTACCATCCAAATATCGCCGATAACTACCCTGAAAACACATTCAGTACAGCTGAAAATATTCTGGAGAGTGTCGAGAGATGAATCAAGGGTTGGGAATCCAACAAATACCATAGCACTGTACTATAACCCGATTTCTTACTCATTTTCTGGTCATCCGGCGACTAAACCGCGTGAGAATTTCCTTATGGGGACGCTTACGTAGTTAGTTAGTCCAAGGTCGGGGTCTGGAAAAAAAAAAATCGACCCTAGTGCGTTTTTTTGAATGCCGGTGCACCCTTGGAGTTTTGCCTCCCATATAGAGTCAGAAAAGCCAGGCTTCTCAGTGACTCCAGTGAAACAAATAGCTCAATTAGGACATGTAAAGTAGTATATAAGGACCTGCTTTTGCAATAAGAAGACAGTTTTTCCCCTTCAAATTCCTCTGCCAGAAACGACTTTTGTCGTTCCTTTCCCCTAAGTCCAGCCAGATATTGTAGATTGTGCAAACCCAAGCTGCAATTACACCTCAGAAACACCCGAAAGACCTCAGTTGACCTGCAAGAAGCCCGTTTAAGCCATCTGAATTACATAAGCAAGTACAGAATAATCAGCAAAGCCACAGAGAACCCACCGAATACAGGCCATAGTGGGGTTTTGATATATCATTTTACTCTTGGGAGAGAAGCATCGTGATATACCCAGGACTCTCGTTGAGAGACAATGTGATATATCACTCGAGAGCCGCTTACCTTTTGGTTAATCCCATACGCACGCCTGCCCGCTTGCTGCTGCCCGCTTCCTGCTAGCGCGTGGCTGTGCAGTCCCCGCCCTTCCCAAAAAGACTGCTCGTCGCCGGTCTGCCGCCACCCAATAGAATAGCTTCAAAGGTGATATGCGATGGCCTGGGTGTTTCTAGACCGTGAAACAGCCTACATCCGATGCAATTGTGTTTACAAAATGGTGAATCTGGCTTGAATCTGGCAGAGTATGCACTTATTTGTACGTGTTATCTTCCGATCCCCTTCACCGCTCTCAACACTTTGCTTTCAGCCTGTTCCCGCCATTGGGCCGCTCTACTGGTCACGTAAGACACGAAGGACGTTCTATGTAAGTCCCACTCTCAAGTGGTACTTTCTATAGCCTCTTACGTCGTCTAATTAGCCCGCTAGTCTCCTCGAGTCCTCCAGCTTTCTCCGCTTCCCGCTTCCCGCTTCCCGCTTCCCGCTTCCCGCTTCCCGCCGTGCCCCAGCGCTCGCCGTGCCCCGTTCTAGGTAAACAGCGCCTCCAATAGCCTAATGCACGTCGACTCCCCGCTTTTTTGTGACTCCCGGGCTGTCCTGCAGTTCGCTATACTACGCTGATCCTGCCACATCCCGCCCAGCTTCCCGCCGCATCCTGTCGCCCAACTTTCCGCTGCATCCCGTCGCCCAGCGCCCACCACACCCCATTCTAGATGGGGACGCCTCCAGAGTCGTCTCGCAGTTCTTTGAGACCGCCAGCGCGTGCAGGGCGGTGCCGCACCACGTCGATCCTGCTGCATCCCGCGCACGGTGCGTGCCCCATTCCGACCCAGTGCTTTTAGCGGTCCATGCTCGTGTTCCCCCGCTCTTTTTGGGACGGTTGCCTCGCTCTGTGCGCTGCTTTGGCCGCCGCGTAGGCCACATCCCGCCTGCCGCTTCCCGCCCCCGTCCAGTGCATGCGGCGCCCCATCGCCACCAAGAGGCACCCTCATAGGCACGCTCGTTCGCTCCGCCATCCATGCGGCCGCCGGCCCATCCTGCGCATCGCGTTTGCGCACCATTTACGCTACTTTTCGCCCTCCTTCCCGCCGCCATCCAGCGTGCACTTCATCACAGGCCAGCAGCGGCTGCAATAAGCTGATCCACCGTTCCCCGCTCTTTGGAAACGTCGGCCCGCCCAGCGTGCCAGCATATCGCGCCGCTTCCCGCCTCACAATCCCGCTGCTTCCCGCTCTGTGATCGCGCCGCGTGGCGTCATATTTGGTGCATGTTACTATGAATGACTGCCCAATCCAGTACTATACTACATGCCCTTTCTCTGTGTTTTTGACGGCCGGTTCTTGTTGTCCCACCTCTGTGATACTATAGCCATTGTACTTCCTCTTGGTGCAATTGTCTGCACTTGAAGCTTACCATGACTGCCAATAAATTCATTTTACAACAAATATCTGATTCTTGTTTCGGACAATTTGCTGTAAGTGGAGCGCACTCACGTGAGATTTTGAGTTTCCTTGGATGCTGAGCATCATATAGTCAGGTCCTTGCATGAGCTGATTCGCGACAAAATTTCGTTCATTTTGCACTCACATTTCGTCTTAGGTATTTAAAAGTTTCAAGTTTTCACTTGAGACTCAATGATTTCCCAATGTCAAGTGAAGACGTGGTAATTCAGCATAGTTGATCAGTGCTTGATGTGACTGAACATTTTATTCTGTTCCTATAGCTCATTCGTTTCATTCAAATTTTGAATATGTTGCACATTCAACATGAACCCATTCACAGCCTTTTGGTAGGATTTTTTGAAGCATCTCCCATGTCTATACAGGGCATATTGTCACATTTGCGTAATTTCACCCTCAATCGTTCATACGGCTAAAAATATCAAATCTTAGTGACAAATTGGAATAGGTGTATGTCCCCCATCCAGAAACCGCCCGGAATTCCGAGACCCGACAAGTCAATCTGTTGGAATAGGCCAACCTTCATATTGCTCATTATTTTGCATGAATTTCATTCTTTTGTAGGAAGATGTGGCTTGAACTTTGAACAATTTGGCTGGGTTCAGATTGTTTAACAGATGATGTGGAGGACGGGAAGAGAGTGGAAAGTTCAATTCTCATCATCAGCCAATCGGCATTGAGACGGCATCGTGTTCACAGCTATCACACGACGCCATGTCAACAATCCTCGCTTTTCGCACAACCACGACAACTCTTGTCCAAGAAGGTTCCAATGCGCTTCAACATCTAGTGATTTTGTCCGTCTCGTCCATTACAGCCGATCTACCATGTACGATAACAGACCCACAATACGACGAAGCTCCGAATCCTCATGCCGCTCCCTCCACGATAACTTGCTTGACCATGTTTCAAGAAATGGGCCAGGAAACATGAAACGTGCATGCCAGTTTTGTTGTATGTGCCTCACCTAGATCTATGCATTACAGTGACTCCCTGGCTCCCTGGGATGGTACCCTTTTTCTGGTGTGCCCCGTTGTCATTGAAATGTCAGCAACCGGCAATCATGTGCGCCAAGCCACGCCTTTTTTGCGCGTCTATTTCCAGCTCTTCTCTGGATGGTTAACTCTCGGCCGGATGCATCCGTCGTGTGAACTAGCCACTGAGCACATATATTGCGCCGGACACCACATTCCATGCCGCAGTCTGGAGATGCTCTTTGGGTTGCACCCTGCGGTGATCGTTGTCAAGGCGCACGAAGTACGGCATACGTGCCGGTAGATCATCCAGCGCGCGTCCGCTCTGCTGGGCACTCGATTATTCCCGCTCAGTCTTGGTGGTGGTCGCGTTGCGGCAGGAGGTGCGCCGAGGCTTGAACCGGCTGGTCGTAACAGCATCAGTTGGTGCGGAATCCCAGCGGTGGGGTCGGATGGCGTGCAAAGGCGGAATGTGCAGCCCGGAATGCGAAGCCGAGCGTCAGCGCGCCGGGTAGAGCGTGTATGGACCGAGGTGCGCGAGCTGTGCTTTATACCTGACAAAATGTGCAGCCGGGTGAGGAGCTGGATAGCGTGCATAGCACAGAATTTAGTATCGCGGATGATTGGTTGGCCTGTATTCTCCTTTTCGTGTACACACTGTAGATACCTCCAATATCTATAACTACCCCAATCTGTGGCCTGATCGAAGCAGAAATGCGCCGAGCATCGCGCGACGGATTTTGAGCTGCCAGGTACAGAATTGCCAAATTGGTATGTTATGTCAGCCCGCCCTGAGGACTATGGCAAACAATGCCATCCACGCTCCACACCGTCGTCAACGACGAGCTCGATTCCGATGGCGGCGCTGAAAATCACGGAAGCCTGGGAAGCGAAAGCAGAAGCGTCTCTCGAGTGATATATCACATTTATCTCTCAGCGAGAGTCCTGGGTATAACACCACCCATCTCTCCCAAGAGATGGTGATATATCACTCCCCCAGTAGCTATTGCCGAATATTAGTAAGAGCCACGACAAGAGATCAGGAACTCCCGAAGCAGTTATAAGATCACCTGAATTGGTGAGCAGAATTATCTCCGTACAGTTACGAGAGATACCACTGACATCTAACAGTATAAATCCTCCCACTGAACCTACTTGGGACATCAGCTGGACCCACAATCCCTAAATAAACTACTAAGAATAGTTTAACGGAGACCTTCAATTGAATAATACATAGTTCAATACTAAACGGGGAATACGAACCACTGAGAAGTAACTTGGACAACGCTACTCCAGTTCAAACTTCCTGCTACCAAAAACTTTGGGAGCTGACACCATGCAGCACAAGAGGGTCTTGAGTATTGTGTGCTGGACAGCGGGATATAGGCTTGCGTGTCCGGAAGTAGCACGGGCACAATTCGGGACACAGAGAACTGAGCCACATGCGTAATTTAAGCTGCAATTGAATGGCGAGCAGCGTGATTGGTCGAGCGGCATAGCAAGAATCGACGGTGGTGGAAAGAGCGAATGCAGCCACCAGCACATTTATCCATCTTGAAATTGATTGAGAGACAGGGATACAGCCAACGTACATAAGAGAGAGTAGAGGGCTAGGGAGAGGAAGTCACTGACGGTGTTGACGGCTGAAGAGCAGCCAAGGCACGGGGTTGAGCACGGCGTGTGGGGAGCAGATGATGGTGCTGGTGGAAAATGTTGGTGATGTTTGGCAAAGACATGGTATCCATACAAGTTTGACAGGGTTTGGGGGGGTCAATATCTAACCAACTTGTATGGCCCTCCTGCCATTTTGGCTACCACTGATTTAAATTACAAAAGTGTTTACCACTGGCTTTTTAGGGAGGTTGGACTTGGTCATACCTAAAGAGTAACTAAAGTAGTGAGTAAACAAGGTAAATGGTTCCTTACATGCCCAGGAATTATTTCTTTGCTGAAATTGCATTTGCCAAAGTTGTCCCAAAGGAAGTTGCTTTAATCCAACTTGACGCCAACTCAAATTTGTGATCAGAGGGAGTTGTCCCACCTTTGAGGCCAATTGGCCAAGTTGTACTTGGATCCTGGGTGTAAACATGGAAATACTTTTTGGGCAGTATGTGTGCCATATCGCCTCAACGATCCAACAATACGTACCCAGAATACATCCTCCAACGTTGTTTTAAAAAGATGTGTACTCAGCGTAGCGTATTTGCCTTTGGCATCACACAGGAAGAAGAAAGTCAGTCAGTCGTGGCACTTATGCATCGGCGGCAAGCTAAACCCTGGTACCAATCCATCACTAACTTTTCGCTGAACACTTCATGGAAGATCGTGGGCTGCCCGTACCACACCGATGCCTGTACATGCTAGGGAGGAAATTCTGGCTCGTGTACAGTGTACTAGCGCTGAAGCACTCAAGGTACCGGGTTTTTTTTCATCCAACTCCTACCTCCAGCATTCAATTGGCCACTGGCAGTCAATAAATTTCCAAGATTCATTTCAATTTGGTAGGCTTGAAATGGCCGGTACCCGTGTGCCATATGAAATTCCTTGGGTAGATGTATCGACCGAGGAATAGCCTCAACTGGTATCTCAACTTTGTGCGTGTACATTGCAGTGGCAAAGATCTTATAAGTCGACAATGTGTCTTGGGATAGCTCCGCTTGAATATTTCTTGGAATGGGGAAGCAAAATAAAGCGAGTAATAATAACATTACAGACATAGAACAACTGGGCACATATTAAGTATTTGAACACCCAGAGACATGTAGTTCAGTCCCATATAACACGAAAGCTTCATCTGAATGTCATTTAAAAAAAACCGGCAGGATGATTACTCACACCAGCTGAGGTCCATACTGAGTTCGTCCTCATTATCCTCTTCGGCACAGGAATGCTCGTCGTCCACTTGTGGCATGATCAGCGAAATCGAAGGAATTGTTTCCACCTGATTGACTCACCGTGGGCAAATGGAACATCCTTCACACCAGACAATTCATATAGTGGCTGCCCAAGAGACCTGGCCACGTCCTGGCTGTCCAGATCGAATCCTTTTGCCTTGTGGAACTGCCGGATTCCAGCATAGACAGTGGTATCCCAGGATCTGGTGAAGACTATGGTGTTGAGCTGAAGAGAAGGAAATCCAAGCTCAGTCACCTCTTCTGCCGTAAGGTGTTCGACGCCCAAAGGATCGAGAGACCAATAGGCTGGACACTCTGGCCACCAGAAAGAGAATGGGCCATTTGAAAGTCCTCTGTTGGACAGAGAAATAGGAAGCCTGCAGGTAATTCCTCTCCAGTCCCATAAATAATGATCTCAAACTGGATAGCGCCTACGAGACCTGTGCGAACATTAGTTATCGGAATTCTCAGCAGCTGCGGGTGGAAAAGTACCGTAATCGTCAAAGTTTGATGTAATGTCGAGGCGGCTGAAAATGTGATTCGCTTGACTGAGCCAAGACTGTGCGTGTCTGAAGTTGTACAACGAAATGATTGTGCTTGACACATCACTAGAGCTCAGCCTTGTACATATTAGACGAAATCCCCATGCAGAAAAGATGAAGAGTAATACCGGATCCAGCAATCCTCCGTGACTTGTATTGCCGCTCCTCGAGGAATATCCCAAGATCCAGAATCACATTTTGTATTTAGCAACCAGGCAATTTCGACAGCAGCTTCGAGCCGATCTTTTGAAGGACAGCAGATGACTGATCCGAGGTTAAGGATTATGGGGGTAGAAATGAGGGATGACGAAAAGGATGCGAGTGCGACTCAGCCACTCGCACTGGCACCGGATTGACAGTGCGACTCAGCACCATCAGTGCGACTAGGACCATGGAACAGTGCGACTCAGCATCAAACAGTGCGACTCGCGTAGTTCGCTCAAACATAGGCATCACTGTTCCGCAATCGATCATCAGGCGGGAGCGAACGGCCGGGAGATTTCTTTCTCTTCCTTTCCCAGGATCAGACTCAGAATAATATATTTGCTCAGCCCTTTTCGGAATGTGCCGAGTTGTAGTGCCATAGTACAAATCGGCCTCTACCCCTACGCCACAACGGACACACCTTCGACGAGCTCACCACTTTAAAGGCTGTAGACCTTAGGCATGCAAGATGCAGCGGAAATGCTCTACCTTTCCTGTATGGTATCGTACAAAAGGGCAACTCTATGCAGCATAAAATCTTGAGCAGCAGGAAAGCCGACAACAAAACACAGCTGCACGGCTTTGGAAGGCACAGCACTTTAAAATTAAGGCCATTGAGAGGGAAGGGTTCCTATCAGATAAAGTAATGTCAATCCGTGCACGGGGTAAATTTTGACCCGCACGTGTCAATAGCCGTCTGGCCAGACCAAAGGGACTTCTTCGAAAATTTTGAAAGTCGGGTGAGCAACTTAGCAATCTGGCAGACCGTCAAGCGTTGAACAAGAGAGCTTTCGGCACCGTTGTTGCCATTGATCGTGTAAACGACATTACGTCTGGCACATAAACGCAGATATCGATGGCAAAAATTGTGTGCACTTTTCTTGTAAAAGAACAGAGCATGTTCAACCGTTTCCACTTCTACACATCCAACCGGCACTGGTGGAATGCGCGAGGAACGATATCCCACTGATAACATTTGTACAGAAGACGTTCTATCGCAAGGGATGCTGACTGAGTAGCAATCTTGTAAGTGACGCCTGATGCGCCTGACCTTTATATACTCAACCTTTGCTGTTCGTTCGGTATTGCCGCGATAATTGGCTCCAATTTCTCTGACTTAGGTCTCCTGCAGTGTCGTCTCCTGCCGTCTACCTTACAAGTTGCTACAAGTAACGATGTCTCGAAGTTTTGGACATTCTGCCTCCAAGTAACTGACATCCTATCCTCTGGGAATCCCCGAATCTCGTCTGTGTCCGCCTTGCTTGTACCTGAACCTCGCCCATTCTCTCGGTCTCTTTCCATTGCAATTGCAAAGTCTCGGTCTACTACACCGGCAGGTCTATCATGGTCAACACATACACAAGCCAAAAACTCTATTTTCTCCAACCCTATGTCTGATTCTTGCTAATAATATCTCTTGCCAACTACATATCCCTTCCGCTGTCCAACATAAACAACTATCAACCCAATCCCTACCGACTCCGCCACACAGGTTCGAATCGGTGCACAAGATTGCGGGCCCTCCAAAAGAATCTCGCGCCATGGGTGAGTCTTATTTATTGCATGTGAAGTCATACTAAGATTTGGGCAGTCCTTGTAAATTGTAACGGGCAGTTCAAGTCCTCCGATTGAGGCCTTGCATGGTATTCAACTTTCTTGCAAAACATAACTTCGCCCAGGATACTTATTTATTTAAATAACAGGTGTGCCATCTAGAATGCATGCTCAGGTCGACCTTGACATTTCACAGCACCACTCAGTTGTGTGATAGACTCAAAATAATCTATGTACTGTTTAAGTACACGCTACGGCAAGTAAACGGCACGGCGCGGCTGTTCGCATCACTTCGTCATGTGTTCCGCTTGTCACTGTCACCTTCAACGGCGTGAAGCGAGCAAGAAGCGAGTCGCACTGCTGACGGCCTTGTCAGTGCGACTCCCGGGCCGACAGTGCGACTGGACGAGTCGCACTCGCACCCTCCCCGTATATACTCGGTAGAAATGCTGCCAAATCGAAAGTGTCCCAGAAAATGATAACATATATCATGATATTCTTTTAGAGTCAGAGATTCAATGATTGTGGCCTCCGTATTTGGTGTATCCAAGGAATGCATTATCTGTGTCGTCATCCAGTGGCCGTCTAATCTGATCAGATTGTTATGCAGAGCCGGCCACTTGAGCGGTGTACTCATGATCATTCATTCTATATAAATACCTGACATTTACCTATCTTCGTTACCGCACGTAAAACCCCCTGACTTCGCCACTTTGTATCCCTCCTGTTGCTCGTAGCCTGGTTTGTCTCGCCTCTAGGAATATACGGTGGTCTTGTCAACGTGTGTGTGCTTCTCTTGGTTCGCCTGTTAGTGTCTGTCGAGAGAACGACAGCCTTTCAAATGTACATTTGAACCGGCTCTGGAACTTTTCATCAAGAACACATGTATCCAGACAACTGGACTCACCAGCCACTGGCCAGATGTGAAGGAAAGGTAGTTCCTTGCGGCCTGCCACATGGTCAGAAACACAACATTAAGGACCACAGGGTCAGACTTCCTTACCCTGAAGTCAATGGTCTTCAAAGCAAAATGTCGATAAATTGACCGCTTGCAAATAAGAAATTTAAAAGCACATACACAATAGATGTAGATAGATACTTTCGAGAAATGGGAAGGTTGGAGGTCCACGAAATACTTGAAGGGGATCAGATCTGGTTGAAGCATTAACAATGAAATACATCCTCTGAATTGAAACACTTACCATCGTGTAACAGTGTGGCATGTAAACCCCCGCAGTTCGCGGCTCCACGGATCCGAGCAAGATTTGGGTGGCTAGGGAAGGTTTAATGGCACCGACAAGCAGTTCATTGCACGGCACTTACCGAACCGACATATATTAGATAGGTTGTGCAAAAGCTGCACGGGCCGCATGCGGCTTTATGTGCATTGTGCAAAGCCGCACGGCAAATTTGAAATGTGACAGGTGTCAATTAACTATTTTAATACAAGCTTACCTGAGGCAAAGGAGAGGTGCTGTAGGGAGAGGGAAGATCCTAGGCAGTGCCTCTGCTGCCTGGCAGACGTGAAAGTATGAGGAAAGTGAGTGATGCCTTTGTGATGCCTGAAAAATGCGGCCTCCCATGGGTGCACATCCAAAAACATAACATTCTTGCAAATGGAATATGAGATTTAGGAGGCAGTGAATGGTATTTCGAAAGACAAGCATCAAGAACAGCGGAGAAAAAGCTGTGGCATTGCACAATGCACACAAAGCCACATGCAGCCCGTGCGGCTTTTGCACAACCTATCTATTTCGCTATAACTTGTCGCCACTCCTTCAGGGCTGTTGAGATGCAGCAATACAAAAGGAAGATATGCCACACCTCCTCTGCACCAGGTACCTGATAAATGGCCACAGTGGTGTTTTTATCCCTGACTCTGGCGGAGTATACACGACGAACACTCTGCTATTTGTATTGGCGTTCAACAATACCCGTGCTATCATTGAGCCGTATTTCGTGCTGGAGGTTGATGTCTCCCAGCGGGATCATTCTGCATTCTAAGCAATGATTCTTTGTTTCTCTCTAAAGGCCATGGGGGGACTTACCAGTAGGGACAACCGAAGTAATAGTGTATGTAGTTCGTGATATTGGTCAACGTCCGGGCATTCACAGCAAGATTACATGCACCTGAGAACATTCCGCTGCTATGGCTAGACTGAGCGCCCATGAGACACGATCTCCTCCGCCAGACGTGGGGGTAACAAAAACTCACGAGCCAGGTTCGGGCTGTCGGAAGGTCGAGTTAGAGGTGAACTCAACACCTGCATTGGATTCGTAGTCCATGGGGGGGGAAGAGGAAGAGATGCTAGCACCTGACATACAGCATTGTTAACAGCAGTGACTCGCAGGAAGACATCAAAATAAGGCATCAGCTGTTCGATATCAGCAGACCACTATCCATTTACGGGAAAAGTGGTCCACGGTTAATACTACTGGACTCCGGCTTGGTATGGGATAAACCTACGAATCGGCCCGCGATTCCACTTGGAAAGCATATTTTCACTTCTCCAACTTGAGTTGAATATGCATGTTGTTTGATGCATCAGAAAAATTGCTGAGCTGTTTTATAGACACTACTAGTAACGACAGAAGGGGCTGGTCGGCGGCTTCGCGGCCTCCCATCCCCTTCCATGCAATTTATTCATACCAAAGATTTATTTTATTACAACCAGTGGGAGTCTTTGTTTGCCTTGGAATAGGTGGCGCGGGCAGTGCCTGTCCGATTGCTATCAGAAATGACGGCAAGTTGCCGTCAACGGCGATGGGCGGCAATGGTTCGGCTGGTTGTTTAGCACAGTTGCAGACTAAGCCTGCCGGTTGAACATCATCGCGGCACCGATAGGCATCAGCATAAATGACACTGACTACACTGAGAAGGAGCCTGTTCGCCGCGGCCGCCTTTGTTTCTGTGTGGTGGGAGAGATCTGTCAAGGTTAACGCCGGGGCAGTGTCTGTCAAAGCATGCTGGAAGGGTGACGTCAAGTGCCAAGATGCCGAATGATTCATCGCCCATCGGCCGGGGGGGAAAAGAGAGCACGATCAAGGGCGGCGGGCTGCCATGGCGGATGGCATCAGCGGAGATTCAGCGGAGATTAAAAAGGCTTCGGACGGACAGAAGTGCTTAATTTTATAAAGAGGGTGATAGAAATCTTAGATTTCTAGGGATTGTCTTGAATTCGTGGTGGCCAGCTGTTCACCGGAGAAAATCTGCAGGGCCTTGTGAGTATATCTGACAGAGAAGTGATGGTGGGAGCGACGGCACGCGTGCCGATTCATGCCCGAAGCGGCCGAAGCCGTCTGCGCTGAGAGCCGGCTCCGTGGATCGGGTCGGCATCTTGGAATTTCATCAAGCCGGTATCAAAGGAAGCATCGGAGTGTAAAAATCTTCAGACCGACCGACAAGGTAAAAAATATCCTTATTCCTTGGCACCTTCATGTCCTCTAAGTAGAAAGCTCTCTATGGCAAGACTGAGACGAGGAGTAGAAGTCCATTCTCAACCCATTTACTGACATTTTTGTAGGCGTGCATGCGCAAAACAAGGCAGCTTCCCTTTCCCAAATTTTGAACTCAACTCAACCCAGCGACAAACTCGAGATGCACGTACGCGGAAAAAAACTGTATCTCCTGAGGGACCTTACCCCGAGAATTATTGCCTCTCAAGATCCGACTTGAGGTGGATTGCGGCGCCTAATTCGGCGCCTATGACGTGCATTCATAGCCCAACTGGCTGTCGATTGAACACTTGGCCTAGACGCCCGCTCGGGGGCGCTTCTGCAAAATCCTCCTTCACTCCCTGACCATCGACCCTTGCATTCCACCTCGAGGTAGTCAGGAATTATTCGGGATTCCTCTGTGGCTCTCCCAGAATTGCGCGCTTTGTCCGTGGAACTGATCGAGGAAAATATAAGGCCGCATTATAAAGTACTTCAAAAACAGCCGACGTAAGCCTCGAAGTTATTCCTGCTCTATCAAAGAATCAAGCCACACGTCGCCCAAGAAGAACGCGCTTGACGCTCAAGGTTAATGGATGAACTACAGCGGTAGCAACGGCGATGGTGCAGAAAAACTTGATCCACACACGCAGTGCATAAATCCGCCTGCCTTTGGCCACGGTTGCTGGGTGCTCATCAGTGCACAGGCATAGATGGGATATACATATCTCGCTCACTCATCCCTCGGCCTCTTGAGGCCTACTTTTCCAACCCACGCTCGCTCCCTGCTTCCCGCGCCTCGCACCTCTCCACCGGAACGTTTAAGGGAGGTTGCACCAGCTCCAGAAATATCGTCACTCTCGGCCACAAGTAGACATTGAAGCCGACTTTCGGGACGCCCGAGAACAAGACATGTATCCATATCTAGATGATCTATACCACACCCATCCAGACCCGCACCAAGACTGGGGTGGACGACTCGACCCGCGACTGCACCGCAGGAAGACAGCACGCCTGTGGGTGCATGCGAATACACACACATACGTCAGATGCGACACGGAATGCAGAGGATCAAGGACAGGACAGCGATATGCATACAGATGCCTGCTCCGCGCCCTCCGAACGCCCAGACACACGCATCGCTCCAAGAGTCAAGATCGCGCCCCACATCACATCGGCGCGCCACCCGACCATTATTAGTGAGCATACGCCAGACCATTGCCATCTCCATCTCCCCTGTGGACGCTCTCACCCCGATGAGCGCCGCACAAGAACACGTCCCTCCACGGCACAAGAAGAAGCAGAAAACGAAATAAAATAAAATAACAAAACATCGATGCTGATTTCAACCCAACAGAACGAGCGTCGATACAGCACACCACGCGGCTCCTGCCTGGCGCAGATGAGTCTCGGGAGAGGAGGATGTGAGGCACATCATTCATCATTCCTGCGGGGAGAAAAGTCTGAATACCGCTATTCTTGCAGGGGATAAGAATAGATGCCCGTACCTGTGCAG
Organism: Mycena capillaripes; assembly: GCA_029204075.1. Classification (NCBI taxonomy): domain Eukaryota; kingdom Fungi; phylum Basidiomycota; class Agaricomycetes; order Agaricales; family Mycenaceae; genus Mycena; species Mycena capillaripes. The sequence goes on along the minus strand of JARHKZ010000014.1, from coordinate 157,829 downwards.
CCTCCCCACAGCGAGAGCGCAAGATGGGCCGGGCGTGCAATAGCCCTACGGATATGATGCTTGCTCCCCGGCGATACAGGTTGCTTGGGGCAGAATCCGGCGCAGTAGATGGGCGCGAATATGTTGCACGAGCTGAGCGGGCGGAGCTATGTAGTTTCTAGCCAACACCTGTATACGCAGAATTCGGCCGAGCTCTTCGGAGAGCTGGTCTCTGTACGACGACTCACGCACCGCTGGGGTACGCGCCGATGGTCTACACGGATAACGTCCGCATCCGGTGCTCGCGCAGGTGTCTCAGGGGATGGGAAAGAAGCCTGCACATGAAACCATCGGGCGTGAATCACGTCGCTGAGGAGGGAGGGAGGGACTCGCTTGTGAAGCGCGCGCCGTCTACTGGCACTACGCAATGCCGACCCTGAGCGTGCCGCGTGATGCCCACCGATGGAGCGTAGGCGGTGCGAGGGGCGCATCTTCTCGCCGGTCACACGAGGTGCAGATCCGCAGAACAGATATCACGGGAGATGGAGCACGCAGCCTGGTACCGAGCGAAAGCGAGGTCAGCAAGTGGACCTGTGAATCGCCGCCGACGAACTTGAAAGTATTTCGTTTTCGCCACGGTATGGAATGTGTGCGTGCTACAAAGCTCCAGCGAGACCTGTGACAATCGTTAGAGACTGGGCCAACGTTGGCGTCGCACGCACCGTCCTATACCCCCAACCTCCCTCCTTGCGTCTTGTGCCAGCCCAGATCCAGCGCTGTCCTATGATCGATTGGAGGATGTATGGGCTACAATGCGAGTAGCGAGGGGTGTCTTGCGAGTGGTAGGCACAGCCCGTGAATGCGCCGTGGGCGCGTAGTCTAGCCCGTAAACGCGCCGAGAGGGCTTAGTCAAGCTGGTGCCCGTATGACTTCTCCGTCTGAGTATGCTTGCGATGCGCGGATGTCCAGATCCCGAAATCAGAGTTGTATATAATATGCCACGGGTGGATAGCTCTCAGATTGAGAGCTTGGCAGCCGCGTCAGAAATCGGAAGATGTCGAGATGAGCGCGATGACGGAAAGGTTGGGTGGCGATGCACCCACGGATCATCAATTGATTCGGCCAAACACGTCTTGCTCCGAACGCTCATCCCGACTTGTGAGCCAATGTCCTCTCACAGTCTCGTTCCACAGCTGCTTATGCCTTGACCATCTTATTGAGCCTTGCAATAACCCAGCAGCCCAAACCTGCTGCCCGCTGCTTTTTGGACCCTCCAAGTCCAGTAATCCTTTCTCTCGAGGGCACGTATCGCTGCATCTATGACGTCAAAGAATTCCACTGCTCCTCGTTACATGCCTCAATTTGTCATCCTCTTTCCTGGCTCGTCGCCATATGTAATCCTCGTCCCACACATTTTTCAATGCTCACCGCTTGAAGTGAAGACTATGACTCGGCCACCCCTCGGAGGGGCGGCGGCACGCTTTCACTCGCGGCTCTCAGGTTAGTCACAGTTTACGAGAACACCACCGTCCTTGAATTCTTGCGCTCGTCCGAGGAGGCGATTTTTCTTTGCCACTTTACTACCTCAGTCTCAACACCAAACCCATAACAATGCGCACTCGAGCGGAACATGTCCGCTCTTCTTGTCTGTCCGGGTGCCACTCCATTTGATGCTGGGGAGGAGCGACTACATGCGACCCAAAGGTGGAACAGCGGGTCGATGAGCGATTCACCCGGGAAGCCAGGGATATGGGATCAACATGCGATAGAAGGAAATGCGAGACGCAGTTGGATGGCTGCATGCTTACTCGAGATGCGAAGGAATTCGGTCCGGTGCTACGCTTCCAGCTGAGATCCACTCCCGCTCCTTCTGTGTATTCTGATCATTGCCCTATGAAAAGAACGAGAGCCCCTGCATACTTCTTCGAGGAACGTACATTCTTACCACTTCTTCCGTCAACTTCATTCGTTTGCGCATGATCCCTATGCGCACCCCGAGTCTCGTCGCGCGGCCCTACAACGCACGCGGATCTCTTGCGTAGCCGTGGCCGCAGGTGCTGACAAGAGGATACGGGACTGAAAGCCGCACAGCTCCCGCGTGCCCCCGGCGGAGTCTTTATTCCTTCCTGAAGATCAAGGGACGCATGTTAGTATCACGATATTGAAAGTGCGCATTCGCTCTTCTCCCTTCTCCCCACCCGCGCCGTCCTCGTCTCCTCTCTGCCCTCTAGACTCTAGTGCGAGCTGCGGCAGTGTTGCACTCCTTTCTTCGTTCTCACTTCTGCCACGACACATACGCGATGCCGCCGTGCACTGGGCACTAACAATGGAGAGGGAGCCTCTACGACTCCACGCCCCGCTCAAACCCTCACTCACCGGCTCGGCGCCGATGGTGGGAGGGACGGGGCTGCTTTGAGGCATTCGCAGGGTGCGAGCAGGCAGGTGCAGATACAGACAGGATCCTGAAAAGAAGGACACGAAGGCAGCAGGTGGGATGTACCTCACCGTGGGCTGTGGAGCGTATCTTACAATTGCAAAGATCTTCCAACTCAATAGTATGTCTCGGGATGTCTCCGCTTGACTATGTCGTGACATCTGGAGCCGAAACGAAACGAGTCGCAGTAACATTGCACATATAGAACAACTGAGCACGAATTAAATACTTGGACATCAGGAAACACGCAGTTAAGTCCTATATAATACGGATGATTCATCTGAGAGTCTTTGGCTGATTTTTTGAAGACACTGCAAGATGATTAGCAAAGTATAAGTCCAGTTAGCGGATTCGACTTACCCACGTGCTCACCAGTTGAGGTCCATACTGAATTCGTCCTGATCATCATCTTCTGCACACGATTCCTCGTCGTCCACTTGCACCATTTATCAGCCAATTTGAACGAGGTCTTTCCAGATAGTTGACTCACCATGGGCAAATGGAACATCAACCTCACTAGACAATTGATATAGCGGCTGCCCAAGATACCTGGCCACGTCCTGGCGGTCTGGATCGAACCCTTTAGCCTTGTGGAACTGCCGGAGTCCAGCGTAGACACTGGCGTCCCAGGACATTCCGCCTATTGAGGTGTGGAGCCGGAGAGACGGAAATCCCAGTTCAGTCGCCTCTTCTGCAGTAAGACGTTCGTTGCCCAGAGGGTCCAGAGACCAATAGGCAGGACACTCTGGCCACCAGAACGAGAATGGGCCAGTTCGAAAGTCTTCCGTCGGACAGAGAAATAGGAAGCCTGCAGGAGATTCTTCTTCGCTCGCCGAAATGACGATCTGAAACCAAATGTAATCCGTGACGGCTGTTTGAACATGTTATTAGAAATTCTCGGCAACGACAGGTTGAAAAGTACCATAATCGTCAAAGTTGGACGTAATTTGGAGGCGACTGAAAATGTGATTCGCTTGACTGAGCCAGGACTGCGAGTGTATGGAGCTGTATAACGAAATGCTCGTGTCTGACACTTCGCTAGAATTTAACCTCGGACATATTAGAGCACATCACGATGCAGGCAAGATGAAGAGTAATACCGGGTCCAGCCATCCTCCGTGATTTGTTTTGCCGTCCCTGACGGAGTACCCCACCACAGAGAAGAAATTGTTGTATTCGGCAGCCAGGCAATTTCAACAGAGTCTTCGAGCCGATTTCTTGAAGGACAACAGATGACTGCTCCGAGGTTGAGGTTTATGGGGGTGGAAATGTTGGTAAATCGAAAGTGTCGTAGAAATTGATAACATATATAATTATATTGTTCTAGAGTCAGAGATTCAATGATCTCGGCCTCTGAATTTGGTGCATTCGAGAAATATATTCCTTGTCTCTGCGCCCAGGCGGAGTATAAAGAGATGTGATAATCGTTGGCTTGGCCAAGGTCCATGCAGAGCCGGCCACTTGAACGACGTATCCAAAATGTACATTCCAGCCAGGACTGAATCATTCAGGGAGATGCGAATCCAGACGAGTGGACTCACCAGATATCGGCGGAAAGTGAAATAAAAGTGATTATTTGCTGCCTGCCCCTCGTTCAGAACACAGCATGAGGGACTGGGGTCAGACTTCTTTACCTCGAAGTCATTGCACTTTAAAGCAAAATGTAAGTAAATTAACATGCCGCAATTGGGGAATCCATAAGGACATACACAATAGGTGTAGGTATATACTTTTGAGAAATGAGAAGGTTGGAGGTCGACGAAATGCTTGAAGGGGATCAGATCTATTTGAAGCATTAACGGTGCATATATATTCCAAATTGAAACGCTTACCATCGTGGAACAGTGTAGCATGTAGACCACCGTGGTTCGCGACTCCACGGATCTGAACAAGATTTGGGTGGCTGAGGAGATGATTCAAAATCACCGGAAAGCAGTTAAAGCATTGCATGGCACGTACCGAACCGACATATATTTTGCTATGTCTTTTCGCCACTTCTGCGGGACTGTTAAGATGCACCAATGGAAAAGCAAGATGTACCGCACCTCCTCTGCGCCAGGTCCCTGATAAATGGCCACGGTGGTGTTTTGACCTCCGAGTCTGGCGGAGTATAGACGACGAACACCTTGCCGTTCGTATTGGCGATCAACGACACCCATGCCGCTGACGGATATCTCCCGTTGAAGGTCTATGTCTCCCAGGGGGACCATCCTGAAGTCTGAGCAATATTTATTATATCTTCACTTGACGCATGCGCGAACTTACCGGATGGGACAGCCGGAGTTGTGTAATTTATGGTATTATTGGTTAATGTCTGGCCAGTCACAGTGAGATTCTGCGCGCCGGAGAACATTCCGCTACTATGGCTTGATTAAGCGCCCATGAGGCACAATCTGAGCCAGGCGTGAAGGTAATGAGAACTCACGAGCCAGAGTCAGGCTGTCTGAAGGTCGAGTAGGAGGTGAAGTCGTCCGCTGCACAGTATTCGTCGTCCATGGATGGTGGGGGAAGAGGAAGAGATGCTAAGCGCCCAGTGCACAGCTGTCGTGCCATATCCGGGAGGGATAAATATAAAGAATTAATTATTGGATATCAGCAGACACGATCTATGTGCGCGGCTGTACCTGCAGTGTGTCAGGTAGCACCCTGCCCGCTGGCCGAACACGATTCGCACTCTTGAGCCGGATGTGGCAGGGCGTCCCGCTCCCGCCCCGTGCGCCAAATGATCCCGAATCAGGACTAGACAAAAATATGTAGGTGTTATCACCCCGCAGGCGCCGACGAGTACGGTCATGATCAAAATGAACAAAGAGAAGACAAAAAAGAAAGACAGAAGACAAGATAAATACACCGGTACGCCAAACGATCCCATCCAATTCCCGCTACCTTTAGGTAAGGGTTTTAGGGCGCCCTATTTTCACGTCCTGCAGTAAATTCACTTTTTTGTCATCCGTTTTTGCGTCAGCATCCAAATCCTCCGCAAAACTTGTTTTTTCTCCGTAATTACCTCAACGTAACTATCCGTGATCTTCGGCCTGATTCTCGGCATGATTCCCTGTCAACGTAACTCTCCGTCATGCCGTGACTTCTGCCCGTCGACGTGGCTCTTTTCTTTCCTTGTCTCTCTCCCTCACCATGCCTCTCAGTGCTACCTTCTGCAATGTTCCACTGTCCACGTCGTACAATCCTCAACTAGAGAGCTCTGTCTTGTCTTTGGACTGGGTTCTAAGCTCCGGCATACCCACCTCCAGTTCTGTGGTCTCCGGCCTTTTCTCGGTCCCTTGCTGTGACGGTCTTATTCGTTCTATGAATGTCCGCCTTGCTGTAACTGCTTCTCTCCCTTTTGATCTTGTCCTGGGCCACGACTGGATGCTGTACTGCCGCAACTCTTTCCCATCCATTCGCTTCGCGTTGACATCCGGTTCTATCCACGCATGCCCCAGTAAGCTCAATGCCTGCTTCGTACATCCCTTCTGACATTTAACTAGTTCCCTCTCTTAATCCGGTTCCGAATGACTCCAGCATGGACATTGACGGAGATGTACAACCACCGCGTATGTTTTTCTCTCGTCGTAATCTGTTTCCGCTTACAATTTTTCAGCCTCGTCATTCTCGTGTGTCTGTCATGACCGTTCTGCCCCTGGATGCCCCTCCACATCCACTGCTGTGCACAGGCTCGCGCCTGAGATCCCCACATCTTCTCTCAATATCCTCCGGGATATATTTACTGCGCATTATTGCACACATTCGCGTATTTCTGTATTCCATTCTGATTTAGCAACAATTAAGACTGCTCTATCTCTACACACTGTGCCCCATCATGACATGAATCTTGCTCAATGTCGACGCGCATTAATTCACCACCTCATCTCCGGTGCTTGTGTTCAACACAAATCTGATGTTCTTCCCACCTCAAAGCTTGATCGTTCAACATGTGCAGTGATAGCAGAAGAGTTCGATTCACCTGCTTCCATGACGATAGCTGTCCTCAATGTTATTCTTGCTGCAGATCATAAAAAACTAACTACGGAGCATCTCTCCCATGTTGCAGCAGCGCTAGATATCACCGTATGTGGCTCCCGGAACCTTCGCTTCAAATTGAGAGCTGCAATACGCAAGCACTTACAGGGATTTCAATCCGATTCAAATTCTGTCAGCAGTCGCTCTTCAGCCTCAGTTTCTGACATTTTCTGTTCTTTTGAGGCCCATCAGAAGCCTGTCCTTTTGTCCATTGCTGCTTTGCATCGTATTGAGTTACCTTCAAAATCTACTGTTGAAACCATTCGAACACAAATTATGAAACACATTCTCTCAGGCCATTGTACCCAATTCTCCCATTCCCATCCACTGTCGACTCTTCCGCCGGATGTATCCTTACCTGATTGCGCGGATGTCTGCAATGAATGGGAAGCCAATAATATTGATCCCGACCTGCAAGTTCACATTCTGACAGCATTACACGGAAGCAATATATCCCGCAATGCCATCCGCCGTATCCTAAACATATTGAACATTCACCACGATCCTTCCGAATCCATCAAAACCTATCGAAAGCAACTTCGTGCATTTATTCTTACTCTGCGCAAAGGCAAACGAGTTGAGCGTGAACAAAAGGTGAAGTCTGATGATATTGCTCGGTATAATGAAGAGCTTCAAAGGATCCGTGAGAGCTGGCCGCAGCTTATTCCTCAATCACTGAAAGATAAAATTATTTCTCAGTTCCGCGAGATGACCTGCTCTGAGACACTGGCTACTTTTACATGCGCATCATGTGCAGAAGCGGTGCCTCTTCGCTCCCATTGTTCGCTGTCGACTAAAGATTTTGACTCTCAAATTCTCAAGCGTCCTGACCTGGCGTGTGATGAGGACCTTGTTTTGGATCGTTTCAAATGGCTTCACCCCGATTGTGTCCCACCGCCTACCCCCTTCGATGATGGCGAATTGAAAGATCTGCTTTTGGATCCCGACGGTGTTTCTTTTTATTGTGATGATCCGCCGGTTCTCTCTCTTTGTTCTGTCTGTCACTTTTCTCTTAAAAACAACAAACTCCCCCCATTGTCATTGGCAAACAAATTATTTCTTGGCCCGGTTCTGGATGAGCTCAAGAATCTGACAGTTATTGAAGAGGCAATGATCGCTCGGTGCCGCTCCAAATGTTGGATTATTCAACTCCGCGAGGAGAATCAGGAGTTGATTCTCGCAAGCACTCAGCGCGGAATCAAAGGCCACATTATCATATACCCTCAACAGGCTTCTAAAATTGCAGACATTTTGCCACCCTCGGTGGAAGAAATCACATCTCCTGTGTGTGTTCTCTTTGTCGGCGCATCTCCGCCCACCCCCGAATGGCTCCGAGATCACGCGAAACCCTTGGCTGTCAATGCGAACCGTGTTCGGCTCGCGCTTCAATGGCTCAAAGCACACAATCATTTGTACAAGGACATTCGTATCAATGAAGAATGCCTCCAACAGCTTGAAGAAAACCCCGTCCTTCCTTTTTCTATTGAACATATTCGCCCAAATGCTGCGAATGAAGCGTCCACTGCACGGTATGACGCCACACCATCCACTGACGAATCCGCCAATAAATCTGACGAAGTTCCTTTCCAAAGTGTTGTAATTACTGATGTCGATGGTCATGCTTCATCGAATGAACTTCGCGCCGCTGCCTTCCGTCATGTGAAGAAGAAAGGTGGTGGTTACATTCAGGTTCCCCACGACCGTGATGCCGAAAATGAATTTCGCAAAGATAGCTTGCTTTTCCCTATGATTTATCCTACGCTCTTTCCATACGGTATTGGAGGCCCTGAAGACGTACGGCGACGTGTGCCTGTATCATTGCGACGGCATGTGAAGCACTTATTCAACTTGTCGGACTCTAGATTTCAAGAGCATCCGTCTTTTTTGTTCACTGCCTTCAATATAATGCAGCGCCGGGAATTACTTCTCCACACTTCACTTAAAGTCAAAAAAGTGAATTTTGCATCCATTGCCTCCCAGTTCGCATCTGTATCACCTGAGGTTGTCCAAAGGGTGTCGGAACGAGTCGCTAACGGCAGCTCCGCTGCACCAAAAGACGCTGAGGAACAGAAGGTTCTCAATTTACTCAAGCAAGTTAATGCTGTTGCGTCTTCTGTCCAAGGATCTTCCGCTGCTCGCGTAGCCATGCGAAATGAGATACGAGGTCTAATGATTGAGAAAGGACTCCCAAGTTTCTATATCACAATCAATCCGGCAGATATTTATAATCCCGTCGTAAAGTTTCTTGCTGGTTCAGAAATCGATGTTGATGATTTGCTTCCCCCAGATGTACCGAACTATTGGGACCAATCTGTCCTCGTTGCAAAAAATCCAGTTGTAGCAGCCCGTTTTTTCAATATATATATGAAAGCTTTTATTTCGGCACTCCTTGGGTACGATCCAACTCAAAAGGATCTTGAGGGAGGGATTCTCGGTGTTGTGAAAGCTTATTACGGCTGTGTTGAGGCGCAAGGTCGGGGGACTCTTCATTGCCATATGCTTGTCTGGGTTGAAGGCGGTCTCAATCCGAACGAAATTAAGAGATGTGCCTTGAGTACCGATGAGGCTGATGTTGAATTTTCGAAGCGCTTGTTAACCTTCCTTGACGATACAATTTCTAACAGTATTCCGCCAGATCCGGACCCAAATATTGATGTACCCTCAAACCGACACCACCCATGCTCAGTCCGGGGCATCCCTCTTGATGGAAGTGAGAATAACGATGCAAAACGTGCCAAAGATATGCATAATCTCACCTTGAAATGCCAGAGGCATGATCATTCTAAGACCTGCTTTAAATATTGGCGTGGTCCTCCTGAACCGAAGACATGTCGCTTTGATTTGCACGAGAATAATTTCAAGCCCACCAGTTCCTTTGACTCTGAGACCGGCGAAATCTGTTTGCGATGCCTCGACGGTCTTGTAAATAATTTTAATGCAACAATTCTGGAAGCTATGCGCTGCAACATGGACATTAAATTTATTGGCTCCGGGGCGTCAGCGAAAGCCATTCTATATTATATCACCGATTACATTACGAAGTCGCAGCTTAAGACTCACGTTGCATTTGCCATGTTAGAACTGGCGGTGAAGAAACTTGGACAGTTTAATCCCCTCGAAGACGACATAAATGTAAGGGCCAAAAAAAAGCTTCAAAAGTGCGCCTACGCAATGATTTCACAACAGGAACTGTCGGCCCAGCAGGTAGCTTCGTACCTGATGGACTTTGAAGACCACTTCACGAGTCATGCTTACCGGAATTTTTATTGGACATCATTCGAGAGTTTTATCAACAAGGAGCTCAAAAGCCCGGAGTGTTATCCTTCTAAAAATCTCAGCCATGCTTCTGAGCCTACCAATGAAGACTCACGAACACACAACGATGATAATGATATCAGCGACGAATTTGAAGATCACTTTGATGATGACGAACAAGACAATATTTTCTTTTTGAATGACCTCGCAGAGCCAACAAATATAAATGACGGCGTCGATGATGATCAGGAAATCCGTGTCGAGGTTGATACAACAGGGAATCTAGTCACCATGGGCAGCCAAATCGCAGACTATCAACAGCGCGGGGATGAACTATCCAACGTTTCTGTTTGGGATTTTATATCCCGGGTTGACAAGGTCAAGAAATCCTCTGATCGAAGAACACATAAGTCTGCAGGGAACGAAAATGGCATCCAAAGCGAAGAACTTGGGAACGACTTGTTCGATGATGATGCTGCAGAGGAAGCTGAAGTAAACATACCAAATGATTCAGTCCTTGAGGCAGAAGGCCGAAAGCGGGCGAGGGTTGCTCTCTTGAATGGCCATGATCAATGCAGTTCACATATTCTCCGAGTCCGAGCTCCTGATGATACTCTGGTCCCAGTTCCTATCGGCCCTGGAATCCTCGAAGGGATAAGTCGGATCTTCGTGCACGGTATTGCCGATTGATGTTGATATTTTTCAAGCCATGGCGTCATGCAGTGGACCTGAGAGAGAATCATAAGTCCTGGGAGGCCGCATTTGAGGACTTCTCACGCAGTTGTTCCCCCGCCGTGCTCGAAAAGATGGAAAATATGCAGATTCTTCATGAGTGCCGTGACAGCCGAGACGATCACTTTGCGGAGCGGCGCAACCGTGTTCGGCATGCAGTTACCACTCGCCGCCAGCGCCGCCAAGCCGCCGATGATTTTGGGGGAGACGATGTAACCCAGGACATGATTCTTGAACATCTGGAAGATATAACCAGCCGGTTCTCAATGAAAAGAGCTGCAGCTAATGAAGCTATATTGGAATGTGTGAGCTACGCAGAGGATGCAGGCCTTTATGACCGGTCATTTTGCTCAGATAATCAGGCGGATCCCAATGGGATTGAAACTGGTCATTTTCCGACCAAGAACAGAGACCCCGAGGATATCTGGCAAGAAGCCTACGAAGATCGCAGGGATTCATACAAGCGCAATGCTTCCGGAACAGAAATCCCGCCCAACCCTGTACTAAGTAATTCTCAAAAAGATCGTGCAAATTACCCGGCTCGCTCACTAGTCTCGGATGGCTCTGCATTGCGTAGTGCACTACTGGGCGATGAATTTCCTGAAATCAGACAAGATATTCAACCAGTGAATCCTGAAAAAGACGTCGACATTGAGGCACATATTAGAAAGTGGACTCTTAATCATGAACAGGCACACGCTTTCCGAATTATTGCCTGTCATAGTCTCGAACAGAAACCACAACAGCTTCGGATGCTCTTGTCTGGCCCCGGAGGTACTGGGAAATCTAGGGTTATACATGCACTCCAAGACTTTTTCCGCATGAGGGGCCAAGCACGAAGATTTCGACTAGCTGCTTTTACAGGTGTTGCCGCTCGCAATATCAATGGAATGACACTACATGCGGCCCTCTGCATAAATCAGCGCTCCAAAAAATCTGCAGAGACTAGGACACGCAGTGATCTCACCAGCATGTGGGAGGGTGTCGACTACTTGTTTGTTGACGAAGTATCAATGGTTGGATGTTCGCTGATGTTGCAGATAAGCCAAGCACTCACTGAGGCAAAAGGGAACACGGCCCTGTTCGGAGGTGTGAACATAATTTTTGCTGGGGATTTTGCGCAGCTCCCGCCGGTGGGCGAAACAAAACTGTTTTCCAAAATTAATACAGAAACAGAGAGCGCATCGGGAAAGAGAGGGCAAGAGACTATTCTCGGAAAACTTCTGTGGCTGTCCGTGAAAACTGTTGTTACCTTGAAGCGCGTAGAGCGGGTTTACCAAAAGAAAAATGCTGCTACCGGGGAAGTCGAGGTTGATTCCGAAGCCAAGGCCTTTGTTGAGCTGCTCGCACGTCTACGAGAAGGTCGATGTACCGATGCCGACTTTGAGACTTTGAATTCCCGCGTACTGACGCGATCGCGCCCAAACTGGAATGACTCAGACCTGCAAAATGCCCCGGTAATAGTCTCGCAGAATGAATTGAAAGACGCCCTCAACGAAAGAGCAGCCCGCGCGTATGCCGCGCGGTCCGGGAATGATCTGCAATGGTACTATGCCCGAGATACCCGAAGCAACGGCCAACCCGTTACAGACGTACTGCGCGAGCATCTTCTTTCGAAGATGCATTCAGGAGAGACAAAATATCGTCTCGGACGCTTGCCACTTGCTGTTGGAATGCCTGTAATGATCACGCAGAATTTTGATGTGCAGAATGGCATTGTAAATGGTGCAACAGGAATCGTGAAGCAGATAAGATACACCGAAAGTGAATCAGGTGAAAAATATGCTCAATCGTGCATCGTATACGTACCTGACATGTCCGGGCCTCCACTTCCAAATCTCCCTCCGCAACACGCCGTAATTCTGGCCGAAACCGTGGACATGACCTTCAAACACCCAGACTCTCATAAGAAGTGTGTGATCAAGCGTACTCAATTGCCCTTGGTACCGGCTTTTGCGATGACCGCTCACAAGGCACAAGGCAAGACGATGAATGCCATAATCGTGGACTTGGAAAGCACCCGAGGAACCGAGTCACCTTACGTCATGATCTCGCGTGCGACTTCCCTAAACGGTGTCTTCATCCTCCGCCCATTCCGCCAGAAAGTCATCCAATGTCACCCCAGCCAAGATGTCCGCTCAGAATTTAAGCGTCTGGATATGCTGACCCACCAAACTCTCATGAACTCCGGGAATCCCGCAGAGGCTGCCGACGCCCGAGCATACTTGATCAAGACCTTCTCGACATCCGCACTACCGGCCGAAATCGACCCTGAGTACGATGATACGGAGCAGTTTCAAGACAAGAGACGGCTAGCAAGGCTCCAAACGACTAACCAGCAGCTCATAAGTGGCGTCCAAGACCACTCTGCCCGTCCGCAACAGAGGACAGTCCGCAATCGACGGGTTGAGCAGAATGAATCTCCGTCGTTTGTAGCCCCTGCCGCTACTAGTGCCCGCAAGCGCCGTGCTCCCGACTCTGACGCTGATGTTTCAGGTGTCCGCCGTGTCCGAAACAAACGGGCTTAACAATTTTATTTTCTTCTTGGCTCGCTAACCGTGCATAGCGGTCGGGAAGACCCGCAAAATTTCCCTTGAGCTCCACTCATCCGCATAAATTGCAATGAATCGTGCGCATACCTACATTCGTTTTCACCCTCCCAACTACTATCCTCTCATTTAATCATGTCTCTACCCATCGTCTCCGAGGCCGACCTCATTGTCCGTCGTCTAGAGATCGACGATGACGGATATAACCTTTTTGACCGTCTCACGGCAAATCTGAAAGAAATGGGACCTGCTAATTTCGGTGCTAATGACTTCCAGAAGACCTTCGAGCGTATCACCAACGAGAAGAACCGCTTGGCGTATGTTCGCAAACCCGATGGTACTGAGTTCATCGCCAACATCATCGGGGAGGTCGGATCGGTCGCCCAAGGTACCCACATGGCGGCGTATCCCAAAAAGAATCCCCCGAATCTGGTATGTGCTCGGCGATTTTTTTTTTCACGTCCATATCTGACAAAACGCAGCCGTTCGGCGACGACCACTCTCCTCACCGTATGGTGATTGCCGCACGATGTCCGACTGGGGCCACCCCAGACATTGAGGCCATGTTCAAAGATTTTCTCATTGCTGCCGATGGTGTTCGAGACTCCGACCAGACCGACGAAGAGGCCAATAATCTGGTAAGTTCACGGGATAAAATGCTGTCAGCTTGAATTACCGACGAAAACCACTTCTAGAAGTACAAGGTCACCGAGTGGACCGGGCGCGAGGACAACGACAAGGATAAGCCCGCCGATCTCTTGATATTGCGCTTGAAGCCGACCTACGAGGTTTTCGATTCTACCTTGTGCACACATTACCATTGACTGACTCGGGAACAGAAACCTTACGGCAATCGTTCTCTCAGCCCCCCGAGACGTGTGAGAAACACAAGGGCAACGGCCGAAGAGGATATTGAGATGATAAGCACCGATAGAACAGCTGCAGGCAAGCGACCAGTTTTTCGTGTTTGATCCAATAACTAATAATTTGTCTAAGCTATTTTGGCGCGCAAGGTGGGCGACACTTATTCGCCAGACATGCTGCCCGACCATAGGGGCAGCTACTTTGCCCACGACAAGGCCAAGCTGGTCCAGCGTGCCTACAAAGATGAAGATGGCAATCTCATTGCGCCCCACGAGCTCTACTCCAAACTCACGGAAGGAACCCTGTTTTCGGCGCAGATCTCTTTGTCAACGTACATCATCAAGGACAATAATCCCAAGTTCATGGACTCCAAGGTGCGTCTCTGATGCTCAATTTGGATACACACTCTCATCCCTACATTCAGGTCTACCACATCAACGTCGATAAACTTACTATCTTGGACCCAGGCTATGACGTAGCATGGGCTCCTGCAATTCCGACTCTCCCGGAGAAAGCGGGACACTCGACACCTCGCACCAAAAGGTCTCGAGAACGTGACAGCAGCGTCGATAACGCCTTTAATAACTTGTCCCCTTCCAAAAAATCACGCGCTACTTAAAACTAACTGTTAATCTTCCCAACCTACCTACTCTCCGTGAAGATTTCTATACTTCAATTCTTGAATTTACTTAATAGTCCTCTTATTCGAAATCTTCCCGACCTACGTGCTCTCCATATATATTTCTATACTTCAATCCTTGATTTTAATAGTCCTCTTATTCAAATTTTGGTAGCGGGCTCTGCCGCTTGTCGGCCTTACCAGCTTTATGACAGAGTGGTCCGCGTGCATGTGGGTGGCACTTGCAGCTCCCGCTCGCCTCATCTCTATGAGTGCCTGAGAAAAATGGCGCCATCCTGCCGTCGCTCCAACTGAGGGAGGGAGCGTGTGTGTAATGCCGGTTGGATGCACGCAGGAGCAGTCCATCCATTAATGTCGCGTCCCTGTCCCGGCGCAGGGGAGAAGGAAGGAGGGAGTAGGCACGGCTCGCAAAAGATGCTGCTCTTGTTCCCCCTGGTCCTCACAGATACCCGTCCCGGAGACGAAGCCGCAGTAGAGCACAGGACCGGTGTGCAGTGCTTGCGAGACGCTCACGGAGGACGTGCACCGTACGCCATCCATGTTGCGATGAAGACACCCCATCGTTCAAGTTGGCGCCCCACTCGCAGACAAGACAGGCAGGCGCGATGGATACCACAGGGCTCGTACTCGCAATCGCCAAATGGGCTCGATATTGTATTGTGTGGTGTTGTGAACGTGGGCAGTGCACGCCACTGTGCGATATCGATATGCAAGATCTAGACAGCACGGTGCGAGTGAGGTCGGATACGGTACTGCATTGCATGTACAGGCTGGTCCGGACATCCACGCGAACTGAACCCGATTCGAAGAGGCAGCACACCTCCTTCTGCTCCAAGGCCATGGATAAACGCTTGCGAAACCTCTGCGTGCGGCTGGCATAACTGATGACGGAGTGCTTGTGGAGCGTCGCGCTCTCAGACGACTTGCGAGCCTGGCCGGGCGCCGAGTCCGAGTCTGTGGGACTGAAGTCCACTCTTCGGGACAGAGGGAAGGCATCATCGCGCGACCGAGTCTGAGACACAGAGTTGACGCACAAATAACTCTTGGTAAGCTGAGCTGGAGGCGAAATGAGCTCACCTTTCCGCCCTCACGCCCGGATAGCAACCAAGAAGCCAATGCCATCGCATCTTGTCGGTACTCTAGAAACCTAGGGTAGGGTATCAGCGCATCTGCAAGTATTGGCGTCGTCGGATAGAAGTCGTACGCAAGCCCAGATCCAGAGTCCTTTCGCGATTCCTGTAGAGCGTCGGAGCACCTACTCAGGATGTCACTCACCTGGCAGAGGGACCACACTGGAAGAGAAACAGAGACTCGCTGGAATCGCTGGCATATTTTCTCCAGCACGCCCTTCTCCTCGTCACACCCACATTCCTTAAGCCGCCAAATTCTTTCCAGTCGTGTGAGGGTAAGAGCACAGAGTGATCATTAGATCGTCATCATGATGCATCATGCCGCATGCGTCCCGACAGGGCAATCAGCGGCTTGCTTCCTTTTTCCCACCCTCTCCCACCTCGTTCCCAGTCGCTGTCTCTGACGTTCAACGCAATGCATCGCACTGGCACAACTCTACTCAAGTCCAGAAATCTTTCTAAAACCATCATATCTTCTTATCGAGCCGCATCGATTCCCAGTCCTCCGTCCCTCGATCGTCATCGGCTGTGGCACCGCTCTTTGGATTTACATACTGTTATTTTGCCTTATAGGTAAGTATCCGGGTGCCCGTGCCCAGAACGACTTCAATGCCAACGTCATATGTCACTTCTGCAAATTCTTCACTTGGGAGCAGATGACGATATCGATCCTCCCGCCTTGACTCATTCTTGTTCTCTTGCCGTAGTACATCCCATAGCCACCTTCCATGTACTTCTTGCCTCATATTGTATCCCTCCTCACGCAAATCCCGAATCCTAGCATATGCATGCAGCATCCGTGCTATCAATCTAGTCTGCATCTGCCACGGAAGCTCTGTCATCTCACTCTCCTTCTTGTCGTTTCAACGATCATCAACTCTGCTTGGAGCGCCGAAGTCCTTACCAGTGAGACATCCCTCCAGCGAAACAAACAGGATCGATCGCCTCACCACACCAGCTATGTAATCCACCTCTCATTCAATACATTACCGATTCAGAGGCGGCTTCGGGTGAATGTGGGACTTGCCTAACTTTAACCCAGGAATCCGCAGCAACTTAGATGCGCCCGAAAAAAAGCAGTCTAACCAAATAATACATCGTGGGGAATCGAAACCCGCTCTCGACCTATCAAACCCGCGTGGACATTCCACATGATGGTCGTGGGTTTCCAGAGCCCCACTGATTTGTATCCAACTGACAGCTATGGCGTCGTCAAAATCCCTTATTCAATCTGATTCATAAAAAACCTCCAGCACTTTCTTTTCAATTTACCGAGTCGGCCGTGGGCCGAACATCAACTTCGACTTGGGAATCATAACTAGGAGAGATAAAAGGCATGGGGCCATCTAATACTATGCATCGACCCGGTCTCAACCCATTATCTGATGTGGATATGCATCACATGCGAATTGTGGGGTCCCAATACCCCCGCTGCGTACAACCTCCTGTAACGAGGCTTTTCAAGGCGGACATTCAACTCGAGTTATCTTCCCGCTGACGAAATTCGCGGTTATTAATTTGAATAACCGATGGTGCGCGAAGAATCTTGTGCTTGTACTGGGGAGCCTCAGGTGTGGAGGAAAAAGTAGAGTGCATATTGCCTAATGCATCGGCGGGGAGTCGAACTCCGATCTTAACCGGGAGAGGTAGCTGCTTTACATGAAGGTTGTAGGCTCTAATATCCCACAGATGGGTACAACCTTCAAGAGCGCTCTCTTGTGTATTCGACTTAACTCATTTCTTCTCCCCATTCAATAGAGTCATCTCCCTCATTCAAAGGAGCACTGGGACTCTCGGTCTGAGTTACTTCCATGGGCACCACTTAAACCGAGGAATCGCAGCTACTCGCAGAAACGACAGAAATACAAGCTAGCGATTCATGCGTCGACGGGGAGTCGAACCGCTCTCTCGGCTCATTAATCCCGGGGCAAATCCATGATGAAGACGTCGTGGGTTGCCCATACCCCATCAATGCTTGTATCCATTCACCAACGATGCTTCATTTTCATTGCCCGCTGTGAATTGGACAGACACAAACTGTGCGTCCTTTTATATATATATATTTTATTTCACCTTGTCGCATTACACGATGACGGAAAAACAAACTCATAAGAAACTGTATTATGCATCAACGGGCTTGGCCCTATTTTTTTCTTGGATGTCTCCAATCTGCGGGCTTCCCATGCTCTACTGATGCTCGACGCACGCTCGTTTATTCTTCCTATTCATTTTCTCTGCTGGCTAAACAACTCCAGCACCCGATAAAGTTATCAGGTCGGCTGCTTTGATCCTGAGCTCATCTGGGAGATCACGACTAGAAGGGAGAAGAAAAAAAAAATGCTTTACGTTACATGCATCAGCGGGGAGTCGAACCCCGCTCTCAGCCAGCAACCGTAAGGAGAGTTTATAATGAGGTCTGCCCAGTGCTTGTATTCGACCGGGAACTAGGGCGCACTCAAGGACGGGTTATCGATCCAAATCCATTTTACCGGCCGTTGGAAAAATTTACCTTAAGCTTCCATGGCCGGCCCGGCCACTGGTAACTTCTGTGGGTGCATGTATCGGGCGACGACCCATAGCCTCAGCTGGTATCTCAGTTTTGGGTGTGAATTTTACAGTTAAATAGATCCTTGAACTCGACCACGTATTTGCGTTTGAATAGGGCACGTATTAAATATCTGAAAAATATACCACGAAAGATTCATATTAATGTCTTGACTAGACGGCGAGATGATCAGAGATGTATACATACAACCAGCGTATTCGACTTACCAAGACCCTTACGAGCTTAGGTCCATGCTGAACTCGTCCCCTCATCATCCTCTTCTGCACACGCATCCTAGTCGTCCACTTGCAACATTATTAGCGAAATCGAACGAGGTAGAGTACCGGGTATCAAGCGCGGTAACCAACAGACTGTTTATCAGACGAGGCACGAGTTAGCATTTATAATACAGTGTCTGTCAAGAGAGACCAAGCCATATCCAGATGATCCATAACCACACCCATCCGGACCCCGACCCGAACTAGTTCGGGATGGACGACTCGACTCGCCACCGCACCGCAGGAGGACAGCGCACCTGCGTCGGGCACACACAGACCATTCGTGAGACGCGAACCGGGACGCAGCCGCTTGGGATCACACTGAGTAAAGCGGAGGAATTTTTGCCTTAAACCACGACCAAACCACGTTCTCAGGAGGGAAATCGTCGCGTCGGGGGTGCTCAAGGCACCTCTCAGCAGGGATTTCGGGCACTCCCTAGGCGCAAAAAAAAGTGCCCACCTAAGCGCCGTCAGCGAACGACGCAACGATAAAACAGGCTTTGCGGCGAAGTCAGTGGGTGGATTCAGCGACTCAAAATTATCTATCGTACCGGCTCGCATGTAGTACTTGGAGAATGAACCTGAGATATAATGAATAGCGTTAGTTTCGGATATACAAGGACCTGGGAAGTGAATGGCGATCGTGGTGTCGAAATATATTGAAGCGGCCAAAAAAAGCAAAGGTCGCCTCAGCACTGTGGGGGGAAGGGGTTTGTTTTCGCGTCATTATTTTAAGAGATAGGCAGGTTTGATCGTCGCGTAAAGATGAAGTAGGGTAATATGACCGGGAGCAGAGTAAGAGGAAGGAGGAAGGAGGCAGCGCGACAAACACACCTGGACCTCGTAACAAAACCAGCCGGTCTGGTCGAGGAACTCGAAGGAATTTGTGTGGATATTGCCGCGACAAAAGTTCATGTCGGCAATTTAAGTGCGTGTTGCCAGATTGGTATTTTGGCATTTTGAGGATGCAGAGGGCTGGGAGAGAGCACGCGAGAGGAAGGGAGCGCGCGAGGGAGAGGGGGGAGTGAATTGAGGGGCGGAGGACTACCGGAATGAATGAGGATGTGAGGGGATGAGGACAAAGAACACAGTGGGTGTGGAAGGGAATCAGGTGAGGTGGGACCCGTTCCGTCGAACGTTGGCATCGATCTAAATACGTCAGTCGACGCGTGGGAGTGTAGATGTTCTAGGAATTGGAAACACGCACAGGCACTGGGCGTGAAGCACACCGCCTAACCTGCGATACCTGGCTCTGAAATTGCTGCTGACGGGGAAGGGAGGCCCTTGCTTGTGGAACACCCGCTGTCTGCTGCTTTTACGCAATACGAACTCTGCGAGTGCCGCGCGATGCCCGCCCGTTGAGCGTAGGTGGTGCGAAGGGCGTATTCGGCAGAGACTCTGGCAGCGTCGGCGTCGCTGGATAGAAAGCGCACGCACCGTCCTAGACGCGAAATCTCCCTTCTTGCGTCTTTGCCAGCGAACAACCAGCACTCTGTCCTGCCGTCGCATGGCGGATGTATGCATGGGCTGCCACGCGAGTGGCGAGCGGCGTCTTGTGAATGGGCACGATATCCTGATGCAGGCCGTAAACGCGCCGTGGGCGCGTGGCCACGCTGGTCCGATATGATTTCTCCGTAAAATATGCCGTGGGTGGATAGTTCGCAGATTGAGAGCCCCGCCTAGTCAGATGACAGACAATCGGAAGATGAGCGCGACGACAGAAAGGTGAGTGGCGATGCAGCCACGGATCATAAATTGATTCGGCCAAATACGACGAACGCTCATCCCGACTTGTGAGCCAATGTTCTCTTACATTCGCATTTCACAGCTGCTTGTGCCTTGACCTTCATTTTGAGCCCAGCAATAACCCAGGAGCCGAAACCTGCCGTCCGCTGCTTTTTGGATGCCCTAGGTCTAGAAGACCAGAAGACCTTTCTCTCGAGGGCACGTATCGCTGCATCTATGACGTCAAAGAATTCTACTGCCCCTCATTACATGCCTCAATTTGTCATCCTCTTTCCTGGCTCGTCGCCAGATGCAATCCTCGTCCCACCTATTTTTCAATGCTCACCGCTTGAGGTGAAGACTATGACTCGGCCACCCCTCGGAGGGGCGGCGGCACGCTTTCGCGCTCGCGGCTCTCAGGTTAGTCACAATTTACGAGAACGCCACCGTCCTTGAATTCTTGCGCTCGTCCGAGGAGGCGACTTTTCTTTGCCACTTTACTACCTCATCCTCAACGCCAAACCCATAACAATGCGCACTGGAGCGGAACATGTCCGCTCCTCTTGTCTGTCCGGGCGCCACTCCATTTGACGCTGGCACACATGCTCCACACGCCGCTTCTGATGAAACGACAACGATGGGAATCGGAAGGGGATCCAAGGCCGGTGGGAGAGGAGCGACTCCATGCGAGCCAAAGGTGAGATAGCGGGTCGATGAGCGATTCACCCGGGAAGCCAGATATATGGGACCTACATGCGATAGAAGGAAATGCGAGACGCAGTTGGCACCTCAGGCTACCCCCACCTGACCCCCATAGGGCCAAATTCTTTGGGGTAGTTAATTGGGCCTATGGGAGGTGTTTCTAAGTGGGTATCCCATACTGCATGGGACATCCCATGCTTTCTACTGTTTTGCCTTGGGACATCCCATGCAGGTTCAAAATCGTGCCTGGGATATCCCACTGGCCCATTTGGTAGGTAGGCCCCCTGGCACCAGCCGGGGAGAAAAAAAATGCATTTTTGGGCCCATTTCTGCACCGTTTTGCATACTTTATAGTGATTCATGAAGCTGTTAAACAGGGCTCTCATGCCATGGCACAGCAGGTACATTAAGGATTTTTTTTTCTTTCCCCCAAGCAAACTGCAATACGAGTACATTGGCCTGCACTCAAATAGCAAAAGACAGATAAACCAGCCCACACTTGAATACTGCAATACAGGTATGCTGGCCTGTGCTTGAATAGTGAAATGTGGATACGCCAGCCTGTGCTAGAACACTGAAATACAGGTTTGCAGGCCCGTAGCGAAATATGGGTATACCGGCCCACACTTGAATACTGCAATACAGGTATGTCAGCCTGCACTTGAGTACTGAAATATGGATATGCTGGCATATGCTCAAATACAGCAATACGGGTATGCAGGTCCATGCTCAAATAGCAAAATATGGGTATGCCAGCCGACACTAAAATCACAAAATACAGATATGTCAACTGGCGCTCAAATACTGCAATACGGGTACACGCCTGTGCTTGAATAGTGAAATACAGATACGCCAGCCTGTGCTCAAATACTGAAATACGGGTTCACAGGCCCATGTTTGCCGCCCCAACAGCAAAATATGGATACGCTGCCCCGCACTCAAATAGCAAAATACAGATATGCTGGCCCGCGCTTGAATAGCAAAGTACAGGTATGCAGGCCTGCGCTCTAATAGCAAAATACAGATATGCTGGCCTGCACTCAAATAGTGAAATACAGGTATGCAGGCCTGTGCTCTAATAGCAAAATACAGATATGCTGGCCTGCACTCAAATAGTGAAATACAGGTATGCGGGCCTGCACTCTAATAGCAAAATACAGATATGCCAGCCTGCACCTGAATGCTGAAATACAGGTTTTCAGGCTCATGCTAGGATACCAAATATGGGTTTGCCAGCCCACGCTAGGCAGCTCCAATTGCAAAAATGTGTTCTTCCATACACCAATGCTATCCCCACACATCCCTTTTTCTCCAGACAGCCCACATTTCTTTTCCTGTTTCTTCTTGGTAAGTACACGAAATACATAGTTTGCTTGCTCACACTTCAGTAATGTATTGATATATCAATAATTTCTGATATGGACTGGGCGGAATGTCCCAGGTATTTTTTATTCGGAGTGGGATGTCCCTCACATTTTCTGTTTAGAATGGGGCATCCCATGTATTTATGGGATGTCCCACCCATTTTTTTAATCAACAATGGGACATCCACATATTTTCCCATTAACAATGGGACGTCCCATTGGTTTCTATCAATAATGGGACGTCCCACATATTTTCTGTCAAGAGTGGGACATCCCACATATTTTCCTGTCAAGAGTGGGATGTCCCATGTATCTTCTATCAATAGTGGGACGTCCCACCCATTTTCCATCAAGAGTGGGACGTCCCACCCATTTTCCATCAAGAGTGGGACGTCCCTCACCATTTCTAGCATAAATGGGACGTCCCATCCATTTTCTAGCCAGGTGGGACATCCCATGTCTTTTATAACGAGAATGGGACCTCCCATATGTTTTTCTATCTTGAATGGGATGTCCCATATCTTTTCTAACAATCAGAAACTTCTGTCATCACCACATTACATCTTCTCTAGAGTTGTTTGTCCCTTCCCCGTTATGATAATCCTCATACT
Source organism: Mycena capillaripes (assembly GCA_029204075.1). NCBI lineage: Eukaryota > Fungi > Basidiomycota > Agaricomycetes > Agaricales > Mycenaceae > Mycena > Mycena capillaripes. The sequence goes on along the minus strand of JARHKZ010000014.1, from coordinate 135,001 downwards.
GATCAGAACAAGTTGAAAGGAAATAGTCCAGTTAAGGAGATAGTTAAGTTCAGATAGTGACATGTCCATCAGACGACACGCAGTTCAAACGGCAATTCCGACATGCCAGTTCAAAAGAATGGAGTACTGAATTCACAAAGAACAAAAAAAAAAAAACCTCACTGGCGCTCTCCCACAATGTGTCGATTCGCTTCATCTTGTCGGCCGAATATAATATTTCCCCAGATTCATTTAGCTGTCACTTGCTTCAGTAAAGTAAACAAATGTGTAATAATTCAAGATCAGACATAAAGATCATCGTCCATACGGTAAATATCCGCCCTCTCCACGGCCTCCAGCGTTCCAAACTCCACATCTTCTCCATCGCTTTCCTCGGCATCTTGCTCGTCGTCTGACAAACTGCTTTCCTCACCATAATGGCGATCGTCCCCGCGAGAAGCTACATGGGCATCCACGCGGCATCTCGACAGCTGCAATATGGACGGTCCCCACTCGGGCAATTCCCCGATGCTCGAGCCCAAATTAGGTAGATGTTTGTCCCAGGTCGCGCACAGCTGCACGAGTTTGTCTTGGTGAAGTCGGAGATGATACTTATCGACACCTGCTGAATAAGTAAAGTTAGCTCAATCAGGATAATCGTCCTCAATCACGTACTGGATCCTCCAATGGCCTTCGCCGCTATCTTCCACTCCTCAGAAACCCACACCCGCAACGCTATAAACTCGCGGCGAAGTCGTGCCTCCTCTTCTTCGGCTCGATCTAGTTCCAGCAAAGCCTTGATCCCAGCCCGCACCTTCTCGTCACATAGCCACAAAGGCGGCTCATCGTTGTAGTCGTTGTCATGATCGTCCAACCCCACATCTTCGAAGATGGCATCGTCCACGTCCAATTGCCACAGCCTGCTAGGGGGAATTATGAGGGGTGCCCTCACCCCAGCGGGCGCCTTCCCGGCACGGATGAGCTTCGTGATGTCTTCACACAGTTTGTTGTATTCACTGGCGATCTTGGTGATTGTGGGCTCCCTGCGCTTGACGGCGGACTCAGTGTGAGCATGGAGTTTTGCATCTGATGATATTTATCAGCTCCATCTTTCGATCTCGAATAAAAACCCACCGTTCAGAAGGCGTCGGTAAGTGCGCTCCACAACGTCCATCTCAAACTTCCTTGCCCTCAGGCGTTGCCGCAGTCGAAGTTTCAGAGCGCGCGCATTCATCCTTGCACGCATGTACTCGCTCTTGATCAGCTTCTGTAGCTCCTGCTGCTCGTTTACTCCCAAAGCCTTCTCCTTTCGCCTCAGGGTTGCCAGCGACTTCTCGAGAGCCTCTTGAGCGGCCTGCCACTCTGTCTCGTACAACGCCGAGTGATCGTCTTCATCCGAGACGCCGTCGATGAATTTCTGGCGCAGCTCGCGGACCTGCACCTCGCGCGTTTTCACAGCAGCACGTAAAAGGATTACCGCATGCACTGCTTGCTGCCCACGAGTTTTTGTTCGACCTAAACCAACCACACGTCACTCGCCGTTCTTTCTCAGAAACATAAAATACGGGGTTCACGCACGAGGTAGAGCTCTGGTTTGCGCAGCCACCTGCGCCGCCCACTGCTCGCGCAGCATCTCAGTGGATTTACCAGCCTTTGCCAGCTCCTTCTTCGCCTCCGCACGCTTCTGGATGCAATGGCGATACCGACGGTTGATCCATTCACCGAGTCGTAGCAGGCTCGCCTCCTCAGCATGCTCCATTTGGGCGTCCAACGTGTACAGGCGATTGTGGTACTGGCGTGTGTAAGAAAAACGTCAGTGAGCTTATAGCATATTGAAAGGCTAGGAGAGGACTTACACCAGAGATACGCAGATGCGCGATCAAGTGCCGAATTGACTTCCAGAATCGCTCTGCTCCCTCCCCGTTGGAAAATCCGAATCCGGACCTCTTCCGAGGATGATAGAGCAGCTGGCACGCCCACTCGTGCCCAAACGCGTGGAACACCGAGACCGCGAATGCGATTCGATCCATGAAGCGATCCAGAAAGCGCCACTTCCAGCAGCTGCGCTCCATAGCGCAGGCGACATCGTACATCAGCCCGACGCCAATCGCGAGAGGCAGGTGCTGGAAGAGCGTCTCGATAAGAGCAATGACATAGAATTGTTTTTCGCCTGCCGAGTGCATGTTGGCCAGGAAGAGAACTCGGTCGTGGCGACACAGGAGGCCCATGAGAGCTGTGTCCTCAAAGAAATCTGTGCTCGCCTTCTCCCGTTTTTCATCCGCCGCCTTGAAGGACACCTCACATGCGTCGAGGACTGAGCGCGGCAAGGGAAGCCTGGCGTACTCGTATTCATCGTCCTCATCGATTTCCTGGAGTGTTGGCTTTGGTCGCTTAGTGTTCTTCTTGTCTGGAAGGTCGCGCAGACTGTCCACGTAGATTTCGGTTAGTCTCGCTTGCTCTTCAGGAATAAAACGCGTGTCGGGGTGTGTTTTCTCCGGGTCTCGCGGTGATTTCTTCTTTTTCTGCGTGAAGCATGCGTCGATACACACTATAATGTCGGCTCTGGGAACTCAGATAAGTGGAGAATCGAAATAACTTTTTGAGTGGACCTACATTTCATTTGGGTCATGTTTGAGGTTACCGAAGCACGCGGGGCATCGACGGCGCAAGTATTCACTGGGGTCTAGTCGAGGCGGGGGCTCCGGGAATGGCACCTGTGGAGGTTCAGGTGTTGGTTCCCGCGCACGTTTACGGCTGGCGTTACGGGCGGCAGGAGTAGGTGTGGTTGGAGCGGCAGTGCGTGCCGACGAGGTCGAGGACGCGCTGGAACTACGGCCGGGGGTGGTGTCTCGGTCGGTGGTTCGTGCACGCGGGGGCGAGATTGGGATCTCGGGACCATACACCTCCTCGCGTACCGTCTCGATCTTGACACGGTAATGTTCCTTCATGAGGTTCTGAAGATGCGTGTACCACATGAGGCAGTTTCCGAAACGCCGTCGTAAAGAGTTCTGTTAACATCTGGTTAATGGCAGTTCTTGTCATTAATAAATTAAGCTGTGGACCTGATGTTGTAACTGGAATCCCATGCTACTCAGAACTCGCTCAAAGGCCAGGGTAAACGCTGTCGTGTTGGGCGAAATTTGCAGAAAAAGATTCCTGGCAAACTCCAGCACGCGAAGATCCACCGCTACTGACGGTTCCAGCGGCGCGCAGCCGAAGGCACCCAGTCGCATCAGTTGTACTGCCGCCGATCCAGAAGGACATTTACAAATTTGAAGTTCGACGTCTTGTATCGCTGCGACCAGTTAGTTTCCAAATTCGTGGAAAGACCACGCCCCGACGTACATGAAAAATGGAGGATGGCAATTTTTAGCGTCTTCGATTTACAAGTGCAGGCAGTTCGTTGTTGCTGCTGGCACCTGTCCAAGTCGCGCAGAGATTTGGTTTCATAGAAGAGGCGCGCCAATTCAGGCAAGAGTATGGGTAGCACAGATTGTTGCCACCGTTTCCATTGGGCCTCCCGCTTGCGAAGATGTACGCCCGGAGTCGGTGGTGGTGTACGCTGGACTCCCATAATGTCGGGGTCGTCGGACGCGGCTTCTGCAAAATCAGCCGCGGCGATATCCTCATCAGAGATTGCCGGTGTGGCACGGCCACGGCGCGCTTCAGCCACTCCGAATTGGTGTAAGAGTGAGGGAAGGCGTGGCTGCACCAGTGTTCTGCCGTTTTGTAGCAGAACGTCCGCGGGCCGATTGGAATCTTCGCGACGGCGAGTGTTAGCAGCGGGCGGTCCAGGTTCCAATATATATGCAGGCGAGGATGTCGCAGCTGTGTGGCGTTGTTTCGCGCTGAGTTTGAGGACCATTGTGAACTAACCTAGTGAATGAAGACAAGGTGAGAGTCCTGAGTGCGCTAAGTAAACCTGCCACCCATAATACACTTTGATTCTTCCAACTTTGATTTTGATTTTTCTCGTTGCCTACAGTGGTAAGGGATCGAGGAACTCGTATTTAAAATCCCAAATGTAAGTAGCTAAAGTATTGCAACACAATAAGTTAAATGGCGATAGTGGTGGTTCAAGACAAGCAAAATAAGCGCCCAACATAACGGCTGATTTTCGGGGAACCATTTTCGGGCAACTCGTTCCCCGAAAGTCGCCCATCAAGGCCGGCCCTTACCCGTCCGCACAGCTTTCGGCTCTTCTTTCTGAACCACACGGTTTCAACATGATAAGTTAGCGTACACAATGGGCAAGCAAGAATTTCAAGGCGCCCCCAATCAAAGCAGAAGCAGAAGTTTCAAGAAGAATCACTGCATTTTCTAAACAATCGCTCTGTGATGTTGTCAAAGAATAGTATGATCGCCCGCACAGTACGAGTCTGACATTTATGAAATCTTGATCAAAATAAAGTCCGTCGTCGACATCTCGCCCATGTTAATTCCGCCCTAGATGAAACATAATCCTGCGATCCGTGCTAGGCGATCCGATAGTCATTGATACATTTCCACGCCTTCGCAGCCCTTTCTGTCACTAGGAATGAAGCAAAATTGGCAAAAAAAACTATGGCAGACAGTCACACGGATACGGCTACAGTCCCTGCCATCCCGCCATCCCTCCGCGGCCACCCACAGTCGTTACGGGGACATTTGGCAGACAAAATGGGGGGAAAGAAAGAATTCTCGTACGACTTGAACGAAGTCCTTGTCCTGCCAAGATCTCTTTGATTGATCCGGGCGGACTTTAGGCTTAACATTTCACCACCCTGCACGCCCCTCGCCAAGCTGTATCGAGGAACATTCCTTACATTTTAGTAGACAGTCCGCTTGAGCTGGTTAGTTTAGGTATAGTCCGTGAATAGCTAACCTGCTATGATGTATTTGCTCGAGTACCCTGACCTGGGCTGCCTTGGAATTTCGAGTCAAAATAATGACCAAATTGTAGGAAATTTTCATAAAAGCCACTAGAGCTTTTGAATCAGCTTGAGAAAAGTACGCCAGGGACTTGTTCGGGTAGGGCATCTTGGGCTTTGGTCTAACCACAACAAAATTTTCGGGGCTACTCGGACTTTTGATATCGCTTATGGGCGGTTCTCAAGCTCCGCCATATCTTGGAGCATTAGTATAACGAACATTGTTTTGTCACTACAAGTCGGCCGAGGGGCCGTCAAAATGTAGTGTTTGAGCCCGCTGGGATCAATTCTCTAGAGACATATCATTAATTCATGTGCTGTGCACGCTGCAGAATGTGCTGGCTCCGAATTTTATAAAATCTGTGCTTTGTCCTTCCAGCTCAACGAAGTAGTCGTATCAGCACGTGTGATAACGTGGGAATTATGCTGATCAAGCCGAGCAGCGGCTCGAGATGTGAATCATGCTGTGACCGTGACATTATCTTTCGTGTTAACTGCCGCCTGCATCTTGAACGCGTATTGTACTGTTGCGTTTCAAACAAAGGTTCACGGGGTGTCACCTGTCACCTCAATTTAATTGTTCACGGGTTACGGTGTTCAAAGATCGACCGAGGCCGTCACTGGCTTGGCAATTGTTCATTTTGCCGAGTGACTGCCTGGACTGCGCCAATGCAGGCCCATGCTTGCCTGAGAGTATTGGAGCTCACCAGCGGGGATCCACGTACACATGGGGTTCAAGAAGGCACTGAAAATTATCAAAGAAAAGATGAACTGGCTCCTCTCCGTCGCAATGGGTATTTGAGGCATGGTTAATGGTCTCACTCTCTACTTAATACCGGACCAGGCACAGGGAAGAGCAGGAGATATTTGAAACCGGTCAAAACCGTCCATTTTTTGTACACTCTCTGGGACAACCGGGTGATCGTCGCACTGTATTTATTCATGTACGGAAAATAAAAGCAAATTTAAGTCCCTCGTCGTTTACTAATGGACTCCAATAACGGCTTCAAAAAAGTCAGATTGGATTGGACAACAGAAAACATGGGCCAACGCTTCGCCAGCGCTCAGGAGAATCGCAGCACAGTACTTTCTGATTCCACTGACGCTAGAACATGACCTGGTCCCATCGCCTTACCTCCCGTTGACAAAAATCCTGGAACTCACCCTTCCCTTCCAAAATAAGACTTCCACAGCCCTCCATGTTAAGGAAATAGTACCGGCCGATTGTTCCGCGTATTTAGATGTTTGTTTGTCGTTTGATACAGGGGCTTTGCTGTTTGTTTCTTACCACCACGGTGCGACAACGGTTTCGACCTCACACTCCATTCAACGCTGCTCTTCAGCTCAAAGGTTCCGGATATTGGCGACCAGGCATTGATGCTTCGCGTGCGGCGTCTTCCAGTGCCTGATCCTAAGACAGTCAACAGACTCCTCTCAGCCAGCCGTCAGGTCTGGCTCGACGGAGCTCAGTCTGTGATCTACAGCCATCTTAGCGCCCGACAACGGCGACGGCGATGATCCGTACCAGGGTGCTGATGAGTAGGACGACTGTGAGGTCCCCCTGGGCGTCGTTTACGCACATCTTGCTTCGTGTAGATCTGACGTTGCGGCTAATTCCTCCGTTGATGCCAACGGCGGAATCACTCGGTCGGGAGATGCAGAGGCGTCTGAGGTTGAGCCTGAAGAATTGGATGAGCCGGTTCTTGGGCGGGGCTAGCGCAGGAGAACTGTGGCGCGGTGTTACCTAGGCCCTATATGGAAGGAGCACCAGTTTTTTTTCTGTATTTTTTCGCGCCTTTTTTTTTTTTTTGTTAAGTTTAGAATAGCTCAAAAATCGGGTTTTTTTGACCCTCTGAGGACTTCAACAAAATAGATGTTCATTGACTAGACTTCACCGTCACTACCTATATTGTTCAGTTCAAGGATCCATGTCACCCGTCACCTGAACCTTTGGTCGAAACGCGACAGTATTCGTTCCCTGCGTGTTCTACCAGTCCCTTCTTTAGCATTTGATAATCTTCTTTTCAATGCCATTGACGCGTTATAATCCTTCTTCTGCCTTAGCAGGCACCTGGCACCCGGACACGTCTTTTATTCGATTTTAGTGTGGTTTACAACTCTTTTCTTCGAGATTCGGTCAGGATTCCATTAACATTTATAATACTTTACTCTATACAGAACAAATATGCCGGAATCTCAAGTTTTGAACGCATTTGCACACCGCATTCGCCTCAATCCGGAGGATGCATGTCGCAAAAATGATGGTGTATGGCCAGAAGGTGTGTACAATTAACCCTTCCAGCAGTTTCTTCATCGTCTACTGATACACAGGTCATCTGCGACTCTTTCCTCGTACTTTTACTGAGGGACAGCAGCTAAAGCACACGAAACAATCTCAGTGGATGTCAGCGATTACACCGAGACTCTGGAGCCAAAACCAGTCCCGATAAACCCTCACGAAGACACGCATCCCTCGCAACGCTCTATGGATGTACCTTTTTAAGCGCGATCTCTTGTCTGGACCCGTTAATATTGCTGTCCGGGGTAAATGCCTTGTTCTCACTGCTGAACGCGTATGTTTCCCTTCATTTGTTCGCATCTGAACCTCGTCCTTATCTTATGAAGCATGCACCTATTTGCCATTTCAATCTTGAGGGCGATATGCTCGTGTTGAGAGAGGCGGATTTCGACGAGATCGTCTCCACGTGTGTTCCAGGAGATAGCAAGAATTCAGCCAGGGCCAGGCACCTCCGATCGTTTCCCCTTCCACAGAGGTTTGTGCACCCTGGTGCTTGTCACAAGGCTGTTCGAAAGATAAATATCTTGGCGGTCATTGTCATGAACGAGGATGTCATTATCCTGACAGATTTTTCGCGCGTTGCCTGATATTCAGCCTGGTTCCTGGGTATATCCATTTTTATTTCCTGTCTAATGCTTTTGTTTCACTGAATCACATGCATTAACAGCTCTGGGAGACTCATCTTTGGAAGCGGTTCCGAGGCCGCCCAGACTGGATCGTTGAGACGGACGCTGTTTTTGCTGGTCTAGATTCTTGGTGTGCAAAGGTTCTGAAATATCAACTGCGAACCCCAATAATTGAGGAACTTCTTGACGTCACAGGGCCTGCAGCTGGTGTGGGCCAACACCTTGCAAACAACCTCCTATTTGGTCTCGCTCTGCATACTGAAATTCCCAGCCTTACCATATGTTCCAGCTATGAACTGCACCAGGAACTACGAGCGTATCTTCCTGTTTTTATGGGTACCTGGGCTTCCTCTAAGTATCTCACTCGTTGCGCTTCACCAGGCTTCGCTTGTCCTTTTCTTAATTTTCATAGGAACACCTTACCACGGTGAATGGACCATGTACACCGGTAAATGGAAGGACGTTCCGGTTCAAAGGCGCCAAAGCAATATGTATTATGTGATCCGTGCCACCCCTCTTGCAGACTGGAACGCGTCAACTGAGGTATGTTTGCGACAGAATCTTTTTATTTCCTTACCATCTTTCAATTAGGAGGTGTTTGATTTTAAGGATGTCACCAATGCTGGTTTCGCCACCACACTTGGACCAGCCTCCTTTTTCGAACCTATGTAGAACAAGCTCGACCCGAACCAGCTTCATTCTATGGTTCATGCAGGGCAACCTTGCAAGTTCAGACCTATAATTCACTCGTTCAGATTAGGTCTTATCAGCTGTCCAGGAAAGAACGAAGAAGCGTGGACGTCCGTGCAGGGCGTTGTTAACCCACAAGACTATTCAGTGTTGACCGCATCTTACACATTCCACAATGCCGCGTCGAAGACAGAGCTATTCACACAGTGAACAAGGAGAACGACAGCAGGGTGGAGGATGTAGTCCAGTATCACACGGGGAGCTGTGCCAAGTTTGTGTGGTGCGATTTTCCTTCTATACAGAACTTTGTTGAACACTGATATGTCGTCTTGAGATTCACGTACACCTATGGTGATCAGTGAGTCCTGAAAGTACTAGCAAACCAAGGTAACTCACGTTTAGTTAAACTTGCGACTGTATGTTGATCATTCTTCTCCCGCTTCTAGTACTCGCGGCGAAATTCGGCGGCCGAATGAACGAGTTCGCATCCTAATTGGGACGAAGTCTGATGTAGCAGGAGTGCCGCATTTTATTCGCTCGTTAGATTGCTCCTGTGGACTTAAGGACACTCAGGGAGGGTTGGTAAGGCAATAATGAATACCAAAGTATTCAGGATTGGTACCATGACCAGTTAAGGTGGCACAAGAGAATATACAAGTTCACATATGTTACATACGCTGAAGACCTGTCGTCGCCGTATGTTTTTAATGTGGCTTGTTCATGCCTTCTAAGATGTACAAGGATACAAATTCAGGCCGACATGATGTTCAAGTAAATGGTAAGAGTAATATAATTGCAACGTCTCGGTGGAAGACCGAAAAATTGAGTGTCTCGCAAGACGTGCAGGAGTCGAATGCTTGTGGGGACGCAATACGTCATGTGAAGCTTCAGCAGCCACCAAGGTAGCGTCAGTTTCGTTAAAAATATGTGAAAATGGTACGGAACTCACCAAATCACGCACGTGTCAGTTGCGAAATTTGGTACGGCGGCCGGACACACTGAGCCGCGAAAGTAGCGCGGCATTGTCAGCGAGCTAATGTGCAAAAGAGCCAGCGGGAGACGTACCATTACCGGAACACAAAGAATCGAGTCAAAGGTCTGTACGGCGTGTAGCTCAGCCGGGCTCAGTCCGCGTTAAAGTTATCTGGGCTGAAGGAAAGGTGCTTAACATTAATGCAATGGAGTATAACACACATAATATGACACACCTTTAGCGTGCTCCTGCTCCCATTTCGAGTCCGAGCATTGTGAATATGGGCTTGGATTTAAAGCTAGGGTAGTTGACGCACTGACCATCGAAAAGATGAAAACCTTGAGTATATAGCGTCATGGCACACAGGTAGTGGGTGAAGAAGACTAGAACACGTGAGGTGGTCCAAGGGAACTACAACGAAGTTTTTGGGGTCGGGTTTGATGCACAGGGAGCGTGTCTTGATCGACAGAAACACGGCAGTTGTATTCGTTCTTAGTCCTTTCCAGTGTCTTGCGGAGCGCTTGATCGGATAGTCGTACGCGTAAGAATGCAGTGATATTGAAGAGGGGACGGTGAAGATCGCACGACGATGATAGAGAAACAGCTGCGGCAACCTTGGCTCGGAGCGGAATTGCTGTTGAGTTGCATTGGCTTTGGTTGCAGAAGGACGGCCGTGAAACACCGCATTGAGAAGAAACCGAGCACGGTAACAAAGAGGCGCGGCAGATATAGGGTATGGCTTGCTCTCGAGGTCCGAGAACACATCCAGAAAGTTAGTTACCAGTAAGTCAGAGGGGGAGTGCGCGAGCTGGGGATGGGGTAGAGTGATAGACGCCGGACGGGAGGAAGATGGTGGGGTGTAAGAAAGAAGCGAAGCAGACCCTTAGTCCTTTTGAGCGGAAGTCGACCGGCTGATCGGGGAGGTCGCAGATAAAATCTTTGATCTGTCGGGGGTACAATGTGATACGAGACAGACATAATTATTCGAGATTAATTACGGATGTCAAAACACGTATTCTACACATATGCTTTAATTTTGGCGGGATCTGCGTACGTTTGAGCGGCGATTTCCATCTCCGCGAACAAAGGGGGAAAAACAAATGACTTACACAGCTTAGGCCCCGTTCGGACGCAGATCGATTGCATACGTTACATACGCATGACGGACATAATTATTCGAGAACAATTCGGGATGTCAAAACACGTATTCTACACATATGCTTTAGTTTTGGCGGGATCTGCGTACGTACGCAGAGCACTCGAACGGGCCCCAGTTGTTCCGCATCCAGGAAATACGGAAAAATGCAGCGTACTACTCGATCTACGACGCACAAAGGGCGTTCTCAAAGCAACAACGTGCCAACTGACCAACGAACGAACTTGCGAGCGACGAAGCCAAAGGTCAAGCCCAAAACCAAGTCGAAACCCCCTACGCGCTCGAAGGTAATGATATATTTACTTGACAGTGTATTGCACGAAAGCTCAACTGTTCGTTCATTCACAGGCCGACAGTAAGCGCCGCGTTGATGTGAGTTAATTTTTCTTTCTGGTGAGGAATCATCTCCAATCCCGTTTCTTCCAGGAGGAAACAGAGGAAAACGCAGATGCTGACGTCGACGACGGCGACGGCATTAGGGTATTTTTTTTTCCGTGGCGCATTCTTCCGCAGCTGATGATTTTTCTCCTTGGAAGGACGGCGTAGATGAAGATACTGCGAATGCAGGTGAAAACGCTAGCAAATCGGTATGTTTTTGCTCACAGCCATAGGCGTGACTCCGCATACTCACTGTGCTCCCTCAGGAGAAGATTCCCGACGATGTCGCGGATGCCCAACTCCAAAACGGCACAATTAACGAGGTACATACATTTGCTTTATTGGCTGGCGTCCTATTTACTAATCAATCCTTCCTCGCAGGAGACTCCCGACGATGTCGCAGATGCCCAACTGCAAAACGGCACCGAAAACGAGGTAATTTGTTTTGCTGCTTAGCGTCTCCCTTACTGATCACCCCTCGCAAAAGACTATCAAAAATCCTCCTCAGCATCCAGAACGTCCTAGGCCCAGAGCACGCACCACGACGGTTGGGACACCAATGATCTTCTCACAGATCTCGCGCACGACCCCTTCAATCTTTCGCGACGATTATTGGGACGTACTTGGCGTGACGGGCATGCTCCTCCTCCCATCGATCTCGGCGACGAGCAGGAGCTCGCGCAAGAGGAAGAGCAGCCCGCCGCGGCTACGGAGGAGCAGTGGCACGATCCAGAGGACGACAGGGACGCGCCGTACTCAGACGGCATGTACAGGTTCCCCGACATAGAGACGATGCATTATGTCGATGTCGATGATGAAGAAGACCACCCTTATTTCGACTTGAACGATTTTCCCTCGCCTGGCCTACGAGGGCGTGGTTTGCGAAGCCACTCGGAGTCCCCCTCGCGTTGCCCTAAATCCCCCAAATCACCTTCTCGCCGCCACTCCGCCTCACCTTCCCGCATGGACGCCACCGAAGAGACTCGTCATCGCGCCCCCGCAGCCACTCCACGGCCTTTTCCCGTTCACGCCACTCCACCTCGCCTTCTCCTCGTGGGCGCCACCAACAAGACTCGTCGTCGCCACGCCGCCGCCACTCTGCGTCCCGTGGTTATGGATGCCCCAAATCACCTGATCGCCGTCACTCCGCCTCACCTCCCCCTCATGGACGCCAGCGACAAGACTCGGATTCGTCACCGCCCCGCCGCAACGACTCTGCGTCCTCTTCCCGTTCACGCCACTCGCGGTCTCCACGCCACTCAGCGACTCGTGGCCAGAAATCTTGCCCTTCTCAGCGCTATGCCGCGTCGCGGTCCCCGATGCGGTTGCCACCTTCATTGCCTCAGGTCCATTGTCACCTCAGGAATCTGACTTGAGCCACCCGAGTGACGACTTCGAGGTGGGGCAGGCGGCCGAGGAGAAGGCCAGGGCTTGGAGGAAGTCGCACGGCATGCCTGTTGCGCTTGCACTCGAGGAGCTAGACCAGGAGGATGAGGAGGAGTTTGAGAAGGAAGTCGCTCAACGCGGGTTTGACGATGCCCCGCCCCCACCAAGAAATCGAAGACGAAGAAGTCGAAGGCTAAGGGGAAGACGGCGACCACTCAGACGGAGACGGAGGCCGCGGTTGAGACGGGGAAAGGTGGGCGTAAGAGCAGGGGGAGGGGGAAGGCGAAGGCGACGCAGCCCACCGGCGGGTTTCAGTCCGACGACTGCCTCGTGGACGGTGACGAAGTCGAAGAGGAAGAGGACGGAAATTCAGACGGCAAGGGTTCTACGAGGGGGCCCATTCCGGACGACATCAAAGAGCTTCTGTACCAAGCTCACGATGAATTCACAGCCACGGTCGACAATCTCGCGAAACGCTGCGGGAAGTCGAGCACCACATTACACGAGGAGCTGGGTACCGTCATAAGAACCGGGCGCGCACCGAGTGCTTGGAACGTTTGGCAACAATATTTCGGGGAGCTGATCCCCAAAGACAGTAAGTCTTATGTGCTTTTCGATTCGTCGTGCGCCGGTGACACAGAAATTACAGAGAGGGAAGCCAACTTCTCCAAGCAATCTCGGGCGGCCTTCGTCGCGGCGTGCCGAGTAGGGGACGATTTTCCGAAAGAGTTTCTCTCGGACAGTGAGGCAGTGTACCAACGCCTACCGTGGTTGAGGGGGTGGAAGGCGAACGTGACGGAGAACGCAGTTGCCGCGCTGCGAGACAACAACAAGATCAAGGCGAAACTGAAATCGGAGCTGAAGCCGGTGACACAGCTGGTAAGTTTGCCCGTTCTTCTCGTTAAGTGGAGTTAAACGACAACAAATTACAGGCGGCACTATTACTGTCAACCTACAACGTGCATATGTGGGGCTACCTCATCGACCCAGACGGCCAAGCTAGTTTCGTCTTCGGTGCGGGCGAAGACTTCAAAGAAATGCGGAGGCTCCAGCACCACAACTTAAATCAGCAGGTCAAAGATCAAGAACATATCTTTGGGTGCGTCTCGTGTGGTGGCTGGATAATTTTCTCTGATCTGACCGTACGGCAGGACTATCGAGATGAGAAAGCGCGGGCTCGAGGCTCTGCGGATCCCCATCCCCAACCTCGATGCTCAGGATGGCGAGACAATGCGGGACGCCTATCGAAGACAGTTTACCTCCATCGTCGCCGGGCAACTCTGTTTGTGGATTCATTTTGCTTGCCCTATTTGAAATAAAAGACTCACGCGAGAGCAGGGGAATTTTTGCGCCGTGCAGGGACGCTGTCTGGACAAGACCTGGACAAGACGCGATTTCAAATGAGATGGGGCGTCAAGTTCATCGATGCGGCGCGGGAGGGTAAATGTCGTATTATCAACTACCCTACAGCCCTGCGCGATGCCAACCAGATTATCGGCAGCGCGGCATTTGTGCTGAAAAAGATCAAGTCGGCGACGTTTGAGACGTTCATGGACGAGCTTGTCAAAGCCAACGCCAGCTCGAGCACCAGCGACGGCGACGACAGCGTTATGCGTCTTGTGTCTTGGAACGATGGTAAGTGACGGAATTGCTCACTGGAGCTTTGTCGTGATTTCTAACGCGAAAATTGCAGACGAGCGACAGTTGCCGCTTGATGAGCAGGGCAAGATCCCCGTAATCATCGACGAAGAGGGGGTGGTTTTGCTTCGGGTGAAACATAGCGAGGGGTTTGCCAGCGACGTTAAGAAGCAGGCCGAGACTGCTGAGAAGGAGGCGAGAGCAGCGCAGAAGGAGGCGAGTAAGGCGAGAAAGGTAAAGCCCTTCAAGGCGCGCGACAGTCGCGAGGTCGTTAACAGTCTAGATGTCCTCGCTGGGCCTTCACGCCCCCCTCAGCGGGAGCGCCCAAAAGAACGCAACTCCCGCGCTCGTTCTCTTTCCCCCCCCCACCACGTCGAGTCCTCGCGCCCGCCCCACAACGAGCTCGAACCCTATGATCGCCCTCGTTCGCCTTCCCCGCACACTGGGGAATTTCGCCAGTACTACGCTAAACCGGACCGCCACTCACGCGCTGGGCCATCCCGCCCCTACTACGCCAAACCTGACCGTGGCCTGCGCGCTGGGTCATCCCGTGCCCACTATGCGACACCGGACCGCGACTTGCACGCTGCGCCATCCCCCAACTACTACCCCGAGCCCAACCGCAACTCGCGGCCTTATTCTCCCGCCCCTCACCCAGAGCCCTCTCGGTTTTACTACGCCAAAGCCGACTCGCGCCCTTGGTCACCTCCCCCGCCGCACGCGGGCTCTTCCTACTTGTACTCCGGGACGAACTCACGAGCGCCTCCTTCGAGCCCTTACCCGACCGACTCACACCACTCCAACCAACACTCGCGCTCTGGATTTGAACGCCCTGCAGCGCGGTCCGCCCACGATCTCCTGCGCATTCCAGATTCCTCTGTACCTCACGTTCCGAACTCGCGTTCGCGGTCTGTGGCGGTCGAACACAACACAACGCTTCCCCGTATGGACTTTGTAGCCCGAGAAAGAGAATTGAGCCGCGCGGCGCAACTCAATTCCCGTACACGTGCGCCTGTCAGCGGTGGGGTCCGTGTCGGTAGTAGCACTAAACGGAAAGCTCTGCATGACGGCGGCGCAGAGAGTTCGGACAGGGAACCAAAACACCGGCGTGCGCTCGGGGAGGAACTGATCAAGATGCGATTCATGGTCGATGGACAGCAGCCGGGGCGGATTTTTTACGCGACTCGGTTGAGGCACACAGATCACCCCTCCCGTGCGGATGCATACTTGTTTATCGAGGAAGCAGGGCGGTGGGAGCGTATGGACGCCAAGCGTACACCAGTTCTGGCGACCGAGGAAGACTCTGAGCGGTATAAGAAGGACATCGCTATCTTGGGCCTAGAGGACTATCCACCTCAACGCCGGTGATTATTTACAGTTACCATTACAAACGGCTACAATATCGCTACATATGATTTATGTACCTTATGCTTCCTTATGAATTATGCTATGGCTTTTATGTTGTGCGTAATGTTTGAGTGGGTAAAGCCTAGAATCCGAATAAGGTGGAGAAGAAGATCGGTTTGTGAGTATTGAAGCAGAGAAATTCAAACTTGGTAATACATCCCATGTTATTTGTTGAACTACGGGACATCCCATGCTCTTTATTGAACCATGGGACATCCTATATGCAGAAAATAAGGTGAGATGTCCCATTCATTTTTGACGTCGCATGGGACGTCCCATGTGTCTGTTATGAAAGCGTGAGATGTCCCACAGTACTTTCTGAGTGCGAGGGACACCCCACTCATTTTTAGCCTCAGATGGGGCATCCCATGTGTGTGATTTGAAATTATGGGACATCCCACATTATTTTTTGCATGGAAGGGATGTCCCATTCATTTTCAGCCTCGCATGGGACATCCCATGTGTCTGTGTTGAAAACATGGGATGTCCCATGTCATTTTATAAAAATATGGGATGTCCCACCCTTATTTTGTGAAAATATGGGATGTCCCACCGTATTTTGTGAAAATATGGGATGTCCCACCGTATTTTGTGAAAATATGGGATGTCCCTCTCGCATTTCCTGTCAGAGGAAATGAAGTATTCATATTTCAATATTTGATTGTTGGACAACACACCCATATTTCTCGGCAATTATAAGGTTGGTAGGGATACAAGTTCAAATAGCACTTGGACACAATTGAAGGACTTGGGGGAGAGAGTGTATGGAAAAGAAGAAACAGAAAAAGAACCAGTGTACCCGTATTGCAGTATTCAAGCATTGAAGGATGTGGGGAAGATAGTGTATTGAGAAAAAGAACTGACATACCCGTGTTTTGATATCCGAGCATGGCACACATACCCATGTTTTGATATCTGAGTGTGGGCACACGTATCTGTGTTTTGATATCTGAACGTGGGTGCATGTGCTTGTGTTTCAATATTCAGGTGTGGGTGCACGTGCACGTGTTTTGATTTCAAGCATGGGCGCACATGCCCGTGTTTTGATATCCGAGCGTGGGTGAACATACCTGTGTTTCGATGTCCAAGTGTGGGTGCACGACCTGTGTTTCGATATCCAAGCATGGGCGCACGTACCTGTGCTTCGGTATTTTAGTGCGAGCCAACATATTGTGTTCAAACATGGGCCGAAGTACCTGTATTGCAGTATTCAAGCGTGGGCCGGTGTACCCGTGTTGCGGTTTGCTCAGAAGGAAAAACCCCGCCTCAATGCACCCTCTTCACCATGGCATAAAAGCCCCAGCACACAGCTTCATGGATCACTATAGATTGTGCAAAATGGTGCATAAATGGACCCAAAAACGCATGTTTTCTCCCTGGCTGGTGCCAGGGGTCCAACCCACCAAATGGGGTCAGTGGGATATCCCAAACCGGATTTTGAACCTGCAAGGTATGTCCCATAAAATATCTGTGGGACATCCCAAGGCAAAACAGTAGAAAGTGTGGGATGTCCCATGCAGCATGGGATACCCACTTAGAAACACCCCCCATAGGCCCAATTAACTACCCTGAAAAATTTGGCCCTATGGGGGTCAGGTGGGGGTAGCCTGAGGTGCGGTGATCATGGAAATTTGCACCTAGCAATATTGTGGAATCCCTTGCACATGCGCGTACAATAATCGGGTGCCATCAGCGTGCCAAAAGAGTCGAACAGACATATTTTACAGACTTCTCTAAAAAAATTGCGGGACCCGAAAAGGCACGGGACTCAAAAAGGCGCGGGACCCAAAAGGCGCGGGCGTCCAAATATGTATTACGCGGGAATCTGGATCGCGCGCCAAATAAACTGATTGATGGATCGGCGTCTTTTTAGCGCGGAGGGTGCCAAATAACGTATTTATAAGGCGCGGAGATAGTTACCTCCGAATATATTTAGTGCGGGAATAAATGTGCTTTGGGACCGCCATAGTAATACACCACACACACACATTGTGAGAGGCGACACATCCCAATCATGCAATACATTCAGATCAGAACCGACACACTGATGTGTCGGCCTGAGGTGCAACACATCCGTCCACAGGGATCAATTGGTCCCGTGATTCACCATTTTGGTAGGGTACAGCAGCAGTACAGTGAGAGCAGGACCAAAGAATTCAGAGATACATAATTGTGATGAAAGTAAACTATAGGTTAACAATGACTCTTAAGTTGTGTTGTTTAGATCACTGAATTTGAAGTGTGTTAGAACATGCAAAACCTAGGCATGTAGGAGAACATACCTTGGCAGTGCACGCCTTGGCCTTTTTCAGAGGACGCTCGGAGGTTTCCTCCTCGCCTACCCGCCTGCGCTCCGAAGGTATTCTGGATCGCACCCAGCTCGGCTTGAGAATGTTACCCAGATCAACTTCCTGTCGTTGGCGCCGTTTCTTGACATTGTCGGAAGTGCTCGCAGACGGTGTGGAATGATCTTTGGCGTCGATGAAGATGTCTGGAGGGATTGAACCGAGTTGGAGTGAGTGGCGGGCCAGGCAAATATTTCTGTGGCTGGCTCAAAGAAACTTCCGGCAAAATTAGCACAGAGGAAGCAGATGCTGACAGCAACAGCAGGGTTCTAGTCGAAACCGCATCGTGGCCAAGGTGCTATCAGTCAAGTGCCATCAAAGATGGACCCTGTGCAGTATGTTTGTGTTCGTCACGGTCATTGATCTCTCTGATAGGGTCACGTGTAGACACCTGTGCGCAATAGAACCGGTTGAAACCTTGATGGTTTGAACTCAGAGTCACAATGTTCAAACTGCAGATTCGTTTTGCTTGGCACACACAAGGGGCTGCTTAGTGCTTCAGCATCAACAGGCTTAATTTTCATTTCTCTGGCTTTGAACTTATCTGAGTTGCTTGAAAATTTCCCATAATCTGAGGTTAAGTATCTGACATACATGTGATGGAACAGCGGAAGGAAGTGAAAGGATCAAACAGGAACATGATGACATTTGGCAGAGATTCAAAACTGGGAGCGTAGGTTGAAAAGATTTTGGACAGAATGGACAGACAGAAGTAATTTAATAAATAGGGTGACGAAAACAAATGTACATAGTGCTGCTCAATTATTTTCTGCCACTGCACATTCCAGTTAATCCCTGCATCTGGGTGCTCAGATCTGATATGCTGAACAAGACTGAACCAGGCACTGGGCCAAGTACCTCCAACATCTGCAAACTGCAGTGGAGCGAAGAAGATGGTGCATGGGTAAAATATCATCTCTTGGATCACTCACTTGACAGTGCATCGGGAGAAGATGCCACAATGTATGCGGATATCCTGGAAATTCCAAACGAGGATTTGGTGAACCTGGTCAACAAATGCATTCGAAGAGGTGGTAGCCCGTCTACAGTATATGGTTGAGATCTGCAATCATTGGCCTGCTGAAACGCGGTAAAGCGGGAAATATACCTGACAGCTATCGAATCATTGCTCTGGAAATTTGCTTCTTGAAAGTCATCACCCGGCTTATCCATCGGCAAATAACACAATGGGCGACAGCACGAGGCCTAATTCCAGATTGGCAAAATGGATTCAGAGCCAAATATTGCACCAATAATAACACATTTGTCCTCAGATGCAGTCACGACTGGGCACGCGCACATGGGAAAACAATATATGTGGCCGCTATTGACGCCACAAATGTGTTCCCGTCGACGGATCACTCAACGTTTTGGTTGAAACTGTCGAGATTGGGCATGTCTGGCCCCGTATTCGACTGGCTGCGGAAGACTTACTTGAGCATGGAATATTATGTCAAGCACGGCGATGCAAACTCTGGCCAATTCAAAGCATTAATCGGGCTCTTGACAGGCGATCCGGCCTCCTCGGTGCTCTGGAGTTTGTTCATGGTCGACTTGGTAATGCTCCCTGACGTGGACGACGTGGTTATGGAGAGTGTTAGAATGGCAATTATGGCACAAGCAGATGATGTATTGCTTATCTGGTTCTCTGTGCGAGGACTCCGTGCCAAGTTGAAATCTCTCCAGGAGTGGTTTGCTATAAAGTTCATTCTGATCAACATGATGAAAACTGTGATCCTTATATTCGGCGGCACCCTACCAGATCCTTTACCCGTCTTCACGCTTGGCGACTCTGTGCTCAAGATCACCAACGAGGAAAAATATTTTGGTGTGAATCTCCACACTGACACCCTGAATATTTTCAAAGTCACTACAAAGCTAAACCAGGGACAGTGCGATATTGTGCGCATCGGATCATGGCCATTGAGGACAAGACCAGCAGATTTACCCCCAGAGAACTCAAAATGCTTTACATGGCGCATGTCTTTTGTGAGGGAAGAAAGTGGTGAGTATATTCAACTAGTACCAGCAGCTTATATACATCCATGTAACTATGTGAACGGGAATATGAAATAAAGTGTGGTTTGGTGTTCAAGGAGACAAGGGGATTTGGAATAGGAGGTATGAAATACGAGTATATAGCTATAAAATAATGGATGGAAACAGAGTGGAAATGGAGTGGGAACGGGGTTGGATGCGATGAAAAGAAACGAGTACGGCTGCGCGGATCAATCTTACAACAATGTCGACTGCCATCCTATGCACGGCTGTGAAATTTCGCCGGATTGCAAAGATGTTCATGTGAAACAACTCTGTGAGGTTCAAGTCTCATTTATCTGGCAGATGGTCAACCTCCATGGACGATCCATGATCATCCCGCTTTACACGGAGACCGGCATCGTACCTCTACGCGTTCGACGATTCCTCCTTGCGCTTGGATATCTGCAATATCTGCTTGAACTCCCGCCCACCCATTTTGCACGTGCTGCCGTGACCAGTTCAATTAAGTTCGACGCGTTGGGTAAAAAATCTTGGGCTAAGGATTTGAAGACAGCTGCGACCAAGCTTCCATTTGCTTTCCCACCCCCAAATCTTGTTCTTGCAACGTCCAAAAGTATACTGGAGTACGCAAAATCTGTGGATTGGTTGATGTTACAATGGATTCAAGGAGAAGTCAACTCGTCTGACAAGCTATACCTCATCCAGGTTCGTCGTGAACCACAAAAGGACAAGTCCCCGGCACCGCAAACTCTACGACTACAACATTATCTGTCAATATTAAAGACGCAGAAGCACAGAGAAGGTCTTACCTCTCTTCTGATGTCTACCCACTTACTGGCTGTGGAAGTTTTGTGATACGGTGAAACGGTGCACTCGGGTGCAGCCGTGAAATCGAAATGGACTGTATCCAGCAGGGGGAGCGAGCCTAAACTCAACTCAACACCAACACCAAAATACAAACCAAATCTCAATCACAAAACTGCAAGCCGCAAGATGCTCTCGTATGTTTTGTTTGGGGGAGGTAGGGTACGTATCACCCGTCCAAGATCGTTGTATACAATTCAAAGGTAGCGCCGGGGGAGCTAGATATAGCTTTCAGTGGGACCACCAGGGCAAGTCTCTTAGTCTTTTGTATCCGTCTGACCCAGCAGACTGGGCTGCAGGTAAGTATCTCATGGACTGGGAGCTAAACCATCCAGAAAATGAAAAAGTACAATGCCAGCGGCTTCCCTAGCAGCGGCCAGACCGACAGGACGAGGCGTCTTCGTCCAAAACCTCCCGGGGGAACTCTTTCTAGAGCCAGCAGGGAGGGTTGAACTGCTGGCGGGAGCAGCTGGCTGCGAGGCTGGCTGGCCGAGCTCTTGTGCTGTCCGCGGCATGGTTCACATCGGCTGCTTCTCAACTTCCTAGTCTTCTCGTATATCAAAATCTATCTGGCCCGGCTGAACAATACTGAAGATTGAAAGCCAAACAGCCCCGCTGGTGGGATCTGATCTTTGCCGGGGCTTAGAGGACCAGCAGGCAGACTCTTTTGGGCAATCTTGACTCAGACCCAGACCTCCGGGAGGTCGGTGTGAGGTGCCGCTTCACGACACCTCCCCCGCTACGCCATAGCGGAGACACAGAGGTTTAACAGTGCTCGCGAACATCTCCAGGGCCGACACGAAAAAGAATACGGTTCCAGTGGCAAAGCTCCAGTCTCGATTCGAACGAGCAACCACGGGAAGACAATTACGAAACCCCAGAAAAACTGGTCGAAATGCCCGCTGCACCACAGAGCTTCCCGGACCAGTCAAAAAGAGTGCCCCAAACTCGAACCCCATACAGCCCGTCGCCTTGCGGCTCATACACTATTGGAGCTGGATCCCTAAAAAATCTACCATTGGGAATGGCTACCTCGACTGCCCGAAAACCTATCCCAAGATTAGTCGCAAACAATCTCTGGGCACAAGATATCGCTTGCATGAACCAAATTTCACAGGCGGAGCACTCGTGACCTCGACAGATTATACGAGACACATCTCCGGGCTATGCAATCCGTTCCAGAACACAAGATATCTCTTGCATGAACCGAATTTCACAGGCAGAGCACTTTTAACTTCGACAGAAATGTACGAGACGCATCTCTGGGCTATGCAATCTGCTCCAGAACATAGGGCATGACCAAAATGTCGTGAGAAGAGCACCAATATCCTCGAGAAAGGAACTCGATCGGAGAAGCGCAAACTGGCCACGCATTGTAGACATACGTAGACCAAGTGTGTCTACATGATGTAGACACAGGTAGACAGAGGAGTCCGTCTACCCTTCATCTACGGGGGTAGACAGACCCTCTGTCTACGGGGGGTCGGAACGCAGTGTATCTCTCCCAGTTAAGATCGGAGTTCGCCTCCCTGCCGATGTACTAGGTAATATACACTCGGTTTTTGTCCTCCGCATCCCAGTACAAGCATAAAGATGGGGAGGCAAGATTCTTTATGCATCATCAGTTATTCAAATGACTGACCGCGAGTTTCGTCAGCGGGAAGATAACTCAACTCGAAAGTCAGCCTTAAAATAAAGCCCAATTTACAGGAGGCTGTACGCAGCGGTGAGGTATTGGAACCCACAAATCTCGTGTGCAGTGTATCCATATCAAGAATGGGTTGAGACTGCGGTTCTACTCCCATCGCATTACATTGCTGAATGCTTGTTATCTCTCCTATGTAGTTGTGATTCCTAAGCTCAAGTTCAAGTTCAAGTTACAGCCGTTTGCAGTACAACAAGGGCGGTCATTTTTTTCATTTTTTTTTTTTTTTTTTGCAACATTTTGCTTAAAACACTCCCCAGAACCTCAATCCCAGTGAAAACGACAGGCAGCCAGATCAAACCACGTCGAACCAGCTCGAACCATTTTGGCGTGGTCGCATCTGGTTCGAGGATTGACCGAGGGCTCGATCTGGTTCGACGAAATGGTGTGACATGTAGAGCTACATCGAACCAGAGTATATACAGATTGAATCACATATAGAACTGAATTGAACCGTGTAAATTCACATGGAAGTACAGTACACGTTACTGCTACTGCTGTATACTGCCGCGCGCTCCCGCCCAAGCCACTTGCTGCCCCAAACATCCTGTTCACGCCCCATTGCTGCGGATTCCAGCTTCTAGTATTGAGTGTGTATCGGGGGCAGCCCAGGACGCATAGGCAAAGCACTTGTCGCAGGATGGAAGGACCTGCGATCAAGCTGGACTTTTCTTGCGATGTAGAGTCAGAAATGTGCAGTGGAGAAGGGGGAGGAACTACATACCTGTCGATGCAGATAAGATAAAAGAGAGCGACGCACGCAGGTAAATACCATCAGTCCAGAAAGTCAATAAGAGTACTAGTAAAACTCACTGCCGCTGTGCAAAGGGACCTAGATTGAACGTGTACGGAAACACGGGTATGCTTACAGGATAGAAGAATCTGTGAATTGAAAGGTTACACTGGATCCCGGAACGAAGGGGGGCACGTACCAGCTGGGTGGACGCTTGGAGTCACCACCTGACGATCTGAGGATTGGAAACCTACAAATCAAAGTCTTAAGCAAACCAAAGTCGTCCGAAGGAGCCAGACGTACTGCAGGGCAATCTTCAAAGCATTGCTGTGGGTTATGAGTGCACCCAAAAGCTCCAGAACAGGTGTTACATTACACCTGCATACAAGAGTGGCTGGCAGACTCACCCGCTTCCCAAGGCTATGTGCTCGCTTCCTGGGCTGGTATCCTTAGTTTGTATGGGGGACTGCACAACAAACAAGAGATCCCGAATAATGGGGGAGTGGGGTGACTCTGGGCGGGTGGTGGTGGGGGACATGGTGGCAAGAAGCAAGAGGCTAGCACAGTGACGCGCACGCGCTCCCGCTGATACCGGAAACGGGTTCCTCTCAGACGCCCATAGACGCCCACTCGGATCAACGATCGCTTTGGCCTTTACCTCCGATCCAAACAAATACGGCATTTCTCCTCTTCTCTTTCTTCTCCACCACGTCTCACCCACCCCGTACCCCCGACTCGCGGGTACCTCGCACCCCTGGCTCTCGCATCGCCTCGCATCCCCGATAACCCCGACTTTCTTATTGATTTCATCGCCTTTTCCCCTGGACCCGGCCGTCTCGCGATCTCTCTCAATTTATTTCTACATCGCCTCGTTCTCCTCTCGCACTCCTGGTTCCTGCTAAGTCTCATTCACATTTATTTCTACTCCACTTACTCCTCTCTACATCTTGTATAAATAGCTAGTTTTCTCGCAATAAACTTTACTTTTCTCCCCGAATAGTCGTTCGATGTTTTAAGTCTTCCTCGCCATCGTTCACGTCTACGTCTACGCCTCCGCCTTCGTCCTCCGCCCTCGTCTACGCTCCCGTCATCGTCTCCGCCTCCCTTCACGCCACGTCGTCTTCTCGTCAGCCGCCGGTGACCAGACTTATTGGAACACTCGCATTTTTTATCTCTTCCTTCCTCCCTTGTGCAGCTTATCTATTTTAGGGTTTGCTCGCGCTTGGACGGTCGGCAAGCGTGTCATTTTGGAGCCCACCGCGAGGGTTTCAATCATAGCTTCTGGTTCCTCTCGTAACCCGCGGCAAAACTCACAACTCGCCGAACGCCATAACCTTTGCCTCGAATTTATTGCCGCGTTTCAGAACCCGGCAAATCTCCTCGATTCCACCCCGTACTTTCCGGCCTCCTCGGACGACCTCTTCGACCCGGTCCCCGCTGCGCTCGCACATCATCACAATCTTTCCCCGCATTCGCCGAACTCTCCGACTTTAGCCTGGTTATACAACGATCCTCCCACACCTATTTCTTTGACTCCTCCTCCAACAATGGCCACACCGACACCTATGCCCGCTCGCGGCGACCGTAACGCGCCCCAATTTGATTCGCGTAAGCCGCATGAGTTGCGCCGCTACTTTACCGACCTCGAGTTCCTCTTCACCCGCGCTGCTGTTACCGACGACACGGAGAAGAAGAAACACGCCACCAGGTTCCTCTCCGTCGATGATCAGGAAATCTGGGAAGCGTTGGGAACGTTCACGGATAATACCAAAACGTACGCCGATTTTAAAGCTTCCGTGCTGAAGTTATACGCAGGCAACGATAAGGATCGTCGTTTTGAGCTCGGCGACTTGGACGCTCTCATTGGTCAATATTCTCGCGTCGGTATCCTTTCAATGGAGGATCTCACCACATTCTATCGCCAATTCCTCCGCATCACCACGTATCTGATTGGGAAGAATCGACTCTCCGCCGCTGAACAAAGTCGCTCGTTTCTTCGCGCAATGCAACCGGCTTCATTCGCACTTGAAGTCCGCCGACGCCTCCAGATCAAGCAACCGGATGTTCATCCAGCCGATCCGTATGCGCTCGCTGATCTCTATGAGGCAGCCGAATTTGTGCTTGCGGGATCTGGCAGCACTTTAGCGTTACCCGCTCCCTCTGCTCCAACGCCCACCGTATCCTCGCCCGCTCCCACTCCCGTACCCGCGCAGATCGAATTCAAACCCGACCCCGGTATCGCCGCCTTGGTTGGTACCATGGCGAAGCTCATCGAGGCCCTCGCTTCACAAAAGATTTCTAACAACAAGAACGGCAACGGCGGCGGTCAGAAGAAGACTCGCCCCGACGGCTGTGGGTACTGCAGTGATCTTACCCATTTCATTAACGATTGCCCCCATGTCCTCGACGATATCAAGGCCGACAAATGCAGACGCAACGCCGATGGCCTTGTCGTTCTACCCACCGGCGCATTTGTCCCGCGCATCATCATTGGCCCGAATTTGCGCACCCACATTGAAGAATGGCACAAGCAGAACCCAGGACAGCTTGCCGCCGCGCAGTTGCTTATAGAGACGGCAGTTGAGTATATATCCAATTCATCTTCTACTTCTGCCCCTTCTTCCACCCCGCGCACTTTAACTTTGTCCTACGGGGCCCGCATGCAGATGTTACAGCACGAGATGAACGCGCTGCAGACTCGCGCTCAGGCTCAACGTGCTTTGGCCGCCCACGACGACGAGCCCGAGCGGACTATTCCTCCACCAGCTCCCGCACCCGCACCCGCCGCTCCCGCACCGCCCGCCGCTTCTACCGCACCGGCTGCTCCGCCATCTCCTACACCCACCCATCCCTTTTCGAATGCCCGCGACGCCGCGTACGCCCCGCCAAAAGACCGAAACGCTGGACTTCCACCCACAGGTCAGCAGAAAACTGCCCCGGCGTATCGCACGAACGCGCCAATTTACAACGAGAAGGACGCCTCCGATGTCTTCGAAACTTCGCTCAACGCACCCGTCACCATCACCCAGCGCCAGCTGCTTTCTATCTCTCCCGACGTCCGCGCTCATATGCGTGAAGCTACAACGTCGCGTCGCGCACCACCCAAAGACAACAAAAATCCGAGTGCGCCCAGCTCACAATTACTTCATGAAGTGGAATCTCCCCTTCCTTTTGCGCTGAATACGACACTTTAGAAGAGCAACGCGCCAAGGATGCTCGTCACAGCGCCCTCCTCGATTCGCTTCCCGCCTCTTACGCACAATCCGCCAGCGCCAATGCTCAGGCTAATTTGCCGCCTGATGCTATCATCATCCCCGATCCCTACGAGGTGCTCTATAATTCGGGATCTATCCCGGACGACCTCATTGTATCCATGGAGTCTTCTGCTCTTCGCTCAGTCCTTCCCGTCATTGACAACCAACAGCAGATCGAGTCCATTGTGGATGACGGTTCGCAAATAATCGCGATGTCCGAAGAAGTTTGTCATGATCTCGCACTGTCCTACGACCCCCGCATTGTTCTCCGCATGCAGTCTGCCAATAAAATCACCACACCATCTCTCGGCCTAGCTCGAAATGTCCCGTTTCGCTTTGGCGACATTGTCCTCTATCTTCAAGTCCATATCGTTCGTAACCCCGCATATGATGTCCTTCTTGGGCGCCCTTTCTCCATTTTGACTCAGAGCATTGTTCGCAATTTCGCCAACGAGGATCAGACCATCACCATCGGTGACCCGAACACTGGAGAATTAGCCACCATTCCCACTATTCCTCGTGGGCCGCCTCGTAATCGCCCGCAGGGTTTTCCCAACTCGAGGAATTGATCCCTGATCAAGGAGAGATAGCGGTCGTTATCGTCCCCGACCCAAATAACCCTGGCGAATTTATTATTGAATCAACATCGGCACTCGAATCGGACACCCTCGCACACGTACAACATTCTTACCTCTCCGCCTGCACTAATTGAGGATCAGACGCCAACACAGTCACATTCGCGCACACCATCGTTCAACCGGCTTTTCCCACGTCCCGCGATTCAACTCGTGCGGACGATTTTATTCCTTTATTTTCCGTTCGAACCACTAATTCCGAATCCAATTTTCCCACCCCATCGCATCCTCCGCCCCTCGTCGACATCTACGCCAAATCAATCCTCCCTCCTCTCGTTGAAGTCTACGCCAAGAAGAAGTATAAGCCGGTCTCACAGAAGGTTCGTCCGGTCCTCGGCACTTTACCCGACAAATTCCGCATCGAACGCCACATCCATGGCGATCCTCTGGCAGATATGCCCCAGCTCAACCCTAATCCTCCTCCATTCGTTCCCACCGGGCGCTATACCGCTGAACGCCGCGACCTCTTTGATATAGCTCACTCTGGCAATTTTCTGTGGCCCGAGGAGCGCAATCTTTTGCACCACTTTATGTGTTTGCAGAACGGTGCGTTCACTTGGGAAGATTGCGAACGAGGAAGCTTCCGCACCGACTTCTTTCCCCCAGTCGATATCCCCGTCATGCCGCACACCCCCTGGGTGCAACGCAACATCCCAATTCCTCCTGGAATCTACGACGAAGTTTGCAAGGTTATTCGCACCAAAATCGACGCCGGTGTTTATGAGCCTTCGAACTCCTCCTACCGCTCGCGCTGGTTTTGCGTTGTCAAGAAAGACGGCACCAGCCTTCGCCTCGTACACGCGCTAGAGCCACTCAACGCAGTCACAATTCAGCATTCCGGCGTTACTCCCTTTACCGACCAACTCGCAGAACATTTCGCAGGACGTGCATACGGCGCCATGCTTGACTTATATGTCGGCTATGACGAGCGCTTGCTAGCACCTTCATCCCGCGACTACACCACCTTCCAGACGCCTTACGGCGCCCTTCGCCTCGTTACCCTACCCATGGGATGGACTAATTCTGTCCCCATCTTCCACGACGACGTCACATTTATTCTCCAACCCGAAATCCCCGAATTCACCATCCCCTACATCGACGACGTCCCCGGCCGTGGTCCCGCTTCTACTTACCAGCTCGAAGACGGTTCATACGAGACCATCCCCGAGAATCCCGGCATTCGCCGATTTGTCTGGGAGCACTTCAATAATCTCAACCGTATCGTTCAGCGCATGAAATATTGCGGTGGAACTTTCTCAGGCTTCAAGAGTATACTATGCGCCAAAATCATTACAGTCGTCGGCCACGTTTGCACGCCCGCAGGACGAATTCCAGACGAGAAACGCGTCGCCAAAATCGTCAACTGGGGACCCTGCAAAGATCTTTCTGAAGTTCGCGCATTCCTTGGAACTATTGGTGTCGTCCGCATTTTCATTCGCAATTTTTCCCATCGTGCTCACGCTCTCACCCTCCTCACCCGCAAGGACATGCCTTTCCTCTTCGGCCCTGCGCAGATTGCGGCTCAAGAGGATCTCAAACTCGCTCTTATTCGTTCTCCCGCACTCCGCCCCGTTGACTATACCTCCCCCGCCCCTTCTATCCTCGGCGTGGACACATCATACCTCGCCGTTGGTTTTCTCCTCGCCCAATGCGATCCCTCCGACCTCTCTCGACGCTACTACGCACGCTTTGGCTCCATTACGCTAAACGACCGTGAAGCTCGCTTTTCCCAACCTAAACTCGAACTCTACGGCCTTTTCCGTGCTTTGCGCTCATGGAAGCATTATCTCATTGGTGTGCGCAACCTTGTTGTCGAAGTAGATGCACGATACATCAAGGGTATGCTCGCCAACCCCGATATTCAGCCAAGTGCCAGCATTAACCGTTGGATCCTCGCCATTCTCACATTCCATTTTATCCTTGTACACGTTCCCGGCGTACTACACGGCCCCGATGGTCTCTCGCGTCGCCCTCCGCAGCCTGGTGACGAACCTGAACCAGAAGACGACTTCGAAGATTGGATTGATCAGGTCCACGGATTCATGCACATGATAAATGATTCACCGTACGTTCACCGCGCGCAGTACACCGTCGCTACTCTTGCCGCAGATATTGCACCCGACGGCCAAGACCCTCCCCCTTCCCTTTCCTACGATATAGTCCCTCGCTCCGACTCTGCTCGACTCGCAGACGCTCGCATCGACTTGGTCCGCGTTTGGCACGGCAATTTACAACGGCCTCGCGACATGTCTGATGATCAGTACAAATCCTTCATCCGATACTGCATGGAATTTTACCTTGCAGACGGCCAACTTTGGCGCAAAGATCCCCATTCTCGCCACAAGATTGTCGTACCCCCGCATCGCCGACTCTTTATCCTCCGCTCCGCCCACGATGACGTCGGCCACAAAGGCTTCTACGCGACTCGCGCCCTCATCGCGGAACGATTCTGGTGGCCATATCTCGCGCATGACATCACTTGGCTCATTCACACCTGCCACATTTGTCAACTTCGTCAAACGCAAAAGATATTAATCCCACCCGTCGTCGCGGTACCCGCGCCCATCTTCGCCAAAGTTTATATCGACACCATGCACATGCCCTCGAGTGGTGGCTTCAAGTATATCGTCCACGGCCGCTGTTCCATCACACATTATCCCGAATTCCGCATGCTCCGCCCTGAGACCGCCAACACGATTGGTGACTGGATTTTCCAGGATCTAATTTGCCGCTGGGGTACTCTTCTCGAAATCGTCACTGACAACGGCCCTCCCTTCCTGAAAGCGTTGGCTTACCTCGAGTCCAAATACCATATTAAGCACATCCGCATTTCTGGTTACAATTCACGCGCTAACGGCTTAATCGAACGCCCGCACTTCGACGTACGCGAGAGCATCTTCAAAGCAGTCGACGGCGACCAGAGCAAATGGCACACTGCGAGTTATTCAGCCTTCTGGGCCGACCGTGTTACAGTCCGCAGACGAATGGGCTGCTCACCATATTTTGCCGTCACTGGCACTCATCCCCTCCTTCCACTCGACATCTCTGAAGCAACTTATCTTCTTCCTCCCCCCGAATCAGTCCTTTCCTCCACCGAGCTCATCGCACGTCGCGCTGTTGCACTCCAGAAACGCCGTGCGCAGTTGTCCCAACTTCATTCCGACGTCTACGCCGCACGTTTACGCGCAGCCGAACGTTTCGAACGCGAGCACGCCGCCACCATTCGCGACTACGACTTCAGACGCGGCGACCTCGTCTTGATGCGCAATACTGCCATCAAGAAGTCTTTCAGCAAGAAGATGCGCAAACGTTACCTCGGCCCGCTGATTGTCATCTCCCGCAATCTTGGCGGTGCGTACATCCTCTGCGAACTCGACGGATCCATCTTCCATCGCCCCATAGCTGCATTCCGTGTCATACCATATTTCGCCCGCACTTCCATCCCCCTTCCCCCGCTCGAGGACTTCCTTGATATCGACACCGAGCGTCTTCGCGAACTCGAGCAATCCACGCTCGCTGACCCCGAGGAACTTGAATTCGACCTTGCGGAACTTCCAGATCTTTCCCCACCCGCAGACGACGATCTCTAGACACCCTACCGACAACATTTCAGTCGGGAGGACGTCGCCACGTCACTTACCTCCACAAGCCGCATAATGCGTACACTCGCCGCTTGCGCAGTTCTTTGGAACTTGGGCTATGATGATTTACTGAGCCCTTCGTTTCGTTTCGTTTCGTTCTTGTCCTTCGTCGCTCGGCCAGTGACTGAGGACAGTCACATTTTCAGTCGGGAGGAGATGACGCGCACGCGCTCCCGCTGATACCGGAAACGGGTTCCTCTCAGACGCCCATAGACGCCCACTCGGATCAACGATCGCTTTGGCCTTTACCTCCGATCCAAACAAATACGGCATTTCTCCTCTTCTCTTTCTTCTCCACCACGTCTCACCCACCCCGTACCCCCGACTCGCGGGTACCTCGCGCCCCTGGCTCTCGCATTGCCTCGCATCCCCGATAACCCCGACTTTCTTATTGATTTCATCGCCTTTTCCCCTGGACCCGGCCGTCTCGCGATCTCTCTCAATTTATTTCATACATCGCCTCGTTCTCCTCTCGCACTCCTGGTTCCTGCTAAGTCTCATTCACATTTATTTCTACTCCACTTACTCCTCTCTACATCTTGTATAAATAGCTAGTTTTCTCGCAATAAACTTTACTTTTCTCCCCGAATAGTTGTTCGATGTTTTAAGTCTTCCTCGCCATCGTTCACGTCTACGTCTACGCCTCCGCCTTCGTCCTCCGCCCTCGTCTACGCTCCCGTCATCGTCTCCGCCTCCCTTCACGCCACGTCGTCTTCTCGTCAGCCGCCGGTGACCAGACTTATTGGAACACTCGCATTTTTTATCTCTTCCTTCCTCCCTTGTGCAGCTTATCTATTTTAGGGTTTGCTCGCGCTTGGACGGTCGGCAAGCGTGTCAACAGTGATGTAAGCGGTGTCAGCATCGTACGACTTTGCGAAATTAAAATGACGTGGGATTATGCCTCTTCGAGGTGGGTGCTGAACCTTTAGGTTCAACTGGACATCAGTGTTCGTGTTGGCAATTGTGTATCGGCATCGTTGGCCATCACCACATCGCGGCGGGATTGAGTGCGATGTTTGCCAGGCCATCCAGTATTCTCCTGTCAGCTGATATCCCTAGTGCCGTTATATTCAAGAACAAGACCTCGATTGGAGTCGTCGTCGCCTCCTACTTCAATCTGTATCCTATTCCGACCTTCGCCCTAGAGTTCTTGAGTGTACGTCATAGTGATTCTGATTTATTTCACTGCTAACACTCCATCAAGCTCGACCACTGCAATAGTGATTAGTCTAACGGCCGGTTGGTGCCCGCTACGTTTGAGGAGAAGCATCTGCTCAAGAAATACACCATGCACCTCAATGACATCGGTCATTGGGCCGACCTGAACAAATCTGTTGCCAACAACTTCTGTGCCAAGTGGTATACACGTGCTTTGTAAGCCTTACATTCTCCAATATTAACCAACACTGTATATATTCCCACCCTCTGTGGTCCTGGCCCCGATATCTCGACGAATATCAGTTAAGTGCGCGCAGATATTTTGCGGGAGGAATTGGCGGGAAGGACCGGCTTGACGGACAGCAAAACCAAGGAGGCGGACGCTGAGCAGTAATGGCCACCCTCTATGTGCGTGTACTTATACCAATATGATATTTATTTTTTTCTGCCTGTGGTGTGAGCTGAATTGAGCTGGCAATTGTATTGTATTGGAATATGGGTAGATATGGATTTGCTTGTAGCACCCAGAGCTCTGATAGCTTGTTGAAATGACACGTTACCGAGCACTACTGATGGCTACGAGCAGCTACCAGATATTGGCAGATCGCTACGCTTGCCTACCGGGAGGACCTGTCGACGGAGCTACCACAAGTATTTGCGCTACCAGACACTACGTACTCCTGGGGTTTTTTCCTGATGTCCCTGTTAGGCAGAAAATAGTGAACATGAACTAAGAATGAACTGAGATCTAAAAACTTCCGGGCATTTGGTTCTTCTTCAATAATCCTAAGTAGTTTTAGTACATGACAAATTTGTTATGAGTACAAGGGGCTGGTCGGCCGCTTCGCGGCCTCCCATCCCCTTTGGCAATATTATTATTTGGTTTTAGAATGTGTACTGTTATCGGATTAATATTGCTCTGTTACGCGGCAGTAGAAGGGACCTGTTCGCCGCGGCCGCCTTTGTTTCAGTGCGGTGGGAGAGATCTGTCAATGTTAGTGCCGGGGCAGTGTCTGTCAAACTATGCTAGAAGGGTGACGTCAGATGCCAAGATGCCGAATGATTGATTGCCCGCGGGCCGCGTGGGCCGGCGGGAATGCGAGAGCACGATCAAGAGCGGCGGGCTCCCATGGCGGACGCCATCAGCGGAGTTTGAAGCGGAGTGGCTTCAGACAGACATGCATAATCTTATAAAGAGAGTGAAAAATGTATTTGGTCATGTTGTGAAAGTGCGATCAAACAATCTTCTCCTGGGTAGCCAAACCTAAAGGTTCAGCAATTATTGACAGCTTGCAATGCAGCAACAGGACTGGTCGAGGCCATACCGTCCGTAACTTCTGGAAAACAACCAGCCAGAATGTGTGTTGGTTGGTTGTGGTTTTATTTGGCTCAGTGTGGTTTGATTGGTTTGATCTGGCTGCCCATCATTCTCACTGGGCCTCAATTCTGGTCAGAATCCTTCGGGAGTAGGTGTGTTCGACTCACACTGAAAATCTGCAAAGGATCAAGTACCGGTGAACAGCTTGCTCAGGATCTACGACTAAAATACCCAAAACGAAGGCTTTTGTGATAAGGACTCGTGGGCTAGTTTGAGCTACAAAGTAGGCTCAAAGACAACACACAACCACCCATCACTATCACCAACACCAATGGATACTCCACACGATCTCGAGTAGTCACAGATATCCTGATGAGTTTTGTACCTTGGATCAGAATATAATGTGAATATATTAAGTCGAGGGATGAGACCAGATAGGTCGAGTTGCAAATCAATAGAGTTTCTCAAAAGAAGCTCTGATGAGTCGTAGTTGTGTTTGGGAAGAACTGGTTTCATTTCAACAAGGTTGAAGTCAAGTGCTTCACAAAGTATGGGACAATCAAACACCAAAATCAAATACATGTCGGTTCCCGTTGTTCTCCCTTGATAAACACACCGCCAATAGTCACAATACACGTCGTATCTCTTATTCCTTTGTTCTCACGCTGCCGTTATTGATAAAAGTTGTTGAGAAGCTTGTTAAATTAGCGCTACCACAAAAGTGAAGCTCAGATGTGACAAGCCCAGATGCTACCCACAACGTGCAGGGATCCCTTGTATAAGGTGTCCGAGTGCTAGCCAGGTGCGGTTCCATACTTGTTCCCCACTTGAGGTCCCCACTATATACTTTACAAGATAGGAGCTAAACTATTCTTAGCTCAACAGTTTATAAGCTGCCACGAGTACATGTGAAATAAATGAGTGGATATCAGTAAGTGAATGTCTACGAGTTAGTCAGATGTCTCTAACGACGCTCTAAATTAAGATGGTTGCTTGGTTATAGATAATCCAAGGGGCTAAGGGTGATCTCAGCTCCAGACCTGAATAACCTTCCTGTTATCTTGCTCCTCCTCAAGCCTCGTCCCCTCTATGTGAAAGCCTTGGCCTATAGCTTTCTAGTGATACCAAACACTTCATGTTTGGGGCCAGCGGTTGGACCACAATTACTTGTGAATGACTTGGTTCCTAAACAGGCATCGGATCAATCGCGATCAATACTGATCGCGAGCCTCGGACTCGTTTCTATAGACCACTTCTAGACCTCTTGTGTGTCACGTGACTCGTCGTGTTGTGCTCAACGCGTCAATACAAGCCAACATGGGACTTCGCAAGATTATCCCAATGGTGTTCCATGATAAGCAATTGGTTCAATCGGCAGGAAACTTAGTGGCTCCCCCATTTTGGTGATATGAGTAGTGCTCCCTGGTGCTTCCTTAACTGGATTTTATACACCTGGGCCCACTTGGACAACCCTCCTTGGGTATGTGGTCCCAAGGC
The DNA here is from genome assembly GCA_029204075.1 of Mycena capillaripes. NCBI lineage: Eukaryota > Fungi > Basidiomycota > Agaricomycetes > Agaricales > Mycenaceae > Mycena > Mycena capillaripes. Next base: position 100,408 of record JARHKZ010000014.1, on the reverse strand, counting down.
TTGGTCTGGTGGGTAACACGTCCCTAGCACTATAAAGTCCTATAGTTCCTTAGATGTGCATGTAATAATAGTTAAGTTTGAAAACATGTGATTTTCATGCCTGGTTTATTACACGGCTTATCACTGGCTTTTTTATATAATTACAAGCGGTTGCCGGACCGCTTCGCGGTCCGGCTCCCCCTTTTTCAGCGCGTAATGTATATTATGTTCAAGTTTTATAAAAGCAGTTCCGGCCAGACAATGTTAGTGGTACATGTCGACTCGTCACCCTCGTACTTCAGAACCAAGACATTTTGAGAGTTTGGGACCCGCGTCATGGCGGAGTAGAGTTGTCCATGAGAGAATACTTCTCTCCGTAAATCCACTCCCAACTTCTGTACAGTGAGACCTTGGCATCCGTTAAAGGTTGTCGCATAACATAGTGCTAGGGGGATTTGTTTCCGAAGGACAGTAAATTCGAAGCCGCGCGGTTGAAAATGGCCATTGATACGGGGATATGTAGTCGAACCTGGTACCATTTTATTACGGATGAGGGAAGATGTAGGGAGCACGTACTGGATCAACCACTTTACCTGCGATTATTGCGGAAATTGTCTCAACTTCCACTGTGTGCTTGAGAAGCCTGCGTACAATTACTCTGGTATTTTTTGTCAGACCTCGCGAGGCGTCAAAGTTACGCGTGAGCCGGCAAATTGCTCCTATTTTGAGCATCAACTCGTGTGGAGGGATTCCGGGCTCCTGCAGTGAGTTCAGAAACTCGGGATCAGAAAACACTTCTCCGCTGGAACCATCACCGCTCCCTTCAATTGTATCACTGCTAACATAGCAATGAGAGTCGCCTGGTAAGGTGCGAAGGATGGCCGCGTTAAAATCGTCCACAAATGTGTTGAATGGGCTCAAAATGGCTCGCGTGATGCAGATAGACGGTTCAGCAACCACACTGGGAGGAAATACAAAGTTCATGAAGTCATCCACGGATTGAGTATGCTGTAGACAGGCGAGATCGACCGTATTGTGAAGATAGTTGTCACCGATGGAATCCAGAAAGTTGGAGAAGGCTAAATCGTCTTGTTGACATATTGATCTCTGTAGTTCCAAAACCTCAAAGTGGCGGAACACCGGTTGTGTACGTATGGATGCGTTGCAGATGGCGGTTCGTCCTCCAAAACGAACAACTGGAGCAACCTGCAAACTTCTGGGTCGTAGACTTTTCAAAGTAGTTTGAACATACCTGGCGAAAATCCCCAATGGTAATCAGCATATGCCCGCCCCAGATGTGATTTGAGCCCGTCAAGGACCGCATGAGACGATCTGCACAATCAAAAGCCTTGAAATGAAGGCCTCCAATTTCATCAATAACATGGTATTTAGCTGCTAGTAAGAGTCTTGCGCGGCTAGTCCGGGACCCAACAGATGATTTGAGATGGGGATTGTATTCGTCAACCGGGATTCCATAAAGGTAACAAGCCGTGCCTTCGCTTCGCTCCGGCTGAGGGGTTGAAGGTGTTTTATTTATTCGTAGGGTTAGATACACATAAACCCGTCTATGACCTACCTGCGAACACCAGATCGACATTGGGAAGCCGATCAACTATCAGAGCTGGAAGGAAAACCAATGCCGAAGAAAATGACATTATAGACCGACCAACTGAAAGGAGGAAGTGCCTCCTGGCTTAAGTGCAGGTATAATCGAAAGCTTAGGTATCTAAAGAAGGCTGTCATGTAGCTACCGACGAAAGAGCTCGTCCACGGACGTGGAGGTGACAGCTATTCGAACACTCTAGGAATGAGTCTCACAGAATGAACGAATATTATGCCGGGTACTTGATGCGTTCGAGAGTCTCACGCAATTTAGAGTTTCGCATTACCCGCGGGCATTGAGCTGTAATGGAATGAAGGTGATGAGACGGTCGAGACTCGAGCAGACACACCATTAGCGCACCATTGGGACAAATCCGACTGTCATGAAAAATGGAAGAGACCTGAGGAAAGTGCACCGGCAGCGGGATGAAAGTCGAGGACTTGTAAAGCGTGTATGACTACCCACCTTTGCCGCCATGAACAATAAGCGTGGCATGCACGCATCGTGGGGTCTAAATCAGGCATCTCGAACGCATGGTTGTTGGTGCGACGTACGAACTGAATGATCTTGGATAGAGGTCTTACACCTTAACTCGACCCAAAGACTCCGGGCCTGTATCAGAGCGGGTATGTGAGTTTCTTAAAAAGCAAGTCTATAGACACGCACCACACGCACCGCTTTGAGCTGAAACATCCAAATGGTCTATTCCATTCGTTCCTGGGAAAATGAGGTTGAAAATGTGGAAAAGTTAACAGAGAAATGGCTAGCCGCAGCTCGCAGGCCGCCGAGCAGTTGCTAGAACGAAGGCACAGGGGGCCGACCTCAGGTCCTGAACAGCCTTGAAATTGAATGACGCGTTGTTTGAAGTCTTGGATAATGCGCTATGGGCCATTTCTCAGAAGTTGCGACGGCTTGCTACCCAATCGAGTGTTGAGATGTATCCCGAGCGTTGATCACTTGAAGTAACGTTGCGACCGAGCATTGCATGAATCTTGAATTGGCTCCATAGTTGTAGATTTTGCGGGTGACTTGATTCGTGCGAAGACGGCCGTTGAGCATCGAATTGAGGGGCAAAGAAGAGCAGGCTGGAGCAACGGTGAGCGAAGAGGGAAAAATCACAGCGAGCTCCAAGCGGGATTGAAACTGAGCGCAAATTCGACGTGTAATTCTCGGACGCGCTGTTTGTGGGATCTTGCTGTGGGCATGATTCATCCGATGATGGCCACTGAGCACGTAATTGCGGAAGAGAGGACGGCGGGAGGGTGTGATGTTTGTCATACCTTGAGGCGGGCTTGATTTATCCAAGCATGAACCTTCAGCACTGTGTGGAGGAGAGAGGACAGGTTCGGTAGGGCGAAGTGATGATGAGGGAAGGAAAGTGCAACAAAGATAGACGGACTGGTCTTTTGAGCGGCCCTTGAGCGCGTGAAAGCTGGCCTCGTGTCTGCTCGGAATGAACGGCACGTAGAGTTCCCAGAGCCAAACGATGATCGCCGTCGTGAACATGGGAAATGCTCAAGTTAGGTGGGCTCGGCGTGAATGCCCGACGGGATGAGAAAAAACAAATCAAGGTTATTGCAAATATGTGCACACTGGTTCGAGGCATCTGCTTACGATATAAGCTGTGAGGCTAGGCTCAGTGATAGATTTATGCAGCGGGCTCGCCTCCCAGTCAAGCGTCAGCCAAAGGGAAAGGAGAGCGGGAGGGGAAGATGTCGAGAGAAATGAAGCAATATTGGACAGGTCTCCCTTTTGAGCGGGCTTCGATTGCTCCATTCACGGGCGTGTGATCTACGCAAAACAGACAGCGCGTCATGGCGCACAGCCCGTCGAAGACCACCAAAGCTGAATTTTGATGTTGAGGAACACAACCGGGAGGAAATCATGGGATAGAGGCGAGTGGGATCAGACAAATGAGCACTTGTGAAGCAGATTCTAAAGAAGTTATTTACACAGTTAACAGCTCAGAGAGTGAAAGACGGCCAGCCCAATACTCAAGCAGCCTAGAATGGTTAGCAGCGAAAGCATCCAGAGTTTGGGAGCCGACGGATTTGCTGCGGAGAGAGAAGAAGTCGGTGGGAAGGCGTAGCTGCATTCGGCAAAGTATCCCGGGAAAGACCGAAAATCAGTGGCGTGTGAAGAAAAAACAGTTGCATACTGATACGAGGCATCTGCTTAATATACGAGGTATGAGCTGTTTGCCCGCCGGGATAATTTTTAGCTGCGAAGGCAGAGGATGCTGACAGCAATACAGTATCTCAAAAAACCTTTCAAATGTCAGTGACATCAGGAAAGATTGCTGCATATCTCATTAAGCCATGAGGCTGGCACCATGAAACTTGGTACAGTAGTAGTATATGCTACTACCTACAAACAGACTAAGTTTCATGTACTTCTATGCATGGAGTGAGTTGTAATTCCATGGAGAAGTGAGCAGGTGCACTTGAAAGGTTTTGTTGCTGACATCTTTCATTGGCAAAATTGGTGACATCATGGGGTGGAGTCAGGTGGAGCAAACCAACATTATTGCCACTGTTTGTTACACCTTTTCTACTCTCTACCACCAGCTCACTTGACACCTTGCACCATGCACAAGCTTTCTGAAGACAAGGCTAAAACCATCCTGTCTCTCATTGATTCTGGCCATCCTCTCCCCCAAATCCACCAAATAACTGGTGTCAGTCTTGGAGCACTATCCAATCTTCGCACTGAGCATCGGCCTGATGCCCCAAAGTCACGTGGTGGCCTCCAAAGCTGCTTTCAGACAACAACATTTGTCATGCCCGCCGCCTTATCACTTCTGGCGCAGCCGACACTGCGACCCAGGTCACCAAAATTTTGGGTGACATTACCAACAAGTCCATCCACCCTCAGACAACACGAAATGCCCTAAAAAGCACTGGCTTGAAGGCAGTTCACAAGAAGAAAGTCCCTGCACTAGCTACCCGACATGTCAGGGGACGCATGCACTTCGCCAAATCACACCGGTACTGGACACTTGAGGACTGGAAACTGGTCACATGGTCTGACGAGACAAAGATCAATCGCTTTGGGTCAGATGGGCTTCACTGAGTGTGGAAGAATCCTGGGGAAACCCTCTCTCCACGCTTGGTTGACCAGACTGTTAAACATGGTGGTGGCAGTCTTATGGTCTGGGGTTGCATGACATGGGAGTATGGGGTTGGAAACTTGGTGCGGATTGATGGGAAGATGGATGCTGAGCTCTACACCCAAATTTTGGATGAAGACCTTTGTGGAAGCTGCGAAGATTGGGGTGTAAACCTGGCTGATATCATATTCCAGCAGGACAATGACCCCAAGCACACCAGTAAACGGGCCAAAAAATGGTTCGAAGACACGAGGTCAAGCTCATGCCATGGCCTGCACAGTCCCCAGACACGAATCCGATTGAACATCTGTGGAATTACCTCAAAAGACGGCTTGGAGAGTACGAAACTGAGCCAAAGAGTATGGAGGAGCTGTGGGAGAGAATCCAAGCGGAGTGGAACAAGATTCCACTTGATTTTGTGCGCACATTGATTGGGAGTATGCCTAGCAGGGTTGAGGCACTTTTGAAGGCCAAGGGGAAGTGGACCAAGTACTAGAATACTACCAATAATTCCAAGTTTAGCCCTGCCAAAAAACCTTTCAAATGCAATTCGGGGATTATTTTAAGCAGAGGATCAGCTGTGGTTGATGGATTGGTCTCAAACTTTGCATGGGGGTAGTAGGGCAGGTGTATCCTGTACCTGCAAAGTTTCGGCTCAATCCATGATCGCATTGTTGACTTATGGCACTGTCTTTGGACATGTCACCAACATTTGAAAGGTTTTTTGAGGTACTGTACGATTTCGTTCAATTTTCGCAGGGCGCCAATCACGGGATACAGGACGTAGGTTTTACCACGACCAGCGCGGCCGTCAATATGGAGTGGTGGAGGATTTTCCACTGTGGTGACTTGCATGATGCGGTTGTATACCACACACTTCGAAATGTTTAGTACGTATCCAAGGTGGACGGAAAAGAGGCTTTCTTACCTGCTCCGCAGTGAGCCCGGCCTCAAACGCGCATAAATTACCTGGGTCACCAGCCCACCGAAGACGCTCAGTGTCCACTTCTTCGTGCCGTTCTGATGGTTCTGGGAGGCCGATATCTGGCAAGGATTCTCCCAGGCCTTGCAGCAGGCTTTGTAGCGCAATCAGGAGTTCGTTGCGCACCAACTCCAGGGGCGGAGAAGTAGTCACGCGCAAAATCCGGTCGTTGATATCAGCAGCAAGAACATGTTCGTAAGTCTCCCAGAGCGTCAATACTGGACTTCCCTCTACTGCGAGGACGGCAAAGATCCAGCGGAGCTGGGCCGGCGGAGCACCTGAGTCCAAGAGCTAGCGAGGGAGGCGCGAAGCGCCGAGCGAGCCAATTAAGCGGTTAGTTGCCAGAGATTTGAAAAACGGGGCCACTCATGATGCCTTCATCGCGGTTATCAAAAAGTCCCACTGCACGAGCAACCTCCTGGTAAGTACCGTACACGACTTCGTCGACAGTGCGCAGATCAGTCCAGCTTCTGGCACTGCGATGAAGCAACAGTGCTCGAAGATAAAAAACATCGCCGTGGTGGGGATATACCATTTGGATTCGGCAAACCACCACATGCTCAGGTTTGTAGAACCGTATTCGCATTCGTGGGCGATCTGGATACTCGTCCTCAAGAATTTGGAGCGGATGCATTTCCTTCTCAGGGTCATGCTTTTCAAGTCGACATTTGGAACCGAATTCAACATATGTCAAGTTGTCGAGTTCGGGATGCGGGGGCCGTGACATGTATCGGACCAAGAGTGTGGCATCGGATTCAGAACCGTTTTTTCGCGCCATCTGTCCGTATTGTCGACCAGGGAGGTGAACGGGCAGCCTTTTAACGGCAGGCTGTTTCTCTGAAATGTGAAAAGAAGCAAGCCGGGTAGCAGCTTCGATGCTCGACAGATATCGACCTCGCTCGTAGTCCCGAATTTCGTCAACGGGTTTATGCGCGGATGCGGGGGTTGTGGGATCGGAGGGCTGTTCCGAATCGCCCAATTGGCCCGATCCAAAGATTTAAAGAAATATTTGAACAGATATTGGAAGAGATTGACGCTAGTAGAGAACTCCACATTGATGTGGCAGTCATACTTTAGAATCAGCCATGGGATATGGGACACAATGAAAGCATCCTCAGAATGACGACGCCGATGTTCAAAATATCCTCAATAACATTATGTCAGGACAGATTTGTGTATAAGAGAAAGGAACAAACCACGGTCATTGAACGAAGATTCCTCTTTGACTGGCTTGCCAAACCCGTATTGACATTCGCGAGGCCAACCACATCTCTGGTACGAATTTGAGGAATCATGAATATGAGTCATGTGGCGTTTTACAGCGTCTCGTAACGGGCCAGGTTTGCGAGGAAGCTCAGCGCTGAGAAACGCATCAATTTCTTTCGGTGATCTTGGGACATTTTTTAGTCCAACCGCTATGTGTTCGTGGGGTAAACCGCGTTTCTGAAATTCGGTTACGCGGATGGTACAGGACTGGGCCTAGCACCGAGCGTATATCTTTCATAAAGGTGGACAAATATTGCTGAAACACCCGCACGATGAGATCTGGTCGATCATTGGCAGACTGCCCGGGCCGTAATTCGGACCTAATCTCGGGCCAACGGGGATTGGTGGTGAAAGTAATGAAAAGAGTAACTGCGCCGAAGGCTCTGCGCAATGCCAGGCAATCAGAAATGTTGGCTGCAGACCAGGCCGGAGAATGAACGAAGGTGGATGGCAACCGAACATCATCGACTGGTTCTTCATCGCCTGTCCCGATGTATTCAGCTTCATCGGGGGCGGAATGCTGGTTATGCCGTATATATGTAAGGCGCGCCTCCTCGATAGCGCTCCAAGCATCGACTAAATATTCACCTGAAGGATTGAGAGATGAAAAATGGACTCTGACAGAGACTGATACGAACCAGTCAATCGCAAAAATTTAGATAGTTGTTCGGCATTCATGAAGAAGCGAGTTCGATACCATCGGGCCTGGCTAAATTTTCTATCGTCAGAGGTCACACGATTTGGTGCCCATCCCAAGGTCCCATGAGGGAGGAGAAGGAGGTATTGCAGGGGCTCTGTGAGCGGAGAAAGTAGATCAAGGAATACTGGTTCATCTTCCCCTTTCCGCTTGATGACTAACTTGCATCGTGATGGCGGTGAAGCAGGGGCCAAAGAGACGATAGCTGCGATTTCATTCGAGGTACTGTCACAGTGCTCAATATGGAGGGCAATATCGTCGTCATCATCATGAAAATTCAACTTTTCTAGCTCAGCAATGAAGGGGTTGACACGTTCCAACCCTGCGAGTGTGCTGTTGATCCAAGTCTCGGGTATATCCATTTCTGTGCCTTTCTTAAACATGGCCCAAGGGTCGTGAATGAACCAGCGAATGGCATGCTGGCCCTCATGGGCAGGCAGCATTCGGTGATATGTACGACCCCTGCTAGAGTTACTGCGGAGATGCCAGTTGGGAATTTCATGAAATCACCATCATAGACTCCAATGGCGGTTAGCGAGAATATGTTATTTAACTTCCGTGATATCCCGGCTGTTTTTCGGTCATTTAGAAAGAAGTCCCATTCATGTGGATAGGGAGGAAGCGGGGGTTGAAAATGGACACCTTTCGGGCCACAAACAAAACACTGGTCGTGTATTCTCTCATTTGTCAGTGCCTGCAACTCATATTAGATATCCAATACAACAGTGATCTGAAATCAATGGTGCACTTTGATGCCGCATATTTTACAAACCCTGTCCCAGCGAAGACCAAGGGGGTTTTCAATCTGAGAGGTATTGAGAACTGCCACTCGGTCCCACCACGCGAGGTCTCTCCCAGTTGTTACACGCCTGGTCCGTCGAATCTGATGGGCAGCGCGATCTATAGAGCGGATCTCAGTTCGCTGTGTGTCATTCATAGCGTTTCGGCTCAGAGTGCGAGCCCTAGCATCATTTGCACGAATTACTGCTCCCAGAGGATCATCCAGGACAGTGCGACTGATTACACGTGCAGCAGTATCCGTCTGTCGAATTATGCTTCGCTGTGAGTCATCCAGCAGTGCGCGATTCATCGCACGCGCTGCGGTATTGGTTTGTCGAGAATCTGTAATCTGCTCGTCTGTCAAGAGAGAACGCGATAGCCTGTGGCCGCTAGCGTCTTGCTTCCACTTCAATTCCAGTGAGGAGTCGTCGAGATTGAATCGTCGTTTCCGCTGCGATTCGCGGCGCAATCGACGTCGCCTTTCTTCTTCGGTCTCATCAGATGCGGGCGCCGACATTCTAGTTGTGAAATGCAGCCTGTGTGTTGAGGAGGAGCAAGGGAAGCTGGGCCGGAACGCCAACAGGCAGACAACCGGGGTAACAGCCTTGCTTAAATTTGGCCGGTGTGTAAGATCATGCGCTAGAAGAAAGATGCGGAAAGCACCCCAGTTCCATATAAGCAACAAGACGGGATCTCCGCTTCGCTCCGGTATACAAATCTCAGAGGAATGAAGCCATGGATTTTAGCATAGGTAACGATACACAACATGAACTTGAAATAAATACTTTAATACGGCGGAACGGACGATTGAAATAAATTCTTCTAGCTTAAGACTGTATCGTCAGATGCAGGCAAATTATTGAGAACCAACACCTAGCGCGCTGTGAGCGTAATCAGGTGCGTACAGTCATTTGCATTGTGAGTCCAGCAACGTATCAAATGCCGGGGAGCTCAGGGTTGAAACGAGGAGGATCCCAGCGCGAGTATTGATTGGTCCAATAGGTCAGCAGAGTCGTGGTGCAAAAAAGTGAACCGATAAACACAGAGGACATTGAATCTGAGGGGCGGCAAGAAAGTAGTACCTGATGAGCCAAAAAATGACTCTATGAGTTTCTGGAAGTCCGAGCATGTGCGAGCGCAAAGGAGATATGAATGAACACAGTCCACAGACTGGGAAGCCCCCCATACCCAGACCATTCAGTCCAATTTAGGCCCGATTCCCGGCGAGAGAAATCAACTTGATAGCGAAGGAGGAAAGACGGATTGCCAGCTCCATGCTGAACAGTCGCGGCACCGATAACAATAATGATTACCGCGGCAATACCTAGGCAGTTTGAATTTGACCCAGACTAGCAGACGTTCCCCAGCAGCAGCCAAAAACATCCAGAAATTAGGGCTGGTACTGATCCCAGAAGGATTCTTGTTTTCCAATGATCTCAGAGAGAATGAGATATGCGAAAGATTGATAGCCCAAATGAACAGCGATGTGGTCTTTTTATGTCTCGAGAATCTTCGGCAGGACCGTCTACGTGGACGGCCGGCCTGATAAAAATATAATCAGGCTGCGCCGTAGGTAGCAGGAGCTGCGAACAACTGCGTCTTGTCAATTAAAGGCTGCGCCTAGGTCAGCTGTTCAACCGCATGGAGTTCTCCTGTGAAATTTTGATTCACTTTTCTAGTTGAACCAAAGTAGACGGCTCTGGTTTGGAGCGCATGAGGGTCAGCTGGTATTGAGGAACCAAGATCAGAGCGGGAGACAACTTGGAAGGGGATAAGCAGATTAGCCGGGGATGAAAGCAAAGAGACACACCGAATCGACAACGGACTTTTGAGGGCGTGAGGAGAGGAGGACACAACGAAGAATAGCGCAGATATACGGGTTTACGGTGGGAAATCCACGGGAATTTGTGCATTGACAGTGCATTGGGCAAGCGGCCGGCAAGAGAGAGTAAAAAGTAGTTAAGCCTTATGTAGAAACCAACCAACATACGCAAACTGATAAGCACCGCCGAACGAGCAAAATCTTAAAGAACGGTTAATCCAATCGGGCGTTCGGGACGGTCCGCTGCGGCAGGGAGACACCGGCATCGTCGAAGAGGGAAGTGGATAGCTAAATGCCGAAAGCAGGTGATCATCAGAGGCTGTTTGACTGATGCCAAGGAACGGAGGTGAGAAAGGCCCAGAGGTAGACATAAACGGAGCCATGATGACCGCAATGACGCATAGATGACAGCGGTGCTGGAAGCGGAGTTTGAAAAGGCTTCCGACGGACAGACAGACAGACAGCAGTAATTTTATAAATAGGGTGAGGTGATATAATGAAATTTCTCCCGAAAAATTGTGGTTTCCATTAGAACAGCTGCACCACAATTAATACTCGGCCAATTGATCTCGTTCTTGGATATGTTATGTATCATAACTAGTACCAGGGGACTGTTAAGTTTACACATAGAAATCCACTCAAATTTGCATAGTAGGCTCTACCAATGCTAGTACACCGCAAATTTTCTTCCAGATGTCAGTCGGCTGAAAACCACAGCTCCGCCACGTCCCTACGCTTGCTGGCTGACATCTCCCAGGTGGCTGGTTTCCAGCTTTCAAATTGTATTGCACCACAATGGGCCAGGTGGGTCCTTTGTCTGTCATCACCAGAAGCGGGGGATTCTGGTATTACCAGGTGAGATCGCATCAGGCAGGTGACCCTTTATAAAGCTTTTTGGTACTTTGGCAAAGTGTCACCAGGCATTATAGAGACTCACCAAGAAGTTGAAGATTTGGCCAGACACTATAATCTCGCCAGAGAGTTTATAATGCTTGATGTGCTACACTGCCTATTTTAAATATTGCGGCGTTGTGCAGCATTTTGCGGCAATTCTTGTTGATATTTATGCAGTGGATCTTTGTAAACTATACCCCTTTCAATATTGTACGTACCCTAATCTTAACGAAAAATGCAGCAGGTGTCGCGACTCGCATCAAGAATATTCAAGTGTCATGTGGACACTGTTGGGAATTCAATGCCAACAGATGAATTTTAAATGTGAAGGACTTGTGGCTTGTGCCGCGCAGGACGCAACTGAGTTAGGCCGAACGGGACTCGCATTGTCGCAAGTGCGCGAGGAGACGCTGACGCGACGTCGCGGCTGAGTGTTGACGTAAGAACCATCAACACGTGAACGGTCCGTGCTCTGCTGCCAAAGCTGTTGATGATTTGATGCATGTTGATCGCGCTTCTTTCTCTTAACCACCATCTTCCCCACCACCCCCCTTCTCTTCTCCCGCCGCTGCCCTCATCCAAGGTCTCATCGTCTGTACCTACAAGCCCTAAACCCATATCAAGCGGCCCTCAAGCGTCTCGGGACCCCGATTGCCTCAAGCGTCAAGTTGTCCATACACATATCGGCAAGCTCCGTCAAGTCTTCAGACTTTGCCAACGTGGACTTGGGTACTTGTTCCGAGCTAGGCTTCGATGCGATCATTCAAGCCCTCCTCAAGTCGCAAGCTCCTCATGTCATCATTGCCTCTCGAGCGGTCAAGCCCGTTCACCATCAAACAATTCTTGATACCTTCGCCATATGAACGCGTCGTCAAATCTCAAGTCCTGCTTATGGCCCCGGATGTGGAGGCCAAGGTGGTGCACGGGAGCTATCGCCTCTCCCGTCACCTGTGCTCTCGCGAGCCCAGCGTTTTTCGAGTCTCAGTCTCGTGAACACGGGTGGCGCGGGTTGATCAGTATTGTAACTTTAGCTTGTTTAATGTATCTATTTTTTTTGGTTTTTTTGCGTGTTTGAATGAGTATTCAAGAAGGAGAGGAACCTGCAGTATTTGTGGTGGTCACCTATACGCGATTATGGGCCTTATAATGCTTTATAAGGCCTGAACAGGCTGATAGCCTTTATAAACCTCACAAGCCTTATAAGGTTTGCGAGATCCGAGGTCGATTATAATCCTTGGTGAAAACTCACCAGCCTGATAGACCTTTACAGTGGTTTTGGGACATTATTGGGTTTGTAAGACCTTATAAATGTTTCCCGCTTTTGGTGATGGTGTGGGAGATCATCAATAAGCCACCTGGGCCAACGACTGCGAATCATTGATCCGGCCATCATTCCATTGTCCTCCACAATTGCTCAATTCAGCCATATATACACCCGTATCTCATCTATCAGAATAGGTAGTGTTTAGCAACATAGTTTTTGCACTACGAGATGGGCAATCAGCCATATTCGGCTGCCGAGAATTCTGTCGGACAGGTACGAGAATTTATGCAGGATACCGGATCACAAATGCTTACAGCCGAAAATGAATGCAGCAGAAAATCAATGGATTGAGTGGATAAAAAATAAGTAAATCTATTGAGTGTCGCCGGATTCCTCTCCGTTGCCCGCAGCACCGTCTGTCCCGTCCCCATCGCCGAATTGATGGTCGTTGCTGCATCAATTACACCTGCAGCAAGGATCGACGCGTCGACTTCCTCTTGAATATCGTCGGTGCCTTGATAGACGATCTCGACATTGCCGTGGAGCTCCTTGTCTTGGTCGATGAGGGCTTCAAAAGTTCTAAAGACGAAGAATCAGATCCGGATGCCCATCACGGAGCCAATATAAAAAGGGAACGCACTCAGTGATAACATCGACATCCCCTTCAGCGTCTTCACGCATGAGGGCCAAGCTATGATCGACCTCATCCCAGAAATCTGTTCCGGGGAACTTGAGAAAAGTCTTGCGCTGCAGCAAGAGTAAGTAAAAGAATTTAAACGTGAGTCACCGTAGGTCGAGAGGGACTCACCATCAGCGCAATGCGGCCAACAAGACCACCATTGATGCGGCATTTGGAACCCTCCACGAAAGCTTGTGCGAGGCCGAATAGGTTTTGATGCTTTTCGGGAGGGAGATCGAGAGCCTTCTTATCGCGTAGAATCTTGACGCTCGCGAACAACTAGGACGGGATCAGATGGCGACGGTAGAACACAGTAAATGGCCGCACCAGTTTTTTGAGTCGTGCCCGTACTTGTGTGAAAGCCTCTTGAATCACGGCAATGAGCTTGTCGCACTCGGCTGGATTGTGCTCAAATCCGGCGGGAGTATCAAACCGATGCTTCTTGACAATAGCCTGTATGTGTGAGCCGTAGCGTCATGGGCGGATGGATAAACACTTACGAAGACAATTTGGACTGGTACATCACCCTTGTATGATCCGAGGTGCGGGGAGAGAAGTACCGGGGTAGCGTATGCATAAATATTAACCTAGGAAGGGTCAGTAACACAGAGTGTATGCCACAGAAACTTACCTTGAGTTCTCGAGACACAGTCCAAGGTGGTTTAGCTGCGACAAGGTTCTGAACGTCGTTGTGGAGACCGAGGAGGCCAATCAATAGCTTCGCATCGCGGACGGTTTGAGTATCCTGCCACCAGATTATCAGCGGGAACAAGACACTGGGTGGCATGTACTTGCCGCAAGAAAGTTCTCGACTTGAGTAAGTTGATCGCCACGAAGCTTCTGCTTCTTTGCGTATGTCATGACACTGGAGGTGACGTTGCGAGATACACCGATGTTGCTGGTGGACAGCTGAAGTGGGGTGGGGGGGTCAGGATTACTGTCTTCATCATCCCTAGTCGGGCTGCTGTCGCTACGGGGACGCCTGCGAAAATTCTGGGCGTTCTTCGCTGTATGGTTGGCCCGGAGCGCCCTAATTTCATCGCGGAATGCTTGGTCGCGAGCATCAGACATGATGGATGGTACGAGGAGGGTGTGGGGGAGGAGAATAACAGACTGCAATATTAAGCGTCCCTTATATAGAGACAATCGGGACTTCCGGAATGGGCAATTCCTATGCCACTCTGAGTTACCATTGTCCCTGGACAATCATCAACGCTTTGAAGAGTCGCGCCCTTTTTTCGAGCGTCAAAGTGCCGAGCCAGAGTCATGGCACCCACTGCAAAGCCAAAAGTTGTCCCAGAAGGCAGGTACAATTTTTTTCATTGAGGGACTGCAGTCTGAAACATCAGTTGACAAGGCTTTGTCTCAAACAAGGAAAATACGCGGCTCCAATGCTTGCTCTGCACGGCAAGCTCTGCTAAAGAATTGTGGATGGACTGGGGTAATCACAGGACAAATATCAATGAGTCCAAAGGACACAAACGTGCGGTTGAACAAGATGCAGTACGGCGTAAACGCGTTGCAGAGGTTCAACAAAATCAAGAGACGGATTTAGTCCGACAACGCGCAGCTGAGATGCAATTTTCAGCACTGCGAGACGTCCGGCTTCCAGTTCAGGATCAACAAGCGCAGCATCGTATTCAAACCTTGGCTGAGACTGAGCTATGGGAGCAGATTGACACGGATCCTTCCAGTGCAGGCTTTGATGTCGGGACTGTCGATGTTAAATCACCTTTGCACGACACTTTGCTTGGTCTGTGGAATGCAGAAACCATGGGTACCAATGGAAAGTTTTCCTTGGACAACGACGCAGGAACTGCCGCCTTGAACGAAGATGATACGGACGAGTTTCTGGCCGAGATAATGCAGAACGCAGGTAAGCCTTGTTGCGTCACGCTTGAAGAACGAACCCGTGACCTTGCGAAGCCATCAGCGATGCGCAAATTGACGATATTCTCAACTTCGAGTCGACGGACCAGGAGAGCAGAAGCACAGATTGGTCGCCTTACCCATCGAAAATGGTGCACGTCCCTGCAGATTCTTCTGAATAATTTCCTAACACCCGATTAAAGCTGTTTTTGCTTGATACATTAGACAACCTGCCGCGCCGGGTATCCAATTCGCTCATGAAGGTTTTCCTTTGGATCTTGAAGGAGTCTGGTGCTTGTGATGTTCCTTCTTTCGATCACCTTCGGAAGGTGCAGAAATCCCTCCGGGCAAAATGCGGGGTTCCCACTACGCAATACAAGACTGCAAAGGGTAATATTTTCCACATGAATGACCCACGAACCCTAATTGCAAAAGTGAGTATCCATCCATCGCAGACGCTAAAAATTTATCATGACCTTCGTAGGACTGGGCCAATCCAGAAACTCGCAAATTTATACGTGTATACCCGGAAATTCCTGAAGACGGCGTGATTAGAGAAATATGGCATGCGCAGAAATGGCGCAAAGACATGGATCTTGACAATCTTAGTCCCATGTACGCCGGCCAATATTGCCACTTTTTTGTGAATGAGTTGGCCCGTCTCAAAAATGGCGAACTTGTCATCCCAATCCGTTGGATCAAGTTCAAGAAGGTCATCTGTGCAGCTGCTTTTAAGGTTGAATTGAACTCGGAGGTCAGGAAATTTTCATACTCTGTATATTCCACATTTCTAACTGCTCATGTAGGGCTTAGCCGTTGTTCAAGATACTGCAACAATTCTAATCTCAACGTCAGATCTGACATCGAATTTTTTGGATCTCGAAGATGAGAACTGTATTCCGAAATGGACAGGTATGTCCTGTGTCTTTGATCCATTTTCAGTCTAAAAAATTAAACACTCATAGATGATGCTGTTATCAAAGGGTATCCGGCTCGCATGCCCAACCCGAAGCGGGCACTTGCGCAAGGGGATCGAATATACTCAAGCTTCATTGATTATTTCGGCGATGACGTCTCGGGCAATCGATCGAAGTCCTGGAATAAACACTGGAATGCATACATGACACATAGAAATATACCACGAGAACTCCTACAGCAAGAATTTCATGTCCATTTCATCTCCACTTCTCCGAACGCAAGCATCACAGAACAGTTCACCGTCTTTAAATCTGTAATTGAGTGAGTCCAATTTTTGTGAGACAATTTAGCGCTCATTATTACGCCATAGACAAACACACAAAGAGCCCATGAAAGTACACGATGCAGAAAGCCATGAAACAACACGACTTGCCATTTATGCAAATGCTGGCCCTTCAGATAACCCGATGCAGAGCGAAATTGCGGGTCACATTGGGGCCAAGGGGAACTACATGTGCCGCAAATGTAAGGCTGGTGGAACAGGAAAGGAGAAGGAGACTGGACCGTGCTTCCACTCACTCTTTGAGGTAATTCTTCAAGTTCCCAACTGCACACTCGATATTCATGTCCGATCATTTTAGCCCGGGATTCCACGCTCTAAAGAAGAGGTTTTGGCCGAACTCAAAGCCCAAGTCAAACTTGCATGTTCCGGGGTAGCGCAGCCGGTAAAGAATATGCAAACAGCCACCGGAGTCAAAGACGCATACACACAGCACTGGATCGACTATCTCTTGGACGAATTCAAGGCGAAGAAAAATCAAACTCCATCTCGCAGCAGTACGGAGATTCAAGAGGAGTTAATTCAATGGACATTGGATAATCAGGATAAAATTTACAGCGGGTTCCTGACGCTCAAGGGTAGGTTATGCGAAGTATCTGCTGGGTACTTTAAGGTTGAATTTCTATTATATTCAGGCTTTGACCCGACCAAAGATACTCCGGTTGAAATTCTACACACAATCTTATTGGGAGTGGTGAAGTACATCTGGCACTCTTCCCATACCATTTGGAATGACTCTCAGAAGGAGATCTACTCCCAGCGATTGCAGTCTACGAACACAGATGGTCTCTCAATCCATGCAATACGCGCAAACTATATTATGCAGTATGCCAACTCGTTAATTGGCCGTCAATTCAAAACGATCGCACAAACGAATGTGTTTCATGTCCACGGACTTGTCACTGAAGATCAATTTGCCGTCTGGCGAACGGTTGGCGAACTGTCGGCCCTTCTGTGGTTTACAGAGATCCGGGATGTGAAGGAATATTGTGTGCGTGTTTTTTTTTACATTTACGGCTTGGGTTCAGTCTGACTGAAAAGTTCAGAACGATATCCGGATCGCAGCAGGGAACGTGCTTGACGTGTTTGCAGTTGTTGACCCAACAAAAATCATATCCAAGATAAAGCTACATTTACTTGCACATATTCCGGAGGACGTCATTGCATTCGGTCCGTTGGTTGGGGTGATAACCGAGATATATGAATGCTTCAATGCTGTCTTTTGGTTCTGTTCAATTCTCTCGAATCATCTGGCGCCGAGTCGAGCTATAGCACTTCAACTGGCTGATCAAGAAGGGCTGAAGCATCGTCTCACTGGTGGGTGGTGGCCTTCAGCTAATTCGGAAGGGGAATGGGAACAGGCTGGGCCAGCTGTTCGGGCCTTTTTACACACACGACCTGTTGTTCAAAAACTTGTAGGCTGGACAGTCAAAAATCCGCCGCAACCAGGTACCATTTACATTCTTTGCTACCCCTCCAGCATATGCTCATAAATGGCAGGCTCTGTGAAATTTAATTCCTTGCCGAAGCGGAAGAAGGGGGGTCCACCACCGCAAATGGTCAAGGTCCAGCTGAGTGCGACACATGCTGCCAAAGCCCTGAACAAAGGAACCTATGATTTGTCGAGCACATGGCTCCCATGCAAGCAAGTAATTGCCGCCTCGTTGGACGAATGTAAAATATCCAGTTGGGTGTTTGCAAAGTCACCTTTGACAGTATGGCGTTATTTATTCTTTGGAGTCTCATTTGACGTCCTAGCAGGGTGAAACCGTTGTCGGACGCATCGATAATATTTTAGACAGCGACAGTGGTACTGCAGTTGTCATTTTGGATGTCTTCCAGGTCTCAAGAACAAGGCACGAGATTTTTGGCATGCCAGTTCTCACTCGTCGTCAATCGGAGACCACATATATTATTGTGCGGCTCTGGTAAGTTCTATATAATTTCGGTGCCCGTGTCGTTTAACTGAATGACGATAGGATGTTAAATTTGTCTTCAATGCGCAACATGACTGCCGCTTGGCCAAATGTACGGCTTCCGGGAAACGTCCACGAATGCAGGAGCGAGTGGAATCAGATTTCACAGATGTCTTCATCGTGCACCAACCATTGGAGCAATTTATTGTTAACACCCATGCATTCCACAATGCTCATTTGTTGCGCCAGGCCTTGCCACGAGAGCTCACGGTTCCGACTCCACTGTTTGCGGATTGTAAAGCGAAGCACTACGAGTTGGCTGATCTCCTTCATGCAACCAAAGATGGGAAGCAAAAGCGAGCACAGGAGAAACGCGAGGCCAAGAAAAAGGATGCAGATGCCAACACGATTGGACAGAAAAAAAAAAGAAGAGGAAGAAACAGAGTAAAAAGACAAAGCAGACGCAGCGCCGAACGAAAGATCCCGAGGATGAAGATTCCACTGACAATTCTGATAAATCGGATTCAGATTCTGACTCTGGTGATAATCACCCTCCAAGGAAGAAACGGCGCACACAGTCGGACAGCGAGTCGAACTCAGATTCAGATTACGGTGGAGCTGGAGTGGAAAGTGAACAAGTTGAAGAGCCGAGTCATCGATCAAACCGAGTTCGGCAGCTTCCTGCTAGATTTAGAGATGAGCAGGTGAACGAATCGGATGACTCGGACTAATTAAATGTGTATATCTCAGTCCTTACACCGGGGGCAAAAGCCGCCGCATGCGGACCCCACATGCGATGAGTGCATGTAGTTCACATGTGCGTGTGACATCTGACAAAGGTCTTTGTTACCTTGCAGAGATTTTGTAATTAGCTACGAAATAAAATGTAATTAGTTAATGGAAATCTAAGGGATAGTTAAGGTATATTTACAAGTGATATACGAGTAAGCTAAGGGTGATATGAGGGCGAGCTGCGACTTGGCGGTAGATGCCGCCCGGGCTCTCCGAAGGGACGGCACAAAGCGGTCGCAGCTGAGTCGCGCCCATGTGACGGCTCAGAACCGAGCCAGAACCGAGCCAGCCCTTGCTGGCTCGCACTGCAGCCGTCACTTGTAAATATACCTTAACTATCCCTTAGATTTCCATTAACTAATTACATTTTATTTCGTAGCTAATTACAAAATCTCTGCAAGGTAACAAAGACCTTTGTCAGATGTCACACGCACATGTGAACTACATGCACTCATCGCATGTGGGGTCCGCATGCGGCGGCTTTTGCCCCCGGTGTTACCCATCCAAATAATTTATTGAACAATCCCAGAGACAAAAAGCGGTCTGATTTCCCATCAGTTTCAGCGCACGGCGTCAACAAAAATATTGCACAAACATGGGGCTTCCTCAGGAATGCCATAAAACTTAGATATTGAAGAGGATTAGTTGTAACTCAATCGCTGTAACAATATATTACAATGGGGATGCAAAGTAAATATCTGCAACGAGTTCCAAGTGATGTTAGCAGTGAAGTCCCGATTTGGAAACTGAACGCGAACAATCGGCGGTGGCATATTGCCACTTGCCCTCATAACTTCGATTTAGTCTTTAAATCTCAATGCCTCGACCTACTCCCACTTCCAGACCTCTGTTCGTGTATCTGCTGGTGTTAGAGCTTGGAAACTAATTTCTGTTCAGCCAGGAGCAATTTGCACCGGGTGGATACTTGCACGAAGAGACCTCGGACACCCAAGTATTTGGATTTTCTGAATCTCAATCTCGCTCTAGAGGTAAAATTGATGTGTATTAGCCCAATGACTACCTGCTAACTATACTCTTAGGCCGTACTTCCTCACCTCCGTACCTTGACCACAAGGGGTTTGACGAGTTTGACGTATCTTCTCGTGGATATAGCCAGGGGGACCCGGCGAACCCGTACGATTCGGCCTCGCCTCTATATGGAACCACTCGTCCACCTCCTGAGCCACTCCTCTCCCCTCCTTCAAAGCGTCAGCGGCGCGAAGTTTCACTGAAACTCGAGGACCTTACAGATGATCCTGTTTCGCTGGCTGTCAAAGCAGATCCCGAGCCCAAAACACCTACCTCATTGGCCACTAAACCTGAACCTGAATCCAGCGCGAATGACAGAGTGCTGCGTTTCGAACGTTTGGCTGAAATTCTGCGAAGTCGTGCTTATGCAAATGGGCAAGATCCTACCGGCTTTCCTTTGCTGAACAAATTTGGAGGCGTCAGAATATGCGGGGACATCCTCTCTCCAGAAACAATTGAGCCTCATACAGAGGTCGTTACAGCACTCACCACCCAATTCTACGAGGCTTGTTGGCACTCCGAGCCACCAAGCCTGTTTACGCCTACCGACAACGCGTTCCACAATGACCCAAATGCACTTCAACGGGAATTTTTAGAATTGTTCATTCAACTCACCAAGCATATGCCGCTCCTCGTTCACACAGTGATGGATCCCGACCGGAGAGAGACAATGGCATTGGTAATTGAGTCGATGGGCCGAATTATTGATGGAATGAGAATGTTGGTGAAGGTGCAGGAAAAGGCACAAAGGGAGATTGCAATGGAGCCGTTAGATTGATGTATGTCGTTCGCATATAATAACCAATGTATTTTATTTTATTCATGTAAGCGAACGTGGTAAATGGGTAGAACTCACCCAGAATTCAGCACAAACTCAGACGTGCATTTAGCTCAAGAAAAGATGTCTGGTCAGGTGGCTGCAGGTGAAACTTGGCCCCATTTCAGATGTGATATAATGTGACGGTGGTCTTTCTGGGAGGCTGGGTGCCAGGACTCAGAAAGATGGCTCACAGCTAAATGTACAGCCGCAGTATCCAGCTGGCGGCCAGGTGGCTCGCAGAACAATGCCAGCCGAATCGATTGATGGCCGGCAGATGATCACGCTATCTAGTGGCCACCATTTCGCCTGTTGGCGGTGTACACAAATATGGTCTTTGGTACAGTGATTGCCAGATCATAATGAGTCAGGATAATGCCCAAAAGGATATGCCATCCTCTGGAACTAGTATTGATACATAACATATCCAAGAAATAAGTCATGTATTCATTGTGGCGCAGCTGTTCTAATGAAAACCACAATTTATCGGGAGAAATTTCATTACATAATTACATCAAAAAAAAAAAAGCCGGTATCCCATCCTTTGCAGATTTTCAGTGCGAGTCGAACACACCTACTCCCGAAGGATTCTGGAGGTCGTGGGGAGTGTTCTAAGCAAAATATTGCCAAAAAAAAAAAAAAAAAAAAAAAAAAAGACCACACCTGTTGTACTCCAAACGGCTGTAAGCCTACAGCCGACTCGGTAAATTCTCGATTTCAATAAAGTGCTCGAGGTTTTCAACTGCAGAAATTGGATCGGATTGAGTGACAGCTAACGCCAAAACCGTAGAGCACTTTCAAAAAAAGTTCGCATACGGTCAACTGACGTCATTGTCCTTTTTCGTGGCCAGGCCCATGCCGAGAAGGAATCGAGCATTCGCATAGCGTGTAACTCATTGGATTCTTGACCCGTGGGGTCTGGGGTTGAGTCTGTCGTATATATGCTCTCCCTCCGTACGCGTCGTCATCTACAGCACTGGCAGCGTAATCGTTGTACTACATCCTGGAAAGTGTGTTGGGACCAGCGCATGGCGGAGCGAGTGGAGCTGGCCACTAAAAATGGACAGTGACGTCAGTTGACCGTATGCGAACTTTTTTTGAAAGTGCTCTACGGTTTTGGCGTTAGCTGGAACAAATTTGACTACACCCTCGCTGTCAGTTGGATACGAGCATCGGTGGGGTGCTGGCAACCCACGACCATCTTTTTTTTTTTTTTTTTTTTTTGGTGGTACGTACAGCAAAGACAACTAGCAATTGGCTAGATTCCGGACTGTGTAAGGAACAGAGGGCCTGAAAGGTCCTCCAGGAAAAGAAGTGTCAAAATAAACAACACAACCACCGCCCCGGGAAATGCGTAAACGCACGAAGCGGGATGCAACAGTGTGGGGATCCGGGCTATCGGTTCCGCCCTCTTCGGCCTACTGGCTGTGAGGGCGGGTGCGACGTTTTTGGCTCGGTACCCACTAGAACCCGGGGCTCATATATCCAATTTTCCGGCAGCTTGTCCTCGTCTTGCAGGGTTGAAGCCCATGTCTGGAGGATGAGGGACGGATTTACCGCATAGCGTTTACCGTACTTAGCATGGTTTGCAAGATTTCGATCGAAATGTAGGCGCTGATTTATTGCATGAAGCCACCTATTGTGGATTTCATTTTTGTGAAGTGGATTCCCTTCCTTTTTCAAGACACAATCATTGCGGATTTTCCAGATTGCGAAAATTGACTCAGAGATAAGGATTTTATACAGTCGTGCCGTACCCGTAAGAGGGCGTCCTTTCTCGTCATTGAAAGTTGCTAGGCCGCAGCCGAGTATGCTGCCTAGGGACAATTCAGGCCATGTGGGTTGTTTTTTAAGCCAGAGTTCTTTTGCAAGATTCCAGATTATATCTTGACCCGGGCGACGGCATTTCAAAAGAATATGTTCAAGGTCCTCTGGCTCATCACAGAATTGGCATGTGCCGCGTTCTTCACATTCTGGAATGTGCTTCCAGAAAACACCGATACGATGTGCAGAGTGAAGTGACTTCCATGTTGAAGTAGAGGCTCGACACGCCATATAGTCGGCACACCGGCGCGAGCGCCCGTGTGCGTATGACCTACCCCCTCTAATATCTGTATGTGTACCGGTCCTTTTCTTTCCGCCTAATTACTCGTCTCGTGCTCTACATTACTTATACTGTCGCTACCCCGAGATGTACCTCAGTCGTTCACTCTATCGTGCCCGCCTGAGGTATGTTTCTATCTACATATTTATCCCTTACCTTTATTTATTCTTCTCGTAGCTTTATATCTTACAGGTATAATATATAGTCGTTCACTCCATCGTGCCCGCCTGAGCTTTATATCTTACATTCCACAGAAATTTTCTTACTTGGCGAGAGAAGTCCTTGCTACGTATGCTCTTCCAGACCTCCGGGACAGTGGGGAGGTGCTGGTATTCTTTTTGTGTGGCAATTGTAATTTGTTTGACGTTGTTGTCCATCGCCTTCCGGGACACCTCTTCTTTCAATTCCTTGATACCGGCGTATGCGATTTTCTGTGTTAACTTGGCTAGCTTCGCGCCATTTAGATTGAAATGCTGGTTTATCACCAAGCTTGGGGATACCTCGGTTGCTGTTCTTCCATCCGATCTGGCCAGGGCTGCCGCACCAGCGCGGCCCTCCCTCTCATCAGGGGTCTTTCCTCTCTCATCTTTGAGGGAGGTTCGTCCCTCTCTGGTCTTTAGTGCCGCCACAAGGGCACGTAGGGGCTCCCTGTTCTCTACCCCGATCCATCCTCGGTCTTCCATTTCTCCAAGACGTGCTGTTAGCATTTTTTTGAGAGAACTAGAGCAGTAGATGTCTAGTTCGTTTCTATGCGGCATGCGCTGCACTCCCAGTAGGGCCGCCAGAATTTCGGCGGTCCTAGTGCTCTGGTTCAGGTGTGTTTGAACCTTCACTGTTGTATTGGCGGGGTGGTTGTGGGCGAACCACACTCCTCCCTTCGCGACCATCTTCCCTTCCCGGTTGCGGCTGGTAGCACCTGTTACATAGACCACCTTCTTTTCTCCAGATTCTTGGGGGCCTCAGCACCTTCTTGGTTCCTGTGCGGGGGCTACTTTGGTATTTGTTAAGACACGGAAACCATCTGTTAGGGAGGCTATTTGTGGAGGAGCTTTGAAAAGGCCAGGCTCATCTTCCTGCCTCCCATCTGCGATATTCTCTGTCCGTTTTGGATCCCATTTTGGGAGTAGGCTTGAGAGTTTACTCTCGACCGCAGCAATACATTTTCGTGGGTTTTCACATCCGAGCCCCCTTCGGTCTTGACTACACGCTGCGCAGGTGCACGCGTCGGATCGGTTGTGGTACTCATCAGCCTGTCGTACAAGGATTGACATTGCATCTTCCGTAGACCTAATCTGGTGGTTTTTCCGGAGGCATACACATGGGTCGGTGTTGTTCATCTGGTTCTTTCCGGGAGCCATGCCGAGATGGTGCCAGAAAGGGAGCTGGCCTTGTATGGCTCTTGAAGGATTTAGGGTGTCAAAGACGACACCATATTTCTTTGCACATCTTAGCATGCTTTTGTGCCGTTTCGGCCATTTCCACTCATTTGGTTTCCACGCCTGAAGGATGGTGTTTACCATTGCGTCCTCGTCTATCTTATCACCCTGGACAATCTTTTCTGGGCGTCGGTCTAGGAAGTACGCCCAGGAGGTTCGTTCCGCAGGGTCCAGATTTAGGTAGGACTTAAGCTTCATGAGTTGTAGGGCGTCATTTCTTGCTTTAAGAGCTAGGAGATTCTTTCCCCCAACATCTCTTGGTGCCATCAACATGTCTAAAGACACAGGCGGCGCTTTCCCGCCCCACATGAATTCTCGTTGGGCTTTCACTAGGTGTTTAAAGACCTGCTGAGGCATTTCGTTTACTTGGGTGAGATATTGTGTTGAGGATCCTACGGTTATTTGAATAACATTACACCGGGCTTTTATCGTAGGATGTAATCTGTCCCATCGCGCCAGGGCAGCGTCAATCTTCTCGACCGTTGGGGTCCACAATGCGAATGTATCGACTTTATTGCCTACGTATCCTCCGAGGATGCGCACCGCTTCACCATCTCGGGCAATATGTATGTTTCCAGGTATTTCAGCATCCTGGTCATTTAGTTTCCGAGACTGTAGCAGCGAGTCCCGGTATTCCTGAGTGCCAACTGGGATAATTTCTGTTTTGCTCACGTTGAACTTTGCGCTGGAAGCTTCACACCATTTTTCCAGCAGAGCTTGCAAGTCACCAAAGCTGTCTGTTTCGTCTAAATAGACCGTGGTGTCATCGGCGTACATTTTTACAACTATTTTCTGAAGCAGTTTCGGGACAGAGATCCCGGTAATGTTCGATTTTCTCAGCATATGTGCCAGTGGCTCTATCGCCAAGTTGAAAAGAAGGCAGGAGAGGGGGTCACCCTGCCGCACTCCCCGGGTAATTCGGAAACCAGAGCTTATCACCCCGTTGATTACAACGTGAGCTTCGGCATCAGAGTAGAGTACTTTGAGTGTGTTAACGAATGTGTCGGGTATACCAAACTTTTTCAGCGTCTCCCACAGGTACCTGTGGGAAGTCTTGTCATATGCTTTCTCCTGGTCAAGGGCTACTATGACCCCATTTTGTAGTTCTTCCTCTGCAAATTCAACTACCTCCATTGCGAGGTGTATCTGGTCTACAATTTTTCGGCCTTTCATGAAACCCGCCTGGTCACGATGTATCAGGTGCGGTGCAATTTGTGATAGCTTATTCGCCAATGCTTTTGTGAAATTTTTGTAGTCAGTGTTTAGGACTGTGATTGGGCGGTAGTTGGCTATGTCGGTTGGGTCTTTCTTTTTGAAAATTGGACACATCCAGCCGGTGGCAAAACCGGTGCCTTTTACAACACCGTATCTCTCAACACTGTTGTACACCAGTGTCAGAACTTTTATAACATCGAAAATGGGCTGTTTAGCGCTCTCCGTGCTCTCATTTGTGCGCTTTGCTTCCAGGAAGAGCTCATATAGTTTTTTCCACAGCTCTGTAGGGATGCCATTTATCCCTGCCGCTGTTCCAGAGGCTGCCTGTCGTAATGCAATTATGACATCTTCCTCTGTCAGCAGTTCCTTAAGTTTCTGCATGCCGGGGTTGTGTTTTTGCGACGGTATACCCTCGAGGGCCGCCGCTATTGCAGCATCCTTAGTTTCTAGAATTATTTCAGACTCATCCTTTTGGATGTCGTTGTGATAATTTCGTGCAAGTTCTGCCATTTCGTCGGATCGGCGGCTACTCTGGGCAGGCACTAAATCTGTCCTCTGCAGGAAGTCTATTGAGTCTCGTGGTTTGTCATCTTTGCTCATTCGGACCGTGAAGTTAGTAATGTGATCGAGCTCATTCTGGCATCTGATCCGAGTTTCGGTGCGTCTTTGCTCTCTCTGTTTCTCTACAAGCCTGTCAATT
Source organism: Mycena capillaripes (assembly GCA_029204075.1). NCBI lineage: Eukaryota > Fungi > Basidiomycota > Agaricomycetes > Agaricales > Mycenaceae > Mycena > Mycena capillaripes. Next base: position 74,197 of record JARHKZ010000014.1, on the reverse strand, counting down.
GTGCGCTGTATCTCACGGCAATCGTTTGGAATGTCGGGATTTGATGAGTCGAGAGCGGGGTTCGATTCCCCGGCGATGCATTATTGGTGTTTTTTTTTTTTTTTTTTTTTTGTGCAGCCAAGGCTCTGGATTCCGGGGTTGAAGTTGGATAAGTACATACAGCCGACTCTGAGTCGCTAATTTATTGGATGAATGAGTGCTAGAGGTGGATTATATAGCTATTAGTGAGGTGATCTCTCCTGTTTGTTTCGACAGAGGGGTGTCTCAGTGGGGAGGGCTTGCACCTCGAGCAGGGTTTATGATCGTTGAAATAAGAAGCAGACGAGTCCATAGGAGAGTGAGATGATTGAGCTTCCGTGGCATATGTAGACCAGACCAAAAGCAGGGATACAGATAGCACATACATTACATACACCAGGATTCGGGTTTCGTGTGAGGAGAGGTGCGACACGAGATAAGAAGTGTGTGGAAGTCACCATGAGACATACAAGGGCAAGAGAAGAAGAAGAACGAGTCATTTTTCAAGGCGGGAGGATTGATATCGTCCTTGCCAAGCGAAGAATTTAAAGAAGCGACGTACAACTTGGGCATGGAAGTTGTCCTGCCCAGGCCCCCGATAACTGCAAAAACAACAGCAGATCCAAAGAGCGGTGCCACGGTCGATGACGATTGAGGGATGAAGCAATGATAATCGATGAGCCAGGACGTGGGAAGGTATCTCGGGCAGCCGCCGTATCAATTAGAGAGTTTGCGCAGAGCCACCAGATCAACTGGTGGCCATTTTTTCTCTGCAGCCAGCACATCTCTCGGGGTCTTCTAGCCATCATATATAGCCCCTGTGGAGAGGATTACATGGTGGCTAGCTCGAGCTGAATGACTGTCCTACACACTGGAGAGAGCAGCCACCAGTTAGACTGGTGGCTCTGTGCAAACTCTCTACTGTCCAATGAGATCAATGTTCCATTTGCCCAAGGTGATTCAACCACTCCGGAAAGACCTCGTTTAATTTGACTGATAAATGCTGCCAGTGGACGACGAGGATTTGTGTGCTGAAGAGGATGATGAGGACGAATTCAGCATGGACCTTAGCTGGTGAGGACGTGAGTAAGTCGAATATGCTGGCTGTGCTTGTACTTGGCTAATCCTCAAAACTGTCAATCAAAGATGTTCTGATGAATCACTTGTGCCATATAGTAGGATTGAAGTGCTTATCTCCTGATGTTTAAATATTCAATACGTGCCCAATTGTTCTACCCAGTTGTTCTATATCTGCAATTTTACTGTGACTCGCTTTATTTTGGCTCCGATTTCAAGACATAGTCAAGCGGAGACATCCCGAGACATATTGTTGGGTTCGAAGATCTTTGCAATTGTAATTTACGCTCCACAGCCCACGGTCAGGTACATCCCGCCTGCTGCTTTCGTGTCCTCCTGTTCAGGACCCTGTGTCTGCATTTTCACTCGCCCGCTCACACCCTGCGAATGCCTCAAAGGAGCTGCGTCCCTCCCACGATCGGCGCCGAGCCGGTGTGTGGGGATTTGAGCGTCGCGCGGAGTCGTGGAGACTCCCTCCATCGTTAGTGTCCAGTACAAAGCAGCGTCTCGTATGGGTTGCCGAGCGGATGCTGGAGCGGAGACGAGGACGGCGCGGGAGGGGCGGAAGGGCGAAGAGTGAATGCGCGTGTTCGCCACCGGGATACTGGCGGGCGTTCCCGATCTTCGCAGGAGAATACAGACTCGGCCGGGGGCACGTGAGGGATGTGCGGCTTCAAGTTTGAATCCCGTATCCCGCTCCATCGACCCCCGGGGAGCCTTGTCAACTCCTGCGGTAACGGCTATGCAAGAGATCCACGTGTGCTGCAGGGCCGCGCGACGAAGGTCGAGTGTGCACAGGGATGATTCGCAAGCAAATGAGGTTGGCGCGACGGTGTACGTTCCTTGGGTATGTAGGAGGGGGCTCATCCGTTTCGTATAATGATGATTAGAATACACTTTGGGATGTACAGAAGTGGGTTTTACCTGGAGGCATGCCGCGCGACCGAATTCCGCCGCATCTCGATTAATGACGCAGCCGTCCGACTGCTTCTCGCATTTCCTTCTCCTGGACATAGACTCCCATCTATGGCTTGCCGCACGAGTCGCTCGTCGAGCCTGTCCTACCATCATCTCGCATGTAGTCGCTCCTCCCCAGCGGCCTCTGACCCCCTGCCGATTCCCATCGTTGTGGTTTCATCAGAAGCGGCGTACGCAGCATGTGCGCCAGCGTCAAATGAAGTGGCGCGCGGACAGAAAAGAGGAGGGAGCATGTTCCGCTCCAGTGCTGAATCGTTATAGGTTTGGCGTTGCGCCTGAGGCAGCACATCGGCAAAGAAAAGTCGCCTCCGCAGTCGTGCAGCAGACGAACCCAAGAATTTAAGGACGGTGGCGTTCTAGTAAACTGTGATTAATCTGAAAGCCGCAAGCGTGAAAGCGTGTCGCCGTCCCTCGGAGGGTGACCGAGCCATAGACTTCCCTTCAAGCGGTGAGCATTGCAAAATATGTGGGACGAGGATTCCATCTGGCGACGAGCTAGGAAAGAGGATGAGAAATTGAGGCATATAATGAGGAGCAGAAGAGTGCTTTGGGACATTTTGAAGACCGTCATAGATGTAGCGTCGGATACAGGAAGGACTTCTTATTTTATGGGGCATCTGGCAAAGGCAACGGACAGCAGGTTTCGGCGGTTGGGCTATTACAAGGCTCAAAAGAAGGAAAGATCAAGGCACAAGCAGCTGAAAAGCGCGGGTCTAAGAAGATATTACAAGGATATTGCAAGGATATTGGCTCACAAGTCGGAATGAGCGTTCAGAGCAAGACGCGTTAGGCCGAATCAATTGATGATCCGTGGGTGCATCGCCACCTAACCCTTCCGTCATCATGCTCATTTTCCAATTTTCTGACTGGGCTGGGCTCTCAATCTGCGAACTATCCGGTATTGTATACGACTGTGCTTTCGGAATCTGGTCCTCCACGCATCGCAAGCGTGCTCAAACGGAGAAATCATACGGGCACCCGCGTGACGAGTCCGCGCCATCTTCGTCACTTCGTTACTTCGCTTAGCGTTGTGAAAGTGCGTGAGTTTGATCGCTTTCCATGAAAGTTTGTGACTTTGGCTGGATTCAGCAAAACTTCGTTACTTCCTCAGTCTACCGTGAAAGCTCGTCACTTAGGCTGCACCGATGACACCACATGACCGCGGCCTTGCACGTGGAGAGTGCACCGTCAATCGCAAACGTAGTGTTGGAATTGTGGGTTGAAGACGACGTGTCAGCCCGTCAGAGCCACGTAGGAGTACGACGTGGAGGACGCGTGTAGCTGACGCGTCGACACGTCACCAAGGAGTTGGACTCCTGGAAACACGTTGAGACGCGTCGCTACTACGTGTCCGACGCGCCACTTACTGCGGGGGTTTTGAACTCCGCATTGTTCTCGTATTTACTGTACAAATATTTATTGTTATATGGGTAGGTATAAATACTGGACTGTATCTTCGTTGAAATATACCTTTTCCCCTTCATTTTACAACAGGTTATGGGCCCCGCCCTTAACTGATCTACCCCAAATTCACTACCTTACTCACACAACTTGAACCACAACTACCATGTCAACTACCACCACCGCCGACGCTACGCCATCGTCGTTGTTCCGGATCGAACAACTCAACGAGACGAACTGGGTGCCTTGGAAGCGCCGCGTTACCGCCATATTCCGCGAGCGTGCGCTCTTGAAGATTGTCGAGGGCACCACACAAAAGCCTGTCGCAACTGACCCGGAAAAACCAACGGCAGATGAGAAGAAGCAATTGGAGCGCTGGGAGGAGTTAGACGGGAAAGCGCAGACCCAGATTGAGCTCACCTTGAGCGACTCGCAGATGGTTCATATCGCGGGCGCCAAGTCCGCAGCCGAGATGTGGATGCAGCTTAAGCAGGTCAAGGAGAGGGGAGGGAAATTGGGAGTTCTGTCGCACCGCCGCCGTTTGTACCGCACCATTGCCGATGACGCGACGGATATCGCAGAACATGTCACGGAATTGCGCAAGATTCAAGAGGAGCTTGCAATTCTTGGGAGTTTGGTTTCAGACGAGGATTTCTTACTCTTGATTATTAGCTCGCTGCCGGAATCTTGGGACAATTTCACATCTGCGTACCTGGGTGCATCAAGCAATGCCCCAACCATTTCTTCGCACGAGTTCATTTCCTTGGTTCTGGAAGAGAACCGTCGCAGACTTGAGAAGACTGGGGATGGAAGCGCAGCAATGTACGGACGAGCGAAGGGAGGCGACGGAGGAGGAAGGAAGGATAGAGTGGAATGTTACAACTGTCACAAGAATGGGCACATCGCCGCCGATTGCTGGTCAAAAGGTGGAGGGAAGGAAGGGAAAGGCCCAAAGCATGCAACGAGGAAGGAGAGGGCAAATAAGGCGGAGGACGTAGGAAACGATTTTGTTGAGACTGCGTACGCCGCCAAATTTAATTCGTCTTCCCTTTACTCTTGGCTCGCCGATTCCGGAGCCACTTCCCACATTTGCAACGACCGCAGCGTGTTCATCGAGCTGCGGGCGGCAGATGTACCCGTTGAGGGCGTTGGAGACGCACCACTGCAGGCTCTGGGACGCGGAACCATCCTGTTAGACTGCGAAGTCAATGGGAAGGTTGTTACACACAGATTACTCGACGTCTTATTTGCGCCAACTTGCGCGCACAATTTACTGTCAATTAGCCGACTTGACGATGCTGGTTTGGAAGCCAAGTTTAGTCACGGCAAGGTGGAATTTGTGCGACGCACTGATGGCCGAGTAATGGCTATGGGGAACAAGACTGGACGTCTGTACCCGTTGGCAGCGCGAGCCCGGAAGCAAGTGCAACAAGAGGCGCATGAGGGTGCCCACGCCGCTGCAGAGGCGAGCAACGAGACGTGGGATGCCTGGCACCGCCGAATGGGCCATTTGGCTAAGAGTGGATTAGAGAAGCTCGTAAGAGAGGATCTTGTTGAAGGACTTACCGTGGACGGGGATTCGCCACCGCTCAGCCAGTGTGAGGCTTGCGTCAAAGCAAAAATGACGACAAAGCCGTATCCGCAGGAGGCGAAAGAACGACGCGAGGATCCGGGGGAGTTGACCCACAGTGATATCTGGGGTCCCGCCCGAATTGAATCGTTGAAGAAATCAAAGTACACCATCCTGTTTACCGACGATGCAATCACGGCATTGTAGACCTGATTTTTTGAAGAGCCGGGATCAGGCCTTCGAAAAAATTAAGGAATATATTGCATGGGTTGAACGTCAGTTCGGATACACACCTAAAGTCCTCCGAGTGGATAATGCCAAGGAACTCACGAGTGGGGCTGTGAAAGCATGGTTGAAGAGCCGTGGGATCACGCTCCAGAACCCCGCACCATACGCGCACGCGTCAAACGGAGTAGCCGAGCGATTCAATAGAACAATCGTCGAGCTTGCCCGCGTGATGTTGATAGCGCAAAATTTGCCGGCATTCCTTTGGGAGTTAGCGGTCGAGTACGCGGTGTACATCCGAAATCGCTCACCGACACGTGCGCTACAAGGGAAGACGCCGTTGGAAGCATGGACACGAAAAAAGCCCAATGTATCGCACCTTCGGGAGTTCGGGTGTGAGGTATGGGTTAAACGTGAGCCTGTGCAGAAGCTGTCTAAGCTAGGTGGAGACCACGAGAAGGCGGAGAAATTTACCTTCGTGGGATTCGGAGACCATACAGACATCGTCAAGTTCTATGACGGCAAGAACCGCAGCATTCGCGAGTCAAGAAACGTCGTATGGGCAGAGCCGAGCACCCGACCCCTTGTCGATTTGCAGCTCGAGGGGGAGTTGGGAAAGCCGAGCCAGAAATCTCCCGCAGAAGAACCTGCAAAACCCGCTTCCGTGGAGAGCCAGAAGACAGCGCCAAACGAGGGGGAGCCATCGGCGCAGAAAGAGTCGTATCCGCAGGCGCAGACACAGTCGCAGCAGCAGACGCAGACACAGCCGCAGCCACCGAGCACACCTCCGTTGGCACCCGCTCCATCGCAAAATCCACCAGCCCAGTCAGATCAGCCAAGACGTTCATCACGCCCGAGCAAGGATACCGACTACCGCAAGCTAAACAACCCAGCTGCGCGATTGCCGAGTGCCCCGCGGATCCTCCGCACAATGGCCGAAGAAATCTCGGACGAGGAGACGAGGGAAAGGGCGGAGTTTGCATTCTTGGGAGAATCCATACTGGAGGCCACCGGCGCACCACGCACTTACAGTGAAGCAGTGAAGTCGAGCGAGCACATGGAATGGAAAGAAGCGATGAGAGAGGAAATAGAGATGATGAAAGAGAAGGGAACGTACGAACTCGTGGAGCTACCCAAAAATCGCGAGGCCATTGGGAGTAAATGGACCTATGTCAAGAAGGTTGATGAGCAAGGCCGAGTATCAAGATACAAGGCTAGACTTGTTGCCCTCGGGTGCTCGCAAATTCCCGGAGTGGATTTCACAGAGACGTTCGCTCCCGTTGTCCGACTCGAATCGGTGCGCGCCGCCCTCGCTATCGCAGCTGTGGAGGACTTAGAAATTATCCAAATGGATATTCGGGGTGCATACCTAAACGGCGAGCTCAAAGAGGAAATATATATGCGGCAGCCACCAGGTTTTGAGGACGGAACTGGACGTGTTTGGAGATTATTAAAGACAATCTATGGGTTGAAGCAGTCGGGACGCGAATGGAATCGCGAGTTTGACCGCAAACTTACCTCCATCCAGCTCATCAAGACAGCCGTCGATCATTGTGTTTATTTCCGCGAATGCAAGGACGAGCGTACTTGGGTGACTGTTTGGGTGGACGACTTGCTCATCCTGTCGACGTCGAGGCAGGAGGCTGAGAAGACAAGGGCGGAGATTGAAGGATTGTTCGAGACGAAAGATCTTGGAGAGCCACGTAAGATCATCGGCATCGAAATTGCCCGTGACCGCGATGCCGGCACAATCACTCTTTCCCAACGCCACTACATCGAGTCGTTGCTGGCTAAGTATGGACTTACGGACGCCAAGCCGCTCGCAATGCCAATGGACCCGAATGTGACGCTACGCAAGGTACCAGCAGACTATGCATGCAGACAATTATCATACAGCCCAAAAAAATTATATATGGCTCTATCACTAATTGCGCCTGAATTAACCTGAAAATTCTAGCTATGTTTCAACTCAATCTACGCAGAACTGATGGAGATACAGACAATTCTTTCAAAGGGATTGAAAACAGCCAAAAATGGAAAAACAAAAAATTCGCGCCTTCGGTACTGTTATTAGCTGTAAGGGATTGACTCAAAACCTAGCTAGTTTTTCCAGGCTAATTCATCCGCAATTATTGATGTAGAGGAAATTGCGAAAATGTATTTTATCTTTCCATTTGGCACCTGAGGCATTGTTTCTGTTGAACACCTCCTAGGAGGGTGGGCACTTGTTCAAACACACTGAATTTTTGGGATGGAAGACTTACATGCATTATGAAGAGGGTGATGTTGCCAGAATCAGGATTTTCTTCTCTATTGAGTCGCTATTGATTGAGCCCGAAAACCTTGACCAAAAGATTACTTCCGAGTCAATAGTGACTTGATGAAGAGGAAAAATCATAATTCTGGCAACATCACCCTCTTTATATTGCATTTACAGCCGATGTCAGTACCGAGGGCGCGGATCGAAATTGTCTGTTTTGAGATGTTTTCAAAGAATTCTTGATATCTCACTCAGTTCTTCGCCCATTCACATAAAAACCAGACAGATCTACCCAGATAATTCATGCGCAATTAGTGATAGAGAGTAAGTCGTGAAAGTATTATGTATTAGGCAATTTCTGTGTTGGGGCTGTTTTTGCACTGAATACCATTCTAGCATGGTGGGAACATGTCCCAGTGACCTATAATTTTGGGAGGGACAGCATGTATACCTGATAAAACACGTCATAGAGCTAGAAGTGAGGATAATTTTGTTACAGTCCTTCTAGCCCCAGTGAAAACATTTGGCAGTTTTTGGCATTCAGAGATATTGTCAAGACACATTCATTTGGACATTCCATATAGTTCTGGCTGTGTCACATGTTTCATAACATATAAATGTTGTCCCTCTCAAGATTCTACGTCACTGGGACATGTTCCCACCATGCTAGAACGGTATTGAGGGCAAAAACAGCCACAAACCAGAAATTACCCAATACATAATATTTTCACGAATTCCTCTCTATCACTAATTGCCCATGAATTAGCCGAGTAGATCTGTCTGGTTTTTATGTGAATTGGTGAAGAACTGAGTGAGATATCAGGAATTCTTTGGAAACATCCCAAACCAGAAAGTTTTCAATCTGTGCCCTCGGTACTGACATCGGCTGTAAGCCTTCCATCCCAAAAATTCAGTGTGTTTGAACAAGTGCCCACCCTCCTAGGAGGTGTTCAACAGAAACAATGCCTCAGGTGCCAAATGGAAAGATAAAATACATTTTCGCAATTTCCTCTACATCAATAATTGCGGATGAATTAGCCTGGAAAAACTAGCTAGGTATTGTGACAATCCGTTAAGAACTCATCGAGTTATGGGGAATTCTTCGGAAATGTCCCAAAACAGAATTTTTTTCACCGCACCTTCGGTTCCGACATTAGCTGTAAGGTAAAAATTATTCCGCTTTACTGAATGTGATCCAAAGCGACAGGCGCTGCGTTCCGTGTCGCATATAACGCATGTGTACGCGTTCGAACCCATGCCCGTGCCTTTAGTCTATCGCTGGGTTGAGTTTGACAGGAGAAATACCTTTTTTTTGCGCATGCAGGCGCGCAAAAGTGGGTTGAGAATTGACTTCGACTCCTCGTCGATGCATGTGTTCAGACTATGTTTTCTCTCCATGTACTTATGACAAGCATTTTCTACTTAGGGACCAAGGAATATCAACAATTTACCCCCGTTTTACCCTGTCTGTCCGTCTGAGGATTTTACACTCCGACTTCCTTTGATACCGGCTTGATACAATTCCCGACGAGCCAGCCTTCGGTCATGAATCGGCATGTGTGCCGCCGCTACCCCCATCACTTATGTTTATCTCCCTAATTTGGCACGACAGCTGTGCACCGGGCGCTTAGCATCTCTTCCCCTTCCACCACCCATGGACTACGAATCCTCTGCAGCTGACGAGTTCACCTCCCACTCGACCTTCAGACAGCCTGACTCTGGCTGGTGCGTTCTTCTTCCTTGTTATCTACCCTCACGCTTGGCTCAGATCGTGTCTCATGGGCGCTTAATCCAGCCATAGCAGCGGAATGTTCTCTGGCGGGCAGAATCTCACTGTGACTGGCCAGACGTTGACTAATATTACAAACTACACAACTCCGGCTCTCGTCCGGTAAGTTCGCTCATGCGCCTTGCGAAGATACAATAAATATTTCTCAGACTTCAGGATGGTCCCGCTGGGAGAGATAGACCTCCAGCACGAAATATGCTTCAACAATTGCACGGGTATCGTTGATCGCCAACGGGAACGACAGGGTGTTCGTCGTCTATACTCTGCCAGACTTGGAGGTCAAAACACCACTGTGGCCATGTATCAGGGTCCTGGCGCAGAGGAGGTATGGCAAAATCATCTTGCTTTTTTATTGCTGCATCTCAACTGTCCTGCAGGAGTGCCAACAAGACATAGCCAAGTATATGTCATTTCGGTGAGTGCCGTGCAAGCTTTAACTGCTGGCTTGCCGGTGCTATTAAACCCTCCCTAGCCACCCAAATGTTGTTCAGATCCGTGGAGCCGCGAACTACGGTGGTTTACATGCCACACTTTTCCACGATGGTGCGACCTTGCAATTCGGAATATACATTTATTGTTAATTCTTCAAATAGATTTGATCCCCTTCCAGCATTTCTTGGACCTCCAACATTCCCATTTCTCGAAAGTATATACATATGTCCATTGTGTATATGCTTTTAAATCTCCCATTTGCGAGCTGTCAGTTTATCGCCATTTTGATTTAAAGAGCCCGGGCTTTGAGGTGAGGAAGTCTGACCCTGTGGTCCGTAATAAATGTCGTGTTTCTGACCATGTGACAGGCGGCAAGGAACTACCTTCATTCCACTTTTGGCTTTTGGCTGGTAAGTCAGTGGTCTGAATGACTGTGTTCCTTCTGATGATCCAGATCTACTTGAATTGCACAATGTTGATACGTCGCTCAAGTGGTCAGCTGTGCATGGACCCTGTCCAAGCCAACGATTATCCCACCTATTTAGAAATCCTCCCGACACAAACACAGAGAATGTATTCCTTGAATGCACCATATACGGAGGCCAAGATCATTGAATCTCTGACTCTAGAACAATATCATGATATATGTTTTCGGTTTCTAGAACACTTTCGATCTACCAACATTTCCACCCCCATAACCTGCAACCTCGGAGCAGTCATTTGTTGTCCTTCAGGCAATTGGCTCGAAGACTCTGTTGAAATTGCCTGGGTGCCGAGTATAAGACCTTTCCTTGGACCTTGGCACACTTCTTCAGGAGCAGCAAGACAAATCACAGAGGATGGCTGGATCCGGTATTACTCTCCATCTTGCTTACAGGGTGATCTGCTATAATATGTCCAAGGTTAAATTCTAGCGAAGTGTCAGACACGACCATTCGGGTATCCATCTCCATATATCCATCGTCCTGGCTCAGTCAAGCAAATCACATTTTCAGTCGCCTCCAAATCATGTGCAACTTTGATGATTATGGTACTTTTAAACCCGTGGTTGCCGAGAATTTCTGAGAAAATGTGTACACAGCTCTCATATACTCCATCTCGTTTGAGATCGTCATTTCGGCGAGCGAAGAAGAATTCCCTGCAGGCTTCCTATTTCTCTGCCCGGAGGAGGAGTCTCGAATGGGCCCATCCTCGTTCCGATGGCCAGAGTGTCCTGCATATTGGTCTCTCGACCCTTTGGGCGTTGAACGCCTTACCGCAGAAGAGGCGAATGAGCTCGGATTTCCGTCTTTTCAACTCTGCACAAAGGCCTGGACAAAGTTCTGGGACGCCAGTGTCTACGCCGGACTCCGGCAGTTCCACAAGGCTAAAGGGTTCGATCCGGACAGTCAGGACGTGGCCAGGCATCTTGGGCAACCACTATATCAATTGTCCAATGAGATGGACGTTCCATTTGCCCATGGTGAGTCAATCATCCAGAAGGACCTCTTTCAATTGGCTGATAAATACTGCAAGTGGACGAGGATGTGTGTGCAGAAGAGGATAACGAGGATGAATTTAGCATGGACCTCAGCTGGTGAAGATCCTGGTAGGTCGAATCTTCTGACTGGACGTATACCTGGCTAATCATCTTGCCCGGGTCCTCAGAATTGTCAGTCAAGGAAGTTCAAATGAATCATCCATATTATATAGGAGAGCTGTGTCTCTTGGTGTTCAAGTATTTAATTCGTGCTCAGCCGTTCTATCTGTGTAATGTGACTGCGATTCGCTTGGTGTTGGCTCCAGATTTCACGATATAGTCAAGTGAAGACATCCCGAGACATGTTATTAAGTTTGAAGGTGTTTCCAATTGTAATTCACGCCCCACAGCCCGCGGTCAGGTGCATCCTGCCTGCAGCCTTCGTGACTCTGCATCTACATTTGTACTCGCCCGCTCGCACCCTGTGAATGCCTCAAAGCAACTGCGTCTCTTCCACGATCGGCGCCGAGCCGGTGAGTGAGGATTTGAGCGGGGTGCGGAGTCGCTGAGGCTTCCGCTCCATCCTTTGTATACAGTGCACGGCCGCGTCACGTAGGCGCCTTAGCAGCAGTAAGAAATACGAAAAGAGTGCAACGCTGCCGCACCTCGCACTAGAGTCTAGACAGCAGAACGGATGCTGGAGCGGAGGGGAATCGAAGACGGCGCGGGAGGGGGAGAGGGAGAATAGCGAATGCGCACCTTCGTTAACGGGATATTAGCGCGCATCCCTCAGAATCAAATAAATACTCCGTGGGGGGGCACGCGAGGGATGTGCGTTTTCAAATCCCGTATCCCGCTCCATCGGCGCTCGGGGACCCCTTGTCAACTCTTGCGGTACGGCTGCGCAAGAGATCCACGTGTGCTGCAGGGCCGCGCGACGAAGGTTGAGTGTGCACATGGATGATTCGCAAGCAAATGAGATTGGCGCGAAAAGTGGTGAGGATATACGTTCACCGACGAGTACCCGGGGGCCCGTCCTTTTCATAGAATAATGGTTAGAATACACATCAGAAATAGACAGGTTGTGCAAAGCCGCACAGAGCCGCATGCGGCTTTTGTGCATTGTGCAAAGCCGCACAGCAAACCAACAGATTTGCGCGGGAAACTTGGTTCATTTTGGAGAGATACGGGTAATTTGGGTGGTATACTGTACATTGAACCACTTACCCGACGTAATGTGCGTCATTTTTCACGTCATTTTTCGGCTTCCAGCACAGCTCCTGTGCGGCTATGGCAGTGGCGCTGCCGAAATGGCCATTTACTCCACTTAGCTCCACTTTCTTTCTCCTAGAATCAACTCTGATGGCATTCCAGCTATCCGCAAAACCGTAGACGTTTTCGAAAAAAGTTGAGTTGATCAAAAGTGATGCCATCGACCTGACACCCTTCGCTCCACCGGCATCGTCACCGCCTCGTCAATTGCCGCACGCTCTTAGTCGCGACCAATTGGCACAGGCATTGGGCCTAGGCCCATGAGATAGTGCGCAGTGGCCCAAGGACCGTTAGCATGAGTTGTCCATATTCTAGTACTACTGGGTTGGATAATGGTGTTGCGTTTGAGAGTACTAGTATGTTGTTTACTGGTCAACAAATTGAACAATACAGCGCAAGCTATGATGCATTATGACGCTGCATGGTCATTTTGCTATTTTAATCCTGGTGCTCCACTTTTGATGAACTGAAGTTTTTTTTCGAAAACGTCTACGGTTTTGCGGATAGCTGTCAAGGCACTATATGTAAGGCTTGAGTACATAATGGATGGGAAAACAAAAGCCGCACGGTGCTGCACGCGGCTTTGCACAATGCCCAAAAGCCGCATGCGGCTCTGTGCGGCTTTGCACAACCTGTCTAATGTCAAAAAGGAACGGGAGTGGAAGCGTGCCGTGCCCCTGCACCTCGAGTAATGATGCAGCCACCCAACTATTGCTCGCATTTCCTCCTGCCGCATGTGCGTCCCCGAGCCCTAGCTTCTCGCACGAATCGTTCGTCGAGCCTGTCCTACCATCGGCTCGCATGTAGTCGCTCCTCCCCACCGGCCTCGGACCCCCTTCCGATTCCCATCGTTGTCGTTTCATCAGAAGCGGCGTACGCAGCATGTGCGCCAGCGTGAAATGGAGTGGCATGCGGACAGAAAAGAGGAGCGGGCATGTTCCGCTCCAGTGCGGAATCGTTATAGGTTTGGCGTTGAGGCTGAGGCAGCACATTGGCAGAGAAAAGTCGCCTCCGCAGTCGTGCAGCAGACAAACCCCAGAATTCAGGCGGCGGCGTACTCGGGGAATGTGACCAACCTGAAAGCTGAAAGCGTGCTGCCGCCCCTTTAGGTGGCCGAGTCGCGGTCATCGCTCAAGAGGTACGTGGTGAGCATTGAAAAATACGTGGGACGAGGAGGATGCGACGACGACCGAAGAAATAGGATCAGAAGTTGAGGTAAATGATGAGAAGCAGTAGAATTCTTTGACGTCATAGATGCAGCAATATGCGCCCTCGGGAGGAAGAACTTCTGTCATACTTGGAAGGGATCCAAAAAAGCAACGGTCAGCAGGTTTCGGCTGCTGGGTTATTAAAAAGCTTCAGAGGAATCAAGACAAGTGGCTGTAGATCATTGGGGGAGCGCAGCGACGCCAATTCTCCCGGCTGACCACTCAAACCCGATGGCTGTGCATGCACGTTTGATCGTTGTTCGTGTTTGGTGCCTGTCCCTTGACCACCAATTATTAAATGGCTGATTTAACGCGCTCCCCCCATTCTGTAGACGGGTACCGGCATACAAAACATATTGAATGTAAGAGGACATTGGCTCGCAAGTCGGGATGAGCGTTCAGAACAAGACGCGTTTGGCCGAATCAATTGATGATCCGTGGGTGCATCGCCACCAAACTCCTCTGTCATCCCGCTCATCTTCTGATTTTCTGACTGGCCAGGCTCTCGATCTGAAGACTATCCACTCACGGCGTATTATACGGAGAAATCATGCGGGCACCAGCTTGACTGCGCCCTCTCGGTGCGTTTACTGGCTGCGGCGGGATATCGCGCTCAGCATTCACAAGATGCCGCTCGCCACTCGCATCGTAGCGCATGCATACATCCGCCATGCGATGACAGGACAGAGCACTGGATTTTGGCTGGCAAAAGTGGCAAGAGGAGAGATTTCGCCTTCAGGACGGTGCGTGCGCTTTCTATCCAAAGACGCCAACGCTGCCAGGGTCTCTGCCGAATAAGCCCCTCGCACCGCCAACGCTCCACGGGTGGGCATCGCGAAGTCGGTATTGCGTGGTGGCAGCAGATGGCGGGTGCTCCACAAGCAAGCGCCTCCCTTCCTCGTCAGCACGTTCCGAGCCAGGTATCGCAGGTGGGGCGGTGTGCTTCACGCCCAGTGCCTGCATGTGTTCCCCATCCCCTAGAATACCTACACTCCCACGCGTCGACTAATGTATTTGGATCGATGCCAACGTTTGATGGAACGGGTCCCACCTCACCTGATTCCCTTCCACACCCACCATGTTCTTTGCCCTCATCCCCTCACATCCTCATCCGTACCCATTTCACCAGTCCTCCACCTCTCCTTTCACTCTCCTCCCGCGTCCTCTTCCCCCTCTCCCTCGCGCGCTCTCTTCTATCCCTCCGTATCCTCAAATGCTAAAATACCAATCTGACAACACGCACTTAAATCGCCGACATGAACTTTTCGCGCGGCGATATCCACACAAATTTCTTCGAGTTCCTCGCCAGACTGGCTGGTTTTTTTATGAGGTGTGTGTATCGCGCTGCCTCCTTCCTCTTACTCTGCTCCCCGTCACATTACCCTACTTCATCTTTACGTGACGTTCACACTTGCCCATCTCTTGGAAGAATGATGCCAAAACTAAGCCCTTCCCACGCAGCACTGAGGCGACCTTTACTCTCTCGGCCGCTTCAATATATTTCGACACCAGGATCGCCATTCGCTTCCCAGGTCCTTGTATATCCGAAACTAACTCTATGAATTATATCTCAGGTTCATCTCCCAAGTACTACATGCGAGCCGGTACAATAAGTAGTTTTGAGTCGTTGAACCCACCCACTGACTTCGCTGTAAAGCCTCTTCTATCTTCGTGTCATCCGCTGAAGGCGCTTAGATAGGCACTTGTTCTCGTGTGCTCGTTCGACGATTGACTGACTCGTTCTAGTAGCGTTTGTCTTTCGTTCTTTTGCTTCCTTGAGCAGGTATGTAGGGAAGTAGCGCAGCTTTCCTTGTTTTCTTAGTTGCAAAATATAATTTATTGGACCATTTATTGAATAAGCGGCGAGGAAACGAGAAGCATGCGGCCACTGAGCAGCAGGTGCCAAAGACCATGCAGGGAGTGTCCGAAATCCCTGCTAAGGAGTGCCCTGAGACCCCCAAGGCGACGATTTTCCTCCTGAGGACGTGGTTTGGTCATGGTTCAAGGAAAAACTCCTCTGCTTTATTCAGTGTGATCCAAAGCGACTGCGTCCCGGTTCGTGTCTCACGAATGGTGTGTGTGTGCTCGACGCAGGCGCGCTGTCCTCCTGCGGTGCGGGGGCGAGTCGAGTCTTCCATCCCAGTTCGGGTCGGGGTCCGGATGGGTGTGGTTATGGATCATCTGGATATGGATAAATGTCTTTTCTCGGGCATCTCGAGAATCGGCTTCAGTGGCTACTCGTGGTCGGGAGTGAGCTGATACTACACTCCCATAAAAGTGGGGATATAGCGTCAGAGGCAGGGAGCGAGAGTGGGCGAGAAGCAGTAAACAAGGGATATGTAAGTAAATCCCTTCTATGGCACCTGCGCACTGATGAAGACTTTATTTTATGTCTACGTCACCTCTGCGTCTCTGGCTCGGTCGCGCGAAGACACATTCCCTCTGTCCCGAAGAGTGGACGTTAGTCCGACAGACTCGGCGTACGGCCAGGCTCGCAGGTCGTCTGGGACCGCGAGGCTCCACAAGCACTCCTTCATCAGCTATGCCGGCCACACGCAGAGGCTTCGCAGGTTGTGTTGTAGCGCTTATCCGTGGCCGTGGAGCTGCAGGTGAAGGACGAGTAGAAAGAGGTGCGCTGCTATTTCTGCTTGGGCCCAGTTCGCACGGACGTCGGGTTGAGCAGCCTGTACATTCCAAGCAGTACCGTATTCAACCGCACTCGCACCATGCATGCGTGGCCGTCTTGATCTGGCGTATCGCGCATCCGCGGGCATGCGTGCAAGGAATCGGCGCCGGGGGCTCCACCCGCGTTGGCGACACGATACGATATCTGTGAGAATTAAGACAACAAAGTGCGCGAGAGTTCTGTAAGATAAGTAACTCAGTCTTCGTGCACACAGATGTAAGCGGAAGTCTAATATATTCACCTGTAAGATAAGTAACTAGATAACGAGTCAGAATGAGTTCCGAGTTTTAAAATTTTATTTTTAAACTCGGTTTTATCTCCGTTTGCCCGCCAAAGTGAGGGTGTTTTGTGTCGAGTGACGTAGAGGCTTCGTGTTGGAAGCGTTTCTATTTATGGTAATTTCTCGTGGTCCTTTTCCTTAAGGAGTTTTGGATTACGCATTCTTCATTACTGTTAAGAAATCTTCGGCCGATTCCACGACACGCGTGTGGAGACTTGAAATGGGCTCGAATCTACATCAGGGGCAGTTTCCGGGTCAAGCTCGTCGATGCTGCTGGGGCTGCAAAAAATAGTTATAAGTACTTGGATAACCACGCGTCATTCACTCTGCTTGAGTAATACAATATTTTTGTGTGCTGATAGCCTCACCGCCCTGGAGAACGACACTTTCTATTTAATGCGGATGGACCCGTTGCAGTGGGCACAGCTTTGTGCTCCCGATGGTTGTTCCGCGGGTTGATCTGATTGTTCTCGGTTGCTTGGGCATCACGGGTGCCATCAGCTGTTCCTTCAGCACTCCTCTTGCGAGTTTTCGGGCCTCCGTACGTTCGTTTCTCGCAAGACGACTTGAGTGGCGATGTACGCCCTTCAAAAGGGCGGCCGATCTTGTGTATACTGGTGCTGTGAATGCGACCTCGTCACCTTGACTGGAGGTCTTCTTTTTCAGAATCTCACTGTCTACTTCGAACTCATTGGGTGCTCGTACAACACGTAGGGCCTCTCGTCTCGGCGGGAATATATCTGATGGAATGATTAAACCCGGTAAGAATATCGAGCCACCGGTGTTGTCTCGGGACAGATTCTTCTGGTTCTTGGGGCTCCAGTGCTTTGTGGTCAGGTGAGATGGAATTTAGCTCTGTGAAAGAGCACCAGAAATCGTTTCCAGGATTCTCGATAATTCCTCCTCATGCATGGGATAATTTTGCTGTACCGAATTGAACTTTCCGAACCAGAACACCACAATCTTGGCTGTATTCAGCTCCTGTCGCCGGCGTAAGCACACGCATTGGTATCCGGATTCTGTGGCAGTTGTCAGCTTAATATCCAACAGAACCAATGAAGTTGCTCCACCAATCTTTGTTGGTTGATGTCTTCCAGTTAACAGCGGAATCAACTGTGTGGGGATCTATCGGTATGCCCTGCTCGCCAATAATGTCCCAGAATTTTCAATCTCTCAGCGAATAACTGCATTTTGTCCGCACTCAGGTATAATTTCTCCCGTTGCAGGTCATCGAAAACCAATCTGATATGTTTGATATAGTCCTCCGGTGTCCAAATAGATTATAATATCATCAATATATACGTCTATGAAAACCCCCTCCGGTGATCCTACAAGAACTCGGGTCGGGCTCATGCCAACCAGTTTTGTGTTGAAATATGGACGGCATCCCCAAGAATCAAAATCATTGCAGGTTTGCCATGTCGAATTTATAATCTGTTTCCTGATATTTTAAGTCTAGTATTCATTCTGCGGCGTTTGGCTATTCTGGATCCTCCAATTCTTCATCCTGCATTTTTCCGGGTCCGAATTTGGGTGGTTTCTCGAGCTTTTGCCAGTCCTTCACCTCAAATATTCACTGTAGTAGATCACAGTGAAATGTTCTGCACTAGCTTCTGCATGTAATCACTTTCAAGCAGTTACCAGTATTTGTTGATGTCGTCACTATGGTTGGATGTACCGGCATTGTACTTGGATCTCCCGTGGGTATTCTTCCCCTAGGTCCAATTCTTCGATTGATTTCCCTTTTCTGCCTGTTTTTGCACCCGTTTCAACACTTCTTGAAAATTTTCTTCACGGGTGGCATGGCGCACGAGTATTTTCGCTGGAGGTCGAGTCCTTTGCATAAAGCCACAGGTTCTGGTGTATTCTTCACCTGACATTTTGCTTCAGCTGACCTTCAGTGACGTGAGGGAAACGAACTGAAAGAGATTCAACATCTCTCATTTTCCCTCATTTCCGGGCCGCGCTTATGAGCCTTGTGCGAAGCTGAAGCTCGAAATTTGGTGGAAACAGTTGTTGAAGAGCCCTTTATAAACTGATTTGACAGTCCAGTCTTTGCGATGCACTACCACATGTTTCATGAAGAATCTACTGCCTTCCTACTCATACAGTTTACAATGGTTGAATACATCAAGATCAGGCTTCCCTTAAGGGGTCTTAATTTTAATCGATCGTAACACCTTCTTCAAGTTTCTATGCCCTTTCTTGGCCAACGTTCTCTTTGACAGAGGGGTTCATCTGTGCCGCCGCACAGAGGAGGACGTGGATTCGAATCTGACCTTGAAGAATTTTCATCGTCGGACAAGTCGGATTCACTGTCGCTGTCGCTGGATAAAGACGATGAGGACGATGATGATGAGCTCAGCGGTCCCTCTGGATCTCCCGTTGTAGTCCTAAACTATCTACGTCCAGGTATTTCTGACTGATGCCGTTTGAAGTGCTGCGGCTTTAGGTGATTTCCTTTAGCCTTTCCTGTCTTCTTTTCGATTTCTTCTCAGTCCTATTCCTGCCGTTCTGATGCAGTTTGTTGTATTCAGGGCCTTTTCCGCTGCGTCGATCTTCTTGCCTTTAGCAGATGGCCCCAAGGTCCGCACCGGTCCAGACCCAGTTGCTAGAGACAGTTAGGGACTGACTCTCCGTCACTGCCAACTTCCACGATCACTGCACCAAGCGGTATAAACGAGAAACGAGAACGAAAACGCGGCAACGCACGGCATAATCATTCGGCTGAACGGGCCATCAGAACGATGTGGTCACATCTCTCGCTTAAAATCCGGAGTCCGGGACCGATCCGGGACACGCCCACGTGTTGGCTGTGTTCGCCACCGCGCGTCTTCTACCGTTCTCTCCATCTAACCATGAATTGAGCTATTGCCTTGTTTATCTTATACTCTCACTGCATCAAATTTCTTTCCGCCTCTCCCTTGAGCAAATAGAGCATGAAGTCTCCCCGGATTTGAAGACTTCACGGCACTCTGTAATCGGTTTCAGAGAAAGGCAGTGATCTCAACGGGGCAAGCAATGACCCTGAGCAGAAATGCTATAAAATGAGCTGGGTCTGCTGCATTACTTTCACTTTCCCCCACTTACTCACCCTTTACAAAATTCCCGTTACCCTACTATGACCGATGAGTCACACCGAATCCGTGGCTACTTAATGTTCTCAGACATACACTTAGGCTATGAGAAGCCTAGGCTTCGACCGTCCTCAGTTCAGCGGTCTTCTCAGCATTTGGCTTTTCTATTTCAGCTGTTTCTCACTCTTTTATTGAGCACTGACTTGGGCCTTTCTCTCCTTTACTACTATCCTAATGCACCATATCTCTCTGGATACATTGGTGGCTTCTGCTTCCTCTGGTTTACTTTATTAGGTGAGTTCTATGCCCCCTATTCAATGTGTTACTCAATCTTTCGGATTCCTTACAAGCTCAATACTTCGTTCCGGCGCCGGCTAAAATGCACCGCGTCTTTAATACTGCTCATGTTGCCTTCAGACGGTCGCATATCTCGCATATGAGGATTGACCGGATTCGTCGTCTCTCCGGGTATCATAGGCCACACAAATCGTTCCGACTGCCAGGTTGTTTGTTCCTGTTGACTTGGATGTGGGCTTTAATGGCTCGCATCCAAATTTTCCATGGTCCTCCTGGTACTACACCCCACTGTTCTATCCAGTCGACTTCATCGCACGGCTCGCTTTTCAAGTTCCCAGAACGTTGCTTCTCGGATGGTAAAGTCATTTATCTCAGAACAGAGATTCAATACTCACGAATGCCTACCAGACTCTGAATGGAAACCATTTTTACTTGTGATTCCGAAGGTATGTTGATGATTGCAGGTGTTATTCTTAAACATCAGTTCATGTATTCAAGATGTGCCATTCAACGACGATGGTGCTGTGTGGAATTCCCTTTGCTCTTTTGGCGGATGTTCCAACAGTGAGCATCATTGGTCGATTTTGCCAGTGATATTTAATCTGCACCAAAGATTCTGGATTAAAAGCCGGGGACGAATATCCAACAGTGGTACAAGGCCCTGCGTTTCGTCTCCGCGGGGGTGAAACATCGGATGGTGGGTGATCTTCGACGCAATAGAATTATCTATAATTCCTCAGATGATTCGGACGTTGTCAGCAATGGTCCGAAACGCAAACGCAAGATCACTACGAAATCAAAACCTCGTAAACGTGTATTCAAAGGGGCCGAGTCTGATTCCGACTCGGAGCTTGGCATTCGTGTCACTGCGAAGAGTGAGAAACGGAGCAAAGGGGGGATTTTTGTTGACCAACTCATCTATCTCGACGGCCCTCTTGAGTCGTACAATGTTCCGGCGTCGACGAATCGAGTCGCTTATATTATGGATATTAGGGATCAACCTGAACTTCTCACAGTTGGTCCTAAGCAATTAACGGTAGATGGGCTCCTTAAAAAAGAGGTATGTTCATTTCTTTTTTTGGCAGTAGGTACTATACTAAAATTTTTTAGTGCCAAGACCCGGTATTGGGACCGACAGGTGCAAAAGCCGTGAAGACTTTAGCCAAAGTTGTAATCCTCGACTCGGATGAACCCATCCTATGTCGTCGCTCCTATTTGACATGTTCTGGAATCTACAAGTGTACTCTGTCGGCTACAGATTTCCTGGACAATTGCCGTCGGTGGGATGACACAGATGAAACTCATCTCCTTGTTTCGGCGCCGATCATGGAAGCGAAGGCGTCGGAAGCCACTTCGGTTGCTGCGCTGGCATCTGCGTGAGTGTTCATTGATTTTTGACCGATGCATTTCACTAATTGGTGGATGTATTTTCAAGCTTCTATCGTGGTGTAACTAGTACATACTGCAAGGGAAAATATCTGGACTCTGAGATTGCTTGTGGTGGTCGTGCCATTATACGGAAATTCTCCCAAGTATGATAACTCTTTTTCTTTCTCCCTCCCACTAACACTACTTCAGGGAAAAATGAACGGCAAAATATACTTCATTGGATGCTCCAACTGGGCAAGCGATGACTCTGAGATCATGTCGAAAATTCACCGTTTCACCAAAGTGCCCGCCAATGTACGCGAATCCATTCTCATCAAACTGTTCAAAGGGGAGGTTCTCAGTGACGAGGACGATGACACGGAAGTTCTTGCCGGCTCTTGTCAGCAAATTATCCATCCCTCACACCTTCCCGGAGATTCTATATGCCGTCAGTCCATAATCTGCCTCATTGTTTGTGTCTGAGGCGTACACGCGTAGCTCGCAATCACTTCAAGAACGGTGTTCATACGATTGCGCCTCTCGAGAAGCGAAAGTGTACTGCTAAACTTACCGTTCTCATCCCCATTGATGAGATGGACTTGCGCGTTGTGATAATTCCCCTCGCAGATGTCCCACATAACCATCCTTCATTTCCTCGCTCCAAAGTCCCGGTGACAGTCAAACAAAAGTACTATAAATGTATCGACTCTGCGGGCATCGTGGGAACAACGACCCTTCGTGTGGACAAAGGTAGCTTTTAGAATCCTGAATTCATTTTTAATTCACATGATCTCCGTTTTATAGCGTCCAGCACACTTGCTATTTTGGGAGGAAAATTGCCACAAGAATTCCATCCCTCACTGATTAATAATCGCAACCGCCGCGACATGGTCAAGGACCACCGTGGGAGTTTATTTCCAGAGGGCACTGGACTTCTGGGTACGTCCTTATTCCCGATTGTCCTCGATCCTCTGGGCTAACCAATTTTCTGGCAGCGATTTACTCGGAATTTGACCGGGATCGGGCTCGGGATATCAAGGACAGATACATTCATGCTGTTACCACTCGCGCAGATGACCTGCATGTCATCATCACCATAAATCCCGAGCTGGCGACGCTGGTCCTGGATGCAATCTGGATTATGGTCGATACCACCTTTGCAGTTGTTCACGGTAAAACCAACGAGTGGAAACTTGTGATTTGGTTGAACTCCATTGATAGACGTGAGAATGATCCATTTTCAAACACCTGTATGCTCACTCTTTGCAGGTACCGTTATTGGGCGTGTCTGGAGCAACGGAGCGTCACGCGGAGCATTTGTTCTGGTCTGGGGCGGAATCTTTGACGCTATTGAAACAATAACAGGCAAGAAAATCAATTTCAAGACCTTCTCTCCGCAGTCGAAGCTCCTTGGTGTCATTGGGGATTCTGAAGGTGCTCAGGCTCAAGGCCTCGGTGATGTAATTATCTTACGCCACATGAACCTGCTTACCATTGGCAAACCTCCGGCTGTTGACGTTGATTCAATCCTCATGCTGATATGGAAGACTTGCATCGTTCATTTTAATCGGTATGCCCTTGTTACCGGGATGGCCCATTTTGTTAATTGCTGTTTTAAAGCGGTGTCTTCGGCCTCAAAACATATATTGACGAGTTGGACCTCACATATTTGCTCGGATTCCCTTATCTCTGCTCGGATGAGGAGATCCAGGAGTATTACACCTTCTGTGCTGAATCTTCCAACGTCAAAGTCAAAGGTGAGTCAGAGAGCATTACCAAAGGGCAATTAAAGCTGAATCGTTCAACAGCTTGGTGGACACACAAATTGAGTTACCCATGGCTACTACCATCCTTGAACCGGGAACTCTCGCAAATGAACAACAGACACTGGGACCTCACACCACGTGACACGAACCCGATTGAAGGCAGCCACGCACAAGATAATCAAGTTAATAGCACACATCGGTCGTTGCTGGAAGCGATTTTATTGTGCGTCAACAATCTTTCAATTATATCAGACTGGTACTTCATGACTATCAGGGCCAAAAAACTCGATGGCGATACCGCACGGGTGATCAAAGCAACCATGAGTTCCGGTGTTTTTGAAAACCCGAACAACTCTCTTGAGGCACGGTTTAAAAGCCAGTCGCAGCGTCAGATCCGGAGCAAGGAGAAGCAACACCAGCTTGAGAGCCTCACCGGTCGCGACGCGAAGAAGCTTCGAAGCGAGGTAAAGATGAGTAAACAGAAGTCCAGGGAGGATGCGTTGCAGATCTTGAAGCTGCAACGACAGATTGATGCGCTTACTCAACGCGGTGTTCCCCGGGCAGTGACACCTCCGAGTCATGCTGTGGCTAGGCCATCGAGAATTAATGCGGTCGCGGGACCATCGAGACTCAACAGCTACAACGGTGAATTAATTCATTTATGAAGGTTCTCAGTCTCTGATAATTTCAAAGTAACTCCCTCTGAGGAGTACATCGATGTTGATGAATACTCTCCACCTCCTTCGTTCCCAATGAGGGCTCTGAATCTCTTTCCTGGCCTTCCTCCTTTAACTCCCAGGCAAGAGCCAAGATCGGACTTTGACTATCCAGGAGCTCTCGCCTCCGAAGTCCTTGACAGAACGTTGAGGAAAATCGAAGAGGAGCACCCTATGCATCCAGTAAACGGGGACGATGAAGTACTGGCGTCCGATCCTTATCCTGTTTTCCGATAATTTTTCTTCCCTCTGGGGAGCTCAATTAATTACACTGTCATTCATCTCCATCATACATAACATATACCATCGTACTTAATGTTCTTCAAATGAAACAGACTGAGTAACTTGCTTCAAGATTCGGAGTTTTGGCGCAATGAGGCCGTGTTCTGGATAGGATTACATAACGACCTTCTGGCATAGGAACAACAGGAAACAATAATTTAGAGGAAAGTTGACCATCCATAGAATGAATTAAAATTAGAATGAACATGCTGGCTCATACGTGTAGCTTGCCTGAAGTGATTTTGGGCGTGGGACTGTTTCGGACTGGACAACAAATCCTCAGTGATCGTGACTGTCAAAAATCTAGCCGAGGTGTGACTCAGGCCATCTACGGCAGCCGGCCGGCATTATATATGTGTATGTTCTCGTTCTCGTTTCTTGTATATACTCCTGCACCAAGCTTCAAGATCGATGGACCTACCGCACACAGGCGTTATTAATTTTAGCCCTTGGGTCCTTTCAGGGCACATCATAACGGCCTGTACCTCAAGATCTTCCTCGAACTCAACTGCCGGCAAGTACTCAGTTGTATCCTCATTGTCACTCAGTTCCTGCAAGATCCTTTCGAACATCTTGAGATCCATGGGTTGGAATTCCGGCAATTCAAGGAGTCGCACCCTCCTTCGTCAGTTCGTTACTTCGCTTACAGCCGATGTCAGTACCGAGGGCGCGGATCGAAAATCTTCTGTTTTAGGATGTTTCCAAAGAATTCCTGATATCTCACTCATTTTTTCACCGATTCACATAAAAACCAGACAGATCTACTCGGCTAATTCATGCGCAATTAGTGATAGAGAGGAATTCGTGAAAGTATCATGCATTAGAGACGCAGTAGTAATGGATGGACAACTCCTGCGCGCATCGTAGAATCACGCACACGCTCCGTCCTCAGTTGGGACGGCGGCAGGATGGCACGCTGTTTTTCTCAGGCGCTCATAGAGATGAGACGAGCGGGGGCTGCAAGTGCCACCCACATGCACGCGGATCACTCTGTCGTGGGATGGGTTCTTTTGGCGCACCGGTGTATTTATCTTGTCTTCTGTCTTTCTTTTTTGTCTTCTCTTTGTTCATTTTGATCGTGACCGTACTCGTCGGCGGCTGCGGGGTGATAACGTATACATATTTTTGTTGAGCGCTGATTTGGGATCGTTTGGCGCACGGGGCGGGAGCGGTACGCCCTGTCGCATCCGGCCCAGGAGCGCGAATCGTGTTCAGCCGGCAGGCAGGGCGCTACCTGACACAAGGAGGTACAGCCGTGCACATAGATCGTGTCTGCTGATATCCAACAATTGTTTCTTTATATTTATCCCTCCCGGATATGGCACGACAGCTGTGCACCGGGCGCTTAGCATCTCTTCCCCTTCCCCCACCATCCATGGACGACGAATCCCCTGCAGTGGACAAGTTCACCTCGAACTCAGCCTTCACACAGCCCTACTCAGGCTCGTGAGTTCTTGTTACCCTCACGTCGGGCTCAGATCGTGCTTTATGGGCGCTTAACACAGCCATAGTAGCGGAATGTTCTCCGGCGCGCAGAATCTCACTGTGACTGGCCAGACATTAACCAATAATACCATAAACTACACAACTCCGGCTGTCCCATCCGGTAAGTTTGCGCATGCACCATGTGAAGATATAATAAATATTGCTCAGACTTCAGGATGGTCCCGCTGGGGGACATAGACCTTCAACGCGAGATATCTATCAGCAGCACCGGTGTCATTGATCGCCAATACGAACGGCAAGGTGTTCGTCGTGTATACTCTGCCAAACTCGGAGGTCAAAATACCACTGTTGTCATTTATCAGGGACCAGGGGCAAAGGAGGTGCGATACATCCTACTTTCCTGTTGTTATAGTCAAACAGTCCTCGTAGGAGTGGGAGCAAGACATAGCGAAATATATGTCGGTTCGGTAATTGCCATGCAATTAACTGCTTGTCAATGCCATTAAACCTTCCATAGCCATCCAAATCTTGTTCAGATCCGTGGAGTCGCGAACTACGGTGGTTTGCATGCTACACTGTTCCACGATGGTGAGTGTTTCGATTTGGAATATATATGCACGGTTAATGCTTCAAATAGATCTGATCCCCCTCAAGCATTTCGTCGACCTCCAACCTTCTCATTTCTCGAAAGTATATACCTACGCCTATTGTGTATGTCCTTATGGATTTCCCATTTGCGCCATCTCAATTGATTTTACATTTTGTTTTAAAGTGCGATGACTTTAGGGTAAGGAAGTTTAACCTGTGGTCAGTAATGTCGTGTTTTTGACCATATGGCAGGATGCACGTGGATACATAGATTCCGTTTTCAGTCGGTGGCTGGTGAGTCCAACTTGAATGGCTGTGTTCCTTATGAACGGTTCCAGGACCCGTGGGAATATACATTGTGGATTCGTCGTTCAAGCAGCCGGCTCTGCATGGACCTCGTCCAAGCCAACGATTATCCCATCTATTTATCCTCCGTTCGGGCAGGCACACAGGGAATGTATTCCTCGAATGTACCAAATACGGAGGCCAAGATCATTGAATCTCTAACACTAGAACAATATCATTATATATGTTATTGGTTTCTAGGACACTTTCGATTTACCGACATTTCCACCCCCATAACCTGCAATCTCGGAGCAGTCATCTTTTGTCCTTCAAGAGATCGGCTCGAAGACTTTGTCGAAATTGCCTGGTTGCCGAATGCAACAATTTCTTCTCTGTGGTGGGATACTCCATCAGGGACGGCAGAACAAATCACGGAGGATGGCTGGACCCGGTATTACTCTTCATCATGCCTGCATGGTGATGTGCTCTAATATGTCCGAGGTTAAATTCTAGCGAAGTGTCAGACACGAGCATTTCGTTATACAGCTCCATACACTCGCAGTCCTGGCTCAGTCAAGCGAATCACATTTTCAGCCGACTCCAGATTACGTCCAACTTTGAAGATTATGGTACTTTTCAACCTGTCGTTGCCGAGAATTTCTAATAACATGTTCAAACAGCCGTCACGGAGTACATTTGGTTTCAGATCGTCATTTCGGCGAGCGAAGAAGATCCTCCTGCAGGGTTTCTATTTCTCTGTCCCGAGGAGGACTTTCGAACTGGCCCATCCTCGTTCTGGTGGCCAGAGTGTCCTGCCTATTGGTCTCTCGATCCTTTGGGCCTCGAACGCCTTACCGCAGAAGAGGCGATTCAGCTCGGATTTCCGTCTCTCTGGCTCGGCACCACAATAGGCGGAAGATCCTGGGACGCCAATGTCTATGCGGGACTCCGGCAGTTCCACAAGGCCAAAGGTTATGATCCAGACAGCCAGGACGTGGCCAGGTATCTGGGGGAGCCACTATGGCAATTATCCAATGAGATTGATGTTCCATTCGCCGATGGTGAGTCAACCACTCCGGAAAGACCTCGTTCGAATCGGCTCATAAATGCTTCAAGTGGACGACGAGGATGTGTGTGCAGAAGAGGATGAGGACGAGTTCAGTATGGACCTCAGCTGGTGAAGATCTTGATAGGTCGAATATGCTGACTGTGCTTATACCTGGCTAATAATCTTGCAGACGTTCAAACGAATCATCCGTATTATATAGGACTTAACTGCGTGTTTTCTGATGTTCAAGTATTTAATTCGTGCTCAGTTGTTCTATATGTGCAATGTTACTGCGACTCGTTTCGTTTCGGCTCCAGATGTCACGACATGGTCAAGCGGAGACATCCCGAGACATACTATTGAGTTGGAAGATCTTTGTAATGAGCCGAACGCTCCACGGCCCGCGGACAATAACATCCCGCCTGCTGCCTTTATGACCTCCTTTCTGCAATTGAACTCGCCCCCTCGCGCCGTGCAAATGCCTCAAAGCAACTGCGTCCCTCCCACGATCAGCGCCGAGCCCGTGAGTGGGGATTTGAGCAGGGCGCGGAGTCGCGGAGGCTCTCTCTCCATCGTTAGTGTCCAGTGCATGGCGGCGTCACGTATGCGTCGTGGCAGAAGTGAGAACGAAGAAAGGAGTGCAACACTGCCGCAGCTCGCACTAGAGTCTAGAGGGCAGAGAGGAGACGAGGACGGCGCGGGAGGGGAGAAGGGAGAAGAGCGAATGCGCACTTTCAATATCGTGATACTAACATGCGTCCCTTGATCTTCAGGAAGGAATAAAGACTCCGCCCGGGGCACGCGGGAGCTGTGCGGCTTTGAGTCCCGTATCCTCTTGTCAGCACCTGCGATCACGGCTACGCAAGAGATCCGTGTGCGTTGTAGGGCCGCGCGACGAGAGTCGGGGTGCGCATAGGGATCATGCGCAAGCGAATGAAGTTGACGGAAGAAGTGGTCAGAATGTACGTTCCTCGAAGAAGTATGCAGGGGCTCTCGTTCTTTTCATAGGGCAATGATCAGAATACACAGAAGGAGCGGGAGTGGATCTCAGCTGGAAGCGTAGCACCGGACCGAATTCCTTCGCATCTCGAGTAAGCATGCAGCCATCCAACTGGGTGCACCTCAGGCTACCCCCACCTGACCCCCATAGGGCCAAATTTTTCAGGGTAGTTAATTGGGCCTATGGGGGGTGTTTCTAAGTGGGTATCCCATGCTGCATGGGACATCCCACACTTTCTACTGTTTTGCCTTGGGATGTCCCACAGATATTTCATGGGACATACCTTGCAGGTTCAAAATCCGGTTTGGGATATCCCACTGACCCCATTTGGTGGGTTGGACCCCTGGCACCAGCCAGGGAGAAAACATGCGTTTTTGGGTCCATTTATGCACCATTTTGCACAATCTATAGTGATCCATGAAGCTGTGTGCTGGGGCTTTTATGCCATGGTGAAGAGGGTGCATTGAGGCGGGGTTTTTCCTTCTGAGCAAACCGCAACACGGGTACACCGGCCCACGCTTGAATACTGCAATACAGGTACTTCGGCCCATGTTTGAACACAATATGTTGGCTCGCACTAAAATACCGAAGCACAGGTACGTGCGCCCATGCTTGGATATCGAAACACAGGTCGTGCACCCACACTTGGACATCGAAACACAGGTATGTTCACCCACGCTCGGATATCAAAACACGGGCATGTGCGCCCATGCTTGAAATCAAAACACGTGCACGTGCACCCACACCTGAATATTGAAACACAAGCACATGCACCCACGTTCAGATATCAAAACACAGATACGTGTGCCCACACTCAGATATCAAAACATGGGTATGTGTGCCATGCTCGGATATCAAAACACGGGTATGTCAGTTCTTTTTCTCAATACACTATCTTCCCCACATCCTTCAATGCTTGAATACTGCAATACGGGTACACTGGTTCTTTTTCTGTTTCTTCTTTTCCATACACTCTCTCCCCCAAGTCCTTCAATTGTGTCCAAGTGCTATTTGAACTTGTATCC
The DNA here is from genome assembly GCA_029204075.1 of Mycena capillaripes. Classification (NCBI taxonomy): domain Eukaryota; kingdom Fungi; phylum Basidiomycota; class Agaricomycetes; order Agaricales; family Mycenaceae; genus Mycena; species Mycena capillaripes. Next base: position 44,644 of record JARHKZ010000014.1, on the reverse strand, counting down.
CTACCAACCTTATAATTGCCGAGAAATATGGGTGTGTTGGCCAACAATCAAATATTGAAATATGAATACTTCATTTCCTCTGACAGGAAATGCGAGAGGGACATCCCATATTTTCACAAAATACGGTGGGACATCCCATACTTTCACAAAATAAGGGTGGGACATCCCATATTTTCAACACAGACACATGGGATGTCCCATGCGAGGCTGAAAATGAATGGGACATCCCATATTTTCACAAAATAAGGGTGGGACATCCCATATTTTTATAAAATGACATGGGACATCCCATGTTTTCAACACAGACACATGGGATGTCCCATGCGAGGCTGAAAATGAATGGGACATCCCTTCCATGCAAAAAATAATGTGGGATGTCCCATAATTTCAAATCACACACATGGGATGCCCCATCTGAGGCTAAAGATGAGTGGGGTGTCCCTCGCACTCAGAAAGTACTGTGGGACATCTCACGCTTTCATAACAGACACATGGGACGTCCCATGCGACGTCAAAAATGAATGGGACATCTCACCTTATTTTCTGCATATAGGATGTCCCATGGTTCAATAAAGAGCATGGGATGTCCCGTAGTTCAACAAATAACATGGGATGTATTACCAAGTTTGAATTTCTCTGCTTCAATACTCACAAACCGATCTTCTTCTCCACCTTATTCGGATTCTAGGCTTTACCCACTCAAACATTACGCACAACATAAAAGCCATAGCATAATTCATAAGGAAGCATAAGGTACATAAATCATATGTAGCGATATTGTAGCCGTTTGTAATGGTAACTGTAAATAATCACCGGCGTTGAGGTGGATAGTCCTCTAGGCCCAAGATAGCGATGTCCTTCTTATACCGCTCAGAGTCTTCCTCGGTCGCCAGAACTGGTGTACGCTTGGCGTCCATACGCTCCCACCGCCCTGCTTCCTCGATAAACAAGTATGCATCCGCACGGGAGGGATGATCTGTGTGCCTCAACCGAGTCGCGTAAAAAATCCGCCCCGGCTGCTGTCCATCGACCATGAATCGCATCTTGATCAGTTCCTCCCCGAGCGCACGCCGGTGTTTTGGTTCCCTGTCCGAACTCTCTGCGCCGCCGTCATGCAGAGCTTTCCGTTTAGTGCTACTACCGACACGGACCCCACCGCTGACAGGCGCACGTGTACGGGAATTGAGTTGCGCCACGCGGCTCAATTCTCTTTCTCGGGCTACAAAGTCCATACGGGGAAGCGTTGTGTTGTGTTTGACCGCCACAGACCGCGAACGCGAGTTCGGAATGTGAGGTACAGAGGAATCTGGAATGCGCAGGAGATCGTGGGCGGACCGCGCTGCAGGGCGTTCAAATCCAGAGCGCGAGTGTTGGTTGGAGTGGTGTGAGTCGGTCGGGTAAGGGCTCGAAGGAGGCGCTCGTGAGTTCGTCCCGGAGTACAAGTAGGAAGAGCCCGCGTGCGGCGGGGGAGGTGACCAAGGGCGCGAGTCGGCTTTGGCGTAGTAAAACCGAGAGGGCTCTGGGTGAGGGGCGGGAGAATAAGGCCGCGAGTTGCGGTTGGGCTCGGGGTAGTAGTTGGGGGATGGCGCAGCGTGCAAGTCGCGGTCCGGTGTCGCATAGTGGGCACGGGATGACCCAGCGCGCAGGTCACGGTCAGGTTTGGCGTAGTAGGGGCGGGATGGCCCAGCGCGTGAGTGGCGGTCCGGTTTAGCGTAGTACTGGCGAAATTCCCCAGTGTGCGGGGAAGGCGAACGAGGGCGATCATAGGGTTCGAGCTCGTTGTGGGGCGGGCGCGAGGACTCGACGTGGTGGGGGGGGAAAGAGAACGAGCGCGGGAGTTGCGTTCTTTTGGGCGCTCCCGCTGAGGGGGGCGTGAAGGCCCAGCGAGGACATCTAGACTGTTAACGACCTCGCGACTGTCGCGCGCCTTGAAGGGCTTTACCTTTCTCGCCTTACTCGCCTCCTTCTGCGCTGCTCTCGCCTCCTTCTCAGCAGTCTCGGCCTGCTTCTTAACGTCGCTGGCAAACCCCTCGCTATGTTTCACCCGAAGCAAAACCACCCCCTCTTCGTCGATGATTACGGGGATCTTGCCCTGCTCATCAAGCGGCAACTGTCGCTCGTCCGCAATTTTCGCGTTAGAAATCACGACAAAGCTCCAGTGAGCAATTCCGTCACTTACCATCGTTCCAAGACACAAGACGCATAACGCTGTCGTCGCCGTCGCTGGTGCTCGAGCTGGCGTTGGCTTTGACAAGCTCGTCCATGAACGTCTCAAACGTCGCCGACTTGATCTTTTTCAGCACAAATGCCGCGCTGCCGATAATCTGGTTGGCATCGCGCAGGGCTGTAGGGTAGTTGATAATACGACATTTACCCTCCCGCGCCGCATCGATGAACTTGACGCCCCATCTCATTTGAAATCGCGTCTTGTCCAGGTCTTGTCCAGACAGCGTCCCTGCACGGCGCAAAAATTCCCCTGCTCTCGCGTGAGTCTTTTATTTCAAATAGGGCAAGCAAAATGAATCCACAAACAGAGTTGCCCGGCGACGATGGAGGTAAACTGTCTTCGATAGGCGTCCCGCATTGTCTCGCCATCCTGAGCATCGAGGTTGGGGATGGGGATCCGCAGAGCCTCGAGCCCGCGCTTTCTCATCTCGATAGTCCTGCCGTACGGTCAGATCAGAGAAAATTATCCAGCCACCACACGAGACGCACCCAAAAATATGTTCTTGATCTTTGACCTGCTGATTTAAGTTGTGGTGCTGGAGCCTCCGCATTTCTTTGAAGTCTTCGCCCGCACCGAAGACGAAACTAGCTTGGCCGTCTGGGTCGATGAGGTAGCCCCACATATGCACGTTGTAGGTTGACAGTAATAGTGCCGCCTGTAATTTGTTGTCGTTTAACTCCACTTAACGAGAAGAACGGGCAAACTTACCAGCTGTGTCACCGGCTTCAGCTCCGATTTCAGTTTCGCCTTGATCTTGTTGTTGTCTCGCAGCGCGGCAACTGCGTTCTCCGTCACGTTCGCCTTCCACCCCTTCAACCACGGTAGGCGTTTGTACACTGCCTCACTGTCCGAGAGAAACTCTTTCGGAAAATCGTCCCCTACTCGGCACGCCGCGACGAAGGCCGCCCGAGATTGCTTGGAGAAGTTGGCTTCCCTCTCTGTAATTTCTGTGTCACCGGCGCACGACGAATCGAAAAGCACATAAGACTTACTGTCTTTGGGGATCAGCTCCCCGAAATATTGTTGCCAAACGTTCCAAGCACTCGGTGCGCGCCCGGTTCTTATGACGGTACCCAGCTCCTCGTGTAATGTGGTGCTCGACTTCCCGCAGCGTTTCGCGAGATTGTCGACCGTGGCTGTGAATTCATCGTGAGCTTGGTACAGAAGCTCTTTGATGTCGTCCGGAATGGGCCCCCTCGTAGAACCCTTGCCGTCTGAATTTCCGTCCTCTTCCTCTTCGACTTCGTCACCGTCCACGAGGCAGTCGTCGGACTGAAACCCGCCGGTGGGCTGCGTCGCCTTCGCCTTCCCCCTCCCCCTGCTCTTACGCCCACCTTTCCCCGTCTCAACCGCGGCCTCCGTCTCCGTCTGAGTGGTCGCCGTCTTCCCCTTAGCCTTCGACTTCTTCGTCTTCGATTTCTTGGTGGGGGCGGGGGCATCGTCAAACCCGCGTTGAGCGACTTCCTTCTCAAACTCCTCCTCATCCTCCTGGTCTAGCTCCTCGAGTGCAAGCGCAACAGGCATGCCGTGCGACTTCCTCCAAGCCCTGGCCTTCTCCTCGGCCGCCTGCCCCACCTCGAAGTCGTCACTCGGGTGGCTCAAGTCAGATTCCTGAGGTGACAATGGGACCTGAGGCAATGAAGGTGGCAACCGCATCGGGGACCGCGACGCGGCATAGCGCTGAGAAGGGCAAGATTTCTGGCCATGAGACGCTGAGTGGCGTGGAGACCGCGAGTGGCGTGAACGGGAAGAGGACGCAGAGTCGTTGCGGCGGCGGTGACGAATCCGAGTCTTGTCGCTGGCGTCCATGAGGGGGAGGTGAGGCGGAGTGACGGCGATCAGGTGATTTGGGGCATCCATAACCACGGGACGCAGAGTGGCGGCGGCGTGGCGACGACGAGTCTTGTTGGTGGCACCCACGAGGAGAAGGCGAGGTGGAGTGGCGTGAACGGGAAAAGGCCGTGGAGTGGCTGCGGGGGCGCGATGACGAGTCTCTTCGGTGGCGTCCATGCGGGGAAGGTGAGGCGGAGTGGCGGCGAGAAGGTGATTTGGGGGATTTAGGGCAACGCGAGGGGGACTCCGAGTGGCTTCGCAAACCACGCCCTCGTAGGCCAGGCGAGGGAAAATCGTTCAAGTCGAAATAAGGGTCGTCTTCTTCATCATCGACATCGACATAATGCATCGTCTCTATGTCGGGGAACCTGTACATGCCGTCTGAGTACGGCGCGTCCCTGTCGTCCTCTGGATCGTGCCACTGCTCCTCCGTAGCCGTGGCGGGCTGCTCTTCCTCTTGCGCGAGCTCCTGCTCGTCGCCGAGATCGATGGGAGGAGGAGCATGCCCGTCACGCCAAGTACGTCCCAATAATCGTCGCGAAAGATTGAAGGGGTCGTGCGCGAGATCTGTGAGAAGATCATTGGTGTCCCCAACCGTCGTGGTGCGTGCTCTGGGCCTAGGACGTTCTGGATGCTGAGGAGGATTTTTGATAGTCTTTTGCGAGGGGTGATCAGTAAGGGAGACGCTAAGCAGCAAAACAAATTACCTCGTTTTCGGTGCCGTTTTGCAGTTGGGCATCTGCGACATCGTCGGGAGTCTCCTGCGAGGAAGGATTGATTAGTAAATAGGACGCCAGCCAATAAAGCAAATGTATGTACCTCGTTAATTGTGCCGTTTTGGAGTTGGGCATCCGCGACATCGTCGGGAATCTTCTCCTGAGGGAGCACAGTGAGTATGCGGAGTCACGCCTATGGCTGTGAGCAAAAACATACCGATTTGCTAGCGTTTTCACCTGCATTCGCAGTATCTTCATCTACGCCGTCCTTCCAAGGAGAAAAATCATCAGCTGCGGAAGAATGCGCCACGGAAAAAAAAATACCCTAATGCCGTCGCCGTCGTCGACGTCAGCATCTGCGTTTTCCTCTGTTTCCTCCTGGAAGAAACGGGATTGGAGATGATTCCTCACCAGAAAGAAAAATTAACTCACATCAACGCGGCGCTTACTGTCGGCCTGTGAATGAACGAACAGTTGAGCTTTCGTGCAATACACTGTCAAGTAAATATATCATTACCTTCGAGCGCGTAGGGGGTTTCGACTTGGTTTTGGGCTTGACCTTTGGCTTCGTCGCTCGCAAGTTCGTTCGTTGGTCAGTTGGCACGTTGTTGCTTTGAGAACGCCCTTTGTGCGTCGTAGATCGAGTAGTACGCTGCATTTTTCCGTATTTCCTGGATGCGGAACAACTGGGGCCCGTTCGAGTGCTCTGCGTACGTACGCAGATCCCGCCAAAACTAAAGCATATGTGTAGAATACGTGTTTTGACATCCCGAATTGTTCTCGAATAATTATGTCTGTCATGCGTATGTAACGTATGCAATCGATCTGCGTCCGAACGGGGCCTAAGCTGTGTAAGTCATTTGTTTTTCCCCCTTTGTTCGCGGAGATGGAAATCGCCGCTCAAATGTACGCAGATCCCGCCAAAATTAAAGCATATGCGTAGAATACGTGTTTTGACATCCGTAATTAATCTCGAATAATTATGTCTGTCTCGTATCACATTGTACCCCCGACAGATCAAAGATTTTATCTGCGACCTCCCCGATCAGCCGGTCGACTTCCGCTCAAAAGGACTAAGGGTCTGCTTCGCTTCTTTCTTACACCCCACCATCTTCCTCCCGTCCGGCGTCTATCACTCTACCCCATCCCCAGCTCGCGCACTCCCCCTCTGACTTACTGGTAACTAACTTTCTGGATGTGTTCTCGGACCTCGAGAGCAAGCCATACCCTATATCTGCCGCGCCTCTTTGTTACCGTGCTCGGTTTCTTCTCAATGCGGTGTTTCACGGCCGTCCTTCTGCAACCAAAGCCAATGCAACTCAACAGCAATTCCGCTCCGAGCCAAGGTTGCCGCAGCTGTTTCTCTATCATCGTCGTGCGATCTTCACCGTCCCCTCTTCAATATCACTGCATTCTTACGCGTACGACTATCCGATCAAGCGCTCCGCAAGACACTGGAAAGGACTAAGAACGAATACAACTGCCGTGTTTCTGTCGATCAAGACACGCTCCCTGTGCATCAAACCCGACCCCAAAAACTTCGTTGTAGTTCCCTTGGACCACCTCACGTGTTCTAGTCTTCTTCACCCACTACCTGTGTGCCATGACGCTATATACTCAAGGTTTTCATCTTTTCGATGGTCAGTGCGTCAACTACCCTAGCTTTAAATCCAAGCCCATATTCACAATGCTCGGACTCGAAATGGGAGCAGGAGCACGCTAAAGGTGTGTCATATTATGTGTGTTATACTCCATTGCATTAATGTTAAGCACCTTTCCTTCAGCCCAGATAACTTTAACGCGGACTGAGCCCGGCTGAGCTACACGCCGTACAGACCTTTGACTCGATTCTTTGTGTTCCGGTAATGGTACGTCTCCCGCTGGCTCTTTTGCACATTAGCTCGCTGACAATGCCGCGCTACTTTCGCGGCTCAGTGTGTCCGGCCGCCGTACCAAATTTCGCAACTGACACGTGCGTGATTTGGTGAGTTCCGTACCATTTTCACATATTTTTAACGAAACTGACGCTACCTTGGTGGCTGCTGAAGCTTCACATGACGTATTGCGTCCCCACAAGCATTCGACTCCTGCACGTCTTGCGAGACACTCAATTTTTCGGTCTTCCACCGAGACGTTGCAATTATATTACTCTTACCATTTACTTGAACATCATGTCGGCCTGAATTTGTATCCTTGTACATCTTAGAAGGCATGAACAAGCCACATTAAAAACATACGGCGACGACAGGTCTTCAGCGTATGTAACATATGTGAACTTGTATATTCTCTTGTGCCACCTTAACTGGTCATGGTACCAATCCTGAATACTTTGGTATTCATTATTGCCTTACCAACCCTCCCTGAGTGTCCTTAAGTCCACAGGAGCAATCTAACGAGCGAATAAAATGCGGCACTCCTGCTACATCAGACTTCGTCCCAATTAGGATGCGAACTCGTTCATTCGGCCGCCGAATTTCGCCGCGAGTACTAGAAGCGGGAGAAGAATGATCAACATACAGTCGCAAGTTTAACTAAACGTGAGTTACCTTGGTTTGCTAGTACTTTCAGGACTCACTGATCACCATAGGTGTACGTGAATCTCAAGACGACATATCAGTGTTCAACAAAGTTCTGTATAGAAGGAAAATCGCACCACACAAACTTGGCACAGCTCCCCGTGTGATACTGGACTACATCCTCCACCCTGCTGTCGTTCTCCTTGTTCACTGTGTGAATAGCTCTGTCTTCGACGCGGCATTGTGGAATGTGTAAGATGCGGTCAACACTGAATAGTCTTGTGGGTTAACAACGCCCTGCACGGACGTCCACGCTTCTTCGTTCTTTCCTGGACAGCTGATAAGACCTAATCTGAACGAGTGAATTATAGGTCTGAACTTGCAAGGTTGCCCTGCATGAACCATAGAATGAAGCTGGTTCGGGTCGAGCTTGTTCTACATAGGTTCGAAAAAGGAGGCTGGTCCAAGTGTGGTGGCGAAACCAGCATTGGTGACATCCTTAAAATCAAACACCTCCTAACTGAAAGATGGTAAGGAAAGAAAAAGATTCTGTCGCAAACATACCTCAGTTGACGCGTTCCAGTCTGCAAGAGGGGTGGCACGGATCACATAATACATATTGCTTTGGCGCCTTTGAACCGGAACGTCCTTCCATTTACCGGTGTACATGGTCCATTCACCGTGGTAAGGTGTTCCTATGAAAATTAAGAAAAGGACAAGCGAAGCCTGGTGACAAGTACCAATGATGTGGTTGGGGTCAAATAGACCCTTCGACCCGTAATTGTTGTAGCCATCCGAACTTGGCACAGGTGGTACATCAAAAGATAGCTCTGCATGAAGTTGCGATCCGAGACATCGTGAAAGACGAAGGGATTGGTCGAGTTGGGACGACTAGCGCAACGAGTGAGATACTTAGAGCATAGCTGGAACATATGGTAAGGCTGGGAATTTCAGTATGCAGAGCGAGACCAAATAGGAGGTTGTTTGCAAGGTGTTGGCCCACACCAGCTGCAGGCCCTGTGACGTCAAGAAGTTCCTCAATTATTGGGGTTCGCAGTTGATATTTCAGAACCTTTGCACACCAAGAATCTAGACCAGCAAAAACAGCGTCCGTCTCAACGATCCAGTCTGGGCGGCCTCGGAACCGCTTCCAAAGACGAGTCTCCCAGAGCTGTTAATGCATGTGATTCAGTGAAACAAAAGCATTAGACAGGAAATAAAAATGGATATACCCAGGAACCAGGCTGAATATCAGGCAACGCACGAAAAATCTGTCAGGATAATGACATCCTCGTTCATGACAATGACCGCCAAGATATTTGTCTTTCGAACAGCCTTGTGACAAGCACCAGGGTGCACAAACCTCTGTGGAAGGGGAAACGATCGGAGGTGCCTGGCCCTGGCTGAATTCTTGCTATCTCCTGGAACACACGTGGAGACGATCTCGTCGAAATCCGCCTCTCTCAACACGAGCATATCGCCCTCAAGATTGAAATGGCAAATAGGTGCATGCTTCATAAGATAAGGACGAGGTTCAGATGCGAACAAATGAAGGGAAACATACGCGTTCAGCAGTGAGAACAAGGCATTTACCCCGGACAGCAATATTAACGGGTCCAGACAAGAGATCGCGCTTAAAAAGGTACATCCATAGAGCGTTGCGAGGGATGCGCGTCTTCGTGAGGGTTTATCGGGACTGGTTTTGGCTCCAGAGTCTCGGTGTAATCGCTGACATCCACTGAGATTGTTTCGTGTGCTTTAGCTGCTGTCCCCTCAGTAAAAGTACGAGGAAAGAGTCGCAGATGACCTGTGTATCAGTAGACGATGAAGAAACTGCTGGAAGGGTTAATTGTACACACCTTCTGGCCATACACCATCATTTTTGCGACATGCATCCTCCGGAGTGAGGCGAATGCGGTGTGCAAATGCGTTCAAAACTTGAGATTCCGGCATATTTGTTCTGTATAGAGTAAAGTATTATAAATGTTAATGGAATCCTGACCGAATCTCGAAGAAAAGAGTTGTAAACCACACTAAAATCGAATAAAAGACGTGTCCGGGTGCCAGGTGCCTGCTAAGGCAGAAGAAGGATTATAACGCGTCAATGGCATTGAAAAGAAGATTATCAAATGCTAAAGAAGGGACTGGTAGAACACGCAGGGAACGAATACTGTCGCGTTTCGACCAAAGGTTCAGGTGACGGGTGACATGGATCCTTGAACTGAACAATATAGGTAGTGACGGTGAAGTCTAGTCAATGAACATCTATTTTGTTGAAGTCCTCAGAGGGTCAAAAAAAACCGATTTTTGAGCTATTCTAAACTTAACAAAAAAAAAAAAAAAGGCGCGAAAAAATACAGAAAAAAAACTGGTGCTCCTTCCATATAGGGCCTAGGTAACACCGCGCCACAGTTCTCCTGCGCTAGCCCCGCCCAAGAACCGGCTCATCCAATTCTTCAGGCTCAACCTCAGACGCCTCTGCATCTCCCGACCGAGTGATTCCGCCGTTGGCATCAACGGAGGAATTAGCCGCAACGTCAGATCTACACGAAGCAAGATGTGCGTAAACGACGCCCAGGGGGACCTCACAGTCGTCCTACTCATCAGCACCCTGGTACGGATCATCGCCGTCGCCGTTGTCGGGCGCTAAGATGGCTGTAGATCACAGACTGAGCTCCGTCGAGCCAGACCTGACGGCTGGCTGAGAGGAGTCTGTTGACTGTCTTAGGATCAGGCACTGGAAGACGCCGCACGCGAAGCCTCAATGCCTGGTCGCCAATATCCGGAACCTTTGAGCTGAAGAGCAGCGTTGAATGGAGTGTGAGGTCGAAACCGTTGTCGCACCGTGGTGGTAAGAAACAAACAGCAAAGCCCCTGTATCAAACGACAAACAAACATCTAAATACGCGGAACAATCGGCCGGAACTATTTCCTTAACATGGAGGGCTGTGGAAGTCTTAATTTGGAAGGGAAGGGTGAGTTCCAGGATTTTTGTCAACGGGAGGTAAGGCGATGGGACCAGGTCATGTTCTAGCGTCAGTGGAATCAGAAAGTACTGTGCTGCGATTCTCCTGAGCGCTGGCGAAGCGTTGGCCCATGTTTTCTGTTGTCCAATCCAATCTGACTTTTTTGAAGCCGTTATTGGAGTCCATTAGTAAACGACGAGGGACTTAAATTTGCTTTTATTTTCCGTACATGAATAAATACAGTGCGACGATCACCCGGTTGTCCCAGAGAGTGTACAAAAAAATGGACGGTTTTGACCGGTTTCAAATATCTCCTGCTCTTCCCTGTGCCTGGTCCGGTATTAAGTAGAGAGTGAGACCATTAACCATGCCTCAAATACCCATTGCGACGGAGAGGAGCCAGTTCATCTTTTCTTTGATAATTTTCAGTGCCTTCTTGAACCCCATGTGTACGTGGATCCCCGCTGGTGAGCTCCAATACTCTCAGGCAAGCATGGGCCTGCATTGGCGCAGTCCAGGCAGTCACTCGGCAAAATGAACAATTGCCAAGCCAGTGACGGCCTCGGTCGATCTTTGAACACCGTAACCCGTGAACAATTAAATTGAGGTGACAGGTGACACCCCGTGAACCTTTGTTTGAAACGCAACAGTACAATACGCGTTCAAGATGCAGGCGGCAGTTAACACGAAAGATAATGTCACGGTCACAGCATGATTCACATCTCGAGCCGCTGCTCGGCTTGATCAGCATAATTCCCACGTTATCACACGTGCTGATACGACTACTTCGTTGAGCTGGAAGGACAAAGCACAGATTTTATAAAATTCGGAGCCAGCACATTCTGCAGCGTGCACAGCACATGAATTAATGATACGTCTCTAGAGAATTGATCCCAGCGGGCTCAAACACTACATTTTGACGGCCCCTCGGCCGACTTGTAGTGACAAAACAATGTTCGTTATACTAATGCTCCAAGATATGGCGGAGCTTGAGAACCGCCCATAAGCGATATCAAAAGTCCGAGTAGCCCCGAAAATTTTGTTGTGGTCAGACCAAAGCCCAAGATGCCCTACCCGAACAAGTCCCTGGCGTACTTTTCTCAAGCTGATTCAAAAGCTCTAGTGGCTTTTATGAAAATTTCCTACAATTTGGTCATTATTTTGACTCGAAATTCCAAGGCAGCCCAGGTCAGGGTACTCGAGCAAATACATCATAGCAGGTTAGCTATTCACGGACTATACCTAAACTAACCAGCTCAAGCGGACTGTCTACTAAAATGTAAGGAATGTTCCTCGATACAGCTTGGCGAGGGGCGTGCAGGGTGGTGAAATGTTAAGCCTAAAGTCCGCCCGGATCAATCAAAGAGACAAGACATGCCTTCGCTACGCTCCGGCAGGGTTCGAGAGTATGTATATATCATATTCAAACTAATATTTCATGGTATGTTACATTTGTGGTAGTAGATTCTCCTGGACGCAAACGAATCATTGCATGACTCCGGTGCCGGATCCTGGATAGAGCTGTGTATAGCTGGCCATGGGAAAAAACCGGTCGGGTCAAATCTACCCCCAGGATATCCAAAGTCAATCCTTGGCAGCTGTTAAAAGTTGTTGCATATGCGGGTGCCAATGGAAACTGGCGTCGAAGCAATGTATACCCGGATGGAAGTGTTGCGGTGAAATTGATTCGAGGAATTAGAATGTCCTCATTGCCAAGTTGAGTGACACCACCAGCGATACCTCTGAGCAACCGGACTGTTATGAGTCGAGTTCCCACATGCATTATAACCAGTCGAACGTTTTTTACCAGTCCACGATCGACAGAAAAATTCCGCAGAAGACGAAAGACAGTGTTTGTCTTGATTGTTAGTGAATGTGGAGGTAGTCCAGGCGGCGCATGCTTTGCAACATAATCTAGGATGCTGTCTGGCGCGGTCAAACCGAGATCATCAACCTCTTTCAAACTGTCGGCCGCCAAGTATACTCGTCCAGGACCGTCAATTTTCCGGAGCATCAAGTCATTGTAGGAATCCACCTGAAGATTTGTCGGTGCTAGGATGGCTCGGGCTAGGCACGCAAGTGGATCTGACACTATTTCGGGAGGATATACGAAGCCGATCAGATCGCTCACAGAGTGTGTCTGTGATAGCATGTCCAAGGATATGTCTGGACCAGCGCCATCGCCGATGGTATCCACAAATTTCGCAAATTCAAGATCTTCCGCATTTCGGATGGGCTGAGTGAGTCGGAATATACGGAAACTCTCAAAGAGAGGTGATGATTTAATTGAAGCATCAACGACTTGAGCTCGTGAACCACGACGAATAACCGGGCATGTTTGCCGGAAATCACCGAGTAAAACGATGACTTTCCCGCCAAATGGGAGATTGTTCCCCATAACACGGCGACAGGTTTCTTCCACGCATGCGAGAACTGCGCGGTTAGCCATCGGAGCTTCGTCCCAAATTATCAAAGCTGACTCGCGCAATAACTCGCCGCGAGGGTCAGTGGGATCAATCGGTGATTCAAGTAGTTCATTTTTGTTGTTAACCGGAACCTAGTATTTTGAGTCTCCCAAAAGTTGTGTGGTAATGCAATGGTCTCACCTTGAACGCTGAATGCGTTGTTCTACCCCCTGGGTATAACTGCGCTGCAAACGCTGCAGTAGCAGTTGGTATGACGATGCGGCCGATGGATCGCAGCTTGTCACAGAGGGCGTTGACCAGGGTGGTCTTTCCTCGCCCGGCTTTACCATCAATAAATGCACACAGTGGCCGGTTTTCAAGCGCGGCAGCCAGAATGGTGTCATAGATTAACTGTTGATCTGCATTGAAAATTTTGATTGTATTTTCCGCCCGAGCTGCGAGGTTCGCTACATCCGGTGCCCAGCGTAATCTCTCATGCATCACTTCTCGAGTGTGTATGGTTGCTTCGGGTAAACCAAAGTCAGAAAGTTGTTTGCCATATTCTTCCAGGAGAACACCTATATCTGCGAGTGCGTGATTTATGCCTAAGTCGACCACATTGTTACTCTGGAGAATGAAGTTGTAGGCCAGATCTTCCTGAACCATGTCCCATAATGCACGTGGGGCAGGAACGCACTCATTGACCAATAGATGAACAAAAAGTACACGCAATTCCCGTGGAGTTCGGAGATTTTCAATGGCTTCCAAAAGGGCGTAGGTCGCCTCATTGGTGTCTGCAAAGAGGCCCAAGGTGTGCGCGGCCTCCTGAAAAGTGGCGTATTCTGTGCCATTAACTGTGCGTGCCGAGCTGAAAGATCGGAATGCCCCGTGTTGCAAGATAGCACGTAAATAGAATAGTTCTCCTTGCGACGGACGCACGGAGCGGATGCGAGTCACATGTGCATGTGCAGCATTACGGAGAATCACATGCTTGCGAGGGGAGCCTGTGTCGTTTGGTTGTTCAAGAAAGTAGGCGGGATTCCCCTCTTTCTCCGGCGAATATTTTGCCAATCTGAAGAGTGTATAATATTCCGGGTAGGTGAGACAATCAAAGAGTCGAACAGTCTGTCAGGGGAACCCCCGTTTCCAACCCCCGATCCTCCGATCGATCCTCCGATCCGACCCCCGGTCAGACCTCCGCTATCCTCCGACGTTCCCCCCGCCGAGCCAAACCCCATCTGGACGGATCCCCGCACTCCGCATGGCACTCCGCATGTGATCGTGCCCGGGATCACTGCCGTTCACTACGCCATCAACAAACCATGCGCAACCCGTAGTTAGCCCTAGCTGGTATATAGGCACGCACCTGGCCGGGGAATCCTTAGACTTTCTCCTCTTCGGATCCCCCCTGCCAGGTGCGCTTCTTCCTGTAGTAGTGTACTTCAATTGACTTCGGATCCCCCCTGCCAGGACTCTTGAGATATTTCGGGCCGCCAGGGTTGCCCTTACAGCAGGAGAAAGTCTCTAAGGGATTAACCGGTCAAGATTGCGAAGTTCGGCTTGGATAACGACGATTCGGAAGACGATCTTCCGCAACCTCCGGATCCTCCGCAACCTCCGAATTCGAATCTTGCCCCCTCCTCCCCGTCCTCCGAAGCTGACATGGCCGATCCTACTTCCGCGACTTCCGCCGACATGGACCGCCTGTCCCGCATCGAAGAGACCGTCGCGCGCCTCGCAGCGCTAATTGAAAACACCGCACAATCTTCCTTTCCTGCCCCGGCCCCTTCCGATCCGGATCCGGTCGGAGGTCCAGGTCTTTTCGCAAACCTCAGCCCAGCCTCAAAATCGGTCCTCCGACCGAATCCTCCGTTTGTCTTCGACGGCGATCGCACGCAAGGTCGGGCCTTCCTACACGCTGTCAAGACTTACGTCCGGCTCATCCCGGAGGCCTTCCTCGAGAACGGGGAAACCTCCGAGGAGAAGGCCGTGAGATTCGCTATGTCCTTTATGGCGAAGGACTCGGCGCAGCGCTGGGCAGAGCGCATGGCCGGGAAACATCCGTTCCCACTCTCCACCTGGGATGCATTTGTCCGGGAATTCCGTCTCCGCTTCATCGAGGAGAACGAGCAGGACCATGCTCTCGCCAAGCTCGAGTCCCGGGGGTACTACATGGGTGCCCGGGACGTCTTCCGCTACACCGACGACTTCGAGGACCTCGTCGAGCTCGCCGGTTTCGAGGACCAGCTGGTGAAGGTCACCAAATACCGGACCGGCCTCACCCCCGCCATCAACCACGCGATCACCACGTCGAGCGATCCTCCGAGCCTCACGGATTATCCGGGCTGGCGCTCCCGTGCCTACCGCCAATACGAGGCACTGATCCGCGCACGAGCCGCCGGAGGATCATCGCAACCTCCGACGGGGGTTGTTCCCCGCCCCCGCCCGACCACGGTCGCCCCCGTCTCGGCAGTCGCTCAACCTCCGAGGTCGGCGGCTCCTCCGTTCCCACCTCCGGTCCCGATGGAGGTTGATCGGACCCGTGCCCGCGTGGTCCCACGCCGCACCTGCTTCCGCTGTGGCGATCCGGGACACCTTGCCCGAGACTGCACCACCCCGGTGGACATCCGCTCGGTGGACGTCCTCGATGAGGTGATCCGGCAGCTCAGCGGAGAATTGTTGGAAGAGCTTGCCGCCCGACTCGTAACCTCCGAGCCGGCGATGGCAAACCCCGAAGTGGAAGTGCCGGAGGATTTTGTCCCCCGCGACGAGTGAGCGGTGCGCCCTCGTTCGCGTCCTCCAATCGTTTTGCCTGTTTGTATCACGAGTCCGATAATAAAGTTGATTCAACAGTTGAAACGAGAGACGCACCCCCTGCTTCGAAAGGATTTCCGGAACCTCCGGAACTTCCGAAACCTCCGACGATCCCCCGAGTCCGCCGACCCGGCTGGGAACGTAGGCTTCCGAAACGCTACACGGTGGCGGCCACTCCTGGCTCTAACTCCCTCCATCTCCCGGTGGAGATTGAGTCGGTCGATAACGCTGTCAAACTCTCGCTCAAGGGTTTGGTCGACTGCGGCGCCACCTCGGAGTTTATTGACAAGGAGTATGCCATCTCCACCCAAATTCCGCTTCGTAAACTCTCGCAACCCATTCCCGTTTTCAATGTGGATGGGTCTCCGAACGAAGCTGGAGCGATCTCGGAAGTTGCGGATGTAGTCCTCCGGTACAAGGGGCATTCCGAACGGGTCCAGTTCGCAGTCACGCGCCTTGGTAAGCAGAAGCTCATCCTTGGGTATTCGTGGCTTCGGAAACATAACCCGGAGATTGACTGGGAGACGCGGGATGTCAAAATGACCCGCTGCCCCGCCTCCTGCGCTACCTGCCGCGACGAAGTCCGAAAGGAACGCCGCGAGGCCAAGGTCGTAGCTCAGATCCTCCGCTCCGTCCGCGCCGGCCCCTTCCCATCCATCTGCGTCGTCGACGCGGATGACCGAGAAGATGAGGACGACGACGACGACGATCCGGATCTTCCGGAGTTAACCCCCGACTCGGAGGATGACTCGGACGATGAGGACGACCCGATCGAAGATGGCGACCGCATCTTCTATACGCGGTTCGGACCTTCGGAGGATATCCGGGCGACCTCCACCGTTTCCCAGAGGCTTGCGGAGGCTCACGCTAAAAACTCCGGACCTCCTCCGACGGAAGTTCCCGACTGGATTCGGGAGTTCGAGGATGTCTTCAATCGGGAATCCTTTGACTCTCTTCCGGAGCGTCGGACGTGGGACCATGCCATCGAACTCGTTCCCGATTCGAAGCCGGCAAACTGCAAGGTCTACCCGATCTCCCCCCTCGAACAGAAGGAGCTCAATGCCTTCATAGAGGAAGGGTTAGCCACCGGCCGAATCCGTCCGTCCAAGTCGCCCATGGCCTCGCCGGTCTTCTTTGTGAAGAAGAAGGACGGCGCTCTCCGGTTCGTCCAGGACTACCGGGCGTTGAATGCCATGACCGTGAAAAACCGGTACCCGCTCCCTTTGATCAATGACCTCATTAACCGGTTGAAAGGAGCTCGGTACTTCACGAAACTTGACGTCCGGTGGGGGTTTAACAACGTCCGGATCCGCGAGGGTGATGAATGGAAGGCGGCCTTCCGGACTAACCGGGGATTGTTCGAACCCCTGGTGATGTACTTTGGCCTGACCAACTCCCCGGCGACCTTCCAGACCATGATGAACGACATCTTCCGAGACCTCATCTTGTCCGGAGATGTCATGGTCTACCTCGACGACATCCTCGTCGCCCACTCGGACCTCGCGCGCCACCGGAAGATCGTCTCGGAGGTTCTTCGGAGGTTGCGTGCGCACAAACTCTACCTCCGACCGGAAAAGTGCGAGTTCGAGAAGGCCTCGATCGAGTATCTCGGCGTGATCATCTCCCACAACCACGTCGAGATGGACCCCGTCAAGGTTGCGGGAGTTGCCGCCTGGCCGACCCCAGCGAACAAGAAGGACGTGCAGCAGTTCCTCGGCTTCACGAACTTCTACCGGAGGTTTGTTCGGGGGTTCTCGGATATTGCCCGGCCCCTCTTCGATCTCACAAAAAAGGGCATGCGGTGGTCCTGGGGAAGCTCGGAGGATGCGGCCTTCCGAGCTCTCAAGGACGCCGTAACCTCCGACCCGGTTCTTATCCTTCCGGACCCGTCCAAGCCGTACCGGCTTGAAGCAGACAGCTCCGACTTTGCCACCGGGGCTGTCCTGTCTCAGCCCGATGCCGACAGTAAGTGGCATCCGGTCGCGTTCTTCTCCAAGAGCTTGAACGAGGTCCAACGTAACTACGAAATCCACGACAAGGAGATGCTCGCGATCATCCGAGCCCTAGAGGAGTGGCGACACTTCCTCGAAGGCACGGAGCATCCGGTAGAGATCTGGACCGACCACAAGAACTTGGAGTACTTCCGTGAAGCGCGAACCCTCAACCGCCGGCAGGCTCGGTGGTCCCTCTACCTGTCCCGGTTCGACTTCGCCCTTCACCACAAACCCGGAAGTTCCATGGGTCGCCCGGACGCCCTCTCCCGTCGTCCGGATCACGGAGGCTCGGAGGATAATCGCGACGTCACCCTTCTCCGTCCCGAACTCTTCCATGTCCGTGCAATGGAAGGTCTCGTCGTCGCCGGCCCGGAGGTTCCGATCCTCCGAGACATCCGGAACGCGCTCTCTGGAGAGGCCGACCTCGAAGACCCCGTTGCCCGTGCCGCACGGGAGGTCCTCAAGGTCCGCGGCACCCGGTCCACCCGATCCTCCGAGTGGCATGTCGAGGGCGGGCTGCTCTACTTCCGAGGGAAGATAGTGGTCCCCCGAGATACTGACCTCCGGCGTCGGATAATGGAGCAGCACCATGATACGCGGATCGCCGGGCACGCTGGCCGTTTCAAGACGTTGGAGCTTGTCTCCCGGAACTACTGGTGGCCCCAGATGTCCCGACACGTCGGCCGTTACGTCGCCACCTGCGACCTGTGTTGCCGTACCAAGGCCCTCCGGAAACTTCCGATCGGAGAACTTCATCCGACGGAGGTTCCCCCCGAGCGCTGGCATACGGTCTCCGTCGACTTCATCGTCGAACTTCCGGAGGCCCACGGGTATAATGCGATCATGGTCGCGGCGGATGTTCTCGGTAAGCGGGCGCACTTCATGGAATGCCACACGCAGATCGATGCCGTGGGCTCCGCGCGCCTTTACTACCGGAACGTCTGGAGACACCACGGAACTCCCGTCCGCTACATCTCCGACCGAGGTCCGCAGTTCGTCGCGGAGTTCACTCGGGAGTTGTTCCGTCTCATCGGGATTCAACCGGCGACCTCCACCGCTTACCACCCGCAGACCGACGGGCAGACCGAGCGCATTAACCAGGAACTCGACCAATTCATCCGGCTTTTCACAAACTACAAGCAGGACGATTGGGACGAGCTCCTGCCAGCCGCGGAGTTTGCGTACAACAACCACATCCACTCGTCGACACAGCAGGTTCCGTTCATGACGGACACCGGTCGGCTCCCTCGGATGGGGTTCGAGCCGAACGGTCCACGCTCGCGACTGGAGGACGTGAACGACTTCCGAGATCGGATTGCCTCGGGGGTTTCGGAGGCCCAAGCCGCACTTGTCAAGGCCAAAGACGAGTACAAGCGGTACTACGACCGCCGACGAACCCCCGCACCGGAGATTAAGGTCGGAGATCGCGTGTGGCTTGACGCGTCAGATATCCATACCACACGCCCATCCCCGGGGCTTTCACATCGCCGGCTCGGACCCTTCCGTGTCTCGGAGGTTATCGGACGTGGCGCGTTCAAACTGGACCTTCCCCCACGCCTCTCCCGATTACATCCGGTGTTTCCCGTGGTCAAATTGGAGTTGGCGGAGGTTGACCCCTTCGGAGGTCGTCCGGGGTACGAGGAACCCCCGCCTGTACTTGCTGACGGAGCGGACAGCGAGTGGGAAGTGGAGGAAGTCCTGGACGCGAAAATGCGCTACCGAAGCCTCTGGTACTTTGTCCGGTTCAAAGGATATGACAACTCGCATGATCAATGGGTAAAACATTCGGACGTCTTCGCCCCTGATGCTATCGCGGAATTCTACCGCAAATACCCTGGGAAGCCCCGAGCCATCGCCGCTGCCACTTTCGACGCCCTTCCCTTCCAGGACCCCGCCACATCCTCCGCCCACATCCGAGCTGTGCGTCGAGGCGCCGCATTCCAAGGGGGGGGTGATGTCAGGGGAACCCCCGTTTCCAACCCCCGATCCTCCGATCGATCCTCCGATCCGACCCCCGGTCAGACCTCCGCTATCCTCCGACGTTCCCCCCGCCGAGCCAAACCCCATCTGGACGGATCCCCGCACTCCGCATGGCACTCCGCATGTGATCGTGCCCGGGATCACTGCCGTTCACTACGCCATCAACAAACCATGCGCAACCCGTAGTTAGCCCTAGCTGGTATATAGGCACGCACCTGGCCGGGGAATCCTTAGACTTTCTCCTCTTCGGATCCCCCCTGCCAGGTGCGCTTCTTCCTGTAGTAGTGTACTTCAATTGACTTCGGATCCCCCCTGCCAGGACTCTTGAGATATTTCGGGCCGCCAGGGTTGCCCTTACACAGTCCCATTATTAGTAAACGATCCTGTGGGACGTAGGAAGTAACGGTTCAGTTGAGATAAGACACTCTGGTTGGTTGAACGATGATACTGTTGGTTGGATGAAGCATCAGGAAGGTGGATGGGTAAGGCAGTGACCGAAGGTTCTTTTTTCGTGACGTGAAAACCCATGATACGCCATGCAGCTTCGCCGGCCGAGAGGTATCGGGCATCCCAAAATTCTTCTATCTCATCAACCCGAGTCTCTGTGGAGTCAGTGACTCGGTATCGGGCGCTATCACCGGCTTAAATAAGTGTTAGTTGCAATATGGCAATACATAAAAAACCTTACGTTTGTGGATGTACTTGAAGAGATATTGGAAAATATGTGAGCTGCTTGCGACCTCGAAGTTAATATGGCATTGAAATTTTCGCAATAATGGAAGGCAGTGCGGAACGACCAGTTCATCCCCAGGTCTTCGACGCCGATAATGAACACGGCCTTCAACATCAATTGTTGTATTCTCCTGCAAAGGCTGGGGATAATTGAAACGGCATGTCCGTTTTCCGTCCGCTGATTCCCGCTGGCAGTATTTCGACGGTGGTTTGCTCGGTATGGGATGGCTGTGCATCATGAATTTCCGAACGAGTTCGGCGTCTGTGGCATCTGCTGGAATTTCGGCGGACACAATGCGATCAATGTCATCGGGGTCCAAGCCTTCAACCGGAAATCTAATCAAGATGTGCGAATGTGGTAGCCCACGTCTCTGGAATTCTACGCAATGAATGCAATATTCTGGTCGTCCAACATTGATAAACATTGTTTTCAAGGTTTGTAGCAGCAGTGTGAGTTTACGCTTGAAAACTCGGACAACGACGACAGGGATGTCTGTAAAATTCTGGCCAGGGCGTAGCTGAGATTGAATTTCCGGCCACTCTGGATTGCAAGTCATTGTTACGAAGAACGTCGGATTTCCGTATGCAGCCGCTATAGCCAAGGAATCGGACACTTGCTCGGAAGCCCAACGTTTTGAGCCTAGAAAGGATGCTGGAAGATAAATATTTTCATTGGGCTCCAATTCTGATGCATCCATGAGTGCGGCATCATTTTGGCGGAGGCGAAGTTGGTTGGTGCGAATGTACGCCAGACGTGATTCCAGATCTCGACTAAACATGTCAACGATGTACTCGTTGGCTAGCCGTCCAAAGATCTGGAACCGTGGTTCTCGAAGGAGTCTCGCACGATAATGCCACATTTGAGTAGTTGGGATGTCCAGAGTTGGATCCAATGGGTCATCAGGACCCATATCATGTCCCGAACCAACAATTCCCCATCCTAGAGTGCCATGCGGGAAGAGCAAGGGATATGAGGGGGCCTACCTACCAAATGGGCCAGTGGGATATCCCAGGCACGATTTTGAACCTGCATGGGATGTCCCAAGGCAAAACAGTAGAAAGCATGGGATGTCCCATGCAGTATGGGATACCCACTTAGAAACACCTCCCATAGGCCCAATTAACTACCCCAAAGAATTTGGCCCTATGGGGGTCAGGTGGGGGTAGCCTGAGGTGCACGAGGTTGTCACTTGCTGAAATTGCATTTGCCGAAGTTGTCCCAAAGAAAGTTTCTTTAATTCAATTTGACACCAACTCGAAGTTGTAACCAGAAGGAGTTGTCCCACCCTTGAGGCCAATTGGCGAATTTGTACTTGGATCCTGGGTGTAAACATTGAAAAACATTTTGGACAGTATGTGTGCCATACATGTACATTGCAGTGGCAAAGATCTTACAAGTTGACAATGTGTCTTGGGATGGCTCCGCTTGAATAATATGTGCCCAGTTGTTCTATGTCTGTAATGTTATTGTTACTCGCTTTATTTTGCTTCCCCATTCCAAGAAACATTCAGTATTTGAACACCCAGAGACATGTAGTGCAGTCCTATATAAAACGAAAGCTTCATCTGAATGCCGTTTTTAAGAAACCGGCAGGATGATTACTCACACCAGCTGAGGTCCATACTGAGTTCGTCCTCATTATCCTCTTCGGCACAGGAATGCTCGTCGTCCCCTTGCGGCATGATCAGCGAAATCGAAGGAATTGTTTCCACCTGATTGACTCACCGTGGGCAAATGGAACATCCGTCACACCAGACAATTCATATAGTGGCTGCCCAAGAGACCTGGCCACGTCCTGGCTGTCCAGATCAAATCCTTTCGCCTTGTGGAACTGCCGGACTCCAGCATAGACAGTGGCATCCCAGGATCTGGTGAAGACTGTGATGTTGAGCTGAAGAGAAGGAAACCCAAGCTCAGTCGCCTCTTCTGCCGTAGGGTGTTCGACGCCCAAAGGATCAAGAGACCAATAGGCTGGACAATCTGGCCACCAGAAAAAGACTGGGCCAATTTGAAAGTCCTCCGTTGGACAGAGAAATAGGAAGCCTGCAGGTAATTCTTCTCCAGTCCCATAAATAATGATCTCAAACTGGATAGCGCCTACGAGACCTGTGTGAACATTAGTTATCAGAATTCTCAGCAGCTACGGGTGGAAAAGCACAGCAATCGTCAAAGTTTGATGTAATGTCGAGGCGGCTGAAAATGTGATTCGCTTGACTGAGCCAGGACTGTGCGTGTCTGAAGTTGTACAACGAAATGATTGTGCTTGACACATCACTAGAGTTAACCTTGTACATATTAGACGAAATCACCATGCAGACAGGATGAAGAGTAATACCGGATCCAGCAATTCTCCGTGACTTGTATTGCCACTCCTCGAGGAATATCCCAAGATCCAGAACAACATTCTGTATTTGGCAACCAGGCAATTTCGACAGCAGCTTCGAGCCGATCTTTTGAAGGACAGCGGATGACTGATCCGAGGCTAAGGATTATGGGGGTAGAAATGCTGCCAAATCGAAAGTGTCCCAGAAAATGACAACATATATCATGATATTCTTTTGGAGTCAGAGATTCAATGATCGTGGCCTCCGTATTTGGTGTATCCAAGGAATGCATTATCTGTGTCGTCATCCAGCGGCCGTCTAATCTGATCAGATTGTTCCAATGGAGAAGGTCTATGCAGAGCCGGCCACTTGAGCGGCGTATCCACAACGTACATTTGAACCGGCATTCATCAAGAACACATGTATCCAGACGACTGGACTCACCAGCCACTGGTGGAATGTGAAGGAAATGTAGTTCCTTGCGGCCTGCCACATGATCAGAAACACAACATTAAGGACCACAGGGTTAGACTTCCTTACCCTGAAGTCAATGCTCTTCAAAGCAAAATATCGATAAATTGACCGCTTGGTAATGAGAAATTTAAAAGTACATACACAATAAATGTAGATAGATACTTTCGAAAAATGGGAAGGTTGGAGGGTCCAAGAAATGTTCGAAGGGGATTAGATCTGATTGACGCATTAATAGCGAATACGTATTCCAAATTGAGACGCTCACCATCGTGGAACAGTGTAGCATGTAAACCATGGCAGCTCGTGGCTCCACAGATCTGAACAAGATTTGGGTGGCTAGGGAAGGTTTAATGGCACCGACAAGCAGTTAATTGCACGGCATTTACCGAACTGACATATATTTCGCTATATCTTGTCGCCACTCCTTCAGGGCGGTTGAGATACAGCAATACAAAAGGAAGATATGCCACACCTCCTCTGCACCAGGTCCCTGATAAATGGCCACAGTGGTGCTTTGATCCCTGACTCTAGCGGAGTATACATGACGAACACTCTGCTGTTTGTATTGGCGTTCAACGATACTCGTGCTATCGTTGAGTCATATTTCGTGCTGGAGGTCGATGTCTCCCAGCGGGACCATCCTGCAGTCTAAGCAATGATTCTTCGTTTCTCTCTAAAGGCCATGGGGGGGGCTTACCAGTAGGGACAACCGAAGCAGTAGTGTAGTGCGTGATATTGGTCAACGTCCGGGCATTCACAGCGAGATTACGTGCACCCGAGAACATTCCGCTGCTATGGCTGGATTGAGCGCCCATGAGACACGATCTCCTCCGCCAGACGTGGGGGTAACAAGCACTCACGAGCCATGTTCGGGCTGTCGGAAGCTCGAGTTAGAGGTGAACTCAACACCTGCATTGGATTCGTAGTCCATGGGGGGGAAGAGGAAGAGATGCTAGCACCTGACATACAGCATCGTTAACAGCAGTGACTCGCAGGAAGGCATAAAAATAAGGCATCAGCTGTTCGATATCAGCAGACCACTATCCATTTACGGGAAAAGTGGTCCACGGTTGATACTACTGGACTCCGGCCTGGTACGGGATAAACCTACGAATCGGCCCACGATTCCACTTGGAAAGCATATTTTCACTTCTCCGACTTGAGTTGAATATCCATGTTGCTTCATGCATCAGAAAAATTGCTGAGCTGTTTTATAGACACTATAGAAATATTAGATTTCTAGGGATCCTCTTGAATTTGTGGTGGCCAGCTGTTCACCGGAGAAACTCTGTAGGGCCTTATGAGTATATCCGACAGAGAAGTGATGGTGGGAGCGACGGCACGCGTGCCAATTCATGCCCGAAGCGGCCGAAGCCGTCTGCGCTGAGAGCCGGCTCCGTGGATCGGGTCGGCATTTGGAATTTCATCAAGCCGGTATCAAAGGAAGCATCGGAGTGTAAAAATCTTCAGACCGACCGACAAGGTAAAAAATATCCTTATTCTTTGGCACCTTCATGTCCTCTAAGTAGAAAGTTCTCTGAGGCAAGACTGAGACGAGGAGTAGAAGTCCATCCTCAACCCATTTACTGACATTTTTTGTAGGCGTGCATGCGCAAAACAAGGCACCTTCCCTTTCCCAAATTTTGAACTCAACTCAACCCAGCGACAAACTCGAGATGCACGTACGCGGAAAAAAAGCATATCTCCTGACGGACCTTACCCCGAGAATTATTGACTCTCAGGATCGACTTGAGGTGGATTGTGGCGCCTAATTCGGCGTCTATGCCGTGAAGCAGCTCTAGACGTGCATTCATAGCCCACCAGGCTGTGGATTGAACACTTGGCCTAGATGCACGCTCGGGGGCTTCTGCAAAATTCTCCTTCACTCCCTAACCATCGGCCCTTGCATTCCACCTCGAGGTAGTCAGGAATTATTCGGGATTCCTCTGTGGCTCTCCCAGAATTGCGCTCTTTGTCCGTGGAACTGATCGAGAAAAAAACATTAGGCTGCATTATAAAGTACTTCAAAAACAGCCGACGTAAGCCTCGAAGTTATTCTCCCCTTGGGTCCCTTTTCTTTCCCTCCAGCTACTCTGCTCTATCGAAGAATCAACCCACACGTCGCCCAGGAAGAACGCGCTCCCACCTTGACGCTCAAGGTTGATAGAGGAACAACAGCGGTAGCAACGGCGATGGTCCAGAGAAACTTGACCCACACACGCAGTGCATAAATCCGCCTGCCTTTGGCCACGGTGCTGGTTGCTCATCAGTGCACAGGCATAGATGGGATATAGGTATCTCGCTCACTCATGCTTCGGAAATACCGCCACTCTCGGCCACAAGTAGACAATGAAGTCGACTGTCGGGAC
Organism: Mycena capillaripes; assembly: GCA_029204075.1. Taxonomy (NCBI): domain Eukaryota; kingdom Fungi; phylum Basidiomycota; class Agaricomycetes; order Agaricales; family Mycenaceae; genus Mycena; species Mycena capillaripes. Next base: position 19,293 of record JARHKZ010000014.1, on the reverse strand, counting down.
GCCCGAGAACAAGACATGCATTCACCAGATGATCTATAGCCACACCCATCCAGACCCCGCACCCAGACTGGGGTGGGCGACTCGACCCGGAACCGGAACCGCACCGCAGGAAGACAGCAGCACGCCTGTGGGTGCATGCGAATACACACACATACGTCAGATGCGACACGGAATGCAGAGGATCAAGAACAGAACAGCGGTATGCATACATATGGGTGAAGTACCCGCGCCGTACGAACTCCCAGACGCACGCACGGGCTCCAAGAGTCAAGACCTGCTCCCCGCATCGCATCAGCGTGTCACTCGACCATTATTAGTGAGCATACGCCGGACCATTGCCATCTCCATCTCCCCTGTGGACGCTCTCACCCCGATGAGCGCACGAGAACACGTCCCTCCACGGCCCAAGAAGAAGCAGAAAACGAAAAAAAAAAAAAAAAAACATCGACGCTGATTTCACGCCAACAGAACGAGCGTCGATACAGCACACCACGCGGCTCCTGCCTGGCGCAGATGAGTCTCGGGAGAGGAGGATGTGAGGCACATCATTCATCATTCCTGCGGGGAGAAAAGTCTGAATACCGCTATTCTTGCAGGGGATAAGAATAGATGCCCGTACCTGTGCAGCCTCCCCACAGCGAGAGCGCAAGATGGGCCGGGCGTGCAATAGCCCTACGGATATGATGCTTGCTCCCCGGCGATACAGGTTGCTTGGGGCAGAATCCGGCGCAGTAGATGGGCGCGAATATATTGCACGAGCTGGGCGGGCGGAGCTATGCAGTTCCTAGCCGACACCTGTATGCCCCGCACGCAGAACTCGGCTGAGCCCCTGGGAGCGCTGGTCTCTGTATGACGACTCACGCACCGCAGGGGTACGCGCCGATGGTCTCCACGGATAACGTCCGCATTCGGTGCTCGCGGAGGTGTCTCAGGGGGTGGGAAACAATACATGCAACCACCGAGCGTGGAGCACGTCGCTGAGGAGGGAGGGAGGGACTTGCTTGTGAAGCGCCCGCCATCTACTGGCACTACGCAATGCCGACCCTGCGCGTGCCGCGCAATGGCACCCGTGGAGCGTAGGCGGCGCGAGGGGGCACATCCCCTGGCCGGTCAGACGAGGCGCCGATCCGCAGACAGATATCACGGAGGATGGAGCACGCAGCCTGCCAGCGAGTACCAAGCGAAAGCGAGGTCAGTACGTGGACCTGTGAATCGTCGCCGACGAACTTGTAATTATTTCGGTTTCTCCGCGGTATGGAATGCGTGCGTTCTAAAAAGCTCCAGCGAGACCTGTGACAATGGTTAGAGACTGGGCCAACGTTGGCGTCGCACGCACCGTCCTATACCCCCAATCTCCCTCCTTGCGTCTCGTGCAAGCCCAGATCCAGCGCTGTCCTATGATCGATTGGAGGATGTATGGGCTACAATGCGACTAGCGAGGGGTGTCTTGCGAGTGGTAGGCACAGCCCGTGAACGCGCCGTGGGCGCGTAGTCTAGCCCGTAAACGCGCCGAGAGGGAAGCTGATGCCCGTATGACTTCTCCGTCTGAGTATGCTTGCGATGCGCGGATGTCCAGATCCCGAAATCAGAGTTGTATATAATATGCCACGGGTGGATAGCTCTCAGATTGAGAGCTTGGCAGCCGCGTCAGAAAATCGGAAGATGTCGAGATGAGCGCGATGACAGAAAGGTCTGGTGGCGATGCACCCACGGATCATCAATTGATTCGGCCAAACACGTCTTGCGCTGAACGCTCATCCCGACTTGTGAGCCAATGTCCTCTCACAGTCTCGTTCCACAGCTGCTTATGCCTTGATCATCTTATTGAGCCTTGCAATAACCCAGCAGCCCAAACCTGCTGTCCGCTGCTTTTTGGACCCTCCAAGTCCAGTAATCCTTTCTCTCGAGGGCACGTATCGCTGCATCTATGACGTCAAAGCACTCTGCAGCTCCTCGTTACATGCCTCGATTTCTCATCCTCTTTCCTGGCTCGTCGCCAGATGGAATCCTCGTCCCACATATTTTTCAATGCTCACCGCTTGAGGTGAAGACTATGACTCGGCCACCCCTCGGAGGGGCGGCGGCACGCTTTCACACTCGCGGCTCTCAGGTTAGTCACAATTTACGAGAACACCACCGTCCTTGAATTCTTGCGCTCGTCCGAGGAGGCGACTTTTCTTTGCCACTTTACTACCTCATCCTCAACGCCAAACCCATAACAATGCGCACTGGAGCGGAACATGTCCGCTCCTCTTGTCTGTCCGGGCGCCACTCCATTTGACGCTGGCACACATGCTCCACACGCCGCTTCTGATGAAACGACAACGATGGGAATCGGAAGGGGATCCAAGGCCGGTGGGAGAGGAGCGACTCCATGCGAGCCAAAGGTGAGATAGCGGGTCGATGAGCGATTCACCCGGGAAGCCAGAGATATGGGACCTACATGCGATAGAAGGAAATGCGAGACGCAGTTGGATGGCTGCATGCTTACTCGAGATGCGAAGGAATTCGGTCCGGTGCTACGCTTCCAGCTGAGATCCACTCCCGCTCCTTCTGTGTATTCTGATCATTGCCCTATGAAAAGAACGAGAGCCCCTGCATACTTCTTCGAGGAACGTACATTCTTACCACTTCTTCCGTCAACTTCATTCGTTTGCGCATGATCCCTATGCGCACCCCGAGTCTCGTCGCGCGGCCCTACAACGCACGCGGATCTCTTGCGTAGCCGTGGCCGCAGGTGCTGACAAGAGGATACGGGACTGAAAGCCGCACAGCTCCCGCGTGCCCCCGGCGGAGTCTTTATTCCTTCCTGAAGATCAAGGGACGCATGTTAGTATCACGATATTGAAAGTGCGCATTCGCTCTTCTCCCTTCTCCCCTCCCGCGCCGTCCTCGTCTCCTCTCTGCCCTCTAGACTCTAGTGCGAGCTGCGGCAGTGTTGCACTCCTTTCTTCGTTCTCACTTCTGCCACGACACATACGCGATGCCGCCGTGCACTGGGCACTAACAATGGAGAGGGAGCCTCTACGACTCCACGCCCCGCTCAAACCCTCACTCACCGGCTCGGCGCCGATGGTAGGAGAGACGGGGCTGCTTTGAGGCATTCGCAGGGTGCGAGCAGGCAGGTGCAGATACAGACAGGATCCTGAAAAGAAGGACACGAAAGCAGCAGGTGAGATGTACCTCACCGTGGGCTGTGGAGCGTATATTACAATTGCAAAGATCTTCCAACTCAATAGTATGTCTCGGGATGTCTCCGCTTGACCATGTCGTGAAATCTGGAGCCAAAACGAAACGAGTCGCAGTAACATTGCACATATAGAACAACTGAGCACGAATTAAATACTTGAACATCAGGAAACACGCAGTTAAGTCCTATATAATACGGATGATTCATCTGAGAGTCTTTGACTGATTTTTTGACGACACTGCAAGATGATTAGCAAGGTATACGTCCAGTTAGCGGATTCGACCTACCAAGATCTTCACCAGCTGAGGTCCATACTGAATTCGTCCTCATCATCCTCTTGAGCACACAAATCCTCCTCGTCCACTTGCAGCATTTTTCAGCCAATTCGAACGAGGTCTTTCCGGAGTGGTTGACTCACCGTGGGCAAATGGAACGTCAACCTCATTGGACAATTGAAATAGTGGATACCCAAGAGACCTGGCCACGTCCTGGCTGTCCGGGTCGAACCCTTTGGCTTTGTGGAGCTGCCGGAGTCCGTCGTAGACACTGGCGTCCCAGGACGTTCTGCCTATTATGGTGTCGAGCCGGAAAGATGGAAATCCGAGCTCAGTCGCCTCTTCTGCGGTAAGGCGTTCAACGCCCAAAGGGTCGAGAGACCAATATGCGGGGCACTCTGGCCAACAGAACGAGGATGGGCCAGTTCGAAAGTCTTCCGTCGGACAGAGAAATAGGAACCCTGCAGGAGATTCTTCTTCGCTCGCCGAAATGACGATCTGAAACCAAATGTAATCCGTGACGGCTGTTTGAACATGTTATTAGAAATTCTCGGCAACGACAGGTTAAAAAGTACCATAATCTTCAAAGTTGGACGTAATCTGGAGTCGGCTGAAAATGTGATTCGCTTGACTGAGCCAGAACTCTGGGTATAAGAAGCTGAATAACGAAATGGTCGTGTCTGACACTTCGCTAGAATTTAACCTTGGACATATTAGAGCACATCGCCATGCCGGCAAGATGAAGAGGAATACCGGGTCCAGCCATCCTCCGTGATTTGTTCTGCCGTCCCTGATGGAGTATCCCACCACGGAGAAAGAAATGGCGTATTCGGCAACCAGGCAATTTCAACAGAGTCTTCGAGCCGATCTCTTGAAGGACAACAGATGACTGCTCCGACGTTGCGGGTTATGGGGCTGGAAATGTTGGTAACTCGAAAGGCTAGAAAATAATAACATATAAAATGATAATGTTCTAGAGTCAGAGATTCAATGATCTCGGCCTCTGTATTTGGTGTATTCAAGGAATAGATTCTCTGTGTTCGCACCGGGAGCGAGTCTAAATAGATGGGGTTATCGTTGGCTTGGACGAGGTCCATGCAGAGCCGGCTGCTTGAACGACGAATCCACAATGTACATTCATGCGAGAACTGGATCAGTCAGAAGGAAGACACGAACCCAGACGAGTGGACTCACCAGACGTCGGCGGAAAGTGAAATAAAATTGATTACTTGCTGCCTGCCCCTCGGTCAGACGACAGCATGACGGACTGGACTCAGAATTCCTTACCTCGAAGTCATCACACTTTAAAGCAAAATGTCAATAAATTGACAGCTCGCAATTGGGAAATTTAAAAGCACATACACAATAGGCGTAGGTATATACTTTCGAGAAATGGGAATCTTGGAGGTTCACGAAATGTTTGAGGGGGATCATATCTAATTGAAGTATTGACAATAAGTACATTGTCTGAATAGAAACGCCGCACCATCGTGGAAAAGTGTGGCGTGCAAACCACCGTAGTTCGCGACTCCACGGATCTGAACCAGATTTGGGTGGCTAGGGCGGGGTTTAATTGCATCGACAAGCAGTTAATTGCATGGCAATTACCGAACCGACATATATTTCGCTATATCTTGCTCCCACTCCTACGAGGACTGTTTGACTATAACAACAGGAAAGTAGGATGTATCGCACCTCCTTTGCCCCTGGTCCCTGATACATGGCCACAGTGTTGTTTTGACCTCCGACGCTCGCCGAGTATACACGACGAACACCCTGCCGTTCGTATTGGCGATCAATGACACCGGTGCTGCTGATAGATATCTCGCGTTGAAGGTCTATGTCCCCCAGCGGGACCATCCTGAAGTCTGAGCAATATTTATTATATCTTCACATGGTGCATGCGCGAACTTACCGGATGGGACAGCCGGAGTTGTGTAGTTTATGGTATTATTGGTTAATGTCTGGCCAGTCACAGTGAGATTCTGCGCGCCGGAGAACATTCCGCTACTATGGCTGGATTAAGCGCCCATGAGACACGATCTGAGCCCGACGCCAGGGTAACGAGAACTCACGAGCTTGAGTAAGGCTGTCTGAAGGTCGAGTTCGAGGTGAAATTTTCCGCTGCAGGGGATTCGTCGTCCATGGATGGTGGGGGAAGGGGAAGAGATGCTAAGCGCCCGGTGTACAGCTGTCGTGCCATATCTGGGAGGGATAAATATAAAGAATTAATTATTGGATATCAGCAGACACGATCTATGTGCGCGGCTGTACCTTCGTGTGTCCGATAGCACACTGCCCGCTGGCCGAACACGATTCGCGCTCCTGGGCCGGATGTGGCGGGGCGTACCGCTCCCGCCCCGTGTGCCAAACGATCCCAAATCAGGACTCGACAAAAATATGTATACGTTATCACCCCGCAGCCGCCGACGAGTACGGTCATGATCAAAATAAACAAAGAGAAGACAAAAAAGAAAGACAGAAGACAAGATAAATACACCGGTGCGCCAAAAGAACCCATCCCACGACAGAGTGGTCCGCGTGCATGTGGCTGGCACTTGCAGCCCCCGCTCGTCTCATCTCTATGAGCGCCTGAGAAAAGTGGCGCGCCATCCTGCCGCCGTCCCAACTGAGGGACAGAGCGTGTGCGTGATTCTCCGACGCGCACAGGAGTTATCCATCCATTACTACTGCGTCTCCGTCCTGGCGCAGGGGAAAAGGAAGGAGGGAGTAGGCACGGCTCGCGAAAGATGCTGCTATCGTTCCCGCTGGTACTCGCAGATACCTACCCATACCGGAGATGAAGGTGCAGTAGAGCACAGGACCGGTGTGCGATGCTTGCGAGACACTCACGGAGGACATGCACCGTACGCCATCCATGTTCCGATGAAGACACCCCATCGTTCAAGTTGGCGCCCCACCCGCAGACAAGAGAGGCAGGCGCGATGGATACCCCAGGGCTCGCACTCGCAATCGCCAAATGGGCTCGATATTGTATCGTGTGGTGTCGTGAACGCGGGCGGCGCACGCCACTGTGCGATATCGATATGCAAGATCTAGACAGCATGGTGCGAGTGAGGTCGGGTACGGTACTGCATTGCATGTACAGGCTGGTCCCGACATCTGCGCGAACTGAAGCCGAGTCGAAGAGGCAGCACACCTTCTGCTCCAAGGCCACGGATAAACGCTTGCGAAACCTCTGCGTGCAGCTGGCATGCCTAGTGGAGGGAGTGCTTGTGGAGTGTCGCGCTCCGAGACAACTTGTGAGCCTGGCCGTGCGCCGAGTCCAAGTCTGTGGGACTGAAGTCCACTCTTCGGGACAGAGGTAAAGCATCGTCGCGCGACCGAGTCGGAGAAACAGAGTTGACGTAGAAATAACTGTTGGGAAGCTGAGCTGGAGGCGAAATGAGCTCACTGTTCTGCCCTCACGCCCGGATAGCAAACGAAGACGCATGCCATCGCATCTTGTCGGTACTCTAGAAGCCCAGGGTATCAGTGCGTCTGCAAGTATTGGCGTCGTCGGATAGAACTCGTACGCAAGCCCAGATCCAGAGTCCTTTCGCGATTCCTGCACGGGTACTCAGGATGTCACTCACCTGGCAGAGGGACCACACCGGAAGAGAAACAGAGACTCGTGGAATCCCTGGCAACTTCTCTCCAGCTCGCCGTCCTCCTCGTCACCCCCGCGTTCCTTGAGCCACTAAATTCTTTGTCCAGTCGTGTGAGGGTAAGAGCATAGAGTGATCATCAGATCGTCATCATGATGCATCATGCCGCATGCGTCCCGAAAAAGCAATCAGCGGCTCGCCTTTCTCCCACCCTCTCCCACCTCGTTCCCAGTCGCTGTCTCTGACGTTCAACGCAATGCATCGCACTGACACAATTTTAATCAAGCCCAAGATTCCATCTAAAACCGTTATATCTGGTTATCCAGCCGCATCGATCCTCATTCCTCCGTCCCTCGATCGTCATCGGCTGTGGCACCGCTCTTTGGATCTACATACTGTTGTTTTCCCTTATAGGTAAGTATCCGGGTGCCCGTACCCAGAACGACTTCCATGCCAACGTCATATGTCACTTCTCCAAATTCTTCACTTGGGAGCAGGTGACGATATCGATCCTCCCGCTTTGACTCGTTCTTGGTTTATTGCCGTAGTACGTCCCATGCCACTCCCAAGTACTTCTTGCCTCGTGTCGTACCGTTTCTCACATGATACCCCTGGCGTATGCATGCAGTCTCCGTGCTATCGATTTGGTCCACATCTGCCACGGAAGCTCTGTCATCTCACTCTCCTTCTTGTCGTTTCAACGCTCATCAACCCTGCTTGGAGCACCCAAAGTCCCTCCCACTGACACATATCCCCCCAAAACGAGCAGGATCGATCGTCTCACTAAAGTAGCTATTTTATCCGCCTCTCATCCAATAAATTACGCACTCAGAGTCGGCTGTGGGCCTTATCCAACTTCAACCCCAGAATCCACAGCTTACTTAGCTGCGCCCGAAAAAAATCAGTCTAACCAAATAATGCATCGTGGCGAATCGAACCCCGCTCTCGAGCTATCAAACCCGCGTGAACATTCCACATGATGGTCGTGGGTTGCCAGAGCCCCACTGATGCTTGTATCCAACTGACAGCTATGGCGTCTTCAAATTCCCTTATTCAATCTGATTCATGAAAAGCCTCCAGCACTTTCTTGTCAATTTACCGAGTCGGCCGTGGGCCGAACTTCAACTTCTACTTGGGAATCATAACTAGGAGAGATAAAAAGTATTGGGCCATCTAATACTATGCATCGACCCGGTCTCAATCCATCATCTGATGTGGATATGCATCTTGTGGTCCCAATACCCCACCGCTACGTACAACCTCCTGTAGCGAGGCTTCATTTCAAGGCGGACCTTCGAGGGAGTTATCTTCCCGCTGACGAAACTCGCAGTCAGTGATTTGAATAGCCAATGGTACGACAGAATATTGCCTACCCTTCTCTGTGCTTTTACTGTGGAGCCTCATGTGTGGTGGAAAAAGCGGAGCGCATATCGGGAGTCGAACCCCGATCTCAACTGGGAGAGATAGCTGCTTTATGTGAAGGTTGGAGGTTTAAATATCCCACCGATGGGTGCAACCATCAGTAGCGTGCTCTCGTTTGTTCAACTCAACTCCCTTCTTCTCCCATTTAATGATCTCCCTTATTCAGACCATCACTGGCAGTGGCAGGCACTAAATAATTGCCGGAGTCTAAGTTACTCCCATGGGCACAGTATCAACTCAGGATCTGTAACTACCCGCAGTAGCGACAAAAATACAAGCTAGCGATTCATGCATCGATGGAGAGTCGAACGCTCTCTCAGCCCATTAATCCTGAGGCGAGTCTATGATGCAGAGGCCGTGGGCTGCCTCTGCCCCATGAATGCTTGCATCTATTCACTCACGATACTTCAAGTTTCTGTGCCCGCTGACATGCCTAGTGAGTTGGACACACGCAAGCTGAGGATTATGTGCGTAGATTCTCTAATTCTTTTTTTCACTTGGCGCATGACGATGACAGAAAATAAAACCTCATAAACAAACCGTATTATGTATCGACGGATCGTGACCGCTAGTCTATTTAATCGGATTCGTTTTCTCTGCCGGCTGAACAACCTCCGGCACTCGATAAAATTATCAAGTCGGCTGCTCCGGTCTTTACTTCAACTTGTGAATAAAAACTAGAAGCGATTTTGTTTTACTTCACATGCATCAGCGGAGGAATCGAACTCACCTGCAGTCGGAAAAAAATACTTCAGGCTTCCTGGGCCGGCCGGGACATATGTAACTTCCGTGCGTACATATATCGGCCGACGACACATAGCCTCAGCTGGTATCTCAATTTTGGGTGTGATAGTCAAATAAATTATATTTTGCGACAGCTGTGCTACTTCCCTACCTGTTCAAGGAAGCTAAGGAACGAAACCAGCACAAGTCAGTAAGACGCCGAATGAGAGCACAAGAACCAGGACCCACCTAAGCGCCGGAAGCGAACGACACAAAGGTATAAAAAAAGCCCTGGTGGCGAAGTCAGTGGGTTCAACGACTCAAAATTACTCAACGTATCGGTTAGCATGTACTTGGAAGATGGGCGGGTGAACCTGAGATGTGATTAATAGGGTTGGTTTCGGATGTACAAGGACATGGGAAGTGAATGCAGACCGCTGTGTCGAAAGATATTGAAGCGGCCAACATCACGGGCCCCTTGAATATCAACAGAGAGTAGGGGTCGCCCCAGCGCTGCGGGGGGAAGGGGTTAGTTCTCGCACTATTCTTTTGAGAGATAGGAAAGTTTGGTCGTCGCGTAAAGATGAAGTAGGGTGATATGACGGGGAAGAGGAAGGAAAGAACGCGATACGCACACCTCACAATAAAATCCGGCGGTCTGGTTGAGGAACTCGAAGAACTTTGTGTATTAGGTCTCCCTATGCCACAAGTCCATGTCGGCGATTTAAAATTTGGATCACACTGTGGGTGGTTGCGTGTTGTCAGATCGGAATTTCGGCATTTGGAGGGTACGGAGAGACGGGAGACAGAGCGAAAGAGAGAGAGGGAGAGGGGATGGAGAAGGAGAAGGAAAGGAGGGATGGAGGACTGGGGTGAGGGAAGGGGCACGAATGTGAATGTGGGTAAAGAACACGGTGGGGTGTGGAAGTGGAATCAGTCGAACGTTGACATACGATGCAAGTGCGTAGCTGGCGCGCGCGAGTGTCGGTGTCCTAGCGAATGGAAAAAACGCCGAGCACATGCAGACACCGGGCATGAAGCACATCGTCCCACCTGCGATACCTGGATCTGAGCGTGCTGCTGACGGAGGAAGGGAGGCACTCGCTTGTGGAACATACGCCGTCTGCTGCCACTACACCGAGTAGCGCGATGCCCACCCCTGGAGCGTAGGCGGCACGAGGCGCATCCTTTGGCCCGCCACACGAGGCGCAGATCCGGACATGAATATCGCGGGGGATGGAGCACGCAGCCTGCCAGCGAGTACCAAGCAAAAGCGAGGTCGGTAAGTAGGTCCCTTCTTGTGTCTAGATCTTCAGTGTCGTTTCCTGCGAGTGGTCCGAGTCGTTGTGAGCTACGATGCAAGTGGCGAGTGACGTCTTGTAAGTGGTGGGCACAATATCCGTTCTCAGATAGAGAGTCAGAAATCGGAAGATGAGCGCGATGACAGAAAGGTTGGGTGGCGACTCTGCACCCACGGATCATCGATCATCAGCCGATCATTCGGCTAACTCGTCTTGCTCTGAACGCACATCCCGACTTGTGAGCCAATGTGCTCTTACATTCGCGTTTCCCAGCTGCATGGGCCTTGATCCCGGATCCCTTTCCTCGTCGCCGGATCCTCGTCCCATGTCAACGCTCACCGCGTGTCTTTTGAGCGAAGACCACGACTCGGCCACCTAAAGGGGCGGCGGCACGCTTTCACGCTTTCTGGTCAGTCACATTACTTGAGCGTGTCGCCGTCTCTGAACTCTTCCGCTCGTCCGCTGTGCGGCACCGCCGAGGCCATTTTTCTTTACAGCCCCAGTCTTTAAAACTTGGGCTGATTATCTCTAATCAGTTCGGACTATATCTTACCCTTAATAAAGGTTGTGTGCTGCCTCAGCCTCAACGCCAAACCTATAACAATTCCGCATTGGAGCGGAACATGCCCGCTCCTCCTTCTGTCCGCGCGCCACTCCATTTGACGCTGGCACACATGCTGCGTATGCCGCTTCTGATGAAACGACAACGATGGCAATCGGTAAGGCTCCAACCGTTTAGTTTTCGTTTACGGATTTTGGTAAACTAAACGAAAACGGTTGGTAAACGGTTTACAAACGTTTATAAATGTTTGTAAACAGTTATTTTTCCTCGATTTTCTTCAGTCAAGTACTGCTTTGGACTGACTGCAGAACTAGAAATTCAACAGCTCCGCCTTTATCCCCATATTTGTGAGCATCGCGATCATAATAGTGTCAGCATGCATAGACGACCGGGTATCACAACACAAGTGTCTTGACTTCGAGAATAGCCACTCCATGGACACACTTGTCCCCGGGATGGCCAGGAATTCCACGCCATGGCAGCGATAATTGGTAAATCGTGTTGATTCTCTTGTAAGTGCACGACAAATTTGCTGGTTGAATGATGCACGGAATGATACGGAAAAAATAGTACCTTCCACCAAGCTAACGCCAGATAAAAGCACTCCAATTCGAACGGCCCCGGGGTGGGCTCCACATCGGCGACATCGAACATACATACACCATCAAGGAAACTTGAAGCCCTTTTGGTTGGTTCGGTGCTTTATGGCGCCGCTGCTGATCGTGGGTCTTCTTGTATGAATCGTAGACGAATTCAAAAAGTGTTCTCGCATTCTGGGCAAGCTCTTCGCCCATTTTTCCCCACCAGGTCATGCCCAGGAACGGATGAAGCACTGGGATTTCATTAGCAACCGTTCACTGGTCATTTAGTGTACCCACTGGTCGCCACGACATTGGATTGGCATTTTTTTTTTTTGCTTTGGCGTAATAGAGCTCGACCAGCGCTCACGGCTGTCCGAAGCGACGATAAGATAGGGTGCTCTGTGAGCTTCCTCAAAAATTGGGGTCGTTGCGGATGAGCGAGGAGGCGAGCAAGCAGGAGCATATAGGGGGTGTATGACAGAAGAGGTAACACATCATGCTGATCCGGCGTTTCACTTGATCGGAAAAAAACCGTTTAAACCGTTCGTTTACCGTTTGTTTACCGTTTACAGAGGTTGGTAAACTAAACGGTTGATATAAACAGTTAAACAGTTTATAAACAGTTGTAAACGGAAACGGTTGGAGCCTTAGCAATCGGAAGGGGGTCCCAGGCCGGTGGGGAGGAGCGACTACATGCGAGCTAAAGGTGGGACAGCAGGTCGATGAGAGATTCACGCGGGAAGCTAGGAATTGGGGACATACGTGTACGGTAGGCGGATTGGTCGCGGTTCGATTTCAGTTGAGCCAGATGGGTGTGGGTTCGAACCCGAGACAAGGTAACCTTTTTTTATAAGATCTCTTTCTTCGCGAGCATTCTATTTTATAGATACCAGAGTTCTTGACATAAAACAATACCTCCTTCAATTTACCAGTTTTGAAATAGAGCCCCAGATGGGAAAATAGTAGAAGAATGTGCAGCTCCCATTTCTGAATATAACAATGGATTGAGACGTGTGGACTAGTGTTGCCGCGACTTCCGACTTGGCCCCCTCAAGTCGACTTCCGGAAGTCGACTTGAGCCGAGTCAAGTCAAGTCGTTTGATGACTTCGCTGCGACTTCCAAGTCAGTTGCAAGTCGACTTGAACCGACTTGAGTGACTTGAGTCGGGGTATTTTTAGGAAGTGTTTAATTTCATACGTAGGCGCCATTGGAACAGTTTTCCTTTTTTTTTCTGACCGACTGTCACGAGTGTGACATAACGTGACATAGTCACGCCAACGTCACAGTTGGGTTGGTTCGCGTTTCAATACAGTTCTGAGCGCCGATTAAATCTAGAAAAATATAACAAAAATCTGTCATCCCATATGTAAGGTTTTTAATGTGTCTGACCTGTAAAACTGCAGCAGGAACCTGGTATGAATGCGGCTTAAATGGTGCTCCATCATTTCTTGCACAATTTTGATTGAATTCATTTATGGATTTGTCTACAGTATTCCTACACAATGTGGCAGTCATTGCAGCCATTTCAAAAAAACTCCCTCGACTTGACCGACTTGAGTCGACTCAAGCCGACTTCGAGTGACTTGACCCCACACAAGTCGAGTCGAGTCGAGTCGAATGCCATTTCAAGTCGACTTGTCAAGTCGTGACTCGACTTTTCGAGTCGCGGCAACACTAGTGTGGACCCAGTGTTGACCATTTCAATTTTTTATCAGACACATAGAAAAGGGTTTTTGCAAGGAAATCGTGCTATACCTCAGGGTGTTGAGTTCTTGCGGCGCATTTTGGGCTCTAACCTTGTTACAGTTACTGATGGCTCAAATGTGTCTTTTAAAGAAATCTGTCTCTATAGAAGATCTTAGAAGTTGTTCTAGAATGAGACCCAGGGTCAACATTGAAGCCAAAGGGTACAGTGGAGGCTGTAAAATGCGCCGTTGTGCACTTTACCATCAAATATATTGATGGTAAAGTGCACAACGGGTCACCACAGCCACATTGTGGCAGTGCTTGGCAGTGCCGCCCTGTCTCTTGCTTCCACCTTTCTTCTCTCACATTCATCTCTGTCCGGCTCACATCTGACTGTCCTTCTCAGCCCTTTTGATGGCCAAAAATTAGGAATTAGACAGCCCTTGATCTTTCAGCAACGGTACCACTCTCGGGGCAGCATCCAATAAAAGGCTATTAACATTAAAAAAGCAACTACTGTGACTAAGGGTATTGTTCAATATCACCATTCACAAGATTCCCCACGACGCCCAACAAATATTCTGAACTGTATGCTTGCTTCAGACACGTGATTCTATGCCTTCTCTATTAGGTCCTGCCTCCTCCTCTAAGTCATCATCATTATCCGGACTGTGTGGGGCTGAGCTCTCAAGGTCATCACCCTCCTCCTCCTCCTCAAGATCTAATGGAACCGTCTTGTCAAGTCGGAGACGGAGACAAACATTTGCGCAGGTGTGATCACGAAAGAAAGATTGAATTCCCTCGATCCCGAAGTCCCTAACACTACTGGCGCTATGAGGCAGTAATCAGTTGCAATGTTTCAAAGAAATTATCAAACATACCCGTTTTTGGTGTGGGTCATCGGGTCAAACAACACCATACCATCCTGGTGTCCAACGAGGGCAGGTGTTCCTGTAATATCCATCATTATTGTCTGTCCAAGCTCCAGAAGACTATGAGACTTACCTTAGAGGTCTGCAAAGATTAGAGTATTGTTGCTGTGTCCCCAGACAAAATGTGCGAATGCGTGAATGGTGGCACTGCGTAAGTCCCTTTTGTTGGATTTGTGCGACAGAGTGTGTGTAAAATGTTCGACAAATGCGGACCGTTTGAGCTCCACAAGCCAAGTCAGTCCAGGGGCTTCCAAATGTATCTCTTTAACACCAGAGGCAATGGATGGTGATTTGATCTCTTCTGCCAAGAAGGCTTCAGCAAAGGTAAGATCTATCAAATATAAGTAAAGGAGAGGCAAGGAATGACAACCAAAGACCGACTATAATCAATGGCGACGACGTTGAGGTCCCTTGCATAGCTGAAAAATGCCTTCAGGAACCAGTTCCCTGTGGCCAGCCGAGATGCTTCGCCTTGAATCTGGACCAAGTGTTGTTGAATGGTAAAGGGAAGTTGGTCAGGTGGTGGATTTTCAGTGTCTATTAAGCAGAACCAGAAGCTCACCACCCATTTTTTGAATGTAATCTAGATACAAATGACCAATAGCAGCGGCGGTGCGACTGTTTGGGACAAATTTTATGAATGGCAACGTATCACTCCACTTGTCCTTGTATCCATAAATCGGAAGGCCAATGTCACCCATTTCCAGTGCTTGTTTACCCAATTTCTCATGTCCATCCGATGAAACTTCATGGAATGGGCCATTGGAATTCAGAGCAGTGCGAGGTATTGTGGACCTCTTTCTGCCCGGAAAACGATTGTCGAAACCCGTCGGAAAATGTTCAAGCATGATCATACGCACAGTGTCCCTGCAGGTGTATCAAAAATCAACAAGAGTCATTTAGATTCAGTAACAAACCTTGGGATCATCATGCCTTCCTGCTGAAGCTGGGTTTTGAAGTAATCTGGACCATTACCTTGCATCACATCCTTCTGAACTTTGTCAATCACGGCCTGCCGTGCAACTTCAATCGGTGGGGGCTTCCGAATCGGGGACATTGAACTGTTTGTTCAACGCTTTGAGTTTTGTGAGCCTCAATATGGATGTCAGCCATAGGTCTGGTCTATTTGTATTTGACTGACCGGATTGAATAGTTCAAGTCAGACTTGAGGTTTGCAACTCAAACCTCTTGTGGTAAATTCTGAGCAGCATAACGGAACAGGGCGTCTTTCAGATCTGCGTCCAACGGGGCTTCAAACAGTCGGCAGCTATTACTGTTTTGGCATTTGAAACACTTACTTTGTTTATTCCCATAGCCATTTTTCCCCTTGGGATTCGGCATTGTCAGGTTGGTATGAAGAAGATGGTACGACTTTTTTCGTGCTTATATACAGTGTAGGGTCTCTCGCACGGACCAACATAGGATCATATAAATACAAGCCTGGTTTCTCAACCTCACCATCTCATTCCTAGCTCGAGATCCTGTCTTTCTTTCTATGTCTGATACCTCTTCTTCATCTCACTGTGACGACTGTGGCCAATCCTTTCCTCTCCGACAAGGGGAGGGTCAATGCATCAAGTGTGCTAAACTCGCCGTTCATTTGCGGGATAGTGCAGAGTATGCGGACATCACAGTAGGTCGCTCCTTTCTATTGCTCTTAATACACACTCTTACAATATTCTGATAAGTTATGGGAGCAATGCATCATGTGCAAAGCGCTTGCGAGTTTTGCAGTTGTCCTCCAGTCAAGGCAAGTCCAGTGACCATTACACATTATTATCTAATCCATTTTCAGGTGTCCGGTTGCGTTCAGAATTTAATGCTTCCTCGCTTTCTGGGCCTGCAGAAGTCCAAACTCGCACTCGTGTTGCCCTCAAAAAAATTGACTGCATTGTTGACTCAATTACTGGCGCTCCAGAGTTTGAATGCTCAGACCAGATACTGCATGATGACTTGAAAAATCGTAAAATTTCTGCCTCAGATCCCCTAATTCCGGAGTCGCCCCCATAGGAGCTTCCCGGGGTCTGAAAAAACCTGGAGGGTATAAAGACGCGACGGAGACGGGCATCTTTAGGCAACGGATCCACGGCCCAGGTACGGCCCGATCATGACAGGCATGACAGCTGCCAGAAATCGAACCGCGACCAATCCGCCTACCGTACTACGTGCGATAGAAGTAAATTCGGGAAGCAGTTAAGGTGCGGGGGAACTCGACCCTGCAGCGCACATGGATCTCTTGCGTAGCCTTATCGCAGGAGTTGACAAGAGCCCCTAGGCGAAGAAGGGGATTCGAATCCACGCATCTCTTCCGTGCCCCGCGCGGAGTCTTCCTCCCCCCCGAAGATTCGGGGGAAGCGGGCTAGTATCCAGACATCGAAAGTGTACATTCGCTCTTCTCCCTTGCCCCCTCCGCGTCGTTCTCGAGTCGCCTCCGCTCCAGCATCCACTCGGTGTTTTAGACTATAGTGCGAGCTGCTGCAGCGTTGCACTCCTTTCGTCATTGTCACTTCTGCTACGACGCATACGCGACATTCGCAGGGCGTGAGCGGGCGAGTACAAATACAGGCGCAGGTTCCTGAAAAGGAAGACACCGAGCGGGATGTACTTGAACGCGGGCTGCGGAGCGTAAATTGCAATTGTAAAGACGTTCGAACTCAATAACATGTCTCGGGATCTCTCTGCTTGACTATGTCTTGAAATCGGGAGCCAAACTGAAGCGGGTCACAGTAAAATTACAGATATAGAACAACTGGGCACATATTGGCAATCTCATCTTCCGCATTGTCAAAGAAACCAGGCCGTGTCCATTGAAGGACGTGCATCTTACTCACGAAAGTCCCTTGACGTAACACCTGCGACAATTATCAGCTTCGTGTAAGTTTACAAGTATAAAACGATGTGTACAGCTCCGACCAACTCGACAGAGAATAGTCTGTCGTTGGTGTACGCACTGACAATCCTCCCGATCCTACATCAGTGGCCATAAGCAATCGCAAAAAAATCCAGAACAACAGCACAAAACGCACAATTTCCGGCCTTTCTCCTTCACGTTTGTCATCAACAGCGTCTTTAGCGTCCCGAAATGATGCATGGCTTGTTGCATGATGAATTCCGCATACGCCGCATCCGGAATGAATGTGCCGGGCTTATTACCAGCCGGGCGCTCCAACTTCTCATGCCTCAGCAGCGCATCCCGGATAGCCCACCCACGGCGCCAGTCAAAGGGGTTACTTGGGGTGTGTACCGTTCCGCTGAAGTCGGCAGCTCAGAGGTTTGTATATCATTGAGAAACAAGAGACCAGGACTGACGCCAACCAACGTTGAGGCAGGGTCCGGCGTCGGTGTTGCGACAGGTCTAGAGCGAGCTTGCGCAACGCGAGGGAGTCGTGTGTGATTTTGAACTGGCAGAGTTTGTTTGGGCAGCGTGTCAGGAATCCTTGTTGGAGGTACCCCGTCCCGCCGTCCGTCATGTACGCTAGGCTGCAGTCAGTGTACGATTAAAGATTCGAAAAGGAGGAGACGAACGTGCGGGTACTGTATCAGAGCATTTTGGACAGATAACCTCTCTGCATAGAAAGTGTGGCGCTGCCTCGAAGGGGTCGAAAGGTGTGACGGTCAATTTGCCCCATTGGTCGATGCGTGCGGGGGATGGTTCAGAGATGGAAAGATCCCCAGCCTGTGAAATGATTAGTTGAAAAAGGGAGTTGGTAGCGTGCCGCATGGGATGGGTATTACCAGCAAGGCGACCAGGGCATCACCGGCTTTGTGGAGCCCTTCGAGTTCTGGCATTCGCTCTACGTCTTCCGCATACCATCTGGAGGAACATGTTTCAACTGTGAGTAGGATGGCGTGAATAGAGGCACGAACCCCGGATTGAGGAGATATGCATGCCACACCTGCCGATGATAAGTATCCCTCGATCTAATTTGATTCGAGACGTACCATGAGTACATCAATCGGCGGCAGAACTGTCTCGAACTCCACCTCGGCATCGGAGCGCCTGAGCGCTTTGCACCACTTCTCGAAACTATGGCAGCATTGAAACTTCAGCGATCCCGGATGCTTGGGGAAGCCCTACCGCTCAACAGCAAGCCCCACGAACCATGCCCAGCGGCGCTCCGTGTCGGGCGGCATCTGCGCTATCTCCCCATCGGCCAGTGCCTCCACTTTGGTCTTCAGGTCTGCAAACGCGTGAAGCAACGCGAGATGCTCTTTGAGCTGTTGAGTGCGGACAAAAGGGCCGGTGGTGTGACACCCGATCGTGAAGGCCGTGGGGGCGTTGTAGGGAGGGGCATCTGCGGAATCACCAGCCCAAGCGGCTAGGCGCGAAGTCGAGGCAGCTAGAGCGGCAATGCCAGGAGGCGAAACGGTAGTGGCGGGGCTCATTCTGCGTTAAACAGTCAGCAGCACGATCAGCTTGTTATAAAGCGGCAGTTATGTTGCACAGCTATAGCTTCCCGAGGCATTACTCATATCTTAAGCATTACCTTACCTCTGTCTGAAGCTTTTTAAACTCCGCTCAATCTCCACTAATGCCGTACACCGCGGCAGCTTGCCACCCTTGATCATCGGGTTCCCGAGTGTGGCGGCCCACAGCTTGGCCCACAGGCAATCAATCATTCGGTATTGCCGGCAACACATAACCCTTCCAACAAACTTTGACAGCCACTGCCTTGGCGCTAACATTGACAGATGGCTCCCATGCCTCGAAACAAAGGCGGCCGCGGCAAACATATAGGTAGGCGGAAATTTCCCGCGTGCACCGTCCAAAGCTTGGGGTTTGATCCGTGAAGAGAAGTGCTCTCACATGGACAGCTATACTCTGTAATGACACGGGTTCCGGACTCGGAGAATGTCCTAATTTTGAAAAACGAAGATGATCCATCCATGGCAACAATCAATATTGTTTGGGAAGAGCTTTTACTTTGTTACTTTTAAAATTATAATGAGCAACAGATCCTCGACGGTCGTTAGATACATGTGGCAGTTATATATATTTTCTTCGGATGCAA